>CM042240.1:48906900-51499400 GCA_023566225.1 Romanogobio albipinnatus | reverse complement strand
CACAAAATTTGGAGTTTAATGAGATTAAAGATAACAATTTGTTTAGTGAACGTTTATATAAAATCAACATCAGGTTTGCATTTTCTGGGCATTTGTATTAATTTTGGTGACATTCCCCATTCATTTCTGACCCGCGGCACAACAGTAACTAACAAAAGGAATCAAATTAGAAATGAATTATTGATTTCATTTGAAGCAGGAATCCAATTTTACATCCAATCACATTAATTATGCTAGCAAATAAATCAGACAATGCACCGGCAATTTTGTGATATTTCCGCAGCTGTGACCTGTCTTGAAATAAAATCCAGTAAGTCCTCATGTAAGACCAATACAAGTACAAATGTGGTTGAGATTGAGAAAAGACAAGGCTGTTTATGTTTCGTAATTAAATCGATACATAAGTAATCAAATAATAATACAAAAAAAGAATATTCAAAATACATACTCAGTGACTGACGTAATTCCTAGTCATGGAATAAACTTGTTTGTTCAAAGTTTGTATTTCCGTCACTTTCATTTTGGCTATTAAAAAAACAATGATATTGAAACCATTTTAATATTATACAAAACACAATAAGTATGTCACGTATTGCTGTTTCTGTTAGTTACAAAAACTCTGATTAACGTGAAAAATTATTATTTTGGTAACTTTATTTTACAGTGTCAATGTTACATATGTTACATGTATTTATAACAATAGTAATAACTATACATTTTGCATAATTGCATGCAACTAACCCTAAACCATGTCAAACCCTAATCCTAACCCTGTAGTAATTACATGTAGTTACTTAAGATTACTCAATGGCATTGTGTCTGGTTAGGACATAGTGGAATGCAACAGAACGCAGCTGTCTTGAGATTGCATTTCAAAAAAGTAAAATTCATATAAAAAAAAGAACAGCGCCTTAAAAATATGGTATTTGTTTTACGCAACTCTTACAAACCAATGGTAAAAACTCACAATATGGTGGATGGAGTGTAACCGTGTAAAAAGCCATTTAAAATGAGCAGCAGGTTAATCTATCAAATACTTGCAGTCAAAATGCCCACAATGCACCCTGTCTGAACATGTGAGTTGCTCAATTCCTCACTGAAGCTGAGAAAAGCCTCCAGACGGTCCCTCACGCAGCTAAATATAAACTCTCGCTCTCAGTCCTCTCTCTCTGTTGTCTCATTGAGTCTTGTTCTTTCGTTACTCTAATAGGGACATGCTGATGCACACACTGAAATCAGAAACAGGAAATGAGAGTGTGCTAGCTTGTACACATGCTAACGTGCTTGATGTCGTGGTGCTCACGCGCACGAAACCTCTGGCTGGCAAATGCCCCCTTTCATGTGAGTGTACACACACACACACACCCACAAACAAACACACACTCTTAATAGTGCACCAAAGCCCGAGTGGGAATTGAGAATTGGCTTGCAGGCAGAGCAGCTCTAATATGCATCTCTGTGTCTGTATGCCACCAGCTGTATTCACATCCATAACGGAAAGTGAGCAGATGCCAGGGTCTCTCTCCAATGCCCTCTCCTCCTCCTCTTCCTCCCCTGTTTTACCTCCACTTCCTCTGTCTATCCCCCCTATTCTATTTTCTCTCTTTCTCTCCCTTGGTTCCCTTTCTGTCACTCCTTTCGCCACATGTAGGCCGCATATTAGCCCAGGGCCTCAATTTCTCTCCCACGTCCCTCTCCCCACCCTTCCCTCTTCAGTGCGTTATCTCAGAGGGCCAGGCTTACCGTTAGCATGCAGGCCCGAGCTGGAGTTAACAGTGAGAGGAAGTCAGGTGCTACAGTGTTGCATGCGTCTTATCAAAATAAGACAGCTAGAGTAAATTACTTCAAACAGTGTTTTGTCCACCGTTCTGACAGCATGCTACTATTCATTGCTTTGCTTAACGGTGATGTGTATTTTTTTACTTATTTATTTATTTCCAATAGTATGCAGAGACTTAACTACCTTATTTTTAATGTAATAGCGTGCGGCCATTCCTGTGTCAGCCTTTGCTAAACAATCCGTTTTGCTGTTATATGCTGATATGGGAAACACTGTTGGGAAAAGTTACTTTTAAAAGTAATTCATTACAGTATTGCGTTACTTCCTAAAAAAAACAAATTGTGTTACTAATTGTGTTACTTTGTTACTTTTTGTGGAAAGTGATGCATTAGGGGAGAGTGGGGTAAGATGGGCCAGCAGGTAAGTTGACCCACCCCCTTTATAATCTTGCAACCATACACTTTTATTTTGGAATCACTCATCATTCCTGCCAGACTTTGAAAAGAATAAACACGATCTGACAAGTGGAAAGCAAACATTTACTTTAAAAACAGTTATTGGCTTGTCAAAGTTACATTTTAGCATAACAGATGTAATGGCTGTTACATCAAAGCAAATTTGTCCAGGTCTAAAAACATTTATGATCCATATTGGTGATTTAGCAATGTATGGAAACATGTGAATCATTTAGTTAAATATTAGCCTGGATTGGTAAGATAGGTAGTTTTGTCCAAAATGACAACTATGGGGCAAAGTGAGCCAAATGCTGTGGGGTAAACTGAACCAGCATTTTAACTTACCCCACCATTGGGCACTAGTTAAGTTAAATCTCTGAAGTCTAAACTGGTATAATTTCAATAAGAACAATGTTGTACACCAAATCCTTCTCTGATAAGAACTAGAAGATGTTTAATCATATCTTTCCATGTTCGACATTGCAGACAAGCTACCATGCCAAGAACCTTGTCACCAAAATGCTTATTAGTTTCAGTGACATTTATTCATTCATTTCTTCTAATTTAATTTAATTTTACTCAACAAACACTGCTTTTGAGAAGGTTAAAACTTGTGTTCAACATATTGTTTCAGAAATGCAAACAATTAAATATATTGACATTCCAACTTCATTTGGCTGGTTTTATGTTAAGTTAGCTTTAAGAAAAGATTCAGTAAGATGGTCAGTTTACACCCAGAGAGTGCAACTTACCCACTGACTCGGATCAACTTACCCCTAAACCATAGAAGCCCCATAAACCCCATATTTTTAGAACCCTTTGTCATAGATGTATTATGATAATTTAAAATGTTAGGAAGCATCCTACAATTTATTTAGATATGTCTTCTGCCTAATTTTCTCTTATCTTGAGGACCAAGATAATAATTAAAAAAAGGCTCATTTTTCCCCACTCTCCCCTATGCTACTTTTGCATGACATTTTATCACCTGGGCTTGGCTTGTAATGTTCTACTTTTGGCAAATTCACACCAAAAGTGAAATGAATAAGCCTCAGGCTCAAACAAACCTCAATCAAGTTCAAACAAACCTTTCAGCTGTGCTGCCATTCTGGATCACAGAAGAATACGATGCAGGAGAAGAAAGTTCAACACTCGTACTTCAGAGATGAAAACAAAAAACTAAATACAAATGTGATGTTTATCTAAAGTCTTTTTTGCTTAGTATGGTTGAATTGGATAGGTTTGAGCCCCAGCTGAGTTTGCATGTTTTCCCCGTGTCAGCATGGGTTTCCTCCGGGTGCTCCAGTTTTTACTCCATACAGTCCAAAGACATGCAGATTAGTTGGACTGGATATGTCAAATTTGCCGTAGAAGTGTATGCGAGTGTGAGTGTGTCCCAGAAATCTCAGTGCTGAGTTGTGTCAGGAAGGGCAGCTGGCGTAAAACCTGTCCCAAATCCAATGTGTGTGCAATAAATTTCAATAAAGAAGACCCTGCAAATGAGTGGGACTAACTGAATTGCATCATCAAAAATCTGCAGCAAAGACATTGGTTAATGAGATTAAATACATAAAGTATATTTTAAGTAGAGTTAAAAGTAAAGTAGAGTTTCCATTCCACTGTTTTTATTCATGTTTTTGTGCTGATGAGTAAATGTATGCTCACATTTAGTCTAGAGCTACAATCATGTTCACACAGAGCACATATCTGCACTTACTCCTGCAACAAACTCAACTGACAACTTCAGAAGTGTGAAGTAGGACATGTTCGATACCACGTGACGTGAAGGCAGCATTTGTCACAGTTTGGTAAAGCAAGGAAGACTAAGCAATTTTTGAAAAAGATTTGAAATGCTTTGTTTCTCCCATCAATAATAAATGACTAAATGAGAAACTAAACAAGACACAGATGAACTCAATCAGTAAGTATAGAAACAAATCAGGACATATACAGAAACTAGGGCTGAATCCGAAATCGCCCCCTATACCCTCAAACAGGGCATTATTTGAGGGGACAGCCATGGCATCCGAAACCATTGTGGACATTATCGAGTGAACTCATTCAATCCCACAATGCACTGCAATAACGATGAATACCCAACAGCTGTCCTAATTCGCTCAATCATTTTCATTCACTCCTTCAAGTGAACTGTATTAGTGGACTAACGTAGGGAATAGGGATTGAGGGTTTAGGGGAGCGATTTCAGATTCAGCTCAAGGCAATCAAGGAAACAGGAAATAAACACAGTGAACAAGAAAAGCAACAGAGCAAATTGAATATCATAATAAGAGTCTTTGGGAACATAGACATGAAAACATTAACCAGTGGCATTTTGGGCGGGACTTTCTGTTTTGCCAGATTTATGTAAGACTGGAAGAGAGTTGAGGAAAACAGTTTGAAAGTGTATTTTTACACAATTCCCCTTGACTTAACTTTTGAGTCTTTTAATGCCTTTGTTTCAAAGGATGTGTCATGAATGCACACACTGTTTCTGCTCTACAGCAGAGCTTCTGCTTTTACAACTGCCTGTTTCTTATTGTCTTGTTCAATCGCTGCTGGAAGATCTAGTTAAATCCAGATTCTAATGGTAGCTGGTTTTACATGGTCATCTGTAGCTGGTCATTTGTGGTCGTTAGATGGTCTATATATTGTACAGAAGTTAATCTGTGGGACTACCAGCTGGTGGAGACCAAGGTTGACCTGTTAGTGTGTAGGTCAACTAGTAGAGCACGATGTTAACACTACCCAGGTCATAGGTAATATGTGCTGAATGCACTTTAAGTAGATTTTAATAATATTGTCTGCCAAAATGGCATGTCTACACTGGAGGCGTCCAATGGTTAGAGATTGTCTACAATGATGAAACCATCAAACCTTTCTTGCAGTACCATTCAGTTGTAATTTACTTCAGTAAAATGGGGGGACATTGTATCCTGGTTAATTTTCAATTATAATCCATTGATGTTTGTAAGGGCTATTTTAGACCAGGAAGACAATTTCACACATAATATTGATTTGCATTAGTATATTTGAATATCATATATGAATAGACTGGGGGAAATACATTGCTGAAGTAGCTGTACAGTGGTTCAAAAATTGAAACCAGTGACTGTCAACTGAAGGCTGTGGTTTTACTCATTATAATGGGGGTTATTTAGCTTAGAAATGATGTAAATGTAATATAAAATATTACAGGCACAGTGCAAGTTAAGCTCTATTGACAGCACTTGTGGCACATTGTAATGTTGATTGCCACACAAGTTTTAACTTGTCCTTCCTTTTCTTTAGACAGAGCAAAAACATTGGTGACAGTGAAGGCCAATATGTTAATATTAAAATACTCACTTTTTCAAAAGTAGCCTATAGCCACAAGATCCAAACGGACTAAATGCTTACTAACCTTTTCTGTGTAAAGTTATATTCAGTTTAACAACTTAATTGCCATGACAAGGCAACATCTAAAACCCTAAAATGGCTGTAAAACAACTAGATCCAATAATACGTTTTAACAGAAAAGTGATTTTATGAAATAATAAGCCTCACGTAATCAAAATGTGTAGTAATCAACCAATTGTTTTTGTTTTTGCGTTTGACAGACTTACATTTCATTTAACCCTTTTGCATGTATGATCACACCTGTGTGATCATTCGTGGCTGGTCCTTGGAGCTTACGATCACACTGGTGTGATTAGAGCGTTAAGTCCATCACGTGATCAACTGCCAAATTCAAATGTGCTTTTGCGCTTTGGCTGGCGCTGAGCCAGAGGCAGACGTGCTCAGCGCTTGTCATATGCAACAATTATTCAGTGTTTTCAACTGCATGTTTATTTTAGGTTTCAGAAATAACATTAAGACTAATAAATGCTGTAGCACTGTTGTTAACTACTGAAACCTTATTGTAAAGTGTTACCTCATCGGGAATCGATGCATTACCCGGGAATCGAACCCATGACCTTGCCGTTGTTAGCGCCATGCTCTTCTATCTACAGAAACACAGTGTTTTTTATCACAAATACTGTCAATTGAGCTAAACATTTTATATTCCTTCAAGCTGGTGTGACATCCATGTTAGACCTCAGTCGTTCATGAAATTTGTTCGTGTGTTCGGTGTATTGGAAAACTGCTATAATGGGGTTGCTGAAGAGCACAGGTGTGTCAGTCCAGCGGGAGTTCATATGTTTATTCGTGTGTGTGCTCTGGGGTGGGCGGTGACTGGCGGCTTGTCCCCCAGCGCTGATCCATGGGGCTTATTAAAGCTATCCTCTCCGTCTGCCCTCACATTCGCTCACCCTACAAATCTCGTCTTTAATTAGAGAGGGCACGGGCAGCCAGGCATGCTGCCATCCACGGCAACATGCTCCTCACGGAAGGGATGGAAACATGGAGCAATTGTGGACATGTGGGTGGGGAGCGACGAAAACCATTACAGTCAAGGGCAGCGGGCGGCTGAGATGGGAAGATAAACGATGCCGTTTCAGACATATGTACAGAGGGGGTGGTGAATAAATGATCATATAGAGTATTAATGGAAGAGTAGAGTTCACTTGTTGCAAAGCGACAGCGTGAAAAGAGTGGGAGAGGAGAATCAAGGGGAAAAAAAGAAAAGGTTTTAGATTCTCGCACTAAAAGGAAGGTTGTTGGGGCGCAGTGTCCTTACTTAATGGGGTTGCCATGACAACAGAGTATCAGTCAGGCGCCAACGGATTGTATGTGCTATTCGGTAAGTGTGTGTACATGTAAGAGTGTGATCTCCTGTGTCATTGCCTTGTAAATAGGTGTACATGTTCTCCTACAAGAGACAGTGGACATCACCATTGATTTGACAACGGATAGACGTGTGAATGAAGTATCTGTATGTCTTAGACGCTGTCTAAAGTCATTGGTAGGGCTTAGATATTTAGTTAAGGTTCATAAATATTAGGAATAATAGGATTATGCAACAATGTGAATATTGCAAGGAATTTATTGTGCTTTTTACTTGGTTTCCTAACTCTGCCTTTAGATTACTTTCATGATGCTTCATTGAGTATGACATTTTTAAAATGGACGTTATATTCGTCTCTCGGTTTAAAGTCAGTAGAATAAAGAAGAATTTGGTTGGTTTGTTTTGTTTTTTTCAGGTGAATCAGTTCAAACTGTTGATTCAAAACTCATTTATCAGTTATTTTGTTTCAGAACTCAAAGTTGTGCTAATTTATTATGATTTATATACTATTACTAAGTTTCTTATTTATTTTCATGTTTAATTTTATTTTAAGTTTTAGAAATTTTGTACATAGCTTTTGTGAAAAATATTTCTACTTATAAATATGTCCTTTTAATAATTTTTCAGTTTTAGTTTAGGACATTTTAGTATTTCACTTAAACTTTTTTTTTAAATTGCAGCTTATTTTAATTAACAAAAACTATTTTTAATAGTTTTAGTTTATAACAACTCTCAGTCAAAGATATTCATAGCTGAATTGTGAAATTTTTCATGTATTGAAGTAATTTAGTACAAATATATTTTGAATGTAATATATGCTATTTGCGCGCACACACACACACACTAGTTTTTTGCATTCCATAAATCTACTTGGCTTCATAAACTGTTTGCAGGACTGATTTTAAGCCATTTCCAAGCATTATAAAATAAAAATATCAAAAGGCTGAAAAATACATTTACATTTACATTTATGCATTTGGCAGACGCTTTTTTCCAAAGCGACTTACATTGCATTCAAGGTACACATTTTTTTAAACATTTTTTTTTATCAATTCTTGCTTTCCCTGGGAATCGAACCCATGACCTTGGCATTGCTAGTGCCATGCTCTACTGTTTGAGCTACAGGAAAGCTTAATATCCAGAAAATATCCAGATATAATTCTTGCAGCTATATGGGCCAGCTCTACATGTGTCAGATGTGATGTGTAAGGTCAGGTGATGTCGCCTCTCTGTGATAGTCCCATAGGACTGACAATCTGTCATCATCGCTGTAATGACTGTGTAAACAATGTCATCTCTTTAGTGTGCCAAAGCGAACGAGCAGCCCTTAATTGTAAAATTAATTGAAAAACATTTTAATTAAAGACCAACCTGTGCTCTCCCCTCCCTAACTCTAACCTCTCCTTCTCATATCATTTATGTTCCATCCTTCCTTTTTCCACGTTCGTGTTACAATGTATCAGTCCCATGATTATGAAAAATAAGACACATGATCAGTTGTTTCTTGTAGACATCCATGAGATTAGAGCAAATAAAAACTTGTAAGTCTCTTTTATATCTTTTCTTAGAAAAAGACCAGTTTCAAATGAAATTGTAATATCTTAAGCTGTGCTCGCCTCAGATTTTCCAAGATAACAAAGAGAATATTAACTTAAACAATTCTAAATATGTTCTAAGACTTATTACCAGGGCTATAATAATTGCATTGCTCTCTACAATTGATTGCCAACAATTGCCTTTCTATTTGGCCTAAGGTATTTGTGGAGAACAGTGGCGATTTTTTTAAGACTGCAAGGGAAGCTCGGCTTCCCTTATAATGTCACAAAATTAATGGTAAAATATGTACTATTGTATTAACATTTTATTGACTAAAAATGCGTTAGAAAACGTTCATCTCAAAGACGAGTTCGTTCAGAATCAGTTACATATAGCAGGTCGGCTGACTCGATTTCCTTCTCATACATTCCCGCAGCGTCACAGTGCATTTCCCTATTGAAGCCCAGCGTCCATTGACTTCAATGGGGCTGCTTTGAACGTTTTTTTTCAGCGCTTCGAAACTAGACGGTCATTGGATAAACGCTGCGATTATGTCCCGCCCACGGGCGCTCAGCGTCTCTGGGGGTGAATGGGGAGTGGGCTGGCCCGGACTCCGAGCTTCTGCGTGATGATTGGAGGGTCTGTCGAAAGACTGCATCTCCCTTTGACTGACAGCGATTCTGTACTATAAGGAATCACTGAAGCTATTCGCGCTCAGTCCCATCGCGGATTTCTCAAGTTCAGTCGAAATAAAAACTGCTGCAACCTATTTCTTTGATATTTGCTTGGCGAAATTGCTTGATTTTCATCATACATTTCACACAATTATACACCACATTCCTTGTTTCAGTTTTACAGAGTTTAATATTTTTTTTTTTAGATCGTTCTCATTCATTCATTCATTCATTCATTCATTAATTCATTCATTCATATAACGTTAGTAGGCTAGGCTAGCGTCGTGGGTGAAACTGCGCACGATGGCAGACGGTGCTATGTTGTCGACCTGATTTTGGCGAAGCCATTTGAAAGTGTTCCTTACGAGGAGCTGCATCTGCAGGTGTAGAAAGGAGCTTCTCCTGTTTAAAGCGACTCAAGTCCTACACCCGAAACACAATGGGCCAAGGCCGTTTAAGCAGCCTAGCTCTGCTGGCCATTGAGAGGACACTGGTCAAGTCACTTGAAAAGACTCCTAGTTGGTACGACAGGGTCATAGACCATTTTCTTGAAAAGGAACGTAGGGCAGAATTTACTTTTAAATAAATAGACACTTTTATGATGTAGGCCGAAAATGAGCTTCCCCTCTCTGACAGACCAGTAGCCGCCACTGGTGGAGAAGCATCTGAGTCAATGTTGATTCTTAAATGTATTGAGATAATAATTTAGCATAATTGAGATTTCAATGTTCAATGTTCAAATAGGAAACAATGTGTGTGTATTGATGGTACAAATTCATACCTTGCTTGCTCCAAGGGGGTTCCACAAGACTTAATCTTGGGACCAATTTTATTTTCACTTTAATTTAACGATTTGCCTTGAATATGTAAGGATGTAAATGTTCAGATGTATGTAGATGTAGTCATTTTTATCCATGCTAATAACTTTGAAAAAGCTTCCATTACATTGACGAATACTATGAGCAATGTTCAGGATTGGCTTATTATTGAACACACACACACACACACACACACACACACACACACACACACACACACACACACACACACACACACACACACACACACACACACACACACAAACAGCGTGTCTAGATGTCTGCAAAACAACTAGAGATGACAGTTGCTGCTGTATTTACATTCAATTATTTTTTCACATATTGAGCATTGTTTTAATAGTTGGTCATTCATAGTGGCAGAACTCTGAACTCTTTCCCTGCCAGTGTTTAAATAAAAAAAAAGTTGCCAGCCACCGCCAGAGTTTTTGATAATATTCACAAAAATCTAATGGCCCAAATAATATTTTGTTGTTTGAATATCTGAGCAAATATCAAAAGAAAGAGCAGAGCCCATTTTAGTCTTGCTTCATGCATTCCTTTTTTTTATCAACACTTAAATATGGGTAAGTTTCATAGAAAAAGCAACATTTGTTTTTTAGCAACTTGTTTTTTTGCGTCTTCCTCGCCTGTGTTTTGATCAGGAGATTCTGTACTCATTCAGAAGATGTGTAATGGCGCCCCTTAGCATATAACAGGGAAAAAAGCGTTTTCTCACAAATTACGGAAAATTCGGAAAATGTGTTTGGAGGGGTAAGAGTTAAGATAATAGAATCATTGTATAAGTAGGCAATCAAAGTGTTGGATACAAAAACCCCTGTCATTTCATTAGTGTAACATTCTAAAAAAAACACAATTCATTGAGTTTTGAAGATTTAAACATTTTTAAATATGCCTGTTTTATTTATACGGTCTGGCACCTCCGTTAAATTAATTTGTAAAACAGAGGACAGATTGTGCTATTGGTACTAGGTCTATCATTAGAGGGGATTGTGAGGTGCCATATAGGCCAGCATCTTTGGGAAAGTATTGACTGTAATAGGGAGTCAACATTGTAATAGTTTACCGCAGTCAATATGACAATGTTCTACTTATCACACTTTTAAAGATAATCTTAAAAAGTGGATTATGATGAAACATTGTACTTGAAATTTTAAATTAAATGTTGGGGTATTTGAAAAATACACATTCATCCTTCCAGCAGTGAAGTACTACTTTAACCATAACTGAGATCGCGTAAAGAATGAAAGAGCATCCTCTGAGCATCGTACTGTCATTTGTCTCATTTGCATCCATCTTTTATTTCTTTCATCAAATTTGAGCAGAAACATCTGAGACAAAGCAATCCTTAAATGAGACATAAGATCTCCATTAAATAAAAAAAATAAAAAAATTGCACTTTTGAGTATCGAAATTTGTATAATTTGTATTGCTCCTAGGGAATTTGAGAAAACATCTGAGACAGAACTGATGCTTAAAGGGATAGTTCACCTAACAGTTGACATTCTGTCATCATTTACTCGCCCTCACGTTGTTCCAAACCTGTATGAATTTCTTCTGATGGACACAAAATAATATATTTTGAAGAATTCTTTAAAATATCTTATTTTATTTTCAACACAAGAAAGAAAGAAACTCATACAGGTTTGGAACAACATGAGGGCGAGTAAATGATGACAGAATGTCAATTTTGGGTGAACTATCCCTTTAAAATGAGACATAACCAAGATCCGTATTCATTCTCTCTAGCAATGAAACAGCAACATCTGAGCCGTATCATTTTCCTTTAGAATGTTTTTCTCCTATCCAATAGTTGCCAACCGTCTCATCTGTTCTTACCCCCTCCTTCAACTGTCTTATTTCCCTGCCAAAAACCTTCCCCCTCTCTTCATCATTCCCATCCCTCATGCCTCCATTAAAGCGGTTCCCTCTTCTTCCTCCCCCGTCACCCGTTTATTTTCCTCTGCGGGAGGTCTGCTCCACATGGTGCCGGCGCCTCAGGATTCTGACCAGCCCTGGCTCTGCGAGCATCCCTCTGAGCGCCGGGGCTTTTGTAGAGCTGCCTCCTCAAAGCCGGAGTGGACTGCCAGCCTCTACAGCGGTGGAGGAGCGCCTCGGGGAGCTGAGCTCATCTCTGCCCTCCCTCTATCTCTCATCTCAGTGTGTATCCCTCACCCACATACACCCCATGCAGCGGGTGAGATCTCTCTCTCCACACACTCAAACGCGCACAAACTGGCCTATTGTGTGTGTTTATCTGGCCCGCACGGCGGCACTTAAAAGCCAAGTATGTTCTTTTTCTTATTCGTTAGCCTCGGGTCATGTGTTCTTAAAATGATTAACTTCACCCTCCCATTGCAGTCGAGATACGGCTGGGGTGATTAATTGATTCATCTGTTAGCGATCAAGACCCTCCTTTATTGATTAACAGGCTAGTCCGTCACCAAGGAGTCGCCTCAGCGGGACACGCTGCTCCCCTGGGAGACATGTATGTCTGAGATTTCTGTTATTCGCCTCCCTGTGGGATGAAGTGCTCCGACAAACAAAGGAGACTCTGATAGATGTGTCTTTTGTGCATAATTAGCCAAACCCACCCCACAGTCAATGAGAGGATGGATTAATGAATTAAATCCGCATTGATGTATAACAAGCTGGAAATGCGAGTATCGAGCGCTGCTTCTTCTGGCCCACATTTGAAACGTTATGTCATTGCAAACAATACCAAGGTAGAGGAACCTATCCCGAATATTCCAGACAAGACTCTGGGAAGGCTGTAACCTCCATCTGTCTGAAGTGCCTTCTGAATAGCTTTGCCTCGATTGAGCATCAAGTGCCGGTCTCTTTGTTCTCTTATCGAAAATTGCGAAGATCTGTCTTGAGCCACATTTGGAGCTTCGTTTTTCCAGGAGAGACATTGTGATGAGCGGAGTACCGTTGCCATGGAGATGTGGCGTCACAGGCGCCGAGCAGATTGTGCCGATTGTGCGACTGGTTGTCATGGCAGCGGAAGATGCTGGGGAGGAGCAGGTGATGAGAAATGGCCGCTCCATCAGAGACTGGGCTGGAGACAGAGAGAGACCGTGTGTCTGTCTGACCATCTTTGATCCCGTCTATGGCACTTTACACAGAGAAGCGAGAGTGAGAGAGCTCTGCTCGGTTCGGGCCCTTCGCAAATCGGTGCCAGCGAGAGGACACAAGCATCATTCGACCTCCAGCGCTGGCACACAGCAGAGGAAAAGATTCCAAAACCTGCACTCCAAAACCACTCTCCTCCCCTCCCTTTTCACCTGCAGGGCTTTTTTTCTGGCCCTGCTAAATAGTGATCCGGTCAGAGGCGCACAGGTGCGCGGGGTCTGCATGTTGCCAATTCTGTCCGCCCGCTTGTTGCCGACAACAGAGTCTGAGTCACTCCTCCAAAGGCCAGAGAGGCTCTGCTCATCATAGCATCACACAGAACCAACTTTGCTTTGTGAACAGCACAGATGAGATACAATAGAAAAGGAATGTTCGTAATGATGAGCTTTGAATGTTGTTTAGACAAAGCCTTGTTTTAGAGTGGTTTTTTTTTTTGGAAAATAAGCTGAAAAAAGTCTTGAATTTGGTAATTCATACCTTACAGACAGAGATGGAGAGGGTCAAAGATAAATTTTATATAAAATACATTTGAAGGCCACATCAGATTTGTGCTAGACAGTTGAGTAGAATTCACAAATATTTTGGCACACTAGCCCCTTTCATACATACAGTCTTTACTGGTAAATTACTGTTAAGAGATCATGTGTGAACAGGAGCTTTTCAAAAATACCAGTGAATTAGTTCGGAATGAGAAGTTGTAACATTAGTAGTAAATTACTGGTATGATGCTGTGTGTGAACAAAAAATGACCAAGCAATGCTTCATTTGGTTCAGTCTGTGATGTAAAAGGTCGTATTAGCAATTAAAGAAAAACACGCAAGCAAAACATGGTCAGGTCCAAAGTGTCTGAAGAATTTTGATCCCACATTTTTTAAAATTTTACTGGTAATCGATTGAATCGGTATGGCGAATTTTTGTGTCGCAGTTGTCTTGTTTACAATGTCGCAGTTTACTTTATTTTCATATCCTCTCTTACATAAATGCCCTGCCCCATTAGTAAAAAAAATATTTTTGCTTTGACTGCAAGTCTGCTTTGGGCCACCTTGTGCGTCTCATGTTTTTAACAGCAAAAACATTTTCTGTGTGAACATCCCTTTTACTCAGAAGTAAAAAAATCAACACAAGCTCATTGGAAAAACATACCTGTGAAAACGTGTACTAGAAGTAATAAATCAGCAAGCACTTTTTATCGTTTTCATAGACAATTATGATTACAGGGCAGATTATGGATTAATAAATACTTATTTTCACGTGGTATCTTGCACAATACTATGTTATTACATCAAAACACTTTTTACCATAGTGCATGAGTTGTAAACAAATGCATTTTGTAATTTGCATCACTTAACCAACTTCATATATTTGGCTTTTCTGACATACTAAGCTTGCTCGGTATAACTCCGTTGGTACAGAATCGTGCATGTGATGCGGAGAGCTCGGATACAAATCCAGCGAAAGACTGGATTAACACTATCAGGTAGGTTTAGGGTTTAGTAGGTGTATGTTATTTTAAAATGTGATGGAGCATTAAGCTTTTAGAACCCCTCACCGGACATTTCAATTTAGAACTGCGGTGAAACGTTCAAACACCAACGTAATAAAAAGTTGCACATTCATGTTTTTAACACGCTTTTAACTCGCTGGACATTTTTCTAATGAGCCTGGGCTGTAAAAAAATTGTGTCAAATTGAACAGATAGTGAAACTATAGCACTTATTCTCATGCGGGTGAATGAAGACAACGGCGCAGTTTTTAAAGATGATTTCCGATAACTCACATCACAGAATTTACCAGTATTTTGGTGCTGATGTGTGAATGGTCTCTTAATGGTAAAAAAACAACAACGCCATTGCTTGTGTGAACAGCATATTTGTGTATTTACTGGTAAAGTCAATCTGGTAATTTTACAGTAATTTACTGGGATTACTGTGGGAAAGGGATTACTGAGAAGATTCAGCCAATGCAAGTCGGGAAGAGATTTTGGGGATTGTCTACTATGGTAAAAATTATAGGTCAGACTGTTTTAAAAAATTAGGAATACCCAGTAAGAGTGTGAATTCTCTTTGAGGCATTGCAATCTAGGAGAATTTGGAAGCGTATATCATTTTTGATTTTCTGCTTAGGTCAGAGCATAGGTCAAATCAGATAGAAAGGAAATAGTCAGAAAAGCCTGAAGATCTGTGCCAAGTTTTGTTGATGCAGCTTTAAAGAACTTTAAAGGTCCCGTTCTTCGTGTCTTTTTGAAGCTTTGATTGTGTTTACAGTGTGCAATATAACATGTGTTCATGTTTCGCGTGTAAAAAAAAACAGTATTTTTAACACAATTTACTTATCTGTACACCGCTGTTTTCACTGTCCTAAAAACGGGCTGATGAGTTCCTTGTTCTATGAAGTCCCTCCTTCAGAAATACGTAACGAGTTCTGATTGTGCCAGCGCTTCCCGTGTTGTGATTCGACAGCAGCTTAGCGCAAGTTGTACGAAAGGTCACGCCTCTTAACGGGAGATGTATGTGGCTATGCGCTCAATGATCTCTACAGCGTCCCTGGGAAAGCCAAACAAAGGTGATTTGACTCCGGGATGAAAATAACAGCGTCTCGACGAAATGGCGACAAACACACTGAAACGCAGCACTTCCTTTTCTCCACGCGACCGTCCTCTTCTCCACGTGGGACAGCAACAAGACCACGCCCCCTTTTTTCGCGTAGTCTTGTGGGCGGAGGTTAGTCTGTTCTACTGTTCTACTGACGTCACTTATGGAGGAAGTACCAGGATGTAGTCCAAGCCAGCCGTTCGCTGTAGGCTTTGAAAGGGAACTTCTGTTAAATAAAATATATCGCTTGGCATTGAACTTTAAGCTTTATAATTTTACAGGTATTATTTATGCTCTAACAGCAACATTACACACTAACTAAAGTTTGAACAATGGGATCACGAAGAACGGGACCTTTAAGTTGTATAGTCAGAATAGGGTTTGTGAGCCTTCAAAAGAGAACATATTGAGAATGACATGAAAGAGCTGGGAAGAGAGATGAAGTATGGATGTAGTAAAACATCTGACTGTACTGTCCGGCAACCATAGAGGAAGGAAAACCATGTACTACTTTCGGCCCATGGGGAACAAGGCAGTTTTTTTAGAAAATACGGAGAGTTAGAACATTGGGCAGAAAGAGAAAGGGAGTGCGGTAAGCTGTCAAGGTTTGCTTTTGCTGCATGTCCCTCTCAGGAATAAAAAGGAAAGTGCCTCTTCAGGTTCAAGTATGGCCAAAACTCCATTTGGGGTTTATTTAAAAAGAATGCAGGCACTTAAGAGCTCCTCATTGGCTCCTGTGCTATGACAACAGCAAAAAACGCATCATAAGTGAAAAGAGATACACAACTAAAAACCATATGCAATCATTTAGACAGTATGAAGACCCCTTCTGCTCCCTCTGGCCCTTTACATTCCCTTCTCTCCCCCTTTTCCAGCCCGGGCTTGGCGTATCACCCAGCCTGCTAAGCCTCTCTTGGCTGCCTTACAGGAAGACTGCAGCATTTAGACTGATTATGGAGGGAGACGACACCTAACAGAGCTTAGCATGGAGCTGCTGAAAGCTGGACAGGAAAAGATGAAGCCTCTGAGCAGAATCTGGTTAGGAATTAATATTACATTTGTAGGTCCAAGAGTCTACCATGGGTCTAGCAGACCTGCCAATATGTACGCATTTTTCGTACTCAGCACGCATTTTGACCCTTTGGTACCCGAGTACGATTCGCTACTCTCTATGTACGCATTTTGTTGCATCTCGCATTTCGCCGGTTTCAGTGGAATCTATGACGTTGATTCTGCTGCTGAGCCACAGCTTGTAAATGGAGTGTAAAGCTTTCGGCCAATCAGAGCGCTTCATTTTAACCCTCCGCTTACATGCCCCTCCTAGCCAAATGCTTTGCGCACGTGTTGCGTTCATTTCAATTCAGTGCCTCAAGCCAGGCAGGCCGGATAACTGCAGGCTTGCATGACATGGCTGAACCGCCTCATAGAGGTATGCTGTTGGCGGTAACAGCCGCGGATCGGGCGGATGATGTGATGAAAAATTATATTTTAATTTAATTCAGGCGGCTGGCGGTTGAACCAATCAAATGAGAAAAATATATACATTGTTAAATATTGTTACAGTGCACTAAGCAAACCTGCAAGCTATGAGCCCAGCTGTCTGTATGGAGGCCTTCTTCTCGTAGATGAGACTGCCTGGGTTATTTTATGATATTAGTTATATTTTAAAACAGCCAGTCATTGTAGCCTGCCACTCAGGGAATAGGCATTTAAAAAATAGACATATTATGGAGTGATATAAAAATGGCATCGGGCAATGGCAGTTCGAGATGTTCAGAACAACGCAAGAGCTTTGCCAAGCTCAATAACATCCACAGCAAAAAAAAAGAAGGTAAGAAAAATAGTCCAAAAAACTTTGCCCATCGCTTATTAGCAGATGTGCAAGGCAAGCGGGCAAGTTTTGGGGTTGTTATGGATAATTAAAATGTGAACATGCACGGTTGACTTTCAGTGAATTTCAGTGAATTAATAGAGTTGCGTTTCTGTAATATCCAAGTTCCAGAATTAGTTTCTTGTATGATTTTGTTTGTACTCATAAAGTTTCTTCAAGATTGGCAGGTCTGGTCTAGTGCAGTTAAAATAAATTCATAATACTTATCCATATGACACACACATATATTATGTAAACACAAACTTTTATTTTGGAAGCAATTAATTACGATTAATTGTTTAACAGAACAATTTTTTTTAATAAAAACATGTACATATCTATATATAGGACATGTGTATGTTCTTATTTTAAGACAGTAAGATATATTATATAACAGTATAACATGTATTAACCTTATTGTTTAGGGCTGGGACAATAAATCGATGCATCGCGATTTGTGGATCGTTTCTGAGAGTTTCCGAATGCATTGCGATTCTCTCTTGAAACGATTCTGAGCTTAGTTTTTAACAGCAGTTGGCACCCTAGGCTAGTTTTTAACAGCACGCTCAAATGCTCATGAAGAAGAGTGGTTTCAATTCTCTGTCTTCATGTTTAAGGTGAAATGTGACCTCGACGTGTTGTGCTTTAAGTATGGTATAACAAAATGTGCATCTGTGTGTGATACACACAAATGTGCATGTGTTTAAAGTGATGGGGTGGTGGGTTTGGATCCACATTCAGAATGTCAGTGACACAGTGATTCACCATCAGTGTCTGGGATGGACTCCAGTCGGGACAGCCATCTGGTGACCAATCAGAGCCCTTACTGTGATGTCAGAGCATCCAAGGGGTTCTTGGGCAAAGGCTGCTGGGAAGGGCCAAATGTTCTGACTCACGTAGACCTTGCTTGCAATGGAAAGAACCTGAATGCCAATTCAGTATGCCAATCCGCCAGCAAAACTTGCCATGGGTTTCTATAGTGGGTCAGTAAAATCTGGTGTTTTGAATCACAGGCCACAGTGACAGCTGTATAATTCAATCTTGGCATGCCTCCATGTGCACACAGACCGCTTCGTTAACTTGCAACACATGCAAAACACAACAAAGGTCAACAAAAACCAGTAATAGAATTAAAATTCAGTGCAGGGCAAAGATTGACAGCTCTGTTAACTCTGACCTGATTAATATTTCAGCGAGTTCTCTCCAGCAAATGCCACTGTAATCTAAAACAGTCTTAGGCAGACTCTCCGAGTCTCCAAACTGCTGCCCCATAACCCTTCTGATCTGGCTGAGTCACAGCGCTCAGGCCTGCTGGGAGGCAGGCGGTAATGAAAATCCACCAAACTCCTACACCACCTGCGGTTTGTGGGCCGTACAGATACAGCAAAGGAGGCTGGCTCATTTTTGTCTGGAGACTGAAGAAGAATAGAACAATTTTAAGCCGGTCTTTCGCCACAATGAAGATAGACTGGATTCTCATCGCCCATCTGAGTCATCTGTGTGGTGGCAGACTGTTGAATGTGTGCGGCAGAGAGTCTGACTAGGCTGGAGGAGAAAAATGCACAACCTGCATGTTTGACGGTGAAGATATTCTGCAGCTGTGCTCAACCTCCAGCTGTACTTTTATGCATCCGTTCATGCACAATGTGAAATGCAGAGCACACTGTGATAAGTCAGCCAGGTTAAATTTCCTAAAGGCTGTTTCCACTCACATTGACATTTGATTGCTGTTTTAACAATCATTTAAGTATCAACTTGGTCTCAGTGTTTCTCCTAAAATTCCTTAAAAAGAGCTACTCTGGATGATAAATGTTTGTCAAAACAAACAAACAATAACCGTCACATTTAGCTGTGCCTTTAACCATTAAAAGCATAGGCTACCTCGGGTCTTTTTGACCAGGGATGTCACCATTTACTTCCCTCCTCCTCATTCATTAGACATCAACCTTCTTAGTATTCCTCAACCAATTCATTATAAATAATATAACAAGAAAAAAATAATACAATTATAAAAGAGTCCCTGTTTTCCCATTGATTCAAAATTGTAAAGGGTCGCTAAAGACCAGAGTACAGTATAACAGTGTAAGTATATTTTTTTCTGCACAACAATAATTTCATATTTGATGACTGAATAAGTGCAATTCACCTTTAGTCCTCAAGGTGGCAATGTCTGATACATAATGATGAAGTGACGTTTCACTCATAGTACCGCAGGCAGAAAACAAAAGAATAGGAAGAATCATCAGCAAAACTTGAAATGGCTCAGAGATTTACTGCAGAGCAAGAACTGAACGCAATCAAATATTACTGTCACTGTCACTTGATGCTGGATCTGGTGAAGAAGCTGTCAGAGATCAAAATATTGATTTTGAAGATGTTGAAAATGATAGTTTTGAGAATGTGTTCATTCTGATGTTTGAGATGGAGAATATGAGGCAGATGCTGAATGTACTGGGAAATGAGCTCTGACGAGGACAGTGTTGATGGTGTAAAACATCTGCTCAAACTGAACCCTTACAAGCTCCACAAGGTAACAAGATATGCTTTATTTTATTTTTCTGTAATTGTTACTCTAATATCAGGAGAGTTTTATATTATCGCGACAGGTAGAGATCCGCTAAAGACCTGAATATGTAATAATGATTGGCGAAACATTCATGCTTTTATGGGTCAATATATTAGGGCTTAACATGTTTTTTAGGCTGCTATCACTTTAAGACCTGACGTGGATATGCCACCATATTTTCTCACAACTCTTTACATTCATTTAACACTTCTAACTAGTTTAAAACTGTTTACGAGGATACTCGACAAAACGGGAATTATGACCATTTTGGGAGGTTTTATCCCTTCAAAGGCAAAAGAGAACTCAATGCTGTGCTGACACGCTGTCATTCTGTGTGCGCATTTTGAGACAGCACTAGTACAAATCTTTTTATTTTTATTTTTATTTTTTTATCGCGTTTCAATGGTTTAATAGCACTTGGATGTTGAGATGTTTTTTAAAGCTCATGCCTATGTGAGATTGTCTTTTTCTTAGGTGATAACAAAACAGCATAAGTGTGAAAATTTGCACCAGTGTTCAGTGTGATGTAGCTTTATATCTCCATTTTCTGCCCAATTTGCTCAGAGAAGCAATTGATAAATGGAAGACATTATCAGTGATTAGTCTTCCCTGTGACTGTTGCTCCCGTGATCGGTATTCTGCCCACATCACAAGAGAAACAGCCTTGCGCCATGACCTTGCCTCCCTGGCGCCTTGCACATGTGTTTGTGCCTCTGTGCACCCAGTGGGTGTTTGTGTTTGTGAGCATGTGTCTGTGATCCTGTGGTTCATCTTCTGTGCATGACATAGCAGTAATAAAGGAAGTTAACTCATCTGTGTGTATTTGTGTGTGTGCGACTGAGTCCTTGAAGAGCTTCAGTGGCAGTCAGAGAGCAGTGTGACTCTTGTTGAACAAACCAAACGCGCAGCACAACAGTATGAATAAGACACATTTCCGACACAAAAGGTCAAGGCCTGCTCGCTGCAGTAAAGACTGTGATTCAAATGCCTCCCTCCCAGCATTCTGCAAAAGGCATTGTTCAATTCCCACCCACCATTTTACCCATCCATCTGTTCATTAGTATAATTTATTCTTCATTCAATCCTGAAAACAATGCGTTTTGTTATAGCTGGAATTGTGTAGAGCTGTAAATGTGGGTACAAGAGTCACTGTTTGCGCACCAATCAAAATATGATCCTCGATTGTGGCATTTCAAGGTTTCATGAGGATTTTTTACATTGTGTTTTAAATCTTTACTACATAGGCCTACCGGGTCGTTCTATAAGATGGGAGTCTTTTCCGATTGATGAATTTGTTATACACTAAAGAACATCATGGTAACAGGGTTGACATTATGATTACCCTCTACTGAAACATATAGCAACAAAAATTCTAAAAAAAAAAATTATTTAAAGTAACATCCTTGTTGAAAAGATGATAATGTCTTAATGAAAGGGTCTTTTATATATATATAATAAGTCTGTTAAATTATGCATTATGTAAAATATATAACATTAACTATATAGTTATGTACATTCAAATGCTTGGGCTCTGTTTGTTTTTTCTTCTTCTTCATGTTTTTGAAAGCAGTATCTTGCTGCATTTACTTGATCAAAAATAAGCCTATAGTAAAAACAGTAATATTGTGAAATATCACTACAATGTTTTTTTTAAATCTTCTTTAAGTTTTCAATTTTAATTAATTATTTTAAATTAATTCCTGTGATGTATTCCTGTAACGGTTGGTGTGCACAGGAACAGGCTGAAGACTCAAACATAAACTTTAATCCAAACTTCTCAAAGAACTCAAACAAGGCAACAGGAATCCAACTTAACATAACAGGTTAACACAACAGTGACTAGAAAAAGACTAAAGGTGAAAAAGAGGAACTTAAATAAGAGACAGAAACAAGATAATTAACTAAACACATCTGAATAGAACTTAACTAACAAGGGTAACCTAGGAACCCTGGAGTCCTTGAGGACCAAGACAGGTGATCCTTTGGACTGGGGACAGGAGGCAGAGTCCACTCTGGACTGGAGACGGGAGGCGGAGTCCACTCTGGACTGGAGACGGGAGGCGGAGTCCACTCTGGACTGGAGACGGGAGGCGGAGTCCACTCTGGACTGGAGATGGAAGGCGGAGTCCACTCTGGACTGGAGACGGGAGGCGGAGTCCACTCTGGACTGGAGACGGGAGGCGGAGTCCACTCTGGACTGGAGACGGGAGGCGGAGTCCACTCTGGACTGGAGACGGGAGGCGGAGTCCACTCTGGACTGGAGACGGGAGGCGGAGTCCACTCTGGACTGGAGATGGAAGGCGGAGTCCACTCTGGACTGGAGACGGGAGGCGGAGTCCACTCTGGACTGGAGATGGGAGGCGGAGTCCACTCTGGACTGGAGATGGAAGACGGAGTCCACTCTGGACTGGAGACGGGAGGCGGAGTCCACTCTGGACTGGAGATGGGAGGCGGAGTCCACTCTGGACTGGAGACGGGAGGCGGAGTCCACTCTGGACTGGAGATGGGAGGCGGACTGAACATGTCACTGGTGCCAACCAAAAGTCTAATAAATAGCTTTCCTCTGCTGGTTTCTTCACATCTGGTGACGTTGCCACAGGCATGGCGGCGGCCATCTTGGCTGAAGTGCAGTGGGGCGACTGAGGCTGAGTGGTCGTTTCAATGGACTGGTATGTGGAGGGTGCAGGTTTAGGGTGAGTTTGACCGCCCAAGCTCCCTTGAGATGGGACTGGATGAAGGATGTTATGTTCTTTAATTGTTTTAATCGAAATCAGAACATTTAAGCCAGAGGATGAAACTAATGGACTCGACCAAGGACAAACAAGTCTCAGGAGACAGAAAACAAATAACTTCCTCATCCAGTCCCATTTGAAAGTAAGCAGTGAGTGTAGAATCGCTCCAACTCACCAGATGGGAAAACTTTACAAACTCCTCCACATACTGTTCCAGAGAACGACCACTCTGCTGGAGGGAGAGGAGAAATTCTTCAGCCAGTTTTGGCGTGGGTCTAGTCATCTGTAACGGTTGGTGTGCACAGGAACAGGCTGAAGACTCAGGAGATAAGCAAACATAAACTTTAATCCAAACTTCTCGAAGAACTCAAACAAGGCAACAGGAATCCAACTTAACATAACAGGTTAACACAACAGTGATTAGAAAAATACTAAAGGTGAAAAAGAGGAACTTAAATAAGAGACGGAAACAAGATAATTAACTAAACACATCTGAATAGAACTTAACTAACAAGGGTAACCTAGGAACCCTGGAGTCCTTGAGGACCGAGACAGGTGATAATTTGGACTGGAGACGGGAGGCGGAGTCCACTCTGTGTACAATCTACAAATCGGCCACAATGCTGAAAAAAAGTACACCGCAGTAAAGGGTAAAGGGGTGACACTCTAAGACATCAAGAGTGTGATATTGACACTCACACACACACGCAAACTTATACATACACACACCTATGAAAAACTGAACCATATTTGGAATTTTTTTAAATCACAGCTTCATCAGAATGATATGAAACTTGGTGACTTTTCTATCATTATGTATGTAAACACAAAAAAAATTGAAGGCATGATTCGAGCATGCTAATTGGTCTTCAAAAAAATATTCCTACTTGTGCTCTTCGGTCAAAAATGACACCATAGGAAATGAATGGGAAATCTGCAAAAACACAAATTCACAGAAAAAATCGATATTTCTAACAACAAAAAAATCTAAAACGTTATAATAAATAGTCTTTGAGATTTTTTAAATATATATACAGTACTGTGCAAAAGTCTTAGGCACGTTAGTATTTTCACCCCCAAAAATGGTTTTAAGCCAGTTATTTATAACTTTTGTAATAGTGTGTCTGTAGGTTACATCAGTTTACATTTTCAAACATTAATTTTGCCATTAATTGTAATAATCCATTCCAGTGAGATTTTTGTATGCAGAAGGAGTCTGACAACAGAGCTATGATCCACACAGAGATCTGATCTCACCATCATCAGAAAAAACTGAAAAAACTGAGACTAAATGCAGAAGAACTGTGGCAGCGTCTCCAAGACGCTTGAAGAAACCTTCCTGCAAAGCTCCCTGAAAAACTATGAGCAAGTGTCCCAAAACAAAAGCTGTTTTCAACGCAAAGGGTGGTCACACAAACTGATTTGATTTAGTTAATAGAAGTTAATTGATCAAAAAAATTAACAGTCTACTTATGACATTATTTTTGAATGTCATAAGTAGACTTGACTTTACAGCATTTTTACCCAAGTGTCTAAGTACTGTAGCTTTACAGGAAGGTTTCTTCAAGCGTCTTGGAGACGCTGCCACAGTTCTTCTGAATTTAGTCTCAGTTTTTTCTGTTTCTTCATGTAATCCCAGACGGACTCGATGATGGTGAGATCAGATCTCTGTGTGGATCATAGCTCTGTTGTCAGACTCCTTCTGCATACAAAAATCTCACTGGAATGGATTATTACAATTAATGGCAAAATTAATGTTTGAAAATGTAAACTGATATAACCTACAGACACACTATTACAAAAGTTATAAATAACTGGCTTAAAACCATTTTTGGGGGTGAAAATACTAACGTGCCTAAGACTTTTGCACAGTACTGTATATATATTCAAATCCATCAAAAAAAAAAATTGAATGTGTTCAAAACAGAACTAGGGAATTCTCAAGCTTCTCCATAGAGACCTCTAGTGGTTACACCCATGGTTGCATGATTTCTTAAATAATTCCAAAAGAGGGCGCTAATCTGCCTTCAAAAAAAATTATTTTGAAGGCCTAGTCTCTATTTTAACCTGAAATACTGCAATAATTAAAAGAAAAAATTACAAAAAAGAAAAAATAGACCATAATTATTGCATAAATATAAAAAAAATACCATCAAATCATCTCAAAATACAAAATTAAAAAGAAAAAATATTATTGAAGAAAAATAAATTGCATTGGTTTTACTGGGGTGGAGGAAGTTTAATTTTTAGGTGTCTGGTCACTTATGACCGGGAAGACAACCAATGCAACCCCTAAACGAAGAGCACCAGAGCACCAGCGAAGAGCACCAGTGCACCAGCGAAGAGCACCAGTGCACCAGCAAACATTTAATGAATAAAAAGTTAAAAAAAAAAAACATATGAGGAGTTCAGATGCAAAAGCCTCTAAAAGCCACTTCGGTCAAAAATGAGATACCAATAATGAGTGAATGCTCTCCGCATATAGTATACCTTCATAAAATACTTTCACTTCAAACCCACTAAATCCCAGCCTCAGCCCATTCAGAAGTACCAGTACTTAGGTATATATATATATTTTTTTTTTATCCATCAAAATATGTATATCTGCCACATGCAGTGTGCATTCAGCAAGGACAAATGAAAACACAGAAGGCCAAAAAACATACATTACATTTGAAAAGAATGTCTAACAAATGGAAGTTGACATATGCTTTTTGTTGTAAAGCCATTTTTCACACATATGTTTATGAAGGACACAAATGGCACCCGTTTTGTAGAGTGACCCGAATATGTTAAGGCTTTGCTGCATTTTTATGACTGACAAAACAGCATGAACCCAACCATTGCCCGATGGTGACCTATTGAATGTGAATGTTTTTCCGTGCTTGTTGAAATCCAGGCGGAGGGAAATACCATGTCTCCGACCGAAGCTCAGATAGAGTGTGTCACAGACTTGACAGAGGGACAGGAACCTTGTTTGTGTCTCGCCAGCTGATCAGCATGTGTTTTTACACAGCTGTGGGTCCCCAAGGTGGAAGAGTAGAGAGGTGTGCCCTTCATGCATTGTGGCGCACGTCTTTCTGGAGAACCTGCCTTGACTCCTGAATGGGTCTTTCCGTAAAACAAAATGGGTGTTAAGAGCAAACAAAAGCTATTAGATTTGGGATTTGTGAGTTTTATTTGTTATACTGTTGTATTCCAGTGTCGTTTTATAGATGTGCTTACGGCGGTTATGTCTGGGATTTCAGACGTCTCGATTCTAGTCGTCATAGCTTATGCGCTGATGTCTGGAGAGAAGAAAGCAAATCTCATTTGAGCTTTGAGTGGAGTGGAATCGGATTGGTTGCAGTGGTCTACACACGGGGAGTATGTCTGAGAGAGGGCACCAAATCCTTATGATTAATGTCACACCATAATATTTATCCCTCAGGTACGTGCCTCTGACTGCCACAGCTGAAAAGCGTGTTTGGTGTGACCGGGTAATGTAGATAAGCTACAGATGGGGGGAAAACTCAATGTGGAAGTAGGTGCTATTGAATCTTTCCCAAAAGAATATAGCTTTCATTTGTTTTTATGGATTCTGGTCCTACTTTAATAGAATTCTTATCGCTTTAGTAGCGCATTGAATCCCAGCGATTGTACGGTTGATCCTTTGCAAAGATCTAACCCAACATCGCCTTCAGACCATGTTTACCTAGGTAAAAACTGCCCCACTGTCAATTGTTCATTGACCGGTTTTAACCTTAGTATTGTTGTGATATACATTTAATGACGGCCAGATGAGGTGCTTTTGTTGGCTGAAAAACGAGCTCTCCCTCAGCCTGCATGGTATCTGTAATACTGAAGTAGATGTGTTTGATTTGATCCTGAAAGTACTAAAGTTAGTTTGCTCAATTTGCAATTAAAATAAATTCAGTCTCTGGGAATGCATTCTCCCACCCTGATAATATAATATATATAGTATAACATGAAGGGCCAAACGAGAAGACTTACATTTTACATTTTATACATTTAATTATTTCCTGTTAATAATGTTCTGTATTTTTGTATGTATTTACATTAATATAGTTATTATGAATATACTATATGAAGTTATTATAATTTCAGTTCATTTTAATCCACCCAATTATCCATAGATCCATCCGTCCATCTATCAGTTCACCCATTTATCCATTCATCCATCCATCCATCCGTCCATCCATCCAGCCAGCCATCCATCCATCCATCCATTCATCCATTCATCCATCCATCATCCATTCATCCACTTTTCTATCCACTTATCCATCCATCCATCCATGCACTTTTACATCCATCCATTCTTCTACCTATTCATCCATCCATCCCTCCATCCATTTATTCCCCACTTATCCATCCATCCATCCATCCATCCAATTATCCATCCACTTATGCATCCATCCATACACTTATCCATTCATTCATCCAACATCTTGTCTTCTCTAGGGACGCAAAGTTGCTGGAGCCTATCTCAGCATCTTGGCCCTCCTGTGCGAAACACCCTGGGCAGATGGCCAGTTCAATTCTGCTTTTTTACAATCGATTTTGAATTGCAGTTCTGCACCCTGTTTTCTTCAAATTCATGAATTTAAAGACATTCTCAATTCACTTCTAAATGACACACAACCCTACCATTGATCTTTGTAGAGATCGTATCACACATTGCTTTAAAGACAGTGTTTACACAGTTGAATCTGCACCACCGTTAAATGTCCATTGACCCATATTGCCTCAATACTGGAGTGATGCACGGTTAATGACTCTGAGAAGAGGTGTGCTGTTTGCAGACAAACCGAGTTGTCTAGAATCTCATAAAGACGACAGAGGGGGGCGAGTTAGAGCGGGAAAGCTAAAAGAATTCATTGAGAGAGGTAAAGAGTGCGGGTCAAAGGAAAAGACGTGTCTGAAGGCGTCTACAGCGTGTTTCTAATTGAGCGGCTTGTAGTTAATTGTTTGTACGTAGGAGGGGAGAAATCAATCTGTTTTCTCACTGCTGTGACTCCTGGGCCTCGAGGTGATAGACTAGAGCTGGCAGACACTAGGACGGAGCGCTGCCAAATACAGCCCCGAAAGCAAAGACTTCCCCTTTCTGCACACACTCGAGGCTGACGCGTATGCTTGCACGCTCTTCACCTACACGTGCACACACATGCATGCAGAACAGGTTTCACGGGATAGCTTCAATGTCACGTTGAAGGCGGATTAATCGATCCATCCTCTGTTTGTGGAAGAGTAAGGAATACCAGGTCAGAGAGAGGGAGTGCTAAAGAGAGAGGGAAACAGTGAGAGCATCTTGAGACGTGCAAAGAGAGAGGTTAGAGAGATGCAATAGAAATGTATTCTAGGTTAAACCCCTCCAGCTTTTGACAAAGTCTGGCTGCTGTGTATGAGGCAACGATATTAAATAAAGGAGAATATTGCATTAGTCCCAGCTCTCGCCGTCAGTCGAATCCTCTCCCACACAACCAGCTGCAACTGTCTGCAGTTGCATATTTTTAATTTAGCATCAAGCCTGGAGTAAATCCTTTTGAACTTTAATACATCAGCATAGCAAAGTCAATGAATCACGTACATTAGCATGGAATGAATGACCGTAGTCTTAATTAGTACATAAACACAACCCATTAATAATTTGCAGTCAAATTCGTTCATTTAATTGATTTGCATTTGTTTACTCACAACAGACGTTACAAAACTGCATCTTAGCCACGGTGCCCTCGTTTTTAATATTTTGTCTTCCCAACCAGACTTCCTCAGTTCCTGGGCCTCAATGCACAGCCAAAAGTAGGCGTGGCCAGGCCTATTTTTTGCTTTCAAAGCATGTCCTCTAAATAATTCATCCCACTTTTAACAGAGATCAGAGCGGGCCGGTCTTTTGATCATCGCAGTTGTCCCTCGCTCCGCCCTGATTGGTTTTGCCGCACTCACTCCCACATGTGAGTGCCACTCGTGTTTGCTGGCAATATATATTCCTTCCAGCTTTGTCTGCATCGCACTGCATTCATTATTTATTTAAACGAAGGAGTAAAGAGGTTGAGTGAGGATAGGAAGAGGGAGGATTAGATGAAGCTGTCAGGATGCAGTTTGGGTGGGCGTAATATCTAAAATCTTGTATCACAGTATGAATCATTTTATCTCATGCTAATGTGTACCGTATTGTTCACTATCATTCAAAAGTTTAGCAACAGTGATATATTAAGAAATTAATGCTTTCAGCAAGGGCATTAAATTGATTAAAAGTGATGGTAAACACATTTATTACGTTACAAAACATTTCTATTTCAAACAAATACTATTCTTTTCAACATTCTAGTCAAAGAAGCCTAAAAAACATGGTTTGCACAGAAATATGAAGCAGCAACTGTTGTCAACAGTAATAATAAGAAATGTTTCTTGAGCTTCAAATCAGCATATTTGAGTGATTTCTGAAGGATCATGTGGCACTGAAGACTGGAGTAATGAAATTCAGCTTTGCATAATAAATTACACTTTGTGCCATGTGCCATACAAATCTTCTTGTTGCTATATTTTGAAGAAGAAAAGTGTAAATTAGTTACTGTGATTCTATGCTTTATTTGAAGTCAAATTAAATTATTGAGTCATAAATGTGTTGCTGCTGTCTGGCAGGGACTGTTCAAGGAGCTCTTCAAAGACGCCATTTTCTTTTGAAAGAGTTTAAACCAAGTTCAACCTGCATGATTTTTGTCTTGGCATTTAAAAGCAAGATTTGAATAGACATATTGAATACACTGCCTGAGTGACACTTACAAAGATGCAGTAGAACAACAAAATGAATAAAGACTGTTGATAACCGTATTGAATGAAAACCTTTTTAGAAACTTCTGGAGTCGAAATAAGATTTAATGCTTCATCTGTAATTATAATCCAGATATATAACTTTTTATGTTGGCTCTATTGAGCACTCTTGATCCTAATAGACCCAGCAAGCTCAGAAGACATTTATCCTCTTGAAAACAGCTTTAATGGAATTAATTATTTCGTTTTAATTATAAGCTGATCGTTTGAATCAGGCACATATGAAACAGGGACATACACTATATTGCCAAAAGTAGGGACACCCCTCCAAATCATTGAATGAAGGTATTCCAATCACTTCAATGGCCACAGGTGTATAAAATCAAGCACCTAGGCATGCAGACGCTTCTACAAACATTTGTGAAAGAATGGGTCGCTCTCAGGAGCTCAGTGAATTCAAGCATTGTACTGTGATAGGTTGCCACCCGTGCAAGTCCATTCGTGAAATTTCCTCACTACTACATATTCCATGGTCAACTGTTAGTGGTATTATAAGAAAGTGTAAGCAATTAGGAACATCAGCAACTCAGTAGTACTGAGGAAATTTCATGAATGGACTTATTGCACAGGTGCAACCTATCACGGTACCACGCTTGAATTCACTGAGCTCCTGAGAGAGACCCATTCTTTCACAAATGTGTGTAGAAGCGTTTGCCTGCCTAGGTGCTTGACTTTATACACCTGTGGCAATGGAAGTGATTGGAACACCTGAATTCAATGATTTGGAGGGGTGTCCTAATACTTTTGGCAGTACAGTGTACCTGTTTATTAATTTCCAGTCTCTCAGTGCTTGTAAACCATTATACCAGCAGCCATAGGAAGCAGGTTCAGGGTGGGCTGCACACAATGTTCACCGACAGACCCTCAGGAGGAATAAGCACAAATTCTTTCTCTATCTGTTACCATCCTTTTCCTGTTCTTTCAGTTATATGGTGACAAAGGCGGCAGAGCAGTCTCGTCAGACTGCCTGCTCTGAAAGACCACAAGAAAAAGGTCACCTGAAACACGAAGACTGCTGGCCAAAAAAGATTGCGTGGATGAAGCAATGCGCTCACTCCCCCGGGGGGACGGGGAAAGATAGAAAGAAAATGAGAAATAGACAGAGCGAGCGGAGTGTAACTGTGTGTGTGTGTGTTTTCCTATTGTAAGTAGCCTAACAGACCCTCTGGATTCACTCTATGCTCTAATGACCAGTCACAAGGCAGCGGCCACGCTAAGCCAGAGTCTTCCTGTAGCAGACTGTTCCTAATTAACAGATGCAGCAAGTGGAAAGCAGCACCTGCTAAGGTATAACTGCAGGTTTGAGCCAGGGGCTTTTTCACACGCTTGTACACACACACATGCGTGGCTACTTTATAAGGACTCGTATTGTTATGACATCCTTCTCCGGGGAGCAAGTGTTTGTGGGAGAGTGTGTTAGCTCAGAAAGAGTAATGTGTGGTGTGGAAAATATCCTGTCTGTGCTCTGGGGCGTTATGGTTGTAAAGTAATTGTGTGTGTCCGTGAGTTGTGTGCTGCTGTAGTTTTATGAGGCGGCTAATGTTCATCCTTCAGGTTCCAGCTTAAAGCGATAGTTCGCTCAAAAATGAAAGGTCTGTCATTATTTAGTCTTCTGCATGCATGTTGTTCCAAACATGTATGACATTGGTTCATCTTTGAAACATAAATTAAGATATTTTTTAATGAAACCTGAGAGGTTTCTGTCCCTCCATTGAAAGGTAACCAAAACTTAGACGATCTAAAAAAAGTCATGAAGGCATCTTAAAACGAGCAAATGCTCTATGTATGTGTCAATGATGTGCGGTGGTGTTTTAAAATGAGGAGGCAAATTCCATATATATGTGTGTGTGTGTGTGTGTGTGTGTGTGTGTGTGTGTGTGTGTGTGTGTGTGTGTGTGTGTGTGTGTGTGTGTGTGTGTGTGTGTGTGTAAAATGTAAATGTCCCTGAAACACTTAATTTTCATGGTTAAATGAACATTACATACAAAAAGAGACCAAATTCAATTCTATTTTGCATTTTTACACTATGTAATGTTCTATTAATTAAAAGTGTACATTTCATCAGTTAGTGTTTTTACGCATTTTTTCATCTATTCCCATTTAATAACTAAAGGCAGTAACAATTTAAACAATATATTTTATTTGTGAACTAATGTTCAGCTTTTCTTTGTAATAGTCTACTTATTTTCAAATCATCAGTCATCACACTGGTCACAGACACGAAGATGTACATTAAATTTCTCCAAGCTGATCACTAAAAACCCCTACAGTCATCATGTTTTCAGGCTATTTCAAATTTGATTTTGACGTGACATAAAGCAATGATATCTAAATGGTTGAGTTGCTTTGAGCTTCACGATTAATCTAAATTAAACCGCACGCGATTTGCCGGGTTTTTTTTACGCGCAGCTTGTCAGTGCAGCATGGCTCTGTGATCTGTAAATGCTGCCCCATTTGAAAGCCAGAGGGCGTTCTCACGCAGAAACTTCAATATGCCCCGCAGAAGTACAATAACGCACGTCATTCCAGGAAATCCCAATGTGCATCATTAACCCCGTTTCAACCGAACTGACCCAGAACAATTTGTCCTAGGAACTTTTTTTCCCTCAGACCTGTTGCTGTCTGCGTTTCCATCGCAGTCTAAAGTACCTTGAAGATTAGTCCGGTGACGTAGGACTGCACGCGACTTTCCAGAGCCCACTGAGCGGATTTCGTCTTCTGCAAATACACTAAAGCCTGAACCTCGTCGTCGGTCCATCTGTCCTATTTTTTCAACTTTATTGTTTTTTTAGGTTGAAATAAAATGCTGGGTGAGCTCAGCCAATCAGCATGTTAAGCACCCAAGTCCCACCCCCGACAGTTCCTGAACTTTGAAAAAAGTACCACCTCGCAAGCAGGGCAGTTTTGAGGGGGAATTTTTTACCCAGAACTTTATTTAGACCCTGGTTCCTGCAGTCGAAACACACCGAGTACCACCCAAAAGTCCGTAGTTCTTGGGGAAAGTTCCTGCGGTGGAAACATGGCTACCATATATTAGCACTGTAGCTGAATAAACAGAAGATTGAAAAGCTTTTTTTGAATAAACATGACTAATAAACACAAGACTACAACAATCTATGGTTTATCTGAGTTCTTCAAGCCTTCTTGGGTATTTTCATGATTATAAAGTATATTTATACTGTAATCTATGGCGGGCCATGCATTTCACACCTAGGCCTTCAGTGGTATCCTACCTGAATTAATTCACCTCTTAATAAAATCATCATGATGCCACGGCAATAGAAATCATTCAAATTATACAGAAACGCAGTATAACAGCAGGGCATTGCGTCTTTCATGAAGCGAGAATGAATTAATAAATCATTTGACAATTCAACAAGCAATTCAAACAATTCACTGCAGCCACAGCTGCGCCACATACATCATATCTAACAGAAGCATCGATCCGCTCCGGGTTTTCGGTGCATTTTTGTAGTAGGCTACCTTTTGAGTTCTCCCAAATTGTGCAAATAGTTTTTTGTGCAAATTCTACAGGAAAGAAAACGCAACAGCATAAATGGTTCTTGAAAAATCTTACCAACAGTATGGCAAATTTATTTCAGGCAAGGTTCAAAGATAATACAACATTTTTAATTAAAATTGATTTAAACCCACAAAACTTGTGATTTTAACAGTATGACAATTTGGAAAATAATATATTAATAACAAAAATAATAATAAATACAATTACAATAGGGTTTCAGCACTTCGTGCTTGAACCCCTAATAAAATTTACAAGAAAAAAATAAATCACATTCATCAAGGAAAAGACGGGGCACGGATTAGCCTGGGTTGACTGTAGGATATAAAAATGTTAAATAAAATGCATTATGCTCTCAAATAAATCAAGGAGATCCACGGGACTTTAAAATCAGTTAGTTCATTTTTAGCCCAGATAGATCAAATAGCGTTCCGTGACTGTGCGATAAGCTGGAGAAGGCTGTATGCGGGCATTTTGAAAATGGCTTTGTAAGTATGTTAATTAATAGATTAATTTATTCTCCTCTGTCAGCCATTGGGGTCTGAAAAAAATGCTATTAAAATTTCAGATGTTTTATCTTGTGCAGTTTGCTAGTTATTCTGACTAGGCCACTAGTTATAGTACACTCTCTGACCATCCAATCAAAGGACGTGAAAATGGCAACGTTATTTTACGCCTGCTTGATGCCCCCGGTCTCGCCAACTCAAAATCTGATTGGCTGTTTAAATCTGAGTGATTATATGATTGGTTAAAGACAGTTTCATTGCCATTCATTTTAACCTGGAGGCGCCCACAATATTGATTCTGAAGGCCTCAAGGCAGATTTCTTTGACCCTGGCAGCACATGATGCCTGAAATATTATTGGATAAAAGCACTACTGGAAGTAGCGCAACCAAGAGAAAAGCTATGAAATTAAGAAAAAAGTCTGTTGGTAATAATTTAACACACATTCATGGAAAAATATATTCAAATTTAAATCAGAGATTCTGATAGTGATTAGGCCAGCAGACAAGGCCTAGCTGGCCCTGACGGCCCACCACTGAATTTAATGGTTATCAACATAGCCTTTTTCAAACTCGCAGTGATTTCAGATGGAGCACTACTGATCACAGAGCTGTGCTTCACTGACAAGCTGTGCATAAAGAATAAACGCAATAAGCCAAATCGGTTTAAGCGCAATTTCAGGTTAATTGGGATTGATCGTGCAGTCCTAGTTGTTTACTTACTTTTTCATTCGTCTTCAAGAGGCGGGATTTATCGCACAAACCAATCATATCCAATCATAACTAGTCATAGCTCGAGGCATTGCCTCATCTCATGTGACTTTCCCCATTCATTCTCAATTACCCCCCACCAAACCTACCGCACACTTTAGGGGGTCTGCTAAAAGCCAATGGGCTCAGGGGAGGCAAGAGACGCTGTGTCCCGCTGTAACTTTACCTGCTGGTGTTGCCCTTTCGACAGTGTTACTTTAGAAAAACAAGTGACTTTTACACTTTTTAATGTCACATTTTGTAATGTGTGTTGATCACTGTTTAGATGTAAACAAAAGCCTTAATTAAAGCTATTCATCATATAAAGCAACCATATCTCTACACAAGACTTAACCAAAGTCTCACAAGGTAGAAACGACTTGAGGGCGAGTAAACAATGAAAGAATTTTCATGTTTGGGTGAACTATCGCTTTAAAACTGCAGGTCACATGCATGTAGGCTTAAGAGATGGATCTCACGTTGTCCATTTCCGACCGGCTTTGTTTTAATCCATCTTATGTGCCTTGTATCAGGGATATGGATTTGTATCTCTGTAACAATATGGTGCATATTGTTATTGACATAATGATGCTCCGCGCTTTAATATTCTAATCTTGTATCTTCTTTCAGAGGTAAAAATGCGAGTCAGCGAAACTCTCCGCTTGCAGCTGGAAGGGAGATTATGCCCGTTGTGACATCACTGCCCTTCTTCTTCTGTGTAAAGCTTAACTGATCGTTGGCCGTTGTGCTCAAGGATTTTTTTGTGTGTGTGTGTGAGAGAGAGAGGCTGGGTGATTAGCAGGTGTGTGTGAGTTCAAGCCTGGAGATTTGGAGACCGTTCGAGACTTGGCCCATCTCGTCGTTGGGTAACTGCAGACGGCAGAATGGGGTCACTGCCATCAAACTCAATACATCACATTTGCACACGTGCTCGTACGTTTATGTGTGCACGTAGGTCTATAATTTTGTGTTCGGTTGTCTTGGCTTTCACTTTGTGGAACTAATCAGACGCGGGTGCAGCCTGGCAGGCCAATTTAATGGAGAAGTCATGCATCTATTTGTTTGTAAGGGGGCACCAGTTATGGTGCCTTTGGTGAGATAGGACGTGATCCCAGCATAAGATGTGTTATTGTGGTGGTATAGAGTGTATTGTACATTTATAAATCAGCTGAAAAAGACATTCTCACATTGTGTTTGAAAGTTTGAAATTGATCACACCAATGACATAATTGTCATATTTAAGTGAACTATTCCTTAACTGCTTTACATATACAGCTACATGTTTATGACAGGTAATATCTGTCCAGAGTAACATCACACTCATTCAAACAGCTATATTCAAATCGAGTTGCGCATTGAAACGAAAAGAGAGAATTAATTTTATGTCACAGACATCCAGATAATCACATAATTACCATAACATTAAAAAGTTTGAGGTTGGTAAGATTTAAAAGATGATCATTTTGTATGCATTTATTGTATCAAAAATACATTTATACCTAATATTGTGAAGTATTATGCATTTAAAAAAACTGTTTTCTATTTGTATATATTTTAAAATGTAATTTATTCCTGTGATGTGAATTTTCAGCATCATTACTCTAGTCTTCAGTGTCACATGATCCTTCAGAAATCATTCTAATTATGATTTGCTGCTCAAGAAACATTTCTGATTATTGATGTTCAAAACAGCTGTGCTGATTAATATTTTTGTGTAAACCGTGATACAATCAGGATTCTTTCATAAACAGAAGGTTTAAAGGAACATTGGTTATTTAGAATACAAAATGGTAATATTATGAATTGCTTCACTCTCACTTCACACATATTAATATTAATTTCAAATCAATCTTACTGACCCCAAACCTGTGAATGGTAGTGTGTGTACACAAACTAAAAAATAATTATTGTAAATTAATGTATTAACTTTGAGGTTGTTCTGACAGTACCATTTAGCAGTGTTTAAGAATATACTTTAAACCGAAAACACGTTGGAATTTAAGTGTAAAATTTATATTTCCATGTGAAGCCAAGTAATCAGAAGGTAAAAAATAAGACTTGATTTTATCACTTGGAATTATAGGAATGCTACAATACTTTGGCTAACATTAATTTCCCTGCTCACACATGATTAAATGTAGGGTTTTTTTTTTTTTTTTTTGTTATTCTGCTTGAAACTCTCTTCACATCCTGATAGATATCTAAATATTTTATATATTATATTCTGTGGAAGTCACAATTATTGGAATGTTCGTCCAATCAATGTGTTATGTCCGAATGCAATGATAGGATGTCCCAACTGCCTGTCACAAGTCATGTTCAGTCATTCAATAAAAGGTTATGAAAACTCTTTGTCGTTTAGAATCGTATGCGCTGATGCGTTGTGCATAATCAAATGAGGGACATTTGTTAAGAAACTAAATAGGGATCAATTTTAATCATGTATGAAGTACCTGTGTGAAGTACCATTTTGAAGTACCTGCATGTGATTTATGTTTATGTGGCATCAATAACCTGCATATCAAAATGCCTTTTAGTGTCATATGCATTACATCTTCTGTACACACACAAACAAAAAAATGCGTTTACGAGCAGGTAAGCGAACGCAGTCTTGATGTGCGCGTAATGAAGATGAATCTGTCAAGGTCTGGCTCGGTCAGGGCACACGACGTGGCAGTCTGCCAGTCTGAGCCATCCTGTGTCTCCTGTTAAAGTGCAGGTAGCACACAAACAGAGACCTCGCGATTCATTTCATTATTATGTCTTCACCATCCATTGTTGCTGGCACATAAGATTAATGTCAGGGTGACTACTGCACAGCTTACTTATATACGTGGTAAATTAAGATGCTGCCGCGATGTGCTCTAGCATAGATGTTTACAAACACATCTCTAATTTGAATTAAGTGAGTGTCAAGCAAAGGAACTGTGACAGAGAGACAATGACAGTGACAAAGCAGGGGATAGAGAGAGACAGTTTACCGACTCAATGAGCAGTACATTTACTCTCGGGCCTCCAGTGGAGATACCAGCAGGGCCAGTCACTACAATTCATGGAGGCTGAGATAAAAAGTTTATAGGTGGGCCGCTTTTTTTCCCATGGACAAGTAAGTAGGCTATATACCATAGAGGACATTAGCGGGGCCCTCATCATGGGGCCCAGGACAACGGCTCTGGGTACAGTAAATAGACTTTTCCTTAAGTTTCTTTCTTCTCAGATACAAAAAAGGGTAACACTTTACTTGAAGGGGTGTGCATAAGACTGACATGACACCTTCATAATCATGACATGACACATGTCATGAATATGAAGGAGTTTGTATGCATGCTTATGATAACTGTCATTAAGTGTCAATCGCTCAATTATGTCATTTTTAATGCAAAGATGACATTATTTGAGATGTTTTTATGACAACTTGACATTTTCAGTGGTACAAGTTGAATTTGTCATTAAAATGTCATTAAATGTTAATACTCAAATTATTTTATAACAGCGTTGTGAATATTTTTCAGTTCATAATGTTTAAAAAAAAAAAGCTTCCTAAACAGTTTATTTACAGCATCCCACACATTTACATTTTCTTGAAATGCTTTTTTACATCATGGATAAGTCTAGCTAAGACACCATCATAATGGCGTACACCTGACCTGTGGTGCCACTCTATCATTTTGATGTGAGTTTTCAATGACTCAGTACGATTTCCTCTATGACACCATAGTTTAGGTCAAGAAAAATATTTATGACACTGTTATAAAATTATTTGACAGAGTATTGACACTTAATGACATTTTAATGAAAAATCTAACTTGTACCACTGTAGTTTAGGTCAAAGAAAATATTCATGACACTGTTATAAAATAATTTGACAGAGTATTAACACTTAATTTGGATAAAATTTAATATTTTAATACTTAAGTTTGAAAATGAATCTGCTATGTCATGTTTATGACAGGTTATGTTGTCTTAGTAATGTCAAGTTGTCATGACAAAGACATCTCAAATAATGTCATCTTTGCATTAAAAATGACATAATTGAACAAATGACACTTAAGGACAGTTGTCATGAACATGCATAAAAACTCCTTTGTATTCATGACATGTGTCATGTCATAATTATGAAGGTGTCATGTCAGTCTTATGCACACCCCTTCAAGTAAAGTGTTACCCAAAAAGTATCTGAATGTGCCACATTTTCCCTGTGCAATTCACTGTAGTATAGTACCAATCATATACTATTATAGAATGTATTCATATTTTGAATTATACATTTTTTCATTAAAATTATATTTTCACTGCTACTCCCAGATGTGAAATGTTGAATTTTCTGTCGAATTTGAACCACTGAATTTGTGGAAGCGAATTTGTAAAGCGAAATAAAATGGACCGAAAATTGCCTGTCGAATATTATAGGTTGTATTTTTAAACAAAATGAATATTTTGGAAGTGAAATCTGAGAGGTGGATATGGATTATTGAATTTGTAATAATGAAAATGTGTGTGAAATGTTTTGAATTGAAATATTAACATCTTAAATATACAACCATACTCTAAAAAAAGGTTCTATATGGCACCAAAAAATGGTTCTTGGCTCGTAATCATAGGGGAACCTTTTTTAGTGCTATATAGCACCAATTTTGGTGCTTCAGTGGTTCTTCAGCGGTTCTTCACCGGTTCTTCATTGGTTCTTCACCGGTTCTTTGACTAAGGTGCTATATAGCACCTCTGAAGAACCGCTGAAGAACCACTGAAGCACCAAAATTGGTGCTATATAGCACTAAAAAAGGTTCCCCTATGATTATGAGCCAAGAACCATTTTTTTAGAGTGCATGTTGAATTTCAGCCCATAAAAATGCAACCCCTAAAAATGCAATGCATTAAAATGCAAGCACAGTTAATGCAATGCATATTTTTTCAAGTTGTGCAATTCAATTATTTCAAAAACATTTGCCATTATTTTACTTCCATACCATTACATTATTCCTTTTGTTTAAAAAAAACACAAATGCTTTGACCAAACATAAAATCCTCAGACGCAATGTTGGGATCCTTCTGAAGTCATGTAAAGAGACGCAAGTGAGCTGTTTAAACTGGAATGCTCTTTCACACTTCCATTTGTCCTGTTGAAGTCGTATAAACTGAACGCACATATGTATTCTGTATCCAGTGTCCGTGATTATAATGGGTTTCATTTGCTTTTGATGCAACCAGTGTAGGCAAGTGCCAGCCGTTAAGTGACTGAATGCCAGTGGGTGGGGCCTATGGTGTGATAATATATAAATATTCCTCGATGTCTTGTTGGAGGCAGTTAGATGAAAATGTATTTGCATGTGATGTCACAAATCATACAATATATCCAAACAATCCATTTTTTTTAGCTTTTAATGCTTTGTACCATTGATGGACATCCTGATTCATAGCTTAAAATGTCCTCCTCATTATGAACAAATACCTCTAAAATGTCAAAAGATTTTATTTGATTTTGCATGTCAATTTAAATGAATTGCATCTGATACTACTACTACTACTAATAATAATAATAATAGTAATAATAATGGCAAACAATCCTTAAAATCATCTCATCACTCAATGGCACAAATGGCAAGTCAGTAAAACATTCTTAGATGGCAAACATTTTGATGAAGCAATAAAAAATGTATATGCCATTGCATATGAAAGTAATTGTGTGGAGCACTGATAATAATGAAACTGAAATGCAAATAAATTAGTATGTTATACGAGTCTAAAGAGAAAAGAACTAGGGCTACTAGACAACTCGGGTTGTCAGAGCTGCAGAATAGAGACAGATCCGAGTGCAGGGTCAGTGACCATAGGCTAGCCATTGAAAAGGGCAGACACAAACAGCCCAGATTATCAGGATAAAAAAGTTTGTGGTCGCTGTATGACAGGTAAGGTTGAGATGGTGACAGTTGAGAGGTGAACTTTCTTCTCAGCTGTGAAGAATTTCCTGCAAATGGAGACATTTTCTAAAGGATAACTCTAGGCCCAGTTTAGCCAGATGACAGATAAGATATAACAGGATGTAGCTCTGGAAAAAATTATTAGAGCTGTTATATAAGCACGATGCTACAGTATGGGTTACATGCTTTAGCACTCAAGTTAATGAATATATTCAGAGGGAAATGTTATTACTCAGCTGTTGCTCTTTCATAGCTCAGGAGACTTAATGAAGATCTTAGTTTCATTCGGATGTAAACTTTGTCTCAAACATTTCCGCTAAAGTTCAGAGGAGAAATAAAGACACAAATGAGCCATTTATTGGCAAGGAGTATGTTTGAGATCATAATGAGATCTCTGACTTTGGATTGCAGGCAATCTTGACAAATCTAAGCACAGTTTTGAGACATCGTTGAGATCTTTTTGAAAGCGCTAGTGGAGAGAGGAGAGGTGTAACTACACTCTTAAAAGGTTCTATATCTTTAGTGACCCGTGACGTCATTCACTACTTTCATCCTCAATAACTTTTTTTAAGTTAGACATCAACCTTCTTAGTATTCCTTAATCAATTCATTATAAACAATATAGCAAACAAATAATATAAAATTATTACGACCCGATGTGTGTAACAGTGTAAGTATATTTATTTCTGCACAACAATAATTGAATCCTTGATGACTTAATAAGTGCAGTTCACCTTTATTCCACAAGGTGGCAATGTCTGATACATAATGATGAAGTGACGTTTCACTCATAGTTACCGCAGGCAGAAAACAAAAGAATAGGAAGAATCATCAGCAAAACTTGAAATGGCTCAGAGATTTACTGCAGAGCAAGAACTGAACGCAATCAAATATTACTGTCACTGTCACTTGATGCTGGATCTGGTGAAGAAGCTGTCTGTTGAAGATGTTGAAAATGATATTTTTGAGAATATGTTTGAGATGGTGAATATGAGGCAGATGCTGAATGTACTGGGAAATGAGCTCTGATGAGGACAGTGATGGTGGCATAAAACATCTGCTCAAACTGAACCCTTACAAGCTCCAAAAGATAACAAAATATGCTTTAATTTATTCTTCTATAATTATTACTCTAATATCAGGATATTATCGCGACAGGTAGAGATCCATCCATGTTAGATATAGTTCCGGGTCGCTAAAGACCCGAATATGTATTAATGATTAGTGAAACATTCATACATTTAAGGGTTAAAGGGCACTTCATGTAAGGGGCTTTTGCACCGAGTAGTTAAAGGAACTAAGTTATAGGAATTAGCCAATATGGTGGGCAATACCGCTAGCTGAGCAGAAATCATTTCACTTTGTCCCTTCAAAGTCGTGTTGGATTTCCTTTGAGGCATAAAGGTTGAGAAGTGCCTGGACTTTGGCGTCGGCCCATCTATTGCTGTTTTCCATGTTTGTGGAGTAAGTTAGTGGAGTAAGTATATGTAAACTGTGTGTTTACACTGCTTTTTAAAAATGGCGTGTACTTGTTTTTTCGTATGGCATGTGTTCGGCCAATCAACGTACACTTACATCACTGGTAGTTCCTACTGTGTTGATGCCCCTACTCTGAAGTAGGAGCTAATTTAGTCCCTCCAAAAGGCTTTCTTAGAACTAAAATCATTCCCAGTTCCAGCAGTGCGAACATGCCAAAAAGCGAGTACTTCCGCCAGTAGTTATGGAAACTATGAAAACGTTCCTCTGGTGCGAAAGCCCCTATATAGAGCCATTTTATAGATTTAGTTTTAATTAATTAATTTAAAACTGAGTTAAGGACTCCTGGTGTTCAATATAGATCTTCAAAAAAAATCTTCAATCGCTCTCAATGTTACCTCATTTCTATCTTGGAGAAGAAATTGAGATTTTAAAGAGATCTCAACTGTGATTTTTCTTTCCTACAAGTATGATTGCTCATCTTTATGTTCTCTCATTGCTGTCTAGAAGAAGTAATTGAGATATTAAAGAGATATCATTTATTTTTGTCCTCCCTTTTTCCATTGTATATTGACAATTGCTCATCTTCATTTGCTCGCCATGCTGTCTAGGAGGAACTATTTCTATATTAAAGACTTATCCACCATGATTTTTCTTTCTTATATTGTTATGATTGCTCAAGAGCATTTAATCTCCATTTCTTCTTAAAGCTTTCTGGGAGAAACAGCTAAGACATTTCTTCTTTTATTTTTGGGTGTATTTGCTCTATTTGTTCCTCATAGAGTTAACTTTGTTCTGTCATTTTTTTCACACACGTATTAGTTATTAACTGCTGTCGGTGTAGTAATTAGTGTTACCTTAATCTAATTTTAATGTGCTCATAACCTTTTCCAAGAATGTGTTCTCAGATGGCCGGGGTATGTGTTGTGGTAAGATTGTGCTATGCATACTATGCAGTTATGTTCTAATAGAGCAGAATCTATGATGAATTTCAAGAGGGAGAGAGGTGACAAAACGCAAACAGAGCCATATATTAGTGAGACGAGACATCAGGGTGAGGTAAGGTGACTGGCGCTCTTGCACTTTGGGCCGTACAGGGCCGCCAGTGACGGCTGATGCCGTGGCCCCCTGTTGCATCAGTAAAATAAGCAGTGACAAGCCTGCTTCCCTCATACGATGAATTACCACACACCCCCACCCCTCACACACACACACATAAATTGGGCTCATTTCAAATCACATGTAATTCCCTGCTAGCATGTAGACTCCCTGTGTGACTTCTTATTTGCTTGAGCCTGGTGAGAAAATTGAGATGCAGTAGTGAGTGAAGGACACTAGGGAACGCGTTCATTGGAAAGACTTCATAATTAACGCAGTGATGCTGGATGTCAGACCTCCTCCCTCAACGGGAGCACAGGTGAAGGAGTGTGTTTATGATTATGTGAGATTCTCAAGAGAAGAGGATATACTGCAGAGGATAGATGATAATACACTCTGCCATGACTGACCTTCATAAACAAGTGAAAACATGTCCAGGTCACAGGTCATTTTAGTTTTTTTGTTGTCATTCTTACATATTGCTGAAATGCTTTAATTTTAATTTTAAAGTAATGCTTTTTTTTATCACACACATTAGTGCATACAGAATGGTGCATTGTATAAATACATTATACTATATATATATATATATATATATATATATATATATATATATATATACACACTGAACAAAATTATAAATGCAACACTTTTGTTTTTGCCCCCGTTTTTCATGAGCTGAACTCAAAGATCTAAGACTTTTTCTATGTACACCAAAGGCCTATTTCTCTCAAATATTGTTCACGAATCTGTCTAAATCTGTGTTAGTGAGCACTTCTCTTTTCCTGAGATTATCCATTCACCTCACAGGTGTGGCATATCAAGATGCTGATTAGACAGCATGATTATTGCACAGGTGTGCCTTAGGCTGGCCTAAAATGTGCAGTTTTATCACACAGCACAATGCCACAGATGTCGCATGTTTTGAGGGAGTGTGCAATTGACATGCTGACTGCAGGAATGTCCACCAGAGCTGTTGCCCGTGAATTGAATGCTAATTTCTCATAAGCCGTCTCCAAAGGTGTTTCAGAGAATTTGGCAGTACATCCAACTGGCCTCACAACCGCAGACCACGTGTAACCACACCAGCCCAGGACCTCCACATCCAGCATCTTCACCTTCCGAGATCAGCCACCCGGACAGCTGCTGCAACAATCGGTTTGCATAACCAAAGAATTTCTGCACAAACTCTCAGGGAAGTTTATCTGCATGCTCGTCATCCTCATCGGGGTCTCGACCTGACTGCAGTTCGTCGTTGTAACCGAATTAAGTGGGGAAATGCTCACATTCGATGGTGTCTGGCACTTTGGAGAGGTGTTCTCTTCACGGATGAATCCCGGTTTTCACTGTACAGGGCAGATGGCAGACAGCATATATGGCGTTGTGTGGGTGAGCGGTTTGCTGATGTCAACGTTGTGGATCGAGTGGCCCATGGTGGCGGTGGGGTTATGGTATGGGCAGGCGTATGTACAGGCCACAATCAACAACCTGACCAACTCTATGCGAAGGAGATGTGTTGCACTGCATGAGGCAAATGGTGGTTACACCAGATACTGACTGGTTTTCGGAACGCCCCAGACCCCCCAATACAGTAAAACTGCACATTTTAGATTGTATTGTGTCCGGCCTAAGGCACACCTGTGCAATAATCATGCTGTTTAATCAGCATCTTGATATGCCACACCTGTGAGGTGGATGGATTATCTCGGCAAAGGAGAAGTGCTCACTAACACAGATTTAGACAGATCAGTGAACAATATTTGAGGGAAATAGGCCTTTTGTGTACACAGAAAAAGTCTTAGATCTTTGAGTTCAGCTCATGAAAAATGGAGGCAAAAACAAAAGTGTTGCGTTTATAATTTTGCTCAGAGTATTATACGTTTTATTATTATATTTATACGTCTTATCTCTTTCTACAGTATGTCCATTACAAAAATGATGAGGGTGGTACCATGGTACCATTATGATCAGTTGGTTTTACCTTGATACTTTGCAAACTATGGTACTGCAGTGTACCTGAGAGAACACAGTCATTAACTTGGTTTCGTGAGATTCACTCATTCGTCTTGATTCTCCTCAGACCCTCATTTGCATTCACTTTAAGTACTGGTAAAACCAACTTGGTCATAATTGTACCATGGTTACACCTTGATCGTTTTTGTAACAGACATACTACAAACCAATAAGCAGCTAATTAGGAGTTTATTGAGGGAAAACTCCTAGTTAATAGCGAATATGTTTACCCTAATGTAAAGTGTGACCGCACTCTTTTCTTAATATTTTTTTTTTTGTATCCCTGTTCCTACTCCTTGCTCTTTCTAATGTCTTTCTCTTCTGTGCGGTTTGAGATGAGCTCGTGTTTGCTCTCGGCTGCACCTCTCTCTCAGACCCAGTAATCAAACACATTCTGCCTGATACATGGCCCATTACAGCCACTCTCATGTTCCATTTGCCCACCGCTCGCACAATGGTGTCATTATGATGGCAGAAAAACTAGCAGCGCTACTGTAGCCGCACACAGTGCTTAACACAGTCAGCACCCCGAAATGAAGGATGCGGTAGAATTATTGGCACTGAGAATAAAGCACTGCTCATCTTAGCTGGGCAGCATACTCTTGTCAATATGCACTACATAGTTAGCGTAGTTAGCATAGCGAGTGAGACATTAAAAAAAATTTTTTGGGGTGAAGAGTCAGATGTGTTAACTTAGCTGTGTGGAATAATGCATGATTTGCGATTTGCTTGAGTTGGATGTGTGATGTTGTATTAATGTTGTGGATTAAAGTTTTTCAGTCATCAAAGAAAAAGAAAACAAGGGCTGAATGTAACATGAAGCATGCTGAAGATAACTATTGTTGTTTTCAGATTGAGTGCAGATCTCTTCCCTGTGTTGATTGAAACAGGAAGTGGAGGCAGTGTATATTGAAGGCCTCTGCTGTAGTTACTTGCCAATGCTAGCTAGAGGCAGTTGGTAGTAGTTGGAGTAGACATGTGTAGCTCATTGTAGAATATTTTATTAGCCAAACATTGGGATAATCATGTAATTACAATGTGAGTCATCAGTATTTTTGGTATGTTGTCCTGGAAGAGTTTACATTTAAAATGCATGTATTTGATAGGTGTGTACTTTTTTTAAAAATTATTATTATTTTTTAACTACACTACATGAACTCAACGCTTACAAAAATTAACTAAAAATCACTAACATCTAATTGTGAGAAAATTGGGTAAATATTTTAGAGAAGTTAAAGATGGTCAATTTACAGTTTTTAACTTAGTTAACGTTAAGTAGTTACATTTTTAAAGCTAACTCTAAGTTAAGCAAATTTCAACTAATTTTTTTAGTTGAATGTACTTAAAAATTTAAGGCAGCAACTTTTTTTACTGTCTAACTTCACACAATGCTTTCTGTGTCCTCTGTGGATGCATGAATGAAAGAAAGCAGTCATATCATACGATTTTCCTTGATCTTGTAAAAGATTTTTGTAACATTCAGAACTCAAAACTGTCTCCCCAGTCTGCTGGTTTCATTTATTGATGCCAAACTGCAGAAGTGGCTCGTTCTGAAATCAGTGGATTTCTTGTCTGCAGCTCTTATTCTGTTTTAAAACTTGACATAAAGTGAAAAATTCTCTTAAAAAATAATTATGACTGCTTTTGGCACAAATAAACCGTAGGCAGGCAAAAAATGCAATAGAAAATAACATGTATAATGTTTTTACATTTCAATTTAGATTTGAGATTTTGATTCAGATTCTGTGTTTATAATTTTAACAGATTATAATTATTTAATTAAATATCTGATGAAAAGTGTTATTTGGGAACTGCATTTTCAAATAACATTTATCTCCTTTTTAAATCAAATCTGGCAAAACTAAGCAGTTCTTTCTCACCACATTAAGTACCTCAAAAGGGAAAATGAAATAGAATTTAGCTATGGTAAATCATGTAAATGTTAGATTTTTATTCATTTGTGGATTGGCTTCAGGCAAACTGGTGTTTCTTTTAATTATGACAATGTAGTCTACAAGAAATAACAGTGTTTTTGTATAACTCTTTATCAATTATGTAAATATAACATTTTTCTTGAAAAATATAAACATAGATACATGCAAACAGTAACATTATAAATGATGTTCCACTTCTTATTTTGTAGAAATTAAAGTCTAGTCAGTTCTTCTTGTGGATATGAATAAGGCGACTTACATTAAACGGTTGTTTGCATTTCTTGTTATTCAAATAATTTATACCAGCTAAGTCCTGCTGAGAATACTGAGGCTGGTAAGGACAAGTGGAACAGCATTCACATACCATTATAACAATTACTGCATATCATCATAATTATAAATTATATATTTGCAGTGCTCCAAATGTTTAGAAATTTGCAAACAATTATGAAGTCTACAGTGTTGCTTAATTTTATGTCACTGCAAAATCATCATAAATGTATTGTGAACATTCAATATTTCCACAGAGTGAATCAAAAATTATTTTTGACATTAAGCGCAATAGATTTTCCTATATTCAGGTCGTTCAAATGAATGCCTATTCTTTATAGCCATGGCACACGCATTTTGTTTCTTTATGTAAGTAATGTTGTCCAATCAATTGTTTGCATTGTTTATGCATTTATTGTCAGACAATAGATTATTTATATATTTACAAAGTAAGTTCATTAAGAAATTGTAAGATCATTTTAAAAGTTAAGCATTCAAAGCAGGGTACATTTGAGATTTTGGGATCTATATTTTTGAAAAGAAATTATGTTTTCTTTACAGTTTGTTTGTTTTCTCTATGATGGAAGTTTTGGGGCTCACAAATCATATATTAAGGCTTAGATTTATTTGTCAATATATCAGTTATCAGCTTCCAAATATAAAGACTTATCGATTGTCCTTTCGTCCAAAAAAAGGCATTATTGTTCTGATCCGCTCTGCCATGAGTTGCATGAGTAACACTGCAGCACTGAGCTCACGGAAAGCGGTTTCACCACACTTTTGAGGGTTTCTCTTCCCATACACCTCATAACTAAATAAACAGGCAGTGTACAACAGTTAAGAGGCAGATGCAATGCAAAATGCACAATAACAACATGTAATATTAATCTCTCTCGCTCTCTTTCAGCTCACGTACCAATGATTATCCCTCCGTCCACCATTGTCCTCCATTGGCACGTGCACCAAAGGTTGCCGAGCCCTGTGTTAAACCATTGCTGTTCCCCAGGGAAGGGTCTGAGGCTTTCAGAAGTGCAATTTATTGTGGATTATGCAGAGGAATTATTGAGCCCCACTCCATAAAGGAAAGCTTAGTGACAAATGAGACACTGTCGGCTGGAGTGCCAATGTAAATTGTACCTCCACAACAGAGCAGGGGACTGCGATGCTCGCTTATGGGAGAATTAGAGTAATACGTCTCCAGAAGCTTTGTCTCATGCTCAGTGTAAGAAACAAGGAGTATTATTACCATTAAGGGAGCATGTGAGCTTGCCGTGTGAGGACACATTCATAGGCGGTGTCTATAAGATGTGCCACAGAGAACACGCTTTATTACTCTTGATGTAAATGGCAGTACGACGAACCACAGTGTCAGAGTAGATTTACAGATCAATTATGGAGATCAGGAGCTAATTCGGGGCTACGCACCAGTCCACCATACCAGTCTGCTGAGCTTTAACTGAATCACCTTGCGCATTAGACAGGAGGAATACATTGGACACAGATAAAGCCCTCTGTCAAATTCGGTGGAAAGATTGAAGCTAACACACCCTCATTATTCAGTAATCCGATTCATAGGCGTCTGCTAATGAGGGATTTTTGACATGCATAACGACATCAACCTGAGCGGCCCAAATTGTCCTTTTACCAAATTTGCATCTCATTAAATTGAATTTACCGGTGACTGTCATAATTTGGTCTGGTAAAACAGGAGTTTGATGGTAAAGGGCATAGAACGATACGGAGACTTGCGGTGGCAGAGGTGTGCTGGAGACAATGGTAATGATATTTCACGGCATGTCTCCGGATTTTAAAAAGGAAGAATGTGCCGACTATCTCCATTTGAGAGGCGATTACTTTAAAGGGGTCAAGAGGCTAATAAATGAATTACATCTCTAGAAGCTCAGTTCCCAGCCATGCGCTAACGGCTTGGACGACGAATTGTAGGAATCTAGGGTTCCTGGTCGGTCCGAGTGAACGATCCGGCTCTCTCTGCTCTCTAAGAGATGAAGCTGCTGTCATTATTCTTGCACTGTGCTTGCCTGAAAGCCAAATAACCACAAAATGCCTGACCACCACACTAGATAAGCATTAGCTGCGTTTAAGTAGCGCTAATGTAGCCGCTGATAACTGCAAACAGGGAACCACAACATTACTCAAAAGCAAACAAGAAAAAAAACAAAAAACAGATGAAGGAAATTCACTAAAAATTAATTGCTAAAGCCAATAGGCATTAGGCATTGTTTTTCTGCTGATTTTATCAGGCATAATTTCCTGCTTTATTTTTTGTCAGACGAGAGCTTGCTATGTATTGGGCAATTGCCTCTTGCATCAAAATAAATGAACATACATTATCGAACGAAGCAGTGAGTGGTTCTGAGCAACCTGCGGCATGTGTAAAATAGATGTATGGCACGTCGTGCTTGATGAGTGTGTCTGCTAAGCAAATAGATAATAATGATCGTGGTGATTATAGTAATGATTTAATGTAACTGGATAATTAGGTTATTTGCCTTGGATCAAGGCTGTCTCCAGATAAATAGATATTCAAATGCACATCCATCGTCCATACATCTTCCTCTCTTAGTTTCTTTTTTCCTTTATCCATTTTATAATGAAGAGGTTGTTTTGTAGCTCAGGGCCCGTATTCATAAAGATTCTAAGAGTTCTCTCAGAAAACTCCTAATTTAGCTTAAAAACTTTACCTAAGAGTCTTAGCTTAAGAGCTATTCAGGACCGATCTGAGAGCAACTCTGAGCAAGGAAAATACAAAAACTTTTATCTTAGTGAAGAGGCGGGGCTGACCCCATTGCTACGTATGACACAGTCTTTTGAAGACTGTGATTAGTTGGTTGTCCAAAAAGGGGAAAAAAGGAGCGCTTTTAAGTATAGGGTCTATTCTAAGCCTTCACTTTGAAATTACAAGGGCCTATTTTACCGTTCTCTCTCACTCACACTCACACACACACACACACACACACACACACACACACACACACACACACACACACACACACACACACACACACACACACACACACACACACACACACACACACACCCACACACACATATATACACATATGAATCCTTTTATTATTTACCATGCTGTTAATTTCCTATAAGGTATTTGGTTGGCTTAGAATTATAAACATTGTTCCACTAATTGGTGGTTTGAAAGTTGGGTTTAATGCAACAAACATGATCCCTGCACGATCTAATCTATAGCGTCTTATTAAGTCACTGTTATCCATTGTCTGCAACACATTTCTTCTCCCTCTTCGACTTTCTGCCATTTTCTCCGCTGCTAAAGAAACTCTTAAGCCTCTTAAAAGTCCTCGTCCGTATTCCTAACAAATTTGACCTTAAGACCTCTTTTAAGGGTTAAAACGCTTTCTGAATTACTTTTTTCTTTACTAGGATTTTTTAGTTTGAATTTTTAGCTAGAATTTTGTCACTAGGAGCTACTCTTTGCATTAAAATTCTTTATGAATACGGGCCCTGGAGTCTTTAAGAACATAAAATGAGTTCTGAACTCTCTTTTATAGCCTACATATTAATCATTATTTAAAGATTTAAAAAAAATATATATATAATTATATATATATAATATTATTATTACCCTTATTATGCATGAATGTTTTGCCAATCATTATTACATATTCGGGTCTTTGGTGACCCGAGTCTATATCTAACAATATAGATAATATAAAACTCTCCTGATATTAGAGTAACAATTACAGAAAAATAAAATAAAGCATATTTTGTTTCCTTTTAGAGCTTGTAAGGGCTTCAGTTTGAGCAGATGTTTTATACCATCATCACTGTCCTCGTCAGAGCTCATTTCCCAGTACATTCATCATCTGCTTCATATTCTCCATCACAAACATTTTCTCAAAACTATCATTTTCAACATCTTCAAAATCAATATTTTGAGCGCTGACAGCATCTTCACCAGATCCACCATCAAGTGACAGTGATATTTGACTGCGTTCAGTTCTTGCTCTGCAGTAAATCTCTGAGCCATTTCAAGTTTTGATGTCGAATTAAAAAACAAAAAAACAAAAAAATAAATAAATGAGGAGGAGGGTAGTGAATGACGTCCCGTGTCACTAAAGACCCGAGGTATGCGTTTAAGGGTTAAACGTTGAAACTTCTCTCTAGTGATGTTTACCAGACTTCTCCAGTCATTTTGTTCTGTACCCTCCCCATTCTTTCATTCAACTACAAGCTCACATTAAAAACTGCCTCCATCCAAACAGCCGGTGGAGTGAACCAAGTACCCGCCCTACATTTTTTCAATAATTTGTTTCACTTTGATGTGTCACAATATGTAAGAAAATATCTGTTGCTACTTACGTTTCATCGCAACTTTAAGAAGGAACTTTCATTTCACGTCTAGGGGAAACATTCATATTAAAGAGATTACATAAGTGATTTTTTCTTTCCCATGGGATCCTCTGTATAAGAGCAAGAGCTTATCTTCCTATCTCTCTGTACTGGGAGAAATATTACCATCCTCTTCACTGGAACAGCAACACTGATGATAATGGCAGATCAGATCATAGCAAAAGGTCAGTCACTGCCCTAAGGCAAGCTCATAGTGAATACCCACGCTGCACTGCTCCCCTCTCAACCAGCACAGCCTCCCAAGACCGCCTGCTGTACCTCTTTCTTTTGCTCTCTACCTTTCTCCCTCTCTCTCCCATCCACTCTCTATCAGCTGGGACTGTGAGAGAGCCATTGTGCCGAGTGCAGACAGAGGCAAGATCAAAAGAGAGAGGTTGAAAGACATTTTTTTTTCTTATTAACAGCTACAAAAGTGAGGAGGAAAAAATAGAGACGGTGGAGCCACCCAGGAGGGGAGCATTTTTTGGCCATTAGTAACATGCAGACAGAAGGAGGAAGGGCTCTGTGCATAATTCTATGTTTGTTTTCCCTATTTTACCTCCTGGACTTTGATGCTTTGACTTGCCCGCATGCATTTTATTGGTCACTCTCTTCTCTTGCGCCAGTGGCTATGGGTTTTTGCTGTGCCACAGGAGAGGAGGGTAAATATCAGATAAGGTCATGGGGAGGAGAGAGGGAGGATGGAGTGATGGCTGGAATAACGAAGGAGAGGGTAGGAAGAGAGAATAGAATGGATGGGAGCTGGGAGGAATCAAAGGATGTGCGAACGGCTGCCAAGCTTGATGTTCGACGGGGACTGCAAGAACACAAAAAAAAGTCCAATTAACTCTTAAATGCATGAATGTTTCGCCAATCATTATTACATATTTGGGTCTTTAGCGACCCAGATCTATATCTAACATGGATGGATAATATAAAACTCTCCACTGTCCTCGTCAGAGCTCATTTCCCAACTACATTCAGCATCTGTTGCATATATTTACCATCTCAAACATATTCTCAAAACTATCATTTTCAACATCTTCAACAGACAGCTTCTTCACCAGATCCAGCATCAAGTGACAGTGACAGTAATATTTGATTGTGTTCAGTTCTTGCTCTGCAGTAAATCTCTGAGTCTGGAGTAAATTTCAAGTTTTGCTGAAGATTCTTCCTATTCTTTTGTTTTCTGCCTGCGGTAACTATGAGTGAAACGTCATCATTGTGTATTAGACATTGCCACCTTGTGGAATAAAGGTGAATTGCACTTATTCAGTCATCAAAGATTCAATTATTGATGTGCAGAAAAAAAATACTTACATTGTTACACACCTTGGGTCATAGCGACCCTGTACAATTTTTACAAAAAATGAATGGGAAAACAGGCATTCTATTAAATTATGTTTTTCTTGTTATATTGTATATCATTAATTTATTGCGGAATCGAAGGTTGTCTAACTTTAAAAAATAATAATAATAATGAGGAGGAGGGTAGTGTATGACGTCCTGGGTCACTAAAGACCCGAGGAATGTGTTAAAGGGTTAAACGCTCTCGAATGAGACATAACAATTAAGACACTTAAAATGTTACAAAATATTTCTATTTTAAATAAATGCTGTTCTTTTGAACTGTGTATTCATTAAATCATCCTAAAAATAAATGTACTGTGGTTTCCACATAAATATTGAGCAGCAAAACAGTTTTTTAAAATTTATAATAATAATAAAAAAAAAAAAAAGGATTTCTGAATGATCATGTGACACTGAAAATGTCTCGGTTACGTATGTAACCTTAGTTCCCTGAAGAGGGAACGAGGCGCTGCGTCAAAACGCCGTGAGAACGCTCTGCGTGATTGCATCATGAAGCACATGTGAAATCACTCCCATGGCAAGACGGAACATCACCCGCGGGAGACCCTGGAACTATAAAGCAACCGCGAAGGCAAACAGAAAACAGCTTCTTAAAGCCTGAAGTAAGCCGATCATGGGCACATAGGGACAAGGCGATGCAGCGTCTCGTTCCCTCTTCAGGGAACCAAGGTTACATACGTAACCGAGACGTTCCCTTTCAAGGGAACTCACGCTGTGTCGAAACGCCATGAGAACGCAATACCCATGCCGCCATAGGACCCAAGTGACTGTATGTGTGAAACCTCAGCGCACACTACTACGAACCACCTGAGCCCCAGGAGTAGAGCCAACGTCAAGGTCGTAAAACCTGACAAAGGTATGCGGCGAAGACCAACCCCTGCCGCATCACAGACATCTTGGAGGCAAACACCCGACAATAAAGCTTAAGAAGCAGCCATACCCCTAGTAGAATGCGCCCGAACAGCCAAAGGAGACGGCTGTCTGGCTGCCTCATAAGCAAGTGAGATGGCCTCGACCACCCACTTACTCATTCTCTGCTTAGATGCATGGTAACCCTTCCTAGGTGACCCAAAGCACACAAACAATTGTTCAGCTTTTCTCCACAGGGCAGCTCTGTGAACATAAGCATCCAAAGCCCTAACCGGGTAAAGCAGATGAAGTTTCTCTTGGTCTGACGTCCGAAAGGGCGGAGGACAAAAAGCCTGAAGTACAATAGAACTCACAGTATTTGTAGGAACCTTGAGAACATAACCTGGCCTAGGAGAAATGCCTTCACCATACCAGGTGCAAATTCCAAGCACGAGGGAACCACCGAGAGGGACTGGATATTTCCAATTATTTTTTAGACGAAATAGCAATCAGAAAGATAGTCTTAAGAGTGAGAAACTTTTCAGACACTTCCTCAATGGGCTCAAACGGAGCCACAGAAAGGCCCTGAAGCACAGTGGCCAAATCCCAGGCCTGAACCCTCGTACAAACTACAGGCCTCAGCCTCAAAGTGCCATGAAGGAAACAAGTAATAAATGGGTGTCTCCCCAAAGAAACCCCACCAGAAGAAGTGTGGAAAGCCGCTAGGGCCGCCACGTATACCTTCAGAGTGGAGGAGGATAAGTCCGCCGAAAATCTCTCCTGCAGGAACTCCAGCTCTGTACCAACCGGGCAGTTAACTGGGTCCAACTGGCGATCTCTGCACCATGAAGTGAACAGCCTCCACTTCAGTGCATTTAATCTCCTCGTGGACGGAGCTCTGGAGTGAAGGAGGGTCTCAACAACCTCAGCTGAGAGACCAGCACTTATGAGCTGGGCCCACTCAGGGGCCAAGCCCACAGCTTCCATATTTATGGGCAGGGGTGAAGGATCAACCCACTCGCCTGAGACAGAATGTCCCTCCTGGTCGGAATCTCCAGAGGAGAGCCTTCCAGAATCGACACTAGGTCCAAGAACCAAACTCGGCCCGGCCAGTATGGAGCCACTAATAGAAGACGGATCCTGTCACGGCAAACTCTCTCCAAAACTCCCGGAAGCAGAGCAATCAGGGGGAAGTCGTACAAGAGTAGCTTCGGCCACTCCTGTACCAAGGCATCCAGCCCCAACCACTGAGGGCAGTGATAATTCTCTGCCAAAGCAAACAGATCTACTTCTGCCTTTCCAAATTTCTCCCACAGGAGCTCCACCACCTCGGGGTGGAGTCTCCATTCCCCGGGCCTCGGCCCCTGCCTCGACAGTATGTCTGCTTCCTGATTCAGGACCCCCGGGATATACACTGCCCTGACAGACAGTAGTTTCCCTTGGGCCCACAGGAGGATCGGGTGTGCCAACTTGTACAAGGGGCACACCCGCAGACCCCCTTGGTGATTTATATATGAGACCACCGACGTGTTGTCTGAACGGACGAGCACATGGTGACCACTGAGGTCTGGCAGGAAGTGCTTCAGAGCCTGAAACACCGCCATCATTTCCAAGCAATTTATATGCCATATAGACCTTGGGATGAGCGGCCACTCATGACTGCTCCCCAGCCTGTGAGGGAAGCATCCATTGTTAGCGTAATGCGATGACTCTGAGCTCCCAACACCGGCCCTTGAGACAGAAACCGAGGATCTTTCCACATGATTAGAGCACGAATGCATCGCCACGTGACTTTGATCATGCAAAATGGATTCCCTCCTGAGGAAAACCCCTTGGTTCTGAGCCACCACTGTAAAGGTCTCATGTACAGCAGGCCAAAAGGTATCACATTGGATGCTGCTGCCATTTCTTGAACTGCTTGACAGTGTGTGACCGGTCTAGCTTTGGTTCTTTGACGGCCGAGAGTATCGATGCAATGTGTGCAGGCTCATCTATCGCCTGCATCACCACAGAGTCCCAGATCACACCCAGATAAGTGGTCCTCGGAACTGGAGAAAGCACACTTTTCTTTGTGTTTAGTCTTAACCCCAACTTCTTCATATGAGGGAGAACAATCTCGATGTTGAACTGCCATCTGCTCTGACTGAGCTAAAATCAACCAATCGTCAATGTAGTTGAGAATGCGGATGCCCTGAAGACGCAGCGGTGCCAGAGCAGCATCCACACACTTTGTGAATGTGCGGGGTGACAGTGCTAGACTGAATGGAAGTACCCGATATTGATAAGCTTCTCCCCCGAAAGAAAACCTCAGGAACCTCCTGTGATGTGGAAGGATGGATACGCGGATACGTGCATCATTGAGATCTATGGTCACAAACCAGTTCTCGGACTTGATCTGTGACACAATCTGTCTGAGTGTAAGCATCTTGAACTTGAGCTTCCCTACAGAGCGATTCAAAAGGCACAGATCTAATATTGGGCGCAACCCTCCATCCTTCTTTGGCACAATGAAGTATCGGCTGTAAAAACCTGACTCCCTGCTGGGAGGAGGAACCCTCACTATAGCCTCCTTTCGCAGCAAAGTCTCTACTTCCTGTGACATGACCAGAGCCTGCTCGGTGCCTACCACTGTGGGTAGGACCCCTTTGAACGGGGGTGGGCGTTTGCTGAACTGAATCGCATACCCCTTTTCTATCGTTTGCATGACCCAACGAGATATATTTGGTAGACGTTGCCACTCTAATAGAAAATCTACTAAGGGTACCAGCGTCTCGAGGCTGGCCTCTGGTACACTCTGAACAGCCAGAGCAGCGCACTGAAGCGGCGCATTGGCAGGGAACGACTGCCCTAACTGTTCTGAAAACCCCTTCGGAGGGGGCGGGCCACCCCCGGGTGACTTGCAGGGACCATCTGCGCCCCGGCATTGCGGCAGGGTTAGCAGGCTGGTCCCCTGAGGGCACCGAAGGGAGACGGGCACCATAAGCAGAGGTGAACACCGTTCCCCTTCGGAGGAGATTACCCTCACGGTCCTGACAGCCTCTGCCTCGGCGTCAGGACCTCTTCAACGAAGCCTTCTTGGAGATGATGAATGTCCTCAGATCAGCCCTTCCCCTTGAAGACTTCACCTGCGAGCGCCATCCCGCCTCCCACTCTTTATGTGGGGGAGCACGGGAAGCGACGCTCTGCTTCTACTGCGCCCTGTGTGAGGAGCCAGCACTTGGTTTGGGCTGCTGTTGTGCAGCCCCTGGGACCTGGACACGGAGAGGGAGAAACTGCTTGAGCACCGCCGATGCTTTTTAGCCTCCTGAAACCTCTCAGTGACAGTCTGAACTGTGTCACCGAAGAGGCCAACAGGAGAATCCGGGGCGTCAAGCAGAACACTTTTGTCCCTTTCCTTGATTTCAGTGGGATTCAGCCATAGATGCCTCTCCGTAGCTACCAAGGCTGCCATAGAGCGACCCACACAACAGGCCGTCTCCTTGGTGGCCCGGAGAGCTAAATCAGCTGACTGATGCAGTTCAGAGATGACGTCAGCCCCCACCTCATCAGCAGTGCCCAGATCCCTCAGCAGGTCGGCTTGGTATGCCTGCACTAATGCCATAGTGTGCAGACACACCGCAGCCTGACTTGCTGCCGAGTATGCTTTACCCACCAACGCTGAAGTTGTTTTTAATGGTTTGATAGATAATGTCGGAGTCTTTAGGGAAGATGCCGCTGAAGGAGAGAGATGGCTCACAAGCGTCTCTCCTACCCTCGGCATCTCCCCATAACCAGTGCCTTTAGCCCCACGATGTTACTGTATGTGGATGTTTGTGGACTAAAGACACGATATGAAGCCGGTTTTCTCTAGGACCCTGACACCTCAGTGTGGAGGTCTCGAAAAAATGGCAGGCTCCGTTGTAGAGGCTGCGCTGCACGAGAGGGCAGAAAAACATTTATTTTAAATTATAATAATATTTCACAATATAACTGTTTTTAACTGTATTTTTTATTCAAATAAATGCCCCCTTGTTGAGCATGAGACACTTTTCTAAGACTTTCAAAATCAAATGGCCATGGTCTAATCATGCATGATTCATCAGAACAATATATTCCCTTTTTCTTTTCTCTTCTTTTTTTAGTCTAACCGCTTTTCCTGCCTCTAAATTGATTTTCTGATGTAACCAAGGCCGTGTAGGAGAGTAATTAACAAAACTATATTATTTATCTACTTTCAATGATCCAGTGAAATTCTAATGAATAAAATCAAGTGCCGCATTACTTTGTTTCCCACCGAATATTCAGTTTTAATTGGAAGTTTGTCCAATTATGAAAGTTAAATAGGTTGCAAGCTTGGCTCAACCTCGATTTGCCATACACAGTCATTGTATCTGAAAAATCTGCTACATTAGTGTGTGCGTACTGGTTTGGACTACATAATGGGGTCAAAATTGTCCGAACACTTTCCCACATGAGGGGGAATGCACATAAAGTTTTCTGTGAGGGTTAAGTTTAGGGGTGTATATAGGGTTATGGGATAGTAAATATCATTAGCTCAGTCTTAAAATTATTTTGCTAATGGAAAGTCACTGTAATGTTTGGAGTTCCATTGTGCGAGTGGACATCCCTGTTTCAATAATATCCCTGTATTATTGGCCATCTATTTTTCACATTTATGACTAGGAAGATCAATGAAAAGAGAGGGTTATGAGGATCAAAGCAAATCCCCTTGAAGAGACACACAGGCACACACACACACACACACACAGGTTCTCCTCCCAATAAATACGCAGTACAGTCTGTCTGTTCTCTCTGAACGCACAGCAGGGGCAGCATTAGCTCTAATAATTCAACGCATTTCTGTCGTTTTTTCCTTTCAGCCCTGAAGGAAGAGCAGCCTCCAAGAACAAATGAAAGAAACTTCTAGACTGTGATTTATTTCATTAGGCAAATGAGATGTGTGAGCCCTCTGGCAGTACTGACTCGAAACTGTCCACTCACACTCACTCACACTCACACTCACACTCACACTCACACTCACACTCACACTCACACTCACACTCACACTCACACTCACACTCACACTCACACTCACTCTCTCTCTCTCTCTCTCTCTCTCTCTCTCTCTCTCTCTCTCTCTCTCTCTCTCTCTCTCTCTCTCTCTCTCTCTCTCTCTCTCTCTCCCGCTCTCACTTCCTGAGCCTCTTTATACCTTTGCATTTCTCTCTCGTCTAAACATGCATAAAATTGCCACTCTTGGTGTTTGCATGGTGCATGTCCTGCGGTGGGCCGTACATTCACATCCATACATATGTAGCATGTCACGTCCAATCAAGCTCTGGAATGACTGGAACTGAAGTGTTTGCCATGGAACAGCTGTTGCTGTGTTAGTGCAGAACAAAATGGCCGCCGTTCAGCTCTAGGCGACTAACTGTACTTGACCGCCGTCAAGTGTGCGCCGAGAGCTCCTCTCAATTATTTTGACTAAGTGTGATGTGAAATAGGACGTGTAGAGCCAGAAAACATGGATCTGATCAAAGCAACAGTGGGCATCTGTCTTCAAAAGAATAACTATATTTATAGTACTGCTGATAGTTTACCTGAATGAGAAAAAGTTTTTTTTTTTTCACACATTTTGGAATATAACAACATGTGAAATAGATATTTCCTAGTTAGAAGGGTTTGTTTTCAAGTAATTGCATAGAGTATGCTTTGGGCCTCAATCCAAACAATACATTTTAATTCACAGAACAGAATATGTTTCGCTTTTGTTTACTTGGTTACTACTGAATTATTGGCGAACAACAACACCAGGGAACAGATGTTAATGTGTTAGCGCAGAATAAAATGGCCACCCTTCAGCTCTAACTGACTCCACCTGACCGCCACCAAGTTGCACATCTCAGGTATTTTGAATAGGTGATATAAAATGGGCAAAGATCGGCCACTACTGCTTTTCTATTTAACTCAAATTCTCTTCAAATGATGGCTCCATCATTACAATAGTCAACCTAAAAGAGTAAATTGACCGTAGGCAGGGACAGATTACACTAATACCTGGTAATAGATTGTATTTGGACACTGTAACGCTGTTCGATCGTATGGGAAGAAGGAGGTGGGAACCTGCGAACGTTCAACAACTTTAATAAATCAACATAAAATAAAATGGCGGCGGCAGCCCCTCACGAACGACTGCCGCCTACATTCAAAAACAAATGAACACAAAATTAAAGTAAAAGCGGCAGCCCCTCACGGATGACTGCCGTGCACACACATAACAAAACGTAAACACAACGCAAAATCCCAGGCCTGGTCCTCTCTCGTCTTTCACTGTCGTCGCTCCTCCTTTATACTCCCGTCACTCCTTCGTGAGACACGAGACCGCTGCAGCTCCGCCTCGCTGCTCGCCACAGACACATTTTGAAATGCAGCAGCTTGTGTGAAAAATCAAGATTGCTTATCATTTGGATGTTTCTGGCTTCAGTTTGAAAAATTCATTTGAGTTCTTATAACAGCATATGTTTTGATTTGTTTACTTACTACTAAATTATTGGCAAACAGCAACACAGAATAGTTGTGTTGGGCAGGGAACAGATGTTGCCATGCTAGTTCAAGAACAAAATGGCCACCATTCAGCTCTAGTCATCTAACTCCACATGACAGCTGCCAAGTTTGCACCTAGAGAAAAGTTATTTTGACTAAGACTGATATAAAATGGGCATCTTGTGTGGACAGAATTACATGATTACCCATGATCTCTTCAAACCATCCCAGCAAGCAATTTTGTCTTTAAAAGATGTCTAATAGCCGTCCAAACACAGCCCCGACATCTAGGCTAAAATTTGGGCTTTCAGTGAAAATTTAATAGACGTCTAACCATAGCCCAAAAATAGACTAGTCATCAAACATCTTTTAATCACTGTTGACTTTGCTTACGTGATGGAATATCATACATTGGTTATTTTGGCTAGAAGTGGGTTACTCATAGCCGGACTGTATCGGGTCTATAGTTACCTGAGACGGTGAAATGATGGCTATTGATTGCTGGGATTGCTCCAACATGACAAACGTCGCCCTAAAAGAGTAAACTGTACATAAACGGGGATGGGTTACTCTAACACCTGTTAATGAATTGCATTTGGACTCATTTAACAACACATGAAATCGAGCTAGTATTGTTTGCATGTTTCTGGGCTCCGTCTGGACAATTCTTTGGAATTTATATTTGAACAGCATGTTTTGCTTTTGTTTACCTGGTTACTACTAAATTATTGGCAAACAGCAACACAGAATATTTTTGTTGAACAGGGAACAGATGTTGATGTGTTAGCGAAATAACAAAATGGCCATCCTTCAGCTCTAGCACGTCTAACTCCACCTAACCTGTGCCAAGTGTGCGCCTAGAGCTCCACTCAATTATGCTGAATAAGTGCGACATGAAATGGGCCGTGCAGAGCCAGAAAACATGGAACTGATTGGAGCAACAGTGGGCATCTCTCTTTGACAGAATGAACAGAATTACAGGCCACAGGAGGGAAAAGCAGACAGTAAGAATTTAGGTCCTGCTATTAGTATTGATCTCTCTTTCTCATTTGTCTCTCTGGTTCTCTTCTCACCAGGTTCTCCATCAGTGAGAGGGCGTGAGGGAAGGAGTGCCCCACATTCAAGCGCCCGCTGACCGCACTCCCCCCACCACCCTTTGCTCCATCCACAGCATGGCTCTCTCTCTCTGGATCCTCTTTACGTGCACCATCGCCCTGAGCAACATCAGCCCCTCTGCACAGGGTTTGTACACTACCTACATCTCTTCAGATCATTGCAAAGCGAGTTGCTGAATTTGTTGTTGTTGTTGTCTAATGTAGTTTCAGACATGGTGCATTTACATAAGGCCAGGCAAGTACACCAAGGTAGATTCAGATGTTTGGCCGACATTGGAAGCTTACATTCTCATTGTGCATACATTTTCTGTTACAATGGAGGTAAAGTCCGTACTCAAGGGGCCTGTCTATTGTGTTTGCCATTAAGCCAGATGTGTTACTATTGAGGTAGAAAGAGTCTTAAAAAGATTGGCTGCGTTTAACTCCACTTTTAGACAAACTTCCCTAAGCACTTCCCCTCGGGGGAATCCCCGGCGCCATTTTGGGTTCAACTTCGTTCCTAGAAAATGATCAATCAATGGTGGTAACCAATCAGTAATCAATAACTATTGATTTCGGTATTACATTCACATCAACAACTTGAATGTGATCCCATGGTACTTACCTGAGCTAAAAACATAACTTTAAATAAAGAAACGTCATGGTCAAATTGCAATCAATAGCAGTTCAGGATTTAATTCACATCAACATCAAATCGAATAGGGCTGGGTCGATAATATTAATTAATCGATTAAACTGATACAGCGAGTAAACAGAGATGATGTTCTCTGTGCTTCTCACTCAGGGGTGTGTCTATGATAAAAGGGCAGATCATGTCAGGATCTCTGAGAGAGGACTCAAATGTAGAAAGAGTGTAAACAGGTTTATTGATAAAACAGCAGACACGACAAGAGATTGAGGGAGTGAAGGTGATAACAGTCCAAATGATAGGCAGGGACAATGCACGATGACAGGCAAGCAGAGGGAATGGCCGCTGAGACCAGCCCAGGGTGTGAACAGGCTGGTGTGCTGGTGTAGAAGGGAAGCACCAGGCTGATGGATACAGTGAGAGTCAGACAGGATCACACAGCACACGTGAATAGACTCACAGGGCACGATCAGGCATAGCACCGGTCTTGCTGCTTGGCAGAGAAAGAAAGCAGCCAAAGATTCTCAGCTTGCAGGGCAGGACTGAAACAAACAGGAGACCCAACAAACACAAGAAAAGGCAGATAGCTTGGCAGTAACTAGAGAAACAACTACTATTAACAAACAAACTGTAACAGCTCAATGAATAACGAACTGACAAAACATGAAGGAGAGAGCACACATTATAAAGGGAACAGAAAACATGAGGAACAGGTGAACACACTCAGACAAACGAGAATCAGAGAACATGAGGGCTGCGTCCGAAACCTGGAAAATGCTGCCTTCGGAGGACGCATTTCAAGGCAGGAAGGCATCAAGGCATGTCCGAATCTAATGTTAGCTTCGCTTCCTGTCTCCTGAGATACCTTCGTCTGATCTGATTCGAAGGCAGCATATTTGTATCCTGCGCTGCCTTTGCTATCCCACAATCCTGTGCTTTCCATTCTGTGACAGTTGAGCTGGGAAAAAAAGATGGCATCCGAAAGTTGTATTCACTGGTCAGCTTGTGTGTAAATGTACGTTTTGTACCAACATTTTCCACTTCTGATGTCATTTCTAGCGAGAAATGACTAATGTAGTAATTAAATATTATATTAGTTCTTACCAAAGCTCTCTCTATTTTGCTGTAGATTATTAAATGGTTACATTGCCTAAGAAGTCTGTCCGAAATTAGTTTTGTGAGGTGCCTTCATACAAACGCTGCCTTACAAGCCATTGTCTGATAAGGCAGCGAGGCAACGAGTCAGCTGCCTAGGTTTTCGGACTCAGCCGAGGAAAGGGTGAGCACACTCAGACAAGGAACAGGTGAGCACACTCAGACAAATGAGGAATAAGGAATGACTAAACAAAAGGGTGTGGTGATTAGAAACAAGAAAGCAAGAACAGGGGAGCACATGGCCAACACAAACCAAGACACATTAAACGTTAGGCTTGTTCACCCAGCGATGCGCAGACTTGAAGCAGTGCATGTCGGTTATAAATTTTGTCCGACTTGAGACAGCACCGACGCCACGTGACAGTGACGTATGTCAACAAAGTGCCGCGAGAGCGATTTGAGAGCAGCCGGCTAATACAGTCGGTGCAGTTTCTCCAGAGCGGCTGCACGAGGCTGCACGGACTCTGATGACGACGCAGCTCTTCCATGATTGGCCATATTTTCCACATGACAGCGATCACATGTGTTTCGTGTTTATTCTAGAACCTTCAGTTCCACTAATGCGCACAAATCTGTTTTTTTTTATAACAATAAAACCTCCTTTCATGTAGTCGCGATGTTATACTGTTATGTTTATCAAAATAAAACTGATAAAAAACGTAGACCCCACTTCATTGATAGTGTAGGCTTATATGTTAAACTTTATTCTACTTTATCGGACACACCTAAAGAGAAGACGGACAGAACTGTCAGAGCAGAACCCTGACAGATCATCAACAGTAGCTGCGTTTCCATTACAGATTTGCGCAAAACTTTTGTGATATTTTCTAAATGTTGATTAAAAACTATTGCAAAATAACTGAGTTTCCTTTAACTGATGTTATGCGACTAAAACTTATTTTTAGTTGTTCCTAAAATTATGCCCTGTATGTTGGTAGGTTTATGTATATCCCAGCCACCACACTCAACATTATTTTTAATCGAAAGAGATGTAGGCTTGTTATCCAAGCATGTTTGGCAAGGAAAGCCCCTTATACTTGGATGCGGGGAGGTGCTTCTCTGTGTTTCTCTCTCATATCTGCTTCGAGGTCTTGATAAATTGTGGCATTTATTTGTGGCTTAGAATCCAGTATTCCCACAATATTGTCTTGTATGATTTTAATAAAGAACTGTCTCGTCTTCTGTCCAAACAAACAAGCGTCATCTGTAAAGAATGATTATGTGACTTTTACGTACACCAGGTGACCTGTAAATGCGGAAAAAAAGGTTTCCATTGCATTTTTGCGGAAATTTTATATTTTTAAATTGCCGGAAAACTTTTTTTGCGATATATGGGAGTTTCTGCGAAATTGACACGTTTCCATTGGGCATATTTTCAATTTCAATTTGCGCAATTTGAAGGGTAATGGAAATGCGGCTAGTCATGGGAAGGGTTTCCCTACTCTTACGTAGGAGTAGGGGGAAATAAGAAACTATTATTGAGAGATTATGAGATTATGCATTATGAGGGATTTATAATGATTATTTGGGATTATAAAATAATCAGCAAAAAACCACAATACCCAGCTCTATAATCAAACTTGAGCATGTTTCTTTGGTGCGGACCTCAGTTTGCAACAACTTTCGCACTAAAAAACCCAAAACAAAAACAACAACTAAAAACGTTATGGTCTTATCTTTTACCCATTTTCTTTTACCAATTAACCAATTATTACAACAATAATATTATTGACTACAGACACAGATACGTTTAAGTTATAAGTGCCATTTGAAGTTATACTGGTATGTACTGGTCTCCTATGCCTCTGTAAATGGGCCAGTGTGGATGTGTGTGAGTTGACGGTGTGCGGTGGATAAAGGGACCCGTGTGGCAGTAAAGCTGGTGTAAATGCGATGGGCCTGAGGTCTGTGGACGGGGGATGTAGCGGGGGTCTGTCCAGCTAGTGCCCTTCCACTCCGACACCACCGCACCATCTGCTGCTCTGCGGGACCCGTGCCAGGCCTAGAGAGCAGGGAAGCGTGCAACGTTTGCTTGTCCAGGTGTATTTGGTGGCTGCTGTATTTCCTGTGTTTAATTTGCCTAGTTCTGCCGCTGTGAATTGATGTGATGTACTCAGTGTTCCATTGGACACGTTTTGGCCCCGAGCTTGGAGCCGCTTCATCAATGTGTTGTACGCGCGTGTGTGTGTGCATGAGTGCCTCCAGCTGTCTCTGTGACCTGGCTCTGGATTAATAATGCATTAATAATCAATTGAATGTTATCAAGGTTGTGCTGCTAGTGCAGGCAATTTGGAGAAATAAGGAAGCCTTCGTTCCTCTATGGGCTCATTGATCGCCTTGTGTTGCCATTAAAGCGTGCCACAAATAACACACACTCACACACAGAACATAATTCTGTTTCTCATTTCTGCTGTTCTCGCCTTCTTTGTGCGTGTGTGTGTGTCCGTGTGTGTGTGCACATGTGCGTGAATGTGTGTGTGTGTGTGTGTGTGGTAAATGTCCCCACAAAGAATGTAATACCAGTCATTTTTTTGAAAAATAGCTTTACATAAAGTTTTCTGTTGTGTGTGTGTGTGTGTGTGTGTGTGTGTGTGTGTGTGTGTGTGTGTGTGTGTGTGTGTGTGTGTGTGTGTGTGTGTGTGTGTGTGTGTGTGTGTGTGTGTGTGTGTGTGTGTGTGTGTCTGTGTGTGTGTGCGTGCGTGCGTGCGTGCGTGCGTGCGTGTGTGTGTGTGTGTGTGTGTGTGTGTGCTGTGATTGTGGATGGATGCATACTGTTTATATAAGGGAGACTGAAGCTAATTATCACAACTTTATACTCACAGATTACAGATCACAGTTTCAACAAATCAATTCTGTTCTTTTGAACATTCAATTCCTTAAAGAATCCTAAAAAAATGTATCACAGTTTCCGCAAAAATACTAAGCATCACAACTATTTTCAACATTGATAATAATAAGACATTTTTTTTCTTGAGCATCAGAGTACTGGAGTAATGGTGCTGAAAATTCAGCTTTGACGTCACATGAATAAAATATTTGAAAAAAAAATCATATATTTAAATAGTTTTTATTTAGTATTTAATAGTATTTAAACTGTTATTTTACATTTTAACAATATTTCACAATATTACTGTTGTACTATATTGGTGAGCATGAGAGACTTCTTTAAAATAACAATAATAAAAAACAGCCCCAAAGTTTCGAATGGTATTGATATAGAAATCAATAAATATTTACACATTTTGGTTTTGATTCATTGGTGCAAGCACTTATTCAAATTCGGTGTCTGTAGGTTAGTTATAGTATACTACATATTGTGTTCTATTTTTGGGTCACTAATCAAATGTTAATTTGCAATATTAGATGATTATGTGAACTCAGATACTAAGATAATTACGTTTATATTATGCATTTCACATTCATTTGATAAATTGTTATGATAATTTAATTGGTGATGGAAAAAAAAACAAGCCTTAGACTTTCTGACCCTACTAGTATATATGTAGTTGTCAAATACACACACACTATATATATATATATATATATATATATATATATATATATATATATATATATATATATATATATATATGAAGAGTTCAGATGCGAAAGCCTCTAAGTCCATCTGACGTTTTTCTTTAAAATAAGCATTTTTGTCTTTTTTTTTTTTTTTAAATGGGTGTTGACATGCCCTTATTAAAAAGATCAACACACACTCTAATTAATGCACATAATCAAAACTTGAGTTAGTAGATTGGAAATTAGTGTTTTCTTATTTGATTATTTTAATAATTTTTGTTTTGTTTGTTTGTTTGCTTATTTTTCCTCCCCTCGATTTTTACAGAATATATCATCTGTCACTTTGTATGACAATTTCAGGGTTTCGCCTAGGGAAATGTGACAAATTAGATTTGAAATGCTAAGTAAAAAATTATTATATATATTTTCTAAGTATAGACTGAAATTCATGGAATACAGTTACGATTTTATGTTACATTTTTTTCACCAAAACTTCCAGTGTTTAAATGTCACAACTAATGATCATAAATTGCTCGTAGGCATGCTTGTGGGACGGTGTGTGTGTGTGTGTGTGTTTGGATGCAAATATGGACCGAACACATTCTGGTTCCCTTAATACTTCCTTTTGTCCACATTTTCACAGTCTAATTTCTTCCTTTCGTCTAACACTGTCTGGTACTCTAACAGCTCACTGAAACATTCTCCAGCGTGCCTCATTCTTTTAACTCAGTCTAATACTCTGACGCCTCCATCTAACACTCTCACATCTCGCATAAAATCACTTCTCAGTCTCACCCCTTGATCTCACACTCCTGAATTCCCACTCTGTAGCCTAGTATTGTCACTCTTCATGCTCACTCATTTGTCAAATATTCTCCCTCGAAGACTTAATTTATGGCTTTTCGATTGAGTGAGACCTTGAGGTGTTGAGTGACACAAATTAATGTTGAACATCGCTCACCGTTGATGCCGGCAGCGTAGATGGTTTCATTCCGCTCTGAAATGTCGTAGGGTAAGCAGCACTGCCGGTGATTGCCGTACCGTTTGATCGGTTCGCTGACAGGAAGGATTTTTATTGTACTTTCTAACGGTGTAATCAGTTTGAAGTCAACACAAAGTGCTTTTTGCATCCCATTTTACTTTTGAAATCTGATGTGTTTCTGAGTGAAACAGGATGTTCAACAACAGCAGAAAATGTAGCGTAAGACATCAAACCCTTCAGTTATTGATTTGATGGTAAAAAATTGGTATTACTCATGTGCCTTAATGAGCACCACTGCTCAATGTGTCAGAGAATATACTACCGAATGATAGTCATTTAGTGTTTCAAGTTCTGTTTTGTATATTAATGTTTTAACCCTTAAATGCATGAATGTTTTGCCAATCATTATTACATATTTGGTTCTTTAGCGACCCAGATCCATATCTAACACGGATGAATCTCTACCTGTTGCAGTAGACAGTAAGAATTACATAAGAATAAAATAAAGCATATTTTGTTTCCTTTTAGAGCTGGTAAGGGTTCAGTTTGAGCAGATGTTTTATACCATCATCACTGTCCTCGTCAGAGCTCATTTCCCAGTACATTCAGCATCTGCCTCATATTCACCATCTCAAACATATTCTCAAAACTATCATTTTCAACATCTTCAAAATCAATATTTTGATCTCTGACAGCTTCTTCACCAGATCCAGCATCAAGTGACAGTGACAGTAATATTTGATTGCGTTCAGTTCTTGCTCTGCAGTAAATCTCTGAGCCATTTCAAGTTTTTCTGATGATTCTTCCTATGCTTTTGTTTTCTGCCTGCGGTAACTATGAGTGAAACGTCACTTCATCATTGTGAATCAGACTTTGCCACCTTGAGGAATAAAGGTGAACTGCACTTATTCAGTCATCAAAGATTAATTTATTGTTGTGCAGAAAAAATATACTTACACTCTTACACACCACGGGTCGTAAGCGACCCTGTAGAAAAAAGAAAAAAAAATGAATGGGAAAACAGGCATTCTTTTATAATTTTATTCTTGTAATATTGTATAGAATCAATTGATTGAGGAATAGAAGATTGTCTAACTTAAAAAAAATAATAATAATAAGGAGGAAGGTAGTGAATGATGTCCCGGGTCACTAAAGACCTGAGGTATGCATTTAAGGGTTAAATATGAATTTTCTGATCATAAGTGGATGGTTGAATCAACTGCAGGGCATTTCTAAGGAGAAACCACACAAACTACACATCCCAGCATAAACACTGCTGATAAATGATTTGTTAATAATGCATCTACGTTCACAATTTAACATATTACATACTGTATGCAGGATTTGGCTTGGCAGAAAGCATGCAAAGAGTGTTCCCTTTATAATCACTAAAAAGCTCACTCATCTTAATTCATCGCAATCTCAAGAAGTTCTGTTACAATAAATTAAGCTGACTGCACAATGAATCTCTTATTTGCATAATTGTTTGTTATAATGAGGGGATATTTGCAAGTGTGCAGAACTCATGTTCACACATTATCTCATAATTTAGGCAGAGTGTGTGTAAGGCTGGGCAAGGCTTACCTTCCCATGGCCACGGACTTGAGACTAGTGTGAAACGTGCTGCTTCTGAATGCTTTTAGAGGAAAAATCTGCCCATAACTACTGGTCTAGAATCAATTTTCATCGCAATAATAGCAAATTGGCAAATATTTTTGGCATACTTAACTTAGAAAAATAACTTAGACTTGGTACTCTAACAGCACAGTCCAAAGGAAATATTTCTCAGATTTGTACTTTTTAAAGCTGCTGCGTCATGTTTGATGCTAAAATGCAAAAACATGCAGTTTATTGTGCAGAGACAACTATAAAAAAGCCAGCTTTACTTTCTGAAACACTGTGGCATTTTTAAAGATCACCCTTGAGAGAGACGTCAACTTCTGGTTCAAAACCAAGTGTCAAAGACATGTCTTGCTCAATTGATGACCATTAATACATCAGCTGTGCATTCTGACAAAATAAAATGTGCATATAAATCACAAATATCTACACTGTAAAAAAAAGTTGCTGCCTTAAATTTTTAAAGGGGGCATAAGTTTCTGCCAATCTCATGTTAAGTACCCATAAGTACCTATAAAGTAATATCCTTCATATGTCTGACGAGTCTTTAGTTTTATCATGTTTATAAATATACAGATACGCTGTACCGAAAATAGCCGAACTCGTGAAGGCGTGCAGTGGGCGGAGCTAAAGAATCTTGAGCATACACACACTCCCTGGATAACTTTCTATTCACTATACGTTCGCGCCGATTGCCAACAAAACAGACATTTGATGCAGTTTCACTCACCGTCTGTGGTTTCGAAACAAAATGAAAAACAAAATGATTGTGGTCTAAAAACAAAATGATAGCACTGCCGACGGCTCCCGTAACCTGAACAAAGCTCGTGGATGGGAGTGCTTTTGCTCTCGCTCTGGTTGATGTGCGCATGCGCTCATCAGGGAGAAGTGCCCATACAAGGAATTCCTCCCTTTTTGACGTCACACAGGGCCGCACTCGGAAAAAAAAAAGAACATTACGAAACTTTTTTGAATCCTAAAGGAGTGTATTTGGCACATAAATACTTTTTTTTTTTTACATTTTGGCCATGTTTAGCATGATAATCAAACTCTTTAACAGTGTAAATAAGTCACAATGCATTAAATAGCATTAGACCCCTCCTTTAAGTACAATCAACTTCAGATGTTTAAGTCATCTCAACTTAAATTTCATTTAACTGACGTGTAATCTTGTAATAACTTCTAAAAGATTTTTGGAAATTGTTATTTAAAAACTTATTTTGAAGAGTTACGTTGCCATAACTTATTGATCATATAATTTTTTACAGTGTAATTATAATGTAGTAGATGTTTTACCAATATTATTAAAGTATTATCATTATTTTTGGTGGAAGAGAATTAAAAAGTGTTATGTGTTATATCCCCCCTGGAAGAACTCAGAGATTTCTGGAACGTAGCATGACTGAAACACTTTGAAGTCAGATGAGGGAAATCTCAAGCATTCCCACCTTTGTCTGGAATGCAGCATTAGTCACATTGCTTGTACGGCTCAGGAAATTGACTAAAAAGCCTAGCCGCAGAACTGAACACCCATGAGCAAACATGACAGATTTCACATCATATGGTCCTGTGGCACTCGAACAACTGCTGTTGAGATGAATGGGAATGCTAACGGATAGCTTTCTTCAGGTATAATACGCCTCCTTCATCTGAACATTGGTAGACGGGGTAGTGTTTGGGAAACCTCTTCAGAAACAGCCATTATTTCTGCTATTCCATTTGGTGACTTTACACACTGCAAATTTAAATAGCCTCATTCGGCTCAGGTAATGCTGTTCAACACCATCACACTGCAATACAGCACTTTGTAGTCAAGAACATAGTCAAGAGTTGCATTAATGTCTCACTCATCTGGAGCATGTCTCAGATTCAGCCTGCAGATTCTCAAAGACACAGACACACACCTTTCGTAAACAGACAGCCAAAGTAGCCCCTTCCTTTGCTGCTTGTAAATGTGCAGATAGGTTGTGAAACAGCATTAGTGTTCTTTAATGGGCTGGTGTATTGACCACTCATGGGTGCATGATGAAGTCTTGACATAGCGGTTTCATTTAGTGTGTGTGTGTGTGTGTTTGTGTGTGATTGCAGCAGCAGCCCTCTGACTGCTCCAATCTGTCCTAATCTTACACTTAAGTCCTCACTTCATGGTCGCTCTTGTGGAAAGACCTGCGGTCTTGAAGTGCACACATGCACACTTTTTCTCTCTTTCTTTCTTTTTCCTCCTCTTCTTGAGTTCTCATTCAGCTCTAGAGGACCAGCTGTTTTGCCTTATTTTTCTCCGAGCTCTTTCCTGCCTGAATGTTTAATGAGATAGGAATTTGTTTAGGCTGCATGGATGCAGCATTCATGGGCTTTTGATGCAGTGAGGATTGAATTCATGCATGTATTGGCTGATTTTAATGCATAAATAAAGCCACAGCTCTGACGCTTAATCAGAGCCGGGATGCAGTTGGAAGGGGAGTCTTACTGTTTGCTCAAAGTGTGATGTTTGTATTTATTTATTTATTTTCAAATTTTTGATGTTAACTTTTAGTCTGATGCTGTTGTTATGATCCACACCACTCGTCTCTAGCGTATGCAGTTACAGTATATACTCTTTTTTTCTTTTCCTATTGTTTTCGAATGCATTCCATCTATCATCACATTTACATTTTGTTACATTTCTCCTCGCCTCCTCTCATTTCTCCTCTCCCCTCCTCTCATTTCTCCTCACCTCCTCTCATTTCTCCTTTCCCCTCCTCTCATTTAGCCTCTCATCTCCTCTTGTTTCTCCTCTCCCCTCCCCTTCTCTCCTTTTGTTTCTCCTCTCCTCTCCTCTTGTTTATCCTATCCTATTGTTTCTCCTCTCATCACCTCTCATTTCTCCTCTCCTCTCCTCTTGTTTCTCCTCTCTTCTCCTCTCATATTCTATCCTTTTGTTTCCCCTCTCCTCTTGTTTCTCTTCTCATTTCTCATCTCCTATTGTTTCTCCTCTCCTCTCTTCTTGTTTCTCCCTTCCACTTGTTTCTTCTCTCCTCTCCTCTTGTTTATCATTTCCTCTCGTTTCTCCTCTCCTCTCTTCTCATCTCCTCTCCTCTCATTTTTCCTCATTTCTCCTCTCCTCTTGTTTCTCCTCTCCTCTCCTCTCCTCTCCTCTCCTCTCCTCTCCTCTCCTCTCCTCTCCTCTCCCCTCCACTTGTTTCTCCTCTCATCTTGTTTCTCCTCTCATCTTCTCTCCTCTCCTCTTGTTTATCATTTCTTCTTGTTTCTCCTCTCTTCTCATCTCCTCTCCTCTCATTTTTCCTCATTTCTCCTCTCCTCTTGTTTCTCCTCTACTCTCCTCTCCTCTTGTTTCTCCTCTCCTACTCTCCTCATTTCTCCCCTCTTCTTGTCTCTCCTCTCCTCTTGTTTCTCCTTTCCTCTTGTTTCTCCTCTCTTCTCCTCTCCTCTCCTCTCCTCTTGTTTCTCCTCTCCTCTCATTTCTTTCCTCTCATTTCTCATCTCCTCTCCCCTCCCCTCCACTTGTTTCTCCTCTCATCTTGTTTCTCCTCTCTTCTCATCTCCTCTTGTTTATTATTTCCTCTTGTTTCTCCTCTCTTCTCTTCTCATCTCCTCTCCTCTCATTTTTCCTCATTTTCCCTCTCCTCTACTCTCCTCTCCTCTTGTTTCTCCTCTCCCCTCCCCTCCTCTCCTCTTGTTTCTCATCTCCTATCATTTTTCTCCTCTCCTCTCCTACACTCATCTTTCTCCTCTCCTCACCTCTCCTCTTGTTTCTTCTCTCCTCTCATTTCTCCTCTCCTCTCCTCTCCTCTCCTCTCCTCTCCTCTTGTTTCTCCTCTCCTCTCATTTCTTTCCTCTCATTTCTCATCTCCTCTCCCCTCCCCTCCACTTGTTTCTCCTCTCATCTTGTTTCTCCTCTCTTCTCATCTCCTCTTGTTTATTATTTCCTCTTGTTTCTCCTCTCTTCTCTTCTCATCTCCTCTCCTCTCATTTTTCCTCATTTTCCCTCTCCTCTACTCTCCTCTCCTCTTGTTTCTCCTCTCCCCTCCCCTCCTCTCCTCTTGTTTCTCATCTCCTATCATTTTTCTCCTCTCCTCTCCTACACTCCTCTTTCTCCTCTCCTCACCTCTCCTCTTGTTTCTTCTCTCCTCTCATTTCTCCTCTCCTCTCCTCTCCTCTCCTCTCCTCTCCTCTTGTTTCTCCCCTCCTATTGTTTCTCCTCTCATTTCTCATCTCCTCTTGTTTCTCCTCTCCTCTCATCTTGTTTCTCGTCTCGTCTCCTCTCTTCTTGTTTCTCCCTTCCACTTGTTTCTTCTCTCCTCTCCTCTTGTTTATCATTTCCTCTCGTTTCTCCTCTCTTCTCATCTCCTCTCCTCTAATTTTTCCTCATTTCTCCTCTCCTCTTGTTTCTCCTCTCCTCATTTCTCCCCTCTTCTTGTTTCTCCTCTCCTCTTGTTTATCCTCTCCTCATGTTTCTCATTTCCTCTTGTTTCTCCTCTATTTTCCTCTCCTCTCCTCTTGTTTCTCCTCTCCTCTCATTTCTCTCCTCTCAGTTCTCCTCTCCTCTCCTCTCCTCTCCTCTCCTCTCCTCTCCTCTCCCCTCCACTTGTTTCTCCTCTCATCTTGTTTCTCCTCTCATCTTCCCTCCTCTCCTCTTGTTTATCATTTCCTCTTGCTTCTCCCCTCTTCTCATCCCCTCTCCTCTCATTTTTCCTCATTTCTCATCACCTCTTGTTTCTCCTCTCCTCCTCTCCTCATTTCTCCCCTCTTCTTGTTTCTCCTCTCCTCTTGTTTCTCCTTTCCTCTTGTTTCTCCTCTCCTCTCCTCTCCTCTCCTCTCTTCTCCTCTCCTCTCCTCTCCTCTCCTCTTGTTTCTCCTCTCCTCTCATTTCTCTCCTCTCATTTCTAATCTCCTCTCCCCTCCACTTGTTTCTCCTCTCATCTTGTTTCAACTCTCATCTTCTCTCCTCTCCTCTTGTTTATTATTTCCTCTTGTTTCTCCTCTCTTCTCATCTCCTCTCCTCTCATTTTTCCTCATTTTCCCTCTCCTCTACTCTCCTCTCCTCTCCTCTTGTTTCTCCTCTCCTCTCCTACTCTCCTCATTTCTCCCCTATTATTGTTTCTCCTCTCCTCTTGTTTCTCCTCTCCTCTTGTTTCTCTTCTCCTCTCATTTCTCTCCTCTCCTCTCATTTCGCCTCTCCTCTCCTCTAATTTCTCTCCTCTCATTTCTCCTCTCCTCTAATTGCTTTCCTCTCCTCTCATTTCTCCTCTCCTCTCCTCTTGTTTCTCCTCTCATTTGTCCTCTCCTCTCATCTTGTTTCTTGTCTCCTCTCCTTTCTCCTCTCTTCTTGTTTCTCCCCTCCTCTCCTCTCCTCTTGTTTCTCCCCTCCTATTGTTTCTCATCTCCTCTCATTTCTCCTCTCCTCTCCTCTTGTTTCTCCTCTCCTACTCTCCTCATTTCTCCCCTCTTCTTGTTTCTCCTCTCCTCTCCTCTTGTTTCTCCTCTCCTCTTGTTTCTCCTTTCCTCTTGTTTCTCCTCTCTTCTCCCCTCCTCTCCACTTGTTTCTCCTCTCCTCTCCTCTCATTTCTCTCCTCTCATTTCTCCTCTCCTCTCCCCTCCACTTGTTTCTCCTCTCACCTTCTCTCCTCTCCTCTTGTTTATAATTTCATCTTGTTTCTCCTCTCTTCTCATCTCCTCTCCTCTCAATTTTTCTCATTTTTCCTCTCCTCTTGTTTCTCCTCTACTCTCCTCTCCTCTCCTACTCTCCTCATTTATTCCATTTTCTTGTTTATCCTCTCCTCTTATTTCTCCTTTCCTCTTGTTTCTCCTCTCCTCTCCTCATGTTTTGCTTCTCCTCTCATTTCTCTCCTCTCGTTTCTCCTCTCCTCTAATTTCTCTCCTCTCCTCTCATTTCTCCTCTCCTCTTGTTTCTCCTCTATTCTCCTCTCCTCTTGTTTCTCCTCTCATTTCTCCTCTTGTTTCTCCTCTCCTCTCATCTTGTTTCTTGTCTCCTCTCCTTTCTCCTCTCCTCTTGTTTCTCCCCTCCTATTGTTTCTCCTCTCCTCTCCTCTTGTTTCTCCACTCATCACCTCTCATTTCTCCTCTCATCTCCTCTTGTTTCTCCTCTCATCTCCTCTCCTTTTGTTTCGACTCTCCTCTTGTTTCTCCTCTCATTTCTCATCTCCTCTCCTATTGTTTCTCGTCTCCTCTCCTCTCCTTTCTCCTCTCTTCTTGTTTCTCCCCTCCGGTTGTTTCTCCTCTCCTCTTGTTTCTCCTTTCATCTTCTCTCCTCTCCTCTTGTTTATCCTTTCCTCTTGTTTCTCCTCTCTTCTAATCTCCTCTCATTTCTCTCCTCTCCTCTTATTTCTCCTCTCTTCTCCTGTCTCTCCTGTCCTCTCATTTATCCTCTCCTCTCTTCTTGTTTCTCCTCTACTCTACTCTCCTCTTCTCTTGTTTCTCCTCTCCTCTCCTACTCTCCTCTTGTTTCCCCTATCTTTGTGTTTCTCCTCTCATCTCCTCTCATCTTGTTTCTCCTTTCCTCTTGTTTCTCCTCTCTTTTCCTCTTGTTTCTCCTCTCCTCTCATTTCTCCTCTCCTATCCTACTCTCCTCTTGTTTCTCATCTCATCTCCTCTCCTCTTGTTTCTCCTCTCCTTTCTCCTTTCTCATCTCATTTCTCTCCTCTCACCTCCTCTAAATTCTCATCTCCTCTTGTTTCTCTCCTCCTCTTGTTTCTCCTCTCCTCTCCTCTCCTCTCCTCTCCTCTCCTCTCCTCTCCTCTCCTCTCCTCTCCTCTCCTCTCCTCTCCTCTCCTCTCCTCTCCTCTCCTCTCCTCTCCTCTCCTCTCCTCTCCTCTCCTCTCCTCTCCTCCCTCTCCTCTCCTCTCCTCTTTCATGCTGTTGGTGGTGCCGTGTTCTTCAAAGTGTGAGCTGAGAGCAGTAGATCACAGACAGGTCTGTGCGAGTGAAAGGTTAATGGATGGCCTTTGAATATATATTGGGAGTGTGGGAGGAGGGGGAGCGAGCAAGAGTGGCGGCGGTGTGTTCTTTCAAATGGGCCTTTGAAGATGCTTCTCTTTCCTGTCTGTGTGTCTGTGTGTGTGTGTCTCCACTGATGAGAGACAGAGGCCGTGTCTGAAGCCCTAAATGATCTGCTGTCTGGTCTGGTCTGGCACATTTTCTTTTATTCATTCTGTGTGTGTGTGTGTGTGTGTGTGTGTGTGTGTGTGTGTGTGTGTGTTGTGGGATGGACATTATGGAGACGTCTGGTTTTTACACCAGTGTGTGATTGTGTCATCACTTTGTACTGGTATGTACTGATGTTGCATTTCCACATTTCACATTTCCACACGTGTTCATTGAGCGTGTGTGCGCGTGTGTGTTGTCACCTTGAAGCACAGTTATTTGTGACAGGAGTAAACAAGAGACACTTTTGTGAACACATGTGCATTACCTAGATTGTATGTGCAACAGTGCATTTTCTGGTGCATTAAAGTTTTTTTGTTTACACTTCATAGGTGCAGTAAAAGGTTTTATACCTAAATAAATATATAATACTTTTGATAGAGATATTTAAAATGATGTGCACTCTCATAAGATGAAGACTAGAGTCATATCAGTGACCTAGTATTTTATTCTATATAAGGCAGAGTGGATCACATGGCTGGCTAATGTTACTGCATTTATCTTTGTAACCCTCTATTATCAGACAAATTAAAAATAATAATACTAATAAACTACTTATGAGTGACAATTGCATAGGATATCTTTACAATGGCATTGGTACTAGAAACATTCAGTACACAATTCAGTATAAAATCCAAGACCTCCATTTTACTTTGTACAAAAATACATTGTGCATGTTATGTCATATTTGTGCACAAATAGCTGACGCAAATACAGCAGCAAAGACCCTGCAAATCCATTTTTTTTTTCAATGTGAATGGTGCTTCACAATTTACAGAGATTTGTGAAAGTAACATAACTTTCATCTAGTAGTTATCACATCTGGGTGCTAGTCACATTAAAATGACTGCTTACTGCTTCTGCATTCATTAGCCTCAGATTGGTTGTACATGGTTTTTCCCCAAGCAAAGTGAAGATCTTGATTATTCCTCCCAAAATGGGGGAAAGAACATAGACATTTTTAAAAGCCTTTGCTCAGTTTATCTTATATAGAGTCCCTTAAAAAGAGCGGATTTGTATGCATTTTAATCACGAATGTTACAAAAACTACTGAATGTCATTCAGACAACAGACAGAGAATGTTTTACAAATGGCTTACAGATTTCACTCAACAACAATGGCATCTAGATGAAAACACAAGTGTCAAATAGGCATTGTGGCATTGTAGCTACTTCTGCTTTCAGGGTTAGAGAGTGGAGAAACAACTCTATTTAAAGACATGGATTTGATGAATCCAACTTTATTTCTCCTTGACTTACGCACTCCACGCTCCCCTCTTGGCCTACTTGCTCCCTCCCTCTCCTCTTTTTGATTAGGGAAGGCAGTATTGAGTTTCCATTTATATCCGTTTATAATACGGCTGCCATTAGCTTATGACAGGTCGGACTAACCAAAGTCTCTGGTGGCATTATGCTGCTGGTTTTATCCTTTGCCCTATGAAGTAGTTTTATTACTGCTACACAAATGAAATCACAGGACTCAGAGACTGTAGAGTTCTCTAAATTACTCTCACTCTCACTATCACACACACACACACACACACACACACACACACACACACACACACACACACACACACACACACACACACTGGCTATTTGAAAAACACTGAGGCACTGGTCTCTGAAAGGCTTTAGTCTCAAGGTGAGACATTGTTTGGGATAAATGTATTTTAACACAAGGTTAGTTCGACAAAGCATGTTGCGTCAGTCATGTTGCACGAGTCGCATCCTATCCTCAACGGGAAACGCATGGAGCTCTGTGTGGTCGGCCCATTCTCATTAGTCTCTCGCTCTGAGTCCTAATCTTAATCCTAGCCGTTCCAGTCATCATTCTCTCTCGGCCTGGCCATGAGGCTGATGGAGTGTGCAGAGACGCTGAGTGTGGGGTGTGATGTGTCGCGCCGGGAGAGGCGTGTGGTGTGATGTGGACACATGGGTGTGTGAGTGAGATGTGGGATGCAGTGCTGGGCTGTAATTGGGTTCAGTGCGGGTGGTTGTGATAGCTAGAGAGCTGGGGACAGACTGTAGAGAGAGAAACAGGCGTCGATTGGGGAGAAGATACACAAAGTGACCTTCAGCCTTTTCTGCTCAAGGTAAAAGTTTCTGTTGTTTGTTTTTAAATTTGTTTTCTCAGCTTCTATCCATCAGATTCACTATGTAATATGCATAGGCCTCTGCTTCTATTTGACTTTCTTTTCATGTGTTTTGGGGCATTTGCCATGTTTATCAATAGAACAGAAGAGAGGAGACAGGTCACTAGTTTTTTAAGTTTTCTGAATAAAATGTGAATGGTGATTTTCTCTGCAAAACTCTCTGCCATGATTCTAGGATGATAGCCATGGTGTTTTGCTAAATTGGTTGCTTTCTAGCTCCTCCTCTTCACATAAATATTTTCACCTTTTGACGTGTATGTTGACAGTCACGTGATTAGCACTGAGCCAGAGACGAACGTTCCCTTTCGAGGTAACTCTCACTGCGTCGGAACGACACTTTGGGGATACTCCCTAAGCACTAGCGAATCTGAAGTCTGTATAGAAACTAAACCAATCTGATTGGCGTGCGTGATGACGTCACTGTGACGGCATACCCCGGAAGTATAAAAGGGGAGCCGGCGCATTGAAACGGCAGTTATTGCTCTTCAGCATAGCGCTCTCTGTTGAAATTGTCTGTCTATTTACTGTTGTTTGTCACAGTTGTAAAAGTGTGTGAATGATGGAAAAGAATGTGAGAGAGTTTAAGCAGTGTGTGCATCCATGTCCCTGCTTCATTTCGGGCTCAGATACACACCTGCTTTGTGTGCAGTGTCTGGGTGTTGAGCATGTTCCACTCTCGGTTGGCCGTGTTTGATGAGGCCGGCCAGCCTCGTGAGCCCCATGGTTCTGGACCCGCGGTCGTGAGGCGTCTCTGTGTCACAGACCATGGGGTTCACAGAAGGACTTGTCAGCAGGATCTGGGACTGCTGCGGCACTTTCCCAATCCTTGTCTGACAGTTCTAAAGATCTTCCTCCCCGTGTGGAAGCCCGCGCTGCGGCTTCTTCCCCCGGGGTTGAGGATCTGATGCTTATTCTCTCCGGTTCCGAGGAGCCGGATGAGTTTGGCATCGGGGCGGGTGGAGAAGCAGGAAGTGTTTCATCGCTTCATCCACTCGCCCAAGAGGAGCTAATTGAGGTTTTGACTCGTGCGGTGGCCAAATTGAATATCAATTGGCCACAGGAAGTGCCGGAAATTCAGCCACCCAGTAGGCTGGACGACCGGTTTCTTTCTCGCCGGGTCCAAACACCTCGCCGGGGTTTACCATTCTTCCCGGATCTACACACCGAAGTGTGTAGGTCTTGGAGGAAGCCCTATTCCTCGCGTGTTCCTCCAGTATTGGATTATTCCAATGTTCTGGGGGCGCGCGAGGCGGGCTATGGGACGATACCTTGGGTGGAAGAGGCTCTCACGAGTTATATTTCGCCCGATTCTGCGTCGTCCCTTAAGAACCCGGAGCTGCCCACCAAACCCTGTCGGGACACCTCATCGTTGGTGGGCAAAGCTTATATGGCGGCTGGGCGGCCAAAGCTTATATGACCTCCTGAAAGAGCTCGATGAGGGCGACGGTCCCTCTTCGGAGGATGTGCTGGAACTACGGAGGGCTGCAGATTTGTCTCTCTGCATCACCAGGGAGATGGCCTGTGCTATCGGCCAGGCTATGGCTTCTATGGTGACTGTGGTGAGGCATCTCTGGCTGAATCTGTCGGGGATGAGGGAGAAGGATAAGTCCTTCCTCCTAGACTCCCCGATTTCGCCTTCTGGTCTATTTGGTGACGCGGTTGAGACCGTTGTCGCCAAATACCAGGAGGCGAAGAGGCAGTCAGCAGCCTTCCGCCAGTACCTCCCTCGCCACTCAGAGCCTGGGAAGGCGGCCCCTAAGAGGCAGCCTCAGCCGTCTGCCAGCTCCTCGCACCGGCAGGTGCAGAAGGAGAGCGTCGCCTCTAGAGCCCCTCCTCCAGGAGCTTGGCAACAGAGGCGGCGTTCTCACCAGCAGTTCCACCAGCGGTCTTCCGCTCCTGGAGGCGATCTGAGGAACGTACTCCAGGGCGGAAGGCTGCTGGAAAGAAGTCCTAGCTTCGGCTGGACTTCCAAGAGCAGTCCCCCCCGCAGAGGGGCAACCGAGGTTGCTTCCTCTGCGGTGCTCCGGGGAAATTGAGATAATTCCGCCATCAGATCCAGTTCGAGGACTGATTCGTCACGATAGATCTAAAAGGACGCATACTTCCATATCTCCATCCTTCTATGTCACAGAAAGTTCTTGAGGTTCGCTTTCGGGGACGAGGCGTACCAATATCGAGTGCTTCCCTTCGGTCTAGCTCTTTCCCCACGCACAAGGTGCATGGATGCAGCTCTGGCTCCATTGAGACTCCAGGGCATCCGTGTGCTGAATTATCTCGACGACTGGCTCATATTGGCCCAGTCGTACGAGATGGCAGTTCGGCATTGAGATGTCGTTCTGGCCCATATAAGGTGCTTGGGGCTGAGACTCAACACAACAAAGAGTGTGTTGACGCCGTCCCGGAGGACTACGGTTCTAGGGATCGTATGGGGCTCGACGACGATGCGGGCACAATTGTCTCCCGCGCGGGTCGAGACCATACTGGTGATGGTCTCAGGAATAAGGCTAGGCCACAGCATCACTGTGAAGCACTTTCAGAGAGTGCTGGGGCTCAGGGCAGCAGCGTCCAACGTGATACTTTTTGGCCTGCTGCACATGAGACCTCTACAGTGGTGGTTGGAAACCAAGCGGTTTTCCCCCAGAGGGAATCCTTTCCGTATGATCAGGGTAACGCGCGGATGCCTTCGTTCCCTAGTTATATGGAAGAAACCTTGGTTTCTCCCCGCAGAGGACCAACCGAAGTTGTTTCCTCTGCGGCGCTCTGGGGGAAATCGCTGTGGTAATCCCGCCGTCTATGACGCTTCGGGCCACATCGATTTCCCACGAACGCATGCTGCTCCAGCCGCCTCTGGAAAGACCTGCGGCTGGGCAGCTCGCGCGTCCGCACACAGAGAATCGTTCCCAACCACTTCCTGCTGGTCATCCGCTTCAGGGGGTTGGGGAAGAGGCTCGTGTAGCACCCGACGCCAGCCGAGAGGCTGGTTCCCTTAGTAGATTATCTCGGCGCATGAAATGCCTTCCGAATATTTCTACATGGGTTCTGCGTACTGTAGAGAATGGAGTGCTCCCTCACTGGTTGAGGCTCGGAGCAGGGGAGTTTGAGGTCGTGCCCTCTATGCAGACTGGCGCATCAAATTCTCCTGTGGACCCTAGGGAAACTGTTGTCCATCAGGGCAATGTATGTCCCGGGGGTCCAAAATCAGGGAGCAGACATCATGTCGAGGCAGGGGCTGAGGCCCGGGGAGTAGCGACTCCACCCAGGGGTGGTGGAGGCCATGTGCGAGAGGTTCGGCCCAGTGGAAGTGGACTTGGTGGCGTCTCGAGAGATGTCCCACTGCCCACTGTGGTGTTCCCTCACGCATCCAGCCCCGCTGGGGTTGGATGCCATGGTTCAGACGTGTCCGAGGCTGTGTCTGTACGCATTTCCCCCGATTGCTCTGCTCCCGGGAGTCCTGGAGAGGGTCCGCCAACAGGGGGTCAGCCTACTTCTGGTAGCACCCCGTTGGCCGACGCGAGTTTGGTTCTCGGATATCATAGCGCTGCTGGCAGGTCCTCCATGGCAGATTCCTCTGAGGAGGGATCTCCTATCTCAGGCAGGGGGCACAATATTTCACCCCCGGCCTGAGGTTTGGAACCTTTGGGTCTGGCCCTTGAGGGGGTCAGGTACCTAGAGGCTGGCCTGTTGGCAGAGGTGATAGAGACTTTACTCAGTTCCAGGGCTCCGTCTTCAAGGAGGCTGTACAGCCCCAAGTGGTGAGCCACTTGGTGCAGGGAGCGTGAGGTGGGCCCAGTTAACTGGCCGATGGCTTCAGTGCTGGAGTTCCTCCAAGATCGCTTCTCTGCGAGTCTAACCCCGTCCACACTCAAGGTGTCCGTGGCTGCCATGGGGCTTTCCACACTCCTTTGGGTGATGGTCTGGGGTAGGCATCAGCTGGATGTACAGTTCCTCCGTGGGGTTCGGAGGATGAGACCTGTGGCTCGTTCCAGACTCCCAACCTGGGATCTGGCAGTGGTTCTCGAAGGCTGGCTGAGGCCCCCTTTGAGCCATTGGAGTCGGATGAACCGAAGAGCTTTACCCTAAGGTGGCCTGTCTCCTAGTGATTACATCGCTAAAAGAAAAAGAGTGGGGGACCTTTAGGCCGCGGCGGTAACGCCGACTTGCCTGGAGTTCCCCCCGTGGGTGTTAAGGCTATCCTTTACCCTAGGCAGGGCTAGGTGCCCGAAGTGTCATCAGGGGTGGTCAGGTCTTTTGGTTCTGTGGGTTTTTCATCCTTCGCCTCACGTGACGGCGGATGAACCTTCACTGGGAAGCACTTTGAGGAGTGCTGGGGGACATGGCACCAAGGTGATACCTTTTGACCTGCTGCACGTGAGACCTCTACAGTGGTGGTTGGAAACCAAGGGGTTCCCCCAGGGGGAATCCTTTCCGTATGATCAGGGTAACGCGCAGATGCCTTCGTTCCCTAGTTGTATGGAAGAAACCTTGGTTTCTGTCCCAGGGGCCGGTGTTGGGAGCGTCCTGTTGCCGGGGAGCCGTTTCAACAGACGCCTCCCTCACCGGTTGGGGCGCGGAAAAGGAAAGGGTGGAGAAGTATCTCCCTACGGCGCCTGGCGCTAGGGTACTCCAGTCCTAGCTGTGCCCGGTCTCCGGCAGGCGCTACCCTTGGTGTGGGCTAGTGGGTACTCGTTCCCCAAAGTGTCGTTCCGACGCAGTGAGAGTTCCCTAGAAAGGGAACGGCTTGGGTTATGTCTTTAACCCTTGTTCCCTGAGAAGGGAACGAGCACTGCGTCGCGTCACCTCACCTCGGCACGCCTGGAGCGCATGCTTCAGAGCAATAGCTGCCGTTTCAATGTGCCGGCTCCCCTTTTATACTTCCGGGTATGCCGTCACAGTGACGTCATCATGCACGCCAATCAGATTGGTTTAGTTGCTATACGGACTTCAGATTCGCTAGTGCTTAGGGAGTATCCCCAAAGTGTCGTTCCTTCTCAGGGAACAAGGGTTACAGACGTAACCCGAGCCGTTCTCAACAGTCGGGTTCCGGAAGTAAAAACGTCTCAGTTATGTATGTAACCCTTGTTCTCTGAAGGAGGGAATGGAGACGTATGTTGCGCATGACCGACTGAAGGGGAACTCATTTTCTCTATAGGGAAATTGATTTTTAATGATAACTTATAAACCTTTAAAGACAAACCTATTGTAGGTTATGAGGCTGTTAATCAATGGTATTTGCTTCAATCAGACTGCATTATTTAAACTTCTTTTTAAAATAATAGTGTTTTACAGTGGAATTCCTGGTGAAAAACTATATTACCCATGATGTTGTACAGAAAATTACACCAATCAGAGAGTCGAAAAAAGCAACAGGCTCTTAAACCTCTTGTTAGCTCTGCCCACTCCCATGAAGCACTGCTAATGACTTAAACAAATCGATCTCCCTATGCTCTCAAAATACTGAAATGTTAGTGTAGATGTGTATCATTTGATTATGATGTTTGCAATGTTTCATGGGATTGTAGTTAGTGAGTCCCTCACTAATGCCAATAAGTAGACAGTCTTAAACATTAGTATTTTCATTCGATTTTCAAAACCTTTTTTTTCTGCAAATCAAAGTTTGTAGTGTTGTGATTCACGTTGTAGCTGATTGTCTTGCTTCATGTCTTATAACTATTTAACCAAGACTATTTTAAAATCCTTATGGGAGAAATGAATGGAAAGCTTAATCTGTCGCAATTGAAATATTATGGTGATACAGTCTAAAATAAAAAATAAATAAATAAATAAAAACACCTGTCAAAATAACTCTATCAAACCAATGTTTAAAAAAATGCTACGAAAAGTAATGTTACGCAATATATGATACAGACATGCAGTGGGAGTCAAACTCAATTTAGATTTACAAACTCGATTAAATGTATTGCTCTAGATTATTGATAGGCTTATGCTCAGTGATATTCAGTGGCACAGTAATAAAATATAATGGAGCAATTATTTGATATATGATTAATTGCATATTTTGAATTATTAATCAGTATGTTGTAAGTAATTTGTAATTGACTGTCCTAATATTAATGTTGTATTCAAATATAGTTGCTTTAGTTACAGTAATCGCTACAGTCTTGGAAAAGTTTGTTACTGAATGGTCGACTGGAAGTATATAAAAATGTTTCATTTGGCCATTAAAACGAACTAAAGAAGTCGACTGATTAGAATTGTTTGGTTGTATACAACTTATTCAAGAGAGGCCAAACTTGCTGACACACTCTCTGAACTCTTCACATCACTGTAGTGCCGTTTCCAAAGCATGAGCCATGTGCTAATGAGCAACTGAGTGATTAAGTGGTGCCTTGAGATGCACTGAAAGAGGAAGAAGAAGCTAATGGTGTCCACACTCAACCCTGCAGTATCTTTATCCCTCACAACCTGCTTCACAGACCTGCCTCTCACTGTTAGAGGCTAATTGCTTAATCAATCATTGCTTCATTAATTGATAGGCAGCTCTGATAATCAGGTATTTTAAGCTCAATTCAATTGATTGACTTGGATATTTTTTAAAGCTTTTGGAGTTCACCGGCAGATGAATTATTTAGTGGCAATCGTTCCTTGTCATAGAGCAAAGCACAGAGGACTCATGTGACACGTGACAAATGAATGATCTGTGCGTAGATGAGTGCTAATGTATCACACATAATTAGAAGAAGTTGTATTGTATCTCTTTCTCATTCTTGTTTGATTTTTTTTATATATGTAAATGTTAAGCTGTTTCTGAACACATTTGTTTTCAATATTAATATATTTATTCATTGAAATATTTTTTTTCTTTCATTTTTATTTAAACTTGCAGACTTTTCAACATGAAAAGAGTAGTATGCTTGAATTCATAGTATTCATAATACAATAGGCAAAAATTACCCAGATGACCTACTACTTCCAATGATATTCTAAAGTATGCATTTGATGGACCCGTTACTATCCCATGAGGACACGGGAGAGGATTTGTGAATGGAGGTGAAGTGACACAAATGATACTGCAGGTCCCATGGTGGATGTGGTACGCCTGGTTTCATTCATACTACACAAATGCATACTTTTTTATTTATCAAATGTAGTAGCTACTCAGACAGTATGCAATTGTTTGGAGTTTCTCATGGAAAAACACCCTGATAAAATATCACATTATTTGACCTTTTTGGGACACACAAGATTAGATCAGATATTTGAATATAAGATTCTAGTCAGAATATGAGTCTGATACTGCTCCATTGGGCTGTGATTATGAGGTGTGTTTCAACTGAACCAGGAAAGAAAATGCCTCTGCACTCAATTGGATAGACCTACAACCAATCAGAGCAACGGAGCGAGGCATAGTTGTCAACAGAACTCAACTGCACGCACGCTGGAAGAAGTAGAAGAAGAAGATGAGTGTAAACGATATTTGTCGGTGTTGTAAAAGTAATTTAAGGATACACAGAGTACTTACCAACACGATCATCATTTTTGAGAGAAATAGTTAAGGTGAATGCATATACAAACAAGTTCTCCGTTTAGTAAACAAATTCAACCCAAGCGCTCTTTGGTTTTGTTCCGGCATAGTTGCTCCACAACGTATCAAGTCCAGACCGAACATCCTGACCTCAAATGTTGTGGGCGGGGCTAAGTTTGGCTGGCACCCAGGCTAAATTTGTGATATTTGTATAATAATAAACAACTTGTTGCCTATATTTCTAATAACAAAAAAAAAGTTAAGATACGTATACTCACTACATAGTCTAAGGCAACTATGTTATTACTTTGTATTTTATGGTTACACTACATGACATTTTTGAGTCATTAAATTGAAATCTTTCTTGAAAATAATATAAAAGATTTTTAAAACCATATTATGTTGGGAGTAATGCATTACAAGTGAAGACATAATCAGATCACTTTTTTCTAGTAAAGTAATGTGTTTACTTTTAAATTTACAATAATATATTTGAGTAAAATGTTCGAATAAGTTACGCAGGTAACATTAGTTAATGCATTAGTTAACATGAACTAACCATGAACAACACCTCTGTTCAGCATTAGTTAATCTTTGTTTACGTTAGTTCATAAAAATCCAGCTGTTCATGGTTTGTTCATGTTAGTTCACAGTGCATTAACCAATGTTAGCAAGATTTTAATAATGCATTAGTAAATGTTGAAATTAACATTAACAAAGATACACTGTAAAAAATTTTCATGTAAAACAACAGTAAAGAGCTGGCAGCAGAGACGCCAGCAGTATACCGTTATTTTTACGGTATTCATTCGTAAAATGACTTTACGGTAGTAGTCTGTAAACTAGAAAAACGGTATATTTCTGTATATCTATAATTTACAGTAAAGAGCTGGCAGCAAAGACGCCAGCAATATTCCGTTATTTTTACGGTATTCATACGTAAATTACTTTACGGTAGTAGTCTGTAAACCAGAAATAGTATATTTCTGTAGTCACACTGTTAAATGATTTCACAGTCGAATACAGTAAAAAAAAAATGCAGCATATTTCTGTGATTATTTGGAAATTACAATAATATTGTTTAGGTTGTTACTTTAACTTCTCACAGTTTACTGTAGACAGGCACAGTAGATGTAGTAGATGACCTAAACAGTATTATTGTAATTTCCAAATGATCACAGAAAAATGCTGCATTTTTTTACTGTATTAGAAATAACATTTCCTAACATTTCCTAAAATATCAGTCTTCAAACTTCAACTTCATTTTTCCCATGGCTAAAGACAATTGCTTAAGATATGCATTATTGTGAATATTATACAAAATAAGCAATACAAACTTCAAAATCAAATACCTTTATTTCAAAGAACAATGTCAATTGTCAATGTCAACATGAATTAAAAAAAATGGAAAAAAAGAAAAAAACTCTGTTGCACGATGCTGAGAAGAGCTTTCTAGTTAGCAAACAGAAACAGTAGTGTCTGCTTTAAACTGTGGCAATAAACTTACATTCTTAAATTGCTCGTCAGAGACTGCCCCTATCCTTACCAAATGTGAAGGGCATAACCTATAGTTGACTTTTTTTTATTTAAGACATAAGTTTGAACACTTACCAAATTCTTGTCATAAGTGATTTATCTTACCTACAGTAATTTAAGCTTTACCTTGAATAACACAATAGGTCTAAGAAAAGGAGAAAAGGCAACAAATACACATCATTAGCAATATTTGGAAAACTACACTATTAAAGGGTTAGTTCACCCAAAAATGAAAATTATGTCATTAATTACTCACCCTCATGTCGTTCGACACCCGTAAGACCTCCGTTCATCTTCAGAACACAGATGAAGATATTTTTGTTGAAATCTGATGGCTGAGAAAGGCTTCAGATAGGCCTCCATTGGCATTCAGTACATTCACACTCTCAAGACCCATAAAAGGCACTAAAAACGTCGTTACAAAGTCCATCTCACTACAGTGACTCTACAATAATTTTACGAAACAACGACAATAGTTTTTGTGTGCAAAAAAAAAATAAAAGTAACGACTTTATTCCACAAGTTCTTGTCTTCCGTGTGGGCCTCGGACGTGAACTCACGAAGCACCACGACGCATGCGCGAGAATATTACGCAGATTCAGCGTTCGGACACATGACCCAGAAGCGAGGATGAGATTTGTTTACAAGCCGAGGAAGACGCGTCATATCTAAGCTGTTGAATTCTACATTGATCGTGCTTTAGGTCTCGGCGTAGTTCTCAAAATGGGGCTAAAGTGTGCATTTCATGGATTCCCGAACGCCGGCGCTACGTCATATTCTCGCGCATGCGTCGTGGTGCTTCGTGAGTTCACGGCAAAGGCCAAAACGGAAGACAAGAACTTGTGGAATAAAGTCGTTATTTTTATTTATTTTTTCCGCACAAAAACTGTTGTCGTCGCTTCGTAAAATGATTGTAAAGTCACTGTGGTGAGATGGACTTTGTAATGACGTTTTAAGTGCCTTTTATGGGTCTTGTGAGTGTGAATGTACTGAATGCCAATGGAGGCCTATCTGAAGCCTTTCTCAGACATCAGCTTTCAACAAAAATATCTTCATCTGTGTCTGAAGATGAACAGAGGTCTTACGGGTGTCGAACGACATGAGGGTGAGCAATTAATGACATACTTTTCATTTTTGGGTGAACTAACCCTTTAAGACTATTTAAGGAACATTAAGAGCTTTTTGATTACATGAGTAAGAACATTCAACATGCAAGCATCTTTGGCACATTTTGGGGTAAAAAATCCCACAGGCTTGTGTTTTCCTCTCAACAAAGTCCTGTGAGTTAAATTAAAATTTCCACAAAAGTCAACTTAAAAGATTAACATATGTTTTCTGCAATATATTCTCTGCTGTCTGAAAAAATATACTTTGATAATAACATTTGAACTTATGCAGAATTGGCAACATTTTGAAAACCTACTTAAGAACATTTTGAAAATGTGCATTAAGGTGCATTTTTAAACTATTATAGTACAGAAGAACATTTTGGCAGGATGTATCAATAATATACATCAATAAAAACATTTAGGGATGAAACTGTAAGGTAGGCACATGTGCCACTGCAAGCTAGACTTGCAGTTTACCTCTTAAAATTGACCTGTGAGGTAGGCTTGTGTTTTTTACAGAGTTAACTTAGTTCTTGTGGATCCAGGAGAGATGACCATCACTTTGGTAGCCGCTGTTCCTCTCTGCAGCATTATTCCAGCACAGCCACTGTCAAACAACAACAAACAATCATAATCATAATAAACTATACAATCAGGAATGTACAGTATACACTCCAAGCTAATGCTTATAAAGTTAATAATACCAGTTCTCTTGTGGCTTAATGTGGCAATGTTACCAAAATTAAACAAAATACCACCCAAAAGTAATATTGTTTTGGCCATTAAAATCTAAGCCTCACTGTTAAATGACATGTTCAAATCCCTAGCAAGACAAGCTCCTATCAGTTTGATATCAAACATTCTTGGCAATGTGAATAAGATTTGAATTACCGTTTAATTTGTAGACCCGATGGATGTTGATGAAGAACATTCGACGATGTGCAGCACGTCGTCTAAATTGTGCGTCCTCTTCTGGAAAATCTCCTATCCAAAGGATGGTTCCTGTAGTCCCTCCAGGAGTTAATGGCAAATTATTTCTGTATTTTTTTTTTATAGAAAAGCATGCTTTTGATATACTGCTGCAGTAGCCTCAATTTAAGTGTTGTTTAACGTTGTACCAAGCTTCTGACCGTGCACCAAATTACCTAGTCAACGCAGTTTCCAAAAAATACTGTAGTGTCCTGTAATTTAAAACATCAGCATACTGTTTAGGGCCTCTGTCTTGTTGCTCCAATTTAAGCAGCCCACAATGCATTGCTAACTACAGTACTAAACTGTTTAACATGAAAACAGTATTTTAATGTTGAAAATTGGCTGTAAATTTACAGCAATTGCTTACAGTGTAAGTAATTGGTTTATAAGTGCAGTTAGTTATTATTTCATGTTAACTAATGTAGTTAACGTCTCGGTTACGTATGGTAACCCTCGTTCCCTGAAGGAGGGAACGGAGACGTACGTCGGACGTACCGACGAATTGGGATCACTTCTGGGAGCCCCTATCAGCTTCGAGCTATCTAGAACCGGCCAATGAACAATTGGCGTGCGAGATTTGCATCTCGCGCTCCGCCCCGCGCCGCGGGTATAAACAGGAAGCGAGAGCGAATGCACGCTGTTTTTCACTGAGGAGCCACACGTAGTGGCTCGACCTGCAGTGATGGTACAGCAACTGTGGCGACGGGACGTACGTCTCCGTTCCCTCCTTCAGGGAACGAGGGTTACCATACGTAACCGAGACGTTCCCATTCAGTCGGTCACGTTCGACGTACGTCGGACGTACCGACGAATTGGGATCCCCTATGGAAAACGCCATAGTTACTACCACTTCCAGCGCCCAGCGATGAGCCCCACGGACCCCGATCTGATGCGGGCGGGTAGGTTCACGCAGGGAGAGTCCAAGCTGCTGTTCCGCAAGACCCATTCAGCTGACTGTATTGGATAACGCTGGGAAAGCGTGCCTGTGAAGGCAGCTGCGGAGGCCACATCATGCCCAGAGGGAGTTAACATGTGGAGAATACACGTATGGGCTGGCCGTGGGCAGCACAACATACGGAAGTCCCAGGGGTGGCCCCGGCCAATTCGTGGAGGGGGACAACACATACCTGGGACGGCAGAGGACACTCTGCCGAGGGAAAGACACGGGCTCGCCGTAGGGAGCCGTACCGTGGAAGAATACACACATGGGACCGCCGTGGGGGTCACTACATATGGAACCCAGCCTAACACAAGTTCCACCAACGCATACGAGTGTTAGACCTGGCGTCGAACGCTCCGCCACGTCCGACTGCCGCGGGTTGCGGAGGACTCAACAGGGTTCGCCGTTCCGGGGAACTCGACTGGAGCAGAATAAGCGCACGCATCCGTCTACCATAGGGGAGGGAATGGCGCAGCAAGCCGACACTAGAACAGGCATTTCGGTGTTACTGACTATGGGAAGTGAGCACACAGGAAGATACCGGCTCTACACGGAGGCTATAGAATCTAGCGAACGTGTTAGGTGTCGCCCAGCCCGCAGCTCTACAATATCTGTCAGCGAGGCGCCACGAGCCAGCGCCCAGGAAGAGGCAACACCCCTAGTGGAGTGGGCTCTTAACCCGAGCGGGCAGGGCACGTCTTGGGACTGATAAGCCAAGACGATGGCATCCACTATCCAGTGGGCCATCCTCTGCTTGGAGACAGCCTTTCCCTTCTGCTGTCCTCTGTAACAGACGAAGAGCTGCTCTGAGGTCCTGAAGCTTTGCGTTCTGTCCACGTAAGTCCGGAGAGCACGGACGGGACAGAGAAAAGCTAGGGCTGGGTCTGCCTCCTCCGAAGGCAGCGCTTGCAGGCTCACCACTTGGTCCCGGAAGGGAGTAGTGGGAACCTTGGGCACGTATCCAGGCCGGGGTCTCATGATCACATGAGAGTTACCGGGCCCGAATTCCAGGCACTATTCGTCGACCGAAAATGCCTGCAGGTCCCCTACCCTCTTGATGGAGGCCAACGCAATCAGGAGTATAGTCTTTAACGACAGGATTTTCAACTCAGCTGACTGCAGAGGCTCAAAGGGTTCTCTCTGTAGTGCAGTAAGCACCAGAGCTAAGTCCCAAGAGGGTAAAGAGGGAGGACGAGGCGGATTTAATCTCCTCGCTCCCCTAAGGAACCTGACGATCAGATCGTGCTTACCTAGAGATTTCCCATCTACGAGCTCATGATTAGCGGCGATAGCGGCGACATAGACCTTGAGGGTGGAGGGAGACAGCCTTCGCTCCAACCCATCCTGTAGAAAGGTAAGCACAGATGCGATCGAACATCTTCGGGGGTCTTCTCGGCGAGAAGAGCACCAATCGACGAACAGGTTCCACTTCAACGCATAGAGGCGCCTCGTAGAGGGGGCTCTAGCAGAAGTGATGGTGTCAACTACCGCTTGCGGTAGGTCACCTAGAACCTCCGCGTCCCGTCCAGGGACCAGACATGGAGTTTCCAGAGGTCTGGACGCGGGTGCCATAGGGTGCCCCGTCTCTGAGTCAGGAGGTCCTGCCTCAGAGGAATGGGCCAGGGAGGTGCTGTCGCAAGGAGCACTAGTTCCGGGAACCAAGTCCGGTTGGGCCAATACGGAGCGACCAACAGGACCTGCTCCTCATCCTCCCTGACTTTGCACAGTGTCTGCGCAAGAAGGCTCACTGGGGGAAACGCATACTTGCGTTCTTCCCGGGGCCAGCTGTGGGCCAGGGCATCCGACCCGAGGGTCCCCTCGGTCAAGGAATAAAACCGCTGACAGTGGGTCGTCTCTGGGGAGGCAAACAGGTCTACCTGTGCGGCCCCGAAACGACTCCAGATTAGCTGGACCGCCTGGGGATGGAGTCGCCATTCTCCCGGAAGTACCTGCTGACGTGACAGCTCGTCGGCCGCACGATTGAGCAGGCCCGGAATGTGAACAGCACGAAGCGACCTCAGATGCTTCTGACTCCATAAGAGGAGATGGCGGGCGAGTTGCGAGTTGCGACATGCGACGGGAGCGTAGACCACCCTGTTTGTTGATGTACGCTACGGCCGCAGTGTTGTCCGTCCGGACCAGAACGTGCTTGCCTCTGAGCGGCACTTTGAAGCGGCTGAGTGCAAGACGAACTGCTAACAACTCGAGGCAATTGATATGCCATTGCAGCTGAGGCCCCGTCCACAGGCCCGAAGCTGCAAGCCCGTTGTACGTGGCACCCCAACCCGTGGATGAGGCATCCGTGGAGACAACGGAGTGCCTGGACACTTGTTCTAGGGGGACTCCCGCCCGGAGAAACAAAGGGTCCGACCACGGGCCGAAGGCTTGGCGGCACCTCGGAGTCACTTGGACGCGGAGGGAACCGCTGTGCCACGCCCATCTCGGGACTCGATCGTGTAGCCAGCGTTGAAGCGGTCTCATATGAAGCCATCCGAGCGGCGTTACTGCGGCTGCGGATGCCATATGCCCCAGGAGCCTCTGAAAATGTTTCAGTGGAACCGCTGTCCTGCCTCTGAACGAATTCAGGCAGTTCAACACTGACTGGACGCGCTCCTCGGTGAGGCGCGCAGTCATGGCGACCGAGTCTATCTCCATACCGAGAAAAGAGATCCTCTGCGTGGGGCAGAGTTTGCTCTTCTCCCAGTTGACCCGAAGTCCCAACTGGCTGAGGTGACTGAGCACCTTGTCCCTGTGTTCGCACAACTGCTCTCGCGACTGGGCAAGAATCAGCCAGTCGTCGAGGTAGTTGAGGATGCGAACACCATGCTCTCACATGGGAGCAATGGCCGCCTCCGCAACCTTCGTAAAGACGCGGGGCGACAGGGACAGGCCGAAGGGTAAGACGCGGTACTGACATGCCCGTCCCTCGAACGCGAAGCGCAGAAAGGGCCGGTCGAGGGGAAACGAGAATGAAAGTACGCGTCCTTCAGGTCGATCGCTGCAAACCAATCTTGGGGACGGACGCACCTGAAGATGTGCTACTGCGTTAGCATTCTGAACGGCAGCCTGTGAAGGGACCGGTTCAAGAATCGCAGATCCAAGACCGGCCAAAACCCGCCGCCTTACTTGGGTACAATGAAGTACGGGCTGTAGAACCCGGACCTCATATCGGCTGGAGGGACCGGCTCCATCGCGTCCTTCGCCAGTAGGACTGCGATCTCCGCCCTGAGCACGGGGGCGTTCTCCTTCGCTACTGGGAAGTGAACGCCCCCAAACTTAGGGGGACGCCTGGCGAACTGAATCGCATAGCCGAGTCTGATGGTACGGCCCCGAGACGGCTGGGAAGCTCTAGCCAGGCTTACCGACACCAAGCAAGGGGATAACCACAGACGTACCCGCAGCGGGGCAGCGACGCGGAATGCAGGGATCCGACTCGGACGGCATGGAGCGGCATGGATCTGAGTGTGCTGTGCAACACTTACCTGCGTCCGCGGAGGGGGCGTGCGAGTGTGGGGAGGCCGCTTGAGTACGTTCCCACAGCCGGCGCCCCCTGCTGGCGAAGGGAGAGGCGTCTGAGGGTGGCGAGGCATGGGAGCGTCGACCACCCCCAAGCGCGCTCCCAAATGAAGGAGGGGCTGAGCGTGGCAAGGCTTTGTGGCGTTGCGCACGGTCTGCCTCACCTCCTTCCTCAGCGGGGAACAAGAGTGGCGAGGCATAGCGTCGCGCACTGTTGTCCACGCCCGCTGAGAAGAGGGGAATGAGAGTGGCGAGGCTTTGTAGCGTCACACACTGCCATTCTCGCCCTCTTGTGGGGAGGGGAATGAAAGCGGCGAGGCTCTGTAGCATCACACGCTGCCATTCCTGAACTCCCGAGACCCCGAGGTATTGGAACTGCTCTTCTTTTTTTTTTTTTTTTTTTGGTACCACTGGCTGTTTCTAACATCAGTGGCGGAACAGAATTACTAATGGTTTTCCACCCGGCCCTCCTCCGGGGAAGAACAGTTCCAGACCGAATCCGGGTCAATTGTGTTTCTGGACCAGGGTGGACATCGTCTAGCCAAGGGCCAGCGCTGTGCGCAGCTCAACCTCAGCTCAGAACTACCCTCGTGCACTAAGCAGGGCGGAGGTGGCCTGCCAGTGGCACTGCCACCCCACCGATGAGGGTAGTGAGAGAGAGGAAAACTTTATACAGATTATGGCCCTATTGGTGTTCCATATTTTGGCACCAATAGTTCCACAATGCCAAAGCCTTCCAATGCACATCCGAAAAAAGGCAAGGGGCAGGTAAGGCGATTTACGCGTTGCACTATGCCTCAGCCATCCGGGAAAGCATGGCTGTCAAGTATGAATCTGATTCAGCACGAGCGCCCACTATTACGGTGGGAATCTCAGCATCATCTTCATTTTCAACACATAACAGCCCTCTCTCCGATGCAGCGATTGACATCTGTCCTCTGCTAGAACCCCAAATGAAATGCTAGGTCCCCTTTCAAGGACCAGCAATCCCATCTGTAAGCTACCAGCAGACACGTGAGACAGTGGGCGTGGCCGTGAGACGGCACACGGCGCGCTGAACACTCAAGCCCCTATGAAAAAGGCAAGACGAACAGCGCGCCGACGTGGCTATGCTCTCATGAGAGAGCATAGACCACCCACGAACACAGTCTCAACATGCTTGCGATGCGATAGAGGAGTGAGGGGCCCACAGAGATGTACGCGGCGGGGAAGCCTCACTGTAATCCTCAGGCCACCCAGGCTTATCAGCCAAAATAGTCCCCCCTCTGGTGCACCAGAAAAGAGACTAGATCGGGGTATAAGCGAAGGGACTCAACCCCGTTTGAGGCATCATAGTCTCGACCGCGCATCGGAGGCGCCGAGTGACGCGCGCAGAGTTGCCGTGGCAACCCGCGCTGTCACCAGGCAGCCAGACGGCACACGGCGCGCTGAACACTCAAACCCTCACGCGGAAGGTGAGATGACCAGCGCGTCGACGTGATCCCGTTCCCCTGAGAGAACATGGATCACCCACGACACAGTCTCAACATGTTTATGCGAGAGGGATCGTGGCCGTCAGGACAGGAAACAACCGCATCCAGAAACGCACGAGTGGAATGACGTCTTGAAAAAGACGCAGCGTCACCCGTGTACTCTTTTGTGAGGAAACGCTCTGTGCTGAAGCACTCAGGGGGAAACGCGACAGCGCACGGGATTGTAGTGCAGCCCGTGCCTGTACTCAATACAGGAAAACGCCCAAACCAGACCAACAGAAATTTGTTGCTGTGACAACAGCAGTTTTCTCTGTAGCGCAGAGGCAGCTGATGAGTCTTCCGCGGTCCCGCTGGAATGTGCCGTCTCTCCAACACGCGTTTCTCCTCTTCTCCGTTTCTTTCAAACTCTTAATGTCTTGCTGATAGCAGCGAACTCAATTTGAGTCGTCTTCATCTGCCGTGTGGCTCCGAAGTGAATGACAGCGTGCATTCGCTCTCGCTTCCTGTTTATACCCGCGGCGCGGGGCGGAGCGCGAGATGCAAATCTCGCACGCCAATTGTTCATTGGACGGTTCTAGATAGCTCGAAGCTGATAGGGGCTCCCAGAAGTGATCCCAATTCGTCGGTACGTCCGACGTACGTCGAACGTGACCGACTGAATGGGAACTAATGTTAATTAATGAACCTTATTTTAAAGTGTTACCGTTACGCAACTTACTTTGTTTGCCCATTGTTTGATTGACAGCTCTCGTCCCCATGTTGAGAGAAATCGGGAGTAAGTGCAGATGCGTTGTGTGTGAACATGATGCTTATTGTAGTTCAATACTAAATGTGAACATGCATTTATCTCACTTGCACAAAAACAGATTCAGTATTCCCCAAAATGAATAAAAACAAAGCAATGCAAACTCAGAAAAGTTTGCAAACCTGCAATAATTAAATGTTAAATTCAACAAAATACTTTATGTATTTTATATCACTTTATTAAGCAATGTCTTTGCTGCTTCGATTATCCAATTCAACTTTAGTTAGATAAGCAAGCCCAGCCCCAGGTGAGAAAAAGTAATACAAATGTAACGTGACACATTACTTTCCATTAAAAAGTAACTTAGTTACTAATGCACTTAGTAATGCACTTAGTTACTTTTTTAGGGAGTTACACAATATTGTTACACATGACTTTTATAAGTTACTTTCCTTAGCGCTGATGAACACAGAGAGTACAATTCTAAGAACGTCTGTTTTTTTTATTTTTTATCTTAAACACTGTGTGTTTACATGCACGTTCTTAAACCGATTATGCTTAATAAGCCGACAATGCGCATTAATCCATTTTCCTTTATCAGCATCCTAAATGGCTTAAAGGGTTAGTTCACCCAAAAATGAAAATTATGTCATTAATTACTCACCCTCATGTCGTTCATGACACCCGTAAAACATTTGTTCATCTTCGGAACACAAATGAAGATATTTTTGTTGAAAGCTGATGGCTGAGAAAGGCCTCCATTGACATTCAGTACATTTACACTCACAAGACTCATAGAAGGCACTAAAAACGTCGTTACAAAGTCCATCTCACTACAGTGGCTCTACAATAATTTTACGAAGCGACGATAATAGTTCTTGTGCGAAAAAAAAATCAAAATAACGACTTTATTCTACAAGTTCTTGTCTTCCTTGTCGGCCTCTGCCGTGAAACTCACAAAGCACCACGATGCATGCGCGAGAATATGACGTAGCGCCGGCATTCGGGAATCCATGAAATGCACACTTTAGTCCCATTTTGAGCACTACGCCGAGACTTAAAGCACGATCAATGTAGAATTCAACAGCTTAGATATGGCGCGTCTTCCTCTGCTCGTTGTAAACAATCTCCTCGCTTCTGGGTCACGTGTCCAAACGCCGGATCTGCATCATATTCTCGCGCATGCGTTGTGGTGCTTCGTGAGTTCACGGCAGAGGCCGACAAGGAAGACGACTTGTAGAATAAAGTCGTTATTTTGATTTTTTTTTCGCACAAAAACTATTATCGTCGCTTTGTAAAATTATTGTAGCGCCACTGTAGTGAGATGGACTTTGTAATGACGTTTTTAGTGCCTTTTATGAGTCTTGTGAGTGTAAATGTACTGAATGTCAATGGAGGCCTTTCTCAGCCATCAGCCTTCAACAAAAATATCTTCATTTGTGTTCCAAAGATGAACGAATGTCTTACGGGTGTCAAACGACATGAGGGTGAGTAATTAATGACATCATTTTCATTTTTGGGTGAACTAACCCTTTAATAATAAACTGATCGACAGAGCAAGATTTTTGCCCCTTATCCTGATTTCGCCCAGCATGTAAACTGCGTTCTGTCTGCTTATTGAAGTGCGCATGTGTGATATGTGACAGGAAAGTGCCCTTGTACGGCAGATTTAAGCGTATCCAGCAACAGCGAATGTTTTGCAGTATGAGAGGTGAAATATATTGCAAACTCTGACTTTTTCTTGACCCATGAAATATCTCGTGTTCTCATCTTGAGCAGTCCAAGGACAAGTGGTACAATTGTAGAAACTTCAAATATGAGAGGAGAGTCTGTGCAAGTTTTCCGCTGACATTTTGAAACACTTGGTGGTTTTTAATGCTTTATTTAACATCACAACTCACATAATGAATATAGAATGGATGCTTTAGTTTAGACAGCACCACCAGGGAAAACGTTTGTTTGGGGGTTTTTTTACAGTCTTGTAACGATTTACTTGCATTTCAAGGTTATTGATTCGCATGTAAACCAGTAAATCGGGTTATTTCAATAAACTGATTCTTGGTAGTTATCAGCGTATTGATGTGCATGTAAATGTACTCACTGTTATGTGGTTTGCAACCAGGCTGTACAGATGCGGTCCGATATGGTTCTCTTTTTCTCCTTATTTCTATTGGCTCTTGAGTAATTGTGAAGCTCTTGAAATAGTGTTGGAACCCTGTGGACCTTTAATGAGCCAATCAATGGCATATTTGACCATCTACAAGACTAGATACGAGTGTCTCCAATTCTTTTTCCCTGCTGAGTTCATTGCACCCTTCTTAACAACTGTCTCACCCCATTTGTGTCTTGCCTGTCCTGTCTACCTCTGTCCGTGTCCTTGTCTGTCTGTGTCGGTCAGTGTGCGTGTGTGTGTGTGTGTGTTCAAGACTGAGGGCACGGCCTCTCTTCTCTGCTCTCTAAACCTCCCCCAGGCTTTAATTACTGCATTTGGATAATGAGTCAAATCCAATCACCCTTCTCCATTGTTCTGAATTAGTATACAGCTCCTATTATGGCAGCACCAGCCCCAGTTTCTTCACACCAGCTGCCCCGCAGTGACACTTCTTCATTTCTCACCCCTCTTTTTTTCACTTCACTTAGAGAAAGACAGAGGATGGTATGAGGAAACAAGAGGGAAAGAATGTGATTGAAAAATCATTCAAGGGGGGAAATATGAATATGGAGCAGAAAGACCTGTTGATAGGGAAAAAGAAGGTTACGCGCAGTTCACATGCATAGATGCTTTTTGAATGAAAGACAATGATATTGAAATTATATTTCCATTTCATGCAGTGCATTATATCTATAAAGTCCGAGCAGTGGCATACAGGCAATGCTGAGGGAGCTGTATGCCACTGTAAGCTACTCATCTTTTAGATTACAATAAACTACAATTTATATAAAGTAGTTAGACATGACAGGTTACAATGAAGAAATAACATAATAACACAAAACTGACATATTTAAGTCATTTGAATTGTTTCGAGATTTGTGAACTTCTTTTATTTAGACAAACTTAAATATAACTGAAACTGGGTTGGGATTTCTATTTCCCAGCATGCTTTGACATGACATTCGAAAAGGAGAATAAATGCTAAAATTAAGTGTTATATAATGTTTTTTTGTGTGTGTGTGTGTGTGTGTGTGTGTGTGTGTGTGTGTGTGTGTGTGTGTGTGTGTGTGTGTGTGTGTGTGTGTGTGTGTGTGTGTGTGTGTGTGTGTGTGTGTGTGTGTGTGTGTGTGTGTGTGTGTGTGTGTGTGTGTGTGTGTGTGTGTGTGTGTGTGTGTGTGTGTGTGTGCAAGATTAATGTCATTTGGTAGATTTAGTAGTGTTTAATGCTTTGATATGCTAATTTAGAAGAGTATATACATTTTTTTTTGTGCAGGGTTGCCGAGTGACGAGTGGAGCATGAGCTTGTTTTGAGAACAGATATATGTTAAATGTTTTATATTGCCATAGTCTTTCAACAATTGTTATGTTATGCTAGCAAAGCATTGTGTTAGCATTTACTGAATTAGCTAGTTATTGGCAAGTTTCCACTACTTGAGATGAGATTACATGATCATTTTAAGTTAAATGTATAAACAGAGGCGGTGTCATGAGGGTGCAAATGATCAGGCAGGACAGAGGATCTAAACGCAAGAATATTTTTATAAAAAATGGAGAAACACTAGGAGCGGGTAGACGAGAGGAAACACCAAACATAACATCCACAATGACTAACAAAACACAAGTGTAACACAAAGTATTGTATCCTTTTACTCATGTAAAATTAATTCAAAGTTTTACTTGAGTACAAGTAAGAAAGTACTACATTTTTAATGTAATTAAGTATTAAAGGTAAACAAAAAGCAGTAAAAAGGAGGACATATTATGCTTTGGAATGTAGTGAAGCAAGTTTTTCAAGGAAAAACAGTGATAAAGTACATATACTTGAAAAATGTACTTGAGAAAGTAAAAATACTTCACTACTGTCCGCCTCTGTGTATAAATGAACTCACTCAAATATTTCAAGTTAAGAGTAATTAAAATGTTTGAGTACAAATTAAAAATCTGCCAGTTTACCATAAATGCTTGTCAATACATTTGACAGTACAGTGTAACCATATTTCAAACACAATTTAAGTAATTATGTAATAAATATAATTTTAAACTATTATACATTTTAATTTAATTGTAAATATCATGCAGTTAACTGTATTAATTATTTTAATTATATTCCTGTACAGTAGATTATTTCCGCAAGTTAAAAAGTATGCTAAAATGTGCTACTTTTTCACATGATTTAAGGCAACACCATTTAAAAAAAAAATCTTCATCTTCAAATAATCTTAAATTTACACACAGTTTTGTTTTACAAAAAAACAAAACTAAATAATAATAATTATAATTTTGACCCTAAAGCTGGCCAAGAACAGCAGTGCCCAGTTACTTATAAAAAATAAAAACTGTAAAATTACTTGCTGGGAACTTTTTTGAACCATTTTACTGAAATTAATCAGCAGAGTGCACTGATCCACTATAATTAATCAGACTTGTTAGCTCTACATATGAGAGGGAGAGAGATAGAGATAGAGAGAGGACTGTTTAGAAGAGTGTGTTTGATTTACCTTAGTTCGCTCAGTTATAAAGCTGCCCACACAATATAATATGACTTTAAAAACCTGTGATGTAGTGTTGTGCCACGCTGAACCGCTACTCTGGAAATAACTTGTTAATGGCTACTTGCTAAAGCGAAAGTATTTTGGAAACGGCAATGCTGCTGTCACACTACTGAAAAAATGTGGTTAAGTAAGTAGGTGAGGAATGGTGCTCATGGAGGCAATGCCAGTTTGATTCTGGCTAGCCTCATCCCATTTTCCCTTCCCCATCTGATTCTACCAATAATTTCCAGCCTACAAGTTTAGCAATTAAACAAAAGTGGCACAGTCAAAAACATTAATTCTATAAGTACACACAGAAAGAGACTGAATGAGAGTGAGGTTTGTACAGAGACTGTTACAGTTGGTTAAGGTTGCAGGGCTTTAGAGGCAAAGGATCAGTGATTCATCTGTTACAGCTACATATATACTGTACACTCATTGATAAAATCACATATCAGACTATGACTATCTGCTCCATTTCGCCCTACAAGGATTGTACTGAGCAGTTAGTTCTAGGACTAGCCAATGTTTGTGTAGTCCAGTCGCACATCACATGTGCTTGTTCAATGGCACTGAAGCCAGCAGGAGGAAAATTCCTGTATCCACAGTGTCCCACTTTGTTTGCTTCTCATTTGTTTTGAATGCCATTTTGTTACGACCAAATATATTTGGAATTATGAGAATGTGAAAATACAATAAGCAATGTGATAAGCAAACTGTAGGACGAACTTCTAAGATGAAGGGCCCTAACAGTTTTTTGCTAGTTTCAGCCCGACACAGTTCTCATTTCCACGTCCAGCACCACGTTGTTTAAATAGCAAAAGCACTCACACCCATATGTTCGCCCATGTGCGTGTTGGTCTGAAAACAAGGTGCGTTCAGGCGCATTGTTGGCGTTGCTACTTTGAGGAACTGAAAACGCCATTGACCCACACCAAACCTGGTCTAAAGTCAATTTATTTAAAGGGCCCGTTAGTAATATGCACCTATAGGCGGGTGCACAACGTACGTATACACTGCTTATTACACACACAGTGATGCGCAGAAGCACACAAACATTTTTAAATATTCAAAATAAAATGATACCTTTCTGGAGAAGCGTTCAGTCTTTCCGCTCACAAATTCCGCTACGTAAATAAATGCGCCAAAGCGCAACTGGCTTTTGAAGGGAATGGGGGATGAGACTCTTTTTGGTTTATTGCATGTTATGCCCAAAACACACTATTACTCATTGAGAGACTAGGTACAACCCTTTTAGACCATACATCTGGCGCGCCGACAGTTTTTTTTCCGTCACTGAACTAGCAAAAGTGGATTCAGACACGCCCTGAGTGCACCTGTGCCATGCTCTTTAGACCATGCGCTTAGATCATTAAAATAGGTCCCGAACTGTGTTTGATTAGTGTTGGGAGAAAATACCTAAACGTAGTGAGTCACTAACTTATAGTTTGATAGTAGTTCAGTTTTAAAAATGGCATAGCTTATCCAGTAACAATTTTTTTTTTTTTCAAATTATTTGTTTAATTCCAAATGTATTAGTCATTCTGTGTCAGTTTATCTGTTCAACTGTATTGCTGTCACCCTAATTGACCATTCGCAAAGACCCGCCCCCTTTAGTTACTGTTGCTATGTCCGACAAGCCATGGCGCTCTCACTCCACACACGTTCTCACGTAGAGAAAATACATCGCGGAGCAAAGAGGATACTGACAACACGCCGACAGACAGGACAGAGCAAGTTACTTTTGATATAAAACAAAGTCTCAAGTTTGAAATTGTCATTTTATAAAGAAATTTAAACAATAAATACCTTTTTTGTGGCTCTTTAATGTGTCGTGATCGCTGGAGCACCTCAGTTAAAGCTGCTTGTGAACCAATTATGTCTTCCTTCTAGTTCATTGATAAGCACGAAATAAACATGAATGAACACTAAAAGAAATGTTGTTTCAACCGCGGAAAGATGTCAGTACACACCGTTTTTCAAAGTTCAAGTCCACCAACGTTAATCTACGAACTCTCCTGACTGATTTGTTGGACAAACCGGCAGATTCGGCGATGTGATTGGTCAGATTGCCTGTCAATCAAACTTGTGGCGAATGGTGAATTGATCATTTTTGATGAAGTAGAATCAGGGGTTCTCAAATCTGGCCCTCAAGGTCCAGTTTCCTGCAGAGTTTAGCTCCAACCCTAATAAAACATACCTGAACCAGCTCATCAAGGTATTCCGGATTTCTACAAAGTTGCAGGTAGGCAAGTTGATTTAAGGTTGGAGGTAAACTCTGCAGGAAAGTGGACCTCGAGGGCCAGTGTTGAGAAACAGTCATATGCCATTTATCAGGACACTGCAAGCTTTGATTTCTCCCTCACATCATTTCAGCTGTGCAGGACACACTCTGCCACCAGACGCCTGATACTGCATAATGTGAGATTTACATTCATTGACTAGTCAACTGTTTCTGGATCACTGATCAACTACTAAAATTACGTAGTTGTGCAAGCCCTGATACTGTTTTTTTTTTTTTTATACACTAGATAAACTTCAGTCCATTTGTTGAAATGCTATGTATCTCAAATACGCCTACCTGGGGTTGTATCTGGAAGTTACCCATGGCATTTTCAAAATCTACTAACCTGCACATAATCAGCATGCTAGAGCATGTGGCCACATTTCGGACCCAAACACATTGAAATTACACAGCCCAAAAACTGACCCTGAACAAAGATTTTCTAGATAATTCTCTTTCAGATATTTACTTACCCAAGGCCATTTCCCTAATCATCTGTAGACCTGCTTATATCAAACAAAATGAAAATACAACCATCCTATCTTTTAAATGGGTTCCATCCATTAGCTCTAGACTTTCGTTTTAATTCGGATTATGAAGATTATTCCCCTCAGTCCAATTTACCCTTCCGATTGGAGATAATGTCTGTGGGAGCAGAATCCACTCATAAATGAGGGAATGAGCCTATTAATCCAGTAGTCGTAGTCGAGTTTGGGAGATAACTGGGTGGTTAGAGTTTGGAGATGCAGGCAGATAGAAAGGAGAAATTATTGGGCTGGCGCATTTGGCGTAGCTTGCGGGATGGCAACATGCAGTGTGGGACGGACAAGCCTGCTGAAACTATATGAACATGTGGGTGGGTGGGTGATTGGTTGGCTGTGTGATTGGCCTCCTGTGGCGAGGCAGTGCCGAGCCCAGAGTAATGTTTTAATCAGTGACCAGCAGTATGGAGCTATGAGTTTGCTCCACGGGAATACTGCGGAAACAAGACTGCGTGCTGGCACACTCTAATCCCACTTTGCTTCTATATAAATGTGTGTGTGTGTGTGTCATGTAGGCACAAGGGAGTGAATGTACACCGGAACAGCCTTGTATGAAGCATGTTTACCTATAGCAAATCTCCCAATCATCTGAAGAGGTTTGAACCCTCAAACCTACACATTTTACGGCAAGATTGCTCCATCCATCCCAACAAGCATGATTTGCCAGGTTGTCCGACAGCTACATGACTGTGTGATGTATGATGCAGTTACGTATGTCCACGTTCCATGGCAGCCACTAAGTGCTCAGGGTATATAAGAGAACAGGACAAGGATTACAGTGTAGAAACAGCGTAGAGAGTCACAAGCATCTTCAAGAGCGCTGGGATGAATGGTTTACATTTGCAGACAACAGACCACACTTTGGAACATGTGTGGCTCTATGTAACATCTGACTTTCACATTGACCTTGTGGTGAAAAGGGGTGGCTCAAAACAGGAGAACTTTACATTTTAGTCCCTCCGTCTCTTGTGCAAAGAAAAGGCAATTTCTTGTCCAAAGCTGCATGGATGTACTTATTACGTTTTTCTGTACAACAGAGTCTACAGATTACTTACAGAAGCATGCATCGACTAAGCAGGTTTTCGAGTGCATGGCTTTTCGTGAAAATGTTCCAAATATTTGATTGCAAAGTCTTTGAAGCTGCAAGAGATGAAGGAATTCATTTCAACAGTACTGAGTGCTTCATTGATCAGTTTTTCCTGTGCATGGAACTCTGTGGGTCAGATCCACCCCCTCATCTTTCAGCACAATGGACAGCTCCACAGGTTCCCCCCCTCTCTGTTTGTCAGCACCATGGAGAGCTCCACTGCCTGGTTTTTGTCCTTCTGTGAGTGGAGGCGGCTGCCGGCCATTTTACGTGGCTGGGATCTTCAAACTCTTTGAAAGCTCTTGTTCAAATAAAGTATGCCACTCAGGGACACTCTCTGGCCCTCTCAGCCAGGCACAATGATTAACCCTACAGCACCTGCAGCCCTCTTAACGTCTCTCTCTCGCTCTCTTAAATTGAGTGTAAATGGCAGATGCCACTTGTGGGCAGAAAGGGTCGGTGATGCGTCTGGGGTCGGTTCTCTCCTCTTGGTGCTGGTTCTCCTCAGGTGTTTGGTTGTTGGCTCCGAAGCGATTAGGACACATGGGAGCTTGTTTTCTATTCACGAGCCTTGCACTAGGGTGGTGGATGGCACCCGGCGGAGAGCTGTGTGAAGGAGTGGGAGGATGTTAACTGCGTGTGTATGTAACTCTCACAGTTTGCTTGAGCGAGAGGGTAAATAGTTTGCTCCTCAGGACTAGGAAGGCTGGAAATATGATCACTCGCTGTAAAAAAAACAACCTTAGAATAAATTACTTTTCTTCCCATTTTTTATTTGTCTTTTTATGTCTTTTCTCTTTTTATATTTTGAGTGTGTCTGTGTGTGTGGGTAATTAAGGTTTGCTGTATTGAACAGTTCCATATGCTGTAATGCCAAGAGTTATTCTCAATTAACAGGTAACTTCATGACCTGGTGATAATCCATGCAAGTGCTAGGCTCATTTTAAAATCATCATGAAGTCAAAGTTGACCCTGTATATTTTACTCATAATATTTAGTAAAAATGTCTTGCTCTGCCTCTGAAATAATGTTTCCTCTTATTTTTGTAAACCCATTCTTTCTATCCACCTAGTATGTAACATCTACTTTTCACGGTTCGATCATGTCCCACTCTACAATTTTCCTCGCTGAATATCCCGTTTCACTCTGAAATGTGCCAAATTACAGAAGTAAAATGAGTTGTCAACAGTGTTGACTTGAACGATTCATACTGAATGTGCATTTCTCTTTCTTCATGTAGCATTAAGTCGCTCTGCAATGCCATTTGGTCTGATGCGGAGGGAGCTGGCATGCGAGGGGTACCCCATCGAGCTCCGCTGCCCCGGCAGTGATGTAATCATGATCGAGACAGCCAACTACGGTCGCACGGACGACAAGATCTGTGACGCCGACCCCTTTCAGATGGAGAATGTACAGTGCTACCTGCCAGATGCCTTCAAGATCATGTCACAAAGGTACATCAGAGCAGTATTTACCTCATAGTTTTGATGAAAAGTCATAATTCCTTTCCTCTGAATAAATGACAGCTGACAAAGATTGCATTTTAGACGATTATAATGTGCAAAATGACAAAAAATTGTTAAACTGAAACAAAACAATTCAAACATTTTGAAAAATGCATATGTTATATTACACTAACATTCAAAAGTTTATACATTATGGTCAAACCAACAATTATTCAGACACCAGATGAGAAAATTGTGAGACTGTGAGAAAATGTTGAATACATTTTGGTTTGACTGTAAATATTACTTTTGTTTAGCAATGAAGCAAAAATGGCTTTCCCTACACATTTATGTCTGCCTGCATTTTACAGGGAACAGTGAATACAGTTTACTCAGCAAGGACAATTGATCAGAAGTGAAAGTAAAGTCATTCCTAATGTTACAAAAGATTTATGTTTCAAATAAGCACTGTTCTTTTGAAATTTCTCAAAGAATCCTAAAATAGATTTGTCACAATTTCCACAAAAATATGAAGCAGCAGAGCTGTTTTGAACTCCACTCCTACCCTAAACCTACCCACTTCTAAACAATATAAAACACGTAACAGGTAAATAAAGTACAGTCACAGGTATTTATTGTAAAAACTGACCAAAAACAGTATAAAACTATTAACTCATGTTGCATTCCAAGTCTTCTGAAGTACGATACGATATCTTCATATATAGAACAGAGTTGATCTTAATGTTGATCCCGCCGCTCCATGAACGCATGCACGCACTCATATCTCATTAAAAAGATACACACAACTCTTTGGTCGCAATCGGTCACGAGACATATGAGAGCCAATGCAATTTCACTATCAAAGCTGACGTAATGTTTCTTCGAATGGCAACTTTTGAAATGTGTTTATGATCTTTAGCGGACGGAGACGCTGAATGCTTTTTGGGATTTTCTTCACACAAATCAATTGTTTGGACTTGTAACACTTTAAACATTTGTACTTTTTAAAATAAATTGTGCCTGTGTATGACACCAAAGGTTTCTCAATGAAATCAATGGAGCTCCGGCAAAATGACGCTAAAGGGGTACCCTGTGTGTTAAAAAGTGACGCCGAGGGGTCCTAACCAAGCGTCAATATGTGACGAGTTGGGAGTGAGAACGGGTTGACATTGATTACAATCAGAAATGTTTCTTGGGCATCAAACCATCATATTAGAATGAATTCTGAAGGATTATGTGACACTGAAGACCGGTGTAATGATGCTGAAAATTCAGCTATGATCACAGAAATAAATACAATTTTAAAAATACATTAACTTAAAAAACAGTTCTTTTAAATTGTAATAATAGTTTACAGTGACTGTTAATACTGTATTTTAGATCAAATAAATGCAGCCTTGAACATAACCAAACAAATTCCTTCCGACCCCAAAACTTTTGAACAGTATCATCAACAGTATGTTGTAATTAAAATCATTTAATTATCATCATGATGCATATCCAAAGGGTTTTTGGAACAGTTGTATCAGTAACTTTGTTGATGAGATTGCACAGGAGAGAGAGGGTGCTATAAATGTTACAAATGACTCTGACTGTTCATGTCACTGTTTTGTTTGCATGCACTGTGTATTCCAGAGTGTATTGATACGGTTGAGTGGTTAAGTGACTGTTTAGCGTGTGTGTTTGAATAATGTGAGCATAACAGTTGTGTGTGTGTGTCCCGCCTGCAGTTCCAGTCCCTGTCTGTGCTCAGCATTTGCTTCCTCCCAGACGAGATCAATGATTCCCTATTCTAGCTATCCATCAGCCTTGTAATAGAGAGAGAGAGAGAGAGAGAGAGAGAGAGAGAGAGAGAGAGAGAGAGAGAGAAACAGAGGATGCATGTGGGAGGGATGAGTAGATTGAAAGAGGGATTGGACTGGGAATGATGCTGTGCTAGTATAGAGAGAGGGATTTGAAAAGAGAAGTGTCTCTGCATCTGTTTGAGAGAAACTAAATCTTTACTGTGCTAGATCTGTGTTTGCATTTCATACCGATAACAGCCCTGGCATGCATACATTTATCTGCTTTAGTCTGAGGCAATATAGCTCTAAGTAGGTTTGAAGCTGGAGGAATAGTCGCTGCCTCCACACCCCTTCGATTGACGCCGTCTGTCACATGATCATGCTTAGTGACACATTATTACCTTGCTTAGGCTCATAATTACTGTCTAGACATTTGAGCAAACCCCTAACCCTAACCATTACATTTCAACATGTAGCCTATGTCACACCTACAAACATGAATGACACATCAAATCAGGCATCTTGTTGAGGAGAGGTGTGATATTACTTTTCCAAGCTATCAGACTTGTGAGAGAGACTTCGGCCAGTAAGCTATCATGATAGAAAACACACTCATAATAACACCTTAGCTACTAGTGTTCAATCGATATATTATCCTATACTAGAGATTTATTCTACAAACCTTGCAAACTTGCGGTTATTAGATCTCCAGAAGATGTGTTCTGTGCATCTCCGGCTTATTCAAGTTGTGTAATGATGCATCTGTGCAAAGAATAGGGGAAAAAAGGGGAAATGGTCAAGACATTTCTACTGTGTTTGATCATAATCATTTAGGAAACACCTGTAAAATAACAGTGTTTTTCTGTAAAAGTTTTAATAATACATTTTTGCACTTTATTTAAAGTAGGATATTTTAGCCTAATTTTGTTTTTAAGGGTTTATATTTTTAGGGTTAACTCGGAGCTGACTGGCAAGCCAAGTTCATTTTACTATTATCCATCAAGACTGAATGGGCAGGCGAACTTGTGAATTTTCTTCTTTTTTTTTTTCACTGGACACACACACACACACAAACCCCTTGCATTCTTGATCTCAAACACTGCTGTTGTTACAGTATAAAACGTATAAATCAGTTTTTACGGATTTATTTGATATTTCATTATTTTATATTTATTAATTAAAATTTTTTTTTTTATTAATTAATTGATTGATTGATTGATTGATTGATTGATTGATTGATTGATTGATTGATTGATTGATTGATTGATATTCTAATTATTTAAGTACATTTTAAAATAAATATTAATGGAATTTTATTGCAGCAATGTTGTGTTCTTTGTTGACTATCTTTTATTTGTTTGGGGTCATTGCAATTTCTTTTTTAATTATGATATTTTAAAGTCTCTAATGCTCACCAAGACTGTATTTGTTTGACAATGAAAATACAGTTAAAACATTACTATTGTGAAATATAATTAAAGTTTAAATGAGCTTTTTTTTCTATGTTAATATATTTTAAAATGCCATTTATTACATTGATGCAGAGCTGAATTTTCAGCATCATTACTCCAGTCTACAGAATGATCATGATCCTTCAGAAATAAGGAAATGAGGAAAATATGATATGACTTGATATGATATGATTGATATATGATATGATATGATATGATATGATATGATATGATATGATATGATATGATATTATAATTCAAAAGCAGTAAATTGACATTTAATTTTGGTGGTTTTAGTTTATTCTGTAGAAAAACAGCAAAAACATGTATTTTAAAAAATCACTCGCACACACCTACACGCATTATGATATTTTATACATATAAATATAATGAACAAGTATAGTGTAATTTATTAATCCCTATATTCTTCTATTGACTGAAGGAATGATCCTTGACTTTGCTTCTCTTCCTCCTCTCTCTCTCTCTCTCTCTCTCTCCTCTCTCTCTCTCTCTCTCTCTCTCTCTCTCTCTCTCTCTCTCTCTCTCTCTCTCTCTCTCTCTCTCTCTCTCTCTCTCTCTCCTCTCTCTCTCTCTCTCTCTCTCTCTCTCTCTCTCTCTCTCTCTCTCTCTCTCTCTCTCTCTCTCTCTCTCTCTGGTCTTCTCAGGTGTAATAATCGGACTCAGTGTGTGGTGGTGGCTGGGTCTGATGTTTTTCCTGACCCCTGTCCAGGAACCTACAAGTACCTGGAGATCCAGTATGAATGTGTGCCATACAGTGAGTAACCATACAGACACTCCATCCCAACAGTCCAACCCCTCACCTCTCCTGTCCCGTCCCTTCACCTCCCCAACCCCACCCCACCCCACCTAAACCCCACCCCCTCAACCAGCTACTGCCATCCACACACACACTCATGCTCAGTCACGCACACACACACTCACGAGTGCGTTCTTTCTTTCATGCACACACACACTCACACACCTCACATCCTCTCCGTTCTCTCTCTCTTCCTTACACTCACATGCACACACTCTCTCTCTCACTTTAAACCGTTTTTTTTTTTCCATCGACAGTGCGCCGTTCCAGAGGCTGAGGGAGATTTTCACATCGGGGAGGTGCTTCATCGTACACAAACAAACACACAAACCTGGGCAGATAAGCATTCGATAACCCAGCGCTGTGCAGACTCAGCCTTTATTGGTGATCATAAGCACACCAACACACTCGTGCACAGTAACAAAATGACCCCGAGGGTGCTTTATCTGGCATTAAACACCTTTACCTCCCCTCTGACAGACAATCAAAAAGAAAATTGGGCCGCGGCGAGGCTGCGAGAGAGAGTCAGGGCGCTGTGTGCGTGCGTTGCACAATGGGAATGTTAACACAAACCTCAAATTTATTTCAGACAGCACAACCCAAAGTCGCACACATGCTAATATTCCCATGGCAACGCTCTGCGTTCCGTGGCGCTGCTTCACTCAGGAATGAGAGGCAGGTGTGAATTTCGAGAGAGCCAACGCCAACTCGAACGTGTTCAGGAGCTGGACTCATGTGAAAATCTCCCGTCAGACGGTACCCCCCCTATCCTCCTCCCCCTCATGAGCGCTGACTTTACGTGTGCAGGAGGTCCAGACGGGGCCGTGATTCAGCGGAGGGTGGGTCTGTGGGGCTTTAGGTGTGTAGTTTGGTTTTAGGGGGAAGTTAATGGGTTTTACTGTGAGCGGGAAGGGGGTTATTAACTCTAATCTATAATCCTGGGGTCAGTTTCTCTGCTCTTCCCACAGGAAATAAAGAGGATGGACTACAACCTGCCAGATCGCTCTACTCACTAATCCTCCTTTCTCTTTTTTCTCTCTTTCAGCCTTTTGCTTTCGTTGTGTGCTCTTCTCATTCGAAATCACTCTTCTGACATTTTCATTTCTTGTCCAGTCCTTTGTTTCACTGACTCGCTTGTTTTTTCTTTCTTTCTTTTTTTCTTTGTTTCTCTTTGTATTCACCTGCTGCATTCTCTTTTTGTCTCGTACACACATACGCTCTTTAGCCTTCATCTCTTTTGTTTTTTTCTTTGACATGCTTTAATTCGATCTTCACTATCACTTCCCTCTTTTCTGTCTCTTTCTCTTTCTTTTCCAGGTTTTGGGAGGCGCCCAGAAGAGTTGAGCGTTTATCTTTTAAAGTTCTCAAACTCTCTCTCTCTCTCTCTCTCTCTCTCTCTCTCTCTCTCTCTCTCTCTCTCTCTCTCTCTCTCTCTCTCTCTCTCTCTCTCTCTCTCTCTCTCTCTCTCTCTCTCTCTCTCTCTCTCTCTCACTGACACACACACACACACACACACACACTTGTACAGATTGAACAAGACTCTTCAGCCAGCGCTCTTTGACCACCTTTGCTCAGCGACCGTAATCCTCAATCCGTTTCTGCACAAACACATCAAAACACAGAGTGCAAATACTCTTCCTCGCTTTCCTCTTTCGAGTGTTCAGCGAGACTCAGATTTGCCCCAGAGTTAGCGGCTATAGACTCTCCCTCTCTCTCAAAAACTCAATGTATTTCTTTATTTCATATTTTAACAGTATTCTGGGTAACACTTTGTTTTAAGGTGACATGGTTACATGTACTTGCTAGTAATGATAATAAATTATGCATAATTACACATGCCACTAACCCCAAACCAAACTGTAAACCTACCCTTAATCCATAAGTAAAAACATGTAGTGTTGGTGGTAAAGTGGTAAAATAAAGTGGTAATTTATACCACTTTATTTTACGGTGTCATTGTTACAGAGTAATTATATATTTAAGTACAGAGTAATATTAATTAGCAACATGTATTTACTTTAGGGTTAGGGTAGAATTAGGGTTTGGTTAAGGTTTAGTAATTATACATAATTTACTGTTCCTGTAGTAGTTCATGTTATTTTTTTCTCCATTCATTTGTAATTTTTACTGTATTTAGTCTTTGTTCTTTTGTTTCTTCATTATTTTGCCAGTATACCATTTTAGTTCTTTCAACATTATTCTGTTATTTTGTCTTATTTTGTAGTTATGTTATGTTTCTTTTCTTTATTTTTTACAATTTCATTATTTTGTCTTTGTTATTTTATGTCTTCATTGTTTTAAATCTTAAACGCATACCTCGTCGTCATTCACTACCCCTCCCCTCATTCATTTTTTAAAGTTAGACATCAACCTTCTTAGTATTCCTCAGTGAATTAATTATAAACAATATAACAAGAACAAAATACAATTATAAATGTCTGTTTTTTAATGAAGTTTTTGTAAAAAGTGTATATAGGGTCGCTAGTGACCCGAGTTATGAAATAGTGTAAGTATTTTTTTTTTTTTGCACAAAAAATAATTGAATCCTTGATGACTGAATAAGTGCAGTTCACCTTTATTCCTCAAGGTGGCAAAGTCTGATTCACAATGATGAAGTGACGTTTCACTCATAGTTACTGCAGGCAGAAAACAAAAGAATAGGAAGAATCATCAGCAAAACTTCGATATTGATCCGGGTCGCTAAAGACCCGAATATTTAATAATGATTGCTGAAACATTCATGAATTTAAGGGTTAAGAATATTTTGTTTTTTAATTATTTTTTGCTGTTTACATTTTTTGTGTGTGTGTGTTTCGACAGTATTTAAGAAAAAATTAAATTGTATTGTTTATTCATTTTTTTAGACAGATTTTTTTTCTTTGTTGTTAAAAAAGCCTATTATTTTGTATTCTTTATTGTTTATTTTTTTTTTTTCGTAATAATAATTGTCTTTATTTTTTATATACAGTATATAGTTTTAATTATATCATCTTTGTTGTTTCAGCATTACTTTATTTTGTTCCATTATTATTTTAGCAATGTTTTGCTCTTTTGTGTTCATTACAATGTTTCTTCATCATTCTGGCAATATTTATGTTTGTTCTGGCCGTTACTTTGTTTCTGCAATATTTCATTATTAAATTGTCTTATTCCTTTAATGCAGGAGCAAAAAAATGGCTTGACTTTGGTTCTCTCCTGTTTTCTCTTGTACTCTCTCTCTCTATTTATAGTAGGATAGACTGTTTAGATTGTTTTTGGTGGAGTAAGTGTGTAGGGCAGGCTAGTTTGCAGCTGCTAAGTCGGTGCGTTAGCATGACATATGTTGGCACGCGGCATGCAGGTGAGTCACAGCTGAAACGCTAACACACCTCACCACTCTACTCACCGCTTCATTTAGCCTGTCATAGTTATTTTTTCCTCTTTTTTTTTCTCTTCCTCCCCAGTTGCCATCTCTAGGATGTTGGTTTGAAATAGCACTGTGTGCAGAGGTGAGAGGAATGCGTGATTAACTCGCTGCTGACTTGCATTTTACCTCCTATTTTTAAAAACTTTGTTTATTATGTTTGAGGAATAGAAAGGTGAGGAAAATTGGGACCTGATTCCTCTATGATGAAAAGTTTCGTTGTCTGAAGTGACAAAAAACAGCCAATTATCGGAATCCTCCGTCAGTCTCGTCTCCCCCGAGAGACTGTGGGCACGGAAGGGACGCGCTCCGCTACTCTCCGGGCTCCACATGTTGTTGGCTAGCGTGGTGGAATAAATAGAAACGTGCCTCAATTATATCCAGACATCACGCCCCTCGAACGGCGAACCAATTCGGCCATTTTTAATTACCGGGGGATGGTGGCATCACGCAGGCCTCTGTGGAGATTTGTCGAGATTAATTGAATTTACTGCGCCTAATTGCTCTGATAATGCCCCATCTTTCACGGCTGCTGGAGAACACGTTCCGCGCCGTTATTGGCGTGTTTACCACTGACATATGTCCATTTGTTTGTTTATTTAATATGTAAGGAAGAAGGAATAAGGGCTACTGCGTTTAAGGACATAGCTTGGCTTGCGGCGCTTCTGACAGAATCCATGATAACAGCCACCCGAGACAGAACGGCGACAGATTCAGCCAAACTGTCTTACAGCCTCGCACACACAAACACACTTAAGGGCAGAGTCAGTATGCCCGCCAACACACACACACACACACACACACACACTCAAAGGCTTGCACACAAACGCGAATGTAGGCAACATGTCAATGTCGGCTGCTGAGTGCCAGCAGGAGTCAAACTTTCTGTCCCTCATATCCACAGAGCTCAATGTCTCAGAGGACATGACAAACGGGCAGCACCTCATAAAGCAAACAGCAGCGCCTGACTCAGTCAGTGGAGACTCGCTCAAACTCCATACAGCCCGAGGCTATGTTGGCCAAGAAGCATTAATGCATCGACGACCTCTGTAATACGTCCTCATTTGCTCTTGTGGCAGAAATCTGTTTTGTCGAGGCGGTTGGCATCTTTCCTCAGTGTCCACTGTCGCTCTGCATTATATAACAAGACCGCACGCACTCGATACTTGCCCTGATCTGATAAACTTAGCCAGGTCAAAAAAAGGCAATTAGATGCATTTAAGTATCTTAAGTTAGTCTTCACAATAGGCAACACACGCTCAAAATCTGTCCAGTATATCGATCGATACTTTAAGAGTAACATCATGGTCACGTCAGGCCAGAATGACAATAATTACAAGATGACAGTTACTCTCTGCTGTTCACATTCTTGCAAACAGTCATGAATCATTTATTTGGCGTTGCTATTCATGCCAAAAAAAGTGGAGTGGGTGGCTTGTCATCTCTTTTATGCTAAGAAAGTTAACCACATTTAAAATATTTTATTTATTTATTTTTTGTTTAAACTTTGCCTTATTGAGGTTGTTATTATTGTTTAAATTCTAATAATTAAACCCAAATTTAATTATTAATGTATTATGAACAAATATAGGTGGTAATTTAATAATTTGATTCTGTTTGATTTTCAAGTTCATGTATGTGTATACAGTGCCGCTTGAAAGTTTGTGAACCCTTTTCAGAATCTGTGCAAATGTGAATCATTTTAACAGAATAAAAGAGATCATACAAAATGCATGTTATTTTTTATTTAGTAATGTCCTGAATAAGATATTTTACATAAAAGATATTTACGTATACAAGACAAAAAAATAGCCATTGATTCTTAATACGGTGTGCCGTTCCCTGGATGATACACGGCTGTTTTTATTTTGTTTTGTGATGGTTGTTCTTGAGTCTCTTGTTTGTCCTGAACAGTTAAACTGCCCAATGTTCTTCAGAAAAATCCTTCAGATCTGTAAAATTTTTCGGTTTTCCAGCATCTTTTGCATATTTGAACCCTCTCCAGCAGTGACTGTATGATTTTGAGATCCATCTTTTCACACTGAGGACAATTGAGGGACTCAAACACAACTATTAAAAAGAGTTCAAACATTTACTGATGTTCCAGAAGGAGCCCCATTCGCAACAAACTGCAATGCACTGTGTATTCTGACACCCTTCTAACAGAACCAGCATTAACTTCTTGAGCAATTTGAGCTTCAGTAGCTCCTCTGTATGATCAGACCACACGGGCCAGCCTTTGCTCCTCAGGTGCATCAATTACCCATGACCCTGACGCCTGTTCACCACTGTTCCTTCCTTGGAGCACTTTTGATAGATACTGACCACTGCAGACCGGGAACAATATATATATATATATATATATATATATATATATATATATATATATATATATATATACTACTGTATACATACCATTTATAATCAACTAATGGTTGACAATCATAAGGAAATATATATATATATATATTTTCTTACTAGGAAATACATGCCATTTGGTTTGATATGTAATACAGTGACAGTCATACATTATAAGCGTGGCTTAAGTATCCAAATACTTTTTGCTCATTGTACTGCTCATAATGTTATACACATAGCCAGCCGCCTGCCATGCCACTATATGATTGCATTCCTTCACTAGAACCTAAGAAAAGAAAATGCAGTTGTTTATATTCACTGCACATCCTGACTGCATTTGCTTGTTTTATTTTGGTCTCATAAATCCTTAGAAGAGGTTTTTTTTTGTAAGGATGTAAATGTGAGAGAACATATTTTAGTGGTATTCCAGCCCAAACTCTTCAGGAAGTGTTAAACAGTGGTGTAATTTGGTCTTTGTGAGAGAGACGGAGAGCTTTGAAACCGCTGCAGCTGAGAGTCATTAATATGTATTAGGCCTACATTATTCGTGAATCTCATGAATGTTCGTGGAGTGACATGCGCAAACTGTTTGCCGCTGGGTTTGTCTCCAATTCCACCTCTTGATGCCAGAGAGAGGTATGAGAAATATTAGCGTGGAGACACGCTCTGGTGGCGATGCGTTCTAGCTGCGCTCCTCAGGTGTGCGTTCATTAGTGCCCCTCATTATCACATGAGTAATTGATAGCGTTGTGGAGACCGCTGGGCTGAGGGGCCTCAAGGGCCACCATACCTGTTCACAATGACAGCCAAATAAAGCAGGAAGCCACTGAAACGATCACAATGAATCCGCATGCATAAGCTGTCTATGTGTTTCTAATGTGTGAGTGTTTATCTTTGTGCGAACGTGTGTGTGTGTGTGTGTGTGTGTGTGTGTGTGTGTGTGTGTGTGTGTGTGTGTGTGTGTGTGTGTGTGTGTGTGTGTGTGTGTGTGTGTGTGTGTGTGTGTGTGTGTGTGTGTGTGTGTGTGTGTGTGTGTGTGTGTGTGTGTGTGTGTGTGTGTGTGTGTTTTTCTTTACAGGTAGAAGAGGAAACATGAATAAATAAAGTAACACTTTACTTTTCTCTTTCTTCCCTCATTTTCATTACAGCCCTTTGAGATCGTTCTACCATTCCATCCATCCATCCATCCATCCATCCATCCATCCATCCATCCATCCATCCATCCATCCATCCATCCATCATCTATCTATCTATCTATCTATCTATCTATCTATCTATCTATCTATCTATCTATCTATCTATCTATCTATCTATCTATCTATCTATCTATCTATCTATCTATCTATCTATCTATCTATCTATCTATTGTTTGTTCGTTCGTTCATTCTATCTACCAGTCTATCATTTTGTCTTTGTGATTTGTCTTTCTCACTCTCTTTCTGTCTATCATTCTATCTTTGTGCTTCTGTCTTTCTCACTTTCTTTCTCTCTGGATCAAGGGGAAAACACTTTTGGTATGACTCATATCCAGGTCACACAGAGCCATGGCACATATGCCACAGCCCCTCAATGAAGTCTCATATGAATCAACATTGTTGAGGCTTCTGTACAGAGAAGAGCGAGCGCTTGTTCCTTCATTCAAAGACCAGCGCATAATGTTCTTGTCAGATTTCATCACCCTGTTAAACAAGAGATGAAATCACACACAGAGAGGGACGTCTCCGCTTGCTTTATATATATATATATATATATATATATATATATATATATATATATATATATATATATAGTGAGGAAAATAAGTATTTGAACACCCTGCTATTTTGCAAGTTCTCCCACTTAGAAATCATGGAGGGGTCTGAAATTGTCATCGTAGGTGCATGTCCACTGTGAGAGACATAATCTAAAAAAAAAAATCCAGAAATCACAATGTATGATTTTTTAACTCTTTATTTGTATGATACAGCTGCAAATAAGTATTTGAACACCTGAGAAAATCAATGTTAATATTTGGTACAGTAGCCTTTGTTTGCAATTACAGAGGTCAAACGTTTCCTGTAGTTTTTCAGCAGGTTTGCACACACTGCAGGAGGGATTTTGGCCCACTCCTCCACACAGATCTTCTCTAGATCAGTCAGGTTTCTGGCCTGTCGCTGAGAAACACAGAGTTTGAACTCCCTCCAAAGATTCTCTATTGGGTTTAGGTCTGGAGACTGGCTAGGCCACGCCAGAACTGTGATATGCTTCTTACAGAGTCACTCCTTGGTTATCCTGGCTGTGTGCTTCGGGTCATTGTCATGTTGGAAGACCCAGCCTCGACCCATCTTCAATGCTCTAACTGAGGGAAGGAGGTTGTTCCCCAAAATATCGCAATACATGGCCCCGGTCATCCTCTCCTTAATACAGTGCAGTCGCCCTGTCCCATGTGCAGAAAAAACCCCCCAAAGCATGATGCTACCACCCCCATGCTTCACAGTAGGGATGGTGTTCTTGGGATGGTACTCATCATTCTTCTTCCTCCAAACACGTTTAGTGGAATTATGACCAAAAAGTTCTATTTTGGTCTCATCTGACCACATGACTTTCTCCCATGACTCCTCTGGATCATCCAAATGGTCATTGGCAAACTTAAGACGGGCCTTGACATGTGCTGGTTTAAGCAGGGGAACCTTCCGTGCCATGCATGATTTCAAACCATGACGTCTTAGTGTATTACCAACAGTAACCTTGGAAACGGTGGTCCCAGCTCTTTTCAGGTAATTGACCAGCTCCTCCCGTGTAGTTCTGGGCTGATTTCTCATTTAGAAACCCCAGAAATCATTGAGACCCCACAAGGGGAGATCTTGCATGGAGCCCCAGTCCGAGGGAGATTGACAGTCATGTTTAGCTTCTTCCATTTTCTAATGATTGCTCCAACAGTGGACCTTTTTTCACCAAGCTGCTTGGCAATTTCCCTGTAGCCTTTTCCAGCCTTGTGGAGGTGTACAATTTTGTCTCTAGTGTCTTTGGACAGCTCTTTGGTCTTGGCCATGTTAGTAGTTAGATTCTTACTGATTGTATGGGGTGGACAGGTGTCTTTATGCAGCTAACGACCTCAAACAGGTGCATCTAATTTAGGATAATAAATGGAGTGGAGGTGGACATTTTAAAGGCAGACTAACAGGTCTTTGAGGGTCAGAATTCTAGCTGATAGACAGGTGTTCAAATACTTATTTGCAGCTGTATCATACAAATAAATAGTTAAAAAATCATATATTGTGATTTCTGGATTTAATTTTTTAGATTATGTCTCTCACAGTGGACATGCACCTACGATGACAATTTCAGACCCCTCCATGATTTCCAAGTGGGAGAACTTGCAAAATAGCAGGGTTTTCAAATACTTATTTTCCTCACTGTATATAAAATTAAGCTCATTGTCAGTATAATTTACGTGCCTGAAGTGCCACAATATAATAAATTATAAATGTAATGAATCGGTCAGAATGACTCCTTCAATACAAACTGAGAACTGTCGCTGTATTATGTGTACTAGAGTTCTCTGTGTTGTTATTGAGTGGTTGCTCATATTACAACATGTAGATAAAAGTTTACATTCAAAACCAGATTTTCCTACTGTTCAAAAGTTTGGGTTGGTAAGATTTTTGTAAATTATTTTTTTTATTTTATGTTTTTGAAAGAAGTCTCTTATGCTCACCAAGGCTGCATTTATTTGATCAAAATACAGTAAAAGCAGTAATATTGTAAAATATCATTACAATTTAAATTAGGCCCTACATGTTGTGTACTTGAATATTTAAAAAAAAATAATAATAATAATTTATTCCTTTATTCCAAAGCTGAATTTTTAGCATTATTACTCCAGTCTTCAGTGTCACACGATCCTTCAGAAATCACTATAATATGATGATTTGATGCTCAAACTTTTCTTATTACAGTTTTTCTCAATCACTTTCTATAAACAGTAGATGTTGTCACAACTGGTTGCTGGAACATCATCAAGTATAGTACTCAAGTCTAGTTATTGTGTCAGTAAATTGCCCAGTGCCACGAAAATAAAAAGTGTTTTTGTCATCGTGTGAGCCACACTGGTCAAAATGTTTAGATGTTTTTTCACCATGGAAATATTTGTTATATAAAAATGTAATGTTTTTTTTTTTTTTTTTTTCACTTTTTTGTTGACACTAACTGCTTTTATTCTATACAAGTCTAGTCTAGCTGAATGCTCTTGTGGATCACACTGAGCTTTTTGCTGTAAATACAAATTCAGACAGTAGGTAAAAATTGACTGGAAAAAGTCAATAATGTAGTATACGAAAAGTCTGACTGAATGGATCATTTTGCATGTGATGGCTTACACATGATGAAAGGACATTTATACGTTTTGAAGAGTTTGACAGTTTCACTGAGAATCAGCTCATCAGTTGATCAACAAATTATGTGCATTTAGTCAATGTGCAAATTGTAGACAATTGTACTAACTCTTTTGTACACGTGCCAAAACAAATACAATTAGTGAACAAGAATCGAATTGTTGAGAGATTTGAACTTATGAGAAAAAAAGTATCATTAGAGAATTGAGCCAAAGCGATTAAGAAACACTTTTTTTGGAAACATACATTTTTTTCAGGATTATTTGATGAATAGAAAGTTAAAAAGAACATAATTTATTTGAAGTTTATATTTTTTTGTTTATATATATATATATATATATATATATATATATATATATATATATATATATATATATATTTTTTTTTTTTTTTTTTTTTTTTACTTTCACGTTTGATCAATTAAATGTGTTATTTCTGGATATATAACCATTAATCTCTTTTAAAAAAATCTTACTGACCCAAAATTGTTATAAAGTAGTTGGTTTGATGGTCTTAGCTTGTTTAAAATGGTCTTCTTGCCTGGCCAAACGGATGTTTAGTAGGACGGCCAGCTGGTCTCCCAGTCTGACAGTTAAATAAAATGGCGAGATCAGCTCTTAAACCAGCTTATGTCAGGAAGCAGAGAAGGATTCAATAGCGAGTGAAAGTAAAGATGTTTATTCAAACACAAACAGCAGTGATGAAATAGTTGGTCAGAGTCTATGGCAGGTGGTTCACAGAGCCTGGACAAAACCAGTTCCACGGAAAGAAGTATGACAGATGAACTGGGAAAACGGAGACCGAATCCAGCAGGAACGGAGAAATGGCAGCAAACATGAACAGGACTAGGCCACGGGAGACAACCAAACGATCTGACAAACACAGGACGGAAACACAGATATTAAATAGACCTGCTGATGAGCCGCAGCTGGCGCTGATAAGCTGATCAGCCACAATCAGCAGACACACCCACAACCCCACACACGAATGAGTCAATGAATCCATGAACCGTGACAGCTTAAGCTTTTTTTTTCCTTATCAGCAGGGTTGTTGTTTTGTACCAAAAGTACTAAAAGTACCGCTAATAGAACCATTATAGAACAAGAATCATTAAGTGGAATCCCTTAAGTAACCTAAATTCCTTTTGATTCCCATTCTTATTCCCCCTGCTTTTCATCTCAGATGGCGTGAGTGAGTTTGACAGTGACGACTGGCCGCTGCCTTTTATACAGACAGTGTAAGTGTGTCTGTGTGTGTGAGATCACTTCAAAGACCTCAACTTCAGAAACTTAAACCCTCACAGGCTCAGAAAAGAGAGTATCTTCCCATTTTTTTCTTATTTACTGATTGCTCCATCCTACTCTCCCCTGAGATCCCCGTCTTCAGATACTCTAGTTTTTCTTTTAAGAGACACAATGGGTCTCTCGGGGGTTGAGTTTCACACACTGCTTGCGTGTGGCTGGCTAACACTGCTACAGGCTAACACTGCTAGCACATCCAGATCGGCGAGAAAGACAAGCTGTCACTCACAGTCACACGCTCACTGTCTGTCATACACACCAATGCTATTCTCTTCACACATCGCCAGAAAGAGAGCAAAAACCATGCAATAGCCGAACGTGTAGTTATTCTGTATTATGTGCTTGAACCTGTGTCTCCGGCGTGGGAAGCGGGAGCTCTAACAGGGAGGCTAAAGACTGCAGCCTCTAGCATCAGCCACTAGAGCTCCTCTTGAGATCAGAGGAGTGAGGTTTACCTGTCAGCTCTCACTAGCTGGCCTCCATTACATATTGACAATAAACAATTTGCTTGACCTTTTTGCTTGTAAACTTTCACTGAAAAGTTTCGCGAACGCACCTTAATTCTTAATCACCTAGTCATAAAAAAGCTGCCAAATGTAGCATAATGTATTCTGATAGTCAAAAGTCCTGTTATGTGAAACTTGGCTAAGGTCAAACTGGCAGACCATGTTTGATAAGTTGGTCAGAGTGAAAAAAACATCTTAGCTTAGCTGACCTCTTACCAGTGACAAACCTAGCAGTATTCCCAAAACCAGACTGACCACCTCAAACCTTTTCTAAATGTTCCTCTGTTGTGCTTCTCTCCATCTTTCTCAATTCTTTTCTCTCCAACTTCTTCCGTACTATAATGGCCTCTCTCCTCCTCCCAGCCTGTTTCTGGTTCTCAGAAAAGTAGCTCTGCCAAGCCGCATGATCCCACGGACTGCAATCAGTGATTGGCAGCTGGATCTTGATGGATTCAGTGAGTAGAAGCGATAAGTGGTCAAGCTTTGTGAGAGAGAAAGAACAGCTCGCTCACCTGATCCCAGCCAAGCCAAAACTAGCCCCTTCAGATTCAGAGAGAAATCAGCCACCAAATATCAAACCTTACCACCATTTTTTCTCTCTCTTTCTCTCTTCTTCATCAATGCATCAATCTGTCTCTTTTTAACCCTTTTTTCCCTCCTTACAGCTGCAGAAGACTCCAGTGTACTTCAGAATATGTTCAAAATGGCATACTAGCATACATCTTACTGCATACTACATAGGCCTATAAACAAATATAGTATGCACACAGCTTGCAGTACGCAACGATGATCATTTCAAACCTCAGCATGTCAAATCATGCCACTACAGACCACTACTTCACAAGTATGAAAATACAAAAGAAGACTGCTGTTGATTTTGCATACTAGAAGTGTTTGTGTAACCGGTCCCGCTCAACCCGTTCTGGGCGGGATTCGAACCGGAGTCTCCAGCGTGGGAGGTGGGCACACTAACAAGGCTACAGCCTACAAGACTACAGCCTCTAACAGCCAGGGGAGTGAGGTTTACACGCACATCTCTTATTAGCCTACATCCATTAAACTCATGCCCCTAAACCTCACTCCCATCCGAGTCACGGCACCAAATGTAACCAGGCCTACTCGACCCATTCAGAGTGGGATTTGAACCAGGGGTCTCCACAGTTGGAGGTTGGCGTGCTAACAAGGATGCTAAAGGCCGCAGCCTCTAACACGCCTCTTGAAGCCATGGGAGTGAGGTTTACACGCACAACTCTTATTGGCCTACATTTGTTACACTCACCCCCATAAACCTCATTCCCATCTGGGTCACGGCACCAAATGTAACCAGTCTTACTCGACCCGTTCCAAGCGTGAACGAACCGGAGTCTCCAGCATGGGCGGTGGGCGCACTAACAAGGAAGACCGCAGCCTCTAATGTGCCTCTTGAAGCTAGTGGAGTGAGGTTTTCTCACAAAGCTCTTATTGGCCTACATCCGTTACACCCACACCCCTAGCATTGTATCAGTGCTAAAAACTTGTGTTGCAAAATTTATTGACTCATTTTGCAATGTGTGACAAATGAAATTTGTGTACTGGAAGCATTATGAGCGTTATGAATTGTGGTTTGACACATTTTGCAAATGAAGCAGTTACAGTCAAATACTTGTGTATTGTACATTTTAGGCATAAAAATCGAAAGTCAAGTCCAGTGCATTGCATTATGGAATACGTTATACCACTCAATGTGTTCTGTTGCACACACTTTGGCAAATTAACCAGGACATCCAAGTACTTCAAGTGTAAATTTGTATACATACTGCATACTGCAAAGCTAGTATGAGTACTATGCCATTTCGAACATACCTTGTTCTCTCGCACACAGCAGCCCAAAGATGCAGGGGCGCAGATAGAGGAATGACAGACGGATGGAGGGGAGAGGGGGCAATGGAGGGGAAGGGAAGGGGGCGGGGTCCGTGTGACTGAGGGAAGTGTACGTGTGTCATGTGACAGGGAGAATGTAAGGGGTTTCGTGAAACTTTGTGAAAGCAGTTGAGGCCATTCTCCCCTCTCATTACTCACTCGAGTCATCCTCTCTGTAAAGAGTCTACATCACACTGACAGAATGACATGATTTGAGAAAGGCTAGCCTTTTATTTAATCTCAATTTTCTCTTTTTTCCTGCACCTGTTTTTTCTTTCATTATCTTCACTCTCTCTCTCTCTTTCGCTCTTTCTTTTGCTCTCTCTGTCTTCTCTCTCTTTTTTTCCGATGCTTGAATAGAAGTGGACCAAAAAGGTAAAGACCACAATGACCATAAAAACCACAGCTCGCCCCGCCCGCCCTCCTCCTCCTCCTCCTCCTCCTCCCCTTCCTCTTCCGTTTCCTTTCCTTCCCTCATCCCCTTCTCCTAACCCAGCACCTTGTGTAGTGCTCATGTTTGTTGATGTTTATATCCCTCCTTCTCTCTTTCTTTCTCTCTCTCTCTTGTTTTCTCTCTTTCTTTTCTCTGGCTTATAACCGAACCTCCTTCCAGATTTGGTTCTTGTTTCAGATAACACCGACATGCGCCATCATACGTACGGTCCTGCATACACGCACTAATCCCTGTGCACAGAAGACTTCATGCATGCATATCGAACGTGCACGCACGCAATTCTCGCTAAAGGAAAAACAGCAGATCTCCACCAGCTGTCCTGCTAAAAGTTCCATTGAAGTCTATTTGAGAAATTAATAACATCCATAATCTGATCACTTCTACCCCAAGGGAAACACGCTCCCCGACTAAATGCGGCACACGTACATGTGCACACGCTCTATTCTTTCTCTCTCGCACGCACGAGCACGAGCCACGAGCCACTTTACGTCGAACGCTTCTCCGTTCCACTTTTCTGTTGGACAGGAAGTCATTTCTCCCACTAAACCCATATCCTCCGCCAACACGAGCACCCATCTGTGCAATTCCACCCTCTCTCATGCACCATCATTTATTCATTCTTCTATTGTTTGCAATTAATTTTGTATCTGTCCTTCCAGATCCAAAGTGACTCCTCCATACAGTTTGATACCTTTTTGTTTTGTTTTTCTTCCAGACCCCTTTTTTTGTTTTGTTTATGTCTTCCTTCCTTCCTTCCTTCCTTCCTTCCTTCCTTCCTTCCTTCCTTCAGGATAACCCCTATGTTTTGTCTGTATGTTATTTTGGATTAGAGTAACGATTTGTAGAGCTGGTAAATGTCCGACCCCCTGCCAAATGCTCTCTCCCATTTCCAGGTGCTTCAATGTCTCTCTTTTCAAGCTTTCTCTTTTTTGCCATGTCATGTTTGCTCTCTTTTTCATCTGTATTCTGTTTCCTCTCCTCTCGGTTGATATCCTTCCAAATTCTCATGTTTTCATCACAAGCAGCCACAGGTTTTCTGAGCCTACCTCCCATTTTATCCTTTCTTCCTCTGGTCCCTCCTCTCTAATTTGTCATCTGCCAGTGGCATCATTCTTTTTTTTAATCCCTTCTGTTTTGTTGTCTGCTTTTGGACGCTGCTCAGTGGCGTCTGTAGCAGTCGCTCCTCCCTGTGGTGTGTCCGCACATGTCCAAAGGGGAGGGTACGGTGACAGTTGGCGTTTCTGTAAGATGGCTGCTTTGTTAGGCAGGGCCGGCTCCACTCACAAGGCCTCTCTCTGTGGTGCCAATCAGCTCGCAGCCTGATTCAGTTCAGCCAGCCAATCACAGTGATTCGGGGCTGCCGTACTTGATCCTCTTGCCAGTCTCTTGAGTATTCAGTTTCAAACTTTTACAAGATTTGAACTGAGCTTGAACCAGGTATAATTCAGCCTCATATCATCTACCGTTTGCAATAAGATTTGACCGATCTGTTCCAAACCCAAGTGAGCTGTTTCGTATCTGCTAAGGCTAAGTGACAGTTTTGAATTAGTCTCCACATAGGCAGCAACTGTAGTAAAGATGTGGTCATTAAATGGCTTAAAGACTGCAGTTTTTTTTTGTGTGTTGACAGTTTTCTTGTTTGAAAGTTGGAGCAGAGCATATGGAAGTAATCAATAGCCCTTACATTACATCACAGCCTGCTTGTAAGTCAATTGCTGGTGGTATTAGGAGGGTATATATCAGGGATTGGCAATGTCGATCCTGGAGGGCTGCTGTCCTGCAGAGTTTAGCTCCAACCCTAATTAAACACACTTGAACCAGCTAATCAAGGTTTTTAGAATTACTAAGGCCAAAGCCACTTAAAGACAAGCCTTAGCCGGAAAAAAGCATAATGCGAGATATAAAGTTGCAATTGCGAGTTGTAAAGCCAGAATTGCGTGATATAAACTCACAATTGTGAGAAATAAAGTCAGAATATTGCAATACAGCAATTCTGACAATATAACTCGCAATTGTGACTTTATATCACGCAATTCTGGCTTTACAACTCGCAATTGCAACTTTATATCACTCAACTCTGGCTTTATAAATCACAATCGCGGCTTTATATCTCACAATTCTGACTTTATAACTTGCAATTGTGACTTTTTTCACGCAATTGCAAATTTATATCATGCAATTGCTAAAAAAAAGTCAGAATTTTTATATAGAAAGTCACAATTACCTTTTTTATTTTTGATTCTGTGGCAGAAACAAGCTTCCATATTTTTTGGAGTTTACACAGAGAGAAAAAAAAAAAAGTTTTATAAGAACAGTCATGGACAATTGCATGACAGGTATGATTCAGTTTACAGAACTTCTCACTCATTTCTATGGTATCCACAAACTGTAATTGACTGTCACACAACTTTGAACAAAATTAAATACCGTCAAGGCTGTAATGTGATTGGTTATCAAGGCACACGTGATCCAAGTTAGCGGTGACACTTTCTCGAATGGTAGAGCCACAGATCCCTCGTATATTTCAATAATAAGACCATCTCTGCTAAGGCTACAGGCAGGTGGGGTTTTTTATCAGAGTTGGAGCTAAACTCTACAGGACAGCGGCACTCCAGGACAGACGTTGCTCATCTGGTATATATTCATTCTAAACAGGATGTTATAGGTACCTTACAATAATCCTACCGACCCCTGACTTTAGAACAGCTGAATCAGCTTGTAAGAGCCCAGCAAGCAATTTTGCATTTAAAAGACGTCTATTAGCCATCCAAACAGCCCTCACGTCTAGGCTAAAACAAAATTTGGGTGAAAATTTAATAGATGTCTAACCAAATCCCAAGAATAAACTAGTCATCTAGAACATGAACATGTCGAAGAAATGAAACCAAACACCTTGTAATCACTGCTGACTTTGCTTACATGGTGGAATATCTTACTTCATCTCGCAAGTTATTTTGTCAAAAATGACATGTAACCAAATTTAAGGTTATTTTGGCAGGAAGTGGGTTACTCATAGCTGGACTATATTGGGTCTATAATTAATCGAGATGGTGAAAAGACGGATATTGCAAAAGTAGCAACAAAAGTAAGTTTTTAAGTAAGCAAAATGATTTTGGACTCCTCAATGAATACGGCCAACAGGGTGTAATGCCATGCTCTAGGACTTCTGTTTTAAATAATTTATAAATCGTAAATATTACATTCAAAAATCTTCACTTTCACATTACCATTAAACTTTGAAGTTTGTATTCTGTGTATTGAGCCAATAGGTCAATTTATGACCTCTATTGTTTAAACTCCTGTTTGTTATACGAATTGGCTGATCAGAGTTCAGCAAACCTCTTTTGCATTTGATTGCATTCCCACTCACCCACATATGCATGGATATGAATGGAAATTAACATGAAGTCTAGTGTGGTTGCACATTAACATTCACTCACACATACAGTACCATGCAAATATCACTTGAGACTTTCACAGCCCTACAAAGTTTACCATTAGCATTTTTGCTAAGCTAATGACTCAATACTCATAAGAATACTTTTCAGATCTATAACTGTATTTATTACTCAGGTATCTGGTTAACTCGACTCTGATTGGTGAACTGTGATATTCTGTGGTCAACTATTTTTGTGTAATTATGCTAAACTGAATAATTGACTTGCTCCAGGCAACTGATTTCCTACATAGCTGTGCTAGTTTTGTCTCTTGTAGCACTTCATAGTCAATACTTCATGTCCATTTATTGATGTATTTGTTTAGTGTAATAAGCTGAATATTGTAATGTACAGTTAGCCGGTCATTATCAAAAAATAAACCCTGACAGGACCCTGAAACAAATGTCACAATAATAATGTCTAAAAATGTTGCTTAGATTGGCAGTTCACTTAGGGTTTGGGACAGAGCAAATCTGTTACTTCCTGACAAATCTTTTTTTACATGTGTATTTTCCTGACTGCACCATTCAGAAACGCACACGTATGTATGTGTGTGTGTGTGTGTGTGTGTGTGTGTACCCTGTTCTGTTTTTTTTGTGGGCATGAGTACTAAGCCTGTTCTGAGACCTACACCTCAGTGTGAATCTTCCACTCCGCTGATGCTGACATCAGTTTACACATCTTCGATGTCGGCCCTCCATTTTGTTTCCTCCCCATGGTGCTGTTGGCGACTGTTGTGAGAGTTCTGCCCTACATTTCAGAGTGTTTCTTACCTGCAATTATGCCACAGCGGACAGCCGGCCCCCCTCCTTTCCCCTCTCCCGCCGCTTTATCTGTCTTTCCACTCTGCTGCTAATTATTTTCTCTATCCTCTATCTATTTCATTAACAGTTAACAATTATTTTCATTAACAACATTGTCTTGACCACCCACCCGCCCAGTCTTTGTTTATTAACACTCGTTAGATTAAGGATCGATTAATTGTCTGATTATGGAGTCTTGGAAAGTGCCTCGATGCTGTGCTCAGGGTTTGTCTTTGTTTGAGACACACACACACACACACACACACACAAACACACACACACACACACACACACACACACACACACACACACACACACACACACACACACACACACACACACACACACACACACACACACTTTTTTCTCCTCTTGGCTAGTGATAAAGGGATAGCTCAGCTAAAAATAAAGAGGAGTTATCTAGCAGAATGTCCAAGATTCTATTCTTCATAAGAAACTGAATGGTGACCACGACTTTCCACTGGACCCCATTCACTTTTCATTCACATTCACAAAAAGCAGCTTGGACATTCTGCTAAACATATTGTATGTTTCAGGTTTTGGATTTATTTATTTATTTCTGTTACTGTCAATAAATTAAAAACAATGAACTAATAAATTATTTTTTTCTGTAATTAATCACTATAAATCCTGATTAAAAACATCTGAGTTTTTAGTATTTTTATATTGTAATAATTCCACAGTTACTCTTCAAATAAATGTAGAAACAACTTAAAGACAGTATGTGTTTAATGGGATATTTTTATGAATGAAGGCCAGAATCACCAGAAGGCCTGTATACAAATACTGCCACCGATTTCTCTATGAAATATCTCTATGACATTTAACATAAATGATAGACATTCAACATTACAGTATAATTGAAAGCTATCAATTTCAACATTTATTAGGCTTTAAAAATCTCTTTATTTAAGTGAACTTAAAACAATCTTCACATAAACCCTTTATAATAAATGTCATATAGTCTTAAGTGCATGAATTCTAAATTAAATATAGATTAATTCTTATTAAAGCTACAATTTTCTCTGTTACCTTTGTTGTTTGATTAACATTAATGACAGGCATCACAGCAACTGGTTTATTCGGCTGCTGTCACTTTAAGATCTGCCGAACATGATGCGGATCTGACGCGCATCTCATTTTCTCACAACTCTTTATGTTCATTTAAGCCATTGTTTAACTAATTTAAGACTGCTCTTATCAGAATACTCGAAAAAAATGGCATTTTGGAATAATTGTGTTATTGTTTGTTCAAGCGCGAGAGAACTTGATTTGTTGATCTGTCTCTTTTTTCTTGTTGCGCTTGATTATTTTAAAAACATTGGCCTGAACAAGAGATAAACTGAAAAAAATAATTGCATGCGTTAACGCTCTAATATTGACAGCACTAGTTTTAATAGTTTTACTTTTAGTTAAAGATTCAACGTGGTGATTAAATTATGAAAGAATTAAAATTTTTGGGTGAACTATCCCTTTAATACCTGCCAACATATCAAGTGTAATCCATACACATACATTGTCACATAACCTGGACAGCCGTTCGGCTGGGCAGTAAGAGAGATAGGAGACTGTGTCTGTGCACTTATGCGTGTGTATTGTTAAAGTTAAAGAGGCAAAGTATATGCAGGTGGTCGCGAATTTCAATGAGGGTGTATTGTGATGTAATTCAGGTACAGATAGACTGTTCTGGACAGTCAGCACTGCTGGGATAGCAGACCTAGGGGACAGAACGCATACCCTACAGGGTACCTCTACAAGGATGTCCCAACTGCCCCCGTAATTCAAATATAAAATATTTTGTTATGTTTAAGGGTTTATATAGGGTTATGCGATAGAACATAACATTAGTTCAGTATAAAAACCATTACGCCTATGAAAAATTATTTGTGTGTCCTGGCATTGTGGTGATAATTGTACAGGCATTCAAATTGAATTAAAATTGACATATAGATGGGATTTTTATACAGTAAGCCTATGTATCTGTGTGTGTGTTATTGAGGTGAGTGTATGTTTTAGCATGCATCTGTGTTTGCTTGTACATGTGCGTGGAATAAACGTAGCACATGTTTCTGTCTTGCTGCTAACCTCTTGCTGTCCAGGACACAATCCGGGAGCCCTTCTAGCCTTTATCAAATTAACTCAATCCTAATTCTCATTTCACAGGAATAACCTTCGACCCTTCGCCTTTTTCCATCCCTCTCTCTACTTCCAAGCACACAGCAACACTTCTTTCAACCTTTAACTGTATTTCTCTCTTTCTCGCTCACATTCAGATGCACAAAACGGCAGTGTTTTACACCTACCTCTCTGTCTACATCTGTCTCTCTCTTTTAAAAACGCACACTGATGATCATCCACATGCTTAACGCGTCGCTGACGTAGAATCAGCACACAATAACCCATTCAGCTTTGAAGAGGATGCCCAGTGCCACACAGCGATCTGCCCCCTGTTGGCAGCACTTTGTACCTGCCAGTAACAGGTGTAGGATTCAATTAAGCAGCATGTTCTCAGCAGTGAGGCCAGACAGTTAGACGCCACGGCGGGATGGCCTGGAGGAGCCCTGACTCTCACACAAATGCAAAGCAGACTATATGCAGTAGTAGATATAGTACATTTTCCTCCTTCATTGGTAGATTCTGCCTTAGCCAAAGCTGCTTTTCAATTTTAGACTCAAATATTGTCTTTAAAGATAATGAATAACAATTAATGTATCAGAGGCTGGCCATCCTGCCCAGAGTGCTGAGGAAACTTCTGAGTAATGTGTCAGTAAAGTATTAACTTTGCCTCAGATGTTTCTCAGAAGTTAAGAAAGAACATTTGAGACAATTATGTACAGTAATAGTTTAGATCTAGAATGTGGAAAGCTTAGCTCAGATGTTTTAGTCTTGGAAGAATTAGCTGTCTTCCCAAAAGGAAATTGTAATGCTCAAAGGTTTCACTTTCATGTCTCCGGAGGCTTTATTGAGTTCTCACATTTGTTTTAACATGTCTTGAAAGTGGAGATATTGAGAAATATTTGAGTTGATATTGAGTTCATTTCTGATTGCTATGTCAGATGTTGCAGACAGGAAAGTTTTATTTCTGAGAGGTCACTCTTTCATATGTCAGGAGGCATATAGGGATAGTTCATCCAAAAATGAAACATACCCTCATGTCTTCCAAAACTGTATATTTGAATTTCTTTCTGTGTAATAGTACCTATTTTAACGATCTGAGCACATTGTGCAGGTGCACTTAGGGCGTGTCCGAATTGCTAGTTTAACAACAGAAAAAAAAACGGTCTGCGCGCCAGTCGCATGATCCAAAAGGATTATACATAGTCTCTCAATGGGTCATGGGTGTGTTTTGGGCGTAACGTGCAATAAACCAATCAGAGGCTCATCTCCCATTCCCTTTAAAAGCCAGATTTGCTATTTACATGGCGGAATTTGAGAGTGGAAAGACTGAACGCTTCCATTTATTTTTAATATTTAAAAATGTTTGTGTGCTGCTGCACATCCCTGTGTGTGTGTAATGCGTGTATGAATGTTGTGCACCCACCTATAGGTGCATATTACTAACGCACCCTTTAAGTAACTCAAAAAATACTGCAACGCTCCAACAATGCACCTCAACACACCTCGTTTTCGGACCTGCATGCCCATGGGCGAACAGATGGGAGCGAGTGCTATTTAAACAACGTGGCGCAAGACGTGGAAACTAGCAAAAAACTCTTGCGTCGCACCTGGAGTCGCATTGCGCTGGGTATATGATAGGACCTTAAGAAATATATTTTGAGAACAGTCTCAGCTATTTTTTTCCCCATACAATGGAATTCAGTGGTCACCAAAGCACAAAAAATATATATATTTTGTGTTCTGCTGAAAGTCATACATGTTTGGAACAACATGCAGGTGATGATGATAGAATTTTATTTTTTGTGTGAGCTTGATGATATCCTTTTTTTTTCTCTAGAATAGCAGACATAAATGAGACAATTTTTCATAAACAGTATCAGTATAAAGGATCATTTTCAGCTATTGGATCAGAAATGTTTGAATTCATATTGATATCTTTGTCTTTTTTGACTTTGACTTTGGTATCTGAGCACAGTTTGAGACACTATTGAGATGTCTGAAATGTATAAACTGTAGGACACGTGTGAGATTTCCGAGTTCTTTTGTTTAAGTGAAATGTCAAATCCCTAAACAGATGTCTCTATTTCATCTATTTACTTTCTAGGACAATGTTTCTCAACTGGTGGGTCGCTGAGTGTGCAGTCAAAGAAACAACAACAACAAAGCGTATTTCTAAACTTTGTTCTGATGCAAGACTTTTATTTTGAAAGATGTAAAAGCCGTTGACACTTCTGTCAGAAGCAGTTTAAGTAAGTTTTACCGATTCAGTATCTGCTGATGAGATGTTTTCAGACTATGTGTCAGTGTCATTATTCTAACGTTATTGTCACCTCTGAAAATTAACTTTCTTGCCCTGTCAGATGTATGCTGTGCTCATAGCGCACACTCTTCAATTGCAATGTCATAGTTACATTGTCAATTATTAAGCCATTAAATTACCAAAAAGTACCAATTAATAATGTAACTTGTACTTGATATTCCCAATGATATTCATTCTATTCATCAGGAGCAGCTTCCATATGTTTCATAAGCAGTGCATGTTAGTAGGCCTATTGTGTATGTATTATGGTAACCCCAAAATACCACTTTATTTTAACTTTGTATTATTTGTATGTTTTTAAATGACTGGCTCATACCAATTTACAAAGTTTATGGTATTAACAAAGTTTGGGACTGCTAGGCCTACTTAATAGCCTTACCTTATGCTGTTTATTCATCAGTGTTAGTCATATTCTTGCTATTTATGTGTATGAAAAATTGTGTCACAGCCTAATGGGAAGATGTGGGTCCCATGGCCAAACCAGTTGAGAAACACTGTTCTAGGAGACACAATTGAGATGATTTTGTGATGTTTCTTTCATAGGGGTTGGTAAAGGGAACAGTAAAGGTGACTATGAAACAACTATAATTGAATTATATTTATATTAACCATTAATAATAGTTCTGTCTATGGGTAAAAATCTAAAACAAAACTCTAGCATTACAAAAAGCCCAGCCAGGGTTGGGTCTTTTAGTGTTTCATAGAGATGGAGGTGCTAATTATCTTCTTACTCAGGGTTTAAAAACAGTAGGGAGTTGGTTTCAGCCCGTAAGTGACTTACCATGACATTATTTTTGCAGCGAACACCACAAGATACCAAGGTGAGAGCAGTTTAGTGTCCTCAGCCTGGTGTAGATTGGCAAGGATAATTGCACAGTGTTAGGCTGGTCATTTTTCCAATAGTTTGGAAGATTGTGTTAAAATTCTTGTTTAAGAAAGAAAGCGAGCCAGAGCCAAGTATACAGTAGGGAACCGTGCTGCCAGAGAGCACAGGTCAGGTTTAATGAATTCTCTCAGGTCACACTGTGTGTGTGGGAGTGTATGTGTTACTGTGGACTTAAAAAAGTCCCACACATGCACACTCCTTCCACACTCCAGCCTCTGTAATTATCATATTCACCATAATAAGCCCTTCTTCGTTACATCCCTAATAAAGGAAATAAAGAAGCTCTAGTCTATAAAGACATTCAGAAAGAGAGCCGCAGCCTTTATATTAAATTAGAGCAAGCTGAGCTGTTTGTGGACAGCAGTCGCTTCAGCATTGACAGTGCAGCAGCTGAGGTCAGTGCAGCGTGTGTGTGTGTGTGTGTGTGTGTGTGTGTGTGTGTGTGTGTGTGTGTGTGTGTGTGTGTGTGTGTGTGTGTGTGTGTGTGTGTGTGTGTGTGTGTGTGTGTGTGTGTGTGTGTGTGTGTGTGTGTGTGTGTGTGTGTGTGTGTGTGTGTGGGTGAATTGCTTGTATCAGCCTCCATTTAGTTGAGCAGACACTTGGACGGGCCTCCGGGAGCTTTTCTCAGTGTAACCTAGATTACAGCCCCTGACATTAATACTGCATAAAGAAAGCTTTAACCCTGTGACACAGCATGGAGTTTTCAGCTCAACGTGCAATGCTCAAATATTACTTCCTCCATAGACTGACTCATGGTCTATATAGGAACGACCCTTCTTAGCCTGTTCTGTTCAGTGACTGTTTGGGAAAAGCGTGTGCTTGTGTGTGTCTGATGGTGTGTTGAATTTGTCCCAATTTCCTTTGAAACTCAGGGCGCTCGTTCTTTGTTTTATGGGTCACCCATATAGAACGGGTCAATATATTGTGTTGCCATTCCTCTCAGGAAGGTACTGCCTCTCTGCTCTTAGATGAGTCTATTAATATGCTTAATTTCAGAGATGCTGATTTGTTTGCTCCTCTTTATAGTGCCTCTTGTATATTGACATTTTTCAGTGACAATGGATTTTAGTAGTCTAACTACTGGTGTATGTAAGTGGATTTTCTCTGCATTTGTTGAGAAATTGTCAGACGGAGCTGGTTTAAATTACACTGTATTGGACCTGTAGAAACAGTGGAATTTAAAACACCTTACTGCCGAACACAAGCTGCTTTAGTGTTGGCGTAGTGTGAGGATAAGCATATCCATATTGTTTAACTGCAAAACTGGTGTATCTGGATGAACATTAGGATCATTCTGGTAATGTTGACCAAGATTGTTTAAGCTAGTCTGTTGGATCACCAGACCATGTGTCAAGGTTGCAGCTGTCTTTTGTATATGACTAGCATTATATTAACACATTTGTTTGCCCATATAATCTTTAAGATATTAGGTCAAACTTATTTGTCTTGCTGTCCACTGATGAGGGGATCGATGAAGCAGCTTCAACTTAAGCTCTGATACCCCCCACAGTGGCTAAATATAGGATGTGATTGGAAACATAGGAAAGCCATGCTAAAAAAAAAATAAAAAAAAAAAAAACAGGTCATACCATCTTACAGTGATCCATCAGTTTTGTTTTTTTAGAACATGAAACCAACTATTATGCTACAAAAACCAGTTTAAGATTGAAGGCCATTTATCATCTTGACCAAGGTAGTCTACCAGGGCAAAATCAGTTTCCCTGACTATCTAATCCAGTGTTTCCCGACCCTGTTCCCGGGGGCACACCAACAGTACATGTTTTCAAACTCAACAACACCTGATTCAACTCATCAACTACTTAGAAATTCCAAGACCTGAAATGGATGGGTCAGATTAGACAAAATGTGACACAATGTAGTGTTGATGTGCTTCCAGGAATGGGGTTGGGAAACAGAATTTAAACTACCTTGAATAGCTTGGACCATAGCCATGCCGTTTACCAGTTATTGAGACAACATGATCTTTCATACAACATGATCTTTCTGGTTAATCTGACTGACGAAACAGTAACACTGGTCAAGTTATTAATGAAGCTTGGTGAGAAAAAATGGCAAAGCTATATTCATTTTCTCAGTAAGGAATTTCAGAAGAAGAATTATTTCTTCTATTTCTAGTGCTTATTTCTTCTACATTATGATTATGGAATTTGTTACCGCTACTTCAGGATGAAGACTGTATATGACTATAGCTATGATATATAATATAGCTATTGACCAAATTATAACAATTATCTGTAATATGGTGTGCATGAATGTGTCTCTGTGTGCGTGTGTGTAATTCACTAATTACAAAAAGCCTTTCAGTTTGGATTTCAGTTTCTCATTTTTGGTGTATATGTGTGTGAGTGTGTAGCAACAGTAAGTACTGGCTGTCTGGGACACACATAGCCTATGGCAGGAAAACCCCACTAGCTTATTTTTCCCTCCTGAGATGTCTTCACCATCTGCACATGCTCACAGCTGTCCCTTGTGACGTCACAGTACTGTTGATGTCTGCTTTATTTTTCCATAGATACCCCCAGCTCCCTTTCCCCACATCCCCTAGCTGTAGATATATTCTCTCAGGGGCCGGTTGCATAAACCGTTAAGACTAGTCTTACAAGTTAGACATACATTTAGTTTCTTTAAGACTGTTCATAATATTTTTAAATCAGTTACATAAAAACATAGACTGGCCTAATTTGATACGAATAGTAAGACTGAATTCCACTTGCCTAACTGCTAGTGGCTCATACTAGATCTTAAGACACTGTCTTAACATAATGACTTAGTATATGCAACTGGCCCCTGGTCCCATGCCCTCTCAGTCTGGGAGAGAGAACCTGCGTAAACCAGTTAATTCACACCAATCCCAGGTGAACAACCTTCTTCAGAGTACAGATTTACAGATTGGTGTGTGTATGAGTGTGTGTGTCTTGATCAAGTATTCCTAGCAGATAAAATTTGAGCACTGCAGTTGTTTTTGTACATGACTGGCATCCCAACATTCGTCCTTATTCATCATTAAACACAAAAACACATTTTGACATTACAGCAGCCCTTTGTGCCCTTTGTGTCAGAGCAAAATACCAACTTTATACAGAGGTCCAGTCTCAAATGGCACACGTAATGTGGGCTTGTATTATTGTGGCTATCCCATTGGTAATTTTAAGTTTCAAAACGGTTACAATGCGTGTTCCCTTTGTGGCTGCCAGGTGCCCTCAGTGCATACTTTTGCAGAGCCTCCCTGCACTGGTGTGGACTTCCCAGTGGAATATTACCCAACAGCCAATGTGTTCACATGTATACTCAAAGGAGGACTGCGGGTACTATTTGGACCACTGATGTAAGAAAACCCTGCTGGAAATTCAGTGTCATACCAGCTTAAGGTGGTCAAGCTGGTTTGTTGCTGGATTAAGGTGGTCTACTAGGTCTAACTCTCTTGTCCAAGATGGTCTACCGAGTTTAAACCCTGTATATTTGATTATGGTGGTATCTGCTATTGCTGCTGTTTCCCAGCTCTGGTCATGGGCAACCCCCAACACTGCACATTTTGTATCTCTAGGTCAAAACACCTCATTCAACTCAGCTCATTGGTAGAGACTCCAAGACCTGAAAAGGGTGTGTTAGATAAAGATGACATCAAAAATGTGTACTATTGTGGATAATCCACAGGACTATGGTTGGGAAACAATTGGCTAAACAATCTAGACCCGCTTGGACCAGCTAATGACCATAAATGATCAACTTGGTCCAGCTTGAACAAATTGAAATCAGTTAGCATCAGAACCTAGTTTCCCTGCTGGTTTGTGGAACATGGTAACTGGCTTGCTGCAATTCTAAGGTGGTCTACCAGCTTGAAACCAGGTACACAAGTCAGAAGCCCAGCTAACAAACTGTGTATGCCAATTTGGACTAGTTAATGACCACAATTGATTGGTCAATCTTGAAACAATGTAAAATCAGCTACCATCAGAAGCTGGTGATTTCCCAGCAGGGAAGATGAAGTGGGACAGGGTAAAAAAATGATTCCCAGCAATAATTGAGCACCAGCAGCCAGGATTGTGTCATCTCCCCTCACCAGCCTTTAGTCCAGTGTGCAGATGCTTGACTAATGAACATTAACACTCTTTCATTAGAAGAATGGTCATTTATTTCATGTCCTCTCTCCCATTTCTCTCTTCCTATTTCTTGCTGCCTCATTCTCTTTCATATTATCGTCCCTCATGGCCTCACACCAACTCCCCTTATTTCTTTACCCTCCATCTCTCCATTTGTCTTTCCATCAAATTTCTCCTCTTATTAATCTTATCACACCATCATTCTGTGAATTCTTGCTGTCCCCTCCTTGTTATTTCATCTCTCCCTCTCTTTCTCTCCCTTTCTCTCTCACTCCTGCTCTTCCACATCTCCAGTCTTTGTATGTCCTGGGACTCTATTAAGGGTGCAGGCAGCAAGTTTGCTGCAGGAGGCGGAGCATCAGTCGGGGGCATGGTGTAAGGATCCCCTGCAGTCTGGTGACCGTCTTTACGTCATGCCCTGGACTCCGTACCGCACAGACATGCTGTACGAGTATGCTTCATGGGAAGACTTCAAGCAGAATCGAGCAACAACCACCTACAAGTGAGTGAGGACCACAGCTTGGGTATACAACCAATAATGATCCCTGTGTACAGTCTATACAATAGTGATTTTTGTAAAAGCAAAGTGCTTTTGTTAGTTCTTTAGAAGGCTTGTTTAGTTTCTTCTTGATGTTAAGTTGATTACATTTCAGTTTACCGTCTTTTTTCTACATATCATTCCTTGACAAGTATATAAGAATGTTGAATCCTGATTTCAGATAATGTTTCTGAAATGTATCAGAAATTACAGAGTTATAAGTAATCTCAAATAACGTACTCTTCTCCCATAGGCTGCCAAATCGTGTGGATGGAACAGGCTTTGTTGTGTATGATGGTGCTGTTTTTTACAACAAGGAACGCACACGCAATATTGTGAAATACGACTTGCGCACACGTATCAAGAGTGGAGAAGCCATAGTCAATAATGCCAACTACCATGACACCTCACCATACCGCTGGGGGGGCAAGTCGGATATTGACCTAGCGGTGGATGAAAATGGTCTATGGGTCATCTACGCTACCGAGGCTAACAATGGACGACTGGTGGTCAGCCAGGTCAGTGTCACTGAACAGTGCAATTTAAGATATTGGATTTCAGCTGAGATCAGAATTTTCCAGAACTGTTGAATTGTTTTATTGTTTTATTGTATCAGACAAACACAACCCTTTTCTTTTTGCTGTCTTACAGGTTAACCCCTACACCCTGCGCTTTGAAGGAACCTGGGAGACCACCTTTGACAAGCGACTGGCATCCAACGCTTTCATGGCATGTGGTGTTTTGTATGCCGTGCGCTCTGTTTATCAGGATGACGACAGCGAAGCGGGTGGAGATCTGGTGCTGTACGCGTACAACACCAATCGAGCCCGGGAAGAGTCTGTCCACATTCCCTTCCCCAACCCCTACCAGTATGTGTCCTCTGTGGACTACAATCCAAGAGACAATCAACTTTACGTCTGGAATAATTACAATGTTCTGCGCTACCCCCTAGAGTTCGGCCCACCGGATCCCACCGCTGGTAAGTGACAGAGAAAAAGCAAAATCAGCGGGAGGCAGGGGCTAACAGACAGTTTGATCTGTTAAGTGTCAATGTTCTGTTAGTGTTCCCCTCTGTGTCTTCAATACATTGTCTTTATGGTTTAATTAGCAGTGGTCATTAGCGTTTTGTCAGATCAGAAAAAGATTTCTAATCAATTATTCATTCTCATCTTCTTGCCATGAACATTCTCTGTCTGTCTTTCTCTCTCCCTTTCTCCTCCTGTATTTCACTCTATCCAGTTCTCAGGGGGACTGAGGGAGCATATAGTCATGCATTAAAGACTAACAAATGCTCCTGCTGCTTTAGTTATCTTCTTACCAACTTTTTCATATTCCTTTTGCAATACACATCAAACGTTTAGGATTTATTTTCTTCTATTTTGTATTCTTTTTTCATCTTCATCAAAAATTTGCTGACATTCTCGCTGACTCCATAGGTGTTCAGAATCTGCTTCTTTGCCTCTTACGCTCTTGTTGCCTCAGTTTCAATTTTCTTTGCATTCTTGTCTGTCATTCTCTTTTGCTCTCAGGTCCACTCGTCACCACCCAGATGAGCAGCAGCACCACCACCGCAGCAAGACCCGTCACTTCCAGCTCCATCCCCTCAACCATGCGACCTCTTCCCCCCACCGCTCACCCGATAGGGGCCATTAACAAGGCACCAGATCTGCGACCTATCACAGCCACCGTCCCGGTGACCCGCCGACCCTTGCGTGTCCCACCCCAGGGCCCTGAGCTTCAAGTGTGCGAAGCCAGAGTATCCAGAGGGGTGCAGTGGCCTGCCACCCAGAGAGGGGAGACTGTAGACAGACCGTGCCCTAAAGGATCACTGGGTTAGTAATAGATGATGGGGTGACTGTTTATTGAGAGATAAGTATAGATGTTTTCACAAATGCAGCCCTTTCCATAAAATTAATGGCTTTTCAGTTTGAGGTCATATGTGAACAGGACATTTTGGAAAATACAGGTCTAGGAATTTCTCAGGATGAGAAGTATGTGTGTGTGTGTGTGTGTGTGTGTGTGTGTGTGTGTGTGTGTGTGTGTGTGAACAAAGCCTTAAATAAACCATTTGAGTATGTACAAGGTTATGATGCTCTGATTGCTTTTAAACATGTCTATACTGGACACAAGCAGCACATCAAAATTAAATTTCTCTATTTATGCTCTATCGTGGCAAATTACATCAAGTTTAATGGCATTTTGATGCTGATGTGTGTAAAAATACAGGAAAATGACGGAAAGTATGGCTTTGTAGTATATTTACCAGAAATGTCTGAAAAAAATGTGTCAGTTTACCAGGCGGCTTCATGAGTGAAAGTGTATTGTGGTTGAATGTGGTGGGGTGTCCTAACAGGGTGTCATGTGACTAGTTTTGTATGATTGAAATGTGTCTGTGAAAATGCTGGACGTAGCCACAAAATCAAGTAACATTTAATTTTGATGGTCCACTTTAGACATTCTACTAACTATAAGTAACTTTGCAACTACATGTTAACTAACTCTCATTAGAGTATTAGTAGACTGTCTGCTTAATATCTGATAACACTTTATATCAATGCTCCCCAACAGACATTCTACTGATTATAAGTAACTTTGCAACTACATGTCAACTTATTCTACTACAATCTACTAATGATCTAATGAGAGTTAGTTGACATGTAGTTGGCAAGTTACTTACAGTTAGTAGCATGTCTAAAGTTGACCATCGAGTGTAACTCAAAACCACAGCCCATCACAACATATCTAATTTACAGCTATAGAGAAACAGCTATGTGGAGAAGGTTTGTAACCAATTAAATGTTGCTATGGGTGGGGCAATCCAAAGCGACATCACTTATCTTTTCTATAGCAATCTGAGTCCTTGGTCTAGCCTTGGTAATAACAAGGACTCAGATTGCCATAGAAGAAATAAGATGTATTGCTTGACACAAGGGATGGGTTTCGACCAAAATCCTCAAGTTATGGGTCATTTTGTATCATTGGTAAAAGTATATATAACAATATATTTATATTTTGCTGGACATTCTATATAAAAAAGGTTCCACCACTGAAAGTTGCACGGATATCTACCAGACTATAAACATTACAGCAGAATGTCTCAGTGCTGCTTGATGTTTTACCTTGTTGCACTACAACATGATGTAATGGCAGAGGGGATCACAGCTTTACAGGAAGGAAGGGTGCATGATGTGTATGACATAAAGGTCATGCAATGTTTGCTGAAACGGCTTTTCATAGAAGTGTTTATTTTGTTTGGTCTACCTGTATTGTGTCTCGGTTTATGTACACATCGGTGTATACGCCCATTTCTTTGTATGGAGAGCTTGCTTCCTTTTCCTCCTCATCTCTATATTCTCTCCAGCTGGCAGGTCCTCTTAGGAGTCATAGATAAAAGGCAGTCCCTTGCAAATGAAGGAGTGATCTTCAAACTCAGCATGGGTTAGCCCTGAGAAACTGCCAAATTAAAAAATGAGCCACTAGACAGGATACAAATGACAACAACCCCCCCCCCCCCCCCCACCCAGCAGCGGCTTTAATTGGTGAATCCTGGCAGATCCTTCAAAGCCAATCTATAGTGGATGAAGGAGTGGAGAGGAGAGAAAAGCAGACAGCGGCTGAGAGTAAGAGAGAGAGAGAGACTTAGAGAAAGAAAACTCCTGGAGTCTCTGATCTTGCTGTAGCTGTTGTAGTGCTGCTTCACTCCTCCCTAGCTTTTCCTCTCTCTTTATTCTCTTTCTCCCTCTCTTCTTTTGAGCTATTTGTGTTGTGGTTGCTGGAAAGGCCTGCCGTTTGTTTGATCCCAGCATGTTGTTCTCTCTGTGAACTCAGCTAACTAAACAGCCCAACTTAACTGAAAATGAGGAGTGGCAGAAGGTGTCTCCCTCAAGGTGTTTTCTCAGCATTCAGAGGTGCTGATGGGATGGCCGTGCCTGGTGTGTGATCTTACACATGTGTGTGCAAGAGTGTGCGATGGCGTTCATGTGTCAGCAAACTCATTTCCACAGAAAAAAAAGTGTTTTTTGTGCAAGCTTTCACAGTGAAGCTCTGAGCAGCACTCTCGCTCTTTCTTACTCTTAGTTTCTTACTTTCCACGCTAACTTAAGATTTATATTCTATATATTGCATATATTTAGATAAACTATATTGCCAAAAGTGGGGCACCCCTCCAAATCATTGAATTCAGGTGTTCCAATTACTTCCATGGCCACAGTTTTTGTCTTTTTTTAAAAAAAACCATGCTATTAACCTTTCCTAAATAAAAAGACATTATCTCCCTCAGCATCTGGTCTTGTGTTTCCAGGCATCGCCTCCTTCCAGTGTCTATCCTCTCCTGTGCTGTGGAACCCTCGCGGCCCTGATCTAAGTAACTGCACCTCGCCGTGGGTCAACCAGGTGGCCCAGAAGGTGAGATCACTAAAAAGTTAAAGCTTGCTCCGACCCTCAATCCCTGTTCTGCTCTGTCCGCTACCTCAGCTATTATCATTCCGTCCTCAGCTCACATTACCACACACAGGTCATTCTTTTGACATGATTTGGAACAAAATCTCTCTATTTTATCTAGTTCTAAAAGAGAGTTTAAAAGCATCTCAGGTGAAAGTCACATTGCACGTACACATCAAGGACTATTTGTTCTGCTTTTTACATTTTACAAAACTTGCAGTTTTTATTTTAAAGGCATCATATAAAATTTTTTGGCATTTGTCATTGTTGTCTACTTTCTAATATATTAGTCAAAGGTTTTTGCACCCAAAAAAAGGTTACAATTTAGTTTTTTAGTCCGTCTTTCTTTGATCCAATGTCAAGGAATATGTACTGAATATTTTGGGTGTAACAATATTTAAACCGAACCGAAAAACTGTGATACACCTCTCATGGCGTACCGAACGCACCCTGCTCCCTGCTGCCCCAGCCCAGCCCTGGCCCATTGGCACAACAACAATGTCCTTATGTCACAAAACTAAATTCTTCCTTGACATTTGATTAAATTATGTTTTATATGTAAAGTTCAGGAGGAACATGTTCAAATTGCCTATATATATATATACATAGCCGACTCACCTATGTTTCTCGACAGTTTCCTGCATCCAACCACCACCTCCCCACACTCTGATTATTTGTAAGTGTCAACTCGTGAACTAGTAATTAGGGGTGTAACGGTACACAATTCGTAATGCAAATTTTCGTTACATGTCTTATGTGTACACGACGAATATGCGATGTAGCCTAATCACCATTAACCACCAATAATCACAATAAGCTCCGCATTTGGTTACTTTCGATAATAGTTTCATCTTTCAAATGCTGTCCTTTTTATCATGGAATCAAACAAAATGTTTGGGGTTTTTTTGCACTCTTTGATGTAGCGTGACAGATCACTGTATAGATTCCTCAGTTCAAGCAGCAGCACGGAGCGCAAGTGAACAATCATCTCTTCCTTTTCAATACTAGTTACAGAATAAACATGAATGAACAACTGAAGGTGTGTTGAAAGATACAGTACAACCGACTGAAACATTTAATATCTCATGCAGTTGCTCAATCAGTGTTTCAATAGTGGGAAGACATCAATAAAACAGCTTGAGAACAATATGTCACGTAGCATTACATTTTGCTCAGGCAAGTCATTCAGTGTCCACAGCTTGTAAGCTAGAGAAACTAACTATTCCTCTAAATATATGCACTATATTATATTATTATAATATTACTAATACTATATTAATATTATATCTATAAAAAAGATAGCAACTGAATTCAGGCAAATAGTTTGGGCTCTGTTGTTAACCTTTAAAGGGTAACTTCAGTGATTTAGCATTAGGCTTTGTATCAGTAGAACCCCGGTAGTATATTCAAATTATGGTAAAAACAGTATAAACAGTAACGTAATCATCCACATCATCAAAGGCGCTTGGGTTGAATTTGTTCTAATCCTAAACGGAGAACTTGTTCGTATATGCATTCACCTTTACTATTTCTCTCAGAAATGATGATCGTGTTGGTAAGTACCCTGTGTATCCTTAAATTCTTTTTTTACAACACCGGAAAAGATCGTTTACACTCATCTTTTTCTTCTAACGTTACTTATTCCAGCGTGCGTGCAGACAGGGTTGCCAAGTTTTTACAACAAAACCTGCCCAATCCCGATTGCTACTCAAAACTAGCCAAAAACAAGCCCAATAGCTTTCCGGGGGGGTTCTCCAGAAAAAAAAGGCATTTGGGGGGTAAAATATGTGTTATTTTGGCAGGGCTGCTAAATTTAGCATTCCTGGGTCTGTATATCACATAATTGGGGTCGCTTCAACCCGCGGACTTGGCAACACAGTGCAGAGTTCTGTTGACATTTGACAAGTAACGTTATGCGTTGCTCCGTTGCTCTGATTGGTTGTAGGCCTATCCATTTGAGGTCTTTCCTGGTTCGGTTGAAACACGCCCCATAATCACAGCCCAACGGAGCAGTATCAGACTCAAATTCTGACTAGAAATAAGTATGACGACGTCAGGCTACCGATGACGCAAATATCGTAATTTTGCGTCATCTGAGGATTTTTTGGCCAGAGGCTAAAGACTACAGCCACTAGATGGAGCTGTTCCGCATGTTATCAACCCCGCCCACAGGGGAGAGATCTCACGCACAGAATGTAAGACACAGATGTAAGGCACGGACAATCATAACAGAGAGCGGTGCAGAGTAAAATGAGTGTTTCAACTTTTCAATGAATTCCTGTGATAGTTTAGCTTCCATATGCGATCTGAAAACGTGCCAGACTGGCGCTTAACGTTACCTCAGTTCTGCTCAGCTCTTCGTGAGGAATGAAATCTGACACTGCTGCGTCTGTGATGTGACTTTCGTTCAGCTCACTCACTTTATTGAAAAGACACATTCAGTGTTTAATTGTAGTGTTTATCCTCTAACTGAACGAAATGATTGTATTACTATGAAGATCAAAACGACAGTGTACAGAGTGGCCTCTTAGGGCAGCGAAGCAAGTGCATTCTGGGAGTTGTTGTCTTTCATCCACATGAGACAAAAATACATTTTCTGTCTTTTCTCAGTCTAGAAGGCACCAAATTCAAAAATAATTTCACATTTCTACTACATAAATGACCCAGTTTAAATACAAAGCTTAATGCTAAATCACTGAATTAACCCTTTAAAGTAACGTGCAAGTAGCTCTGTATAGTTTACAGCATTAGCAGAGATTTTATTTTATTTTTTTAATCCTTAATAAACTTTAAATTATAATTGAATTCATTTAAAGACAAAGATGCAATTTGTTCAGTAAACCACTGTTTAATTAAACAAAATAGTTTAGCTTTCTCCACTATACTATACAGTTACATGGATCAAAGAAAGACTAAAAATCAAAATTGTAACTGTTTTTGTTGCAAGAATTTAAAAAAAAAAAATAGAATTTGGAATGATATTTTGATATCTCAGACTATAAACATGGATGGAAACAATTGAACCCCTTTGTTGGAATTTTTTTGTTGTTGACCCAAGTAATGTTAGTGATCACAGATCTATTATTGTCCTGCAGTTATTAGCAAACTGCTGCTCCAGTAGTGTACTTTAATGTACTTTCAAATACCTTAAAGGGATAGTTCACCCTTAAATGAAAATTGCCCCATGATTTACTCACCCTCAAGCCATCCTAGGATGACATTCTTCTTTCAGACAAATACAACTGGAGTTATACTACAAAATGTCCTGGTTAATCCCAGCTTTATAATGGCAGTGAATCACAGCCCAAAATTTGGAAACTAAAAAAGTGCATCCACCCTTTATAAATGTAATCCACACGGCTCCAGGGGCTTAATAAAGGCCTTCTGAATTAAAGTGATGGGTTTTTGTTAGACAAATATCCATATTTAACACATTATAAAGTAAAATATCTAGCATCTTGAATACGGAAGGCGGTCTGCAAGAATCTAGATATTTTACTATATAATGTGTTAAATATGGATATTTTTCTTACAAAAACCCTATTTACACAGTAAATCATGGGATAATTAAAATTTTTGGGGGTGAACTATCCCTTTAAAAACACAATATATGTTATTTTTCTTTTACTAAACGTTGTGACACATTTACAATTACAGGCATATGTTTCTCCTTTCAAATCAAGTAATTTTATCACGTTTCACGCTTTCGTTTCCCCCTTTTTGTGTTTTTGTAATAGCTTGATTTAGAGCATCATTAAAGATTTGCTGTCTTTTGTCTGTGCATTCAGCAGAATAAACCCAGAAACCCCCAGCTTACACTCCCACAACGCACAGCAGGGGTTTGAGCTTTAGAGACCAGACTGTGTATATGTGAATGTGTGTGTGTGTTCACTGTGCAGATAAAAAGCGGAGAGAATGCTGCAAACATCGCTGCCGAGCTGGTGAACCACACGCAGGGCCGCATTCATGCCGGTGATGTCAGTTCCTCTGTCAGACTCATCGAGCAGCTATTGGATATATTAGACGCACAGCTGCAAGCACTCAGACCAGGGAATAAGGAATCGGCAGCCAGGAACTATAATAAGGTGACAAATGCACACTCGTACTCACACACACATTTGCCCTTTAAACACAAACCCTTCATGTTCTGTTTGCTGCCACATCAGTGTGCACAGGAATACACTCTCAACTCATAGCCTTGACATGAATGGAGGCTATTTTTGCCTCACTTCTTTCCCCATTTTTAATGCTTTTGTAGCTAATTTTTAATTGAATAATAAATTGAAAAAAGTTATTATTACGGATGCAACTACCGATTATTTTGATAGCCGATTAATCTGTCGATTTTATTTTTCTCGATTCATCGGGTGAACAATCTAAAATGAATTATACATTAAAAAATTCTTATTAAAAATAAATTGTAATCCATTATTTTAAACAATGTTATTCCACATCTTGCCCAATGCTGTACTCCGGACAACATCTAATATAAAGCCTATGAAACATTACATTCTAAACCCAAAAACAACTGATTGCTTACTATTTTAAAGCAGACATGTATAATAACGTGTAAAATATTTTAGCAAAATGTGTATTTTAGTCAGAATTATTGTGCTCCTTCTGTTTGACGTGCATGCGCCACCAGCGCTCGTTCACTGCAGTCTGTGAAGTTTAACAGAATGTGCAACATGGAAATACTCTCTGGACTTATTGACAATTACAGATAAGGATATATCCATAAAATGTAAGTTATGCACTGAGGAAAACACATGTCAGAGGCATTAAACACAAACAGCACACACATCTGTCATGACAGAGCAAGATGCGGTAAACGTTTATGCTTTTGTTTGTAGTGCTTATAAATGCACAAAGCATTCTCATGTTTCGGACAACTTGGATCATGTATTTTTCCTGCAGCTGTGTCCTCCACAGTTTTCCATGTGCGTTTTGTTGCTTATTCACTATTGTAAAGTGACGTGACTGATGGATTCTGAGCAAAGCGTACAGACGCAACTGATTGATAATCAAATTCATTATCAATTATTTGTATTATTGATTCGTTGTTACAGCTCTAGTTATCATATAAATTATGTAAGGAATGATTGCATATTTGCAACACCTCCTTTAAGCCCCCTGTCCGGCGCAGCCTAAAGCCGGACACTCATTTATCCTCCTTTTTGGAGTTGCGCTGAAAAGTTGCTAAAAAAAAACCCCACTCTTTAATCTTTATTGGGAAGCAGCAGCATAGTGTCTAATGCCGTAAGATCTTTGGCCAAACAAATGATTGGCTGAAAGCGGTGTCAAATAAATATCTGATATATCATTGGTTAAAAATATAAACAAGCCTCCACGATGCGCTGGCTACGGTATATCATAATTTTAACATGCTGAAACGTCAGACCTCTTTTAATCCAGAATGGACAAAAGAGTACAAATTTATATCAAAAAACAGTAGGGACACTTTTCATGGATTTGGCACTGTGCCATATTATTTGTTTATTTATGTATTTCTTTTATTTCCAGAAGTCTGGGAATGTTATGTGTTCAGGCACTGTGCCCTTTGCAAGACAGGTTCATCTCAGTGATCAGTTTTTGAAACAGACATCACATTGGCTTAAATAAATACAAATTCTGTGAACAAACACTTTTTTGCCTCTTACACATAGGTCTACTTCAAGATATATCGTAGATCAAATGGTCTGGCAATGAATAGAGTAGGCTATTTCAGAATCACTGTATCATGATACCATCGATTTGATGGACACAATTGTATTGTAGTTGCGAGTACACGAGAGTCCTATGCAATTATTCTTGCTTCGATAAATGCCGCAAAGTGTCCTCCTTTTTGGTGTTATGGAAATGGCCACCATAGTCTGTACTGTATGTGTGTGCATTTTTATGAAGAGAGAGAGCGGCTACTGGAGAAAGAGAGCATGCTTTCCATATATAACTAAACATAATTTCATGGGGAAAACATGGAAATAGTTTGACATTTGTATCACATTGTTTGTTGTTTGCTTAGTCGGTGTCTATGTGGCATATGGTTAATTAAAAATAGTATGAATTTTATATTAATTCATATGACTTTTTTATTAGTATGAATATATATATTGAATTGGAACTTGACAGCTACTGATCATCATGCATTTTTAGTTGTATAGAAAAGAGCTGGATGATTTCTGCAATGTTTAATTCCTTATTTAAAAAAAAAAAGCCTTAGAAATTAATAATCATAGATGCAAATTATTGTTATATTGATTTTGTTGGCTGCATTTTAAATTACCCAAAATCAGATGATGGACATGACTCTTCTACATGAATGTGTGTGCGTAACTGAATTCTGTTTTATTGTGTCTTGCAGTGGCAGAAGCGAGAGAGGACCTGCCGGGCTTATGTTCAGGTATTGTACAGCGTTATCTGTATGAGTTCACAGACACACTTCACCTCGCATACCTCTTCTTATCCTCCATTTCACTGTGCACATGCTCGACTCCTATCCCGCGCTTGACTGTGAGCATTTTATGACAACACGTTCTATGAAGCCTGTATATAAAATGCTTTTCAAAGATATTAAGATATAGTCATATATTCCTTATGTATCTGTGCTTTCTTTACACATCTTTACTGTTCAGCTGTGGTCCTGGGCTACTGTACAAAATACTCTAAGGAATCAAAATAAAAAATAAAAATAGCCTTTGTCCAATAGTATATGGTGTGGAGATGGTGGTCCAGTGGGTTAAACCACTGAACTGATATGCAGAAGGTTGCTGGATTGATCCCAGCGGTCACCACCAGTGTGTCCTTGAGCAAGGCACTTTACTCCATGTTGCTCCAGGGGGATTGTCTCTGTAATAAGGGCACTGTAAGTCGCTTTGGATAAAAGCGTCTGCCAAATGCATAAATATAAATATAATATAATATATATGGTGTAATACTTCTGTTTTACACATCAACATCAACAAACCATGATTTGCTGCTTGCTAGTTAGTTGCAGGTGGTATTTTTACTATTTATTGTCTCAGTTTCCTTTAAGATGCTGTACATTTTAAATGCATAAACACCTCTGTTCATATGTTTGGGGTCAGTTAAATTTTATTTAATAAATAAATGTGTTTAATTCAGCAAGAATGTACTAAATTGATAAAATGTGAAAGCAAAGATTTATAATGTTTAAAAAGTTTTTTTGAATCAACAAATCCTGAAAATATGTCTATTTTCATGAAAATATTGAGCAGCATAACTGTTCTCAACAGTAATAAAAATAAGAAAGAAAATAGATGATAATTAAATAATAAAATTATATTTCTTGAGCATCAAATCATCACATTATAGTGATTTCTGAAGAATCGTGTGACAATGAAGACTGGAGTAATGATGGTAAAAATTCAGCTTTAATCACAGGAATAAATACATTTTAAAGTATATTCAAATAATACGAGAAATGTTGCTTTGGTGAGCGTAAGAGACTTTCAAAAACATAAAAACAATGTATCTCCAACTTTTGAATGGCATCTGTTTAAGAGTGAAGTCACATATAGAGCAAAATGCTTGCTTTGATTGCTTTTAACATGGTAACATGAAGTATTATAATATATTATATTGGTGGTTACTTTTAATGAAAAGATATAATCCATTACAATGTGGCATTATGGCTGCATTCATAATGCATAACATATACAGGCTTCATAGAAAGTGCCATCTATATCTTTTATTGCATATGCCTACCTCAAAAGAATTTTAACTGAAGCTGGTTTGTTTTCGCTTCTGTGTGTGTGTGTGTGTGTGTGTGTGTGTGTGTGTGTGTGTGTGTGTGTGTGTGTGTGTGTGTGTGTGTGTGTGTGTGTGTGTGTGTGTGTGAGAGAGAGAGAGAGAGAGAGAGAGAGAGAGAGAGAGAGAGAGAGAGAGAGAGAGAGAGAGAGAGAGAGAGAGAGAGAGAGAGAGACTTCTAGCAATGATAATAGTGTATGTCTTGCCAAAGGCTTTCTTTTATCGCTCATGTCATTTATAATAGCCTATAAGATGTTGCTCCTTAGTGGAAATAAATTTCAGCCGTTACATAAGATTCACAGAGAGCCATGTTTTGTGATATTTGATGTCAGATGTAATTATAATGAAGTGTAACTGTATGTTTGTTTGTGTATGTGTGTGCAGGCAGTTGTGCAGACTGTGGATAATCTCTTGCGTGCCGAGGCTTTAGAGTCATGGCAGGACATGAACAGTACAGAGCAGGCGCACACCGCCACCATGCTACTGGACGTCATGGAGAAAGGCGCCTTCCTGTTGGCCAATAACATGTACAATAATCACTTCTCAGACCATGCTGCCAATGTCGGTGAGTTTCTGTTAAGGTGTAACTAAATTAAAGTACTGAGGCTCTTTCAAAAACGTGACAATTTTGTGTTTCAAGATTGTGTTTTTTTTTATGCTATGTGTAGCTATGTGTTACTGAGTGATTTAGTAGCATTATGTTTGTTTTAGCTGTTGAGTCAAGCAATTGCACTGTCCTAGAATGTTGTCTCACCCTCAGGTAGCATTGGGAAGTCTGTTTCATTATAGGAAATGATTCATTCTAATGCTTTTTTGTTAAATATTTATTAACTTTTTAATTGCTGTTTAGTTTTCATTTTGTTTTTAGTATGACTTTATGTTCAAGACTTTCGTCAGGTTTGTATGATTTTTTTATGTTCAAATTTTCAAGTCCACATTTATTTGATCAAACATACAGTAAATTATTACCACAATTTAAATAAATATATTCTGTTGTTAATATGCTTTCAAATGTAATTTATTCCTGTGATGTCAAAGCTGAATTTTCAGCATCATTACTCAGTGTCACATGATCCTTCAGAAAGCATTCTAATATGATGATTTGATTCTCAAGAAACATTTCTGATTATTATCATTGGTGAAAACCGCTGTGCTGCTCCATATGTTTGTGTAAACTGGATTTCTTTCAGGATTCTTCCCACCAGCAAGCAATTTTGCATTTAAAAGATGTCTTATAGTCGTCCAAACACAGCCCTGACGTCTAGGCTAAAATGAGGCAATATTTGGGCCGTCAGTGAATATTTAATAGACATCTAACCAAAGCCCAAGAATAGACTAGAACATGAACATATCAAAGAAATGAAACGAAACACCTTGTAATCACTGTTGACTTTGCTTACATGATGGAACATCTCGCAAGTTATTTTAGCACAAAATTACATGTAAGCAAATTTAAGGTTATTTTGGCTAGAAATGGGTTACCCATAGCTGGACTATATCGGGGCTATAGTTAACCGAGGCGGTGAAATGATGGCTATTGCTTGCTGGGTTTGGGCCTGTGTACATCTGGTCACTTTATGCGTTTTCTCTGATCGGATATCTATCTGATCATGGAAAGACCAAGTGTAAGCTTTCGAGACAGATTTACTGTAAATCGATCGCTCAAACCACTTCAGGAGGTCAGACACATTCCATACAAAACCTGACAAGTGTAAATGGGTCTGGTTGTTGAATCCACATATGTAAATGTTATTCCTCCCAAAATGCTAAATAAATAAACATTCATGTCATAGCATATATGCTATTATATATATTGCTACTGCAACAAGCATAGCCGCAGATAAGTAGCCAAGTATCTCTTCAGCAATCCAAACTGAATGTAAAATGAAACCGAATATGCTCAACACACAATCATTAAAAGTATTTAGACTGAAGGCCAGATTTACTAAATAGGGCAAATATGCATGATAGCACAATTCCACAAAAGCGCTGATGGGAGTGGAAGGTTCTGCGCAGATGCAGCCATATTTCCATAATAATCTACTACTAACCTTCTCACTTCCCAATATTCCAGCCCAAATAAGCATCCGCTAGCTCGTTGCTGACATCTTGTTGGAACAGGGTGGCCAATCACCAACCATCCATAAATCTAGACCATCCATTGTAGTACGGCATTCGTCAGTGAATAAAACTATTTAAAAATGAGTCTTCATGTATTTCTACACCCACTGTAAATGTTTCTCTTTGTGAGCTTTGGTATTATATTGCATGAGAACTGTGACTTGCTTAATGTGGAACAACCTCTTTAAGTAGGGTTTTCATTTACCCAGTAGACCTGGAAAACTATTTAACTATTTAACAAACAATTTAACAAACCTGTCTGAGATTGATACCAGTTATCTAAAAAGATATGAACAAATAAAACAAACAAACACTTTCTTTGAGAAACTAAAATCTGAACGTTTATTGTACTGAAATTTTACTGATATGTCACTTATAATTTGGAACACAGTGCAGTTACCAACAAAAGTATTAATATCTTTCAAATGGGTAACACTATAATAACTACATGCTATGAAGCACTAGTTAAGCATTAGTAAATCGTTAATTAATCACTTATAAAGCATTAATAGACATCAATAGGCAGTTTATAAATACAGCTATAAATGCTTTATTCTTGATTTATAAGCATATCTATAATGTGTTTAATAATTGTATTTTCATACTTTATAAATGATCAATTCATAATTTCTAAATTAAGTATTACATTATTTACAAACCAGTTATTTAGGAGTTGTCAGTGGTTCATAAGATCATTTAGAAAGTGTAAGTAAATGATTAATAAACTATTTAAATATACATTTATACATCTTATTATTTAGACATATAGTAATAGTTACTCAGTGTGTTAATAAATGCTTTATTAACATGCATTCATCCTGTAATTCATGATTAATTCAGGTAGTTATTAAATATTTACTAGTTGTCAGTTTACTATTTTAGTGAGCTCATCTAAAGCAAGGACTATTTATGCCTCGTAAAGCTTTTACAAAGGAGATTTAAAGGCTCAGTGCTCAGTTCTCTTCTGAACAGAAAAAGAAAACAAACGCAACACAGAGGAATATAGCACATAGAAATATTTATTTCAAAATGCAAAAATGGAGACTGTAAAACTAGTAACTTAATATCAAATTAAAATGTAACCTCTTCAAATGTCATAGAAAATAATATTCCTGTAGACCGCCAGAAAACATAACTGCAGTCAAATGAAACTAAGCTTCTGCTATCTTATACACAAATACATTTATGTAAAGTGTAAACATTGCTGAATAAAAATATACCAGTGGATCACACTGGATTACAGGAGTGCCAAAATACAACAAATAAAATTTAGATGAAACAATAATAATATAATAAAATATTTTGCAGTGTCAAAACAGTACTAACTTTAAAACATTAGAGAACAGCCACGCAGAATAGAACTGAGCCTTTAAATTGAAAGTATTCAATTGATGGGGCCCTGTTAAGTAGCTTCAGTGTAGTTAGCTACTCTTTTAACATGCTTTAACTTTTTCAAATGAGTAGCCTTATTGTAACCTTTCAAGTTTTTTTGCTGTGTTGTTACAGTTCAATCTTTCAAAGTGTGTGTTTTTGTGTGTCTTTAGATTTAGAGGTGCGTGTGTTGAACACAGAGACGGATTCTCAGGATTTGTCGTTCCCTCAGAACGGTCCCAGTGACAGCAGCATCCAGCTCTCGGCTTCCACTTTCAAACAGTACAGCCGCAATGGTCAGTCACAGAGCGTTTCTCTCTTTCTGTTCCCCTTTTATCACCATCCTCCGCTCTTGCCCATGCAGTTTCACTGAAGCTTAGCGAAATTTCCACTTTGGTTTACGCGGTTATTGGTTGATAATAATAAACCTAATCAGATTAACAAAAGCGCTGAGACTATTTCTTCCCTGATGGTTTCTTAACGGCTCTCTTAATCGAACAGCCCGAGAGGCGAGTAGATTACTATCATTTTCAGGCTGACAGAGCAATCTTGGCTCTTTTCTCCTGCTTCTCTCCTTCCTGTCCCCTCCATCTCTTAGCCATCTTATCCCGCCATCATCTCTCCCACTCTTCGCCTTTTCCGCCACTCCTGTGTTTTGCTTCGTTTTGAAGGTGCGCCTTCTCAGCGGAGGCAGGTTTGGCGGGGGAAGTGAGATTAGTATGATTGAAACAAACGCACATGAAATATTCATACGGAAGAAACGGAGTGAGTGAGTGCTGAAGAGATGAATGTTACGTTGCCCTCCATATTAAAATTCCTTCATCCCCTGATCACTCACTCACCCCCTCCCAGTCAAAATCATTTTAACCTTCACTCATCTTGCTCCACCGCTCCCTTTTTCCTCTTAGTTGTTATTCATATCCTCCTGCCACTCAATAACTCTCTCTTTCGCTTTTGTGTCCTATGTTTCTCCATAAAGGCCAGGTAAAAGTTGTTTTTGTGCTCTATAAGAATCTGGGCCCGTTCCTCTCCACTGAAAATGCCACTGTGAAGATGGAAATGGAGGCGGGGCCTGGTGGGCGGGGCCTGGCAGTGAATTCACACGTCATCGCAGCATCAATCAATAAAGAGTCCAGTCGAGTGTTTCTGACCGAACCTGTGGTGTTCACACTTAGACATTTACAGGTACAGGTACATTAAACTGCAATGAACTATCAAGCAATAAACTATCAAGCCATCTTACATTAGCTACTCTCAAACATGGGGTCTCATTCATGAAACATCAGCAGAACGAGTGTCTGTGTAAAAAATTATTTATGCATTTATCTCGATTGTTATTATTTGATTATCACCCCTAAAACCACCTGTCTGCAGACCATAACATAATACTTCATGTACATTACCGTTCAGAAGTTTGGGTTCAGTATTTTTACAAAAAAGCTCCATTTAATACATTTGTGATTTGCAAAATACTGTACGGGTATATTGTCAACACTTGTTAGCTGAAACTACCATCCTGTAGTCTCAATTCATTCAACAGTGTAACATAGTGTCTACATATTTATAATGAATAATTGCTGTGACAGAACAACACCCAATTGTAAGGAAATGAAAGCAGCAAGAAATTGCTCCTGCCCCTTAAACATGAATTCGAACAGATGAATCCAAACATAATTCCTTTTGTCAGTTCTGTAACATGTCTCACTACTCAAGAATCATTGAGAGATTTATTGTTTATAATTCAGTCTAATTGTGCTGCCTTTGTAGTGCAGAAACTGCTATTTCAGACAATACAGTGAAAATCAACTTATAAGAGCTAGATACATGGTTCCTGACCATAGGGACCCATACCTCACCATCACACATGACTCCTATCCCATGCATGGCCGCCAGTGAAGGCATGATATGGGCTTGAGGTATGGGTCCTAAATGATTTTTTCCTTTGGTTTCACGTCGTCCTATATGAATTACCACCAGTATGGGCCATAAATGTGGGTTTGTGCATGGGTTTCATGTCAGCCCTATCTGAATTACCACCAGTATAGGCCATAAATGGGTTTGTGCATGGGTTCTATGTCGGCCCTATCTGATTTAGCCCCAGTCTGGGCCCTAAATGGGTTTGTCCATGGGTTCCATGTTGGCCCTATCTGAATTAGCATCAGTATGGGCCCTAAATGGATTTGGCCTTGGGTCCCAGTCGGCTCTATCTGAATCAGTGCCAGTTTGGGCCCTAATTGAGTTTATTAATTGGTTCCATGTCATTCCTATCTGAATTAGCCCCAGTATGGGGCCTAAATAGATTTGTCCATGGGTTCCAGTCAGCCCTATCTGAATTAGCCCCAGGATTGGGACCTAAATGGGTTTCTCCATGGGTTTCAGTCAGTCCTATCTGAATTTGCCCCAGCATGGGCCCAAAATGTCCATTTGTCCATTGGTTCTATGCTGGCCCTATCTGAATTAGCACAAGTTGGGTCCTAATGGGTTTGTCCATGAGTTCTATGTTGGCCCTATCTGAATTAGCCCCAGTATGGGCCCTAATTGGTTTGTCCAAGGTTAGTTCAGTTAGGGCCAACATAGAACCCATACAGGGCCCATACCGAAAGCCCATGTCTAGAAACATTATGCACGAAAGCCACTGATATTAAGTAATTCCCCATCTCTCTGTTGTTTTCTCATGTCCCCACATCTTTGCAGCTGGATAATCATTTCAGCCCAAACTGTTCATTCTGGAACTACTCGGAGCGTTCAATGACGGGCCAGTGGTCATCTCAGGGCTGCAGGCTGATGGAAACCAACAGCACACATACAACCTGCTCTTGTAGTCATCTAACCAACTTCGCTGTGCTGATGGTACACCACGAACCGGATGTAAGCGCGCACACACACACACACATTCCTCTACATTTATCACAGGCTGATTTATCACAAATCTGAATATAGCTCTCATACACATAAACAACGTTTTTCGCTTGCATGCAAGACACACGCACACATCTATACACAAGAGCAAAATACACAAATAAACAAACCGCAATTTCAGTTTGACATTTACTGGATTTTCATAAGTCACTCTCCCTCAGGCAGCCTATCCGTTTATACATTAACCTTATCCATCTCTCGCTCTCTCAGTATCCAGGAAGGATGCATGAGTTGATCCTCTTTGTGATCACGTGGGTGGGTATCGTCATTTCGCTGGTGTGTCTCGCCATCTGCATCTCCACCTTCTGCTTCCTGCGAGGTCTGCAGACAGACCGCAACACCATCCACAAGAACCTCTGCATCAACCTCTTCATCGCCGAGCTCCTCTTCCTCATCGGCATCGACAAGACGCAGTACCACGTGAGCAGTCTAATGATCTATATTAAGAGGAATATGTATTGAGAATGAATAATTAGATTTATTTGGATATTTAGTTGAAAAACTTAGAACAATTTAGTGTCCCCAACTGAGCAAGCCAAGCTGGTCTACTCTGGTTGGTCTACTCTGTTCTGATTGGTCAGATGGTCCAGTCTGTTGTGATTGGTCTATTCTGCTCTGATTGGCCGGACAGCCCAGGCTGTTGTGATTGGACTACTCTGCTCTGATTGGTCAGATTGCCCAGTCTCTTTCAATTGGCTTGCTCTGCTCTGATTGGTCAGATGGCCAAGTCTGTTGTGATTGGTTGTCTGCTTACAGTATGTGTCAGAAACAAAATGCGCATGACCATATCTGAATGTCAGCTCCGGATGCTTCCTCAGCACTTGATACACAGTGATACGAACAGTAATGATGACGTAGATAGTACTCATCCTTTGGAAGTGCATGCAATGTGGATTTGCATTCGTCTTCTCAAACCAAACTGTTCCAGTCTCAGTTACAACTACAGTGTTTGAGGGTCAAAGTAGATGTTGTTCGTGGGCAGCCAATTAAGACCATAATAGGCATTATGCAAATTTGTTATAAACCTACTTAGGTTTGAGCAGGAAATAAGACTGGAATTACTGATGACTTGTTTCAGGCAGTTCAAATTTTACATTTTAGAAACACAAACATTATCCTGTTAGCTTTTGTTATGCACACGATGGAGTAGTCTTGGAGCTAGATAAAACACTTTCACTCTAACTTGACAAAAAAAAGTCCTCCATGCAATATTATGCAACTCTGCTTTCATTCTGCACTGCTTACATATTCCAGATTTTTGGAGGAAAGCTGTATTATATGTTGATTGTGCATTTTCTGTGCCTTTAACCAGCTGCTCCTGCATTTGTTGATTCTTTGGGATGTAATTTTCACTTTGAACCACGCAAAATGAATTAGGTCGGTTTTAGTTACTTTTTCTGGTGTATTCTGTACTCCTGCTCTACTGAAGTGTAATGTCTTGTCAGGGACAATGTCTTCTTTTTTGGCCAATTGGCCAATTAAAACAGTACCCAGTGTGGTTCTTCTAGCATGGAACATAGTTTAACATTGACCATTGGAAGTATATCTAATGACAGTTGATGTTGATGAGGCTTGTGTTTTAGTCAGCCAACCAAAAATGAAAACCCTAGTGAAACAACGCTTCAGCAGAACAGAACAACTGTTTAAAACATTAACCACTGTGAACCCTGCTGATTTCAGATCGAAGATTATATGTGCTTGCATGTATCAGCTCTTAAGTATCAGCTCTTCTGTTTGTTTTTTTTGTTTAGTTTTTTGGATTCAAGAGCAGCTGATTAAATGCATAATCAATATTTCATACAGCTCTTTTAAGAAATGAAAAATAACATGGACCACATTTTAGCCATAAAAAAAAAGGATATTGTGACCTTAGTTTTATGATCATACAAATTGTGATACCCTTCACATCAGTTTATTGACACCCAAAGTTTCCTGTTGAAAGCAGTGGTGGTTCAATACATCGTCCGGATTTCAGGTTGCATCAGTATGTCGGGAATCAACATCATTTGACAAGATACCAAGGTTGCTTTAATGAGCTGTTCAGAAGAATAAAACCTAGTTTCCATGGAAACACTTACATTATTTGAAAGCTTAAAAATCAAACTTTCCAGATACATCAGTCACTCTACAAAACACATTCATAAAAGTTTCATTATTATGTGCTGTACATGGTGGGGAAGCTGTGCTGGGCAACGCTGGTAAAATGACTCTACCCTCTGATTCACTCCCACTATCCCACATGCTCTGATAATGATAGCTTTTGTAGGACTATACATTATTTGAATAACTGGTCAAAAAATAAATCTGTTAAATCTGATACTGATGCATAGAACTGAATAAACAATAATACATTTATATTTTATATTAATATATTTTCTGTCCAATTTTACTGTTACTTTCAATAAAACTGGTTATTTTATTTTATTAGCTTGTATTTCTTTAAATTCAGTATCATTAAAATTTGTGAATTTCAATAAAAAGTAAAATTACAATTACACTAAAATAGCAATAAAATAAATACAATAAAATTTAAAATAATAAATAAATAATTATTGAAAAGCATTTTAGGTTTTCGGCCAAGTGCATCCTGAATTTGTATCACTATATTAGGACTTACGTATTCATCTTACATTTCATACAGTTGATGGTGACAAACATAAAGCAGGGCAACAACTCACTGTGTGAGGAGCCTGTAGAATGCAGTTAGAATGACCCAATAATTCAAGATATCAGGGAAAAAATGCCCCTGTATGAGTTTTCTATCCTTTTACGAATAGCACAATTTCAAATGTGATATTGATTTTATACAACAGTTCAATACATAAGAAGTTAATATTGTCTCAAAAGTTTACACACCCATTGCAGAATCTGTGAAAATGTGAATCATTTTAACAAAATAAGAGGGATCATACAAAATGCATATAATCTTTTTTATTTAGTACTGTCCTGAATAAGATATTTTACATAACATATATTTTACAAAAAAATATAAATGACCCTGTTCAAAAGTGTATTTTTTATTCTTAATACTGTGTGTCATTCCCTGGATGGTACGGCTGGTATTTTGTGTGTGTGTGTGTGTGTTTTGTGATGGTTGTTCTTGAGTTCTTGAATTCCCTTTCAGTCAGTATACTACGAGTTACGTCAGTTACTGACGAAATGGGGGTTTCGCTTAGAAGCCAATCACCTTTGAAATCTACAAAACGAGCCAATGGCATGAAAATGAGAGGAGATACTTTGGCTGGTGGTCAGGGTGATCTGAGGGTGACGGTGTGGGCCAACCCGACGAACATTCCTCGGGCCACACCCCCTTCTGTCACACCGCAACCCGTGGTGTTGCCGGATGATGGCGCTGTTGTTTCCCGGGCTGGGCCCAGCGTGTCATTTGGCACACCGGCGGATGACGCCATGTCTCTCACCGCATCACAAGGTGGGCTGGATTCCTCTGGAGATGAAGATTCGGCTGTACTGCCTCCTTCAGGAGCTCCTGCATTGCCCGCTCCTGCATGCTTTCCCGGGCAGCTGAGAGCCTTGGGCTTGTGTGGAAACCTCTGCCATGTGCCGAGCGTTCGAGGCTGGATGATTGGTATCTGGGGGCGGCCCGTGCCGAAGGCAACCCCCAGTGCCCTTCTTCCCGGAAGTGCATGAGGAGGTGTCGAAATCGTGGAAATCTCCCCTGACTTTTCGCAATCGCTCGGCATCTCCGCCTTCGTTGCTCTCGATGGCGGCAAAAGAAAGGGTACACTGGGTTCCCCCCGGTTGAACGCTCTGTTGATGCAGCCCGCAGAGCGCTTCAACCTGGCACGGTGACCCTAAGCACCCGTCCAAAGCCTGTAGGTTTATGTCTACTCTGGTGGCGAAGACCTACAGAGCCGCGGGACAAGCCGTGTCCGCCCTGCATGCTATGGCCATCCTTCAGGTCTACCAGGCCAAGGTGCTCAGAGACATGCACAAGGGCAACGCTGACCCCGCACTTATGCAAGAGCTACGTGTGGCCACCGACCTCGCTCTACGAGCGACGAAGGTAACTTTGCGCTCTCTCGGTCAGGTGATGTCCACTTCGGTGGTCCAGGAGCGCCACCTATGGCTCAACCTGGCTGATATGCGGGAATCTGAGTGGACCCGGTTCCTCAATTCCCCCATTTCCCAGGCTGGGCTATTCGGTGGGGCGGTCGAGGATTTTGCCCAACAGTTCTCGGCCGCACAGAAGCAGACTGAGGCGATCAAACATATTCTGCCCCGGCGGCCAGCTGCTGCCTCCACCCAGCCTCCAGCACAGAAGCCTCAGCCTGCTCCCCGCCGAGGCCACCCTCCTGTGGTCTCGCCCCTCCCGCTAGGCCCCCAGCCTGCCAAACGGGTCTAAGCGGCTGTCCTGAGACAGGCGGCTCGGAGGTGATATCGGTTCTTTCCCAGGAGATGGTAGCAGGACCACTCCTTCCCCTAGTGGAGGGCCGGGGGAGAATCCTTGGTTTTCCCCTTCCGCCACTAGCCTCACAGTCGGCTAAACCCTATTCATGGTTAAAGAAAGAACTGACATATTCACCTCCAAGCCCCAAGAGGGCGCGGCTGATAGTGGGTGACGCGATCCAGCCTCACCACTCTCAGCCCCCTCTGTCGCCAGACCCCTGGCAGACGAGACCCCCGTGGAACGCTCGTCCTTCCCTGGTCTCCTCTGTCAGGGCGCGTAACTCGACCCTGCCCACACCTCGGGACGCTCCCACGCCTCCCATGTCTGGGCCGGTCGTTCCGACTCACTGCCCCATCGTGGGTACGCCTGTGGTTCGCATGACCCCGCTGGTTCAGTTTTTGGGAGCCTGGCTTGTGCTTCACAATCTGTCCAGCTGGCTCGCTCGCACCATCAGGCTCGGCTATGCGATTTAGTTCGCACAATCTCCTCCCCGGTTTTGGGGAGTCTGCTATACCATGGTGGGTGGCAACGCCCCTGTCATGCATGCGAGATCGCCACCCGACTGGCGAAGGGTGCGGTCGAGATTTTCACTCCAGCTGAGATGAAGTCCGAATTCTACAGCCCTTACTTCATTGTAACCAAGAAAAACGGTGGGTTACGACCGATCTTGGACCTGCGCGTCTTGAACCGAACCCTTCACAGGCTTCCATTCAAGATGTTGACAGCCAAATCGTTGAATGCGTTCGTCCATTGCATTGGTTTGCAGCGATCGACCTAAAGGACGCATACTTTCATGTCTCCATTCTCCCTCAACACAGACCTTTTCTACGGTTTGCCTTCGAGGGGCAGGCATATCATTACACGGTTCTCCCATTCGGGTTAGCCCTGTCCCCTCGCGTCTTCACGAAAGTCGTCGAGGCAGCCCTTGTGCCACTCAGGCAACACGGGGTTCGCATCCTGAACTACCCTGACAACTGGTTGATTCTGAGCCACTCTCGAGAGCAGGTTTGCGAACACAGGGACCTGGTACTCCAGCACCTAGCCCGTCTGGGCCTTTGGGTCAACTGGGAAAAGAGCAAAAAGACTCCTGGAAAGGACCCCAGCTCCAATGGCATGTCAATTGCCTCGAGTTGCTGGCCGTACGTCTTGCCCTGCACCGCTTCTGAGCTCTGCTCAAGGACAAGCATGTACTGGTCCGTTCAGACAACACGGTGACAGTAGCGTACATCAACCGACAAGGTGGTCTACGCTCCCGCCGGATGTCACAACTCGCCGGCCACCTCCTTTTATGGAGTCAGAAGCATCTAAGGTTGTTTCATGCCGTTCACATGCCGGGAGAACTGAACCGTGCAGCCGACGAGCTGTCATGTGTTCAGACGCTGTCGGGGGAATGGAGACTCCATCCCCAGATGGTCCAGCTGATTTGGGAACAGTTTGGTGATGCACAGATAGATCTGTTTGCCTCCCACGACTCTTCCCATTGCCGCTGGTATTACTCCCTGACCAAGGGAACTCTCGGCACGGATGCACTAGCGCATAGCTGGCCGCGGGGCCTACGCAAATATGCATTTCCCACAGTGAGCCTTCTCGCACAAGTTCTGTGCAAGATCAGGGAGGACAGGGAGCGGGTCCTTTTGGTCGCCCTGTACTGGCCCGGCCGGACCTGGTTCTCAGAACTAGTACTCCTTGCGACAGCCCCTCCCTGGTCGATCCCTCTGAGGAAGGACCTCCTTTGGCACCCACGTCCCGATCTTTGGAACCTACATGTGTGGGACCTGGATGGGACGCGGTAGGTTTGAGTACCCTGCCACCTCAGGTGGTGGCTACCATCACTTCCGCTAGGGCCTCGTTTACCAGACAAGCCTATGCGTTGAAGTGGAACCTCTTCGTCACCTGGTGCTCTTCTCGGCGAGAAGACCCCAGAAAATGCCCTATCGGGTCCGCGCTGTCCTTCCTCCAAGAAGGGTTAGAGCGAAGTCTGTCTCCCTTCACCCTGAAGATTTACATAGCCACTCTTTTGGCTCACCATGACCTGGTGGACTCTAAAATGGTTGGACAGCACAATCTTGCGAATCTAGAGCCTGTGTCCTCTCGTGTACTCGCCCCAAGTGGCCAGAGGTTCGGGTGTCATCGCTTGCTGCGCATCTCCACTCACATGAGCCTCTCAGCAGGCCCTGAGTTCCTCCAGCACTGTTGATGCCGACACCAGAGTGCATGCCCGGTTGGTCAGCCCTCGTGTTCCGGCTAGGTGCCTCCATGTGCATGGTTCCCCCTTTTGGTAACCCCCATATGTGTATTTCCACAGTAAGTCTCTTGAGCATGTGTCTTCCCTTGGCAAGCCACTTTGCCAACCCTGGGGTTGAAATATTCCACCTGCGGCTGGATACCTCAGTGTTTTTCCACATGCAGTCCCTACGGGGGTCATGTGTGTTTTCCTAAGTCCTCCCTTCGGGCAGGCATTGTGTTGCATTTCTCCACATGGGATATGCTTCCCAGTGTACCTTGGTATTGGCGTTGAGCCCAGTACCTTGTTCGTGCTCAGTCTCACGTCAGCCGTTGTGGCGAGATTGAATCGGGACCCCCATTTCGTCAGTAACTGATGTAACTCGTAGTGTACTGACTGAAAGGGAATGTCTCGGTTATGTATGTAACCCTCGTTCCCTGAAGGAAGTGAACGGAGACGTTACGTCTCCATGCCACTACCGCTGTACCGCTGAAACGGCCAGGCGCTTCAGCAGGTAAACATAATGCGAGTATGCAATGCGACGCACTTTATACCAACGCGGTGGGGCGGGGTTGCATTATGCAAATTCCACAGACCCATGGTATTTTCATACCATTGGCTCATTTTGTAGATCTCAAAGGCGATTGGCTTCTAAGCGAAACCCCCATTTCGTCAGTAACTGACGTAATGTCTCCGTTCCCTTCCTTCAGGGAACGAGGGTTACATACATAACTGAGACGTTTTCCAGCATCTTTTGCAAATTTGAACCCTCTCCAGCAGTGACTGAATGATTTTGAGATCCATCTTTTCCCACTGATGACAATTGAGAGACTCAAATACAAATATTGAAACATTTTTCAGTTTTTAATTTATAGATCAAGGTTTACTTCATTTGAGCAACAGAAGATACTAACATGTTTCCCGGAAGACAAATGAAGTCTTCATCCTGTTTGAAAGTTTTCACCCCCTCATTTAACACAATAATGGCTTTAACCTCTTATGTCTTTTTGAGAATAGTCATGACAATGCTCTATCCAAACTTAAAGGGCTGTAATTCAAAAATGCAGATTATTGCTGAAGTGAAAGCATTTCAAAATATGAAAGTATGAAAAAGTTATGGAAGGCCTGTCATATGTCATATGTGAAGTTGATATCACAAAAATTGAAGTCCCCATGAGATTTGGTTTAGACAATATACCATAAATAGCCACCGTGTGTCATCCACATTCCTTTGATTGTTTTTTTGATGCGGTTTCCTGTGAATTTCTGTCCAAATATCACTTCCATCACAAAACAGCCACCAAATATAAATATCCGACAATATGTGTTTTGTCAAGATTAGAAAAGATTTTGATTATAAAGTAGTTAAAATAAAGTTTCCATGGTAAAGCAACATCTGATTTCAAAACGGTTTTCACAGGATGATTTTTGAGTTTGTAAGCTTTCAAATGATACCTAATTTATTATAATTACTAAAATATATGATATGAAAAAAAAGGCGATCAAAAAATCGTCAGCGGGACGGTGACTGGGTGTAATTTCTCAGCCAAATTTGATGTGTGATTAATTAGATTAATTAATCGCCACATTGTGTAATTAATTTGATTTTAAAAAATGTAATCGCTTGACATCCCTAATATATGTATATATGTATATATACACTTATCTTTACTTATCTTCTTTTGTTCAAGTCTTCTCCCCTCCGAAATGTACTTCCTGTCAGGTTCAGCGCACAAATTGTGCTTAGCACGATTTGAGTCATGAATATTAATGTAGTTATGAGAAGTTTGCAATAAGTGATTTGCTGAAAGGTAGATGTTTTTAGGTGAGTGCACTTGCAATAGTGGGATCACTGTTTACCGCCTGCACATTCATCCAGCCAATCGATTGGCAGATGTGTCTTCTTAGAGTCCTTTTATGCAGCGGCTACATTTTATTTTCCTTCTCACTTCATCTCAGCAAAATAAAACACTTTCAAATGTGATTGTCATCCAGAAAGGCAGGTGGATTAATTTGTGTTTTTTCAAAGTGCTGGGGGACAGAGTTATATCCGAAGTCTCATATAAAAGCAAACTGTAATTTACATGTCAGTCAGAGGGTCTCCTCCTGTCTAAGTACTGTAAGTGTTTCTGAGCCTAAACAAAGTGCAATGTGGGGAAACACTTTATTTTGATGATCCACTTCTAGACATTCTACTAAGTATAAGTAACTTTGCAACTACTTGTTAACTAACACTCATTAGAGTATTAGTAGACTGTCTGCTTAATATCTGCTAACAATTGATGCTCCCCAACAGATATTCACTGACTATACTTATTCTACTAACCCTAACCTAACAGTCTACTAATACTATACAACACTACGTCTAGTTCACATGTAGCTGTATGCTATTTATAGTTAGTAGAATGTCGAAAGTGGATTTAAATAAAGTGTAACCCAATGTGGACCAGATTTAAAAAGATAGTTCACCCAGAAATGAACATTCTGTCATAATTTCCTCAAAAGTTTGAAAGTTTGACCTTCTTTCTTCTACGAAACACAAAAGAAGATTTTGAAGAATGTTGTTATTATTTTGTTTCCCATTGACTTCCATTGTGTTTTCTGTTCATACAATGAAAGTCAATGGGAAATTAAACTGTTTGGTTATCAACATTCTTCAAAATATCTTCTTTTTTGTTCCAGAAAAGAAAGAAAGTCATTCAGGTTTGGAATTTGTTTCATGTCTGGGTGAACTGTCCCTTTCAAGTCACTAAGTGAGTATCATCAAATTTACTTCTGATATGTTTCTCGCTAACCCCCTCTTCCCTCTCTTTGTCCAAACGCAGATTGCATGCCCCATTTTTGCGGGCCTGCTGCATTTCTTCTTCCTGGCTGCCTTCTCCTGGATGTGTCTGGAGGGAATCCAGCTTTATCTGATGCTGGTGGAGGTCTTCGAGAGCGAGTACTCACGGAAGAAATACTACTACCTGTGCGGATACTGCTTTCCCGCCCTGGTGGTGGGCATCTCGGCAGCTATTGACTATCGCAGCTACGGGACTAAAAAAGCGTACGTGTGAAGCAGTCTATTTGCACTCGTCCATACAAGGGTCATGGGTTTTTGAGCAGGAGACACGACCCCTCTTTAAACTCATTTGTTTCATTTAAATGGATTCCAGTAAAATGGCTCTCTGGGAGTTTAAATTCCAATTGCAGAATCATCTTTCACTAGGAAACATATACTGGTATTATGATGTAGTTTGGAGTTCAGTTGGAGATTGGTTGCTGTCATGTGATCCTGGCCTAACCAAGGTCATCATGTGAATTATAAATGAAGCCAGTTAAAGGTGTTGCAAGCACTTTTTTTTGGAATAGCATGCATAAATCTGTCAGATCTTGTTCTGATAAAATACTTTTAAAACAACACTTCTCAAGGGAGAATCCAACAATTTTTTAGCAATCAGAAACTAGCAAATTGGAGAACACTCCGGAAAACCTGGAAACATTAGGGAGTTTTAAAATAGTAATTCCCAGGCCTGGAAAACTTTTGGAAATAATTAAAATTTAAAAAGTTACATTTCTAAAGTGTTGTTTTATCTTTAAAATGTGTTGTGTGTGCTTTTGCTTATTCTTTTGTTTTATATATACTACTGCTGTCAATTGATTAAACATTTAAAAATATATTTTTTTCACTAATTAATCACAATTAAAAACATTTGTGTTTTTATTTTTAATATTTTATATTGTAATAATTTCACAGTTACTCTCCAAATTAATGTAAAGACAGTATATTTTAAATATTTGTTGTAATGGCATCTTTTTATGAAGGCCAGTATCACTAATACTAATACTGATACTGATGTCTCTATGAAATAGATTTTTTAAAAACATTAATGATAAACATTCAACATTACAGTATAATGGAAAGCTATCATTTTCAAAATTTATTAGGCTTTAAAAAATAACAACTTCTTATTTTCCTGTGGCCTTCTGTCTAACAGGATTATACATAAATTAAATACATTTATCAAACAATGTACAGTCTTAACTGCATAAATTATAAATGAAATATAGATTAATCCTTATTCAAGTTACAATTTTCTCTGTTACCCTTGTTATTTGATTAACATTAACTCTTTCCCGCCAGCATTTAAAAAAAACAAACAAATGTACACAAAATGTACAAAAATGTAATGGCCCATAGAATATTGTGTTGTATGAATATCTGAGCATGCCATATATCAAAAGAGCAGACCCTCTGCTTTAAAAAACGCATTTATGCATTTCTTTTTTATCAACACTTAAATATGGGCAAGTTTCATAAAAAAAGCCACATTTTTAACAAAAAGCTGAGAAAATGTGTATAACAGGGAAAACACGGAAACCTGGAAAATTCTGTGTTTGGCGGGGAAACGTTTTCTCACAAATAAAGGAAAATTCTGTGTTTGGCGGGGAAAGAGTTAAAGACGATAACAATGTTTATTTGATATTTGATGATAATGGTGCTCTGCTCTCGGTTATGTTCCTCATAAAGTTAATGACAGACATCACAGTAACTGGTTTATTAGGCTGCTGTCACTTTAAGATCTGCCGCTACCGAACATGGTGCAGATCTAACGCAAATCTCATTTTCTCACAACTCTTTTAAGTTCTTTTAAGGCGTTATTTAACTAAATTAAGACGGCTCTTATGAGAATACTCAACAAAATGTAATAATTATGCATAAAACACCATTACTTCCATTACACCCCCCCTCCTCAAAACCCGTCCGGGTCACAACACCAAATGTAACAAGTCAAATGTCTAATTTATTGTCTAGCAGAAGTTAACAAAATTACTTACAGCACCCTTAACTGAGCTGATTACTGCATGTGCAAGTGTGTGTCGCTCTGCGTGTTCGTGTGCATGCAAGTGTGTGTTGGTCTGTGTTTATGTGTGTGCGAGTATGGAAAAATAGCACAGCTGCAGACTTTTGAATGTTGACTACAGTGCAGAAAATGAGACGCTGACTCAGTGTGCTAATGATTAAAAACTGAGCTTAACCTTCAACTAGACTTTTATTGCTTTTATTAGCTTGTTTTTATGCCCAAAAATGTATCATGATGTTGATAGTAATAATATTTTAAGACAGTTTGCTATTATTTCAGTGCATTCCATGACACATAATTACCTACTTCATAAAGTGCATATGCGATTTTGCCTGTAATGAAGTGATCGTGCTTTGAACAGTGAAATGTTACCAATAAAGTTATTGTGTGTGTGTGTCTTGTATGTAGGTGCTGGTTGAGGGTGGATAACTACTTCATCTGGAGTTTTATCGGCCCTGTGTCCTTCATTATCATGGTATTGTTCTCTCCAAACATTCAGCGCTCTCTCTGCTTTGCTCACAGAGTTTGTTCTTTTTTTCCCCTCTGAAAAGTGCTGCGCTAGTCATATCAAACAAAGCACTTTTGTTCACCTATGGATCTGTTGCTGCTGACGACTATGTTTTGGCTGTAATATGCTTTATATGAGTGTGGAGTTTAGATTAGGTTTAGATACGGGAACTTGCTGACATTTTCATAATTACAATATATTTTACTAATGCGCTAGCTCTGTTTTTGTTGTTATTAGTTTGTGAGTAAAAAGTTATTTTTTTGTGTTTTTTTTTCTTAAGTTGTTTTCTTTCTTGCATTAGGTCTCTTATCTAACACGAACAGAGCGAACTTCTGTGTAAATGTTCGTATTGCCATTCTCATGTAAATCGTTGCATTTAATTGCAGCAATTTAAGCTAGAATGGTTTCACAAGCAATTTACACAGAAATTCTGCTTGTGTCTTATGGATGAGCTCCATTGTTAGGAAGAAACCAGGGGTTTAAATTGTCTTTCCTGTGTAGACATTTTCTAAAGGGTTTTTGTCCTGTTTTAAGACATTTTTGTCTATATAGTTACATTTCTAACACCTTTTTTTCCTTTCTCTTACCCTTAGTTAAACCTGGTGTTCCTTATGATAACACTTCACAAGATGATCCGTAACTCATCCGCGCTCAAACCTGACTCCAGCCGCCTGGACAACATCAAGTGAGTGTCTTTCATTGCAAAAATACATATTATAAATGTCTTTTTTGCTGTATGTTTATGTATTTGTGAATGTGTGCATGTTCTCACTCAGGTCCTGGGCTCTGGGGGCTATCGCACTGCTCTTCCTCTTGGGCCTGACCTGGGCCTTCGGCCTCCTCTTCATCAATGAGAACACCGTCATCATGGCGTACCTTTTCACCACCTTCAATGCCTTCCAGGGCATGTTCATCTTTATTTTCCACTGTGCTCTGCAGAAAAAGGTCAGTCCCATTAATGTTTCATACCCAGATAGTACTTTTGGGACACATTTGCTGCTAAATTTCCTCAGAAGTTTGCTAAATGTGGAAAAAGAAAAAAAAAAGTGTGGCGTCATCACAGGAGAAAGTCAAGTGGTCCAGATTAAAAAAAAAAATAAAAATAAAAAACCTTTAAAATGATTTTCTGGTAACACTTTATTTTAAGGGTCCAGAATAATGCATTAGTTAAGCATTAATTAATGATTAACTTGTTCTCAACAAAGCATTAGTAAAGCAAGAGCACACTAGTAATTAATGATTAACTTTACATTTCAAGGGCCCTGTATTATGCATTAGTTAAGTGTAAATAAATTAGTAATTACTCATTAACTTGTTTACAATTATGGATTAGTAAAGCACAAACACACTAGTAATTAATTATTAACTCAACATATAGTAAGGGCTTATTAGCCATTATTTATAATGTATTAACATTTAAATTATACATATTTATGGTCTAAATAAATATTAATTAATGATTAACTGAATGTACATTAAGTGACTTTTAGCCACTATTTACCACCGGATTAGCCATATATTATTTGTGTGTAGTGATGTAATTATATTTCTGATGCACCATCTATCAAGTTAAATGAACAATAAGCTAGTAATTATGTTTAATTAGCACAATTAGGTTTTGCAGTTATACATTGCTAAAATAGTGTAATAAAGGCAATTTGACCCCCTATTCTAAAGTGAAAGTTTAATCCTCATTAATTATGGCACTTATTGAGACATATTCAACTTTATTAACCAGAATAAGCCAATAATAAAGCCTAACTACCATTAATACAGTACTAATAAAGGCAATTTGACCCCCTATTCTAAAGTGACAGTTTTATCCTCATTAATTATGGCACTTATTGAGCAATATTTAAGTTTATTTACCAGAATAAGCCAATAATTAAGCCTAACTACACTCTAAAAAAAAGGTTCTATATGGCACCAAAAATGGTTCTTCATCGTAATCATAGAGGAACCACTTTTGGTGCTATATAGCACCATATCTTAACATGTTCTGTATATGGTAGCGGTGCTATATAGCACCTTAGTTAAAGAACCAGTGAAGAAATGCTGAAGAACCACCGAAGCACCAAAATTGGTGCTATATAGCACTTAAAAAGGTTCCCCTATGATTACGAGCCAAGAACCATTTTTGGTGCCATATAGAACCTTTTTTTTTAGAGTGTACCATTAATACAGTACTAATAAAGGCAATTTGACCCCCTATTCTAAAGTGACAGTTTTATCCTCATTAATTATGGCACTTATTCAGTGATATTTAAGTTTATCGACTAGAATAAGCCAATAATTAAGCCTATAAGTTAATAAGCAGCTTTTACGGACACAAAACGTTTTTTGTATATTTGGATAAATGGTGAAAGGTAACGTTAACATTGAAACAAAGTATTATGTATTACTGAAAAAGAAGAAAAAAAAACTTAAAAAATATTTTATATCATAAAAAAGATGTACAATTCCCCTTTTACCATTTTATAGATACATGTTATATCCCTAAACCCAAACATAACAAGCAGAGAATAAAAAAATGACAATACAACTTAATCAGCAGAAATGTTTTGGAATTTTTTTTATTTTAGTAACAATATAGCATTAAAATTATGTGTTGAGCCACTAATCTCGCTCAAACCTCTAAACCTACACATAACCATTTCTTAAAAGTATGTAACGTTAGGGTTAACGTTAGAAAAAACATAACAAAAGTGCAATCACAATCATTTCTTTATTGTGAAAATGTCAAAAGCGGTACCAATAGTAGTCCAAACGACGATGTGTTGCAGTCGGAGGTCCTCTCTGGCGATATAGAGAATTTAAGTTATTTAATTTAAGCTTCACTCCACTATTTGAAGGAGCGCGCGTTTCTCATTCAAACACTAAAACACGGCATGTCGCAATCTGTGACGAAGCAGGCGAGAGCCAATGAGCGTTTAATATCACTGCCGTAAAACAAGATTTTTGAATTCATAACGTGGGTGGGATTTGTTTATGGTCGCTGTTGAACATGAAGATGACGATCGCTGGATAAAGACGTTCCTCGTATGGATTCTTAAGATGTGGATTACAGCGAACAAATTAAATTGTTGTATTTTGTGAATTTATGTTGCGTTTTGGTGTACTTTCTAGTCATTCTGTCCACGGCAAACAAAATAAGTATTACAAGATAAATGATGGTTAAATGATTACAGAAATGTTATTCATTTTAGACTTTTAAAGTGTAATTTTGTTTAACATAATCCTTTAAACCGAGTTTGCAGCAGAAGTCACAAACAGCGAAATGCTTCGTGATGTCAATGTTGTATGTGTTAGATGAATGTAAACAAGACATTTTACATAAAAATACACATTCTTGTGCCATAATTAATGAGGATAAAACTTTCACTTTAGAATAGGGGGTCAAATGTCAAATTGCCTTTATTAGTACTGTATTAATGGTAGTTAGGCTTTATTATTGGCTTATTCTGGTTAATAAACTTAAATATCACTGAATAAGTGCCATAATTAATGACGATACAACTTTCACTTCAGAATAGGGGGTCAAATTGTCTTTACTACACTATTTTAGCAATTTATAACTGCAAAATCAGCAGTAATTAAACATAGGTTACTAGCTTATTGTTCAGTTAACTAAACAGAAAATACACAGAAATATAATTACATCACTACAGAAAAATAATATATGGCTTATTAAGTTGTAAATAATGGCTAATATGTCCTTACTGTAATGTTAAGTTAATCATTAATTACTATTGTGTCCATGCTTAACTAATGCATCATTGTGAACAAGCAAATCATTAATTACTAGTTTAACTAATGCATAATTACGGACCCTTAAAATGTAAAGTTAATCATTAATTACTAGTGTGTTCTTTCTTAACTAATGCTTAGTTGTGAACAAGTTAATCCTTAATTAATGCTTAACTAATGCATTATTCTGGACCCTTAAAATAAAGTGTTACCTATTGTGCATATCCTTTAATCATACAATGTTGGCATGTTTATAATCACTGAGATCCAAAATGTGAGGTACTTAGGGGGGTTCAGGGGCTTGCTCCCCCGAGAAAATTTTGATTTCCATAATCTACAAATGTGCATTTTAAGATGTTCTGAATGCCAAAACATTTGATAACAATAGCTTGAAAACCATGTCAGATATGACTGATTAAGTTTTTTTCATTTTAGTCAGTGAAGACAGTAAAACATATGTTTAACTGATATGTTTTATGAATAATTTTTGTAGACATGTTAATTTACTGAAGGCCAACAGGAAAGCTAGGTAACTAAATGTATTAAATTAATTCACAATATGCACACATTCATTACTAATCATATGCCCAATACAGGCTGAAAAAAGCTGAGCTTTTTTATTTACTGAGAGCTACAAATGGAATTATATTAATTTACAATATGCACACATTTCATTACTATTAATCTTATGCCTAATCTGAAGAAGACAGCTTTGTTAATATTTATTGTTTGTTAATTATATTATAAATCACACATAGGCCTATTTCAATTCAAAATGGCGAAATTAGACAAAAGTTTATTAATTTGCCTGAATATTTTTGTCATTTATTTAGCATTTCTGACTTAAAGAAGCAGCTCTCAAATATGAAATGTTTAGATTAGCTACATATCTCGCACTTGACGTCGAGTCGTGCTGCAAAAATTCACGCTCAGTCTCAGCAGCATCTGTGAACATAAAGCCCGCCGACTCTGATTTGATTGGTTTTCTCAAATATTTTGACATTGACGAGCGGTGACAGACCAATGAGGCTCAGATCAACGCACACACCTCTGCTTCTGACGTGCGCGCTATTCGCCGCCAAAGCGGATTGAAGAACACACTGATTAAAAGACAGGACGAAGGTGAAGCCTCCCGCAAGTTTCATATGTTATAAAGGTTAATCACAAATTTTTTTAGGGGGGCTGGGCAGAAGTTTAGGGGGGGCTGAAGCCCCCCTAAAAAGGGCCTAGTGACGCCCATGGTTAAAATGCATTATAATATTCACAGATTCATTGTTAAATCTGAAATTGGTTGTTTGCTGTGTTTTAATGCATTATAATGACATCACACAATGCATTATAAGGCATAATTAATGCATTAAAATACTTCTATAATGCATTATACATAAAGGCTTCAAGTAAAGTGTTACCGTAATTATGATATTAGTATAAAGTGGGTCAAAAAAGAACTCAATAAACTCTATAAAAACACACATGAATTTCACACCTGCAAAAACACATGTGCAACACATACTTTGCACATGGTAAACATGGTTTTAGAAAACTCGCACGTGAAACCCGTGTAGTGGCATGTGGAAAACGTGTTGAGAAATTCATGTGTTTTTTTTCTGTTAGGGTAAAGTTCAACTAATTGCATTTATTATGAATTTAAACTATAATAATTGTTGATTTAATTGCTGTTAACATGCAATGGAGTGCCTGAAAACACTTAAGTATAATCTTAAGTATGCTAAATTTTTAACTTTTTCACAAGGGACATTTGACCTTAATAAACAATATAATATAATTTACATTAGCTGCATTACTGCATCAGTCAACATGTGTAGTGTGTGTAAGTGCCAATGCTATGTGTTTCAGGTGCATAAGGAGTACAGCAAGTGCCTGCGTCATTCGTACTGCTGCAGTCGCGCCTCTACTACGAGCTCTCACGGATCGCTGAAGAATTCTGCCCTGCGTGCCAACAACCGCTACTACACCGGCAGCCAGGCACGTCATGCGGCGGTGCACCGACAGGTGACACACATGCACACTGACAGCATTACTATTTATAGACTGCTGTTCTATTCCATTTAACAGTACCATCACCTCATTCACCTATTTCAGAGCCGAATTCGTCGTATGTGGAACGACACGGTGCGAAAGCAGACAGAGTCATCCTTCATGGCCGGAGACATCAACAGCACGCCTACCCTCAATCGTGGTGAGACACTCTTTCAGCCGTAGAATTTCCCAGCATGCACCTCTCTACATATGTGTCTGTGCTTAAAGGGGTCATATTTTTTTCTGAGGTCGCTTTCAAAGAAAAGTCAGTTCAATCAGCAGCCATATTTGCTTCTATTGCAGGCATGCAAGACCAAGAAATATTGAAAGATAAGAAAGTGCTGGCCAAACTCACATTTAAATTACATATTTCAAATCAGCAACAAACTTTGACATGAACTGTCCCTTATGACTTCATCAATTGGCGATAGGCTTTTATTTAGTAGGCAGGGCTCATTCCGCCATATTGCGTGTACTTTTTCCCATTCATTTTTCAAATTAGTTTTTCATGACCATTTTCTTCCCTCTCTTTAGCTCTTAGAATGAAACTGGCTATTTTTATATGGCTACGCTTTTACATTGCTCAAACACAGGCTCTGGGTTTTGCTGTCGTGGTTATTTACAGTTGTTTCTGCCATTTTTCCATATAACAGCTTTGTAATTACAGTACATTGAGACATATTTACCAGTAATCTAGGCTGAAATGTGCCACACAAAATGACTGGAATGTTTAGTTACTTCAGCTGTTCTTTTCTAATGTTGGGATCCAAAATTTGGATGATTTTCCCATATTTTAATTAGTTAGTTATGGTGTTTAATAATAATGGTACTTCCTAATTACGTGAATGTGGTTGTCGACCAGCGTTATTGTAGAATTATTTATATACTATTATAGTATTTATTAATTATTTGAATTAGCTTGCATTTTCATATTTTCAGCTTTCATTTTAAATGTTGTTTTAGTATTTCAACTTAGGCAACATTTCAAAGTTACACATAGTAATATACCCTGTTAATTCTGCAATAAAAATATATTACTTTGCATTGATCTGACCAGACAGCCAAACTATGGTAGCCGCCACCAGTGTTGGGGAAGCAATTTTGTGTTACTCCCTAAAAAAGTAACTAAATGCGTTACTTAGTTACTTTTTATGGAAAGTAATGTGTTAAATTATTTTTGCGTTACTTTTTCTCACCTCTGCTGAGCTTGCTTTTTTTAATTAAAAAAATATATATAAAGTTATATTTTTCACAACAAAAGTGACATGAATAAGCCTCAGGCTGAAGGAAATGCAAATTCACGCGTGTACAGTAGTGGATCAACGAAGGTCAGCAGCAAAGACATTGGTTAATAAAGTGAGATTAAATACATAAAGTATATTTGTGTAATTTAATATATTTAATTACTGCAGGTTTGCGTAATATTCTAAGAATGCATTTCATTGTTTTTATTAATTTTGAGTAATACCGAATCGTTTTTGAGCAAGTGAGATGAGTAAATGCATGCTCACATTTATTCTAAAACTACCATAACCATCATGTTCACACAGCGCACACAACACCTCTGCATTTACGTTTTCTCTCAACATAGGCCCTGTCCCAAATGGCCCATTTCATATGCACTTTCGGTCTAGTGTACCGAGTGCAGGTGACCGTAGAGAAGTCCATGAGACCGTAGGGTGTCCCATTTGTCATTTTAGGTTTCAGAAGGGTGCTCGCGAGCGGCCTCTTTGCAGTCGATGTGCGCCCTTGATGCGCACTTTTGCTGACTTCTTCCCGACAGTGAAAGCGGTGTTATGTCACGAAAGTGTGGACTCGTAGGAAGACCAAGTGTTTAAGGTGCCATTTGGGACAGGGCCATAGGGACAAGAGAGCTGTCAGTCAATAAATGGAAAAACAAAGTAACTTTTTTATTACTAAGAGTAACTCAGATATGTTATTGTAAATTTTAAGTAATGCGTTACTTTACTAGTTACTTGAAAAAGTAATCAGTTACTTGTAATGCGTTAACCCCCAACACCCTGCCATAACCAATTGACGGCCCTGCACTATGATCAGATGCTTTCTGAACTGCTGTTTTCTCACCGCTGTCATTTTTGTTGTGCATTTATTTTATTAAAAAGAATGTGCGCAAAACATATTCACATATTAATCTAAATATCACTCTCAGTGGGCGGCGTCAGGATGTTCGCTAGCAGTACATCACTGCTCACATATTTTGAACTTCTTTTTACCCCAGAGCGAAGAACGAAAAATGTAATTATATCGGGTCCTTAAGTAATAGTGAACAGAGAGAAGGTGGAGAGAATGTGAAAGGCATTCTATTTCCAGCACCGGATCTGGATTGTGACGTCACCACCATTGTGATCGTCCCAGGGATCAGTGTTTGTTGGAGGAGAGGGGGGTGATGACAGAGAAGCTGCAGCTAAATCAACCGCCACTCTTTATGCTAATTCTATCCATTTTGTTTTTAATGAAGTGATTAGCCGCCGAATGAACGGGGGGTAATTACTCTAATTGAGGAGAATGACAGTAGCGTCCTCACTGCAGTGTGCCGATTGTTGCTTTCCGGGGACTTTAATCAAGGCGAGAGAGAGAGACAGAGAATGTACGAGACAGAAAGGAAGATCTAAACCATATAGCGGCAAAAAAAAAGAAGAGAAGAATAGATTCTGGGGAGAGGAAACGGCAGGGTTTTGTGCCACGGGAGAAAAGTTTTTAGCTGTTACAAGAGTGAATGGCAGTCAGAAGTAGAGATAGAGGGTAATGAAAGGGCGTGTATGTGTACTCCGCTGTTTTTATCAGAGTCATCTCCTATCACTCTCATTTCCCACTTCACCGCCGTGTGAAGTCTATTCTGTGCTTCCAAGAGTCTCCGTCGTACCTCCACCTCCCTCCCGCTGGCCTAGATTCCCCCTCATGTTTAGACACTCCTGTGAGATGTTTACAGGAATTAAAGGAATGTTCCGGGTTTAATACAAGTGAAGCTTATTGACAGGATTTGTGGCATAATGTAGATTCAATCCTTGAGACTGCTGGTAGCAACAGAGGACCTTTTTACAGCTGCATTTACATTCATTCAGGGAAATCAAACTCTTTTAGGTGGGGCTATACTATAAAAGTATAGGTGGGTGGAGTTTGTGTCAAGTAAACAGATCAGTCTTCGTCTGGTATCCGTATCGCCTCTACGAAGTTAACAAAATTAGTGCATCATTTGCACAGCTGGGATTGTGCGCTTTAGCGGCATTGCATCGTCATGACAGACTGAATAGGTCACACTAGTCTCATGTTTAAGGATTGTTGGTATGATTAACATTGTGTTTACTACATTGTACATTTCAGTTTTTAGTAGATCTGAGGAATGAGTCTAAATTATTTTCTGTGATAATCAATGTTATGCCACAAATGCTGATGGCACAGCTTTACTTTTATTGAACTTAGAACATTCCTGCAAAAGGTAAGAAATGTGCATAGCATGTGTGTAAGAAAGGCGAGCGCGAGCGAACGCACGTCTAAAATTAATTCTTGAGGCGGTCCTCTCTGATAGATGATAGCACGAGAGCGCAGGGTTGCACTTTGCCTCAGTCCACTCTATGTCATACTGGCCTCTTTTTAATTTCATGGCATTTCTGTCTGAAAGCCTCGGGCTGCAGCTCTGCGCCTGCATTATGGGCCATACTGAATGTTCCATTTCTCTGAGTCACATTTGTCTACTGCAAGCGTTCACATTTCACTGGGAAATGAACCCACATTTCAGTGGCTGCTCTGTGAAACTACATAATGGCAAATATTACCATTTCCCTCCCAATGACTCCATCTGACAGTGAGGCATGGAATTACGCTCCACAACTACTCTTCAAATACATTTCGGCTTCACTACAAATATAAACACTTCATCAAATCAGCCATTACAACATCACACGCAGACATTAAGGTTTTTCTTTTTGGTGAAATGTTAAACACAATAAACATACTGTAGAGTGGCTTCTGCTTAACCTTAATGTGAAGTGCAAACAGCTATTCCATAAAGCTCATATTACGTATTATTCCTCTTAAAACTGATAGTTCCTGTATCCTTGATGCTCACGGTTAGTATAGCGTTTCAGCACAAACAAAATGACAGGTTTGATGCGATTATATCACTACAAAGCAAAGGCTAACTGTTAGCCTAAGGCTAACAAAGGCTAACAAAGCAAAGGCTAAGATGGACATTGATTTTATTTACATGTCTGCTACTGTATATTCTTAAGCAGAAGTATACCACTATTTTTTTAAACACAAATAACATTTTAACAAACATTTTGTGTAAAAAAAATGTGATGAAGCAATTATGAAGTGACAATAGCCATAAGAACAATAAGACAATCCCCTAACTAGTAATAACGTAACTAACTATTTTAGGTGGTGATTTCATATGAATGTGAATCATACGAAATGCTAAATTTTTAGCATGTCCATCAGTACCTTACTGTTTAATGTTGGAATGAAATGGAAATTGCGATCGCCGGAGTCCCATTTTTTTCCCTGTTGTTATGCATATCTGAGTGAAATGGCTTGTCAAACAAGAAAAACATTTGGGTGGGACTTGATTTTGTCTATGGGGAATTGATTGGGTGGTTGGATGGATTAATACATTGTAATGAATACAGCAAAATTCCATAACAAAAAATTTACCATTTTGATGTCATGGTCTCTTCAAATAATGGTTATAAAATGATGATGTTTGTGTTAAGAAGTTTCTTTGCTTTTCCTTTTTAGGCACAATGGGGAACCATCTTCTGACTAACCCTGTGCTGCAAACTCGAACAGGAAGCTCTCCCTACAACACGCTGCTGGCTGAGACGTTTACCCCGCCCTCGCCTGGCGTCTTCAACTCTACCGGTAAGTGTGTGTAGATTTTAGTATGTGCCTACTAAAAATAACAGATCCCTTTAACATCTAAATCGTTGTCAAAATGTGCTCTAAATTTGCCAAAATGTCATCCAGATTGTATCTATAAAAGTAGCATAGTTTAAGAGACTATGGGCCAGATTTACTAAACAGGGCAAATTAGCTTGAGAGTGTAATTCCATAAAAGCACCGATTAGAGTGGAAAGTTCTGCATATGATCTACTGATGATGTGGATACAGACACAGCCGGATCATTTCCATAATGACCAACACAATCTACCAAGAGCAGTGCAAATTAGCGTCTGGTTTAAAACATGCTTTTTTTGGGCAGTAAATAATGCCGTAAATACGGTAAATTGACAAGCCGCAACAATAGCTGTTTCCACGCCTTTTCAGCACTAAATTATCACTGTGTCTTTAGTAAATCCTGACAGTAGATTTTTTTAACGCCAAAAGAGGGTTTGCGCTGGAGCAAGCTGTTAATAAATCTGGCCATAAATCAAGTTTCCTTCATGTTGCACATACTGTGCTGTAGAGTTTAGATTCTCTGCCCGAGCACAAACCCGAGCTGATATTTCCCACCACTATCCTTGGGCCAGGTCGGGCCGGGCCCTTGATCAAGCATTTGTGTTTTTTAATCATTACTTTATTAGCCTAATTGGGTGGACAGAATGCTATGCCTTAATCAGAAATAATATATATATATATATATATATATATATATATATATATATATATATATATATATATATATATATATATATATATATATATATATATATATATATATATATATATATATATATTAGCAACGTAAGAACTAATACTACAACTAAGAGACAAATGTGTACAAAGTTGCACAAGTCAGGATTAGTCTAAAAATGCAGGTTAAACTCGCAGCACATGCAGTTTATGGAGCAAGGCATTCTGAACAGAACCGCTCTGAGACGCCAGACTTGAGCTGCTTGCGTGAACACTGCCCATTGCTCAACTAGCCTATTTCTTTTCGTTTCGAATTGTTTCGTTTAAAAGTAGACATTTCAAGCTTTATATACATATATTTCTCATGTCTGTGAGTCAAGTAGCCTGCTGAGTTTTGGTTTATTTATGAGACGTGCTCCAGGTCATGTGCAATGAAAGTGATCGCTCCGGCACCTTCATGTCACATTTATTGTCTGCTATAGACCATTTGTTTCTTATTTATTAAATCCAGGCAATTGGCTGATGAAACATTGTTTTACAATTAAGATACAATTTATACAAAATTAAATGCACTTTAAAGAAAGTCTTTCTACAAAACAAAACTTAATGAAGTGGTCAAAATCATTTGTGACCCACTCACATCTTTGCACTTTTCATAATCAGATGAAATAAAAAATAACATTATAATATTTAAACATAAATATCAAACAAAATACATTGTTTAATGGCTACAACAAGTATAGTAGGCTACAGTACAGATAAATGTCATGTCTGAGCGGGATTTGAGTGAACTTCATTTTACCAGTGAGCGGTTCATGAGTGGAGCGGATTATTGAGCTGAGCGTCACACCAGTCCGCTTCGCTCATTACAGGCTCCTTCTTGTCAGAACGCCCACGTATTAAAAAAATGGTCAGGTTTAAAAAGGACTCTGGCTCATAATTACAGTTAATGTGTCAGGCCGAGCTCGGACACAACGTGCACGGGCTCGGGTAGGGTCGGGCTTGATTTTTTTGAGCCCGATCTAATCTCTACTGTGCTGTGGATATCAACTTGTCTTGGATGTTTCTCCTAAAACCTCTTAGGAAAAACTAAGATATATGTGTGACATGTGCTGGCAAAAGGAGTCGGAATGTGCACAGGCTAATTTCAAGCTACAGGCAAAACAAATGAAAAATATAGATTTTCACAAAAATCAGTTCATCAAGCCCTTATCTAGCGATCCCAATGTTCCAAATACAAATGAAACATCCAAAAAGTATCTTTATTTGTACGTTTTCTGGGAGGAGTACCTTAGCCTTGTCCATGAAAACAACCTTACTCGCACTGACTGACACATCTGAAGCACAGAAAGACGCCTCTCACAGCGTGCGATATACACAGAATTACTGTACTTCAAAAGATCTGTCTTGGCGAGTATTCACACAAACATTATCTGTTATATCTTGTGAACGTTTGGTTAACTGTTGGGGAAAACATCTGATGTGTGACATTATATAACATCCGTGTCTGTTTCATTAATGGTGATCAAACAATTGTGGTACAATTGATTGGTGATTTTGATTTGGAACCTTCATTAAAAAAAAAATCAAAATTGACTCTATCGACTTCAGACAGATGTAGCTCAAGGCCTGTTCACACCGCAACGATTTTCGCACACGTTTATCGCTGACGTTTAATGCCTCGTGACTAAACAAAGGGCGCCAATGTGAGTGTGCACACCGACGCGCAAAACGCTAGGCGTAAAATCCTCATTTAAAAAAAAAAAACGCCTTGGGTTGTTTTGGGTTTTTTTGACGTGTCGCGTTAAAAACTGGCTGACCAATGAGATTGACACTTTAGTTCACGTGCCTGGAGCTGCTGAAGTTACAGTAAAACACGTCTTGGTGGCGCTCAAGCATAAAACGGTCTGGCCGAGCACACATTGATATGAAAAATGTGTGTGAATGGTTTTGCACTTAAATACTGTCTCTTTTCTTCTGTGTGACAAGCGAGTGTCAAAAGCGTAAAGTGACACAGCACCACCTTCTGTACCAGGAGCGCCATCTACTGAATTTGCATGTTCACTCGGCAAATCGCCAGTGAAAATTGCTTGGGTGTGAACACAAAGACGCGCCGAAAACGCTGGCGATAAGCGCGTGTGAAAATCGTCCCGGTGTGCACAGGCCTTCAGTCATTTTTTGTCAGATTCAAACAAACCGAAACATCATTCTGAAGGGAATAGAATTTTAAAGGTCCCGTTCTTCGTGATCCCATTGTTCAAACTTTAGTTAGTCTGTAATGTTGCTGTTAGAGCATAAATAATACCTGTAAAATTATAAAGCTCAAAGTTCAATGCCAAGCGAGATATTTTATTTAACAGAAGTTCCCTTTCAAAGCCTACAGCGAATGGCTGGCTTGGACTACATCCTGGTACTTCCTTCATAAGTGACGTCAGTAGAACAGTAGAACAGACTAACCTCCGCCCACAAGAATACGTGAAAAAAGGGGGCGTGGTCTTGTTGCTGTCCCACGTGGAGAAGAGGACGTGTCGCGTGGAGAAAAGGAATTGTTGCGTTTGAGTGTGTTTGTCGCCATGTCGTCGAGATGCTGTTATTTTCATCCCGGAGTCAAATCACCTTTGTTTGGCTTTCCCAGGGACGCTGTAGAGATCATTAAGCGCATATATATCTCCCGTTTAGAGGCGTGACCTTTCCACGTGCGCTAAGCTGCTGTCGAATCACAACACAGGAACCGTGCCACGTTTGCTAAGCTGCGGTCAAATCACAACACGGGAACCGCTGGCACAATCAGAACTCGTTACGTATTTCTGAAGGAGGGACTTCATAAAATAAAGGAAGTCATCAGCCGTTTTTAGGACAGTGAAAACAGCGGTGTACAGATAAGTCAATTGTGTTAAAAATACTGTTTTTTTTTACACACGAAACATGAACACATGTTATATTGCACACTGTAAACACAATCAAAGCTTCAAAAAAACACGAAGAACGGGACCTTTAAAAATAACTATAACTAATTTTTGAAAATTTGCTCAGTGTGACTCATTTGCCAGCACAGTTCACATATAGTGAATTATTATTATAATTTAAAATAACTGTTTTATTTTAATATGTTTTAAAAATGTAATTTCTTCATGTGATTCCAAAGCTGGATTTTCAGCATCAATTATTCCAGTCTTCAGTGTCACATGATCCTTCAGAAATCATTCAAATATGCAGAAAAATATTTATTATTAGCAATGCTGAAAACAGTTCTGCTGCTTAATAATCCTGTGGAATTCATTATACATTTTTCCCAGGATTCTTTGATGAATAGAAAGATCAAAAGAACAGCATTTGTTTGAAATACTAATCTTTTGTAACATAAATATCTTTATTGTCACTTTTGTTCAATTTAATGCAAATTTTCTCAATCAAAGTATTAAAATGGGAAATATTTTAGTTGATATGTCTCTTTTAGAAAGCTTAATCACAAAAGAGAATTACAATTGTTTCTCCAAGATTTTTGTTAAAATTGTATTTCTCTTAAGAAACATCTGAAACAAAGTAGCAAAATAAACTTTTTTCTTGAGCTTTCTTTCTATGAACAAGCATCCTCTGAGCAATATAAAAATCCTACGGGATGTTTTATTATTATTACTATAATTATCATTGTATATGCCATTTCTTCCACAGCATATGTGTCACTAATGGTATTCATGTGCGGTGATCTGTGCACATATGCTGTGTGTGTATGGGTCTGTGCGTCTCCCTCTGTGTGTGAGTTTACACCCTGTCGGTCTGTCAGTGTGATTCAGAGTGGTTGACAGGGACTGACCATCTGGCCAGCGTTTTAACCCCTCCTGCTGGAAAGACAGACCAGAGCATCGATTAAAGCTAGGGCTGAAGTTGAGTGACTGACAACGGAGCGAGAGAGGAAAGCATTCCCGGGAGATTCGCCGCAGAGTATCGGCATGGCTCTGCCCGTGCCACACACACATATGGCCAGGCTAGTGTGTAGGCTTCGCTCTCTTGCCATACCATTCGCCTCCATGTGCCGAATGAGAGGCAGCGAGAGAGAAATATAGCTGCGGTTTCCATGTCAGTGGGATGAAATTTAAGACAGCGTCTCTGTTGAATATTTTAAACGTTCCCTCTCTGTGTAATGTGTCAGGCTGACGGTGCGCCGCTCAGCTCGGCTTGGCTGAGAGGACATTTTTAGAATGCTTATGGAGAGGAAGTAGGAGGAGGGCCTCATTAGAATGTCTAATTACTCTCTCTCTGCACAGAGGAGCGTTGATTAAAATCATACCGGGCATTAATATTTAAACCCCCGCACGCCTCGGCCTGTGCCACCACACGCATCTCCTGCGTTCAATGCACGCCGACGAGTTAAAAGAATATCACAACATCTCTGCCGTGTGAATGGGCGCGTGAAATAAACATCGTCTTGACTTTGAGGTTGAAGTGTGAATAACGTCTCGCCGAATAATGATTATGCCAAAACCAAACAATAAGGCTTTGAGAACCCGCTCCGCAGTTCCCAACTCCTCAGACAAAAAGACGGATGTTTTGATCTTAAACTCCTCCTTAATAGTGTGATCAAACACTATTAGCTGTTAGCTAACTCTGGTGCAATTACTATTAATTGTACATTGTCCCTGTAAAAATAAACAATAAAGTAAAGTAAAGTACATCAATGGTTTTAATGTCTAAGCTGAGGGAATAATCAAACTCACTCACCTAAAGTGTATAAACATTAAGTGAGCACTTTCTATCTTTTGTATTTCTTTTGTAGCATTGGAAAGTGAATTCTTAAACAAAAATTGTTGTTGTATTTAGTATAAATTAATCTCTTTCTTCAGCGTTTATTCTGCATTGTAGCAGAGTCCACTTTTCTGGATTGCTGTCACCATTTGATCCGATCGTCAGCTTGATCGGGATGCAAAGCTTGAGGTCGTTGTGCAGCGTGTCGAGCCACCGCTGCTTCGATCATCCCTTCGGTCGCTTTCCGATGACTTCCAGCTGGAAGCGCGTTGTATGGTCAACACGCAAAACATGGCCATACCACCGAAGCAAGGCTTCACGTAGCTTGTCAGATATTAAGGCAACACCAGGGGCACGGGAAGAAGGTAGGGGGGGGGGGGGGGGGGGGGGTCACCACATTTGAATAAGAAACAATATTGAGTCTATAAAACACTAGGCACAACAAGCATATCGGTTTAAACAGCATACACCGGGACATTTGACTGCACATCACATTTTTGACATTGTTGATCCTTCTTGCAATCGTAATGCAATGGACTATGGCCTACATTAAACCTTTAAATAAAATGTTTTATTTATATACAATAAAAGAGCCTGCACAGCGACAGGAAATAAAATGAATGCAAAAAACTGCCTACCTTACCAGAGCATGTGAGTGAAGCGGAGCGGAGCTCCACTCATGAACCGCTAACCGGTAAAACGCTGTGTGCTCAAATCCCACTTCGACATGAAATTTCTCTGTACTGTTGCATAGCCTACTATACTTGTTGTCAAATCCCCAGAAAAATAAGGCTCTAATTAAATTATAAATTATATAATTTGTTCTGTCTTTGTGGCTTTTAGAGTAATTCAACAATTTGTGTGACATTTTGCTGACATTAATTTTGTGGGGATTTCAAGAAAAGGAAGGCAGTTCCATGTAAAGCTCAATGTAGAAATATATAAAACCTTGATCACTTTTGTTGTCTTTGTTTTGTCTAACTTTGCCCTCCATTGGCCTCACCATGGATCCACAGGAACTTTCCGTGACCCAAGTAAGACTCTTTCCACTTTCAGGCTTATGGTTATTTTCAGTGTTTTATAGGCTAATTTTGCAGAATGATAACCTCTTCATGTGTGCAGTGAAGCCCGTGCTTCTATGTACACAATTTACGTCCCTGGTAATGACTTGCCTCTGTCCATAAACCTATTAATCTTGTAATGGAAGTTGCTTTCTCCATTATTGATTTAATCCCATATTATGTTGCTGTGAATCCCCATCTTGATTAAAATAGGTAATGAAGTGCTCACTTCTCCCTCTTCTTTATCATTTGCTTACCTCCTCTCCTTTGCTCCCTCAACAGAGAGCACACTGTCTAAGAACCGAGACCATGGAGGCATGGAGACACTACCTCTGAATGGGAACTTCAACAACAGTTATTCTTTGCGCAGCGTCGGGGGTTCAGGTGCTCCCGGGGGAAGCTGTGACTTCCTGGGAGGCGGAGGTGGAGATAGCCCCCCTCCCCTTCTCAACCCCCGCGGCTCAGAAACTCTTGGCGGCATACGGAGAAACCTCTCAGATGCTGCAGCATTCGAGAAGATGATCATATCTGAACTTGTGCACAATAATCTACGAGGCGGTGGAGGGGCTGGGGGCGGTGACCGAACATGTGGCAGCCTTGTCAGAGGACATGGGCACTTGGGCATGGGGCGGGTTGGAGGTGGGCCCGAGCCGGTGATAGGCATGGAGGACGACGAAGACTTTTGTTCGAGAGAAGCGCGTCAGCGCACACCACAAGACGTGGAACTGCTGTACAAAGCTCTGGAGGAGCCCTTGCTGCTTCAGCGCGGCAAATCTGTGCTCTACCAGAGTGACCCTGAAGAGTCCGAAAGCTACACACCCGACCTGACCGAGAGTTTGGGCCACAGCGGTCACAGTGGCCAAAGTGCAGCAGGCCACGGGCACAACGGAGCTCCCGATTCGCCTGCGCGGGACTCCCTCTACACCAGCATCACCAACCTACGAGACTCACCTTACCCTGACAGCAGCCCAGAGCCACTAGAAGTAGTTCCACGCTCAGCCCAGCCTCCCGAGGAGCTATACTACAGCTCGGGTCGGCCTGCCATAGGCTCTCGCGGAGCCCCCATGCAGACCTTCTACCAGGCTCCACCTAGGAGACCGAGCACTGAAGCGCACCCCGCCCCTGAGCCCCCCCACAGTGAGGGAGATGGACAGATGCAGTTGGTCACAAGCCTGTGACTACAAGGGAGAGGTGGAGGAGTAAGAGCACCACAGGGTCTGATGCAAAGTGCTGATGCCGATGATGGACTCCTCTCCTGTCTCTGACGCCCTCCTCATGTCTGGTTGCCTTTTAGATCTTTCATTTGTTTTGAAGTAAGAGGTAAGGAAAGCCTAAACAGGGAGAGCGACAGAGAGGTTTGTCTCCATGGCAGCAGGCTCTCTGAAGTGCTGTGTAACCACTTTGCTTTCTCATCAGCATCATTTTCTCCTCCCTCCTCACACACACACATACATACAAAAACAGCAAGTCCAACTAACTGCCTTCTCTCAATGGACGCCACCGCCTTCAGCTCTCTCTGCTCCAAGAATACCGTCAAGAATCACACCGGGCTTCTATTTCTGTCTTTTATTTCATGTCACATCTTTAAAATGTTACTTTGGCGCAACTCCTTACCTTCACTTTCCTTTCTGTCTTTCTCCATCATTATTTGATGAGAGCTGTTACGTGAGGAAATGGGGGTATGCCATTATACTGCAAGTGACAAAAATCTCTCTGAAAGCTCTTCAGTGTTGCCAAAAATAACTGTTTTTGAGCCAGGACACAAACTGGAATCTACACACACACACACACACTCACAGAAGTGCTTGTTACTGAACATAAAGAGTGTGAACATATGCTCACGAAAAAGGAAAACAAGGACTATTGTTCAGACACAGGTAGCAGGAAGCTGCCTCAGTGGAGTTGCCTTTATTTCTCTCTCTGAACTGACTCTTCTGTACAGAACAACCACAGAGACTGGGAACTGGGGGAGGGGTGGGGGGCGTTAGGACACAACCCATCGTCAGCTGGGTTGTTTGAAGCAGCTCGACCATGGGACCTCTCATGAATGAAACCCTGTAGAGTGGATTAAGGAGTGAAGCTGCTCTCCAAATCACTGATGGATGTTGTAGGTGGACGTGCTGTATCACCTGTGTTATTGTGGCTAGAGGAATTTTTTTGCTACTGCTCCAGCCATTCTCCGAGTCCGACCTCTGTACATACGAACCACATGAAAGCAAAAGCAAGTCTTATTCTACTCGTCTCCTGTACATAGATGAACAAAAGCAACAAAAAAGTATCAAATACTATAAAAAACAGTTATTGTACTGCAACAGAAATTGAAAAGAGTCGGAAATAAAGATGTTTTGAAGTTTGTGACCTGAACACTAAGCCAATCTCTCGCTCTCTCTTTCTTTTGCTCTCTCTGGCCCTTGTTCGGTCCTGCCCTGGAGCACCGTGGTGCCAGGAAATCTAATTGTCTGCCAAGAGACAGCGAGAGAGAGACAGAGAGACAGAAAGAGAAGGATTTTACATACAAACAAGATAAAACCTGGCACAATTTTTGTGTAATATAACCCATTACATTGTTGGTAATGTTTGACCTTCAACATTCCCAGACAGGAAGTGTTTGACATGAATGAAAGGGGAATACACTGTGCCTCAGGGGTGCACTGGTGCATTGTGTGTTGATTGACAGCAGCCATAATGTATTGCTGGTTATATTTTATCTGGAGGATGTAATAGATATCAGATGACTAGATGAATAGAATATAAGATATTTAGGTGAAAAAAAAATGGGGGCATATTCGGAAAAGTTTCAGTCGCAAACCCTAGATTGTATTTGACTGTTTTTACATAACGATATCAGCAATTGTTTCTGAATCTGGTGTGACAGTTGATTTACAGTTTGTATGTGTATGTCTGAACGTGAACATTTGGATGCCTGTGAAACAGAGTGTGTGCGTGTGTGTCTCAGAGGCTATTTTTACTGGGTTACATGGACCCGCATTAGAAGGACAGGAAGCAGAGTAAATCTATATATATATATATATAAAAGCTCAGTATAAGCTTCCAGCTAAAAGACTTTGTTAAAGGTATTTTAAATGTTATTTTGCCAGTCAGGTGGGTCCCACTGAGATTTAAAACAAAACATAATTGCATTCATTGAGCGAAAGGAACATCTGACCAATGATACAGCCTCTGCGGTTTAGAATCCCTATATGCAAATGAGCTGCATAGCCTATTGAACAAAAGAGAGGTATTCATGAGTGCTCCACCCCTCTGAAGTCTGCTCAATCTTCAACTCTTTCATGTCTGATGTTTTATTTATTAATATTTATTTGTCTGTTTTGATTATTTATGCACATATTCATTTATTCAGTGTGCTTTTCATTCTGTGTACAGAGCATATGTGAGGGTAACAAGAGTGTGCTATATTTTGAAGAGCATACTAACATACTACTCTTACTACTGCTGCAGTATATACTATGTATTCTGTGCAAAATATGCAGATTTTCTCCCAAATGACCTTGTACATTTGGCAGAATGAGTGGTAAACTACAGAGGCTGAATTCAGAATGGCATAGTACTCTTACTATTTCTGCAATCATAAGGTAGAAGAAATATTAAGAGTAAAATGCTAGTAAATAGAAATCTGCCCATTTACTGCATAGAATTCTGTGTCCCCTAGTGCAATGTGGTTTACTTGAACTTTAATTTCCTGACTGATGGATGAGCTGAAAATGTCTTGTAATTATTTGATTGGACTGCCAAAACTAAATACATTTTATTTGCCAAATAACTTATTCTATTCCCAATGTTATTTAGACATCAGGACATGAGGTCATGTGACAACAGTGTGCATGTTTGAAATGTTTATTGTGGAACATTTGTCTACTGTTTCACTTGCTGTTGTTTTAAAACACAGTTTATACTATGCAGTAAGTAGTAAGCTAGTATGCCATTACAAACATAGCCATGGAGAGAAAGAGAGAGAGCAGGGTTGAGTATCCATGTTTAATGAAAGAGGTGATGTCAAACCTACTGTACATGAGTGTGCAGCTGGTTTAGAGAAGGTCTGCTACATTCGCTGTCAGAGGTGGCGAACGTTGTGGATCCTGAATGTACTGTATGTCCTATCTGCACTCTCTCTTTCACTGCCTCTTACTATAGTAAGTCTTCTAAGGGGACGTGTGTGCAATCCATTGCATGGTAACTTGTACTGATTGACACAGGGTCAGTATGTTCACCGGTGTGCTGGCCAGAAGGTGGTTAGTACACCCGGTCCTATATTTAGCCCGAGGCATGTATGATCAGCTTTTATTTAAGCAATGACCTGAACAGTTTTTTTTCTCTTGCTTTTCTTGCAAAAATGTTCCATGTTGATAAGTAGGACCAGCTTCAACTGGTCAGCAGGTTTGACCGTTTGAATGTATTGTCATACACCATTGTGAACTGGCTCTCTTCGAGCTTAAGATGCTCTCTAAGGAGATCTGCTTCTGTCTCATGGCCCTCTGCCCACCTGGCACCACACCGCTGCTGTTTTACCCTCTTACCCTGCTGCACCGGTCCGTGGGGGAGGCTGTTTACCTCTCCCCCTCCATCCCTGGAGACATCTGATGTGCGTCACGTTTTGTGCATCTCTACGTTTTCTGCCCTTGCTTGCTTTTATTTCCCATTGACCCTTCTTCTGCATTCCCCCTACCTACACCATTCTCTCCCTCCCTGCTTAGCTCACCAAATTATTTTTACATGGCTTTCCTAGCTGAGTGTTAATGTGTGAAGATTTGTTATGTTAGTCAATGGCTTTGTTTACATGGGACTGAAGAGATAATGTAGTACAGTGTTGAATATGGTGATAATGACAGTGATTATGCACTGTAGTAAACTGCTAGATTAAAGCCCGCTCCGAGGGACTGTTACCACCTCCAAAATCCCCATACAATCCCTGATTATCATAATAATACTAAGAGCTATAATCTAGTGAAGTCGACCCACCATGTTCCCGCTCTTTGGGTTTCTCCCTTTGTCTTTCCCCCCTCTCGCTCTTTGAGGGCACTTGTGTTCGCTGTTCTGTAGATGTGAAAGGAATCACCCGGATCCACTCTCCATATCAGCCTCGTTTTCATGTCTTCACATTCAAATGGAGAAGCAACGAGTGCATGAGAAGGCCCAGACGGAATTTGCTGCTTTTCCCCCATTTTTATGTAGAATGAGTTTAAAAACGATACAATTATCAGCTTATTATTGGCTAAAACCCTAATGAAATTTTCTAAATATAAAAAGAACTCCTGAAATTGCTCCTATTTTGATGAATTTCCTTTTGAGTTTGGGCTGGACATATCAAAGGGTGTGTCCCTACTTTATATATCCTGCCTTTAGTTTATATCACTCATGATCCATGATTTGCTGGAATCAGGGGAGCAATATTCTGATTCTGGAGCAATTGATTGGACAAAAATGTACACGCCCATGAGTGCAAGATGAGTCATCAATATATTTTGGTCTGTTTTCCCAACTAGAAAAAGTACATTTTACTAGTGTATATCTTCTAAAAGTTCATTTCATCAGTGTTTTGGAGTATAAAACTACTTAAAAAGTCTCAATGGTGTTTTAATAATGAAACTGTCAGGGGAAAATGTCATGGGGTTTTAATAATGAAACTCAAGTGGGGGGAGTTGATTACAACTTTGCATTTCAAATTCTGCTGAAAAACCTTGAGCGCAGATTTCATGTGGGCCTGCGAGACAGAGAGGACATATAAAGGTCCTCTTTCCAGTCTCTTGTCCCTCGCCTGCACTCCTGTGATATGACAGTCTCTCACCCTGCTGTCATTCCAATCCTCAGCTGGGGCCTGGCACCAGAGAGCTAGAGTCATGATCTCTGATCACGAGCCGCCCCCTTTGCTTTTAGAGCCACATGTTGACTTGATGTCCAGATAGTAGGGTAGATATAATAAAAGAGAGAGAGTGATGACCAAGTCATTCACTGCTGTCAAAACAACATGAAGCATCAGCCCTGGGCAAAATACCCCACCTGCTCGGCCGCACCATGTCTGACAGGCAAAGAGAACCCCTGGAGTTATCTGACATATTTTATTGGGATCCCTCAGTCACTGAGCGATCAACACTTTCCTGTAACATGGCCACATTTTAACACCACCACAGCCACCAAAGGAGAGACCATTCTAACAGATCTCCCTTACCCCTTTTTTCCATCGAAATGGTGATTGAGGAATGCATGAACCTTTCTCACAACTGGCCCACATTTACAATGACTTGAGAGCTGAACGATGATGTGACTGACTATGTTGCTACTTATCCTGTCTACGAACAAACAGTGCTTTTCTTTCTTTTAAGGTGCAGTCACATTTACCTTTGCCATATTCAGTCATTTCAATACACTCTTAGAAAAGAAAATATATAAAAGCGGTCACTGGGGTGGTACCCTTTCAAAAGGTACATCTTTGTACCTAAAGAGTGCCTATTATTACCTCAAATTATTATTACCCCTTGCTGATTTCACACAATTTCACTTTGACCAACTGATAGCTGCTTGATTTGACACTACTGACAATGGATTTTTTTTTTGCTGGCAGACCTTTTTTTTCGCACACGGCCCCCAGCTAACAAAAATATGTTCTAAGGATATTTTGCTAACGTTCTCATTACATTATAAACACGTTACTTTGCAATTTTATCATTCAGTATACATTACGGGAATGTTACTTTTGAATACTTTCTGAACATATTCTGAAACAAGTAGCAATAATTAAAAAAAACATTAGATGAACATCCAACTAAATGTTTCAGGTAAAAAACAGTTACACTTTATTTTAAGGTGATGTAGTTACATTGTACTTACTCCAATAAGTACTGAGTAATATTAATGAACTTACTATAGAGTAACGGTTAGGGTTTGGTTTAGGGTTAGTTACTAATTATGCATCATGCATAAATACATGTAGTAACCTGTAACTATGTCACCCAAAAATACTTTTTGAGAACACTATTAAAGACCATATAACTTTTAATTCATGTTTTATGAATTTTACTGGAATAACTTTTGTTCATAACTTTGAACTTTGATATTTGTTATAACTTTTGAACACCTTGCCACACAGTTCTGAGAACATTTCCTGCTCACTGGACCCTCTTGGTCAATCTTGGATGTACATAAAAAGTCAGACCGAAATTTTGTAAATGCAACTACACACAATATTTGTAAATTAGAGCAATAAGCCACAAGAGACCGAGCATCACATGAGGCAGAGTGCTTAAAACCTCATTTAACCGTGGTAAAATAAGTGTAAATCACAGGTTTGAGTGCTTATTGTTGAAAATAAACAACAACAATAAATTTAAAGAAACAAATGTTTAATAAATAGTTATGTTTATTAATAATAATTAGAATAAATATTTCTTCTGCTAAATAATATAATTAAAATGGGTGATATTATCTAGAATATAGATGCTAATAATAGTGTTTCAGGAGTATCAACATTTTACAACAAAGTTTAAACTTTCCGTTTTTGAAAATAATCTTTTTTCAGATTGACAGGGAAATTACAATTATTATAGAGGCTGTTACATGTGGCAAAAAGGACATTAGTGGTTTTGGTTTACAATTTAAGGGGACGTTGCAGAGCCCAGAACCACCTTTTTTTTCTTTTCTTCAAATAAAATGTGGGGCCAGACTGGGTTTTACCCAGCACTGCGTCGATGGAAAAGGGGTAACTGTCACAAGCATGGAGAGAGAACAGGCAAGCAGTAGTTTTAAACTGACGTCTACACACTAATAATGTAGTATTATTTTGACATTGGTCTCTTGAAGTGTGTCTGGGCAAGAAACAGCACCTGTACCGTGGCTTTGAGAATGTGACATGAGCTCACTGGGGAGGTTCAAGCCAGTAACTGTTAACCAGCTGTCCGTCAGTCTTTAACAAGCTGGGTGACGCCAGAACACAGAGCTCTGGGTAATACAGACTCCCAAAACTGTTTCTACCGTGATCACAAAACACAAACCTGTGAGCTGTGTAGTTTTTTTTTTTGTGTTTTTTTTTTGTGGTACTCTGTACAGAAATGTTAAGAGGATATACAAAACTTAAAGCAAGGGCATTTTTACATATTTAAGTTTGGTCAATCTCAAGCGTTTTATAGCTTCTTTTAGGCATGCCTTTGACTGTATGTTTGCATATTAACTGTATGTTTGACCAGAGGGGCTGCGTGGGCCATCACTCAGGAGATGGATGGGTTATAAAATGGTCTTCTAGGAGAATCACCGCCTTATCATACGGCAAGTTTCTTTAAGAAAAACCCAGTCTGTTTGTTCAGCGTTGTGTTCATTTCCTGTCAGGGTTTGGTGGTTTTGAGAAAGAGGGCAGGGGACAGAATCATCCTAGAATGTATTAGGCCTTCATGAATTGGACTATCATATAAATAAGTACAATGTTGTGTGACCGAGCAGTATTAGACATTGTATAAGAAACAAGAATGTGAGGGAAGGAGTCATCAAAGTCCAGTCAATGACCCTGTCATGGAGGTTCTGTATCTTTTTCATTATTTTTTTAGTTTTTTCTGAACTCATTGTTTTATTTGAACAACTTTTTGATTAAACTATGATGCTTGGGTCCCGTGTAACAGGAGGATTAATGTGATTTTTACTAAAGAATGATATGTGTTTTATTTCTCACCGTCATTGCTTTGACAGCTGTTTGGGCCAAAGGGGATGGTTTTATGTAAGCGTTTGCGTTATTGCAGGTCAGTACGACCCTGTATCAGCACATATTAATAAAAAATTACTAAAACCGAACATTGGTCATGTCATTTCTGTGGTGAATCAAAAATCATGCAATCACTGGACAAATTAACGTTCCGGTGTGTTATCTTTCTCCACCAATATTTCCAGGTTGTGCGAATTAAAGGGACCGTAACCTGAACCTATTTATTTATTTTTTTTACTTTTTTTTTAGTTTTGCTTTGCCCTGAGAATTACTTATAATGGCAGCCAAGGTTTCTTGCACAAAAACAAATGTAATTACATTTTACTTAACTCTTTTCCAACCTCTGTGACTTTTAGAATTACACAGGCAGTTTCAACGCTTTGTCACTCAGGGACTTTTGGGAATCTGCTTTTTTGCTGTTTTTCACCATTTTTTACATGCACAAAGCATCAATTTGTCAGTATTTTACTGTAAAATATAATGTGATGTTAAACCATTTACACATTTTCAACATATATGGTATAGTTCAGTAACTTTTTAGAGGTTTTAACTGTTGCATTTTCACAGTATTTTTTCCTTCAGAAAGCTATGCAGAGACATAGCTTCCCCATAACCAGGAACATTACATTTACATTCACTGGATTTCAAGATAACAATATGAATAGTAGTATTTTCTTCATCTGGTGCTAAATTATAGAAGCCTCATAACTCAAGTTAAGGTCTGACCGTTTTCTAACTGAAATCGGCATGGTTGTCAGGATGTTTCTGTAATTTGGTCCCTGGTGTTTAGGAATAATAGGAGTGTCTTACTTCCTCATTGACTATTCACTATGACTAGTGATTAGTGGTTACAACTAAGGTTAGTTGTGGAAAGGAAATTTGGGGAATTTTAGTTGTGACCTGAAGAGCCTCTCCGCTATATTACATGAGAATAAGTGCCTCAGAGAAAGACCTAATGTTATTTTTTTTCCTTTTTCCTTTTTAAAACCTTTTAAACTAACAAACAACTTTTATTTTCTGACACACAGTGGGAAGGTGTTTACTTTGCATCCAAATATATTCCTCGTTGTAACTCTGAAAATGAATATAACTCATGAAGCGCTAAAGCCTGTAGTTAATTTGTTCATAAGGGTGCCAGCAGGTCATCCTATTTCACAGAATCGCTACATTTAACCTCCTTGGCGTATCTACAGAAGACGAGAATGAACCAGCCAAGCAGCCTCTATTCACTCTTTCATGCTCCTCTGAACTATGGAGATGAGACATCGCAATTCTTTTGTGCTTTCTTGAAAACAGCCCTTTTCTGCCCTAAAATCAAGCAAACAGCAAAAAAAAGTGCTTTTGTATGCATCCAGCGCCCACTCAGGGTACATTATGAGCGACCACAACACCTACCCACCTTGGAGCTGCACCAAATAGGTCCATTTCATGTAGATCGGCTTGTCTGGACGAAAGATCCTACATTTGTGAGGGTTTAATGTTGTCGTGGATGAAATCTTTGGCGTATTTTGTGGATATATGGAGAATAAAAGATATATATATATTAAATCAGAAAATGGAGGACATTCCTCTTCACTATGCAATTGCAGACCCTGTTATAAAGCACAATATAAAGAGGCATGAGGTGAGTAGAGCGCAGTAAATTAATGAAACTAATGGGTTTCACTTTGGTACTGCTGTCTTTTGTCTGAGAGGCTCGATTTGCAGATAAAAAGCAGCACACAGGGACATCCATTTAAGAGGCCTGTGAAAGACGCTGTCAGCGAATAAAGTGATTTTAGAATTTTTCCACATGGTGTTTTAGTGTGTATGTCAGAGTTTATACAAGGATGTGTTTTTGAGTATTTTGGGCTGCGTCATTATATTTTCATGGTTCTCTCCTGAGGCCGCTGTCTCTGCGGAGTTTGGTCATTGTATCTTCTCCGTTTCATTGAGCAGAAAGAGGCCTGAGAGCTGTTCATTTTATGTTACGAATGAAGGCTTGATTTACTAAGGCTTTGGATCTATTAATGTAGTTAGATGTGCAAAGTAGTGCATATTGGCAGTTTTTGAGAGTTAATGAGAGTTAATGTAATTTGGACCGTACCTCTATACACGTGCAAAATACAGTGGCGTGACAATGCAAATGGATTAAATTGTGCCCACAAAGTGATTTTGCAGGCATGAAAGTAATTTCAGAAGCGGTAACTGCGTGTGCAAATTAATGCGACTGAATGGCAGGTATTAATCTGATTCTCATGGTGCGTCGTACTGCTATTTTAGCAAAATAGAGATTTGGAGAGCAGATAATATTTCTGCTATACCACTAACACACACATTTATGTGACACAAAATTATTTTTGGTTTGTGCATTAGTGTTGAACCACAATGATGGTTTGAAATTATTTTTGGTGGATGCCCATGGTGCAATGCCTTTAAAAATTATTTACATACAGGCTTTTATATATTATAGAAGGCATAAATAATCATAGTTGAAATTATTGGGATGGTATTTGAGCACTGTCAGTTAACAGCACAGCACATGTTCTCAACTTGTTTGGCTATGGGACCCACATTTTCCACGGTCATTAAGCAATGAACCAAGATTGTTTTTAGGAATTTGATACACTATTATTGCCATTATTACCTTTATGACATCCCAATTCTTAATCTGTAGGGTTAAATATGGAGTTGGCCCACCCTGATTGTGTTTATGGGAATTTTTTACCATTCTTCTAGAAGCACATTTGTGAGGTCAGGCACTGATGTTGGACGAGAAGGCCTGGTTTGCAGTCTCCACTCTAATTCATCCCAAAGGTGTTTTATCAGCTTGAGGCGCAGGCCAGTCAAGTTCCTCCACACCAAACTCACTCATCCATGTCTTTATGGACCTTGCTTTGTGCACTGGTGATGTTGGAACAGGAAGGGGCTATCCCCAAACTGTTCCCACAAAGTTGGGAGCATAAAATTATCCAAAATGTCTTGGTATACTGAAGCATTAAGAGTTCCTTTCACTGGAACTAAGGGGCCAAGCCCAACCCCTGAAAAGCAACCACACCATAATCCCCCATCCACCAAACTTTAAGGCTGGGACACACCAACCCAATGTCAAAGAACTAGCAGCAACAAAAGCCGACGGTGTTGTCGCCTCTCATCGGCCGTGTCTGGGCCAAAAAGCTGCACTTGAACACACCGAGAGAACTACAGTCAACTGTCAACTAGCATGTGTGCTCTGCGCCTGCATGTAAATGAGACATTTTTCTGTTTCTGCAGATATATTCGTCTATATTCGTCATTCAAAAGGCAAACCAACACTCCAGGCTGCAGATACAAAAACCGCAAACAATTCAGTTTGCGCTTTCCTTTTTGAATATCAAATTTTTTTTTATTTTTATGTCCTGCTGATTACGTTCTTTATTCCACTCCGCTTGTTAATTTTAAAATGTTCGCCCATGAATACTCCCATAAGATGATGTAAAACTAGAACAGCCTTCTATCTGTACCATTTTGACTTCTGTGCATGCTGTTATGCTATTATTCTCATGCACTGACTCATTTGCTAAGCTGAACAGCCAAACAGAGTTCTCTCTCTCACCGACGTTCCAACGCCGATTCTACATGTTGAATTGGCCCAAAAAACCCTGATGCTGTCCAACTAGAGCCAACGGTGCTGAACACACTGGAAAAAAACGGCCCAACGTTGCCTGACGCCCGATCATTTGCTTAATGTGTCCCGAGCTTTACACTTGGCACAGTGCAGTCAGGCAAGTACTGTTCTCCTTTCAACTGCCAAATCCAGACTCGTCCATTGGATTGCCAGACAGAGAAGCGTGATTGATCACTCCAGAGAACACATCTACACTGCTCTAGAGTCCAGTGGCGGTGTGCTTTCCACCATTTCATCCGACACTTTGCATTGCACTTGGTGATGTAAGGTTTGGATGCAGCTGCTCAGCCATGGAAACCCATTCCATGAAGCTCTCTACACACTGTTCTTGAGCTAATCGGAAGGCCACACGAAGTTTGGAGGTCTGTAGCTATTGAGTCTGCAGAAAGTTGGTGACTTCTGCACACTGTGCGCCTCAGCATGTGCTGACCCTGCTGGCCTGTTCTGTGATTTTACGTGGCCTACCACTTCGTGGATGAGTTGCTATTGTTCCCAATTTTTTTCACAAAGGAAATTTCACAAATTAACTTATTGCACAGGTGGCAACCTATCACGGTACCACACTTAAATTCACTGAGCTCCTGAGAGTGACCCATTCTTTCACAAATATTTGTAGAAGCATCTGCATGCCTAGGTGCTTGCTTTTATACACATTTGGCTATGGAAGCAATTGGAACACTTGAATTCAATGATTTGGAGGGGTGTCCCAATACTTTGTGATGTTTTATTAACAAATTACAGGAGAAGCACGTTCAGATAATTAAACCTAACTAAACACAAGTCGAGCACCCTCAGATAATTAAACCCGATTAAACACATGTGGAGCACATCAAGCCAATCAATTTAATCAACAATAAGCATATTTACCTTCTACCTTCTTTGAAGAGAATGGCTTAGTCATAAAACCAACTGTAAAGTGTTCATCTAGGGGTCAGGTTGATGCACACCTTTTAGATTTTTATTAATAAAATAAGAGTTAATAAAATAAACTGTCAAATTACATGAAAATATGGATATTTATTTCACTAGGCTACTGTATGGGCTCATACACAAAATATGCTAGATTTAAATGTCATAGCTGTTTCCCTCATACGAATGTGGTTATCCATTTGTCTGTCTAACCTTTTCTCCAGTGCAGAAGCAGTGCTGTTCCCTCTGCTCCCGCAGGAGCTCAGTTTCTCTGGCTAATTTCTCCACTGCTGCAGCAGTGCTGTTCCCTCAGCTCCCGCAGGAGCTCAGTTTCTCTGGCTAATTTCTCCACTGCCGCAGCAGTGCTGTTCCCTCAGCTCCCGCAGGAGCCCAGTTTCTCTGAATACATTTTATCCACTTCCGCAGCAGTGCTGTTCCCTCTGCTCCCGCAGGAGCTCAGTTTCTCTGGCTAATTTCTCCACTGCCGCAGCAGTGCTGTTCCCTCTGCTCCCGCAGGAGCTCTGTTTCTCTGGCTAATTTCTCCACTGTCACAGCAGTGCTGTTCCCTCTGCTCCCGCAGGAGCTCAGTTTCTCTGGCTAATTTCTCCACTGCCGCAGCAGTGCTGTTCCCTCAGCTCCCGCAGGAGCCCAGTTTCTCTGAATACATTTTATCCACTTCCGCAGCAGTGCTGTTCCCTCTGCTCCCGCAGGAGCTCAGTTTCTCTGGCTAATTTCTCCACTGCCGCAGCAGTGCTGTTCCCTCTGCTCCCGCAGGAGCTCTGTTTCTCTGGCTAATTTCTCCACTGTCACAGCAGTGCTGTTCCCTCTGCTCCCGCAGGAGCTCAGTTTCTCTGGCTAATTTCTCCACTGCCGCAGCAGTGCTGTTCCCTCTGCTCCCGCAGTAGCTCAGTTTAGCTGGCTAATTTCTCCACTGCCGCAGCAGTGCTGTTCCCTCAGCTCCCGCAGGAGCCCAGTTTCTCTGAATACATTTTCTCCACTTCCGCAGCAGTGCTGTTCTCTCTGCTCCCGCAGGAGTTCAGTTTCTCTGGCTAATTTCTCCACTGCCGCAGCAGTGCTGTTTCCTCTGCTCCCGCAGGAGCCCAGTTTCTCTGGCTAATTTCTCCACTTCCACAGCAGTGCTTTTCCCTCTGCTCCCGCAGGAGCCCAGTTTCTCTGGCTAATTTCTCCACTGCCACAGCAGTGCTGTTTCCTCAGCTTCCGCAGGAGCTCAGTTTCTCTGAATACATTTTCTCCACTGCCGCAGCAGTGCTGTTCCCTCTGCTCCCGCAGGAGTTCAGTTTCTCTGGCTAATTTCTCCACTGCCGCAGCAGTGCTGTTTCCTCTGCTCCCGCAGGAGCTCAGTTTCTCTGGCTAATTTCTCCACTGCCGCAGCAGTGCTGTTCCCTCTGCTCCCGCAGGAGCTCAGTTTCTATGGCTAATTTCTCCACTGCTGCAGCAGTGCTGTTTCCTCTATTCCCGCAGGAGCTCAGTTTCTCTGGCTAATTTCTCCACTGTCACAGCAGTGCTGTTCCCTCAGCTCCCGCAGGAGCCCAGTTTCTATGAATAAATGTTCTCCACTTCCGCAGCAGTGCTGTTCCCTCTGCTCCCGCAGGAGCTCAGTTTCTCTGGCTAATTTCTCCACTTCCACAGCAGTGCTTTTCCCTCTGCTCCCGCAGGAGCCCAGTTTCTCTGGCTAATTTCTCCACTGCCACAGCAGTGCTGTTTCCTCAGCTTCCGCAGGAGCTCAGTTTCTCTGAATAAATTTTCTCCACTGCCGCAGCAGTGCTGTTCCCTCTGCTCCCGCAGGAGCTCAGTTTCTCTGGCTAATTTCTCCACTTCCACAGCAGTGCTTTTCCCTCTGCTCCCGCAGGAGCCCAGTTTCTCTGGCTAATTTCTCCACTGCCACAGCAGTGCTGTTTCCTCAGCTTCCGCAGGAGCTCAGTTTCTCTGAATAAATTTTCTCCACTGCCGCAGCAGTGCTGTTCCCTCTGCTCCCGCAGGAGCTCAGTTTCTCTGGCTAATTTCTCCACTGCCGCAGCACTGATGTTCCCTGATGTTTAAGATGTTTAAAGCATTCCACTTCTCTTATAACATGCATACCCTCGAATTTTCTCTCCTTTCAATCAACTCGTTTCCTATCTTAATACCGTTAAGGGCCTCCAAGTTGGGTCCATCAAATGCTACCTGAGCGGCATCAATTTTTTCCGCAATTGTTGTATGGGGCTCCCTCCCAAGGAAATTCACGAACCTCCCTCCTGATCAAGGGTTCAGCGATCACAATACTAAATGTCCTCTCAAAATGTATCCATACCCTTCGTACAGGTTACCAGCCCCTCAGTGCAGCTTGCACACTCAACACTGCCTATTGTAGCTTTTTGGGTTCCTAGGATGCTCAGAAAATTACGACCAAAATTGTGATGGCAAAACTATATCGTACTTAATCAAGCGAAGCAAGACTGCCAAAAAAAAAAAACACATCTTCCTATCTTTTCTCCTTTTCCATCTAGTGAGGCTTACCCATCCAAAGCAGCGAGTCTTGATCTCCTGTCGGATGCTGCAAGAGCTCTCCTGGACAGTGGCTATCTTTTCCTCTTTTCCGTCTGGCGAGGCTTACTCATCCGATGCTTTGAGCTTGAGCTCCCGTCGGATACCGTGAAGGCCCTCTAGGCCAGCATCCATCTTTTTCTTTCTCTGACCAGCGAGGATTCCCTTTCCGATGCCTTGAGAATTGTTCTCCCATCAGATGCGGCGAGGGCCCTCCAGGTTGCTATCAATTTTTTTCTTTTTTCCATCCAGCGAGGCTTGCTCCTCCAATACCGCGAGTCTTGAGCTCCTTTCGGACACCACAGAGCTCTCCAGGTCTATGCCTATCCCATCTCTTTTCTCCGTCCAGTGAGGCTTACCTGATACCGCGAGCCTTGATCTCCTTTCGGATGCAGAAAGAGCTCTCCTGGGCGAACATCCATGCTTTACCTTCCACCTGTCCGCCAGCGAAGCTTACCCATCTGATACAGCGAGTATTGATCTCCCATCAGATGTCGGCGAGAGCTTCCTGGCCGGGTGTTTCATTTCTCTTTCACCGTGCCGTCGGCCGATAGGACCCACTCACCTGACACCAGAAATTGCTCCTGGTGGAGGCTGGGTGGGCCCCCATGGTCAGTCGTTTCTTTTTAATTGCGCCGCCCCGTCTGTCGGTCAGTAGGGCTCACCCGTCTGACGCCACGAGTATTGATCTCCTGTCAGATGCAGCCTGAGCCTTCCTGATCGACCGTTCCAAACAACGCGCCCTCCGTTCACCAGCCAGTAGGGGGCCCTCTGGTTGGGCGATTTAAATTATGTTGCTCCCCTTTCTTTCGACCGGTAGGGCTTTTTCCGTCTGATACAGTGAGCTTTGGCCTCCCATTGGATGTCCCAAGAGCCTTCCCGATCAGTCGTTCTAAATTAGGGCTGCTCCTCATTTATCGGCCGGTAGGGCTTGTTTCTCGTCTGTTGCAGTGAGCCTGGCCCCCCTCAGATGTTGCAAGAGCCTTCCCGATTGGTAATTTTAAATGAAGGCTGCCCCCCGTTCACCAGCTAGTAGGGGGCCCTCTGGTTGGGCGATTTAAATGATGTTGCTCCCCTTTCTTTCGACCGGTAGGGCTTTTTCCGTCTGATACAGTGAGCCTTGGCCTCCCATTGGATGTCGCAAGAGCCTTCCCGAGCGGTCGTTCTAAATTAGGGCTGCTCCTCATTTATCGGCCAGTAGGGCTTGTTTCTCGTCTGTTGCAGTGAGCCTGGCCCCCCTCAGATGTTGCAAGAGCCTTCCCGATCTGTAATTTTAAATTAAGGCTGCTTCTTGTTTATCGGCCGGTACGGTTTTTTACGTCTGTTGCAGTGAGCCTGGCCCCCCTCAGACATGGCAAAAGCCTTCCTGATCGATCATTCCAAATCAAGGTTGCTCCCAGTCCATCGGCCAGTAGGGCCTGTCCGCCCGATGCCGTGAGCTGCTCCCATCAGAGGCAACACAGGCCTTCCTGGTCAAGCAACCAGGCTTATCAAAGCGCCAGCCCACCAATTATCTGCGTATTTGGGGGTTTTCTGGTGGCTGTCCTGTTCTTTGCATTTTGGGGGATACTCTGGGTACGGGCCAAAATTCCGAGCCCGGAGCCCTCCCCCGGACAGCACGCCAAATATGCATAATCTTTACTCTATTTAATTTGATGTAAGTGTGAACTCGTGAAGTGATGTTTTATTAACAGATTTCAGGAGAAGCACTTTCAGATAAATAAACCTAACTAAACACAAGTGGAGCACCCTCAGATAATTAAACCCAATTAAACACATGTGGAGCACATCAAGCCAATCGATTTAATCAATGATAAGCATATTTACCTTCTTTCGTTGACCATTTTTATTTTAGCATCCCTCCACCACCCCATCTCCTCACTTTGATTTTTATAAACTCTCATTAGACGTCAACACAATCCATAATATAATACAGTCTAGTTCTAGACTATCTCTATCACGGGGGAGATACTTTGGGGTCGGGCCAAAATTCCGAGCCCGGAGCCCTCCCACGGACAGCACGCCAAATACGCATAATCTTTACTCTATTTAATTTGATGTAAGTGTGAACTCGTGAATGTCAATATAGTGTATATATACATGAAGAGTTCAGATGCAAAAGCCTCTAAAAGCCACTTCGGTCAAAAATGAGATAACGATACTAAGTGAATGCTATCCGCATATAGTATACGTTCATAAAATACTTTCACTTCAAAGCCACTAAATCCCAGCCTCAGCCCATTCAGAAGTACCGGTACTTAGGTAGAAACCAGCCTGACTAAAATGCTTATTTTAAACAAAAACGTCAGACGGACTTCTTTATATATAGTCTTCATATTATATATATATATATATATATATATATATATATATATATATATATATATATATATTTATTTTATAAATATTATATATATATATATATATATATATATATATATATATATATATATATATATATATATATATATATATATATTATGTATATATATATATATATATATATATATATATATATATATATATATATATATATATATATATATAAATAATTTATAACATCCCACTTTACTTAACATACACATAAAATGTAAGAATATGACTAATACTAATGAATAAACAGTATAAGGCTAGGCTATTAAATATCAGTCCCAAACTAGTATGTTAAAACAATAAGTTTCTAAGTTGGTATGAGCCACTACAGTAATTAAAAAAATATACAAAATAATAGAAAAAGAAAATAAAGTGGCATTTTGGGGTTACAGAAACAGTTGGTAAAATACACAATACTAACTTAAACTGTTAATAAAATACACTCACCTAAAGGATTATTAGGAACACCATACTAATACTGTGTTTGACTCCCTTTCGCCTTTCAACTGCCTTAATTCTACGTGGCATTGATTCAACAAGATGCTGAAAGCATTCTTTAGAAATGTTGGCCCATATTGAAAGGATAGCATCTTGCAGTTGATGGAGATTTGTGGGATGCACATCGAGGGCACGAAGCTCCCATTCCACCACATCCCAAAGATTCTCTATTGGGTTGAGATCTGGTGACTGTGGGGGCCATTTTAGTACAGTGAACTCATTGTCATGTTCAAGAAACCAATTTGAAATGATTCGAGCTTTGTGACATGGTGCATTCTCCTGCTGGAAGTAGCCATCAGAGGATGGGTACATGGTGGTCGTAAAGGGATGGACATGGTCAGAAACAATGCTCAGGTAGGCCGTGGCATTTAAATGATGCCCAATTGGCACTAAGGGGTCTAAAGTGTGCCAAGAAAACATCCCCCACACCATTACACCACAACCACCAGCCTGCCCAGTGGTAACAAGGCATGATGGATCCATGTTCTCATTCTGTTTATGCCAAATTCCTACTCTACCATCTGAATGTCTCAACAGAAAACGAGACTCATCAGACCAGGCAACATTTTTCCAGTCTTCAACTGTCCAATTTTGGTGAGCTTGTGCAAATTGTAGCCTCTTTTTCCTATTTGTAGTGGAGATAAGTGGTACCCGGTGCTTCTGCTGTTGTAGCCCATCCACCTCAAGGTTGTGCGTGTTGTGGCTTCACAAATGCTTTGCTGCATACCTCAGTTGTAATGAGTGGTTATTTCAGTCAAAGTTGCTCTTCTATCAGCTTGAATCAGTCGGCCCATTCTCCTCTAACCTCTAGCATCAACAAGGCATTTTCGCCCACAGGACTGCCGCATACTGGATGTTTTTCCCTTTTCACACCATTCTTTGTAAACCCTAGAAATGGTTGTGCGTGAAAATCCCAGTAACTGAGCAGATTGTGAAATACTCAGACCAGCCCGTCTGGCACCAACAACCATGCCACGTTCAAAATTGCTTAAATCACCTTACTTTCCCATTCTAACATTCAGTTTGGAGTTCAGGAAATTGTCTCGACCAGGACCACACCCAGAAATGCATTGAAGCAACTGTCATGTGATTGGTTGATTAGATAATTGCATTAATGAAAAATTGAACAGGTGTTCCTAATAATCCTTTAGGTGAGTGTATATTGATAGTGTAACAAGAATGAACATACCTGCATCCAAATCCTTCCCAGCTAACACACAAAGTACCAGTTACCCAATTTATTGGTACTTTTTGGTAATTTTATGAATTCCCAATTGACAACATAACTAAGACGTTGCATGCTCGTTATTTCTTTTGCTCTTTATTTTTAATCACATGATATACAGCGCTCGCCACCTCATTTGCGCGTGCCATTGAAGAGTGCCTAGTTATTACCAGTTCCGGTAGGCTAACAAACATAATATATCTGAGCATGTATCTGTGTACATGATACAAGCAGCCCTGTTAGCACAGTTACTATCAGCAATATGTGGGCTACGTCCGCCATTGCACAGAATCGTCAACCATAGGGTCGTCAACAAAGCAGTCAGTGACGCACAATCTGACGTCAAACACAGCGGATAACGGCGCACACTCTGACGTCGCAAGGCAAAAACTACGGTTTCACTGTCCACACGACAACACTGCAACCGGCGTTTCTGAAAATCCTCACCCTGGCCGGAGTTTTCAAAAAAGTCCGGTTTCAGTAACCGGATACTGCGTTTGCGTGTGGACGAACAGCCAAACCGCGTAGAAAAAGCTGCGGTTTTGAAAATACCCGTGTTCGTGTGGACAGGGCCTCAATTAAACCAAAATACACCATGGCACCTGTAAATGCGAAATTTAAAATGTTTCCAATGCAGTTTTGCGAAAATTTCCTTTTTCAAATTGTCTGAAAAACCACCTCATGCGAGCGTAAAAACTTTGTGATATATGGGAGTTTTTTTATATATGGGAGCGAAATTGACGCGTTTCCATCGGGCGCATTTTCAATTTTCAATTTCAATTTGAACCTGATAATATCTCATCTGACTGCAGAAACCAGGACAACGTGTTTCTCTCAGGCAATATTTACTTAAACTGCGTCTGACAGAAAAGTCAACTGCTTTCACATATGTCTTTCAAAATACAAGTCTTGCATCAGAAAAACATAGAATTAAGTTTGTTGTTGTTCCTTTGACCACACAAGTGGTCATGACCCACCAGTTGAGAAACACTGGCATACATATACAACATTTACCACGTTTAAATTTCTTTAAATATATATGATTAATATGATTGTTTTCAATGAATTTGCACTCCTATTGCACAGTTATTCCCCTAATTGTAGATTATGTAATTGTTACAGAAATTATATACTTTAGTGCAGTGTTTCCCAACCGGGGTGCCGTGTAAAAGCCCTTCAATATATATATTTTTATATATATACAAATTTTCCAAATAATTCCCTCTTTGTAAACTTTGTTCAATGCATGCGTGTGCTGTCATATGTTCGAATATGACCAGTCATTTTCGCCGTCATCACCCGGGTGTAGTAGTGCCAGAAGACGCGAATGAGAAGTTGCGCTGTGAGAAAATGTATCTCTGTGCACTCATCCGAAAGCTCAATATTGAGTTATCTTTCAAGTCTTGCTCTTGAACGGACAAACTTACACAAAAAGTATGTCAACATGTCCATCTTGATGAGTATTCTAGCAGACATAGTCTGTATATGCCTTAAGTGAACTTTATACAGTCGAGAAAGACGACGCATATCCATGCATTTGGTCTTATAGGGGCAGTAGCCTTTACTGCTGTCTGTTTAATGTCAAACAACAAAAGACAAGGACACCACTCGCTGCTCTTGATTGAATAGCTTTTGTAAGTTTAAAAAGGATTCATCTTTAATTTATACAGTCAAATATGCAATGTTATTTTACATTTGATCAATTTCTGTACCTGAAAACGTCTTGGTTACGTATGTAACCCTCGTTCCCTGAAGGAGGGAACAGAGATGTACGTCGGAACTGACAGACGAATTGGGATCTGTTTTCAGAGACCAATCTACTTCGAGTGATTTTAAACGAGCCAATGGACATTGGCATGCGGTTCACGCATTCCATGCACCGCCCTGCTGCGCGGGTATAAATACGGAAGTGGAATACCGCATCATTGCTTTTCAACTGAGGAGCCGAGATAAGTGACTCGGGCCTTCAGCTGAAGCACAGCACCTGGCGACTGGACGTACGTCTCCGTTCCCTCCTTCAGGGAACAAGGGTTACATACGTAACCGAGATGTTCCCTTACAGTCGAATTGGGATCCCTACCAACACGCCAGGGATGCTGGCCCTTCCAGCGCCCTTCCAGCGCCCTGCCTGAGCTCGCTGGACCACTCCTATGTTGGAGTGGGAGTCAGGGCTCCCGGCAGGGAAGGACAGTCACTGCTGTTCCTGCAAGATCCACTCAGCATGACTATTGGATAACGCTGGGAAAGCATGCCCGTCTCGAGGAGATGGCACGCTGTGGAGCCACATCCTTCAATGGAAGGAGAGGTGGCGAAATACACATAAGGACTAACCTATCAGGGTAGTGCTACCTATGGCAGTCTCTGGGGTGGATCCAACCTGGCCTCAGGGGGGAAGAACAAGCTCAGAGACGACAGAGCGGGCTCTGTCAATGGAAAGACACGGGGCTAGCCAAGTAGGGTAGCTGGTACCGTGGAGAATACACATATGGGGTAGCCGTTAGAGGACCGCTACATATGGAACCCAGCCTACACACACGTTCCACAAGCATACGGGTGTAGGCCTGGCGTCAGATGGCCACAACATCTAACACCGAAGGGGTGGCGGAGGAACTCACAGGGTTAGCCGTTTCCGGGGACCTCAACTGGAGCAAAATAGACGCACGTATCCGGCCCATTGGGCTGGAGTGGCATTGCAAGCCAACACTAGAACGGGTACTTAGCACTACTGGCCCCTGGGGGCGAGGATGTGGGAAGATACCAGCTCTACACGGAGGCTATAAAATCTAGCGAACGTGTTAGGTGTCGCCCAGCCCGCAGCTCTACATATATCTGTCAGCGAGGCGCCTTGAGTCGGCGCCCAGGAAGAAGCTACACTCTTTTTGGAGTGCGCTCGCAACCAGAACGGGCAAGGCACGTCTTGGGACTGGTAAGCCAAGGTGATAGCATCCACTATCCAGTGGGCTAACCTCTGCTTGGAGACAGCCTTTCCCTTCTGCTGGCCTCCGTAACAGATGAAGAGCTGCTGTGAGGTTCTAAAGCTTTGAGTCCAGTCAACATAAGCGCGAAGAGTGCGGAGGGGACATAAAGCTAGGGCTGGATCTGCCTCCTCCGAAGGCAGCGCTTGCAGGTTCGCCACCTGGTCCCGGAAGGGAGTAGTGGGAACCTTGGGCACGTATCCAGGCCGGGGTCTCAGGACAACGTGAGAGTTGGCCGGTCCAAATTCTAGGCACGATTCATCGACCGAAAGTGCATGTAGGTCCCCTACCCTCTTGATTGAGGCCAATGCCGTCAGGAGTACTGTCTTCATGGACAGAATTTTTAGCTCAACAGACTGCAAAGGCTCAAATGGAGGACCCTGCAGTGCTCTGAGCACCAGGGCTAAGTCCCAAGAGGGTAACGAGGTTGAACGAGGAGGACTCAGTTTCCTCGCACCTCTGAGATACCTGACGATTAAGTTGTGCTTACCAATTTTTTCCTTTTTTTTAAAATGATTTTTGGCATATTTAAGGCTATTGTGACGTACCCGGTGGGGGGAGACAGCCTTCGCTCTAACCCATCCTGCAGAAAGGAAAGCACAATATTAATTGAACACCTTTGGGGGTCTTCCCGGAGGGAAGAGCACCACTCGTCGAACAGGTTCCACTTCAGCGCGTAGAGGCGCCTCGTAGAGGGGGCTCTAGCCGAAGTGATGGTGTCTACCACTGCTTGTGGCAGGCCACCTAGAACCTCCACGTCCCGTCCAGGGAACGATTCCAGAGGTCTGGATGCGGGTGCCATAGAGTGCCCTGCCCCTGAGGAAGCAGGTCCTTCCTTAGGGGGATCGGGCAGGGAGGGGCTGTCGTGAGGAATGGGAGTTCAGGGAACCAGGTCCGGTTGGGCCAGTAGGGCGCAACTACCAAGACCTGCTCCTCGTCCTCCCTGAGAAGGCTCACTGGGGGAAACGCATACTTGCGTAGGTCCCGGGGCCAGCTGTGCGCCAGTGCATCTGTGCCTAAGGTACCCCCGGTCAGGGAATGGTACCACTGGCAATGGGTCAACTCTGGAGAGGCGAACAGGTCTACCTGCGCAGCTCCGAAGTGGTCCCATATCAGCTGGACGCTCCGGGGGTGGAGTCGCCATTCGCCCGGAGGTGTCGGCTGACGAGAGAGCTCATTGGCTGTCTGGTTCAGCGCACCTGGGATGTAAATGAACAACGTGCCGACGTGACCATGCTCTCCTGAGAGAGCATGAATCACCCACGAAAGCAATCTCACATGTTTATATGTGAGAGAGATCATCAAATCAAATCAAATCAAATCACTTTATTTGTCACTCTACATATGCACAAGTGCAACAGTAGGTGAAATTTTTAGGTGCAGTTCCGAGCAACATAGCAGTCACGACATGACATGTACAACATTTAAAGCAGCATCAGATTACACATCTGATGCGCACACAATTACTCACAGCACAGTAAACTCTACAATAAACAATAAATAATTTACACAATGTGAGTTTAGTTCTCACAGCTTTAAACAATATACACATACTTACATTATACATATACTTTAAACAATATACACTAAACATACACTAAACAATATACATTACGCTATAATAGTAATAATAATATACAATGTATAGTATAAAATATTATTCACAGATTGAAAAATTGAAATCCAAAGTGCAATAGATGCTGTATGATAAATAAATGTGTATATAATGTGTGTGTATCTACAGTGGGTTGTGCGGAGTGATATTCTGTCCAGTGTGTGTTATGATCCTGATGGATCAGGAGTTAAGTAGTCTGATTGCTTGTGGGAAGAAGCTGTTCTGGAGTCGGCTGGTGCGTGTTCTGATGCTGCGGTACCGTCTGCCTGATGGCAGCAGTGAGAGCAGCCCATGGTTCGGGTGGCTAGAGTCTCTGAAGATCCTCTGAGCTCTCTTCACACACCGCCTGGCGTAAATGTCCTGGAGGGAGGGAAGCTCACCTCCGATGATGCAGCTGGCCGTGCGCACTACCCTTTGCAGGGCCTTGCGGCTGCGGGCGGTACTGTTGCCGTACCAGGTGGTGATGCAGCCAGTCAGCAGACTCTCTATGGTGCAGGTGTAGAAACGTGTGAGGATGTGGCGGTTCATTCCAAACCTCCTCAGCCGTCGCAGGAAGAAAAGGCGCTGATGAGCCTTCTTCACAACGGCCTCGGAGTGGACGGACCATGAGAGTTCCTCTGTGATGTGGACACCGAGGAACTTGAAGCTGCTGACTCTCTCCACCGGTGCTCCATTGATGGTGATGGGGCGGTGTTCTCTCTCATTCCTCCTGAAGTCGACCACCAGCTCCTTGGTCTTGCTGACGTTGAGGGAGAGGTTGTGCTCCTGACACCACCGTGTCAGAGTGTGCACCTCCTCTCTGTAGGCCGTTTCATCATTGTCGGTGATAAGACCTACCACCGTCGTATCGTCAGCAAACTTGATGATGGTGTTGGAGCTGTGGGTTGCCACACAGTCATGTGTGTACAAAGAGTACAGGAGTGGGCTGAGAACGCAGCCCTGAGGGGCTCCAGTGTTGAGAGTCAGTGATGAGGAGATGTTACTGCCCATTCTGACCACCTGGCGTCTGTTTGACAGGAAGTCCAGGATCCAGCTGCATAACAGGCTGTTTAAGCCTAGAGCCCGGAGTTTCCCGTCAAGTATGGCGGGCACAATGGTGTTGAATGCTGAGCTGTAGTCCACAAACAGCATTCTCACATACGTGTTCCTCTTTTCCAGGTGGGAGAGAGCAGTGTGTATAGTGGATGAAATGGCATCATCAGTGGAACGGTTTGTGCGGTATGCAAACTGCAGTGGGTCCAGTGAGGGGGGGAGAACAGAGCAGATGTGGTTTCTGACTAGTCTTTCAAAGCATTTGCTGATGATGGGGGTCAGAGCAACAGGACGCCAGTCGTTTAAGCAGGTGGTTTTTGACTGCTTAGGTACAGGAACAATAGTGGACGTTTTAAAGCATGTGGGGACCACAGACAGGGAGAGGGACAGGTTAAAAATGTCCGTGAAGACTCCAGCCAGTTGGTGCGCGCACGCTCTGATCACACGGCCGGGAATGCCGTCTGGACCCGCAGCTTTACGGACGTTCACCCGCCGGAAGGATCGGGTTACATCCGCGACAGATACAGAGAGTGCACTAACCTCTGTATCCTCAGCCGCGAGCGCTCTCTCCGCGAGGGCGGTGTTAGTTCCCTCCGCGAGGGCGGTGTTAGTTCCCTCAAAGCGAGCATAGAAGGTGTTTAGCTCGTCCGGGAGAGAGGCAGCGGTGTTCACGGTGGAGTTTGTGTTCCCTTTATAGTCCGTGATGGTGTTAATTCCCCTCCACATGCTTCTGGAGTCGGTGGTGTTGAACTGTCCTTCAATCTTGTCCCTGTACTGCCGTTTTGCTGCTCTGATGGTTTTCCGGAGGGCATAACTTGCTTGTTTATGCTCCTCCGCGTTACCGGAGTTAAAAGTGAAGGTCCGCGCATTGAGTGCCGCGCGAACATCCCCATTTAGCCACGGCTTCTGGTTAGGGTACAGCCGAATTGTTTTGGTCGGAACAACGTCATCTACGCACTTCCTGATGAAACACGTTACGCTATCAGCGTAAACCTCGATGTCGTCATCAGAGGCCGACCGGAACATCTCCCAGTCCGCGTGATCAAAACAGTCCTGTAGCATATAATCTGATTGGTCCGACCAGCACTGGATGGTTCTGAGGGCGGGTGCTTCCTGTTTGAGTCTTTGCCTATATGCGGGCAAAAGTAGGATGGAAGCGTGATCCGATTTGCCAAATGGTGGGCGCGGGAGGGACTTGTAACAATCCTTGAAGGGGGAGTAGCAGTGATCTAAGACGCGGTTCCCTCGCGTGTTGAAGTTAACATGTTGGTGGTATTTAGGTGCGATGCGCTTGAAGTTGGCTTTGTTAAAGTCTCCGGTCACAATAAACGCAGCCTCAGGATGCGCGGTTTCCTGCTCACTCACTCTCCTGTACAGTTCCTTTAGTGCCCGGTCTGTGTCGGCTTGCGGGGGAATATACACAGCTGTGATGATGACCGCGGTGAATTCCCTCGGTAGCCAGAATGGTCGGCACAGAAGCATGAGAAATTCCAGATCAGGAGAACAGAAAGATTTGATAGAATGTACGTTCCTCTGATCACACCAGGATCGGTTAATCATAAAACATACACCCCCGCCTTTGCTTTTCCCGGAGAGATCTTTTTCTCTGTCCATCCGATGCACGGAGAACCCCGTGGTTTCGATGGCCGAATCTGGAATCTCAGCGGACATCCAAGTTTCTGTAAGGCAGATAATGCAGCAGTCCCTCGTGTCTCGCTGGAAAGAGATCCGCGCTCTCAGCTCGCAGAGTTTATTGTCCAGAGACTGAACATTTGCCAGTAAAATACTGGGAAGTGGGGGTCGGTTTGCGCGGCGTCTTACTCTGATAAGTACGCCGGCTCTGCTTCCCCTTCTCCGGCCGCGTTTGCGTGGTCGGGCCGTCCAGACAAAGAGCTCCGCTGCTGTGTTTGTAAACGGCGGTTCGTCACTGAAGAATTTAAAGTCCGGTTTTCGGAGTGCGATTGCCGAACCAATGTCCAAAAGTGTCTGTCTGTCGTACGTAGTAAGGCAGACAACATCCAAGACAAAAAACACAAAAACTATAAACAGAACAAACAAAAAACTACAATGTTTCAGCAGAGCTTGGGACGTTGCGGCCATCCTCGGCGCCATCTTGACTCTAACGGATCATGGCCGTCAAATGAGGACAGGAAACAACCGCATCCAAAAACATGGTTTGAATGACATCTTGAAAAAGACGCAGGGTCAAATCGTGTTGCTCTTTTAGAAGGAAATGCACTCAGGGAGATGACCGCGGCTCACAGCAGTCTGATGGCAAGCCTGCGTGTGAGCACTCAAGAACGGAAACGCCCAGCCAACCAACACAGGAACAAGTGTATGTTGCAGCAGCCACTCACTGACTTGCGGCGTCACACCAGCACCCAGGTAAGAGAGCGATCCTCCTTGAGACTCGTCTAAACACTATTCGCAGAAACAGCTTGATACGGCAAACCATTCGGCTCCGAAGTTAAAAGCGATAAGCGGTACTTCCACTTCTGTATTTATACCCGCAATGCGGGACGGTGCGTGGAATGCGCAAACTGCATGCCAATGTTTATTGGCTCGTTTCTATACATCTGAAGTAGATTGGTCTCTGAAAACGACTGAAAGGGAACTAATGTTAGACCTACCTGAAAAACCTGAAAAGCATAGTTTATTTTATTAGTAGGCATATCTTTGCTCAATAGTATGTATTTGTGCTGCTGCTTGTATTTAAATTATTTGTTCTTATTATTTTCTTTATTTTTATTTGACAGTAGTAATTTTTTTCCCTGAACATAGCAAATACTGAACTGTACCGAAACGGTGAACCTAAAACCGTGAAACAAACCGAACCGTGAGCAATCTGTACCGTTACACCCCTAGCGTAATGGACGCGAGGGGGTGTCACAGAACATTTTCAAAGGGTGTCATGACTGAAAAAAGGTTGGAAAACACTGCTTTAGTGCAAACTGAATGCAATGTTTTCAGGCACTTAATTACATGTTAAAGGTCACATGGCATGGCATTTTTCTATTATTTTATAATGTTTCCTGAGGTGTACTTATATTGTTAGTATGATTTTTACATTAAAAAAATGTCATAATTTAGAAATAAAAGGCATTTTTTCTATACTGATGTTTGCCCTCTGGCTGAATGCCCTGTTTCAAGGGGCGTGTCTGCTATGAGACTTCAGTGAAAACGCCCACTGTTGTAATTGGCTGACATATTTGCATTTGAAATGTTGCGGAGGGGGCGTGGTTTAGCGAGGCACTGCACGCACTGCATGCATGAGAGAGAGAGACTGACTGGGCACCCGTGAACCATGGAGAGCTGGAGGACAGGCACATGCAGAGGGGGGGCTTTGGGTGCTCGAGCCCTGCCCTTTTTCAAAATTAATCAAAAGTGCCCCTCTCATACAAATAGCAATGATTATATCGTGGTCAATAAAACTAAATAAATGATTACTATAACATGACAATGTATGCAATAGTAACGAACGGCTCAAAAGTTGGATAATTTCTGTTGAGGCGTTGCCATAACACATTGCTATGGGTTGTGTGTGTTTTTATTGACTGCTGATTTTCCACTGTTCGGAAACGGCTCTCGAGCCATATGGTCCTTTCAGAGAGTGTGTGGCCTCACAGGAAAAAAGTAAACCAATATTTTTTTTTCATCCATAATCAGAGCGAATGTGTTGATTTAATTACAAATCTATATATTATATATTTTTAAGTATTACACAATTCACCAATGCCCATTTGTCATGTATATACACCAACCAATCGTGACCTGGCAAAGCAAGTTCAAATTCCATTGGGCGATGTGAAGTGGAGCGGTAATTTTCTGTTCTTATTCATAAATCGGTTGAAAATTACATGGACAGACGAACTAACGTTTGTGGAACGATTTCCTGCGGTTTGTCTCATTTTATAAATTGCATCATTGACAAAATGGATTTTAACAGACAACAAACAAATCCCTGCACAAAACCATGCAGCAGCAAAAGTCGCATTAATGGTAAGTGTTAAATTCACTTGTATTTATGTATCTTGATACACTGTTTACTATTTCATGAAACTATCAAAGTTAACAAAACCCAAGTGCCACCGGCATCTACAGGCCTATTATGTGAAGTGTAGGCTGGTGAAAGGGTTACGCGAAAGGACTTTATTATATTAACATTTTTGAATATTATGCAGCATTATGAAAGAAGTCTCTTATGTTCATCAAGCCTGCATTTATTTGATAAAAAAACAGCAATATTGTGAAATATTATTAAAATAATGGTTTTCTATTTTAAAATAATTTAAAATATAATTTATTGCTATGGAGAGAGAGTTTGTGTAAGAGGTGTTTATGCACACTTTGTTTTTTGTTCAGCCCTTACGGTGATTTTTGGAGATAAACAGTTTCAATAAACTCCTGAAACATCAGTAAAGTCTAGCTATCATTCGGGCGGGGTCCGCTACATTTATTGTTGTTGTTGCTGTTAGCGCAAGCTTATTTGTAGCTGAGAGTTCTGAATAAACAGTCCCAGTCACGTCGACTCTGTCATTGCAGCGTGTTTTCTCTCACGTCAAGTCAAGTCAACTTTATTTATATAGCGCCTTTAACAATGTAGATTGTTTCAAAGCAGCTTTATGGTGCGTTCACACTGGACGCGATAACTGTAAAATAATAATTCGCGCGAAGGTGGACGCTTGAACATTTTGAGTTTACTCGCTTCATTCGCTCGTGAAATTCGCGTGTGACAACTACACAACAGACGCGAATTCGCGTCAAGTGAGGGGCTTCTGCCCTATATGAGCCTATATGAGCCAGCTCATCTTTTTTGTAAAAAATACTACTATTAATGTGTGACAAAACGTAGTTTAAAGACTTTTTCAGGCGATAATATAGTAGTTTAAAGCTCAAATCTGTGGTTAATTTATAAAAAGATTGCCTATTTGAGCATTTTATCTGGTATTTTCGGAGTTTTGAGATCCAGGGGATCAGCGGCGCTCAGCGCTCGTTTACCCGGTGAGACCCGCCTTTCCTCGGCTAGTCCTTCTCACATTTGCTGCTGGCTCTGGCTCTTTTTTTCTGCTCCTGTCTTCTTCCAAGCAAGATCCTTTTTATTCCTTTATTCCTTTTATTCCTGTTCCTGTAGTGACAGGATGATGTATCATACAGCTCCAGGTATCCACATACGGCCACGATTATCTTGTCCTCCATTGTTGTTGGGATTTCTGCCTCCGCTTGTAAATGCGTCACTACTAGAGCAAGCTCGTGATTGGTTAACTCGGCGCGAAATATCCGCCAGAGTTCAGATTTTTCAACTTGAGCGGTTCAAAACGCTCAATTCGCCTCATTCGCGCGAATCGCGCCGCAGAATGCCATTTCGCGTCTCTGCATTGACTTAACATGTAAATCACTCGCGCGAATCGCGTCCGGTGTGAACGCACCATTACAGTGTTAAACAGGAAAATAATGCAGCATAATTTTATTAAGCTGTATAGCCATTTGATGTCATCAGTTCATTTCAATTTCCATACGGTGACAGTGTGGACTTTAGATCAATAATTAGATCAGTAATTTAGTTTATATGGTTAATTTAGTTTATTAATTAGATTTATTTCGATGTTTAGTTGAAAAATATAGTGATTAATAAAATGCTTTCACCACAACTAACAGCAAACACATCGACATGAATACAGTAAGAGCTTCGCTGTGCTGCATAACAGCGTCATTCATTATAACGGCAGTTTGGGCAAGTGTGCAGATACACTCGCGATATGTGATTGACAGCTCCGGACATTATAAAGAGTGTTATTTGATCGCTCTCTGTAGTTTAATCATTTAAAAATGGATTTGTTTCATGCTACTAACAGAAACCATCTGTTTAGTCACTGGCTTGATTCACTGATGCACTACACTTAGGACATCAAGACTGCAGTCATTAAACGATCTAAGAAAGTCTGTGTGAACTTGAATGATTAGCTACACATCAGAATTCACTGATCACAGAATCAGCATTAAAGAACACTGTTACTCACTGTTTGTCGTGGTGCTGTCGAATCCATATCGTAAAGTCTGTTTGTAAAGCCTGTGCTGACATAAACTGAATCCATTTTCTCTGAGTGCTCTGGGTGGACAAAGCAGAGGAAGGGGAGGTAACCTTTCCTGTTATGAAGTCATAATAGGAAAATTCCGGATCGGCTTGTCTGAGCTGTCATTTTCTCAAAGGCAGAGAAAGACAGCCAGAACTCGGTTTACACCCATCAACATTTCTAGCCACTTGGGGACCATATACAGGCTAGGGGAACTCATATTAATGTTAAAAAACCTCATAAAATGAAATTTCCATGCCATGGGACCTTTAATATATTGTAAGTGATTAGTTGAGCTTAAGAGAGCTTTTGGCCCACTTAAGCAGGATAAACTAAAATAAGTAGGAACTAAAATAAACTATTGAAATAATAATATTGAATACAATTACAATTTTAATCAATTACTTTACATGCGATTTAGTAGGCTAGTCAACACATCAATTTAAGTGCACTTCATTAAAGTATGCCAAAATATTATTAAAAAATATTAATTTAAAATGTAAATGGCCTTTTTATTCATTAATTTGATCTGCATGTACATTTTTTAAAAATATAGGCTACTTTTAAGATTTGAAGTACACTACACGTGAACATTGAATACAAACAAGAGCACTTCTTATTCAAGGGTCTCATCACATTACCTGTAATCCACCCAAAACTGCGTACACTTTTTGTTAGCTTGTGCAAGTAATGGAAGATCATCAGCACACTGATATCTCGCAATCACTGAGGGAACAGTCAAATCCGGATTATACATGAGAGCATCACAGGAGAATACCAGGATGTGCGTTTGCAGAATGCGAGTCATTTAGAATAACATTACCCCAAACGCAGCTGTAAATATACAGCCAATTGGTTTAAGCATTTGAAGAACACCTTGACCTGACCGAAATGCTGTGGCATGACCCATACTCAGCAGTTCAGTCAAGACAACCTCCAAAAATTATGTGAGAAGTTAAGCTGAGAGAAATGGTCCGAAATACCAGGGGTATGCATAAACCAGAAATTGTGCATTTGAAAATGATAAATTTTTGTTAATGTAATGACTATTTATGGTTACAGCATTAACAGTTCCTGTGGATATACTGCAGTTATTATAAAGACACTGGACAGAGGAAGCAACTCTTTACTGAATGGAGAGAAAAAAAAAAAGAAAAAAAATGCTTACAATGCAAACAAAAAAATAATCAATACAATGATTTGAGTTATCAAACCATTGTTTTGGCCAATAAATAATGAAATATGTCAAATTACATCACATAAACATGGAAAAATATGGTACAACTTGCTTTTCTGACATGGAAACTTGCTCAGTAGCTCGGTACAGCATTGCACTTGCAATCGGTCAGGTAAGAGTCCCGTTAAACACGAGTCAGATAAAAGAGCCCAAAGACTTGTAGACGCTAAAATGGCATGGTTGTTTCAACAAATGCATTTTTTTACATATCATTTTTTTACCAATCATTATTACATATTCGGATCTTTAGCGACCCGGATCTATAACTAACACAGATGGATCATTACTTGTCGCAATAATATAAAACTCTCCTGATATTAGAGAAACAATTACAGAAGAATAAAATGAAGCATATCTTGTTACCTTGTGGAGCTTGTAGGGGTTCAGTTTGAGCAGATATTTTACATCGTCATCACTGTCCTCGTCAGAGCTCATTTCCCAGTACATTCAGCATCTGCCTCATATTCACCATCTCAAACATTCTCAAAACTGTCATTTTCATATCTTCAAAATCAATATTTTGATTGCTGACAGCTTCTTCACCAGATCCAGCATCAAATGACAGTGACAGTAATATTTGATTGTGTTCAGTTCTTGCTCTGCAGTAAATGTCTGAGAAGTTTCAAGTTTTGCTGATGATTCTTCCTATGCTTTTGTTTTCTGCCTGCGGTAACTATGAGTGAAACGTCACTTCATCATTGTGTATCAGACATTGCCACCTTGAGGAATAAATTTGAATTGCACTTATTCAGTCATCAAAGAGTCAATTATTGTTGTGCAGAAAATATATATTGTACACTTACTGTCAGACTCTCAAACCACATGGACTCTTGTTTTCAGTCAGTACCATTTTCCCTTAGTTAGTTTGTTGCCATGGACACTCAGCTGTGCACTAATCAATCACCTCATTATCCTCACACTATTCATGTCAGGGTTGGGGATAGACAGGCTTTTATTATAATAAAAATAAACAAAAACAAAAACTACCCCTTGCCTAGACTTGGCTTCAGGATCAACATGACAGAAAACATTAAGCAACGATCTGGCACAGGACTGCAAACTCAAGGAGAATAAATAGGGAACAAACAAGGCAGTAACGAAGGAGGACAGGTGGGGCAAATGAACCATTAATCAGGTAACAAGAGGGGCGGGGTTAGACAATAGACATGAGAGCACATGGCACAAGGAAACATACGACATCACACGCCATGTGCTCACACAAAGCAAGACATGAACACAGCCAATGAGAACTCATAACATGAAAGCATGCAGCCAGTGAAAAAACACCAGCCACGTGCTACACAACCCAAGACAAAACATAACATGAAAGCATGCGGCCGATGTAAACACGAACCACGTGCTACACAGAATACAACAAACATGGAGAGAAGAGCGCCAAATTAGACCGAAGTACTGGGATCCGAACACCACGCCCCACACACACAAAACTCACAAGGACAGAAGAGCACTCAGCTCGAGCATGCTCGAAGCTGTGCGCTCACACAAGACAAACAATACAGGAGGGTCAGGGCTCTGTCACAAAACCAAGAGTAAGCTAGACCAAATTAACAGAACCCTGACAATTCAGTTCTGTTTGTGTGTCTTGGTCTGGTCTCGTTTCTCCTACAGTTGTGTTAGCTTGCCTCTATGTTGAATTTAGAGCGTAGACTCAGGAGTGCCCCCCGGCCTGCAAAGAGTGTTGGGGGTATGTGGCAAGCAGCGAGGCGTGGGACCGTGAGAGCGGGCCGGTGGCGAGTGATAATGAGCGCCAAGCTGCGCACCACACCGGTCTCGTCTCATGGAGGAGTGACCCTCCCGCCACTGAGACTTAGCATTTGGCATATGCACTGGAGAACTGTTTTAATTCTGGAAAGGTAGTTTTTTTGTCCCCCAGCCCAGCCTCCCCATCCCACCACCTCTTCAGAATACCATTGATACTGCTTTATTTTTTGTTGGGACTTTGTACTGCCCTCCAAGCTCCTCTCCAGTTCCCAGCTAAGCCTGCCACCTAGTCATCGCTACCTCCCATCAGTCCCTCAGCGCCTCTTCTCAGTGGCGAGTCAACACCTCGGGCCAGATGGGAGCCATCTCTGACTGGATGTGGGAACCCCATGGCTCCGCATTCTGCCTCTGCGAGCTCCACTCCTCCTCGACCTGTTGCCCTGGCTCCTGCGCTCCTTCCTACCTCAATGACGGCAGTGACCATCGGGCATTTAGCCTCGCCGGATTCCCTCAGTACGTTGGCTCCAGCTGGGTCAGGCATCACTACACCTACCCTCAGGCTCCACCTCTGCCCAGCTCGACTTCAGCCCTCTGGATCCCTACCACCATTTTGGGGGGTCGTCACTGCGGCTACGTTGCGACTGCCTGCTTATTCTCATCTTCTTCTTTGTGTGTGTTTACACAGTCAGCGCATTACAGTTACACACCTTGGGTTGTTAACAACCCTATCCAATTTTTACAAAAAAATGTATGGGAAAACGTCTCAGGTTACGAATGTAACCATTGTTCCCTGAGAACAGGGAACGAGACGCTGCGTCAGCTTGACGCTACGGGGAACGCCTCCGGCGTGACAGGTGCCTGAAATTACTATCGAAAAACGTCAATCCTATTGACCGGCAACAGCCTATGATGTCATCAAGGCGCGACCAGGAAGTATATAAGAGCGCCTTGCCAACATGACAGTATCTAATCGTCTGAAGGGACTGTTTTCGGCAGGCAGGCCCTGCGGCATGGCACAGCGACGCAGCGTCTCGTTCCCTGTTCTCAGGGAACAATGGTTACATTCGTAACCTGAGACGTTCCCTTTCGAAAGGGAACTCGCGTTGCGTCAGCTTGACGCTACGGGGAACGATATACCAACGCCGCCATGCCGACGGGAGTGCATGCCCACTGGCAGTGACAACTGACAAGACAAGCAAATTCTACTGAGATGCCTGAACCACTCCCCTTCTGGTCACATTAGGCTGTCAGTGACAGCGCTCCCTACGGTCATAGCCCAAGCTATCGCCCAAGAAGGAACCTTCACACACACGAGGTCCTTCCCAGGCCCTGCTCGAAGGCCTGGAACCAGCCCATTCGACTTAGAAGGGGTTCCTTTAAGGGAACGTGGCAAGGGAACTACGAGGGAACCCTATGCCAGTCACTATTCGGGAGGTTCTCACCGAATGCCACCAGGGAGACCTGACCAGGTGACCCAGTCTGTTATGGGACACGTAATACGGTCAACCCTGTCTGTACAGTACAGAGCCTCTGGTACTCGCCTCCGAAGAGGCATCCCGCTAGGGTGCTGCAAAAAAGGCAGTGACATCCACTAGCCAGATCTCAGAGACGGGTTATCCCGGAGAGCAGCTCTCAGCGAAGTGCTATATAACCCTTGCTAGCGAGGGGAGTTTAGCCGCTCGATCCTCGGATCTACCAAGCACCTACTTTAAAACGTGCTTAGGAGGCCAGAGGCCTTACAGGCTGATTATGCCAGGGAGGCCCCGAGGGGCCTACAACCCTTAACCAGCGCCAAGCGGCCGTAAGCTCATAGTAGACCCTCATTCGAGAGGAGCTCATAAGCCTGCCTGGTAGGTAACCATGCAGTAGGCAAACTATGAAAGTCCCCTCCCGTGGGGACCGCATAGCAGCAGTAAGTTTCGTCGTGCTAGGGTAAGAACACCGCCTCCAGGTCTCGCGAACGGCCAGAGACCGGCGCCTGATAGCGGGTGACCACTAGCTGTCAGCGTAAAGCCAGTTGTGCGTTCCCGCAAGGGGAACTCCTTCCCCATGGAGGCCGAGAGGAGCCTCCACCTGGTAACCCTTGCCGACTGCTCGCGTGTCCAACAGCGGAGCTCGCCCTTAGGAAGGCCAAACAGGCCTGAAACCTGATCACAGTCGTGCTAGCCCTCGAGGTAGCAGGGAAGATAGGGACTCGCATCATCAGGGAGGCCTAACGGGCCTACCACCTGCAACAATGTCGGGCATTTCTCCATCACAGCCCTCTGCTCAGTGACTGGACCTATCCAGAGACCACGAGACAGGAGCGTGCCCTCAGAGGAGACCACGTGGGGCCTACTACTCCAAGCGAATCCCACAGGGAAGCCCCGTGCAGCTTTGCCTGATAGCATCCCGTGCTAAGATCCGTTACCAAACCTGGGGACCGGGGAACGATTTCAGGGAGGCGCAATGCCTCCACCTGATAGCAGAGCGAGCCACCCAAGCCAGAATGTGCTACTCATGGCACTTCATGGTCACCGCCCCAGCGGCTGCATTAGGGGAGGCCGGTTGAGGCCTACTACCTACTAGCACTCGTGCTAGCCATACAGCGCCTACTAGCAGCTTATACCAACCATCGAGGGACTCAATGCCAGTCGTGCCCCCTCGGGGGAGACCAGGCAGCGCCTGCTGACCACAGCAGGCCCTCAGGGAGGCCAATCGGGCCTACCATCTGAGTAAAGATAAACCAAACCTGGAGCCTACCCCTCAGGGCGGCCTTAAGAAGGCTGGCTGCTGCGCCTGGGCTGGCGGCAGCTGTCTGCTGCTGACAAAGCCTGGAAATCCAGTTCACACCTGGGAACTCAACCCCAAGGAAGTAGCTGACGAGGTTACTGCTGACGTCGACACCAGTGGAGAAGAGCCTCCAGGGCCCACTCGTGGGCCACGGCGTCGAGACTTCCTTGCAGGGAGGCCGGTTGATGCCTACTACCTGTTCTGAAGTCCAACTACCCAGACTGCCGAAGCTGGTTACTAACAACCAGCTGGCTCCTATGCCCACACCTGGGGCTGGCTCCATCCCAGAGGCAGCTAGGGACAACTTGCATCGCCGTGTCCTAGGGCCCCTAGGACGGCGCAGTCTCTCGGGCAGCGCCTACAAACATGGACCTAATCACATTGCCAACAGCAGTGTACTCAGCGAAAGTGCTTAAACAAAGACCCTCTAAAGCGAGGGGAGTACAACTTACGTCACCTGCCTCGGGGCGGCTGTCTTACTTTCCATGCAGCGGCCAACCATAAGTGCGAGGGCGTCAGCCATTGGTAATGCTCGGGCCTCAGGGGAGCATCCGACCAGAACCTTCACAGAGGTTTATCCGATGTTCAGTTCAACCCGAGCCCTAAAGGAGGTGGAGCAGAGACATAGAGCAAGGGTGAAACAATACCTTTTCTTTTAGAAAATATAGAACCCACCGGCCGAACATCCTCCAGGAAGAGGCCGGGGGCCGCCAAAGATGGCGGCCACCAAGCTCTGAAAGGCGGAAACGGCAGATAAGTCTGATCGCAAAACCAGCGAAAGACGCTTCACTCCGCCCCACGACCACTGGCAAAGTCGCTGTCTGCTGCAACACCCCGACTGCGTTACTCGTAACCCCAGAACGCAGAGAAGGGGGCGGGCTTTGGCCGGACGACTCTGTAACAAGAGGAGGCTGAAACAAGGATGCATAAACCACGCCATGTTCTATATCAAAGGACAGGCCAGGGGCGAACACCTTCATTAAAAGGGAACGCCCCCATCCTTGACAAAGCCTAGGCCAAGTGGTGCGGCATACCGCACTAGATCTACTCAGGGCTCGGGAAGAAATATTATCACCTCTAATATAACACACTGAGGCCCCGAAACCCCTTTTCCCAAAGCCCCGCAGAGCTGGGCGCAGATCTCACTACAGCTCGCGCATTAGCGCGTACCCGGTCTTCAGCTACTTCCCACTTTTACGCTAGGAAAACACAGCTAGCCCTCTACACTACAAGCCCTCGGGCGAGAGCGCAAATTAATAACCCACATAGTGGGAAAATATAACACGGAGAGTCAGCAAGACTCTACTAGCAAAAGTGAGGCATACACACACAACCACATAATGTTGCAAAGAATCGTTCTTAGCCTACTCACGGGGAGCTGCAGCCCTGCGACATCCCGCGATGATCCAAAATCTCCCCAAGCAACCCCTCAGGGGAGCGACGGTCAAAAAAGTCCTGAAAAACATAGTTTTGAAATTGTTTCACCCTCGTAGAGGGGGACTCACCAATCGCTCCTCGCGGTGCATCAATCCAGCCACCGAGCTAGTATCCACCCGCCGACCTGAGGGGGGCGCTTCGACAACCAAGCCAGGCGGGCCGTCAGAATCTTACATTTCCTGCTCATCATAGGCCCACCGGCCTGATGTAAAGCGCCCGGGGAGAACGAGAGAAGAAGGGAAAAGCAGCATTTATCTCCGCGCCCTCGGGGGCGGAGTCTGCCGCCTATGCTGGTCCCGGTTGCCAGCCCCGGCTTCCTTCCTCTTCCGGTTGCGGGTGTCCCGCCTCTTCTGCGTCCCGCTCGAGAGGCAACGCTGGCTCGCTGCCCCTGTCTCCAGCCCTCAGACTGAGACGGGAGCGGGACACCCGACTGCCTGGGCGCTATCCCGGACCTCCGCGGTATGCAAGTCCTAAACGCTGCCGAGCGCGCCCTCGCCTCCCTGAACTTACCCACCACCGCCTCTACGGAGGTGCCAAAAAGTTCAGAGGGCGATAACGGGGCATCGAAGAGAAAGGTTCTCTCTTTCCCCCCGATGTCCGCCAGGTTGAGCCACAGATGTCTCTCCGTGGCCACCATCGCCGCCATCGAACGACCGATGGCAAAAGCGGTTTGCTTGGTGGCCCGGAGAGACAGATCTGTGGACCGGCGCAACTCGGTCAGACCCACCCCCTGATCGAGGTCCCCCAGCAGGTCTGCCTGGTAAGCCTGTAACACCGCCATTGTGTGTAAGGCTGCCCCGGCATGACCCGCCGACATGTATGCCCTGCCGTTCAGGCGCGCAGACGTCCTGAGAGGTTCAGACGGCAGGGTGGGAGCCCTTAATGTCGATAGCCGCCCGGAGGCGAGGTAGTTCGCAAACGCCTTGTCTACGGGCGGCAACGCCACGTATCCCGCCTCGGGCAATCCCTCGACATCAGCGAAATTAGCCCGCTGATGTCGATGGATCCGGGCTGAATAAGGTTTCTTCCATCCTCTCACGATCTCTTGGTGGAGATCGGGAAAGAATGGAAGGCTCCCGAGAGCTGGTTGGTCATGGGCGGAGAGAAAACGGTCGTCCAGCCTACCCGGACGCACGTCCTCTCTCCTAGCGCGCTGCCAGGGCAGCTGCAGTCTACCTGCAGCGCGCTCCATCACCTCCAACAGCTCCCCATACATGGGACAGGGTGGTTGAGAAGCCTCAGCCTCAGGCGCTTCATTCGCCTCCTCAACCATCCTCTGCTCAAATGGAAAAGCAGCGGACGAGGAGGAGGAGCCCAGATCCTGCTCCTCCTCCGAGGTCCGCCCCTCGCGATCTGGCTCGTTGTCTGCCAACACTACACCGGTCTCCAGACGACGAGCCAGATCCAGCTGGGAACCCCAAGTCTGTAACCGCCGCTCAGCCTCAGCACGAGCAGGGCCGTTCCCAGCTGCTGAGCTCTCTCCCCTCGAGAAGAGAGCCAAACGAGAGCGGAGCGTTCTCATGGGAAAACGCTCACAGTTCGCACAGGATGCTCCCTCGAGAACATCCCGTGCGTGCTCTTCCCCCAGGCAGTACACGCAGAGTGTGTGTGTGTCATCAGGTGTAAGGTACCTGTTGCACGGATCCACACACTTGCGGAAGTGTCGCTGCTTCTTCGCACACTTCATTCTTTTCTTCTCTGTTGATGCTTCCCGATAGCTAAACAGGCAAAACAGTCACTGAAGACGAAGAGATACTGTCATGTTGGCAAGGCGCCCTTATATACTTCCTGGTCGCGCCTTGATGACATCATAGGCTGTTGCCGGTCAATAGGATTGACGTTTTTCGATAGTAATTTCAGGCACCTGTCACGCCGGAGGCGTTCCCCGTAGCGTCAAGCTGACGCAGCGCGAGTTCCCTTTCGAAAGGGAACTAGCCTAGACATCTAGACGCACCCTAGCGGCAGAACATTTATTTTGCCGCGAGTGTAGTCTAGCAACTCTTGGTAGACCTGCGAGCTGGAAAAACCAAACTCTGGTCAGGCTAATCACATCGTGTGTAGAGTCAGTGGGCGGGCTTAACATAATGACGGTACGATACAGCAGAGTTGCGGAGGTTCTGCGTGCTACTCGTAAACACAGAAGCTGGCGAACAGCGGTCTTTTGAATCGGCTCTGGCCGCGACTCTGGAAGACTTGGAGTTAAGCTTTTATTTGAGAAAAGAGCAAAGAACGTCACTGAAGTCATTCTTAAGAAAAGATGTGTTCAAAGTTTTGCCTACTGGATACGGCGAAAGTCTATCAATTAACGTTAGCTTGGCTTCCCCTTCTTCTTTGCTCTGGTTGGTTGTGCCGGTCATGGCGCTATCCAATTGCATGCAGAGGGAATTTGAAAGACAACCGTTTATCCCGCCCCTCGGATTGAGCCCTGTCAATGGTGAGTTTCCAGACCCAACATCTTGATGTGGGTCTGGCTTGTCAGGCTATGGGAAAACAGGCATTCTTTTATAATTATATTGCTTTTTTTCTTGTTATGTTGTTTATAATGAATTAATTGAGGAATACTACGAAGGTTGTTGTTTAACTTTAAAAAATGAAAGAGGAGGAGGGTAGTGAATGATGTCCCAGGTCATTAAAGACCTAATGTTTAAGGGTTAATTATGTTATTTTAAAATGCGATACAGCATTAAACTTTTAGCGTCAATCACTGAACATTCATTTTCAAACTGCCACGATAGGTACAGCAACCAACGACATAAAATGTTGCCAGAATCACGTTTATCTGTTACAGATAAAACAAGCTTTTAGTGCCACAAGTGTTGCGCAATCTACAAGGAGCAACAAACCCACTGTCAGAGAAAACAACACTCTAAAAAATGCTGGGTTGTTTCAATCAATGTTTGGATCAAATATGGACAAACCCAACCATTGGGTTTAAAATTTTCATTAAAAATAAATTAAACCAACAGTTGGACTTGACCCATAGATGGGTTGAAACAACCCAGCATTTTTTTAGAGTGAAGCATCTATGAAATGTGACTTTTAAGCCTTGCAGTTATTGAGGCAACTCATCCTGGTCTCCTCAATGTATTTTGTTTTTCTGTCGAGTTACAGATAGCTCTAAAAAGGCTTTTACTTGTTCAGAACATGTGTCTGTGTTCAGTCTTGTTTCTCCTCCTCACTGTCCTGATCATGGTACTCCCACTGAGAGATGAGTATTCAGCTCTGACCAGTCGTTCACCCCACACTACTCTCCTGTTACCGTAACAAACAAACACATTGTCTTATTATCCTTGTGGGAACTTCACATTTGCGATTCTGTATATATATTTTAGACATGTTTTTTTGCCCCACAAAAAAAACTAAAACACTAATAGCCTTCATTTCGAAGCAAAATTTCAGTTTTCTTCATGTTCTTTATCCATTAACTAATACTATTGTGACTACTACTACGTCTATCATTACTACTGTACCATTACTAAAACACAAACATAAATACATACACTTATCAAGCGGTAATAACTGTTACTATTTATAATAAACTCACGCTCATGACTCATTCATCCCAGCACACTTGCTGCTGTCCGTTTGATCTGAGCAGCAGCAGTGTTGACACAGTGGTTATACAGGCAGACAATGTATCCATTTCTTCATCCACAGTGCCGGGATCCAGCAGACTTCAGTGAATGAATGCCATGCTTACAAGGCTTTGTGCTGAACATTATGGAGCATCAAGAGCCCTGCGTCTGCACCACACTGCCCACATGTGTTCACACCTGTCACTGCAACACACCACAACTCAACAGAACAAATGCAGGCCCCAAAATCAAAGACCCTGTGAAATCAAAATCAAGATTTGTGGCTTTTAGTCAGTGAGTTTTAGCATTAAAGGGATAGTTCACCCAAAAATGAAAATTCTGTCATCATTTACTCACCCTCAAGTTGTTCCACACCTGTATGAGTTTCTTTGTTCTGCTGAACACAAAAGAAGATATTTTGAAGAATGTTTGTAACCAAGCAGAGAGAGCAACCATTGACTACCATAGTAGGGAAAAAAATACTATGGTAGTCAATGGTTGCTCTATCTGCTTGGTTACAAACATTATTCAAAATATCTTCTTTTGTGTTCAGCAGAACAAAGAAACTCATACAGGTTTGGAACAACTGGAGGGTGAGTAAATGATGACAGCATTTTCATTTTTGGGTTAAATATCCCTTTAAGGCCATTTATGTTACTGCACTCCCAAACACGGACACAATTTGATTTTAAAATGTACAGTTTTTCTCTTCTGAGAAAAAAAGAAAAAATTATGACTCATCCTGCACTCAGGGGTGTGTACAAAATTTTGTCCAATCAAATGCCATCTAGACTGAGAATGCTCCACCCCCTAATTACTAATTCTTTATTTTTTAGGGTGACGTAATTACGTACTTACTCCAATAAGTACTGATTAATATTCATGAACATGTACTTACTATACGGTTAGGGTTTGGTTTAGGGTTGATTACATGTAATTATGCATAATTTACTGTTATTACTATAGTAAGTACATGTTGTAACGTGTATCTATGTTACCTTAAAATAAAGTGTTACCCATGTTTCAATCAAGCAGTTTGATCAAATATAGGAAACATAAATATGTTGGACGGATGGATTCTAACTTACTTGAAAAGAGCTTAATTTTAAGTACTAAATAAATAAGTGTTATTTTAAGTACAAGCTCATGCTCAATTTGTATGGCAGGTTTTCCTTTTTTCCACAAGCCACAATGCTGTGCATGTAAAATTAAGACAAGATGTTCGAAATGATGAGAATGCAATATTAATGCATGGCTCTGTTTCACGATATCTGTTATACCAGCATTCATCCATGTCCATGCCGAGCTGTTGGTGGTCCAGCACGAGTCAAGTTGTAGACTGAGAAAGACTGATGGGATAGAGCAATGTAAAAATGATCTGTGCTGGAGGGAGGAGGTTAACTGCATTTTCACAATATGTGGGCCTGTTATATAAACCTATTTCACTGATATTAGTCACTCAATTAGGAGGGAGGAGAAAGCTTATTTATATAATGTTTATATAATTTTTATAATGTTCTTTTTTAGGTGCAGGATGAGTTTCCTTTGCGAATATGTTAGTCTGTGTGTCCTTTAATGTTTTCTATGTGATCAAATTGACACCAGTCCTGTTCATAGACTTTATCCAAGGGACATTAAAAACCCAACGTGTTGCTTCTAATGTTGTGTGATATTGAATGAGTCTTTGTCCATGGAAAGCTTTTTTGTGCTAGTGTTGTGCTCCTTCGCCATGTCTGTTAATTCTGAATGTAGCTGAATTTTTCATCCTGACATGTTGTACACCATTTATTTAAAGAATAATACTATATATTACACAAATAATACTCAAGAGTGGTGAAACAAATCTTGAGCCTCGGTGGCAAACAAATCAAGGAGACGCAGTGAGTAATAACTGTGGAAAGCCTGAAGCGTTCTCATCCACAGACTCCCTTGAAAGTGTTTACTGCTCCTTACACACTATGGCTGTGTCTGAAATCGCCCCTATACCCTTAAATAGGGCATTATTTGAAGGGATAGCCGTTTGTAGTGGTGTCCGAAACCATAGTGGATGTTATCGAATGCACTCATTCAATCCCATAATGCACCGCAATGACTCAACGGCTAGATAATACCCATAATGCACTGTGAGAGTTGTGCACCGAATTAATTCCCGCGTCTCACCAGAAGGTGGCGCCCCAGCTGAATCATCATCGAAACCCCTGGTCCAATGTGGGTACAGCATAATATCATACAGGTATAAAATAATTTGTAATTGATTTTTGAATTGTTTAATTAAGGTGTATACATGCTAGTTTACATGACAGAGTTCAAGATAAATATTTTCATTACTGGAGCTGCCAGTTTGCCAAGTTTCAAAGGATTATTAAACAGCAAGCACAAACTACGTAAAAACAGCAGCCCTTCCGGCGCACTTAGGCCCTGTTTACACCTGGTATTAAGATGCATTTTGGTCGATCAGAGCACAAGTAGACGAGGGAGGCACAAATACATGTTTACACCTGGCATTTCATTCCATCTCTTTTGTCCACTTTCAACCTCTGTCCTGATCTCTTTGAGGAGAGGCTCTATGGGTGGGTAAATGTATGGGCTTTTTCAGATCTTTTGATCTAATGGACAAAATAAGCTTGCGCAATATACGTTTTTACTCGCCTGTAGATGACGGAAAAACATATGGAGAGCATCAGCTTTTGTTTCTGCTCTGATATCCACAAGACCAGCCAAATGCTGGTGTGTTAGAAACCAGGAATGGTGAGAGAACATTGTATATGGAATGTTTGTCACCTTCAAACTAAATCTGGGTCTTCAGCCGACAAAGTTTAAATCTCATCTGGCTTGCGCTCTTCCCATAATGTTTACGCTTTAGGTCAGTAGATGGAGAGTAGGCGGCCTTTTCTGGCTGTTCGAAAACGAGCATTTAGACTACGAAAGCAATCCGGTCTAATGAGTTTTCGACTACCTCTGGAAGTGGACAAGCTCAAAACTTTTCAGACCCCGTTTACACCTGTATTTAGCATTGTACACTTGTGTACAATTCACTGCCATTATAATTCTTGGATTGGCCAGGACATTTTTAAATATAACTCTGGTTGTATTCGTCTGAAAGAAGAATGTCACATACACCTAGAATGGCTTGAGGGTTAGTAAATCATGGGGTAATTTTCATTTTTTTGGTGAACTATCCCTTTAACACTTGCTCATCTACTATATCTGGCAATGCCAACTTACTATTAACAAGCTGCATGAATCTGAACTCAGTTGAGTTTAGTTCAGCTATACCTTGGGGTTTTACTGACTGAGCAACGACAAATGGGTAATCCCAATCTTCCTCCTGTGAAGTATGTACACTATTGAAGTTCCCTGTGCTGTGTCCTTCAGAATGTTCTTTCCCTACGATATGGACGCTCACTGAAGGTTTTTGAAAAACCTGTAAAGTCCACTTCGAAGGGCACTATCAGGTTCTTAGGACTTGCCGTGAGTGAGCGAGTGAGTGAATGATTATGACAGGATGTGCAGTTGATATGAGGGCCACTAGAGGGCCACAAGGGACCATTTGGAAATCTACAAAGGTGAGATTGAGGGTATGAAGGGAAAAGGTGAAAACCACCTCTAATGTAAAAAGAGCTGATGTCTGTGCTCAGAATGGAATACTAGTGAACTGCTTAGTGCATACTAATGTATACTGCCTATTGTTTTAAGTATGTGAAACAACATTGTTGTCATTTGACATGTCTAGTTATCATCTTATTTTCAATCAAATTCTGTTTAAAAATGCCTTTTGGCAAGAAAATGCATGGCTGATATTATTTATAGTTCATCCTTCAAACTAAAAATGTAATGTCAAGTCAAGTGCATTGCATTCTGGTATACAGTATTTCACACTATGTGCTCTGTGGTATAATGCACATTTATTAAACAAAGTTATGTCTGATTGGACGAATAACATACCAAGCTGCCGTGAAATAGGCAATAAACACATTCTATAAAAAATGCAGCGTTGTTGTTAAATTGCTTGGAATATAGCCTTCAGTTGTGCCAATGAACTATGTTGTTTTGGCAGAAGAATTGTTTATTTCAGTCATTTATATTAACAAATGTAACTTAATATTTGAACTGCACATACTTTTTGTGATGGATAGACATTGTGAGTATGTAAAGATCAAACAATCACAAATCATTTGAGTCATTATTGTTTACACAGATGATCACACAATTTCATAGTTTATATTGTACCACTTCATTATCCCTTCACTGTATAAAATATAATAATAGGACTCAGATCTTGTTTATTTCAATAAGTCTTAAAGGAACTGTAAGTAACACTTCTCTTTCATCATATGGCCTTTTAAAAATCCATGTTTTGTTCCACAGAAGAAATTCATATAGGTTTGGCATGACATGAGGGAAAGTACACCATTTAAAAGTTTTGCGTCTGGTAAGATTTTCTTAATGTTTTTGAAAGAGCCTTTTATGTACACTGAGGCTGTCTTTATTTGAACTAAAATACAGTGATAACTGATAACTGTCTATTGTGAAATATGATTACAATTTAAAATAACTGTTTTCATTTTTATTGCATTTTAAAATGCTGTTTATTCCTGTGATGACAACGTTGAATTTTCAGCAAATACCCGTTTTACTCCAGAAATTAATGTAATATGATGATTTTCTGCTCAAGAAACATTAATTATCATTATCAATGTTGAAAACAGTTGTTATGCTTAATATATTTTTCATGATTCTTTGTAAAAAATAATTACATTGATTTGAAATTTGAAGTCTTTACGTAATTGTCACTTTCAAACAATTTAACGCATCTTTGCTGAATAACCCCAAACCTTTTAATGGTATTGTAAATGGCAAAATTTACATTAGTGAGGGAACTATTAATTACTCATGACAAAAAAGCCGGCCGTGTTCAAAATACTGTCTGTACACCACCTACTCTTTTGTTTTTTTTATTAATAAATGAATTCAACAATACATTTTTAAAACAGTATTTTACGACAAAAATGAGCTTTAAGAACGTTTTGCTAACGTGCCCATTAAGTTATGAAAACTTTATTTTGGAATCTTCTCTGAATGATCAAAAACTTTTTTTTTTTATATTTTGGTAACACTTTAGTTTAGGGTTCAATTCTCACTATGAACTAGTTGCTTATTTGCATGCATATTACTAGGATATTGGCTGTTTATTAGCACTCATAAAGCACATATTAATGCCTTATTCTTCATGGCATTCTCACCTGAACTTAACTACTACTACTACCTTACTAACTATTAATAAGCAGTAGTTAGGAGATTATTGAGGCAAAATTCGTTGTTAATAGTTAGGTAATGGTGAGAATTGGACACTAAACTAAAGTGTGACCAAACTTTTTGTCCTGGTTATGCGAAAGTCAAGAAAACATTAAATTTTATCACGTTGCAAACATTATAGGAACACTACTTTTGAATGTCCTCAGAACATTCTGAAACAAGTTGCAACATTTAAAATGTTAGATGAACATTAAACTAAAACGTTTTCGAAAAAAAAAAAAAAACCTTCTGTGAATGATGTATAAATAATGTTCCCTTTCAGTCGGTCACGTTCGACGTATGTCGGAACTGACCGACGAATTGGGATCTGTTTTCAGAGACCAATCTACTTTGAGTGTATAGAAACGAGCCAATGAACATTGGCATGCGGTTCACACATTCCACGCGCCGCCCCGCGTTGCGGGTATAAATACGGCAGTGGAAGTACCGCATATCGCTTTCAACTTCGGAGCCTAGCATTTCTATGTTCCTACGAAGAGTGTTTTGTCTACGAGTCATGAGAGAGAGAGGAAAACTGCCTACCTATTTCCAGTGTCGGTGTTACGAGTCATGAGAGAGAGAGGAAAACTGCCTACCTATTTCCAGTGTCGGTGTTACGGTGCCTTACAGCGGTGGTCGCGAGCAAAGAAGAAAACAAACAGCTGTTCTCACAGCTCGCTGGGCGTTTTACTTTGAGTGCTCACAGCAGGCTTGCACCTTTGAACTGCTGTGAGCCGCGGCCATTTCCCCTGTGTGCCTCTGCACTTTTCGGAGCGGTTTTTCCTCTAATAAAAGAGCAACACGGTTTGACTCTGCGTCTTTTTCAAGATGTCATTCAAGCCGTGTGTTTCTGGATGCGGTTGTTTCCTGTCCTCATTTGACGGCCACGATCTCTCTCACATATAAACATGTGAGATTGCTTTCGTGGGTGATTCATGCTCTCTCAGGAGAGCATGGTCACGTCGGTGCGTTGTTCGTCTCACCTTTCTCGTAAGGGCTTGAGCGTTCAGCGCCGTGTGCCGTCGAGCGCTGGCTGACAGCGGGGGTTGCCACGGCAACCCAGTGCGTCACTCGGCACTCTCTAGATGCGCGGTCCAGACTATGAAACCTCAAACGGGGTTGAGTCCCTTTGCTTATTCCCTGATCTAGTTTCTTTTCTGGTGCACCAGAAAAGAGCTACTTTGGCTTATAAACCTTGGTGACCTGAGGATTACAGTGGGGCATCCCCGCCGGGTACATCTCTTCGGGGTCCCCACTCGCATCATGAGCATGCTGAGACTTTGTTCGTGGGTGGTTCATGTTCTCTCATGTTCGTCCTGCCCCTTTCATAGGGGCTTGAGCGTTCAGCGTGCCGTGTGCCATCGAGTCTGGCAGCCACGCCCACTGTCTCTCATGCCTGCTGGTGTAGCCCAGATGGGATTGCTGGTCCTTTTTTGAAAAAAGGGGGGACCTAGCATTTCATTTGTGGCTCTGGCAGAGGACAGATGTCAATTGCTGCATCGGAGAGAGGGCTGTTATGCGCTGGAGATGATGATGCTGAGTTTCCCACTATAATAGTGTGTGCTCATGCTGAATCAGATTCAGTGTTGACAGCCATGCCTTCCTTGGTGGCTGCCCGGATGTGCATCGTAAAAATTTAGCAGTGTGCAACTATTTGGTGTCAAAATATGGAACACCAAAAAGGCCATAATCTGTATACATTTTTTCCCTCTCTCACTACCCTCCGTCCTGCATGCACGAGGGTAGTCCCGACTCAGGGGTTATGCAGGAACTGCGTGCAGTGATGGACCTTGCTCTCTGGGTGACGGAAGTCACTGCACACTCCCTGGGTCAGGCGATGTCCACATTAGTGGTCCAGGAACCTGGGGCTAACTTGGCAGATATGCGTGAGCCCGACAAAGTTCGGTTCCTCAACGCCCTTGTCTGTCAGGCTGGCCTCTACGGCGACGCCATCGAGAACTCCACCCGGGCAGCAGGTGGCCGGGCGCAGGGGATGTGCCCAGCCCGTCCAGTGTCCCACGAGTCTGCTAGCAAGCACAAGGGCAAGCGGCCCTGGAACGGGCAGCCCAGCGAGATGGCGAACTGCTCGGGGAGACGGTGTCCCGCACCCCTCCCTCCCCCGGGGGAGAATATTTTTCGGTTTTGGTCCTGCCGCTTGCTCTCCGGAGTCCAGCGGTACCCACATTCTCAGAGCAGTTTCCTCCCTCCCTGGGCCCTGAGAGGGTCAGGTTGGCAGTGTGCGACGCCCCCGGGCCTTGCCACTCCTTTCCTCCCCTCTCCCCCTTCGCCAGGGGGCAGCAGTGTGGGCACCGAGGATGCCCCCGGGCCTTCTCACCCATACTCTGCCCCACCTGGAGTACTCAGGCAACACTCTGGGCCACCTCCGGGCCTCCCGAGTCGGGTCTGCGTACTCCACCTCGCTGCCCCACCCCGGGTACGTCTGTGGTGCCATTGGTCCCGCTTGTTCGGTCCCTGGGGGCCTGGCTAGGTCTCCCCAGACCGTCTTGCCGGCTCATCCGTACCATCAGACTCGGCTACGCGATTCAATTCGCTCGCAGTACAGGGGCATCCTCTTCACCACTGTGTGGAGCAGCGATGCCCATGTCTTGCGGTCAGAGATCGATGTCCTGCTGGCGAAGGACGCGGTCGAGCCGGTTCCTGCAGCCGATATGAAGTCAGGGTTCTCTACTTCATTGTACCCAAGAAAGGTGGTGGGTTAAGGCCAATCTTGGACCTGCGCATTCTGAATCAGGCCCTGCACAAGCTCCCTTTCAGAATGTTAACGCAGAAACGCATTCCCGAATGCATCCGTCCCCGAGATTGGTTGCAGTGATCGACCTGAATCCCTTCAGGCTCTCCCTGTCGCCTCACGGCTTCACGAAGTTGTGTGAACACAGGGACATGGTGCTCCGTCACCTCAGCCGGTTGGGCCTTTGGGTCAACCGAGAGAAGAGCAAACTCTGCCCCGCGTAGAGGATCTCTTATCTCGGTATGGAGCTGGATTCGGTCAACCGGACTCCGCACCTCACACCAGAGCGAGTCCGGTCAGCGTTGAACTGCTTGAATACGTTCAAGGGCAGGACAGCGGTCCCACTGAAATTCTTTCAGAGGCTCCCTCTACGAGGCGCCTCTATTCCCTGAAGTGGAACCTGTTCGTTGAGTGGTGACCCCCGGAAGTGTTCGATTAACGTTGTGCTTTCCTTCCTGCAGGATGGGTTGGAGCGAAGGCTGTCTCCCTCCACCCTCAAAGTGTACGTCGCGGCAATAGCGGCGTATCACGATGCAGTAGACGGTAAATCCTTAGGTAAGCACGACTTAATCGTCAGGTTCCTCAGAGGTGCGAGGAGACTGAATCCTCCTCGTTCAAACTCGGTACCCTCTTGGGATTTAGCCCTGGTGCTTAGAGCACTCCAGGTCCACCATTTGAGCCTTTGCAGTCAGTTGAGCTAAAAATCCTGTCCATGAAGACAGTCCTCCTGACCGCATTGGCCTCAATCAAGAGGGTAGGGGACCTGCATGCACTTTCAGTCGACGAATCGTGCCTAGAAATCGGGCCGGCCAACTCTCACGTTGTCCTGAGACCCCGGCCTGGATATGTGCCCAAGGTTCCTACCACTCCCTTTCAGGACCAGGTGGTGAACCTGCAAGCGCTGCCTTCGGAGGAGGTAGACCCAGCCCTAGCTTTGTTATGTCCCGTCCGTGCTCTCCGTGCTTACGTTGACCGGACTCAGAGCTTCAGATCCTCACAGCAGCTCTTCGTCTATTACGGAGGCCAGCTGGATAGTGGACGCCATCATCTTGGCTTACCAGTCCCAAGACGTGCCTTGCCCGTTCGGGTTACGAGCGCACTCCACAAGAAGCGTAGCTTCATCCTGGGCACTGGCTCAAGGCGCCTTGCTGACAGACATATGTAGAGCTGCGGGCTGGGCGACACCTAACACGTTCGCTAGATTTTATAGCCTCTGTGTAGAGCCGGTATCTTCCTGCATCCTCGCCCCCAGGGGCCAGTAGCGCTAAATACCCATTCTAGTGTCGGCTTGCAACGCCACTCCCGCCCTCTGGGCCGGATACGTGCGTCTATTTGCTCCAGTTGAGTTCCCCGGAAACGGCTAACCCTGTGAGTTCCTCCATCACCCCTGCGGTGTCAGACGATGCGGACCGTCTGGCGTTAGGCCTGCACCCGTATGCTTGTGGAACGTGTGTGTAGGCTGGGTTCAATATGTAGCGGTCCCCTAATGGCTACCCCATATGTGTATTCTCCACGGTACCAGCTACCCTACTCGGCTAGCCCAGTGTCTTTCCCTTGACAAATCGAGCTCGCTCTGTCGTCTCTGTTTTATCCCCCCTGGGACCAGGTTGGAACCACCCCAGAGACTGCCATATGTTGCACTGCCCTGATAGGTTAGTCATAATGTGTATTTCGCCACCTCTCCTTCCATTGAAGGATGTGGTTCCGCAGCGTACCATCTCCCGAGACAGGCACGCTTTCCAAGCGTTATCCAATAGTCACGCTGAGTGGATCTTGCAGGAACAGCAAGTGACTGTCCTTACCTGCCGGGAGCCCTGACTCCCACTCCAACATAGGAGTGGTCCAGCGAGCTCAGGCAGGGCGCTGGAAGGGCCAGCATCCCTGGTGTGTTGGTAGGGATCCCAATTCGTCGGTCAGTTCTGACGTACGTCGAACGTGTCGGTTATGTCTCGGTTACGTATGTAACCCTCGTTCCCTGAAGGAGGGAACAGAGACGTACGTCCCGTCGCCAGGTGCTGTGCTTCAGCTGAAGGCCCGAGCCACTTATCTCGGCTCCTCAGTTGAAAATGATATGCGGTACTTACACTGCCGTATTTAAGCCGAAGAAAATGCTGTGACGTCAAATTTCCTTGCGGAAGAAGAACGCTGTTGTGTTTACAACTGTGACAATGAGCGGGATCAACTAAGTGCTGGATTTTCAAAAGTATGTGAAGTTCGCGGCTCCATTGTTGCAGTAAATTTTCACATTGTTCTTGAATTAATCATTTATTTGATGTATGCCGGTCTGTTATTGCAGGGACATCGACTTTACATTTTCACACCCCTAAACATGACGCAGAACAAATCGAACTGTGATTGGTAACAATACATATCAGTCAAACATCCTCTTGGGCGTTCCTTGACCAAATGAAAGCTGCGAAAGAGTCCAAACCTTCTGCCGTCAGTCTTGCTTCCTTGTGAACAGGTGAATTAATGAAAACTGAACATGATACATCTGTATCTGTAATGTATACACCGTTTTGATCATCTCTATCGCGGACATGCCCACGTGACATTGCAGTTCTCCATCATCATGAAATATTATCATCTGTATGCATTTTAAAGCCATATCACTCTCAACTTGAGCACACGCACCCGATGCATGCGCACAGAGAGCTGGATGTCAGCGTGTCCATGAGTAGGCTATTAAACAGACTAGTTCTCTTTCATGTGTTATTGTGATTAAACTGTCAAATGCACACAAGTTTATGTCAGAGAAAACGTCACAGGAAAGTTCACATGAAAACAGTTGGTTATGTCTGTGCACATATGCAGCAAGTACAGAAATCCTGTGTGTATTTTAGATCTGTGTAACTTTACTAAAGTGAAAGCAGGGTAATGTATACCTACTGCTATCTGCTGTTAATATGTATCAAACAACAAAAGAAAAACAGAAAATCACTCACTGCTCTTGACTGAATGAACTTTAGTAGCTTTATTAAGAACATATTTCTTACTTGAATGCTGCTGTTAATGCTCTGGCGAAGAGATAAACATGGCAGACTTTGTACAGCTCTTTGAGGGCGTCTTTGCTAATACGGCAGTGTTCATCAACACTTGTGGGCAGAGCCTGTGAAATGTGACGCACTTTGCCAGGAATTTTTTTTACCATTATAGGGTGGTTGTGTACATACACTGCCAGCACACATTTATGTTCAGACACCTTATAAAAGAGAATTTTGCATAATAGGTGTCCTTTAAAACGAACATTCTAGTAATGTTACTGGATGAAATGTCTGCTCATATCTTGACAGAACCTTGTCAGGACGTTAGCCAAAGTTCTGAGAACGTTCCCTGTTAGCTGGTCTGCCATTCTGAACATTCACAACATCACTTACAGCACCTTAAATGAACCTTAGTGTCATCAGCAGGAACGTGACGTACATGATCACAGAGGAAGTTGTTGATTTACTGCTGTGCGAAAGGGAACTTCTGACGCTTTTAACTGCATTACAGCATCCAAGGCCTCAGGGAAAGATGTGACCGGTGCCACACGCCCATCAAACACTTTACGCCACCCGCGCACTTATCTATTAGCACTTGTGCTAACAGATATCGCTGTGTAATCAGAACGTCACAGCGCAGCTTTTGGACGGATATTGTGTGTGAGTAATTGATGAATGTTGGCGTCAAAGCACACATTGCTAGACACAGTGCCCACATGCTGAACGACAGTGATAAGGAGGGTTGTGAAATCACAGAGCTATTTCTGCTTGTCTAGGCTTCTATCAAATGAGCTGAGCTGAGTGTTTGTGTATGGCACATATGGCTACCGTGTGTGTGTTGGTCTGTTTATGTTGGAGTGTATATGAGGGCTGATAGCACATTGTTGTTTTTGGGAGCTGATGCGTGGAGCGAGCGTCTCTGTCATCCCATCAGATGAAGTTCCTCTGATCGGTAGCAGGAACGGAAGCCTTTGCTGAAAGGAGCCTGTGTCTTTTTCTTTGACTCACACACACACAGGCATGCGCATACTCAGAGAGCAGGGGGCGCCAAGAGCAACATGCTTCATTTACAGATTCACTGCATCTTCTCTGGTCCAGCGAGAAAGCACAGACGCAAGTTTGAGTCACTCTCTGGGCCACCCCTTGCCCTCTCATTCTCTTATGCGCTCTCTATTGCTGCATCCCAATTTGCATACTGTCCATACAAAATTCGAAATTAGAATGAGCGTGTCCCAAATCACAGTGTGTTGAAATAAAGCTGCGTTCATGCCTTGTTTCTGACTTGTCCATGTCCTTGTAGAACTAACAATTCCAATTGGTTATCTTGGACTTTCTGAGAGCTCTGAATGCTGTACCACCTGACAGCTGCAGATTGATTTTGGTGTTGATAGCAACGTAAAATTCTGAGTATGTGAAAAGCTCAGAGTAGAACATCATGCCTGGATGAGTGGCCATTAAACAGCTCAGCTGTTGATGAAGGTAATTATCGGGGAATAACTGACCTCGGAATGTTGCGAGAACAAAGTATATCCAACCTGATGGAAAAGAACGCTGACCATTTATGAAAATGAATTTGTCCATTAACTTTTGTAGTATGACTGTAATCCGGACATACTACATTCGTCATGTTGTCATTGCCATTACCTGCAGCATCAGTTGCATCGCTTCACTGCCATTTACAAATCCTCTCCGTGGCCTCAAGTGTCCATTGGATATGCATGTAGGTCATTTGGGCCACCTACTGTGATACAATATTGTGAATTCACATACTGTTTTTGTCACATCCGCCAGCTGGAGTGCCCATAATCCAACCAGAGGGCACTCCTCCTGACTCCTAGGCTATCTCATCTTAAAATTCAACTTCCATAACCTATTGTCTGGACTAATTATGTTGTGGGCTGCGTTCCACTCCACTTTTAGACATGCACTTGCAAACTTCCCTAAGCACTTCCCCTTGGCCATTTTGAGGTGCATTTCACTTCATGAAGAGGACGAGGGAAGTTCATATGGACAGACCCTCAATCCCTCGATTTTGTCTACTTCATATGTACACTTCAGGCAGCTTCATATACCACAATGCAACACGATTGTGACGTCACCGCATATCACATTTAATTTACCCCACCACAAACAACTCTATGATATATATATATATTTTTTTTTTTTAAATATTTAAAACAACCAAAACACACCTATTGACATATAGAATGCTGCATTAAACAATTTCTTAAGGGGAAAAAATCTATAATAAATCAACTCCATAGTGGATTCCAAGTGATCAAGGGCTTAGGACGTTCCAGTTCAGTCCATTGAGAAGGTTCCGCCAGTCGTGGGCACTCATGCAACATAAGCAATGACGTACATCCGAGTGAACGAGACCGAGGGAAGTTAGCGAGTGAAGGGCATAATAAAAAACTAACTGGAACGCAGCCCTGATTAGATGTTCTGCCTATATAAACCCTGTGTTTTCACTCATTCTTTGCAAAGTCTTGTGTCACCACTGCCTTTCTGAGCGTACATTGAGATTGTCCAGTGTAATTTCCATGTTTACTTTTTTTTTGCCCCGCTATTGTTTGGATTGTTTGCCCCGTGGTTTTAATCCTTCACCAGTATTTTGGACTACGATTGTGGATTACCCTAATAAAGCTGCGTTTAGATTTTCAACCTGTGTGTGTCAGAGTATGTGACATTTTTTTGTTTGCCTACAATATAATAGAGATGTAGGCATATTTGAACACAAGGAGTGATCATGTTTCTGTGACTGACTGATCTCCAATGTGATAATGGCCTCTTAACAATCAGTCCGCAAATTGGCCTGAATCAACCAATAAATGAATTTAAGATTACTTTCTGTGAATGCAATTTCAGCAACACCTCGGCTCAGTTAAAGCAAGTTCAAGGTGCACTTGCAGTGTTTACCGAGTTTTGATTTATTGACTCTGAAAAGTTGACTCTTAAAGACAACTGAACAACAAAATATGCTTTTGTTTTCTTTTTTATTTGTGAAGCAACTGAATGAATATGTCCTCATCCACCCCATAGACAAAGATTCTATCCCATGAGAAGGCAATATCCCACTGGTAAAAGCCCTGAAGGCTCAGGATGTTGAGAGACGTGCAATACATTATAACATCTGTCACACAGGATACAGGTGTCAGCAAGCAATTTAAAGGTGTTGAAAGTATAACAATGCTTATGGTATTATTAGAGATGAAAGAATGAGTGAATATTCAGATTAATGTGAGATGAAGTGAACAGGAAGTGTGTGTTGCATGTGACCGTAAGATATGTTTTCCATAGATATTGAATGACTGGACAGTGGTATGCACTTCCTGTCCTTGAACCAGACAGAGAGAAAGAGACACTATGAGAGAGACGCCATAAAAACAACAGTACTGCAGTGACGCAGGCTGTACTGTAAACACACACCCCGACCTGAACACAGGTTAGTAAACACATCTGCCTTTGTTTGTGGTCTGTGTAAACTAACCTCCACTGCCCTTTCATCAGTATTTTTTATAATTTTCCAGTATGTATATATATATATATATATTTCATTCTGATTAGTCTGTTGCAAACATTGGGCTGTATTTTCTTTTTTTTTTTTTGGTAACACTATACATAAAGGTTCCCTTTGTAAAGGGTTTGTAAAGGTGTTTGTTAATGACTAATAACTCATTTACAAATGCATTATAGATCATTGATAAGCAGTTATAACTGCATGAATAAAAAAGGGTGACTAACGCAATAGGCTACCTGCCAAATAGTGAGCCCTTTTTAACTCACATGTTATAAATGCTTAATAAATGTATTTCTTCACACTTGTTTACCTCAAAACCAGATTCCTTCATTCCTCCAAAGATTTACTTCATGATGCAGCAAACATAGACTATCTTAGTGAGACTGAAGGGTGTTGTATTTGTGGTTTTCTCATTGATATCTCATGACTGCCACTTTTCTTAAAATGTTCCTTACCAGAAGTTACTGTCTTACCCATGATATTCCACAAAAGGCTAATGCCTATCCACAGCAGTGTATACAACTGATTTATTGCTTAAAATGAGATTATCCAACTTTATTTTGAAAAAACAAAAACAATAGCACAAACATAACTTGATGAGATCTTAATAATGAATATTTTAATTCCAATATAAGTTACTTGTGAATCTTAAGTGTAAACCTGTGAACCATTAGCTAATGGATTACTTCACAACTAGGCTACAGCTAGACCTAGAACTTATTTTACCATTCTTATTTCTGTTTATTTAATCCCTTTTAAATCCCCTTTAATACTTTATTTAATTTCTTTAATTCTTTCTTTCTTATTTGATTTATTAATTGTATTTATTTTTTGAATTATTTAAAAACCTGTAACAGATTTAGGCAGGGGGAGGTGTAGGGTTTCAGAGGAACTCTGCAGGACAGCAAATACTGAACCAGACTATTTAAATTTTGAGCAAAACTGCATGTAAAGGACTTATCAGCTTGCGCCATCTAGTTTCATGACTGAACTAGATCCTTTTGCAAGACAAAAAAAAAATAAAAAACCTGACATGATGGGGGTATAGTCCATCTTCTCTCCTCCAGACCAGGGCTCAACAGTGCGACCATTTCACTGGCATTTGCGCCTAAAAATAGATGTGTTCAAACTGTACAATGTATTTTTGAGCATGTGTGCAAATAAAATATCCCTGCGGATCAGATTTCTTAAATTCAAGTCCATCAAATTCTTCAATAGTTTAAATGGCATAACAAGCATCTTAATGATCATTTTAAGGCATCTCATATTTTGGGGATGGAAAAACAACTCACGATACTGCCTAATGTGATTATTAAACTTCAAAAGGCTATCATGAGTTCATTAAATAAATGTAAGCGCTTCAATTTTCAAAGCCTGAAAGTGGCGCTGGTGTGTGTTCCCTTTCGAAAGGGAACTCGCGCTGCGTCAGCTTTGACGCTACGGGGAACGCCTCCAGCGTGACAGGTGCCTGAAATCACAATCAAAAAACGTCAATCCTATTGACCCGCAACAGCCTATGATGTCATCAAGGTGCGACCAGGAAGTATATAAGGGCGCCTTGCCAACATGACAGTATCTTTTCGTCTTCAGGGACTGTTTTGCCTGTCTTCACGTAAAACGTCTACAAGAAGGATAACTAAGAAGTGTGCGAAAGCCACTTCTGCAGGTGTGTTTTGAACGTGTATCTTACGCTTTGGATACACACACACTTTGCGTTTACTGTCTGGGAGAAGAGCACGCACGAGAGGTTTGCGAACCTTTTGTGAAAGTATTTGTGAGCGTTGTCCTCTGGAAACGCTCCGCTCTCGGCGGGACCTCTTCTCGAGGGGAGAGGTTTCAGCATCTGGGAATGGCCACGCTCGAACTGAGGCTGAGCGGCGTCTAAACACCAAAAGCGCTTCCCAGATGGATCTGGCTCGTCGCTTGGAGACAGTTATGGTTCTTGAGGACGATCCAGATCGCGAGAGGCGGACCTCGGAGGAAGGAGCTGGATCTATGTTCCTCCTCCTCGTCTGCTGCTCTTCCACTCGAGCAGAGGATGGGTGAGTCAGTTAAAAATGCTGAAGCTTTTCTTACCATCCTGTCCCATGTACGGGAGTTGCTGGAGGTCATGGAACGCGCTGCGGGTAGGCTGCAGCTGAGGAGAAAGGCTGAGCGTCTAAACAGTTCGGACGATCGGTTTCTCTCCGCCCATGACTTCCCAACTCCTGGGAGTCTTCCATTCCTTCCAGATCTCCATCAGCAGATCTCGAGGGGATGGAAGAAACCATACTCAGCCATACAGTTACATACATGCAGAAAATGTAAGATTCTGCCGGCTCGCCTGGTTTGTTTGGTGAAAGCGCCCCCCTCAGGATGGTGGCGGACACTACCTCGATGGCTGGTTTGTAGCGCCGCGAGGAGCGATTGGTGAGTCCCCCTCGATGAGGGTGAAACATTTTCAAAAACTATGTTTTTCAGGACTTTTGTACCTTCGCTCGCCTGAGAGGTTTCTTGGGGAAATTTGGATCGCCGCTGGATCTTCGCAGGGCCTGCAGCTCCCCGTGAGTAAGCTAAGAACGATCTTCTTTGCAACATTATGATGGTTGTGTGTGAATACCTCACTTTCTGCTAGTAGAGTTTGCTGCCTCTCCGTGCTATGTTTTTCCCCACTATGTGAGTAACTGAATCGCGCTCTCGCCCGAGGGCTTGTAGTGTAGGGGGCGAGCTGTGTTTTTCCTAGAGTAAAGTGGGAAGTAACTGAAGACCGGGTACGCGCTAATGCACGAGCTGTAGTGAGATCTGCGCCCAGCTCTGCGGGGCTTTGGGAAAAGGGTTTTTGGGGCCTCATTGTATAACATTAGAGGTGATAATATTTCTTTCCCGGGCCCTGAGTAGATCTAGTGCGGACTTATGTCGCACCACTTGGCCTAGGCTTTGTCAAGGATGGGGGCGTTCCTTTTAATGAAAGTTGTTCGCCCCTGGCCTGTCTTCTGATATAAGAACATGGCATTGTTTATGCATCCTTGTTTCAGCCTCCTCTTGTTACAGAGTCGTCCGGCCAAGGCCCGCCCCCTTCTCTGCGTTCTGGGGTCACGAGTAATGCAGATGAGGTGTTGCAGGAGACAGCGACTTCGCCAGTGGTCGTGGGGTGGAATTAAGCGTCTTTCGCCGGTTTGCGATTAGACTTTATCTGCTGTTTCCGCCTTTGGAGCTTGGTGGCCGCCATCTGCTGGCGGCCCCCGGCCTCCTCCTGGAGGATGGTTCAGCCGGTGGATTTCACATTTCTGTGATATTTTCCCTTGCTTTATGTCTCTGCTCCACCTCCTTTAGGGCCCGGGTCGAGCTGAACATCAGATAATCCTTCTGTCAACACGGCTCTGGTCGGATGCTCCCCTGAGGCCCGAGCATTGCCAATGGCTGACGCCCTCGCAATCAAGGTTGGCCGCTGCGTGGAAAGTAAGACAGCCGCCCCGATGCAGGTGACGTAAGTTGTACTCCCCTCGCTTTAGAGGGTCTTTGTTTAAGCACTTTCGCTGAGTACACTGCTGTTGGCAATGTGATTAGGTCCATGTTTGTAGGCACTGCCCGAGAGACTGCGCCGTCCTGGGGGCCCTAGGACACGGCGAAGCAGTTGTCCCTAGCTGCCTCTGGGATGGAGCCAGCCCCAGGTGTGGGCGTAGGAGCCGGCTGGTTGTTAGTGGTCAGCCTGGCAGTCTGGGCAGCAGGACTTCAAGACAGGAAGTCCCGACACCCTGGCCCACGAGTGGGCCTCGGAGGCTCTTCTCCACTGGTGTCGACATCAGCAGTGACCCGTCATTTGACCCTGGGGACGAGTCCAGGCTGGAGCATCTGGGTTTCCAGGCCTTCGTCAGCAGCAGACAGCTGCCGTCAGCCCAGGTAGCAGCAGCCAGCCTTCTTAAAGTCACGGCAGGATCCTTGGAATCTGCAGACCCCCTATTCGGGGGGGTAGGTCCTGCCAGGCCTCCCTGAGGGGTAGGCTCCCGGTCTGGGTTACCTTCGCTCAGGAGTTAGGCCCTTTTTGGCCTCCCTGAGAGCCTGCTGTGGTCAGCAGGCGTTGCCTGGTCTTCCCCGAGGGGATACTATAGGCACTAGTCCCTCGACGGCTGGTTCGAGCTGCTAAATAGGTGGTAGGCGCTACTGGGCCTCCCTATGGGCCTGCTGTGGGGTAAGCAAGCCCACTCGACCTCCTCTGCGGATGGCGTTCCTGGGTCATCCAGTGACATCCAGTCACTGGATGGCTAGCATGAGTGCTAGTAGGTAGTAGGCCTCGTCCGGCCTCCCTGAGTGCATGATGTGCTATGAGTAGCACTTTCTGCTATCAGGTGGTAGGCACGGTGGCCTCCCTGACGACGAGCTCACGGTTCCCGGTCGCTGTGGTATGAGCGTGAAGTGCTACGAGTAGCACGTTCTGCTATCAGTTGGTAGGCACGGTTGCCTCCCTGAAAGCGAGCTCCCGAGTCTCAGGCGCTGAGACGACTAGCGCCGTTTCTCAGGCGCAGAAGTGAGACGGCGAAGCGCTACGGACGGCCGCTGTGGATGAGCATGAAGTGCTATGAGTAGCACGTTCAGCTAGGCTGTGACGGAGGAATGCCCGATTTCTTTGCAGTTGGTAGGCCTGCATGGCCTCCCTGGTGAAGCGAGTCCCTGGTCTTCCCAGCTACCTCGAGGGCTAGCGAGACTGCGATCAGGTATTAGGCCCGTTTTTGGCCTACCTGAGGGCGAGCGCTCCTGTTGGATGCGCGAGCAGTCGACACATGTTACCAGGTGGAGGCCCCTCTCGGAACGAGTTCCCCAGGCGGGAACACATAACTGGCTTTAAGCTGACAGCTAGTGGTCACCCGCTATCAGGCGCCGGTCTCTGGCCGTTCGCGAGTCCTGAAGGCGATATACTTACCCTAGCATGACGAGATGTCACTGCGGCTATGCGGTCCGTGCAGGACGGGACCTTCATAGTCTGCCTATGGCATGTTTTCCTACCGGGCACGCTTATGAGCTCCCCTCAGGTGAGGGTCTGCTATGAGCTTACGGCTGCCTGGCGCTGATTTATGGTTGTAGGCCCTCGGGGCCTCCCTGGTACGATCAGCCTGTAAGGCCTCTAGGCCTCCTAAGCACGTTTTAAAGTAAGTGCTTGGTAGATCCGAGGATCGAGCGGCTTGACTCCCCTCGCTAGCAAGGGTTTGAAAGCACTTCGCTGAGCGCTGCTCTCCGGGATAACCCGCCTCTGAGGTCCGGCTAGTGGATGACACTGCCTTTCTTGCAGCACCCTAGCGGGATGTCTCTTCGGAGGCGAGTACCAGAGGCTCTGTACTGTACAGACAGGGTTGACCGTATTACGTGTCCCATAGCAGACTGGGTCACCAGGTCAGGTCTCCCTGGTGGCATTCGGTGAGAGGACCTCCCGAATAGTGACTGGCATAGGGTTCCCTCGCTTGTTCCCTTGCCACGTTCCCTTAAAGGAACCCCTTCTAAGTCGAATGGGTTGGTTCCAGGCCTTCGAGCAAGGCCTGGGAAGGACCTCATGTGTGTGAAGGTTTCCTTCTCAGGCGATAGCTTGGGCTATGACCGTAGGGAGCGCTGTCACTGACAGCCTAATGTGACCAGAAGGGGAGTGGTTCAGGCATTTCAGTAGAATTTGCTTGTCTTGACAGTTGTCACTGCCAGTGGGCATGCACTCCCGTCGGCATGGCGGCGTGGGTATATCGTTCCCCGTAGCGTCAAAGCTGACGCAGCGCGAGTTCCCTTTCGAAAGGGAACGTCTCAGGTTACAAATGTAACCATTGTTCCCTGAGAACAGGGAACGAGACGCTGCGTCGCTGTTCCATGCCGCAGGGCCTGCCTGCCGAAAACAGTCCCTTCAGACGATGAGATACTGTCATGTTGGCAAGGCGCCCTTATATACTTCCTGGTCGCACCTTGATGACATCATAGGCTGTCGCGGGTCAATAGGATTGACGTTTTTTGATTGTGATTTCAGGCACCTGTCACGCTGGAGGCGTTCCCCATAGCGTCAAAGCTGACGCAGCGTCTCGTTCCCTGTTCTCAGGGAACAATGGTTACATTTGTAACCTGAGACGTTCTACAGGCTCGCGCTTCAGACTGCTTGAGATCAGTTTGCAATCAATGAATAGTGCACATTTATGCCAAGCGAATGCTTATGATCTAATGCTGATTAATTATGACAATGTTTACTTTACTGTGTTTATATTGTTATATGTTGTTTTGGTTGTAAAAATGCATGTTGTATCTCCATAATCTGAATATAAATGTGCACCCTGCAATAATAAAGTATATGCTTTTCAAAATAAGAGTCCCAGTGTATTTCGGGCTTGTTTATTAAATAAAAGTCACACAGTGTGTCCAATTTCCTATATTAAAACGGACACATTATTTGACACATATTATTAAATATAGAGATTTTACTAGTATCATTGTTATTATAGATAACAAAAAATATTTCCATACAAAAAATCTCTTTCCTTAAAATAAATGTTAACTGACACAAAATAAATTATAAAAAAAAACTTAAACTTAAAATTAACCTCCTGTTATTTAGTTTCATTAACCTAAACTAAAACTGAAATAAATTAATAAAAACTACCAACATTTTTAAAAATAACGAAAACTAAAAAAAGAATATTATATTTATATATATATATATATATATATATATATATATATATATATATATATATATATATATATATATATATATATATATATATATATATATATATATGATCTACGAAAACCCAACACATGATACCTTTTAAAGCTTTTGATACCATATGAAAGCTGCGGCCAAGCCCTTTCAAATATTTTTTCATTTCTTTCAAGGCTTGTCTGAAACAGAAGTTATGGTTATCTAAATTTGGCTGATCGCTATGATTTTTAGGAATGGAATTTTGAGGAAAAACTGGTTAAATAACCGCCACCCCTTTTTTCCGCATAGACATGAAAATGCACTATCCAAACTTAAATAGCTGTAATTCAAACATGCTTTGGAATATAGTCCTAAGGTTGTTCTTGTTTTAAAGAAGACACTTGGCAGTTTATTGTACATGTCAAATAAATTATGAAAAAAGTTATAACAGTTTAAGTTTATGAAAATGTAAAAATATATATTTTATAATAATATTTTATAATATGAATTTTACAAAAAAATGTTTTCCTCTAAAACTACAAGACAATCAAAGCCATAAATATGAACAAATTGTGTTCAGAGTTTTAGGTTGATATATCAAAAAATTTGCTTTCAGTAAGAGTTTGTTTGGGCGCAGTATCAAACTTTACCTCTAGATGACATCCAAGCTCCATTACTAACCATATAAGGGCGCCTCCATTTCCATATGGTTTGAGTGATCTGAACCATATATTTCCATAATTTTCATACATTTTATGAAGTAGACATCCTATTCAAAAGTAGTATAGGCAGTTTAGCAGTATTTGATTTGAATTCAACCTCTAATAAAGAACATGTGCATTCCCAGCAAACAGGGGACGTCCCCCGGACATTGCGAAAGTCCGTTTAGGTCCGCAGTAGGTCTGCTTTGTAATGTTCGCTGGTGGACGTTCGGAGGGCGTCCCCATTTAGTCCGCTTTATAACGTTCGCTGGCGGACGTTCGGAGGACGTCTCCATTAATAACGTTCGCTGGCGGACGTTCGGAGGACGTCCCGATTTGGTCCCCTTTGTAACGTTCGCTGGCGAACTTTCGGAGGACGTCTACATTTGATCCGCTTAACGTTCGCTGGTGGACGTTCCCAGGACATTTGTCCAGGCCAGTTTACAAACGTCTATTTCGTCCCTCACCAGCCATTTCCATATGGGATGGCAACACTTGCAAAATCCAGTCGCCCATATGCATTTATCATCTGACCTGACATAACTCAGACAAACGAAAAATGTAACTAAAATTAACCCGTATTGGATTTAAAATGGGGATTTGTTTATTTATTAAAATCCCTTAAATTAACTGTGATAATGGAAAGTATGCAACAATATATATATAATGTTATATTTAGCGCATATTGGAAGATAATGGTTGTCCCAATTTGGGCTGTCTTCTTAGTATATTTACTGTATAAAGTTCGATATTTAATCCCAACTGATGAATGCAGCCAAAGAAAACGTGAAGAATGAAAAACCACATTGCAGGAAAGAAAGTGGAAATAACAGGTAAGAAAAATAATTTTTCCTATTTTACCTGGTCAGGTGAAGGCGACTGGTTTTATTCAAGAAAAGTTATTTTAGTAAAAATATTTTTACTGCTTAATACTTAGCACACATAGCTCAAATATATATATATTTTTAAATGTTTGCGTTGACCGAGTGACGTAATTCTTTAAAGGTAAGCGCAGCATGTATCCAAGGCAACGCTTAGCTGTGTAGAGACAGTTAACGGTCCAGCCAGATTTCCTTAGAGGCGGCTTGAGTTTTCTCTGTCGGTAGAAAAGGTATTTATAATTTTTGATTAGTAGACATTAGCTACCAACCATTTTTAATCTTGTAATGTTTAAAATATGAAAATTTTACCTTTTAAAACGTTTGCTGAAGTTTTCCATTGTGTAGGCCTACAGCTGCTAACCGTTATGCTAGCACTTCAAAGCTATATGTTAAGCTGAAATGAGACAACATTATCTGATATTGACAAATATAGGGATTAAATATCGAACTTTATACAGTAAATATACTAAGAAGACAGCCCAAATTGGGACAACCATTATCTTCCAATATGCGCTAAATATAACATTAGGCTAATTTGGACCATATGGTCTAACGAAATCAAAATAGTCAACAGTCTTTTTTTTTCAATGGACAAACGATGATACTAGACATACAATCATAACACTACTGAGTGTGTTCATTTTGTCCAGACACAGCTGCCTGCGCGTTGGCAAACACACGCGCACGCGGAAAGAGCACATCACCTTTACAACTGTTCAATTAAAATAAATGTACTTTGTTCCTTACAATTCATACGTGTCTGTTTTCTTTGGTTTGCCAAAATATAAAATAAAATGCTCCTAAAGTGAAAGTCCCATAAATGTCCCAAATGGCCACTGGACGTCCTGTGAACGTCCTTATGAACGTCCGGAGGACGTCTTTGAGGACGTTCGCGGGACGTCAAGAGGACCCTACACATGGACGTTCTGGGGACCTTTTTTTGTTAGCTGGGTTATAGATCACTGCTGCATCTCAAATGGCAAATCTATATATTTTTCCCTTTATATTTAAAACATTTCCAGAACTTTTTATCTCAAAAAATTGACTGGATGTTATATTTTGAACTCTTGGCATAAAAACAAATTGGTTGTCTACAAATCTTTTTTTTTTCTTTTTCGTGTTTATCGCTATTTCAAAATAAAGGTCTGAACTTAATATGGAAATATGAAAACGAGAATTTATCAGCTGCATCTCTGCACAAGGGGACTAGCTAACGTTACTCTGAAGAGAACAGCAACTTAGTAAGTAGTGAAATACGTTTTCTATTGTTTATCATGGGCTGTCTCTGAACTTCACCTGTTATATGTTTAGATCGCACAGCTAGTGTACATTTTTAGAATAGCAAGCACAGCGCACCTGCAGCATAGCTAAACGAACTCCTTTTCAGTAACTTCCTCATCCGATCCTTCATCTCTGTATGTGAAATAATCCATTATATGATCGTTTAGCGCACTGACATCACCGGGATTACGCAGATTGAGCGACATCACAAAAGCGATCAGTTACTTCAGACTCCTTGTTCTCTTGTGCTCCGCCATCTACGATACGTATTAAATAAAAAACTTTGCGTGCCGTAGTTTACATAGGACTGGAGGGAAATGCTTTGATACACCTTTATTATACATGTAATGGGTTTATTTTGATGGGATAAACATTAGAGAAAGACGCAGTCTTTCCAGCTTGCCGCAATAAATCGCAATTTTTCTGCACTAAACAAGTGATTTTTGCCAAGATATTTTTTAGAAATGATAGACAAGATGTTTTGGAGTAGTAATTTAATGAAAACCCAATTTTGACAAAAAATGGACATTCAACCTATTCTTCGACTTTGCTGAAAACGTTCCAGTGCGACATCCATATATATATATATATATATATATATATATATATATATATATATATATATATATATATATATATATATATATATATATATATATATATACAGGGCTTGACATTAACACCCGCCCGGATTTCAGCTGTGGCGTGTAACACAGTCACTCCCACTGGCAGGTCTTCTCAAAAGGCATCTGTTGTAATCGCGATGCGCATTATAACCAATCACATGCAAATCTGTTGAGTTTATAAATGCAATGTCATAATCAGAGACTATCAGAAAGGCAGCATATAGCCAACAACAAATTTCCTAACAACCAAAATTGTGGCCAGTGAAAAACAGTGACAAAACAACAGAATTACTAACTTTCAACTACAATTAAAATTATACTAAAATAACACTTTTATAGTCAAATCTGTTACAGTGTCCTTGGGAAGCTTACTTTTTTCCCAAGGACACTGTAACAGATTTTACCATAAAAGTGTTATTTTAGTATAATTTTAATTTCAAGCCCTGCTCCAGACTTCACTTTACTTCCATACAGGGAGGTGTTCTTCTTTTCCACTGTTGCTCGGTTGGACTTATTCACTTACAGTGCATAAATTGTTAAATGTATTAATAATTTACAGTACTAAAAAGCAATGTGTAATATTTCGCTATTCACCCTTGTGAACGAAGAACAAAGTAATGCTGCTGTGGAAGATGGATGACTGCGGGATGCTGGATTCGGACTGACACTGCTAGAATAGAGAGCAGATGTCTCCATCTAGCAGTGTTTAGGCTGGCATAGAATAAAGTCTGACTGTCAACATAAAGTCTGGTCCTCTTTGCAGTACGCCCACTTAAACAGGAAGACTCTCTGTCCCACAGGCAAAACAACAAATGACAGTTAATTTTGTCCTTATGTGCAATTTATACTGAAATTCTTTTCTTATAATTTCCCTAGTAAAAATATCTAAATATTCTTTAAACAAGATACATGTATCTGAGTTTACACCAATCAGGCATAACATTATGACCTAATATTGTGTTGGTCCCCTTTTGCTGCCAAAACAGCTCTGACCTGTCGAGGCATGGACTCCACTAGACTCCTGAAGGTTGCAAGGTGGGGGCTCCATGGATCGGACTTGTTTGTTCAGCACCTCCCACAGATGCTCGATTGGATTTAGACCTGGCGAATTTCGATCAAACAACTTGTTGTTGTACTCCTCAAACCATTCCTGAACCATTTTTGCTTTGTGGCAGGGCGCATTATACTGCTGAAAGAGGCCACAGCCACCAAGGAATTAAAGGGAGTACATGGTCTGCAAAAATGCTTTGGTAGGTGGTACATGTCAAAGTACGTGTCAATTTGAGCTACAGTAGCTCGTCTGTTTGATCAGACCACAGGCCAGCCTTCACTCTCCACGTGCATCAGTGAGCCTGAAAAGTGACCATGACCTTGTCGCCGGTTCACCACTGTTCTTTCCTTAGACTACTTTTGATAGATACTGACCACTGCAGACCGGGAACACCCCACAAGAGCTGCAGGTTTGGAGATGCTCTGGCCAAGTCATCTAACCATCACAATTTGACCCTTGTCAAACTCGCTCAAATCCTTATGCTTGCCCATTTTTCCTGCTTCTAACACCTCAACTTTGAAGACAAAATTTGCTCATGCATAGAATTTTATTGATAGTCCTATCATTATTCAATTTTATTCTACAGAAAAGGCAGCATTAACTTTCTTCAGAGCTTCTCCTTTTGTGAAGAAGGAAAATCATTTAAATTTGGAGTAAAGGATAGCAGTTTTGATTTCCATGTAAGCTATTCCTTTAATGGGAAACTCCGCCATTCCATAGTGGGGATCCAAAACCCACCATATGCTGGTCTTTTCAAAAGGGTAATGTTTCACACACACAGCTGCCCACTCTGGGGAGATTGATGGATACCAGTTTGTTCTTTGCTTTTATGATATTCTGATGCAAACTGAACTGTAGTACAAAGTGTAACTGAAATCTAATGTCTATTATCTTGGCAGAATCAAAGAGGACTTAAGGACAGGGAAACTTAAATCCTTTTATTCTGTCTGTTCCCGGGCCTGTGGTTGGAAAAGGCTTCTGGTAGAAGAGTGTCCTTGTCTCTGGGGTTCGGGTGGAACATGTGAAAGACGATACCCACACGCGAACTTCAGCACTAACCAGACTCAAGAGAACAACAGTCCAATAACAACACAAGAACGCCAGTCTCAGAAACACTGACACGCACACACCATAGTGTGCACTTAGACACATTGAATTCTGTCACACATTGAAATGATTGTGGCTTTATTAAAAAAGCTTATTATGGGGACTGCCAAAGTAAAGTAACTTCAAAACTTTCTTTAGAAAAATAATTGATGCAAAAATTTACATTTCAATACTTCACTACTCCATTTAGTACCTAAGTCATTTTAGGGTACGTTTACATAACAAAGATGTACTAAAGACATTTTTTGTTCACATATATACGACAACATTGTCAAAACGATCCCCATTCACATTGATTTGCGAAAACGACTAAAACACGGTATTACTCATGCCAGGCCAGTGGGTGGCGATGTCACTTTTGTATAGAAACACTACGCGCCTATAGACTGAACATGCAGGCACATGACATCACCGTTTTCAGTTTACATGGAGACGATAACGGTATCATTTTCAACTGTTTTCAAAATGAAGTTTAATTTTGTTTGGGAAAGTTTGGGAGGAGCACATTCAGGTAATCAACCAATCAGTGCAAGACGAAGCCGGTATATATAGCCATCTTTGAACTCTGTCCCGCAATAAGTTTCACAGCATCCCTCCACCACCCCCATCACCTCACTCTTGCCTAGTTTCTATCCCACTCAAAGTACTCTGGGTTCAGCCCAAATTGGAGCCCTCCCCCGGACATACGGATATGCATGAATTACTATATTTGAATTCATGTACGTGTAAACTTGTGAAAGTTTATGTTTTCAGGCCCCCAAAACACTGTTGTTATGTAAACGAACAGCCAAAATGTCAGAGTCAATAAAGAATGGATCCAAAAGCAGAGGTTGACAGGATAACAACAGTCTTTAATGAGAATATGAACAAGGCAGTCTGTCGTTAAGGCACACACAAGGCACAACTGGTAAAACAAACTGAGAAGGCAGCTGAGATGATCCTGTCTCGAAGAGGAGAGAGATCGGGACACCAGTAGAGGTGGAGGCAGTTCTTGAGAATAAATCACAGTCAGGAACAGAGGACCACGAAGGTACTCTTGCAGCAAATGCAGAACTCAGACTAAACTTAGGCGCAAGGCTGTATCAGACAAACAAGACCAGGTGAGCACTTCCAAAGCAAATCAGACATGAAGAAAGCAGCAGTCGTAACGCATGACATGAAACAATGATCCAACAAGAGGCAGTAAGAACAAACACTAGATAAAGGGTAAGCACTCAAACAAAAGTGGGAACAGGTGTCATCGCAAGGCAGCGAGGCGCTGATTGCGATGACTAACAGGTGCAGGTAGACAGAGAGAAGATGAGCCTAACGAGCGAGTGAGAAAGTGTGTGTGTGTGTGTCTGAAACAATCAGGAAGGAGAGTGAGTGAAGAAAAGGATAGTGAGAAGCAAAGAGAAAGAACCTGACACATGACACAAAATGCATAAAATGTTTTACATTTTTAGTTGAAAACAGTGTCGTGTAAACAGCCCCTTAGCTTGGTTGTTCAAAGATGTTTATCAAGCGGAGCAAACTTTTTCGGTAAGATAGATTTGGCGAGCTGTTTCGAACTCAAGCTTTGTTTTTGTCTGATTATGTTCAAAATTACATCACACCAGTTTTCTTTCTTCAATATTTCATTGCGTTCAGTTTTGCTCTGCAGTAAATCTCTGAGCCATTTCAAGTTTTGCTGATGATTCAGATTCTTTTGTTTTCTGCCTGCGGTAACTTTAAGTGAAACGTCATTACATCATTGTGTATCAGACATTGACACCTTGTGGAATAAAGGTGAATTGCACTTATTCAGTCATTAAAGATTCAATTATTGTTTGGCCGAAAAAATATACTTACACTGTTACACACCTCGGGTCGTTAGCGACCCTATACAATTCGACAAAAAAATGTTTTTTAATTTTATAATTTTAATATATTTTCTTGTTATATTGTTTATAATTAATTGATTGAGCAATACTAAGAAGGTTGATGTCTAACTTTACAAAAATGAATTAGGAGGAGGGTAGTGAATGTCATCCCGGGTCACTAAAAATCCGAGGTATGCATTTAAGGGTTAACCGTCAGCCCCTTACATTCCTCCCACACTAGCTCTCACATACAGCAATCTGAGATCTCTGTGAAACTCTATAATAAAGAATTAGATTAAACACAATCTCTCCGTTTCTCCCCCCTCATCTGCTCATTTACTGGTGTTTCTAAATCTAATACTTTCTAGGCCTCCGTCCCAAAGGGCCTATCAGCTTTAAGAAAGAGCAGACATGATACGGTCTGCCTGGCTGGATATTGCCTTTTTGATGGAAGGAACCATGTGATTTTAGCATAGCTTTGTGATTCTCCAATAACTCAAGAGAATGATTTAGCAGCTTCCCTGAGTATGTTGATAAACCGATAAGATGTTTGTCAGGGGGGAAATGAGAAGAGGTAAACATGGATGCTGTTTGAACAGCTCAATCCTTCTTTTTGTGCACAAATGATTCATACTCAAGTTATTTATATGTGTTATCCCCGAGTTAATGCACATGTAGGAATACAACAACTTCAGCTCTGTTTGTGTGTGTGTCCATTTTTTATTTAATGCTGGTGTGAAGTACGTCCAGTCCTCCCAAAACTCAAAGGAAGCGTGTCTTATTTCTGCGGTGTTCCTCTGAGACAGAGCTTTGTCAGCTTTTGTGGCAGCCAATAAAAAGAAAAACAGACTGTGCACTACCTCTAGCGTGCATTAAACACGTTTTGCACTTTATTTAATTCGTTTATAAGTTTGGCAGTGCTCAAAGAGGATTGACAGTTGTCTTACATGAGGGTCACTTTTTGATTTTTTCCCCAATGAACTATGTTTTGTTTGAAACATTTCGATCATAGAAAGAAAAAAAACAGGAATAAATCGCTGGGATTTTCATGATATATAGCCTAATTTAAAAATGCTAACATACACTGAAATAAAAGTAGTTAAGTTATGTTCAATAAACTGTGGTAAAGCAAAACGTCTCGGGTTGCGACTCTAACCCTTGTTCCCTGAGAAGAGACACTGTGCCAATGACATTTTGGGGACACTCCCTTAGTGTATTTTGTCTAAAGCATGAATGAAACTATTCCAATCCTGATTGGCACTGCATCATGACGTAGCATGTGACAGCATACACGGAAGCTACAAAGGAATGCCGGCACACAACAGAGTGAGGGAGAGGGGGGGGGACCCAGAGCTAGGACCTCTTTCCGAAGCAGCCTCGCAAGACTAACCTCTGGTATTTTACATTTACTGAGTTTGGTGCCCTGAAGTGGCTGGCCAGCAGGAGAAAACCGAACACAATTCTGTACAGTCCTTATCGAAAGGAGCAACTCGACAGGGCCGCGACAACTTCGGGCGGACACTCGCTGGGAACCTATGTGTCCTGAAGCGCACTGTAGAAGAACAAGTATCAATTTCCTGAGGGCTCCATGGAGGAGCGAGATCCTCATAATGCACGCAGGTAGCCCCCTCAGAAACTGCCCATGCATGCACTGCTCCCATCTTAGATGATTTTTCAGACAAGTGAAACACGGTTTTGGATGATAGGCTGATTTAAAATATCTAACTTCTCAAAGTCAGATACTTCAATTGAATTCCTCAGAATTAAATGCAGCCATAATCACCAGACAATACTGTTTTAATATATTTTATACAGTCTCGTAGTCTACACGTTGCCTCGGCAAACGCGAGATTCGAGGCATCCATAATATATTTGACTTTCATCCCTCGAGAAGTCAACAGGCACGAGACTGCAACATACGAAAGTGCACGGCTGTACACGTCACAATATTTCTCAACGAACACAGACATGGTTTCCCGGGAGGAGGTAGACCCAGCCTTAGCACTGCTCTGACCAATACGTGCTCTCTGTGCCTACATAGACAGAACACAGTGCACAGTGGGACCTCAGACCAGCTCTTTGTCTGTTACGGAGGGCAGCAGAAGGGAAAGGCTCTCTCCAAGCAGAGGTTATCTCACTGGTTAGTGGACGCTATAGTCTTGGCTTATCAGGCTCAAAGTCTGGCATGCCCCCTAGAGGTGAAGGCACACTCTACTAGGAGTGTTGCTTCATCCTGGGTGCTTGAGCATGGTGTCTCGCTGACAGACATCTGTAGAGCTGCAGGCTGCATGGCAACACCCAACACATTTGTGAGATTCTGCTATCTCCATGTAGAGCCAGTGTTTGCTCGTGTACTCGCTCCCAGTGGCAAGTAAGTAGGACCTGCTTGGTGTCATCGATTGCTGTGCCAATCCACTCCACGGACTGGACACGTGTGCTATTTTGCTCAGGGGAGTTTCTCCGTGAAGCCCTGAGTTCCTCCAGCACTGTTTACGTCAACACCAGAGTGCATACCTGGTTGGTTAGCCCTCGTGTCAGGCTAGGTGCCTCCATGTGCATGGTTCACCCATCTAGGCAACCACCACAACCCCTCCATGGTAAGTCTCCTCCGAGCATGTGTCTTTTCCTTGATAAGGCCGTTTTAACCATCTCATAATTTAATAACAACAGAGTTTAGTTTCCCCTAAAGATTATACATCGTTTTTGTACTATAATAAGCAGTATTGTAATTTACACAACAGTTTGTGCAATATTCCCCCAGTATCAGCACTGGAACCGTTTCACCATTTGCTGCCCCGCTTGCTGCGACTGTCATGGCGATCGAGCAAATCCAATATATATATTTTTTACAAACACTACTGTTATTGTGTCATGGAATGTAGTTTTAAGAGTTTTTTAGGCAAAAAATTAGTTATTTAGACCTCAGAGATGTGACTCATATATAAACATAGTGCCAGATGCGAGCTCCAGGCCGTCAGCGGCCGTTCAGCACTCATGTATCCACAGAGAACAGTTTCATCTCGGACAGTCCCTCGGGAATCTGCCGCTGACTCTTACTGTATGTAGATGGTGGTTATACATGAGATATAATTAATTGGTGGTATATCAAACTGTCAATTTTGGTCTTATTAATCTATTACTTTTTCCAGAGAAAAATCGATTTTGGTTAAGTGGAAAATTAAGTTTCATAATCGTAACTTTATATTTAGGCTATATTTAACTTAAATCCTGTATTACAGTAGAGTGTTGCCTTTGTACGTTTGACTGAATTGTTTGCTTGTGTTTATTTCATATTGTCTTTTATAATGGCTATTGTTGTTCATTTAAATATTGTTGTTCAATAAATATTATTTTATATAAATATATTTCCCATGTTTGGTATTGAGAAAGTGTCCATAAGTGATTTTGATATGGATTTCAGTGAAAGTTACATTATTACACCATTAGATAGCAGCAAGGACGTCTTTATGATTGAGTTCCCTTTCGTTCAGTCACTACGACGTACGTTAGTGAGTAACGAATGGGGGTTTCGCCTAAAAGCCTATCATCTTCGAGCAAAGAGAAAACGCCCAATGGCGTGCCAATGCCATGGGGCATGCGGAATTTGCATACGTAACTCCGCCTCACCGCGTGAGTATATAAGGAAGTACGTGGCAATACAGCATTATGTTTCTGCTTTCGGAGCCAAGAGTACCTACCTCTTCACTCCTCACAAGCCTTCTGAGACGCTGTCAGCTTCTTCGAGACGAGCAGCTTTCCAGTCGGTGTTGGTGTGACGGCGCGTTCCAGTGATCGCATACTTCCTGCCTGCTGATCTGCGCAGTGGTCTGCTAGACAGCTGGTGTGTGTTTCCCTGGGCGCTTCGGCATCGACTGCGAGGTTTCCTCTCACAAAAAGAGCTTGCGTGTGGCACGTCTTTTTCAAGACGGTTCGCCCGTGCACTTCCGGGTGCGATCGATCTCCGTTGCTGTCTATGGGCACATTCACTGCTCGACGTGTTTGGGCTTCAGCACGTTCGGGCAGTGATTGTGGATGTGTCATGTTCCCACAGTGGGAACGTGACCATCGCGATGTCGCGGTCGAGACTCAGTGATCTCCGCGAGGAGAGAGAGTCCCCTCTGCCACACCCCAATCTACCGTCTCTGAGAGAGGTGGTACTTTGGCTGGCCAGGGTGACCTGAGGGCGGTGCTGTGGGAAATCCAGACGATACGTTCCTCGGGCCACGCCCCCCTCTCGCATATCGCTTCCCGCGAGTGCTGGACTGAAACAGCGGCCCGTCTCTGACGCCTTGTTCGTTTCGTTCACATTCCAGATAGCAATGAGATGTCGATCGCCGCATCCCAAGGTGGGCTAGAGTCCTTTGGGGATGACGATTAGGTTGTGCTCCGCCTTCGGGTGTGCCAGCGCTGCCTGATCTGACCTAGAGTTGACAGCCATGTTATCTCGGGCAGCCGCGAGTCTCGCGCGGGTGTGGAACTCCGCCCTGTTGCGAGTGCTCGTGGTTGCACGATTGGTTTTGGGGGCGGCACCCGACAGCTGTTGGGCCCCGCCCCCAATGTCTTTCGCTCCCGAGGTGCATGAGGAGATCACGCGGTCGCGGAAGTCCCCGTGCTTCCCGTGACCGTTTGTTGGCCTCCTCCGCCTTCTCTGCCCTTGATGGGGCCGCGGCCTAGGGTACACTGCCCCCCCCCCCCACTGTTGAACACTCTGTTGCGCACTACGGTGTCCACAGAGGGCTTTGACGTGGTGTGGCTGTCCTAAGCACCCTCCCTAAGCCTGTGGGCTCGTCTACTTCGGTGGCGTTGTCCTGCAGAGCTACAGGGCAGGCCGCCGCCCCAAGGGTGGAGCCGACCCAGGGCTCTTCCATGAGCTGCGTGCCGCGTGCCGCCCCAGAGCAGACTGAGGCTGTAACACGTAATGCCCTGGCGGCTAGCTGCTGCGCCCAGCCGCCGGCTCAGTCGCCTCAGTCCACTCGCCGCCGAGGGCGGCCTCCCTCCTCCCGTCCGGCCCCAGCAGCAGCCTTTTCCGGGCCGTGCCGTGGAGGTGGTTGCAGGATGTTGCCCAGTCCGCTCCCCAGCCTGGTTAAAACGCCGGGCTGGAGGCGGACAACCCAGAGATGGGTCCCAGTTCTTTCTAGGGGATGTCGGTAGTGAACGCCTCCTCGGACGCGTTCGTCCGGTAAATTGGTTGCAGCGATCGACCTGAAGGACGCTCACTTTCATGTCTCCTTCCTCGATGCGGACCGTTCCTACGGTTTGCCTCGAGGGGCGGACATTCAGTACGCAGTCCCCCCCCATTCGGGCAGCTCTGTCCCCTCGTGACTCTACGTAGTCTATCGAGGCAGCCCTTGCGCCACTCAGGCAGCACGGGGTTCGCATCCTGAACTACTTCGATGACTGGCTCACACTGGGTACCTCTCGTAAGCAGGTCTGCGGACACAGAGTCCAAGTGCTCCGGCACTTAGCCCATCTGGGCCTTCAGGTCGACTGGGAGAAGAGCAACTCTGCCCCGTGCAGAGGATCTCTTTTCTCAGTATGGTTTCCGACTCGGTCGCCAGGTGCGTGCTGCTTACCAGCGAGCGCGCACGCAGTCTCTGCTGACTTGCCTCCGTCAAATTGAGGGCAAGAGTGCGGTTCCACTGAACTTTTTCAGAGGCTCCTGGGGCATATGGCATCTGCAGCCGCGGTGACGCCGCTCGGATTGCTTCATATGAAACCGCTTCAGCATTGGCTTCGCGATCGAGTCCCGATGTGGGCATGGCAGTCTGGCACGCTCCGGGTACAAGTGACTCGGGCCTGCCTTCAGACACTCACCCCGTGGTCGAACCTCAGTTTTCTACGGGCCGGTGTGCCCTTAGAACGAGTTTCCAGGCATGTTGTCAGACCAGCTCTTTGTCTGTTATGGTGGAGAGCGGAAGGGAAGAGCTCTCTCAAAGCAAAGGCTGTCTCACTGGATAGTGGACACCATTGTTTTGGCTTACCAGCAGCAAGGTTGACCATGTCCCCTTGGGGTCAGGGCACACTCCACTCAGAGTCTCGCTAACTGACATCAGCAGAGCTGCAGGCTGGGCGACACCAAACACATTCGCCAGATTCTACAATCTCCGAGTGGAGCCAGTTTACAGCTATGTACTCGCCCCCCCGAGGGGCCGGTAATGGGCCAGGCTCAGGTGTCATCGCTTGCTCGCCATTCCACTCCTCGGACTGGATACGTGCAATATTTTCCTCAGGTGAGTTTCCCCGAGAGCCCTGAGTTCCTCCAGCACCGCTTACACCGATACCTGTGTGTCTGCCCTCTCACGAGCCCAGACCCTCGTGTCCGGCCAGGTGCCCCGTGTGCATGGTTCCCCTCCTGCGACCCCCACATGAGTATTTCCACCGTTAGCCTCCCTTGCGAGCAGGTGTCTTTCCCTTGGCAAGCCCCTGCCACCCTAGGGTTAAAAATTCCACCTGCGGCTGGTACCCTAGAGTTTTTCCATATGCAGCCCTTAGGGGGTCATATGTGTACTCTTAAGTCCTCCCTACGGGCAGGCATCTTGGCATTCCTTCACTGGGATATGCTTCCCAGTGTACCTTGGTATTCCTGTGTTAAGCGTGAGTCCTTCGTCCGTATTAGTCTTACGACAGGGAACTCACACTTACGCAGGGCATTGGAAGAAGGCTGAAGTGGCGAGATTTTATTGAACCCCCATTCGTTAGTCACTAACGTACGTCGTAGTGACTGAACGAAAGGGAACGTCTCGGTTACGGATGTAACCCTCGTTCCCTGAGGAGGGAACGGAGACGTACGTTCCGTTGCCACTTCAGCTGTGCTACCTGGAACGCAGGAGTTCAGTCTTGGCTCCTCAAGCAGGTAACATAATGCTGTATTGCCACGTACTTCCTTATATACTCACGCGGTGAGGCGGAGTTACGTATGCAAATTCCGCATGCCCCATGGCATTAGCACGCCATTGGGCGTTTTCTCTATGCTCGAAGATGATAGGCTTCTAGACGAAACCCCCATTCGTTGGTCACTAACGTACGTCTCCGTTCCCTCCTCAGGGAACGAGGGTTACATCCGTAACCGAGACGTTGCTTTCCTCAGCGGAAACATTCAAACATTATGTACATCGACCTGAATGCTATATCAGATCCAGGTAATGCACTTGTTTAGTCTCTCTCTCTCTCTCTCTCTCTCTCTCTCTCTCTCTCTCTCTCTCTCTCTCTCTCTCTATCTCTCTCATAATACTCTACTCTGCATGATACAATAATCTTCAATGAAGTGACTCAACGTTCCTTCATTACTAGTTCTAAAGTGACATTTTAGAATTAGTAACGGAGGCTTGGGCTCAACTGACAAACTGTCAAGGAAGTAGTTCTGCACAAAAGAGGGTTTTTAAAGACACTCTGTTGTTATTTCTTATTTATTTACACACTTGTGTCGTCAAAATGTTGTATAAACGCAATATCACAATCGCACTGCTACTCGTGTGATATTGCTCATATATAGGATAGATTGTAAAATTTCAATCACAATTATTATAGGTATAGCCTCTTCTCTGTATATTCTGGGTTAGACTGGGTTGTCAACTACATGTCTACTAACTCTCATTAGGTTAAAATAAGGGTTTGGATTAGTAGAATAAGTTGACATGTTGTTGCAAAGTTATTTATAGTCAGTAGAGTATCTAACGGACCATCGGAATAAAGTGATACCATGTACTGTAACACTATTACACTGGCTGGGAGAACGCTTGTTAAAACTGAATAAGGTCCAGGTTGTCTGCCAATGGGAACATGAATCACCATAATGAACCACAACAAAACACAGCACTTATTAACATTATTATCCCACAATGCCACACAAAATAGCCTATTTTACAAGTAATTTGTCAGTTTCACAGTAAACACTTTATTTTACAGTGTCCATGTTACGGACTCACTTTATATTATGTGTCCTAAACTACTATGTAATAACATTGTAATTAACCATTTGATACAATGCACTTATTGTGTACATGCATGTTTTTACATTGTACTTACATTAAAAAAATTCCCTGCATGTAATTACATCTGTAATTAATTTCTGTAGTTAATAATTCTGTAGTTAATAAATATAGTTATAATTACACTGTGACACTTCCCTTACACCTAACCCTGCCCTTAAACTTACCCATACCACCACACCTGTCCCTAACTTTACCCGTATCCCACCTCAATATCAGCAAAAGTGTTTTGCAATACAATATGAACACAATAAGTACATTGTACTTATTTTCTGATGTAAGTACATAGTAGTTAAGGCCACCTAATATAAAGTGGGGCCCATGTTACATGTGCTGACCTAGTAATATTATAACAGCATATTATGCATAATTGCATGCAACTAACCTAAAACCAAACAAATTCCTAAACCCTAACCCTATAGTAAATACGTTGTTAATTTTACTTAGGCCTTACACTAGTACATTTTCATTTTAAAATGCATAACTTTTGCCACAGTTACGTCTGTCGACTACACTACTCCATCATTTTCGAACATCGAAATTCATACTTTTGAAAACGCTGCAGACCCTGTTTTAGTTTGAAAACTATGGGTGGCGTTTCAGTGTAAACGGACCAAAACAGACACTTTTGAAAACGATGGCTTGGCTGCCCACATTACGCTACCGGAACACGAAAATCTCAGACCATGGCTGCATTTCCCAAAAGCGCCTACATTGATCGTAGAGACCGTTGGTGGCTAATTTTACAATGCTCTTGGGCAACGCAGCCCAGAGCCGTCTCTCTCAGCGGCTCTGTAATATATCAACCTCAACGACCATGTAAACAGTGACACCGAGATGGAACTGCATGCTTTGCTGACTTTGTGGTCCTTTTTAGTAGCTGCTGTGCAGTTAAATGCTGTATTGTATGATACTACAGCTGTCTATGTTTCGAACTGCTCCGAGACTCGAAGGTGGATCCAAATGCAGCTTTATTTGAGGGCAATCCAGAAGCGTAATCCAAGGTACAGGCAAGGGTCATACACAGACAGGCAGTCCAAACAAAGAAACAAACAAACAAAACAGGAAGGGACCAGAGGCAAGAGAGTAATCCAGGGAACAGGGCAAGGGATCAAAAAACAAGAAACAAGAAAATCAGGAGAGTGCTCAGAATTGCAGTGTGACATTAAACAAGACTTCGCGGTGAGTGAATGAATGACCATGGTATAAATAGACAGAGACTAACAGGATGGTGAGACACAGGTGAATGCAATCAGTGAATGAGGTACAGGTGAATGTGATCAGTGATAAGTGATGATGAGTCCGGGCAGTGAGTTATGGGAAATGTAGTTTGTGAGTGATCATAGTCTTATGTGTGGAGTGCCCTCTGGAGGCTCTCAAGGGCACTCCAGCTGGTAACCATTACATAGCCCCCCCTTTAAGGAGCGGATTCCAGACGACCCTTCAGGCGACCAGGGAGGAGATGACCCTTCAGGCGGCCAGGGAGGATCAGGCTGTGTAGGCGTCCAGGAAGGAGACGACCCTTCAGGTGGCCAGGGCGGGGATGACCCTTCAGGCGGCCAGGGAGGAGACCATGGCACAGGAACAGACACCGGCTCAGGAACAGGAACAGACACCGGCTCAGGAACAGGAACAGACACCGGCTCAGGAACAGACACTGGCTCAGAAACAGACACCGGCTCAGAAACAGACACCGGCTCAGGAACAGGAACAGACACCAGCTCCGCGGAGACCATCTTGTCCTGGGACACTGGTTCGGCGGAGACCATCTTGTACGGAGACACTGGATCGGCGGCGGCCATCTTGTACGAGAGACAATGGCTCGGTGGCGACCATCTTGTACGGAGACACTGGCTCGGCGGCGGCCATCTTGTACAGAGACACTGGCTCGGCGGCGGCCATCTTGTACGGAGACACTGGCTCGGAGGAGGCCATCTTGTACGGAGACACTGGCTCGGAGACGGCCATCTTGTACGGAAACACTGGCTCAGAGGCAGCCATCTTGTCCAGAGACACAGGCACGGGAAGAGGAATAGGAACAGATTCAGGCTCGGCGGGACGAGACTCTTGACGGCCTGACGTGACGTGAAGCTCAGTCTCTGGATCGGCAGAAGTGACGTGAAGCTCAGTCTCTGGATCGGCTGACGTGACATGAAGCTCAGTCTCTGGATCGGCTGACGTGACGTGAAGCTCAGTCTCTGGATCGGCAGGAGTGACGTGAAGCTCAGTCTCTGGATCGGCAGAAGTGACGTGAAGCTCAGTCTCTGGATCGGCAGAAGTGACGTGAAGCTCAGTCTCTGGATCGGCAGAAGTGACGTGAAGCTCAGTCTCTGGATCGGCTGACGTGACATGAAGCTCAGTCTCTGGATCTGCAAAAGTGACGTAAAGCTCAGTCTCTGGATCGGCAGAAGTGACGTGAAGCTCAGTCTCTGGATCGGCAGAAGTGACGTGAAGCTCAGTCTCTGGATCGGCAGAAGTGACGTAAAGCTCAATCTCTGGATCGGCAGAAGTGACGTGAAGCTCAGTCTCTGGATCGGCAGAAGTGACGTGAAGCTCAGTCTCTGGATCGGCAGAAGTGACGTGAAGCTCAGTCTCTGGATCGGCAGAAGTGACGTGAACGGATCAGTTTGGTTTGTAATTGTTGGTTGAGTCCATACCAAAAAAAGTAAATCAACATAAAGTCTGGGAGGTTGGTGGTGTTTGAGATATTCAGAAAGTCTCTGATGTGGTCCTCGAGTGAGTGAGTTCCTTGGCGTAGTCGAACAAGGATGACGGCTGCTGGATCCATAGCGGCGAAGTCTTCTGTTTCGAACTGCTCCGAGACTCGAAGGTGGATCCAAATGCAGCTTTATTTGAGGGCAATCCAGAAGCGTAATCCAAGGTACAGGCAAGGGTCATACACAGACAGGCAGTCCAAACAAAGAAACAAACAAACAAAACAGGCAGGGACCAGAGGCAAGAGAGTAATCCAGGGAACAGGGCAAAGGATCAAAAAACAAGAAACAAGAAAATCAGGAGAGTGCTCAGAATTGCAGTGTGACATTAAACAAGACTTTGCGGTGAGTGAATGAATGACCATGGTATAAATGATTCGACTAACCCTTTAAAGGATTAGTTCACCTCAAAATGAACATTTCCTGATAATTTACTCACCACTTTCTTTAGTGGAAGTTTTTTGAGGAAAACATTTCAGGATTTTTCTCCACACAATGGACTTCGATGGCAACCAAAATGTTGAAGGTCAATGCCGTTTCAAAGGGCTTCAAAGGGCTTCAGCTGCTCTGCACGATCCCAGCTGAGGAAAAGGGTCTTATCTCACGAAACCATCTGTCATTTTCAAAAACAAATTTTAATTAATATACTTTTTAACCTAAATTGCGTATCTTGCGCTGCTCTGCGACATGCCATGGATTACGTAATCACGTCGGAAAGGTCATTCTAGACTAGGATCGTGCAGAGCCTCTGAAGCCCTCTGAAGCCCTTTGAAACTGCATTGATTTGGACCTTCAACATTTTGCTTGCCATGGTGGTCCATTGTGTGAAGAAAAATCCTGGAATGTTTTCCTAAAAAACTTCATTTGTTTTTTTGACTGAAGAAAAAAAGACACAAACATCTTGGATGAGATGGGGGGTGAGTAAATTATCTGAAATTTTTCATTTTAAAATCCTGGCTTAATATAAGCCCTGTCTGTGAAACCGGGGCAAAGAGTTGGTAAGAAATTACAGTTTTAAAGTCCTGGCAATATTGTTGGAAAACGTTGTTGGGATTCACTTTGACTTGTTGACAGTGACAGTGCAAGTCTTAAACAATGTTGAAAGTCTATCCAGTAAGAACGAGAGAGAAAGTGAGACAGTGAACGAGTGGAATGATTTATCACACCTTCCTCTTGTCCCCAGGACTGACAGCTCTCTCTCTACACTGCATTTCGACGCCCCCTTGTTTATCTGGAGTCTGCTTTTCCCCATCTGATCTGCACTGGATCACTGCCTGTCACTGTATAAACAGAGCTTTTGTTTAGCTAACCGTCCTCATATCCCTCTCGTAGCTGTGGCTGGAAAGAATTCTCAGGTAATCTTTTTTTTTTTCAGGAAGTATACAGGTGAGCACATGCGGGGAACGAGATCTCTGGCCGTGTCCATGCAGGCCTGCTCCCCCCTCAGGGGCCAGCAGTCTCTTCTGTGCTCTGATCACACACCTGTGGAAAACAAGCCTGGCATTCCAAATTATCCCTTTCCCGGTGAACCACCGAACTGAGATATATAATTACAGTCAGGTGGCAGTATTGTCCCACTGCATTTTTTTCTGTCAGTGTGTCGTCTGAAACGCTCATGGACCAATGGATGAAAAGAATGGCAAGAGCTTCCAAAATTGCAAGCCCAAATCTGATCGGGGTGGGTTTTAAAATATGAGTCACTTAGAAGGCTTTTAGAAACAAGCAGGGCTGGGTGATGTATATAATTTGTAATTTCCTAAATACTGTATATATTCACAATGATAACTGCTTGAAATATAAAATTAAGCAAGATTGTGAATATCACAGGGATTTTAATGTGCTTGAATATTTTTGATAGTTTTAAAATTATATAAAATTTTAAATGGTAAAGCGACAGAGAGAGAGAGAGAGAGAGAGAGAGAGAGAGAGAGAGAGAGAGAGAGAGAGAGAGAGAGAGAGAGAGAGAAATTTACTCAGTTCTACATTAATAAGGCTACAGTATTCTTTAAATAACTTAATAAATACATTTAATAAATGCAAATAAATACTGTTGATTGCACTTTCTAGTCATCCAAAAATCCTGGAAAAAAGGCTTTTAACATTGATAATAATCAGAAAAGTTTCTTGAGCAGCAAATCATCATATTAGAATGATTTCTGAAGGATCATGTGACAATGAAGAGCTGAACAGTCACATGCAAATGTTTGACATTTGAGTAATGTTGCTGAATATACCGTTTTGCAAAAAAAAAATCTTTATATATCAAGATTATATATTATAAATATTTTGTTATATACAGTATAATATATATATATATATATATATATATATATATATATATATATATATATATATATATATATATATATATATATATATATATATATATATACTTACGTGTGATTCAGAGAACAAACATTTTATAAATGAGGCCCCTATATGAACAACTTTGTTTTCATAAGCCATGTCTGTGAAATAATCAGTGCTTTTTCATTGTGAACAGATGAACAGTTGAAACACTACACTACGGCGGGACAAACGGTTGTCTTTCAAATTCTCTCTGCACGCAATACAACCAACCAGAGCAACGAAGAAGGTGAAATGGAGCTAGTTGATTGCTTTCATCTTCCTTTCTTAAGAATGACTTCAGTGCCGTTCTTTGTTCTTTTCTCAAAGAAAAGCTTTGTCAAAAAAAAAAGTTGTGGCCAAAGCCAATTCGAAAGACCGCTGTTCGCCAATTTCTTTGTTTACAAGTAGCACGCGGAACCACGGCAACTCTGCCGTCATTATGTTAAGCCCGCCCACCGACTCTATACATGATGTGATTGGCCTGACTAGAGTTTGGTTTTTCCAGCTCGCAAGCCAACGGAGAGTTGCTAGACGCCCTGGCTGCAAATTAGATTTGCTGCCGCTAGGGTGCATCTAGATTTCTAGGCTAGGTATATGTATGATTGGTTTCAGATTTACTTACCCAATACATCACTGAAAGAAGTGAACCGTGGTTTTCTTGTGTTATTGGGCATTTCTTGGCTAGAATAATCTATAATGTAGGCCAGACTTTATGCCAATAGTCAAAAGTCTGGCTCTGGGAGACAAATCAATGGACCTATGCAAAATCAATCCGCGCTTTTCTTCAGAGAGACCAGCTGAACAGCAGTGAAACACCTCTCTAAGATGAGCATTTACAGCGCTCCGATGCCTTTAAGTGCTCGTATAAACTTTACAACCTTGTCTTTACTCGTTTAGTTATAACACAACCCCTTTTACAGAGTTGCTATCATTTGTGCTGTCTCTAGTACACATGAGCGCACACACACACACACACACACAGCCCCCGGGTCGATGATAACAACTGTAATGACTGTGTCCACACCCATATGAAGTTTGGCCAGTCCTTCAAGTCACTCCAGCTGTTTGTGAAGAACGGCTGCAATCTTTCAGCCGCATGTCATAGTGCAGAACGCCATTCTCACACATACATCAGTGTTACCTGACAACAGCAGCACAGCACCTCCTCTGAGCAGACATTGATAATGGCACGAGGAAGAAATGCATTCCCTTTCTTTAAATGAATTGCTCTGAACTCGCTGAAGTAATATGACCGATAGGGCAAGGATCCAATATACAAACATATTTTTATTTTATATAAATAAATAAATATATTTAAATAAATTGATATTTTATATATTTCATTCTATAATAATTAAAATTGTTTATATATATATATATATACACTCACCTAAAGGATTATTAGGAACACCATACTAATGCTGTGTTTGACCCCCTTTCGCCTTCAGAACTGCCTTAATTCTACGTGACATTGATTCAACAAGGTGCTGAAAGCATTCTTTAGAAATGTTGGCCCATATTGATAGGATAGCATCTTACAGTTGATGGAGATTTGTGGGATGCACATCCAGGGCACGAAGCTCCCGTTCCACCACATCCCAAAGATGCTCTATTGGGTTGAGATCTGGTGACTGTGGGGGCCATTTTAGTATAGTGAACTCATTGTCATGTTCAAGAAACTAATTTGAAATGATTCGAGCTTTGTGACATGGTGCATTATCCTGCTGGAAGTAGCCAATAGAGGATGGGTACATGGTGGTCATAAAGGGACGGACATGGTCAGAAACAATGCTCAGGTAGGCCGTGGCATTTAAACGATGCCCAATTGGCACTAAGGGGCCTAAAGTGTGCCAAGAAAACATCCCCCACACCATTACACCACCACCACCAGCCTGCACAGTGGTAACAAGGCATGATGGATCCATGTTCTCATTCTGTTTACGCCAAATTCTGACTCTACCATCTGAATGTCTCAACAGAAATCGAGACTCATCAGACCAGGCAACATTTTTCCAGTCTTCAACTGTCCAATTTTGGTGAGCTTGTGCAAATTGTAGCCTCTTTTTCCTATTTGTAGTGGAGATGAGTGGTACCCGGTGGGGTCTTCTGCTGTTGTAGCCCATCCGCCTCAAGGTTGTGCGTGTTGTGGCTTCACAAATGCTTTGCTGCATACCTCGGTTGTAACGAGTGGTTATTTCAGTCAAAGTTGCTCTTCTATCAGCTTGTATCAGTCGGCCCATTCTCCTCTGACCTCTAGCATCAACAAGGCATTTTCGCCCACAGGACTGCCGCATACTGGATGTTTTTCCCTTTTCACATCATTCTTTGTAAACCCTAGAAATGGTTGTGTGTGAAAATCCCAGTAACTGAGCAGATTGTGAAATACTCAGACCGGCCCGTCTGGCACCAACAACCATGCCAGGCTCAAAATTGCTTAAATCACCTTTCTTTCCCATTCTGACATTCAGTTTGGAGTTCAGGAGATTGTCTTGACCAGGACTACACCCATAAATGCATTGAAGCAACTGCCATGTGATTGCTAATAATCCTTTAGGTGATATATATATATATATATATATATATATATATATATATATATATATATATATATATATATATATATATATATATATATATATATATATATATATATAGTGTAATTTAATACAATGTTTTATACATTTTGGATTTTAACTTAAGTTTTTTATTTCACAAATGTGTTAAAAAAATTCATCCATCCATTCATCCATCATCCATTCCTCCATCCTTACATCCCTCCATTTATCCATCCATTCATTCATCTCTCAATCCATCCATCCATCCATTCATCCACCCACCCATCCATCCATACACCCACCCACCCATTCTCCATCCATCCATTGCTCCATTTTTCCATCCATCCATCCATCCATCCATCCATCCATCTATCCATCCTTTCATTGACTCCTCCATCCTATCATCCATCCATCTCTCCATTTCTCCATCAATCCCTCCATCCATTAATTCATCCTTCCATCCATTCCTCCACCCCTCCATCCATCCATCCATTCCTCCATCCTTCCATTTCTCCATCCACCCCTCCATCCTTCCATCCCTCCATTTATCCATCCATCCATTCATTCTTCCCTCCATCCATCCATTCCTCCATCCTCCATTTTTCCATTCCTCCATCCATCCCTCCATTTTTCCATTCCTCCATCCTATCATCCCTCCATCCTTCCATTTCTCCATCCTTACATCCATCCTTCCATCCCTCCATTTATCCATCTATTCATTCATTCTTCCATCTGTCCATCCCATCCTCTATCTATCTATCTATCTATCTATCTATCTATCTATCTATCTATCTATCTATCTATCTATCTATCTATCTATCTATCTATCTATCTATCTATCTATCTATCTATCTATCTATCTATCTATCTATCTATCTATCTATCTATCTATCTATCTATCTATCTATCTATCATTTTAAAACCCTAATCTATCTCAGTAAGAAAATCATGCAAATCTGCTCTACACTTCAAGCATAATCTCGCACACCAGACTTTTGGCTGCTGGCATAAACCTGGCAGGAATTGTAGCTTATTCTAAAACAAAGTGGAAGCTCATTTAAATTCTCTTCATTCTCTTCTGTAGACAACACCAAAGAAATTGGACGGAAACTGTGTGTTGACTTTGGTCAGAGTTTCCCTCCATCCAGAAGTAATAACCACTAAATATTTCAGACACACAAATCCGAAAACAAAGCAGAATATACAGTCAAGCTTAAGGCATTAGTGGGCTAGCTTTAAGACCATTCTCAGTTTTTTATTAGGGCATAAAGCCAAAAAAAACTTTGATGAAAGCTATTTCTCTCTCTCTCTCTCTCTCTCTCTCTCTCTCTCTCTCTCTCTCTCTCTCTCTCTCTCTCTCTCTCTCTCTCTCTCTCTCTCTCTCTCTCTCTCTCTCTCTCTCTCTCTCTCTCTCTCTCTCTCTCTCTCTCTGAAGAGTTTACCGTGTGCATTGCATGTTGTCATAGATAAAGTATCCATGTATTTTTTGACAAAATAACATAAATCCCAGAAATAAAACACTGCATACTGATAAAACAGTAAAATAAAAATAAATAAACATTTGTCAATTTAAGGGTCTTAATGTGCCCATATCTGTAACTAAAAACAGCCATCTTCCAGTCAGTAATGGACAATAAACCCTTTAATGAAATGCATTTGTCCTTTTGCTGAGTATTATTAAGCACTTTAGAGTTATAGGGTGCAGAATGCTTCAGTTTGCAAAAAGTCAGTTTAATATGTTTATATATTTAAATTGTTAGTAGTCTGCTTTCTGTAATAATGGTGCATGCACAAAAAAAAACTAAAGTCAAAGTTTGCATTGAACCCCATGTTTAATTGTGCTGTTTTTCGATGTGTATAACATTAATTTTGGACAGAAATAATGCAGCTATTTTCTGTTCTGCCTTACTGTTTTTGTCTCTATATAAGCAACTCTACTTTGATTTTACAGCACAACATTTGTCCTCCATTTTGTTTTAAATTGGAAGAGTCATGAACTATTAATGCACACCTGACCAAATGCACACAACAACACACACTTATTTGCAAGCGGATTGTGACACTCAGACACTGAAACAAACTTGTAACCTGCTATCTTTTTAAGTACAAGACCTTGTCTGTCTCACAGATAAGGTGTTTAATTCATTTAGCTTTAAGTTATAGACGGACAAACATGTTTCCCTTGAAATTCCTTTCTGTCTGCCTTATCTATACAGGTTTGGTATGTCTCTCTCTCTCTCTCTCTCTCTCTCTCTCTCTCTCTCTCTCTCTCTCTCTCTCTCTCTCTTCTCTCTCTTCTCTCTGACTGCGTGTGGCTCCAAAGGATGATGTAACATAGTTAACCCCAGTTAACCTTGACACTGTTTCTGAGGTGGAAAGTCGCCCTCGAGCATAATGTTTAACATGGACACACTAGAATAAACGAATATCCTGTGTGGCGCCATCACAGATCAGATAACACTCCTCATGACTGTTGTGGTCATTACTATATTAACAGCATGTGCTCACTAGTCATGAAAGAAGCACCTGTTGGGTGTTTCGTTTTATTCAAAACCTTTGCATAAACCTGTGAGTGCATGATTTTGTGCATGCTTTCCCAGAACTTTTACAATTTTGGAATAAAAAAGAAAATGTATTAACTTGTAGGAGGATGGTCCTCTTTCGATATTCTGTTGACTATATCCTCCTGGGACCCAGGAATAGACTTGAGTCCTCTGTAGTGGACATTATATTTTAATGAATTCTTTTTTTTATACCAAATGTTTGGAAGTTTCACAATGACAACTGCATTGGACTTCAAACATGACTGACATTAATTTAGTGAATTTAAAACTTATGGAAATATGATAATATTTTGTAATTATAAATTATCATTTAAATCTGTTTAAATAGTTAGGTGTAAGGGAAGTGTCAACAGTGTAATTACAAATGTAACTACATAAATTAATTACAGATGTAATTACATGCAGGTTTATTTAAAAATGTAAGTACAATGTAAAAACATGTATGTACACAAAAAGTGCATTGTATCAAATGATTCATTAAAATGTAAGTACATAGTAAAGGCCACCTAATATAAAGTGGGTCCCAAATCATTCTGTTATATATTTCATAACATAGTTGAGAATCGTCTTTATGCAAAGTTTGGTTTAATGATTTTTTATTTTGTAATCCCATTGTTTTTGCCTATTCATATCTTTTTAGTACTGGTGTCCACTACAGATGACATATATAAAATATATTATTCTTATTCTCTAAGCAATGTAATGACACGGAAAATACTAAATTCACAAAACTTTATTTCTGGTTCACAGGAGGATAAGTAAAGTTGCACCTATGTCAAGTAAATCTCATTAGTGACTGGATTTTGGCGGTAAATGTGACCACGTTTTATTTTATTCTATTCTGTCCTTAAATCTGTCCTTTAAAGCTTGAATTAAAATGCTTACAATTAAATGGGGTAAGTTGAGGAAAGGGTTTATGAAAGTAAAATAATTGGTAACACTTTATTTTAAGGTGACGTAGTTACATGTTACTTTACATGTACTTACTATATAATAACAGTAAATTATGCATAATTACAAGTAACTAACCCTAAACCTGTAATTATGCATAATTTACTGTTATTACTACAGTAACTACATGTAACATGTAAAAATGACACTGTAAAATAGTGTTACCATTAATATTATTATTTGATATATTAATATCAAATAATAGGTAAGTACAATGTAATTACGTCACCTTAAAATAAAGTAACCAAATAATTTTGATCGTAAGTTTTATTCACAAAATAAATGCATATACAAAATTTGGTGTTACAACCATCCTCAATCTCCCCTACTCTAGCTTATTGATAGCCTAAATGAAATTGACTAAAAGAAGTGTGCACTTTAACACGAAAAAAATCATGAAATCGTCTTTTTATGACGCACAGAATTTTATCAAAATCTGAGGGACTCCAGAGATGTTTGGAGACGCTTCACTTAAGACTCTAAATGGATGTTCCGAATGATAAAACAGCAAGTGATCCACCTTTTTGTTGCACAAAATTGTGCGTGTGACATAGACGTGTGTTGCAATCTTGATGTGTGGCAGTACGCCTCTGTGGGTCTGTCCTCTCAGGTATGACTAGGCTCCAGCCGGGCAGGTGTGCAGGTGATGTACGTGTTTTAGGGGAACACAGACACCAGAGATCTCTACCGCACATCTGATTTCTATCTTCAGCCCTCACTTCCGCCCTCAGGGGCATCGGGCTATTTTGGAACTCTTTGGGGTTGTTTTTTCGCTTGTTGCAGTGCTGTTGACCCTGGTGCAGTCCCTACGGTCAGCTCCGAAGATATTTAGTCATCAGAGTTCTCAGACGGCCTAGTTAATGTCTTTCACAGGCTGGAGTCAGAACACATTGTTCTGGTTGGGGAGCGGTAATGACCACTGCCACTGCATTCGCCGCTTTCATTACTGGGATAAATGGAGCAATGCGCACTATATCAGGGAAAGGAACAAGACTGGAACTCCTGAATATAAACAGCCAATTAATCCAAGCTAATTCTATTAGGAACTGAGCTGGCATCACGCAGAGTTGAAGTCGTGAGCCGCAGAGCGTGGCGAGAACAGTGCTGATACCGAACAGTACTTTCATCCAGCTCATTTTGCCAGTGCTGAGGTTTATCCTTTTCCCAGAGCAGATTAACGCCACCGTCATAAGCTGCGGTGAGAGCGTAAATAAAAAATGACGATCATTATATAGCAAAGCGTTTGTGGCTTTGGATTTATGAGGTAGTTTTAGTGCCACTGCGGGGGGAATCGCAGCAATGCCGGCGCTGTGTTGCCGACCTTTTGTTTGCAAGTGTTCTTGATAATGAGGTGATAGCGTCGTAATCAGATCCAGGAAGGTATGTCCCACTTCCGATGGCTGTCTAAGGTATGAAGTGCTCATGTCTCCCACGTAGGAGAACACATGTGAGAGATATCCTTCGTCACAATTGATTCTTATCTCTAGACGTCATTTTTATTTATAAGAGTAGCTATTTTTGAATGTTTATTCCCTTAATTTCTTATCAGTCTAATTCCCCTGAGGTATGAACCATGTGTTGGTCAAAGAAGAAAATTGGGTAATCTTTATTTTCTTTAGTAATGGAGGGGGGGGGGGGGGGGGGGTGGTTGAAATGTCTTAAGTATTTCACAGGCTGCTATTAGGACGCAATCAGGCAGATCAAAAAGTCCCGTGGTGAGCCAGATGCTACTGTTGGGAAAAAAAGAAAAAAAGAAAATTACATGACTTATGTGGAGAGAAAGAATGCATTCAAAATCAGCTCGAAATCAGAATTTATTATAAAGTGATACATTTACTTTAACCCATTCAAACAGATATACAGATATATAAAGTGCACGACTGTAGTGTATAACAAAAAAGAGTTATTGATTTATTGCTCATTTACAACACAAATTCCTGAATGCACTACATAAGGCAAGTCGGTTACCACCAACTTTACTACCATTTTGTGATGTGGTATTTCTGAGTGACTCTGTTTCAAGAAAATGGAAAAATATACACAGGAACAAAATTATAAATGCAACACTTGTTTTTCATGAGCTGAACTCAAAGATCTAAGACTTTTTCTATGTACACAGAAGGCCTATTTCTCTCAAATATTGTTCACAAATCTGTCTAAATCTGTGTTAGTGAGCACTTCTCTTTTGCCGAGATTATCCATCCACCTCACAGGTGTGGCATATCAAGATGCTGATTAGACAGCATGATTATTGCACAGGTGTGCCTTAGGCCGGACACAATAAAAGGCCACTCTAAAATGTGCAGTTTTATCACACTGCACAATGCCACAGATGTCGCAAGTTTTGAGGGAGCGTGCAATTGGCATGCTGACTGCACACCTCTGAAAATCGCCTTAGACTGACCTTCATTTGTCCCAGTGGTCTTGAGTTTCATAGCGACACCTGTTGGCATGGATGTATGAAGTTTTTGTTTTTTTAATTAATGCCACTTCACATCAGAGCATTAAATCCTTTTTATTGATTAATTTATATGAATCATGCTACACAGTTCAAAAATGTACATTCCTGGACTTAATAAAAATAAGGCTTTGCGTGTTACTGGTGCGGGGAGGCTGTGGTTGCTGCATTTCACTGGTCTGCTGCACAGCTGTTTCCTGGATGGAAGGATTTTGTGCTGTGGTGGCTGTGGCCGTCATGTTCGTTTAGTCATTCTATAGGCACTGCTTGCTGGGACATTTTAGTTTTCCATTCAAAACCATTCTGTTTGGACTTGATGGATCGCATACATGCTTATCTATACCATTACTCTGGACTGCTGCTTTAAAGACAACATGATATCAAAGTTTTGCGATATTTACTACCTTTCAAAATAAATGTCTCTGGTCTCATTCTGCATCAAATTATTTTTCACCTTTCTTCACCTTAGAAACAACTTGTTTTCTGTTGACAGAACCAAACCTACATGTGCAAGGAAAATGGTATTATCCACTAATATCACAGCCTATTTTTCACTATTAAACCACATACTGTCCTAAATAATATCCTGCTAAATACTCTTGTTATGTCATATTACAGAGGTTAAGGTTATGAAATACAGTTCCTAACCTATTTTACTTCCGTAATGTGATGTATTTCTGGGCAAAATACTATATCTTGTGAGAAACATGTTGACTTGATTTTATCCATTGGGAATTTTGTGCATTATATATATATATATTTTTTTTTTTTTATATATATATATATATATATTTTTTTTTTATAAGTCTCTTCTCCTCACAAAAGGCTGCATTTGTTTGATTAAAAATACAGTAAAAACTGAAATATTTTAAAATATTATTACAATTTAACACATCCATGTTCTTTTTAATATATTTTTACATTAATTTATTTATGCGATTCAAAGCTGATTTTTCAGAATCATTACTTCAGTTTTCAGTGTCACATGATCCTTCAGAAATCATTCAAATGATGATTTGCTGCTCAATACGCATTTTTATATATTATTTTATTATTATTATTTATTTTTATTTTAAGTTATTCAGATCATGATATTCAGTGGAAAATATGTAGGACGGGACTTGATTTTATCCACTGGGAATCGATTGGACCGTGAAAGATGGCCTAAATATGGCTAAAATGAGAGATCTTGGTGACATCAGCAGAAAAGGAAAGTTGTTTCAGTTATTAAATTTTGATTAAAGACACTTAAAACATTTTTTTAAATAAATTTTCAATTAAATAATGTATATTAAAAAATTGTATTTTGAATAATGTGGATATTTTAGATTTAATGCATATTTTAAATGCTGTGTGAATGCCATGTCATGTTGTCTTTAAAGTAGCAGGGAGTTTTATTTGCAGGAAGAATCTGTCTCTGCTTATCACTGTTGATTCTGGGCTGCAGGATTCTGGGGCAGAGTGAAGGCCGTTGGAGAATCATGGTAAGACAAGTTGAGCGAAGTGCATTATGTAAAAGCAGGGCCATACATTATGGAACATGTACACTACACGTCAGGTATGAAATATGTTCCCTGGTAACAACATTCTGAAACAAAACAGCCCCGAAACCACAGTCACATTCCTTCCCACCCGAGCGCCCCACGCCCAGAGCCCCCAACACCTCCCTGTGCCACACCAGCAGCCAACCACAGAGCCCCGCCCCCCTCTCTTTCCCCTCATACCGCACCTCCACTCATGCCTTTACTGCTATTCGCTCTCCCTCAATTGCTTTATCTCTCCCTCACTCGCTCTGATCTTGGCTGCCTTTTATTCTGCTCACTACGTCTGGAAGTAGGTACACTGGAGAAGAAAAAAAGAGAAGAAAAAGCAAAGCCTCCTCCTCTGCTTCTAGCACTTTGCCAGGTTCTATCTGGCCAGGAATCGCAATGGTAGCATGACCCCAGAAACAGCCAATGCGCTCCACTGCACTCAAAGAGAGAGAGAGAGGGAGGGAGGGATGGAAATGAGGGGCAGGGAGAGAGAGAAGTGGAGAGATTGGTCTAATGTTAAACTAGTTTCCTTGAAGAGCTGCCCTTTTGTTGACATGTTTTTAGCAATATTTTAGCACTCTAACATCTTGAGTTGAAGTTCAAGGCTTAAACTTTTGCCTGATGAAGCAATAAGGCATGAGAGGTCATGCATTAGTTATTTTTGCCATGGGGGAATGTTCAAAGGCCCGTATGTCTAATTCTGTTTTTGCATCACCCTTGCATTGCTAATACGGTATGTATTGTCTTTGAGTTATTTTGCAGTACTCAAGTGGTCAAAGTCTGAGCCCTCAAGGTCCACTTTCCTGCAGAGTTTAACTCCAACCATGATGAAACTCTGAAACTTTCTAGTAATACTGGAGACATTGATTACCTGGTTCAGGTGTGTTTGATTTGGATTGGAGCTAAACTAAGCAGGAAAATAAACCCCTGATTTACACCAAGCAATTTGTGGAAAAATTGGTTGGATTTAAAATAACTGTTTTCAACTGATATACACTATATTGCCAAAAGTTTTGGGACGCCTGCCTTTACATGCACATTAACTTTAACGACATCCCATTCTTAATCTGTAGGGTTTAATATGGAACAGCTAGAACAGCTTCAACTCTTCTGGGAAGGCTTTCCACAAGGTTTAGGAGCGTGTTTATGGGAATTTTTGACCATTCTTCTAGAAGCACATTTGTAAGGCCAGCTCTAGAATCCAGTGGCGGCATGCTTTATACCACTGCATCCAACGCTTTGCCTTGCACTTGGTGATGTAAGGCTTGGATGCAGCTGCTCGGCCATGGAAACCCATTCCATGAAGCTCTCTACATGAAGTTGCAGAAAGTTGGCGACTTCTGCACACTGTGCACCTCAGCAAGCGCTGACCCCGCTCTGTGATTTTTACTTTTTTACTTTGTGGTTGCTGATATTCCCAATTGCTTACACTTTGTTATAATACCACTAACAGTTGACCATGGAATATTTAGTAGTGAGGAAATTTCATGAATGGACTTGCATGAATGGACACAGGTGGCAACCTATCACAGTACCATGCTTGAATTCACTGAGCTCCTGAGAGCGACCCATTCTTTCACAAATGCTTGTAGAAGCGTCTGCATGCCTAGGTGCTTGATTTTATACACCTGTGGCCATGGAAGTGATTGGAACACCTGAATTCAATGATTTGGAGGGGTGTCCCAATATAGTGTATATGAAAATGTAAATTGTGTGTGTTTGGACTACAGGGACCAGGGTCTAAATGAAGTTTGGGGTAAAAAATCAAAATAAACCCCTCAGAAAGTCCCTTCTCATGAGGTAGTACTTTTTCAAAGTTCAGGAACTTTCAGGGCAGGGACTTGGGCACTGAACATGCTGATTGGTTGAGTTCACGCAGCATTTTGATCGGTTGACCCCACGCAGCATTTTATTTCAACCACCATTTTCAACAGTCTCTAGCATGCAGCAAGAGTTATTTTCCATTCAAATCAATAATAGAGTTTAAAAAATATGACTGATGGACCGACGACAAGGTTCAGGTTCAAATCTGAAATTTGTGCGCAGACTTATTTGCCTAATCTTCACAGTGCTTTAGACTGCGATAGAAATGCAGACAGCAACAGGTCTGGGGGAAAAAGTTCCTGGGACAAATTGTTTCATGCAAAAAAGCATGAAATTGATTATTTCCTATGTTTGCTGCCTTTGACGTCACATAAAAAATGTCAGAGGTAAGTACTGTAGGAACCAAGAAAATTATCTGTGGCTAAATTGCACTTGTTTAACAATTGTTACATTTATGCATTACATTTATGCATTAAAAGGTTGTTATTAGCATGTCACAGTTCAAAGAACATTTGAGTCAAAATGCTGGGAAACGTTGGGGAATGTATTTATGCTACACCCACAGAACGAATTCCAATGGTCAATAAGTGTTTTAATTGAATTCTGGCCCGTACAATGGTGGACAAAGCAATATGATAACAGACACCAATAAATAAACAAGGCATGTATTCAAAATTAGAATTAGTGTGTCCGAAATCGTAGTATGTTGAAATGAGTATTCCAAAGATACCCAAATGGTCTACTATTCCCGGTTTGTTGGTTACTTCAATACTTTCTAAAGGGGTTTTATAATGAGGTTTTTCGATTTATGCGTAAAATAAAGCCTGTGGTAAACATGACATGACTATACTTTGACGTTTTGTTCTACAAAGTAAATTACACACACCCCCATAGCGAAAGCACAGATTTAGAAGCAGTTATGTTAATTTTTGAAAACCCATGTTTTATATGACATGAGTTTACGTTGTAGAACAAAACGTCAAAGTATCATCGTTATGTTTACCACAGGCTTATTTTTACGCATAAATCGAAAAACCTCATTATAAACCCCAAAAGAATCTCAATTGAACCAGTGGGGAATTAAGACTTCTAGGTTCTGACGTCATTCCTGCACCACTCTATTCGAACTGCAGATCTGTGCACACTCTGTGTGCTTCTCATTTCTTATTTGTTCACCCTTGTTTTCTTTCCTTGAGCTCCACCACCCTCTTAGGATGCGAGGGAAGAACACAACTGTGTTTCCTCGCTCATGACTCCTCAGGAAGCTTCCTCGCTTCTCGTTCCTCACAGGGAAATCAGAGAATTGAGATGCCCTTGAAGATGGCTTTCTTCAATTGGTTTCTAGATCACAGGCTGGAGGAAAACCTTATAATTTGAAGCTCACAAAAGTGCATCCATCCATTATAAAAGTAATCCACACAGCTCTGGGGGGTTAATGAAGGCCTTCTGAAGCGAATTGATGGGTTTGTGAAAGAAAAAATATCCATATTTAAAACTTTTACTTAAAAAAGTAAAATATCTAACTTCCATCAAATCGCCTTCTGTAATCAAAAAGTGTAACTGGCACCATGATGACGTCGGAAGTAGTGTAAGCATTTTGAATTGCGAGAGGCGTTACACTTTATGTGTAAGCTGAATACGGAATGCGGTCCGCCGGAAGATAGATATTTAACTTTTTTGGACAAGCTATAGGACTGTGAAGCTTTGATCTACTCCATCAATGTTAGTAGGTTGTTTAAAAGCAGATGCTCTGTTCTTTATTTTGATATATTGCATATTCAGATATTCATACAGCAAAATATTCAGGGGGGCATGAAACTTTTGTAATAATGATCAAAAACGCTGGTGGAGAAACATTTCGAACCTGATAAAAATATATTTATTCAATGTTATCCACATTATATTTCATCTGCAACAACATTGTGAACTTTTATAACTTTTAAAAATGCATACGCAAACATGAGGAGAGCTCTCTTCAGGAAAGACCCACGACTGTTAGATCAAAATGCTGCTAGAATTCTATCTAATATGATAGGAGATTAAATTCAATTGAAGGGTCAGAAGTCGCTCTTCCGCCAGAACTAGTCTCGCATACTGGAAGCTAATGATTATAGTTTATAAAGTTATAAATATTGATATTATTCTTAAACGCATCACTTCACTTCAGAAGGCCTTTATTAACCCCCTGTAGCTGTATGGATTACTTGTATGAAGGATGGATGCACTTTTTTGGGCTTCAAAATCCAAGATACCATTCACTCCCATTATAATGCTTGGAAGAGGCAGGACATTTTTTATATTACTCTGATTGTGTTTGGCTGCAAGAAGAATGTCATATACACCTAGAATGACTTGAGGGTAAATTATGGGATAATTTTCATTTTTTGGTGAACTAACCCTTTAAATTAAAATTAAAACCCTTTCTAAAACTATAGACTTTATTCAGAGAAGCGCCATGACAGGTATGAAAGTGAGGCTGTGAGGGATAAACTGTATTAACCATATTATTAACCATGATAAACCATGTTTTCAGTGGTATCCGCTGTAAAAAAGATGTATAAGGATCCTAGATCACTTATCACAATAATCCAGCTCCATGTTGCCTGGAGTTTTTTGTGTACTAAAATGTCTATTTTTGCAGTGTTTCGTAGGCAGAACAATCCAAACACGCATTAAATATCAGTACAACCCACTGAACAGATGTATGTCTATCCGTCACAGCCTCCATTTCATCATTCCCGTTAAAAATTAAAGACGCTGTTGTGAATAAAGTCTATGACTAAGTCGTTTGTCCCAAAGCTTGCCTATAATTCTGTACTTTTTCTTCATAAAAACAGAACATATACTTTTAGGATATTGTATAAATAGGTGAATTGGGACGCAGCACAAAATGCAATAAATTAACATTTACTGGCTTGTTTACACTTGCCAAACAACACAGATATAGTGATGTGCAGTCACCGGTGTGTTTATCAGAAGCTTTACTCGCAGTGGTTGCATAAGTGTGTGTGGGCGGATGTGCAGTTGGCCATTATAGAGGATTATAGAGGAGGGCAAAATGAGATACAAGGATTGAACATTCATTTTATTGGTTTGGTTTATTAATACAGTGGTTATTTCAGCCTTACAGGCTTTTCACAGAGGAAACCAACAAATGAAATTAAACTAGATAAGTAGAATATAGCTTTCTGACAATCTGTGGCTCAGTCACTAGTCTCTTTAACAATTAGAAACAATAACTCTACGTACCTGATCAACACGAACTATAAATACATATATATATATATATATATATATATATATATATATATATATATATATATATATATATATATATATATATATATATATATATATATATATATATATATATAAACACGTAAAACAATTACTTACAAAAGTGATGCTATATAATACTTTTGAAAATCTGGATTGTTTATAAAATGATTTATTTACATTCATTCTGAATAATTATAAATGGGGGGGGGGGGGGGGGGGACACAAAGATGCAAACAAATGGCACTGAACGCAGGAAGAAAGTAGAACACTGATTTAAGAAGACAAAATATAAAATATTATCTGTAGTAATTAGATGATTCCATAGTGTAATTCAAGTGCTATGAGTAGTAGAGGATACACAGGTATAGACCCCCCGGTCCGCTGAGCGTTTGGGCGCGATTCAAGCCCTCATTATGCGGAGGGGGGTGAGGAGGTTGTCGGCTCAAACCTCCTTTCAGTCTAACTCATGCAGTGAAAGTGGTTAGTACATACATGGAGTTTAGCCCACCTTAATACAACACAAGCTTAATAGCATTAGCATCAAATCTGTGCTTTCATAAACAGAGGGTGTCTACAATCGACACCGCTATGATTGTGCAACAGCGCACCAGAACAGTGGTCTAGCCAGGTCCAATAGCAAACATAAGGGGTGTGGTCTGAGGCCCAAGGGTTGCTGTGATTGGTCCATTTTTGTCCAACGTTCAACATGAGCTTTACATGTTGAGAGTTATATATGGATTATTATCTATAATCACGGTGTGAATCTCTGAGCCTGGACTACAGGTGACACAATTATAATACAACAATTAGTAGCAGCTTCAACTAGAACATATTTCAAAAATATAAAGGATAAACTTTTTTTTATATAAAAATATCATATATCTATGGAGGGTTGATACCATGCGGACGGGTTAGACATGTAAATGTAACTCTTCTTCTCTCAGGGAGGGGAGGGAAATGGTTCTCTGTGGGGATTTGAACATGTTCCAAAGTTCTTTGTCCCATTCCCGTTATTCTCTCGATCACTCCCACTTTCACTATCGATCTCTCTCAGGTGTCTCTATGTGCAGGTCTGTTAGCAGACGGTTTGCTGGCTGGACAGGGGACTTTCCAGAGACAAGCTTGTGGGAGACATGTCTGGACGAGACGTCTTAAACATGGATGAAATATAAAAGGCCTGCAACCACACAAAGAAAACATCAAACTGCCAGTTTCATACTAACGGTTGTCTGGTTATGTGTTGCGACGGAATTCTTACCACCCAGTAAGCGGTCAGGCCTCCCTGCAGGAAGCCGGTCAGGACGTCAGTGGGGTGATGGCGGTAGTCGGAAATGCGACTAAGTCCTGTGTACACTGCTAACATCACCAGCATGAACTGCAGCAACGGTCGCAGGAGTCGTGCCCCTCGCCATGACAGCCGCGCCTGCAGGTAGAACTGCGCAAAGACAAGAAGTTTCAAGAATGATTAACATATGAGCTGATAAAAGAGTGTATGGACTGATAAATAAAGCTTACAGAGTATGTGTGTGTGTGTGTGTGTGTGTGTGTTTGACCTACTAAATCTTTTGATGGCGCATTTCCTGAAAAATCTCACTGAAGTTAGCTAAATCTAATAAACCACCCTCAAAAGCCTAAATAATATGCTTATTTAGTTTGAAAATGCTAATTTGCTGTAGTTATTATAATAGCTTCAGGTCAGCATGAAATTAAAATTCACCCTATCTATTTTCTAAATGCATCTTATTTTGTGAAACATAGGGCAACTTATAGGGCAACTTTGGTAACACTTTAGTATGGGGAACACATATTCACTATTTAGTACGACTTTTGCCTAAATAAACTCCTAATTTACTGATTATTAATAGTTAGTAAGGTAGTTTTGTAGTATTTAAGTTCAGGTATTGGGTAGGATTAAGGGATGTAGAATATGATCATGCAGAATAAGGCATTAATATGTGCTTGATAAGTACTAATAAACAGGCAATATCCTAGTAATACATATGCTAATAAGCAATTAGTTAATTGCGAGAATTGCACCTGTGTTACCTAAACTTTATTTTTATTCTTGTAATTTTTAATCTAAATGTCATAACTTGATTTTTGTTGAAGTGACAGACTTCTCTCTGGTGATGTGTGTTGGACTTCTTTAATCATTTTGTCTGCATAAACTCCGTCCTTCTTATAATCAACTGCAGGTTTGCATTAAGATCTGCCTCCATCCAATCCCCATGATGGACTGAACCAAGACCCTCCCTACCTTTTTTTTTTTTCACTCGTACGTACATCACAATACAGAAGAAAATATCTGTTTCGGCTTCCATTTCATCTCAACTTTAAATTAGCTTTCAATAGAAACACTATGTCAATGGCTGTGACAAAATAGTTATTTCAGAATGGGCAAAGTACCCGAATTACCTACTACTTCCGGTGAGATTCTGAAATTCGATGGACACTTTACTATCCCATGAGGCCATGGGAAAGGATTTGTGAAAGACAGTGAAGCGACTCAACTGACGCTGATAGGTCATGTGATAAGGGCAATATGGCGAATGTAGTACGTCCAGATTACATTCATACTATATATAACATACTTTTTTTAGCAGTTGTGACATAAAGACTTATTCAAAATAAGTACCTACTCAAGAGATTATGCTATTTTGGATGCAGCCACTCACTTGCTTTGTCCCTGAATGAATCAGCTGCTTTGAATGAATCATTTGACTGAATGATTCAATGACTCACTTGTTAAGACAAAGATTTGCCGCCACCTACTGCTGGTTTAGTTTTAGATTTAAAAGTATCATATTATTATGGTTAAATAGATACGATGTTTGAATGGGTTAATAAATAGAGTACTACGAGTGAAGTATGAGAAAATATAACATTGTTAAATATAACAGAGATAATAAAGTAATTGCAATCGCATTACATGAAATGCTTTTGTCTGGCATCAACCGTTTCTTTAAAAATGGGCCTCCAAATTCAAATGTCACCTCTGCTTAAAGGTGTGCTAAATGATTATTGCTTATAAAATAACTTTAGAAAAGTAGTCTCATTTGAAAAGTAGGAGTAGAAGACAGCGACCTGTCACGGCACATTAAACAGCGACAAAACAGTATTTCTGTTAGGACCACTATTGTCAAAGATGATTGCATACAGTTTGGATTGGTGGTATGGTTCTGTTCTGGGCAAGAACTCCCTGCGCATCCACGCAGCCTAGCATGGATAAGAGCAGGGAGAGCAGTGATAAACCCCCTTAGGGTAAACAGAACAGAACCAACATAATGTATTGTAGATATCCTTAATGTCAATATTTAATGTACAAAATAATTCTTGAATTTAGTCTGTATTGAAGGGAATAAGAATACCAAATCCTGACTGTACGAGAGGAGGAGCTGGGGATGGAGGAGGGTAAATGAGCTCTGGAGAAACGCAATTTCTACTGATAGTACTGAAGGAACTTATATATGCATGCTGTGATAGACATCGTATTCCTATAGGTAGACGTGATCAGCTGATCAGCTACGCTTGATTTACTTTGACTTAATTTTGAAATCGGAGACTTTGTTTCATATCAAAAGTAACAAAGCAGAAAGCTTATTGCGATTTATTGAATAGGAGTCGCGCTACAACGTTCCATTTATTCATCAACTGGGATTTCGATATCGGTTTGTAAAAACGAGAATCGATTAAATTCGAGTAATCAATATTTTTTTACCCTGCCCTATTACTTACTACTATGGAAGTAGGCATATTCGGATGCAGGGTTAGTCTTCACACCTGGGCTATATTTGACAGAGTGTTCCAAACTGGTCACTTATGAGGCTACAATTCAGTTAGGATGCTGCCTTAGAAGTAAACACAAAAGTGTTAACATGTGTTCGTCATACCACCCTGACAAGCGAGCTTAGCTACATAACCAAAAGCGAGGGAGAAATATTGGGGTTAGCGGGAACAGCAGAAGCATTGGCTGTAGATGAATTTTATGGATATTGATGTCACACAGGGGACCGTGAAACATTCCAGACTTTAAGGGTCCTTGTACGCCTCCCATCACAGGTGTTTGGCTTCCTGCAGTAAAGCCTGGAGCAGCTGGCGCTCAGAGCCAGAGCATGTGGCCGCAGGTCAGGCATTCAAGGCAGGGCTAAGCCTGAACAGTGCAGCCATTGGATGGGACAGAGAGAAAAAAACAGGCAGAGAGGACAAAGAGCCTGGCACAGATTTTCTATAGCTTTTCCCTCGCTCTGTGCTCTTCCTCTGTTCGTGTTCTCTATCTCGCACTCTCTAATGAGAGTTGAAGAGCTCCCCCACTTTTACAGCAGCCAGAGGCCCGTGAATTGAATCAGATGAATGGTAGAAAATAGCTTGTTTTTACACAGTGGGGCAAATTCTTTCCTCCGTTCTAAACGTGATTGGCAGAGCAAAATCTGATAAGATTTGTGGGGTAGTTGAGTGAAAAAGAAATGTGAATGCTATTGAATGCCATGCTTTATGATCGCTTGCAAGTTTTTGTCATTTTTCCCCTTATTGTGCCCCTTCCCCAGGCCATAACAGCGAGTTAGAGAGAAGGGTTTAACTGAAAGAAGCCTGTCTATCTCTCAGCAGGCCAAAGCTCCCCCCCTCCCGGACCCAACCCACAACTAAACAAGGCCTCCTCTGTCTTCGGCTAGCTTTCACTCGCTCTCCCTCTCTCTACTCATCTATTCATCAGGCCTCTGGAGAACATTCCCCCTTTCACTCAAGCCTTTCTTTTCTGCTTGAAGCAAGATGCCTTTTGGGAGTTTTTTCGCGTTCTCAGAGCCTTCTTCTTTCAGTATGAGTGTATTTGTGTGAGTTGAAGTTTGTGAGAGTTTCTTGTCAGTAGGAATTTTTTGGCAGTTTTCCCACATGGCAGGGATGGGAAGTGAAAGCTGACAACAGTAAAGCTGCTCGCAGGCATCTGACAGCAAGCACAGGCGTTTGCTGCTACCCTGACATGTGTTTGAGTTTGCGTGTTTGAGTGTGCATGTGGTAAATATGGCCACACACTGTGATACTCACTGCCAGGTAAAGCATGGTGTACATGGCGAAAGATGCATGGCCCGAGAAGAAGGACTTTCTGTTTAAGAAGAGCAGAGGGAAATATTACCAACCAAATGTCACAATCTTGCAAATCATTAAACCACTGCACTGCTTTATGGGCCATAACATTGTCTGCATGATGTTATATTAAGTAATCACAAGCATACATGTTATTCTAAGTAAAGCCCTCCATAGTTCCATAAAACATGCCATGTGATTAAAAAGCAACCTTAAAGGTTAGTTCCACCAAAAAAGAAAATTAGCCCATGATTTACTCACCCTCAAGTCCTCCTAGGTGTATATGACATTCTTCTTTCAGACGAATAAAATCTGAGTTATATTTTAAAAAGTCCTGGCTAATCCAAGCTTTATAATGGCAGTGAATAGTTGCCTCATTTATGAGGCAACTATTTATAGTTGCTATCATTTATATTAAGTCCATAAAAGTGCATCTATCCATCATATAACTGCTCCACACAGCTCCGGGGGTTAATAAAGGCCTTCTGAAGCGAAGTGGCACGTTTGAGTAAGAAAAATATCCATATTTAAAACTTTATAGACTAAAATAACTAACTTGCAGCAGATTGACGTATGCACCGATTTACGGCGAAAGAGTAAACTTTGACCTTTGAACCCTTGACGCATGCATATTGACAAACGCAGAAGCGCAGAGGATAGAGCAAAACAAAACGTAGCGTCACGGGTTTCCCTTTTAGCATAAGTCGACTCGTGTACCGCTGACCTCCGGAAGCTAGTTATTTTAGTCTATAAAGTTTTAAATATGGATATTTTTCTTACACAAACGCATCACTTCACTTCAGAAGGCCTTTATAAACCCCCCAGAGCCGTGTGGAGCAGTTATATGATGGAAAGATGCACTTTTATGGACTTCATAAACATAAACTACAATTCACTGCCATTATAAAGCTTGGATTAGCCAGGACTTTTTAAATATAACTCCAATTTTATTCGTCTGACAGAAGAATGTCACATACACCTAGGATGACTTGAGGATGAGTAAATCATGGGCTAATTTTCTTTTTTAGGTGAAATATCCCTATAACTAATTACCCCGGTTTCACAGACAAGGCTTGAGTCTAGTCCCAGACTAAAATGCATGTTTGAGCTGTTTTAACTGAAAGCGACTTGGCACTGATATATCTTAAATATGCTTCAAAAGATATAAGATGCACACTAGTGATGTTTTTTTTTTTTTATAAGGCATGTTTATAAAAGCTACTTGAACTGAGGTCTAAATCAAAGCTCTGTCAGTGAAACCGGGAATATAGCTCTGTTTCAAAATCTAGTGTGCATTATACCTCGGCAGCACAAAGCTAGGGCTGTTCCAAACATCTGAGATGTCTTAATTTGTCCAAATTCTAAAGAACCATCACTTTAATCCTTCACTAGTTGTGTCCCAACTCAGAGGCTGTATTCTTCGAGGATTACAACTGCAATTGATGAGTGACAGTAAGGTTTGTACTGGACTTTTTTGAAAGTTATATTAGGGTAGTTATATAGACCTTTGTTCATCTTTGGAACACAAATAAAGATATTTTTGATGAATCCGATAGCTCTCTGACCCCCCATAGACAGCTATTTAATTGCAACTTTCAAGGCCCAGTAGTCCATGTGACTACAGTGGTTCAACCTTATTGTTATGAAGCAAACAAAACAAACAAAAAGAACAAACAAAAAACTTTATTCAACAGTATCTTCTCTTCCGTGACATTCTCTCAACGCATGCATGTGGTGCTCAGCCAATAGTGAGTCAGTGTAGAACTAGTAAGCGCTGCACTGTGTGAATAGCCCAACAACGTGAATCGCGCAACGGTGACAGGGAAGAGAAGACATTGTTGAATAATCGTTATTTTTGTTTGTTATTTGCGCACAAAATGTATTCTCATCGCTTCATAAAATTAAGGTTTAACCACTGGAGTTTTAATGATGTCTTTACTACCTTTCTGGGACTTAAAAGAGGCAATAACTGTGCTATGGTGGGTCAGAAAGCTCTCGGATTTCAAAAACATCTTAATTTTGGGTTTGGAACGACATGAGGGTGAGTACTCAATAACAGAAATTTAACAGAACTAACCCGTTAAACTGTCTGATAACAAAACAGGTTTCACAAACTGTCTAAATATGTTATAAGTTATATATAATCGCACATTTTAAACCGCTTTACAGTTGTTTTTTTGCATTTGTATCGTTAGATATTTGAGTAAGTTGCAATACTTGCGTTTAATTCAGCAATTTATCTAAAAAAATCCTGTCGTCACTGGCGCGCAATGAATTCTGGGTTAGGCAAGGCCGTGAAAGATCCATCTGTAGTATCCTTAATTTCAGAGGAAATGAAGGACACATTTGGAGGCTGCATTTGAAGGAGCCTTCGCATGGGACAGCCTTCGTCGCACATCGGTGATGCATTGCCCTTTGAAGGATGCAGCCTCTGAATTGGGACACTGCTACAGAGCAGACAATCCCACAATGCATTGCAACAAGCCCTAACCAAGATAGCGGACAAAGTAAGAGACTTGTCGATCAATCTGTTCGAATGTAAAAAAAATATTGAAAATCAATATGTGTGTGCTGTCCTTTGAAGTGCGCTTAATTGTATTAAATGTGCACTTAAAGTGTACTTAAAAAAGTACTTCCAGGTAATATAATATTTATAAAAATAAAAGGCCACTTACAGTAAATGTACTTAAAGAAAGTACTTTCATGACTACTGTACGTTTCTTAACTACATTAGGTACACTTTTACAAAGTGCACTTTGTAATAATATCAAACTAAAAGTATGACAAACAGTTGTTGACAATTTCAACATCACAGATGTAGAACATCTGGATTTAATTCATCCTACACACATAATACAATATATATTACACCTTTTTAGTATGAAGTAAGCACACATTCAAAAGAAGTACATACTCAGAGAGTATGCGATTTTGTATGCAACCTAGGTTTTGTAACAGAGCTCATCTTATCTCTGATACTCCCAAAAAAAACCTTGCTGTCCACTTACCTGGCCTCCTCCACTATCTTGGGCTTGTTCCTGCAGACAACATCTGAAATGTAGGTTCCAGGTAGGCAGTTGAGTGAAGCATAGGTCACATTGCACGCCGTCAGGAAGTGGGGACGGAGTCGGCCCACACTCAGCTTCGCCATGTTGGTCAAGGATTGCCCCACGCAGCAGCCAAACAGAAAGCTGCCCAGCTCCTTGTACAGACAGGACACGTAGCGGTTGCGCACAAATGCTCGTGAGTGTACACCTCTGAATCGTACCCGGTAACACTCTCCGACAGCAATCTGAGACAGACAGCGGACACCGTTGAGGTTAAAGCCATGCGACACTGAGTTAAATACTACAAGTAGGGGTGTGCGGTACATATCGTCTACGATAATATCGTAATTGTTGTTTTAACAATGTGATATTATCGAGTATGTCCCTCACTTTACAAACAAAAACATGCCTAGACAGTGCATACACTGCATGATGTAGTCTTTTCAGTTTAGGTTAGACAACTGCCCATACACATTTAGAGTGAATGCTCTCACTGCGTGATTTATTCTATTAAAATGCAGTAAAACTGCCCCTGTATTGAGTATTGTCTTTTAGGCTATATTCATATCATATTACATAGTTAAGCAATCACACAAACAGTGTCATACGTATCAGCAGATTGCAAATGCGATATTGATTTTATACAACAGTTTAAAGGTCCCGTTCTTCGTGTTTTTTTGAAGCTTTGATTGTGTTTACAGTGTGCAATATAACATGTGTTCATGTTTTGCGTGTAAAAAACCACAGTATTTTTCACACAATTTACTTATCTGTACACCGCTGTTTTCACTGTCCTAAAAACGGCTGATGAGTTCCTTGTTCTATGAAGTCCCTCCTTCAGAAATACGTAACGAGTTCTGATTGTGCCAGCAGTTCCCGTGTTGTGATTTGACCGCAGCTTAGCGCACGTTGCACGGAAAGGTCACGCCTTTTAACGGGGAGATGTATGCGCTCAATGATCTCTAAGTACAGCGTCCCTGGGAAAGCCAAACAAAGGTGATTTGACTCCGGGATGAAAATAACAGCGTCTCGACGACATGGCGACAAACCCACTCAAACGCAACAATTCCTCGTCTTCTCCACGCAACACTTCCTCTTCTCCACGTGGAGAGAGCAACAAGACCACGCCTCCTTTTTTGCGTATTCTTGTGGGCGGAGGTTAGTCTGTTCTACTGACTGACGTAATTAATGAAGGAAGTACCAGTATGTAGTCCAAGCCGGCCGTTCGCTGTAGGCTTTGAAAGGGAACTTCTGTTAAATAAAATATCTCGTTTGGCATTGAACTTTGAGCTTTATTATTTTACAGGTATTATTTATGTTCTAACAGCAACATTACACACTAACTAAAGTTTGAACAATGGGATCACGAAGAACGGGACCTTTAATAAACAAGAAGTTAATATTAAGTGACTTACATTTTAGTTTTGCTCTATTTTGCAAAATAGTTCCAAACAAAGATCCCTGCAGAACTGTTTTGTGTCTCTGAGCAACACACAGTGGTGTTTCGTTACTGAATGAATCAGTCCATTTGAATTGGTTGATTCAGTCAAATGCTTTGTTCGTGAGATTATCAGCCGTTTAAACAAATCTGTTGAAATAATGATTCAATTATTCGCTCATTAACAGGACTTTGATATTTGATACTAAACATTTGGACATAATAAATTATACATAGGCTACATTTATTAGATAAGCAAAAAATGTCCTTATAAGGCTAAAAATGCAGATAAAAAGTAAAGAAATCAATGTGAACTTGTAAAATTTGAAAATTTAATTTGTCACTGCTGCAAACTAACCACCGCAGAGAATTTGAAGAATAAGTACAACTTTAGAAATCAGCTGACCAAGGCAGTCTTAAACCTGCCAAAGTACCAGCACAATAAACACACAGCAAAAATATCATTATTGATAAAATCCCAGAAAATATTGAGATATCATTTTTTATCAATATCGCACACCCCTAACTATAAGGCCCATGAAGCATAAGATAAGTTCACTGACAGCCTTAAATCATTCACAGTACCTCACACACATGCTCTCTTACACAAAGAGAAACTCTTGTTCAATAGCAAAGTAGATGAAAAGAGTAAATCAATAGCCTTGAGTAACAGGAGAACCGTGGGCTAATACTACTGTGGACAGGCAGTCTCTTAAAAGGATAGTTCATCCAAAAATGAAAATCCTATCATCAGTTACTCACTTTCATGTTGTTTTAAATCCATACAACTTACTTTCTTCAAGGGAGCACGAAAGGAAAAGTTTAATGTACATGCAATTACAATGAAAGGATACTGAATATTTAATGCTTTTAAAATGACCCAGAACTAAATTATTTGTTCACAAATTGGACTGTTCAGGTTCTTGAGTTCAGCTCACTGACTTAAAGGGGTTAGTTTAAGTTAGTTTAAGACACAGACGGCCGCACGGACATTCGTAACGCAGCGGTCCGGAGAAAAGCAGGTGTTTTCAATTAATTCTTATGAAAGTTAAGCTTCCATAGTCATGAACTGAAAACGCGCCAGACTGGACACGCACCATGGATGACTGAGGCTGTGAATGAACGATAATGCGGACGTCAATGAATGCCGGTTGGCCGTACTCATTTTAGTTTCGGTTTACAATTAGCGCCAATTCATAATACCCCTTTAAGGTTGACCACTGGAGTCACATGGACTATTTTAATGATGTCTTTACTTCCTTTCTGGGCCTTGAAAGTGGTAATGGCGTTGCAGTCTATGGGGTTCGGATTTCATTAAAAATATCTTAATTTGTGTTCCGAAGATGAATGAAGGTCTTAAGGGTTTGGAATGACATGAGGGTGAGTCATTAATGACAGAATTTTCATTTTTGGGTGAATTAACCCTTTAAGGCTATGGCACTCCAATGTCAGGCCTTTGTTGAGCACGTCAGACCAGTTTTCGAAATGTGTAAATTTTTCATCATAATCTCATTTATGATGTTATTCGCAGTTTTAGCTCTTCTGGTATCCCTATTGGAATGACGGACAAACAACTGACATTTGCTTGTATGGAGAGTTATTTCCTTTTATACAGACACAAAACGTAAATGTGCTAGTTGGCTGTAGTCTTGTTGAAGCGTAGCTTTTTGGCCACGAAGCAGGCGATGTGAGCTTATTTTTCACACAAAGTTTTCTGAAGTCTTCTGAAGGCACGAGTCATATTGACCTTGTTTATCATACTTTCACTGGCATCCATTTTGATGCTTAAAAGCCTCAGTTGTCATTCAATGCAAATCCACGGAAACGAAAGACTGGTACAATTATTGAAAATCTTTTGTGTTTCTGTGAAGAAAATACAGCCGACATGAGGGCCAGATCAAGTCACCTTAATTTATATGGTGCTTTATACAATACATATTGTTTCAAAGCAGTAATAAAGAGGAAAATAGGATCAATGATGCAAACTTGATCAAATTTGAGACCAATTAAAATTCTGTTGTAAAAGTCAGTTCAGTGTTGATTCAGGGTGAGTAAATGAAGACTATGAAGAGCTATGTGTGAATGTGTGTGTTCTCACCGTAAGTCCTGTGATTATGATGCCCCCGGCTATAAGCATGCTATCAGGAATGGCCTCATCTTCTATGTAAGGGTAGGTGATGCTGGAGTCCCCGCAGAAGAAGCCCCTCATGTACGGAGTCACCGCTTTGAGCTCACAGGCGAAGAACGGAATGGAGGCTGTCAGGAGAGAGACAGACGGGTTAATGTTTCTGTCGAAACTACCTGGAGGAACGTTCTTGTGTGTGTGTCAGTGTTTCTCTGGCACCACGAGATCAGACACAGATACATCTTTAATGTTCTATTATGTGCAATTAAATGTGCAGACATTAAGACATTGTCACTGTCTTCCTGATGGGATTGGAGATCCAGCCCAAGGAGCTGACATTCCATGCATAGCTCTGGCGGAAAGAGCGCGGGAGGGGGTGGGAGCTGAAAAAGAATGACAGCTCGGATAGATGAGGCATGTGGAGAAGAAACGACCCTGAAGAATATGGGATTGAGGTCAAAGACTGAGGAGGAAGATGGAAAGTTTCTTGTGAGCCTAGTTGGGAACGCGGAAATATGGTTCACTCGGGGTGCGTAGGGGATTTTCTCTTTCAGGAAAACAAAGAGATTCATTGCACACCTGGATGGATGCAGGCAGGTGTGTTTGACAGACAACAGTGTGGAAAAGAAATAGCTACTGTAGCTTGTAGAACTCCTTACGGGTATTTGTGGACTTATTCTATCCCCTTGTTAAACGATTACTAATTTAAAGATTAAACAGTAGGTGGCAACACAGAAAAGTTTCCCAGACAAGTGAACCAGGATGTTGTTCCAAATGGATCTGTGACCTCTCAAGGTATGAATCAGTAAGCAAATAAGTCATTTCAAAATCACAATCAGTTGTGGCTTGGCAGGAAGTGCATGTGTTCCAACACATTGCATAGTTTAATATTTACTTTAAAATGATGTCCCATTCGGATAAACTGACAAATTATTTTCATGCTATGGCCAATAAGCAATAAATAGATTTTTTTTTCCCATGGAGACCTGTAGATCGTTTTCTTTGTTCCAAAAAAGGGACTTTTTGTTTCCACAAGGCAACTTTTCAAAATATACCAAAACGTATTTATGCATGTCACATGTGAGTAAAACTGTCCTCTCATTGGTCAGAGTGCATCTCCTTATGGATCAACAAGTTAGCTTGAGTTAGCTTATACAAAATACGTATAAGCCTTGATTCTCACTCAAACCAATACAATTCATCAGTTAGAGCAGGAATCAATGCTTCATTGGCCATGCACCTCCTGTTTTGAAGAGCAATGTAAGATGAAGAGGTGCTCTTTGGCTGTCAACTACGATAAAAAGATAAAAAGTAATGTGCTCACCCACAGGATCAGACACTGCTGCTTTTTACGTAATGCATTTCCCATTATGAATTGTTATACAGCTTGGTTCGTTGGTCCATTGGGTCTTTCTCACCACAAGTGTTCCACTTCAGAGTTTGTTTCAATCGGGCCGAGACCAAATCGTTCAGCCAATCTTGAACCGATTATTTTGTGTGGATCTGAGCGCAATAGCAGCATGTTCATATATGAGTGATAGTATAACTAGAGATACATTTTGCATTTCAAAAAGTTAAGGGGGAAAAAAAGACAACTAACTCTTTTATTCTTTGCAGTATCTTATCTTACTGTAAATGTAAATGCTAAGAGCATACGGTACTGATGAAATCATGATTAAAAGACTTTTAAACAACCCACTGTGTGATCAGTGATAAATCCTGTTTTCCTTTTTATATTGTGGTAACAATTTTGGCATTTTATAAAAAGACTGTTGATGTAAGAACTTTTTCGATTAAAATATTTTCTCAGGAGAGCACACATACCTTTCAGTGATTCAGGTCTTATCAGTGAGGGAAAGTGACATCATTTCCTGTAGTTGTGGGATATAATTCCACCAATTTAAAGGCAAAGTATGGCACTGTAACATAATTGACGCAAGATTTATGGACATACATTTTTATAAGATAAAAGTTGTTTTTAATCAATTTAATGTTGTAGAATTAGGAAAGTGACTATTTAGGGCTTTTATAAATAACATAAATTAAATAGTACTGAAAGCAAAGTAAAATGAAATATTTTGATTATACCTTTATATTGGAAAAAAATACACTGACTAATTCAGACAACAATAAATCATGATTTTCACAGAAAACATTATATTGTTATGGCCTGTAACATCTTGTGATCCATTATAATAAGTAACAAATCATTAAAATAATTAAAAATAAAACCATATGGAAAAAAAGTGTACCAAATGTACCTGCAATTATAGAATCACACATGTCTAAACAAACTAAACAAACGGAGAAAACGTGCCAAACAAGCTAGGTAAGAAAACCCTTAATAAATCATTCATTTTAAATACAAAAAAATTATTTAGACCACTATGTTACACTACATTATGTACAGTATGAAAAATGGATTTCCATTTTGAGATTGGCTAAATATTTAATTATTAGTGCTTTTAAAGGATAACCTCAAGTGTTAGATTATGGCAATTGTCTAAATTCAATAAAATATAAAAAATAACAATCAATACAAATCTAATATCAGCTGTTGAAAAGGAATATACAGGTATAAGCATTTTCATCCATTTTACTAACTTCCGCTTTAACCATCTCTTCAAAACCGTCCAAAGATATGAGAGCAAACCAAAACGTGTGAAATGATTTGCATTCATGGAGTGTTTCTGAATGGTTACAACATTTTTTTTTTTTTGCTGTTTACAGAATCAGTTGTTGGAACACCGGCAGGTGTGATTTCTCAGGATGTCTATTTTTGTTACTTACAACACTTTTAATGGATAGAGAAGTAGTGGTTAATTATTTTTATATAATCATTACTGGAAATAAATGTGGTGTATACAGCACTGATGTGTATAGGTCTTTACCAGGAGCGCTGGATGAATATAGAAGTGATGAGTGATTCAGCTGTTGTGTTCTTGGTTTTGAGCTCTCTCTCTCTCTCTCTCTCTCTCTCTCTCTCTCTCTCTCTCTCTCTCTCTCTCTCTCTCTCTCTCTCTCTCTCTCTCTCTCTCTCTCTTTCTCTTGTTTCCCCCAGGCCCGTACGGTCCCATGCCCTTGATCCACACAGAGCATGAGACTAATCATTAACCCTCCACTCTCTACCCCAACTGGAATGAATCCAGCCAGAATCACAGACCCTGCCAGGGAATCTTTCAGTGTACGTGAACGCTCGGCTTCCCGGGCACATGCTCACACACTGTAGGGGGACCAAAACAGATCCAGAGATGGAAAGAAAGTGCAAAGTAGGTCACCGATGGCTGAAACGTACCAGCAAGTTCACTGATCACGATTGTTCTTCAAGAATATTGGGTTAACTAAGGGCTCCAACACACCACAGTTTACGGTGCATCAACAAAACCCATTGATTTCAACAAATGCAAGGGTTTGCAAAATTGACGCTCCTTCATATTGTGTAATTTTTTTGTTGACTGATGAGAACTCCAGACAGGCAGATCTAGTTATGTTCATATATCAAATTTGCTGTATTCCAGCTTGATTTCAAACTGCTATTTTAATATATCAAAACTGCTTCAACTGCTTATCCATATATTTTTTTTAAATAAAATAAATAAATAAAACTTTTGTCTGCCAAATCAGTCACGTGGTTCAACCAACACATAATTTTATATAATTTATATCATAATAATATCATGGAGAGACCCTCATGACCTCATGGTCTGCCCTTGTGACTTTTACTTAGATAATTAATCATTTGACATTTTCATGACAAGGTGAGGTTAGTTCAGGTTATGAAATGTCATGTGGTGTGACAGCTCCAAAACCTAATGACATTTATGAATTAATAATTTGTTAGCAATACTTTTTAGCTATATTTAGATATAATTTTTAAGATGTGTACATTCACATGAATTTGAGATGTAAGCTAAACATGTTATTCATTTCCACAATTTTGGACCACATGACAGTTAAACCATATAACATGATGAGCCATTCATTTCAAGCGTTTCTTAAATAATATAAACGTTTTTCAAAACCTCAAATTCATTTCACATTCCGAAACTAACATGAATGGCAGATCATGTTTTTAAGATTTGTAAAACAGAAGCCATCAATCTCATTTCTGTAACTTATCAACAACAAGTGCTCATAATGTTAATTTAATAAAATGGAAAAAATAGTATATGTTATGTTTTTTTTTTCCAAGTTTGCCACATAATTCAGAAAAGATATCCGATTTCAATTAAATATATTGAAGTATTTAAGTTGTAAATTGCAGAAGGCATAGCAGTAATAAAATAAAATAAAAATGTTAATTTAAAAATATGTTTTATTTAATAGTTTCAAGTAACTGTGTATGACTGTTAATGGTCAAAAATGGTTACGCTTTAGTTTAAGGTGTCCGTAATGGCAGCTTTCGTAATGGCATTGATGTTTTCAGGCTGTTGCGGTAATGAGAGGTTTTTAAAGGACTTATTTTTAGAAAATATGTTCAAAAAGGTGTTAAAATGTCAGTAAATGTTCACAAACTCTTAAGATCTGGCTATTAATGCCTAAAAAATAAATTTGTTGATGTGTTGATTTGTTGACATTTTTGAAGGCTTTTTTAAAAATGTCATGTTTTAAAGATTGGATGAGAGTTACCTATTCGCTTCATAAATTTGCTTTATTCCTGCTTGATTCAAACAGTTCTTTTTGCATTAATATCACTCAAACACTCCATCAGAGCCCTAACAAGCACACATTCAGTCCTGTATATAAGGACGAAAGCTAATGAACACTCCCCTTGAAGACAATGATAAGCATAATCAGAATTTAGGACTAAATTTATTCTGTTTGCCAACAGCTGCTTTTCTCACAATAAGTAGAGGCCAAACAAAGATAAGGTAAGACGCAACATGCTGCACTGCTGAATACATAGAGGTGGAGGAGAGATAGGTAGCAACGAGTTCCACATCAGCACACTCTGATCTGACCCTGATCTTGCTTTCGCTCATTCTCATTGTAGCGCATGCTTGACATTTCATCCATGCTTTGGACAGGCCTGTACACTGTTACCCTGCAGGGTCCTCTTTGGGCCCGCCGCATGTGTTTGTGTGTAACTGAGATGCCTATCATTAGCCCTGGTCTCCATGCAGGATACAGATATGAAGGGCTGGAGATCAAGCTCCTGTCCAACTGGCTTTTAAATAGAGGTCTACAGTCCTTACATATTCTATAAGGCAGAACGTTTTACAAGACAAGATTAATTCATTGAATGGTTATTGGTTGCAGGCCACTCTTGAGGTACATCGTTTCAATAATCTGTTTATTTGGTGATTACTTGTTTAACTTGATTCACGAGTTCACACTTGCATCAAATTAAACAGAGTAAAGATTATGCGTATTTGGCGTGCTGTCCGGGGGAGGGCTCCGGGCTCGGAATTTTGCCCGAACCCAGAGTACCCCCCCATGATGGAAATAGTCTAGAACTAGACTACGTATATTAATTTGATGTCTTATGTGAGTTTAATTAAGTGAGGTGAAGGGGTGGTGGAGGGAATCTAAGAAACAGTCAACGACAGGAAGGTAAATCGGCTGTCTATATACACCTCCTATCGTTGATTTTTTAATGAGCTCCTCTTGTGTTCAATTAGGTTTAATTATCTGGGTCTGCTCCACTTAACAGTTTTAATTTCCTGAATGTGCTTCTCCCGAAATTTGTTTATAAAACATCAAAACATACTGTACGGCACTGCACAGAACACCCATCCCTCATACATGTTTGCCTTCTAGCAGGCGAGGAGGCGATGAAAGTGTTGAGCTGAGCTTCGAGCTGGTGCAATCCTGTGAAACTGCTGTGAATGTGTGATAGAGTAGTGGACTGCGCGTCTGGGGGTGACCGAGCCACACTAAGCATTATATCGCATACGCCAGAATCTGCCACTTTTTCTTTTTTTGATTTTGCGAGACACTCCACAGGTCCCGGTGCTCCTTATGACTAGTTCATCCATAGGGAAAGTTGGCCAACAACTGTCTGCGCTTGGAAAAAATCTCTCAAGACTCTTTGAGAGCTGAGGGATGCCAACTGTAACTCTGAACCTCTTCTCGCTTTCCTGACTTGCCTGTGCTGAGGTTAGCAATAATCTTCCAGGTGAGCTAATCCTTTTATCGGTGTGCGCTCACACTTGGAAATCGGTGGAGAAATGGCACCTTAAACTCAGCCTCCAACACTTCAGTCGAGCACACTTAACACACAGCGGCCTCACGGTGGTCCATTAGCTCACAACCCCAAAGGAAGCTCCTTATCACCCAGACAGCATATTCGCCAGGGGCTTGCTGCTGTCAGTTGAGCTAATGATTAGCTAGATCAGTCATGCTAAACTGGGTAACACGTATGCACCTCATGCACACAGGTCAAGGATTGAGAATCAGTCCAACAACGCCTGTCCTTGAAATACCCTTTACAACACACTGACACAATTTTGGTTTTGGTTAACGCTTTTCAGTTCTTTCATTTTATTTAAGACCAGTCAGAAAGATAGAAGTGAATCTGTAGATGAGGAAAAATCTTGAAGGGCTCCTATTATGCTATTTTAAAGGTTCCTAACTTAGTTTTGGAGGCCTCCTACAATAGTTTTTTTTTTTTTTTTTTTTTGCATCCAAGTTAAAAAAACAAACTTTATTTTCTCATAATACACACTGCAGCATCACCTCTTTTCTCACAGTGTGGCCCAGTCTGTTGTGATTGGTCAACTCTGTTCTGATTGGTCAGATGATCCAGTCTGTTGTGATTGGTCTATTCTGCTCTGATTGGTCAGATGATCCAGTCTGTTGTGATTGGTCTATTCTGCTCTGATTGGTCAGATGGCCCAGTCTGTTGTGATTGGTCTACTCTGCACTGATTGGTCAGATGGCCCAGTCTGTTGTGATTGGTCTACTCTGCTCTGATTGGTCAGATGGCCCAGTCTGTTGTGATTGGTCTACTCTGCACTGATTGGTCAGATGGCCCAGTCTGTTGTGATTGGTCTCTTCTGCTCTGATTGGTCAGATGACCCAGTCTGTTGTAATTGGTCTATTTTGCTCTGATTGGTCACATGGCTCAGTCTGTTGTGATTGGTCTATTCTGCTCTGATTGGTCAGATGACCCAGTCTGTTGTAATTGGTCTATTTTGCTCTGATTGGTCACATGGCTCAGTCTGTTGTGATTGGTCTATTCTGCTCTGATTGGTCAGATGACCCAGTCTGTTGTGATTGGTCTACTCTGCACTGATTGGTCAGATGGCCCAGTCTGTTGTGATTGGTCTATTCTGCTCTGATTGGTCAAATGACCCAGTCTGTTGTGATTGGTCTACTCTGCACTGATTGGTCAGATGACCCAAATTGTTGTGATTGGTCTACTCGCTCTGATTGGTCAGATGGGCCAGTCTGCTGTGATTGGACTACTCTGCTCTGATTGGTCAGATGACCCAGTGTCTGATTGGTCAGATGGCCCAGTCTGTTGTGATTGGTCTACTCTGCTCTGATTAGTTGAATTGGTTGAATCAGATTTTCATCATACCTTAAATACCTTCAATATAGGGCTGTAACGATTTGACCAAAAATAAAAACCTCGATTAATTGAACATTTGACCTCGATTACGATTAATGAACGATTATTTTGCTTTTTTTTTGCCCTAAAGGTGGATTTTTTTTTTTTCTAATGAAAAAGTGCATTTCTTTGTGATTTTAAAATACTTGAAGGAAACGGTTCACTTTCAGCAGTTATTGTCTATGGGGCAGATTTCTGTTTGTTGTACATCAGATACAGATATATTAACACAGTAGGCCTACATTACATTTATTTGAATGCATTAAAGGGTTAGTTCACCCAAAATTGAAAATAAAGTCAGTAATTACTCACCCTCATGTTGTTCCAACCATGTAAGACCTTCGTTCATCTTCGGAACATAATTTAGTATATTTTGATGAAATCTGAGAGCTGTCTCACTCCTCCATAGGCTTTCAGAGGGACTGAAACTTGATGGCCCAGAATAGTAAGTAAAAACGTCATTTAAGGAGTCCAAATGACTACAGTGGCTCTGTATTAAGTCTATCATGCGACGAAAATACTTTTTGAGCGGAAAAACAACAAAAAGAACGACTTTATCCCACTATTTATCCCACTATATACTCTCTGACGAGAGTTCGCGGGAGTGCCACGACGCATGCGCGGCACTCCCGCGAACTCTCGTCAGAGGCTCAAATTGAACAATAATAGTGGGATAAAGTCGTTATTTTTGTTGTTTTTCCGCTCAAAAAGTATTTTCGTCGCATGATAGACTTAATACAGAGCCACTGTAGTCATTTGGACTCCTTAAATGACGTTTTTACTTACTATTCTGGGCCATCAAGTTTCAGTCCCTCTGAAAGCCTATGGAGGAGTGAGACAGCTCTCAGATTTCATCAAAATATACTAAATTATGTTCCGAAGATGAACGAAGGTCTTACATGGTTGGAACAACATGAGGGTGAGTAATTACTGACTTTATTTTCAATTTTGGGTGAACTAACCCTTTAATGAGAGAGTGATTGTGTGTGTGAATTACTCTTACTGTCTCTATTCATTATGAAGCTGTGGTTTGTACTTACTTCAAAGGTATTAAAATAACGGTTGAGTTTCTAATCTACTTTAGTGACTTTACTTTAGTCACAGGACAGCTTTGATCCTGCGTTTCTGTGCTCCTCTGCGCGCGATCTTCACGTGATGTGCGAGCTTCTGTGTTCGTTTGTCAATAAATCAGGCATTAGTTCAACATAATACACATCTGATGGTCGAAACTCGCTTTAATGTTCAAACTGACAGGGCTTAAACGACATACAAATGACAAAGCTTTGCGAGAACGCTGGTGAAAGAGGTCTGCCTTCAGGGCGCGCGCGTTGTCGCGTTTAAACGCATTGAAAGCGGCTTCGGGGCTTGCGCGCGCCGTCTCTCTCTGTGTGTGTGTGTGTGTGTGTGTGTCAGCGCGTAGGCTATAAGAACAGCAATTAACTGACCTGTATAAACTGTGTAAAACATGCAGTTACTATAGTGATTCTGGGCATCTATAAACACAGATAACCGCTCCTGCATCTCTGTGTGCCTGCAAACTGCACTTGATGTGACTGACGGGGCGGAGTCACGTGAAAACCGAAATAACCGACATGGGAAAAATACGTCGGTTAGAGGTTCTGAATGTCGGTTTCGGTTATTTTTCGATTAATCGTACAGCCCTACTTCAATACATATACACATCTTAATAATTATATTCTAAATTATTTAAATATACTTTTCATAAATTTTTTTTACCAAATGTCATGAACTATTAATTCATAAATATAATTTGTTTTTTTCAGTCGCACCACATGACATTTTACAAGCTGTACTAACCTTGCCTTGTCATAAAAAGGCCCAATTATCTGATATTTGAAGAGACAGAATAACCTTGACACAGTCAGAGTCTGCTCTAACATCATTATTTTGCTTGCACCAGATGACTTTGATTTTAAAGGGTAAAAGGTTTTTGAATATTAAAAAGAAGCAATGTAGTTTTTTTTTTTTAGAAATAACGAAAGATTGTGCTAAGGGTTTGCAGAATTCCTGAGTTGAATTTAGCTTTTAGCAATTTAAGGTCTGGTATACCAAGACAAACAGCTGGTTTTGTTGAACAGTGCTTAAATTAAAAAGAAACATGTATGCAGTTTGCATGCATGAGAAACAAATATATATACAAATAAAAATAAAAACATTCCCTGCACAAACCGCACTAAAGTGGGCTTTTCAAGGTGCGCTCACATTAACGAAAAATGTAAATTGTCTTTGTCAATAGTTTAGTGATATATGAAGCAGAAATCACAGAGAAGTCAGTTTTAAACCAAGTAGCCGTCACAGGAAATTTCAGATTGCGTGTAATTCTGTTGAAATAACTGGATTTCGCAGAACAATAATAAATGTAAAAAATCGCAGTAATATGGGCTGAATGGTTCAAATCCAATTGCCCTGCATTAATTTGCATTTTAGGCTAATTTATTGTATAGTTATGTAACCACATTCATGAGCAGTTAGTTTATAAAACAAGACAAAATGCGGAAATTAATAACTAAGTCTCTTTGCACTGTTTTTAATTATCCAACAACTAAGAAGCAATAGCAATGCGCTATACGTAATGCAACCGGTGGGAAATTAATAAAGGTCTCTAAACGGAGAAGAACTCACCACACAGTACTTTCCGTGTGGTAGGCAATTCAGCATGGAAGGCTATTATGTCAGGAGCTGGCTTTTTTTAAGAGTAGGGTTAATCTCATGTGGCCACCTTTAGGCTGTATTTATTGAATTTGTATAATAGGAATTCATATACAAGTAACATGTATTCTGGCCTTAGTCTGTATTCTTTTGCATATTATATTATGTTTATATTCTACGAAGGATGAAGAGAATGTGAGAAATAAAGTAAATTAAGAAAAACATGTGTAAGACTGAAAATACTGACCTCACTTCCGCAAACGACAGAACTCACACAAGAATATGGTTTAATGTGAATGTTTATCATTGACTGTTATGTTTTTGGTGTCATTTGAAATGTCTCAAAGTGAGTGGTACAGATATCTCATATCCAGATAGATAAAATAAAAGGTAATAAGGTTTTAAGAGTTTATAGATAAACTGACTTACAAAGAAAGTTTCTCAAGCAGATGGTTACCCACCCCCATCAAGGTGCGACCACTGCATGCAAATTTCTTTTGTTAGCACATGTTTCCATGTGAAAGAGGTCTGACTATTTAATGGGATGCAGCAGAGAATTCGGGGCCTTTTTCCTGTACTTGAGGTCGGCCCGTGAGGCTGAGAGAGAAATCTCTCAGCCTCATGTATTTCTTAAAGTTGGGTTTGCATCTTCTCTCTATTCCTGAGTATTTGATGTTTTGTATCTATTATCTTTGAATTGATTATGAAATTGGCATGATACATTTACATGACATAATAAATTGTTACATTTGATTATTCTAACTGATTTTGGACTTTGTTCATTTAATGGTTAAAAGGAATAGTCAAACATTCGCTCACTTTTAGTGAGGCACAGATATTATTAAAACCTTTCATTTATGGAGTCAGATGAAATAAACGAGTAAATATATGATTAATATATTACAAATTTAACCAACCAATACGTTGCATGAATAAGGACAGAACACGTGTGACCTTCCCTGTGTATTGGCGAACCGGCAGATTGGACCAATTTCACGGGCCTTACACATGTGTTTAAGTCCTGGAACAAATATGGTGTTGGATTATCCATGGTATATAAATGGTGAGTCTTTTTTTTTCCTTCATTATGATATCAGGACAGTTATCAACCTGACATTTTGTGACTTTGTTGCATTTTTTAATAAAGCATCTCATCATTGACCAAGATATATTCTCAAAATTAGTAGTTTTGCAGAATTATTTGTTGGGTCACACATAATATTAGGTGTCTTTAACTCTTTCCCCGCTAGCGTTTTTTATCATTTTCACAAAAATGTCATGGCCCCCAGTATATTTTGTTGTGTGAATATCTGATATATCATGAATATCATGCAACATACAAAAAAACCCTGTTTTATTCTGGCTTCATGCATTCTTTTTTATCAACACTTGAATATGGGTAACTTTAATAAAAAGCAACATTTTGAGCAAAAGCTGAGAAAATCATATTTTTGTCAAAGACTACATCTGGATCATATTCAGAATGATGATCAAAACACAGATGGAGTAGATTGAGTCCATCAACACCCCCAAAGCTTCACAGTCCTGTAGCTCATCCTGGGATCACATTTCTTTCAGGAACATTAGGCAGTTTTGATTTATACGCTGTTTAATGTTGTTGATGATTGTTATTTTACATTGGTCAGATGGTCCAATCTGTTGTGATTGGTCTACTCTGCTCTGATTGGTCAGATGGTCCCGTCTGTTGTGATTGGTCTACTCTGCTCTGATTGGTCAGATGGCCCAGTCTATTGTGTTATTTTGCATATGATTACATATGGTATCACATGTTTCTGCTTCTTCTTCGCATGTGTTTTGATCAGGAGATGCTGTACTCTTTCAGAAGATGTGTCATAGCGCCCCCTACCGTATAACAGTGAAAACACGGAAAGCCGGAAAATTCCATGTTTGGCAGGGAAAGAGTACTTATGCCAAAATGTGTTGAATTGATTGTTAGGTACAATGTACTTATTGTGTTGATGTTGTATTGCAAAACACTTGTGCTGCTATTGAGTTAGGATACGGGTGAGTTTAGGCACAGGTTTGGTGTAATGGGAAGGTTTAAGGGTGGGTTAAGGTGTAATTATAGATGTGATCATGGAAATTAATTACATTAGATGTTATAAGTACAGAGTAAATACATGTATGCACACAGTAAGTGCATTGTATCAAATGATTAATCTTAGTAGTTAAAGGAACCTCATGTTGTAATGTCACTGAACACGTATCAGGTGTCTGCTGTCATTAAAGCTTCCAGTATCAGTGACACATCTATCGAATTAATTTATGGAACAAGACCAGAGGGGCTGGTGTGTAGAAAAATCTATGCCTTCCTGGGGTAGTGTATAAAACGCAGCAAACACAATGCTGAGGGACGATGTCAGGATCAGTGACCCACCCTAGCAGGCTCGCTTATCTAGAGGACATCACTAATGGATCCGCATGGTAATGCAATATCCTGTATCCACCAGTCTCTTTACTCTGGGTTTATAACCTGGAGCAAGTCGATGCTATTGATTGAGGTACATTTTACATGCTGTTCCATTAACGCTCCATCGTGCCAGTGGAGTTAGCAGATCAACACAAGTCCATTAGCAGATCACATCCAAAAAGCCATGGCCCAGGATCCCTGGTATCCCGGAGACAAACACAGCCGTGATTCAGTCCTTACCGAGAAACATGCCGCAACCCGGCTTCACCCAAGCCCAGAGCAAACACGCTACACACTAGACAAGCAGCGTACATGAGTCCAAATGAGTACTATGAGGTCAGTTCAACCACAGCTATACTCTCTCACAGAGCTTCACAACAAACCTCCAAACCACCAGCTGGCCGCACGCAATCTGTCAAGCAGCTGAGAGAAAACTCCAACACCTGGCTGGAGGAGACAATACAGAGAAGATGGATGGAGAGTGAGAGAAAGCAGGCCAGTAAAGATAGGCGATAAACAGCACGCACGAGTGCTTGGAGTAACACAATGCGCTCTTGGCCTGGTCCGTTTTTTCAGTCTCAAGAGCGAGGGAACAGAACATTAGATGAGAAGCAATCTGTGCCTCGCTCGGAAAGGAAAAGGTCTGGTTCTAATTTACACTTCTGAGAACCACAGCCCAGAATGAGCTCACCGTGAAAGAATAATAATGAAATAAGACGGAACAAGAGACGGAACAGCACAAGAAGTGGACAGAAGAAGTAGACTTAGTTTTTCTGTGTAGAGCATTTGTATTGGTAATTGATAATAAACAAGCAAATGCTATGCAGCACAATACTGGTTGCTCTTGTGATCTGAGTTTTTAATGCACTGTTATATATTTGCTAGTATTCTAGGTGGTTATTAGTGTGTTGCTATATGAGCACTAGGATGTTCTGGATGCCCAGTGTGTTTAACTAGAGTCAAAAATGGCTCAATTCAACCATAGTCTGGTCACTAGATATGACTCAGATCCCTCCTCATTTACACCCATTTTATCATCTACCAGACAAAATGTCAAACTACATAAAGTATTGGTACTCGGCGTGTTTCGACGTAGGAACCAGGTTATAAATTAAGTTTCGGGTAAATATTTCCCCCTCAAAACGGCCCTGCTCGCAAGGTAGGGCTGGATGATATGACCTAAAATCAAAACCTCAATTAATTGAACACTTTACCTCGATTACGATGAACAAATCTTTTGCTTCATATGTTTGCGTATGTTTTTTTTTTTGCCCTTATAGTTCACTTGCAAGGTATGTACTGTACATATGCTTGACTATTAAAGGTGGGATATTTCTTTTTTGTCTTTTGCACTGTGAGAGAGTACAGTTTTTTGAATGCAATAATGAAAGAGAGATTGCATGTGTGAATTAGTCATACCATCTTTTTATTTAATTGTGAAGCTGTGCGTTGTATGTAGTTACTTCAAAAGTAGAAAAATATATGCTATAACTTTTGAGTTTCTAAGCTACTTTAGTGATAAATCACAGGAAAGAGTTGACAATGAGTTTCTGTGCTCCTCTCTGGGCACGTGATCTTTGCGTGATCTACTGTCAGTATGAGTGTTCGTGTGTCACAATGCATAAGCTCAGTAGCTCAATATAATGATACACATCCGATGGTCTAAAATCACTTTAATGTCCAAATTGGCAAGCCTTAAAACACATACAATTGACAAAGTTTACTGAACACTCAAGTGAAAGTGATCTGGCTTCAGGGCTCACACAATATTATTCCATATTGATGTTATTGAATGGTGCAAAATCATTTGAATGTTCAAACTGGTTTAAACTGAGTTCGCCTCCGTGTTTCTTCCATGCCGCTGACTGGACGGGGCGGAGTTATGTGACTACACGCGCTGTAGTATGTTTTTAAGGGGAAATAATTAACAGGATTAAAAACCGAGATAACCGACATGGGAAAATGATGTCTGTAAGAGGTTCTGAATTTCGGTTACGATTACTTTTTGATTAATCGTCCAGCCCTACCGTGAGGTAGTACTTCAGGAATTTTTGGGGGTGGGACTTGGGCACTGAACATGCTGATTGGTCAAGTTCAGTATTTCAACCTAAAAGTCTGTTGCGGTGCGTGCAGTAAAAGTTGTTTGCTATTCGAATCAACAATAGAGTTTAAAAAATATGACAGATGGACCGACGACAAGGTTCAGGATTTATTAAGCTTGTATGCGAGGGCGAAATCCAGCAGGAACTGGAAAGTCGCGCGCAGTCTAATCTTCACGGTACTTTAGACCACAACGGAAACACAGATAGCAACAGGTCTGGGGGAAAAAGTTCCTGGGACAAATTGTTCCGGGTAACTTCCCGAGGGGAAATGGGGTTATAATTTCCATTCAAACTTTGATTTTGAAAAAGTGAGAAAATGTTGTTTTATTCTGATCAATAAAAAATGACGAGATTGACATTTCTTCTGTGATGTATGCACATTACCATTCAAAACTTTACTGTCAGAAAGATTTTTTATTTTCAAAATAAATGTATACTTTTATTTAACATAGATGCATTAAATTGATCAAAAGTTACAGTAAAGACATGTATAATGTTTCAAAAGATTTCTATTTCAAATAAATGCTTTCTATTCATAGAATTCTGAAAAAAGGACCATGTTTTCCTCAAAAATAAGCGTTTTCAACATTGATAATAATGAGAAATGTTTCTTGAGCATCAAATCATCATATCAGAATGATTTCTGAAGGATCATCTGACACTGAAGACTGGAGTAATGATGCTGAAAATTAAGCTTTAACATTAAATTTTAAAATATATTAAAATAGATTATAGTTATTTAAAATTGTAATAATATTTCACAATATTACTGTTTTACTGTATTTTTTATCAAATAAATGCAGCCTTGGTGAGCATAAGATTCTTTCAAAAACAAAACGTCTTGGTTACGTATGTAACCCTCGTTCCCTGAAGGAGGGAACGGAGGCATACGTCGGAACTGACCGATGAATTGGGATCTGTTTTCAGAGACCAATCTACTTCGAGTGTATAGAAACGAGCCAATAAACATTGGCATGCGGTTCGCGCATTCCACGCACCGCCCCACGTTGCGGGTATAAATACGGAAGTGGAAGTACCGCATATCGTTTTCAACTGAGGAGTCGAGATAAGTGGCTCGGGCCTTCAGCTGAAGCACAGCACCTGGCAGGGATGCTGGCCCTTCCTGCGCCCTGCCTGAGCTCGCTGGACCACTCCTATGTTGGGAAGGACAGGGAGGGGCTGTCGTGAGTAGTGTGAGTTCGGGGAACCAGGTCCAGTTGGGCCAGTAGGGCGCAACTACCAAGACCTGCTCCTCGTCCTTCCTGAGAAGGCTCACTGGGGGAAACGCATACTTGCGTAGGTCCCGGGGCCAGCTGTGCGCCAGTGCATCTGTGCCTAAGGTACCCTCGGTCAGGGAATGGTACCACTGGCAATGGGTTGACTCCGGACAGGCGAACAGGTCTACCTGCACGGCTCCGAAGTGGTCCCATATCAGCTGGACGCTCCGGGGGTGGAGTCGCCATTTGCCTGGAGGTGTCAGCTGACGTGAGAGCTTGTTGGCTGTCTGGTTCAGCACACCTGGGATGTGAATGGCATGAAGTGACCTCACAAACTTCTGACTCTACAGGAGGAGATGGCGGGCGAGCCGGAGCATGCAACGGAAGCGTAGACGCAACGGTTGGTTGGTGTACGCAACGGCCGCAGTGCTGTCCGAATGGACCAGTACGTGTTTACCCCGAAGCGGCTTCTTGAACCGGGCCAGGGCAAGACGTACCGCCAGTAACTCTAGGCAATTGTTATGCCAACGCAGTTGGGTCCCCGTCCACAGACCCGCAACTGCGTGCCCGTTGTACCGTCCCCCAGCCTGTGTATGAGGCATCCATGGAGACCACAGCATGCCTGGACACCTGTTCTAAGGACACTCTGGCCCGGAAAAATGAGGGGTCTGCCCACAGGTTGAAGGTTTGGCGACAGTAAGGAGTAACTGAGACCCGGTACTTGCCACTCTGCCACGCCCATCTCGGGACTCGGTTGTGTAACCAGCGTTGAAGCGGTCTCATATGAAGCAATCTGAGCGGCGTTACCGCTGCTGCAGATGCCATACGCCCCAGGAGCCTCTGAAAGAATTTCAGGTCGATCGCTGCAACCAATCTCGGGGACGGATGCATTCGGGAATGCATTTCTGCGTTAACATTCTGAACGGGAGCTTGTGCAAGGCCCGATTCAGAATGCGCAGGTCCAAGATTGGCCTTAACACACCACCTTTCTTGGGTACAATGAAGTAGGGCCTGTAGAACCCTGACTTCATATCGGCTGGAGGAACCGGCTCGACCGCATCCTTCGCCAGCAGGACATCTATCTCTGACCGCAAGACATGGGCATCGCTGCTCCACACGGTGGTGAAGAGGATGCCCCTGTACTTGGGAGGCTGGTGAGCAAACTGAATCGAGTAGCTGAGTCTGATGGTACGGATGAGCCAGCGAGACTGTCCGGGGAGACCTAGCCAGGCCCCCAGGGACCGAACAAGCGGGACCAACGGCACCACAGATGTACCCGGAGTGGGGCAGCGAGGTGGAGTACGGCGTGTTGCCGGCCCAGAGTGTTGCCTGAGTACTCCAGGTGGGGCAGAGTATGGGTGAGAAGGTCCGGATGCGTCCTCGGTGCCCACACTGCTGCCCCCTGGCGAGGGGGAGAGGGGAGGAAAGGAGTGGCTAGGCCCGGGGGCATCGCACACTGCCAACCTGACCCTCTCAGGGCACAGGGAGGGAGGAAACTGCTCTGAGAATCTGGGGACTCCGGAGAGCCAGCGGCAGGACCGAAACCGAAAAATATTCTCCCCCCGGGCCTCCCCCGGGGGAGGGAGGGGTGCAGACACCATCTCCCCGAGCAGTTCCCCACCTCGCTGGGCTGCCCATTCTAGGGCTGCTTGCCCTTGTGGTTGCTAGCGGACTCGTGGGAGCCTGGACGGGTTGGGCACGTCCCCTGCGCCCGGCCACCTGCTGCCCGGGTGGAGGCTGCTGCTTGGCTTAGCAGGGGCGGAGATAGAAGCAGGGGGGCACCCTCGGCGACAAGCAGACGGAGGCACTGCAGCCGATGACTGGGTGGAGGCAGCAGCAAGTCATCGGGGTTTTTGTTTTTTTAAACCACCTCCATCCGCTTCTGGGCTACCGAGAACTGCTGGGCAAGTTCTCGACGGCGTCGCCGAAGAGGCCAGCCTGACAAACAGAGGTGTTGAGGAACCAAACTGTCTGGCTCACGCATATCTGCCAAGTTAGCCCCAGGTTCCTGGACCACTAATGTGGACATCGCCTGACCCAGGGAGCGTGCAGTGACTTCCGTCACCCGGAGAGTAAGGTCCATCACCGCACGCAGTTCCTGCATAACCCCTGAGTCGGGACTATCCTCGTGCATGCAGGACAGAGAGTAGTGAGAGAGGAAAAAAATTTATACAGATTATGGCCCTTTTAGTGTTCCATATTTTGACACCAAATAGTTCCACACTGCTAAATTTTTCCGATGCACATCCAGGCAGCCACCCAGGAAAGCATGGCTGTCAACTCTGAATCTGATTAAGCATGAGCACACACTATTATAGTGGGAAACTCAGCATCATCATCTCCAGCGCATAACAGCCCTCTCTCCGATGCAGCAATTGACATCTGTCCTCTGCCAGAGCCACAAATGAAATGCTAGGTCCCCCCTTTTTTCAAATAAGGACCAGCAATCCCATCTGGGCTACCAGCAGGCACGAGAGACAGTGGGCGTGGCCGGCAGACTCGACGACACATGGCACGCTGAACGCTCAAGCCCCTATGGAAGGGGCAGGACGAACACCGTGCCGACGTGGCCATGTTATCATGAGAGAACTCGAACCACCCACCAACAAAGTTTCAGCATGCTCATGATGCGATAGAGGAGTGGGGGCCCGAAGAGATGTATCTGGCGGGGATGCCCCACTGTAATCCTAAGGTCACCAAGGTTTATTAGCCAAAGTTGTACTTTTCTGGCGATGGGAATAAGCAAAGGGACTCAACCCCGTTTGAGGTTTCATAGTCTGGACCGCGCATCTAGAGAGTGCCGAGTGACGCGCTGGGTTGCCATTAGGGGTGGCACGGTACATGGAAAAAAACCGAAACGTTCGGTTTGCTTGTCTCGGTTCGGTGTGTGTGCGTCGCACGGTTCGCGCATGCGCAATGTATCCTTGTGCCCGTATGTTACCTCAGACAGTGGGTGTCCTTTTCGCGCGAAATAAGAGGTTTGTGTGGACATACAGTAAAGTATAAGTGGAGTGCTGCAGGTCACGTCACATGTAGAAATGAAAGTGGGAGAGATAAGGAAGGCTGCCCGGAGTTGGAGGATGCGCTAGCATCGTATAGCAGGGCAGATGCAGTGCGAGAGCTGCGCCGTGCGTGCCCGCACTGGCAGTGTCTGTCTCGCGAGTCGCGCAGCTGAACCATGGCTCGTGTATTGCAAATATAGGCAAATATTGTCCATTCTGTCACATTTTTCGGTGTTCTCCTCCGACCCCTGTCTGTCTCGTGCTTTGATTTATGATGGGCAACATCTGCTGCAAGACCGTGTTCCCCTCTGTCTCATACACACATTCATATGTTGTATATAAGTAGTTCACATGATAAATGTAACATTTAAAAGTTAAGATATGCTTCTAGTTCTAATCATTTAAACATGCCTTTGAAGTTTGGGCAAAAACTTCTGGCAGTCTTGTGTTTTCGTGTATTTTATGTTATTTTTTCACAGCGCTGGATGTCATATGGTGATTGTTAAACACACGGAACACTTCATGGTGAAATGTGTTAATCAGGTCAGCTGAATTAAAGCCACAGTGCATTGTTCTGATCAAAATTGATATGATTAACATGAAAAATGTTACGACAATGTGTCAGACTCGGTAGACAGCCAGTTAGGAAACAACTTGATATAACAATTTTTAATACTGTATCCTAATTGTGGATGATTAAGCTACATATCATATACTGAAGTAAAAAAAAACAAAAAACAACAACAACAACCGTACAGAACCGAAAACCGTGACCCTAAAACCGTGATACGAACCGAACCGTGGGTTTTGTGAACCGTGCCACCCCTAGTTGCCATGGCAACCCCCGCTGTCAGCCGGCGCTCGACGGCACACGGTGCGCTGAATGCTCAAGCCCTTACGAGAAGGGTGAGATGAACAACACGCCGACATGACCATGCCCTCATGAGCGAGCATGGATCACCCACGAAAGCAATCTCGTGGAGAGATCGTGGCCGTCAAATGAGGACAGGAAACAACCGCATCCAGAAACACACGGTTTGAATGACATCTTGAAAAAGATGCAGGGTCAAACCGTGTTGCTCTTTTAGAAGGAAATGCTCTTTTAGAAGTGCTGAAGCACTCAGGGAGATGACCGCGGCTCACAGCAGTCCGATGGCAAGCCTGCGTGTGAGCACTCAAGAACGGAAACGCCCAGCCAACCAACACAGGAACAAGTGTATGTTGCAGCGGCCACTCACTGACTTGCGGCGTCACACCAGCACCCAGGTAAGAGAGCGATCCTCCTTGAGACTCGTCTAAACACTCTTCGCAGAAACAGCTTGATACAGCAAACCATTCGGCTCCGAAGTTAAAAGCGATATGCGGTACTTCCACTTCTGTATTTATACCCGCAACGCAGGACGGTGCGTGGAATGCGCAAACTGCATGCCAATGTTTATTGGCTCGTTTCTATACATCTGAAGTAGATTGGTCTCTGAAAACAGATCCCAAATGACGAATGTGACCGACTGAAAGGGAACAAAAATTACCGACCATAAAGTTTTAGTAGTGTTTATATTCTGTTGAACTTTGTTAGTATACAGATGAAATAAACTAGTGAGAGAGTAAAAAGTATGTCTTAAGTTTACTTTATAAAAGTCCACAAGGCTGAAAGTGTCCATAGATGAAGAAACACCTAAATATGAGCAAGAGTAAGTGATGCTTGCCCTAGCAAACAACACTAACAATCACCTAAACAGTCTAAAAAGCCCTCAGCGATTGAGAAGAAGTAGAAGAGAAGAATAGTGAGTTTGAGAGATCATTATAATAGTGAGAGTGAGTGAGAGTGAGAGTGAGAGTGAGAGTGAGAGTGAGAGAGAGAGAGAGAGAGAGAGAGAGAGAGAGAGAGAGAGAGAGAGAGAGAGAGAGAGAGAGAGAGAGAGAGAGAGAGTTTGCCAGACGGAGGCGATTAGCGGCGGTTCTGGAATGTGAGGTCAGTGAACGAGACTCAGCTGAGACCTACTTTGTAAACAGGGTCCCTCCTCTTTATAACAATACACACACATACACACAAACACCTCATTAATACAACAAACACCAATTCTCACAAAACTCCACACAAACTCCTCATCACCTCCAGCCCCTACCCAAACATCCATAGACCGCCTCAACAAACAATATAAAAAACATACCCAACTGACAAACTTCACCATCAAAATCACTACAACACTGGGGGTCGGCTTAGGAAACACGGCTGCAGAAACCACTGGTTCCGCACGGACGCACAAATACACAAACACCTCTTAAAACCACAGCAACCACAGTGTCAATATACAACCAGATGGACGTAAACTCAACAGAAACACAGACTAAATCGACCACAGTGCACATGTTCACATACATGGTGCACATGATCCCAGTCAGCCTTGATCTACAAACAATGAGCAGTGGAAACCCAAGCAGGAAGACAAATCTACAAGCACAAATACGGCTGACGTAAACGCTGAGGGAGACGGCACTGAAAAAGACTGGACATTTTGTGGGAACAAGAAGTTAAACATGTTCTCTTTATCACAGGAAGTGAGAGAGAGGTGGGATGTAATTACCTGTCTAATCTTGTTTAATCTCTGTCTTTGTCTACCCTTCGTCTTTCCGTCAGACAAAAAAAGCCTTTGTGGAAAAATATGGTCAGGTGTGCATGAGTTAGAGTCTGACAAACACACACACATAGATGAAACAGAAATGATATGCCCTCCGGCACTGCGGCTGTGTTTTGGATCACAGGACCATCATCCACTAAACTTCTAATTGAAGCCATTGTCTGGGTGAGCATCTGTTTGGGTAAACAGGCAGAGCTGATCTCTGTGAAGAGAGAGATAGCTCAGGGGGTGATATTACTCTTCTTGTTGATGGTTGGTGTTCTGTTGTGTCTACCCCGATCAGCTCTCACTAAAGACAAATCACACCAAGAACAAAGACAAAGAGCAACACACAGATACGAGCACAAACAAATACCAAAGCTACAACACCATACAATAAAGCTTACCAACAGGGTCTGAGAAACATTTAAGTTCCTATGATGCCAAAGAACCTTATAAAGTTCTTATGATGTCACAGAACCTTTTTAAATTCGTATCATGTCACAGAACCTTTTTTAAAGGTCCCATGGCATGGATTTTTGTATTTTATTTTATAATGTATGACGTCATAACAGGAAAATTCAAGATCAGCTTTTGTGAGCTGTCATTTTCTCAGAGGCAGAGAAAGACAGCCAGAACTCGGTTTACACCGATCAAAATTTCTAGCCACTTGGGGACAACATTCAGGCTAGGGGAACTCATATTAAAGGTCCCATTCCGCATGATCCCATTGTTCAAACTTTAGTTAGTGTGTAATGTTGCTGTTAGAGCATAAATAATACCTGTAAAATTATAAAGCTCAAAGTTCAATGCCAAGCGAGATATTTTATTTAACAGAAGTTCCCTTTCAAAGCCTACAGCGAACGGCCGGTTTGGACTACATCCTGGTACTTGCTTCTATAATTACGTCAGTAGAACAGTAGAACAGACTAACCTCCGCCCACAAGAATACGCGAAAAAGGGGCCGCGGTCTTGTTGCTGTCCCACGTGGAGAAGCGGACGGTCGCGTGGAGAAGAGGAACTGTTGCGTTGAGTGTGTTTATCGCCATGTCATCGAGACGCTGTTATTTTCATCCAGGAGTCAAATCACCTTTGTTTGGCTTTCCCAGGGACGCTGTAGAGATTATTGAACGCATATATCTCTCCGTTAAGAGGCGTGACCTTTCCACGTGCGCTAAGCTGCTGTCGAATCACAACACAGGAACCGCTGGCACGTGCGCTAAGCTGTGGTCGAATCACAACACGGGAACCGCTTAGACAATCAGAACTCGTTACGTATTTCTGAAGGAGGGACTTCATAGAACAAGGAACTCACCAGCCGTTTTTAGGACAGTGAAAACAGCGGTATACAGATAAGTACATTGTGTGAAAAATACTGTGTTTTTTTACACGCAAAACATGAACACATGTTATATTGCACACTGTAAACACAATCAAAGCTTCAAAAAAACACGAAGAACGGGACCTTTAATGTTGAAAAACCTCATAAAATAAACATTTCATGCCATGGGACCTTTAAGTTCTTATAATGTCACAGAACCTTTTTAAATTCTTATGATGCCACAGAAACCTTTTTTTATGCTATGAACAAACAAAACAATACAACATACACTTTGGAGTCAGGGGAGCAAATAACACTCATGCATCAAAGACAAAGACACAGAAGATACAAGACCTTTGTACTATTCAGAGATTTTAAAGACAGAAAACAGATGAACAGTATTAATAGCTTTTCTGTTAGTACTAGTTTTAATAGTAGAGAAGTAATTTTCAATTTCTTTAAGGGCTACTGAGAAAAGGGGCTTTTTGTTAGAAAACTTACTTATGAATGTGAAATTTGACTAATAAAATTAACAGATTAATTACAAAAGCCTTATTCACTCTGTTATCATACGTTAGGTATCCCAAAAAATGTTTTTTTTTTTTTTTCAAAATGCAAATCAAAATGAAAGAGAACCTTTTTCTAAATAAACATGGACACGTCACAGTATAATCTTTTGACATGACTACAGAACATGTGAGGCAAGTTCAAAGAGCAAAAAGAGCAAGTAACATCAATGTCTTTCTTAACCGTACTAAGGAAATGTTTGACAGGTTAGAATTTGTGTATTATCTTGAAATAAATTTCTTTCACCTTGTTTGTGACAAAAAAAAAAAAAAAAAAAAAATGATGAGGTAATAACCAATCACTTTCCCAATCAAGGTTATTAGCAAATTTAGTCCAATTGGCAGTAGAGCAAGATTTGGTGGTAACCTCTTTTAGAAATAGAGCGCAAATAGATTTGTTGTTGTTTTTGGACTGTAAAAAACACATTTTAACACAAGCAGTATCAGTTGGGTTAATTATGGGAATAGCAGCCGAAGACAGCACATCTCTACATAACGAAATTATACCAGAATTGATTACAGCTTCTTGAAAAATATACTTTTGTGTTTATACAAAATACAATGGTTATTCCAAATAAAATAACGTGGAGAGAAGTTGTGCTTGTAAATCAGTTTCCAAGCCAATAAAGCTTGAGCATGAAAGGCAGACAGTTTCACTGGCAATTTGTCAATCTTATAATCACATATTCGTAAAAAAGAAAGGCCGCCAAGTTGGTCAAGGATAAAATTAGGAATACAATTCCACAGAGAAGTTTGTTTTTTCAAACAAAATTTTAACCAATTAATTTTGAGGGTATTATTTAAGTACAGAAATCAAGAAAATCAAGTCAACCACTTTTAAGCGAATTTATAAAAACGATTCTTCCATAGGAAATTAAATAAAATCTGATCAATAGTTTTGACATTATTATTGTCTACATGTATAGATGAAGCAGCATCTAGAAATTCCTTCTGCTTTGGACAGAAGAACCCTACCTCTAAGGGACAAGTCCCTTAATAACCAAAGATTAAATTTGCTTTTAATATTTTCAAAGGCAAGATTAAAATTCAGAGAAACTCTATCCTGTTCACTTTTCGAGGCAACAACACTTAAATAATTAACAGCTTCTTTAACAGGGATACCATCCACAGATCCAAGGGAGGATTTTTTCAAGTCTAATATTTCACATTTTTAATATTAAGGTACAGACCTGAAGCATTTCTGAATAATTTAATTGCCTGATGAACCTGGCTAGAGTTTTTTAAAAACAACGCTGTCATCTGCTAGTTGACTAATTAAAATACGTCTACCAGCAATATGAATTCCTTCTAGCTTACTATCCTTAGTAAAATGACAGAAGACCTGTGCTACAATAAGAAAGAGATATACAGAGACTGGAAAACCTTGTCAGATTCCTTTTTCTAGAAGACATCTCTGTGTTGTCTGAGTTATTTCCCCCTGCATACAAAGTTTTCATAGCATTACAAAAATAGGGCCCGAAACCAAAACATTCTAAACAAAACAAAAAAATTAAAGGATACCCAATAGAGTCAAAGGTCTTGAAAAAGTAAACAAAAAAAACCCGTCATCCTCTATACGGTTAGAATCATCAATGAGGTCAAAGACACATCTACTATTATTAAATATATGGGGGCCTTTCATAAAACCTGATTGATTCTCATCAATAATAGAGTTCAAAATCAACTTGAAGCATACTAGCTGTGAGCTCAGAGCAATTTAATCTCTTTATATAGACTTCGAGGAGGAAAGGGGACAGAAGCTCAGAATAAAACTTATAAAATTCAGCTGTTATCCCATCATTATCAGACAACTTATTTTTTAATTGAGAAAGATCTGTTCCCCATATTCTAGCCACCCTTTGTTTTGACAAAACCTTTGTTTGAAACCTCCTTCTCCTGCTCTTAATTTATACAAATCATCTAACTTAATTTGCAAGTCAACTAAATATGCTTTCTGACTATCTGAAAAATATTCAGGTAAGATCTTGGTAATAGACGAGATTTCACTGACCACTTTCAATTCTTCAAGATGTTTTGATTTAGCCAAAATAGAACAAAATGTTCTTATTTCCCATCTTCAAATTTTAACAATTCCCAATTGGTGCCAAATTAATTTTGTTTAGCTTTACTCCAATTAAAAATAATAAGTCTTTCCAGCTCTGACTTAACATCATTAAGTAATGAGCTGTTCGTCTTCCAGTTCTTATGATGTTAGCAAACCTTTTTAAGTTATGTTATGGAATGTCAATGCATGATGTCAATGAATCTTTTTGACGTTTTCAACTATGATGTCAATCAAACTTTTGGTCATTTTTAAGTTCCTATATGATGTCACAGAAACTTTTGAATTTCCCAATGATAGTAAAATACCACCTTTAGAAGTACTAATGAGTACTAACTAGTTTCACCAGAGCAGGTTAGGCATGTGTTTCACAGATGTACTTTGTAATTTTGACCAAAGTCTGAATCAAATAAAATTTGTTTTTTTCTTGCACACCCTCTTTAAGATGCATTTTACTGTCTTGTCTAACTCAGGTGTCCCCCGAGACAACCAATCCCATCGGAATTGTCTGTGATTGCAGCATTGTATGCTTCTCGTTAAATTTGAATCCATAAAAAAATAATCCATAACAAAAGCTAAATCTCTCCTTGCACTGCCAGGACAACAACTCATTTTTCCTGATACCAAAAATGAACATGTTGATCTGAAGATTCTGTACCGTAACGTTATGAACAAAGAACCATATGGCCAACTCAAGAACTGCCGTAAGAAATAGTGCACACAGCTACCGAGTTTAACATTTCTGCATTTCTATGTAGCACAGCCAACTTATATCCCCTTCAAGCATTTCTAAAAATGCTTGCTTCACACCTAAAAATAAACAAATCTGTCAGGCAATGAGGTGATTAAGGGCAGAACCACAGGGAAAGATGGGTTGGAGCTTGCCTGAGATTCCCTCTCATCCCTCTCTGACCCCCACCGCTAGCAAAGCAGCGTCTCTCGTGTTACTGTAGCCCAGTCCAGACATGCGTCCTCAGGCTGGGGGGTTATACTTTACCCCGTCTTACAACACGAGACAGCCAACAGCTGAGGGGGTCAGACTCTTAAAGAGCATGTGTGTTTTTGGGTAGGAGGCTATGTTGAGGCAGGTCAGTGAGTGAGATGGCTTGATAAAAGCTGATGCTACATCTTAGGGAACCCGTCTGTATGATGCAGAGAGGTGTAGAAAGGCAGGAGGTGTTACGGACTAGACCACAGCAAAAGAACAGACAGGAACAGACAGGGCCGCATATTTTCGGTGCATAATTTTCATAAATAGAGCTGTGGTAATTGTACTGATAACTGCCACTCATTTGCTCCTCTCTTGCAAAGAAACTGTGTAATCCTCTAATTTGTTATGTCTCTCAGCAGGATTCACTCCGGTTTCTTTTCAATCATGAGGGAGACGAGCTGCTATCGTATATCTCAGCCAGCACTGTCCTTTAACCTCCGACCTTTCACCAAATCCATAACAACAGTATTAATCCACCAGCAAACACGCACAAACTCTCTCTCTCTCTCTGACGGCCCCGGGCGGTTTCCTCATTTAGAGCTGTAACCCTGTACAGCAGAGAGTTGTCAGGCTCCAGCAGGCTGCACTGGATCAGTGTTGAGTAGCTTAGAGCGAGTCTGATGCTAGACTAATGCACTTTAGCCAGAGGGGAGAACACAGACAGAGATAATGGCAGGGTGGTCTCTACGGTCATTTACTGAGCAAATGAGAGTGGATTGAACAGCTACACTCCAGGATGACAGGATGATTAGAATCGCTGCTAAATTGATTAGGAAATAATTAAATAAAACCTAAAAATATGATTAATTGTAAGATCATTTATTATAAATGTACAAAACTATTTTAAAGAAATAAAACAGATAAAACAATGTGTTTTGTAAAGATTTATATAAAAAAAAATGTATTATAGAAAAAGTATATGTGAAAAAATATTTATATTATATATTTGATGTATTTAAACATTTAACTATTTAACCACAATATTATATTACATCTATTATAAACTAGAGATATAATATTATTTATTAGATAATCTATAGTTATTACAATTAAAACTTTAGACTTACATGAATATATTAAGATTTACATTTATAAATTAATATCTATATATTCAGGATTTTATTTTATATAAACTTATCTTTAATTTACGTTTTAAGATTTACATTTATAAATTAATATCTATATATTCTGGATTTGATTTTATAAACACTTATTTTTAATTTACATTTTTGTTCATAAAAATATATTTTATTATATGTATTCTTATGTAAAAAAAAATATATCTTATATTTAGATTTTATGTACTTATGCTTAGACTTATATACAACTATATATTCAGGATTTATATATTTACATCTATTGAAAATAGAGGTATTAAATTATGTAAGTTATTAACATTAACATTTTAGACTTATATTAATATATTAAGATTTACATTTATAAATTAACAATATATATATATATATATATATATATATATATATATATATATATATATATATATATATATATATATTCAGAACATGCTTTTAAATACAATTTTTTTATTTACGTTTTTGTTCATAAAATTATATTTTAATATATTATATGTATTTATCTTACATTTTTCTTATACTTTTAAATGTATTTAGTTTTTATGTACTTTAATTATATCTATACTTTTATACAACTATATATTCAGGATTTATATATTTACATCTATAAAAAAAATATAAAGGTATTAAATTATGTATTAGATAATTAAGTTATTTACATTCAAATTTTTGATTTACATTTATAAAGTCAGATCGATATATTCAAGATGAATTTTATACATATTTGTAAAAGTATATTGTATTATAAAAAGGGGTAAAAAAATTTATTGTATATTTAGATTTACATACTTTTACTTATATTTAGAATATATAAATCATGAATACTGTATGTATGTGTATATATATGTGTGTGTGTGTGTGTGTGTGTGTGTGTGTGTGTGTGTGCGTGCGTGCGTGCGTGCGTGCCTACGTGTGTGTATTTATGATTTATATATCGATCATCTACTTTATGTATTTATTAAATATATATGATATATACAGTGAGGAAAATAAGTATTTGAACACCCTGCTATTTTGCAAGTTCTCCCACTTAGAAATCATGGAGGGGTCTGAAATTGTCATCGTAGGTGCATGTCCACTGTGAGAGACATAATCTAAAACAAAATCCAGAAATCACAATATATGATTTTTTAACTATTTATTTGTATGATACAGCTGCAAATAAGTATTTGAACTAATATTTGGTACAGTAGCCTTTGTTTGCAATTACAGAGGTCAAACGTTTCCTGTAGTTTTTCACCAGGTCTGCACACACTGCAGGAGCGATTTTGGCCCACTCCTCCACACAGATCTTCTCTAGATCAGTCAGGTTTCTGGCCTGTCGCTGAGAAACACAGAGTTTGAGCTCCCTCCAAAGATTCTCTATTGGGTTTAGGTCTGGAGACTGGCTAGGCCACGCCAGAACCTTGATATGCTTCTTACAGAGCCACTCCTTGGTTATCCTGGCTGTGTGCTTCGGGTCATTGTCATGTTGGAAGACCCAGCCTCGACCCATCTTCAATGCTCTAACTGAGGGAAGAAGGTTGTTCCCCAAAATCTCGCAATACATGGCCCCGGTCATCCTCTCCTTAATACAGTGCAGTCGCCCTGTCCCATGTGCAGAAAAACACCCCCAAAGCATGATGCTACCACCCCCATGCTTCACAGTAGGGATGGTGTTCTTGGGATGGTACTCATCATTCTTCTTCCTCCAAACCCGTTTAGTGGAATTATGACCAAAAAGTTATATTTTGGTCTCATCTGACCACATGACTTTCTCCCATGACTCCTCTGGATCATCCAAATGGTCATTGGCAAACTTAAGATGGGCCTTGACATGTTCTGGTTTACATTTATTTACATTTATGCATTTGGCAGACGCTTTTATTCAAAGCGACTTACAGTGCCCTTATTACAGGGACAATCCCCCTGGAGCAACGTGGAGTAAAGTGCCTTGCCAAGGACACACTGGTAGTGACCGCTGGGATCGAACCAGCAACCTTCTGCGTATCAGTTCCATGGTTTTAACCCACTGGACCACCATCTCACAATCCCACATCTCTCATTTAAGCAGGGGACCCTTCCGTGCCATGCATGATTTCAAACCATGACGTCTTAGTGTATTACCAACAGTAACCTTGGAAACGGTGGTCCCAGCTCTTTTCAGGTCATTGACCAGCTCCTCCCGTGTAGTTCTGGGCTGATTTCTCACCTTTCTTAGGATCAGTGAGACCCCACGAGGTGAGATCTTGCATGGAGCCCCAGTCCGAGGGAGATTGACAGTCATGTTTAGCTTCTTCCATTTTCTAATGATTGCTCCAACAGTGGACCTTTTTTCACCAAGCTGCTTGGCAATTTCCCCGTAGCCCTTTCCAGCCTTGTGGAGGTGTACAATTTTGTCTCTAGTGTCTTTGGACAGCTCTTTGGTCTTGGCCATGTTAGTAGTTGGATTCTAACTGATTGTATGGGGTGGACAGGTGTCTTTATGCAGCTAACGACCTCAAACAGGTGCATCTAATTTAGGATAATAAATGGAGTGGAGGTGGACATTTTAAAGGCAGACTAACAGGTCTTTGAGGGTCAGAATTATATCTGATAGACAGGTGTTCAAATACTTATTTGCAGCTGTATCATACAAATAAATAGTTAAAAAATCATATATTGTGATTTCTGGATTTTTTTTTTAGATTATGTCTCTCACAGTGGACATACACCTACGATGACAATTTCAGACCCCTCCATGATTTCCAAGTGGGAGAACTTGCAAAATAGCAGGGTGTTCAAATACTTATTTTCCTCACTGTATACTGCATATACAGTATATTTAATTATTTATTTGATAAAACATTTATCAATATGCTATCAAGAGTTATAAATTCCGATCTATACTGTATATTCAGGATGTTCATTTTCATACATATTTATAAAATTAGATAATTTATAGTTATTTAAATTTGAAATGTATATATGTACATATATTGAGATGTTCAATTATACATTTTCATTTTACATAAATATTCAAATTTATAACCATATATGTAGATTTGTGACTAGAGTTTTAGCACAAAAAAAAAATCTAATATTATCCAATACAATATTTGATACTTCTTATACAGCCATATTGATTGAGCTATTAATTTGCAAAGAACATGGATGCATTTATCAACAGGAATGAGCATGTGGAAACAGCAGATATGCACCATGTGCTCATGATCGTCTGAATGTGCTGCCGCCCACATAACTGACATGCTGCAGCGTGCTGCAATCTCAGTCTCACTTGACAGCTTTCTCTGCCAACTGAATGGAAACACAAGACGTTTCATACAAACACTTTACACACACACACACCTGCCTCACACTGACATACACTCCACTGGGTCCTTTGTAAGAGCACCTTTGATTAAATGCTGCATTTTGTGGTAGAGAAGAAAGGTGAAGAACAGAGAAATGATAAACAGGAAGAGGCCTTCAGGTACAGCCCCACTCTATCTGATAGGCCGTCTGTCCTCCTTGAATAGATACTTTACTCACTCAATGAGATGTTAACACACACACACACACACACACACACACACTCACTGCCATATCTATGTCTTTTGCTTTGATGTCTCAGTCATTTCCTTTAGATCAGACCTGCGGGCATCTTACCAATACAAATCTGGTGAGGCACTCGGGGTTCAAGTGAACACTCAAATGAATCACTGAAGCAGAGCTAAAACCAAATCATTCACAAAACCACTTCTGACAGTACCATTGCTCAGTGATGATATCAGTGCCACACTTTTGATATATTTATATACCATTTATATACCATTTACATACCGTTTCCATAGTTTTTTCTATGTAAACATGCACTAGATGGACGCCTTTGACCGATGAGCTTGCGTCTAAAAACGTGCTGTTCTAAAAACATGCTGTTCTAAAAACATGGCACAAGTTCACACTTCCTTATACTCAGATATAGTATAGAATATGCATATTTGGCATGGTGTCAAAAGACAGGGCTCAGAGCTCGTAATTGTCAATGCAAAAACGTGTTCAATGTAAATGGCCCCTAACACATGATCGTTCTGGGACGTCCACCCAAAACACGCATTTCAAACTTCGGTGCTTCCTTTGCTTCTTTTCCCACTGCGCAAGGGGTTAATTCATTCAATAGTATTTGTTGTGGCGCACTCAACGGTGAAAAAAAAGAGTATCTAGATACAAACACATGTGGTCACAGCAGACACATGTGAAACTTTAACACCGGATGGAAGCATAGGCTGTAAAAAAAAAATATGAACGTAGTGTCCATGATATAACCCGTAGGTTTCTGAAGAGAGTTTTTGAAGCCTCAAAGTCGGCCGTTGCCATCTTGGCAGCACGTCAACATGCATCACTCCCGGATAACTGAGGTGACGCGATGACTAACAGACAGCAGACAAAGGGCAATCCAAAGTGGCCACGCCCTTAATTATGCAGAACTTTAAGGCTTAATATAATGTAAACAAATTACTTTTTAAAAAAATCAGCCCTCTCACAGTTGTCATGAAGGGCAAAATTAGCCGTATAGACCAAACCCACAATTTGTACCAGGCTGCAAACATGTTTTTTTTTTCTGCTGTAAAGTTTGGCATTTTAACATGGGGCTCAATGAGATTCTGCTCTCTTTTGGAGTCTGTCTCTAGTGGCCAGTCGATGAATTGCAGTTTAAGTCACTTCTGTATTGGCTTCAAGAGAAACTGGGGGAGGTTGCCGCTTGGATGGAAGTGATAATGCATCTCTACCTAGCACTTGCAATCGAATCACTAAAAACGCATCTTATTACCAGGTGTAAACCTGATCCTTACATCAGGATTGTGAAATTGTCGAAAAGATTGATAAGAAATCAGTATTGCTTGTTTCAGCAAGTATTCTCACAACACACACACACACACAGGTATGCCTGTGACCTTTCTTTCACACTTTAACCTTTGACCCAGCTCAAGCTAAAGCTACTGAAGCATATCTCCAGGGCAAGCATTTCTCCAAACCTCCTTATGTATCGCAGTCTGGCCGAGTGGAATGTACTGACAAAAGAGTTGCAGAGAAGGGGAGCCAAGTGAGTGATCGATCGTCTCAGCGTGTCCGAGCACCTCTGTAAACAATCTGCAGTGTTGTTTTCCACTGCTGATGCAGTCAGCGCTCACATTCACATGCACAGCAAGAGTTTCTCCACCATCAAAGCTGCTCTTATTCCAGCTTTTGTTTGACTTATTAAAAGTGGATCAGAATGCCGTGGCATGAATACCCTATTCACTGCTGAAAAAACACACACACTGAAATCAGTTACAATACTTCAGCCTGAGATAGTATCAAGCTTCGAAAGCAATAAGCCAGGAACAGTACGATGAAAGATACCAATGTTTAGTAAATATTCAAATATATTAGTAATAAAATTGGGAACCAACTTCTGCCAACTATTATTCAGTAAATGTGGGTTGTTTACTGTTTCCAGTTGTTGCATACAGTAGAAGTCAACTGTTGTGCTGTCACAGGTGTGTTTATATCAGCTTTGTTACAACGCCTTTGAAAAAGAGATTTTAGAGTCATTACAATATGTTTATAATGGTCGATACACACGACTACGACTGTACATTCTATATTAATGAGCCAGCTGCTAAACAAATAATAATAATTAGCCAAACTGAAAGACGGTTAGGGCTGCCAAGCACCAACAAACTGGGTGAATTATACAGAATTCAGTTGATGCGCGGTCACAGGCCGTAGTCGCGGTTAGATTTTCAAGCCTTATTTTCATCCAAATGGAGAATCCAACTATTTGATCAAACATACTCTTGTGAGAAAGAAGTGTGATTAATTATATTGTATTATTATGCAGCACGTTTGAGATTCCACAAAAAAATAATGAGGTTAATTTTCCTGTTACGCAGCACGTTTGAGCTTCTGCACGAACCAATGAGGTTCATTCTTGTGTTACGCAGCACGTTTGAGCTTCTGCACGAACCAATGAGGTTAATTCTTGTGTTACACAGCACATTTGAGCTTCAGCAAGAACCAATGAGATTCATTCTTGTGTTACGAAGCACGTTTGAGCTTCTGCACGAACCAATGAGGTTCATTCTTGTGTTACACAGCACATTTGAGCTTCAGCAAGAACCAATGAGGTTCATTCTTGTGTTACACAGCACATTTGAGCTTCAGCAAGAACCAATGAGATTCATTCTTGTGTTACGAAGCACGTTTGAGCTTCTGCACGAACCAATGAGGTTCATTCTTGTGTTACACAGCACATTTGGGCTTCAGCAAGAACCAATGAGGTACATTTTTGTATTACGCAGCACATTTGAGCTCCAGCAAGAACCAATGATGTTCATTTTTGTATTACGCAGCACGTTTGAGCTCCAGCAAGAACCAATGAGGTTCATTTTTGTATTACGCAGCACGTTTGAGCTCCAGCAAGAACCAATGAGGTTCATTCTTGTGTTATGCAGCACGTTTGAGCTTCAGCACGAACCAATGAGGTTAATTCTTGTATTACACAGCACTTTTAAGCTTCCACAAGCTTTGTTGTTGTGCGTCAAACATACGTACAGTTGAGCTTCTGTTTATCTTCGCTGATCAATGTTTATATGTGAAAAAAAGCCTAAATTCAATCTGTTCATATTAGGCGATCGTGTCTCTTCAGAAAATTTGGACTAAACCTTTAAATTCATATGGATTATAGTTTTACGATCTTTTGAAGCGTAAAAAGTGGTAGTTGCATGAACTGTCAGTGGAGGGACAGCAATCGCAGATTTAATTTAAAACATCTTCATTTGTGTTTCGAAGATGAACGAAGGTGAACTTTGTAATAAATTCAAATGAAAATATTTACTGTAATCTTTTTTCATACTTTAAAGAAGTTTCCTTGTCAGTACATTCTGCAGTACACTTTTACCATATATAATATAAGTAATTATGAAATACATATCAGGACAGGATGTACTCAAGTCCTAATTAAGTGGGTCAAAAACATTATTAGGTTGTAGTTGTTGAAATTGTCTTGATAACTTCGGAAATTAGGTGGAAATCAGTGGATTTCTAGTTCCCAGCATGCTTTGCATACGACTGGATAAGGAGAATAAATGTTGAAATTAAGTGCTAATTGATTTGTTTTAAGTGAAGGGAAAGACCTATTAGTGTTTAAGGCTGTTATGTTTGACATTTAAAAGAGTTAATGTAATGTTGAAGTTTTCAATTGATTCCAGGGCTGCAACTCTGATAGTTGGAGAGACTTAATTGTGTTGGGTAATCAACTTAAAAAATTGTGTTTATGCTACAAATAACTTTCTCTAACTCAAAGTAGCTTGTTTGAAAGTAAACTCACTCAAAGTTGTCATAACAAAAAAATTGATGCAAACTGTTCATTGTTTGTTTTTTTTGTTAAGCAAACACTTTATTTTTCAGAGTGTATAAGGTGAATATGGCACAAATGAGCTGCATCACACGTCTCTGAATATTTGACAGTCGTAACAAATGTCAGGAGGAAGTCACACAAGCTCCATGTTCCTCAAAACAGGGAAATGTGGTAACCACAGAGAGCGGTCGCAAATGACCTCGTCCTTTTATCACATCATAATGCCTCATCCCACAGCAGTTCCTCTCTGCTCACTCCCGGCTTTCTCCAGTCTGTCGTCACATGGTTATATGAACTACACTTTCTTAATCATGGATTAATCTGGTTATGCACTGCTGAGTGCATGACTGGTAACGTCATAAGGCAGAAAGTGACAGTCATTCTAAATCAAAGGAGGCACACTGCGTGACATTTCCTCCATACACCTCAAGCGGCACTAGACACTTCACTTTCTAAAAACAGATTCTGTGGGACAAGGACTTTTACCTGGAGGCCAAGAGCAGTTCCTACAACAGGTCTCATGTTAGCAGAACAGTCAGGCTGGTGAAGGACTTACTGTAACCTGTCTGTCTGCCTGGACAGGTTCTCTTTGGCACACCAAAAGCAACGACAAAAAAATAAAAACATAAGGTGTTGATCCCCGTATCCCAGTTGTGAATGTTGTTTTGACACAATAAATCATCTGAAACTGATGGGGTGTGCACTGATTTTACCAGCAGCTTTGCAGAAAGCAGTAAATGTGTCAACAAACTAACAGGACAACATTTTGCAAGGATTAGTGCAGATAAAAAAGTATTTTTGGAAATGGTATGGAGAATTTACACTTCATAATAACTTTTGTTAAGTCATGAACAAAATGTATATAATGTCAAATCAGTTAGGTTTATGTAGCGTAGATTAAATATTTCTTTAGAAACGTTGGAATTTTACACAATTTTCCATTAATTATACAGCAAAACTGTTTTTAAGTGTGGTTCAAATGGTAACATCTTAATGTTACTGAATTGTATTTTTTTATTTTTTGACATTCAATCTAACTCCATTTGGTTGAAATTAAAAATTAAGGGTCTGATCAGGTATAAGCACCACCTTTCAGTAACAATTGTGCAGTTAAGGCTCATACACACCAAGAACAATAACTATAAAGATACACTATATTTACACAATATTATATACCAACAGACAATATTGTTCTGTTTATTATAAGCACATGCTCCAGTCTACAAATGCTCTCTAAAGCAGGAAGGATTCTGATTGGCTGTCAATGTTTTTATTGTTGATCAGCTGGGAAAAAAAAAAAATTCTGTAAGTGATTATATTTAAAGGTCCCGTTCTTCGTGATCCCATTGTTCAAACTTCAGTTAGTGTGTAATGTTGCTGTTAGAACATAAATAATACCTGTAAAATTATAAAGCTCAAAGTTCAATGCCAAGCGAGATATTTTATTTAACAGAAGTTCCCTTTCAAAGCCTACAGCGAACGGCCGGTTTGGACTACATCCTGGTACTTCCTTCATTAATGACGTCAGTAGAACAGACTAACCTCCGCCCACAAGAATACGCGAAAAAGGGGGGCGTGGTCTTGTTGCTGTCCCACGTAGAGAAGAGGACGTGTCGCGTGGAGAAAAGGAAGTGTTGCGTTTGAGTGTGTTTGTCGCCATGTCGTCGAGATGCTGTTATTTTCATCCAGGAGTCAAATCACCTTTGTTTGGCTTTCCCAGGGACGCTGTAGAGATCATTAAGCGCATATATCTCCCGTAAAGAGGCGTGACCTTTCCACGTGCGCTAAGCTGGTGTCGAATCACAACACCGGAACCGTGCCACGTTCGCTAAGCTGCGGTCAAATCACAACACAGGAACCGCTGGCACAATCAGAACTCGTTACGTATTTCTGAAGGAGGGACTTCATAGAATAAAGGAAGTCATCAGCCGTTTTTAGGAGAGGGAAAACAGCGGTATACAGATAAGTAAATTGTGTGAAAAATACTGTTTTTTTTACACGCGAAACATGAACACATGTTATATTGCACACTGTAAACACAATCAAAGCTTCAAATAAACACGAAGAACGGGACCTTTAAGGTGTGATCTCTGCTATCCTTTTATATTTAGAACGATTTTGAAAATCTTTATTAGTTGGTGTGAACAGGCCTTTACACTTTTTTACATTGAAGCTAGTGTGTTGTAATGAAAGTTACAATAAAGTATATTAGCCAAAACAAAGTAAACAACACGCAGTTCAAGCCATCTGAAAAGGCAGTTTCACTTTTCTCTGGAGAACTGCTTGTTTCCATGGATACGGCTGAATTTCTCAGGACAAACTTTCCTGCCAACTCTAAACTGAAGACACACACACACACACACCACGTGCGTAGAGGTTATGAACTTATTATTTTCCCTTTCTGGCTCTGATTTGGCTTTTGAGAGAATTGTTTGGATGGAGCAACTTTGGATTCCTCCACTTTTGAAATGTCAACTTTTGACATCTTTTGTGAATCTGTCAAGAACTTTTTCTCCAACCCCCCTTAATATTATGAGGAAAACAGATTAAGTGGCTGTTCCACAACCTGCAAAGCCCTGCAATGAATCTGTTGTGTTGTTTAAAAACGTGTTCCTTTGCATATGAGGGGAGGGGTGGAAAAAATACATCAGCTTGGCAACAATAGCCTTCATTTATAACATTAGGCTACTACATTATAAAGCTTAACAGATTCATTGCATGTGCGTTCTCATATAAATGTATTTGTTTGCTAATACTTAAGTAATTATAGTGTAACCCAGTTCTATCAGTTCAAACACGTTAGGTAAATAATCTAATAACATGTCATTATGTCATTAACATCACAATGAAAGTTATTACAAAGTGTCACCCAACATTCGTTCTCTTACCCACGAGCAGACAGAGGATGTCCAGCCCGACCAGCATCTTTCTGCTGGAGCAGTGAACCGTATCCACAGGTTCCGTGGGACTTGGCATGTGTTTCGTGCCGTTTTCCCTCGCTGAGTCTCCGGATCCGCCGTGATCCGCCAGCCGCTGCTGGAGCTCCGCGTGACTGTTTACCGAATTCAACTTCTGCATGATGTCCGTTTAATTCAATACTTATGCCGGATTTTCTGTCCTTCACAACGTCAGTAAAACTCCTCTGACAGGTTAGGAATAAGGTTTAGTTTTAGTTTTGAATGTTTTAGGTTAAAATCCAGTAAGATTTAGCATACAAGCGCACGTGTAGATGCTGAATATAGAAATGCACACAAGTCTTAACTAATGAATCGATCAGACTTGTACAGAGATCCTGGTCTGCTCTCTCTTACATGAGAAATCCTTTCTCCAGCACTTTTGAAAAGTTTCGGCTGCAGTTTGGCCATCATTATCTGGACATGATGGAGAAAAACACATTCCTGAAAACATATGTCAGTCAAAAGTTTGTCATCCTCTATGACTTGTACTCTCCATGTCAAACTCTTCTTTCTTTCTCCAACCGAGAGAAAACTTGAAGCGGATCGTGTTTTGATTTGTGGGTATTAGTGTTGTTCCTCCGCCCTCTATAGGGCTGTCTCAAAACCTAGTGAGCTGACTACGTACCCAGACCGCATTTTGGCGTTAAAGTGTTGCGAACGCGGGAAAACTTGCTGACAACATTTTTCAGGGAAACAAAAAGGTGAGGTTCATCTTTCAACCCAAATAGTCGCAAGAACAATTAGCCAAGTGTTAAATATCTTAAATCTTTTGTAAACAAAGCACGGTTTTTTTTGTAATATGCACGTGTAAATGATATAGTAGCCTACCATTTGTCATCGAGATATCTGTCACAATGAAATCAAAATGTCAATTTTTTTTTGTTTTTACGTAATATTGTAGTATCTGTGCACTTTTTTTTTTTTTTTATTAATTCATGTGCCCTCGTAAACTTTGATCAAACTTTGATAACTCCTCTTGCAGCAACATCTCTTCTACGTCTGTTCCACTCCACTCTTCAGCATGCACTTGTGAACTTATAAGCACTTCACCCTGGGGTGAATCCCTGCCGCCATTTTGAAGTGCGTTCCACTTTGTGAAGTGGACGAGGGAAGTTTATATGGACAGACCCTCACACCCTCGATTTTGACCAAGGGAGTGAGTCTACTCCATATGTAGGCCTACACTTCAGGCAGCTCCATATACCACAATGCAACATGATTGTGACATCACCGCATATTGCGTTTAATTTACCCCACCACAAACAACTCAATGATATATTAATTATTTTTTTTAAATATTTAAAACAACCCAAACACACCTATATACATATAGAATGCTGCATTATACAATTTTGTAAGGGGGAAAAAATAATAAAATCCATAGTGGATTCCAAGTGATCAAGGGCTTAGGACGTTCCAGTTCAGTCCATTGAGAAGTTTCCACCAGTAGTGGGCGTGGGCACTCATGCAACGTATACAATGGCGCACATCCGAGTGAACGAGACAGAGGGAAGTTAGCGAGTGAAGGGCATAATAAAACGAACTGGAACGCAGCCCATGATGATGTGTTTACCTGTGTGAGGGCGGGGCAACCTGTCACTCACATGAGATTGACCAATAGCAAACCACAACCATCCAATCCATTTTTTTTTCTTCTTCTTCTTCTTGTTTGAGAGCTGTTTCACTCAATAAGCTGATATATTTCACAATAAGGACGGAAATACTATTGGAACTTCTGTTTCGTCTATTTTAAATATATCCATTATAAAATTGACATTTATTCCTCCTGAGGCTGTAAATTCTTACTCTCCTTCAAAATGAGACACAGCATCTGTTTAGGCCAAGCGAAGCCATTTAGGTCAAGCCACATTTGAAAGTTTTGCAGGCAAAAAAGGCCCATTGTCTTTTATCAAAAGTGTGGTGAAATATGAAACACTGCTCAGAGGTCACATTTGAAACCAAGCAACGTTCTGTTGGTCAACACAACGCATTTGCATTTGCACATGAAAATTCAAGGATGGTAAATGTGATTGCACCATTCATTGTTATTTAACCGGTTTGAAACTCCATATGTGCATATATGTAAATATAGTAATAAGTATTATTTTATTCAGATGGGTTGGACATCGATGAGCCATTGAATTGCATACAACTATTTTCTAGCTGCATCCTTTGTAAACACCTCCTTGTAGCATTTTGCCATCAAATGCTGTCTAATTAGGCAGCCCGTTGGGAAATGAGGCACAACCTTTCTCCTTCTCTCTTTCTGCTTGCCTTCTTTTTCATGACACCAGCAAATCTTACCTCTCATTGTCTTTCAACTCCAGCTCTGAAGCGCTGATCAGCTGATCTTTTTTTTCTTTTTCATTAAATGGCGACCACAGAGAAAACCTGTCAGACATTTGCCTTGATGCCATAGAAGAACCATTTTGGGTTCCCTAAAGAACCTTTCAGTGAACAGTTTTTCTTAGTGTAGAACATTTTAATCATCTTAAAGAATCTATTTGCACTGTAAGAACCTTTTATGCAGTTGTAAAATTCCATGGATGGTAAAGGTTCTTCATGAAACCATAGTTGCCAATAAAGAACATTTATTTTAGAGTGTACAGCATAAATTACAATAATATAGGCTGATATTTAATATAATTTGTTTTTTTTGTGACATCACATAAAATATTGGGCCTCTCTGTAAGGGTTTCTTGAAGACAATTGTGTGAGGTTTTTTATTTGCAGGTCTGGTGAACTTTAGAGAATTGGGAAATATTGCCATCTGGTGAGTGTTTTAACAATGACATTTTCCATCCAATCTAATCTGGCGGTGCCATCTCCACTCCCATTCACATCTTTAAATTGCTGAAGATCAGCAAGTGTCACACTGCTGTCCACACCCTTCTTTTATCATGGATTACAATCACCAACTGTGCTTTATGCAGACAAAGTGTCTGTGCTTAATATGTCTGTGCAGAAAAGCTGTTTTTTTTCCACAGAATAAGCAACATTTTTGATGTGGATCAACTGATGTTTTTTTTATGCAGTCACTTCCAATTCCAATTATGTCTCTTCTACTGAACCCTCATATATGCAGAGCATTGCATTATGTGTAGAAACGTTTCAAGACCTAATGGTGGAGACATATATATGGAGTATATATATATACATGGGCGGTCAATGAGGGCCAAGTCTCATTGATGCACGTGGGGAGCGAAAGCTGGCCTGTGTGGTCTGATCAAACAGACAAGCTGTAGCTGAAATTGCTCAAGAAGTTACTGCTGGTTCTGATTGGAAGGTGTCACAATACACAGTGCATTGCAGCAGGGCTGTCAAAATGTCTGAAAAGCTAAATTCGAAATCCTTTCTTAAATATTAGCAAAATTCGAATTATATTCAAATTCTAAAGGCAATATTTAAATGTTAGAGGGAAAAAGTACTGTATTGTTTCCTATGGCCACAAGAGGGTGCAAGCGAGCGCAACAAGCAAATGTTAACCAAATAAAGCATTGCATATTTTATTGAAATTAAATGACATTCACTTTTTACAGTGCATTAACTTTTTTTAAACAATTGTTATTAAATAAAATATAATTTCAATTATGAGCATGTAAGGAAAATTAGGTAACAAAAGTGCATAAAACTGCAAGTGCATCAGTAACCTGAGAAAAACGCTTCAACGGGCAACGTAATGTGGACACAAAATAGCAAACGGACATTCAGAAACAATCCATTTCCACTCACTAAACATCTACACATTGTTGGTGAAAAACACCAAACTGTCAACTTGACCTGCAGCGAGTGCTGAGCGTTTTTTTCTGAGGTATGATCAAGTATGTCTTTGCCAGCTGCGCAATATGTGGATACATATATACCGCAGGATTTTTGCCACTAACTGAGAGGATTTTCGTCAGCAGGAAGCATATCTTCTCTTTCATTTATATCCATCTCATGCTCCAAAGCCCTGATTGTCTTCTTCTGCACTGCTCTGAAAACGTCGTTGAACAGTTTGCCCATTTTTTATGCCTTTTTACAGCCGAATATTCGAAATTCGAATTTTTTTTGGACAGCCCTACATTGCAGTTTGTTGGTGCCTATGCTGACCCCTGTCCACTGCCGAAAGAGCCAACAGTGGGCATGTGAGCATTAGGACTGGACCACAGAATAATGGAAGAAGGTGGCCTGGTTTGATGAATCGCGTTTTCTTTTACATCACGTGGATGGCCAGGTGCGTGTGCGTCACTTACCTTTGGAACACATGGCACCAGGATGCACTATGGGAAGAAGGCAAACCGGCAGTGTGATACTTGACAATGTTCTGCTGGGAAACCTTGGGTCCTTCCAGGACTTAAGATCTGCTGCTCACATCATACCTTCAAGGGTTAGAGGAGTCCATGCCTCGACAGGTCACAACTGTTTTGGCAGCAAAAGTGGGACTAACACAATATTCGTGCCTGATCGGTGTATATATATTTGTGATATTTACCCCAGGGTGTTATTTACCTCTATAAAGGCCATTTTTTTTAAGCTTAATGTATGCATTATCTTTTCATGCATTTTATCAATAAATTAATTTAATAATAATAAGACATAGCCTAGAAATCGTCTCGGTTACGTATGTAACCCTCGTTCCCTGAAGGAGGGAACGGAGACGTACGTCGGAACTGACCGACGAATTGGGATCTAATTTCAGAGACCAATCTACTTCGAGTGTTTAGAAACGAGCCAATGAAGATTCACGCATTCCACGCACCGCCCCGCAGCGCGGGTATAAATAAGGAAGTGGAATGCCTGATCATTGCTTTTTCTGCTGAGGAGCCGAACTCGTGACTCGGCCTCCCAGCGGAAGCACAGTACCTGGCGACGGGACGTACGTCTCCGTTCCCTCCTTCAGGGAACGAGGGTTACATACGTAACCGAGACGTTCCCTTTCAGTCGGTCACGTTCAACGTATGTCGGAACTGACCGACGAATTGGGATCTCTACCAAAACGCCAGGGCGCTGGCCATTCCAGCGTCCTGCTTGAGCGCACTGAACCATCTAAAATGGTACGGAAGTCAGGGCTCCAAGCAGGGAGGTCAGTCACTGCTGTTTCTGCAAGACCCACCCAGAGTGACTAATGGAACGCTGGGAAAGCGTGCCCGTCTCGGGAGACGGTACGCTGCGGAGCCACGTCCTTCAGGAAAGGATTGGTGGCGGAATACACATAAGGACTAACCTAGCAGGGTAGTGCAACATATGGCAGTCTCTGGGGTGGTTCCAGCCTGAACGTGACCGACTGAAAGGGAACTAGATGCAACCTAGCGGCAGAAAATCGAATTTGCAGCCAGGGTCATCTAGCAACTCTCTGTTGGTGGGCGGGCTTAACATAATGACGACAGAGTTGCCGCGGTTCCGCGTGCTACTTGTAAACAAAGAAGCTGGCGAACAGCGGAATCGGCTTTGGCCACGAGTCTGGAAGACTTGGAGTTAAGCTTTTCTTTGAGAAAAGAACGGCACTGAAGTCATTCTTAAGAAAGGAAGATGTGTTCGGAGTTTTGCCGACTGGATACTGCGAAAGATTAATCTATAAACTAGCTCCGCTTCACCTTTTTCGTTGCTCTGGTTGGTTGTAGCGCTATCCTATTGAGTGCAGAGGGAATTTGAAAGACAACCGTTTATCCCGCCCCTCGGATTGAGCCCTGCCAATGGTGTGTTCCCACACCCAACATCTTGATGTGGGTCTGGCTTGTCTGGCTAAATAAGACATAGGGCTGGTACCAATCAAATTAAACAATTTACACTGCCAAATTACAACTGCAATGAATAATATTATGAGATTGTTTTAAATTAATATTTGAATATATAAATAAGAAAAAATGCAATGATACTTTTAAACATAAACCTAAACCACCAATAGTCATTGAGTCATTCAATCAAAAATTTGTTCAAAACGCTGACTCATTCAGTAATGAAACTGCACTGAGTGCACTGAGTGTTGCTTTCCTTTGGAACTATTTTCGTCTGTGAAAGAAAAAACAAAAAAGTCAACATTGTGTGTAAAATCAACAAAATTTGTAATCGTGATAGTATACAGCAAAACAGCTCCCTTGGTCATGTTATGTGGGGGGGGGGGGGGGGGGGGGGGGGGGGAGTGGGTAGAGATGGGTAGAGAGGGGAATAGAGGAGAAGAGAGGGGAAGGGGTTAGAGAGGGGTAGAGATGGGAAGAGAGGGGAAGTGGGTAAAAGATGGGTAGAGAGGAGTAGAGAGGGGAAGGGGGTAGAGAGGATGTATCAAAGTTACTTTATGTGTGTGAATGATAATGGTTACAATTTCCTTGGCAGTATGAGTGCAATGTATGATGTCAAAACTTGGAGGCTACTCTTACCTTAAAATCCTATTTCTTTTTTTCAGTTTTATACACAATTGTATTATGTTAACTAGACAAAAAAACAGTACAGTAACCATTGTCAATAAAGGACTGGGCTAAGACTGAAAGGTGGACATGAGGGATATTTCAATGGTCCTCTGCCATAGTGACAAAACATCTAAACATTTTGACTTGCAAACTGTACTGTTGAACTGTAAAACTGTTTGGCCAAATTATCTTACACTTTTGAGAATGTCATTTCTGTTTCAAGAAATGAGCCAAACCAATGGAGAAAAACTGTAATACAGTTCACTTGAAAATACAGTTCACTTGAAGGAGTGAATGAAAACAAGTGAGCGAATTCCGACAGCCGTTGTGTGTATATCGGCTGTACACTCGTTATTGCAATGCAATGTGGGATAGATTGAGTGCACTTGATAACGTCCACTATGGTTTCGGACACCACTACAAATGGCTGTCCCCTCAAAAAGTGCCCTATTTAAGGGTATAGGGGGAGATTTTGGAGTCAGCCTAGGAAAGCATATGACATGATCACATTAGGGCAAGGGAATCAAATGACAAGCCTGGAAACAAGGACTATGAGCATTTAAAAAAAAAAAAAAACATGAAACATAAAAAGTGAACTAAAACCAAACATGACATGATATGGATGAACACAATATGTATGATTGATATGGTTGTTTCAAATATTTTAGAAACTGTAAATAAAACAATGTTTCTCTACATGTTAGATCACATCTGTCCAAGTGGACAGTGGTTGGGAAGAATACACTGAAAATTGCTAGTAAATTTCACAAAAATTACAAATGGCAAAAACACATTGATTTAATCATGACATTTTGAAATACAAAAAAAGTTAAATATAGTGTTCCCTTTCGAGGGAACTCACACTGCGTCAGAACGACACTTTTGGGAACGCTCTCAGCGTTGCGCGTCTGAAGCATGAATGAAACTAAGACCGATCTTGATTGGTGCTACGTCATGACGTAGTATGTGACGCATACACGGAAGTATAAAGAGACGCCGAGTCACAACAGCGCTAGCTTTTTCACTCTTCAGCAAATGCGCTCTGTGTTGTGTGTGAGAGAAACTGACTGTGTTTAAGGTAAATAAAGATGAGTCAAGATGGCGCCGAGGATGGCCGCTACGTCGCGAGCTCTGTTGAAACATTGTAGTTTTTTGTTTGTTCTGTTTATAGTTTTTGTGTTTTTTGTCTTGGATGTTGTCTGCCTTACTACGTACGACAGACAGACACTTTTGGACATTGGTTCGGCAATCGCACACCGAAAACCGGACTTTAAATTCTTTAAATTCTTCAGTGACGAACCGCCGTTCAAAAACACAGCAGCGGATCCCTTTGTCTGGGCGGCCCGACCGCGCAAACGCAGCCGGAGAAGAGGGAAGAGAGCCGGCGTGCTCATCAGAGTAAGACGCCGCGCAAACCGACCCCCGCTTCCCAGTATTTTACTGGCTAATGTTCAGTCTCTGGACAATAAACTCTGCGAGCTGAGAGCGCGGATCTCTTTCCAGCGAGACACGAGGGACTGCTGCATTATCTGCCTCACAGAAATATGGATGTCTGCTGAGATTCCAGACTCGGCCATCGAAACCACGGGGTTCTCCGTGCATCGAATGGACAGAGAAAAAGAACTCTCCGGGAAAAGCAAAGGCGGGGGTGTGTGTTTTATGATCAACCGATCCTGGTGTGATCAGAGGAACGTACATTCTATCAAGTCTTTCTGTTCTCCTGATCTGGAATTTCTCATGCTGCTACCGAGGGAATTCACCGCGGTCATCATCACAGCTGTGTATATTCACCCACAAGCCGACACAGACCGGGCACTAAAGGAACTGTATAGGACAGTGAGTGAGCAGGAAACCGCGCATCCTGAGGCTGCGTTTATTGTGACCGGGGACTTTAACAAAGCCAACTTCAAGCGCATCGCACCCAAATACCACCAACATGTTAACTTCAACACGCGAGGGAACCGTGTCTTAGATCACTGCTACTCTCCCTTCAAGGATTGTTACAAGTCCCTCCCGCGCCCACCATTTGGCAAATCGGATCACGCTTCCATTCTTCTCTTGCCCGCATATAGGCAAAGACTCAAACAGGAAGCACCCGCCCTCAGAACCATCCAGTGCTGGTCAGACCAATCAGACTCTATGCTCCAAGACTGTTTTGATCACGCGGACTGGGAGATGTTCCGGTCGGCCTCTGATGACGACATCGAGGTCTACGCTGATAGTGTAACGTGTTTCATCAGGAAGTGCGTAGACGACGTTGTTCCGACCAGAACAATACGGCTGTACCCAAACCAGAAGCCGTGGCTAAATGGGGATGTTAGCGCGGCACTCAATGCGCGGACCTTCACTTTTAACTCCGGTAATGCGGAGGAGCATAAACAAGCAAGTTATGCCCTCCGGAAAACCATCAGAGCAGCAAAACGCCAGTATAGGGACAAGATTGAAGGACAGTTCAACACCACCGACTCCAGAAGCATGTGGAGGGGAATTAACACCATCACGGACTATAAAGGGAACACAAACTCCACCGTGAACACCGCTGCCTCTCTCCCGGACGAGCTCAACACCTTCTATGATCGCTTTGAGGGAACTAACACCGCCCTCGTGGAGAGAGAGCTCGCGGCTGAAGATACAGAGGTTAGTGCACTCTCCGTATCTTTAGCGGATGTAACCCGATCCTTCCGGCGGGTGAACGTCCGTAAAGCCGCGGGTCCAGACGGGATTCCGGGCCGCGTGATCAAAGCGTGCGCGCACCAACTGGCTGGAGTTTTCACGGACATTTTTAACCTGTCCCTCTCCCTTTCTGTGGTCCCCACATGCTTCAAAACGTCCACCATTGTGCCTGTACCTAAGCAGTCAAAAACCACCTGCTTAAACGACTGGCGTCCTGTTGCTCTGACCCCAATCATCAGTAAATGCTTTGAGAGACTAGTCAGAAACCACATCTGCTCTGTTCTCCCCCCCTCACTGGACCCACTGCAGTTTGCATACCGCAAAAACCGCTCCACTGATGATGCCATTTCATCCACTATACACACTGCTCTCTCCCACCTGGAAAAGAGGAACACGTATGTGAGAATGCTGTTTGTGGACTACAGCTCAGCATTCAACACCATTGTGCCCTCCATACTTGACATTAAACTCCGGGCTCTAGGCTTAAACAGCCTGTTATGCAGCTGGATCCTGGACTTCCTGTCAAACAGACGCCAGGTGGTCAGAATGGGCAGTAACATCTCCTCACCACTGACTCTCAACACTGGAGCCCCTCAGGGCCGTGTTCTCAGCCCACTCCTGTACTCCCTGTACACACATGACTGTGTGGCAACCCACAGCTCCAACACCATCATCAAGTTTGCTGACGATACGACGGTGGTAGGTCTTATCACCGACAATGATGAAACGGCCTACAGAGAGGAGGTGCACACTCTGACACGGTGGTGTCAGGAGCACAACCTCTCCCTCAACGTCAGCAAGACCAAGGAGCTGGTGGTCGACTTCAGGAGGAATGAGAGAGAACACCGCCCCATCACCATCGATGGAGCACCGGTGGAGAGAGTCAGCAGCTGCAAGTTCCTTGGTGTCCACATCACAGAGGAACTCTCATGGTCCGTCCACACTGAGGCCGTTGTGAAGAAGGCTCATCAGCGCCTTTTCTTCCTGCGACGGCTGAGGAGGTTTGGAATGAACCGCCACATCCTCACACGCTTCTACAGCAGCACCATAGAGAGCCTGCTGACCGGCTGCATCACCACCTGGTACGGCAACAGTACCGCCCGCAGCCGCAAAGCCCTGCAAAGGGTAGTGCGCACGGCCAGCTGCATCATCGGAGGTGAGCTTCCCTCCCTCCAGGACATTTACGCCAGGCGGTGTGTGAAGAGAGCTCAGAGGATCATCAGAGACTCTAGCCACCCGAGCCATGGGCTGCTCTCACTGCTGCCATCAGGCAGACGGTACCGCAGCATTAGAACACGCACCAGACGACTCCAGAACAGCTTCTTCCCACAAGCAATCAGACTACTTAACTCTTGATCCATCAGTTCATAACACACACTGGACAGAATATCACTCAGCACAACCCACTGTAGATACACACACATTATATACACATTTATTTATCATACAGCATCTATTGCACTTTGGACTTCAATTTGTGAACATATTGTATACTGTACATTGTATATTATTACTATAGCTTAATGTATACTGTTATTGTTTAATGTATGTTTAGTGTATATTGTTTTAAGTATATGTATATTGTAAGTATGTGTATATTGTTTAAAGCTGTGAGAACTACACTCACATTGTGTAAATTATTTATTGTTTATTGTAGTGTATACTGTGCTGTGAGTAATTTGTGTGCGCATCAGATGATGTAATCTGATGTTGCTTAAATGTTGTACATGTCATGTCATGACTACTATGTTGCTCGGAACTGCACCTAAGAATTTCACCTACTGTTGCACTTGTGCATATGGTAGAGTGACAAATAAAGTGATTTGATTTGATTTGATTTGATTTTAAATTGTCTGAAAGAGAAAGAATGACGAGTCAACAGTTCAAGCAGTGTGTGCACCCCTGCCCTCGTTTCATCACGGGTGGGGACACGCACTCTATGTGTGTGAACTGTTTGGGGGCGCAGCACGCTCGGTTAGTGCGCTCCCGCCTGGCCGTGTTTGACTAGGCCGGCCAGGCTCGCGTTCCCCATGGTTCAGGTTCCGCGGCCGTTGAGGCGGCGCGGCGGCTTAGATCGTAGGGATCGCAACGGGAACTGGCTGGTGAGATTGGGACTGCTGAGGCACAGTTCATCAGACAGTTCTCAGAGTTCTGTCACCTCACGTGCCCGCTTATGAGGAGCTTGTTGAGGTTGTGACTCGTGCGGTGGTCAGACTAAATGTCAGCTGGCCATCAGAAATGCAGGAAGTGACTGTAGTGAGAAGTAAACTTGATGAGTGCTTCCTGCAGCACAGAGCACAACCTCAACGCTGGGGTTTGCCATTTTTTCCGGATTTACATAACGAGTGTAAATCCTGGAACAAACCACACTCCTCCCGCCTCTCTAATCCAATGGTGTTGGAGTACAGTAATATTTTGGGGGCGGGAGAGAATGGCTATGGGAGGATGCCATGGGTGGAGGAGGCTTTGGCCGGTTATTTGTCTCCCGATGCGGCGTCCTCCCTGAAAACCCCGGTGCTGCCCACCAAACCGTGTAGAGATACGTCGGCGATGGTGGGCAGGGCATATATGGCGGCAGGTCTGGCTGGTCCATGTCTGCATACCATAGCTCTATTGCAGGTATACCAGGCCGACCTGTTAAAAGACTTGGATGAAGGCGAGGGACCCACAACTGAGGATCTAAAGGACGCATACTTCCATATTTCCATCAGTCCTGCACACAGGAAGTTCCTGAGGTTCGCTTTCGGGGGCAAAGCGTTACAATATCATGTTCTTCCATTCGGCCTAGCTCTTTCCCCTCACACGTTCACCAAGTGCATGGATGCAGTTCTGGCTCCTCTGAGACTCCACGGTATCCGTGTGCTGAACTATATCGACGACTGGCTCATACTGACTCAGACGCGAGATGGCAGTTCGGCATCGAGATGTCGTCCATGGCCATATTCAAAGCTTGGGGTTGAGACTCAACACGAAAAAGAGCGTGTTGACGCCCTCCCAGAGGACCACGTTCCTGGGGGTAGTATGGGACTTAAGGCCAATTTATACTTCTGCGTCGAGTGTACGCCGTAGTGTACGCCGTAGGCTACGCGCGTAGCCGACGCCGTCGTGAGCATTTATACTTCTGCGCTGTTGTCTGCGTCAATGTGCAGTTACACATGCAGACGCTAGGAGGCAGTGTCCTCGGGCATGTTGGTGTAATCAAGAGAACAGCCGAAGAAGAAGCAGCTTGTTGTGTACTAGCATCTGTACATTCATGTCGGAATATCAGCAGCAGTGAGAGAGCGGCTTTTCTTGCAGCTTGAGTTGTTGTATCTAAAGCAAATTAAGCATCTCTAGTTGATTAGTAAAGTTAAATAAGGCGATCTGGCGCTGGAATGTGTTTGTGAAATCATGCGGAGCTCGTGGCCGCTGAAAACAGCGGTGGCTCGAGCAATCGATTGCTGTTGCGGAGACTTCATTCACGAAATATACCCTAATGTGTCCCTGTTCTTGATATACAATCACTGATTAACATCTTTGGTTTTAATGAGAAAATAAATAAACTATACTCAGCGGATCTATGTATTTATTTACTACCATAAAGAATCGCTGGACTGCAAAATATTGTGTTATAGCAGACGTAAGGAACTATCATCCAATTTCTGGACACACACACACACTCCTATCGCAGATTTTTTATTTATTTATTGACCTGAGGGAAGGGTTCTGGCAGACCAATCACAGCGCTTGCGCTCCGCGTAGAATTGACGCGTTGTTACATTTTTGGAGAGGTGCGCGTCAGGGTACGGCGTAGGGTACGGCGTAGCCAACGCGTCTATGCGTAGGGTACGCCGTACCCTCTGCGTGCACTCGACGCAGAAGTATAAATTGGCCTTAACATTTACATTTATGCATTTGGCAGACGCTTTTATCCAAAGCGACTTACAGTGCACTTATTACAGGGACAATACCCCTGGAGCAACGTGGAGTAAAGTGCCTTGCTCAAGGACACACTGGTGGTGACCGCTGGGATAGAACCAGCAACATTCTGCATATCAGTCCTGTGGTTTAACCCACTGGACCACCATCTCCAGACTCTCCGACTTGACAACGATGCGGGCAGTCCATACGTGGAGTCCATACGGGTGATGGTCTCCAGCATGAAGCTAGGCCGCAACATCACTGTAAAGCAGTTTCAAAGACTGCTGGGGCTCATGGCAGCTGCATCCAACGTAATACCATTTGGCCCGCTGTACATGAGACCCCTGCAGTGGTGGCTGAAAGCCAAGGGGTTTTCCCTGAAGGGGAATCCATTCCGTATAATCAGGGTAACGCGCAGATGCCTTCGTTCCCTATCAATATGGAAGAAACCTTGGTTTCTGTCCCAGGGGCCAGTGTTGGGAGCGTCATGTCGCCGGAAATCCGTTTCGACAGACGCCTCCCTCACTGGTTGGGGCGCGGTCATGGACGGCCTCTTTACCCAGGGTCTGTGGCAGGACCATCATCATTCATGGCATATAAATTGCCTGGAGATGTTGGCTGTGTTCAGGGCTCTGAGGAGCTTCCTCACAGATCTCAGGGGTTATGGTGCGCTCCGACAACATGTCAGTGGTCGCGTACCTGAACCATCAGGGGGGTCTGAGGTCTCGCCCTCTGTGCAGACTGGCACATCAGATCCTCCTGTGGTCCCAGGGGAAATTATCGTCTCTCAGGGCGATGTTCATTCCCGGGGACCAGAACCAGGGTGCAGACATCCTGTTGAGGCAGGGGCTGAGGCCCGGGGAGTGGAGACTTCACCCAGAGGTGGTGAAGTCCATATGCGAAGAGGTTCGGCCCAGTGGAAGTGGACCTGTTTGCGTCTCGATAGACGTCCCACTGTCCTCTGTGGTTTTCTCTCAGGCATCCAGCGCCGCTGGGGTTGGATGCCATGGTGCAGACGTGGCCGAGGCTGCGTCTGTATGCATTTCCCCCGATAGCTCTGCTCCCGGGAGTCCTGGAGAGGGTCCGGCAGGACGGAGTCAGTCTAATCCTAGTAGCCTCGTATTGGCCGGCCTGAGTGTGGTTCTCAGACATCATGGCACTGCTGGAAGGTCCTCCGTGGCAGATCCCTCTGAGGAGGGACCTGCTGTCTCAGGCAGGGGGCACAATATTTCATCCCCAGCCAGAGCTGTGGAAGCTTTGGGTCTGGCCCCTGAGGGGGCTCAGTACTTAGAGGCTGGCCTGTCGGCAGGTGTAGTGGAGACCATACTCAGTTCCAGGGCTCCTTCCACGAGAAGGTTGTACAGCTTAAAGTGGAACGTGTTTTCCACTTGGTGCAGGGAGCGTGAGGTGAACCCAGTTAACTGCCTAGTGGCTTCAGTGCTGGAGTTCCTCCAAGATCGCTTCTCTGCAGGGCTTACCCCGTCCATGCTTAATGTGTACGTGGCTGCCATTGCGGCTTTCCATGCTCCTATTAGTGATGGGCCTTTGGGGAGGCACCATTTGGTCGTACGTTTTCTTCGTGGTACTTGGAGGATGAGGCCTGTGACTCGCTCCAGAGTTTCAACGTGGGATCTGGCGGTGGTTCTTGAGGGATTGGCTTTGGCCCCCTTCGAACGTTCGAGTCTGCGACAGATCGAGTTCTGTCGCTAAAGGTGGCGCTGCTCCTGGCTATCCCTTCTCTGAGGAGAGTGGGGGACCTTCAGGCCTTGGCTATCACACCAACTTGCCTGGAGTTTGCCCCTGGCGGAGTTAAAGCCATCCTTCATCCTAGGCTGGGCTATGTGCCCAAGGTGCCATCTAATGTGGCATGGCCTACGGTTCTGCAGGCGTTTCATCCTCCACCTCATGTGTCGGCTGAAGAGGGGAGACTTAATTTGCTCTGCCCGGTCAGAGCTCTGCAAATTTATCTGCGGAAGTCTTCGCAGTGGAGAAGATCGGACCAACTGTTAGTGTGCTTCGGGTCTCCTAAGAAGGGGCTGCCCGCTTCCAAGCAAACGTCAGTAATTGGATCATTCAGGCGATTGCCTTGGCCTATCAGGTTGGCGGTTTGCCTTCACCTTTGGCCTTGAGGGCGCATTCCACCAGGGGCATGGCCTCTTATCGGGCCCTTCATATGGGGGTCCCGATTCAGGAGCTAGCGCTGTTGTGACTCGGCATCCCTTTATAATTCCGGGTATGCCGTCACATACTACGTCATGACGTAGCACCAATCAAGATCGGTCTTAGTTTCATTCATGCTTCAGACGCGCAACGCTGAGGGCGTTCCCAAAAGTGTCTTTCCGACGCAGTGTCTCGTTCCCTTCTCAGGGAACAAGGGTTATAGTCATAACCCGAGACGTTTTCTTATAAAACATAGGCCCACTACAATAATCTTGCTGTTATTTACAAGTTCAAAGTTTTTTTTTTCCATTGTGGGCGGCATTCAAATTGGACAAGACAAGACTAAACTCTTAGGGCCGGTTCACACAGAATGTATTTTTGCTGTTAAAAATATGAGACGCATGTTGGTGGAACCAAAAAAAGATGTACTATAAATAAAATAATAAAATGTCATGCGCGAGATTCTGCAACAGTTAAAAATTTGTGTTTGCATTGAAAACAATGGGAAAAACAAAAAAAGGAAAAACGCGTTCTGTGAGAATGACCCCTAAGAAGAAAAGGTTCTGTATAGAACCTTAATGGGTTTCAACCTTTTAGGGGTTCCCATCATGGGATAACTTAATGGATTTAGTTTTAATTAACTTATATTTGTCTTATTTTTTTCTTAATCAAACAGCTCGTAAACATACTTTATCAATTGTTTAAGACATTTCTCCTCATATAGAATCTTTTTGACATAAAGTGTTCTTAAAAATTGAGTCAAGAACTCTAGGGTTCTATATAGATCCACACGGAACCTTTTTCTTTTTCTAAGAGTGATTTTTACAGTCTCAAAAAAGTCTGGTTACTCATGAGTATCTGATACTTATTAAAAGATCCAATCCCAGAGCCCTGAGAACTTAGCGAACGGATGGTTGTTTGTCTTCTTTATCGTCAGTAGTATTAAAATTACAGCAGAAAACCCATCCTGAGCTGGAGTAATGTCACACTTTGACATAGTATCTCACCTTCAAAATCCCCCAAGGGCTTATGTCATCTTTTAAACCATGCCATCTTTAGCTGTTCCATTGAAAGCCTTTCAAAGTATAGCGATACACTGTAGTTTTAGTTCAGAAGATCATTAGGTGTGACATCAACAAGGTCAGTTGGTAAAGGACGGAAAATGAGTAGGAGAGAGAAAGGTCAGTCGTAGACATATTTTACCATGTTCAAAACCATACATAACTTCCCATCCCCATCCCCACACATTTCAGGTGTTTTTTTGGTCTGATCTTCCTCTATTGGGGCACAGGGTCCCACCCACAAGAGTGACCACTAACACCACCCGCCCCAGCTAGAGTCACTGGATGACCTTATCTTTGAAATATGCCTCTGTGTCTCTTTCATTTCCTCTTTCAATCAAACACATCAGAGCAACATGGTTCCTCTTTTGATTTTCTTCGTCACTGATTTATTATCTCACCCAAGGCTTTAAAAAGCTAAAGCTTGTGAAAATCTCTCATGGCTTTGGAAAGTGTTGATATTTCATCATTTCTCTCTTTCTGGTTTATTGGTTTACTGTTTTCCTGCAGGTGTTGTGAAGCACTTTATCTGGCTGATGACAAATAGCAAGAGTCATTCGTAAAGAGCAACTTTCACAGGCAGACCACAGCCTGGAGCTCACAATATAGGACAGTCAACATATACATGCCCAGACAACACACATTTAATTTTTCTGCTATTGAATTGTACATTGCATAGTTATTACGGCATTTGCAGTCATGATAATTCCCGTAGCATGATTAGCAGAAATTCTTCCAAGAAAAATGAATGCAAAATAAAAAGGAAAGCTGAAGGAGGAACCGCTAGAGAATATTACTAACTTGATGGTTGTTTGTTTCTAAACATTTGTCATTTATTTTCATATTCAGGCTTTCTGCATTATTCTGGGTCACAGGTGAAAACCACAACTGGGTCATATCCACAGATGTGTAAGAGCATAAAGGTTCCATTCTTTTCACACATTTTACTTAGTCTTAATAAAATGTATGCGTAAAGAATTTAACCAGCCAAATGTGCAAGTTCAGATCACTTTGCACTTGACCATAATTTGAGTGGATCTCATAAAACCTGCCAAGAATAAATCTAGCTCATTTTAAACCTAAAATAACAAGACAAAAAGAAGTTGTGCTTTATTAGAAAGCTAAATTGGAAAATTAAGTGTATTTTCAGAAACATTAATCAAAATTAATTCCCTCAATTCCTTCAGTGCAATGCTAAAAATATCTCATTCTCATTATGTTAATATGAAAAAAAGATATATTTAAAGCTGCAGTCCGTAACCTTTTTGGGTTAAAAATGATCCAAAATAAATTTTTGAGCAAGTACATAACCAGCTAGTGTTCAATACTATCTGATTACCTTCATTTCAGTGGTACTGGTGGATTTCTGCGGGAAATTCAAGCATATTTTTGCGTCATTACTTCACATCTGTACACATAAAGATGGTGTCCTGGCTTGTAGGCTATATTGCGTGTGCTATATTGCATGTTGGAGGTGGAGATTTATAGCCTTTTCTCACAGCACTTATCAATTTGATGGCGGATCCAGAAAGGTTCAAACGACAATCACCAGTGACAGCTGGAGATTCACCCGTTGTAAAATACAAAAGACTTCAGACTTTTGGAGTGGCTACAGAAAAAAAGAGACTGCAACCGGGCCTATGAGAAAACAAGGATAAAAAGGGCTTTTGAAAGGTGGCGAACTCCGTGTTTTAAAGGGGTTCAAAATGGATGCAGAGATTGCTTTTTCCTGCTGGACAGGTAAGGTTTCAATGCTTCAATTATGTAATAGAAGCACTTGTTCGCTTAATTCATACAGTTACGGAGGTTTCTTTGTTGTGCCTTTCTTGTTTTGTTATGTGCATTATGGTACATATCAATTATTTTGCGCTAGATGAGAGGGAGCAATTCACCTCTACTCCACATTCATTTGTTGGTATATGACAGTTAGAAATTAGACTGCACAGAAATGGAAACTAAACTACAGGTAGCCCTAATACACTTTAGTCACGCAACGCTGATGTTGTTAACATTAACATTTTGAAAGCAAATTATAATTTGCATGGTTTGACGTGATATGATAAACGATCGTTAGATTTAATCAGCGCGATTTACTGCAATGCTTTTTTCCCTTTACACTTTAAAAAGTGTATGTTATACTTATTCAGATACATTTTTTTTCTGTGAAAATTCTTATGTTGGTCATACTTTCAAAAATTATAATCTGTGATTCTGAATGACAGTATCCACACCGGCACGGTGACTGACAGCCGCACATTCTCCTCAAAACATTGGATTCCTCTGCGCTGTGCCGTGCCGAGGCACAATTTGCGTAAAGTTGATAAATCTGCGAACAACTGCAATTGCAGATTTCTAATAGAGATGGCGACAAAGAGGAAAAACTACGGACTGCAGCTTTAAGTTGTGAAATATTTATAGTATACTTATCACGCTGCTATTTATTAATTATTATTGTGCTGTAATTAATTTCCCTGATTTTATACGATTTCTTACTGTAATGCAGGTAAAAACAATAATAAATTAAATTATTCTAAAGAATTAGATCAAATAATCCTGGAAAAAGGTATTTGCACAAAAATGTTAAGCAGCACAACTGCTGTCAACATTGATAATAATAGTAAATGTTTCTTGCGCATCATATTCTCATATTAGAATGATTTCTGAAGGATCATGCGACACTGAAGACTGGAGTAATGATGCTGAAAATTCAGCTTCGATCACAGGAATAAATTACATTTTACAATATATTCATATTAAAAGTATCTACATTTAAAAACATTTCACAAATGACAGTTTTTACTGTATTTTTGATCAAATAAATGTACTAATACAGCACTACTTTTATCATTTTGTTGTTCATCTTTTAAATTAAGGTGAATTAAATGTTTTATTAGCTGTGTATGGATATCAAAGTTTTGTATGATTCTTTGATGGGTCAGCATCTGTTATTTTTACCACATGTCAGAACATGTTTAATCAGAGTAATAAAGTATGCAGAAGATAAATAGGCTACGGCACATGCAGTTTAGCTCTGGTCTGATGTGGTGTGGTAGTGGTGGATTCCTTCCCTATATATTCTGAACATGTCAAAACAAGCTCACTTTGACCACTGAGCAAGTTACGGCAAGCCAAAACGAAACCAACACCTGTACACAACAGCACAGTAGATGGTTTAGTACAGGTCTCACGTAGTGCGTCACATGTGGTCTATAGAATCTGATGGTTTTGTGTAGTGTAAAAACTCCCAGCAGTCTATTAAAGGGACTATGACACCTGCTTCCCTCCGGTTGAAGGCGAGTAGGAGGGCCTGTCCCTGCCCAGACGAGAGATGTTTCATTTTGCACATCACCCATGCTTTAGGGGAAAGTACACTACAGCACTCCTCTTGGACATCTGCTGAGAAACTCTAAACAGGAACACAGACACTCACAAACACAAAGCTATCGTACAGGAAGCTTGACACATTCTGAGGTTTGTCTACGGGCCAACCAGAAGACGAGAGGTGGAGGCCACGCTCATTCGACATCATCAATCCCAGCCTCACCAGTGTTTTCACCTCAGTTCGCTCACTCTTCTCCTGCACTGAGCATCATGTCTCTATCTGCTGAGTACTGCAGTGATAAAACGGGTGAGTGGGGTGGTGGTGGTGGTGGTGGTGGTGGTGGTGGTGGAGCTCTGGCCCATCAGAGGAGGTTGATCCGAGGATTGCTGGTTTGGGCCACCCTGCTCACTCTAGGCCTGGCCACGTCAATAACTCTGCACTTCTTTCACAAAGAATCACCGATTCCGGATCTGCAGGTATGGATGAGATCTATAAACTGACAATGACTAAGAAATGACAAAATGTAAAATGTGTACTATGAATGAAATGTAAGTCGCTTTGGATAAAAGCGTCTGCCAAATGCATAAATGTAAATGTAAATGTAAATAATCTAAGATCACGCTACAACTTTTATATTTGTGCCTCTTCAACTATCTGTCTGTAAACTTTTTAAGATGCATCCTGCTCACTCTCATAAAAAAGGTAGAAAACTGGTGGGGTACACCGTTGTACCGTATTTAACCCTGAATAGTACCTTAATGGTACTCTAAGGACCTTAGAACCTGTTGAAAGGGTACCGTCCCAGTGACAGATTTTGTACCTTTTGTATGAGAGTAAAGGGTGCTCTTTAAACAATATTAAAGTTCACATATACAGTATGCTGACAAACACAATAATTAAATTAAGCACTAAGGCTGAGACTTGAATCGAAAAACGTTAAGAAAATGATATACATAAATTCAAGCAATTGTGTCTAGACCTGTATTGTGTATCTGGTGGGATACAGTGAGACCGCAGCGGCTTGCTGACTCAAAACCGCAGATAGGGGGAACGCAGATGTGTGTAATCACAACAGCCTCATATTTACAAATTTCAAATAGATAAGCTCAAATAAAAGCTTAATAACTTTTAAATAAAGTGTCCCAAAAACTCGCTTCAAAATGCCTGAGCAATTCAAACTGAACTTGATGGGTGCTTTCGTTATTTTTATGGGTGTATTAAGTCCTAGTGGATTTGCAGGTGTAGACTTCATCACATTCACTATCAATGTTATCCATATATGTGCTGTAACAAATATGAGTGAGTCATTGATATGCAGTAAGAAAACAGCTCCTTGTGGAAACTCAGTAAATGTCAGTATTGATATTGCTGCTCAGTATCAATCATCATTTTTTTCTTTCCAGCACAGTGGAGAGATCTGAATTTGCCGAAAATGCATTTGTTTGTCTGATAAGGGATTAGCTATGGAATCATGGCAGTCAGAAGGTCAAATCTGATTACCACATGAGCATGTCAAAACATGTCCTGGCTGCCCGATGAACAAATTAGCACAAGAGAAAATAAGAAATGAAACTTTCTGTGACATGGTTGATAGATATCAGCTTCTGATGCAATTCCAATTTACGTCACAGATTGTCATAATATAAGGAAACTCCTTTCCTTGCACTCTTAAAAATAAATGTTCAACCAGGAACTTTTCAAAACAATGCCATAGAAGAACCATTTTGGGTTCCCCAAAGAACCTTTCAGCGAACAGTTCTTAAAAGAACATTTGATAACACTTTACTAATTGTAAGTTATGCACCTTATAATGCATTGTATGGTCTCATGAATAATTTTAACCACAGTTATAATACATTATAATACTTATCTGTTCACTTTTAGAAAGTATAATGCATTAAAACACAAGACAAACAACCAATTTCAGAATCAGAAGTATTATAATGCATTTTAACTTTGGTTACAATTATGAAAATATATAATGTATTATAACATACATTATAAATACTTATGTAATGCATTATACATAGGGGCTTTAAGGGTTTCAGAACATATTTTTTTCTTAGTGTGAAGAAATCTAAAGTACCTTTTTCATAAAGAAACTTTTGTGGAATGGAAAGATTCCATGGATGTTCCTTCATGGAACCATCAATGCTAATAAATAACTTTTTTAAGAGTGTAGTTGTGCTATAAAAAAAAAAAAACCCACACACACACACATAAAAAAAACCCACACACAAGAAACTATTCTTTTCGGGTAACTTTCAGAAGATTAGGATGTGATCGTGTCAGAAAGGTAGACTGGCGGTTTAATTCATAAGTAACACCTATAAGATATGAGAACCTGATTTTGATGTTTGGAAATGAAATTGGTTAAGTTCTGAAACTATACTTTCTCTTGAAAATGTTTTTTTACACACACACACACACACACAAATGGAGATGTACAGCATACAGCATATTGTACAGCATAAAAAATAAGCAACCGCAGAACAGTAGAACATGACATTATGACATCATTCCACTGAGGGGAAATGCCACTCTACAACCCCTCCTCTTCCCTGGCTTGTCTGACATCAGAAGCGCTGCTTGTGCACATGCCTTTTACAAACATTTGAATAGACATTTATTTAGGGAAAATGTTTGTCAGTATGGGCTTGTCCTTGGTTTCCATGTCGGCTCTATCTGAATTAACCCCGGTATGGGCCCTAAATGGGTTTGTTGGGTTTTTCCATGTTGGCCCTATCTGAATTAGCCCCAGTATAGGCCCTAAATGGGTTTGTTCATGGGCTCCATGTTGGCCCTATTTGAATTAGCCCTAGAAGGGCCCTAAAAGAGTTTGTTTGTGGGCTTCATGTCGGTCCTATCTGAATTAGCCCCAGGAAGGGCCCTAAATGGGTTTGTCCATGGAATTCATGCTTGCCCTATCTGAATTAGCCAAAGGAAGGGTCCTAAATGGGTTTGTTCATGTCATGGATTCCATGTTGGCCCTGTCTGAATTATCCCCAGGAAGGGTCCTAAATGGGTTTGTCCATGAAATTCATGTCGGTCCTATCTGAATTAGCCAAAGGAAGGGTCCTAAATGGGTTTGTTCATGGGTTCCGTGTTGGCCCTGTCTGAATTAGCCCCAGGAAGGGTTCTAAATGGGTTTGTCCATGAAATTCATGTCGGTCCTATCTGAATTAGCCAAAGGAAGGGTCCTAAATGGGTTTGTTCATGGGTTCCATGTTGGCCCTGTCTGAATTAGCCCCAGGAAGGGTCCTAAATGGGATTGTTCATGGGTTCTGTGTTGGCCCTGTCTGAATTAGCCCCAGGAAGGGTCCTAAATGGGTTTGTCCATGAAATTCATGTCGGCCATATCTGAATTAGCCCCAGGAAGGGTCCTGAATGGGTTTTTCCATGGAATTCATGTTGGTCCTATCTGAATTAGCCAAAAGAAGGGTCCTAAATGGGTTTGTCCATGGAATTCATGTTGGTCCTATCTGAATTAGCCAAAAGAAGGGTCCTAAATGGGTTTGTTCATGGGTTGCATGTTGGCCCTGTCTGAATTAGCCCAAGGAAGGGTCCTAAATGGTTTTGTCCATGGAATTCATGCTTGCCCTATCTGAATTAGCCAAAGGAAGGGTCCTAAATGGGTTTGTTCATGGGTTCCATGTCGGTCCTATCTGAATTAGCCCCAGGAAGGGCCCTAAATGGGTTTGTCCATGGAATTCATGTTTGCCCTATCTGAATTAGCCAAAGGAAGGGTCCTAAATGGGTTTGTTCATGGGTTCCATGTTGGCCCTGTCTGAATTAGCCCCAGGAAGGGTCCTAAATGGGTTTGTCCATGGAATTCATGTTGGTCCTATCTGAATTAGCCAAAAGAAGGGTCCTAAATGGGTTTGTTCATGGGTTCCATGTTGGCCCTGTCTGAATTAGCCCCAGGAAGGGTCCTAAATGGGTTTGTTCATGGGTTCCATGTCGGTCCTATCTGAATTAGCCACAGGAAGGGTCCTAAATGGGGTTGTCCATGGAATGCATGCTTGCCTTATCTGAATTAGCCCCAGGAAGGGTCCTAAATGGGTTTGTTCATGGTTGCCATGTTGGCCCTGTCTGAATTAGCCCCAGGAAGGGTCCTAAATGGGTTTGTTCATGGGTTCCATATTGGTCCTATCTGAATTATCTCCAGGAAGGGTCCTAAATGGGTTTGTTCATGGTTGCCATGTTGGACCTGTCTGAATTAGCCCCAGGAAGGGTCCTAAATGGGTTTGTCCATGGAATGCATGCCGGCCCTGTCTGAATTAGCATCAGAAACAGTCCTAAACGGTTTGTCCATGGAATTCATGCTGGTCCTATATGCATTAGCCACAGGAAGGGTCTAAATGGGTTTGTTCATGGGTTCCATGTTGGGCCTATCTGAATTAGCCCAGACTGGGGTTAATTCAGGCAGGGCTGACATACAACCCATGGACAAACCTATTTGGAGCCCATACCTCAAGCCCATATCATGCCTACATTGGCCCCACCATGCAATGTTGGCTTGGAAATAACAACTTTGCAACCACCTAACAGTTACCTGGCAACCAATGAAAGCACCTTATTAACCCTAACAACTATGCAAAACAACTTAGCAACCACCTTGCAAACTGAATAAAAATTGAACCACTCTTATTACTGTATCTATTATCCAGGAAACTTTAAATGCGGTATAAATGTTTAATGCTCATAATTTTAAAGCTTTTTACAACTTGCTTCAAATTTCAGGCAAAGCATTCAAAGACTGTCTTTATGAACCTTCCTTGTATAGTTTTGCTTGCTATGTTTTGACTGTAAGCCTTGATCTTACATAATTTTTTCTGACCCAACAGGAACAAAGAGACCTCAGCCAACAACAAAAAGGCATGGGCATAAATCTAATGTCATTTTCACCAAACTGTAAGTCAGCACTTTGAATATTTTAGACATTTTAGCCTTCATCGTTATGTGTCTTTGTTTGTAATTGTTCTTTCCTTACTTGAACCCAAAATATTCCTTCAATGTCCTCCAAAAGCTATTTAGATACTTAATTCTCATTCAAATTATATTTAACTGAAAATTTAACAGAAATGTATTCCTGTGATCAAAGCTGAATTTTCAGCATCATTACTCCAGTCTTTAGTCTTTGTGGAAACCATGATACATTTTAATCAGGGTTATTTTGATGAATATAAAGTTCAAAAGAACAGCATTTATTTGGAACCTTTATTATAAATGCCTTTGATCAAATTTTGAATGGTATGTACTGAGAAAAGTTCCAGCCTCGTTTGTTTGCAGATGCCACTTGGTTTGATTTTTTTGCATTCCATGCAATGACATTCAGTTAAAGTGCAACTTAAGTGTCCCAATACCTTTTGGGGGACACTGTATATGCAGTACATTGAGGTTGTCTTCTCAGTTATCAGTGTTTGTGTTGAAACATAATAAAAACCTGAAAATGACTTATCTCTAGACTTGTTCACAGGGACTGAAAGAGATACGGTGGAGCTACTCCAGTGGAAAGCAGTGGATACTGGCTTCATCCAGGGATATGCACAGTTGAAGGTGGAGGGCGAAGGCCTATACTTCCTGTACCTGCAGGTTACGCTTGATCCTCAGATGACAGGAAACTATACAATCACTCTGCAATCAAGCATTCGAAAAGTGATTTTAAAAGGTCTTCTCAATGCATCAAAACTCTCAACTGGCTTCATGGGTAAAGGGATTATGCTGAATAGCAAAGAAATTTTAAATGTGACCTGCAAGCCTCAAGCCAAAATCCGGACCAATAACACTGAAACCTTCCTGGGTGTGATCAAGCTTCGTTGAATCTGAATCTGGAAATGGATCTGTGACAGTATGAATGTGGACTCTGATTTGCACTGATCTGCTGAGGTTTTGAAGTACAGCATGTGTACAGAAGTACAGAAGTGTACAGCATGTGTACGACATGTTTGATTTGGTAAGAAATGTATTACTTGTTTTTATTTATTTCTTAAAGTGAAATCTCCAAAGCTCTCTTCCTTTATTGCACTATATTTAAGCTTTTCTCCATTTGATGGACGATGTGTTACTGCATAGCCAAATTTTGATTGTCATACACTCTAAAAAATGCTGGGTTGTTTCAACCCATGTTTGGGTCAAATATGGACAAACCCAACCGTAGGGTTTTAATTGTCTTAATTTAAATGAACTTTTGTCCATATTTGACTCAAACATGGATTGAAACAACCCGCCATTTTTTAGAGTGTACCAATGTACAATTGGGTACTATTGATGCACTTTGTAAATACATATATTTGTATGCAATTGACCCTTCGCTAAGGCCCTGAACTGCTCCAAAAGTTTCTACAAGATATTGTGAACCCTTTATTTACTATCCACACTACAAAACCTGAATCAATAGAAAAATTAAATGAGTTTAAGTTAGTAACATTCATTTAGGTCTTCTTACTGATGTTCTGCATGTTTGTTTGAGAATTATGGTCAACACATCATTTAATCTACAGCTTGAATAACAAGATTTAGTTTTTTTTTCAAGATTTAAAGAGAAAGGGGAATAAATACCACTCTGGTTATCTTTTGTCACTATTATAAGCTCCTCAACAACAATATTTCTGGATATTGTTTTTTCTGTAAAATTCCATTTAAAACAAGCCAAACACACAGAATATCCACACACTGAATGGAGCGTGGTTAAAGGGTCAAGTGCAGACAAAGAAGAATATCAAAATACCTCCCTTGAACACATACACTCACTTAATACGGCAATATGGCTTGGGGTCAGGTGGCATATCAAAAGAGCCAAGCCACTGAAAGTATATTCTGTAATTGTATCAGGGCCGTGACCACCATAGGCATTGAGGGGACAAGCCCCCCCCCCCAAAAAAATATTTCTAAATGTTGTTCTCCATTATATGTAGCTCACTGTTTGTTGACGGACCATTTTAAAAGTAAAAAACAAAAACAAAAAAACATTGACCTGAGTGGTCTAAAAGTACTCGCTAATGATGGCCAATCAGATTAAAAGAATGCGGGGCTTACTATTCACTGAAGACGAGTGTGAATTCCACTCTAACTTCTTTACCATTTTTATTTCTTTATTCCCTTAAATCCCTTTTAATCCTCTAATTACTTAGTTTCTTTAAATAAAAATATCACCACTCCCTCCCTCAAAAAAAAAAAAAAAAAAAAAAAACAATGTTCAAGACATGGTTACGGCCTTGAATTGTACACATGTATCATATGTATGTGTGATTTCTTGTTTTTTTATATATATATTGTCATATTTATCTGTATTTATGGCTGGTCATTACACAATGGCAATTATCTGCTTTTATTGGGTACTTAAAATGTATGGTTTAGAGAACAAACATAAAGAAACCAACGAGTCCAACACAATCTCATGGCAATTCATACTATTTTACGTTTTGGCAAATTGGTGGCTAATTAGGGCCCAAGCACCGATGATGTGAGGACCCTATTGGAATTGCTCTGTTTATTTTGTATTAGTATTACTAATATGATCTGCTCACTGGTGGTTAGGTTTAGGAGTGGTTAGGAAATTGCTTACTTTTTTCCTAAAAATCGAATGATGTGTGTTATTCGCATTTGTAATGATGTGGAGGACGCAGAGGAATCCATTTGCAGCTTTATTAGAATTATCAACAAGCAGGGTAAAACAGGGGCAGACAGAACAACGGAGATGATCTTAGAGCAGAAGTAGATAACAGGCAAGGGTCGAAGCAGGCGGCAGGAATCACAGTTCAATGGACAATCCGGGTCGAGACAGGCAGCAGAAGAATCAGTAGTCGAAATAAACAATCCAAGGTCCATAACAGTTCAGCAAACACAAGTAAAACACTCAGAAATTGTACGCCGTGACAATGCAATACTTCGCAATGAACTTGAGAATGAACGGGGTATTTGGGTGAGTGTGGATGAGGTGCAGGTGTTTGTGTAGATGAGCTGCAGGTGGTAAGCGGCATGATGGGATATGGAGTTCGTAATAGTTAATATGCTGGTGAAAGTGTCCTACAGTGGTGAAGAGGAGGTGAAGTAGAAGCCTGCTCTGTAACAGCATTGAACGAATTCATACAAAATCGTCACCTCGTAACATAGTTATGATTTCCCATGAGAGCAGGTTGATAAGTTGTTGGTTTAGAGAACACATCAAACGAAGAGGCAATTCTTTAAACGAAAAATCTGTTTGTGCAAAACATTTCACAACTTGGCTAATGAATGATAGTATAGCTACTGTTTTAAAAACAGATATACAGTTTAAGAATGGAGAAAGGTGACACATTATGATTGTCGAATGTGACTGGATCATGTTCATAGATAATGTGATGAACAAAGCTATGTTCTCTTTACACATTTTAACTAATGATGCTTATCAGACCATTCTGGTTAGCTGACATTTGAATCGCTAGAAATGTCATGAAATAGGAAATTCTATGTATAATATATACAGTATCCTCTGGCTGGAAACCCAGGATCTAATATTATGAAATTTTAAAGTGTGACTTAAGTCAGTTTTTTGGGTCACTGTATATGACTGAATTAATTATTTGTTTTGTAATATTACTGAATGTCTTACGATCTCCTTTCAAATAAAGTTACTCATTTTATGGAGGTTTGTTTGTATATTTCATCAGCTCTATCTGACAAAAAGCTTATACACCGTGTAAGATAATTGCTTGAATAAACAACTACATACTTTCTGCCAATGTCATATGCATTTTTTCGCCTTGTTTTAATTGTTTTTCTGTTATGTTGTTTTGTGATGACTCATTCATACTGATGGTAGACTGGTTGATATGCTTACAAGAACGAGACAGATAGTGATAAGACTTTCCATCGAGGTGGGAGTGAGGGGGCAGAAACACAGAAGTGACTAATTTCCATGAATCCATCAGCAAACATCATTAGTTACTGTGGGTTTTACAACACTGACATATTTTCAATAATCATGTCGAATTTATACCTAATCATACCATGGCACTAAACTGAAACATCTTTAGTTAGGCTACCTCTGAGCCTTCTCTTATGGTTCTGCATGTGAGATTGGTCTCTGAATCTATAGAGTCATCGTTCTGTATACTGTGACATCATGTTTTGATGACTCAATAGCGGGACCCTCTTTATGAAAAGAAGTGAAAGAGTGCGTAAACCGAAACATCACTCAGCACATCTGCTTTCGAGGAGCCCCTTATGAGTTCATCAACGTCTTTTCACACACTCATCATCTCACATTTAATAGTCCTGAATATGATATGCACTGCATTTTTAAAACCAAAACCTCTTCAGTGATTGGTAGAGATGTTTTCATTTCATTTCTGTTGATTTACTCTGATTCTAACAGAGACATACCACTTTCAGTCAAGAGCAGTGAGTGATTCCTTTGTCTTTTGTTGTTTGATAAACATTAAAAACACAGACAGTTGCAGGAATATTAGGCTGCTGTCACGGATATTCACAATTCACAAATGTTGTGTGCATTTGTCCATTCAAGCACAAGACATGAATGAGAATTCCATTCGGTATTCGCATGCTTTGGATGTTTGCACACACAAAACTTGAGGTCCCGTTCGTGTCTTGTGCTTGAATATTTAAATTGTTAAGGCTTAAACTTTCGTAGCGATGCAGCACTGGCTTATCAACAGTCCCTTTCATATTTGTTCATGTTCATGTTCATGTTCTCACAACATTGCATTGTTAGGATTCACAAAAATCACAAAAATTGATTGAGATTGAAACCCTTTCATATACTTGCCATTTTACTCACGTTTGGCACTTGGTGAGTGTTCATTTTAGGCCCTGGTGCAGCTCAAAAAAATGTCACTTTCAAACCAAGCAGCTTTCTGTTGGCCAATTCATGTGACCAACTTGAAACTCTCAATCACATGGATTCCTTTTGAAACGATTGGATATAGCCAAAGTCCCTTTAAGACTAGTCATTTCACTCGGCGGCCATCTTTGAAACGCCTCTCAGGCATGCAAGTGCAGGCATTCTTCAAAACAATTCACCAAACTTACGATTAAATTTCATAAATGAAATCAGTAATGAAATCTGACAACAACTGTCTCATAAATGTTGTTTCTAAATGCTTGAAACATGACAAAAGCCTGCATTTTTTCAGGCTGGACCAGAACACCGACAGACACTGATTCTAAAGGCAGCTGCAGTGATGCGATGGGTTTACCTATCGGCGATTGGCTCTTATTTAGAAGGCGGGACTTATTTCGCCAAATTACACGTCGCAGTTTCTCCCATCTGTAATATGAGTGCTGCGTATTTCTATAAAGTCTATGAAATAGCCTGCTAAATTTTGTAAAACAGCTATGACCGCAACTTTAGACAATTGGCCTCTGACTTACAGTACTTCTTTATTCTTTGTTTCCAAAAATATATCTGTCTATTGGTTGTTTCTCTTCATCTTGCCCGTAGGTATGTGTTGATAAGTTGGCTATGCAACTAGGATTTGTTTTCCAACATGTTTCACCATTAACACACTGGGGAAAATGGTATTATGGTGGCAATGTAGCTAATAAAATTGTAATGTGAATTCAAATCAGGTCATAGCCTACTATTTAACACCACTGAATCAACATAAATAGTTTATACTAGCAAAACACATTTTCATGGTTTAAATCAGGTAGAAATAGCTAAGGTGACAATTTCAGGTTACCACTTTTACATAAGACCTTGATGATATGCATTCAGACTTTGAAAAAACAATGATAGACTTCAATGAAAACTGAATATTGATTTAAATTAACTGATGGAATTTGGCTGAGCTCAAATAATATCGGCTTTGCAGTCCTACGCATAAATAATGATGCATACAGAGCGATACTGGTTCATATCCCGTCTCTCCTGAGTGGGTGTTCCTCTTTTTGTGGCCGTTCCCGCTGAATCGGAAAAGGGCAATCACACTCATTATTAGCCACAAATTTAGGTCCATGATGCTAATTTTACAGCCCACTCATGTCAAAATCAGCCGTTAAATCCACCTCCACATGATGAGGAAGATAGGGCAGAAACATTTCCGCTGCGTGCGCTTCTGTTGCTGAGGGGAATCTCATTTTCATTGAAGTCACCCGGCCCATTCATCAGCTTCTTTTCACTTCTCACAATCTTTGTTTTCATGAGCTCTCTTTCCTAACTTCTCTTTCTTGCCCAGTGTGGCTGAAAATGAAATATGCTAATTTGATGTTCTTGTGTTTCTTGTTTTGATCGGTCAGAGCCTATCTCTCATTTCACACATTTCAAGTACCTTTATCTGAACTGTCTCATCAGTCGCTGCTCTCTCAAACAATAAGACAACAATGCATGTCTGTCAGATCACAGACAATAGGGGTGAAGAGGCTCTGTCACTTGATCTCCCATGTTTCAGCAGCAGGTGGCGCTGTTTTACTTACTGGTTAACACTGTGAGCTGTTCAAGTGATGAGCTGTGCACTTTTAAAGGCCTTTATAAAATGGCAAGTCAAACACTTGTGTTTGTCGAAAAGAACCAATCCACCCGAATTCACCCTTTTTATTCTTTCTTACCCAAATTAAGTTTTTGTTTAAGTCACAAGTTGTTTTTGGAATGTTTATTATTAATGATCTAGGCCTATCCTTGCACTTTATTTTAAATGCACGTGCCCTCATAATCTTTAATAAAAATAACTTCCTCGCCCTCTTGCAGCGTCATCGCTCCTCTTTTCTGATGACGTGTTTTTCGGCGCAAGGACAGAACACCCTGGAGAGATCCACCAATAGAAAAGCACAACATCCAATAAATTCCTGATGAACCAAATCAAGTCCCGTTCTACTTTTTTTCTAGTTCAAGAAGTCGCTTTACTCGGATAGGCCTATACGTTATAAAAGACAATCACAACTTCCGTGAATGTTTTAATGACTTTAATGTTGCTTTTTTGGGGGTAAAATACTACTTTAATTTGTTATTTACTTTAAACGATGTTGCTTCAATCCTATATGCAGGCATCAATGAAACACAAAAGGAGATAGACAAAGGCTGCATTTAACCTGCAGGTCTTGATACCCAATAAAGTGGTGTAGGTATGATGTTTCATTGTAGGCAGTTTGCATCAGACTGGTTCCATCCATAAAAAGTTCCCACCACTTTCTCATAGGCTTTTGGATTATCGCAACAACAACAAAAAAACAAGCTCTGTGATCATTAAAAGTTTATTATACTTACATGTTTTGTCCATCAAGATAATTATCACAGATGAACACAACTTTTATGAATTTTGAAGTAAATGCAGTCCAAAGTAAAAAGCTAAAGGTAGGCTATAAACGGACTACACCACGGTCGCTCGACTTCAACGTCACAATCACTAAGCTTCCAACAACGCTTACAGTTTTTATCTCAGAACATTTTCCCAGAACGTTTGAGTTAGAATACTTTATAAGAGCACAATTATTAGTATAATAAAGCTGAAAAAGCTATATTAAAAAGCCTCTGTCGTGCCATTTAGTCACTTGTTAGCAACCGCCTTTTTCAAGATGTAACAGCTTCAAAAAAATCACAAGTGGGTTTATACTATGTATTTTATGTCGTAGAATAAAACGTGAAAGTGTCTTGAGCTTGTGTTCACCACAAACCTTATTCCATTGACTTTGGGACGATGGAACCGGAAGTGCTAAAATGCTAACTCCGCGTTTTGGCCTATAAAGTGATGTCATACCTGCACCACTCTATTCCAATTTGTTGACTATATCTGATTTTTTTTTGATGACTAGCTTTCATCTACTTTTAAAAGTGATCCATATCCGATATCTGCATTTACACTCTTCACTTGGCGAAATGACCGGAGGTAGATGTATTGAGCTGGAAATGTATGTATTGATGTATTGACCTAAGGCCACAAAGGAATTGTGATTTGCAATGGATGAAGACAAAATGATAATACAAGTTTCTGCTTTCTGCACCATCATTAAAAGCCAGTAAAACATTGGGATGAGACTTCGTTCTCCATTGCGCCATTGAAAAGAGCCATGTGATCACTGTTGGTGTCCAACAGTCATTTGCCACCAGCTTTTTTATGACATACGACTCGCAAAGAAAACGAAAAATACAGTCTGTGCGCTTACATGCAGATGCACATGTATCCAATTAATATCAGATTTATTTCCACATATGAACGAAGCCTAAAACCGGTATCCATGTGCTTTTTTTCTGCTTACACATTAATGGGTCATGTCTGACAGTGGCATGCATGGGAGGGAGGGTTGACGTTGGCGATCTTCTAAAAACGTATTATAGCTTTGTGTGATCAAAAGACTAAAATTGAGATTATGATTCAGTTCTTCCCACCCACTGCAGATCTCAAGTGCCATTTGCACGTATTGAAACTGGCATGTGACAATCACACAATGGCATTTTGGCCTCAATGGTCTCTGCAAACCTGGCATGTTGTGTCTAAAGGTCCTGTTTAATGCAATCGATGAGATTTTAGAAATCCAGATAATTATCAGTGAGTAATGAGTCATATGAAATGATTTCATGATGGAACTTAATATGGAATTTAAAGCGATAGATCACCCAAAAATGAAAATGATGTAATTTACTCACACTCAAGTTGTTCCAAACAGGTAGGAAACTAAACAGTTTGGTTACCAACATTCTTCAAAACATCTTCCTTTGTGTTCAGCAGAAGAAATAAACTCATACAGGTTTGGAGTGTGAGTAAATGACAGAATTGTAATTTTTAGATTAACTATCCCTTTATATTGGATTTCCATATGAGTAATCAGTGTTTTTTATGAACTAAAAGCATTTTCGTACTAGCCCTGAAATCAGCAACACTTTTGATCTTAATTGTTGGTCTACGTGAAGCCAAATCTCTTCACACGCTTTACCGATATATATATATAGTGGAAATTGAAAGGGCAGGAAAATCCAACCAAATAACTTTCGGTTTCACCCCACCAAAACAGGAGAAAGACTAAATATGCTAATGTGAATATACACTGGATAATATACACCCACAAAGAAACTATACACAACACACACACAAAGACCTTCCCATTCAAAATCAACTCAAGGCTGTGTCTGACATCAAGGCTTCAAATATCAAACGTATGCATTGAATGCATAAAACCACCAAAACTCATGAAAGATTGGGCCTACCAATTCACTTAGACTAAATGTGTTGGCTGGAATCTTCCACCGAGCCTGTTAGAGAAGCTTCAGTCTTTAGACAGACAGATCTGAGTCAGCGAAACAGCCATTCTCATACCTGTGTTTGTGGGTAGCGTCCCCCACCCCCATTTCCTCTGCAGTTTACTAGCTCTGCTAAGAATACACAGCAGCGTGGGCGTTCACAAAGAAAAGCTTCTTAGAATAAGACCAACCGAAACGGGACCCGATTCAAACGATAAGCGCATCTGCGTGCACAATGGACGACGACCGAGCGTTTCTCCAAACCTTGAAATGGTTGTTGTAGTGGCACACTGATGTCATCTGACATGTGAACAGGTAGCATCTCAACAGACAAATGACTCATCTTATCCTCCAAACTCCCTGGTGTGGAGAGATGTGAGTCAGAAAAAATGTACATTATGAGTTTAAAAATAAATGTGCAGATAAAGCACGATTCGCAAATGAAAGTGTCACTGTAGACGAGAAGGAAAGGTCAAACCGCACAGCATTACGAATCCTCACTCAAATGACATATCATGCGATGAGTGTTATATAACGGCGTGTAATAATGACTTGGAGCAGACTGAGGTTTGTCATAACTTTATTTTGAGCGGGGACGTCGTTGGGCCTATTTTAGGGGGGCTGAAGCTACCCCAAAATGTTCCTAAGCCCCCCTAAATGATAATAAGAAAAACAATAACAATTCGATTTATCAATAACCGTATCCTCATTCATATTTAGATGCAACTATATATATCCAGCTACAAAAAAATAGCTGAAAAGTCGAAAGTTGGATAGAAGCACAAAGAGTCGTTGTGCTATCAAGATGATGCACCGCGTCTTGTTGCATTGGTGTGAACTGTGGCAGCTTTCAGAGCGTTGCAGACCGGAGTGCTACTTCAAGTAACTGCCTGGAGGATTCATCTTGTCTCGTCGTTACCAAGGTTATAATCGTTAACGAAAACGAAGGAAAAAACGAAAACTAGGTGGGTTGTCGTTAACTGAAATAAAAATCTAAACGAGTCATTACAAAAAACGATAACTAACCAAAACTGTAATGTGTGTTTGGCAAAACTAACTAAAATTAAATAAAATTATAGATTAAAACCTTAGTCCTTAGTTTTCGACATTATCAATGTCTTTCATAGAACAAATAACGTTCAGCTGCATTTCCTTTCCCTGCGTCTCTCACTCACGCGTTTCTCTCACATACACACGCGCCACACACACACACACTCAGCTCCTCCCCTCCGTGCACACCGCAGTCTCCATGAGAACGAGTGTTCGACGTTGAAAGCAAGTTTGCGAACGGTTGGTATCTCGAGAATACCTTTACACAATCACACATTAAAAAGTGGGATAAAAATATTTTTAATTCAGAATATAATTTTGTCAGTGTGTTAATGTTGACCCGAGAAGCGATTGCTACTTTAGAAAGTTAACTAGTCGCAAGTTTGAGGTAAAATGATAATGTTATGTCATTTGTTTACTCTTACACTGAATGTTTGCTGCTTCAATCCAGATGAGTAGGCTATTGTATAGGGTAAATTTATAGGGTGTGAAAATTGTACAGCTGTGGTATTTGTATAGGTTTAGCTCAATTGAGGTTTAGGTTTAGCTGTATATTTGTATTTTAGATCAAAAATGGGTTGAATAAATGCGGTTCTGTGTAATTACATAGCATTCTGTGGACAACTTATCTTATATAGAGAGGAATTAGATATAGTTTACTAATACTTTATCATACATTTACATGAGCAGACAGACAGACAGCATTTAAGTCATTGCTTATAGTAACTCATCAGGAGCAAAGTCTGGCCTAAGTAAATTCCTCCATGCAGCTTTGATGTGTCTAAAAGCTAACATTACAGTAACCTTTCTTTAACAGAGTAGAAATGGAAGAAGAGGATATGTCTGTCACGTTTTACTTGTTAACATCTTGGTTTCTCAACTGGTTGTTGACATAAGTGTAGCTCTAGATTTGAGTGCAAAGATTTTGCAAACGAAAGTTACAAATACCCTGGGGGCTAAACCACCCCTGTCTTCCAATCCTAGTGACGTCCCTGATTTTGAGTAGAAAATGCATTCAAAATAAACAAACATTCACATTTAACATACTTGAAATAAAGTTGTGTGCCGCTGATGCACAGAGAAAATGAGCATTCAAATATCCCCTTTACAGATTCAAATACATGAACACCTAATATAAGATATAAGGCCAAAAGTTTGAAACGATTAGAGAAAATACATTTATTGAAATACAATTGAATATTTTTGTGGGATTCAATGTTTCTGTATCAGGATGCTCAAACAAACAGCAAGTGTTTACTTATGAATGTTACAAAATGACACTTTAAAGTCAGCATGAAATGGAAATTCTGTAAAACATTATATACTCAATAAGTTATGACAACATATGTTTTTACATTGTTTTAACTCATCAAAATAAGTAAAGCAATGTTCAACTTTCTTTTATAAGTTAACCCTCATCCTTCCCTCGCACTTTGTAACAAATTCTTCCCTCGTGGGTCAAAATTACTTAAAGCCCTACAATTATACATCATTTTTTCTATGTCCAGAAAGCTTATTTTATTTCATTTTGATAATATTGCTTCTATTTTTAATGCATTTTTTTTATTATTATTTATCTTTAAATCACTAGATTTACATCAATAAATAATAAATAAATAGTCATTTAAACACATTATTCACATTCTTTCAACTTCAATTCAAAATAACACAATTTCATGCATAACCCTTTTAATTCTGCTCAAAATATCTTACACTGGGTGTCCGACCTCTTATAGAAAAAAGATAATATAAGATGATATGTTCTATATGGAGCAAATGAGCTGTTCCACTGGGTCCTAAAGTCAGTTTCTCTTCAGTATGCATTTACATACACATGTAGACATGATAAAATATGTATTTTTTTGGTAGTTTTAGCATTTTTAGTTAGAATTTTGAGCATTTTTAGGTTTTTATGTGTACTGAAGCATTCCTTGCATTCCATTCATTCCTATGGGGCTCAAATTGAGGGAAGGATTTGTTACTTTTTAAAATTTCAACCACAAAACTCCTCGAATCCAGTCAAATTTCTTTCTTTTTTTTTTCTTTTTTTTTTGTGCATTCATATTTCAAGTGCGACAAAAGTTCTAGGGTCTTGGACCACTTCAATGAACACTCAATTTTAAATTAAAAAATAAATTAAAAAAACGAGTTTGACCCAAGGGAAGGATCAGGGTTATACAAGATTCAACACGATTCATTTTTTAAAGTCAGTTTAATGTAATTTAAGTTGAAATGACTTAAACATCCAAGTTGATTGCACTTAAACATTTAAGGCAGCAATTTTTTACAGTTTGTAAATGCATGTCATAGATGTTATTGTGGATGATTCATCCATCAATATTTGTATTTTTTTTACTTCATAATGTTCAATCAGAATGTCAACTTGATCTTTTCGACCAGCACAACCTCATGGTAATTCATAATATAACACATTTTGGGGAATTGGTAGCTAATTCCTATACATTTGTATGAATTCCATAATATATTTTGTATGATCTGCTTATGCCCCAATGGAGGTTAGATTATGGGATGGACCTTTATGCTTACTTTTTTCTAAAACATTTTCAAACATTTCACATCATATGGGTTCATTCAAAATCGCAATCTTGTAAAATAGTTATGTTTTCCTGTGAGACTGGGTTGAAATGACAGACTTTGGTAAGTATGCAGGACTTAAAGGGATAGTTCACCCAAAAATGAAATTTTTGTCATCATTTACTCAATGTTGGTAACCAGACAGGTGAAGTCAAAGGTTGCTGTCAACTGTCTGATTAAAAACATTGAGTAAACAAAAAACAAAAAAAATTTTTGGGGTGAAATATCCCTTTAAGTCTGCTTAAACGCCACCCCCCCACAACTGAGTGCAAACTCACATTCATTTTTGAGTGCAAAGCCCATCCAATCAACAAATGATACATACAGTGTACAGTGTTTTTTTATTTTTTTATAAGTTGTAAATAGATCAATATGAAAGAAAAATTTTTAAAAAAGCAGTTTCATTGCGGCATGAAAGTTACAAAAACATTCACATTTTCAACGTGGTCTCAGATGTTTTAGGCCACACTGAGAGAAATATCTTCAAATAGTTACATATAATTTAATATTTATAAGAACACTTGTAAAAAGTTTTTTTTTTTTAATAATAATATTTAAGATGTGCAAAGCAAGGAGCAGGGATATTTTGCAGTAGTATTATTTTACATCTCGAGCAAATTAAAGGTGCAATAAAAATTCATGTTCATCTTCCTAAACAATCATTAATACAGCCGTTCTGATTTAATTCAGACACCTGTTGCTAAGGAGTCACAATACTGATGATATTGCCTATTTTAGACAATATTAACCAAAGCCTGTATTACATTAGGAATCAGATAACAAAAATGCTAAATGTGCCACACAAATTATAACGTCCATACACATATTTTAAAATATTTATTTCTGCCACTATTACAGTTGAGATCTGCAGAGTGGCAGGTGCTACACACTGACAAAAACATTACAGGCTTTGAAACTTTTTTAACTACATGATTGTTACTCTTATTGTTAGTCATTTTATGTATGTATGTATGTATGTATATATATATATAATAGCATCTATTGAACTTTTTCATCTCAAAAGATATAAGTTTGAATCCTTTTGATAAGACGCCTCACATGTACTACTCACTTCATAATTCATTAATTTGCTAGCTTGTTTTAGGTTAAAAAAATGTTTGTACACTTTTAAAGGAAAAATAAATATAAAAATATTTATTTTCCATCAAAAGTGGTGCACTTATCCAACTTCACATTTCTAGAGATTTGTCATATACTCTCAGAAGTAAATGCTGAAATTTAAAGAAATGTAAATGCTGTCACTGCACTCTATATGTTATCTATATATTATTTTTTACTCATGTGCTGGGTGACTATAAAAAATGCTGGGTTATTTATTTATTTTATTTTTTTAGCACAAATGCTGAGGTTCAGCCTATTGGGTCATTTTATTGGATTATTTATTTTTACCCAGGTGTAGTTTTCTGTAACAACTGCTGGATAATTTTTCAATACAAATGATGAACCCCCTCACGTAGGGTGATAAAGTGGGACATTAAGTGTCCCAATCACCCTGAATTCACCCCTACTTTCCCAGCACTGGGTAAATGTAACCCAATGTTGGGTAGTCTGTGCCGAACCAGTTAAAACTGAATATTTTGTCAACGGTCATTTTGTTTTCTGTTCTGAGAGAGAACGTCCTGAGGGGAAACTTCCTGAATTAAATTATGGTGTGTATTACATTGTATTCTCATCAAATTATTACTGTAAAACGTCTGTAGTTTGTTAACAAGTGCTTTGCAGCTAGCATCTGCTTGGAACGCTAGCCACACGACGCGCCGGAGCTAATATGGAAATTTTCCCTTGCGCAAACCAAATGCACAACCAGGGCTAACCCCGACGCAACATCGCTGGAATGTGTAATGGTGTGTGCACACTAAACGCAAATTTAATTATTTGCGCAATGATTGCATACAAAGTCAATGCAAAGTCAATGCAAAGACGCAAATGGCTTCTTGTTGTTGTGCTTGAAGACACTCTTCATCACTCAATGTTTTCTAGAACTATCTAGAATTAATCTAGATTAATCTAGTAATCTAAAAATGTTTGCTTCGCTTTTGGTGTGCGCACACCGTAAAAGTTGCTGTGTGTACCACTGACTATACTATTATGAGTGCTGCATGTCGATCTAGTGCACCAGCGTCGCAGCTGTCAGCTGTGGTCACATGTGGGTTGAATCTCTGACAGACGAAATGACACAAGTTAAAGTTGTTTTTGATGTAACTTTTCAAACATGAATATATATAAGATTCTCATTTAATAAACTGGAACAGCCTAATGATACCAGTTTTCTTTCCACAGATTCCCATTGGCTATGATTGCTGCACTAAAATGTTTACTAAATGTCTTTTGAGTACTTTAAGATTGTAAAAGACTGACTTGACATTGAATAAAAAGTACTGTAGTCTATAGGGTGGTGCAGGTATGACATCACTTTGTAGGCAAAAACACGCAAATGAGTTAGCACTTCCGATTCCATCTAGGATTTTGTTAAAACCAGAAATAAGGTTTGTGGTGAACACAAGCTCAAGGCACTTTCACGTTTTATTCTATGACATAAAATACATAGTATAACCCCACTCGTGATTTTTTTTAAGCTGTTACGTCTTGAAAAGGCGGTTGCTAACAAGTGACTAAATGGGACGACAGAGGCCGAAAAGGTAAGCTCTGTCACGCTTTACAGCTTCTTAATGCTTATAAATAATTCTACCTCAGATGTTCTGGGAAAATGTTCTGAGATAAAACTGGAAGTGTTGTCGGAAGCTTAGTGATGGTGACGTTAAAGTCGGGCGACCATTTATCCTACCATATTTATTTTAGCCTACCTTTAGTTTTTTAGTTTTTTTTACTTCTGACTGCATTTAGGCTTCAAAATTCATCTGTGATAATTATCTTGATGGAAAAAACATGTAAGTATCAAAAACTTTTGTTGCTCACAGAGCTTGTTTATTGTGATAATCTAAAAGCCTATGGGAAAATCCTATTGGGATTTTATGGTTGACCTACAACTTGACGTCATACTTGCACCACTCTATATGAACTATTCTTGTTCTATATCCGTGCATTTCTATTATTTAAAAATAAAAGTGCTTTTTTTTTCATTAAAATGAAAAAAACATCAATGGGTTGACTGACCCAGCACTATGTCAAAAATAACCCATCAAATTGGTTAATGTATTAATCCTAACAAGCTGGGTTAAAATGACCCAGCATGTGTTCTGTCCAATATTTACCCAGCGTTAGGTTGCCTAATAACCCAGAAATGGTTGTTTTTAACCCAGCATTTTTGATACCCTTTTGTGAAGGTTCATATATTGTACTATATTTCCCTCTAAAGTTTACATATTAGTAGTTTTTAAAAGGAACCCCCAGTGACAGCATTTGTACCTGAAAGTATTTGGTAATTATCTGACTCCATGAAATCATCTAAACCATGAACACACCAAAGTAGTTCTCAGCATCTTTGGACAACACAAGTGTACAATTTTTCACCCGGACAAAGAGAGCATCATCTTTGTAGAGATGAAACATGCCACTGAGGTAGCTGTTGTCTGTGATTGCCGGCCTCGGGAGTTTAGGACGAAACCTAAAGGACCGGAGAAGCACAATCTCATCCCCTGCATATCGAGATGTAATCCTGGCCACAGAGTGGGTGCATGAGATGTTATCGTCATGGAAGTTGATCTTAGAGTAGACGGAATAATATCCCTCTTTCTCTATGATGAGTTTTTCCTTGCTGTGTTTGACATGGTGAAGGATGGCTCGATGATTCCAAAGCAGGACTCCATTAACTGGTTTCAGAGTAGCTTTAGAGGAGAAGACAGCATGAGCATCATCAGCACTCAAATGTGTGACTGGCTGAATTTATGTTTCTCATTATGATCCCATGTATAAATGTCTTATTATACAAAATTGTACCTTTTTTTACCTCTAAGTCAGGGGTAGGCAAGTTCGGTCCTAGTGAGCTGATGTCCTGCAGAGTTTAGCTCCAATCCTACTAAGCCACCACAGTATAAAACTCATGGCTCCCAGCATGCATTGCAGCAATAAGTATGTCACCATTGTTGAGATTCATATGCTGATTCTTGATATATGTTTGCGTCTAAACTTTTTCCCCCCCTAGAATGTATTTAAAAATCTAAATACAGAATGTCTGATCTGTGGCAATAAAGTATTGTTGGTGAATATTATTTATTAATAGTTTTAGTCAGTGATGAGTTTAGTCAAACATATTTCTTCATGACAATTTTTGTTTATGGCTTCTTTTGATTTGAACAGATTATGTGTTTTGTTAACACTGTAACAAAAAAAAGCAAAGAGTCAAACTGCCCAACTAAATGAAACACAGATCACCATAATGGTGACCAAACATTTTCAATAAAACATCAACATCTGAACCTCTGTTAATTCTCAATAAGAGCTTCTATAGATGTCTTTCAGGGTTGAAGCCAAACTCTGCAGGACAGTGACTCACTAGGACTGAACCTGCCTACCCCTGCTCTAAATAGAGGAAAACAATGGTTAATTGTACCCTAAGGACCAATTGTGTACCTTTAAGGGTACAGTTATATGTTTTGTTCCCCAAGGAACAAAACTGTACCTCCACTGTACCTTTTTTCTGAAAGTGTGGAGTAAAACCAGTTAACAAGTGTCCAGTACACTCTACATGTGAATGCTGGGATTCCCATATTTCTATTTCAGTTTATTATTTTAATATTATTATTATTTCAGTTCTGATTACTTATAACAAATTTAAAACTGATAGGGGATGGGGCTGAACATCTCCTGTAAATTTCCAGAAACTTTCCAAATTTTTTCGAAAATGTCCAACAACAAAAAAAAAGTAGACATGGATTGGCAGTGTTGATTGTCAATGATGCCAAATAAACTAAACCTAACGTCTAAAAAAAAAAAAAAAAAACTTTCAGTGAACTTACTTGCAAGTTGTGCCATTGGTTTTGACGGCTTCATCTCTCCAAGATCTTTATGTTTGGGGGGTGCCACGTCTACTTTATCTATTAAAAAAAGCATAAATTTACCATATTTAAGTGCAATCTGATATTCTTCATATGCCATGTTTAATTATGCATAGAATAAAAAAAATGCAAAACAATGTTTTTTTTGCAGTAACACATCAAAGTAAACTTATGACAAATACAGACTGGTTGAGTGATCTTTACCTTGTTTACTCATGGCAATCTGAGGTTCATTTGAAGGGGTCTGAAAGGAGAATCACACATTTATGATTTCACTTTGAGTCTATGATTTTTCAAATGCCTTGGGTGAAAACACCTCAGAAAAAAATTACAATACAAAAGGTTTATCAGATGTTTTTCCACAGCAGATGCTTTCCAGAGCAAACACTCTAAAAAATTAGCTATTTTATATAGAACTATAGGAATCTAATGGCAACAACTTGCATAAGTTTTTCTTTTTTTACTCCCACCAGGTTACATTTTAAGGCTTTGGTTACTGCTTGTTCAAATTGCTTAGTTAAAATGAGCTAAAGCAACACAATTGCTAAACATTGCGTCCTAACTTAATTTGATTGTGTTCGATCCACTTAAATTTAAGTCAAATTGAAGTGTACTTAATCCGTTTGTGTTGAGATTACATGAATGATTTGTGTTGCATTAACTGACGGTCAATGGGGCTTGTTAGTTCCCAGCATGCTTTGCATATGGCTAAATGTTGTTATTTTATATTTTATATGTTATTTTCTAGACTTGATTGTGTTTAATATTCAATTATGTTGGAATTATTAGAAGAATTTAAATTACAGTGGGTTACCATTGTGGAGAAGAGTGGAGCATTTGATTAGGCTGCCGACTATAACAAATATTGTCATAACGGCTTTGCTAAAGGAGCTTTTAATGCTTAGCATTTAAGATGCTAAAGTGTGTTATTGCTAGCTAAAAGTTTGCCAACTAGCTAGTGAAGTATTATAATTCAGTTGTGTAGCAATAAAATATATGAAATTGAAGTGAATAAGTGAATATATGAAATTGAATGCCTGAATCATGTCAGGGAGCCAGATAAAATTCACTTTGAGACTAATTAATTGGGTCACTCACATAATATGTATTCATTCCATGATGTTGAAGTTACATGAACAAATTATATTTGTTTAACTTAATTGATTCATGTGGGACCGTTGTACACAATTAAATCTTGTAAATCCAACACACCTTTTTTTTTTTCAGTGAAGAGGACCAGAGGGATAACATTTGTATTAAATAGTGCATATTTATTTGTACAAACAAAATCAGGATTTTAGCATTAAAGTCTTCATGAAATGAAATTATACTCTATCTAATTTCCAAATTCATTAGATCTTATTGTGAATGATTCATCATATTTTCATAGAAAAAAGATTTAGTTATCAATTAATTATAAGACTTGGCATTCAATCATATTATTTCCTCCAGTTAACTCATTTGTGTCACACTGCTACATCAGATCAGATAACCCTGCTGCAGGTTAGTTAAGACTCATTTCTCATAACCGTGTTTGTTAAGCCAAGTGTTAGGTCAGGTAACCACACAGCACGCTATGTGGTTTGAGCACCAGCAGGTCAGTCCAGCTACATTTCTGCAAACTTAATGTAAAGAAGGGAGGAGCCTGACAGAAACATTGCATTCTACAAACAGTGCATATTCATGTACATATGGCTGACAATCTTTCTATTTTGCATTATGTTTCATTGTTGTATTATCGGCATGGCAATGTGAGTGAGAAGTTATAATCGGTAACACTTTATTTCGATGGTCCACTTTAAACATTCTACTGACTATAAGTCACTTTGCAACTAACCTAACTAACCCTAACCTAACAGTCTACTAATAGAGAGACGGAGAGAACGAGAGAGAGTTAGTTGACATGTACCATAGTTGCAAAGATACTATTCAAGACAGTGACGCTGAATTAAAGTTGGACTGGATGGTACTTACAGGCTGTTCTTTGGCTGAGTGCAGATGGTAGATGAAACAAGCCTCCACGGTTATTCCAAACAAAGCCAGAATGACTAGGATCACCAGCAGCTTCTGGATCCCCTTCTGCCGCTGTCTATAGTCGGGTTTGGGCGGCAGTGGAGGGGGTCTCATGGTACTGTCCACCACAAACACTGAAGGATACGAAATTTTACCTGGAGCCATGTGCACATTCAGAGAAGTGTGACAAGACCCACTGCAACACAGAGAGAGCGAGACCCACTGTAAGAGCGAGAGATAACCATCACTCATAAAAGCCCACAGGTGGGCGGACGATGCATGTGAGCTCACTTCAGAAGGGGCCAAAAAACCTTGTCCGACTATTCTTTTAAAATCTGGATGTAAACCTGTAATGTTGTTACAAGTGACGGTTAAAGTAAAATCTGCACAAAAAAAAGTGCAACATTTAAATCTAATTTGGTTTCAAAACGAGTAAAAAATTCTTCAACGTTAAAAAAAGATTTTTTTTTTTTTTTGTCTTTCAGACTTTGACATATTCTGTTTGGGTCTGAGTAGGTTGGAAGTGGAATCTACATAAATGGGATTCAGCAAAGACATGTGGGACAAAAGCCTACACAAGAAGACACGCATTTTCACGACCATGCAACTGGCCCACCTATTCACACCTTCCTCTCTCCTGTGCATCAGCTCTCAGCCACAGCCTCCCGTCCTACACACAACACACACACTTCTTCAGTGTTTAAACCTTACGCTGGGTTGAAAACCCTGTTTCAACTTTGATGTTTCTGGTCTAAAATTACCAACCTTTTAAAAATGGCAGTGGCTACTAAGTGCAAATAGCCATTGCCATTTTTAAACAAAGCCGGTCAATAGATGCTATTTAGACTAAGTGCAAATAGCTGTAGATGCTATTTACTAAGTGAAATTGCATACTAAGTGAAAATAGTGATATATTCTATTTACACCATGTAAAAGTAGTTATTTGCAATATGTGTAGGTCAAGTCAAGTCAACTTTATTTATATAGCGCTTTTAACAATGTAGATTGTTTCAAAGCAGCTTTACAGTGTTAAACAGCAAAATAATGCAGCCTAATATTATTCAGCTGTATAGCAATTTGATGTCATCAGTTCATTTAAATTTCCATACGGTGACAGTGTGGGCTTTAGATCAATAATTAGATCAGTAATATGGTTATATGGTTAAATTAGATTAGATTAGATTCAACTTTATTGTCATTACACAAGTACAAGTACAAGGCAACGAAATGCAGTTTAGGTCTAACCAGAAATTAGTTTATTAATTAGATTTATTTCGATGTTTACTTGAAAAATATAATGTCCCCAACTGAGCACGCCAAGCCAGAGGCAACAGTGGCAAGGAAACCAAAACCCCATTAGGTGACCTAATGGAGAAAAATAAACCTTGGGAGAAACCAGGCTCAGTCGGGGTGCCAGTTCTCCTCTGGCCAATTAACAAACAGCGTATTATTATTATTATTATTATTATTATTATTATTATTCTGGCTGCTTAACAGGTCAGAGGTCATAATAGATCAGAATATTCGAAGGACCGGAGGAAACACGCTGGAGACGGGTTTATTGAGGATGATGTTGATTAAATAATTATTAAAGTGCAATATTCGAATGATCGGAGGCAACACGCCGGAGACGGGTTTATTGCGGATTACATATCGATTTAAGTATTATTTAATTGTAATATTCGAACAATCGGAGTCATCACACTGGTGACGGGTTTATTAAGATGCCGTGTCGATGAGTCAGTTGCAGGGGGAGGATAATTGACACGGTCTCTGCAGACACTTCGGGGTCCTGTGTTGGTCTTCTCTGGGCGCAGGTCCACCATCTGATCTGGATACGGCCCGGATCCAGATGCTGACTGTAGTAAACCTCGGGATAAAACAGAGAGACTATCATTAGCGTAGATGCCATTCTTCTGATGATGTAACGAGTACATCAGGTGTTATGGGAAGTGTTCCCGGTTCCGGCTGACCTAGTTAATGCAGCCTAACAATCAATTAATTGATAAAGTGTTTTATGTGTATGCCACAGTAAAGAGATGTGTTTTTAGTCTAGATTTAAACTGACAGAGTGTGTCTGCTTCCCGAACAATGCTAGGAAGACTGTTCCAGAGTTTAGGAGCTAAATAGGAAAAGGATCGACCGCCTGCAGTTGATTTGGATATTCTCGGTATTAACAACTGGCCAGAATTTAGAGATCGCAGTAGACGTGATGGAGTATAATATGTTAAGAGCTCGCTCAAGTATTGGGGAGCTAAACCATTTAGTGCTTTGTAAGTAATAAGCAAGATTTTAAAATGTATGCAATGTTTAATAGGTAGCCAGTGCAATGTTGACAGAACTGGGCTAATATGGTCATACTTCCTGGTTCTAGTAAGTACTCGAGCTGCTGCGTTTTGGACCAGCTGGAGTTTATTTATTAAGCGAGCAGGGCAACCACCCAGTAGAGCATTACAATAATCTAGCCTTGAGGTCATGAACGCATGAACTAACTGTTCAGCATTTTGCATTGAGAGCATGTGCCGTAATTTAGATATATTTTTAAGATGGTAGAATGCAGTTTTACAGATGCTAGAAACGTGGCTTTCAAACGAAAGATTGGTATCAAAGAGCACACCCAGGTTCCTCACTGACGACGAAGACTTGACAGAGCAGCCATCAAGTGTTAGACAGTATTCTAGGTTACTACTTGTGGAGCTTTTTTGTCCAATAATTAAAAATTCATTTTTTTCTGAATTGAGTTGCAGGAAATTACCGGTCATCCAATGTTTAATGGCGGCTATGCATTCCGTTAATCTTGTGAATTGGTAAGTTTCTTCAGGGCGTGACGAAATATAGAGCTGAGTATCATCAGCATAACAATGAAAACTAATGCCATGCTTCCTAATAATATCTCCCAGTGGTAGCATGTACAGGGTGAAGAGTAGCGGTCCTAGCACTGAGCCTTGTGGTACTCCATACTGAACTTGCGATCGGTGTGACATCTCTTCATTTACTGCTACAAACTGATAACGGTCGCATAGGTATGATTTAAACCATGATAAAGCAATTCCACTAATACCTACATCATTTTCGAGTCTATTCAAAAGAATGTTGTGGTCGATGGTATCAAATGCAGCGCTAAGATTGAGTAACACTAATAGAGAGATACAGCCACGATCGGATGATAAGAGTAAATCATTTGTAACTCTGATGAGAGCAGTCTCAGTACTATGATACGGTCTAAATCCTGACTGGAAATCCTCACAGATACAATTTCTTTCTAAAAAGGAACATAATTGTGAAGACACTGCCTTTTCAAGTATTTTTGACAGAAAGGGTAGATTTGAGATTGGTCTATAATTGACTAATTCTGTAGGATCAAGTTGCGGTTTTTTAATAAGTGGTTTAATAATAGCCAACTTAAAAGTTTCCGGTACATATCCTAATGACAAAGATGAATTAATGATATTAAGAAGAGGATCTATGACCTCTGGTAGAATCTCTTTTAATAGCCTAGTCGGTACAGGGTCAAGCATACATGTTGTTGATTTTGATGATTTAACGAGTTTAGCCAATTCTTCTTCTCCTATAGCAGTGAATGATTGTAGTTTTTCCTCAGTGACACTACAATGCTCTGTCTGATGTGATACTGTAGTAGACGGCTGCATGGTTAAAATTTTCTTCCTAATATTATCAATTTTACATGTGAAGAAGTTCATAAAGTCATTACTGCTGTGCTGTTTACAATCATCAGAAGTTGAAGCTTTATTTTTGGTTAATTTAGCCACTGTATCGAATAAATACCTTGGGTTGTGTTTGTTTTCTTCCAAGAGAGTTGAGAAATAAACGGATCTAGCAGTTCTTACGGCCTTTCTGTATGCGATCATGTGCTCTTTCCACGAATTACGAAAGACCTCTAGTTTTGTTTTCTTCCAGCTGCGCTCCATTTTTCTGGCTGCTGTTTTAAGGGCCCGGGTGTGCTCGTTGTACCACGGCGTGGTTTAATCTTCTTTAAGCGCAGAGGAGCAACTGTGTCTAAAGTACTGGAAAAGAGAGAGTCAATAGTTTCTGTTGCAACATCGAGTTCTTCTATGCTATCTGGGATGCTGAGGAGATGATACTGATGAGGAAGATTATTTAAAAAGCAATCTTTAGTAGCAGCAGTGATTGTCCTGCCATTTTTGAAACGAGGGGGCGGCTTTGCAACCTTAGCTAAATTAAGTATACAAGATACTAAGTAATGATCTGAGATGTCATCGCTCTGCTGCAGAATTTCAACGGTATCAACATTTATTCCATGTGACAATATTAGGTCTAAAGTATGATTATGGCGATGAGTGGGTCCTGACACGTGTTGCCTAACTCCAATAGAGTTTAGTGTATCTTTAAATGCTAATCCTAATACGTCTTTTTCGTTGTCTACATGGATATTAAAATCACCAACAATTAGTACTTTATCTACGGCCAGTACTAATTCTGATAGAAAGTCAGCAAATTCTTTGATAAAGTCTGTATTGTTCACTGGTGGCCTGTATACAGTAGCTAACACAAATGTTGAACGGGTTTTGTCATGTACACTACATAGCGTTACATAAAGCACCAAAACTTCGAAGGAATTATATTTGAAACTAGACTTCTGAGTAATACTGAAGATATTATTATAAATTACAGCAACCCCTCCCCCTTTACCTTTCAGACGCGGCTCATGTTTATAACAATAATCTTGGGGGGTGGACTCATTTAAGGTAATGTAGTCGTCAGGTTTTAGCCAGGTTTCTGTCAAACAGAGCACATCTAGATTATTATATTTAATAATATCATTAACAATAAGCGCTTTTGGGGAAAGGGATCTAATATTCAGCAACCCAAGCTTTATCAATTGTTCATCTGTATTATATCTTTTGTTTATATGTTGGACATCAATTAATCGATATAGTCTCTATATGATAATATCTCGGTGAAAGAGTCTCTATGTGCTGGGATTTATCTGACTCCAGTGACATGAGACAGCTAGCAGACGGCCGGTTTAGCCAGTTTGTCTGCTTCCTGACCTGGGCCCTAGTGAGTCAAGGTTTAGCTCTAAGACTATGTGCCAAATTACTAGAGAGAAGAGCGGCACCACCCCAGGAGGGATGGATGCCATCCTTCTTCAACAGGTCAGGTCTGCCCCAAAAACTTTTCCAATTGTCTATGAACCCTATGTTATTTTGCAGACACCACTTAGACAACCAGCCATTGAGTGATGATAGCCTGCTAACTATCTCATCACTCCTTCTAACGGGGAGCGGACCAGAACAATAAACAGCCTCTGACATCGTACTAGCGAGTTCACACACCTCTTTAATGTTAATTTTGGTGATCTCCGACTGGCGAAGTCGAACATCATTAGTGCCGACGTGAATAATAATCTTAGAGAATTTACGATTAGCTTTAGCCAGCACTTTTAAATTTGCTTTGATGGCAGGCGCTCTGTCTCCCGGTAAACAAGTGACTATGGTGGCCGGTGTCTCTATTTTAACGTTCCGTGTAATATAATCGCCAATGACTAGGGCACTTTCAACAGGATACTCAGTGGGTGCTTCACTGAGAGGGGAGAACCTGTTTGATGTTCTAACCGGAACGGAAAAGCGGTTCTTTGGTCTGCGACTATGCTGCCTCACTGTCACCCAGTTGCCCTGCTGCGAGGGCCCTGCAGCCGGAACCGAAGGATGTACAGAGTTCACTAAGCTATTCGCATCCAAATCAGTGTCTAAAGCTGTTACATCCTCACTACTCTCAGATAAAGTATGGATGCGTGTTTCTAATTCTGAAATCTTCTCCGTCAGCCTAACTATCTCCTTACATTCATCACAAGTGAAGCCCTGTTCGCCAGCGGAGAAGCCTATACTGAACATGCAGCATGAAGTGCAAGTGATAATGACAGGAGAAGACATGACTTACCGTGTTTGTTGATTAATCCAATTTACCACTTACCACAATCGTATGCTGGACACTATTTACTAATCCAACTAATGAACTCAGAGAGCAGGAGACCCGGGTGCAGAGATGACAAGCTAACAGGCTAGCGAAATGCTAACGTGTGATGGTGATTTAGATTAAAAGCTAGCGATGTCAAATTTAACGTGATAGGCAATTTTTAAACAATTTATGGTGATGAGTAAGTTATATTTAGCAGTAGAATAAAGAGGAAATATCAAGATAAAGATTCAAACGTGAGCAAGGCTGTACAGAGCTACAAACAGGCACACAGGAGGCACACAGGAGACAGGAGCAATCGATCAGGCAGGCAGGCAGAGCAATCGATCAGGCAGGCAGGCAGAGCAATCGATCAGGCAGGCAGGCAGAGCAATCGATCAGGCAGGCAGCCTGTAAATAGTAATTATATGCTATTTATACTTTATTTTGACAGATACATATTATTTGCACCTCAGTATTGTTGTACATAAACTGGATGCCATAATAACATAGACATAGAGTTTAAATGATCATATTTATTGAAATTATTAAATGGATGCTGCCTTAATTGGACAATAAAAGCCCTCCTGACACCTACCCCTAACCATACCCAATAAATGCTTTTATTATTATTAAACATTTCGTTAGGCACTTTATTTCCATTTTTAGAACAATTTCTTGTTTTTTATTGAAAGTAAATGCCTTTCTGATGTGATATGTGAAAAAAGAGAGAAGGCGGATTCGAACCTGGGTCGATCGCATCAAAACCTAGATCTTTAAAGGTCCCATGGCATGAAATTCTCATTTTATGAGGTTTTTCAACATTAATATGATTTCCCCTAGCCTGAATATTGTCCCCAAGTGGCTAGAAATTTTGATGGATGTAAACCGAGTACTGGCTGTCTTTCTCTGCCTTTGAGAAAATGACAGCTTAGACGAGCTGATCTGGAATTATCCTGTTATGACGTCATTACAGGAACGGTTACCTCCCTTTCCTCCGCCCAGAGAATTTGGCACGCCCATGCGAGTGCCATATTAGTTTGTCCTCGAGAGATCATGGGTCGTGAACGAGTGAATGCTGGCAGTTTCTCAGTGTTTGGATGTACAAATGAAAACAGAAGTCTTTTTTCAGTTCCTTCAGATCTGTGATCAGTGATTTCTGATGTGTAACTAATTATTCAAGTTCACACAGAACTTTATTATTCGTGCTGCGGCTTCTCTCTCTCTCTCGACAGAACAGTGTTTTCTATCTTGTGAGTCAGTGTTTTTATACATCCTCGTCGCGTCTATCTGTTCTCAAATTTGCATACAGTCGTGAGTTTCTGCTCAACATCGTCAGAGCCACATCTTTAGAGATAAACCTCACGCACGCCAAAGCTCGGGCTGCACTGACCAGTCGGCTTTCAACATCACCGACCCCCAGTACTGCATCTGACGCTTTTCATATGATAGGAAAATATGTAAAAATAATGCTTTAATCAACACTTACTCGTAACTTGTTCATCTCCTGTAATGGTACATTACATGTGTTATAAAGTTGGTAATAAGGAAGAAGGCGGGCTCGGCGTGACTGGGACTCGTGTTTATTCAGAACTCTCAGATACAAACAAAATAAACTCGCGCTGACAGTGCTCTCATGACTATATCACTTTGATAGTACAATATCACTTTGTTAGCAATCTCTCCGTCTCTGGTCCATTGATGTCCGGTTCGCGAACGAATCGTTCTTTTTAGTGAACCGAACCAATTCACCAAATAGGACTAAACCGTTTGCGTCTCGAGTCAGCGCTGATCCATAATTTATTAAAGTTACTAACTTTCTGACATGAGTGACAGTCCCTCCGACTAGAAATAAACGAATAACCTGAAGTATATGCTAGTAACTACAATAGTTCACTGAACTGAGACGTGCTGAGAGAACTGATGAGAAGTGACATCCGTCTCTCTGGCAGCAAGCTTGTGCCTCGTAGACCTCGTTAAACCACGCCCCCTCCGCTCATTTCAAATGCAAAGATGTCAGCCAATCACAACAGTGGGCGTTTTTACTGAAGTCTCACAGCAGACACGCCCCTTGAAACAGGGCATTTAGCCAGAGGGCAAACATCAGTATAGAAAAAATGCCTTTTATTTCTAAATTATGACATTTTATGATGTAAAAATCATACTAACAATATAAGTACACCTCAGGAAACACTATAAAATAAAATAAAAAATCCATGCCACACCTTTAAGCCTTATGCTTTACTGACTACACCACTGAAAATAGTGATATATACACCCAAACAGGCATTGTTAGGCGGAGCTAGTGCGAATAGCACTTGCCAACAGGGCACGCTATTTGCACTTGCAGTAAATAGACACTCTGTTTAAATATTGCTTATAAATCGCTCATATGCTATATTATCATCAAATACTGGATTCAATCTTTTTGTCAACTTTTTGTCAAAGATTTTGTATTCATTTTGAAACTTATTGATCATAGGCCCCATTGATTTGAGCTTATGCACCTCAGTTTTTGAGTGAAAAAAGCATTATTTGTGGATAATTTTGTCAATATTCAACAAAATACTAATGTGCTTTAATATATAAACAGCAAGTTTGTTTTAAAATGCTTTTATTTTGTACAAAATGGCATAAAGTCACACTTGTGGTGTTCCTGTCCAAAAATGACAAGCCTACACTTGTGATTTCATATTCGTTGTGATACATTAAAACCAAATTTTGGATTCAGGCCTCATTGATCTGAAGATAAAGTTAATCTCTGTGGAAAAACAAAGCCTGTAATACATAGTTAATAAAATAGTTTGTTTATGTGTGTGTTTGTGTGTGTGTGTGTGTGTGTGTGTGTGTGTGTGTGTGTGTGTGTGTGTGTGTGTGTGTGTGTGTGTCATGCATGCACAGGTTTAAGCACACATGTAGGCCTACATATGTGAACATGAATATGATGAACATGATCCTGAACACTAATTTTTTGTTTTTCCCCATCGATTTTCAATGGATGGTCATTTTTGACCAACATAAGTTCAGATCAATGAGACCTACAATCAGTCAGTTTCAAAAATAAATACAAAACCAGTCCTAATTGAAAGAAAACAAGTCGACAAAAAATTGAATCCAATTTTTGGTGAAAATATAGCATAACAAGGGATTTATAAGCTAATTTTTTGCAGCCAGGAACATCACAAGTGGGTCAAGGTGGAGGGAAAAAAACATTTTGGGAAGTAGTTATAACCTATGTGAGCAACATCAGTAAGTTTTAGTCCAATGTGAAAAGATTAGCTAACATTTTCAGTCAAAAAGGCGTTTTGGAGCAGTAAAACACAATAGAGTAGTGACGGTCTATGCAGGTTGATGTACTATTTGTGTTTTGTTATAGTAGTGTGCACATGAGAACAAAAAGGAAACAAAAGTTCCATATAATTAGACCAGTAACCACAAGTATAGTTGCTGATTTAAATATAAATGCACGCAGACTGAGAGACAGAGAGCAATTACTGAGAAAAGAATATTGTTTAGGCCTTATTTAGTGTTTGCTTTCATGTCTTGTGACATACCAAACCAACATCAAAAAACTAGTGGTGACTTTGTTGTTGCCTGCATCTAGGCCAAAAGGTTACGCTTGAAGACACCGCAAAGACTACAGCCAACCTGTGCATCTGTGCCTGAGCAAGAGAGACTCTCCATACCAGCAGGTGGCAGTATGCTGTATTCGTCATTCAAAAAAAGGAAAGCGAAATTAGGGCTGTGTTCGAAATCGCCCTCTATACCCTCATTCACTATTCCCTACATTACTCCACTAATATAGTCCACTTGAAAGAGTGAAAGAAAACGAGTGAGTGAATTCAGACACTGGGTGCGCCGGAAGAGCTAGCATGTATAAACTGTAATTAAACAATTTAATAAACAATTAAAAATTAATTTATACCAGTATGATATTATGCTGTACCCACATTGGACCAGCAGTTTGGAAAATGGATGGATTGATGAATAATCTACGAGCGCCATTTTCTGGTCAGATGCAGGAATTAATTCGACATGCGACTCTCACAGTGCATTATGGGTATTCTTTAGCTGCTGAGCGTATATCAGTTGTACACTTGTTATTGCGGTGCATTGTGGGATTGAATGAGTGAACTCAGTAACGTCCAATATGGTTTTGGACACCACTGCAAAAGGCTGAAATAGTGCCCTATTAAAGGGTATAGGGGGCGATTTTGGACACATCCTACACTTGGGTTGGGTTGAAAATGAACCCAGCAATTGGGTTGTTTTAACCCAGCGGTTGGGTTAAATGTTTGCTTAAAATAACCCAATTGCTGGGTTAAAGGGTTCAGTGTGTAGTATTTATGAGGATCTATTGACAGAAATGCAATACAATATACATAACTATGTTTTCATTTGAGTATAAAGACCTTAAATAATGTGCCGTTATGTTTTTATTACCTTAAATGAGCCATTTCTATCTCCACACACCACGGGTCCCCTTACAGTGAAATCGCCATTTTGCGCCGTTGTGTTTCTACATTAGCCCTAAACAGACAAACTTCTCTATAGAGCAGAGAAGCAGAGAAGAGGGGAGGGGGGAGGGGGGGGGGGGAGATTTTTGAAAATCACACAAAAATCACACACTGCCATATGAAAAGCGTCAGATGCAGTACTGGGGGTATCATAATAGCCTACACTTGTTTGCTCATCTTGACTTGACAGTTTTGAACATAGTTGTTTCATTTCATTTATTTACAAGATCTGGTGAATCCATTGTTGCTTTCAGTAAGGCTATGTCAAAGGTCACAGAAAATATATTCAAATTCAAATGCATTTTATTTATTGATTTACATTAAAGCACATAATCAGCACTTGTCATGTTATTCCAGACACAACGCCGCAGAAATAAAAACTGTTTATAAAATAATCGCTGTTGCGGCTGGTTAGTACAAAAAATTCTGATGGAAAAGATCATTTTTCTCACGTGGTTAGGACACAATGAAGACTGTTTCCTTATTTGCATTGATTTTGTGTTGTTGTTAAGTCTGTTGTGATGTTCTTTTAGTGGATTTTTGTCCACATTTTGTTTAATGTGATTATTTGATAATGTCATGTTGTATGGCCAGAAGAACCCTGCCACTGCTACAGCCTACAACACTAAGGGTTACGTTGGGTTTATTTTTAGCTTTTAGATAAACAAACGTTGCAGAAAGTGGCATTGTGTGACTGGCATTAGTGTTTCTGCATAAACTCAAATGAATATTTACAGCCAAAATGTAAAACCAGACTACGACCCCCCTCAAAAGGTCTGGGAACGTTCTGAGAAAGTATGCTACAAATGTCTTGCAATAGAAACATTGAGTCCAATAACAACATTAGAACATGAAATGTTTCCTGTACTGTCTGCCGCTGCGGCGCAACGAGGCAAGCGCGCGTTGACGCTCGAATCTTGACGTCGGAAACTAATCGACAAATCAACGAGGCTGTTTGCGCGTTTTAAAAAACTACAACGCGTCCGATATCAGCGAAGCTGTCAAACTTCAAACCCGGCTGTTAGTCACTGCAAGTTCACGAGAGTCCAAAACATGTGCTTGCAGTGTGAAGGCATTGATCGCGTCTAGTTTGGTCGCGTCGCTCGCAGTGCGGAGACGGGCTGTTTGAAACAGCTGCTCTAGTGTGTTTATGAAGGGAAAAGTAATGGAGCGCTTTAAAGAGACGCGTCTCGTGGTGTGTTTGCTGCTCTTTCTGACGCTCTGCGTGGATTTGGGATTCGAATTCGGACAGAACAAGGACAGCGAGTTCACTTTCCTTCTACCTGCCGGAGCAACCGAGTGCTTCTTCCAAACAGCCATTAAGACCGGCAGCATAGAAGTGGAGTACCAGGTCAATTTTTTAATTGATACATTTAACACGATAACCTATTTAAAGAGAAGCCGGACTAAATAAAGACTCGGCAAAAGTGAGAAATAGAAGTAGGCTAACTTGTCAAAAATGTTCGTGTTTGCTAAGTTAAGAATAGGTTTTGGTTTATCATTTTATTAACACTAACTCTTCTGCATTACATTACAATTTTGCTTGAGAGTAATGACCAGGAAGTAGCAGGACTTTTCCTTTCATTGGTGTATTGGTCAAAGTGCATGAACTACTTACAATGAACAGTTGTAATTTAATTAACAAACACTAGGGTTAATAAATGTATTGCTCATTGTTACATAAGCGTGTTTGATGGGAAGTTCAATATAGTGACAACAAAGTCAATTGCACACTATGAGGACTTGAGCAATGCTCATTCAGTCATCTTTAGATATCACATAGCCTGCTGCCTTTTTAGTTATTCCTGTATAGCCCTGTGTTGTAACACCTTCTCAGAAGCTTGTCTGGGGTGTGTTTTGGAGCCGTCCCGCTTCATGTTAAAAACAGGCACAGCTGCAGGACAGCTGACCCTACCCAGAGCTCTTTCCATGTGCCGGAAGGATCAGAGTGTCTCCAGTGCTGCATGGTTGGTGTTTGCCACACTTTATCTGACGCCAGCACATTGACTCCTCATTGAGCTGCTTTATCAGCTGGTGGAAGATAGGTCTGTCATTTGAATTTGGGGGAAAAAAGGGGACACATGTGAAATCCATAATGTCAGGGGTTGAAGTCTTTGAAAGTTTATCTATGTATGAGAAATGTTGATGTCACAAATCCACCGATGCATCAGTCAATCAGGGAATATCTAGTCTTAGATATAATTTAGCCAATATTTGGTCATTTTGAGATGATCTTCATTGGCCAACTTCTTGGCTGGTCAAAATTTCTCAATTTGTCTGCAAAAATTTATTTTTTTAATTCATAAAAAAAAAATATGAACAAAAACTACTTATTAATATTTGAAAAACTTTCTTCAATCAAATTAAATTGATTTAATTTAACCAATATGCAGAAGAAGAAAAAGAAAAACATTGAGAAATGATATCATAGAATGTGTAACTGTGTGTCTAGGTCAATTAGTCTCTCAAAAGATCAGAACATAATTTTTCTTTATGACATGGCAAAGATAGTTTCTCCCCAAATTTAACTCCCCAAAAACATGATTTATGGGAGTTAGGCCTAAATAATTAATGATATTTGTTAACAAAAAATACTTCATACGTTAAAACGTGTAAGGTGAATATTTTATTACTTTTCACTTAATGGTTGCATCACATGACATTTTTAGAGTGATTAAAGTCACCATGAAATCAAATGGTTTTTTTAGTACTGAATATTGCAGTATTTATTGCAAATAAATTATCATTATTTTATTTAAATTCATGTCCTCATAATATTTTATTAGAATAACTTCCCCTCCCTCTTGCAGCTCACCTCTTCTCTGATGACGTGAGGGCGGGGCAACCTGTCAATCCCATGAGATCGACCAATAGCAAACCACAAGCATCCAATCAATTCCACATAGACAAAATCAATCGCCCTACATTTTTTCTTGTTCGAGAAGCCGTTTCATTTAGATATACAGTGTGAAAGTATTCTCAGAGCTTGACTTTTTCCACATTTTGTTATGTTACAGGCTTATTTCAAAATGGACTAAATTCTTAATTTTTTTCCTCAATTCTAAAAACAATACCCCATAATGACAACGTGAAAGAAGTTTGTTTGAAATCTTTTCAAATGTATTAAAAATATAAAACTAAAAAATCACTTGTCTATAAGTATTCATAGCCTTTGCCATGCCACTCAACATTGAGCTCAGGTGCTCCTGTTTCCACTGGTCATCCTTGAGATGTTTCTACAACTTGACTGGAGTCCACCTGTGGTAAATTCAGTTGATTGGACATGATTTGGAAAGGCACACACCTGTCTATATAAGGTCCCACTGTTAACAGTGCAAGTCAGAGCACAAACCAAGCCATGAAGTCCAAGGAATTGTCTGTAGACCTCAGAGACAGGAATGTGTCAAGGCACAGATCTGGGGAAGGGTACAGAAAACGTTCTGCAGCATTGAAGGTCTCAATGAGCACAGTGGCCTCCATCATCTGTAAATGGAAGAAGTTTGGAACTACCAGGACTCTTCCTAGAGCTGGCCATCCAGCCAAACTGATTGATCGGGGGAGAAGGGCCTTAGTCAGGGAGGTGAACAAGAACCCGATGGTCACTCTGACTGAGCTCCAGCATTTCTCTGTGGAGAGAGGGGAATCTTCCAGAGGAACAACCATCTCTGCAGCACTCCACCAATCAGGCCTGTATGGTAGAGTGGCCACACGGAAGCCACTCTTTAGTAAAAGGCACATGACAGCCTGCCTGGAGTTTGCCAAAAGGCCCCTGAAGGACTTTCAGACCATGAGAAACAAAATTCTCTGGTCTGATAAAACACAGATTGAACTCTTTGGCCTGAATGGCAAGCGTCATGTCTGGAAGAAACCAGGCACCGCTCATCACCTGGCCAATACCATCCGAACAGTGAAGCATGGTGGTGGCAGCATCATGCTGTGGGGGTGTTTTTCAGTGGCAGGAACTGGGAGACTAGTTAGGATCGAGGGAAAGATGTATGTAGCAGTGACATCCTTGATGAAAATCTGCACCTCAGACTGGGGCGAAGGTTCATCTTCCAACAGGACAACGACCCTAAGCACACAGCCAAGATAACAAAGGAGTGGCTATGGGACAACTCTGTGAATGTCCTTGAGTGGCCCAGCCAGAGCCCAGACTTGAACTCGATTTAACATCTCTGGAGAGATCTGAAAATGGCTGTGCACCGACGCTCCCCATCCAACCTGATGGAGCTTGAGAGGTCCTGCAAAGAAGAATGGAAGGATCTGCCCAAAAAATAGGTGTGCCAAGCTACCAATACTTGAGGCTGTAATTGGTGCCAAAGGTGCTTCAACAAAGTATTGAGCAAAGGCTGTGGATACTTACGTAACTGGAATGTTGAGGGGAATAATGAATTTAATCTATTTTGGAATAAGGCTGTAACATAACAAATGTGAAAAAGGTGGAGCACTGTGAATACTTTCGGGATGCACTGTACATCTCAATAGGAAAGAAAAGACATGCTGAATTGAAATTATCCTTAAAAATAGTGCAAACGTTTTTCAAAACCATATGAAACCAACATTTCTAAGAACTTTGCACGTCTTTTAAAATAGATTTTCTGTGGCCACTTTTTTTCATTGTGTAAAAATATTCATTAATTAGGCCTATTTAGTTTTTGGTTTCTGTTTTATATTGACTTTAATACATATTGACATTATTGTTCTTATTTTGCATTCATTGGTGCACATTATTCCAAAGGAAGGATATTTGTCTGAATAATATTTCTTAAAAAAAAAAAAAACTGAAATAAATGATGTCATGAAGTCCTCTTTTTACCATACATTTATCTATAAAAAATCCCCTCATTGAATGCACTTATACCAGTCAAATATCTGGAAACTATGTAGGGTTGGACTTGATTTTGTCCATGGGTAATTGATTGGGTGGTTGTGGTTTGCTATTGATCGATCTCATGTGATTGACAGGTTGCCCTGCCCTCACTGCATGGATAAATCATTTGTAGTAGTAAATACTGCAATTTTCCATAAAAAAATATTTTCAATTTTGATAGCATATTAACCCTCTCATAACCCTGCGTGTGTGCAGGTGATTGCAGGCTCAGGGCTGGACGTGGGCTTCACTCTGATCTCCCCCGGCGGATACAGATTGGTCTCTGACTTCAGAAAATCGGACGGCATCCACACGTAGGTTTCACATCCTTTGGTGCGCCGAGCTGAACCTTCACACATTTATTCATATGCAGTTAGTTTCAGACTGTCATAACTCACCAAATTTGCATGTCCTCTGCTGCAAATTTGCATGATATCTGCAACGCTGACAGTGACCACATCCAAAATGAATTGACTGAAAAAGTTGCCTGTTTACAGAATCGGATGCTTTAACACGGTCAACTGAAGAGGAAGGTGCACTTAAAGGCATGGTTCACGCATGAAATGAAAATTCAGTCATCTTTTGCCTCATGTCGTTCCAAACCTGTGTGACTTTCTTTCTGCTGACGAACATAGAAGACATTTTGAAGAATTTTGGTAACCAAAAAGTTTTGGATCCATTGAATTATGGACAAAAAATTCTCAAAATATCTTCTTTTATCTTATAATCTAACATGTCTCTATGTCTTACAGTCATGATGTGCATTAGAGTAATGTTTCTGTGTATCTGTGTCAGGGTGGACCCCACTGAGGAGGGCGACTACAGGATTTGCTTTGATAACAGCTTCAGCCGCGTTTCAGAGAAGATGGTGTACGTGGAGGTGATCGTGGATGGACCAGAGGAGGAAACTGAGGATGAGGAAGACTGGGCTGCTCTGGCCGAACCGGAGGACTCGCTGGAGTACAAACTGGAGGATATCAGGGTACACCAGTCAAATATCTCTTCATTCGGTGAAAGGGATTTCAAAAGAGAAAAGTGAAAGAGAGTCTAGGATTGGATTATTATTACAGTGATTTTTATGTTTCTAGCATGTCATATGTTTGGCAACAGTTCTTCTAACCCTAATTGATGGAGCGTGTAGCTTTTCATTTCTTAAACAACCATGTAGGAAGACACATCGTGGCCATATTCCAGGATGACAATGTCAAGATTCATCAGAGTCAAACTGTGAAAGAATTGGTTGGTTGATTAATCATTTTGATCTTGACCAAAAATTGATGCACCTCTTGATGGAAATAAATGTTGTGATGTTATTTCCATCAAGAGATGCATCAGTTTTTGGTCAAGATCTAGTATTGACAATGCAAGAGTCAAGCACTCTGTAAAGTCTCCTCCAGCACATCCCTAAGACTTTTAATTAATTTAATCATTAAATCACAATCTTGTCATCCTGGAATATGGCCATGATGTGTCTTCCTACATGGTTGTTTAAGAGATGAAAAGCTACACACTCCATCAATTAGGGTTAGAAGAACTGTTGCCAAACATATAATATGCTAGAAACATAAAAATCACTGCAATAATGAACCAATCCTAGACTCTTAAGCATGTATTGCCTATTTAAAACCAATTTTTTTTGTCCAGGCAGTGTATAATTTGTGTATCAAATACGATAGCCTACAGTAGGCTTTATAGGGTTAAAGAAAACCCACCAGGCTGGTATTTGTAATTTATGGTTGAATACCATTAAGAAAATTATTTGCAATTACATTTTTCCTCAAAGGTCAGTTTTGCTCATTCGAATGTCATGCTTTGGTTTTTTATTTGTTCCATGGCTTCTGAAGTGTTTTTCAAATGTTGTACTGTGACAACCTCACTGCAACCAAAAACGTTTTGCATGAAGTTGTAGCCGCATTCGTGTTTTCTCTCGCCACACAGGACACAATGGATGCTGTGCACAAGAACCTGGAGCGAAGCCGTCAGCTGCAGACGATGCTGCGGGCGTTCGAGGCACGTGACCGCTACCTGCTGGAAGATAATCTGTGGCGTGTTTCCTTCTGGTCCAGCGTCAGTTTGCTGGTCATGGTCAGCGTGGCCCTCACACAGGTCTACACGGTACGCAGATTATTCAGGGACACACACAGAAGCCGCACATAGCATGAACTGCGGGGAAGATGCCGGAACACTGTATGAATGGATTCTGGAAATGAAGACGTGAGGAAACTCTCAGGTCCAAAAATAAAGAAAAACCCCTCCAGTTTATGTCAGAATGAAATGTTGAAGTGTTTAGAGATAGCAATGAATCTGAAATCCTGGCTTGATTCCCAGTTTTAATTGTATTACTTTAAATCAATTACTCAAATTCAATAGTTTTCATTGATTGTACCATCATTTCATCAGCTGGTGTGTTTGGTTCAAGGATTAGAACTTTTTATTATATTTATTTATTTAATCTATGGAGAAGTGTTTAGAGATATCAATTAATCTAAAATCTTGGAGCTTGACTCCCAGATTTAATTGTAAGACATTTCTTTAGAGCACTGGCAAACACTAAATTTACTTGAAGTACTGTAGCAGCATTTGAATGTGAATATAATTTTGTACTTGACTTTTAAAACACTGTGGTTAAAATAATTTATGAGACTTTTGAAGTGAATAACACTGCAGTAAATTGTGAGTAACATATTTCTTATGGATTTATATGGCTGTAAAATAAAGATCCAAGGGAACGTTTCGCTTTGAATGGTTTTATTATACAGCACATTAGCATCTCATTTGGAACAAATGCAGCTCAGTCATATGTGGAATTGTAAGTGCAAATAGAAAATGATTTTAAAACTCATCTGGGTTATTGATGTCACACTTGAAGTCAATTGCTGACTGCGCTGAGTTATTACTGTACTGTGGGAATCAGAATCACATTGTTTCTAACAATACTTTCAAGACTGCTGCCGTTAATCTCTACAGGTTAATCTGAGGTTTGATTCATTTTCAGTATTTCTAATATCCGTCCATCACCCTACAACAACACACAAATATTTTCATTAAACAACAAGGCTAGTAAAAAAATTCTGTACAACCATATTCATTACAAACTGCCTATAAATAAAGAGTCATGGAGTCTCAACGAAATAACGTGATGCTCAGTTAACGATTCCAATATTCATCTTACACACACCATTAAAACTAATTTATTATTCAGTAGAACTCAGGCACCAGGTCATCTCTTGCAAATCACGAAATTAAATCTCAGAAGAGCCCAACACAGGACTATTAGAAGATTAAAAGGATATTGTCGCTGCATGAAATGTGGCAGTTTGACTCCAAACTTTCACAAATCCAAAAACAAACTCAAGAAAGAAAGTGAAATTATTTGCCGCCTTTCTATATTTAAAGATTCTGGAGTCTTGCAAACAGATCTGATTAACTGACTTCTTTTCATGTGTGTTCATGCTTTGAAGTTTGCTTTGGTGTTTACTTGCAAAACATTTAATATTTGATATCAGTAATCGCCAAATACTTCATTAGACTGCTGACTTAGAAGACTAAAGTTAAACTCTAAAACTTCAAATTCTTCAAAGTTTTCCAAGTCCCTTTGGAAATAGTTCTGTAGCAGTGACCAAAACATCAGTGGTGCACAAAGTTGAACTGGTCTACTACTTTGATTGAACAAACAGCATGCTGGAACTATGTGTGTGTGTCTGTGTTCACAAATGGAGCACAATGGTTGGTTTAAAGGTCATAATGCTTCTTACCATAGGCCACAAATCACCTGGCTAAATTCCCAGTAAAGAACTACACTTCCCATAATCTTAAAAGGCCAACCCATCAATTGGTTGCTCTGATCAGAAATCACAAAAAAAAAAAAAAAAACTTCAGCAGTGAAAAACTAGTCTATTCTTCATCATTAAAATATTTCAACAACTTGGGCCAAGTTGGGTCACATGTGCCTTGTCAACCAATCATATACTGTCTCTGATCTGGCAGGATCCAGCCACTCCCATAAAGCATTGACATCCCTGTAGTCTCTATAGAGTTTGGCAGGGATGACTTATTTTTTGTAGTTCAAAACCTGTAAATGGGTTAGCATTTTAGCTCTTTTGGTTTCATCGTCCTTAAGTCAATGGGTTTTGGTTAAAAGCCTGAAATAAGGTCTGTGGTGAACAAAAGCTCAATATATTATTACGTTTTACTCAATCACATAAAATAACCTCTTGCGATTTTCTTAAAGCTTTTAATCATGCCGAAACATATAGCAGGTGTTTCTCAAATGGAAGGCTGCATATCTCGGCTGCCACGTCATCAAAAGTCGCTGAAGGCCATCTCCATTTGAAGGATCCTTGGAAGACAAATTTGTTTTAAAGGACACATCGGATGTATCCTTTGTGGCCTTAAATCACCCAGAATACTTTGCACACATTTAAATTCACAAAAATAAACTGATGGAAAGCAAGTCTGTACTGAGCTTGTCTCAGTTTACGAAATATAAAATAATGTTTTCAGACACGAAAGCATAGTTGTTATCTTTTGTTTTGTAAATTAATCACTAACACTAAACTGACAATAATGTAAGCCACTGGGCGACGCCTGTCATTCATGTATTGCATTCATAGAAAGCCAGTTAATATAAAGATTTGTTATACAAAGTATTTTTCCAAAATTAAGTTTTAATTGTGTTTTCGTGCTGTGACCATGGGGGTGGGAACATGTGTGACGTAGCTATGCGCACTTACTAGATTTTCACATTCTAGTGTTTAATTGCTGAGAAGGACACTAGCCTACAAACCTTGCATTTTCGGGGGGGTGCAGCCTTCAGTTTGAGAAATACCCGTAAGCTCGACTCTAAAGTCTACTCACTAGTCGCTTTCACAGCCTTGTTGTTTATAATCGTGCTCTTGCAAACTTTCAGGGAAAATTTTATTTAAGTAAAGACTGAAAGAGTTTGTCGGAAGTTTGTTTACAAGCCTACGTTTAGCTCTTCTGGTGATTGTATTTAGGCTTCAAAATTAATAGAAGTTGTGAAGGTTATCATGATAAACTTTTGTTGGTCACAGATCTTATTTTTTGCAATAATCCAAAAGCCAGTGGAAAAATCCTATTTGTTTTTTGTTGAGGGAACCAGTGTGATGGAAACTTAAGGGATTGATCTACAAAAATACAGTACGTCATCACTGCGTTCAATTTAGAAATATTTAAATTATATTGAATTTATTACTTTAAATCAATGACTCAAATTCAATAGTTTTCATTGATTGTACCATCATTTCATCATTCAGTGCTTCATCCATGTTTTGTTTTTTTGGCTTCAAATCAGTTTGCAATGCTGCAATTCATCAGCTGGTTTGTTTGGTTCAAGGCTTAGAACTGTTTATTTAATCTATGGGGAAAAATACTTCTGGAAACGTAGGTCAACATAAGAAGATGAAACAAGAAATAGCTAAGTAAAATTAAGTTGGCTTCTTTCTATACAAATGATTGATATCCTTAGGAAATGGGCATCAGGTTGTGATGGTGTAGTAGAGCAGCCATACAGTATAGTACTGTGGTCCTCCTCCGGAGCGCTGGATCAGCTTCACCACTGGTTCTCCGGCCGTCGGGGAGGTGGACGTCTGTTCAACAACCGCAACCAAAACCACACATCAGCAGTGAAAATTTAATTTACGTACTGTACAGAGTATGTTTACAGTAACTCAACAGGCTCTGATGAGGAATTGAGTGCTGAGGTTTTCATTATGACTGTGTTCACTGTGTGAAGGAGGGGTGGGGTTAGAGTAATATCTCAAAAGCTGCAAAACCACTTTATTGTTACATAGAAACAGAGGATTTTGAGTCAAAGGCTGTTAAATATGATCCGTGTTTTACTCATAGTCACATGCTGATATTTGACACATCTAAACATCTGACTAATGACTATAGTCATTATTCAGACAGGATCTTCCTTGGTTTTTCTTTTTTTTAACTTCCACTTAGGAAACTTGCTCATGAGTCATGCTGAGAAAGAAAAATCAGCGTTACAGTGGATGTAGCTGTGATGAAGCCATGTGGGTTCTCAATCCTGTTTCTGAGACCTTTAACCCTGCAAATGTGATTCACCATATGCTCATTAAGCTCCTTCCTGATTCACATCACATTTGCTCTAGACAGTATCTTATGCCCGATTAGATTAGTGCATACTAAACATAAATACTTTCTGGTGAATATATAAACTATGATTTTTGGCTAGCCCTTGCGCTATGAATGAGTTTGTGGAAGATCGCATCCAACTTTTTCAATTTGACAGTGAGGGTGCAGGAGTTTTTTTTTTTTTTTTTTTTTTATGTAAATGAATGTATTAGCAATGCATTGTTGTTAGTTTCACTCAAACCTCTTTGTTAACATTACTTAAAACCCTTAAAATTTAACTGAGTTGTTTCTACTATAAATCAGTATTGTCCATGTTTGTTCAGTCAACTTAAAATTGTGAAACACACAAATAATGCGCAAAAATTGTGCAACGCAGCTGCTTACCCTTGATTTGGACTGAAGGATCGAGTCTACTCAATGTGTACACTTCAGGCAGACCCATAGACCACAATGCAACACGATTGTGACGTCACAGCAGATCACGCTTAATTTAGCCCCCACCCACACAACTCTAGTGTGATATTGGAGTTATTTTGACATTTAACCGCATTTACGCTTGTAGCTACCTTAAGCTGACTGTTTTTTCCCCCCACAGTAATAGTTTATTGTGTTATAATTTTGGATTGTTTTGACATAAATCCGAGTGAACGACATGTTAGCGAGGGAAGGGCATTAATAACTGGACTTACACAGAGGCCGGATTTCATACATATAGCACATACTTTTTAAATGGCTGCAAAGTGAGTACTCATTCAAAAAAAGTACCTACTCCAGAGTATGCGATTTGGGACGCAGTCATAGGCCGAGACACCTAAAACGTGCAGTGCTACTGGGAGTCTCCTGAAGCAGGATTGAAAGACACTGGAGTATCATCACACTACATCTGTTACCTTTGATTTATTTCAATGAGAACACAAAGAGGAAGAGATGCATGCTGGGAGAGACATGTCATGGTAAATCGAGGAGACGTGACACAAGGAAACACCGACCACCAGAGCACCAGACCTTTATTATTCATAACACCTTTTATTATCTCACTTCCAATTCTCATTGTGCATTTTGCTCCCAAGTCCATTTTAAACTGCTACACAGGCACTTGACAATTTGTTATTCCAAAAGCATTAAAAAAAGATTGTTAAATATGTCCTCAGTCCCTCACTCCATACAAAAGGACAGAATTATTAGAAGGAGAGACAGGGATCGGGTCACCATAACCTTAAAGACCACAGGAAAGTTACGGCTGCAGTGATTTGGGCTTCATCCAGTTCTTCACAGATGTTGAAGTCATTTGAATTGGGAATAAGATAAAGCTGGATACAATTTCATGGATATAATTTCATGGCTGGATATAATTCAAGCCTTGAATTGACTGGATTGTGAAGAAGGAACAACGGTTGCCATCACTGTAGCCATAACATACAAGAGTAACTCAAGAGAGTTTGGTATTGAAATCCGCAGCTAATTTTTAAGTTTCACCTCATGTCTGACTCAAAGTCTTCAGTTATTTACAGACATATTGTGCTAAAATCAAAGTCACTCCCCCGCTTGCACCAAATACCCATTCCTATCCTCAAATGAATCAAGAAAACTAAACTTGCACACACGTCAATAGAAGCAAACATCACAGATTCTGAAAATCAAAACCGGATCAATAGGAAACCAGCTGGACCGCTTTCACTCTGAATTATGTTCAACTATTATTACCGCAACCGACGGTGCACAAATCTGTCGATAGCGAAAAATATTGTTCTACTCCAATGCAACAGTTTGTGAAATATGCCAATTAACACGAAGACAGATGCCCAGGTTATACATAATTCATGAAATATGTGTGTTAGTACATCAATGACGTCTACATGAAGCCGTTTTGCTGTCAGAAAGTTCCCTGTGTCCGTGTCAAGTTTGAATGGACTGGTTCCATATAGCAAACGCCCCACGACCCCAAATACACCTGCATATACCATGTTCAGCGTCTCCATGTGTGAGTGCATTTCCACTTCCTGTAGCACCTTTTTCCCCGCTCCCTCAAACCCTCATTACTCCCAGCGAAATAAAAGCGTCCCATAAAGCAGATTAATTTAAGTTACAATGATCAAAACGCTAACCTACCAGGTTTGGAGTCGGATGTTACCTGAGACACTATCTTACAGAGCGCCGACGGGTCGTCCCGTCGCCAGTGGTTACCGTGCTTACCGGGATTATTTTCATATACACAAATTATTATTTGTATAAACAGACCATTACAGATATTTGCATACAAACCGCGCCTCCTTCGGCTATTTAAGAAATTCCCGTCCATGAAACTAGAAGTGCTTTTGAGAACCAAATTCCCCAACACAACAGAAAGAGGATGTTGTGTGTTAACATCAAATATGAGTGTCTAGGTTTTTGCAATGTGAACTTTTCATCTGATTGGTTAGCTGCTATGAAGTCAAAATTAACAGTCACGTGGTACTAGGTTCTGAATTATGTGACCCTAGTAGGCGCTGTAGTGACGGTAGGGTTAGGATTGGGATTATGTCGGATTAGCGCAATACAGCGTGTGCTAGGCTCACAGAATTTGGCTCAACACTGGAAATCATGAACATAATAAACAGCCAATTGAACATGGAAAACAATATTGAGAGAATGACATTGGATCAAAATAAATTCCACATAGAATAATGGTAATGGTCATGGTGTCTTATTTCAGCATATCAAGTTAAGAATCAAGAAAACACAGAATGAAATCAAAAAAACATATGAAGAAGTGTGTCTATAACAAGAAAGAGGTCTTCAACCACCCTTCAGTTACCCAAGAACAGGAAGACGACAGGCTAGTTTAACAGCAACTAGCTTGCACAGTGCTTGTATACATCTTATCCCACATTAGGCCACTAGTCAAAAGAAGAGGCATGAGTCGTCTAATGTTGGTTCGTCTACACGAGTTGAGTAGGATACCCCCTGGTGGTCACCTGACCTATGTGAGTGATAAAATGACTGAAAGTTGGAGGCCACTACACCCTTTAAGTCACTCTATATATCTTAACAAAATAATAACAACAATAATAATAATAATAATAATATTTTTTTGAATATTTATGTGCTTAATTTAGACCTGGGCTTTAAAAAGTAGGGATGTGATTAGCAGCGCTGATCAGAGGACAGTTTGAGTGGATTATTAAGGTCTATTGGTCAGGCTGTGTGTGTAGACACGCATGCACATTTCAGTGCAGCTCTCCAGCCCTTCCTCTCAGCCAGAGTACACTATGGTACCCAGCACATGGGTCTAGTCTAGCAGGGAGGGCTCGGCAGGGCGGATAATGGTGGGCCGGTTGGGAGCGCCAGGGGGTCTTCTGCTGCAGGAGGAGAAAAGAGTGACAAACAGAGGTGAGACATACCCACAACCACAGGGAAATGATGGAGGAGAAGGGATAAGGAATTAGATGAGGTGAGGCGAAAGGGGGTGAGAAAAACTAGATGAGGCTACATGTGAGAGGAGATGAGACTAGATGAGACGAGGCAAGAAAAGACTAAAGATGAGGACAGTAAAAAACTAGATGAGGCTACATAAGAAGAGATGAGAAAAGACAAAAGATGAGGACAGACAAGACGAGATAAAAAGATTAAAGGAGAAGAGATGTGAGAATAGAAGTGATTAGGAGAGAAGGCTAGATGAGAACAGATGAAGAGAAGGTGAGGCTAGATTAGAAGATCTCTAAAGAAAAAAAAAGACAGAGTTGAGATCAAAAGAGGAATGACAACACTGGAACGTTAAGTAAGAATATGCTGACGAGAGAGAATAACTGCTAGTGAGAGAAGAATGAGAGCTGAAGAAACGTACATCAGTCAAACCTCGCTCAAAGGCTTTGTGGTTGATGTTCAATAAATGTTCACTCCTCTGAGCCTCAGACACCAGATACTCATTCTCACACACACGCGAGAATACATGTCTACATGGAGGTGACACACTGGCTAATGGTCTTACCTGGGGATGCCCGGAGGGATACGGGCGGGGCGGGACGGGATCTGAGGAGGGGCACTGAAAGGATCCTGGCTGCTGTTGCCGAAGGCATTCATTGGCCGAGAGGGAATGGGCGGGGCTACAAAGGCAGGGATGGGGTTAAGAGTGGGCGGGCCTGGTGTTGGACCTCTCACTGCTGGAGGCCTGCTGGGGGGCGGGGCCGATGTAGGCGGTCTGCGCTGTGGGGTGGGGCTACACAGGGCAGGGAAAGAAGAAGTGTAGAATTAAAACAAAAGTTTATGAAGTAAACTCTAAAAGGCATAGTTCACCCCAAAATGAAACTTATTTACTCATCTACATTGTTCTAAATCTCTATACAAAAGATATTTTTGAAAAAAGTAGGCAGTATACAGTCTATATTTATGTATACTAGAAGTCCATTCTAAACAAGGAAAACCACAATAGTGGGAATCGAATTCCTTCCCAGCTAAATGCATGCTGTTCGTGTTCCAACCTCGACTCCGGCATCCAGCTGTCGTTCACGGGCGGAGGCACGGGGGTGGATATGGTGCTGGTGCTGATGTCTCCGATGAGGCTGAGGGCCTCTTTGATGGCATGGTACATACGAAGCATCTCGTCTCTGCGCTGGGCCTGGTCAGCAGACTCCTCCATCAGACTGTTCTGATCTCCTGAGGAGTACAGGTACGCCAGCAGCTCTGAATGGATGAAGTCTTTAGCCTGGGGACAGAAAGACAAGAGAACAGGGGGTGGGGTTAATGAAGACGAGATGATGTTTGCAATACATTACAATCAATACGTTTCAATATTAACTGCTTAAACGGTTGTGCACTTACGCTGTTGATCATGAGATGCATGATAGTCTTGGGCATGAGGTCTCTGATGGTCTTGTTGACGATACCGATGTAGGAGTCCACCAGGTTACGGATGGTCTCCACCTGCCTCTCCAACTGAGGGTCCATGGAGAAGCTGTCGACTGGGGCAGTATCTTCCGACTCCACCTACACACACAATGAATGAATGCATTTTAAAGACTATCAAATTCAAAGTGACCTTCACCAGTGGCTGGTGAAAAAAAAACAAAAAACTTGTTGAGCCTTGATAGTAATGTTCGCCTTAGAAGCATCACCACCACTACTACTGCTACTACTACTACTACTACTACTACTACTACTACTACATCTACATTAATCCGAATACATTTGAAAACGTTTTCCATTTCAAAACGCTCCCAGTCCACACTAGTGTTTTCAAGAGTTTTCCAAAAGTTGCTCATCCACACAAAACATCTGAAAATGCTTAAAATCACCATACTGCACATGCATAAAACATAATAAAAGCTCATGAGATGATACTGCGAGAGCAGACATAATAAAGTTCTCAAGCTATTCTTCTGACACGATCATTTTATGATTCACTGTTGTGTCCAGGTTGCATTCAAAATCATATGGTCTAAAATGCAATGTCATCATGTTTTTCCGCAGGGCAGCAATTGCGAGTAAATCATCTTTGCAGCAATGAAATATGCAGATTCTACAAAGAAACATTTCTCTTTTGCAGCACTACAAAAAGTACTTAGCAGGCACAACAATCCCGGTATAATCATAGATATCTACGGGTACAACATGCGCCACATGACTAAACATGTGTCATCGTTTTCGAAGTCCACGCTACAAAGAGAAAACAGCGTTTTCACATTTCTCCACTTGGGAGAGCGTTTTTAAAAAGCTCCATCTTCAATGACAAAGACGCTGTCTCAGTGTGGACGGAAGGCTAAAACGGAGAGGAAAAAGAAGCATTTTCAAATGAAAACAGTGTGGACAAGGCCTGGTTTCATAATATACACTATTTTTAAAGTTTTAGGTCAGTACGATGTAAAGAATGGATTACTTTTATTCAACAAACATGACAGTAAAGATTGACTTTTCTATTCATAGAAAAAAAAATGTATCCGGGTTCCACAAACATATTAAAGGAGGGGTCTAATGCTGTTTCATGCATTACTTATCCATTTCTGACTTATTTACACTGTCAAAGAGTTGGATTCTCATGCTAAACAAAATGTTAAAAAATTAGTTGGACGTATAATGGATTATTTCTCTGCCAAATACTTTCCTTCAGGATTCGAACAAGTTTCTGAAAGTTTTTTTTTTCAAGTATGGCCCTGTATGAGGTCATAAAGTGCGGAATTCCTTGTATGGGCATTTCTCCCGGATGAGCGCATGCACACATCAACCCTAGCGTATAGTGAATCCAAAGTTATCCAGGGATAATGCCATTATGTATTGTGTGTGTGTGTGTGTGTGCTCATGACTCTTTAGCTCCGCTCACTACACACCTTCACGAGTTCGGCTATTTTCGGAAAGAATCAGTACAGCGTATCGATTCTGGAAGTGTATCGTATACAGTTTATCGTATAAATATGATAAAACTAAAGACTCTTCAGACATATGAAGAATGCAATATTACTCTATAGGTACTCAAGATTAACATGAAATTGGCAGAAACGGTGTGTTATGTACCCTTTAAGCAGCACAGCTGTTTTCAACTTTGATAATAATAAATAAATACATTTCTTGAAGCAAATCATCATATTATAATGATTTCTGAAAGGTCACGTGACACTGAAGACTGGAGTAATGATGCTGAAAATTCACTAATAAATGGGAATGGTTTTACTGTATTTTTGAGCAACTACATGCAGCTTTGGTGAGCATATTCTTCTGGTAGTGTAACGAGTGTCCTGCCATCCATCAATTCCCATTGAATATTCAGTTTGATACGAAATGCTTTGTATCACGAAAGCTAAACGTGTAGACTCTCAACAATGGAATATGGAGTGCTTTACTTTGCATCTGTTCAAAGGAAACACTTGTACCTGATCTTTTTCAGGATAAACGCCCGCTCTGAGAAAAGAGGCCTTCCAGCTATCCATGTCCTCCTGCGAGTCACAGGCCAGATCGATCTGACGCAAGTCCTTGTACACGTTCCTGCGAGGGGGATCGAACACATGAAGTCACCGAACACCAATCACAAATGCACAAATATAGAGAGCTGCAACCAGCCCTGACCTTTGCTCAGTGTTGAAGATAGCAAAAATGTGCTTATTGGACATGAAGCCTTTCTCCACATCTCTGAGCTTCAGGTTGTCCAGAGGAAGCATGTATTTCTTCTCTTTTTCCTATTGGAGCGAAACAAGAGAGGAAGAAGAACAGTCTTATAAACCACTTCACGGTGCATGGTTGCATTGAAAAGTTCTGTATGAGGATTGTTAATTTGTGATCAACAGAAGAAAGAAAGCCATATGGGGACTGACAGCGAGTAAATGATGACCGAATTTTCATTTTTTAGAATGAACTGTCCCTTTAAAGGACCACCAGGTTGCCAAGCCAGAGAGGGGGATGTGAGACAGAGAGAGAAAAGAAAGAGAAGAGGAGGAGTCTGGATTAAGACTAATGCTGCCAACTCGTTCTGTAGAGTTGAGAAGCAGCATCTGGAAACGTTTATGTCTGCACAGCTACGGCCCCAACAGTTACATCACTCAGAGGAACACTTCCCTGCCCCCAACACACACACACACACACACACACACACACACACACACACACACACACACACGCATACACAAACACACAACCCCCCAGTAACCCAGTACGATTTCCTGCAAATTCCAAAGTCGGATCCCGGCTGGAACATTTCAGTGCGCTTGCCACGTCACTTTGCCTCCCCTTTCGTCCCTTTTTACTTGCGTCCCGCTCTTCGTCTCTCCTTTCTCCGTTTACCGCTTGCTCTTTGCTTCGGAAGCCGCCGCTAAAGGAACATTTCTCTGTGTTTTTCGTAAAACAATGGCAAAAAACGAAAACCGCAACTGTATGTGGTTCAGATTGTGAGAAAGGAGCCATGATGGCACAACGGTCCGTATTTCTTTTGAAGAAACTGCAGAGGCCTGGAATATACATTTGCCACGCAGCAAGTGGACATGTGAGTATACCGACTATACGCTTGAAATAAATTCGTAATTAAAGATTATTAAGAAGTAGAATGTTATTCTGACTGGTTTCATCATATTTTAGATTCATAATACATTTACTATAACATTTGTGAATAAGTGGGCCAGTTTTAAATACTTGATTCTTTGTGTGCCTTCATTTCTCGGTATGGGAAGTTCTTAAATGTAAAAATATAAGGTCAGATTTCACCAAAAATTCAGAGGATAGTATATTTTGCATTACAAAATAAACCTATTTTAATGCATGAGAAATGAAACATTTTATTCCACCAAATAATCATTAATGTAATATGTACATGTATTTTAATTTAGATTTTTTTTTTTTTTACATTTCCATCATTTGCAATGACTCTGATTATACTGCATTTCACTTAACAACTGAAATATCAATATTTTTGTTCATATTACATTAAAGAGAATGAGATTTTGATTAAAAATTGCTGTTGAAATGATAAAGAAAAAGTTTTTTTCTTAACGATTATATAACAACTTTCTTTTACTTATGAAATATAATTTCGTATTGCCTTGTTTTAAATAAGCAGTGACCTGAACGGGTATATCAGTGTGTCGGTATGAACTGTTTACTCTCCTCTGCAGTCGTGTGCGGTCCTCGGGGCAGTGACCTGCGGTCCAGCCGCCCTCTTGCCTCCCCCTCGCCTGCCCAGTGTTCAGACTACCTGTTCATCATGCTGCAGCTGAACAGTAGTCCGCACATTGGTTAGGCTGGGCAGGGACACACACACCCGCGCCTCGGCACAAGGACTCTACCATTCGCCACTGGACGGGGGGGATTTTTCATATAAACCAACTCTCTTGGGGACTAAAGTAAGACGTGTACATTAATGCATTTGGCAGATGCTTATATCTAAAGTATCTTACAGTGTACATTCAGAAATGTATGAGCTCCCTGGGTATGGAAACCATGATGTTACCATCACCATGTTCTACCAGTCGAGCCATGAGAACTCTGGAGATCAGCTAATGTTCGCACTCATTTCAAACACATGGAGTTCCGACTTGAGTGGCGCTAGTTAGAGAGGGGGAGGGACTGCAAAAGAGAAATGAAGAACAGATGAATCTCACCTCCTCGTCCTTGTACCAGGACACGGATTCAGCTGACAGGACGAACCAGTACTCCTTGGAGCCGCCTTTCATGATGCTGATGTTGAGGGTTAGCCAGCCTTTACGGATCACCTGTGGGACAGGAGAGGGGGAGGGTGCAGGGCACACCACAAGGGTGGGGAAACATTTATGAGATCCATTCCACACACTTGTTAATTTAACAGTTTTTATTCTGGAAGCTTTTGTCCTATGCTGAACAAACCTAAAAACCCTAAACCTTTGACACTTACCTGCTATTTTCTGGTACCCTGCCAAAACTTTGTTGTCATCACTTCTAGCGACTAACCTGAATGACTAAATAAAGCTTGTTTGTACATTACAGTAGTGGTTCTCAACTGGATTAGGAACATTAAGGTGTGGCCAAATTGGGGAAATTGAATTGAGATTTAACCGGCGAAATGTCCAGTGTTCATTATCAAGAGTGTAGCGATGTACAATGTAAATAAAAACACTGTACATTTTTAAGTACAATCAACTTGGATGTTTAAGTCATTTCAACTTAAATTACATTAAACTGACTTTAGAAATTAGTTGAATCTTGTATAACTATAAATAAATGGCTTAACTTATTCTGATGAGATAAAGCAATGTCATAACTTCTTGATCATATCATTTTTACAGTGTATGAAACAGAACTCGTACAAAGTCCACTTTCAAACCAAGCAGCTTTCTGAATCCGCCACATTGAGAACATGAGAGAAATCTGAGCAGGAAAATCTTTCGCCCTCATACGAAACTCCCAATAGTGTGGATTTAGTTAACTGTCGTGAGTGTGAAAATGTGGACATACAATAACATATTCATGAGTTGAACAGGAAAAGTGATGACTGTAAATTCATAAATAACAGACATATGACTTTTTAGCCTAAACGCATACAACTGCATGCTGTATTAGCATTAGCAAAAACGCAATGCTTATTTGCACTGTATCCTTCACATTTCCCTGCTATCCGAACAGACCTGCGATGTTTAGGTTGTGAATCACCAGTTGAGAACCACAGGACTACAGTAACTAACGTTAATCTGCATGGAGTCAGAACATAAGGCAGCAATAAAAGCTTAGTCACAATTAAACGCTCTCTGAATAAACACTAACAAAACCACTGGGGAGTGTCTTGAAGTCTTGAAATAGAGCAACAATAAAAGTACAAAGGAAAAAATGTGTTGTGCTAGTATTTTTTTCCCTTTTCAAAAGCAAAGTGACAGCAGATGCCGTCCAGACCCAATGGCCTGCCAGAGGAACGGAGGTCAGAGGTCGACAGCGGTATGTTAGGGTCAAATAGGTGAGTTAGTAAAAGCTAACCTACATGCTGGTATACAAGAGAGAACGCCGTTAGTGGTGTTAAATGGGGAAAGACACAAGTGTGCACTCAAGTGTGAAGAAAACCTATTGAACAGGGAGGAATTAGTGAGAAAAGACATTGAATGCGTATTCTAGTTCCGTCCTGGTACTACATCTTTACTTTGTAATACCACACGGCATCAACGTCATTGAACTTATCCCACTACAGAAATAAATATGTACCACAAGCACTTCTAAGATACCATCCCTTTTCTCCCTTTCCGTTTTGCTTTGTTCTCTGTAAAGTCGGAGTGAAACTAGGAAGAGGGGGTTAATCAGAGAGTGCCAACAGAAAGAACACAGACATAAAACTAATAGCACAGACTACTTAGATCGTTTGCCTTGTTGGGGAAATGCCATCAACCTTCTTAAACCTAGAAACCTGATAACCATCTCTGAGAGGGGGGAAAAGCCAGAAGAGATTGATAAGGTGAGAAAAACACCAGGACAGTACGGCTCGGGCATCTCGTGTTAGGAACGTACTTTAGCGACCCGAACAAATGGCCACAAAAACGCTCTCAAATATCTTTTCATTAGACAGAAACCCAGCAAATATCTGCGGTCAGAGCTTGACTCGGGCTCTGTATTCTCTAACATGGATCCAATTTCCCTTTGCCGCCCACAACTGGAAGAAACGAGAGCATGACCCTATTTTCCGTTAGTGTTTGGATTTCTCTGCTCCTCCACGTCACGCATTCTGACTACGGTCTCTCTAACTTACACTAATTAATCCTGATTATCAACAAGTTAATAAAACAGTTGGCAAAATATGATCAGCTATCTTATTAAACAGAAATCTGTTGATATAGAAGGGGTGATTTTGAATTAAAGATGAGATGATTACCTGTGAGAGGCGAATGTTAATTACCTCAACAGAAATCCCCCAATTAACTTTGCCCCAGAAAGGATTTCTCTAAGGTTGAGCAGTTAATTTTGTAAATGAGAGTCGATTGATTAGTAAAAGGAACCCACTACTGCCACATTCTGGCCATTACTGGCACATCAAGGAGGGAGAGAGAGAGAGGGAGAGAGAGAGAGAGAGAGAGAGAGGGAGAGAGAGAGAGAGAGAGGGAGAGGGAGAGGGAGAGGGAGAGGGAGAGAGAGAGGGAGAGGGAGAGAGAGAGAGAGAGAGAGAGAGAGAGAGAGAGAGAGAGAGAGAGAGAGAGAGAGAGAGAGAGAGAGAGAGAGAGAGAGGAGAGAGAGAGAGAGAGAGAGAGAGAGAGAGAGAGAGAGAGAGAGAGAGAGAGAGAGTAACTAAATTCCAAACTAAATTCCAAACAAATGTTATGGTAGGGCTGGGCAATATATTAATTATTCAAAATAATTTCACTAGAGGTATACAATTAAGCAACAGCTAATATTATGCTGATTTAAAACACTTTTATTTGTCCATTAAAGGGATAGTTCACCCACAAATGAAAATGCTGTCATTATTTACTCACCCCCCAAAATTGTTCCACACCTGTATGCATTTCTTTCTTCTGCTGAACACAAAAGAAGATATTTGGAAGAATATGGGTAACCAAACAGTTGATGGGTCCCATTGACTTCCATAGTAGGGAAAACAATGGGGTCCATCAACTGTTTGGTTCCCAACATTCTTCAAAAGAAAGAAATGCTTACAAGTTTGGAACAAACTTGCACAGAAAGTGACTTCATACGTCAAAAAAGCAAGTTTTGCTTTTTTCGTAAGTTGAATACGGAAGGTGGTCTGACGGAAGCTAGATATTTTACATTATAACAGGTTAATTATGGATTTTTTTTCTTACACAAACCCGTCGATTTGCTTCAGAAGGCTTTTATTAACCCCCCGGAGCCGTGTGGAGTATGTTTATGATGGATGGATGCACTTTTTTTTGGAAATTTTGGGCAGTCATTACAAAGCTTGGATTAGCCAGGACATTTTTTTAAATATAACTCCGGTTGGATTCATCTGAAAGAAGAATGTCATATATACCTAGGATGGCTTGAGGGTGAGTAAATCATGGGGTAATTTTCATTTTTGGGTGAACTATCCCTTTAAGGGCTTTACTTTGAGATGGTAAATTCAATTAATCTCAGTGAATCAGTTCAAACTGCCAGTTTCATTAAATTATCTCGGAATTAATGATGCTCACGCTTTAATTACACTTTTAGTGCTTACTTTTGAATCTTGAAGAATGGCTGTTTGGATGCAATGATGTTGAATATTGTTATCGCGTTTTTTTGTATTATTATTAATATAGCCCAGTCCTACCTCAAAAGTGATGTTAATATGAAGAAAACTAATAATTTTGATTAGCGCTTCAAAAATTTTTTTTTTTAAAAATACATTCATTCATTAAAAATGCACACCACAAAAAGAAAACTCAAACACACACCACATGTTATCTTGGGTTTGAGTTTGACTCCCTAGTATGATTGGATGTTTTTTGGACCCACCCACCCACCATATGCCCATGACGACGAAGGGGCTGATTCTCCACAAGGCAAACTCTGCTCACCCAGCCTGGGTCGCCAGGACTCACATCCAGCAACAGGACAACCAAGGCCTCCATTTCACTCATTTATAAAAAAAGAATTCATTAAAAAAACCCTGCAATATTCTTTCATGCAAAAACAAAAACACTGCACTGTGAAATTGTCTCAATATAAATGGTTAGTAATGTTCTCTTGGTTTAATTACAAGAATTACCGAATGTTAGGTGATGCCACTAATTACAGTGTGCATTTTATGGTGGATTTTAGGTCAGTTACTGATTACTAGTAACTGCAATTGAACAGCTATGATTTATTTTTTTATTCCACGTTCCACCATTGTGGTTTTCCACCAGACTATACCTTCTCGGCTTCGCCTTCTCTCAGGCCACCTAGCTGCAGAGTGAAAGAAAAATCATCAGCTTTGTAACTCTCGCCGTCAAGTCTGCACACAGACATCCCGCCCACACTGATAATTATGAGTTGGTGGACCTGTTACGGCCTCAGTTCTCCTGACTGGACGAGCGCTGATGACCTTTAACTGGGTGTGGCTTGTAGGTTTGTGGTACTTACCATTATTTCACCCTGCAGTGATAGGGAGGGAGGGGGTGGGGGTAAGTTTTGGGTAGAATAAATGGGAGACAAAAAACAAGCAAAGCAAGAAAAGGAGGACAATGTAGGAGGACGTATTAGAAAGACATGTTTGTCAAATGGAAATGAAAAGGTTTGAAAGGGACAAGAGTGTGATGGAGAGAGAGAGAGAGAGAAGAGTTATAGCGAGAAAAAAGTTGGGGAGACACAGCAGACACAGTAGAGAGAGAGAGAGAGAGAGAGAGAGAGAGAGAGAGAGAGAGAGAGAGAGAGAGAGAGAGAGAGAGAGAGAGAGAGAGAGAGAGAGAGAGAGAGCAACAGAACAAAGTTACATGCAATTAGATTAACTGACAGTACCACAAATCAGAATTATCTAATAGGTTGTGTCATTGTCACGGTTGGACCCATGCACATTCTGAATTACACTTCAAAACAGAGAGGGGAAGTTTGCATTAAATTAGGGCAAGACTGAAACAAATAAAACAATGCACTGATTATTCAGTTGTCATGCGTCAGTGTTACTAGCAAGCTAGTATTGCTGTGATGCTAGTGAAAGCACAGTTTCTCAAAAGCAGGGGAGGAAATTAAAGGGAATGTCCCTGTCTAATAACACAGCGTACTTTCTAGTTGCTTATGTCATTTCCACTGAAACCTTCACACACGGCAAGCTCATCAGGCTCTTTCATGTTTCTAACTGTTACTCTGCAGTACAGAGAAATGTTCATTCAAATGAAACAGCACACAAATACTAACAGTGTCCTAACCAGGTGTGACAAGATTATAGCTGTCCTCACAAATTATGACATGATGCTTCACAGTAATAGCCGTATTTGATTTATAATACAGCTCATGACGTCAATTTGTAGACCAACCCGGAAGGCTAATAGACCTTGGCTTCCTTCGGAAATTTCCCACAGGTTTTTGATTTCTGAGTAAAATAAGGTACTTCACATCATTTATTTTGCAGAAGTCTTTTTTTAATTACTCAAAGCTTGAAAAAACGTCCAGGTTTTAGGACTTTAAACTAAACAACATTCTGTATAGTTATGTAGATTTGGATTTTGGACCAATAAAGATTAACAAAAAGTCCTTTTGCGTGTTGTGGTTGGTAAAGGCAAAAACTAATGGAAGCCATAGGCTTTATTGCTCGTTGTTTTTGTCGCACCTGGTAAGGACACAGTATAAAAGGGTGTAGTTGATGACACGTATAAGTGATAGAGGCCTTGGGGAAACATATTGTTCAGTTTTTGATCAAAGGAGGTAAACTAAAAGGGTTGCTGTGTAAGGGATTCCTCAGGGTTTAGTGTTAGGCCCTTTTGTGTTAAACTGGAATGGTGGAGGGAGTGATGATGTTGGAGCGAGGGATGTGGGGAAAGATAGATTAATATCAGAGTGGACTTAAGAGCATGTGGAAGCAGAGAAAACTGTACCTGGTTGGGAATGGCCCTCTTCTTGTTGACAATATTCCTTTGCTGAGCGCTGCATGTGGGGGAAACACGAGAAACAATGATTACATACTGAATGCATGCTGCTGTCTGTATTGTTAGAATAGCACAACAGTAAAACAATATCTGTGTAAACCTCCTTGGCGCTCTGGGGGAGGGGTATGGGCGATCCTGCCACTGAGGCAGGAAGATGGAAGGGGCGGGAGGTGAGATGGGTGGTCTGATTAACATCTGTCTAAATGTAGCTTGGTGACTGTTGTTGCCGTACCCAGGTATGGTACCGTCATCCATCCATCTGAAGTCAAGACTGAAAGTGACGGCATGAGAACCGTTAACAATGGTGCCCTGACAAACTCACGGCATGCGCATGGGGGCACACGCAAGACGAGCAGGGTCAGACAGGCTTGATGCTGCAGGCTAGCTTTGCCTAAACTCTTGAAAGCTCTAAAGTAACCAACTGAGCATGCAGAGATTTCACATGCAAGTCTTTAGTTGTACACTAGCTGTCTGGGAGGTCAAAGACATGCACTAATAATTTTAGAGCACTTAAGTCATGTCCAACGCATTACCCATAATGCACGGGCAGAGGGACTGAAAATAATTTTAGTCCACTGCACTGACAGTTCACAGGAGATGCAGTCCAAAAGATGTTTTAGGGGGTTAAAAACATCCTGAAAATACCTATACAATTTTTCTAATTATATAAAATGCATCTAAATATTGTTTTTACATTTCAAATGCCCCAAGAACATCACAGAGAAGGTAATATTGCTTGGGGATGTCAAATGTACTGATGCTCCCAAACCATGTTGAAACAAAAAAATAAAAATAATAATAATAATAATAATAATAAAAAAAATAAATTAGCCAGTATTTTATATATGAGTTGTTTGAGACACTGCAACTTATAATGTAATAACTGGTCATTGTTGTAATAAGATGTTCATAATGTAATATTTTTCTCAAAGCGTAATAAAATCTTGAGCTCATAATAACAATTTTTACATTATGAGAAATGTATTGTCATTTTGTGTCATATTGCAATAGCTTTTAAAACATAAAAAAATATTGGTATTCCCCTTCAGTACATTTTTATAAATCTAATCTTAAACTACCTGCGAAATTCAAAAGATTTAAATATGCAATTATTATTATTATTATTAGATTTTGTAGGCATTTAGATTTTTAATATGCAGTGTAAAGGAATACCAATGCTTTATGTTAATACAAATATTTAAATGTTGCATTTCCCAGGTAGTTTAAGACTGGATTTAGATTTTTTTTTCAATGTACTGTAAGGGAAAACTAATATATATTTTTTTATATTTAATAGCTATTACAATTATGACAGTATATTTTTGGTTTATAATGTAATATATTCCTCAATGTAAAAATTGTTCTTACATTATGAGCTCAAGATTGTATTACATTTTGAGAAAATTATTACATTATGCACATTTTATTACAATAATAATGCAATACTTATTACATTATGTGCAGCTATTACATTATGAGTTGCTACAGACACTCATTATATTCTGCTTTGCTCTAAGAAATAAATGTGGTATTTTATTAGAAGTAAACATCATGTGAAAAGGTCAACTGTGGTTGGTTTCATGTTGGCCACATGGCCCATTCCTGTCTAAGTGAGTCTAAATAAACTGCACTGCGGAACAGACTGAAAGTCTGGATGCGCAAGACTAAAGCACTGCTGAGGTTAGGGGTCAAACTTTCAAGTGAGAATTAAAACCCAGAATGTGCCGCACAGGATGCTACACATACTTTGCAAATCCAATGAAGTCCTCATGGTTGGTGTTGATGTATGACAGCTCAATGTCAATCAGCAGAAGGACCTGGGGAAGACAGTTTTACACAATGAGAAAATGAAACTCAAAGTGATAAAAGTGGATCTTCTCTCGTTGCTCTCGCACCTGGTCCTTGGTCTTGCCTTCTCGCTCTCTGACGTAAGTAGTGACGATTCTCTCGGTCTCTTCTCGCAGTCTGGGGTAAGAGCCTAGCTGTAGGGGGAAAAACACCAGATAGATGCAGGCATGTACACATAGCCACACGCACACGTACAGAATCACACACACACACACACACACACACACACACACACACACACACACACACACACACACACACACACACACACACACACACACACACACACACACACACACACACACACACACACACACACACACACACACACACACACACACACACACACACACACACACACACACACACACACACACGTTCTGTAACATGAAAGTGGTAGGAGCTAACCACAGACTCTGGTTGATGTGAGGACTAGTTTTAGCTAAGCCACCATGCACAAGAGAGAGCAGAAATGCAGACGCTCACACTTACACCCACAAGCATGCAGATTTGGCCATTTCAGCAAGTTGTGCACGTAAGACAACATTCACTCCCAGCTAGGAATATACGTGAATGAATAAATGAAGTTCTAAGGTGCAGTAAACCAAATTTAAGGGATGATGTTACTAGGGTTGGGAATCGAAAACTGGTTGTGAATATGACTTTAAATGACTGACTTAAATGAAAAATTCAAAACAAATTTTGCAACAATGACACAGTTATAACTGAATTGAATCATCACTGACTCAAAGTGAATAACAGTAATTACAGCTGTAATTCATTTCTGTAATAATAATAATTAATTACATTGTTGACCCTTCCTTTACTTCTTAACTCACCCTTAAACCACAAAACCTGTGCCTAACCTTACCCATATCACACCTCAATAGCAGCACAAGTGTTTTACAATACAACATTGCCCCTTGTGAATGGATAAATGTATATAAATGTATACATAGTATTTAATTTATGTTACAATATAGTCAGGATCATTAATTTGGTTCAATTCTTCACGATTTCCATCCCTAGTTAATAAAACTTGTCAATCTTAAGTGATATAATTATTTTGTGTTAACAAATATGTTGTGAATTGCAGGAAATATTTACTTTTTAAGGTGAAAAATCATGCAAATACTCCAAATCTGAGAGTGAAACAGTGAAAAGAAGGAAAGGATGTGAAAATTTAAAAGAAAATTAAGTGGGACATTGGGGAGGGTAGACAGAACCAACAGAAGTATTGCACTGCGGTTCCTCCTACGACCACAAGATGGCAGGTGACCACTTCTTTGTTGCTATGACAACAGCGGCAGCCTTTTGGTCTGGAGCAGTTGGCAAATCGTCTGTCACTATGTTTTTTTTTTTTTTTACTTTTACAGATAGTGGTTCGGGTTAACTGATGCTCTACTAAAGCAACAAAGAGCAAGAGAAGGTGATGTGGCACTGTCAATCACTGGAACTGGGGCTCTTAAGCTGATTCAACTTAGAAACACCCGTTTTTTCCAAGCAATCTGGATGCAATTTGTTGGAGTCACAGGGACTATGGAAATGTAAGGCTCATTATGGAACAGAACACCAACTTCGGACATGAGTGACATGAACACATTCCAGACACACACGATGGGTGTGGTGAAGAGGGCGAGGCTGATTTGACACAGGTGGAAAGCTGATAGGGCAGGGGGGCGGCAGCGCGCGGAAATGGAGGAGGAGGAGTTTTTTGTTTTTGGGCTCTGGCTCATCTCGATACACTCCTGGTTACCTTGTTGGCACTTTTCCTGACGAGGGTGGTGAGTTCGGACACCACCAGGTCCACACATTTCAGGCTGGGTTCTTTCAGTTTGCGGATCTGCTTTTTCGCTATAGTCTCAAAGGCAAGGTCAGGGGTGAACAACCCCGTTCTAAAGGGGTCAGGTTGATGCCGTTGGGCGGGTGGGGGGGATGATGGAGGTGTTAAAAGAGGACGGAAAAAAAGAGAAAGAAGGCAGAAGAGAGGATGGAGAAGGGGAAGAATAAAAAGAGAGGCAACTTTTAGTTGATTAATCATAGCTTATCTATTAACAGATACAAAGTGAGGTCCAAAAGGGGGAGCCGCAGGTTTTCACATCCATGAATTATGAGTTATGCAGTTTTGCACCACAATAAACATACCCTAGAGAAAAGCCTGTTCAAGTCTAAAAGATTTGGACAAATATTCACACCGAGTCCAATGCTACTACATAGTATAAAAAAATAAACATTTTAAAACTATTAACCTAGCCTTTAAAGATTCATCGTTTTGGTTGAAACATTTTGAAATACTGGAAATCCAATGGTTTACATGACAGATCTTTTCTTCCGTATTGTGACGTACATCCGACTGAAACGGTTTATCAGAAAAGAGAACATGTAGGGTGGGGACTTGCTTCTATGCATCGGTTGTTGATTGAATTTTGTGGACGTTGCTCTCAAAAGTGGAGGCAGGGGTGGGTTTAAAATGCACTAAATGATTGGAGACGACCTGAATACGTCCGTCGTTTTCATCGGAAGGTCCAGTTTTGACATTTTGTTTGAACATTACGAGCTCCAAAAAAAATTGCATTTAGAAAATAGATACGGTTTATTTGAATGTCATGCCGACTTTAATAGCTCTGTCCAGCCAATGCGGGAAAAAATAAAATACCATTCGACTGAATCTACAGCACTATGGAGCTGACAATCGGCAGTCTATGTTGGGAATAAGAAAGAAAGCGAGAACAAGACTTTGCGCACACACACACACAAAAAACACGCTAAAATGTGTGCACGCAAAAAACACAACATACACAACCAGTAGAGTCCAATTTGTGGACAAATTACACTTGTTCTTTGTAATTAATCAGCCAAAATGACTAAACCATCACCAAACCAACAAGTTATTGATTTAAATTGGTGAAAAAAGATCGAAAACATTTAGCCTCCAACTCATGAGTTAACAGTTTAAATTCTTATTTGCTTATTTGACTTATTTGCTAAATAGTAAGGCATTACTTTTGTCACGTTCGACTCGACACAAACCAAAAACTGTTACTGAGACGTGTGTTTGCCCTAGAAAGTACGCTAAACTTTTTGAGACTTGTGAGACTGTCTGACGGCTCATATGACAATGTGCAGTTAAAGAAGCACATTTTGAGTTGTGTTGTAATGTTAGCCACATCTGTTTCGTGGTTTTGTTCAAGTTTGTTTCCATGTCTTTTATTTTGTAGTTTTCATAGTTATGTTTCATGCTCCTGTTTGTCATGGGTCATGTTCTGATTGGTTCCTTGTTTCATGCATCATGTTTACATTGGTTCATTGGGTTTCTTGTTAGTTGTGTTTCCATTGTTGTCGTGTATTGATGTCGTAACCTGCTGTCAGTGAGTCCAGTGTTGTCAAGTCAGGTTCACGTTTATATTCATGTCTGTTATATTCTCAGTCAAGTTTACTTCAGTCAATGTCTTTTGTTCACAGTGGAACGTTCCCACCCTTACTTGATATGTATTTTGGACTTGGAGTGAACGAGCCTCAATAGCCCTAACATTCAATTTTGACCCTTGGCTACAGAGATTCAGCAGGATGTTGCGGACCTCTGGCTCGTCCCTTTTAGACCAGCAGATGACCAGAGAGTGTCATTCTCCGTTCATCCCTTTATCACAAGACCGTCACAACACCCCAACTCACGACAGCAGAGCCAGCAGGCAAGGCAGTTGGGGGGGCCGAGGGGGTCACACCGACACGCAAACACACTCCCCGAAGACTATCGCTCAACCTCTAACTGTCCCTCTGTGCTTTTGGCTGAAAGCACAGTCTGTTTGTCTCAGGTGTAGTGTGACCCCCTCACTGGAAGCCCCCCTGTGGCCAGGCCGGGGTACTGCAGTACCTTGTTGGTGCACTGCCTGAATGTGTTGATGAGCTCCTGAATAACCAGATCGATACATTTCAGACAGGGCTCTTTCAGCTTAATGATCTGCTTTTTCACGATGGCTTCAAACGCCAGATCTGGAGTGAACAGCCCAGTTCTGAGAACGCACAGGACAGACAGACAGCAGGACGTAAGAGGACGGAGACAAACAGTGAGGTGAAAGAAAACAAACAACAAAAGTGCCAAAAAATAACTCAAAGACAAATATTTGAGACAATGACGTGAAAATTAAACACAATAGAATATTTGAAGGTGAGGTGGAAGGAAAGAAGAGGATAAAGACATTGGTTTAGCTCACAAAGACTAGAAACTGAATCCTAAATAATAAACGGACAGATGTGCGTGGCTTGCTGTGGGGAAAAAGAAGTCAATTAAACATTTCAGAGACAAGATTCCTCAGTGATTTTAAGAATCACTTCAGGCCATGCCCTCATGACAGTTTTTGCGGTCACAGACGAATATTTGAGGGTCTCACAAGAGATGCCCAGATCGCAGCCTAATTGATGCTCACTCCGATTGCAGAGATGTGGTAAGCATGAGTAGAAATGCCATAGTCAAGACCAGCTCATTTGAGTCAGAGTCAAGAAAAGGGTTGAATCCGACAAGATATGCTCCCAAGTCCATTGAGTCCAAGTACAAGACCACATTTGAATGGTTTTGGTCTTGGTCATCTATTATGAGACCATGACTATATTTTCATTGTCTTGGTCCTTGAGACCAAGATCACATTTTCACGGTCTTGGTCTGCGAGTTCAAGATCATATTTTCATGGTCTTAATCCTCAAATCCAAGATCACAATTTTAAGGCCTTGGCTTTTGTCCTCGATTCTGAGCCCAAGACTACTTCTTTCATGGTCTTGTGCTCAAATCTGAGAAGAAGACCATACTTTCACATTATTGTCTTAGTCCTTGAGACACTGACCACAATATTATGGTCTTGGTCTTTGTCCTTGATTCAGAGTTCAAAACCCTATATTCATGGTCTTGGTCCTTGAGTCTGAGTCTAAGATTATATTTTCATGGTCTTGGTCTTGGTCTTTGACTTGAATGAGCTGGTCTCAACTACAACAGTAGTTAAACAATGTGATCTGAGCCAGATTTGAGCCAACATTGATGCTGTAATGTTTTCAATCATGTTTAATATTTCCGCCCCATAATGAGCAATTACACCGCGAACAACGATGTGCTACAAACCATAATAGAACAAAAAATGGTGGAGAGAATTAACAATATTTTCCTTTGCCATATTTTCTTATGGAACTAATATACAAAATTGTATTATTTAATGTTTGTGAATGTTTCGTTCTTTATTTACCATTACATTATTTCTGAATGTAATAATAAAGTGTGACTTACACACCATTGCGACTTACCTATGTGTTTTTCGCTCAACAATGCAATTTTGACCTGGTGCGACTTTAAAAAAAAAAAGGTCTTGTGGGAAAAAAAAGAGTGTGATGACATGCAGAAAATACTTTAATGCGGCAGTGTTACTGATATATACAGACTGACAAATGTAATTTGTAATACTTTAATTATTTTTAAAACAAGACAACTGATAAGAAAAACATGTGGCGTGAGCAGTAAAGCAATTCTGGTAAATGTAGGGCTGCCCCCAACTAAAGACTATTAGTTGTTGATGCAAGCCATTATTCAACTAAATCACATGTTTATATTAATTTCATTACTTAAATACTGAGGAGAATACTAAACCATAATGAATGTTTAATATATATAGGCATAATATAGCCTATTCTGCGCTCAAGTGCACGCATAAAGCTTGCTGCAAAGCACCGGCAAAAGTAATGATTAAGAATGTGTCAGAAAAAATAGCAAGAACATTATATAATGATAACATTTCAATTATATTACTGGTGATTTCTGAGCCAGTGTTGACGATGCAGACTCATCTCTGCAGTACTGAACGCGCCTATAGAGAGAAATGCACCTTTCATACGGATGACATAATCAGAGTTTTTGTATTTGAATTGTTTTGTTTAAAGGTAGACATTTCAAGCTTTCTATGGATATATTTCTCATGTCTGTGAGGCAAGTAGCCTATATACTGAGTTTCAGTACATAGACCGAGACGGCAGAAAGCGCATCCTGTTTATTTTCTTTATTTTAACAAAGACACAATGTTTTGTTGTTATTGTGAGTTTACACAAATAAAAGAGCCTTTGCAGTTTCAAATGATGTATTACTCTAATCTGTATGACCAACATGACAGAGTATTTTAAGTTGTTCCCATTGTTGTCAGGAAAAAATGCAAGTTATTGCGCCTTACCATAGGACATGGCCTTACCATAGGACATGAAAGAGGAAGAAAGTGTGTGATTAGAGTGAAAGAGAGTGGGATTAGTCAGTGAACAGAGGATATAAGAAGTGCCGTGGCTTTCATGCCACCGTATGGCCTGCAGGGCTGACAAGCGCCTGCCGTCAATGGGACACCACTTGCCTGACACCATGGACGTTCTTAATGGCGTGACTGATTTCTCTCCGGAGCTCCTTCTCATCAAACACAATCTGAAAGAAAAAGAGAAACTTCACAACAGGGACTTGCCACTGCACCTGTGTGGCATACCGGGTTCTCCGGGAACTTGTTGTGACAAGTTCAAAGTAGTATTTGCTTGATTTTAGACCCGTACAATCGTTCAGACAATCTTTGACAGTTCAAAAGCAGACAAAACAGAGTTCAGTTGAAAATAAAGGCCTTTACCTTGACTAGCTCAAAGGGGAAGCGCTCATGGAAAATTCGGTTAATTCGGGCACCTCCAGACAACTCCGCTGTGTCCACCTGGTCTCCGGACCCTTCGATGCACTTCTCAAAGTCCACTCCAAACTGTTGGACCATCCTGAAAGTGGTACTCAGAGTTATACACATCTGTCCTAGCCTAGAATTTGCTTTAGTTAGAGACGCTAGTCGTGTCACTGCACTCACTGCAGCAGAGCCTTGGTCTTTCGCGTAGGGTCATCCGGGCGGAAATTCTTATACTCTTCCACCTCCTTTTCCAGTGATAGAAGCTGAGACTGGAGTTTGCTGCGCAAGCCCGGTAGCGTGTCCCGGATGTGGTTGGTCAATTGCTAAAAATAAAAGGAAGTGAGAATGTGATGTGTAAACACAACCACAAAAAACAGAGGGTGACATTCAGCAAACAAAGTCATTTTTCTGGAATTAGCTACATAAGCATACTCCAGTTATTTGCGCAATTCCATGGCCAGTGATGTGTTCCTACCTGGTTGAGGGTCTTCTGCAGGTGTGGTGTTCCCATTTTTTCAGCCATGTGTCTGTAGCTGGGATGGGACAGGAAGAACTTCCTTTCTGCCGCCAGTGCAGCACGAATATCCTTTCTGCCATCTATGTCTTTCTGACTTCGGTTCACTACACCAATATAACCTGGGGCAGGGAAAATGACATTAAACAGCCTGTGCCAGGGCTGGACGGTTTGACAGTATATACCTCATGCAATGGTAGAAATATGTCAACTTGAATCTTGCAATATTGTTTATTAGGGCTGTCAATCGATTACATCTTTTAGTCGCAATTAATCGCACACTTATCGTGAAATTAATCATACGCCATTTATCTCATTAAACACATTCATTTTGTCATCATTTGCTATATCCAGCAAAGTAAACAATCAGAAAACGGACACCACATAACCAAAGTCCATATAATTCTATTATATAATACAATTATACACACACCAAAGCACCCATGCAAAAAAAACATTTCAGAAAAAAACGTTACAGAATTCACAGAATACACAGTGTATAGTGTGTGTACAGAGCAACAACAACAAGATTGTTTTCATTTTAGACGAGTCAAGCTGCGATGCTGAACAGGACCACATGGAGATGCCAAAAACTCCTAAATCAACCGCTTTGACTGTATAAACCCACGATTACTAAACACAACAACGTACACATGACAAATCAAATATTATCCTTCCCGAGTGTGTGTGGAATCAGCGCAAATCTAGAGTGTGTCTGTACATGAATGCAACGTACGGTCAGTGATCAAGAGCGCGCAGATACACGGTTTGTTGATTGTGCATCAATATACTCTCACGGGCTTACTGTACGACTCCTGTACGTCACCAAACTTGTGTTCTTCAGAAACAATCGCTAAACACGACAGAGCTAGTGTTCACACACTGGAATGAATAATTCACTAACAACGCAATGTGAGTCTCTATTCTCTCTGATATGTCTGATGTGATCAGCCTGGGGGGTAATCCAGAAAGCAGGTTATGTGACGTACCTGGGTATGTTTAAGAGTAAGTAAGCGGATAACCTCAACTTTCAGTTCCAAAAACGGAGGTAACTGTTGGGGTAAGTAAGTAACCATAGCAATCTTAGATCATCTGTGTGACGAAAATTACGTTAATGATGCAGCTTTACGTCCTGCGTTAGATTATTTAATATTTAATTATTTAAATTAATATGAGTGGGGAGGAATGATTTACATTATTTACATTTGACAGTAAGATAGTACACAATGTAAGCGTTAATAAATGCAGCCTTGGTGGGCATAAGAAACTTCTTTCAAAAATATATATAATAAAATATTACCAACCCCAGCCTTTTTAACAGTATTGTATATACAGTAGTTCCTATGACATAACACGACTCATTAATAATAAGAAATTGGCAGTAAATTACACTACTGTAATTTGATTGTGTTAAGTACAAACTGCCCACCTCTACGTAGCGGTAAGAGTTTATTTTCCAGGATATCCCGGGCGTCTGTACCCTCATCCATTAGATCCAGTTTAGTAATGACACCAATGGTACGCACTCCTGTTGAAATACAAACAAAACCTCATTAACAACATCGGTGCTTGTGTTCTCTCAACAGGGCTTGCACTCTAACCTTTCCAGTTGTTTATGATTACTTGATCAGGATTTAAAAAAAAAAAAAATCATCTAAGTTCAAGTTGAATCACCAGCAGAGCATTTGGGATTCACAAAAAAAAAAACGGTTCGCTCATGAACTGGAAATCACTATGGTTTCTGTGCTACAGGTTTTCCATGACTATTTGAACTCCGTTATTTCATCCCTCCCAGCATTCCTCACCTTGAGGGTCCACCTCCTTAGCAACCTTGAGGGCATCAGAGTTGGCCAAGTCAGTGTTGGCTGGGGTGACGGCGAGGATCAGGCAGCTCTCCCTAGTGATGAACTGCATAATCATGTCTCGAATCTGGTGCTCAATGTCAGGCGGCTGGTCGCCCACCGCAACCTTGGTCATACCGGGCAAATCAATGAGAGTCAGATTCAATACTGTGGAAGAGAGAAAGGGAGGAGTGACATTGACATTAACAATGATGGCGAGATTATGAGTGTGGACTGAGGAAAATAGTGGTCTTAGGGAGTCATGTGTTGTATTACCGTTTGGAGAGTACACCCTGAGGTTGATGGGAATAGCAGAGATGCCCTTATTGGACCCTGTAATCCTGTCGGTTTCTGCTTCAATTTCCTGCCGGACTTCATCAAAGTCCACGAACTTCCTCCCTTTGCAGTGCAAGAACTCTGCATATTCTACAGACAGAGAGATGGATAGTGTGGTTGAGAGTGATAGGGAGATGGGCGGACGACATTTCAGCATCAAGGCAAACTAGACATGAAAATCATAGAGTGGTATTTTTACCCTTTCACTGCCATAAAAAGTAGGCTAAACATTTCACACCAGGGTTATTATAGTTAACTACAACCATAACCCTCTGGTGCTCTTCTGTAATTTTTGACTGAAAAATTGTATGTTTTGTTTTTTGGTAGGAATGGTACGAAACTTGGTAAAGGTTTTGACACTTACTATGTACACACACACACACACTCACACTCACACTCACACTCACACTCACACTCACACTCACACTCACACTCACACTCACACTCACACTCACACTCACACTCACACTCACACTCACACTCACACACACACACACACACACACACACACACACACACACACACACACACACACACACACACAGTTTCATTTAGTGGAAACGTAATACTTAAAAGCTATTTTTTGAGATATCAAGGTCAAATTTGGAACACAACTTGTTTATATTTATGACTTTGATTTTCTTGCAGTCGTAGAGTAAAACTTGTTTTGCAAAATATACATTTCATATAAAAATGTAAAATAGTATTTTTGTGCACTTTTCATAACAATAAACATAAATTCTGTAACTTTTTTAACTTCCCTTTTTTTTTAAAGATTTGTCACTTCTGCAATAATCTGCCAGATGTCTTCTTTGAAAAGACATCAAATGTTAGTCTGATCTTAACTCTTTCCCCGCCAAACACAGAATTTTCCTTTATTTGTGAGAAAACGCTTCCCTGCCAAACAAGGAATTTTCTGTGTTTTCACTTTTATACGCTAGGGGGGCGCTATTACGCATCTTCTGAATGAGTACAGAATCTCCTAATCAAAACACTGGAGAAGACACACAAAAAACGCAGATGCATATGTAAAATAATGTGATCATCAACATTAAACATCATATTAATCAAAACAATCTAATGTTACTGAATGAAATGTCGCTTTTTTTTAATGAAACATACCCATATTTAAGTGTCGATGAAAAAGGTATTCATACAAGAAAATATTCTATGGGCCATTGCATTTTTGTGAAAATGATCAAAAACACTGGCTGTGACTGGCAAAAAAAATGTTCAGTAGGTTGCCATTTAGTTTTACTAGATGTCCTAAAATAGCTCAAACAAAATAGTCTCGTCATTTAGAGGTATGGGAGCCATGGGATGATTTCTTTTCAGAAACACTTGCACATAAGTTTTGCTGCTGTGGTAGGCCTATGGCATTTCAGTTTTACAGAGCATACAGAGAACCATTTTATCCGGTTCGGATTAAAATGCCCCGTGTCTAAGCCACATATATTGGGGAACAAACAAATCGCCACATTCCACGCAAATCAACTAATTTACGCAATCAATAATCGGTTATATCAATGTGTGGTTCCAGCCCTAATTAAAATTGAGTGAACTAACCCTTTACTTCTCACAAACCATAAAGGGTTAAGTCCACACAAAGGGTTAAGTTCATTTCAAGCCATGTATGGAAGTTACGATGACTTGCGGGGAGTCAGTGAATCCACTCATTGATTCAGTGGTTGTGTGGGCCTACCATGAGATTGTATTAATTATGACAGATTCATCAACAAGAACCGGGCTCATAAGAGCTCATGAATTAGACTGATTGGTCACAATTGTAAGTTTTTTCAGTATGATGTTGTGCAGGGCTCCAGACCACGACCAAATGGTTGCATTTTGTGACCTTCTTTTTTGCTGGTGGGACTAAATTTGGTTAGAGGTCGCGACCACCATGTTGGCCAATTGATAAGAGCTGCCATTTCGGCTGCAAATAAAAAAACAAAAATAAAAAACAAAATGAAAGCTGCGCAGACCGTTTATATTAGCTTGGGCTAATGATAGTCAGCATAGCACGAGATGGCCAATCTCAATCACGTGACACTGTTACTACATAGCGCTGGGAGATCCAGTGAGAAAGCGTTTGAATTTGCCTCAGTATTAATAACATCGCTACTGCGAGATCTAGTGAGAAGCGTTCAGTGCAGAAAACATATAATATCTCCGTTATAAACCACATCAGATCAAACAGCGCTGACGTGGAAACCAGGAGAAGTTATAGAAGGCTTTTCAGTCCACATATCATCAACATTAACAATGGATTTAATGTACTAAGGCTAACTGTAACCATGGGATTGTGGCAGAAATAGGCAAATGTTTTTACATTATTCATTTCAGGGTGCATACAACTTTTTGCAAGTGAAATTCAAGCACTTTTCAAGGACTTTCACAATTTCAAAGCTCTAAATATTACCCAATTTAAATGTTATTTTTAATGAGATGACCAAAAATAACACATTTAACATTTTTTACAGTTTTTTACAGGTTACTACAAGTTAATTTTATCTGCAACTCATCTGAAGCTCAAATGTGCCTTTCCAAGAAAAAAGACCCTTATTAAATGTAAAATAATAATAATAATAATAATAATAATAATAATAATAATAATAATAATAATAATTTTACGATTAAATTACCATTATGATTAAAAATCCCCCATTGCTACCAAATCAGGTGCTGGCACCACCATCTGTAGAATAGAGCTCTCAAATGTTAGTCTGGAGCCCTATTGTGTCTAAAACAGTTGAAGATTGCAGACGTTCAAGAATCATTAACCGATCCAAACAAACTAGTATTAATTCAAAATGGAACTGGTTCTTTATAAGAATGGTTTCTTTATTCCCAATCATGTGAATCATCCAAAGATATTATGCGTTTAGAAGCAGACAACAGCAGTTCAGCTTTGTTATGTTCTCCTTTACGGTCAATTACACTCATTTGGAAGATAATTTGTTCTGTAATGTCTTTCTGTCTGAATTAATTCTCCATCTGCACTTCCATGTCCTTGCTACATCATACTGCAAGCAATATGAATGATAATTGCTTGTAAAGTGGCTGAGAGAAGTAAATGTTAGAAGGGGAGTTTGCAGAGGAGAATTGCCTTGTGTATGTAATCTGAATAAAATGACATTATTAGTTAAAGATTAAGCACATCATTATTGTGCCACTAGCAACAGGAACTGCAATAAATAACTGTTCTTTATTGTTTTCAAACTGGAATGTGATAAAGCATGTTTATGTATAACGTGGAATGTCATGGAACTTGTCAAAAGTTGGATTGGCAAAGTTTTGGATGTTCATTTACATGATAACGCTGTTTTGGGGGCCTGAAAATGATACCTTTATCGCCTCTGTGTAAACCACAAAAAATTGGGAAACCGTGATGTCATGCGCATGCGTATTATGCGTTTGGTCTACAGGCATGTGCGAGTTCTTGACAACCAAAACAACAATTGTGGTAGGGCTGAAACAATTAATCAACATTATTGATAATGTCGACAATAAAAAAAAAAACCGTCAACAAATATTGTTGTCGAATAGCCTTTTGATCTCATATGTGACCCTGGACCACAAAACCAGTCATAAGTCACAGGGGTATTTGTGGCAATAGCCAACAATAAGGGTCAAAATTATCAAATTTTCTTTTATGCCAAAAAAATAAAGATCATGTTCAGTGAAGATATTTTTTAAATTTCCTACCATAAATATATCAAAAATGTATTATCAGTAGTAATATGCATTGCTAAGGACTTCATTTGGACAACTTTAAAGGAGAATTTATCAATATTTAGATTTTTTTTGCACCTTTAGATTCCAGATTTTCAAATAGTTGCATCTCGGCCAAACATTGTCCTAACCAGGCATCAATGGAAAGCTTATTTGTTCAGCTTTCAGTTGATGTATAAATCTCAATTTAAAATAAAAAATACCCTTATGACTGGTTTTGTGGTCCAGAGTCACGCATGACCTATTTGAAGAGCCTGCAATAATGCGGTTTAACCAGTGGGGCGCTGTAGCACAATACTGTAATGCAACCCATCAAATAAACTCGATAGTTAGTTAAAAAAAATAACTATAGAGGAGCATTTCTTAAAATAAATATGCACAATATTATATATTCATATTTTAACTAGTGCTGTAAATAAAATAAAAATAAAAAAAACAATTAAATCGCACATTATTTCTGTAATTATTTGCGATTAGAAACATCTAAGTTTTTAATATTTTATATTGTAATAATTTCACAGTTACTCTCCAAATAAATGTAGAAACAACATAAAAGACAGTATTTTTTTATATGTGATGTAATGGCATCTTTTTTATGAATAAAGGCCAGTATCACTGACATATTTTAACTGTTTAAACAGAAATTCAACATAACAGTATAATTGTGAATTTAGTGAATTTAATACAATCGCTACATAAACCCATTATAATAAATGTCATATTTACCTACCTTGCCTTCTGTCTAACAGGTAGGAAATATACAGAAATTGAATAAAGTTATCAAACAATGTACAGTCTTAACAGCATAAATTCTAAATTAAATATAGATTAAAGCTACAATTTTCTCTGCTACCTTTGTTGTTAGATTAACATTAATGACAGGCACCACAGCAACTGGTTTATTACTAGGCTGCTGTCACTGAGATCTACCGAAAATGACGCGGATCTGATGCGCATCTCATTTTATCAACTCTTTACGTTCATATAAGACATTATTTAACTCATTTAAGACTGCTCTTATGAGAATACTGGACAAAATCCTGGCATAATTCTGTTCGTTCAAGCACGAAAGAGAACTCGATTATGGCGCACATTGTGTGTGTGTCAGGACATTCACAGTCAGCGCGTTCTCTTTGTCTTGTCACTCTTGAATGGTTTAAAAGCATTTGCATGAATAAGACCGTGATCATATAATGCACTAGCCAAAACATTTCTAGCCAAAAAAATTACAGAAAAAAACGGATGCTGCGTTAATTGCGTTAAATAGGTTTAACGCGTTAAACTGAAAAAAATATAATCGCATGTGTTAACACGCTAATTTTGACAGTACTCATTTTTTTTTTATGTATTACAATTCCCAGACTTAATGAAAGCACAGTACCACTCATTGTAACAATTGGACTATTGATGACTTCTGAGGAAAGAAAACCTGAAGGAAATTGGGTCTATTCAGTTGGCTCAAAATTAATTACAAATACATTTTCAAAAGCTGAAGTGATTTCCTTGTTTTATATATTAGTTAAAGTCGGTTTAACTCGATTTCAACTAATTGCAAAAGTGGAATAATCAATCAAAGCCTACTGATTGATCAGCAAAATAATCAATGATTAGTCGTTCCAATAATCGTTAGAGTAAACAATTGTCAAAATCTTTTTTTTGCAGCAGCAGCCCTAAATGGCAGACTACAGGACCTTGTTTGTACGGTTTATTAAGATTTATTAAGATACTACAGTTTATTAACGCTTCTCTTGTTTGATGCTTTCTCCATCTTGATTGTTTGTATTCACCGCGCTGTAGAAGAATGTGTTTGTGTCAAGTGGCAACCTCCCCCAGTTTCTCTTGAAGCGGATACGGAAGTGACTTAAACTGCAATTCATCGACTGGCCGCTAGGGACAGGCTCCAAAAGGGAGCAGAATCTCATTGAGCCCCATGTTAAAATGCCCAACTTTACAGCAGATAAAACAGCCTGGTACAAATTGTGGTTTTGGTCTATACGGCTAATTTTACCCTTTATGACAACTGTGAATTTTTTTTTATAACTCATTTTTCTACATTATATAAAGCATTAAAGTTATGCATAATTAAAGGAGTGGCCATTTTGAGTTGACAGGTGGATTATCGTTTGTCTGCTGTCTGTTAGCCATCACGTCACTTCAGCTCCAGCCACGTCCCACGTCTTTGCCCATTTTCTGTTATCCGGAAGTGACGTGCGATGACGCGCTGCCAAAATGGCAACGGCCGACTTTGAGGTTTCAAAAACTCTGTTCAGAAACCTATGGGTGACGTCCCGGACACTACAGCCATCATTTTTTACAGTAATACAGCACGTTTAGAAATTTGTGCGGATCCGTGTGAACGAGGATAGTTTTGACAACGTTGTCGACTGTATGCAAAACTTTTCAAACCTTTGCATAAAGGGAAAACTTTTCTTTTTTTAGTACATTGTTGTCATGTAAACGTACCTTTAATCAATCAATCGCGAAATGGATTAGTGTCTTTGAATATTAAACTAAAAGTCTGCTATTTAAATGTGAATGCATGTTATTGGTGCGTCTGTGTGAATGAGTGGTGCAGTTGACATGATGACATGATGAACGCATGAACTTCATCTCCAAAGCTGCTCTGAGAGTCACTTTTGCAACCAAATTTCACAATTTCATTTGATAAAAAACTATAGTAAAATACACACATCAGCTCAAAAGTCTTGCCAAAACAGCCTGCCAAAATACAAGTTTGGTTTAACAAAGAAATTATGACAGAAATATATTTCTATTGTACAGTAGAATGTACTTCTCAAACTAATAGCGTTATATTATATATATATATATATATATATATATATATATATATATAAATATATATATATATTATATTATGTTATATTATATATAGATATATATATAATATCGTCTTCTCAAACTAATATACGGTTTATTAAAACTGCATTTTTAAAGGATTTTTAGTTGATATTTTAATTTAAACCTGTTGTGCAGTACTTTGTTTGGCAAAAAAATTAATTATTTCAATTTAATTTGATTAGATTTTATGAGGTTAATTAAATTGTTAATGTTTTATACATTTATTTGATTACCACTGTTTTCAATAATACATTTGCATTAAATCATAAAACACAGAATACAGAAAAAAAAAAAAAAATACTTCATAGGGCACTATTACATAACTTTTTTTTAATAAATTGTTGAAGTTTTATGAATTCAATTGTTTAGACATCCTTTTTGATTAATACAGCGGAATCACTTATCAAAGCAGAAAACACGAAATTTGGCTAAAAAAAGTCAAATGGATTTCATAGGGCCCATGAGGTGTCATTTCATGTGACACATTTGTGTCACACTAAATATTATGGGCACCGTGTATGAAGAAGCATGAAAGCATGTTGTTTCAACCATCCGCATACATATTACGTACCTGAGAAGGCTTTGTTCAGTTGTGCTCATTAACACACTCACCAGCTTTGTTGTTAACTAGCTGCAGAATGAGAGGCCTGCGGGTGACGATGCCTGAGCCTCGGGGAAGGAAATCCCTGTAAAAAACGAGAGAAAGAGAAAGTGAGTATGGACAGATGAGAGGCAAAAACACTCCCGAGTCATTCATAGCAAACAAGCTCAATTTTCAGGGGTGGCAAGATTGATCAAATTATTCATGAGTGAGGGCTGAATGTCTAGGAGCAACCTCTTTGCATTCATATCAGAACACACACACAAACCAAGACGGTTCCTTGTAGCAATGAATATTAAAACACGGTGGCATCTTTTGAAGGACCACAATTCCTAAGAGGCTGCAATGGTTTTGCAAATGAATGGCCACTGCCTTATCTTGCAGCCAAAATCAGGGTACATTTAATACCACTGAGGCATATTATAAACACACTCTGAGATCAAACTGTGAGCTGAGAGCAGGGCAATTTTAGCCCTTAAAATCCAATATATCCAGAGACCTAATAAGAAGCAAAGAGGACAGAACAGGTATGGTTTTAATAGTAATATCAGGGAAAAGAGGGAGGCATTCAGTTGACAATCAGAAAGGCAAAGGGTTGTGCGATATTGAAGAAAAATGCAATATGCGATATCCTTGTTAAATAATGCGATATTCGATATGCGATACGATATTGCTTTAAGTGTGTAAAATCTATTTAAATTATATAAAAAAATAAACTGAAAATGATACCATTTATGTGTTTCACATTCTTTCTGGGGGAAAAAAAAAGCATTGCTACAACTTCTGAAAATGACCAGCAGTGTTTTAGCAAAAATGAATGTCACAAATCTGACAATATAATTTTAACATCAATGTAAACAAACAAAAAAATGTAATTCTAATATTTAAACACCAAAAACTCTTGACTTGGTAATATATAGTTGTATCAACCTAAAACTTAACATCAAGAACATCCAGGTAAACAAAGACACCTGAACTAGGGGTGGATGATTATTTTAGTTATTTTAATTTATCTTTGTTATTAAATATTAGAAATAAAACAGTAGTCTTCACATTAATTAAATATACAGTTATACATAATAAAGCTACAAAGGTTATTCAGCCAAGAGCACAGTGATTTTCTCTTCTTTTTTTGTTTTTGTTTGACAGACAGCGGCAGGTTTACTGTATTAGCAGGTCAGGTTTACAGTATTAACAGGTTTATTGTATTAGCAGGTTTATTGTATTAGCGGGTCAGGTTTACAGTATTAACAGGTTTATTGTATTAACAGGTTTATTGTATTAGCAGGGTTACTGTATTAGCAGGTCAGGTTTACAGTATTAACAGGTTTACTGTATTAGCAGGTTTACTGTATTAGCAGGTCAGGTTTACAGTATTAACAGGTTTATTGTATTAACAGGTTTACTGTATTAGCAGGTCAGGTTTACAGTATTAACAGGTTTACTGTATTAGCAGGTTTACTGTATTAGCAGGTCAGGTTTACAGTATAAACAGGTTTATTGTATTAGCAGGTTTACTGTATTAGCAGGTCAGGTTTACAGTATTAACAGGTTTATTGTATTAACAGGTTTATTGTATTAGCAGGTTTACTGTATTAGCAGGTCAGGTTTACAGTATTAACAGGTTTACTGTATTAGCAGGTTTACTGTATTAGCAGGTCAGGTTTACAGTATTAACAGGTTTATTGTATTAGCAGGTTTATTGTATTAGCAGGTCAGGTTTACAGTATTAACAGGTTTATTGTATTAGCAGGTTTATTGTATTAGCAGGTCAGGTTTACAGTATTAACAGGTTTACTGTATTAGCAGGTTTACTGTATTAGCAGGTCAGGTTTACAGTATTAACAGGTTTATTGTATTAGCAGGTTTATTGTATTAGCGGGTCAGGTTTACAGTATTAACAGGTTTATTGTATTAACAGGTTTATTGTATTAGCAGGGTTACTGTATTAGCAGGTCAGGTTTACAGTATTAACAAGTTTACTGTATTAGCAGGTTTACTGTATTAGCAGGTCAGGTTTACAGTATTAACAGGTTTATTGTATTAACAGGTTTACTGTATTAGCAGGTCAGGTTTACAGTATTAACAGGTTTACTGTATTAGCAGGTTTACTGTATTAGCAGGTCAGGTTTACAGTATTAACAGGTTTATTGTATTAGCAGGTTTACTGTATTAGCAGGTCAGGTTTACAGTATTAACAGGTTTATTGTATTAGCAGGTTTACTGTATTAGCAGGTCAGGTTTACAGTATTAACAGGTTTATTGTATTAACAGGTTTATTGTATTAGCAGGTTTACTGTATTAGCAGGTCAGGTTTACAGTATTAACAGGTTTACTGTATTAGCAGGTTTACTGTATTAGCAGGTCAGGTTTACAGTATTAACAGGTTTATTGTATTAGCAGGTTTATTGTATTAGCAGGTCAGGTTTACAGTATTAACAGGTTTATTGTATTAGCAGGTTTATTGTATTAGCAGGTCAGGTTTACAGTATTAACAGGTTTATTGTATTAACAGGTTTATTGTATTAGCAGGTTTACTGTATTAGCAGGTCAGGTTTACAGTATTAACAGGTTTACTGTATTAGCAGGTTTACTGTATTAGCAGGTCAGGTTTACAGTATTAACAGGTTTATTGTATTAACAGGTTTACTGTATTAGCAGGTCAGGTTTACAGTATTAACAGGTTTACTGTATTAGCAGGTTTACTGTATTAGCAGGTCAGGTTTACAGTATTAACAGGTTTATTGTATTAGCAGGTTTACTGTATTAGCAGGTCAGGTTTACAGTATTAACAGGTTTATTGTATTAGCAGGTTTACTGTATTAGCAGGTCAGGTTTACAGTATTAACAGGTTTATTGTATTAGCAGGTTTACTGTATTAGCAGGTCAGGTTTACAGTATTAACAGGTTTATTGTATTAGCAGGTTTATTGTATTAGCAGGTTTACTGTATTAGCAGGTCAGGTTTACAGTATTAACAGGTTTATTGTATTAGCAGGTTTACTGTATTAGCAGGTCAGGTTTACAGTATTAACAGGTTTATTGTATTAGCAGGTTTACTGTATTAGCAGGTCAGGTTTACAGTATTAACAGGTTTATTGTATTAGCAGGTTTACTGTATTAGCAGGTCAGGTTTACAGTATTAACAGGTTTATTGTATTAACAGGTTTATTGTATTAGCAGGTCAGGTTTACAGTATTAACAGGTTTATTGTATTAACAGGTTTACTGTATTAGCAGGTCAGGTTTACAGTATTAACAGGTTTACTGTATTAGCAGGTTTACTGTATTAGCAGGTCAGGTTTACAGTATTAACAGGTTTATTGTATTAGCAGGTTTACTGTATTAGCAGGTCAGGTTTACAGTATTAACAGGTTTACTGTATTAGCAGGTTTATTGTATTAGCAGGTCAGGTTTACAGTATTAACAGGTTTATTGTATTAACAGGTTTACTGTATTAGCAGGTCAGGTTTACAGTATTAACAGGTTTATTGTATTAGCAGGTTTACTGTATTAGCAGGTCAGGTTTACAGTATTAACAGGTTTATTGTATTAACAGGTTTACTGTATTAGCAGGTCAGGTTTACAGTATTAACAGGTTTACTGTATTAGCAGGTTTACTGTATTAGCAGGTCAGGTTTACAGTATTAACAGGTTTATTGTATTAGCAGGTTTACTGTATTAGCAGGTCAGGTTTACAGTATTAACAGGTTTACTGTATTAGCAGGTTTATTGTATTAGCAGGTCAGGTTTACAGTATTAACAGGTTTATTGTATTAACAGGTTTACTGTATTAGCAGGTCAGGTTTACAGTATTAACAGGTTTATTGTATTAGCAGGTTTACTGTATTAGCAGGTCAGGTTTACAGTATTAACAGGTTTATTGTATTAGCAGGTTTACTGTATTAGCAGGTCAGGTTTACAGTATTAACAGGTTTATTGTATTAGCAGGTTTATTGTATTAGCAGGTCAGGTTTACAGTATTAACAGGTTTATTGTATTAACAGGTTTATTGTATTAGCAGGTTTACTGTATTAGCAGGTCAGGTTTACAGTATTAACAGGTTTACTGTATTAGCAGGTTTACTGTATTAGCAGGTCAGGTTTACAGTATTAACAGGTTTATTGTATTAACAGGTTTACTGTATTAGCAGGTCAGGTTTACAGTATTAACAGGTTTACTGTATTAGCAGGTTTACTGTATTAGCAGGTCAGGTTTACAGTATTAACAGGTTTATTGTATTAGCAGGTTTACTGTATTAGCAGGTCAGGTTTACAGTATTAACAGGTTTATTGTATTAGCAGGTTTACTGTATTAGCAGGTCAGGTTTACAGTATTAACAGGTTTATTGTATTAGCAGGTTTACTGTATTAGCAGGTCAGGTTTACAGTATTAACAGGTTTATTGTATTAGCAGGTTTATTGTATTAGCAGGTTTACTGTATTAGCAGGTCAGGTTTACAGTATTAACAGGTTTATTGTATTAGCAGGTTTACTGTATTAGCAGGTCAGGTTTACAGTATTAACAGGTTTATTGTATTAGCAGGTTTACTGTATTAGCAGGTCAGGTTTACAGTATTAACAGGTTTATTGTATTAGCAGGTTTACTGTATTAGCAGGTCAGGTTTACAGTATTAACAGGTTTATTGTATTAACAGGTTTATTGTATTAGCAGGTCAGGTTTACAGTATTAACAGGTTTATTGTATTAACAGGTTTACTGTATTAGCAGGTCAGGTTTACAGTATTAACAGGTTTACTGTATTAGCAGGTTTACTGTATTAGCAGGTCAGGTTTACAGTATTAACAGGTTTATTGTATTAACAGGTTTACTGTATTAGCAGGTCAGGTTTACAGTATTAACAGGTTTATTGTATTAGCAGGTTTACTGTATTAGCAGGTCAGGTTTACAGTATTAACAGGTTTATTGTATTAACAGGTTTACTGTATTAGCAGGTCAGGTTTACAGTATTAACAGGTTTACTGTATTAGCAGGTTTACTGTATTAGCAGGTCAGGTTTACAGTATTAACAGGTTTACTGTATTAGCAGGTTTACTGTATTAGCAGGTCAGGTTTACAGTATTAACAGGTTTACTGTATTAGCAGGTTTATTGTATTAGCAGGTCAGGTTTACAGTATTAACAGGTTTATTGTATTAACAGGTTTACTGTATTAGCAGGTCAGGTTTACAGTATTAACAGGTTTATTGTATTAGCAGGTTTACTGTATTAGCAGGTCAGGTTTACAGTATTAACAGGTTTATTGTATTAGCAGGTTTACTGTATTAGCAGGTCAGGTTTACAGTATTAACAGGTTTATTGTATTAGCAGGTTTATTGTATTAGCAGGTCAGGTTTACAGTATTAACAGGTTTATTGTATTAACAGGTTTATTGTATTAGCAGGTTTACTGTATTAGCAGGTCAGGTTTACAGTATTAACAGGTTTATTGTATTAGCAGGTTTACTGTATTAGCAGGTCAGGTTTACAGTATTAACAGGTTTATTGTATTAGCAGGTTTACTGTATTAGCAGGTCAGGTTTACAGTATTAACAGGTTTATTGTATTAGCAGGTTTACTGTATTAGCAGGTCAGGTTTACAGTATTAACAGGTTTATTGTATTAGCAGGTTTATTGTATTAGCAGGTTTACTGTATTAGCAGGTCAGGTTTACAGTATTAACAGGTTTATTGTATTAGCAGGTTTACTGTATTAGCAGGTCAGGTTTACAGTATTAACAGGTTTATTGTATTAGCAGGTCAGGTTTACAGTATTAACAGGTTTATTGTATTAACAGGTTTACTGTATTAGCAGGTCAGGTTTACAGTATTAACAGGTTTATTGTATTAGCAGGTTTACTGTATTAGCAGGTCAGGTTTACAGTATTAACAGGTTTATTGTATTAGCAGGTTTACTGTATTAGCAGGTCAGGTTTACAGTATTAACAGGTTTATTGTATTAGCAGGTTTACTGTATTAGCAGGTCAGGTTTACAGTATTAGCAGGTTTACTGTATTAGCAGGTCAGGTTTACAGTATGAACAGGTTTATTGTATTAGCAGGTTTACTGTATTAGCAGGTCAGGTTTACAGTATTAACAGGTTTATTGTATTAGCAGGTTTACTGTATTAGCAGGTCAGGTTTACAGTATTAACAGGTTTATTGTATTAGCAGGTCAGGTTTACAGTATTAACAGGTTTATTGTATTAACAGGTTTATTGTATTAGCAGGTTTACTGTATTAGCAGGTCAGGTTTACAGTATTAACAGGTTTATTGTATTAGCAGGTTTACTGTATTAGCAGGTCAGGTTTACAGTATTAACAGGTTTATTGTATTAGCAGGTTTACTGTATTAGCAGGTCAGGTTTACAGTATTAGCAGGTTTACTGTATTAGCAGGTCAGGTTTACAGTATTAACAGGTTTATTGTATTAGCAGGTTTACTGTATTAGCAGGTCAGGTTTACAGTATTAACAGGTTTATTGTATTAGCAGGTCAGGTTTACAGTATTAACAGGTTTATTGTATTAGCAGGTTTACTGTATTAGCAGGTCAGGTTTACAGTATTAGCAGGTTTACTGTATTAGCAGGTCAGGTTTACAGTATTAACAGGTTTATTGTATTAGCAGGTTTACTGTATTAGCAGGTCAGGTTTACAGTATTAACAGGTTTACAGTATTAACAGGTTTACTGCAGGTTTACTGGATAAGCAAGCTGTCACTAAGACCTAATGCACGGATCCTATTGACACAAATTCAGTTTCTTTCCCCAACTGATATCGTTCACTTAAAGCATAATCGACTGTGTTTACATGAATACTCATCAAGACAGCCATTTTGACATAACTGTTTGTGTATTTGACAGTTTGAGTGGTTAACAATACACAAAAAAAAGAACGGCTTGTGCGCACGTTTCGGTATGTGTGTCAGACAGCAAGGAGTTGTTTTCCGCACGTTGTTGCGTTTAATAACTCTTTTTAACGTCAAGCACAGTAACAGTTGTGTGCCCAGTCTATTCTCTACTACATGTGTCGACCTAAAACTTAAAATTTGCATAATGTTGAAGTAGCCTATTAAAATCATTCATATATTGCGTGCCCTTGCGATATGCATATTGCGATATGTACATTTGCGATATTTCGATAATTTCGATATATTGTGCAGCCCTAGCACGACAGTTACCTTCATATGTTGCTATAGAAAAAAAAAAGTAGGGTGTTATTATATGAGCATTAAAGTGACCAGATACATTTTAAAGTATATGGGTCAGTGACAAAAGCTTCAAAAAGGGTGTTTTTAAAAAATCTAAACTGATGCAATGCATATTTTTGAGTCATGAACAATGGGTTTAAACAAGTTTCAGTTGTTAAATGACATTTCAAAGTGTTTAAATTCATGTTTTGACTGGTTTTATGTCAGGCGGTACAACCAAATAGTTTAATGCATATACTGTAGTTGTACCACCTGACATTGAAAGTGCACCAACCTACCGAATTTAGCCATTTTTACCAGCGAAATCTACATTTTTTCTCTTCCACAAGGATCAGTTGGGCTCCTCTGGATGATGCATCATCATGTTTACTGTTATTACCTTGTCAATTCATCATAAAAGAGCCATGTTTGCAGTTGTGCCACCCTGACATTTCAGAATATTGCTGGACAAAAGTTTTTCAATGATCTCAACAACTTTTAAAACTACTGATATTTACAAAATGTGTTTATAGAAAAGGTTTCAAACATAAAATGATGCCATAATATTTAGTTTTTAATTTTAATATTATTAAATCTTAAGTCTGTTCATTTGTTTGGACAGTTGCACCACCTGACATTTTGGAGGTGTAAGATAATCAAACCTAAAATAATATGCATTATTTAAATGTAATAAAAATGAATTCAAACTAAATAGGTTTTATAAAATAAAGTGGTATATGCCTCCAATTATTTTAAAATTAAATAATGCACTTGGACACAAAAATATCCACGTCTAACAATATCCCATCTAACATAAGCGACACCATAACAAGAATAGCAATGTACAGTAAGAGATTTACAAGATTATTTAGAATTTAAAATGTAATTTTTACTTGGCTCTAGAGGCCGCTCTCGTTTCCTTTTGGACCCTGTCTCTAGCGGCCAGTCGATGAATTGCACTTCCGTGTTGGATTCAAGAGAGAGCCCGGAAGGTTGCTGCTTGGTTTGCACCTGGTACTTCTTTCGTTTCTGCTCTGGCAGCCGCAAGATCACGCCAAACGCTGTTTGTTTGTTAGAAATCAGGAATGGTGTGAGAACATTGTGCTTGGTACGTTTTTCGTCTTCAAACCAAACTTGGGTCTTCAGCTGACAAAGTTTAAATGTTTGCATTAAGTCAGTAGGTGGAGAGTAGGCGTCTTGTATGGCTGTTCGAACACATGGGCCACCATAGCCCAGTTTCCACTGAAATTACCCGGAACAATTTGTCCCAGGAACTTTTTTCAGCCAGCAGGTTCTGGCTAAAAAAATCCTCCGATGACGCAAAATGACGATATTTGCGTCATAAGAGAATTATGCATTTTATTTCTGGAACAAATCCTCTGATCTCAGGGGGATATGAGTGGGGAAAGTACCATAATTTGAATATACTACCGGGTTTATTCTGATACAAAACTTAATGCTTAATCACTGAAGTAACCCTTTAAGCATTTTTTATTTCACTGTATCTCTTTCTATAAATATTATTTTCTACTTAAAAACTATAAATTTCGTTATTTTACTAACCCAACTAATGACTCATCTGGGCTTTCCAATAGTTTACACGCACTTTTCGCAATCCGTTACGGAGCTATTCAATTTGGATTTTGCGTATTGTTTTTTAAACTTTCATTCATGTAGTTCAAATGACCACCTTACAATATTTCAATAACATAATTTATTTTGTAGCCTATGCTATGCTTTGCATGACAAAAAGTTAATTGTGCTGCTAATTATAAGTGAAATGTAAATCCCAAGTTTCGGGCTGAGTGTTGTTCCCATTTTCTTGTTCTTGATTTGCTGTTCTTCTGTGTTTTAATAAATGTGTGTTATGAGAATCTCCTTCATTCTTTCATTTGATTTGACATTATGGCCAAGGCAAATTGTCTTTAAAAGTATTAATCAGACAAAAGTTATTTGACGTTCGCTGCAATCTGGGTTTATCTTAAACTGCCGCTTCAGTGCAGGAGCCACAGAAGAGTTGTGTGACAATGAGCAAGATTTCCTGAGACAATACAATAGGCTAATAATAATTCATTAAAGAGGGCCGTTTTCTTGTACAAAATTAAATATTTTAAGTTAAATGCACAGTGTAAGACATGTAAAAAAGATGTCTCTGGCATAGACTACAGTATTTAAAATAACATTTATGCAGTAATTATATTCTCTATTTAATTTACAGAGCAATCCCTGCACAATTTTTAGATTAACTATAGAAGAGACTAGGATTAGTGTGTGTCGCACTCGCAAGACTCGCAACGGGGGCGTGGCATCACGATGGTGGCGCTCCATCGTGATGACGGTCAGCCATCACGATGGACGATGATGGACAACCCTACTTTCTATGAAAAAAAAAGCATGGGATTTTAATTTCTAGAAACTACTAAACCGTCGATCTACCATGAGAGCAGCTGAACTGAAAGATAAAATTGGATGCAGATTCACTATGAACATTTGCGTTCATATACTTGCGTCCGGCATGTTTTATGCCTTTGGGACAGTATAAAAACACATGATGAAATGCCAATGATGTGTCTGTTCCACATGTGAAGCTTTGATGGCTTCCCACATGCTGTGGGTGTGTTGAAAGCGTGTCTGCGGGTTCGAGAGTCATCCAATCACAGCCTGTCTTAATGAGTAAGCCTGTCTCTCCAGGAGATCCTGCTCTACATCTGGTCCTGATCAAAGCCAGTGCAGTCGGCTGTGAATCCAGCCGTTATTTCCCCAAAATCACTGGCCCACCTAATGCACAATGCAGCAGAGCCCGAGGGGAAAGACAGACCCTGCTTTAAAAACACACAGAGACAACAATAAAAGAAGGGTCATACACAAAGAGAAGATGAGACAAAACAGGGCTTGACAATAAGGACTGCCCAATGGCTTGGGGCCAGTGAGAAAAACGATCATTTCCAAATGCTTAAAGGGTTAGTTCACCCAAAAATGAAAATTAGCCCATGATTTACTCAGCCTCAAGCCATCCTAGGTGTATATGACATTCTTCTTTCAGACAAACACAATTGGGAGTTATAATAAAAAATGTCCTGGCTAATCCAAGCTTTATAATGGGAGTGACTGTTGCTCTGTTTTTGAAGTCCATAAAAGTGCGTAACTGGTGTGTACCGTCATCAGACGTAACGTAAACATTTTGAACTGCGTGAGGCGTTACACTTTTTCTGTAAATTTAATACAGAAGACGGTCTGCCAGAAGTTAGAATTTTTACTTTATACATTTTTAAATATGGAAGAAGATGCGAGAGTACTCAATACGCTTTCTCAGTACTCAATTTTCAAACACCGAATTAAGTACTCTTTGGGCTCTCGTTTTGGCAAGTACATACAGTCGGATATGTTTTCAGCAAACGTAAACACTTGGGTACAAAATCCGATATCATTATAATGGATATGTGCATTAGGTCTTGAAGTGACAGCAGCCTGATATACCTGTTGCTGTCTGTTATCAATCTTAATCTTTATTTAACATCTTAATATTAATGTATACAGTGAATAATGCATTCAAGTTCTGTTCCTGAAAAACCTGAAAAACCCGAAAAGCACCGTTTGATATTTTGTATCTTTGTTCTATTGTACTTATTTGTGCTATTGCTTATCATTTGATTATTCATTCTTATTGTATTACTGACTGTATACTTGCCTTTAATAATGAGTTGAATTGAGAATTGTGAAATTTCACTGGTATCTAAAATGTCACAATTTATTTAGCGTTAAGCCCTGAAAAAGGAAGCTAAAGGCTTTCAAGTGTGGCCTATGATGAAGAAAGCCCGTCTGGCTGCATGAAGCACGTGGCTATATGACAACGGCCAAAGCCTGGAGGGGGAGAAGGGCGAACGAAAACAGGCCACAGAGAACCGTGTGCTGGCATAACCCCGCATGCATGGCTCTCGACTTACACCCACTCTGCCAGCAAAGCCAAACACCTACACACACCCACACGCACTCATTTAAATGGAAAAAAAGATGGCCGGTAAATGCGGCGCATATGTGCGACTGACCGAGGCAATTCGCAAATAAGAACAAACACCCACACTGTAGGCTACGAGCGCTTCGGAAGAGTCATTGCTTCGTTTCTCACTTATTTCCAGAGCAAACAGGCAGGTGGGCTGCTGTCCATTATTCATGGGCTTTAAATGATAGAGAAGGCTGAGCAGATTGTGTATCATTTCATCCATTATGCATGCACAACCGCAGAGCGGCACAGAGAGAGTGGAAAGAGACCGGGAGAGGCAGACAGGACACGTCTCGCTCCACCAGCGGGAGAAGCGGGATAATCACCTGCTCTCATTATAGAAAACATGAGCGCACCTTAGAAGAGTTCACTCATTAGTCATTATAGAGGATGGATCATGGAAAACTGCATCCTCCTTGTTTGTTTGAAATATGAGCCCGTCAAGAATGCGTCATATTTAGCCCAAAATCAAAAAGAAAGAAATGTGAAATAATGAAGCCAATTTTTGAGCTATTAAGGTTTTTTTAGATTGTGACATTTAAAGGTACGAAATGTCCCTGCCACCTGATATCGCTGAAATACATTTGCTGAGTAATCACATCTGTCTCTGTGACAGCATTATAAAAAAAAAAATCCAATCTGAAAACTCATCTAGAAATGGGTAAGTGTGTGGCAGCGGTGCTTTACAGGAGATGATTTTAAAGATGAAGATCTTTTTTTGAGAATGTTTTACCAGTGTTAGTCTACAGTGGCGTTGTCACAATACTGGAATTTCCAATTTCGATACGATATCTTAAAATATTGATATCCGATACCATGGGGAAAACGGCCATATACTGCCATATGGATAATTCGTATTTATCTAACCGTCATCCGTATTATTTGTCAGTTATTATATTTTTATATATATATATATATATATATATATATATATATATATATAGAGCAACCATATATTTTATAAAAAATATATAGAGCAACCAAGCAGATAGAGCAACCATTGACTATCATAGTAGGGGGAAAATACTATGGTAGTCAATGGTTGCTCTATCTGCTTTGGCCAATATCATGTGAAATAATCAGTATACTTAATATTTCAAGTAAGTTAGATTTTTTGTGTCGGCCGATGCACTATATGCTGAAGCGCTGCCCCCGAGGCTGGCTCAGAGTATACTAAATTTCTATTAGAAGTTAGAACATGTTTTTGTAAGAAACCATAGCTAACCTGACCTAACCATGGTAATGAGGAGTCATTCATAGCCATTCATGGTTATTGTCTTTTTCCTACCAAAATGCTACAGTTAAACTAGGAACTAAGTTAAATATTCATAAGAGCGAGCGCACAGTGGAATCAAGGGCTTTAGAGCTGGACCTCCATGAATTATGGACCAAACTATCAGTTTCCTTCCGTGTATCCTCTCTGATCTGAGGGAACAAATCTGGCCTTGTTTGCCTTTATATATTCCAAGCGATGACTTAAATCATTAAAAGCTGGATGAAAGGAAAGCTAAGCTATATCTGCGAGGGAGCAGGAAACACATTAATGTGAGCTGCAATCAGAATATTTTAATGACCTTTATACATAAGCCAAGTTAGTTTCACTTCCCACATTACATGGCAGCCTGAAAGATCGGCATGATTAATTGTTAAAATATCGTGATTTTAGGCTTCTTGTTTATTGGTCAAATTCAGCGCCAATGATATTATTTGAAATCTAAATGTTTTTTTTTTTTAATTGTCACTCCTTAAATTTTGCCACATTTTTCATAGTAAAGTTGACTATGCTGTAAGTGTATCTATTTAGTAAGTGTAATTATTTACTTATTTAAAAAAAAAATATATATATATTATTATTATTATTAATATATATATATATATATATATATATATATATATATATATATATATATATATATATATAAAAACTTGAATCTAACTAAAGGAGATTTTTAGTTGTTGTTTGGTTGTGTTGTGTGTGGTTGTGTTTTGGTCTTGTCCTGTGATTGTACAATTTATTTGTCTAGAAAATGGAAAATACTACAATAAAAATAATAATAATTAAAAAAGTCACGATTTCGATTAAAATAATTCTCGATTTAATAATTAAATGTTTTATTTAATAATTCAGATATAAACACTGACGGTAGAGATCAAAATAGAGCGAATCCCCTTTTGAAAGCAGCTCAAATTACAATTGTATCGATTACATTGTTATGCCAGTAGGTGTTGAAAAGTGACTGTTAAAGGGGTCATGAATTGAGAAATAAACTTTCCCTTGAGCTTTTGATATATAAAAGGTCATGGTAAGAATATCCTGTAAGTTTCAGAGCTGAAAACTTCCTTGTTAGTCAAAGAAAAGCTTTTATTGACACCAGACCCAGCAAACGATGAAAATAAAGATAATTAAATATGCAAAATCTTATCCAATCCTAGCCGTGGGCGTTTACTTACAAGTCTTCAGTGGAGCACACCCATAAAATCCAAGCGTGCAGGAGAGAGGCTCAAAACCAGGACAGAAAATAGCCTATTACTTATTCATTATGATGTTTTTGAATGTAAAAAACACGCAAAGTCAAAATGTCATAAGTTGACCTCAGACAACAGTATAAAAAAAATTAAAAAGCCAGTTCATGACACCTTTAAAAAAAGTATTTGTCATTGAATCATTCACTCAAGAGATTTGTTCAAAAAAATGCTGATTCATCCAGTAATGTCTTTATGAGTGGTGAGTCATTGAATCAATCATTCAAACTGATTTTTTAAAACAATTCACATATACACATATTCACTATTAACTATGACTTTTCCTCAATAAACTCATAATTACTGCTTATTAATAGTTAGTAAGGTAGTTGTTAAGTTCAGGTATTGGGTAGGATTAAAGGGTTAGTTCACCCAAAAATGAAAATGATGTCATTAATTACTCACCCTCATGTCGTTCGACACCCGTAAGACCTCCGTTCATCTTCGGAACACAAATGAAGATATTTTTGTTGAAAGCTGATGGCTGAGAATGGCCTCAGATAGGCCTCCATAGGGATTCAGTACTTTTGCACTCACAAGACCCATAAAAGGCACTAAAAACGTCGTTACAAAGTCCATCTCACTACAGTGGCGCAACAATAATTGTACAAAGTGACGACTAGTTTTTGTGCAAAAAAAAAAAATCAAAATAACGACTTTATTCAACACAAACTTTGGCATCTGCCGTGGACTCACGAAGCACCATGACGCATGCGTGAGAAAATGACGCAGATCCGGCGTTCGGACACATAACCCAGAAGCGAGGAGGAGATTTGTTTACAAGCAGAGGAAGACGCGCCGTATCTAAGCTGTTGAATTCTACATTGATCGTGCTTTAGGTCTCGGCGTAGTGCTCAAAATGGAACTAAAGTGCACATTTCATGGATTCCCGAACGCCGGCGCTACGTAATATTCTCGCGCATGCGTCATGGAGTTCACAGGAGAGGCCAAAGTTTGTGTTGAATAAAGTCGTTATTTTGATTTTTTTTGCGCACAAAAACTAGTCGTCACTTTGTACAATTATTGTAGAGCCACTGTAGTGAGATGGACTTTGTAATGACGTTTTTAGTGCCTTTTATGGGTCTTGAGTGCAAAAGTACCGAATCCCTATGGAGGCTTATCTGAGGCCTTTCTCAGCCTCAGCTTTCAACAAAAATATCTTCATTTGTGTTCCGAAGATGAACGGAGGTCTTACGGGTGTCCAACGACATGAGGGTGAGTAATTAATGACATAATTTTAATTTTTGGGTGAACTAACCCTTTAAGGGATGTAGAATATGACCATGCAGAATAAAGGATTAATATGTGCTTTAGAAGCAGTGGCGCAAAAAGTGTGTATGCGCTATATGCGGCGCCAAAGCGATGGTATAAAATATATATATATATATATATATATATATATATATATATATATATATATATATATATATATATATATATATATATATATATATATATATATATATATATATTTTTTTTTTTTTTTTTTTTTTTTTTTTTGGTGGGGGCGTATTTTCTATATGTAGTTGCTGTTGTTCGTTTTTAAATAATTTCTGCATTTCCTCAATATTATATAACATTTTAATTTTAGAGGACTAACAGGCTAGAGTAGGCGCCCTCAAAAGATTCCATAATAGAATTTTGGATAATAATGGAATATATATCGCAAGCCAGAGTGTTCATATACGCTTGAGCCGGCCGAGGGCGCCTGATTGCGCATTGACACGTCAAAAGCGTGCGATTTGACAGCAAAATGCACGTCCTCGACGCGTGATTTGCTATTTAAAGAACGCACGCTTATATGGTAAATCGAGGATGCGTGCTATGAGTCGGACAAAACGCACGTTATTAACGTGTAAACAGGTAAACCAAACAGGCAGTGCAAACTTGTGTTTGAAGGATCCAAACAGACGAAAGAACGTGCTCTTTCCTTGGTGTTCTTAAATTTGCATGCTCACTTTTTAGGGCACACCTCTTATAAAGTAACGTTACATATTGTTGACCATCTTTTTAAGTAATTACACAATTTACCACAATACACTATGGCTGTTTGTGGCGAGCAGCGAGGCCGAGGGACCGTGAGGGCGGGACGAGGCGGCGCTCATCAGGGATGATGAGCGCCAGCTGCGGGCTGCAGCGATCTCGGCCCTCGCGGAGGAGTGAGGGACTATAAAGGAGGAGCGACGACAGTGAGGGACGAGAGAGGACCAGGCCTGGATTTTATGTTGAGTTTTATTTACGTTTGTTATGTGTTGCTGCAGTCGTCCGTGAGGGGCTGCAGCCTTTTATTTTCATTTTGTGTTTGTTGGTGTGTAGGCGACAGTCGTCCGCGAGGGGCTGTCGCCGCCATTTTATTTTGTGTTTATTTATTAAAAGTTATTTTGAATGTCCGCCGGTTCCCGCCTCCTTCTTCCCGTGCCAACAAACTTTACTACACTGTTATAAGAATTAAATGAAATGTCAACAAAATCCATCTTACCATTTATCAAAATCCACTTAAACTGTAATTACAATTGCCTAAATAAATGTCATGAGATTTAATGTAAATATAATATTTTAATTATAGAAATATGAAATGTTGGTAAAAATGTAATTATTCCAGGCCTATGAAACTATAAAACTGCCATATAGTTGGCGGCGTGAGTGGATTCTAGAATCATTCAACTATAATTCGTTCTAACCGACTGTTCAAAAACGGTGAATTATTCGAGAACGAAACCTATACTTTGTTTGAATCTATTTTTGTTGGAAAAATAGAGCAAAACTGTAAAAAATGACAACTTGTTTATTGAACTGTTGTATAAAATTAATATTGCATTTTGCAATTGTGCTGATACTCTGGAAAATAGCACTCTTGCTTGTATGATATTGCTTACCTCATAATTTCCTCTTTAATTACTTTCGAACAAATGTCTATTTTTTTGTTCGTTATTAACCTATTTTTAATGAAAATAAAACAACAAAATAAAAAAACTTGAGTATATTAAACTTGTATTAAAAAAACGAAGATGGATGACATAAAATTGCTATACCCGAATTAAAACAAATAAATAAAAGATATTTGGAAATTCCCCTTTAAAACAGGGAACCCTCAGTTTGTGGTTGTGTGTGTTTTGTGTTTTTTTTTTTATATTAAGATAAGTGATCTTGTGCTTGTGCCTCAGCTATCGTCCTGTCAATCATCTCGCCACGGCTATGATTACAGTTACAGTAAAATTTTAACTCACCATCAACGGTTCCCATCCTCAGCCGATCCGCATGACAGTTTTTGCAATGACCATCGATACTAGATAAATGGGCAAGTGAAAAGGCACGCCATGTTACAATTTTAACAATCAACTGCAACTAATGGTTGTTTTGATAAATGATTAGTCAATTAATTTCTTTGGGTAGGATGTGGAATTTTTATCTGAATAATCAATGTTGTCCTCAAATTGAAGGCTATGAAAATTAATATAGTGAATGTATTTATGCAAGTTATGCTATACATTATGTGCAAAAACACGCATTCACTCATCGGAAGATAATTATGAAAAAAGAAGATATTTTGAAGAATGTTGATGAAGAAAAAGGAGAGTCAAACATGTTTGAAATGACATGTGGGTGAGTGACACATTTTTTTATATGTGGGTGCCTAATAATTATTTGTTTTAAAATCCAGGGAATCCAAGGATCCAGGAAAACCAATCCAACCAAATTTGAATGATCAATATAGATAGTGTTTTCATCACATGGCCACAAGTTGCTGGACTACACCAGTTCACAGAGATCAGCCAATCAAAACAAAGACATTTAAATGCAAATCTTAAAGGTACAGTACCAAAAACAATGAGAAGGTAGGAAATGGTTGTGTAAAGTGCATATTTTTGGACATGATCACAGTACCATCAGTATAGTTCTCAATGGTAAAACATTGACTTTTTGTGGAAGTGCTGCACAATAAACAACACATGGAACAACAAAAACACAACTTCCTTTGTGTCATCCAATTCATAATTAATAACTGATGGGTTCAGTTCCACATTTGTCACAAAACAGCCCGTGGCATTATCTGCCTGCCTTTCACAAGGTTCACGCTGTGTTCTCGCTCCAGTTTTATACTCCTCCCATAGTGAACACAGCAAAATGAACAACAGCCCCACCTAAAGCAGCCGGCAGAGCCAGATAGCAGAAGTCACGCAGAACAATGACATCAGCCCTGCAATAAACAGCCATGATGGAGGCGCAGGCCTGCAATTGGATCAAGTCAGTTTAAACCAGCATATCTGGAGAAAGATCTCGAAATTCCAGTTCGGCAGGATGAAATTGGACCAACAATCTCAACGTCGGTCTCATTCTACTTGGCATGTTGTGATGGCAGATGTGACATGGATTGGGCTAATTAATATGTGTAACTTACTAATGTTTACTGAGCTCTGATTGTGTCCGTCAGATGAATAGTGCTTTTGTTTGTTAATTCCCAGCTGTCTAAATGTTAGTATGGTGGATAAAGGCCCGACAGAAGGTCAGAGACCGTGCTAAAGCACTAAGGCAACACTGTGCTCATAACGTGCCATGCAGTTTTTATTATTATATTTGAACAGACGTTGTTTATCACACTCAAATGTGCTCCAGAGGTTTGTTTATTAAAATACGGTGTATGTACCCAAATGAGCTCTTGCTTCCAGTCTACACATTCAGAAGGCTATACAATAAGGATAGGGGCTAGTGTGAAAGAGCTTTGAATAGGGCTGGGTATTGACACAAATTTCACAATTCGATTCAATTTCTATCCACAAGCTTTAGATTCGATTCCGATTCAATTTTGATTATTGTGGATATTTATCAGATACAGTACATGGCAAATTTTCTTGAGGAAGAAAATTCTCAACTAAATGCTGTAAACTATACATGGGTTTCAGTTGATACTACATTACTATAATACTGAAGGTTAAAAGGAACAGATTTGTAAACAAACACTTAAATTACACTCAAAATAATAACTTTACAATTACATAATCATATTTCTACTCCAATTCGTTTTTTGAAATTTAAACATTTAAATGGTGGCTGTCATAAAAACCTTACTGATTTATTCAAGCATGCATTAAATATTGAAGATCATTAAACATTATAATGAATATGTAATGTGGTGAATATATTTATCAAAATGCTCCTCTCTAGAGTACATTTTTTTTAGCTCACTAATGAGTTTATGGTCACTGGATATGCTTTTTCTGAGGTAAATGTGACGTTACATGACATTGTTTACAAGCTGTTTTATTGGCGTCTTTCCGCGGTTGAAACACTTGAGCGATTACATGAGACATGATATGGATTTCGATAAGTTGTACTCTATGTTTTAACATACCTTAAGATGGTTTCAGCCGGATTGCCGTACGCATCGATTTACGGCGAAAGAGTAACCCTTTGATGCATGCGTATTGACGAACAGAAGCGTAGAGGTTGGAGCAAAACAAAATGAATTAGAAGTCTAAAGTGAGAATTTTTAAAAGAGAAATGGCGAAGGATTTCCATATAAGAGAAGCACTATCCGCGAGAGTTGTCAAAGCTTGCAATGCTCCTATACATCGCATCAGGGGCTACTCTTTTGCTTTAAGTCTAATTGTATACACCTTTCTGCCGGAAGTTAGTTATTTTAATCTATAAAGTTTTAAATATGAATATTTTTCTTACACAAACGCACCACTTCACTTCAGAAGGCCTTTATAAACCCCCCGGAAATTGTGATGGGTGTAAACCGAGTACTGGCTGTCTTTCTCTGCCTTTGAGAAAATGACAGCTTAGACGAGCTGATCTGGAATTATCCTGTTATGACGTCATTACAGGAACGGTTACCTCCCTTTCCTCCGCCCAGAGAATTTGGCACGCCCATGCGAGCGCCATATTAGTTTGTCCTCGAGAGATCATGGGTCGTGAACGAGTGAATGCTGGCAGTTTCTCAGTGTTTGGATGTACAAATGAAAACAGAAGTCTTTTTTCAGTTCCTTCTGATCTGTGATCAGTGATTTCTGATGTGTAACTAATTATTCAAGTTCACACAGAACTTTATTATTCGTGCTGCGGCTTCTCTCTCTCTCTCGACAGAACGGTGTTTTCTATCTTGTGAGTCAGTGTTTTTATACATCCTCGTCGCGTCTATCTGTTCTAAAATGTGCATACAGTCATGAGTTTCTGCTCAACATCGGCAGAGCCACATCTTGCACTGACCGGTCGGCCTTCAACATCACCGACCCCCAGTACTGCATCTGACGCTTTTCATATGATAGGAAAATATGTAAAAATAATGCTTTAATCAACACTTACTCGTAACTTGTTCATCTCCTGTAATGATACATTACATGTGTTATAAAGTTGGTAATAAGGAAGAAGGCGGGCTCGGCGTGACTGGGACTCGTGTTTATTCAGAACTCTCAGATACAAACAAAATAAACTCGCGCTGACAGTGCTCTCATGACTATATCACTTTGATAGTACAATATCACTTTGTTAGCAATCTCTCCGTCTCTGGTCCATTGATGTCCGGTTCGCGAACAAATCGTTCTTTTGTTCCGGTTCTTTTTAGTGAACCGAACCAGTTCACCAAATCGGACTAAACCGTTCGCGTCTCGAGTCAGCGCTGATCCATAATTTATTAAAGTTACTAACTTTCTGACATGAGTGACAGTCCCTCCGACTAGAAATAAACGAATAACCTGAAGTATATGCTAGTAACTACAATACTTCACTGAACTGAGACGTGCTGAGAGAACTGATGAGAAGTGACATCCGTCTCTCTGGCAGCAAGCTTGTGCCTCGTAGACCTCGTTAAACCACGCCCCCTCCGCTCATTTCAAATGCAAAGATGTCAGCCAATCACAACAGTGGGCGTTTTTACTGAAATCTCACAGCAGACACACCCCTTGAAACAGGGCATTCAGCCAGAGGGCAAACATCAGTATAGAAAAAATGCCTTTTATTTCTAAATTATGACATTTTATGATGTAAAAATCATACTAACAATATAAGTACACCTCAGAATACATTATAAAATAAAATAAAATAAAAAAATCCATGCCATGGGACCTTTAAAATAACTAGTAAGATATTGTCAACACGTATAGTTTAAAGCAACGTGCCCTGTCAGATGCTCTGAGAGATACTTATGCTGACAGACAGATAAATACTTGCGCTGTTTAATGCGTTTGAAATGTGGTGCTTTCCTCAGTGCGTAACTTTTCACAGGGATATTCTCCATCTGTAAATGTTAGAAAGTCATGCAAATGTGTCCTTTTTGCTGTCAGGAGACGACGAGCCTTCTGCATGTGAATCTCCGCTAAAATTCAGACTTCCGCGAGCACCGCCACGCGCATCCGCGTCAAACAGACGGAGCGCAAAGAACGCATTAATTCTGACTAAAATATACATATTTTGATGTTGGACAATAAATGTGCCATATGTAGAATTTTAAACCTACAAGTATGTATATTCTCATGAAAGTGACCATTATAATTGGGTAATCAAATATAGGTAAATATCATATGCTTTTGTTTTTATTTTCATTTTTTTAAAATAAAATTATTATTATTAATACATGCCTACATTACATTCACTGTATTTGTTTATAGCATTCAATATCAACATTGTTTTTAGGACATAATTTGGCAGGATGTGAAATAAAATTATTATTAAAATAAATACAGATTTATTTTTATCCAAATAGAAAAACATAGAAAATACAGCCCAATTAAGTATCCTGATATGCATAGTGTTATGCAGAAACCCCATTTTAAAGGCATATTAAAGTGTTCACTGTGTAATGAATAATTTTTGTGATTATTTAGTACCCTGTTAAAACAATAGTGACATTACAGTACATAATTACCATAAAAATGTAACAAAAATATAATAAAAGGCAACATCTATATATATATGTTTTTTTTTTATATATCTGAAAAAAGGTTAACAGTGATCAGAGAGCTTACAAATCAGTGAAGCATTGGAATCGGGATCGGCCGATCACCATGACAAGAAATCGGTACTCGGTATCAGCAGCAAAAATCCTGATCGGAACATCCCTACTTTAAAGGGAATACAGATGAGATGCATTCAAAAACAGGTAGAGCAAGTACATCTGAATGGAACAGAACAGTGTCTTAAGATGGGTTTTAAAACATTTGGACTATTTTTAACTTGCCAGACTGCTTTGGGGCATATAATAACACTAAAAAATGTTGACTAGAAATAATCAATGAAATCCTTATTGTAGAGTCACGAGAAAGCAAGGGCTGAGTCACAGTACAATAACATCAGAAACATGGTTGAAAACCAAAAAAACACTGCTTTTTAAGGTTCAGTGCTTCTACTGCAAGTAACCTGAATTAAATACATGAAACAACCCATGCTCTGAACAAACTGAATAACCTGGAGCGAGTGAATTCAAATAACACCACCTGTGAGACACAGCCCATTCCAGGAAAACTATTCCTCTGAGCCCTATAGTCTTACAACTAAAGACTCATAAACAATGTCCAATTAAGTTGACCAAACTCTCACAGCAGCATTAGAACATACCCATGAGAGCCATGCAAACATTATTTAAATAAAAAGTCTTTCAGATTAAATGGATGAACACTGGATGTTTGACTGAGTCTGTGATTAGAAACGAGAGCTTCCAGAAATTCCTGATGAGCAGACAGGTCTCAGGTGAACTCCATTTTGACTCCCTGGAGGAAAGCCCTGCCCTGCCTATGTCATAAACACTGGTCAAACACACACACAAGTTATTTATATAAGCATAACGAGTATTACTAGCTTATGGCAACACAATTAGGGATGCACGATATATCGGCCACCACATCAGCATTCTGTCTTTTTAGGGTCTCATCTTCCTGTTTTTGGTTTGTTTACATGTCTTTGGTCTGTGTTGCATTCATATTTCAATCGAACCGCACCAGAGTTAGTTTGGAAGCAGACAGAGACCCATCTTTTCAGGGATCTCTGTCCATTTGTTTGGTGCACACCAGGGTTCAGATGGCAGCTTTACGCTTATTCAAATGAACCGCAATCACACCAGGGTTCGTTTTAATCCAACCAAACATGCCAAGTGTGAACACAGCCTCAAACAGAATTAACAGTAATAAACCATTCAGAGACAAATCTGTGAGTCAGTTTCATTCAAAATTGATCAACTTGCTCAAAACACCAAATCTAGCTAATGAAATATTAACATTAAGCATGTTGTATAACTTTTTGAGGCTTGAAAAACCTTCAAATTCCATGATATTTCCAGGTTTTCCATGGCAATATGAATCCTGTATAAGAAGGACGGTGGATGTGAATGGAAAGTCCCTTTTAGGACATGTATCCTACACACGCTTGTGGGTGTGACATGCACATATCAAACAATGATTCACCTGACAATGAATCAGGCCCTTAGTTGTAATAAAACAGAGAAGAAACTGTTACGTGACAGTCACATGACCGTCAGAGATTTGTGATGGCAATGAAGTATGATGACGCAGACAGATACCATACATATCTTAGATAGGGAAAGAAACTACTGGATAACAATAATAATATGAAGTCATGTTCAACAGATTAAAATTCATGTCTTTTATAAGGGTGTGAACCTACACTGGTCTATCGGTTCGGTTCGGTTCGATTATGATGATCATGCCATCGATTCGGTTCAATTCGATTTCACGATGCATCACAATGCATTGACGATGCACCGCATCCTCATGTATACAATTTTGTTTTAAATTTTACCTGCTCAAAGAAAACACGCTTCTTGTATCAAACAAAACTCAAGTCTGGGCACAGAAGACATAAGACAACAGGAGCATTTAGAACAAATACACAAAATACTAAGGCTGTGTTCACACTTGTCATGTTTGGTTCGATTAAAACGAACCCTGGTGCGATTGCTCGGTTAGTGCGGTTCATTTGAACATATGTGAACGCTGCCATCCGAACCCTGGTGCGCACCAAACAAACATCGAACCGCACCAGAGTTCGTTTGAAAGCGGACCGAGACCCATCTTTTTAGTGGACTCGATCCGCTTTCAAACGAACTCTGGTGCGGTTCGATTGATATATGAACACAACACGGACCAAAGACATGTAAACGAAGATGCGACGCTACAAGTCAGCTGATTTGACGACGCAGAAAGATCAGTGTATCCAAAATGAGTAGAGGGCAAATGTGGAGCAACGAGGAGGTAAAGTGCCTCATCAATATATGCATACCTTCGTTTCTGCATACAACGGAGGAAATCCTGGTGCAGTTTTGAATGTTTTGAACACTTTATTATGGGGGTAGCGTTATTCCAAACAAATAGATTATTATCCACAAATAAATGTAAAGAGATTCACAAAAATTAAATAAATTCACAAATAAATAGAATGAGATCCACAAATATATGCACAAATATATTTGTGGATCTCATTCTATTTATTTGTGAATTTATTTAATTTTTGTGAATCTGTTTACATTTATTTGTGGATAACAATCTATTTGTTTGGAATAAAAACAAATCTACCCCCATATTTTATGAGCTCTTCGTGAGTTCTCAACTGGTAAAAATAAAACCATATGTACACGCATAAAATTATCGCGTTTAATCCAGCACATAGCATTGTTTTGAATGTTCGGTAAGCAAGCTCTGTCGCGAAATATACGTCATAAAAGCCGACCAATCGGGTTGTGACCGTATCCCTATGCCTTTGGTTCGGTAACTTTAGGTTTGCTGTTAAAAGTGCCAGTATGAATGCTAAGTGGACCAGGACTATATGTTTTGTTTTTATTTTTTTGGTCTGGACCAAACGAACTGGACTACAAGTGTGAACGCACCCTACAAGCCACTTCAGAAGGTGGTCTGGGCCGCATTACAGTCTGTTGCCGCGCTCTCTCCTATTGCGGTCTTTGATTTTGAAATGAGCTGATGATCAATAAAATGCAGCTCATATCTGTTGTTTTCAGTGACGTTGAAGATCGGATTTATATCTGTTATGCGAAGATACATTTATGTGCCCAAGTGTTAATTAATTAGTTTAGATAAATCAGATAGCTTTGATTTACACACAGCGCATGTGTTCTCCAGGTTGTGCTTACCAGGTTGTTCATAAAAGCCGAAATGTGTCCAGATGTCGGCTTTTAAAGTAGTTGGGGCATTTTAATTACTCTCACTCATGTCTTGCCTCCCTCTGCCATAGTATGCTACCGTGACAACGCACATATGTGACAAAAGACGTCAGAAAAGTATCAGTACATTATAATCGGTTATGGTCTATTACTGAACCGATACCAAATCGTCCTCGTCTGCATCGAAGAAACGATTAATTTCGACACCCCGTCTTTTATTAAAGGTGCTGTAAGAAATTGCAACCATTTTGCTTAAGTCAAGAGCCTTCTCTTCGAAACCCATCATTAATATGAACCCCCACCATAAATTCCTTATATTTAGCGCATTGTGAACAGTGGGCTTGTTGGAGCGTCTGCTCTCCTCTTTGCGTCCGTCTTCAGCGTGCCCCGTCTCTGGCCTGTGTTAATGTCCTGTTTAAAGGCTTTTTAATATTTCCACACAAATTTTGGGAAATGATTGCAAGCAGAATAGAGGCCAGAATAAAGCAAAAAACATTTGTATATGGTCAGACACTTGCATGCGTCATTATTAGAGATTTGGTTCCAATTTATGGCCGGTTGACCAGTGCCGTCTGACCATATAAAGCCACAATGTCAACTTTGACAACACAGTGCTTAATTATTGAAGAAAGAAAATACAGTCCATTTCCCAAAAAGTAGCGCACTACAAAAAAATGCTGTTTTTACTTTGTATTTTTGTCTTGTTTCCAGTCTAAATATCTAAAAATTCTTAAATCAAGATGCATTGAATTGTTAAGTAAAATGACTTAAAATATTTTTTCTTGGGGAAAAAATCTAAAATGAAGTTAAGCAAGCAAAATTACCTGCCAATGGGCTAAGAAAAATTATATTTTTTCTGTTTGGGAAAGAAACAAGAAACAAGATTTCAAACAGAAACAAGATTATTTTACTTGTTTTACCCATTGACAGGTCAATCTCAGCTGTCAATCATGACGTCACACCCCCTGCTTTTATAGCATCAAATAACTAACTAAAAGCTTCTGTGCTCCTATTGGTCGATGTCACAGTTGTGGCGGAACCTGTCGTGGGAGACTGCTAGGCTTGGACGAGTCTCTGAAAAAAACTGCTAGGCTTTCTGTCAGGACGTCGTGAAGCGTCATTGAAGCGTCACTGCGTAGGTTGTCGTCCACTATAGCCAAGTTTCCATTAACTTTTTGCATGTTTTGTTATCGACAAAGTTAATATGCATAATAAAAAGAAAGATTGCGGAATGTGGTGTCTCCAGCCTGTTTCCGGCTTCTCATAGTGAATGAATAGTGTGCGATAATGAACAGTTCTCTTCCTCATCTTTTTGCAAAATACTCTCGTAAACACAGTCGTTATGTCATTGACGGCAGATTTTCTTGATGTCGTCTCAAACGTTAATCAAACAACAAAAGACGAGATAATTAACTTGCTGTTCTAGACAGACTAACTTAACCCTCTGGAGTCTGAGCTCATTTGGGGCCCTTTAGAAGTTGACATGCTCTTACATTTGTGTTTTTTTCAGTTGCTTATAAACACATTAATGGCAAAAGTGTAATTACACTGTATTCAGCACAAACTGGGCTGCCATAATATGTGAGCAACATGTATGTACATGCTTGTATTTTTGAGAGAAAAATGTTTATGCACGGTTTTTGAAAAAACAATAGATGTGTTCACAAGACTTTTGACTCCATCTTTCAATTTCCATAGAGTTTTTTTCTCTATACTGATGTGAGAATCATTGAGCCTACTCATTCACATAAAACAATACACTGATCAAAATGAAGTGAGTTTTTGCTTAGTTAGTTAACTTTATTGTCCCCAAGTGGAAATTCTGCTTGGGCACAGTGCAGAGTTGCTTCATAAAGGTAGACCAGATAACTTAAAACATATTATCTGTATTATCTGCCACAACAATTTATGATGTATTACACCAATTTATTAAAACACAACAATTAATGAGATTAAAACCATGTTTTTACTCCAAACTTACTTTATATCACAAGTCAAATGTTATAAATAGCCAAGCCAACATGGTATAAATAACACAGATAAGCCATATATTGTCGCGATTGTGTGTTTATTATCTTCAAATGTTTCTATCTGCATGTTAGAGCGATTTCTGGAAGCTGTTTATGTCAGAGAGAATGTCACATGGTATCTTCTTCATGCGTGCTATATATGGATTACATGTGCAAGGAGCGTCCTCCGGCTGCCAGTATGAACTGAAAACACAACAGATTGAAATAACACTTCTCTGTATAGAAATTTGACACAGACATATGAGAATCTATCAATATATCCTCATGACGAACATAGAGGACTTTTTTTATGAATGACATCAGCTGACGCTCATATTACAATCAAAGGTACCGACGCGGTTTTCATATTCATAACTCCTGACACAAAAAAAATACGGTCACTATATGACTTTGGGAATAAAACAGAGGTCAAAAATGGAAGCTTGAGTCTTAGATCTTTTAAATGATGTATAGTTTGTCAAGGTAATTACTTACATCTGACAGTAATTTTGAGCCAATTTAAACAAAGAAAGCTTCAGTGTGTCCTCGCGCAGGTTTTTGCGTTTAATATTCACAGATGCTTACAGAATAAACTTTGCCTACTTTTTCTTTCAGAAATGAACAGCTTGTAATGGAGAATTATTCCAGGATTATTAAACGCGTCTCAAAACGATGTAGTTGAAGTAGGAATGCAGTCCTTGATGCGTTAGTTTGAGCTGATGTGTGTGGGCGTCGTCTCCGGAGCCTCAGTATTTGAATCTCAATAGAGCGCGCGCTTTGTGGGCGTGGGTGCATTAGTGTATAATGAGCCGCTCAGGAACGACTAACATCTCTCTGCTTTCAACCAGATTACATAAACACAGAATATTTGTTTTTGATTTGGTTTACAGTGTTTAAAACCTGACATTTCAGCATTTCTTTAGACATATGTCTCATGTTTGTGAGACAAGTATTCACTAAGCTAGAGGTCATTTTCTGAAGACTATCTATATGAACGTCTTTGACAGAGAGGCTGCAGATCGCGCATCATGTTTGATTTCTTTATTTTGCAAAAAGCACAACAATTTGTTTTTATTGTGACTGTACACAAAAAAAGATTATAATGATGTATAACACTTGCCTGAATGATAAAAAAACGACAGAGTTATTTGAGTCTCTTTGGCACTGATAAGAAAAAAAGCAAGCCAATCACGCCGGCCGACTCGAGAGGGTTAACTATATTTGTAATGTATAGCCTACATTTTATCAATAAAGTGAAGTGTTACTTTACATTTGATTGCAGTTTCTGTACCTACCTGAAAATGTGTGTTCTAATCCTATCTTTGTTCAATTGTATTTATTTGTGCAATTGCTCATTTGTTCTTTTTTCAATTACTGAGTATTTACTTGTTGAAATGCTTGAAATTTATATTAGGCTTTTTTTTTTTTTTGCTATGGTATTTTTAAACCATAGGCAAAAGTTGCCAGCCTGTTGATTTTTGTTCATGGTATTCAGCTACAATTAAATGTTTTGCAATAATAGCCTAATAATAAATGTGAATGATATTGAAGATTTTTTTTTACCCTATTGGAATCTAAATTAGGAATCGATAAGCAGAATCGGAAAAATTCAAACGATACCCAACCCTACGGAGGAGTGACAAGGCTAGGTGCGCAGTAACAGTGCTTACTCATTCAGACTGGCTTCCAGAGATGAAATATGGATTTGTCTTTCATTTGTTTCACTAGAGTTATAGAAGTATTTGTTGCTTTTATTTTACTGTTCATCTTCAATCACTAGAGAATAATTGTAAATATTTTCTGTACCTCTTACTGAGAGAAATTACTGTTATCAGAATGTTTTGGGAACGTTTCTGGTCAGAGCTGGAGCTCGACCAACTCCAACCTTGAAGAAGCGGTGTATGTGTGCAAGTATTCTTTGTTACAGATCAGTGATGGAGGTGGACAATGGGCATCCTAGGGAGATTGACAGATTTGTTGTTCCGTTACCCAACACCTAAATCCAGGGTTCCAGCGTCAGCAGTTTGATCGATGGAGATATGCTTCTGCCTATCAGCCGATGAGTATAAATTTACTATGATCATCTATTTACTCTTAGCCAATCAGCATCATTCAACCTTCAGTAATGACGTAGCTAGACCTTGAAAAGAGTATAATTGTGTTTAGAAATTGAATGCATGTAGAGTGCGGCCTACAAACTCCTTGTGAGACCTGAAGCTGGCTTCTTCTGATAAAACTGCAAACTGCAAAAATCGCACTACTGACTTGGTCTTCATTCTTCACATCTTCATTCTTCACATCAATTTCATGCTCCCAACTTTGTGGGAACAGTTTGGGGATGGCCCCTTCCTGTTCCAACATGACTGTGCACCGGTGTACAAAGCAAAGGTCCCTAAAGACATGGATGAGCGAGTTTGGTGCAGAGGAACTTGACTGGCCTGCACAGAGTCCTGACCTCAACCCGACAGAACACCTTTGGGATGAATTAGAGCAGAGACTGTGAGCCAGGCCTTCTCATCCAACATCAGTGCCTAACCTCACAAATGCACTTCTAGAAGAATGGTCAAAAATTCCCATAAACACACTCCTAAAGCTAAAGCCTTCCCAGAAGAGTTGAAGCTGTTGTAGCTGAAAAGGGTGGGCCAACTCCATATTAAACCCTACGGATTAAGAATGGGATGTCATTAAAGTTCATGTGCATGTAAAGACACGTTTTATAATATATAAATATTTACATTTATATATAAATTTAACAAACTTTCTTAAATATATGCATGTGTATACAGTACACACACAATGTAAACACAAACTTTTATTTTGGATGCGATTAATCGTTTGACAGCCCTACGACTCACCACGACACTCTACGTCAAACGGATCGTGACAAAATCAGCCTGAAACTTACATTTACATGCATTTGGCAGCCGCTTTTATCCAAAGCAACTTACAGTGCCCTTATTACAGGGACAATCCCCCTGGAGCAACATGGAGTAAAGGGCCTTGCTCAAGGACACACTGGTAGTGACCGCTGGGATCGAACCAGCAATCTTCTGCTTATCAGTTCCATGGTTTAACCCACTGGACCACCATCTCACATAACTGGCATAAGATACCAAATATAGCTTTACCTAATGGTTTATGTCTAACTTCTACTATCAGTTCCAACACTTGATTGTTGATCCTGTAATGGAAAAACCTGCCCAACCTGATTATGAAATCCAAGATAATGTTGCTATGCATCCTTTGCCACCAGAAAAACTTGAAACACCTCTAGGACAATAGCATTGAGAAACATAGCTTCCTTTGCAAGGATATCAGATAAAACCTACTTTTATCATGCATCCTTCACTCACTGCATTTTTACTTGCACTGCCATTTCTGAAATTAAATTAGAGCTGCAACTAACGATTATTTTTTCTGCCGACTAATCTAGCGATTATTTTTTAAATTAGTCGACTAATCTAACGATTATTTTCCCAGATTCAACTGATGATTCTTTTCTTTTTTTCGATTATTGTATTTCAAAGAGGGTAGTGAATTTGTATATTATTTTAACATGAAATCAATGAATGATGACAATATTAATTGTATTTCAGGAAGTGTAGTGAACATTTTATAATGAAATATATGAATACAAGAAGCATTTTAAACATTATGTATAACTAATAATACTATTCATCATAAAATGTATACAGAGTAGGCCTAATTAGGAATGTTGTTTACTATAATAGTGGAGTATGATTTACTTATTGATTTGTGTCAATAGTAAACGAAAATGCACTTGTATTTATCTGCCAAAGGTTCACATACAGGAGCTTTCAGCATAGTGTTAATGTATAACTAGTCGTCTATTTTGAAGATATACATAAACAATGACTAAAGCTGCCAGAAGTTTTTGCCCAAACTTCAAAAACACATTTAAATGATTAAAACTAGAGGCATCTTAACTTTAATGTTACTTTAATCATGTAAACTACCTATATACAGCATGTTATTATGCATATGTGTTTGGGACAGAGGGGAACCCGGTCGCATTTGCAGCAGATATATGCTACCCATAATAAATAGAAGCACGAGACGTACTGGGGTCGGAGAAGAACACCGGAAAATGTGACCGAATGGACAATATTCGTCTGTATTTGCAATACACACGCCACGGTTAAGCTGCGCAAGACGAACACTGGCAGTGTGAAAGCCCAACAGGCGCGCGCGGCTCCTGCTCTCCACGCGCAGTCTCCAAGTGTGAAATCGGCGTTACAGAGCAAACAAAGCACAGCTTTATTCGGCTTCTGTTTAAAGTACTCCCACACTTTTGAATGTTGCGGTCTGGCTTTATATGATAAATGATCATTTTCACTATGCCCGGGTACAGAAGCCGCCATTATTCTAGATCTGTTCTATTCTAGAACGTAAATAATGTGACGTCGACGCGTCAACGCATTTCACGCATGTCAACGTATCGTTGAAGCCCTAAATTAAATAAACTCAAAATCCACCAAAATGTTGTTAATAATCCATCGACGAGCCTGTCAGTAGATTTCAGAACAACAAACGGAAAACCCTCTGTGCTAATAATCTCAAAACTGATAAATATTCTGGAAAGCATATCAGTCTTTCATGACTAATCAGCTTCATTGATAAAGAAAATCTCTCCAGAGATGAACGTATGCATCTATGGGAAATGGAAACTAATAACTAAATTTCAGCCAATTAGTCTGATTCATATTCTGTCTTCTGCTAAACATCATCAAGACAAAATTCATTCATATTGGAACCGGAGACAGAGCAGCCGCATCAAGATGATTGTGGGAGGAAATGAATGCAGGAAGGTGCAGCTCATAATGCAAAAGGCATATTGACAGTAACAAACATCTCCCAGATAGGGTTTGAAATGAGAGGCCTATCGGTGCTGGAGCCTGCTGTCTGATACAGGTGTGGCGGCAGTGACCTATGAATACTGCAAAACTGGTGGTCACACCAACCTGCGTTACACAAAAACTCAAGGTCAGGTGGAACATGACGGGGGAAATCACTCTCTCCTGTATACATAACACTTCATTTTCACAAGATAATTGCTTGTACACTACTGAGAAGTGATTTGAAATGCACATATACTACACTATCTGGATACTTTAATAATGAAAACATCTATTTTCCCCTTATACATCTAAATATAGCATTTTTAATGAATTGTGTTTTTTTTTTCAATTGATAATGGCCATTGCTGTAGCACTTAAAAAATGCCTTCTCATTACTGTAAAGTGAAAATAATGCTGATATTTTATTTCAATTGCAAAGTATTTGTACTACGACTGACTATAAATGATTCTGATTCAAATATAAAAATATAAAATGTGTATTACAATTATGAGAATCTAATTTATAAAACCTTCAAAAGTAAACATTACAATGATTTATGGCAATGAGATACAAAGGCTATTTTTAAAACCATTGCCATTTTTAATGAATTACAATTTCATAATTTTCATTATTGTAATGCAAAAAAAAAAAACTAACTCTCATGGATGTAATTACAATGATGCATTAAGGTAATAATGATAGCCTATTTTTAGGACCTTTTCCATTTTTGATAAAGTATGTTCTCTTTTTTACTTTTCAAATAATAATGGTCATAATTCTCATCACTGCAATGAGGAAATGGTATGTATACATTATGTAAGGAATAATTGACGACGGGCCGTTCAATTATTAGAACAATAATGCACACCCGAGGTGGTGATGCGGTCACGACGCGTAGCGGAGTGGCCGTTACACCTCGGGTGTGCATTATTGTTCTAATAATTGAACGCCCCGGAGTCAATTATTCCGCTTATACTACGGTTACCACACCTCAAGACATCGATCCGAAGATATATTTAAAGGGATTCGTCCGGTTTTTGTACTTAAATCGCTATTGTGAGTAGGACTGTTTCTTCCGCGTCTCATCCAACGGCTCTTTTGCTAGTTCCGAAACGTCATTTTAAAGCTGTTAACAGAGGCTTGAGCCGTTGATAGCATTCTACTGCAGTTATTAATAAAGTTATTAGAGAGAGAGAGAGAGAGAGAGAGAGAGAGAGAGAGAGAGAGAGAGAGAGTGCTTGTGTGAATTAGGCTGCCTCTGTGCGTCTCTAAACAGCGCTGTTATTACCTCACTAGTGAAAAAATGTCACGTGTAGCCTTTAAGTTGCTCCACTTTATGGGCTAACTGATCAAATGGTCAGGGCAGCGCTGACACCTTTTTGTGCAAACTGTAGTGCGTGTGCGCTACAATGTGTGATTTCAGTAATGAGACAGAAAAGCTTGCCTTTGATGTCCGCTTCCGTCTGTTGGTTTTCATCTGGACTGTCTAATACTGCTGCCACCCAGTTGTTGAACGTTTTATATTCACCGTAAATATTAAGATTTACTTTAGGAAAATCGTCTGTCATATTGTTGTTTTTTAGTCCTGTAATGTCCGTTATTACAGTTAACTATGCGAAGTGATATCGAACAGTAATCTGGTCAAGAGCTGCCTGGAACTACGTTCGCTGTGCATCTCCCAGAAAATAATTGCACACCTCAGAACGTTCATCAGCCAATCAGATTCAAGCATTCAACGGCCCCGTAGTATAAATAAAATATATCTGATATCAAATTATAAATTGCAATTTAAATAGAAACTTATTAGTATTTAGAAGTGTACTACAATAATAAGTGTATTGCAATAATACATCAATTAATTAAAACATTTCCAAAAGTAATCATTCTGATGTTTTATAGTAATAATAACTGAGTGCCATGTACTTATTTCTCATGAAAATAATCTCGCTATAGAAAAAAAAATTGTAACAAAAACTTACCATGGTAGTAGCACTTTTTGGGACATATACCATGCTAACACTCTGTTCTCTGAGGCACCTTATGCAAATATCACTGTACACAACAGATCCTTTAGAACCATATTATACCCTTAAAATACAATGGCATTACCACTTGAAAGCATTACTCAACCATGTTAGTTTTTACAAGGGCACATACACACAAAAACATGACGTCAATGTCCAGAGCAGTGTCAGTGTGGTGTAAACACATTACCACTTTGAACGAGGAAATGACTTTGACGGCTTAAGACACAGCAATGAGGTTTTGATTTCCCTTTTGGGCAATTCAACTCTCAAGGTTGACACTAGGACTATAACTTCATCTGTGTTTGTTTGTGTTTGTGTGTGTGTGTGTGTGTGCAGTGCACTGTGGCCAACTTCCTCATTTTGCGCTCCGCTTCCACTTACGCCCAAGTCATTTCAATGAATGAAGGCGAGCGTCAGCTTACGTCAACTGCGCAACTCACATCTGTGAATGACACCCTATCCAACTGAATCGAGTAGAAAAACGCAGCTGGAAAGTGATAAACGAGACGTGTGTCGTCCTATTAAGTTAGATATCGATACATGTATCGAGCTAAGCTTTTGCATGCGATCGAAGTCAAACCAAAAGAGAAACGGGTAACATAGTAACCAACCTGCCGACGAAATTTTCCAGCACGGAGCTTTTTCCGGCGCTCTGTCCTCCGACCACGGCAATCTGCGGCAGATCCAAGTTACAACTTTGGCCAATGGAACTGAAAGCATCTTGGAGTTTATTGATCAGGGGGATCAAATCCTCCATCCCCCGGTTGCCCATGGTTTCTGACCGTCTCTCAGCGCGCAGGAACGGGCTCGCGGCAGCACGGCGCTCGGGTTACTTTCAAGTGTTCAATTTCCACCCTTCAAACACTTCCAGATCAGTCTGTCAAAGACAAAGAACTCATAAACCACTCGCTGACAGGCTGATGGAGCGTACTTCGGCGCATTCGTTAAGATCCGTGTTGTGATCTGATGAAGGATCAATCACTCATAAACTCACAAAACAAAACTTCTCGCTATCATCCGGTCAGGCGACATCCGACCTCCATCGGTGACGCGAGTCCCGCCTCCTGTCAACCGATGTCGTGCTATCCGATTGGTCCGAAAGACCGCTTCCTGGTGTGTTCGATCTAATCAAACGGCGGAGGGTTGCTATTGGACGGCTCAAATGTCAATTTAGTTTCAATGAAAAGACTTGTAAAATTGTCAACGTTGCAATATTGTTCAGTTAAAAACAATAATTCTAATTTTATTAAATGATAAATATACAATCACTGTAAGATTAACATGAATGCATGAACCATACTAACATTTTAATAATTTGTATCATATTTTCTTCCTATGAGAACATAATGAATACATTATTTGGGGTCTCCGGTTTATTATCTAGTGAAAAAAAAAGAAGTGAACATATTCAAGCGGAATTCAGACAATCATGCAATTTATGCGATTTAGGATTCTGATCTTGTTTCAGATATACTGTCATGTCTTGTGACGGGAAGTCCGACTCATTTCCGCGAATCGGTTCTTCTAAACACTGGGCCATGTGGCAACAACACGGTTAATTTGTGGTTACCATGGTACAATAACCATGCTTAAATTTGAGTAAAAACCATGGTTCATTTTCGCAAGGGTGTGTTTATGTGATTTATTGCTTGTTGCTGGCACGATTCAGCTCACGAAACAAACTAATAATTTAAAATCTATCATTTGAATGTATTAGACATTTGTGGGAAACGAAGGCTTGCTGATTCGTTCGCGAATCATTCATTCGAGTAGGCTCTTCTTGATGAATCGCTATTGTTTTGAATCGGATCTTTTGATGAATCGCTAGTCAAAATGGCTGCGCCCATACACAACAGCACACATGAGTGTGAAGACAGTATGGCATCAGTAAAGGCTGTATCCTCTGCTGCTCCTCTCGCTCTTCGTATCGTGGCGGAGTGTCCCGTGAGCAAGGCGAGAGCCTGCACTCTTACTCTCCCCCACTGCGCTGTAAATACCCCGGTGTTCATGCCCGTGGGGACCCAGGGTACCCTGAAAGGTATTACTGTAGACCAGCTGGAGGATCTGGACTGTCAGATATGCCTGGGGAACACATATCATCTGGGCATGAGACCGGTATGTGAGAGGAAATACTTCAAATTGTTGAATTGTCGAAACCAAGCACTATGTTTAAAACTTACTTAACTGTTTTGTCCTAACAGGGTCCTGAGTTAATAGGGAAAGCCAATGGATTGCACGGATTTATGAAGTGGAATAGAAATCTCTTAACGGTAAGAATTATTATTTTATTCCCAAACACCAAAAGAACTAGAACGAGTAAAACGTGGGAAACACGGTTTGTGTTGTTCTCTTTCTAATGCAGATTTTGGGTCTATTCGAAGGATATAGCAGGCTGGAAATGCCATAGAAATAGTAAAGACTTAAAAAAGTCTTGTCAGTTTTCACATTTACATTTATGCGTTTAGCAGATGCTTTTATCCAAAGCAGCTCACAAAAAAGGAACAAAAGCAATTTGTCAGAGAGAGAGAAAAGTTTTTATAGTGAATATAAATTATTTAAGTTTTACTCTGCTCTTGAAAATATTTCATAGACTACACGTGTTGTATAAAATGAAACAACATAATTTCAAACCAGCATGAAACATAACTCTGTCCATTTCAAGGTCTTATTGGATATAAGACTCTTCCAAATATTGGTTCTGCGTATACAAATGGAAATCTGTTGCAGCAATTCTTAACAAGTAATCATGACTGCAAATACGTGGTTCTCACATTTTTTTTTTGACAAAGGAGGCCCCCTGTTGTCCAACACAACATTTGAAGTCCCCTCCTTCCATATAGGCTATGATGGTTCCCATATTTCTATGTAATTATGACAAAGCTGCTTGTTTTCAGACTTTTTTTAATGAACAGAAACTGGGAGTATTGATATATTTAAATTATTTAACCATGATTATTTTGTGATTCCAGAAATTCAGAGCCAATCAGAGCAGAGTAGACCAATCACAACAGACTGAGCCATCTGGCCAATCAGAGCAGAGTAGACCAATCACAACAGACTGAGCCATCTGACCAATCAGAGCAGAGTAGACCAATCACAACAGACTGAGCCATCTGGCCAATCAGAGCAGAGTAGACCAATCACAACAGACTGAGCCATCTGGCCAATCAGAGCAGAGTAGACCAATCACAACAGACTGAGCCATCTGGCCAATCAGAGCAGAGTAGACCAATCACAACAGACTGAGCCATCTGACCAATCAGAGCAGAGTAGACCAATCACAACAGACTGAGCCATCTGGCCAATCAGAGCAGAGTAGACCAATCACAACAGACTGAGCCATCTGACCAATCAGAGCAGAGTAGACCAATCACAACAGACTGAGCCATCTGACCAATCAGAGCAGAGTAGACCAATCACAACAGACTGAGCCGTCTGACCAATCAGAGCAGAGTAGACCAATCACAACAGACTGAGCCGTCTGACCAATCAGAGCAGAGTAGACCAATCACAACAGACTGAGCCGTCTGACCAATCAGAGCAGAGTAGACCAATCACAACAGACTGAGCCATCTGACCAATCAGAGCAGAGTAGACCAATCACAACAGACTGGGTCATCTGACCAATCAGAGCAGAGTAGACCAATCACAACAGACTGGGTCATCTGACCAATCAGAGCAGAGTAGACCAATCACAACAGACTGAGCCGTCTGACCAATCAGAGCAGAGTAGACCAATCACAACAGACTGAGCCGTCTGACCAATCAGAGCAGAGTAGACCAATCACAACAGACTGAGCCGTCTGACCAATCAGAGCAGAGTAGACCAATCACAACAGACTGAGCCGTCTGACCAATCAGAGCAGAGTAGACCAATCACAACAGACTGAGCCATCTGACCAATCAGAGCAGAGTAGACCAATCACAACAGACTGGGTCATCTGACCAATCAGAGCAGAGTAGACCAATCACAACAGACTGAGCCGTCTGACCAATCAGAGCAGAGTAGACCAATCACAACAGACTGAGCCGTCTGACCAATCAGAGCAGAGTAGACCAATCACAACAGACTGAGCCGTCTGACCAATCAGAGCAGAGTAGACCAATCACAACAGACCGAGCCGTCTGACCAATCAGAGCAGAGTAGACCAATCACAACAGACTGAGCCATCTGACCAATCAGAGCAGAGTAGACCAATCACAACAGACTGAGCCGTCTGACCAATCAGAGCAGAGTAGACCAATCACAACAGACTGAGCCGTCTGACCAATCAGAGCAGAGTAGACCAATCACAACAGACTGAGCCGTCTGACCAATCAGAGCAGAGTAGACCAATCACAACAGACTGAGCCGTCTGACCAATCAGAGCAGAGTAGACCAATCACAACAGACTGAGCCATCTGGCCAATCAGAGCAGAGTAGACCAATCACAACAGACTGAGCCATCTGACCAATCAGAGCAGAGTAGACCAATCACAACAGACTGGGTCATCTGACCAATCAGAGCAGAGTAGACCAATCACAACAGACTGAGCCGTCTGACCAATCAGAGCAGAGTAGACCAATCACAACAGACTGAGCCGTCTGACCAATCAGAGCAGAGTAGACCAATCACAACAGACTGAGCCGTCTGACCAATCAGAGCAGAGTAGACCAATCACAACAGACTGAGCCGTCTGACCAATCAGAGCAGAGTAGACCAATCACAACAGACTGAGCCATCTGGCCAATCAGAGCAGAGTAGACCAATCACAACAGACTGAGCCATCTGGCCAATCAGAGCAGAGTAGACCAATCACAACAGACTGAGCCATCTGGCCAATCAGAGCAGAGTAGACCAATCACAACAGACTGAGCCATCTGACCAATCAGAGCAGAGTAGACCAATCACAACAGACTGAGCCATCTGGCCAATCAGAGCAGAGTAGACCAATCACAACAGACTGAGCCATCTGACCAATCAGAGCAGAGTAGACCAATCACAACAGACTGAGCCATCTGACCAATCAGAGCAGAGTAGACCAATCACAACAGACTGAGCCGTCTGACCAATCAGAGCAGAGTAGACCAATCACAACAGACTGAGCCGTCTGACCAATCAGAGCAGAGTAGACCAATCACAACAGACTGAGCCGTCTGACCAATCAGAGCAGAGTAGACCAATCACAACAGACTGAGCCATCTGACCAATCAGAGCAGAGTAGACCAATCACAACAGACTGGGTCATCTGACCAATCAGAGCAGAGTAGACCAATCACAACAGACTGGGTCATCTGACCAATCAGAGCAGAGTAGACCAATCACAACAGACTGAGCCGTCTGACCAATCAGAGCAGAGTAGACCAATCACAACAGACTGAGCCGTCTGACCAATCAGAGCAGAGTAGACCAATCACAACAGACTGAGCCGTCTGACCAATCAGAGCAGAGTAGACCAATCACAACAGACTGAGCCGTCTGACCAATCAGAGCAGAGTAGACCAATCACAACAGACTGAGCCATCTGACCAATCAGAGCAGAGTAGACCAATCACAACAGACTGGGTCATCTGACCAATCAGAGCAGAGTAGACCAATCACAACAGACTGAGCCGTCTGACCAATCAGAGCAGAGTAGACCAATCACAACAGACTGAGCCGTCTGACCAATCAGAGCAGAGTAGACCAATCCCAACAGACTGAGCCGTCTGACCAATCAGAGCAGAGTAGACCAATCACAACAGACTGAGCCATCTGACCAATCAGAGCAGAGTAGACCAATCACAACAGACTGAGCCGTCTGACCAATCAGAGCAGAGTAGACCAATCACAACAGACCGAGCCGTCTGACCAATCAGAGCAGAGTAGACCAATCACAACAGACTGAGCCATCTGACCAATCAGAGCAGAGTAGACCAATCACAACAGACTGAGCCGTCTGACCAATCAGAGCAGAGTAGACCAATCACAACAGACTGAGCCGTCTGACCAATCAGAGCAGAGTAGACCAATCACAACAGACTGAGCCGTCTGACCAATCAGAGCAGAGTAGACCAATCACAACAGACTGAGCCGTCTGACCAATCAGAGCAGAGTAGACCAATCACAACAGACTGAGCCATCTGGCCAATCAGAGCAGAGTAGACCAATCACAACAGACTGAGCCATCTGACCAATCAGAGCAGAGTAGACCAATCACAACAGACTGGGTCATCTGACCAATCAGAGCAGAGTAGACCAATCACAACAGACTGAGCCGTCTGACCAATCAGAGCAGAGTAGACCAATCACAACAGACTGAGCCGTCTGACCAATCAGAGCAGAGTAGACCAATCACAACAGACTGAGCCGTCTGACCAATCAGAGCAGAGTAGACCAATCACAACAGACTGAGCCGTCTGACCAATCAGAGCAGAGTAGACCAATCACAACAGACTGAGCCATCTGGCCAATCAGAGCAGAGTAGACCAATCACAACAGACTGAGCCATCTGACCAATCAGAGCAGAGTAGACCAATCACAACAGACTGGGTCATCTGACCAATCAGAGCAGAGTAGACCAATCACAACAGACTGAGCCGTCTGACCAATCAGAGCAGAGTAGACCAATCACAACAGACTGAGCCGTCTGACCAATCAGAGCAGAGTAGACCAATCACAACAGACTGAGCCGTCTGACCAATCAGAGCAGAGTAGACCAATCACAACAGACTGAGCCGTCTGACCAATCAGAGCAGAGTAGACCAATCACAACAGACTGAGCCATCTGACCAATCAGAGCAGAGTAGACCAATCACAATTTTCAATTCAATTCAATTCACTTTTATTGTCACACAGCTATATACACAAGTGCAACAGCAGGTGAAATTCTTGGTGCAGTTCCGAGCAACATAGCAGTCACGACATGACATGTACAACATTTAAGCAACAACAGATTACACATCTGATGCGCCCACAATTACTCACAGCACAGTAAACTCTACAATAAACAATAAATAATTTACACAATGTGAGCGTAGTTCTCACAGCTTTAGCCAATATACACATACTTACAATATACATATACTTTAAACAATATACACTAAACATACATTAAACAGTATACATTAAGCTATAATAATAATAATAATATACAATGTACAGTATACATTATTATTCACAGTAGAGATCCAATTATGTACAATAGGTGCTATATGATAAATAATAAATGATACATAAATGTGTATATAATGTGTGTGTATCTACAGTGGGTTGTGCGGAGTGATATTCTGTCCAGTGTGTGTTATGATCCTGATGGATCAGGAGTTAAGTAGTCTGATTGCTTGTGGGAAGAAGCTGTTCTGAAGTCGGCTGGTGCGTGTTCTAATGCTGCGGTACCGTCTGCCTGATGGCAGCAGTGAGAGCAGCCCATGGTTCGGGTGGCTAGAGTCTCTGATGATCCTCTGAGCTCTCTTCACACACCGCCTGGCGTAAATGTCCTGGAGGGAGGGAAGCTCACCTCCGATGATGCAGCTGGCCGTGCGCACTACCCTTTGCAGGGCTTTGCGGCTGCGGGCGGTACTGTTGCCGTACCAGGTGGTGATGCAGCCAGTCAGCAGGCTCTCGATGGTGCTGCTGTAGAAGCGTGTGAGGATGTGGCGGTTCATTCCAAACCTCCTCAGCCGTCGCAGGAAGAAAAGGCGCTGATGAGCCTTCTTCACAACGGCCTCGGAGTGGACGGACCATGAGAGTTCCTCTGTGATGTGAACACCGAGGAACTTGAAGCTGCTGACTCTCTCCACCGGTGCTCCATCGATGGTGATGGGGCGGTGTTCTCTCTCATTCCTCCTGAAGTCGACCACCAGCTCCTTGGTCTTGCTGACGTTGAGGGAGAGGTTGTGCTCCTGACACCACCGTGTCAGAGTGTGCACCTCCTCTCTGTAGGCCGTTTCATCATTGTCGGTGATAAGACCTACCACCGTCGTATCGTCAGCAAACTTGATGATGGTGTTGGAGCTGTGGGTAGCCACACAGTCATGTGTGTACAGGGAGTACAGGAGTGGGCTGAGAACACAACCCTGAGGGGCTCCAGTGTTGAGAGTCAGTGATGAGGAGATGTTGCTGCCCATTCTGACCACCTGGCGTCTGTTTGACAGGAAGTCCAGGATCCAGCTGCATAACAGGCTGTTTAAGCCTAGAGCCCAGAGTTTAATGTCAAGTATGGAGGGCACAATGGTGTTGAATGCTGAGCTGTAGTCCACAAACAGCATTCTCACATACGTGTTCCTCTTTTCCAGGTGGGAGAGAGCAGTGTGTATTGTAGATGAAATGGCATCGTCAGTGGAGCGGTTTGTGCGGTATGCAAACTGCAGTGGGTCCAGTGAGGGGGGGAGAACAGAGCAGATGTGGTTTCTGACTATTCTTTCAAAGCATTTGCTGATGATGGGGGTCAGAGCAACAGGACGCCAGTCGTTTAAGCAGGTGGTTTTTGACTGCTTAGGTACAGGCACAATGGTGGACGTTTTGAAGCATGTGGGGACCACAGATAGGGAGAGGGACAGGTTAAAAATGTCCGTGAAAACTCCAGCCAGTTGGTGCGCGCACGCTCTGATCACACGGCCGGGAATGCCGTCTGGACCCGCTGCTTTACGGACATTCACCCGCCGGAAGGATCGGGTTACATCCGCTAAAGATACGGAGAGTGCACTAACCTCTGCATCTTCAGCCGCGAGCTCTCTCTCCGCGAGGGCGGTGTTAGTTCCCTCAAAGCGAGCATAGAAGGTGTTGAGCTCGTCCGGGAGAGAGGCAGCGGTGTTCACGGTGGAGTTTGTGTTCCCTTTATAGTCCGTGATGGTGTTAATTCCCCTCCACATGCTTCTGGAGTCGGTGGTGTTGAACTGTCCTTCAATCTTGTCCCTGTACTGCCGTTTTGCTGCTCTGATGGTTTTCCGGAGGGCATAACTTGCTTGTTTATGCTCCTCCGCATTACCGGAGTTAAAGGTGAAGGTTCGCGCATTGAGTGCCGCGCGAACATCCCCGTTTAGCCACGGCTTCTGGTTAGGGTACAGCCGAATTGTTTTGGTCGGAACAACGTCATCTACGCACTTCCTGATGAAACACGTTACGCTATCAGCGTAGACCTCGATGTCGTCATCAGAGGCCGACCGGAACATCTCCCAGTCCGCGTGATCAAAACAGTCCTGTAGCATAGAATCTGATTGGTCCGACCAGCACTGGATGGTTCTGAGGGCGGGTGCTTCCTGTTTGAGTCTTTGCCTATAAGCGGGCAAAAGGAGGATTGACGCGTGATCTGATTTGCCGAATGGTGGGCGTGGGAGTGATTTGTATCCATCCTTGAAGGGGGAGTAACAGTGGTCTACAACAGACTGAGCCATCTGACCAATCAGAGCAGAGTAGACCAATCACAACAGACTGAGCCGTCTGACCAATCAGAGCAGAGTAGACCAATCACAACAGACTGAGCCATCTGACCAATCAGAGCAGAGTAGACCAATCACAACAGACTGAGCCGTCTGACCAATCAGAGCAGAGTAGACCAATCACAACAGACTGAGCCGTCTGACCAATCAGAGCAGAGTAGACCAATCACAACAGACTGAGCCGTCTGACCAATCAGAGCAGAGTAGACCAATCACAACAGACTGAGCCATCTGACCAATCAGAGCAGAGTAGACCAATCACAACAGACTGAGCCGTCTGACCAATCAGAGCAGAGTAGACCAATCACAACAGACTGAGCCGTCTGACCAATCAGAGCAGAGTAGACCAATCACAACAGACTGAGCCATCTGACCAATCAGAGCAGAGTAGACCAATCACAACAGACTGGGTCATCTGACCAATCAGAGCAGAGTAGACCAATCACAACAGACTGGGTCATCTGACCAATCAGAGCAGAGTAGACCAATCACAACAGACTGAGCCATCTGACCAATCAGAGCAGAGTAGACCAATCACAACAGACTGAGCCATCTGACCAATCAGAGCAGAGTAGACCAATCACAACAGACTGAGCCGTCTGACCAATCAGAGCAGAGTAGACCAATCACAACAGACTGAGCCATCTGACCAATCAGAGCAGAGTAGACCAATCACAACAGACTGAGCCGTCTGACCAATCAGAGCAGAGTAGACCAATCACAACAGACTGAGCCGTCTGACCAATCAGAGCAGAGTAGACCAATCACAACAGACTGAGCCGTCTGACCAATCAGAGCAGAGTAGACCAATCACAACAGACTGAGCCATCTGACCAATCAGAGCAGAGTAGACCAATCACAACAGACTGAGCCGTCTGACCAATCAGAGCAGAGTAGACCAATCACAACAGACTGAGCCGTCTGACCAATCAGAGCAGAGTAGACCAATCACAACAGACTGAGCCATCTGACCAATCAGAGCAGAGTAGACCAATCACAACAGACTGAGCCGTCTGACCAATCAGAGCAGAGTAGACCAATCACAACAGACTGAGCCGTCTGACCAATCAGAGCAGAGTAGACCAATCACAACAGACTGAGCCATCTGACCAATCAGAGCAGAGTAGACCAATCACAACAGACTGGGTCATCTGACCAATCAGAGCAGAGTAGACCAATCACAACAGACTGGGTCATCTGACCAATCAGGGGGGTATTCCAGAAAGCAGGTTATGTGGCATACCTGGGTATGTTTAAGAGTAAGTAAGCGGATAAAAACAGAAATAATTTTCAGGGTATGTAAGTAGCCATAGCAACTCACTCTCTGAACATAACCTGCTCCGAAGCAGCTCATGTTCCAGGGTTAGTTTGCTGAAGAGGTATTCAGATGTGTGTAATATAATTAATATAGTTAAATTAATATAACTTATTTGTTATATAGTTACAATTATAATATACAATATTATATATTAATTCTAAAGCACAATTATAACAAGGCAATGTTTAAATGTTAATTCAATTCAATATATATATATTTTTTGTCATCTCACACATGGATCTGCATTAAAATAATTGCCATCAAACAAACAATATAATCCTTATTCTCGGTGAATAAATATTACTTATTAAACTAAGATATTGAAAAACGTATTGCACAACCACCAAATAGGTGGCGATGTGCACTAAGTAGGTTATGTAAATCGGCATTAAACAAAAGAAGAAGAAGGAAGTAGAATGGCACGCACAACACAACATTCACAACAGAGGCCGAGAGACTGAGTCATTGAACAAACCATTTTAAGGCTCTGAGAAATGAGGTGATGTGCAAGTGTTTTAAGTGTTTTTTTTGTTGTTGTTGTTTTACCTTGGATGCATGTAAACCTGTTGTAGGAGAATCCCAGGTTTCACCCCTGAATTTCTTCTAATAGGACAGTGGCGGGTTCCAGATGGTGTCTCTAGTGGAGCTGTCTGAGGTGACGGAGGAGGGCGTCACGTTCCGTTCCCCTTATGATGGAAAGGAAATCCTGCTCACCCCTGAGCAATCCATCGCCATACAGAACAGCCTCGGTGCGAGTCACATGGTTATTATATTTATCTAAAACTAAAACTATAAAAAATGCATTACTCATATAATAATGAAGTTAACATTATAGGATTAGATCACCCAAAAAATTTAATTCTGTCATATACTGACCCTAATTTTGTTATGGCTGAACTTCAATATTGAAATATTTGATGTGCTCTATGTTCACTGACTGATCAGTGTTTATATGTGAATAAAAGGCTAAATTCAACCTGTTCATCATATAAAATGATCATGTCTCTTCAGAAGACTTAGATTAAATCGCTCAATTCATATGGATTGTCAGAGGTTTGAGTTTTGTAAACTTTCAATGGAGGGGCAGAAATCTCAGATTTCATCCAATTTAAATCTGTGTTCCAAATATGAACGACATTAGAGCGAGTGTTCCGTGTACGTTTTCGTTCATTCGATTTTCCTTATAGAAAAGGTATTAAAAAAACAAAAAACAAGAATTCAGCTTGATTTTTCGTTCAGAGGTGGAAAATTAATAAACGGCTTGAATATTCGATTTCTAGACGTGGGCGGGAATTATACGCCCCTCTCTGCTGATTGGTCAGCCGAATATCAAATTGTTCCGTCATCAGTTCTTCCTCAGTACCGCACAGCAGAATAGAATAGTCCTGCGCTGCTACGGATTCTTAAGGCGTTTATTGCAGATACATTTAATCTTTTATTCATAAAACAATCAGACCAACGAATGGCTCGACACAACCTGTCCCGGGGCAGAGCCTAGACAGGGCTTTGTCCTGTGTAGATATAAATTCACATACACTTCGCATCAGCTGAGTATGGCAGGATATATGACGGCTGTCATAGCCTACCCTGGTTGCCCAGTAAAAATAAATAAATTAAGATGTAAATTAATTTAATTAGTTGAAAATTAAATAAACACTAATAAAAATAAATAGATTAAGATATAAATTAAAATCAATAGTTGTAAGTTGTAAATTAAATTAATTTTAAACTTTAGACTTGGGTATATCGGTAGCCTGACGTCGTAGCTGCAATAAACGCTTTAAAGCAGCACTAGGTAGGTTTTGCTCTCGGAGTCCCCCTACAGTTGGGAAACATTATTGTCCTGTCGTAAACTCTGTCATCCTACATCAGGGGATGCATCGCACGTGCATTTGTTGACATGACAACTATGATAGCCCTGAACACTGCAGGAGGAGTTCACATGCAGGTCTTCTGCTTGCGTCGCGTGTGAAATGTCTTCATCCCAGGTACAGTGGCATATGTTTCAGCATGTTATATGAATATAATTTCATGGGTTTTATTTTTTTTTTTCAAACGCCAAATGATCGCGATGCTCACGTTTACAAGCCCGCGTCATTATAGTAGTCTAGTCTATTGGTTACCATTTTACAGAATCTATATGATACTTCAATTCAATGTTTGAGTGGTAGGTAATAACCATATATCGTCAATATAATATATTGACCTCCTTCAGCTCACGCCAACGAGCAAACGCTGGCCCAATGTTGATCCTCGTCCTGCCTTTAATACGATCACTTTCTCGTTTCCTCTTTTTGCATTCCTCCGACAAAACCTTTGCTTTCTTCTTTTTCTGTGCTGCCTCGGCCATGACTATTACATCCGGCAAACTATAAAAAGGATAGTTGGGCTCGCACGTCCGAATTTAAGGAAGTGGGGGTGATGGTGGAAGTGACGTATATGCCGTAAAGCAGTCGAATTTTGTAGTTCTTTTTTTTTCTCGGGTTACTACCCGAAACCCAAAGTTTAAAAGTACGATTAAAAACGATACAGACCCCGTCAGGCTATGGCTATTCAACCTATTGTAAGTCGATGTATCATCACAAGAGTCTTGAAAATATATTATGAAGATTGAAAAGTTACCTAGTGCTGCTTTAAGAATCCGTAGCAGCGCAGGACTATTCTATTCTGCTGTGCGGTACTGAGGAAGAACTGATGACGGAACAATTTGATATTCGGCTGACCAATCAGCAGAGAGGGGCGTATAATTCCCGCCCACGTCTAGAAATCGAATATTCAAGCCGTTTATTAATTTTCCACCTCTGAACGAAAAACGAAAAATCAAGCTGAATTCTTGTTTTTCGTTTTGTTTAAAAAACAAAAAAACAAAACAAAAAAGGAGCCGTTTTTTAATACCGTTTCTATAAGGAAAATCGAATGAACGAAAAAGTACACGGACCGCGAGTAAATGATCACAGAATTTTCATTGTAAAATAAAATACAAAAAGTAAACTATTCCTAATTTGAATTAATTTAACTTAATGTACTAAAATGATTAAAATAGATTTTTTTAAATATAAAAAGATAAACATTTGAAAAAAAAAATACAAAAACACATAACATAATTACTAAAACTTTAAAATGAAAAGAAAATTGGAAAATATAAATATAAAAACTAGTATATAAAACAATATAATATATTGCATATGTCAAAGCATATGACACTGATGAGTCGTGTTGCAGATCATGTTTCTCCACTCAAAGGCTTGTTGAAATCTCTGTGTGCAGGTTCAGACATCATGATGCAGCTGGATGACGTGGTCAGCAGTACGGTGAGAGGCCCGCGGGTGGAGGAGGCCATGCACCGCTCCGTGCGCTGGCTGGACCGCTGCATCACGGCCAATAAGAATCCAGATCGACAGAACCTGTTCGCCATTATTCAAGGGGGGCTTGATGCCAAACTGCGCAAGGCCTGTTTAAACGGTGAGCGCTGCAGGACTGCAAAAGTCTGCCTGTTACGATTGAGTGGCGTTAATGCGACAGCACATCGTTAAAACCATTAAAATTCCATTAACATACAAATGTTTGGGGTCGGTAAGAATTGTTTTAAAGATATTCTGCAAGGACACGTTCATTTGATCAAAAGTGACAGTAAAGACGTTTATAATATTACAAAAATATTTCTATTTCAAACAACTTTTCGATTCAGACTCGCGCTGGGATTGGTGTAAAATTGACATCATCATTGCTGTCGATTTAGAGAGACTAATTCATCCATCGAGTCGTTTGAGAATCATTGAACATTGTGGTGATGTGCAATGTATATTATGAGAAAAATGTTTTAAATTAATTTTTGACCCTTGATGCATGTGTTTACTGTTGTTTCTAGACCTCCAAATCAAAATTAGGAAACTTTAAAATAGTTTAATTATAATTGTTTAATTATTAAAGTGCCCCCTAATCTTCTAATCGGATATTAAATTATCTGTATCAGTTGAGCGCATGCGGTTTTTTTATCTTGCCATTTCCAGCCAATGTTTTTTGTTGCAATATCCCAAAATTCACATAAAAATAGGTGGATGGAAACCGCTATCAATGATAAAAAGAAATGTTTCTTGGGCAGCAAATCAGCATATTATAATGATTTCTGAAGGATCATGTGACACTGAAGACTGGAGTAATGATGCTGAAAATTCAGCTTTGCCATCACAAGAATAAATCACGTTTTAAAATATATTACAATAGAAAACTGTTATTTTAAAATGTAATATTATTACTGTTTGACTGTATTTTTGATCAAATAAATGCAGCCTTGGTGAGCTTAAGAGACTTCTTTCCCTGAAATGTCTGAATGGAATTACATAGAACAAAATATCAAATCAAGTGGCCTCTGTAACAGAAAAAAAAGATGTTTCTCAGAATGAACTTTAATTTTCTGAACCATTTTTAATTACTTTTTACCAGCTGGTTTCAGAGTGGCTTCTCCTCAAGATCACACATGTGTCACCACAGTTCATCCCACTATGAATATGATTCACTAACATTTGACAAACACAAACCTGAAGCATTAAACATATCTATGCTCCACCTTGCTAGAATTTTCACTTTTGGTTTCTTCCCTCAGAAATGACAAAGCGTGATGTGCCGGGTTTCGCCATTGGTGGGTTGAGTGGGGGAGAGGAAAAGGACGACTTCTGGAAGATGGTGACTCTCAGCACAGACCACCTCCCCAGAGAAAAGCCCCGCTATCTCATGGGAGTCGGGTAAGACACACTTCCTTTGAAATTGTGCTTGTGCTTTCGTTTGTTATTGTTATACACTTTTCAGTATTTGTGAGGGGGGCTTGACATTAACACCCGCCAACCCACAACCCACACAATTTGTGCTCAGACCCAAAGTGCATTGCTCTTAAACAGTCAAATACACACAAAATAATGTCAAAATGCTGGTCTTGGTATTCACATAAACACAATCAGATATATGTTTTAAGTAGGGCTGGCAAGCGATTACATTTTTTTACATGACGTGGTGATTAATTAATTTAAGTAATTGCAAATTAACCCTTAAACGCATACCTCGGGTCTTTAGCGACCTGGGATGTCATTCACTTCCTCCACTTCTCATTAATTTTTTTAAAGTTAGACATCAAACTTCTATTCCTCAATCAATTCATTATAAACAATATAACAAGAAAAACATAATACAATTATAAAAGAATTCCTGTTTTCCATATTCCATATTTCCATATTTTTTTCTGCACAGCAATAATTGAATCTTTGATGACTGAATAAGTGCGACTCACCTTTATTCCTCAAGGTGGCAATGTCTGATACACAATGATGAAGTGACGTTTCACTCATAGTTACCGCAGGCAGAAAACAAAAGAATAGGAAGAACTTGAAATGTTAATCGCACATCAAATTTGGACAAATTACCCCCAAAAGATCATTTAAAGTCATTATTGTGTTATTTATTTGATTCGTTCGAATGGCTGATTCATTCAGGAGTTAAGTAAATGGCTCTCTTTATGAATGGTCCATTGAATCATCGATTCACCAGATTTGTTCAAAATACATATTGAGAAATTAAATACAGCTGTTGCTCGGAGACAAACAGTTCTGCTTTGTCTTTTTATTTTTGTTGGCAAAACTAAACAAAACGGGCAATATTGTGTCTAAAACAACACAATATTAACTTCTTATTTTTTTGAACTGCTGTCTAAAATTAATATCGCTTTTGCCCTCATGCTATTTTAGACACACTAACAGCACTAGTGTGATATTGTGCTCATTACTTATCATGATGTAAATATAAGATGAAAACTCTCAATTTAGGGACATTCTAACTGCATTCTATAGGCTTCCTCACGTGAGTTGTTGCCCTGCATATCCGTCATCAATCAACTGTATAAAATGTAAGATGACCTATGTAGGTCTGGGGCAGAGCAAGTGTGTTAAATAACTTAATAATTTTAATGTGATGTTTTTTACCATAATTAATTTATAATCTAATTAAAGCGTTAAATTGACAGCCCTAGTTTTAAGTGACCGTAAACAGTTGAGAAAGTAAACGCATGTGTAACAGTATAATGGATCCATGCGTCAGGTCTTAAAGTGACAGCAGCTTAATATACCTGCTGCCAAATTAATAATAATATAATATTAAAAATATCTATGTGGCAGTTTTTCCCCATGGTATCGATGTGAAAATGCTCAGTGGCTAGTAACTTTGGAAAACAACTAGCCACAGTGGCTGGTGAGCAAAATGTAATGTCAAGCCCTGATTTAGAGTATTAGTTGTTAATTGTATCATTGCTGTGTGTTTTAGCTATGCGCTAGACCTGGTGGTCTGTGTTGCCTTGGGCTGTGATATGTTTGACTGTGTTTTCCCAACCCGAACAGCAGTAAGTGGTGGATTTCTGTTCACTTCCCTTTCTGTTAGGGCTAAAGTTTGGGGTCAGTAAGAGTTTTTTTAATGTCTTTGAAATAAGTCTCACCAAGGCTGTATTTATTTGATCAAAAATACAGTAAAAGCAGTTATGTGAAATCTTACTAAAATTTTTATTATCAGTTTTCTATTGTAATATATTGTAAAATGTAATTTATTCCTGTGATCAAAGCTGAATTTTCAGCATCATTACTCCAGTCTTCAGTGTCACATGATCCTTCAGAAATCATTCTCATATGTTCAAAAGAGCAGAATTCATTTGGAATATTTTGAAATTATGTAAATATCTTTGCTGTCACTTTTGATCAATTTAAAGTAGTAAATTCAGACCCACTTTATATTAGGTGGCCTTAACTACTATGTACTAACATTTTAATGAATCATTTGATACAATGCACTTATTGTGTACATTCATGTTTTTACATTGTACTTACATTAAAAAAATTCCCTGCATGTAATTACATCTGTAATTAATTTCTGTAGTTACATTTATAATTACACTGTTGACCCTTCCCTTACACCTAACCCTACCCTTAAACTTACCCATACCACCACACCATATATATATTAATGGTTACATTTTAATGGTTAAATAAAATGTCTGTAATCAAAAAGCATGTCTAATTAATTGGAATCATGAAACATACAATTTATTAAAAGTGTAATAACAAAAATGACATATTTAGGACCCAAAATCTTATTCCATTTTATTTCTTTATTTTACCAAAAAAAAAATCTAATTAATTGAATTCTTAAAAACATTTTTTTTATTTAATTTCTATAAAATTCTGTGTTGTGTATTTTAATTTTCTGGCAATCAAATGAAGGCATAAAACATTAATTAAATGTATATTTTAATCATACTAAATTAAACAAACTGTTTTGTCAAACAAAGTGCTTCACAACAGAGCTTTCGTCTTATCAAACAATTTGACCAATTCTGTGAAATTCCTCATTATACAGTAAATTCTGTTTTTATGACTGGATTCCGCAATTCTGTCTGTGTTTTCTGCAACCCGGAAATCATAGGGCCCTACTGAAACGCCTCGAATGTAGTCTTGTGTTTTCTTCCGGGAACAAACTTGTCACAATATTCCTCATTTAAATAAATTCACTCCCAAGGTATGCACAAAATAAAGGGGTGGAGCCTGGTTGAGTTGACTTAGTAATGTGTTGAAACTTGGGGCAATGGTAAGGGGCATGATATTTCCCAACCGTCCTCGAAACGCTTGACCAATTACAACACACTGATCCAGCCGACCATTCAGAGCACAGTGTGCTTTTCAGAAGGAGGGGCTTCATAGAGATGCATAGGGAAGAGAGGAGCTGCAACAATGTTGAATATGTGAAAAGTGTATGTATGTATGTGTATATGTATGTGTATATATATATATATATATATATATATAGATACACATACATTTTTTTTTTTTTATTATTATTTTATATATATATATATATATAATATATATATTAAATAATAATAAAAAAAAAAAATATATATATATATAATATATATTTCTAGTAGAGCCCAAAAACAAAATCAAGGGCATATGCGTTAAGGCTTTAGAACTGTGTATAAATACTTGGATAAATGTGTACTATAATCTTGTCAGTGTTTATCTGATTTTAATGAGGCAATGTCTGGTTGTTTCAGAGATTTGGATCCGCTTTAGTTCCCTGGGGATCTCTGCAGCTCAAACAGAAGCAATATGCTAAAGACTTTCAGCCAATTGATCCTGACTGCCAGTGTCCCACATGCAAGAGGTACGGACACCTGTCTGGAATTTAACTGGCTAAATCGTTGGTTTAATATGCTGATGTTCAGCTGTCTGCTGTGCTTAGAGGAAAATGTTTTGATCCAGAAACTTACTTATCCCATACAAAATCTCTCTTCAAAACCTAAAGATGATTGTGAATCCTTTTTTATTTGTCTGGACACTGACAGACACAGTCGGGCTTACCTTCACGCCCTGTTCAAGAGCGACACTGCAGCCATGCATCACATCACCATCCATAACATCTCTTACCAGGTAATTATCTACCAGGGTGACAATACAGCGTGTTTAAATACAGTATGTTATTATTGCTGTGGCTTAATTTCCTCCTGTCCACATTAGCTCACGCTCATGCGTTCAGTGCGTCAGAGCATCATAGATCAGAGGTTTCCTGAGTTTGTGAAGGCATTCATGAAGAGGATGTTCCCGTCCAGTGAGCAGTACCCCAGCTGGGCTGTAGAGGCACTGCAGTCTGTCAACATCACCCTCAACTGAGACGCCCACATCAGGGACATGAAGAGGGCTGCGTTTTAAGAGAAGAAAAAGACTTGCTGTTTTTTAATGGATTTTAATGGAAATATCCCTGTTTTGTAAATAAAAGGTTTTTTTTTTCAATTCCATCTACACAATTTTCACCAAAATGATCATATGTGATATGAAAATGTTTATTTTATGGAATACATTAGTTTTTTTTATTTTATATATATGTGTGTGTGTGTGTGTGTGTGTGTGTGTGTGTGTGTGTGTGTGTGTGTGTGTGTGTGTGTGTGTGTGTGTGTGTGTGTGTGTGTGTGTGTGTGTATACATACATATACATATACAGTGAGGAAAATAAGTATTTGAACACCCTGCTATTTTTCAAGTTCTCCCACTTAGAAATCATGGAGGGGTCTGAAATTGTCATCGTAGGTGCATGTCCACTGTGAGAGACATAATATAAAAAATAAAAAAAATCCAGAAATCACAATGTATGCTTTTTTTAACTATTTATTTGTATGATACAGCTGCAAATAAGTATTTGAACACCTGAGAAAATCAATGTTAATATTTGGTACAGTAGCCTTTGTTTGCAATTACAGAGGTCAAACGTTTCCTGTAGTTTTTCACCAGGTTTGCACACACTGCAGGAGGGATTTTGGCCCACTCCTCCACACAGATCTTCTCTAGATCAGTCAGGTTTCTGGCCTGTCGCTGAGAAACATGGAGTTTGAGCTCCCTCCAAAGATTCTCTATTGGGTTTAGGTCTGGAGACTGGCTAGGCCACGCCAGAACCTTGATATGCTTCTTACAGAGCCACTCCTTGGATATCCTGGCTGTGTGCTTCGGGTCATTGTCATGTTGGAAGACCCAGCCTCGACCCATCTTCAATGCTCTAACTGAGGGAAGGAGGTTGTTTCCCAAAATCTCGCAATACATGGCCCCGGTCATCCTCTCATTTAATACAGTGCGGTCGCCCTGTCCCATGTGTAGAAAAACACCCCCAAAGCATGATGCTACCACCCCCATGCTTCACAGTAGGGGTGGTGTTCTTGGGATGGTACTCATCATTCTTCTTCCTCCAAACACGTTTAATGGAATTATGACCAAAAAGTTCTATTTTGGCCTCATCTGACCACATGACTTTCTCCCATGACTCCTCTGGATCATCCAAATGGTTATTGACAAACTTAAGACGGGCCTTGACATGTGCTGGTTTAAGCAGGGGAACCTTCCGTGCCATGCATGATTTCAAACCATAACATCTTAGTGTATTACTATTATCACCTTTCTTAGGATCATTGAGACCCCACGAGGTGAGATCTTGCATGGAGCCCCAGTCCGAGAGAGAATGACAGTCATGTTTAGCTTCTTCCATTTTCTAATGATTGCTCCAACAGTGGACCTTTTTTCACCAAGCTGCTTCCCCGTAGCCCTTTCCAGCCTTGTGGAGGTGTACAATTTTGTCTCTAGTGTCTTTGGACAGCTCTTTGGTCTTGGCCATGTTAGTAGTTGGATTCTTACTGATTGTGTGGTGTGGACAGGTGTCTTTATGCAGCTAACGACCTCAAACAGGTGCATCTAATTTAGGATAATAAATGGAGTGGAGGTGGACATTTTAGGTCTTTGAGGGTCAGAATTCTAGCTGATAGACAGGTGTTCAAATACTTATTTGCAGCTGTATCATACAAATAAATAGTTAAAAAATCATATATTGTGATTTCTGGATTTTTTTTTTAGATTATGTCTCTCACAGTGGACATGCACCTACGATGACAATTTCAGACCCCTCCATGATTTCCAAGTGGGAGAACTTGCAAAATAGCAGGGTGTTCAAATACTTATTTTCCTCACTGTATATATAAATATAAATAATTACTATAGAAAAACTGAAAAAAGTAATTTTGTGAAATATTACAATTTAAAATAACTCTTCTATTTGAATATATTTTAAAATATAATTTATTCAGTGTCACACGATCCTTCAGAAATCATTCTAATAAGCTGATTTGATGCTCAAGCAACATTCTTATTAATATCAATGCTCATAACCGATTTTACGGATTTGGCAATGAATAGAAAGTTCAAAAGAACAGAATTATTTGAAGAAACCTTTTGTAACATTATTATTGCAGCCGCTATAACGTTTGAACAATTTAATGCATTCTTGCTACATAATAAAAAATAAAAAAAAAACTTAACAACCCCCAAAGCTTGTGCATAGGCTATGGTATTATTTAATAACGTCACCTTAGCCTTTACATGAATGTTCTTTTTGTGATTTAGTGGCATGCTGAGAATGGCCGCATCAACTGAACTGTCTGTGAAAAGAGCATAAAAACCTTTAAACCTTGAGGTTATGCTGTGTATGAACTATGAATCACTTTAGTCGCTAAGCAGGGGAGATTCATTGGGCTTCTCCCACTGGCAGCCACTAAGGGGCAGAGCACTCAAGATCTCACTGGATTATTGACGGCATCATCTGAGCTCGATTCTGTTCCAGTGGAGAAATCAAATGTGACAACGCAATTAATTTGACTCCAGCGTGGAAATCTGACTTCGTTGATTTTGATTACATTATTATGCTAACTGCATATGCATGGGGATAAAGCATGTCGAACACTGCAACAGGTGTTCCCCCTCCACTTTGTGCGCGCTTGTTTATTGAGTGGGTAAATTCGATGCATTATTTTTGGTAAAGCTGATGTGAAATTAATCAATTATAGGCCTATGGCAGGGATAGATGGGGTTTTCATTACAAACATTACTGCTTTTTGATTGACAGTGAGCTTTGATTGACATAGCAGAGTTATATCATGCGTTTTACAATAACGCAGCAAACGAATACTTCAGACGCCTTGCAAGATGAATTATAAATGAACTTCCCCACCCCTAAAATAGCAATCCAATACTGGACAATGGTGAAATAATGCACTGCAGCAATAACTGGAAACTGTTACAGACGATGTGAAACAGCTTGTGTCAGCAGTGGAGCAGGATGTCCAGGCAGGCGCTCTGTCTTGTGTCAGTGTTTTAGTGAGCTCGGGGAGGCACCAGTTGCTCAGTCGCTGCTGAAGATCCGTGTCTCCGTTACTGAGTGATGACGACACTTTTTATATGTGAGAGACCTGAAACAGTCACAGCGGAGGGATAAACGAGGGCGAAGGCGTTTTAATTTCCACCCCGCGTTGATTCGTGCCGACTATGGTGGAGCTGGAGAAGGAGGTTCTGCCGCTGCCGCCGCGGTACCGGTTCCGAGACCTGTTGCTCGGGGACTGGCAGACGGACGACAGGTAGAGCAACTTCAACTCCTCAGCTTATGTTTACATACGTGCTTTACCAATGGCACATGCTTCCAGTTGAAATAACTGCATATGAGCACTTGCACAGGGAATTACTCTAGAATTAATATGCATTGTAGCCTAGTATGAGTATTAATAATAGCCATAGTGTTAGTATTACATTCAGTAGTATGGGCATATAGTAAAAATTCCAATTGGCATTAGAGTATTACAGTACCTAGTATTTGGTTATCAATAATAGCTATTGGTATTAATAGGGTCACTGAAATGCACTAGTATTAGTATTAAAATGAGTATTAGTATCTATTATAATTAAGCTATTAGACTGTTAACCTACTCTCAGTGTGAGTATGTATTATACATTCTGACTGTGTCTTAAAACTTCTTAAGCATGTCTAGCCTTGCAGTCTGTGTGTTTATCCTATCATGCGTAGTTGTTTTATGCAGCCTGGTTACATTTTGATCTCTTTGACTTCAACAGCCATTTTACAGACAAATACGAAGAACCGACAAATATTTGTGTTTGTTCTTGCTTGTGTCACATCTAATATCTAATGTGATGTTTTGCACACTTCAGATAGCCTACTGCCTGTTTATTCAATTCAATCTAGCAGTTTACAGCACTTTGAGTAAGTGCCATGCATCATCGAGTCTCCAAATTGAACATGAAGCTGGTATATTTAAAATATGTGTATAAAAGAAGGCCAGTATCAGATACCAACACTGCCACGTATGTCTCCATTAAATAGATTTGTTTTCCTGTCCGTCCTGTTCCAGTGTCCTACGCTGTTTATGTTGGAAATACAGTGTAAATATGGCGGCTCACTATTGGCTGATGCTGTGATGATGATGCAGGAGCTAGCCAATGGCCGCTCTGGCGTATCGCTTTTAAAGCACTGTACAATGTAAACAGCGTAGGAGACCAGCACAGACAAGAAGAAATTGTTGAATAAAGTCATTATTTTTGTTTGTTTTTTGCGCACAAAAAGTATTCTCTTCGCTTCATAACAGTGAGGCTGAATCACTGGAGTCACATGGACTATTTTAACAATGCCTTCACTACCTTTCTGGGCCTTGAACGTGTTAAGTAAATTGTAGGGCTGCAACTAACGATTATTTTAATAATCGATTAATCTGTCGATTATTTTTTCGATTAATCAATGGATTGGAAATAATAATAAAAAAACATTAATTTCCAATCCTTTATTCAAAAACAGAACTGACAGTGCAAATTCACAGTGCAAAAAATCTTCAGAAAGTGCACAGGTTGCAACAATACATCTATAAATCTAGTTTTTTTGTTTTTTATAAAGAAAAATACTAATCAGAAAACTTAACAGGATGTTAGAACTTGTTCTCTACACTACCCTCAGACGCACACACTCATTAACAAAATTTAATGGGTTTAGTTAAATTGTAATGCATTAAGAATTTCTCTCAAATTTCACCAAACCCATTATATACTCCTGGAGAAAACATCTACTGTATTAACCTATTAATATGAATGATATTAAAGTTTAAACATGCAATACAGACACAGATTTAACTGCTGTGACATATAAACAAATATTATGTAACAATTAAATAAAACTACTCCTCCTAAAGAAGAACACAATATCTTATTTTCAATGAATGATATGTATACTTTATAACAACTTGCATACAACATTCCTTATAGATTAAATATGGATTAAATAATTCATGTATAATAAATATAATTAATTCTTATTAAAACTAAAGAGGTGATTTTCTCTGTCTTTTGTTGTTTGATTAATATTAAGAGCACAAATGGAAGCAGGTTAACCTCTTAACTGTCACCCCCCTTTTTGAGAATACACATGAAAATGCACTATCCAAACTTAAAGGGCTGTAATTCAATAATGCTTTGGAATGTAGACCTAAGTTTGGTCTTGTTTTAAAGCAGACACAGATTATTTCTAAAGTGAAATCAATTCAAAATATTAAAGTATGAAGAAGTTATGGAAGTTTAAATTTACTGTAAATAAAAAATACTGTACTAAATATTTTTTATTTTATATAAAATATATATTTTACAAAAATGTTTTAATCTAAAATTACTATAAAATCAAAGCCATATGTCTAACCAAGTTGTGTTCCAAATTTGAAGTTGATATCACAAAAATTGAAGTTCCCATGAGATTTTGTTTAGGCGCTATACCAAAAATAGCCACCGGGTGGCATTGAAATTCCATTGATTGTTTTTTTGATGCATTTTCCTGTAATTTTCTGTCCAAATGTCACTTCCATCACAAAACGGTCACCAAATATGGAACCTTGAGACTCAGACCTTTCCGACGATATGTGTTTTGTCAAGATTAGAATTTGATTATAAAGTAGTTAAAATAAATGTTGTAATATGAAACATGACACCGCCCACTAGGGGAGGAGCCTGCTAAAATAATTTAAAGTACCATTTCCATGGTTACGCAACGTTCAATTTCAAAACGGTTTTCACAGGATGAATTTTGAGTTTGTAAGCTTTCGAATGATACCTAATTTATGATATATGATACGAAAAAAAGGTGATCAAAAAAAGAGTGCCAGGTGTCCCACTAGCGGGACGCTGACAGTTAAGAGGTTAATGGACTACTGTCACTTTAAGACCGAATGCTGACTGAAAATGACAATAGATATTAGTCATCATTTTTGTCATTCAAAGCTGGTTTTGATTTTCGTCTCGTTTTTGTCTGTGAAAAATATTGACAAATTATTTGTGAACGAAATTAACATAGCAACAGATTGAAAAATGAATGGGCCAAAAAAAGATAAGTGCATAAAAACGTGTCTTTAGTCTTGCAAACTATACCACCAAAAAACCAAAAAAATCTAAATAACGACTTTATTCCACAAGTTCTGTCTTCCTGTGGTGTGGACTCACGAAGCACCACGACGCATGCGCGAGAATATGACGCAGAACCGGCGTTCGGGAATCCATGAAATACACACTTTAGTCCCATTTTGAGCTCTACGCCGAGACCTAAAGCACGATCAATGTAGAATTCAACAGCTTAGATACGGCGCGTCTTTCTCTGCTCGTTGTAAACAAATCTCCTCGCTTCTGGGTCACGTGTCCGAACGCCGGTTTGCGTCATATTCTCGCGCATGCGTCTTGGTGCTTCGTGAGTCCACAGCACAGGAAGACAGAACTTGTGGAATAAAGTCGTTATTTTGATTTTTTTTTTCGCTCAAAAACTATTGTCGTCGCTTCATAACATTATTGTAGAGCCACTGTAGTGAGATGGACTTTGTAACAACGTTTTTAGTGCCTTTTTATGGGTCTTGTGGGTGCAAATGCACTGAATCCCTATGGAGGCCTGTCTGAAGCCTTTCTGAGCATCAGCTTTCAACAAAAATATCTTCATTTGTGTTCCGAAGATGAACGAATGTCTTATGGGTGTCGAACGACATGAGGGTGAGTAATTAATGACATAATTTTCATTTTTGGGTGAACTAACCCTTTAAGGGCTTGGAACGACATGAGGGTGAAGAATTAATGACAGAATTTAAATTTTTTGGTGAACTAACCCAAATTCACCACCAACATTTTACATACTAGTAAATTTCACAATTCCCTATTCCAATTTTTATCGCATAACGAAAACTACTAGCCTAACTAATATTAAGTTCAAACATTTTTAAAGACAAGAACAAATAAACAAATTACAAGCAATAGCACAAATACAATGGAACAAACAGTGTTTTAAGTTTTTCAGATAGGTCTAACAGTAATATACAGGTAAGAAATAGTATAGAAATGTAATCAAGTATTAAAATGTAAAGTAACACTGTACGGTCTAAATGAAATATAGATTTATCCTTATTAAAGCTATTCAGTCAAGTGAGTATTTCTCTTTTCTTTTGCTCTTTGATCAACAGACTGCAGTAGGTTTATTAGGCTGCTGTCACTTTAAGACCTGATGCACATGATGCGGCTCTGACACGATCATCAAAACTGCCTAATGTTATTCAATGAAATGTCGACCCAGGATAAGCTATAGGAATGTGAAGATGTGAGGGTGTTGATGGACTCGATCTAATCCATCTGTGTTTGAATATCGCTCTGAATATGATCCTGATGTAGTCTTTGATAAAAACACGATTTTCTCAGCTTTTTGCTCAAAATGTTTTTTTTTTTTATGAAGCTTACCCATATTATAAAAAAAGAATGCATGAAGCTAGAATAAAATGTTATTTTTGTTTTGTTTAAAAGCAGAGGCTCTGTTCTTTCTTTTGATATATTGCATGTTACAACAAAATATTCTGGAGGCCATGACATTTTTTTGAAAATGATAAAAAAAAACACTGGCAGGGAAAGAGTTAAATATTATGAATGTGTTAAATTGAAAATATGAATCACAGAAACTAACACGTTATTTTTGACAGTCCTAATATTTTGACCTATATCAGTTATCATTTATAATTTGCCAACGGTTGCAAATCTAACACTTTCTTTAATGATGTCAATTATCCGGTGATACCGTGGTGTATTGTGAGAGCCACAGCACCTAAACGTACGCATGAGCTAAATATGCCATTTAGCCAGACAGTGGAACATAAAAATCAGCATTTTATGCTTGATACTCCGTTGCTAGGTGAGGACTGAGGACCAAAACACTTTAGTCCTTTAAAAAGATAAGAATGAGATTTCTCCCTTGCTTCTGGTCTTCCTGAGTGGGTGTTTAAAATGCACTTATTGGCGAGCGCTCATTCGTAAGGGGGTTAAAAGTAGGGGACATGTCGTAAATGGAGCAACTACTTCAGGTGATAATTCCACAAATGAAACAGCCTCCATTTGACAGTTTCAAAGGGATCTCATTACTGAAATCATATCTAATCACTCTCACCTACTGGGGATTGATTATGTTATTTGCCTATCAGCAAGCTTGCGGGGGTGGCAAACGCTGTGGTCTGTCGCTCTCCCTGTGGATTCGTTTTGTAGTACAGCTGATAAAGATAGAGAAGCTTGTTTCCTGTACAGACAACCCACTGAACACATTCACTGGATAAAGCTTACAATCCACTTCTGTGTGTGTGCGTGCGTGTTTGTGTGTGTAACATTAACCTGCTCAACCTGGCTCCCTGAGGACTCAAATAAGGATGTCTGGCTCCTTTGGCTCTAAATTAAAGACCTTGTAAAGACAAAAGGCAAAGTCCAAGTAGGCAAATGCCAATGTAAACAGAATGTGGGCATTAAAGGAATCCACATTCTATTATTATTTTCTTTCTTCATTATTATTGCAGCATGAAAGAATCATCAGAATCTGAAGAACCATCATCTGCTCTTTTCCATCCATATGTTTCAGGGGTGCTTCCTCTGAGGAGGCAAGGGAGGCAGTGCCTCCTCAAAGAATTGGATGAGAAAATAATTCATATTACAAACATAAAACAATACAAATTTCACAAAATGTGACATTAACGTGTCTAAATCACTTGTTTTTCTAAAGTGACACTGTCCAGCATCTATCTTGCCTACCCTGAGCCCATTGACTTTTAACCAAGCGGCAACCTCCATCAGTTTCTCTTGAAGCCAATACGGAAGTGGCTTAAACTGCAATTCATCAACTGGCCGCTAGAGACAGCCTGGTACAAATTGTGGTTTTGGTCTGTATGGCTAATTTTGCCCTTCATGACAACTTTGAGGGGGGTGATTTTTTTTAAATAATTCATTCGTTTACATTAATTAAAGCCTTAAAGTTCTGCATAATTAGGGAGTGGGCACTTTGAGTGACAGTTAGAACTGTTAGCCATCAAGGCACCTCAGCTCCAGCCACGTCCCGCCTCTTTGCCCATTTTCAGTTCTCCAGGACTGTGGTGACGCGCTGCCAAGATGGCAAAGGCCGACTTTACGCTTCTAAACTGCTCTTCAGAATCCTATGGGTGACGCCATGGACACTACGTCCATATTTTTTTTACAGTCTATGCTTTTAACAGATCCTCTAACACATGATGGAGAGTAATTGAGAATTAATGGGTTAAAGTCATGTGAGAGGAGGAAATGCCTCCATCGCGCTTTGATTGGAGGGATATGATTGGTAATGATTGTACACTCACCTAAAGGATTATTAGGAACACCATACTAATACTGTGTTTGACCCCCTTTCGCCTTCAGAACTGCTTTAATTCCATGTGGCACTGATTCAACAAGGTGCTGAAAGCATTCTTTAGAAATGTTGGCCCATATTGATAGAATAGCATCTTGCAGTTGATGGAGATTTGTGGGATGCACATCCAGGGCACGAATCTCCTGTTCCACCACATCCCAAAGATGCTCTATTGGGTTGAGATCTGGTGACTGTGGGTGCCATTTTAGTACAGTAAACTCATTGTCATGTTCAAGAAACCAATTTGAAATGATTCGAGCTTTGTGACATGGTGCCTTATCCTGCTGGAAGTAGCCAATAGAGGATGGGTACATGGTGGTCATAAAGGGATGGACATGGTCAGAAACAATGCTCAGGTAGGCCGTGGCATTTAAAAGATGCCCAATTGGCAATAAGGGGCCTAAAGTGTGCCAAGAAAACATCCCCCACACCATTACACCACCACCACCAGCCTGCACAGTGGTAACAAGGCATGATGGATCCATGTTCTCATTCTGTTTACGCCAAATTCTGACTCTACCATCTGAATGTCTCAACAGAAATCCAGACTCATCAGACCAGGCAACATTTTTCCAGTCTTCAACTGTCCAATTTTGGTGAGCTTGTGCAAATTGTAGCCTCTTTTTCCTATTTGTAGTGGAGATGAGTGGTACCCGGTGGGGTCTTCTGCTGTTGTAGCCCATCCGCCTCAAGGTTTTGCGTGTTGTGGCTTCACAAATGCTTTTCTGCATACCTCGGTTGTAACGAGTGGTTATTTCAGTCAAAGTTACTCTTCTATCAGCTTGAATCAGTCGGCCCATTCTCCTCTGACCTCTAGCATCAACAAGGCATTTTCCCCTACCCCACAGGGAGGGCTCGGAAGTGCTCTGAGCACTAGAGCCAAGTCCCAAGAGGGTAACGAGTTTGGATGAGGAGGATTTAGCCTCCTCGCACCTCTGAGGAACCTGACGATTAGGTTGTGCTTTCCCAAGGACTTACCTTCGACTGCATCGTGATATGCCGCTATTGCTGCGACATACACTTTGAGGGTGGAGGGAGACAGCCTTCGCTCCAGCCCATCTTGCAGGAAAGTAAGCACGACACTAACCGAACACCTTCGGGGGTCTTCCTGGTGGGAAGAGCACCATTCAAAAAACAGGTTCTACTTCAAGTGTAGAGGCGCCTCGTAGAGTGGGCTCTAGCAGAAGAGATGGTGTCCACCACTGCCTTTGGTAGACCACATAGAACCTCCGCGTCCCGTCCAGGGACCAGACATGGTGTTTCCAGAGGTCTGGACGCGGGTGCCAAGAGTTCCCCATCCCTGACGGTCCCTCCTCAGGGGAATCGGCCAAGGAGGGGCTGTCGCGAGGAGAGTAGTTCTGGGAACCAGGTCCGGTTGGGCCAATAGGGCGCAACTAACAAGACCTGCTCCTCGTCCTCCCTGACCATGCACAGGGTCTGTGCAAGAAGGCTCACTGGGGGAAACGCATATTTGCGCAGGTCCCGGGGCCAGCTGTGCGCCAGTGCATCCGTGCCGAGGGTGCCCCCGGTCAGGGAATAGTACCACTGGCAATGGGTCGAGTCCGGAGAGGCAAACAGGACTACCTGTGCGGCTCCGAAGAGGTCCCATATCAGCTGGACCGCCTAGGGATGGAGTCGCCACTCTCCCGGAGGTGCAGGCTGCCGTGGGAGCTCGTCGGCTGTCCAGTTGAGCGCACCTGGGACATAAATGGCACGAAGCGACCTCAGATGGCGGGCGAGTTGGAACATGCAACGGGAGCGTAGACCACCCTGGCGGTTGATGTACGCAATGGCTGCAGTGTTGTCCGTATGGACCAGTACATGCTTGCCACATAGCGACCCCTTGATGCGGCGCAGTGCCAAGTGTACTGCTAACAACTCGAGGCAATTGATATGCCAATGCAATTGAGGTCCCGTCCACAGACCTGAAACTGCATGCCCGTTGTACGTGGCCCCCCAGCCCGTGGAGGAGGCATCCGTGAAGAGCACAGCATGCCTGGACACTTGTTCTAGGGGCACCCTGGCCTGGAGAAACGAAGCGTCGGACCACGGGCTGAAAATTGGACGGCAGTAAGGAGTCACTGGGACCCGGTACTGGCCGCTCTGTCACGCCCACCTCGGGACTCGGCCATGAAGCCAGTGTTGAAGCGGTCTCATATGAAGCAATCCGAGCGGCGTTACCACGGCTGCAGATGCCATATGCCCCAGGGGCCTCTGAAAAAAATTCAGTGGGACCGTTGTCCTGCCTTTGAATGAATTCAAGCAGTTCAACACCGACCGGACCCGCTCTTCCGTGAGGCGCACAGTCTGGCTGACCGAATCCAGCTCCATACCGAGATAAGAAGCGGACACCCACTCCCTCAGAGCAGCTCCTGTTCTCCCTGGGCTGCCCGTCTCAGGGCCGCTTGCCCTTACGCTTGCTTGTAGACTAGCAAAGCCCTGAGCGGGTTGGGCGCCTCCCTTACTGTCTGGCACTGCCTGGGTTTCGCAGGGGCGGAGACGGACGCAGGTGGTGTGCCCTCGGCGACAAGCAGGTAGAGGCGCCTTTTCGAATTAGGTTTTTTTTTTTTTTTACCGCCTCTGTCTGCTTTTGGGCCATCGAGAACTGCTGGGCAGAGTTCTCGACGGCGTCGCCGAAGAGGCCAGCCTGACAGACAGGGGCGTTGAGGAACCGAACTTAGTCGGACTCAGTATATCTGCCAGGTCTAGCCCCAGGTTCCTGGACCACTAGTGTGGACATCGCCTGACCCAGGGAGCGCACGCAGTTCCTGCATAACCCCTGGGTCGGGACTACCCTCGTGCATGCAGGACAGAGGGTAGTGAGAGAGGGAAAAATGTATACAGATTTTGGCCCTTTTGGTGTTCCATATCTTGACACCAAATAGTTCCAAATGCTAATTTTTCCAATGCCCATCCGGGGAAAAAGGCACAGGGGTAGTAGGCAAGGCGATTTTACGCGTTGCCCTATGCCTCAGCCACCCGGGAAAGCATGGCTGTCAACTCTGAATCTGATTCAGCAAGAGCACACACACACTATTATAGTGGGAACTCAGCATCCTCATTTCCAGCGCATAACAGCCCTCTCTCCGATGCAGCAATTGACATCTGTCCTCTGCCAGAGCCCCAAATGAAACACTAGGTCCCCTTGTTTTTTGAAAGGACCAGCAATCCCATCTGTAGGCTGCCAGCAGGCATGTGAGACAGTGAACGTGGCCGTCAAACTCGACGGCACACTTGCGCTGAACGCTCAAGCCCTATGAAAAGGCAAGACGAACACCGCACCGACGTGGTCATGTCCTCATGAGAGAACATGAACCACCCACAAACACAGTCTCAGCATGCCTGTGATGCGATAGAGGAGTGGGGGCCCACGGAGACGTACCCGGTGGGGAAGCACCACTGTAATCCTCAGGTCACCAAGGCTTATTAGCCGAAGTAACCCTTCTCTGGCTTTTGCAAGAAAAGAAACTAGATCGGGGAATAGGCAAAGGGACTCAACCCCGTTTGAGGTTTCATAGTCTCGACCGTACATCTCTAGCGCCGAGCGATGCGGATCTCTGTCAGCCAGCGCCCGACGGCACACGGCGTGCTGAACGCTCAAGCCCTTACGAGAAAGGCTTGAGACGAACAACGCGTCGACGTGACCATGCTCTCCTGAGAAAACACGGATCACCCACGAACGCAATCTCACATGTTTATATGTGAGAGAGATCATGGCCATCAAATGAAGACAGGAAACAACCGCATCCAGAAACACACGGTTTGAATGACATCTTGAAAAAGACGCAGGGTCAAACAGTGTTGCTCTTTTAGAAAGGAAACTGCTCTTTTGTGTGCTGAAGCCCTCAGGGAGATGACCGCGGCACCACACAGTACAATAGTGCAAGCCTGTGTGAGCACTCAAAACGGAAACGCCCAGCGAACCAACACTTTGATGTCCGTTGAAGCAGCCACTCGCTGAGATGCGCTGTCACACCCACACTGGCAGAAGCAGTCCTCTCACGAGACTCGAACACTCTTCGTAGGAAACAGGAAACATTCACTGTTCGGCTCCGAAGTAGAAAGCAATGATCAAGCATTCCACTTACTTATTTATACCCCCACTGCGGGGCGGAGCGTGGAATGCGTGAATCGCATGCCAATCTTCATTGGCTTGTTTTAAAACACTCAAAGTAGATTGGTCTCTGAAATCAGATCCCAATTCGTAATGTAAAAGTTGATCATTCTTTAAAGATGACACAGTATGTTTGGACAGAAGACAAGAGAGTTCTTTATTGAACTCATTAATGCTTTGATAACACGCCTATGTCTCCTTCGATTAAAAATATTGGCAAGTGCGGTGACTGGGATATACATAAACCTACCAACATCCGTTGTCATGATTTTTGGAATGATTTATCGCATCAGTTTATGGGAACACAGTGATTTTGCAAGTTTTTTATGGAACATTTAGAACATATAAAGTTGAATCTAATCTAATATCACAAAAGTTTTGTGCAAATCTGTAATGGAAAACGTGGCTAATATGGCTTTGATAGATGTGTCAGGTTTTGACGTCAGCGATTTGGACTTTTTAAAGGGTGTTCATGATTGATTACTCTCTTTACAGAAAACAACTCAAAACTCTTTCAGTGATCAAACTGAACATAGTTTACATTGACTTTGTCTGGATTGTAGAGTGGACTCAAACCTCTTTTTAGTTGTGATAGTGTCCCATCACATTTATACACTGTTGCTTTTAGGAATCCAATCAGTTTGAATATAAGAACGACAGCAACAACAACATAATACTATTACTATAATTATATAATAACTATATAAACATTTAGTTTTTATAATAATACAGTTGTACTGTGAAAAAATTAAAAATAATAATATTTGTATAGTAAATTTAGAATACTAAAATATATGTCTTAATTTATTCACTTTCCAGTGTTAAACCCTCAAATGTTTATGTTGGTGCAAAACTTTCTCTGTTTAGTTGACATCAGGTTTATAAATGCTTATCATAGTAAATCTGGTGAAATGCTGTTAACTTTTGTCCAAAATGTTGGAAATGATGTGCCAGTATAATGAATCTGCCAAATTCATTATATTGCATTCCCAAATGTACTTTAAACTTACTTAACTACAACTCAGAGACTATTGGGTAAACTATTTATTTATAGACTTCTGGTACAGAAATACATAAAACATGTGTACATGTGTGTGTGTGGTTGTGTGTGTGTTTATGTCGGAGGCAGTAATTCCTCCTCCCTGGAGATCCCGTGGCATGGTGTTCCTCGCTGTGTGTTGTCACTATCACCTCCCTACATGCATAACAAATACTCTTTGGATAGCTAGATAGACAATGCACAGTGGCCTACTGCAATTCAATGGGTTCCATGTGATGGTGTCCTGTGGTGGATGGTAGAGGTCGGACGATAGTGGATTTTACCGATACCGATAACTAGTTTGGACTGCACTTGCCGATAACCGATTAATTGACCGATAGTTTTTTTTATGGATACTGGATAATAAAAAATAAAAAGTGCTGAACTTTATTACAAGAAATAAAAGAACAGTACTGGGCTGCATTTCCCGATAACGTTGTCTCTTAGCGCGCTACGAAGACTCTAAAGGTATAACTTAAATAAAGGTATACCATTTCTGTCGTGTTCCTCGAACTATACCTTAGGAGGTTGCTTAAGGTAAACCTTCTTAAGTGCGACGTTAGCAGGTGCTGTCCGTGGCGGCGGTGCTGAAGTGGCGTATATCGATAGCTCAAGAATCGATTATTTACTCTATGCAGGGGCTGTTTCACTGCTTTATGCGGGGGAAAAAATTCTTTATAAAAGAAGCACTTCAGAAATAGTTGAACTTGCAAACTAAATTTTATATAATTCTGACATGAGTACGCGAACCAGCAATCTCATGCTCAACCGCATCATGCGTCAACCCGCTACACTAACTGGCAGTATGCCTTCACTGGCATTTGAAAGAGTCATTTATATTATTACAATATATTTTCCATAGTGTGTTAATTTACTCAAATTATTTAATTACATTACAGATGAACAATCAACAACCCAGTGACTGCAGACGCAAGCACTCTTTCCATGCATATATGATCAATAGTGTGGATTTTCTTTCTTTTTGTTTCATTAAACACTTGATTACACAAACACTTCCTGTCATCAATGTTGGGTCTGTGAGCATTTTTATTGTAATGAATTCATTGCGCAATCATCAATGGCACATAATAGTGAATAAACTCGGTTGTGCACAATTGCGAACAAAAAATGGCTGGGAGAAAGTGTGTATGTCCACAAAAAAGAATGAATGTTGTGTGGTTGCATAAAACGAAATATAGGGTGAAAAAAATACATTAACCAAAAACAGTGTGAATGATTTGCTGCCCGTGTAGGGCATCACTTAGTTGAGGTGGGTTGTGGACTTCTTCTTCTTCCTCCTCCTCCTCTTCTTCCTCCTCTTCTGGCAAGGCTGCACCTCCACTAACTGCAATGTTGTGTAGCATGGCTGTAACTACTGCTACTGCACAGCATCTTTCTGGCTTCAGACGCAACCCTCCAGCTGATTAATGCAGGCACCGAAAACGCATCTTCCAGCGCCCGATTGAGCGCTCCACCAAGTTGCGGGTACGGATGTGTGCGATGTTGTAATCGTGCTCGGCTTGTTCAATTCAATTCAATTCAATTCAAATTTATTTGTATAGCGCTTTTCACAATACACATTGTTTCAAAGCAGCTTTACAGAAAGTGCATTTCATAGATGAACAGTATAAAAAATGTTAAAAAACACAATGTTAAAGAACAATGTTCGAAAAAGATAATCAGTCGTGTATTAATTTAGGCCATAACAACGCTGGCGTTGAGTCGTCTCTTCACAGGCGTGGAGTCGTCTCATCACAGGTGTTGGGGCATCCAAAGTCTTCATGAGAGGCTGGATACCAACCGGAGCTGACGAACTATTTACCTCGGGACTAGTGTCCCGAGATAACAACAGAAAAGCAGATGGGAAATAATTAGCGTAGCTGCTGTTCAGAATATTATATTAATGCTGTTGTTCCGATTTAACTGTAGTATAAAAGGTAATTATAATGTGAATGCTTGGCTAAAGAGATGTGTCTTTAATCTAGTTTTAAACTGGGACAGCGAGTCTGAACCTCGGACAATATCAGGAAGACTATTCCAGAGTTTAGGAGCCAAATGTGAAAAAGCCCTCCCTCCTTTAGTGGACTTGGATATCCTAGGAATGACCAGAAGCCTAGAGTTTAGTGACCTTAAAGAGCGCGATGGGTTGTAGGGCGATAGAAGATCCGTTAGATACACTGGAGCTAAACCATTTAGGGCTTTATAGGTCAGTAGCAATAATTTGTAATTGATACGGAACTTAATAGGTAACCAGTGTAGAGATGATAAAATTGGTGTTATATGATCATATTTTCTTGACCTAGTAAGAACTCTAGCAGCTGCGTTTTGGACTAACTGTAGTTTGTTTATTGAGGATGCAGGACAACCAGCTAATAAAGCATTACAGTAATCTAATCTCGAGGTCATGAATGCATGAACTAACTTTTCTGCATCAGGAATAGATAGCATGTTACGTAGCTTAGCAATGTTTCTAAGGTGGAAAAATGCCGTTCTTGTAACATATGAAATATGATTTTCGAATGTCAGGTTGCGGTCTAGTATAACACCTAGGTCTTTTACTGTAGTGGATAAAGTGACAGGACATCCTTCCAAGGTAAAGTTGTATTGTGCAAGGTTTTGTGGGCAGTTTTTTGGACCAATAAGTAATACCTCCGTTTTATCTGAATTTAATAGCAGAAAATTACACGTCATCCAGTATTTAATATCTTCAACACATGCTGTCAGTTTAGATAATTTAGCGTTTTCGTCCGGTCGTGATGAAATATATAATTGAGTGTCATCAGCATAACAGTGGAAATTAATTCCATGTTTTCTTATAATATTACCAAGCGGTAGCATATATATTGAGAATAGCAGAGGGCCTAATACGGATCCTTGCGGCACCCCATAGTCTACTGACATCATCCTGGATTTTTCCCCATTTAGACAGACAAAATGGTAGCGGTCTGATAAGTACGATCTAAACCAGTTTAATGCCTGTCCCTGAACACCAGTATAATTTTGAAGTCGATCTATGAGTATTTTATGATCTATAGTATCGAATGCAGCACTAAGATCGAGTAGAACTAGTATTGAGATACAGCCTTGGTCAGAAGCTAGAAGTAAATCATTTGTGATTTTAACGAGCGTAGTTTCTGTGCTGTGATGCGGCCTGAATCCTGATTGAAATTTTTCATAGATATCATTTTCTTGCAAGAAAGAGCACAATTGAGCGGACACAACTTTTTCTAGTATTTTAGACATAAAAGGAAGATTTGAAATTGGTCTGTAATTTGCTAGGTTATTATGATCTAATTGTGGCTTCTTAATGAGAGGTTTTATGACTGCCAGCTTGAATATTCTTGGAACATGACCTAAAGATAAAGACGAGTTAATAATATTGAGAAGAGGCTCTTCCAATACAGGTAACAACTCTTTGAGTAGTTTAGTGGGTATTGGATCTAATAAACATGTTGTTGGTTTAGATGCAATGATAAGTTTATTTAGCTCTTCCTGTCCTATAGTTGTAAAGCGGTGTAGTAGTTCTTGAGGGGCGATAGTAGCGGTTGAATCATAAGACATCATTAAAGATTGTACATTTACAATTTTATTTCTGATGCTTTCTATTTTCTCAGTGAAGAAATTCATAAAATCATTACTACTAAACTGTAACGGAATATTTTGCTCAGGCGATGCTTGTTTATTTGTTAGTCTAGCCACGGTGTTAAATAAAAACCTTGGGTTATTTTGATTATTTTCTATTAGTTTGCGGAGATGCTCAGCCCTGGCTGCTTTTAGGGCCTTTTTATAACGTGACATACTATCTCTCCACGCGATTCTAAAGACCTCTAAATTAGTTTGTTTCCATTTCCGCTCTAAGTTACGAGTTTCTCTCTTGATAACATGTGTAGCACTGTTGTACCATGGTGCTTTAGTTTTCTCTCTAACCTTTTTTAATCTAATTGGTGCAACGATTTCTAATGTGCTAGATAAAATGTTGCTCATACTGCTAGTCATTTCCTCTAGTTCATCTGTTTGTTTGGGTTCACTGAGCAGCTGAGACAGATCAGGTAAGCTATTTGAGAATCTATCTATAGTGGTTGGAATGATTGTTCTGCCTGGTCGATAACGTGGCGCAACATGACAGATTTCAGCAGTACGCAGTATGCAAGTTACCATGTAATGGTCAGTGACATCATCACTTTGCGGTATAATATCTATATCGGTTGGGTTGGTTCCATGTGATATAATTAAATCTAGTGTGTGATTAAGACGATGAGTGGGACCAGTGACGTTTTGCTTGATCCCAAAGGAGTTTAATAGATCTGTAAACGCAGCCCCTAATGCATCATTTGTGTTATCTACGTGTATGTTAAAATCTCCAACAATTAATGCTTTATCGACGTTGACCAATAGATCTGAGAGAAAGTCAGCAAACTCTTTTAAGAAATCAGCATAGGGCCCTGGAGGTCTATACACAGTAGCCAAGGCTAGAGATAATACGGATTTCTTTCTTGCATCTAAGAGCGTAACATTTAGCACTAGTACTTCAAACGAATTAAACCTGTGACCTGTTTTCTGAGTAACATTAAGAATATCTCTATAGATTGTTGCAACACCGCCGCCACGACCAATCAGACGGGGCTCATGCTTATAACAGTATCCTGGCGGAGTAGACTCATTTAGACCGAAATAATCATTTGGCTTAAGCCAGGTTTCAGTAAGGCAAAGTACATCAAAACTTTTATCTGTGACCATTTCATTTACAATAACCGCCTTAGGTGTGAGCGATCTAATGTTTAGAAGACCTAGTTTTAGAAATTGTTTTTGTTCGCTAATATTTAGCTTTTCTGGTTTAATCACAATTATATTTTTCCTGGATCTTACAGTAGATTTAATGTTTGATCTCATTAAACGAGGAATAGACACAGTTTCTATATAATGTTCTACATTGGTACTTATGTTAATTAAGTTAGGACACAATTGTTTTTGTTCACTAATATTGAGATTTTCTGGTTTAATCACAATTAGATTTTTCCTGGATCTTACAGTAGATTTAATGTTTGATCTCACTAAACGAGGAATAGACACAGTTTCTATATAATGTTCTACATTGGTACTTATGTCAATTAAGTTAGTACAGGAAAGACTGTGATCTGTACTTACTAGTCATATGGTGGTGTGTAATGCCCTGGTGATGTTGTCCGACAGAAGAGCCGCTCCGATTCTGCTGGGGTGAAGGCCATCAGGACGGAAGAGCCTAGGTCGCTCCCAGAAAAGATTCCAATTATTTACAAAGAGCAGTTTCTGTTCATTACACCATGACAATAACCATTCATTTAGAGCAAATAATCTACTGAACTTTTCATGTCCTAGTCGGTACGTGGGAAGGGGTCCAGACACGATGATCGTTGCTTCAGGCGATGTTCTGCGCACCGTCTCGACCAGGCTCTTGTAGTCCTTCTTCAGAACCTCCGTCTGCCGCAGCCTGGTGTCGTTCGTTCCCGCGTGCAACACGACAGCTCCGATGCGCTCGTCACCGCTCAGGATCTCGGGAACCTGCGCAGCGACATCGAGAACACGAGCACCAGGAAAGCAGTGAGTGATTACTTTGCCTTTACCTGAGGTAGCGTGGACATGCCGGACGATGGAAGTACCGATCACCACAGCGCTGCGTTCCGTCTCGCGAAGAGGAGAGAAGCGGTTCCGAGTGGAGATCTCGAAGACCGGGAGGGGCGGAGAGGTCCTAGCTCTGGTCCTGGCTCGTGTCTTCCGCTGGGGAAAAACCCACGGTCCCCGGTGCTGTGTCGGTGCCGGTGTGAACGAAACCATGGATGATCGCGTCCTGTGCAAAGAAACACACGGAGTAGACGAGCTCGGAGTCAACAGGTTATTAACCACTGACTTGTGTGCATCGGCGCGTGATGTTTCAAGCGCTGATCGTCGCTCTCTCAGCACGGCTTGTCTGTCTAGAAGGTCGGCAATCTGCTTCGCCAACGAGTCCAACTCCAACAGCACCGAATGCAGCTCAAACGTGTCCTCGCCTGCACTCAAAGGTAACATTAGACACACATCCGAGTTCGTCATTGTAGCAGACGTGCTACGATGACGAATTGTCGGTACAGTGACGGGTGTAAATAAGTTTATCACGCGTGCAATGCTAGCGGGCTACGGCTACCGGTGTAAATAAGTTACCACGCGTGCAATGCTAGCGGGCTACGGCTAGTAGCGGAAGTTCGGATATAAGTAGTGATATCAAAGCAATCCGATTGTTTTTTATAGAGAATCGTATCGTAGATATATTCACACGCTGTAAATAGTAGAAAATATTCGTTTGTAAGCGAGTGTTAAGGAGAAAATCAAGGATTATGAATCAAGTCAACGGAGCTCTAACACCAACAGCGTGCTCACAACTCGCTTGTGTGGTGGGGTTGGTGACTGGATTTAGAAGATCTGAGAGGGTAGCCACTGTCTCCTAAAAAAATGCTCTGGCCGAAAACCCCTATTTCTGCATCTTCACCCACCGCTGAATTGGCCCACACAAAGCTGTCGTGTGCTACCAGGCCACTTTGCCACCACGTCCACTAACCTCCCCCTGTGGTCCACCACCACCTGGACATTGATGGCATGGTAGCCAGGGGACTAAAGTTTTAACGCATGAAATAGTGCACATACACTAAATGGCTCCGCGGACGGCGCCGTCTTTGATTTAGCACAACTATTTGCTGTCTCGCTGCCATAGTTTGACCAAACTCCCCTCCACAATCATTCCCTTTAAATAGGCTCCTAAGCTTTTCCTGTCTAATGGTTTGCCAGCTGATGTACCTTTGGATAATATAATTAAAAAGCTAACAACCATTAGTGTAATGACAATTATAATCCTTGCATTAAAAAAAAATTAGCCTGATTGAACATTGGGTGTATATTACAACTTCAGAATTATATTTGTATAGACTGAAATGTAAATAAGCTTTTTGCACAGTGGTGGCCACTAGTGGAATGAACTGTCAATAATGATAAGGTATAGCTAAGAGTGGTCCAGACCAACCTTACGAAAGTAATACTTACAGAAGGTATTCTTAACTAAGATAGTTTCGGGAAACATGTATTAACGTTAAGGTAAACCTTAAGGTATAACTTAAGAACGACGTAGTGTTAAGAAGGTTTCGGGAAATGCAGCCCTGATCCATGAAAATGTGCTAAATTAAAAACATTAATACTAAAATGAGAATTTCTAACAGAAAAAAAAATTCAGATTTTTTTTACATTCCAAAAACATTAAAATATTATAGTAAAATATTATAAAATATTATATAATAATAAATAATATTATTATTTATTGTTTATTGTAGAGTTTACTGTGCTGTGAGTAATTGTGTGCGCATCAGATGTGTAATCTGATGCTGCTTAAATGTTGTACATGTCATGTCATGACTGCTATGTTGCTCAGAACTGCACCTAAGAATTTCACCTACTGTTGCACTTGTGCATATGTAGAGTGACAAATAAAGTGATTTGATTTGATTTTGATTTGATTTGATTTGAGGTCAAAGTTGTTCCTTTAGCTATAATCTAGAAACATGCATGTACATTTCCTAGGTAACACTATACAAGTCCCTATGCAACAAGGATGTATTAGCTTCAGGGCCGTTTTTAGGCATAGGCAAACTAGGCGGTCGCCTAGGGCGCCATCAGTAGGGGGGCGCCAATAAGCGCATATCTGGCACTAGATGTTTGTGTGTAAAGGGTGTCACGGCCACCCTAAAATGTTATTGCCGCCCCCACTAGTTCCCCCACACTATTGGATCAGAGAACTGTCAATCTGACGATTCCTATATGCCATCAGATCAGAGTAGGCTACTGTCAAAAAAGTTCGCGTTTGGAGCGCTGGCTCAACAATACCATTAGGTCAATGAACTCGGTCAATGCTTTGGCAAGGTAACACCTTTTTTAACCATAAAATCAAGCTAAATTCAAACTAAAGGCCAATTAAAATAACAGGTGCAAATCTGTATTTTGTTAGGGCAGTATTTGTGGCAGTCTCGAAATCAGTGTGTGTTGTAGTGTTGCGTTATTTAAAGGGGAAGTTCACGCATCAATGAGTAACAAAAACCACACTGAATCAGTATTTATTCTTATTACTTTCATGTGAAATGTACTAATAACACATAATAATTATGTAGTTCCCTTTCGAAAGGGAACTCGCGCTGCGTCAGCTTGACGCTACGGGGAACGCCTTCCAGCGTGACAGGTGTCTGAACTACTATCGAATCACGGCAATCCTATTGACCGGCGACAGCCTATGATGTCATCAAGGTGCGACCAGGAAGTATAAAAGGGTGCCTTGCCAACATGACACCGCTTCTTCGTCTTCAGGGACTGTTTTGTCTGAATTGCTTCGAGTTAAGGTAATCCAAATTCATTATTGTATACACACAAGCTGTGTGTTTCTGCCTGGGATCAAGAGCATGCACAGTCAGCTCTTATCGAGTTGTCTGTTTGTTTGTTTAATGTGAGCGTTTGTCAATCTGAGATCGCTCTGCTCTCGTCTGATTCTCTTCCTGAGGGAAGAGGGTTTGGCATCCGAGACTGATGATGCGGTCCCCTCTCATGTCGAGGCTGAGCGCGGACGCACGTCATGGTTTCCCGGATAGAGCTCGCTGAATCGTCACGGGAAGGCATTCTTCCCTTTGACGATCTGGCGGCTGACGAGACTTGTTTGCAAGTGCTCTAGGGATGGCTGTGAGAAGGAGGACTAATCTTCTCAGCCATCCCGACTGTGTATGCTGAGCCGATGAATGTTATGAAACGCGCTGCAGGCGGGCTGCGGCCGCTGTGTTGTCGCGTTAGAGGAGAGATCGCTCATGTTGGAATAAACGATCGATCTCTCCCCAGCCATAATCATTGGCTCAGTTGGGCTTTCATTCCTTCCTGATCTTCCTAATTAGATCGAGAGGGCATGGAATAACCTATGTTCGGTTCATGTTCACTGATATCAGCGGTATGACATCAGCAGTGTGCCGCTGATGTCGGGAGGATGGTAGAATATGGGTATGTGTCGTTGCCTCCGATTAATGGGATGTTTATCTCTGGGAAGCTGAGCGCTCCAACCCTGCCACCTAAACGATGTGTCATTTTTTGGCAGGGCATACACAGCAGCGGGTCAGCCCGGTGCTAATTCTTACACCATGGCGGGGTTTTCATGTGCACCAGGCCGGTTTGCTGAGGGATCTCGATCAGGGAAGGTTTTTTCCTGATGCGGTGGTTGCACAACAGGCGGAGTCTGGGCCTGAGGGCCAGCATCGCCGAGGAATAGCGAACTTTTGGCAGCGTCTGAGGACCTGCATGCCACTGAGATCCGGGTCCCAGGCAGGCGGGAGGCGTCACGGTCCTAGGACCGGAGACAGGGCCCAATGGCCAGCATTGCCTCTCGTGCGCCCCCACAGTCGGGGGTGGGGCACAGAGAGGCGGACTCCCGGGAGAAGTAGGAGCTGTGTATCACAAAACGCAGTCAGCGTTCATGATGGATCTCCTCCCTGAGGGTGAGATGAGAAATTACATTGACCAGAAAACTCACTCCTCTTCTTCATCATCTCCCCAGGCGCTTCTTACATCCGGCCTAGGTGGGTCCACGATGATGTGCTAGGGCCCGCCTGGCTGGTTTGTGAGTGCGCCCCCTCAGGCCCGTGGTAGCGGTACACCTAAGCATACACGGGAATTAAGCTTGTGGGTGGATATCATGGCGCGCCGCAGGCGAGCGGGTAAGTCCCCTATAAGAGGGAAAAATATTATATATTTTCTGACTTATGCTCCCTGTAGAGGGCTTCGGGGGTCGCTGTGGATCGTTGGATATTTCCTAGGGCCTGTAGTTCCCCTGTTAGGTGGGCTAGAACGATAAAATATTATTTACCAGTTGCTTAAGCTTGGTATAAGTGAGCTAGTATTACTAGTGGAAGCCAGCAAACACTATATATGGTACACGCTGTGAGAGCTGTACAGCCCTTTTTATTCCCAGACCTAAAAAGCTAAGATGCGCTAGAATTAGCGCTGGGAATGCCACTCATTTCCTGCGGGTGTGTAGCGGTTATATATGAAAGAAAAAAAAAAAAAAAAAAAAGGGTTTTTTTGTGTTAAGAGAAGGCCAGGCATTTTTTCCTCCTAGTATTAAGCTGCTAACTGGTAGCCGCCTCAGGGTAAGGCGGTCTGTATCTTCTCTCAGTGTAAATTTCTGGAGAATACAGGATCAGACCATGCTAGAACTACAGTTAGATCTAGAGCCAGATCTATTTAACGACTGGCACTTCTACCCGAGTGCCCCTTTTTGCATGGTGCAATAGTAGCGGCCCTTTTATGGACCTCGGGTACAGATCTAGATTGGCCTAGGCTTTCTAGGGATTACGGAGATGCACGCCAAGAAAGCGTCTGCACTCCGGGTAGCTGTTCCTTTTCTGAATCTAGCTTTATTACTGTCCCTAATGTAGCCTCCTCTTGTGTAGAGTAGTCCGGCCAAGGCCCGCCCCCTTACCTGCGTTCTGGGGCTTTTTCTAGTAATGCAGGTTGGTGCTGTGCAGAATTGATAGCGACTTAGCCAGTAGTCGTGGGGCAGGGTTGAGGCGTTTTTCATGCAGACACGAAAATTCCGTATGCATAGCTCAGCCCGGCTTTCCAGAGCTAGTTTCTAGAGGCCGCCAGTTTTTTGGCAGGCGCTGGCCCTTCCTGTATATGCCCTGGCCAGTTGATAGTACTCCCCTGACAAGGCAGGGTAGATTTGAGTACCTCCACTCCTAGCTCTGTATCATTCTGCCTCACCCATGGCTCGGGTCGAGCAGCACTTTTCAACCCTTTGTTTATGTTGGTTTGGTCGTGAACTCCCTTGTAGCCAGAGCATTGCCATGGCTGACGCCCTTGCACGGTATGGTAGGCCGCTATTAAAGCTAGGACCTCCATGAGGTGGGTGGCGTATGTGGTACTCCCCCCGCTTAGGGGGTACAGGGCGTTTGGTTTGCAGAGTACCCTGCTATGGACAATGTGATTAGGTTCCAGTGCTTGTAGGCGCTGCCGATAAGACTGCACCATTATACAGTTGGCTCCAGAAGGAATTGGAGGCCTCCAGGATGGGTCACCCAGCTAGGCTGGGATGGATTGTAGGACCAGCTGGCTGTGAGTAGCCAGCTGGGGCAGTCTTGGCAGTAGACTCCAGTTCAGGTAGTAGGCCTCAGACAGGCCTCCTTGCGAGTGAGTCCCGACGGTTGGGAGGTTGGCAATTTTATTAGCTGCAACCTGGAAAATAGGTAGTCAGCCTTGGTAGGCCTCTGCAAAGTTCGGCCCCATGTGTATTGCGGTATATATTGCTCCCCAACGATGTCGGCTTCAAGTAGCAGAATTTCCCAACTAATAACCCTATTTAGCAGTTGGATGTTAATTTTTGTCAGCCAGCAGAGAAGCTACTGTCAGCCCAAGGTTATAACAGCATAACAGTTTTTCACTCTTGCCACCAGGAAGCCGTCCCTGCAGGCCTGCTGCTGGGTGGTAGGCCGTACTAGGCCTCCCTGAAGACTGGTCGCAAGGTAGTAGGCCTCGCCAGGCCTCCCTGAAGGAGGACTCCTGTTTGCCAGTCGCCGTGCCAGCTAGCACACAAACTGCTAGGCTGCTGCAGGGTAGTAGGCCGCACTAGGCCTCCCTGAAGACTGGTCGTAAGGTAGCAGGCCCCGCTGGGCCTCCCTGAAGGAGGGCTCCTGTTTGCCAGTCGCCGTGCCAGCTAGCACACAAACTGCTAGGCTGCTGCTGGGTAGTAGGCCGCACTAGGCCTCCCTGTAGACTGATTGTAAGGCTTTGCTGGGCCTCTCTAAGGGCCCATTATCGAGTTGTAGGCCTTACTAGGCCTATTCAACTCCTAGTATAAGGTAGTAGGCCTCACCAGGCCTCCCTGAGGGCATGTTCTGGGCTCCTGGATCATCAAAATGAGAAACAGTTAGCACGAGTCGCCTGCAGGTAGCAGGCTGGACCTCCCTGCAGGCCCGCTATCAGGTAGTAGGCCTCACTAGGCCTCCCTTGAGGGCGAGTTCCTGAGTTAGGATGCTCGGGTAACTAGCAATGCTTGCTGTCAGGTAGTAGGCCTCTACAGGCCTCCCTAAAAAGCCTGTTATCGGGTGGTAGGCCTCAACAGGCCTCCCCAAGGGTGAGTTCCCGAGTCAGAGGTGCTCGGGCAGCTGGCTTAGTTTGCTACCAGACGGTAGGCCTAAGCACTAAACCTCCCCTAAGGCTCGCTAAACAGGCCCTAAGGGCTTGCTATCAGGTAGTAGGCCTCACAAGGCCTCCCTGAGGATGAGTTCCTGAGTCAGACGCTCAGGCAGTTAGCAAAGCTTGCTATCAGGTAGTAGGCCTCACAAAGCCTCCCTGAGGGTTACTTCCCGAGTCAGGATGCTCGGTTAACTGTTGTAGCTTGACTATCAGGTAGTAGGCCTCCATTAGGCCTCCCTGAGAAAATGAGTTTCCGTTTTTCAGCTACCTTGACGGTCGGCTTCAACTGCGATCAGGTAGTAGGCCTCACAAGGCCTCCCTGAGGGTTACTTCCCGAGTCAGGATGCTCGGATAACTGTTGTAGCTTGACTATCAGGTAGTAGGCCTCCATTAGGCCTCCCTGAGAAAATGAGTTTCCGTTTTTCAGCTACCTTGACAGTCGGCTTCAACTGCGATCAGGTAGTAGGCCTCACCAGGCCTCCCTCTAAGCGAGTTCCTGAGCCTGATTTCTCAGGCTTCTCTGGCATATATTCCTATTATACAATGGGCCTCACTAGGCCTCCCTAAACGGGTCTTTGGTTCTCAGTGCGAGTACTGCTAACTGGCGTAACGCTGACAGCCAGTGGTGACTTGCTATCAGTGATCTGGCCCTTAGCCGGCAGCATCTGGTAAAGTCTTACCCTGGCGCGACTGGTGTCGCTTCTGCTACTTGGTCCCCAAGGAGGGGATTTCAGCCTGCAACCTGGTTTACCTACCGGGCAGCCCCCTTTAAGCTCCCCTCCTTTCGGAGAGTCGTATGTGAGCCGAAGCTGCCTGGGCCTGATCGGGTGGTCGTAGGCCCCTAGGGTGGCCTCCCAATTAGATCAGCTTTTAGGCCAGTCTGGCCTCCTGAGTGTTTCTATCTGATAATAGCTCAGTAGATCCTAGGATCGAGCAGATTAACTCCCCTCGCTGGCAAGGGTAGAAAGCGCTATGCTGAGTACTGCACTCCAGGATTCCCGTCTCTGAGATCCGGTCTGAGGAGGACATTGCCATTCTGCAGTCCCTTGGACTGGATGCCTCTCAAAGAGGCAAGGACCCAGAAGCTCTGTTATCGAACAGACAGGGATGGCCCGGCTGAAGCGCCCGTTAAAAAAGGCACCAAGCTAGGCCTCCTTGGTGGCAGTAGTGACTGGCTGGGGCGCCCTGGGGCCCCCTAGCCACATTCCCTTAAAGGAGCCCCCTTCTTTCGAATGGGTTGGATCCAGGCCTTTGAGCGGCCTGGGTAGAACTTCTCTAAGTGTTCGAAGATTCCTACTCAGGCTTATAGCTTGGGCTATGACCGTAGGGAATGCTGTCACTGACAGCCTCTGTGACCAGAGGGGGGGTGGTTCAGGCATTTCAGTTGAATTTGCTTGTTCTGACAGTTGTCACTGCCAGTGGGCATGCACTCCCCTCAGCATGGCGGCGTTGGTATTTCGTTCCCCGTAGCGTCAAGCTGACGCAGCGCGAGTTCCCTTTCGAAAGGGAACGTCTCCGGTTACGTATGTAACCTAGGTTCCCTGAGAACAGGGAACGAGACGCTGCGTCGCTTTGCCATGCCTCAGGGTTTGCCTGCCAAACAGTCCCTTCAGACGAAGGGCGGTGTCATGTTGGCAAGGCACCCTTTTATACTTCCTGGTCGCACCTTGATGACATCATAGGCTGTCGCCGGTCAATAGGATTGCCGTGATTCGATAGTAGTTCAGACACCTGTCACGCTGGAAGGCGTTCCCCGTAGCGTCAAGCTGACGCAGCGTCTCGTTCCCTGTTCTCAGGGAACCTAGGTTACATACGTAACCGGAGACGTTATGTCTGAGAACAATTTCTTAGCAACTAGGGACTGCACAAATATAGGCTATATATTTTAGGCCTAGGGCAATACAGGCACCTGGCTATTAATTTGAATCCTTATTAACAAATATATACAAATATAATTTGGTATGTATGTATTTGTAAATTAATTCCAGTAATACCAATGTTGTTTTTTAAAATTTGACTGGGGGCACCAATAAGGATTCCGCCTAGGGCGTCAGAATGGCTAGAAACGGCCCTGATTAGCTTACATGAACTATATGCATTATGCAATATATATTTTTACAGCATGTATTAATATGAGCACTACAATTATACCCTGATCATACATGTTAGTTCATAGTGCATTAACCAAGGTTAACAGGTAACATAATAACAATGAACAATACCTCCAAAGCATTTATTAACCTTAGTTAATGTTACAAATTAAATCTTATTGTAGTGTTACCATTTAATGTAAATCCAAACAGTTTGCTTTTTAGAAGGCGATTAACGTTATCTGATTAAAAAAAATGAGTGTGCTTCTGCTTTCTTTCGGCAGGTTGACGATACAGTTTGCTTTCTCACGTCACTAATTTTATATATGCAACATTTGGTCCGGTCGGACTTGCATGTGTTTTTATCACATTGTTTTTACTGCTTGAGGTACTGCTAATGTTAGCCTCATCTCAGCCTCGTCGACAAATATACACACTGCTGTTCTTTACCTGCTAATGCAGCATCTAGTCAACAAATGAATTACTTTATAATGATTTGGTAACAAGCACTGTAGTGTTCTGTATTCATACCGTTTATCTGTCGTGTTTTAAATGTGCATCTGATGTGTCAATTCTCTCCGTGCAGCGCGTGCAGCCTCAAGTGTGAATGTAAACACAAGGCGTCAGTGATAGTTTTTTCTTTCGCCTCTAGAGGCCACTCTCGTGCTATATACTGCCAGCAGGCCCTTCTCAGAGCTCTTGTACTGTGTAATGACAGCGCACCCGTCTCTGCCGCTCCAGCAACGGACGCAACCCGGAAAAAACTATCGGTGTGGATTTTTGCAGATAGCCGATTGTTCCACCAATCAGCTATCGGTGCCGATTAATCGGCAAAACTGATGAATCGGTCGACCTCTAGTGGATGGTGTATCAGTGCTCAAGGGGAGATATGGTGTGGGGGTTTTTTTCAGGGTTGGGTTTGGCCCCTTAGTTCCAATGGAAGGAACTCTTAATGCTTCAGCATACCAAGATGTTTTGCACAATTTCATGCTCCCTTTGTGGGAACAATTTGGGGATGGCCCCTTCCTGTTCCAACATCACCAGTGCACAAAGCAAGGTCCATAAAGACATGGATGAGTGAGTTTGGTGTGGAGGAACTTGACTGGCCTGCACAGAGTCCTGACCTCAACCCAATAGAACACCTTTGGGATGTATTAGAGCGGAGACTGCACGCCTGGCTTTCTCGTCCCATATCAGTGCTTGACCTCACAAATGCGCTTCTAGAAGAAAAAAATTCCCATAAACACACTCCTAAACCTTGTGGAAAGCCTTCCCAGAAGAGTTGAAGCTGTTATAGCCAACTCCATATTAAACCCTACGGATTAAGAATGGGATGTCATTCAAATTCATGTGCATGTAACGGAAGGAATCCCAAAACATTTGGCAATATAGTGTATATTATGATCATATAAATTACCCTTTCAATGGCCAGTGAAGGCATACTGCCAGTTAGTGTAGCGGGTTGCTGCATGATATGCTTGGGCAAGAGAGCATTGGCATTTCAAATGTATATAAAATATCCAGGGTTGGATTTAATTTGCAATTTGGATTATTTTGATGTGATCTCATGAGTCCTGATAAATGTAATTTAAAATATTCTGCTTTCTCACATAACGCAGTTAAACAGCCCCTGCATAGAGTGAATAATCGATTCTTGAGCCATAGATATTATCCAATTGCCTGACAAGCCAGACCCACATCAAGATGTTTGGTCTGGGAACACACCATTGGCAGGGCTCAATCCGAGGGGCGGGATAAATGGTTGTCTTTCAAATTCAGAGTGACAGAAGGTACAGAGACTTTAGGGAAAAGCAAGTAGCTATTTGAGGAAAATACCTGACAAACGTTGTGTCAGTGGGACTTGATTAGGTTTGAGCAAAAGACAGTAAGTTCTGGAGAATGAAGGCCCAGCGCCGATTAAAAGTGACAGGCAGGTTAATTCAGCAGCCAAATCCGAGGGGCAGGATAAATGGTTGTCTTTCAAATTCCCTCTGCTCGCGATAGGATAGCGCTACAACCAACCAGAGCCACGAAGAAGGTGAAGCGAAGCTAGTTGATAGTTTAAACTTTCGCCGTATCCGGTCAGCAAAACACATCTTTCTTTCTTAAGAAGGACTTCAGTGCCGTTCTTTGTTCTTTTCTCAAAGAAAAGCTTAACAACAGGTCTTCCAGAGTCGTGGCCGAAGCTGATTCGAAAGGCTGCTGTTCGCCAGCTTCTTTGTTTACGAGTAGCACGCGGAATCGCTAGAAGGCCGCAACTCTGCCGTCATTATGTTAAGCCCACCCACCGACTCTATACACGATGTGATTGGCCTGACCAGAGTTTGGTTTTTCCAGCTTGCAAGCCAACAGAGAGTTGCTAGATGACCCTGGCTGCAAATTAAATTTGCTGCCACTAAGGTGCGTCTAGATTTCTAGGCTAATTATCCAATTCAGCACCTGGTAACGTCACACTTAAGAAGGTATACCTTTAGCAACCTCCTAAGGTATAGTTCGGGGAACAAGCCTAGAAATGGTACACCTTTAGTTAAGTTATACCTTTAGAGTCTTCGTAGCTTCGTAGAGACAACATTATCGGGAAACCCAGCCCTGATCTACTAATTGTTTTAGAACATTCAAAGGTAACGTTCCCTCAATGTTTGCAAAATGGAATGTTTCCGTAACCTTCGCATATAAACTTTTTAAAAACGGAATATTTTGAACTTTCAGAGAACATTTTCATAACTTTCATGTTAGCGTTAGCAAAAACGTTCTGAGAATGTTTTTTATTAGCTGGGTTAGCGCTTAGTTAACATTTGATCTTGACATAAATTAGAGTGAAGTGATTCTGAAAATCTTAAATGAAGTTCCGTTTTAAAAACATCCCTTTACATCACAGGACCGAAGTCGGTTGACGTCTTTGTAAAACAAAACAGCTTGAATGAAGCATAGTAAAATCATTCTAAACATATAATATAATTGACCTAATAGAATGACCTGAAATGCCAATGTCCACAACATCCCATTGGCTGTCTGACAGGAAATGGAGCGTTTTTACTTTGTCAGGTTGCATTTACTCTTCTGAAAGTGACAGAAGGTACAGAGACTTTAGGGAAAAGCAAGTAGCTATTTGAGGAAAATACCTGACAAACGTTGTGTCAGTGGGACTTGATTAGGTTTGAGCAAAAGACAGTAAGTTCTGGAGAATGAAGGCCCAGCGCCGATTAAAAGTGACAGGCAGGTTAATTCAGCAGCCAAATCTTGTCTTACACCTCTCACTTCTATTAATCTCCTACGTACGTCTCTAGTGCACACACACACATAAACACACGTATGCCTACGCATATACATGCAACAACACTCTGTCAGCCACTTATGCCCTCTTGATTCTAGCTAAACACACTTGTGTTTTCGAACTTTTGTTTTGAACCATATACTCTTTCCCTGTACTCTGTGCGTGTTTGTTCAGATTACTTGAGTACCTCGTCGGATAACCCATATAACCAACCCCATTACCTTTTGAAAAGCTCACACCCCCAACAAGGGAGGCTTAAGAGTCGTCATCTGAGCTGTGGATGTATCAGAATTTGCATCTGCAAGTTCCTCTAAAGCATGTCAGTTAAATTGAACGTGTGTTGATTTGAAAAAAGACAATTATTTAATCTCAAAAGATAAACAAGACTGTGGTTTTAATGTCTTATATGGATTCCCAGCTTTAGTAATTAACACAATACTCGACTAAATGCACATTTGTTCTGTTAATGGCAGCATGTGAGTTGCCATGATTTTCTCGAGCGCAGAATGTGGTTCTGGGCAGTAGATGCAGGAACTGGGCCTTCCAGACATCCTCGTCTGCTCCAGCTGGAACATTACGGAAAACCAGCATTATTGACAGAATCTAGAGATCTAATTACCTCTATGTTTTCATTAATGGAGTCATATTATTATTGTTTTTTAATCATTTCATTTTTCAAAAATCAAAACACCATTCACAGCCCATTTAATTTCAAAATTATACAAGAAGACTACTCATTTGTTGAGGAACATTAAATGTCAAAGTTAGCCCACCCACAGGATATTAACGTGGCCTTGAAAGGTCTCTGAAAACGGGAAATTATATACAATATGAAAAGCATTCAAATTAGGGCAGCGTTTTTATGGTCAGTGAATATTCAGAGCTGTGGACATGTATGGGACTATTGTTTGATTATATATTGGAATATTACTGTAAAGTTAAATTTTTACACCGTACACCAGCAAGGAGACATTTTATTAAGTAATTATTTTAATATTTCAATATGTAGACAGCATTTTACGTCATGATACACATTTCTGACAGGAAGATTCAATCAAAAGGTAGGATACAGTTGAATTTATTTGATTAAAAATACTGTAAAAGCAGTAATGTTGTAAAATATTATTACAATTTTCCCGATAACGTTGTCTCTTAGCGTGCTACGAAGACACTAAAGGTGTAACTTAACGAAAGGTATACCATTTCTAAGCGTTGTATCCAAACTATACCTTAGGAGGTTGCTTAAGATATACCTTCTTAAGTGCGACGTTACCAGGTGCTGGTGCTGAATTGGATAATATCAATGGCTCAAGAATCGATTATTCACTCTATGCAGGGGCTACATTTACATTTATGCATTTAGCAGACGCTTTTATCCAAAGCGGCTTACAACTGAGAAATACAGGAAGCGATCCGTCATGAAGAGGCGAAGAAACGCAAAAAGTGCTTGAAATACTACGTTTAGGACATTACTCAGAGCATCATACGCCAGGGTAGGGAGGGAGTAGAGGAAAACAGAAGTAAAATATATATATTTTTTTAATTATTTTAAGATGAAGATAAGTGCTCACGGAAGAGGTGAGTTTTCAGCTGTCTTTTGAATGTTGTCAGTGATTCTGCATTTCGGCTGGAGGTGGGAAGATAGTTCCACCAGCAGGGAACATTGAATGAAAATTTTCTGGAGAGGGATTTCATTAGCCTGACGTCGTCATACTCAATTCTAGTCAGATTATGAGTCTATTACTGCTCCATTGGGCTGTGATTATGAGGCGTGTTTCAACCGAACCAGGAAAGGCCTCAATTGGATAGACCTACGACCAATCAGAGCAACGGAGCGACGCATAACGTTAGTTGTCAACAGAACTCAACTGCACGCATGGAAGAAGAAGAAGTGCTCCACAACGGATCAATTCCAGACCGAATTTCCTGAACTCAAATGTTGTGTGGTGGGCTAAATTCGGCTGGCATCCAGGCTATAGGATTTCATGCCTCTCTGTGATGGTACGACAAGCCGTCGCTAGTTCACTTCGTTATGTGAGGAAGTGGTGTTCTTTATAAAAGAAGCACTTTGAAATTGCATTTATCAGGACTCATAAGGTCTTACAAATATAATACAAATTTCAAAGTAAATCCAACCCTGGATATTTAAAATAATTTTGAAATGATTTTGCAAACTCTCATTCCCAAGCATATCATGCATCAACCCGCTAACTGGCAGTATGTCTTTACTGGTCTTTTAAAGGGTCATTTATATTGTCATAATATATTTGCTATATGTCTTCATTTACTCCACAACCAGGGTTAATTGCCTGCATCACATAATTGGTGTCAATCACTAATTTTTGTTATTGGATGACCTACTCAATAAAAGCGCAACACGCAAAACATAAGCCGTTACTGCCGAATTGTTTGCCAGCTGATGTACCTTTGGATAATATAATTAAAAAGCTAACAACCATCAGTGTAATGACAATTTAATTTAATTTAATAAAAAAAAAAACATGAATTAGCCTAATTGAACACTAGATGTATTACAGCTTCAGAATTATATTCGTATAGACTGAGATGTAAAGAAGCTTTTTGTTCAGTGGTGGACACTATTGTAATGATCTGTCAACAGTGATAAGGTATAGCTAAGAGTTGTCCAGACCAACCTTATGAACAAATGAGTTACAGAAGGCATACTTAACTAACTTGACCTCAACCCAATAGAATACGTTTGGGATGAATTAGAGCGGCGACTGCGCGCCTGGCCTTCTCGTCCAGCATCAGTGCCTGGCCTCACAAATGCGCGGTCAAAAATTCCCATAAACACACTCCTAAACCTTGTGGAAAGACTTCCCAGAAGAGTTGAAGCTGTTATAGCTGCAAAGGGTGGGCCGACTCCATATTAAACAGATTTAGAATGGGATGTCAGTAAAGTTCATGTGCATGGCAGGCGTCCCAAAACTTTTGGGAATATAGTGTGTTTTAAAATGTAATTTATTCCTGTGATGGTAAAGCTGAATTTTCAGCATTATTATTCCAGTCTTCAATGTCACATGATCCTTCAGAAATCATTCTAATATGATGACTTGATGCTCAAAAAACTTTTCTTATTATCAATGTTGAAAACAGTTGAGCTGTTTAGGAATTTTGTGGAAAACATGATCCCCCCCCCCCAGGATTCTTATGAATACAAATGTCAAAATAACAGTAACATGTTGATGTTAATTTAATATGGTAAAATGTTAAAACACACACATACACTTGACTCCTAAATTCTTAAATCGTGTCATGGACAAGAAACATGTTCCCAGCGATCGATTCTTGTGTCCGGACACCCATATTTATTTACGAATGGCTACACCCTACATTAAAATGGATCGCGCCAAAATCTGGATGATATTGTGTAGTCTGAATTTTTTCTTTTGGAAAAGTAGCTTGTTACAAGAAAAATTATGCATTATGAAATGCATTATGAAAACTGAAAGTGGCATTACTGTCACCCTACTAAAAATATAGCAGCATTTACTCACTCTATAAGGATCCAAACAATAATATTCTTTAGTGAGCTGTTCTTTTTTATATCGACCTTGCCTTGATCAGACTGTGTCGAGTACATAATGGAAGGACCAAATTAAACTGTCTCACCAGTCTATTAAACCAAAAGCATTTCTGTTTCTGACAATGACCCATGACTCAGCAATATTACATGACTAGCTGTAGCATTTCAGATATGGTGTGGGTTGATGCAACGGTTCTCACAGTAAAACGAGCAGTCTAGTCTTTGATTTGAACTGGACTTAAAATAAAGCTTCAGGTATTTAGATTGTGAGAGATTGTGAATGCCACTCTTTATCTTTGATTTACTCCAAAGCCATGCCGAAACACCATCCAATCACAAACAAAATGATAAAATCAACACCTCCGGCCTGGCACACAAATTCACTCTCGCGCACACACACACACACACACACACACACACACACACACACACACACTTCATCGATCATGCTCAGTCACACACTGACACCTTTTTTGCAGAACGTGCTTCACTAGTGGCGCCGTTCGTCTAAAACGGTAGACTGGGACTGCAGTGGCCCGCAGCTCAGCGATGGCACTCGGCTCGGTATTACCATACAAATAACAGCCTTCAGTCTTACAGGCCAAATCTTTTATTGACTTTGCCGCTGTGTCTCCCACTTCACAGACTTCACCCTGCAGCCCCATTATTCCTCTTTAAGCTCCTTGTCTAGCATCGACCTTGATGAACTATCTTATACAGCTCAGAGAGGGAAAGCTCTGGATTAGATCAAGTCACTTGTTGTGTACACTTTAAATGAAACCGAAATGAAAGGGTTCAGTGGAATGACCAGAAACATATATCATGGTATGAGTGATTTTTATGTGTCACAGTAGTGGTATACAGTATATCACAGTTATTTTCAGAGTTATTTTTTAGCCATTTGTCAGTATAGACCTTATTAAGGTTAGACACCATATTGACTTTAGCAAGGATGAAAACAAGGATGAAGGGCCGTTCACACAGAACATGTTTTTTTTTTCCATTCCAGTGCGCTACTTTTCCATTGTTTTTCTATGTAAACACATGCCAGACGGACATGTATAACCAGCGTTCTAAAAACGTGACACTCAAGTTGAAATTAGTTCAAGTTAATTCGTTTAAAAAACTTTTTTTTCCCCCATTCCACTGCCCGCGTCTAACGTTTTTCAAAAACGATTTCTGTGTGAATAAGCCCTAAGAGGGATAGACTTAGGCCGTGTGTCCACCAAAGAGTTTTTTCACGTGGCTGGATGCCGTATTTAATTGTTTTCAATGGGAGCGCGTATTTCACACTCAAGCACTGTGCGTTCATCGTTTTTTTATCGGTCGCTGATAGTTGAAGAATGTTCAACTTTGGGTAAACCGCTTTGGGTAGCCGTCCAATCACAGTGGAGGAGGGGCGGGGCAAATACAATACTGACCAACCACCACATTCTGCTTGTACAACGTCAACAGATGACAACAACAAGCATAATAACAGAACAAAATCATTTAAAACAAGAGCCAGAGCAAATACCTTACATTGTATCAAAATTTTTATATAGAAACAATACAGAAACAAACTCTACGAAATTAGATACTAGTAACACTTCTGCGGATATTCCGAATGAAAGCAAGCAAAGCGTCTCAACTGAAAAAATGCTGTGCTGCACAAAACGCTCAAAGCTAGGCATTTTCAGCTGGCTAAAACACTTTGATGGACACAAAGCCTTAAAGTCTTTACAATGGCACACACATAAAGGTCCTAGATCCTGTAACTCTCATAACTCACAACTCAAGTTCATCAGCTGAACAATCGCTATGTTGTTAAACATCAGTATAATCTATTGAATGCACTGTAGTCTATCCCTCGCAGCCTCGTTGTTATTCCTGTCAAAAAATGTATATGTGCTACTCTGACTCAAGATCTGTTGGAGCACAGGATCCTATTAAGTGAAAAAGGGTTCCCTTATTGTGTAGGGGTGTCTAGGGGAAAAAAAACTGTACCAAAATGTTCAATTCTGATAACTTTGGGAGTAATGTTTTTACATTTTCTTAAGTACTGTGGTATATAAGTATGGGCTTCAAAGGATGTCACTTGTTAAATGTAGCCTAAACATAGTTTTACAAGCTACTGTTATCATTAACCTTATCATTAACCCAGCAAATGGACAGAGACATTAACAGTTATGCAGAACATTAGCAGGCTTCCCTCTCTACAAAGTATTTGGCCTCTAAAATATTAACATCAGCTTAATAGCTAATTAACTTAGAGGCTAATTAACTTACAGTCTATATATCTCACTAATGTGAATCGCCTTAACATGATGTCTGAGCAAATCTGAGATTCCAAAGTAAAATTAAGAGACATTCCACAGTAAAAAAGACAACATCACCCATAACTAAGATTAACATATATTGATTAAAAAGGCACTAAACAATAAAACTAGCATTGAAAAATGGTTGTTTAAATTCGGATTGGATGAGTCACAAATCAGGGGTGCATTTTACAAAAGCATAGTTAGCCAATTATGGTCGCAAGTTCCACAATTGGTGTTTCCCAAAACCATAGTTCTATATTGAACAATCGTGTTGAACCTAGAGAATTGTATGGGTTTGTGAAACAGTCATGACCAGCTTATTTTCTCCAACAATGCATGATACTATGGTAGTTAAGTACTGAGATTCATTCCCTGATTGGATTGTACCTACTACACTGTCAAAATCTTCATCCTCATCTTAACTTATTTCAGTCACATCCTGCTCTCTGTTTTCACATTGCTGTTTCTTTATCCATCTCACTTTTTATAACACAGTGGCAACTAAAAGGCACATGGAAATACTCTTATCAGCTGCATCATGCAACATATACCTCCATCCCATATTACCCTGCCGTCCTGTATCAAACTTCGCCTTTAAATTTGACATTAATTAGAGTATGGGTTTAATTAACTTGGACTGTAATAAACCTTAGAGCCTCGAGCTTGTGGGAGAGTGATAGTATCACGACTGTGGACCTGCCAAATTAAACCAAGCTTCCCACTCTTTATTTTAAAAAAGGCAAAATTTAATTAATAATTCAAGGCAGAGCTGACTCTTGTGGCTCCTCTGGGGATAAATTAAGATCCTGAAAATGAGGCTAAATGGTCTGTGTGCTAAAAATGTATGGTACCTGTCAGGGAATACCCTTGCTAGCCTTGGCGTAAGCTAAACAGATTCTCCCATGATGTCTGTGTGTAGTATTGTGTATCTCTGCTGCCAGGATATTTCCAACACACTCCACTCATGATTTGATCTCCGCTTTTCCCAAATCACGTTAGCCGACAGAATTTCATTTGGCCCTCTGCAACCTCAGAGACACTGCATTGGCTTTAAAGAACAATACACTTACCATATTTCATCAATTTTCATTTGTAAATTGCTTTTAGTGGCAGTTCATGACAGACCATGTAATAGACTGACATTTATTTTCATTTGATGAAATGCCAAATATATGTCCATATGAAATTTACAGGGCTACAGTGCAGGCAGAAGGGATGGCGACGCCAAGTAGTGACTCTGCTAATGCTGACAGAGCTCTGGGTGGTACTGCGGCTCTGGGGTAACATAATGGAGGACATTAAAAGTAGGGGCTAGACCAGGGGCACGTCTCTCTTTAAATTACACGGGCATTTTACACTTTTACATCCATATTACATCCATATTAACCTGCCACTTAGGGTCATTTTGCATTTAATTTTATTACAGTAAGCCCAAAGATGCACACTTCATTAATGAAGACATCTGATGGATTTAAAAGCAGCACTGGCACACAAGTATAAATATGAGTAAAGGATCTTGGGAGATAGAAGGTGATGAGTGTTATAATCAAGTCTACTCAATTCAGTAGGGGGGAAACTAGAGTAAAAGGCTATTGAGTGCATTTACTTGCTGTCAAAGGCTCTTGAATATGGTGGGTAAATGATGGCCTTCATTTTATTTGTTGCATGCAGCGACAGTGGGAGACTAAGACATAAGCCCCCATCAGTCGTTCCACAGAGTGGCCACTTCTTATGCAATTTTAGAAAATGCTGGAGAAGCAGGGACCCAAAAGATTGAGTGAAAGCAGCAAATGGCACCCTGATCCCTTGCAGTCCTGCCCACTCTGATGATGCCTCATCTTGTATCCTTTGCTTGTCTATGAAGTCCACAAGACGGTATGGCAGTGTTGCTTAAATTTGGCCCTGGAGGACCACTGCCCTGCAAGTTTTAACTCAAGCCCAGATCAAACTTGCTTACCTGTACTTTCTAGTACCTCTGAAGACCTTGACTAGCTTGCTCCGGTATCTTTGATTTGGGTTGGAGCAAAACCAGTGCAGTGGCCCTCCTGGACGGTGTCCCATTTGTCATTAAAAAGGGTGTTCACAAGTTCATGTGTGGACTCTAGTGCGAACTAACTCATAACATCACCAACGGGAGGACCAGAAGGGCCCCATTTGATGCCAGTTTCTGTTGCATGGACTATTGGACTGGAGATCCTTATGAATGGGTAGTGTTGTAGTACTCAAGACTAGACCATATTTCAATGACCACATTTTCTATTTTTGGTCTCATCATGGACTTGGGAGCATTTGGACCAAGTTTTGTCTTGAGTACTAGACTTCATTTACCACCATTGGAAAGCGTATTTACACTGTCTGAATCATTCAGACCATCTTCGGGTCTCTGTCTTGACTCGCACCTGACCCTGGTCTTGGTCATGGCTCAGGCTTAACCTATAGGTCACAGCCAAGATTTGAAATGAGCTGGTCTTGGCTATAACAAGATCAAATGAGACACTCTATCACAGGGTTCCTTAAAATCGGCTCGGGTGGGCCACTGTTATGCAAACCCTGATCAAACTCGCTTACCTGTAAGTTTGTAGTAACACTGAAGATCTTGATTAGTTTGTACAGGTGTCTTTGATTAGAGTTAGAGCTAAACTCTGCAGAGCAGGATTTTGAGGAAATTTCTCCCTGAGATCCATTTTCCTGCAGAGTTTAGTATTCAGTCGTAATCAAACACACCTGAACCAGCTAATAAAGGTCTTCAGGATTACTAGAAAGTTACGGGTAGGTGAGTTTCGTCATGGTTGGAGCTAAACTCTGTAGGAAAGTTGGAGCTAAACTCTGCACACTCCAGTGATATTACTACACCACTGTTACTGATATACATCTAGTATCAAACAGATGCTATTTTAATGTTTTTGTTGTTGTTTTTTATTCTCACAACCTCTCAGAGGAATATTCATCACATCAGCTCATTCTAAGGTAGGGACCTGACAAGAATTATTTTGCAGAATATGTTCCGACATTGTCTTCAGTTGTAAAGGCTCAAATTGCTTTATCTCCTAAATGTCCCTCTCTACAACTGTTGAAAAATCAGTGTACATACGGTAGATCAGGTTCAGGCTGTCTCAGCCTCCTTTCGGCTAGATAAAGTAGACTACTCACAAACCTTTCTTTAGATGTGGTGCCCGGGAGGTGTGCAATTTCTTGCTTTCCGCCGTGGTTGAGAGAGCATCTCTCTGTCTCTATGAATGTCTTTTTTCCTGTATTATTAGAGTGCTTCTTTTGTCTGCATGTCCTTTAGAAGTGTATGTGTGTGTGTTCCCTGTATCTTATCACTCAGGGGAAACATTTCTTTCAGATCTTCATCAGCATGTATTGTGCTGGAGTTCATCGTGGAGTCATGCCAGAGTTAGTCGTCTCTTTAGTAGAGGCTGTAACTGACACTCAATTACAAATCAAATTCTTTTTTATGATTAATAAAAGCCAGATAGCAGTATTAGCTGTCTCAAATGCATGCACCTGAGTAATGTTTGGAGGCCAGATTATTTATATATGTGTATCTGCAATGTAAAATTGTCCTTTTGTGTCTGTTTCCGCGCCTCAATGCATCCATCATATTAATTGGACTGAGTGCTATCACAATATAACAAATGATGTGAATGGACTCTCAGGCATATAATTGATCGAGTGCTGGGGAGTGCTGAAGTCACTTCATAAATCTTTGTAGACTTTTGACAAGCTTGTATTTTATTACAGGACTATATATAGGCCAATATATGAAAATCTATACAGACAATATTTTTATAATAAGGCAGGGATTCCCAACTTGAAATGTTTACTTGATGTATCAACTGAGATTTTAAGTTTAAATTTGAACAACATTAAACAACCAATAATGTTCACGGTCTTCTGGTGTCAGTTAAGTGATTTTGTTTTTATTTGAAAATTATAGATTAGATTTTTTTTTTTTTTTTTTTCATTTTTATGAACCCCTTTGCAATTCCCTTGTGAAGCCCAGTTTGAGAAAACCTGTAATAATTGATAGTTCACCCAAAAATGAAAAATGCACCTTGATCAGGCCTCTGTGGCCCCCTGAACTGCCTGTAGCGCCATGGTCCCCCAAACTGCCTGTACCGCCATGGTTTCTTGAACTGCTTGTACCGCCATGGCCCCCTGAACTGCCTGTACCGCCATGGTCCCCTGAACCTCCTGCACTGCAGTGGCCTCCCACACTTCACGGTCCAGGTCCTCCCAAGCTCCACGGTCCAGGTCCTCCCAAGCTCCACAGTCCTGGTCCTCCCAAGCTCCACGGTCCAGGTCCTCCCAAGCTCCACGGTCCAGCTCCGCGGTCCAGCTCCTCCCAAGCTCCTCCTAGACTGTTTCCTGTGGAGCGTCTGGAATCCGCTCCTTAAGTGGGGGTCTCTGTCATGATTCCAGCCTGTGTTTCCCTGTCTTGTGAAGACTCTCGGGTTATTTCCTGTTTTGTGCTATTCTTTGTAGTTTTTCATGTTGATTAGTCTCCCCAGGTGTGTCTTGTTAAATTGTTTGCCCCTGTGTATTTAAACCCTTGTGTCTCCTATGTTCTTTGTCAGATCTTGTCTTATATGGATGTATGTTTGGTGCGACTCATTCTGTTATCTGTTCCTTGGTTCTCTGATATCTGTGATTTTGTTATTAAACTAGTTTGCATTTGGATTCAGCTCTCCCTTTTGGTTTTGAGTTCACCTTGCATGACTGTGGACAACAAAACCAATCATAAGTCGAACGGGTATATTTGTGGAAATAGCCAACAATACATTGTATGGGTCAAAATTATCGTTTTTTTTTTTTTTTTATGCCAAAAATCATTAGGATATTAAGTAAAGATTATGTTCCATGAATATATTTTGTACATTTCCTGCTGTAACTATATCAAATGTATTATTAGTAGTACTATGCATTGCTAAGGACTTCATTTGTACAACTTTAAAGGCAATTTTCTCAATATTTAGATTTGTTTTTTTGTTTTTTCCACCCTTAGATTCCAGATTTTCAAATAGTTGTATCTCGGCCAAATATTGTCATATCCTAACAAACCAATGGATTACCCTTATGATTGGTTTTGTGGTCCAGGGTCACACATCGGGTCTATAGTTAACCGAGATGGTGAAATGACAAACGCTTTCTCACGACCAATTTGTACGTATTTTACGAGGTGGCTAATTCGTGCAAATTTGTATGACCTCACTACGTTTTGTCTAAACCCTAGTGACAGGTAGTTTTAGGGGCAGGGTTTGAGGTAGGTCATTCGTACGAATTCATAATTACTCACTCTCATGTCGTTCCAAACCCGTAAGACCTTCGTTCATCTTCAGAACACAAATGAAGATATTTTTGATGAAATCCGAGAGCTCTCTGACCCCTCCATAGACAGCAATTTAATTAACACTTTCAAGATCCAGAAAAGTAGTCAAGACATTGATAAAATAGTCCATACCTAACCTTAACGTTATGAAGCATTAAAAATACAAACAAAAAAAACGACTTTTATTCAACAATTTTTTTCATGTCAGTCTTTTACGCTGTTGACATAGTAAATACAGTGCAGTGCTTTTGAGTTACGTCAGAGCTACGCCAGAACACCGGCTTATCATTGGTCGATGCTGTTCACGTGAGCACCACGACGTATGCATGTGATGCTGAAGCAAGAATTGACCAACGTAAACTGCGTAGAAGACTTGACACACACAAGAAGACATTACATAATTTAATTATTTTGGTGTGTGTTTTTTGTGCACCGTTTTAACAATGTCTCCACTACCTTTCTGGACCTTGAAAGTGTTCATTAAATTGCTGTCTATGGAGGGGTCAGAGAGCTCTTGGATTTCATCAGAAATATCTTCATAAGTGTTCTGAAGATGAACGAAGGTCTTACAGGTTTGAAATGACATGAGTGTGAGGAATTAATGACAGAATTTTCATTTTTGGGTGAACTAACCCTTTTAATATATAACTGTACGTCTTTTGCCATTTACTTTTATTTACTTAGCCTTGCTGCTGACATGGCATTAAAAAAATAAATTAATAACCCTAACCCAATCTGATCGCTGTATGTTTTCATTGTATGAAAAGGAACAGCATGAACGTTGTGCTAAATTTCTCATTTTGTGCACGACAGAAGTCATATAGGTTTGGAACAACATGAATGTAGTGTGAGTAAATAATGGCAGCATTTTAATTTATGCGTGAAATATTCCTTTAAGTGGCAAGGGATTAGGGATGCGTGACAAAATAACTAATTAGTTTTTGCAGTATTATTAAGATGTCCCCCTCCTCTCATTTTCAGAGGAACTATGTGCACTTAATTTGAGGGTGACAGAATATTTACAGTAAAAAGGTAATTTTAGGCATGATTGAACTGTATTGCCAGTATTCCCAGCATTATTAGCCAGGGAGCTGTGTGGGATAGTGTGTTTGCTTCTAGAGCTCAAATGCTTTTATGAGTTTTTAAATGTTTTTTTTTCCTCTTTCTGGTAGCTATAGCAAGTCAACGGTGTTATCAAACACAGTGCTTGGTTCCTTTAATGTGGTGATGTTTACACTTTACTTGCTCAATGCTGTTACTCCCTCAAGTGGAAAAGAGTTTAAGATATGAAAAAAGCATATGAAATAACAAATACTGTACGACACAGGGAACGATCGACTCTTGGGTGAGCATTATCCCTGCTGTGAGAGACAGCAAGAGCGCAGGGATGCTTTAAAGGATCTTGAAAACAATTCATGATCTACACTTGCAAGCATTTTTGCTCTTTTCTATTGATTACATGAATACTATTCATAATTCATTGATTCTTCTGTTATCTTTTAAATGTTCCTTTCTATAAAAGTCTACTGCTTGTATAAGTTTAGAAGCTCTTCGAAGTTTAAGGAATTGCACACACAGACCAGCCACAAGTGCAGATCACTGAAAACTGAGACGCACACAGCATTTGATCACTGGATTTACAAAAATAATTTTACTTTTAAGAAGCGTTTTTTCAATATTGCAACAGTGCATATCTAATCAGCTCCTGACGAACACGATTATTATTTAAATTATCACTCACTGAGTCATTTAACAATGCATTAATGTCTTTGGAAGGCTTTTGTCTTTCAAACACATTACATGTATAAATTCACATCATTTCACATTTGCATGCAATGCAGTGATTCCCCAACTTTTTTTTTTTTTATCAGCAACATCTCTTTGCCCTAATATATTTACTTGAAGTAACCCCTTAAATTTTAAGTTAATAAATTAGGTCAATAATAATAATAATAATAATAATAATAATAATAATAATAATAATAGTAGTAATAATAAATAAAAGTGAATGGATCTCTGATGTTGGTAAATGGTTACATGACAGGTAAACAAATATTTTAAAATCTTTTTTAGTAAATGTTTTATTTTGGTTGTTTATATTTTAAAATTATTTATTTAAATTTTTTCTTTTTATGATTGAATTATTAATAGTTTCTCAACTCACAAACCCCAGTTTGGAAAACCCTAACCTAATGTAATATTTAATGGACTTCATGTTGTTGATAAGGAATGGAATGTATTTTTTTTTCTCTTTGTATTTTTATATCAATATGGTACAAGATTATCCTATTCAAATCAATGTGGTAAAAGAGTTGGGTCAAAAGTAATTAAAAAGTAGTCAGAATACATTACCTAAAATAAGTCATATAGATTACATATCTAACTGTTGTAATGTAATTTGGAATCAGTAACTGACTACAGTATATACACTAGTCAAAAGTTTGGAAACTGTACTATTTTGATTGTTCTTGAAAGAAGTCTCTTCTGCTCATGCACCAAGGCTTGAGCTTGAGCTTATGTTATATTTAAAAAAAGCTGTAATATTGTCAAATATTATTAAAATGTAAAATAACTGTTTTCTATTTGAATACATGATCCTTCAGAAATCATTCTGATATGATGAGTTGATGCTCAAGAAACATTTATGATTATTATCAATGTTGAAAGCAGTTACCTAAAAAGTTTTTTTTTAGGATTCTTTGATGAATAGAAAGTTCAAAAGAACAGTATTTATCTGAAATATAAAGCTTTTGTAACATTGTACTACCGTTCAAAAGTTTTGGGTTGGTAAGAATTTTTTTTTTTTTTTTTTTTTTTGGGGGAAAGAACTTAAAGCTACACTGTGTAACTTTTTTAGTTTATTCTTAGCTAAAAACACTTAGTTCTTTCAAAAATATATGTGCTCATTAATGTATATTTACTTCTTTCAAGTAATAAAGTATTCTCGTAAGTTTATAATATGCCATTGAAAATACATACGGGTAAGGGGTTCGAATGGGGGTCGCCATGTTACCCCTCCATCTTGAAAGTACATTAGCCAAAGAGGGACACACCCGTAAATTCAAGCTTCGTAACACTCTGTAACGGGTAGGAAAATAGTGTGGCCCCTTTAAGAGCGTTCACCCCGGTTGGAGCGCCTGCGTTCTGTGTGTGTGTGTGTGTGTGTGTGTGTGTGTGTGTGTGTGTGTGTGTGTGTGTGTGTGTGTGTGTGTGTGTGTGTGTGTGTGTGTGTGTGTGTGTGTGTGTGTGTGTGTGTGTGTGTGTGTGTGTGTGTGTGTGTGTGTGTGTGTGTGTGTGTGTGTGTGTGTGTGCACTGCGCCTCGAGCTCCCATGTGTGCGGATTATTTTCTGTCTTCTGTTGCTAACATTAATTTATTTTTGTTTTGTTGGGTAATGCTGTGGACGGAAGTGGAGTTTGTGCCGGACTCTTGTGGGGGTTCCGTGGGGAATAAAGTGCGGGCTGGCTGTTTGACGTCAATCGCCTCCGTGTTTGCATCGACTCCTGTTGCGTTGAGTGAGCTATCCGTATTTTTCACCCGGACACACGCGTTACAACTCGATGGCGAATGTGAAGAGGGGGATTGCTGGATCGAACTGGAAGCCATGTTAATCTTGGACTAAATCGGCCACCGTAGGAGTTAAAACAAAATCGGAATTGGGAGGAAAAGAAACTAATATTTACTGGATGGTCATATACCCTTTCACCGCTAGATGGGGGAAAACATCACACAGTGTAGCTTTAAAGAAAGTAATACATTTATTCAGCCAGGATGCATTAAATTGATCAAGTGACAGTATAGACGTTTATAATGTTGCAAAAGGTTTATATTTCAGTAACTCAGTAACGTAACTCCGCCTCACTTCATGAGTATAAAAGGAAGTACGTGGCAATATCGCATTATGGTTCTGCTTTTGGAGCCAAGAGTACCTACCTCTTCACTCCTCACAAGCTTTCTGAGACTCTGTCAGCTTCTTCGAGACGAGCAGCTTTCCAGTCGGTGTTGGTGTGACGGCGCGTTCCAGTGATCGCATACTTCCTGCCTGCTGATCTGCGCGGTGGTCTGCTAGACGGCTGGTGTGTGTTTCCCTGGGCGCTTCGGCATCGACTGTGAGGCTTCCTCACAAAAAGCTTGCGGGTGGCACGTCTTTTTCAAGACGGTTCGCCCGTGCACTTCCGGGGGCGATCGGTCTCCGTTGCTGTCTATGGGCATATTCACTGCTCGACGTGTTTGGGCTTCAGCACGTTCGGGCAGTGATTGTGGATGTGTCATGTTCCCACTGCGGGAACGTGACCATCGCGATGTCGCGGTCGAGACTCAGTGATCGCCGCGAGGAGAGAGAGTCCCCTTTGCCACACCCCAATCTACCGTCTCTGAGAGAGGTGGTACTTTGGCTGGTGGCCAGGGTGACCTGAGGGCGGTTCTGTGGTATTAAGAACCCTGACGATACGTTCCTCGGGCCATGCCCCCCTCTCGCACATCGCTTCCCGCGAGTGCTGGACTGAAACAGCGGCCCGTCTCTAACGCCTCGTTCGTTTCATTCACACTCCAGATAGCACTGAGATGTCGATCGCGCGTCTCAAGGTGGGCTAGAGTCCTTGGGGATGACGATTAGGTTGTGCTCCGCCTTCAGGTGTGCCAGCACTGCCTGATCCGACCTAGAGTTGACAGCCATGTTATCTCGGGCAGCAGCAAGCCTCGCGCTGGTGTGGAACTCCGCCCTGTCGCGAGTGCTCGTGGTTGCACGATCGGTTTTTGGGGGCGGCACCCGACAGCTGTTGGGCCCCGCCCACAATGCCATTCGCTCCCGAGGTGCATGAGGAGATCACGCGGTCGCGGAAGTCCCCGTGCTTCCCGCAACCGTTTGGTGGCCTCCTCCGCCTTCTCTGCCCTTGATGGGGCCGCGGCCTAGGGTACACTGGGCCCCCCCAGCTGCTGCACCCAGCTGCCGGCTCAGTCGCCTCAGTCCGCTCACCGCCGAGGGCGCCCTCCCTCCTCCTGCCCGGCAGGCTTCTCTCCTCTTCCGGGGAGTCCGTGCTCCATGCGGAGGCCCAAATGAAGGCCCCAGTCATGTGTGCGGAGGTTGCCACCCTACTGGTTAAGGGTGCGATCGAGCCTGTCCCTCCAGCTGAAATGAAGTCCGGCTTCCTCAGCCCTTACTTCATTGTACCCTAGGAAACCGATGGGTTACGGCCAATCCTGAACCTGCCCGTCCTGAACCGATCCCTTCACAGGCTTCCATTCAGGATGTCGGTAGCGAATGCCTCCTCGGACGCGTTCGTCCGGTAGATTGGTTGCAGCGATCGACCTGAAGGATGCTTACTTCCATGTCTCCTTCCTCGACGCGGACCGTTCCTACGGTTTGCTTCGAGGGGCGGACATTCAGTACGCAGTCCTCCCATTCGGGCAGCTCTGTCCCCTTGTGACTCTACATAGTCTATCGAGGCAGCCCTTGCGCCACTCAGGCAGCACGGGGTTCGCATCCTGGACTACTTCGATGACTGGCTCATACTTGGTCACTCTCGTAAGCAGGTGTGCGGACACAGAGTCCAAGTGCTCTGGCACTTTGCCCGTCTGGGCCTTCGGGTCGACTGGGAGAAGAGTGACTTTGCCCCGTGCAGATGATCTCTTTTCTCAGTGTGGTTTCCGACTCGGTCGCCAGGTGCATGCTGCTTACCAGAGAGCACGCGCGCGCAGTCACTGCTGACTTGCCTTCGTTAATTCGAGAGCAAGAGTCTGGTCCCACTGAAGATTTTTCATAGGCTCCTGGGGCATATGGCATCTGCAGCCGCAATAGCGCCGCTCGGATTGCTTCATATGAGACTGCTTCAGCTTTGGCTTCGTGATCGAGTCCCAAGATGGGCATGGCGGTCTGACTCGGGCCTGCCGACAGACTCTCACCCCGTGGTCGAACTTCAGTTTTCTACGGGCCGGTATGCCCTTAGAACGAGTTTCCAGGCAGGTTGTCGTATCAACGGATGCTTCTGCCACGGGCTGGGGTGCCATGTGCAATGGACAAGCAGCCGCGGGCTTCTGGACAGGACCCCAGCGTCTCCTGCATGTCAATTGCCTCGAGTTGCTGGCGGTACGGTTCGCCCTGCAACGCTTCCGGGCGTTGCTGAAGGGTCAACATGTACTAGTCAGGACAGACAAGATGGCCGTTGTAGCATACCTCAACCAACAGGGCGGTATGTCTCAACTCGCCCGCCATCTCGTTCTATGGAGTCAGAAGCACCTGAGGTCCCTTCGTGCTGTCCATATTCCTGGAGTCCTGAACCGTGCAGCCGACGAGCTCACGGTTTCAGCCACTTCCGGGAGAATGGAGACTCCAACCCCAGTCGGTCCAGCTGATCTGGGAACAGTTCGGGGACGCGCAGATAGATCTGTTTGCCTCCCACAACTCTTCCCACTGCAGCCTGTCCTATTCCCTGTCCGAGGGCACGCTCGGCACGGATGCACTGGCGCGCAGCTGACCGCGGGGCCTTCGCAAATATGCATTTTCCCCAGTGAGCCTACTCGCACAGCTTTTGTGCAAGATTAGGGAGCAGGTCCTTCTGGTCGGCCCATATTGGCACGGCCGGACCTGGTTCCCCGAACTCGTACTCCTTGCGACAGCCCCTCCCTGGCTTATTCTTACTCAGAGATGGAGCACCCTATGGCACCCGCGTCCCGATCTGTGGAACTTCCACATGTGGTTCCTGGATGGGACGCGGCAGGTTTGAGTAGCCTGCCACCTGCGGTGGTCGCTACCATCACTTCCGCTAGGGCAGAGTCCACTCGGCATGCCTATGCGTTAAAGTGGAACCTCTTTGTCACCTGGTGCTCTTCTCGCCAAGAAGACCCCTGGAAATGCCCGATCGGGTCTGCGCTCTCGTTCCTCCAAGAGGGGTTGGAGCGAAGGCCACCCTCAAAGTTTATGTGGCCGCAATATCTGCCCACCACGATCTCTTGGAGAACAAAAAGGTAAGTCAGCACGACCTGATCATCAGGTTCCTGAGGGGAGCGAGGAGACTGAATCCTCCTCGCTCTCCTCTCGTACCCTCTTGGGACCTCTCAGTAGTTTTAGATGCTCTGCAGAGGCCTCCCTTTGAGCCTTGCAGTCAGTGGATCTTAAATATTTGTCAATGAAGACAGCGATCCTGACTGCATTGGCCTCCTTTAAGAGGGTTGGGGACCTGCAGGCATTTTCAGTTGACGAAGCGTGCCTGGAATTCGGGCCGGCCTTCTCTCACGTGATCCTGAGACCCCGGCCTAGATATGTGCCCAAGGTTCCCACTACTCCGTTCAAAGACCAGGTGGTGAACCTGCAAGCGCTGCCCATGGAGGGGGCAGACCCAGCCTTGGCATTGGTCTGTCCAGTACGCGCCCTTTGCGCTTACGTAGACAGGACGCAATGTTTCGGGACCTCAGACCAGCTCGTTGTCTGTTATGGTGGAGAGCGGAAGGGAAGAGCTCTCTCAAAGCAAAGGCTGTCTCACTGGATAGTGGACACCATTGTTTTGGCTTACCAGCAGCGGAGTCGACCATGTCCCCTTGGGGTTAGGGCACACTCCACTAGGAGTGTGGCTTCCTCTTGGGCTCTAGCGCATGGCGCCTTGCTAACAGACATCTGCAGAGTTGCAGGCTGGACGACACCGAACACATTCGCCAGATTCTACAATCTCCGAGTGGAGCCAGTGTCCGACTATGTACTCGCCTCTACTAGTGGTCGGTAATGGACCAGGCTCAGGTGTCTTCGCTTGCTCGCCATTCCACTCCACGGACTGGATACGTGCAATATTTTCCTCAGGTGATCTTCCCCGAGAGCCCTGAGTCCCTCCAGCACTGCTTACACCGATACCTGTGTGCCTGCCCTCTAACGAGCCCATACCCTCGTGTCCGGCCAGATGCCCCGTGTGCATGGTTCCCCTCTGGCGACCCCCACACGTGTATTTCCACCGTAAGCCTCCGCAGTGAGCAGGTGTCTTTCCCTTGGCAAGTCCCTGCCACCCCTGGGGTTAAAAATCCACCTTCGGCTGGTACCCTAGAGTTTCTCATATGCAGGCCTTAGCGGGTCATATGTGTACTCTCTAATTCCTCCCTACGGGTAGGCATCTTTGCATATCTCCACTGGAATATGCTTCCCAGTGTACCCTTGGTATTCCTGTGATAAGTGGGAGTCCCTCGTCCGTACTAGTCTTACGACAGGGAACTCACACTTACGCAGGGCACTAGAAGACAGCTGAGTTGCGTGATTATATTGGGACCCCCATTCGTTAGTCACTAACGTACATCGTAGTGACTGAACGAAAGGGAACGTCTCGGTTGCGGATGAAACCCTCGTTCCCTGAGGAGGGAACTGAGACGTACGTCCCGTTGCCACTTCAGCTGTGCTGCCTGGAACGCAGGAGTTCAGTCTTGGCTCCTCAGCAGATAACATAATGCGATATTGCCACGTACTTCCTTTTATACTCACGCGGTGAGGCGGAGTTACGTAAGCAAATTCCGCATGCCCATGGCTTTGGCACGCCATTGGGCGTTTTCTAAGTGCTCGAAGATGATAGGCTTCTAAGCGAAACCCGCCATTCGTTAGTCACTAACGTACGTCTCCGTTCCCTCCTCAGGGAACGAGGGTTACATCCGTAACCGAGACGTTCTTTTGAACTTTCTATTCATTAAATAATGCTGAAAAAAACTGTACACAACTGTTTTCAACATTGATAATAATAATAGATGCTTCTTGAGCAGCACATTGGCATATGAGAATGATTTCGGAAGGATCATGTGACTCTAAAGACTGGAGTAATGATGCTGAAAATACAGCTGTACCATCACAGAAATAAATTGCATTTTAAAATATATTCAAATAGAAAAAATAATAATACAATAATACTGTGTTTTCTGTATTTTGGATCAAATAAATGCAGCCTTGGTGAGCAGATATATAAATATACTTAAAATGTTTTAATCTTTTGTTGCTTTAAAGAAATATAATTATTCTGATGTGTTGACTAACATACTGTACTAAAGCACCTGTAAAGTACTTGTTTTTATTTTATTTTATATGGTGAGTTTAAAGTGATAGTCATCTAGGGATAGAACATTTCCTTCATTAATTACTCTCCCTCATGTCAAGAATACTTTTTGTGCGCAAAAACAATCAAAAATAACTTTATTCAACAATTTTGTTTGGCCTCCTAGGCAGTTTACGGTGTAGATACAGTGCAGCTCCTGCATCATCACACGCATGTGTCGTGGTGCTCACGTGAACGGCATCGACTGCCGTAGAACTCGAAAGCGCTGCACTATTTACAACGGAAACTGCAGTCTGACACAGGAACAACAAAATTATTGAACAAAGCGGTTATTTTTGTTTGTTTTTGCACACAAAAAGTATTCTCGTTGCTTCATAACATTAAGATTGAACCACTGGAGTCACATGGACTATTTTAACAATGTCTTTGCTACCTTTCTGGACCTTGAAAGTGTTCATTACATTGCTGTCTACAGAGGGGGCAGAGAACAATTGGAATTCATCAAAAATATCTTCATGTGTGTTCTGAAGATGAACGAAGGGCTTACGGGTTTGGAATGACATGAGGGTGAGGAATTAATGACAGAATTTTAATTTGTGGGTGAACTAACCCTTTAATGCATTCAAGTTCATTTTATTTTAACCCTTTATGGTATAGAGTTGCAATATGGCAATAATTAATTTCTACTAATTTCCTTGTTCAAAAAGCTTAGAAATGCACACAAACAGTGACATAAACGCTGATCATTTATCAATGGGAAGCCCCGTTTCGACTGACCGGCACGCACTTGGTCCAGCCATCCTCTTGTCAGACTAACAGCGCTCTGTGTAAACAAGCTAGCAGATCTCCTCAGAAAGATACTGTGTAGTGTAGTATAGTGTAGTGTAGGCTCATTATTCATTTGAGAAATGTTGCTGTCAAAAGAGAGCAAAGTCACCAAAGCGTTAAACTCACTGGAGGCATTTAACCTAAGTTCTGCTGCTGGTCAGCAAGAGTGGCTAAGGCTGGTCAGTGATTTTTTTTGGGAGGGATCTGGAGACGTGTCATCCTCTGATGAATGCGACAGCGATGTCAAAGGTCCATGAAACGGAGCATGAATGTGTCACCCCTGTGGAAGAGGATCATGACGATGATGAAAACCTTGAACAGCCTGTGAAGTTAATAGGGTAATGTCTAAAGCAGTTAGCAGTGATTGAGATGACGAGTTAGCCAAAATACGTGCATTTTGCTGTAAAGGGTGTGATTGCAAAAAGGCTAGCATTATTTGTTCTCTGTTTGTTTGTCTCTCTGCCTATCTCTCTCTCTCACACACACACACACACACACTCTCTCAAGAAAAAAATTAGCACCTCTGTTCAATCTTTCTGATTTTAGTAAATATTTGTAAAAGTGCCTTTTAAAATATTTATTCAAATAAATACTTTTGAATAATTTGAGTTTCAGCCTGGTTTAATAGCATTTATATATATACAAATTTCTTTGGTCAAATTAAGCTGTAAAATAAATAGTTTATCCCTTTAAATGCAATGGATTTTGAAATATATCAACAAAAAACGGGCAAAAAAAAACTTTAAAAGCGATTTTCTCAGGTTTTCAATTGGAAAAAGAGGGCAGACGACCATAATTAAAATGGGTATATCTTTAAAACCATTCAATTTTGAATTGTGGGTCACTGTGACTCATTTTGCTGGATCAGGTCACATATATTGCACTTTGGGAATTAAAAGGGCAGGCCTTAAGGTAGCCAATGATGTGCTGTTTAAGTCAAATGACATTTGAATGTCCCTCCTAAACTCTCTTTCCCGCTGTCACCCTCACACATAAGTGTAACATACCGCTCTGAGACACAAAGGCTGAGAATCCAAACGATAATCCACAATCGTAGTCAAAAAACTGGCAAAAGGTCATACACATGCAAGCAGTCCAAACAGGCAAACAAGACAGGAGAGACAGGCAAAAGGGTAATCCACGGAACAGGCAAGTAATCCAAAACCAAAAGACACGAAACCAGGGAGAATGCTCAGAAATGCAGTGTTACAACAAACAAGACTTCGCAGTGAATGACAGGTGAACAGGCTAGATATAGGCAGAGGTAATGAGGAAAATGAGACACAGGTGTAAACAATAAGCGATGATGAGTCTGGGCAAAGGATTATGGGAAATGTAGTATTTGATGAAATGACAGTCCAGGGTAGAGTGCCCTCAGGTGGTAGTCAGGGGCACTCTCACTGGTGAATCATGACAGTAAGACACCTGTTGACGTGCTCCAGAAATTGCTCTAATAATCTTTATTTCTCTTCCCAAGGGGGATTTTATGTGTATAAAGTATTTTGTTTTCATGTATATGATTGAAGCTATTTCATGTATTTAAAAACTTATTTAAAAAATATTTCAGGGTTACAAAATTAGGTAACTATTTTACAGTGTCATTGTTACAACTTACTGTAGTAATAACTATAAATGATGCATCATTACATGCAACTAACCCTAAAACAAACCCTCATCCTTACCCTAACTCTATAGTACATGTTTTAATACATGCAATAACTACTTTAATAATAATAATAATAATACATTGTAGTATATTTTAGTTTAACCTAAATTTGTGTCAGCATATTGAACAGTACAATTTAACTGTATTTCAAAGATAATAGAAGTAATTACATTTAAATATGTACTTAATTCCTACTTAAGTGGGTCAAAAAAGCACTCTCAAGTTCAGCTAATTGCACTATAATGCATTTTCATTTGTGCCTACTTTTAAATAACATGTCATGCAATTATCCAAAAACATTACATTTAGTTCACACTTATGTAAAAACAAAAAAATTATCATTTAAAAACTTGTTTTCTTCTTTTTTTAAAGTGTACTTCCTTTTCACAATTTTTTGGGGAGAAATTTACCTTTAATTAAGGATGCATGGATGGATGAGTTGACGGATGGTGAAATACTGATAAAGCCTGACATAATATGGAAGATAAATATGGAATATTAAGTACAACATATTTTATGATTTAGTTCTTGAGAAGAAGTTGAGGATGATGTAACAGGAACAGGAAGACAGGTCTAGTTTGGTGAGATAGTTTTGTAAGTAGATATGAGATCATTACTTAGTAAGTGTTCATGAGAGTTGCATCATCTGTCTCTGTCTACTCAAGCAAGTGGCTGGATGATTTTGTGATCTCCAGGACATGCATCTTGTTTCAGTCTCTCTGGGTGAATTTCCAAACGTTGAGAACCAGTCTGTGCTCAAAGCTTTACAATATTGTGCGGTTATGAACATGCTAACAGCAGTTCACCTATGAGCACATTCGGCATTGATTCACAACAAATCACATGAGTGTCCAACACATGTAAACAGGGGTGAATGTCTTAAATTATCATTCCATGTGTACAGAACACACAAGTCACTCATGAACTTGTGATGGGGGACAAACTGTTAACTACAGCAACATTTGGGCGTTTCAATGCTATACAATAAACATGGATGTCAATAATCTCACTGGGTCATAGCTTCCAGGCCAACAATAAAAAACACACACAGCTGCAAAGATCTGTTGTTTTAGGCAGTGGCCAAATAGTACCGCAGCAATTTAAATTCATATGCAAGTATTTGAAATTTGTAATTAAAGGGATAGTTCACCCCAAAATGAAAATCAGCCCATGATTTACTCACCCTCATGTCATCCTAGGTGTATATGACATTCTTCTTTCAGACGATATATTAAAAATGTCCTGGCTCTTCAGAGCTTTATAATGGCAGTGAATGGTTGTGTCGTTTAGGAAGTCCATAAAAGTGCATTTATCCATCATATAACTGCTACACACGGCTCGCGGGGGGGTTAATAAAGGCCTTCTGAAGCGAAGTGGCCAGCATCCAGAGATGGCTCCGCCCCCTGACCAGCGTCCAGAGATGGCTCCAGCCTCTGACCAGCGTCCAGATACGACTGTGAAAAATGGACAGGTGACTCCACTGGACTCTGGACGTGGACAGGAGAAGTCACTGGACTCTGGACGTTGAAGTTTGTGTAAGAAAAATATCCATATTTAAAACTTTATAGACTAAAATAACAAGCTTCCGGCAGTCAGCAGTACACAAGTCGAGTTCCGCTAAAAGAGTAACCCTTGACCCTTGAACCCTTGATGCATGAGTATTGACAAACGCAGAAGCACAGAGGATAGAGCAAAACAAATCACTTGTCATGAATTAGAGTCTAAAACAAGAATTTTTAAAGATAAATGGCGGAGGATTTCGATAGAAGAGGGGCTTGCCCCACACTATCCATGAAAGGCATCAAAGTGTGTGATGCTCCTGTACATTGCGTTAGGTGTTACTCTTTTAGCGCAAGATGACTTGTGTACTGCTGACTGCCGTAAGTTAGTTATTTTAGTCTATAAAGTTTTAAATATGGATATTTTTCTTACACAAACGCACCACTTCGCTTCAGAAGGCCTTTATTAACCCCCGGAGCCGTGTGGAGCAGTTATATGATGGAAAGATGCACTTTTATGGACTTCAAAAATGAATCCAACAATTCACTGCCTTTATAAAGCTTTGAAGAGCCAGGACATATTTAATATAACTCTGATTGTATTTGTCTGAAAGAAGAATGCCATACACACCTAGGATGACTTAAGGGTGATCATGAAATCATGGGCTAATTTTCATTTTTGGGTGAACCAACCCTTTCAATCAGCTTAGCCAGCTTAGAAGTATTGCAAGCAACTTTTAATGAAATATTATTTTCTATTCTAGCAGAGAACCTACTTTGCCATGAAGGGGACATGACTGACACTTTACATGAAATATAACTGTGGCTAAATGTGAAATTGATGCTACCACAACATAGACAAAGTATCATTCAAACAGCAGGCTATTACCGCAATTGGCACAGCTGTGAAACAGAGCATTAGCTTATGATGTATAAGAGTCCGGTTTGGGTTTTTTCCTGGCCTTTAGTTGCCTGTCACTTTTTACTGTCCTGTCTATTGATGAAAAGCCAAAAAGTGGTGTTAGGAAATATGTGGATGTCTCCTTTACTTGCAATTTACTGCCTTAGCTCAGATAAAACTATTGAATAACTTTCAAAGATTTAATGGAATGATCCTTTCCTTGGAAACTTTCACAAATCAGCTACTAGTTCCTCTGACGTGCATTTTATCAGCCTTAACAGTTTGTGTGACATTTCTACCAGAAAGACTTGGAAAGCCAGATGAGTACAATGAAGTAACATATTTATTAACAGACCAGCAAGTATTATATTTAGAGTTTCTTTGGCGTAGGCCCCGTCCGTAGCTCCCGTCTCGAGGGTAACGGACTCTGCATTTCCTGCCTGAAGATGAAGGCAGGAGTGCAGCCGACCCACTGGGAGATATAGGTGGGGACCATCCTGGTGGTGGTGGCGAGGATGGAGGTAAATGTTGGCTTCAGCATCTGTGAACTCAGACGTGTGTGTAAGTGACCATCTTTTATAATCTGATGATAAGAACATGATTGTTTAGGTCTGGATGTGACGTAACATTGAATCTTCCAGGCAGAACTTTACGCTAGAGCTTTCATTTACAGCCAATAGACCTTAGTCAGTAAACTTGTGAAAAGGAAGGACACTTCAGCATAAAGAGTACTCATTACAGAAATAGTATACTAATATACTTTTTTTTATTACCTTTATTTAACCACGATAAAGAGTCACTGATATCAAAATCTCTTTTGCAGGAGTTTCCTGGGCAAAATAGGCAGCTGAGATGACATATACAGTTATACATCAAAGTTACATAAATACATATAAATAAAGTCACTAATTCTTTTAGCTTCATCTCAGGCTGGAGAAAATTTGGCATATTTGAAGGAAGGTTTACCACGCTCAGTTCTGACGAAGGGCACACAAATATTGTAATTCGATTGAGAACAAAATGAATAATTGCAGACTGTCCTCCAAAAAAACCCTGACTCTATAGGTCGTTTTTTAAGCACCTTATTACGACCTTTATTTACGTTTTAAAGTCATGCGCCCTCTAGCTGGCGTAAAAATAATGACAGTGTCGTGTTATGTCTGTCCTCATGAAATTACGCATGACTGTTTTTACCAATCAAAATGCGTGTTCATTTAAATGCAATGTGTGGACTTTTTACCACCATTTGTAATATTTCCATTAGCAAAAATATATTTGTATTAACAACTACAACCACCACACCCCTAAACCTACCCAGTGATTTATAGTGCATATACACTTTATGAGCACGTGTTCCCTGGGATCGAACCCATGATTGCAAGATGTTGTATTTTGCAATGCTCTATCAATTGAGCTAAGCAAAACCCGAAATATGACGCAAATAAAAGGAAACAAAGCATTAAAATGAATGTGTCCTGTTGTCAATAGGGGTGCAACTTTAGTAAACGCTCCTATGGGTCTTATTTCTGGGAAGTGACAAACAACCTGTAGGCATATTGGTTCGAGGACATGATGAATAATTGCCATGTAGTTTCCGTTGAATGGGCAGATAATATGGCTTTATATATCAGCAAATACCAGTGCATTTTTCTTACATTTACATCTATGCATTAAGCAGACGCTTTTATCCAAAGCGACTTACAACTTGGGGGTACATGAAGCGATTGGTCATGAAGAGTCGAGAAGCGCAATAAGAGCCTGAAATCCTGAGACCGTGTACATTGCTCAGTGTAGCACAGGCTAGAGTAGGGAGGGAAGAAGGAAGAGCATTTTTTTTTAATGAGGTTAAGTGCTCACGGAAGAGCTGAGTTTTAAGTTGAATGATGTCAATGATTCTGCGTTTCGGATGGCGTTGGGAAGATCGTTCCACCAGCTGGGAACGTTGAATGAAAATGTTCTGGAAAGTGATTTTTTTCCCCCTCTGTGATGGTACCACAAGCCGTCGTTCCTTAGCTGAGCAAAGGCTTCTGGTGGGGGTGTGGATTTGTAGAATGGAGTCAAAGTAAGCAGGAGCTGAGCGCGTGGTGGCTCTGTATGCAAGCGTCAGCGCCTTAAACTTGATCCGAGCAGCGAGTGGTAGCCAGTGCAGAGAGATGAAGAGAGGTGTGACGTGGGTCCTTTTGGGCTCGTTGAAGACAAGACGTGCTGCTGCATTCTGGATCATTCGAAGTGTTTGGATCGCACAAGAGGGGAGTCCAACCAGAAGCGCATTGCAGTAGTCAAGTTCTTCAAATATATATATATATATATATATATATATATATATATATATATATATATATATATATATATATATATATATATATATATATATATATATATATATATATATATATATATATATATATACAGTGAGGAAAATAAGTATTTGAACACCCTGCTATTTTTTAAGTTCTCCCACTTGGAAATCATGGAGGGGTCTGAAATTGTCATCATAGGTGCATGTCCACTGTGAGAGACATAATCTAAAAAAAAAAAAATCCAGAAAATCACAAAATATGATTTTTTAGCTATTTATTTGTATGATGCAGCTGCAAATAAGTATTTGAACACCTGTCTATCAGCTAGAATTCGGACCCTCAAAGACCTGTTAGTCTGCCTTTAAAATGTCCACCTCCACTCCATTTATTATCCTAAATTAGATGCACCTGTTTGAGGTCGTTAGCTGCATAAAGACACCTGTCCACCCCATACAATCAGTAAGAATCCAACTACTAACATGGCCAAGACCAAAGAGCTGTCCAAAGACACTAGAGACAAAATTGTACACCTCCACAAGGCTGGAAAGGGCTACGGGGAAATTGCCAAGCAGCTTGGTGAAAAAAGGTTTACTGTTGGAGCAATCATTAGAAAATGGAAGAAGCTCAACATGACTGTCAATCTCCCTCGGACTGGGGCTCCATGCAAGATCTCACCTTGTGGGGTCTCAATGCTCCTAAGAAAGGTGAGAAATCAGCCCAGAACTACACGGGAGGAGTTGGTCAATGACCTGAAAAGAGCTGGGACCACTGTTTCCAAGGTTACTGTTGGTAATACACTAAGACGTCATGGTTTGAAATCATGCATGGCACAGAAGGTTCCCCTGCTTAAACCAGCACATGTCAAGGCCCGTCTTAAGTTTGCCAATGACCATTTGGATGATCCAGAGGAGTCATGGGAGAAAGTCATGTGGTCAGATGAGACCAAAATAGAACTTTTTGGTCATAATTCCACAAAACGGGTTTGGAGGAAGAAGAATGATGAGTACCATCCCAAGAACACCATCCCTACTGTGAAGCATGGGGGTGGTAGCATCATGTTTTGGGGGTGTTTTTCTGCACATGGGACAGGGCGACTGCACTGTATTAAGGAGAGGATGACCGGGGCCATGTATTGCAAGATTTTGGGGAACAAATTCCTTCCCTCAGTTAGAGCATTGAAGATGGGTCGAGGCTGGGTCTTCCAACATGACAATGACCCGAAGCACACAGCCAGGATAACCAAGGAGTGGCTCTGTAAGAAGCATATCAAGTTTCTGGCATGGCCTAGCCAGTCTCCAGACCTAAATCCAATAGAGAATCTTTGGAGGGAGCTCAAACTCTGTGTTTCTCAGCGACAGGCCAGAAACCTGACTGATCTAGAGAAGAGATCAGTGTGGAGATCTGTGTGGAGGAGTGGGCCAAAATCGGTCCTGCAGTGTGTGCAAACCTGGTGAAAAACTTCAGGAACCGTTTGACCTCTGTAATTGCAAACAAATAGCCTGGATGCCAGACGAACTTAGCCCCGCCCACAATTTTTTTTGCATGGGCAGTTCGGTCTGGACTTGATCCATAGAGAAGTAATTATGCCCGAACAGAAACTGTTCGGACCGATGAAATTGTCAGGGCGGGCTTTAGACAATGATGGACAGATGATAAACAGTAACGTAATCATCCACGTCATCAAAGGCGCTTGGCTTAAATTTGTTCTAATCCTAAACGGAGAACTTGTTCGTATATGCATTCACCTTTACTATTTCTCTCAGAAATGATGATCGTGTTGGTAAGTACTCTGTGTATCCTTAAATTCTTTTTTACAACACCGGCAAAGATCGTTTTTCACTCATCTTCTTCTTCTAACGTAACTTATTCCAGCTTGCGTGCGGACAGGGTTGCCAAGTTTTTACAGCAAAACTCGCCCAACTGCTACTCAAAACTAGACAAAAACAAGCCCAATAGCTTTCCGGGTGGGGGGGGGTTCTCTGGGAAAAATGGCATTTGGGGGGTAAAATATGTGTTATTTTGGCACGGCTGCTAAATTTCGCATTCCTGGGTCTGTATATCACAAAATTGGGTTCGCTTCAACCCGCGGACTTGGCAACACAGTGCAGTTGAGTTCTGTTGACATTTGACAACTAACGTTATGCGTCGCTCCGTTGCTCTGACTGGTTGTAGGTCTATCCAATTGAGGTCTTTCCTGGTTCAGTTGAAACACGCCCCATAATCACAGCCCAACGGAGCGGTATCAGACTCAAATTCTGACTAGAATTGAGTATGACGACGTCAGGCTAGCAAACAAAGGCTACTGTACCAAATATTAACATTGATTTTCTCAGGTGTTCAAATACTTATTTGCAGCTGTATCATACAAATAAATAGTTAAAAAATCATACATTGTGATTTCTGGATTTTTTTTATTTTTTATTATGTCTCTCACAGTGGACATGCACCTACGATGACAATTTCAGACCCCTCCATGATTTCTAAGTGGGAGAACTGAAATAAGAGTGACAAACATACAGCATTCGTTCCTATAATATGTGCTTTGCCTGAAGGATGGTCTGTTAGAGAAATGGCCTATAAATACTACATGATTTGATGTATATTTAATGAAGCGTCTGTCACCTTATGCACTGGATCACTTGTTCATAAAAAGTCTTGTTCATTAAAAGGTGGCTGTGCTTTCCCTGGTCTTTGGTCCAATTCCTCTTAAGTGCCAATTAGCAATGAATTAGAATGGTCAGAATATGTACACCAAAGGGGTATGAGAAAGAAGAGTAAGAAAAAGCAGTTTTCTTGCACCGTGCATATAGAAGAGATCTCTGATGTGCATTTAAATGCATCATTAACTAGTTGTTCAGTTTGGTTCCATACACACTGCGTAGAATTTTTGTAAATGTAGTTGTCACTACCTGATTTTTTTCAGGAGTTATTTCGGTTGTAGAATGCAGTCATTCCTGTAAATTCCCTTTTTAAATGCCCTTCTCTCGCTAACTTCCCTCCATCTCGTTCACTCGTATGTATGTCATTGCTTATGTTGCATGAGTGCCCACTACTGGCGGAACCCTTGCAATTTGTTTAAATGCAAATATAAATGTTACATTGAGGTCTATGGATCTGCTTGAAGAGTAGTCTCGCTCCCTCGGTCAAAATCGAGGGGTTGAGGGTCGGCTCAAATAAATTTCCCTCATCCACTTAACAAAGTTAAACGTATTGGAGATTCCCCTGAGGGGAAGTGGGTAGGGAAGTTTGTAAAGCTACTTTTTTACTGTCAGGCCAAACCGTTCTCATTGTTTAACCGTTTCATTCCTGCCTAGACAGTACGGATATCATTTTCATTTGTCTTGGTAACGCAAGAGTACAGGTAATATGAGATGTAAATAGCTCCCGCGTTATGGAGGATGATCAGATAAAAAATTTTTTTTAAAATGAACTTGCGTTAACCTTGCTCAGATAAAAGTAAAAAGTAAAAATATAACTGGAACCAGGGCTTGACACTAACACCCGCCAACCCACCAAATCTGTGTGTATTCCAGCAGTGGCGTGTAACGCAGTCGCTCCTACTAGCCACTCTGGTGGGTTGAATTTTATATATAATATATACATTTTGCATTTTGCAAAGGCATTTGAAATATAAAACTAAGTGCAATGTTGTGTTGTCAAAAATATTATTTTTTCGATACATATCGATACTGAAATATCTGAAACGCTTCCAATAATACTTTTCCGCAGAATAGATACACAATACCAGCTGCTCTCTCTTTCTCTCTCATCTCTCCGAACGAGTCACACACAAACCCGCCTCCCCTCACTTACTCGTTTAATTTGCTCTGGATGAATATTGGTGCTGTATTATTGTATGTTGTTGAATATTGGGCATATTGCACATCATTTTTCTAATTCCCGCAGATTTCATGCTCAAACCCAAAGTGCCCGCACATAAAGCTGCCTCTCGCAGTAATACATTGAGTTATTTTTCGCTGCTTATTGCTCTTAAACAGTCAAACACTCACATTTGTCTTGTTTTCATTTGTCACGTGTTTCTTTTTTCTGTCTCATAATGCCGGTCTTGCATTTAAAATTATGAAAAGAAACTGTTCTTATGCATTGTGGTCATGCAATTGACGAAAACATGATAATTGTCATTAAAATAATGTCACAATGCAAAAAAAAACTATGATCCTAAATTATAATTTGTTATATAATATAATAGTATAGAGTAATCTAATTCAAAAATATAATTTCTATATCTTTTGTTTGATTTTGACATTAATGTGTTTTTGTGAGTAAATAAATCCTGTAATCTTTTTCTCCAGCTTACATATTCTCTTACCCAACACACAGACACAGCGATAAAGGATTGTTAAGGTAGTCCTCACAATGGCCAAAATGATGATACGTTGTGCATCAAGAGAGTGTGTTTTTGGATACACATGTTACTGTGATTTTCTCACCGCAATCACTGTACTTACAGTAGCTAAGATTATGTGCACAGGCCATTATTTCCAAGGTGCTCAGAATGAATCAACGGTCACAAACCTTGATTATTAAAACTAGGTAGGTGTGTGTGTGTGTGTGTGTGTGTATGTGTTAGGAAACCCGGAGGTACTCTCTGTCGCCATAGCAACACACAGCATGGTCTGACGGGGATCTCGCTGTGAGGAGAGGATACATTAGGACCGACCACCACGTGGGGTCCGGGACCCCTTTCCCGGACTGTGAATTCACATTATCTCTTTCCCCCGACATACGAGTGCAAGGCATGGACAGATCACACATTCTCGTTTATTCCCATTGTTATGACATGACTCAGCGGAAATTGTGTCCCTCCGTGTTTCCGTCCAATTACGCAGAGCTCTGTGGAAATGAGGCTGGCTCCAGAGATCTGAGAGGAAGTCTTTAAAAAAGACTTGAGTGGTCTGGCTCACACCGATCTGGTCAGTGGCTAATGCCTCTTTATGAGTCCCTGGAAAGTTGGAGCCCAGGAAAACCGATTAAAACAGGACTGGAAATGTGCCAGAGTACAGTGAACTCAATGTGTGTGACATTCTCCTATGAATGACCTTTAAAGGAGCATAAATGTTATTTACAACTTAATGTGTGTGGACAGCTACTGTGGCGTGATGTCAATAACCACAGACGATCGTATTGCTCTGCCTTCAGTGTATATAAATTAACTGGAAACTCATTCACTGTACATACACCGAAAGAAAGTTTGGAAGCCTTAAATAAGTATTTATTATATCTATATAATCATAAGACTGAAACATTGGAAGTTACCTTAGACTAATGGCATAAATGTCCTGACACACCAAGCCGACGGTTGGCCTTCGTTGAGCATCAGCCGGCCCAGTTTTTAGGTGTGTTCCATACTGTCGACAATAGTCGGACCTTGTTGGAGACTTCTTGCCCGATTGAGCATGTTTAAAATGGGAGTCGCTAATTCTTTTATATCGGCTTGGTGTGTCCCAGCCTTTAGATCCGGTTCTCATTGCAGCCAAAAACCACCAACTAGCATGAGACTTGTGTGTTTGGTTACCAACTTTATCTGTGCAAAGTTATATCCAATATTTCAACTTATCCCATCGGATATCCCATTGATATTTAAAGTTGGCATGAAATCAGGGGCACAGGAAGATGTTCATGTACAATAAAAGAGCCTGCACAGTGACAGGAAATAAAAATGAACACAAAACACCCGCCCATCTTAAACAACACAGAAGGTGGACTTTAGAGGAGTAGAGCGGTCAAATTCTTTCTACACACACTGCAACAGTCACAATATGACGTCGTACTCTGTGTTTATATTTAAAATAACACAATTCAGCATATAATATAAATAACACTTTTAATATCCCACTTAAAGTGTTTATTACAAATGAATTACTAAATGCTAAAAATGAATAAATGTAAATGGGATTTAGTTCACGTTTATGATTAATGTCTTTTATTTTGTAATTTGGCTTAGTCTAGGGCTGAATCCAAAATCGCTCCCTAAACCCTCAATCACTATTCCCTACTTTAGTCCACTAATACAGTTCACTTGAAGGAGTGTCGGCTGTACACTCGCTGTTGCGGTGCAATGTGGGATAGAATGAGTGAACTCTCGATAACGTCCACTATGGTTTCGGACACCACTACAAATGGCTGTCCCCTCAAATAGTGCCCTATTTCGGATTCAGCCTAGGTTCCTGGTTTTGTCATGTGATTCCCTTCCCGTCATGTGATCATGTCATGTGTTTCCCTAGTCTCTTGTGTCACTTTCTTATAGAGGGTATGCACGTGACGTCACTGTCGGTTGGAGTGATTGCGGTTACGCCCACTGAGTGGCAAAAAGAATGAGAGGTAGCATTGGCAAAAGATCCAGTGCGTATCTGTATTTGCGCTCGTAAAATGATTCAATTTCCAACGTGATTCTGTTTTGGTGAGTAATGGAGCCAATCACAGACATGTTTGTTGATTTGTTGAACGCAATGGTCAATCACAAGTGTTGAAGTTAGAATCCACTCACCGCTCGGTTTTTTTTCCAATGTCATGCAGCAGCTCTTATGCCACTCAGTCCCGGCTGAGGGGGCGTGTTCCGGCGGGAAAGTGATGTCAATGCATACCCTCTATTGGTTTATTGTTTCATGGTGTTCAGGTGTGTATTAAGTCATTAGTCCTTGTATGGCCCTCATGTTACCATTGTCTCTAGTATTGTTTATGTAACTTCTGTGGGTGAGTCTGCTATGTTTATGTTCAAGTTTATTGTTAGTTCATGTTTTCAACTCTGAACTTTAAGTTCAAGTCAGGTCATTGTTTACTTTGTATTTTGTTAATGTTTGCATGTAAATAAGCTGCAATCGGGTTCTCACTACACTTGTATATTTTACTTAATTTATCCCCTGGTTTCACAGGCTCAAGCTAGTCCCAGACTAAAATGCATGTCTGAGCTGTTTTAACTGAAAGCAACTGACACTGATATATCTTAAAATATGGCAGTGCCATTGTTTTGTCTCAAGATTCATACCAGTAAAGGCCTGTACACACCGGGACGAATATCGTGCGCGCTTATCGCCAGTGTTTTTCATGATGTTTTTCAGCGCGTCTTGAGTGTTCACAGCCAAGCGATTTTCATTGGCGATGTGCCGAGTGAACGTGCACATTCAGTAGATAGCGATCCCGGTACACAAGGTGGTGCTGCGGCACTTTACGCTTCTGACACTCGCTTGTCACACAGAAGAAGAAGAGAGACAGTATTTACGTGCTTGTCAAAACCCCAGATATATTATGTCTATGGCCAAAACCATTCACACACTTTTTGCTAACTGGCAGGCAGCATTAGCAGCTCATCTTCTTCTTTGTCTACTTACTACTTCTTCACCGTATCAATGTGTGCTCAGCAAGACCGTTTTGTGCTTGAGCGCCACCAAGTCGTGGTTTACTGTCACTTCAGCAGCTCCAGGCACGTGAACAAAAGTGCGGATCTAATTGGTCAGACAGTTTTTAACGCGTCGCGTCAAAATAAAAAAACGAACCCGAGGCATTTTTTTTTTTTAAATGACGCTTTTACGTCTGGCGTTTTGCGCATCGGTGTGCACACTCACATTGGCGCCCTTTGTTTAGTCACGAGGCGTTAAACGTCGGCGATAAACGCGTGCGAAAATCGTCCCGGTGTGAACAGGCCTTGATGTTGTTGTTTTTTCCCTAAGGTACATTTATAAAAGCTACTTAAATGTCCTAATTGAACTAAGGCCTAATCCGGGTTTATTCTAAGCTCTGTCTGTGAAACCGGGCCAAATATGTCATAACTCAATCTTTCAATCTTCTTTCCGGTGACATATGCCGGACTTCACCAATCATAAACCACGTCCCTTTCTTACAATCAACGCTTTCATCCAACCGACAACCAACACACAGATTCAAGTCCCCAAACATACTACATTTTGACTCTCTTTTATGTATTTTTTTGATAATCCATTACACTTGTTTTAATGCTTTAGCAGTACAAGATGTAGCCTACTTTTGACATGTGAATAAAGTGAATTTAATCTTTTTTTTTTCTTTGGGACATCATGACCAAGCTAAAACACTCTTACTTTCCCTTGGTGTCCATGCATGAATTCCATGCATGGATACTGTGATTTTTCCGTGATTTTAATTTGACTGACCTTGCCATTTCATTTCAAAGCCTGAGGGGTTTTAGCCCTTTGGATTGTAAACAGACAGCCAGTGGAAATATAGTTTACCAAAACATTTTTGTTTGCTGTTTTTTACCATAACAGTATGACGTGAAATAAACCTGAATGAACGACATTTTTCTAACAACAATCTTTACAGTTATAAATGTGAATTTTGATGTTAACCCAGATATCAAACAAGCAATAAAACATTGCTAAGTCAACATTAGAAATCATTGGAAAGTTGTCAAGGTCTGAGTTAAAATGAATGGACGATATATAAATGAATGTGTTTCAGATGCATAAATGTGAGAGGCACAAAATCACTCTCGCAAACATTTTCTTCACTTTTCCTTGCTGGTTGAATGATCCTCCCAACCCTATCCGGAACGCTGAATCCCTGACAATATTCAAGAGATATTGTCTGAAAACTCATCTCTTCCATCAGCACTTAACTGCATCCTGCTGAAAAAAAAAAAAAAAATTCTATTCTATTTTTCTATCTATTCTTTTGTCTGTGCTCTCACTATTTCTTAATCACTTCCTATTCTAGCATGTATGAACGATGGCTGAAACTTTCTATTGCTAGCACTTCTCATTTGAATTCAGATGAATTGCTTGTTACATTCCTCAATTGTAAGTCGCTTTGGATAAAAGCATCTTCTAAATGAATAAACGTAAATGTAAATGCTCTGAACGGATTTAGATTGCTTAAACAACAAACAGTTTTACTGAGGAGTCCATCTAAGTGCTTTACCAAACACAAGAGCTTTCCGTTTCTGCTTTTAAACCATCTAGTGTTCATTTGTGCAAGTAAACACATTTCAATTCTTGTTTCGAAATGATTGCCTGTGGTTATTGGCACCTGGTTGAACATGAGCTGGAATATCCTCTACGGTCAGTTCCAGATCTCAGTTTGTGAAAACCTCCAGAGTTATGACTCCTCCTGTTGCGTTCACCCTCACTGTGGAAGTCATTTAAAACTCTGGATTAATCCTTGCGCACAAAAGGCAACATCATTTCCTTCTAAAGCTATTAGAGTTTAATATAGCAAAAGCACTTTCTAGCTCTCAACTGATTGCTTTTGTATTATTACCGCAATGGCAATAAGTCTAACTTTCTTGCCTCCTCTCTCATACATGTAATCATTACCTGTCCTTCCCCCCTTCCTCTCCATCTCCAACCAAACATCATCATTCCTTTTAGAGTGCAGGTAGAGTTCTATGTGAATGAAAACACTTTCAAGGAACGTCTGAAGCTGTTCTTCATCAAAAACCAAAGATCCAGTGAGTTCTCGGCCAGACCGAGGGGTGGCTCTAATTGTGGCTTTTCTTGTCCTGTGAAGTGGTAGTTTGTTTTTTTGCTTTCCCGTGGTGGAGTGCTGTTGACCCCTGTGAGTGGCTCTGTGGAGCTGGTGCTGGGTAATTGGTTGGTCTTGTACTTGTTTCTGGCCGTTTGATGTGCTGTCCTCAAGCTGTCGTGTCCTGTCCGTGAGTACTCGGCTTCGTGTGTCTGTTGTTTGTGAAGCTGTGTGTAAAGCCGATTGGTGACGGCCTCACGCTCTTCTGTGCAGGTTTGAGAGTGCGACTCTTCAACTTCTTCCTGAAGGTTGTGAGCTGCCTGCTCTACATCGTACGAGTCCTGCTGGACGACCCACGAGAGGAGAGAGACTGGTGAGACACAGACGAATGGGAATGAGGATATTTTACTTGACGTGAACGATGTTTCAGTAGCTAGACAGCAAAGTTACTCAGCATGTTAAGATATCTTGTTTTAGCCATATTCTAAAGGGGCCTCATATTAACAAAATTTTGCTTAAATTTCATGTGCAAAAAAGTAGTAGTGATGCCGCAACCGGAAATATTTGACTGAAAAATTGTTTTACTAAACATGTCAGCAACCCAGAGCTGGGTTGACATTATCGATTTCTCATTTTTAATCCACTTCATTTGGATGAAGCAAGATGTTTTAGTGGTCTATGCTGTTTTCAGTTGATGTGTGAATGAAACATCACTAAACACAGTGGCGTAACTTGACAATGATAGAATGATATGTCCATTAACAATTGCAGAAAATAATTGTCCAGCAATCAATTTCAATAGTACGCAAGTCATGTTTAACGTGATAGTTTCATCCTTGCATCTATTATAGCCCAATTGAAGTGATGTGATAAATGCATAGATTTGCATGGAATGCTTGCGGTCTAGTGGTATAGAGTTTTTATTAGGCATGTGAGAGGTTCTGAGTTCTAATCCACCCTCATATAGTTTATTTTTTTCCCCCTCATTAAAGGTCCCGTTCTTCGTGTTTTTTTGAAGCTTTGATTGTGTTTACAGTGTGCAATATAACATGTGTTCATGTTTCGCGTGTAAAAAAAAAACAGTATTTTTAACACAATTTACTTATCTGTACACCGCTGTTTTCACTGTCCTAAAAACGGCTGATGACTTCCTTTATTCTATGAAGTCCCTCCTTCAGAAATACGTAACGAGTTCTGATTGTGCCAGCGGTTCCCGTGTTGTGATTTGACAGCAGCTTAGCAAACGTGGCACGGTTCCTGTGTTGTGATTCGACAGCAGCTTAGCGCACGTGGAAAGGTCACGCCTCTTAACGCGAGATGTATGCGCTTAATGATCTCTACAGCGTCCCTGGGAAAGCCAAACAAAGGTGATTTGACTCCGGGATGAAAATAACAGCGTCTCGACGAAATGGCGACAAACACACTCAAACGCAACAATTCCTTTTCTCCACGCGACACGTCCTCTTCTCCACGTGGGACAGCAACAAGACCACGCCCCCTTTTTGCGCGTATTCTTGTGGGCGGAGGTTAGTCTGTTCTACTGTTCTACTGACGTCATTTATGAAGGAAGTACCAGGATGTAGTCCAAGCCGGCCGTTCGCTGTAGGCTTTGAAAGGGAACTTCTGTTAAATAAAATATCTCGCTTGGCATTGAACTTTGAGCTTTATAATTTTACAGGTATTATTTATGCTCTAACAGCAACATTACACACTAACTAAAGTTTGAACAATGGGATCACGAAGAACGGGACCTTTAAAGCTAAATGTGTTCATCAGTGATTCTATATCAAGAGCAGGGACATCAACCATTTACGTTCACTTAAGATATAAATCACTGTTTACGTGGATACGTGCTAAGCTGGGCATTTTGACACATAAATATTTGTATTTTACCGCTCAAGCCCAATAAGGTGGCAAAAACCGTTCATACATCGAAATTAGTTTTCTTTTGCTGCTTATTACTTCAAAAGTTTAAAATCACTTGTTTTTAAACCAAAATTTCTACCGGTTAATTGTGTCTACTGGTATATCACAGTTCCAGAATGCATTGCGACATGCTCAGTGAAAATGTGTATTCAAGATGGCATAACACCACTTAAGTCGCTAAGTCCATTTTATATACCTCCATCTAATATAATATTGATAATTTCACCCAATATTTGTGTGTTGGAAGTGTTTGTACTAACATGCTAACATCAGACTCAGTAAGAGTTTGCAAACAGCGTTTGTTTGTGTAGAGTAGAACTGAACTTTATGAACATTTATGCCATTCTTCTAAAACAAGTACAGTGATATAACAATCTTTAGTGACTAAATTGCTAACTGTCAGTGTGAACATATCTTAAAGTAGTGTTTAATCGCTTGAGGTCAGTGACTAGCTGTACTGTTGCTTTTGCTAGTAGGTGTTCCTGCTCAACTGTAGCTGTGTTAGTCGAATGGCTGTCTGCATTCTCATTGGTAGTCGCTGCATTACATCACTTCTCATTTGCATAAAGTTTAACTTTCACGCATCGCCAGCAGAGGTTGTCACTCAGGGCACTGGAAATCACCAACTCTCACTGGATGAAGAAAGACAGGTATAGACAGAGAAACAGGTCAGAGTCTGTTGCATTTCTGAGTGTGAATGAAAAAAAAGAAAAGAAAGAAAACAGTTCTGTCAAAGTTCAGAAGACCAGCATAGCAAGAAGCTCAAGCCAAAGAGATGCAAGTGAACAACAGGAACGGAGAGGGATGGTCAGGATGGTCTATTTTCAGTTCAGAGGAGAGTTCATGTGGTGTTGGAGAGAGAGTGTGGGTGGACGAAGGGAAAGTGAGATCTGGAGAAGACTGAAGTGCCTTTGGATAGTCCATGCATAAAAAGGAAGCAGTTGCATCTCTTATCTGTGTGTGTTTGCTTCCCCTGCAGTCCTGGCTGTCTCAGACAGAATGCCTCTGCCCACAACAGAAGCCATTTCGACTGGTATGTATCCAGGCTCTGGCATGAGAAATGAACATGATCATGCTCAGAGGGCCAAAAACACACAGACATATGGCCATTTTAATAGAGAAAATCAATACAAATTTAATGAATGAGAATCTTCACTTTTGAATATGTTAATCAGCTGCAAATAACTTTGCAGCTCATCTCATCTGATATTTCATATTAAGCTAAATACATATAGCTATATATATAGTGAATATAAAATATATATAGCTATATATAGTGATTAATCGCGATTAATCCCATCCAAATTAAAAGTTTTGTGATTACATAATATATGTGTGTGCTGTGTATAGGTATTATGTATATGTAAATGCACACACATACATGTATATATTTAAGAAATATTTGTTATATTTATATGTCAATTATATATATATATATATATATATATATATATATATATATATATATATATATATATATATATATATATATATATTCATTTGTGTGTGTATTCAAATATACATACAAGTTTCAATAGACATTAAAGTATATTTTAGTTTAGCACAAATGCGTATTACATTACAAGGCGAAATTACATATAAAGATGTACTTTATAGTCCTACTAGCACTCTAAATGTCAGATAATTGCATTTAATATAAATTAAAACTATAACACATTTTCATTTCATAGTAAATAACATGCAGTTGAGTGTCTGAAAACATTACATTCAGTTCACACTTAAGCATATTATGTTAAAGTATAATATTTCCATAATAAGTACACTTCTAAAGGTATGTACTTCTTTTTAACAAGGGTAAAGCTGCTGTGTGACACCAAACCATTTCATTCATGAAACACAAGCCGAATGTTTCCTATTTCTGTGATGTTGTGCTGGGTAGCCCTGCCCACAATCAGATCTGATTGGTCTAAAATCCCACACTTCCAAATGTCCAACATGTTCTGACTGGCTGTGATTCAAATGAATTTTTGCTGGAAATGTATTGTGCTGTGTACAGTTAGGCTGTTTTGTCTCATGCCAGCAGTAGAATTGATTTATTGACTTCAGGACACCGCATAAGGAGTCTCCGTGACCTGTTTACCAAGGTGGTCCAGTTTTTGCCATTTATTAAGCATCCAAAATTCTGGCGGCAGTCTGTAAGCGTTTAATGGTGTGTGTCCGACATAATGCCACTGTGCTCATTACTTTAATGCAGAATACGCACCACATAGCTATGATTTCTTCATTCGTAACACAAATATTCATTTGAATCTGTTTATTGCTCCGGCATTGTAAGTGGATTGGTTTCTAACATGTGTGGAGAGAACAAAGGGATTCAATTATGGGCCTGCTTCTTGATCCAAGTGTCTCTAATTTGTAATTTCCTTTCATTCTTTATCTAATTTCGTCATAATAATGGCTTCCTGTCATCAGGTCCCTCATTATTTGGGTAAACAGGCCTCTTCCACTCTGGGCTCTTCAGGTAAGAACAAATTCATTAACACACACCCATAGGTGTCTCTTCTAGAGGCAATTCTGTCCTTTGTGTGATTTTTTAAAATAACTTTTCAGGCTCTCATGATAGTATTTAATATTAAAACAATGGATGCACACACATCACTGAAGATGTTACCAAAATCTTTAAATCATAATAGAAAAATAAATAGTAAATCAATACACGGTACATACAAAAGCCTGACACACACAGACACATTTTCCATTGTTGTGTTGCCCACAGCTTCGCCATTTATTCTCAGACAGTGTGAAACACACTGCTCCTGCTGTTTCTTCCTACACAGCCTCTGCTTCTCTCTCTAATCCAGCTCTTTTTGTCTCTCTGTTTGTCTATTTTCTATTCTCTCCAGGTGCTTGTTGCATTCATCAGTTTTTCAGAGACAATGTTGCTGGTGTATCTCAGCTACAAGGTGAGTCAAACAACCCATGTGCTCATGGTTCTATCACTAGTACACTATGAGGCCTTCAAAGAGGCTTGTAATACCTGGAGAGAAGTACTGTATCATATTCATTACAATGCTAGCTGAATTTTAGCTTTTAAGACCCCTGCTTGATAAAACTTTGATTTAGTTACAAAACATGTATGCATTTGGACGACCATCAAAAGGAGAAACAGGCTAACTGACACTAACCAGTCATGAACAAATGTCGTTCTCACCACATCTCAAATCACCATTCCTTTTGTTATGAAAATGACAGTAATGGAATTGAAGTTCCTTGAAAAAGAAGCACACTTATACTTATTTGTGAACTGGATGTGATGTATTTTTACACTTAATTGCATGTTACTTACAATTAAATTTCATTTAATTGAATTAATTTAAAATGCAATTAGCTGAACTTTAGAGTGTGCTGTGACACACTTAAGTAGGACTAAAGTACATCTTTATATGTAATTTCATAATTCTATTTTCTTTTAAATATAGTGTACTGCTGAATGTACTGACACATATGGTAAACTTTATAGTAAACTAATATATAATTTAATGTAATTTCTATTGAAACTTGCATGCAGTTTATTTAACTATATTTGTAATTACACAAGTGTAATGATGAGGCTTTTAAGTCCTGTTTAAGTTCGTGTTTCTAGTTTGTTCCCATGTTTTCTGATCTGAGTTACGCACCTATTCCACTATGTTGATTAGTCCTGTGTATTTAAAGGGATAGTTCACCCACAAATGAAAATGTGATGTTTATCTGCTTTCCCCCAGGGCATCCAAGATATAGGTGACTTTGTTTCTTTAGTAGAACTCAAATGAAGATTTTTAACTTCAACCGTTGCAGTCTGTCAGTCGTATAATGCATGTGAATGGTAACATTCACAGTGAAAAAAAACATGCACAGACAAATCCAAATTAAACCTTGCAGCTTGTGACAACACATTGATGTCTTAAGACACGGACAGTATTTACACTCACCTAAAGGATTATTAGGAACACCTGTTCAATTTCTCATTAATGCAATTATCTAATCAACCAATCACATGGCAGTTGCTTCAATGCATTTAGGGGTGTAGTCCTGGTCAAGACAATCTCCTGAACTCCAAACTGAATGTCAGAATGGGAAAGAAATGTGATTTAAGCAATTTTGAGCCTGGCATGGTTGTTGGTGCCAGACGGGCCGGTCTGAGTATTTCACAATCTGCTCAGTTACTGGGATTTTCACGCACAACCATTCTAGGGTTTACAAAGAATGGTGTGAAAAGGGAAAAACATCCAGTATGCGGCAGTCCTGTGGGCGAAAATGCCTTGTTGATGCTAGAGGTCAGAGGAGAATGGGCCGACTGATTCAAGCTGATAGAAGAGCAACTTTGACTTAAATAACCACTCGTTACAACCGAGGTATGCAGCAAAGCATTTGTGAAGCCATAACACGCTTGAGACGGATGGGCTACAACAGCAGAAGACCCCACCGGGTACCACTCATCTCCACTACAAATAGGAAAAAGAGGCTACAATTTGCAAGAGCTCACCAAAATTGGACAGTTGAAGACTGGAAAAATGTTGCCTGATGAGTCTTGATTTCTGTTGAGACATTCAGATGGTAGAGTCAGAATTGGCGTAAACAGAATGAGAACATGGATTCATCATGCCTTGTTACCACTGTGCAGGCTGGTGGTGGTGGTGTAATGGTGTGGGGGATGTTTTCTTGGCACACTTTAGGCCCCTTAGTGCCAATTGGGCATCGTTTAAATGCCACGGCCTACCTGAGCATTGTTTCTGACCATCCTTTTATGACCACCATGTACCCATCCTCTGATGGCTACTTCCAGCAGGATAATGCACCATGTCACAAAGCTTGTGGAAATGAGTTCACTGTACTAAAATGGCCCCCACCGTCACCAGATCTCGACCCAATAGAGCATCTGGATGTGCATCCCACAGATCTCCATCAACTGCAAGATGCTATCCTATCAATATGGGCCAACATTTCTAAAGAATGCTTTCAGCACCTTGTTGAAGGTGCAGTGCCACGTAGAATTAAGGCAGTTCTGAAGGCGAAAGGGGGTCAAACACAATATTAGTATGGTGTTCCTAATAATCCTTTAGGTGAGTGTATATCATTTTTTACCTCTAATACACCACTATGTCCAACAACCTTGAGCACGCGATCACTTCCGGTGAATGAGGTCTGTACACAATCTGGCATAGTTTATGCAACATATTGTGTACAGATCTCACGCACCGGAATTTGTCTGTGTATGATTTTTTTACCATTCACATGCATTATACGACTGACAGACTGCAACGGTTGAAGTTAAAAATCTTCATTTGTGTTCTACTGAAGAAACAAAGTTACCTATATCTTGAATGCCTTGGGGGTAAGCAGATAAACATCACATTTTCCTTTTTGGGTGAACTATCCCTATAAACCTTCATATTTCATAGTTCTGTGTTCCGTGGTAACGTTTATGGTGAAAGTGTAGAGTTGTTAATTCATCTGTTCATTCAACTTGCTTGTAATATTTTATTCTATGTCACAATCATTCTTGGGATTTAAACTACACACAGAACAAGGAACCCAAAAGTATTTAAAACAGCAAGAGAGAAAAATCATGGATATACCTGCTGTTTGAGAAGAGGGTTCGCTCCCTCGAGGACCACATGGGGGATTTTTTTTTTTTAGATCTGCTGTGCCTGACTAAATGGCAAGACTGCTCGCTCTATGTTTTTTCTACACCAGCCTCAGCATGCGATCCAAGCCACAACCTACCCATGGAAGGTTCTTGAGGGAGCTTCACTGCTTATGTGAAATGTGAGTGCTGGTGAGCTGTGGATCATCATGGGCCGTGTACCCTGGGGAGGAGGACACACCAAACGCACCTGGCCATCAGCCACGCACACCACAGATTATAAACCAGAGCCACAAAGCCACAAACCCAAAGTCTCCCGTTGCCACTGTTTCCAAGTCTCCTTTGTTGCATCTGATGCCGCCTAGTTCAATGTCACCTTCGTCACCACTGGTCCTGTCCAGCTGTCCCAATTCTCCTTTGTCACTGATGGTCCCACTAAGCCTTCCTCTCCTGCCTCCTCTGCCTAAACCATCCAGTTACTCTGCCCCAACTCCACTGGCTCCCTTCAGTCCCTCAGCTCCTCCTTTCGTGGCTTCGCTCTGCTGCAGATCTACCTCGGGCAGGCATTCCGGTCTCCAGCTCCACCTTGGTACATGGATCCCTCGGCTCTACCTCGTCCCTCCGGTTTCGTCTTGGTCAGTTGGCACTCTGCCTATGCCACAGACTCCTGGGCCTTCGGCTGCTTTGTCCCTCCACCCCTTCGGGTCTGTCAGGCTCCTCCTTCCCTCCAGCTCCACTTTGGTCCTCACTCGCACTGGCTCCACCTCAGTCCTCCAGCACCCTGGCTTCACCTCAGCCACTTGTCACTGTGCCTCTGCCTTGGCCTCCAGGTCCTTTGGTGATGCCCGTCCCTTTGTCAAGGACGTGCCTTACTTTAACACTTTGTTTTGTTTTCCTGTTTGAGTTCTAGTTGCTAGTTGGTTCCAAAGGTTTTTGATTTGAGGTACACAGTAGGCACTGGTTCCATGTTATGATGATAAGTCTCTCTGTATTCAAGCCTTCAGTGTTCACCGTTCTGTGCTCCGTGTTATGGTGATAGTGTAGAGTTTTCAAGTTCTCTGTTAATTAAACGTGCTTGCAATAGTTAATTCTGCATCACACATCATTTGGGATTTAAATTAGAATTAATTAGCATTTAGCAAGAACTTATTAGCCCTTTTATTATAAAAATGTTTATGATTCTTTGTAAAAAATAAAAAATAAAAAAAAACCCAGAAGCACACTTAATAGTCAGGGGTGAGTGTAGTTTAAAAGCTAGAATTTTCTGCTTCCTAAATACAATTAAAATAATGTTGCATACTTTTTTACATACAAAATTGCAGTTTGATTGGAAATGGCACATAATATTCTGTTCTTTATTGTGATATTTATCTTGCATGTTATAATACCTAACTGAAAATAAGTATGTTTGTTTTGCTTAGTCCTAGGAAAAAGTAGCTCACCGCACAAAACAACAACTCTCAATGATACAAACCAACTGTTTGCTCGGCAGTAGACTAAACGAACTTGTGAGCATTAATGCTATTATGGTATATCTAATGCTTGCTATTAGAAAATCCGTTCAGACTATGTAACCTCTTATAATTAATGTTCATGAGCAGAGCTGATATGTTTAACATTGTCATCCATTGACTTTTTAGATTGTTCCTTCTCCCTGAATATATTAGATCTGCTGTCCTCAGAGTGTATTTGAGAAGGTCAGACAAAATGAGATGGAGAAAATGATAGAATCCTTCTGGACTATCCATCTAAAACTGGCTTCTGATGTCAGCGGGTACAGTGTGGTTTCTAGATGTTCTTAGCTGGTATTTATGGTCATTAGTTGGTCCAAACTGGTTTATCATGTTGATCTGGTTAGGGCTGGTAGACCATCTTAGATGAGCATCAAGCGAGCTGCATTTCAAAAACAAGCTTAACCACCTTAAGCTGTTTTGACCAGTCTTTTCGAGGAGTGATAGAGAGCGACTGGTAGCGGAAGAGTTTACCAGGGGCAATCAATTGTTTGCATTGAGCTGTTTTCAAAAGACTAAGTGGTGAGAGAAAGCTTGAGGCATGTTTGTCCTTCAGACACCGATAGTGAAGGGATCTCTTAGAGTTGCCTACACCTTGTTTGATCCCCATGCGATGAGTACAATCTCTTAAAACCCATCTCTCTCATTTTTTGATCTGCTTTGATTTATTTCTAAACCAACAAAGCTTTTCACCCACGCAGGTCCCACATTGGTGAGATCTAAACATATTTCCAGCTTGTAAAACATGGAAGGCGTTTAACCCCTTAATTGAGCCACAGGCTCAACTGCATCCAATAAATGAACCATATTTCCTAGAGGGTGAGGCGAGTGACCTTTTAACCCTGCTGTTTTTCAATGGTTCAAAACCAATCAAAGGACCGTTTTATCTTTTAATCCAAGAGGTCACACAAACACTAGTTTTTCTTGACCCTGACACAAGTATCCTTATTTCCAGGGCAACGTTTGGGAGCAAGTGTTGCGCATTCCATTCATTCTGGAGATGATCAGTGCCGTTCCTTTTGTGATCACTGTGAGTAAAAATGAGCCAATGGGATTGTAATGGACATGGATCAATTGTTGTTATTATATTATTATATATGTTTTTTTACATTTTAAATTATTTTATTTTGTTTCTGACATTATTATTATTAGTAGTATTAGTAGTAGTAGTAGTAGTAGTAGTAGTAGTATTTTACTAATAATTAAACAATATTTAGCTTCTGACATTATTATTATTTTAATTGTATTTTTTAGTATGACTACAAGTCAGTATAGACCTGCATTTTTAACATTATTTACATAACTGTGGTTATGATTGAATAATCCAGGCTGAATCAGTGAGGAAGTGAGTTGTATGACTGATTCAGTTTATGATTCAGATTAAGGACTCCTGTTTGAATAATCTGATTGGTTCTGCTGATTCAGCCCAATCTCATGAAAGTGCATATCTATAGCACAAATTGTATTTAGTTTGAGTGTTTGCGTGCATATGATACACAGTTTTCATGTGCATATGATACACACTTTATGGCGTGTAATACGTACATACCGACACCACTAATCCTACCCAAGGGCTTTACAGTGTGTATCATATGCACGCAAAAATTAGTTTAAGTATAAATTGCATGATAAATACAATTCGTGCTACTCATTTCATGAGATCGTGTTGGCTGATTTATTAAAAAAGAATCACACCAATTGAGTGGTGGATTTGTGAATTGAACTGCACATTATGCTGTATATTTATAGTTGCTTGCAGTCAGTGAGTTATCATTTACAAATGGTCAGAAATAACTAATATACACTGAACAAAATTATAAACGCAAAACCTTTTTTGTCCCCATTTTTCATGAGCTGAACTCAAAGACTTTTTACACAAAAGGCCTATTTCTCTCCAATATTGTTCACAAATCTGTCTAAATCTGTGTTAGTGAGCACTTCTCCTTTGCTGAGATAATCCATCCACCTCACAGGTGTGGCATATCAAGATGCTGATTAGACAGCATGATTATTGCACAGGTGTGCCTTTGGCTGGCCACAATAAAATGCAAAAACAAAAGTACTGCGTTTATAATTTTGTTCAGTGTATATATATTTTTGCCATGGAGCTAAAAATGTATCAGTGGCGCAGCAGTGCTCCTGATTAGCGGTGCTAGAAACTCTGTATTGTGTGTTATAGCTGTATCACAAAACTCTTTGAATTTAATTTAATTTTTTTTTTAAGTATTTTTTTTTTTTCCAAACAGGTGATTTTGCCCTCCCTCAGAAACTTGTTCATTCCTGTTTTCCTCAACTGCTGGCTGGCCAAACACGCTCTTGAGAACATGATTGTAAGAAATGAAGCCAATCTTCTGTCCTTTCTTCAAGTGAAATTGTGTCTGTGTGGATCCACTTTCATCATAAAGCTCTTATTTTCTTCTCCATCTCTATCTTACTTCCACCGCATGTCTTATTTTCCTGATTGTTTCTGTCCTCTGCTGTTGAAAGCTTGCTTGTTATCAAATTTGCCAGTTTTTTTATTTATCATAAGTACAAGCACAATAGCACTATATGTTATTAAACGTCTCTCTGTCTCTCATCTCTGCCTTCTTTTAACTCTCTGTTTCTGTCTTACTTCATGTTGTTTTCAGAATGACCTGCACAGAGCGATTCAACGCACACACTCTGCCATGTTCAACCAGGTGCTCATCCTCATCAGCACCCTACTCTGCCTCATCTTCACCTGGTGAGAGAAAAACACAAACAGGGTCTGAAATTATTAATTTATTGCTAAGATTTTTTTTGTTTGACTTTACAATAAATCAGTGGGAAAGCAGAACACTAAATTGAGCTTTTGGTACAAGAAATGTGTCCGTGGACTACAAAATGTAGAATAAGGCCCTTTTACACTGCAGAATAGGATCTGTGGCTGTACATGTGTGACTGGTCAGGATTTGACAGGATGCTGTTTCCAAAGTGCTGGTTAATTAAACGTGTGTGTGTGTGTGTGTGTGTGTGTGTGTGTGTGTGTGTGTGTGTGTGTGTGTGTGTGTGTGTGTGTGTGTGTGTGTGTGTGTGTGTGTGTGTGTGTGTGTGTGTGTGTGTGTGTGTGTGTGTGTGTGTGTGTGTGTGTGTGTGTGTGTGTGTGTGTGTGTGTGTGTGTGTGTGTGTTCTCTTGTTCTGTGAGGTAAGTAGCAGGGATGTGCTGAATGTACAGGGTAACAGTGCATTTGTAAAACCGAAGGGAGAGAATTGAATGACCTTTTCACCGCTGACAGCTGCGTGTTGACTGAGCAAACACACACACATGGCACACACACCAGCGGTACTGAAAGATAACCCACACATGGGCACACAAACAGGGCTCACATCATGTTGTCTTACGTGTGGCTCACCACACAGTTTTGGCTCAGTTTATCACAGTTTGCTCCAAACTATCCTGTGATGATTTAAATACTCTGGCTTTTCCATACACATGCAAATGCCTGCAAACCTGTTCACCTGAAAAGCCTATCAAAGAATAGTTTATTCAGAGATCAGAGCTTCACCACCATGTCCAATCCCATATTTCATGGGAACACAAGTTAAAAATCTTTGCACAGCTCTTTTCCATACAGCAGTTCATAGTGCTTTAAAAGAACATCAGAGAGGTTTGGAACAAGTAAAGAGTAAAGTAAAGAATGATAGACACTTAATTTTTGGGTGAACTATGTATTTAAATTCATATTAGAGCTGTTCTTACACCGTTTTCTCTTTCTTTTCCAGTATTTGTGGGATTCAGCACTTGGAACGAGCAGGGAACAACCTGACGCTCTTTGACTCTCTGTATTTCTGTGTTGTCACCTTCTCTACGGTGGGCTTTGGTGATGTTACACCCCAGATCTGGCCCTCTCAGCTTCTGGTGGTCATCATGATCTGTGTGGCTCTTATAGTTCTACCAATACAGGTCAATAAAATACACGCTCTGACCATTCCAACTCATCCTTTTAATCATATAGACTGTATATAGTTCCATCATGAAACTCTAGAATGGCGCAGGCTAGTTCATTACATGCAATCTTCTAGCAATCAGATCATTACCGCATGACACAAGTTGATTAGCTGCTGGTCCTACAGCCAATGAGATTGCTTGCTCAACGTGTAAAAAAAGGTCTGGTTAAAGGGTTAGTTCACCCAAAAATGAAAATTAGCCCATGATTTACTCACCCTCAAGCCTAGGTGTATATGACATTCTTCTTTCAGACGAACACAATCAGAGTTATGATCAAAAAATGTCCTGGCTAATCCAAGCTTTATAATGGCAGTGACTTTTGCTCTGTTTTTGAAGTCCATAAAAGTGCATCTATCCATCATAAAACTGCTCCACACGGCTCTAGGGGGTAAAAAAGGCCTTCTGAAATGAATCGATGCGTTTGTGTGAGAAAAATTTCCATATTTAAATCCCTTTCAGTTCCTCTGAAACCCTCCACCTCCAAATTACACTATTAGATTTTCAATTGTGCTGATATTCAGGACAAAAAGCATTATTGCTTGTGTGATATAATAAATATTAAATGTTCATAAAGGGGCATGTTTGCACCCAGCACCCAAATCTCAAATTGTGGGGCTATTTATTCATTTGGGTTCATTTTTTTTTTGCCCCAAGCCCCCCTTTAATTTCTTGTCACTGTCACATGTTTACTGATTGTTCCAAAAGCTGTAGCTGATATGATCGATAAGTCATGGCAACATGTTTTTTTTTCAATACTTTAACTTAACCATTTCAGTTAAATAATTAAATAATGTAACAATTGGAACGTCTCGGTTACGTATGTAACCCTCGTTCCCTGAGGAGGGAACGGAGATGTAACGTCAGTGACTGACGAATGGGGTTTTGCTTAAAAGCCTATCAACTTTGAGCTCTAGAAAACGCCCAATGGCAGTGCCAATGCCATGGGCATGCAGAATTTGCATAGCGGACTCCGCCCCACCGTGTGGGTATATAAGGAAGTATGCTGGCAATGTCGCATTATGTTACTTGATGAGGAGCCAAGCCTGAACTCCCGGCCATTCCAGTGGTACAGCAGATGTGGCAGAGGGACGTTATGTCTCCGTTCCCTCCTCAGGGAACGAGGGTTACATACGTAACTGAGACGTTCCCTTTTGTTCAGTCACTCCGAGTAATGTCAGTGACTGACGAATGGGGTCCCAATATAATCACACCACTCGGCTGTCTTCCAGTGTCCTGCATAAGTGCGAGTGCCCTGTCATAAGACTAGTACGGACAAAGGGCTCCCACTTAGCACAGGAATACCAAGGTACACTGGGAGGCATATTCCAGGTGGAAGTATGCGCCAGAATGCCTACCTGTAGAAAGGACTTAGAGTGTACACATATGACCCGCTGAAGGCTGCATACAGGGAACTCTGGGGAACCAGCCGAAGGTGGATTTTTAACCCCAGGGTGGCAAGGGCTTGCCAAGGGAAAGACACCTGCTCAAGGAGGCTTACGGTGGAAATACACGTGTGGGGGTCGCCCGGAGGGAAACCATGCACACGGAGGCACCTGGCCTGACACGAGGGTCTGGGCTCGGAGAGGGCAGACTTACTGGTCGTAAACAGTGCTGGAGGAGCTCAGGGCTTCCGGGAAGCTCATCTGAGAAGAAAATCGCACGTATCCAGTCCGTGGAGTGGAATGGCCAGCAAGCGAAGACACCTGAGCATAGTCCATTACCGGCCACTAGTAGAGGCAAGTACATAGTTGGACACAGGCTCCACTCAGAGATTGTACAATCTGGCGAATGTATTCGGTGTCGCCCAGCCTGCAGCTCTGCAGATGTCTGTTAGCGAGGTGCCATTAAAGCCCAAGAGGAGGCCACACTCCGAGTGGAGTGTGCCCTGACCCCAAGGGGGCATGGACGACCCTGCTGCTGGTATGCCAAAACAATGGTGTCCACTATCCAGTGAGACAGCCTTTGCTTTGAGAGAGCCTTTCCCTTCAGCTTCCCACCATAACAGACAAAGAGCTGGTCTGAGGTCAAGTCAAGTCAACTTTATTTATATAGCGCTTTTAACAATGCAGATTGTTCCAAAGCAGCTTTACAGTGTTAAACAGGAAAATAATGCAGCATAATTTTATGAAGCTGTATAGTCATTTGATGTCATCAGTTTAAATTTCCATACGGTGACAGTGTGGGCTTTAGATCAATAATTAGATCAGTAATATATGGTTCATTATTATATGGTTCATTTAGTTTATTAATTCGATTTATTTCGATGTTTAGTTGAAAAATTTTAGTGAGGTCCTGAAACACTGCATACTGTCTACGTAAGCACGGAGGGCGCGTACTGGACAGAGCAGTGCCAAGGCTGGGTCTGCCCCCTCCAAGGGCAGCACTTGCAGGTTCACCACCTGGTCTCTGAACGGAGTGGTGGGAACCTTGGGCACATATCCGGGCCAGGGTCTCATGATCGTGAGAGTTCACCGGCCCGAACTCCAGGCACGCTTCGTCAACCAAAAATGCCTGCAGGTCACCTACGCTCTTGACAGAGGCCAAAGCGGTCAGGTCAGCGGTCTTCATTGACCATTGACATTGACTGACCACAAAGGAACGCTCAAAGGGAGGCCTCTGCAGAGCATCTAAGACTACTGTGAGGTCCCAAGAGGGCACGAGGGGAGCACAAGGAGGATTCAGTCTCCTCGCTCCCCTCAGGAACCTGATGACCAGGTCGTGCTGACTTACCTTTTTGTTCTCCAAGAGGTCGTGGTGGGCAGATATTGCGGCCACATATACTTTAAGGGTGGAAGGAGGGTTTAAGGGTCCATCCAGGAGCCACACGTGGAGGTTCCAGAGATTGGGACGCGGGTGCCATAGGGTGCCCCGTCTCTGAGAGAGGAGGTCCTTCCTCAGAGGAATAGGCCAGGGAGGGGCTGTCGCAAAGAGTAAGAGTTCGGGGAACCAGGTTCGGCCGTGCCAATACGGGGCGACCAGAAGGACCTGCTCCTTGTCCTCCCTGATCTTGCACAATAGCTGTGCGAAAAGGCTCACTGGGGGAAACGCATACTTGCGTAGGCCCTGCGGCCAGCTGTGCACCAGTGCATCCGTGCCAAGCGTGCCCTCGGTCAGGGAATAAAACAGGCTGCAGTGGGAAGAGTCGTGGGAGGCAAACTGATCTACCTGTGCATCGCCAAACTGTTCCCAAATCAGCTGGACCGTCTGGGGATGGAGTCTCCATTCTCCAGGAAGTGGCTGAAACTGAGAGCTCGTCGGGTGCACGGTTCAGATATTGACAGTGGCCGTGTTGTCTGTCCTGACTAGTACATGTTGACCCTTCAGCAACGTCCGGAAACGGTGCAGAGCGAACCGTACTGCCAGCAACTCGAGGCAATTGACATGCAGGAGGCACATGGCACCCCAGCCCGTGGTAGAGGCATCTGTTGATACAACAACATGCCTGGAAACTCGTTCTAAGGCACACCGGCCCGTAGAAAACTAGGTTTGACCACGAGGTGAGGGTCTGCAGGCAGGCCCTAGTCACTTGGACCCGGAGCGTGCCCGACCGCCATGCCCATCTCGGGATTCGATCGTGAAGCCAGTGCTGAAGCGGTCTCATATGAAGCAATCCGAGCGGCGTTACTGCGGCTGCAGATGCCATATGCCCCAGGAGCCTCTGAAATAGTTTCAGTGGGACCGCACTCTTGCTGTCGATTTGACGGAGGCAAATCAGCAATGACTGCGCGCGCACGCTCAAAAGCTGCGCGTACATGGCGACTGAGTCGATGTCCATACCGAGAAAAGAGATCCTCTGCGCTGGGCAGAGTTTGCCCTTCTCCCAGTTGACCCGAAGGCCCAGACGGGCTAAGTGTTGGAGTACTAAATCTGTGTTCGCACACCTGTGCTCGAGAGTTACCAAGGATGAGCCAGTCGTCGAGGTAGTTCAGGATTCTTGCCTGAGTGGCGCAAGGGCTGCCTCGACAACCTTCGTGAAGACGTGAGGGGACAGAGATAGCCCGAATGGGAGGACCGCATACTGATATGCCCGCCCCTCGAAAGCAAACCGCAGGAACGGTCTGCGTCGAGGTAGGATGGAGACACGCATTCGAAAAGGCGTTTTGCTGTCAACATCCTGAACGGAAGCCTGTGAAGGGATCGGTTCAGGACGCGCAGGTCCAGGATTGGCCGTAACCCACCAGTTTTCTTGGGTACAATGAAGTAGGGGCTGGAGATGCTGGACTTCATCTCGGCTGGAGGGACAGGCTCGATCGCACCCTTCGCCAGTAGGGTGGCAACCTTTGCGCGCATGACAGGGGCGTTGGCCCCCACCATGGTGTGACGGACTCCCCAAAAGCGGGGAGGAGCCTGCGCAAACTGAATCGCGTAGCCGAGCCTGATGGTCCTCGCGACCCAGCGGGACAGACCTGGAAGCTGAAGCCAGGCTCCCAGAAACTGCTCCAGCGGGGTCATCCGGACTACAGGCGTACCCTGGGTGGGGCAGCGAGGCAGCGTTACTGGCCCAGATGTGGGAGGCATAGCGCCCCGGTGTGGGGGCACGGTTAACAGCTGTGTCCTGACAGAGGAGACCAGGGAAGGACGCACGTTCCACTGGGGTCTGCTCTGAGAGGAGGCTGGCGACAGAGAGGGATGCGAGTGACGGGGCCCGGGGGCAGTGCACACTGTCATCACCGATCTCTGTGTGCTCAGGGATGGGGGTGTCAGTTCTTTCTTTAACCACATTAGGGTGCTGCTGACCCGGGGGCCAGCAGCGGAACGAAGGATTCTCCCCCGGCCCTCCACCGGGGGAAGGAGTAGCCCTGCTGCCATCTCCTGGAAAGAACTGCCCATCCCTGAGCTGTCCGTGTCAGGAGCGCCGCTTAGCCTGGTGTTTCTTTGCGGGCTGCGGGGCTGGAGCGGACTTGGATGCCTTCCTGCAGTTTCTCCCTGGGAGAGGGAACCGTGGGAGGGCGGCCTCTGCGGCCTCTGCTTCTGGGCGGCTGAGAACTGTTGGGCGAAGCTCTCAACCGTGCCGCCGAATAGCCCAGGATATGGGAACGGCGAGGAACCGGGTCCGCTCGCTGTCACGCATATCGGCCAGGTTGAGCCAAATGGTGTCTTTCCTGGACCACTGCTGTGGACATTACCTGGCCCAGGGACGTGCGGTCATCTTCGTTGCCCGGAGAGCGAGGTCGGTGGCGGCACGCAACTCATCTCTGAGTCCTGGGTCAGCTCCACCCTAATGCATGTCACACAGCAACTTGGCCTGGTAGGCCTTAAGAGTTGACATGGCATGCAAAGAAGCGGCAGCCTGCCCCGCAGCTCTGTAGGTTTTCGCCACCAAGTTTGATGTGAACCTACAGGCCTTGGAGGGGTGCTTTGGGTCACAGCGCCAGGTCGAAGCACTCTGAGAACACAGTTACATCACAACAGAGCGTTCGACTGGGGGACCCCAGTGTACCCTTTGGCCGTTTGGCCGCCGCCCCATCAAGGGCGGAGGAGGCCGCCGAATGGTCACGGGAAGACAACGGGGTCTTCCAGGACCGCGCAAGCTCCTCATGCACTTCCGGGAAGAAAGGAATTGGAGGGGTGGCTGCCCGGGAAAGCATGGCTGTCAATTCTGGGTCCGACTCGGGCAATGCTGAACCACCCGGAGGCGGCAGCACAGCCGAATCATCATCCTCAGATGACTCCAGCCCACCTTTGAATGCAGCGATTGACATCTCCTCGTCCTCCCCGGCACCAAACGAGACAGTCGGGACAGCAGGAGCTGGCCCCGATGTACTCGCCTGAGTGCACAGCCGAGCGGTGTATGAGAGGGGGGTGTGGGCCGAGGCATGAGCGTTGGAGCTTTATTCCACACAGTCACCCTCAGGTCACCCTGGCCACCAGCCAAAGTGCCGCCTCTCGTGGAGACCGCAGATTGGGGTGTGGCAGAGGGGATTCTCGCTCCGGCAACCGCACAGAGTTCATAGAGTCTCGACCGTAACACTGAGATGGCCATGTTCCCGCAGTGGGAACATGAGGCATCCACAAGCGCTGCCTGGGTGTGCTGAAAGCCCAAACACGTCAGACAGTAATTGTGCCCATCGGAAGGCGAAAGAGATCGACCGCACCCAGAAGCACATGGGCGAGACATCCTGAAAAGGACGTGCCACGTGTGAGCTCTTTTGTGAGAGGAAACCTTGCAGTCGATGCCGAAGCGCCCAGGGAAACGCACACCAGCTGGATACAGATCACTGCACAGATCAGCAGGCAGGAAGAATGTGATCGCTGGAACGCGCTGTCACACCAACACCGACTGGAAGGCTGCTCGTCTCGAAGAAGCTGACAGAGTCTCAGAAGGCTTTGGGGAGTGAAGAGGTAGGTACTCTCGGCTCCGAAGCAGAAACATAATGCGACATTGCCAGTGTACTTCCTTATATACCCACGCGGTGGGGCGGAGTCCGCTATGCAAATTCTGCATGTCCATGGCATTGGCACTGCCATTGGCCGTTTTCTAGATCTCGAAGTTGATAGGCTTCAAAGCGAAACCCCATTCCTTGGTCACTGACGTTACTCAGAGTGACTGAACGAAAGGGAACTTAATTTTTTAGGCTTCAACTAGAAAATATTTTTAAAAATGAGTTGAAATTACTTGTACGTTCAATATGATTATACTTAAAAACTAAAGTTAATTTGCTCCATTAAAATTAAGTTAAATTAGGTGGAAATTTGTTACAGTTTTGACAATTTATAAATAAAAATATTCAAAAAGATGAATAGAAGATTTCAGAAGATCACACTTAACAATCATAGTAGCCGTAGTAATAGTAATATTTAACTTATGTTAACATATCTGTTCCACTTGATATTCACATAAAGCTAATTCTTATGAAGAACTTTTAGTGAATTAGAGTGAATTTGAATACAATTTTGTGAAATAGTGTGGAACATTCACAGTGAATCTAGTGAATGGAAGGGATTATTTCATCTTGACTTCGCTCAGTTTCCCTTAACAGTAGTTCTGCATTGGTCTTTCATACACAACCAATATGATTTCAAAAAGGTTTTCCGCTTTTACTTTCAACTGTCAGACATTTTATGCAAATAGTGTGTGGTTATGATGACAAAAGCACTGAGCCGAATCACTTTTGTGTTTAGGGCCCCGTGAGACGCGACACAGCTGGTGGTTTTCACAGTCTGACACACACAAGCTCTTCCATGTACACAGTGCTTTTAATGAAACACATTTCATATCCCATTTCAACATATACCTTGTATTGATGACACACACTCACCTAAACAAGTTTCATGCACACACGCTCACTCACAAGCACAAGCCTCCCATGGGGCTGAGGAGAGAATGAGATGAGAGGGGGCTTGTCTTTCATGTGTGATGTGAGGGCTTCCCTGCCAGCTTCCTCTTCGGGAGGCTGCTATGTTTCCGTCACACAGGAAATGGCACTGACTCCAGCGAGGCCCTCCTACTCTTTTCATCTACAAATACCAGCTGACATTTACTTCTGCCCCCCACACGCAGCTGGTGCGCGAGCATTATGGCCGAGCCTGTGTTTGTTTCTGGCCTGACAGGGGAAATCTCCGGCATGGCTCACGGCCCGCAGAGAATCATCCTACCGCACAGACTGACAGCAGCCGCCATGTCCCATCGCTCCCTGTGCACACATCTCAATTAGGTTTTTTTTTCTTCGTAGCTTTTGTATTGCAATTAAACAGTGCTAAATCTCAATTCCCAAATACCCTTTGCCTGAAAGCCATTGAATAGCAGACAGTACCTACGACTACCAATAAAACACCTCAAATCTTTGCTGAGAATCCCTTTATGTACTCAATACCGGGAGCAAAGCACTTCTGTCAGACATTTACACCCGCTATTAAACATGCGTCTTTTATACAGGAACATATAAAAGATCCTCACTGCCAATATCACCCACACAATCCACAACAGCAGCCATCTCTTTATAGATAGATGATCCAAAAACATGGTCAAAAACAGAAACAGTTTCTATGCAAACAATCCACAGCAATATTCAAGACTAGTCAAAACTACACATTTAACCCTTTAACACATTTGTGTAATGCATGTGTGTAACATATTTTGAATAAGTGTAATTCACCTTTATTCCTCAAGGTGGCAATGTCTGATACACAATGATGAAGTGACGTTTCTGTCACAGGGTGTTTTGGTGATAGTTCATGTTCATTGTTCTTGGTTCTGTTTTGGTTATCATGTTCATGGTTATGTTTGAGTTTGTCATGTTCACAGTCTTGTCATGCACTTCCTGGTCTTGTCATGTGACTCCCATGCCCTCATGTGATCTTGTGTCTTGTCCTGTCATTGGTTCATTGTTTAATCACTGTTCACAGGTGTCACTTGTCTTGTCATTAGTGTGTGTATTTAAGCCCTCATGTTTGCCATGTGTCTTTGTCTGATATTGATTGTTGTAACCTGCTGTTGTTGAGTTTTTGTTTAGCCATGCCATGACTTTGTTTTATGTTTTGCCAAGTTAAGCCAAGTCTTTGTTTTAAGTTCCGTTTATTATAAATAAAGAACTGCACATGGGTTCAGCAACTTGCCTCCAGTGGACTGTGTTACAGTTTCACTCATAGTTACCGCAGGCAGAAAACAAAAGCATAGGAAGAATCATCAGCAAAACTTGAAACTTCTCAGACATTTACTGCAGAGCAAGAACTGAACACAAATATTACTGTCACTGTCACTTGAGGCTGGATCTGGTGAAGAAGCTGTTGAAGATGTTGAAAATGATAGTTTTGAGATTGTGTTTGAGATAGTGAATATGAGGCAGATGCTGAATGTACTGGGAAATGAGCTCTGATAAGGACAGTAATGGTGGCATAAAACATCTGCTCAAAATGAACCCTTACAAGCTCCAAAAGAAAACAAAATATGCTTTATTTTATTCTTCTGTAATTGTAACTCTAATATCAGGAGAGCTTTATATTATTGCGACAGCTAGAGATATAGATCCGGGTCGCTGAAGACCTGAATATGTAACAATGATTGGTGAATTAGTTGTGCATTTAGGGGTTAAAACACTTGCATAAAATCCACATCACACCCATCTTTTCTCTTTCCTCAATATTCCTTTATATAGTTACCTTAGATTCTGATAACCTGATGTGTAGTCTGATGCCTCTTTGTAAAACTGTCCAAATGATGCCTCGTTCATTGTAATTTCCCATAGTTTGAGCAGTTGGCTTTCTTGTGGATGGAGCGACAGAAGTCTGGAGGGAACTACAGCCGCTATCGCGCCCAGACTGAGAAGCATGTGGTGTTGTGTGTCAGCTGTCTCAAGATAGACCTACTCATGGACTTTCTCAACGAGTTCTTCGCACACCCCAGACTCCAGGTGAGTATGTGTGTGCATATGTTTACATGTAAATGTGGGTACGCTCATGTTAATTTGAGCTCAGACAGCCTGCTGTGCGCCGCTAATCCTCTTCTGTAGCGCTGGAAGCTGAGGTTCTTGTACTAGGATTAACTGAACATCAATTTAATTTAACCAAGCTATTTATGTGTTCGATACGGGTTGCATTGGCTTGCAGTGTCTCTGTGACCCCATTTTCCTCTAACTTGCGCTCATCATGTCCAGGATTACTATGTGGTCATCTTATGTCCTGCTGAAATGGATGTCCAGGTGCGGAGAGTACTCCATATCCCGCTATGGGCTCAGAGGGTCATCTATCTGCAGGGATCGGCTCTCAAAGACCAGGACCTAATGAGGGCAAAGTAAGCCTGCTGAGTACATATATAAACAGTACTAATCACCTGAAGACACTCCTTGTTAAAGAAAAGTGTGCTTAAATGTATTGAATGTGCACTTGTGGTATACTTAAAATCTTGTCAATGAAAATCAATTAAATGAAAGGTCACATAAGTGTACTTAAAAAGAAAGTACACTTTCATGGCGGTTTCTAGTCGTTTGTCATGCATGCTTTAAAGAAATACTTATTTTGATTTGTTGAATAACATACTAAAGTACATGTAAAGTACTTGATTATAATTTAAACTGTAGTGTGTTATTTGATATTACATTAAACTTAATTTATTTTAAATTTACTAAATTGCATTTCATAAAATGTGTCATTAAAAATATATTTAAATACATGGCATACAGTACAAGACATTGTAGTATATGGTAACACTTTATTTTACAGTGTCCTTGTTACACGTTACATGTAGTTACTATAGTAATAACTATAAATTATGCATGATTGCATTGCAACAAACCCTAAACCTAACCCTATAGCTAGTAGGTAGTTATTATACTCAGTACTTAAAGGGTTAGTTCATATAACAGCATATAAATAAAAAAATCGACCCAGGACGAGCTATAGGACAGTGAAGGTTTGGGGGTGTTGATGGACTCAACCTAATCCATCTGTTCATCTGATCTGATCATCGCTCTGAATCTGATCTGGATGTAGTCTTTGATAGAAACATGTTTTTCTCAGCTTTTTGCTCGAAATGTTGCTTTTTTATGAAACTTACCCACATTCAAGTGTTGATAAAAAAAGAATGCATTTATCTAGAATAAAACGTGTGTGTGTGTGTGTGTGTGTGTGTGTGTGTGTGTGTGTGTGTGTGTGTGTGTGTGTGTGTGTGTGTGTGTGTGTGTGTGTGTGTGTGTGTGTGTGTGTGTGTGTGTGTGTGTGTGTGTGTGTGTGTGTGTGTGTGTGTGTGTGTGTGTGTGTGTGTGTGTGTGTGTGTGTGTGTGTGTGTGTGTGTGTGTGTGTGTGTGTGTGTGTGTGTGTGTGTGTGTGTGTGTGTGTGTGTGTGTTAAAGCACAGGCTCTGTTCTTTCTTTTGATATTGTATCCATACAACAAAATATTCTGGGGGCCATGACAATTTTGTGAAAATGATCAAAAATGCCGACAGTGGCTGGCAACTTTTTAAACAAACACTGGCAGGGAAAGAGTTAAATGTATAATTAGACTGTAACAAGAACACCTTCAAATAAAGTGTAACCCATTATATTTTAGTTTAGCATAAATGCTTGTCAGTATACATTAGCCAGTACACAATAAGACAATAATGAGACGATAGAAGTAATTATGATATTACATATAAAGCTGTACATAAGTCCTACTTAACTGGGTCAAAAAACGCTCTAAAGTTCAGCTAATTGCATTTAATATAAGTGTAAGTGTGCTTTTAAAGTATATTATTTCCATAATTAGTACTTTAAGTATGCTAAAGTGTACTTGTTTTTCACAAGGAGCTTCATGACCTACTATGCCTCAAGCCTTTATAAATATTCCATTTCATTATGTCGTAATCAATAAAGTTTACTTATTTTCTTACTTCCTACAGCAGTCACTGCAATGTTGACTAGAGGCTTTAAAAGTAGTGTGTAGCTCATATGAATGTTAATGCATTTGAGTAAAAAACAGGTATTACTAAATATTTCTTACAAATCACACTCTATTTGGTGCCTGATTTGAAATTATGAAAAATTGTTGTGTGTGGTGTTTAGTACTAATCATGAAAATATGTATCTCATTTATAATCACATTATATTATCGAAGCTAAAATGGTCAAACATTTCTCTTTCTTTATGTTTTCAGTTAGTCTCGAGTAGCAAGCTAACAGCTTAGCTTAGCACTTTTACTTCTGGTAAGAAAAGCTTTTTTGATGAACTAGAACTCAGATTTACCATTAATTTTTGAGGGACGAGTTGAAGTTATTTTTGTGGTGAACAGAAGCATGCCACAGATGTCAGATGAACACTTTTGGAAATATTAGATTTTCTCAGGTTTTTCTCTTCTGTTCACTCTATCTCTCTTTGTCTCCCTCCTTTTCCCCCTGTTATGGAACCCTGTTTCTCTGGTCTCTTGTATCCTCTTCATCGTGATTGGCTGCAGGATGGACGATGCCGAGGCCTGCTTTATCCTCAGCAACCGGTTTGAAGTGGACCGTTTTGCCGCTGTACGTTCCCCTCCAGCTCAATTTTCTTCTTCTCTACCCTCTCATTTCTGTCCGAAAAACGGCAGATTCAAACATCCCTTGTATTAGCTTGTTTCTCTTTCACTCTTTCTCATTCTCCTCACATTTTGACAGTTCAGCATGAAATGATTTAACTCGTTAACTCATTTGTCCCTTTGTATTTATACCCTATGTTCTCGTTTGTGTATGTTGTGTGTAGTTTGGATATCTCCCTATTCTCCGGAGTGTTGTCATTAAAAGACTGTTATTTTGAATAGCCTTCATCTTTGTGCTGTTTACACACGCTACCCATTACAGAATGTGGTGAAAAATGTACTTAATAATGTGAAAATAATGTTACATTGCAAAAAAAACAAAGTAATAGTCCTAAAAATAGGCTTTATTTTAATAATGCAAAATATAATTTCCAGATATATATTTTTTTCTTCAAATGAGACCAGTACAGGTTTTAATGAGATTCGCCTAGTTGTCAGGCACTTTAGATGTTAATTTCGCTGTAAAGAGGGTAATGGCTGGTACATAAGAGCAGACACTAGGACTAATGGTATACTTCTGTTCATATGCCTCTTTTTCTCTCTGCTTTTTTTTTTTTTCGCAGGACCATCAGACCATTCTTAGAGCCTGGGCCGTGAAGGACTTTGCCCCAAACTGCCCTCTCTATGTGCAGATCCTCAAACCTGAGAATAAGTTCCACATCAAGTTCGCAGGTCAGCAAAATGCGTTTCTCTCAGGGATGCAGGTGTGGAGAGTGGAAGAGAGTGTGATATTTGATGCACTTCGTTCATGTGTGAGTGTGCTGAGAAGCAAGCGATCAGCCAATCTCCTTCCCTGTGAAGCTGTGTCCTTCAACATTCAACCCACTTCATATGCCTCTTCAGCTGCGCAAATCTGAATAATGCTTTTTACTTCCCCAGTCCACCCATTCCTCACAACATGCTATGCTGTGATGGATGGATTATGTGTGTGGAGGCCAGTATTATTAAGTGCAAAAGTGCAAATAGCCCGTCTTGTTGGCAGAGGCTGTTTATACTTACTCCACCCACCATTGTCTGATTGAGCCAGGCAAACTTACAAAAGAAATCCCACGGACAACAGAATCAATGGTGTGGAGAGTAAGGTGAGTGGCATTAGCCTTTGTCGAGACAAACTCGAGTTCGAAGCCGCCTTTTCCGAACAGGTTATTTTCCCTTTATCTATTGCATGTCAGCTCGGAAAGGGATTTATTTTAAATAAAATGAAGAAAATATGTAAATATCAAAAAGTGTAAATAAAGTGCCTAACATGCATTTAATAGTGGGAAAAAAAGTATTTAAAGGATTAGTTCACTTCAAAATGAAAATATACTGATAATTTTTTCAGCCCTAGAAAATAAATTGGTAACACTTTATTTTAAGGTTCCATAATAATGCATTAGTTAAGCATTAATTAAGGATTAACTTGTTCACAACTAAGCATTAGTTAAGAAAGAACACACTAGTAATTAATGATTAACTTTACATTTTAAGGGTCCGTAATTATGCATTAGTTAAACTAGTAATTAATGATTTGCTTGTTCACAATGATGCATTAGTTAAGCATGGACACAATAGTAATTAATGATTAACTTAACATTACAGTAAGGGCATATTAGCCATTATTTACAGCTTAATAAGTCATATATTATTTTTGTGTAGCGATGTAATTAGATTTCTGTGCCATTCTGTTAAGTTAACTGAATGTCTGGTTTTTGGCAGACCCAGTCCCTCTCATGTCCGGTCAAGCATACTTGTTGGGATGAGGAGTGTGATGAGAGTATGGAGTTGGCTACTTAAACCTCTAGGCTCTGTTTGCACAATGATTGTCACAAGCAACTGAACCGTCCGCCTTCACTTCAGTCTCAATTAACCGCTGAGGTTTGATTGTGCTGGAAAAGTGAAGAAAATGTGTGTGTGTGTGTGTGTGTGTGTGTGTGTGTGTGTGTGTGTGTGTGTGTGTGTGTGTGTGTGTGTGTGTGTGTGTGTGTGTGTGTGTCATTTTGGAGTGATTACCGGGAAATGATGGAGAATTTCACAGTGCAGCAGGATGTGAGGTGAGGCAGTGGTTAGAGATCCAGATTGCAGCTGCTTCAGTGAGCAGCAAATAAAAAATGCGAAGAAGGCGCATTGCTCTATTCTCTCACGTGAAGACTCACTTTCATACTGACCCATACAGACACATCAGCTGTGGTTGTGATGCTGAGGACATGACGGTCTGCTGGCGCTTGTTTTAGGGTCAATAAGAATGCGGAGGAGGAACAGACATGATGAGTCAGTGGTTGAGGCAGCTGAAGAGTCAGTGAGCTTTACCCAGAGATAACTGCAGATTACACAGTATCACACAATCTGTCAGTCGAACAAAGTCACTATAGAGTGCTGCCATCAAAGGAGAACGAAAAATTTGTTTGTTCACTAATTTATGTATCTGAAACTGAAGAATGGTGTCTCGCTTTCTTGCTGCCATGTCAGATAAAATAAATGTATGATGTACAAATAAAATGTATGATACATGAAAATCTACACGGTATATGATTCAGTGGGATTCTTCTTCAAAAAAATATATTTGTTTGTTTGTTTTTTTGTATAATGACATCTTGATTTGATACAAATGTTTCAATAATGTTCATGGCAGTTCATCCTTGTGAAAGTGCATTTTTGCATACTAAAAAGAGTACTTACAAAAATAACACTTTTATTTTAAGCTGTCCTTGTTACAGTGCAGCTATACATTTAAGTACTCAGTAATATTAATTACCTACATACACTTAAAGGGTTAGGGTGTGGTATAGGGTTAGCTGTATGTAATTATGCACATTTTATGGTAATTACTATAGTAAATACAAGAAACGTGTAAAACAAGGACACAAAAAAAAGTGTTATCCATATTTTAAGATAATATAGTTAAGTGCAAACTGAATGTAATGTTTTTGGGCACTTAATTACATTCAAATAATTTAAATTCAATTTTATAAAATTAGTTTAAATTTATATTAAATACAATTAGATGAACTTTAGACCAATATAAGTTGGACATAAATGTCACTTCTGTTGAAACCTGTATGTAATTTATTTAAAAATGTGTAATTACACATTTGTAATGATTAAGTTGTGCTTTAGTTATTTTAAAATGTATTAACTTAAAATGTAATATTGAATAACACACTACAGCTAAAATTATAGTCAAGTATTTTACAAGTGCTTTAGTATATTATTCAACACATCAAAGTAAGTGCACTTGTACTACAAAATAAGTGAAAATAAGTGTACTTTTCACATCAAAATAAGTGTACAAAATCGACAAAAAATTATTAAAACAGTATTTTAAATGTGCTTCAAAGTAAACTTTTAATTTGTGTTAAAAGAACACACCACTATTTTTGAAAATAGACGAGAGGGGGTTTAGCGAAAAATCTGCAGCTGGCAGCAGGAAGTTGCTGCCAATGGCAGCCAACTGTACCTGCCACTACACCCTTAAAAATAAAGGTGCCAGGAAGAACCAAAAAGGGGTTTTCACAGTGATTCCATAGAATAACCATTTTTGGTTCCCTGAAGAACCATTTTGTGAAAGGTTCTTTAAAGAACCACTTTTGTTCTAATCATTTTATAGTCTAAAGTATGGAAGCCCGTTTCTGCCACTAAGTAAAAAAAATAAGAGAGTAATTGCAACTTTTTATCTCAGAATTCTGACTTTATAACTCGCAATTGTGAGAGAAAAAGTCAGAATTCTGAGATAAAAAGTCACAATTACTCTTTTTATTTTTTTATTTAGTGGCGAAAACAGGCTTCCATACTATGGAACCTTTCTGCACTACAAAAAATATTTTGTGCAATGGAAAGGTTCTTTGGATATTAAAGGTTCTTTCAATACCATGGTACACTGGGAAGCAAATTCCAGGTGGAAAATATGCACCAAAATGCCTACCCGTAGGGAGGACTTAGAGAGTACACATATGACCCGCTGAGGGCTGCATATGGAGAACGTCTCGGTTACCGATGTAACCCTCGTTCCCTGAGGAGGGAACGGAGACGTACGTTAGTGACTAACGAATGGGGGTTTCACTTTGAAGCCTATCATCTTCGAGCATATAGAAAACGCCCAATGGCGTTCCAATGCCATGGGGCATGCGAATTTTGCATATGTAACTCCGCCTCACCGTGTGAGTATATAAGGAAGTACGTGGCAATATCGCATTATGTTACCTGCTTGAGGAGCCAAGACTGAACTCCCGCGTTCCAGGTAGCACAGCTGATGTGGCAACGGAACGTACGTCTCCGTTCCCTCCTCAGGGAACGAGGGTTACATCCGTAACCGAGACGTTCCCTTTCGTTCAGTCACTACGACGTACGTTAGTGACTAACGAATGGGGGTTCCAATATAATCCCCTGAAGTAAGCCCCTGAAGCTGAAGCCAGGCTCCAGGAACTGACCAACGGGGTCGCTCGAACCACAGACATACCCAGGGTGGGGCAGCGAGGAAGCGTTACCGGCCCGGACATGGGAGGCGTAGCGTCCCGGTGTGGGGGCACGGTTAACGGCTGCGTCCTGACAGAGGAGACCAGGGAAGGACGCACGTTCCACTGGGGTCTGCTCTGAGAGGCCCGGGGGGCGGCACACACTGCCATCACCGGTCTCTGTGATCTCAGAGATGAGACACCAGTTCTTTCCAAGTGCTGCCAGCCCATGGGCCAGCAGCAGAAGGATTTTCCCCCGGCCCTCCACCGGGGGAAGGAGAGGCCCTGCTACCATCCCCTGGAAAGAACTGGGACCCATCTCTGGGTTGTTCAGGCTGGGGAGCGGACTGGGCGACATCCTGCAACCACCTCCACGGCGCGGCCCGGAGAAGGCTGCTGCTGGGGCCGGCCGGGAGGAGGGAGGGCGCCCTCGGCGGCGAGCGGACTGAGGCGACTGAGCCGGCGGCTGGGGCAGCAGCCAGCCGCCGGGGCAGTTTGTGTTACAGCCTCAGTCTGCTCTGGGGCAGCCAAGAACCGTTGGGCGCAGTTCTCAGCCGCGCCGCCGAAGAGGCCAGCCTGGGATATGGGCGAGTTGAGGAGTCGGGCTCAGTCAACCCCCCCATATCACCAGGTAAATTCCCCCGGACCACAGCTGTGGACATCGCCCGACCGAGGGAGCGTGTGGCCACCTTCACCACCCAGAGGGCGGGATCAGTGGCGGCACGCAGCTCAAAAAAGAGCCCTGGGTCAGCTCCACCCTTGTGCATGTGCAAAGGGGCGGCGGCCTACTGGGGCCTACAAAAACCGATCGCGCAACCACAAGCACTCGCGACAGGGCGGATTTCCACACCAGCGCGAGGCTCACGGCTGCCCGAGATAACATGGCTGTCAACTCTAGGTCAGATCAGGTAGCGCTGACACACCCGGAGGCGGAGCACAACCTAATCGTCATCCCCAAAGGACTCTAGCCCACCTTGGGATGCGGCGATCGACATCTCGCTGCTATCTGGAGTGTGAACGAAACGAACGAGGCGTCAGAGACGGGCCGCTGTTTCAGTCCAGCACTCGCGGGAAGCGATGTGCGAGAGGGGGGCGTGGCCCGAGGAACATATCGTCGGGGTTCTTAATACCACAGCACCACCCTCAGGTCACCCTGGCCACCAGCCAAAGTACCACCTCTCTCAGAGACGGTAGTTGGGGTGTGGCAGAGGGGACTCTCTCTCCTCGCGGAGATCACTGAGTCTCGACCGCGACATCACGATGGTCACGTTCCCGCAGTGGGAACATGACACATCCACAATCACTGCCCGAATGTGCTGAAGCCCAAACATGTCGAGCAGTGAATGTGCCCATAGACAGCAACGGAGATCGATCGCACCCGGAAGTGCATGGGCGAACCGTCTTGAAAAAGGCGTGCCACGCGCAAGCTCTTTTTGTGAGAGGAAACCTCGCAGTCGATACCGAAGCGCCCAGGGAAATACACACCAGCTGTCTAGCAGACCACCGCGCAGATCAGCAGGCAGGAAGTATGCGATCACTGCTCGTCTCGAGGAGGCTGACAGAGTCTCAGAAGGCTTGTGAGGCGTGAAGAGGTAGGTACTCTTGGCTCCGAAAGCAGAAACATAATGAGATATTGCCACATACTTCCTTATATACTCACGCGGTGAGGCGGAGTTACGTATGCAAAATTTGCATGCCCCATGGCATTGGCACGCCATTGGGCGTTTTCTATATGCTCGAAGATGATAGGCTTCTAAGCGAAACCCCCATTCGTTTGTCACTAACGTACGTCGTAGTGACTGAACGAAAGGGAACTCTGGGGAACCAGCCGAAGGTGGATTTTTAACCCCAGGGTGGCAAGTGCTTGCCAAGGGAAAGACACCTGCTCAAGGAGGCTTACGGTGGAAATACATGTGTGGGGGTCGCCCGGAGGAGAACCATGCATACGGAGGCACTGGGCCGGAAAAGCATATTTGCACAGGCCCCGCGGCCAGCTGTGCACCAGTGCATCTGTGCCGAGAGTGCCCTCGGTCAGGGAATAGAACAGGCTGCAATGGGAAGAGTCGTGGGAAGCAAACAGATCTATCTGTGCGTCACCAAACTGTTCCCAAATCAGCTGAACCATCTGGGGGTGGAGTCTCCATTGTCAGGGGAGGGGCCAAGACTGTGAGAGCTCGTCAGCTCCATAAAACGAGATGGTGGGCGAGTTGAGACATACAGCGGGAGCGTAGACCGCCCTGGTGGTTGATGTACGCTACTGTGGCCGTGTTTTCTGACCGGACTAGTAGATGTTGACCCTTAAGCAACGCTTGGAAGCGGTGCATTGTGAACCGTACTGCCAACAACTCGAGGCAATTGACATGCAGGAGGCGCTGGTCCTGTCCAGGACCCCGCAGCAGCATGTCCATTGCACATGGCACCAGCCTGTGGTGGAGGCATCTGTTGACACAACAACATGCCTGGAAACTCGTTCTAAGGGCACAACTGCCCATAGAAAGCTGAGGTTCGACCACGGGGTGAGAGTCTGGAGGCAGGCCCGAGTCACTGGGACCCGGAGCGTGCCAGACTGCCATGCCCATCTCGGGACTCGATCGCGAAGCCAGTGCTGAAGCGGTCTCATATGAAGCAATCTGAGCGCCGTTACCACGGCTGCAGATGCCATAAGCCCCAGGAGCCTCTGAAATAACTTCAGTGGAACCGCCCTCTTGCTCTCTATTTGACGGAGGCAAGTCAGCAGTGACTGCACGCACTCGCTGGTAAGATGCGCACACAGAGTCGATATCCATATAGGCCATAAGGTGAACTAGGAAAAAGGGTTTAAAAAGTGATTTTTGTTCCCACACCTGGGCACTACTTTTTAAATGAATTGTTGCATAGACAACACCCTTTTGGACTTTATGTTAAAAGTTCTCCACAAAATATCCTGCAGTTTTTTTGTCACAATCCATAAATGTATATAATTGTGAATTGAAGAAAAAAAAGAAAAAGAAAAAATCTTATACTGCTGGTTTTGCTTGTATCTACTATATGTGCAACATGTTGAATTATTAATAAGAATTATGTTATTGAGAGTTATCGTTAAAATGACACTTGCAATATATATACTTATGTTTCATATCAGTCAGAGGTGGTTATCCCCTGTGGGCGGCATAGCGTCTTGGTGGTTTACCGAGCGCTTGCTTCTTGACAGTTAGGCAGAACGCATCACTATGCAGTTTTTCTATGCGTGGTGGCAGACATGTTGTGACACTGCTTGTAATATAGGCAGTAAGTGGCTGAGTGGGTGGCATAAATGAGTATGACTGTAGACTTGACTTCAGCACTACAAATAGCTTAATCGCACCTTAATGTTTGCATCACTGTAACAGAGGCTCACAGAGTGGTTTGTCTGAGGAGAAGAGCATTTCGTTCATATGCAGCCTGATTTCACATGGCTATTTCCGGGACTTCTGGGCCACTGTTTGTTTTGTGTGACTTTTGCTGCGTTAATTGATTTTCTTTTCCTTTCCATGGGCATGTTTGAAAATAGCAACCGGCCACTTTGCCTCTTTCAGTTCTGCACAGTGTTATGCGTAGCTATATCAACAGCCAGGTCATTCATAAACATAACCAGCATGCTGTTTTAATTAATGCTAATGGCAGAGAAGTGGCTCTGTTATTACCGTCTTGCTGGGGTTCACAGAATGAGTACAATCTCTCACTGCTACACTCCTCCAATGGGGACAAAGACAGCAGCTTTAGAGAAAAACGGAATCTAGAAACACAATTATGACAGTGCTCTAGCCTGCTGTGCTGTGTCCCCACTTCAGTCGAGGTCAGTGTGTGCTTTCTGAGGTTGCTGTAAATGAGGGAGTTAGTGGAGATGGAAGTGGTCGAAGAGAAAGGGCCTACATGAGGAGGAACCGAGGTCGTTAATTCGCCGTTTGATCTTTATGAGTGAATGCACATCTTCAAGTGCTGCCTCCAGTACTTCAGCCTGACATGGAGAATAATTTAAAGAACCAGACCTATTTAGTTATGCATTTATGAAATTACAATGACAAAAATAAAAAAGATACTGTTTAAATAATAACAGACAAAACCAAAAAGTACAAGCCTTATTCATTGTAATTGTAAGTTTACCTGCTTTGTATTGTTACAATGTCAGTAGTATATGTAAATGAGCTGTGTTTACTCTTTAGCTGTGTTACCTAGACTGAGAAATTTACATTTATTTGTCAGCAAATGTCTGCCGGATGATACAAAATGCAGCTTTCATGAAAACCTTTTGTATCTCTGCCCACATACAGTTGGATCAACAGAGGTTTATTAACAGAACCGTTATTGTAAGGTTGTATCACTGAAAATGTTATTGTACTATGTCTACTCTTTGAACAGCATTATGGTAAAAATTGAACACTATGGCAACAGCTTTCTTACCTGTACACAACTGAAATTTCTTTCAGTATCCTTTCTGTAAGTCAGTTTTGGGAGCCTCAAAAATGTATTCACAAATGGCATGTGGAATTTGCATGCCTGGTCCCGCTCCCAGACATACAGATATATAAGGCGGCCAACGTGCATCACACCTGTAGCGAATTAGCTCTGAGGGGAAATATGAATAATTATTCATAACTCATTATGATTATTCATTATGCTTCATTATGAATATTTGAATCAGTTGAATAGATTAACTTGATGTAGCTACATTAACATTACAATCTTAAAAAAGGGATATTTTTCATGGCCACAGAAAAATAATTATTTCTTTTAATTTATGTAAGCGCCTAGAGCGCATAACAAGATCAATCATTTAAGGGACAATTTGTTTGCAGGTAGGGAGTCAGGACCAAACAAAAAAATATATTGTGCACAAACTTTAATAACTAAATCACAGAACAAGACTAAAACTAACATGAAACATACATACACAAAACATACATGACATGAGGTTAGGTTAAAGTGGTTGGAGGGAAAAAGGGTAAGAACAGATGCAAGAAGTTATGCAGAGAGTCTAAACCTTGGGAAGAACCATCTTTGATTAACTCCTTTGTCTGAGCAAAGGAGTTTATCGTTTTACTAACTACACTGCGACTTGTATTTCTTAGTACATTACTTGCATTTGCCCTGGAAGGCATCCAGATATACGTCTTGATGGTTCTGTCCGATGGTTTTGCAGTTGCGATCGATTCCTTCCGTGATGAACGAAGGAACGACGGTGAACTTGCATTGTTGCTTTGACTCCATCGAGGTTGAGGAAGTTGCTCAAGCTGTGAGTTGGGTCTGCTGGCTAACATGTGTTAGACATGGATAGAGTGTTTGCGGCGATAGACCTGAAGGATAAATTATTTTATGCCTCGATCCTTCTTTGACACAGACCGTTTCTAGAGTTTTACTTTGAGGGACCGTTTTCCTTCCTTGTCCCTGTCTCCTCACATCTTCGCGAAAGTCGCAGAGGCTGCTCTTGACCCGCTAAGGGAGGTGGGCATTCACATTATCACTTATCTCAATGACGACTCAATTATCTCAATTGTCATGAAGATTAGCTAATATTATCTCACTCGTGAGAGTTGGTCTGCAAGCACAGAGACTTGGTCCTTGACCACCTAGCCTGTTTGGGACTTCGGGTTAACTAGGATAAGAGCACGCTCTGCCCAGTGCAGAGCATCACAGACTTGATCGCCATTACAGCATGTCTTTCTCAAGACTATACTCAGTCAATGCTGAATTGCTCAAAACATTTTCAGAGGCTCCTGGGTTATGGCATCCTCAGTCACGGTCACGCTGCTTGGGTTGATGCACTGCATGCTTCAGCATTGGCTTCAGGTTCAAGTTCCGAGATGGGCATGGCACAGCTGAACACATCAGGTGGTCATCATACCAATCTGTCGTCCCTTATTCAGCCCTTGGTCAGACATTGCATTCTACGGACAGGAGTTCCCCTAGAACAAGTGTCCAGGTGAGTTGCTGTCACAACAGACACTTCCAAGACACATGATACATGATGCAGGCATGCAGTCTCCTGAACATGTCTGGTGCCTGGACGGGACGAGGAGGAATTCAGTGGCCTATCACCAGTGGTGAATAGATACAATCACTCCGACAAGAGCCCCTTCTACTAAACTGCTGTATGCTCTGAACCGCCTTTTCACTAGACGGTGTTCTTCCTGTACGGAAAACCCACAGTTGAACCACAAAACCTGAAGAGTGTGATGCAGACATATGTAGAGCTGCGGACTAGGCTACACCCAACACCTCTGCATGGAAACAATTTAATCTCTAGTCTTAGGTAATAACAGGTAAAACTCAGAAAAACTGGTTGGGTGTAGGGCTTGCATTAGCGCCTTTCCTCTGTGATACTGTGCACTTTTTTTGGTCCATTTAGAGTTTCCCTAAATGGTTAACCCTGGGCCATCATTCTCCATCATTTAGCAAGCACTGTTCCCTCTACCCTCATCCCTCCTGCCACAACTCTGTGCAATCTGCTGAAATGGCAGCTCATCAGCACAAACCTAAAGTGTGTGGTACATGCCAACCCGGCATGCAAATTCCACATGCCAATTCCATTGGCTTTTTCTCAATATGTCAGAGGTGTTTGGGGCTCCAAAGAGTGACCCCTAGTATCGACATTTCAACAGGTTTTCATTCCCTCCATCAGGGAATGAGGGTTATACTAGTAACCAAGACGTTTCCCCACTTTGTTTGGCTTAAAACACTGTGTTCATGGTCATCCAGTTTAAACGTTTTTCAGATGTTCCATTGCGGTATTCTCTAATTGCGCTCTGTAGAACTGTTTGCAATATATACAACTGCATATTTATGCCACCCATTTAACCCTAATGAGTGAACGTTTATCAATGTTGGAAATGACAGTAACAAACAGTAAATACACTATATTGGCAAAAGTATTGGGACACCCCTTCAAATTATTGAATTCAGGTGTTCCAATCACTCCCATGGTCACAGGTGTATAAAATGAAGCACTAGACATGCCGATGCTTCTACAAACATTTGTGAAAGAATGGGTCGCTCTCAGGAGCTCAGTGAATTCAAGCGTGGTACTGTGATAGGGTGCCACCTGTGTAATAAGTCCATTCGTGAAATTTCCTCATTACTAAATATTCCACGGTCAACTGTTAGTGGTATTATAACAAAGTGGAAGCAATTGGAAACAACAGCAACTCAGCCACGAAGTGGAAGGCCATGTAAAATTACAGAGCGGGGTCAGCGCATGCAGAGGCGCAGAAGTCATTAACTTTCTGCAGAGTCAATAGCTACAGACCTCCAAACTTTGTGTGGCCTTCAGATTAGCTCAAGAACTGTGTGTAGAGAGCTTCATGGAATGGGTTTCCATGGCCGAGCAGCTGCATCCAAACCGTACATCAAGTTCAATGTAAAGCGTCAGATGAAATGGTGTAAAGTTCACTGGAATCTAGAGCAGTGGAGACGTGTTCTCTGGAGTGACCAATCACGCTTCTCTGTCTGGCAATCTGATGGATGAGTCTGGGTTTGGTGGTTGCCAGGAGAATGGTACTTGCCTGACTGCATCGTGCCAAGTGTAAAGTTTGGTGGTGTGGTTGTTTTTCAGGGGTTGGGCTTGGCCACTTAGTTCCATAGACATCATCATACCAAGACCATTTTGGATAATTTCATGCTCCCAACTTTGTGGGAAGAGTTTGGGGATGACCCCTTCCTGTTCCAACATGACTGCGCACCAGTGCACAAAGCAAGGTCCATAAAGACATGGATGAGCGAGTTTGGAGTGGAGGAACTTGACTGGACTGCACATAGTCCTGACCTCAACCTAATATAACAACCCTTTGGGATGAATGCGAGCCTGGCCTTCTCGTCCAACATCAGTGCCTGACCTCACAAATGCACTTCTAGAAGAATGGTCAAAAATTCCCAATTTTGGCAATAAAGTGTATCTAGAAATAAATAAACAAAACATTGTTTATCAAATCAATATTATGTCATAAAATTAGACTACAATAAAAAAACAAAAATGTGTTTGGACAGCAGCAGAAAATAACACAACAGTAAATAAGCTACAATAGACAAAGCAATGTCTAACAAAATAATATTATGTGAATAATAACACTAAATATTTATACAAAATATTAAAGAACAATGAATAGTTGATTAGTTGAAAAGGAAAAAGCAACACTTTATTTTGTGATTGGCAGAAAAATAATAAAAACACAAAACATTAATTAAACATTAAGTAGATAAAACAAAGGCATAACAAAGATATTAGACACAAAGTAAAAAAAAAAAGTCAAATAACACTTTTTAGCTTTAAAGTTTAACTTTTGCTAAATTGTTCCACAGAGAATAATCAGCCCTACTCTCCTCCGGATTCTCTCCATTTCACAATTTTACCTTCAATCCTTCTTCGTGCCTTTGCCTACGCTTTCCTCTGAATTGACTCGGGTTATTCAAACAATTGAAGCATTCTTTTATCCTTAGGCGAGTAGCATGTTTGAATAGAAGCAGTAAAATCTAGCTATGGTTGTGTGACGGTTTTCCTGGCCTAAAAGACATAAACATAAACTATGATGGAAAAAGACATAAACATATACTATGATGGAAACAAATTTACCGAAAAATCCCTCGTTATGCTGCAACAAACTCACAAGACTCTCTCAACAGTGGCTGTGATTGGATAACTGGTCTAACCAGCAGACCAATCGCATCGCACAGGATCTCAAATGTTGATTTGATCATTCTGAAACGCCTCAGCCAAAGTCTGTCATTGAAATAATTTGGTTTAATTCCCTCCCAGAAGCTTCTCATGTGATTACGTTCCCAAACACCAGGCATCCGAACGTAAGATATGTCACGTGACAGTGATTATTGCGTTTCGTCTGCACACTCTGAGACGCAAGTCATTTATGATGTAGAAAAAAAGAGCCACAATGGCGTCCCTGAATGCAGCAACTTACATTTTTATAAAAGCAAAGACCAGCAAAGACCATTCATATAAAAAACCCAGCACATGTTTCACATTGTTTGTGCAACACTAAAAATGGTTTGTAATTCCTCAAATCCACTCTGAGAGAAAACACAAAATTGTATTAGAGCAAAATAATAAATTCCAACCATACTTGGTTAACTCATCCACCCCTGTCATGCAATTTGGCTACTTTTATACCATTTATTATTTAATTAAATTCAATGCAGGCTTGGACTGAAGACAAAATGTAAGGGACAAAAAAACACTCCCATAAAGAACATAAAGGGCTTTCTTTTTTTTTCTTTTTTTTTTCTTTTTTACTGAATCCATGGTAAACCAGAGTCAATGTTTTCCTCAATGCTAATGCGATTTTATTGACTAATTTTCCTAATTAGCAAAATTAGTAAATGTGTTTTCACTCACTGCTAACAAGCCACATAAAAATTGCACTCCATCCACGAGACATTAGTGCCATGCCTGCTATTTTCCCTCCGGATGAACGCATCATTACTATATGTACACTTAAATATTCAAAAGCATCCTCTTTTGCCCCCAATTTTTTCTAAGCTTTCTTTCTATGTGTTTTTTCTGGTACTTTTGCTGGCATTTAAATGGCAGTGGAGGTCTTAACCTGATGTGTGCTCACTCATCTGTGTTGATGGTGTTTAAGAGGGCAGCTGTTTTGAGCATGGGAGTTAAAGGAGCATGAGATCTCAGGAGTTGCCTTATTTCACACTCTGTTAATGGCATTGAGAGGTTTTGACCCCTGCAATATGTGTCTTTGAAAATCAAATGCAGAGAACTGAGATGTTAGCAATTCTAATCAGGGCTGATGATGGTTTCAATTAATGTTCTGGTGGGATTGTCTTTCTGCATGCTATATTAGTGCCATGGTCAGATATTAGAACCATTTGATTTGATATACAGACTTGGCAAAGTCATGGAAATTTCCATAGGACACGTTAAATAGATCAAAAGTGACAGTAAAGACATTTATAATGTTACAAAATATTTATATTTCAAATAAATGCTGCTACTTTTTGTATTCGATAAAAAGACATAAACATAAACTATGATGGAAAAAGACATAAACATAAAATATGATGGAAACAAATTTACCGAAAAATCCCTCGTTATGCTACAACAAACTCACAAGACTCTCTCAACAGTGGCTATGATTGGATAACTGGTCTAACCAGCAGACCAATCGCATCGCACAGGATCTCAAATGTTGATTTGATCATTCTGAAACGCCTCAGCCAAAGTCTGTCATTGAAATAATTTGGTTTAATTCCCTCCCAGAAGCTTCTCATGTGATTACGTTCCCAAACACCAGGCATCCGAACGTAAGATATGTAACGTGACAGTGATTATTGCGTTTCGTCTGCACGCTCTGAGACGCAAGTCATTTATGATGTAGAAAAAAAGAGCCACAATGGCATCTCTGAATGCAGCAACTTCCATTTTTATTGCTGACATTTTGCGCCGATTTTCCAGGAAGTGGCGATTTTGCTCTTTTGAACACAAGGTGGAATTTGCACGAAGTTAAATTTGCAACTTTGGATGGAAACATAGCTATTGATAATAATAAGAAGTGTTTGTTGAGCAGCAGATCGGCATATTATAATGATTTCTGAAGGATCATGTGATACTGAAGACTGGAGTTATGAAGTTATAGGAATAAATTACGTTTTAAAATATATTACAATAGTTATATTAAATTATAATATCTTTTTCACAAAATGACTGTTTTTATTAAATAAATGCAGCCTTGATGAGCATGAGACATTTCTCTCAGAAAAATCTTACTGGTCTCAAAATGTGGAAAGTTATAGTGTATTGGGATTTTGGTTAATTAAAAAACGAAAAAAAAAAAAATATTTATAATTTTTTTTCCCCATAGACACTGATTGTGCTTTACACAATTGTGCATCAGCTGTGCCCTATTAAAAATTATGTGATTGCAAGCAGATTGAGTTAAAGGGTTACTTCAGCAATTAGAATTAAGCTTTGTATCAGAAACCCGGTAGTATATTTGAATGATCGTGCCCCCCTGTGAAATTACATCCCTTGACACAAAAATCGAAGAATTAATATTTCTCCTGTGTGTTTATTTTGCAGACCATGTGGTTTGTGAGGAAGAGTTTAAGTACGCCATGTTGGCCCTCAACTGTGTCTGTCCTGCCACCTCCACCCTGATCACCTTATTGATTCACTCCTCCAGAGGACAGTGAGTATAAATCATCCCTCTCATACTCACTCACTTCTAAAAGCTAGACTTTTGACTACAGCATTAAATCTAGTCAGATTGTAGCCTACGAATTTAAAGGGATAGTTAACTCAATAATTAAAATTCTATCATCATTTACTTTTGAATAGGAATCTGTGCGATCGGAGCTTTGCGTAAGGATGAAAGATTTCCCCACACAGATTTCGCTTATTTTCAAGTTGGTCACGAGAATTTGTGAGCTGTGCTTTATACATCGCTACAATATTATAGAACATTAGGGAGTAGATGTCACAGTTACATTATTGTAGTTGTGTGCACACTACGGTGGTGGAAAAACTGTGGTAAGTGGGGGAAATAGGCAAAATCCACGGCATAAGGTAAAAAAAAATGTCAGAATTGGAATTTAAAAAAGATGGTCGATGGTTTAAAATACTGTCGTCAAAGACCCTTTGGAAACTAAACACAGACGTTTATGGTTGCAAGCCATTAAACAGACAGACTGAACTGATGAAACGGTGGCTAAATTACCCTACTATTAAATCATAAATTTGAAATAAAAAATATATTTACATAATATGCACATATGTAGTTCATACAGGGCCCTACAGTTATAGTATGAAATAATACTTAAACCTATAATATAGATAACATTACAATGATGAGATATACACCGATCAGGTATAACATTTTGACTACTGAGAGGTGAAGTGAATAACCCTGATTATCTCTTCATCACGGCACCTGTTAGTGGGTGGGATATATTAGGCAGCAATTTAGGTCCGATCAAGGTCCGATCAAACAGACAAGCTACTATAGCTAAAATTGCTCAAGAAGTTAATGCTGGTTCTGATAGAAAGATGTCAGAATACACAGTGCATCGCAGATGCGTATGGGGCTGCATAGCCGCAGACCAGTCAGGGTGCCTATGCTGACCCCTGTCCACTGCAGAAAGCGCCAAAAGGCACATGAGCATCAGAACTGGATCACAGAGCAATGGAAGAAGGTGGCTTGGTCTGATGAATCACATTTTCTTTTACATCACATGGATGGCCAGGTGCGTGTGCGCTTCTTACCTGGGGAACACATGACACCAGGATGCACTATGGGAAGAAGGCAAGCCGGCGGAGGCTGTGTGATGCTTTGGGCAATGCTCTACTGGGAAACCTTGGGTTCTGCCATCCATGTGGATGTTACTTTGACACGTACCACCTACCTAAAAATTGTTGCAGACCATGTACACCCTTTCATGGAAACGGTATTCCCTTGTGGCTTTGGCCTTAGCAGGAAAATTCACCCTGCCACAAAGCAAAAAATGGTTCAGGAATGGTTTGAGGAGCACAACAACGAGTTTGAGGTGTTGACTTGGCCTCCAAATGAACCAGATCTCAATCCAATCAAGCATCTGTGGGATGTGCTGAACAAACAAGTGCGATCCATGGAGGCCCCACCTTGCTACACTATTTATGCCTGCAAAACAGTTCACTAATGTGATCGCATCTTTAGACGGGAAGAGATCTTTTTTCTAACATTGAAAGTGACCAACCACATTTGTGTCATAATGCGTCACTAAAACTTTCTCTCTGTGATTCTCTGTTAAAAGACATTGGTTACATTTATGATGTAGAAGGGATGTGAATTTGCTTTTTTGAATATATTTACACAAACATGATGCCTGAAATAGAACACTGTAGATGATGCCTTGTAGATGATTTGCTTGTGTTGCTTCACAAATGTGAGATGAAGGGCAGATATACAGAGTCCTTATTCACTGAACTATCAGCTTGTGCTTAACAGTTTCATTTTTTATTTTCAGAACAGCATCTTCAGAGGCCTTCAAGCAACGAGCTGGTGCCTTCCAGCCGCTCAACAGGTCAGACCCACTGACTGTAAAATATTGACACATAGACATCAATATACACACTGGCAAAGATCCCATAAACTGTGAATTTATCTCTGCGTCATGCATCCTTGTTTCTTCACCTCTTCCATTTTAACACTCCCCACTCCCTCTGGTTCTCACCTCCCCTACATCTTCCCAGCCATTTGCAGGGATGTCAAAGACACATCAAGCTGTTGTTATTTTCTCTGCCCATCTGCAAGCCGTGAAAACGTTTGGAGGACAAGTTAAAGGAGTTCACTCAAAATATAAAATTCTGTTATCATTTACCCCATGCATGATTTTCTTTATTTTGTGGAGCACAATGGAATAAATTTTGAAGAATGTCCACACTGCTCTTTCCCAAAAAAAATGGATGGTGATTTATTAAGAAAGAAAGTAAACGTTTCCTTTTTGGGCTCCTCTTGTTGGCTCAAATATTGCTACTGCTCAGTGTGTTGTTTGCAGAAGGAGTGTAGTAGTCATTATTATATACATTTTTGGAGTTGTGGGAAGTTATGGCCTATTGAGATCTGGTTTGGCGGCGAGAGAGAGAGATGTGAGATCGCTTTGCGGGCAATTTCTGACTTGACATAACTGTCGCGCTCCTATGAGCTTTTTGTTTCCCCTTTGATCTTTACACTGAGGCAGAGAGATCATAAGAGAAAACATTTTCAGCCCACATGTATCGTTTTATCGCAATAAGTAAATGTGAAGGGACATATCTCCATGCTCATGCGAGTTGTCGATGCTTCCATACTATTTTTCATTAGTTAAGTTAAGGCATCCACATTGAAGACTCCAGAGGTGGGTAGAGTAGCCAAAATCTGTACTCAAGTAAAAGTACAAGTAACAATCGTAATATTTACTTGAGTAAGAGTAAAAAAGTATTTGATGAGAAAACTACTCAAGTAGTTAGTTACTAGTTACTTTCGATCTGATTGATAGGAAGCGAAAACCCTGAATTTCAGACAACTTGGAGAGCTTTCACACACCTCTCGGTAACACTTTACAATTAAGTTGTATTAGTTAAAGGGGCTATATGCGTTTTTCTGAAATTTAAACTCGCGACTGACACCTGTGGCCAAAAAACAGAACTGCTCTTCATTTCTGATCGCTCTCGCAGCGCGCGCTCGTACGTGTACACTTCACAAGTCATCTGCTGCAAGGAGGTCAACATTATGTTTACAGAGGTAAGAACAGTCAAATACATATATTGTTTGAGATAAGTGTTCTCTTATCAAAACGTCAAACGTGTAGCTGACAAACTACACCAAAAATTTATACATTAAATAAATAAATAAACCCATTTCGCCATTGGCATACACGCTGATGAAGGGGTGCACAGACCGAAACTTTCATAGAATATTAAAAACACAAATCTGAGCACTGTCCTTGACGACTGAGCACTGTCCTTGACCACTTATTATACACAAGTAGCTTACTATCACCAAGTATGAAAGACACATATACATAATACTATTTAGCAATATTTATTGACTACATGTCTTATGTGAAATAAAATGCATCACACTTTACATCTTCATTTACCTCTTATTTTTTGTTAAGATGTAGAAACAACAAACAATATAATGTAGCTTTACATGGCTATATAATAAATCCTCCAAGGCTCAAATGCGAAGCCGATGTTCACTTTAGTCCTTGCAATGCGCCGGTCTCTCTCAATCTTCGACCTTTTTTGGCCACTTGTCAGGGGTTTAACTTTTTAAGTCTTCTGTGGAGTTACTGTTGGTTTCCGAGTTGTCCTGGGTCTCTTCTGTGTATTCGTTAAATCCATTGCACTGCTTGCGAGTGTAGGCTACTTTCTGACTAGCGGTGGTGGCAGAGTGATCTGAAACGTTTAACATGAACGCGCTTGACGTCACATCCGCAGACAGCGCGGGAAAAGACGACCCGTCAGAAAATATGAAAAATAGGATACAGGCTTATAGGTGCACCCACTGTGAGCGGACAAGGTGTCAGTATGCTCATCAGGAGATGTTTGAGTCATAAATGGTAAAATAAAAAGGCTATAGTTACGTTTATTTTGGGGAAAAAGTTGCATATAGCCCCTTTAACATTAGTTAATGTATTAGTTAACATGAACTAACCATGAACAACACCTCTGTTCAGCATTAGTTAATCTTTGTTAATGTTCGTTCATAAAAATACAGCTGTTCATGGTTTATTCATGTTAGTTCACAGTGCATTAACTAATGTTATACTACGGGGCCGTTGAATGCTTGAATCTGATTGGCTGATGAACGTTCTGAGGTGTGCAATTATTTTCTGGGAGATGCACAGCGAACGTAGTTCCAGGCAGCGCTTGACCGGATTACAGTTCCATATCACTTCGCATAGTTAACTGTAATAACGGGAATTACAGGACTAAAAAACAACAATATGACAGACGATTTTCCTAAAGTAAATCTTAATATTTACGGTGAATATAAAACGTTCAACAACTGGGCGGCAGCAGTATTAGACAGTCCAGATGAAAACCAACAGACGGAAGCGAACATCAAAGGCAAGCTTTTCTGTCTCATTACTGAAATCACACATTGTAGCGCACACGCACTACAGTTTACACAAAAAAGTGTCAGCGCTGCCCTGACGATTTGATCAGTTAGCCCATAAAGTGGAGCAACTTAAAGGCTACACGTGACATTTTTTCACTAGTGAGGTAATAACAGCGCTGTTTAGAGACGCACAGAGGCAGCCTAATTCACACAAGCACTCTCTCTCTCTCTCTCTCTCTCTCTCTCTCTCTCTCTCTCTCTAATAACTTTATTAATAACTGCAGTAGAATGCTATCAACAGCTCAAGCCTTCGTTAACAGCTTTAAAATGACGTTTCGGAACTAGCAAAAGAGCCGTTGGATGAGACGCGGAAGAAACAGTCCTACTCACAATAGCGATTTAAGTACAAAAAACGGACGAATCCCTTTAAATATATCTTCGGATCGATGTCTTGAGGTGTGGTAACCGTAGTATAAGCGGAATAATTGACTCCGGGGCGTTCAATTATTAGAATAATAATGCACACCCGAGGTGTAACGGCCACTCCGCTTCGCGTCGTGACCGCATCACCACCTCGGGTGTGCATTATTGTTCTAATAATTGAACGGCCCGTCGTCAATTATTCCTTACTTAACAATATTTGAATAATGCATTAGTAAATGTTGAAATTAACATTAACAAAGATAAATAAATGCTTTATAAGTGCAGTTCATTATTAGTTCATGTTAACTAATGTAAGCTAATCAACCTTATTGTAATATATATATTGTGTGTGTGTGTGTGTGTGTGTGTGTGTGTGTGTGTGTGTGTGTGTGTGTGTGTGTGTGTGTGTGTGTGTGTGTGTGTGTGTGTGTGTGTGTGTGTGTGTGATTAATGGTTAAACAGTGTAAATTAATGGTGTGCTGGGCTAACCAGAGCTCTTCTTAAAACATACTTTGTTCTTATATTTTTATAAGTATATAGGCTATTCTTTAGGTAGGAATAAAATACAATACCGTTTTTATTTGTATGTATTTTCTACACTTCAGACAGGTGTCTGTCCAAGTTGGTGTATAAATGCAAGACGTCACATTAGGCTATTCAATTTGTTTTGTTTTGTGAAGAAAAGGATATGTAAATGTACAGATGTGAACGTTTGTTCATGGACGTGTGTTTTTTGGAGGATTCAAACGATTTGTCATTGCTTGCACAAGAGCGCATATGAGGAAAATACTCGGACAGTGTGTGAAATAGTATTACAATAAGGGAAAATTTCCCATAGTTACCAAATGACCATAATAGTGTTTAAATATAGGCATCATTGTGACACTTACCGCTACATGTTCTTTTCAGGGTGGAATTCTTGTATGCTGAGATGTCATTTCGTTTTGGTGCTCACAGCATGCATCGCATTATGAAACTATTCTTTTTGACATCTTGGAGTGAAAACATAGACTGAACTTGAGGCCACGGGTGATCTGCCTCCCGTAGCTCACACACATCTTCCTCTGCTTCGGCCATCATCTTCCGACTAAACGCGGGCTAATTATAAGCGGGTGATGCGTAGCCACCTCTCGCGAAGCAGCCTCTCCGACGTTTCACAAGACTTGCGAAAGTCATATTAACTTATTTTAAAATATATAATATAATTATTACCATTTGACATTAGCGGAGGAACGCCACCGAATGTAACTAAGTAAAAGTACAGTTTTTTCACAAGAAATTTACTTGAGTAAGAGTAAAAGTACCCATCTTTAAATATACTCTAAAAGTACAAGTTACCCAAAAAAAGTACTCAAGTAAATGTAACGAAGTAAATGTAATTCATTACTACCCACCTCTGGAAGACACTGATCCTGCCATTTTGATCTTTATGATACTTCTGAACCTGAATGGCAGGATATATGCCTCCGCTCCCCAGAGTTTTGTGTTTTTTAGCACTGCCAGGTGTTGGCTTTCTACAGCCCCCTAGACACACTTGCTTTTTAGGTTGAGCGTTGTTAGGTCTCCTTTCACTATAGAGACCCATACTGTTGGGATTTCTGCCCCCTAGAGCTCCACATAGATATTAGTATCAGGGAGGGTTGTGTTGCTTGGCCTCCTCTCGTTCTGAGAGTCGTCTTGCTAGGCCCACACTCCCCAGAGATCCATTTAGACAGGACTATCAAGATGTAGGGCTCTTTGTGAGTCTCCTTGGTGAGACTGTCTTTTGCCTCATAGCATGATACAGGTAGTGCTAGAGTCAAAAGCTCTCTTGAGAGCCTCCTCAGTTATCCTTTTTACATTTACATTTAGTCATTTAGCAGACGCTTTTATCCAAAGCGACTTACAAATGAGAGCAATAGAAGCAACTAGAACAGTCAAGGGCTAAAGTATGCAAGTGCTGTAACAAGTCTCAGTTAATCTAACACAGAACACACAGGACAACCATTTTTTTATTTTATTATTATTTTTTTTTAAATAAATTAGACAGAAAATTAATAGAATGTTAAGTGCTATTCTTGATTGGTCAGGTGCTGCTGGAAAAGACGTGTCTTTAGCCGTTTTTTAAAATGGCTACAGACTCGGCTGCTCGAATTGCGATAGGCAGGTCATTCCACCAGGTGGGGGCAGTCCAGGAAAAGGTCTGTGAGAGTGATTTCATGCCTCTTTGGTATGACACCACAAGGCGTCGTTCACTGGCAGAACGTAAGCTCCTGGAGGTCTGAACAAGCGAGTTTAGGTATATTGGTGCAGAGCCCGTGGTTGCTTTGAAGGCGAGTACCAGTGTCTTGAATTTGATGCAAATTTTTCAGAGCCTCCTTGATAGATGGTCTTCAGTGTAGAGTGTAGTTAGACTTCCTCTTGTTTTAGAGGATTGTGTTGCTGAGGCTTCCACTCTTAGAGCTCCATACAGACAGTAGTACTGGAGTTGTAGGCTCTTTGGAGTCTCTTTGATGGAACTGTGTAAGGCGTAAGGTGTATACAGGCATTGATTAGTCCTCATTTGTCCGAGTGTGCTCACTCTTTCCTTATGTTCTCAGCTCCTTGTTTGTCTGAGTGTTCACCTGCTATTTGTGTGCTCTTTCCATCATGTTATGTGTCACTCTGTACTTCTGTAATACCTAGTACTTTTCTTGTTGCTCTGTAGTGTTATTTGTTGTTGTTACTTATAATTTTGCAGTGCATTAGTTATGCCATCAGTCCTGTCTGTCTTGTCTTGTTTCCTGTGTCTCTTGTTCCAGTCCTGTCCTGCAAGCAGACCTTCCCTGACTGCTTACTCTTCTTGCCTAGCAGCAAGCCTGGTGCAGAGCCTGAGATCCCTGAGCACATTGCCTGTTGTAATTAGAGTTCCTGCCTGCTTGCTGATATCCTTTGGTTTCGTTCTGCTCTGCCATAACTGCTCTCCAGCCTACCGTCATCTTGAGCTAGTTACAATGGTTGCTATTCCTGCTTGCCTGTGATTGTGTCCCTTACCTGCCCATTGTTTGGACTGTGTTCACCTCCTCACCATATCTTGTCTTTTCTGCTGTTTTGTTAATAAACCTGTGAGCGTGCTTCAGACACCGGTCATGCCGGAGGCATTCTCTAGAGGACGCAATGCCTCATTCCCCTTCTCAGGGAACCATGGTATCTATTCACAAGACTTGGGTTAAACCGCTCAATTCATATGGATTACTTTCACAATCTCTTTATGACCTTTTTAAGACTCAAAATGATGGTGTAATGGACTTTCAATGGAGGAACAAAAATCTTTCAGGTTTCAAAAGATCATCCATGTCTTTCTGTCACAGGGAAGGTGGTGCTGGCTCAGTCGATCAATGGCAGCGCACCTACAGGCGGTGTGCGGCCAATGAGGTGCACCACATCCGGCTGGAAGAGAGCAAGTTTTTTGGAGAATATCAGGGAAAGAGTTTCACCTTTGCCTCCTTTCATGCACATAAGAAGTAAGCCTCTGGATTAAGCTCCAGTGAATCAGTTTGTTTTAATTCCAGTATATGCTCACAATAACACTGTTAACTGCTGTGGCAGATATGGGGTGTGTCTGATCGGGGTGCGCAGGATGGACACAGCCAATATCCTCTTGAACCCTGGACCCTGCCACATCATGGGAGCTTCCGATACCTGTTTCTACATCAACATCTCCAAAGAGGAGAACTCAGCCTTTGTCAGGGGCCACAGAGAGCCAGTGAGGGGCCCCGGGGGCGAATCCAGAGGGGTCCCGCAGACAATCTATCATGGGCTCACTCGCCTACCAGTGCACAGCATTATAGCCAGCATGGGTAAGTTTGTAGACTCAAATCTTTGATGATTAATCATCACATAGATTATTGAGAATAACAATTTAACTGTTGTTTTTTTTTCATTAAAGTTAGCATGAAATAGAAATTCACCCTCTATATTTTCTACATACATGTTATAGATCTTACTGTGAATGATTCATCCATGCATATGTTAAATTAATTTTTTTTTATAATTTTTATTAGTTTTGACCTCGTCATTTTCAAAAAATAATCAAAATGTCGTAACTGGATCTTCAAGTGAAACGACTTCTCTGTGCTGATGTATGCAGGACTTCTTTAATAATTTAGTCAATTTAAACTCCGCCTCTTTTTGCATTCAGATCTACCTCCATCCAATCAACAACCAATAAATATAACCAACTCCCCATCCTACTTGTTTCATAATCCGAAGAACATCACAATATGAACGAAAATATCTTTCACTTCAGTTTCATCATGACTTTGAGTTTCAATCATTTATTTATTCACATTTAATCTGAAATCATACAGTAAAGTGTATGATTTCCTTTAATGTTTTGTTAACAAATATTGCACAGGATTACAATGACAAGAATAATATTTTAAATATTACAATGTTACAATAATTACAAATATTTCTCTTTTATCCAAGTCTTAGTACTTGAACCTTTTTATTATTATTATTATTATTATTATTATTATTAGTAGTAGTAGTAGTAGTAGTAGTAGTAGTAGTAACATTAATAATAATAATAATAATAATAGTTTAGTATGTTATGTTAAAATGAGGCAGTAATTTTCACTGTATGCAAACTTTCTGAATATATAAATCACAGTATGTCTGTCTGAATTGAATAGTATAATGTCATGTATTCTGCTCACAGATCAGTAAAAGACGTGTTTGGGCTTTCAGCACGCTCAGGCAGCGCTTGTGGATGACTCATGTTCCCACTGCGGGAACATGGCCATCTCGGTGTTACGATCGAGACTCTGTGAGCTTCGCGCTGATGCCGGAGCGAGAGTGCCCTCTGCCACACCCCAATCTGCGGTCTCTACGCGAGGTCGTACTTTGGCTGGTGGCCAGGGTGATCTAAGGGTGATGGTGTGGAATGATGCGCCGACGCTCATGCCTCGGCCCACACCCCCCTCTCAAGCACCTGACCCGCCCCGTGTTCAAGCATCTACATTGGGGCTGGCTCATGCTGTCCCGACTGTGGCGTTTTGCGCAGCGGAGGATGAGAAAAATGTCCATTGCCGCATCACAAGGTGGGCTGGAGTCATCCGAGGATGATGATTTGGCTGTGCTGCCACCTTCGGGTGTTGTAGCATTGCCCGAGTCGGACCCGGAATTGACAGCCATGTTATCTCGGGCCGCTGCAGGGCTTGGGTTGGAGTGGAACCCTCCGCCCCGACCTGAGCGTTCGTGGTTGGATGATTGGTTTTTGGGGGAGGGTCCGGACACCCGTTCGGCCACTCCTCCAATACCTTTCTTCCCCGAGGTACATGAAGAGATCGTGCAATCCTGAAAGAACCCGTTGTCTTCCCGCGACCGTTTGGCGAGCTCTTCCGCCTTCTCCACCCTTGATGGAGCTGTGGCTGCCGGTCGAATGCGTTGTTGCGATGCAACTGTGTCTGCAGAGTGCTTCGACCTGGCGCAGTGATCCTAGGCACACCTCCAAGGCCTGTAGGTTTTCGTTGTCCCTGGTGGCGAAGACCTATAGAGCTGCGGGGCAGGCCGCCACTTCGCTGCATGCCATGGCAACTCTTCAGGCTTACCAGGCCAAGTTGCTGTGCGACATGCACGAGGGAGGAGCTGACCCAGGACTCCGCAATGAGTTGCGTGCCGTCACCGACCTCGCTTTCCGGGCGACGAAGGTGACCGCACGCTCCCTGGGTCAGGTGATGTCCACAAATGTGGTCCAGGAGCGACACCTATGGCTCACCCTGGCCGATATGCGGGACGCCGAGCGAACGCCCCCATATCCCAGGGTGGGCTATTCGGCGGGGCGGTCGAGAACTGAGGCGATAAAACATATACTGCCCCGGCGGTCCGCTGCTGCCTCCACCCAGCCACCCGCGCAGTTGCCTCAGCCTGCTCGCCGCCAAGGACGCCCTCCTGCGGTTCCCTCAACCTCTGCGCCACCCAAGCAGCAGCCTCCACCCGGGCCACGCAGAGGTAGCCGCAGGAAGGCGTCCCAGTCCGCTCCAGCCCCGCAGCCCGCGAAGAAACGCCAGGCTAAGCTGCGCTCCTGACGCGGACAGCTCAGGGATGGGCAGTTCTTTCCAATAGACGGCAGCAGGGCCGCTCCTTCCCCCGGTGGAGGGCTGAGGGAGAATATTTTGTTCAGCTGCTGGCCCCCGGGTCAGCAGCACCCTAATGTGGTTAAAGAAAGAACTGACAATCCCATCCCTGAGCACCCAGAGATCGGTGATGACGGTGCGCGCCACCCCCGGGTCCCGCCACTCGCATCCCTCTCTGTCGCCAGCCTCCCCTCAGAGCAGACCCCAGTGGAACGTGCGTCCTTCCCTGGTCTCCTCTGTCGGGACGCAGCCGTTAACCGTGCCCCCACACCGGGACGCCCAACAGCCTCCCTTGTCCGGGCCGGTAACGCTGCCTCGCTGCCCCACCCTGGGTACGTCTGTGCTCCGTATGACCCCGCTGGTACACTCCTTGGGAGCCTGGCTTCAGCTTCCGGGACTGTCCCGCTGGGTCGCGCGGACCATCAGGCTCAGCTACGCGATTCAGTTCGCGCAGGCTCCTCCCCGTTTCAGGGGAGTCCGCTATACCGAGATCGGGGCCAACACCCCCGTCTGTGTGCGATCGAGCCTGTCCCTCCAGCCGAAATGAAGTCGGGGTTCTACAGCCCCTACTTCATTATACCCAAGAAAACCGGTGGGTTACGGCCAATCCTGGACCTTCGCATCTTGAACCGAACCCTGCACAGGCTTCCATTCAAGATGTTGACTGCGAAACGCCTTTTCGAATGCGTTCGTCCAGACGATTGGTTTGCAGCGATCGACCTGAAGGACGCCTACTTCCATGTCTCCATCCTTCCTCGACACAGACCGTTCCTATGGTTTGCTTTCGAGGGGCGGGCATATCAGTACGCGGTCCTCCCATTCGGGCTATCTCTGTCCCCTTGCGTCTTTACGAAGATTGCCGAGGAAGCCCTTGCGCCCCTTCGGCAGCACGGGGTTCGCATCCTGAATTACCTCGACGACTGGCTCATACTGGGCCACTCTCGGGAGCAGGTTTGCGGACACAGAGATCGGGTGCTCCATCACCTAGCCCGTCTGGGCCTTCGGGTCAACTGGGAGAAGAGCAAACTTTGCCCAGCGCAGAGGATCTCTTTTCTCGGTATGGACATCGACTCGGTCGCCATGTGCGCGCAGCTTTCGAGCGAGTGCGCGCAGTCTCTTCTGACTTGCCTCCGTCAAATCGAGAGCAAGAGTGCGGCTCCACTGAAACTATTTCAGAGGCTCCTGGGGCATATGGCATCTGCAGCCGCGGTGACGCCGCTCGGATTGCTTCATATGAGACCGCTTCAGCACTGGCTTCGCGATCGAGTCCCGAGGTGGGCATGGCAGTCTGGCACGCTCCGGGTTCAAGTGACTTGGGCCTGCCTACAGACACTCACCCCGTGGTCGAACCTCAGTTTTCTATGGGCCGGTGTGCCCTTAGAACGAGTTTCCAGGCATGTTGTCGTATCGACGGATGCCTCTGCCACGGGTTGGGGTGCCATGTGCAATGGACAAGCAGCTGCGGGCTCCTGGACAGGGCCTTAGCGCCTCCTGCATGTCAATTGCCTCGAGTTACTGGCAGTACGGTTCGCCCTGCACCGCTTCCAGGCATTGCTGAGGGGTCAACATGTGCTTGTCAGGACAGACAACACGGCCGTAGTAGCGTACATCAACTACCAGGGTGGTCTACGCTCCCGCCGTATGTCTCAACTCGCCCGTCACCTCGTTTAATTGAGTCAGAACGCCTGAGGTCCCTTCGTGCTGTCCATATTCCAGGAGCCCTGAACCGTGCAGCCGACAAGCTCTCACGGCTTCAGCCACTCCCGGGAGAATGGAGACTCCATCCCCAGACGGTCCAGCTGATTTGGGAACAGTTCGAGGACGCACAGGTAGATCTGTTTGCCTCCCACGACTCTTCCCACTGCAGCCTGTTCTATTCCCTGACCGAGGGCACGCTCGGCACGGATGCACTGGCGCACAGCTGGCCGCGGGGCCTACGCAAATATGCATTTCCCCCAGTGAGCCTACTCGCACAGCTCCTGTGCAGGATCAGGGATGACAAGGAGCAGGTCCTTCTGGTCACCCCGTACTGGCATGGCTGGACTTGGTTCCCTGAACTCTTACTCCTTGCGACAGCCCCTCCCTGGCCAATTCCTCTGAGACCGGACCTCCTCACTCAGAGACGGGGCACCCTATGGCACCCGTGTCCCGATCTTTGGAACCTCCACGTGTGGCTCCTGGATGGGACGCGGCAGGTTTGAGTGGCCTACCACCATCACTTCCGCTAGGGCAGAGTCCAGTCGGCATGCCTATGCGTTGAAGTGGAACCTCTTCGTCACCTGGTGCTCTTCTCGCCAAGAAGACCCCTGGAAATGCCCGATCGGGTCCGTGCTCTCGCTCCTCCAAGAGGGGTTGGAGTGAAGGCTTTCTCCCTCCACCCTTAAGGTTTATGTGGCTGCAATATCTGCCCACCACGATCTCTTGGGGGACAAAAAGGTAAGTCAGCACGACCTAATCATCATGTTCCTGAGGGGAGCGAGGAGACTGAATCCTCCTCGCTCTCCTCTCATACACTCTTGGGACCTCGCAGTAGTTCTAAATGCTCTGCAGAGGCCTCTCTTGAGCCTTTGCGATCGGTTGTTATTATGTTCCTGTCGATGAAGACTGCTCTGCTGATCGTATTGGCCTCTGTTAAGAGGGTCGGGGACCTGCAGGCATTTCCGGTGGACGAAGCGTGCCTGGAATTCGGGCCGGCTAACTCTCACTTGATCCTGAGACCCCGGCCTGGATATGTGCCCAAGGTTCCCACCACTCTTTGTCTGTTATGGTGGAGAGCGGAAGGGAAGAACTCTCTCAAAGCAAAGGCTGTCTTACTGGATAGTGGACACCCTTGTTTTGGCTTACCAGCAGCAAGGTCAACCATGTCCCCTTGGGGTCAGGGCACATTCCACTCGGAGTGTGGCCTCCTCTTGGGCCTTAGCGTATGGCGCCTCGCTAACAGACATCTGCAGAGCTTCAGGCTGGGCGACACCAAACACATTCGCCAGATTCTACAATCTCAGAGTGGAGCCAGTGTCCGACTATGTACTCGCTCCCCCGAGGGGCCGGTAATGGGCCAGGCTCAGGTGTCTTCGCTTGCTCGCCATTCCACTCCACGGACTGGATACGTGCAATATTTTCCCTCAGGTGAGCTCCCAGAGAGCCCTGAGTCCCTCCAGCACTGCTTACGCCAATACCTGTGTGTCTGCCCTCTAACGAGCCCAGACCCTTGTATTCGGCCAGGCGCCCTGTGTGCATGGTTCCCCTCCGGCGACCCCCACACGTGTATTTCCACCGTAAGCCTCCTTAGCGAGCAGGTGTCTTTCCCTTGGCAAGTCCCTCCCACCCCTAGGGTTAAAAATCCACCTGCGGTTGGTACCCTAGAGTTTTCCATATGCAGCCCTTAGCAGGTCATATGTGTACTCTTAAGTCCTCCCTACGGGCAGGCATCTTTGCATTCCTTCACTGGGATATGCTTCCCAGTGTACCTTGGTAATCCTGTGTTAAGCGTGAGTCCTTCGTCCGTATTAGTCTTACGACAGGGAACTCACACTTACGCAGGGCACTGGAAGACAGCTGAGTGGCGGGATTATATTGGAACCCCCATTCGTTAGTCACTAACGTACGTCGTAGTGACTGAATGAAAGGGAACGTCTCGGTTACGGATGTAACCCTCGTTCCCTGAGGAGGGAATGGAGATGTACGTTCCGTTGCCACATCAGCTGTGCTACCTGGAACGCAGGAGTTCAGTCTTGGCTCCTCAGCAGGTAACATAATGCGATATTGCCACGTACTTCCTTATATACTCACGCGGTGAGGCGCAGTTACTTATGCAAATTCCGCATGCCCCATGGCATTGGCACGCCATTGGGCGTTTTCTATATGCTCGAAGATGATAGGCTTCTAAGCGAAACCCCCATTTGTTAGTCACTAACGTACGTCTCCGTTCCCTCCTCAGGGAATGAGGGTTACATCCGTAACCGAGACGTTACTCTTGTTCTTTTCCGTGGATGTGAGATGGATGTAGACAGAAAAAGAGAAACGTGCTTCTTAAATTCACTACAATTTCACTAGTTTTTTTTTTTTTTTTTTTGCAAACAAATATTCAATTTTAGTGCAATATCACCATCTAGTGAAACCCACAGGAACTCATGAATCATCTGTCGTCTTTTGGCCTTCAGTGGTTTGATTAAAGTTGCTTTAAGAGATTGGAGCCGATCTGCTAATTTCTATAATATTTCAGCTTTCCAAAACTACATAAAACATTAATACATTTTCATGAAAGATTAGGAAGACAGACATTGCACTGATGAATCATGAACAGTAAGACTAGAAATGTGCATTTCAAATTCATACAGGTTTGAAACAACTTGAGGGAGAGCTAATGATGAATGAATCATTTGTGGGTGAACTATCCCTTTAAGAATGCAAATTCAATCATTTTTAATTTTATGTAATCTTCAACCTTAAATCTCTTTCGTCCTGTAACAGGCACAGTAGCCATAGACCTGCAGGATTCGAGTGACAGCAGTCCAGAGGGCATAGGCCCACCTGCTCTGGGCAGTGGGACAGTGAGCAGGAGTGGGTCCAGGACAGAAGTGGGGGGATGTAACACTCTAGCGCTGCCCGCCATGGGTGGCTCAGGCGAGGAGAGGAGGCACAGCATTGCCCCTGTCCTGGAGGTGGTTGACAGGGTGCACAACCCCACGTTTGACCTACTGGGGGACCAATCAGAGGATGAGGGAGGAGATGATGGGAAGGAGGAAGAGGGGGGAGAGCAAAAAGGCCAGTGGTGGGGAGCACACTGCGAGTGAGTATTAGGCCAGGTCGCTGGACCAGATCTTGGTCTCTAGACCACATACATGTGGCCTTGATATAGGTCTCTTTAGTCTCATGAAGCCAAACTTTTGACTATTGGCATACATTCTGGTCTACTTTACAGATTATTGTGGCCAACAAGTTAGGAAATAACTGAATTAAAAAAATAATCATTCCAAAATTAATAAATATTTTTACACTATTTTTTATAATATTTTACACTACCATTCAAAGATGGTTCTGATGATAAGATGTATCTTATGTTCACCAAATACAGAAAACCATGATATTGTGAAATTTCATTACAATTAAAAATCTGTTTTCTATTTTAATAAATACATTATATTGCCAAAAGTTTTGGGATGTCTGTCTTTATAACACATTAACTTTAATGACATCCCATTCTTAATTTGTAGGGTTTAATATGGAGTTGGTCCACTCTTTGAAGTTATAACAGCTTCTGTATAACAACTCTTCAGGGAAGTCTTTCCACAAGGTTTAGGAGTGTGTTTATGGGAATTTTGACTTTCTTCTAGAAGCGCATTTGTGAGGTCAGGCACTGATGTTGAACGAGAAGAACTCATCCCAAAGGTGTTGTATTGGGTTGAGGTCAGGACTGTGCAGTCCAGTCAAGTTCCTCCACACCAAACTCGCTCATCCATGTCTTTATGGACCTTTGCTTTGAGCACTGGTGCGCAGTCATGTTGGAACAGGAAGAGGCTATTCCCAAACTGTTCCCACAAAGTTGGGAGCATGAAATTGTCCAAAATGTCTTGGTATGCTGAAGCATTAAGAGTTCCTTTCACTGGAACTAAGGGGCCAAGCCCAACCCCTGAAAAACAACCACACCACCAAACTTTACACTTGGCACGATGCAGTCAGGCAAATACCGTTCTCCTGGCAACCGCCAAACCCAGACTCAGACCCAGTCCATCAGATTGTCACTCCAGAGAACACGTCTCCACTGCTCTAGTCTAGAGGCATGTTTTAGCCTACACCATTTCCTCCGACACTTTGCATTGCTCTCGGTGTAAGGCTTGGATGCAGCTGCTCGGCCATGGAAACCCATTCCATGAAGCTCTCTATGCACTGTTCTTGAGTTAATCTGTAGGCCACACAAAGTTTGGAGGTCTGTAGCTATTGACTCAGTGCGCAGAAGTTGGTGACTTCTGCGCACTGTGCACCTCAGCATGCGCTAACCCCGCTCTGTGATTTTACGTGGCCCACCCCTTCGTTGCTGTTGTTCCCAATTGCTTCCACTTTGTTATAATACCACTAACAGTTGACTGTGGAATATTTAGTAGTGAGGAAATTTTCTCGATTGGACTTATTGCACAGGTGGCAACCTATCACAGTACCACGCTTGAATTCACTGAGCTCCTGAGAGCGACCCATTCTTTCTCAAATGTGTGTAGAAGCGTCCGCATGCCTAGGTACTTGATTTTATACACCTGTGGCCATAGAACTGATTGGAACACCTCAATTCAAAGATGTGGAGGGGTGTCCCAATACTTTTGGCAATATAGTGTATATTAAAATGTAATTTATCCCTGTGATGGCAAAGCTAATTTTCCAGCATCATAACTGCTGTCTTCAGTGTCACATGATCCTTCAGCAATCGTTCTAATATGCTGATGTGGTACTCAAATAACAATTCTTGTTATTATCAATGTTCAAAACAGCTGTGCTGCTTCATATTTTTGTGGAAACTGTGATACTTGTTTCAAGATTCTTTGAGGAATACAAGGTCCAATATACATAACAGCATTCGTTTGAGATAGAAAACTTTTATAACATGTCTCCAATGCATTCTTTCTGAATATAATATTGTCTTAAAATCTTTCTGACCCAAACTTTTGAATGGTAGTGTAGGTTATAGCATTCCTCATAATAATTTAAATATTAAGTAATCATGTTAATTAATTTACAGGTATAAAACATAAAAAAAAACTTGAAATCTGGGAGTAAAAAGTAAAACAAAATCATCAGGTATGGGTATTTTGTCAAAATTAAGACGTCTCATTTTTTTTTTTTTTTTTTTTTTTGAGGATACATTTGAGAGAAAAACCAGTGAAAATGAAACTAAGTAGGACCTTTTTTCCACCTAGTTACTTGCCTAACTAAATTAGGTACATTTCAATAATACTTGTGAGAAGCATGGGCGTCGGAAGCAAAAAAAATGTGGGTGGGTCCTTTTTTTACTGGAGTAGATGTCAATTACATTAAGTACAAATATACCGCTTTGCTTGCTAAACGTATAGTTGGGAAAGGCAAAATTACGGAAATTGCCTTAACCTTAAGACTGGCAGTAGTGTTGGGGTAAGACGCACGGCATCTAGTTTTGACACAAATCGACCCGTGGTTCGAGTCCGCCTTTCACCAAGCTCAATCTTCTCCCTTTTCCCATCACATATCAGATCGGAAAGGCATTTATTTTCAATAAAAAATGAAGAAAATATTAGAAAAGTAGAAATAAAGCGTCTAACATGTGTTTAATAATAAGTGTTTATCGATTAGGGGTAGGTAAACAGACGTGCTGAATGTTAGAGACGATAAAAGTGAGTGGGTCCAATATCACTGATCATAAAAAAAGTGGGTGGGTCTTGTCCTACCCACATACAATGGTTCCGACGCCCATGGTGAGAAGTAACAATTCCTTAATATAATACTTCTGGATATTAAAAGCCTAAAAAATACTTGATTTAGAATTTAAATTAATACGTCATTGATACTATTCAACAAGGACACATTCAATTGATAAAAAGATTTATAAAATACAGAAAAAGGCTTCTTTTGAGCATTGCAAAATCCATAAAAGAAAATGTATCATGGTTTCCACAACAATATTAAGCAGTATGTTTTAGTTTTCAACATTGATAATAATAACAAAGGGTTAAGTGACACTGAAGACTGAAATAATGAAGCTGATATAAAATATGTAAATATATAAAATATATTCAAATAGAAAAAAGTTATTTCAACTTCTAATAGTATTTAACAGCATTACTGTTTTTACCTGTTTTTTAAAAAAAAGCTTGAATGGTAGAGTTGATGTTTGTATGAGACAGCTGTTTGTGCACTTGTATTTCTCACACAGATGGGTTAAAGGCTACCCACTGAACTCTCCATACATCGGCAGCTCTCCCGCCCTCTGCCACCTCCTGCAGGAGAAAATGCCATTTTGCTGTCTGCGCCTGGATAAGGTTGGTGCCTGCCCCTCTCCAAATCTTCAGACACTCACTAACTACACCCCTCTCAGCAAAAGGTCCTAACACCAGATTGCTTTCTCAGGCTTGTCATCATATGCCCTATGAGGATGCTCGCTCGTATGGCTTTAAAAACAAACTGATCATCGTGTCTGCAGAAAGTGCTGGAAACGGCCTCTATAACTTCATCGTTCCGCTGCGGGCGTATTACCGGCCCAGGAAGGAGCTCAACCCCATTGTTTTGCTACTGGAGAACGTGTGAGTGTCCTAAAAACAGAAACAATGAGATATTCTCAAGCCTTTAGATACCATCCATCCTTTGTTTTTCACAGCACTGATCACCTTTCCGTATTTATTATCACATAATTATTGTTTCTCCTGTAACAGAAAACTAATATCAGGAGATTCATTGGCATATAATTCAATCAAACGTAATAAAACTCTGAGTCATCTTGTTTTTTCCTGATTGGATGTACACTGGGGAGCAGCTGCAGGCTGGATTTCATTATTTAGATGCCCTGGAGCAGGGCTAAGCTGTGTGGTTTTTATAGACATTGGGTCATTTTTGTAAAATACTTGGAAAGAGATATCAGAGACATTTGTAATTCAGTTTGCATGTTTTTGTCAAGGCATCACCTCAGATTCTCAACATCTTTCTCTGTAATGTTTGCTAGACCTGAGGCAGACTTCTTGGAGGCCATCTGCTGGTTTCCTATGGTCTACTACACAGTGGGCTCCATCGACAAGTAAGAGAAGCTTTACTTGAAACCTGCCTATGAAGGTATTCACATGTATTGTAGAACACTTAGTTCTGGTCGTTGAATTTGAGTGCTGTTAAACAATCCAACAGCACTGGGACATTTTTCACTCTTTGTATCACTCCTCTTTGTATCACTCATCTTACTGTGTTTGCTCCAGGCAGAATGTCAGTCTGTGTATTAGTGAGGCAGAAAGAGACACTTGCAGTAGGTTACATCAGTTAACATCAGTAGGTGGTGACAAGTGTCTTCATGAGTCATTAAATCATTCATTCAGCCCATTATTTCAAATAAACTGATTCATTATGGAACGAAACCCACGTTGACGTTGGAGTGTTGTCTTTTCTATGTAAATTTTGGACATCCAATTTCAGTCCAATGACGTCTTTTTTCAACGTCTACCGCATAGCTAATGTTGATGTCCGTGGGACCTCCGTGTAAGGGCTATTTATAGTCTAAATGTGGTTGTTTGTGGACCTCTTTTCAACATCAAAATTAGGCAAATTTTAGACTTCATTTTTATACAACTTCTATAACTGTAGTCCCATGTTTCAAGGGGGTGGAGGACATGTTTTCTGTTCCATGTATTAATTTTACTGTAGCTTGTTTTGGCTCAGGAGCTAGTTTCAACAGGAAATGCATTACACCTTTGTATGTGTCTCCATTTATCACCTGCTTGTCTGAGACAATCCAATCCAAAATTACCCAGTTCAAAGGTCAAATGTTGAACATCAATATGACGTCCGAGTTGGGTCATGGTTGGACGTCCAAATAGTGGACCTAGTTTGGATGTTGAATAGATGTCCAGAATGGACCGACGGAATCAATATGGACATGATCTGCACATCTATCAGATGTCCAATGTTTAATGGGAACAAGAGGCAGCCTTCATGAATAAGCCATTAAAACATTCATTCAGCTGTTTCGTTCAAACACAATGATTCATTCAGAAACAAAAACTAGCCATTGAATTATTAAAGGTGTCCTAGAATGATTTGAAACAACATTTTAAATTGTTGTCTGGTATCTACATAGAGGGTATATGGCTTATTTAAGGTCAATAATTGTCCAGCTACGGTTTTACAGGTCCATTTACAACTCTAGAAATCTTCCCAGAAATCATTTCAATAGATGAAATGGTCTATTTTTGCCTTATTTGGAAGGGTCATGAATATTAATGCAGAGTTCTGCTCTGATTGGCTGTTTCACTGCGGCTCAATGATAGCAGGCACAACTTTACTGACCGTCTTGACGATGGAGAGATTAGGCATTCAACCTTATATATATCAATCAGTATATAATCATACTTCAGTTGTCAAAAATATAAATAAATAAATATAAAATTACTATCGTTTCAACTTAAATGGTGGAGGTGGTGACGTTAGCTAGAAGGATCGAGTGAGCTATGTGTAAGAAACTAAACTAACATAGTATGTTAGTTTAGTTTGGTTGCATTTACTAATTTATGACAACACTGGCATGAAATAATATTAACCTTTGTCATTAGACATACTATTTAGTTATGTAAGCCACTTGGATTATCCTATTCTTACCGTATAGCATCTTGCGTTGGATATAGACAACAACAGGAATATTATCGTTAATGTTGTCTCTCTAAGAAACTTTCGATTTAATCAGAAATGGTTTAGACAGTCAAGAAGTGGATAAAATCACTTACTGCTTGCAGGAATATGGTTGGAATTGCGCCTTTCTTCAGTATCAGACGCTGAGCAAAGCCTGCTTGATATTGTCCCAGGTTTGAAAAACTGTCCGTGGTGAAATGGGCTGAGCAAACTAACAACTTTGAATTAAATTGTTGCGGTATCCGATTATAAATAAACATCAACCATGCCTGTTGACATGTTTTATTTGTGGGAAGAGTATGAAACGTCTTCACATCCCCTGCACAGCCTGGAACATAACATTTGTTTCCATGATCTGCCATGTTCGCTATCCTCGCGTCAGGCTTACTGCTGCAGAACTCCAGTTGATACAGCGGCTGCGCAGTTCCGCCTGAAGGTGAACATGTGCTGGCATATGCAAATGTTGGGGGCGTACATATTAATGATCCCATCGATTGCATCACTGCTGGTGTTATGTTGAGATTCGCCTATTTTTCCGTGGTGTTTTTCACAAACAAGATTTACATATGAAGGAGGAGGCAATGGTGTTTGAGACTCACTGTATGTGATTTACATGTACTGAACTCCTGTTATTTAACTATGGCAAGGTTAATTAAATTTTTCATTCTAGGGCACCTTTAATTTAAAACTAGCCATTGCATCATTAATTTAGCCGATTCTTTCATTCATTCATAAATTAGTGATTGTCTTAACAAATGAGTCATTAAATCATAGATCAGTAGGTGGTGACAAGTGTCTTCGTGAGACTTTAAGCATTAATTCAGCCGATTAATTCAACTGATTAATTATGGAAAGAAACAAGTGGCAGCCTTCATGCATAAGTCATTAAAACATTAATTTAGCCGATTCATTCAGAAATAAAAATAGTGACTGTCTTCATGTGTGAATCATTTTAATAATTCATTCAAACGATTTGTTCAAGCTACTGATTCATTCAGGAACAAAATATGACAAATATGACATATAACAAAATGTCTTTATGAGTAGGTCATTGATACCCTAGAAATCTAGACGCACCCTAGCGGCAGAAAATGTATTTTGTCGCGAGTGTAGTCTAGCAACTCTCGTAGACCTGAGAGCTGGAAAAAACAAACTCTGGTCAGGCTAATCACAGCGTGTGTAGAGTCAGTGGGCGGGCTTAACATAATGACGGCACGTCACGGCAGAGTTGCGGAGGTTCCGCGTGCTACTCATAAACAAAGCTGACGAACAGCTGCCTTTTGAATCGCCTTTGGCCGCGACTCTGAAAGACTTGGAGTTAAGCTTTTCTTTGAGAAAAGAACAAAGAACGGCACTGAAGTCATTCTTAAGAAAAGAAGATATGTTCGAAGTTCCCTTTCAGTCGTTCAGTACGTTCGACGTACGTCGGAACTGACAGACGAATTAGGATCTGTTTTCAGAGACCAATCTACTTCGAGTGTATAGAAACGAGCCAATGAACATTGGCATGCGGTTCACGCATTCCACGCGCCACCCCGCATTGCGGGTATAAACACGCCAGTGGAAGTACCGCATATCGCTTTCAACTTCGGAGCCGAGCATTTCCATGTTCCTACAAAGAGTGTTTTGTCTACGAATCATGAGAGTGAGAGGAAAACTGCCTACCTGCTTCCAGTGTCGGTGTTACGGTGCCTTACAGCTGTGGTCGCGAGCAAAGAAGAAAACAAACAGCTGTTCTCACAGCTCGCTGAGCGTTTTCCTTCGAGTGCTCACAGCAGGCTGGCACCTTTGAACTGCTGTGAGCCGCGGCCATTTCCCCTGTGTGCCTCGGCACTTTTCAGAGCGGTTTTTCCTCTACTAAAAGAGCAACATGGTTTGACCTTAAGTCTTTTTCAAGATGTCATTCAAACCATGTGTTTCTTGATGCGGTTGTTTCCTGTCCTCATTTGACGGCCACAATCTCTCTCACATATAAACATGTGAGATTGCTTTCGTGGGTGATTCATGCTCTCTCAGGAGAGCATGGTCACGTCGGCGCGTTGTTCGTCTCACCTTTCTCGTAAGGGCTTGAGCGTTCAGCGCGCCGTGTGCCGTCGAGCGCCAGCTGACAGCGGGGGTTGCCACGGCAACCCAGCGCATCACTCGGCACTCTCTAGATGCGCGGTCCAGACTATGAAACCTCAAACGGGGTTGAGTCCCTTTGCTTATTCCCTGATCTAGTTTATTTTCTGGTGCACCAGAAAAGGGCTACTTTGGCTAATAAGCCTTGGTGACCTGAGGATTACAGTGGGGCATACCCACCGGGTACATCTCTTCGGGCCCCCACTCCTCTATCGCATCATGAGCATGCTGAGATTTTGTTTGTGGGTGGTTCATGTTCTTTCATGAGAACATGGCTACGTCGGCACGTTTTTCGTCCTGCCCCTTTCATAGGGGCTTGAGCATTCCGCGTGCCTCTCATGCCTGCTGGTAGCCCAGATGGGATTGCTGGTCCTTTTTTGAAAAAGGGGGGACCTAGCGTTTCATTTATGGCTCTGGCAGAGGACAGATGTCAATTGCTGCATTGGAGAGAGGGCTGTTATGCACTGGAGATGATGACACTGAGTTTCCCACTATAATAGTGTGTGCTCATGCTGAATCAGTTTCAGTGTTGACAGCCATGCCTTCCTGGGTGGCTGCCTGGATGTGCATCGGAGAGATTTAGCAGGGTGGAACTATTTGGTGTCAAAATATGGAACACCAAAAGGGCCATAATCTGTATACATTTTTTCCGTCTCTCACTACCCTCTGTCCTGCATGCACAAGGGTAGTCCCAACTCAGGGGTTATGCAGAAACTGCGTGCAGTGATGGACCTCGCTCTCCGGAAGTCACTGCACGCTCCCTGGGTCAGGCGATGTCCACATTAGTGGTCCAGGAAGCTGGGGCTAAACCTGGCAGATATGTGTGAGCCCGACAAAGTTCGGTTCCTCAACGCCCCTGTCTGTCAGGCTGGCCTCTTCGGCGACACCGTCGAGAACTCGCCCAGCAGTTCTCGGTGGCCCAGAAGCGGATGGAGGTGGTTTAAAAACAAACAAAAAAAAAAAAAGCAAAAAAAAAAAACATCCTGCCCCGACGACTAGCTGCTGCCTCCACCCAGTCGTCGGCTGCAGCGCCTCCGTCTGCTTGCCGCTTCCGCCCCTGCTAAGCCAAGCAGAAGCCTCCACCCGGGCAGCAGGTGGCCGGGCGCAGGGGATGTGCCCAACCCGTCCAGGGTCCCGCGAGTCAGCTAGCAAGCACAAGGGCAAGCGGCTCACAAAACGGGCAGCCCAGCGAGATGGCAAACTGCTCGGGGAGACGGTGTCCGCACCCCTCCCTCCCCCGGGGGAGGACCGGGGGGAGAATATTTTTCGGTTTCGGTCCTGCCGCTGGCTCTCCGGAGTCCCCATTCTCAGAGCAGTTTCCTCCCTCCCTGGGCCCTGAGAGGGTCAGGTTGGCAGTGTGGATGCCCCCGGGCCTTGCCACTTCTTTCCTCCCCTCTCCCCCTTCGCCAGGGGACAGCAGTGTGGGCACCGAGGACGCCCCCGGGCCTTCTCACCCATACACTGCCCCACCTGGAGTACTCAGGCAACACTCTGGGCCACCTCCGGGACTCCCGAGTCGGGTCTGCGTACTCCACCTCGCTGCCCCACCCCGGGTACGTCTGTGGTGTCGTTGGTCCCGCTTGTTCGGTCCCTGGGGGCCTGACTAGGTCTCCCCGGACCGTCTTGCCGGCTCATCCGTACCATCAGACTCGGCTACGCGATTCAGTTCGCTCGCCGGCCTCCCAAGTACAGGGGCATCCTCTTCACCACCGTGTGGAGCAGCGATGCCCATGTCTTGTGGTCAGAGATCGATGTCCTGCTGGTGAAGGATGCGGTCGAGCCGGTTCCTCCAGCCGATATGAAGTCAGGGTTCTACAGGCCCTACTTCATTGTACCCAGGAAAGGTGGTGGGTTAAGGCCAATCTTGGACCTGCGCATTCTGAATCGGGCCCTGCACAAGCTCCCGTTCAGAATGTTAATGCAGAAACGCATTCCCGAATGCATCCGTCCCCGAGATTGGTTGCAGCGATCGACCTGAAGCCCTTCAGGCTGTCCCTGTCGCCTCACGGCTTCACGAAGTTGTGTGACACAGGGACATGGTGCTCCGTCACCTCAGCCGGTTGGGCCTTCGGGTCAACCGAGAGAAGAGCAAACTCTGCCCCGCGTAGAGGATCTCTTATCTCGGTATGGAGCTGGATTCGGTCAACCGGACTCCGCGCCTCACACCAGAGCGAGTCCGGTCAGTGTTGAACTGCTTGAATACGTTCAAGGGCAGGACAGCGGTCCCACTGAAATTCTTTCAGAGGCTCCTGGGGCGTATGGCATCTGCAGCCGCGGTAACGCCGCTCAGATTGCTTCATATGAGACCGCTTCAACGCTGGTTACACGACCGAGTCCCGAGATGGCCGTGGCAGAGTGGCAAGTACCGGGTCTCAGTTACTCCTTACTGTCACCAAACCTTCAACCCGTGGGCGGACCTCTCGTTTCTCCGGGCCAGAGTGTCCTTAGAACAGGTGTCCAGGCATACTGTGGTCTCCATGGATGCCTAATACACGGCCTGGGGGGCCACGTACAACGGGCACGCAGTTTCGGGTCTGTGGACGGGCCCCCAGCTGCGTTGGCATATCAATTGCCTAGAGTTCTGGCGGTACATCTTGCCCTGGCCCGGTTCAAGAAGCCGCTTTGGGATAAACACGTACTGGTCCATTTGTACAGCACTGCAGCCGTTGCCTACACCAACCAACAGGCTGATCTACGCTTCCGTTGCATGCTCTGGCTCGCCCGCCATCTCCTCCTGTGGAGTCAGAAGTTTGTGAGGTCACTTCGTGCCATTCACATCCCAAATGCGCTGAACCAGACAGCCAACAAGCTCTCTCGTCAGCTGACACCTCCGGGCGAATGGCGACTCCACCCCCGGAGCGTCCAGCTGATATGGGACCACTTCGGAGCCACGCAGGTAGACCTGTTCGCCTCTCTGGAGTCGATTCATTGCCAGTGGTACCATTCCCTGACCGGGGTACCTTAGGCACAGATTCACTGGCACACAGCTGGCCCCGGGACCTACGCAAATATGCGTTTCCCCCAGTGAGCCTTCTCGCACAGACGCAAGGTCAGGGAGGACGAGGAGCAGATCTTGTTAGTTCCGCCCTATTGGCCCAACCAGACCTGGTTCCCCGAACTCACACTCCTCGCAACAGCCCCTCCCTGGCCGATCCCCCTGAGGAAGGACCTTCTTTCTCAGGGGCGGGGCACTCTATGGCACCCACGTCCAGACCTCTGGAATCTCCATGTCTGGTCCCTGGACGGGACACGGAGGTTCTAGGTGGCCTGCCACAAGCAGTGGTAGACACCATCGCTTCAGCTCTACGAGGTGCCTCTATTCCCTGAAGTGGAACCTGTTCGTTGAGTGGTGTTCTTCCCGCCGGAAAGACCCCCGGAAGTGTCCAATTAACGTTGTGCTTTCCTTCCTGCAGGATGGGTTGGAGCGAAGGCTGTCTCCCTCCACCCTCAAAGTGTTCGTCGCAGCAATAGCGGCGTATCATGATGCAATAGACGGTAAATCCTTAGGTAAGCACGACTTAATCGTCAGGTTCCTCAGAGGTGCGAGGAGACTGAATCCTCCTCGTTCAACCTCGGTACCCTCTTGGGATTTAGCCTGGTGCTTAGAGCACTCCAGTTGAACTAAAAATCCTGTCCATGAAGACAGTCCTCCTCAATCAAGAGGGTAGGGGACCTGCATGCACTTTCGGTCGACAAATCGTGCCTAGAATTCGGGCCGGCCAACTCTCACGTTGTCCTGAGACCCCGGCCTGGATATGTGCCCAAGGTTCCTACCACTCCCTTTCAGGACCAGGTGGTGAACCTGCAAGCGCTGCCTTCGGGGGAGGCAGACCCAGCCCTAGCTTTATGTCCCGTCCGCGCTCTCGTCGCTTACGTTGACCAGACTCAGAGCTTAAGATCCTCACAGCAGCTCTTCGTCTGTTATGGAGGCCAGCAGAAGGGAAAGGCTGTTTCCAAGCAGAGGTTGGCCCACTGGATAGTGGACACCATCGTCTTGGCTTCCCAGTCCCAAGACGTGCCTTGCCCGGGGTGCGAGCACACTCCACAAGGAGCATAGCTTCATCCTGGGCGCTGGCTCAAGGCGTCTCGCTGACAGACATATGTAGAGCTGCGGGCTGGGCGACACCTAACACGTTCGCTAGATTTTATAGCCTCCGTGTAGAGCCGGTATCTTCCCGCATCCTCGCCCCAGGGGCCAGTAGCGCTAAGTACCCGTTCTAGTGTCGCTTGCAACGCCACTCCCGCCCTCTGGGCCGGATACATGTGTCTATTTGCTCCAGTTGAGTTCCCCGGAAACGGCTAACCCTGTGAGTTCCTCCGTCACCCCTGCGGTGTCAGACGTTGCAGACCGTCTGACACTAGGCCTGCACCCGTATGCTTGTGGAACGTGTGTGTAGGCTGGGTTCCATATGTAGCGGTCCCCTAATGGCTACCCCATATGTGTATTCTCCACGGTACCATCTACCCTACTCGGCTAGCCCCATGTCTTTCCCTTGACAGAACTCGCTCTGTCGTCTCTGGGTGTGTTCTTCCCGCCTGGGACCAGGTTGAAACCACCCCAGAGACTGCCATATGTTGCACTACCCTGATAGGTTAGTCCTTATGTGTATTTCGCCACCTCTCCTTCCATTGAAGGATGTGGCTCCACAGCATACCATCTCCCGAGACGGGCACGCTTTCCCAGCGTTATCCAATAGTCACGCTGAGTGGGTCTTGCAGGAACAGCAAGTGACTGTTCTTCCCTGCCGGGAGCCCTCGCCCACTCCAACATAGGAGTGGTCCAGCGAGCTCAGGCAGGGCGCTGGAAGGGCCAGCATCCCTGGCGTGTTGGTAGGGATCCCAATTCATCGGTCAGTTCCGACGTACGTCGAACGTGACCGACTGAAAGGGAACGTCTCGGTTACGTATGTAACCCTTGTTCCCTGAAGTAGGGAACGGAGACGTATGTCCCGTCGCCAGGTGCTGTTCTTCAGCTGAAGGCCCGAGCCACTTATCTCGGCTCCTCAGTTGAAAACGATATGCGGTACTTCCACTGCCGTGTTTATACCCGCAACGTGGGGCGGCGCGTGGAATGCGTGAACCGCATACCAATCTTCACTGGCTCGTTTCTATACACTCGAAGTAGATTGGTCTCTGAAAACATATCCCAATTCGTCGGTCAGTTCCGACGTACGTCTCCACGAGGGTTACATTCGTAACCGAGACGTTTTGCCTACCGGATACGGCGAAAGTCTATCAACTAACGTTAGCTCGGCTTCACCTTCTTCTTTGCTCTGGTTGGTTGTGGTGCTCATGGCGCTATCCAATTGAGTGCAGAGGGAATTTGAAAGACAACCGTTTATCCCGCCCCTCGGATTGAGCCCTGTCAATGGTGAGTTTCCAGACCCAACATCTTGATGTGGGTCTGGCTTGTCAGGCTAGGTCATTGAATCATCCATTCAACCGATTTATGTAAATACATGAATAATTTAGGAACAAGTGTCTCTCTTTATGAGTGAGTCATTGAATCATTCCCTCAGACCGAATGCAATGATTGGATGGACATTTTTTGGTCTTGAGACTTCAACAGAAGATATATGGATTTTTTTTATATATATTTAGACCACTTCTATCATTGATAGCTATTAGGATGTGAATAGAGTTTCAACCATTTTAACAAAAATTGTTAGGAACAAACAAGTGACTAGGTGTGTATGGCATCAAAGTACTGCAAGAGCGATTAGAGAGCAGACAGAGCTGCTCTCGCGGTACTTTGATGTCATACACAGGGACGTGCACAGGAATTTTGAGGGGCAGTTGCTCTGTCCTAAAAAAAGGGCACTCCCCTAACAAAAAAGACATTTGATGAACTTTAACATTTAAAAAAAAAATGTAATTGAATTATTTTTTTTGCAAAGATAAAGGACAAAATATGTTTGCTGTTACATATTAACAAGGTTATAGTCAGGTATGTTTAATAAAAACAAGATTAACACAAACAATCTAGCTTGTATTGTTGTGTTACTTTTGACCCTCCTGTGTGTTACTTTCGTCCCAGCTGATGGGGTCAAAAGTAAGAATGTGCAGCTTATGTTCAAAGTGAAATTATACTGTAGTCGTTCTACATTTGTACAAAATACCACCTGCTATTGATAGACCACACTTGTGAGTTATTGACCACAGCAAAAATATATCTCAGTCTAAAACATTATCTTTTAAAATTACGATTTTCAGAAAAATTGTACTTTCGTCCCTGCTCTCCCCTAGCCTAGGCTGCTTGTCTGCAAGCTATTTCTCTGATAATTTAGGCTTAAACATGGCAAACTCATCCTGGATTTATGAAGATTTTAATTAATTTCTTAAAACTTGATGATGATGATGATGATGTGTCACGTGCCGCTGAAGGAAACTGAGGTGAGGACTCAATAGCAGGGAAAAAAGGGTTTTTAATTAAAGGGGTGGTAAAGCACACTCTTTCGAAGGCTTGATTGTGTTTGTGGGGTGCACTGTAACATGTGTTCATGCTTCGTTTTTAAAAAATTGCATTATTTTTCATATATTTTACCTTTATTCTACACTGCTCTGTCCCTCCTTGTAAAAACGGTCTGATGGTTTCCGGATTCTATGAAGTCAGTCCCTCAAAAATACGCAATGGGCTCTGATTGGTTAGCTGGCCCAGTGTGTTGTGATTGGCTAACCGCCTAGAGCACGTTTGTCAGAACGCTTACCTTCACCGGTAGCCTGTGCTTTGGGTACGCTAGTGTCAATAAAACCATACCAATCTGAGCCCGAATCAGACCCAGACAATTTTAGTGAAGATGATCGAGCAGAACCTGTTCAGTCCTCAAGAGTAAAGACTGCGGATCTATAGTGATCGCTACTGAATGGCACTGTTACTTTTGTATTTTTAGAACGATTATAGCCAAATATCTGTCGCAAGAACGAACACTAAACATTGGCTTTACTATAGTATCCAAATCAAACACAGAAGCATGTTTAGCCTGTAGATAAACAACACATAAAAGCTCTAATCAAAGAATCATTTACACTAATGCCAAGTTCGCTGTTGAGATTTTAAAAGTTTGTAACGTTAGGTGTTTGGATAACGTTAATATGAATGAGCTTTTAACAAACTGATTTGTAGAGCAGCGTTGTCATCTGTGTACTTCCTTGCTACAACATAGACTACAATTAACAACACAAACTATTACAGGAAAACACATAGACGAAAAATAAATCCTACTTACAGTTTGTGGCCCGTAAACAGCTTCTGCTTTTAATCCATCTTTCAGGACAAGCCGTTGTGCGAATCCCGCTTTCATAGCGCTCGTGAAGATTGTGGAGCTTTCCTCCGGGAGAAGAGCAGCGGGAGCCGCGCGCGCACGTCTCATGCCGGACGTGAATAAATCGCGCTATTCGCGCGAAGGGGGACGGTTGAACATTTTGAGTTTACTCGCTTCATTCGCGCGTGACATTCACTGCACAACAGACGCGAGTTCGCGTCATAGGAGGGGCTTCTGCCAGCCGGCTCGTCTCGTTGAGAAATGACTGACATGGGCTGTGTTTATGTCTTTTTTTGTCAAAATCTACTGTTAATGTGTGACAAAACTGAGTTTTAAGACTTTTTCAGTCGATAATGTAGTTGTTTAAAGCTCAGATCTGTGGTTTATTTGTATAAAGAGTGCCTAATAGTACATTTTATCTGGCGTTTTCGGAGTTGTGAGCTCCAGCGGATCAGCGGCGCTTACACTGGCTGGTTTGTCTCGTGCATCTGAACCGCGGCTCCTGTATTGCAAATACAGACGAATATTGTCCATTATGTCACATTTTCCGATCTTCTCCTCTGACCCCTGTCTGTCTCGTGCTTTGATTTCGTCGGCATTGGCAACAACACTCTCCAGCCTACTAACTAGCCTACCACAACAACTATTCCCTGCGGCGATACAAAATGGCCTCACCCCCCCCCCCCTTATTTCATATTCTCGGAGGAGGGGTTTATGTAAATATTGGGGCTGGTGATGTCAGCAACCCTGGAGGAATGTGTAGTAGTCCCTAGCGGCCGTTTGCTGTAGTCCTTAGAATTTGATTTCTTTAAAAGCAAATATCTCCCTTTGCTTTAAACTTTGAACGTTGTAACTTTGCAGATGTTGTTTATGCTCAAACAGCAACATTACACACTAGCTAAAGTTAGAAAAGTGAAATCGTGGTTTACCACCCCTTTAACAAAATAAACATAAACACAAACAAAAACCCACAAGGGGGAAAACATAATCTAATACAAAACAACATAACAGAAACAAACAACAAACCAAAAAGTCGGAGAGCGGATCACAGGGAAGGGAAGTCAGGGAGCGGATCACAGGGAAGGGAACATGTACACAAGACAACGTAACCACAAAACACTGAGAACACATGGGACCTATATAAAGGGGAAGAAATCAGGAGGGAACAGGTGGAGGAAATCAAACACTAATAAGATAACAAGGGGGAGGGATCAGACACAGACACGAGCACAGCCCAAATCAACAACACACCACATGTGCTCCACAAGACAGGACAGACATGTGACATGATGATGATGATCGTCCGTTTGTTATACCTTTCCGACAACGTTAAGTTGTCTCACCCGACAACCTTGACAACCTCCTTCTAGTGCCGCTCATGCAGGCTCAGCTCAGGTGCCGGTCACTCGCAGCACTGCAGCCACGTAAACAGAGTTTGCCCTTCCCACCCCTACTGACTTTCACTTTCGGACGGGTGCCCGAATATGGAAGAGGATGAGTGAGGCTTTGCGAATGTTATTTATTTTTTTTAATCTAGGCCTACGTGAAATTCTGCATCCATTGTACGATTTTTTTTATTTTATTTTTTTCCACCTCGGAAGGGCAACGTGAGTCGAGAAGGGCATATGGGCAGTTGCCGGGCAACCTGAGCAACCCCCCCTGTGCACGTCCCTGGTCATACACCAATTGGTGCGCAGCACCACTTTAAGTCGAACACACCTTCAATCTTTATGAGTGAGTCATTGAATCGTTCACTCAGCTGTTTAATTCAAATACATTGATTCTTTAGGAACACCACTGCTGTGTTTCTTTGAGATGCAACAGTGAATTCTACTTATGACATCTTTGATTACCACAATTACATAAAAAAATCCTGTTAAAATAATTTCTTCATGCCTTAAAATAGCTTAAATGTAACTCTACACCCTTGCTTCATTTAGTATACAAGTAAGCATGGCTATGCAAATTAGCCCCGCCTCCACCCCGCATCACACAAGCTCGTATTACCTGTTCCACTTGGTCAACTTTACTGTAGTAAACGCTGCACAAAGACGAGCAGAAATATTGGTTTAATACAGCCATATGTTTGAACCAGAAACTGATTCAGAAGAAGAAAAGGAAGAGTGAATTATCTACAAGTCAATGTATCAGAATGGTAATGCGTTTTAGCCTATATATCGCTCTCTGCAACGTCGGACACATAATAGTAATTCATAATATTACCCTTTTGCTTGACTACGTTATCAAATCATGTTCCCGTTCAGCACCTCAGTCAGACAGCTGCCTTCTGAAAATCAGTATCCTTCTAGTGTTGTCCAATCGTTTAATCGCGATCCAAAATAAAAGTTTGTGTTTACATAATATGTGTGTGTTTGTGTGTATTGTGTATAATTATTATGCATATATAAACAGTGTTGGGAATAACGGCGTTATAGATAAACGGCGTTACTAACGGATTTATATTTTTCAGTAACGAGTAATCAAACGAATGACTGTTTCTTCCGTTACAACGCCGTTAGCGTTACTGAGGAAAAAAATGCGGCGTTACTTTAATTGAGCTCACTGAAGCGGTTTTCATCCACTCTCTGTCAGTCGGACCTTCAGCGTGAGTGTGTGACGAGGTTGAGGTTGATAGGTTGAGTTCACACACACACACACACACACACGACGCACACGCATATGCACAGTCAGCGTTGGCAAGTCAAACGACTTCAAAGGTAGCTTTCGCAAACTGGTAGTATAAGCGTTACTTTTCCCTCATTGAGATGAAAGGTAAGAATGTTTATGTAACGTGCAGCTTATGCCCAGGAGGAAAGAGTCTCTCCACGTCGGTGGCCAGTAATTCTAATCTAATGAAGCACCTCACATCATCACCGCCACAACATTAGTGGCTAAAAACCCAGGTGATAACGTGAGCTCCAGTACCAGAGGAGTAGTAAAGTACTGATAATATTTACACTATAGTAGGCCTAATGATTATATTTGCAATAATATATTGAATTTGATAGGTGTCTCACATTGTCCCACAGCAACATTACAATAGTGTACATTAATGTACAATGTTTTATAATAATAAGTTATTCTATTTAGTGTCCAATTAATTCCTTTAACATATTTAATAGTGGGGGCATCCAAGTTATTTGACATATTTGAACATTTGAAGAAAAAGAAAAAAAGTAACACAATAGTTACTTTCCCTGGTAATTAGTTACTTTTATAATGATGTAACTCAGTTACTAACTCAGTTACTATTTGTAAGAAGTAACTATAACTAATTACTTTTTTAAAGTAACGTGCCCAACACTGTATATAAATACACACACACATGCATTGGACCTACGTTATATTAGGTGGCCTTAACTACAATGTTTTTTTTTGTATTTTAATTAATAATTTGATACAATGCACTTATTGTGTACGTACATGTTTTTACATTGTACTTACATTTAAAAAATTTGCTGCATGTAATTACATCTGTAATTAATTTCTGTAGTTACATTTATAATTACACTGTTGACACTTCTCTTACACCTAACCCTGCCCTTAAACTTACCCATACCACCATACCTGTCCCTAACTTTACCCATATCCCACCTCAATATCAGCAAAAATGTTTTGCTATACAATATGAACACAATGAGTATATTGTACTTGTTTTATTTTATGCAAGTACATGGTAGTAGGCCACCTAATATAAAGTGGGGCCCATGCATTTATATATTTAAGAAATATTTGCATGTATATTCCTTTCCTGTAGCTCAAACAGTCGAGCGTGGCACTAGCAACGCCAAGGTCATGGGTTCGATTCCCAGGGAAAGCAAGAACTGACAAAATGTAAAATGTGTACCTTAAATGCAATGTAAGTCGCTTTGGATAAAAGCGTCTGCCAAATGCATAAATATAAATGTAAATGTATATATATACTGTGTATATATGAAGACTTCAGATGCAAAAGCCTCTAAGTCCGTCTGACGTTTTTCTTTAAAATAAGCATTTTTGTCAGGCTTCTATGTATAGGTTTCTACCTAAGTACTGGTACTTCTGAATGGGCTGAGGCTGGGATTTAGTGGGTTTGAAGTGAAAGTAACTTAGAGAAATGCAGAGAGCATTCACTCAGTATCATTATCTCATTTTTGACCGAAGTGGCTTTTAGAGGCTTTTGCGTCTGAACTCTTCATGTATGTATATAATTTATATTATATATAGAAATATAAATATTTTATACAGAAATATAAAAAAAATTCTTAAATATATGCATGTGTGTGTGTGTATTTATATATAAATAATAATTATACACAGTACACACACATATATTATGTAAACACAGACTTTTATTGTGGATGCGATTAATCGCGATTAATCGATTTAATCTAGCGCAACAAGCGTTCATTATAATATCGTAATATACATCATATACATATTTTTACCCTCTATATTGCTTAATTTACCTGATTTTTCATATTAACAGAAAAATATACCGGTATAACCTGGCTTCTCTTGAAACTCCCCTGCTTCGCAGCAGAGTTAATGATGCCGAAGCCATATTTACTGTGTCACTACATGTTATTCTGGAATATTTCCACATTTATTGCTAATGAGTTTGAGGTATGTTTAGGTTTAGGAATTAGGGTTAGGATTATAGGGGTTAGTGTTTTGGGTTAATGGTTGGGTTACATTAAAATGTAATTACAATGCACCAACATGTATGTTCATAATTAGTCAATTGTATCAAAGGATTATGTAGTTAAGGCCACCTAATATAAAGTGTGACCAAAATACCTGTTCATATGTTTGGGCTCTTTGGTTTCTTTCTGTCTGTTCATGTTGTTTTACTGAGCTTGTCCCTGAACACTATGTGTGCAGTTTGGATAGTCTTCTGCGTTGTGGCGTGACGTTGGCTGACACAATGGTTGTGGTGGACAAAGAGAGCTCCATGATCGCTGAGGAGGATTACATGGCTGATGCCAAGACCATAGTTAATGTTCAGACACTCTTCAGGTAGGTCCTTCCACAAGTGTGTCTTTCTGCTTGAGTCGTTGGGAAACCTGACTCTCTCCTCACTGTTTCTCAAAGGCTTTTTCCAGCTCTCAGTATCATAACTGAACTAACCCACCCAGCCAACATGCGCTTCATGCAGTTCAAAGTGAAAGACCACTATTCTCTAGCTCTTTCTAAACTGGAAAAGGTGAGACACAAATGCAATACAATATAAACTGCATTTATACTTTCTAAACAGTCCCAAAATAACTCAACCCCCTCTTTTACTCCATTTGTGCTGTAGAAAGAGAGAGAGAGAGGCTCTAACCTGGTCTTCATGTTCAGATTACCGTTTGCAGCTGGGAAGGTGTTTAGTGTCAGTATGTTAGACACTCTGCTGTATCAGGTAACCATAAAGCGAACGTCCCATAACTGAAATGATGTCTTTTATTATGATAATAATTAGATTATACCATAAAAGGGCGTTCATTCTGTGAGGAAAACCATAGCAGAAATTGTCATCATACTGGGTTTGATTCATGTTGTTAATGGTTGTTCATTTTTGTTCACACGTTGTACATTGCTACAAATCATTTCTTGATTCCTTTCTATTGATTCCTTGACAAATTACAATGTCATTGAATGAATTAAGCTACCTTTTCACTATTTAAGACAGACATCAGACCAGAAGTCATTCATTTTCAAAAGAGCCATAAGCGTATGTGTAATTCTTGTTGCGTTGAAATAGTTAAACTTTTTTCTGTATGCCACCGCCCGACCACATGTGATGTGAATTTAATCAAAACTGTAAGCATGAGGTGAGAATCACCAATATTTTTCTACTAAATGTTATTCTTTAAAACCTATTCCGATATACTGATATACCGATTGGCTTCATCACTTGGTCTCCTATCCACCAATAAGATGGTGTGTGGTGGGCGTTCTGGCGCAATATGGCTGCCGTTGCATCATCCGGGTGGACGCTGCATATTGGTGGTGGTTGAGGAGATTCCCTCCTTCCATGTAAAACGTTTTGAGTACCCAGAAAAGCGCTATATGTATTTGTATTGTATTGTACATTGCAATGTATTTTAGTCCTTTGTTTTGTGTGGATATATTCATTCATTCATTCATTTTACCAAGGTGGAGGGGGATGACAATTGTATGCAAGTGTCGGAGATCGGGAAAAGGCAGCTTTAGATTTGCCATTATGATCCACTATGACCAACAATAAGTCCTGTAACTGTATCTGTGAATGCCCTGTAAATAATGCCAGATGCTTTATTTAGATCTTAACATTAGTACAATTTTAGTGAAAGTTTGTGTGCAAAAATTTTCCATTGTTCCACTGTTGTTAATAGTGTATGATGTATGAAGGACAGCTAACACAGAAGTCAGTTTCAAACCAGCAGCCTTCTGCTGGTCAACATGGCATAGAAAACTCGAACTCGTTGCAAAACCTGCAAGGTGAAATTTTTAGCTTTCATATGAAATTCCAAATCACATGGATTCACATTGAAATTACTGGATTGGTCACAACAGCGAATGTGACTGTAACGGAGGCCAGCTTGTAGTCGCTGTGCGAGTAAACCTCACTCCTCTGATCTCAAGAGACGCTCTTGTGACACACCTCTTTGTTAGAGCGTCCGACTCTAATGCCGACTGGGGTCGAGTCCTGCTTGGAGCGGGCGGTTTGAACAGGAGGGGTTACAACTACAGCATTTCAATGCTCTACTTTTCCATTTTTTTTGTTTGATTTCCATGTTGTTTAATTTAATTGACAGATCTTGAGCATGATATGGATGGAACACAATCCCAAAACAGTGGTTCTGAGCCAATGCTGAATGTACAGTTTCACAGCAAAATCAATGTTTTGGCTGAGCTTGTGAACAGGCTGAATTGAATGCATCATTGAGTCATTATGTCTGATTTCATCATCTGTGTGTATGTGTTTTAGTCCTTTGTGAAGGACTACATGATCTCCATCACCAGACTACTGCTCGGTCTGGACTCCATGCCTGGATCTGGCTTCCTGTGTGCTGTGAGTGCTAGCGGCCCATCGCTCAATCCATAATGAAACTATAACTTAGTATCTGGACAATTATGCCAATAATGATGGTGGTCATGATGAATTTTAGGACATTGTTGATAATACTGCCCTGATATTCCTTGTAGATGAAGATCACAGAGGAGGATCTGTGGATTCGCACTTACGGCCGTCTCTACCAGAAGCTGTGCTCGTCGACAGGAGACATTCCCATCGGCATCTACCGCACTGAAGCACATAAACTTCCTGTCTCAGAGGTACATTATACCAGCCAAAAATTTGTAATAATTAAGATTTTGAATGATCTCTTTTGTTCACCAAGGCTGCATTTATTTGATCGAAAAAACAGCAGAAACATAAATATTGTGAAATATTATTACAATTTAAAAATAACTGTTTTCTAATTTGATCTATTTAAAAATGTAATTTACTCCTGTGATGTCAACTTAATTTTCAGCATCATTACTCCAGTCTTCAGTGTCACATGATCCTTCAGAAATCACTATAATATGCTGATTTAATGCTCAAGAAACATTTTGTATTATCAATGTTAAAAACAGTTGTGCTCCCTAATTTTGTGGAAAACATGAACTACCATTCGAATGCGTGGCTAAGAAAGATTTTTATAAAAATCTATATTTTTTTAATTCGGCATGGATGCACTAAATTGCATCTTATAATGTTTGAACATGTATAATGGTACAAAAGTACTTTCTATTTATCAAAGAATCTAAAAGAAATTAAGGGTTTCGCTTAAAAATATTAAGCAGAAACATTGTTTTTTCAACAATGATAATTTAATTGAGCATCAATAATATTTGAGCATCACATCATCATATTAGAATGATTTCTGAAGGATCATGTGACACTGAAGACTGGAGTAATGATGCTGAAAATGCAGTTTTTCCATCACAGGAATAAATTACATTTTACAATATACTCAAATAGAAAATACTATTTTTAAATTGTAATAATATTTCACAATATTACTGTTTTTACTGTATTTTTAAGGAAATAAATGAGCAAAAGAGACTTAAAAAACAGTAAAAAAAATGGTAGTGTGGATCTTTCTGTTGTTGTTATTATAGTGTTTCTGTGGAGGAATGACTCCGTTGTATGGCTTGTCTCAGTCTCAGGTGTCCATCACGGTGGAGGATTACGAGGATACGCGGGAGCCCCGTGAGCCTCTGCTCTGCCGCTCTGGTCTTCACCGTAACTCAACATCGTCCGAGCCGCCCTCCTCGTCCTCCTCATCGTCACAGGCAATGGACCACCCGCTCCTGAGGAGGAAGAGCATGCAGTGGGCGCGTCGATTGAGTCGTAAAGGTGGACGGAGCTCCGGCGGGGCCAAGGGAGTTGGGAGCGCTGCGGAGCGCATCAGCCAGCAGAGACTCAGCCTGTTCCGCCGCTCCGAGAGGCAGGAGCTCAACGCTTTGGTCCGCACACGCATGAAGCACCTGGGGCTCTCGCCATCTGGATTTAGTAAGTGTGCACACCACTTCTTCTTCAGACTGGGTGATTTACTGTAGCTAAATATATAATATTGCATATCTACTATCTTTTTCAGAATCAGAATCAGAAAGAGCTTTATTGCCAAGTATGTTTGCACACACAAGGTTTTGATGACAGAAGAAGCTTACGTACAGTACACAGAGACAACAACAGTACACAGATAGTAAAATAAAAATAAAAAACTAAAGATATATGATTAAGATATGTTTATATACAGTACAGGTCAGAAGTTTGGAAACATTACTATTTCGAATGTTTTTGGGATAAAAAAAACTGTAATATTGTAAAATATTATTACCATTTAAAATAATGGTTTTCTATTTTAATATACTTTAAAATTTAATTTATTTCTATGATGCAAAGCTGAATTTTCAGCATCATTACTCCAGTCTTCAGTGTCACATGATCCTTCAGAAATCATTCTAATATGAGGATTTGATACTCAAATATCAATGTGTGACACAGGTTCTTTAATTAATAAAAAGTTAAAAAGATTAAGATCAATAATAATGTATTCAAACTAGAAATCTTTTCTAACAATATCAATCTTTATCTATATTACTTTTTATTAATTTAACACATCCTTGCTGAATACAAGATTTTGATTTTAAATGCATGTTTGTTTGTTTTTTACTTTTTATTTATCAAAGAAACCTGAAAAAGGTATCAATAGTTATAAAAAAAAATAAAGAGCAGCACAACCGTTTCATAAATGCTGTTCTTTTGAACTTTTATCAGAGAATCCTTAAAAAAGAATGTTTCCACAAAAATATTAAGCAGCACAACTGTTTTAAACATTGATAAAAATAAGAATGTCTCTTGATATCACAGGTGTATGCAGGCAAGAAGACAAAGGCAGAATAATAATATTCCAAACAACTAAGTGTACATAAGAATTCTGAAAGGGAGGCAAGCAGGCAGTGCAAACACAACTATACATAACGGTGACCAGACAAGGAGTGCAGGGGAAGGAACAACTTAAGTAGCAACACAAACAAGGATGATAATTAATACACAGCTGACACACACCAACTAATAATGACTGTAACTGTGGTGACAGGCCACATCCACACAAAGCCAGAGCTTTCCCTATCCGATCTTTTTTTTTCCCAGAGGCAAAATCTCATGATAAAATAACAATAAATAAATGTGCTACTTACCAGATTGTGTTTAATAATGCCTACACCTACCCTTACAAAAATGCAAATACAGTAATGACGCAATATTGATATGCACATGCCCAGTGCCCCTAGTTGTATCCCTTCTAGTCTTTACCGTGTGGAACGTGGTGTGATGACATCACCGTTTCACAAAATATACGGATTGGCTGTACACACAAAAACGCAAGGGTGTCGGTTTCAGATGTATCCACTCTGGGGCCCGGTTTCAAAAAATACTGGTTTCAGGCTCCCAAAACGTCAGGTCCGTCTTTTTTTTTTTTACGCATACAGCTAAACACGTCTCCGTGTGGACGGTGCCTGAAAGTCTATGAACAAAACTAAACAGAATGGTGACACTTGAGCAGCAAATCTGCATATTAGAATGATTTCTGAATTACTTTATTTTTGATCAAACGAATGCACAATGAGACTTGTTTATGAGACATAAAAACTTTAGAACATTTATTAAAATTGCCTAGAATAAGCATCAGTCTGTTCATTGTGGGGAAAAAAATGTATTCAGTTAAAAAATATGAACATGGTTAAAATATGGCTAGCTGTGGAACAAGCAATATTCAGTTAATTAAAATATAATGAGGTTGAATTAGATTTATTGATGATAAATATATAAAGCTGGTTATTATGCATTTAAAACACATTGAGTTCATTAGTATTACAGAATTACAGTATTACAAAATTTCTGTTTCTTTTGTATATGACTGACAAACATGCACCACATTAGGTTTATTAGTTTGTTAAAACTGTGTAATCCAAATTTTATAAGCAATACAAATACATACAAAATATATATGCCTCGATTTAAGTTTTAAGCATACAAGTGAATCATTCATACACTTTGTTAAATGTTCATATTTGGTATCTTATGACTGGACTTTGTGACTTATAGTCTTGTGTCCTGCTCTTCTTGTGTCAGATGGGATGACAGACCAGGGCAACAGACTGTCCTATATTCTTATCAACCCTTCCCCTGACACACGCCTGGAGCTCCATGATGTCGTGTGAGTATACGGTGACATCACAAGGTAGTCTTTTAAGGCAATGTTGGGGTGCTTCCAAAATTAATATAAATGATACCACTTTATTTTGATGGTCCACTTTAGACATTCTGTTGACTATATAGTAAAGTTGCACCTACATGTCAACTAACTCTCATTAGAGTATTAGTTCAGTATTAGTAGACTGTTAGGGGTAGAATTAGGGTTAGTAGAATATGTTGACAGGTTTCAGAGTTACTTATAATCAGTAGTATGTCTGTTGGGGAGCATCAAAACAAAGTGTTAGCAGATATTAAGCAGACCGTCTACTAATACTCTACTAACAATATGAGAGTTGGTTGGCATGTAGGTGCAGAGTTACTTATAGTCAAAGGAATGTCTAAGTAAAGTGGACCATCAAAATAAAGTGTAACAGTTAAGTTTTATCATTTTTAAATATTAATTTTGGAATGTTAGATGCCACTAGTGTCGCAGACATACTTCACTTCTAATAAAAAAACAAGTATATTACCCAATATTTGTGTGTGCTTTTTGTATTTTTATGCTTTATAGATTGTTGTATTCTGTTCAGGAAACACACACTTGGCTGTTTGTGCAACAAAGCTTAACTCAGCTCATTTGTGGTCATTCCTGCAGGTATCTGATCAGACCAGATCTTCTGTCACCAGTGCCTAACCAGGCCGGCGCTCGCAAGCCTAGCGCAGGGCCAGCAGAGGGACACAGATTTGAAACACAGGACAGCACTCATCTATGAACACAATAACCACAGGCCACCAGCACGAGAATCACCTCCAGAGAAGATGGGTCATACTGATGTTTGTGCATGTGTACAGTTGAGAGAGAGCGAGCGAGCGAGAGAGAGAGAGGAATACCTGTGCAGATGGGACTGTGAGCAGAATCTACACTGTAAAAAGTGATCTTGCTTTTAGTTGCCTTCACTCAACTTTCATGTCAACTAATGAAATTGTTGAGAAAACGCAATTGTTTTTTAAGGTTTCATTGAATTAAACTACAAAAGGATTTCACTTCAAAAATCACATTTCATGCCAAAAGGAAAAGAAAAAAATATATACTTTGTATTAAAACAGTTTTAGGACAGACCATTTTAGATGTTTTAAATGACAATTAAACACATTTCCCATCCAAATTGGGACATTTAGCTTTTTTTCCTTGTAATTAGAATTCTCAATGATTATTTTCATTATATTCCAATTACATTTCACTATATTGTAATAAAACAGTTGTGTAATATAACAGTTTTTATTTAAATAAAGCATAAGCCACAGTGCAAGAAATACTACCATGATGCATTATACTGTTACGGTTCAGGCAAGGAAAGAGGAGCAGAGGATCTAAATTGCAACTAGTGATCGGGGCTTTAAAACCTTTGCAAGTCATTTGTTTCAAACCAGTGATTTGTATCAAACTGGCAAAGTCACATGATTTCAGTAAACGCGTTACATCATACAATTACAAAAATCTGCGTAACAGCTTCACACATTTAAAGACAATACAGGTCAAAGAGCAGAACCCAACCAAAGGCTTGAATGCATGGCTTTACATGACACTACTTTCAACTAAAAATGGAAAACGTTTTATGCGTTGTGGCCGTTCATTTAAGTCGGGTGCACACTGTGCGATTTATAATAGCTCTTTATGATTGTTGCTTGTCAGACTGTACGAACATGATCCCTACTGTAAGCCATGTCACACTGTACGATCTAAGTTGTCATTAATGTCAGACTGTACGATAGTCAAGACGCGTTAAGAAAACTTGTCCGGCCTTTTATATCATCAATCAATGACGCGTTCGGTCACAGTGAGCTGCATTAAATGTGAGATTGAAATGGTGGCTACAAAGAAATCTCTAGTGCTTATTTTGGTCATAGTTTGTCTTGAAAAAGGAAGATAATTTGACGATCGTCGTGGGAGAAGTCACACTGCTGGACTGTGCTCCAAATCTTCTGACACTGCCAGAATGAGGTAAAATTTTCATCACAACGGTCATTAATCGGCTGTAGGTGAACATGTCAAACTAACTGGTCTCAGATGGCCAAATCGTGGCCAAAATCGCACCGTGTGTACCCGGCTTTACTCGGCAATAACGCAAGGGGGCCTGAGAATGGTTTTGAAATCGGGTTTCCAAGTGCACGTTATTGTCAAAAATGCAAATGTATGAAAACGGTGATGTCATGCGCATGCGTATTATCTGTTGCCATTAAGTGTTTCTTACAAAGTGACATCAGCAACTACTGTCTTGGCATGAATAACAAAGTGTTTAAGTCATTTTCGCAGATCCTTGTGAACAAGGGATCGTTTTGACAACGTTGTCATCTGAACATGAAAAAAACGCAAAACTTTTCTGTTTTTAGTACATCGTTGTTGTGTAAACTTACCCTCAGTGAGGAACCAAACAAGACTCAGGTGAACTTAATTAATGAGTAACCATATAAATAGCTAGCAGTGGGAACAAAGGGAACAGGAACTAAACACAGGAAGGAAACATGGGAACCAAAGGAAAACAACACCGAACATAACCGTTACATATACCATATAATATTGTATTATACTCTATACTTTAACATTTAATTAATATATTGTTTTTGTTTTAATGTAATAATTGGAAGGAATGCAATTAGCGTATTTACCAGAAAATAAGTCCGTTACACTTTATTTTGACGGTCCACTTTAGACATTCTACTAGCTATAAGTAACTTGTTAACTAACTGTCATTAGTAGAATAAGTTGACGTAGTTGCAAAGTTATAGTCACTAGAGTGTCTGTTCGGGGTGTCAGGGTTCTGTCACTTCGGAACAGAGCCGCCCACTCTCGCTACTAAGGAAGAAGCCCATTAACCTCTGCATCACTGAGTCCTTCCCTTACCCAAAACCTGACAGGAGGAGCATCAAAATAAAGTGTGAGCAGATATTAAGTCTACTAATACTCGAATGAGATTTAGTTGACATGTAGATGCAAAATTACTTCTAGTTATTAGATTGTAGACCATATAAATAAATTGTTACCAATAAGTCGCACTGGGTCAATTTCGCTTCGGTGTATGTCATTTTATTATTGCATTGAAAAATAATATACAATACTGGTAAACATTATAACCACTATAAAAATGCATTTTATACCCAAGATACAGTTTAGTCGCTTTGTATCATCTGAAATGTGCTGTGATATATTCCAAAGTCACTTAAAAAAGTATGTGTAACAGAGTATGTAGGTTCAGGGATGAAGGAGGCGAGAACCGGCGAACAATAAACAACAAACTTTAATAAAATAAATGAACAAAGTGAAAGTAAAAGCGGCAGCCCCTCACGGACGACTGCCTCGCACATACATAAACAAAACATAAATAAAACACAAATTAAAATCCAGGCCTGGTCCTCTCTCGTTCTTCACTGTCGTCGCTCCTCCTTTATACTCCCGTCACTCCTCCGTAAGACACGAGGCCTACGGCACGCAGCTGGCGCTCATCATCACTAATGACCGCGGCCTCGTCCCGCTCTCTCGGTCCCTCAGCCTCGCTGCTCGCCACAGAATGATTCACCCAAAAATTATTTAAAGTTGACTCAATGAGCAACACTGCCCAGTTTACGAAATAATATAAACTCTACTGCAACAGTTACATTTCTCAGTATCTTTTAAGAAAATGCTTTTTTAAGAAAAACTCTGCAGGACAGTGGCCCTCCAGGAGAAGGTGTGGAGACCCCTGCCCAATAGCTTTGTTTCAGTAAGTAGGGATCTTTAAATGACAGTATAGGTTGAATGTTTAAACTCTTTAAAAATCTGTACAACAAACCAAGAGTGATTTTTCAAGATGAAAATGCTTTAATGAGTCATCCATAATTTCTAAAACATAGTTTTTTCAACATATTCTACACCAAAAGTCATGTTCCTGTAGGTCATTCATGAGTTTGATTCCCAGGGAAGACACATACTGTTAAAATGTTCACTTTAGATGCACAGTAACAAAATAAAAGATGAAAATGTAAATATACGACTGAGACTCAAGACAATGCAACTGAAAACAACTAAGTTTAAAAAACGAAGTTTTGACTCAAATGTTTGTCTCCACTTTATAATTTGTCAGTACAAGTAGAGTATTAAAAGCGAACTATATCTGTTGATACGGTAAATGCGTATTCAATTTCTTTTTCAAAACTTGATAACATTCTAAATCATATCAATGCAAATGGGTTCCAAACTTTTATACATTTAAGCAACAAATCACTTTTTGCAGTGTAAACTAATCCTTATTTTTTTACAAAAGGATTTTCCAACGCATGGACCTTAAAAAGCTAATTTACATTTGATGTTCTTTTTTTTTTTTTTTTTGATGCGAGACAGCCAAGGCCAAGTAAGTGCATTTAATGATGTAATTGTATTAGTCTCTGTGCATGTGTGTTAAATAGCCAACATTGCCAATCTTGACTTGGACTGCCAAAGGAACACGTTGCCAAATGTATGTGGAAGGGTTTTGTTTTCTGTTGCTCATGTGCATTCAGTGTCTGTCAGCCGCTCTGCGAACTCCGGGACGGTTAGTCGGGCTGTATCAGAATGGCGGCGCTCGTACATTTCGTGAACGGTTTCTAACATTCTAATTTCTCAAACTCTCTCTGGACTTGCATATTGCTTTACAAGCAGCAAGACAGCCAAAATTGAGCTTATTAAATTGCCATTGGACCAAATTAATGATCTACAGTCTTTCTCATTCTTTTACCACGACATCTGTTTGTTGTTTTTTTCTCTCAGAGGAAGCTTTGGGAACAAGCCTTCTGTGTCTTCAGTGACATTTTGAAATCATCGTCTTTGAACAAAATTTAATTATTTCTGTAAAATGGCTAAAGTCTGTTTGATGTTTGCATTAATAAGGTCATCTGTTCAGCTATGGGTTTGTGAGTTTATTTGTTTTTCCCCTTCTATTGAGATGTTTATGCCTTTGCCAAGGCTGTTCTTGTCATTTGTCAGTTTAATATCCTGTTGTTGGCATGCATGCTAAAGATCATGCATGTATAGACCAGGGATTTGTTCGTCCTGCCATAAAGTACAGGAGTGAGCGAGAATGTACCGTCCCGCTGCTGTGTTGATAGTGCACTATTGCCTTGATTCGGTGCCATTCAAACACACGAGCATAATAAAATCAGCCAAACTGATGACTTGTCTCTCATGATTCTGTGTGCAACTTCACCGAAGGGTTACCAAAAACTCCAGGCAAATATCTCACCCACACCATTTTTTGGATGTAAATATGCAGCCTACGTATTACTAAGGATATTTTTGGAGTTCACCAGCTTACACGCTGCTCCATTTAACTGATGTGACCTCATATTTTGGTAAACGGAGAGAGTTACTCATGATAATTAAACTGCAAACAGCACTCCAATGCATATTACATTATTCTCACAGATTTACCTTTTTGTTGGTGGAGGTGAATGACATTGTTTTATATAAAATGCATGGTCTGATGTGTTGCAGTCACATATCCACATGTGAAAAGATTGCCTCATCCTTCCCTCGGCTCATTTTGACCCGAAATTAAAAAATTTCGTGTTCATTGGAGTGGTCCAAAACCCTAGGAATTTTTGTCACACTTGAACCACGAACACACACAAAAAAAGAATTTGACTGGATTTAAGGAGTTCAGTGGTTGAAATTTTAAGAAAGTAACAAATCCTTCCATCACGGGTCAATTAGACCCCAATAGAAATGAATGGAATGTGAGGAATGCTTCAGTACACAGAAAAGGTGTAAGGGAAGTGTCAACAGTGTAGGCCTAATTATAAATGTAACTACAGAAATTAATTACAGATGTAATTACATGCAGGTAATTTTTGTACTTTGTAAGTACAATGTAAAAACATGTATTACACGTTAAGTGCATTGTATCAAATTATTAATTTAAATGTTAGTACATAGTAGTTAACGCCACCTAATATAAAGTGGGTCAAAAAAAAGTATAATTTTAGAGCTTTGAGGGAAGGATTTGTTACAAAGTGCGAGGGAAGGATTAGGGTTAATGACATACAGACAATTTAAAATAGGTGTGTACCCCATATAATATCCCATTAAATGTCAGTCTTGTATAGCCAGACTTCTAACATCTGGGGCCGGATTCACAAAACATTTTATCTTAGCACTAAGTTCTTAGTTAAGAGTTTTCACTTAAAACCTATTATAAGGATCAGAGAGAAGTCTTAAGCTAAGAAATGGGACGGGGTTGACCTCGTTGCTATGGATGATGTCATCACGCTTACTAACTATACACACAGTGATTTGCTGATGGGGAGGAGTGATAGGAATATTGTTGAACAAAGTATCATGTTACCATATTCGAATGAAGATTTTAAAATAAAAATGTTGCCATATTCAAATATTTTTTTTTTAAAAGATTGTTGCCATATTCAAATAAAGTTTTAAAAAGTAGGCAAAGTGTCACTAATTAAACAAGTATATGTTCAGCTAATTGTCAGCCTCTACATGTCTGCATCTCGAGAGGTTTCAGAATTCAAGCGACAAATTATATTTTATAAACAGATATAAAACATAATTTGTCTCTTGAATTCTGCACGTGAGCATCAGAGCTGGACCACGGAGCAATGGAAGAAGGTGGCCTGGTCTGATGAATCATGTTTACTTTTACATCACGTGGATGGTGCGTGTGCGCAGGGCCGGATTAACATAAGGGCTAGGTGGGGCTGAAGCCCCAGGGCCCGAGCACGGAGGGGGCCCGTGATTGGCCGAGGAAATGATTGACAATCGATCGGGAGCACCTAAAGTTTTCCTGTTGGGCCGTTCGCCAAACCACACCACGCCCCACATATTAAGCGCTGTTATTTAGGCTACTGGAGTGCTGCGAGTGCATAGGAAAATCAAATCGCGAGTCACGCGAGGCTTCAGTAAGCGGTGTGAGATGTAAGTAGCTAAAGTAAACATTTCATATTTGACAGCTGTTTTAGGATAGAAATGTTAAACAATGAAAATACTATCAGCCAGAGCTCAGCTTTAGGAGGGGAAGAGACAGGGCAAGAGAAGGAGACTAAGAGAAAAAGTGAGCGAAAGAGTGATGGAAATGAGAATGAGAGAGTGATGAAATGAGGAGAGAGCAGGTATGACCAGTGTTGCCAACTCTCGCAAGACAGCTTCAAAAACAAGCCCAATATTATCATATTATTTATTATCATCAATATCATTTATTATCAATTATTTTTTTATCAGTAAATGAGCCTGCAACATATTAAACTGAAACCTCTCAGAGTTTGAAAAGCAAAAACAGATGTGATTTTACAAAAATCATCAAATTGCAATAAAGGGCACGAAATATCCTCTGATCAGCAGTGAACAGAAGAGGTTTAGAGATGGAAAAAGTGACGTGAAGGCCAATTTAGTCGTAGTTAGTGCACACATATTAGGAGCAGAGTAGTGACCACACACTGCTAACCGTGAAAAGACAAGCCCTGCATCTCAATGTGCACACTATCTGCCCTAATTAGTATTGAAAATGACTAATGTCACATGCTATTTAGGATGGATAGTATGCAAATTGGGATGCATGCAAGCACTAAGGGATTGCTGCAGTATAGCCACATATTTATAATAAAATAATTTGTAACCATACCTACTGTTAGTATACTTGTTTTATTTTTATTATAGCCTGTAATGATAAATATGTTTTACAAATATTTTTAAAATTAAATTAGGTGCCTGTCCTCCCTGTTTCCTCTCCATCTCTTTACATCTCTGCTGGTGGCATTGTTTGTGGAAATGTATACGTCTATTTACGTCTACTAACTATCATTACGTGCATTTATAACGTCACATTCCTGCACGTTGAATGCAATTTTTCTTCAATGAGGGGGAGAAGGAGGCGTGATGTGAGGACAAATTACTACAGCATTTGTATCATAGCACTGATTGGCTATTAGCTGTGAGAAAACAGTGTCAGTCAATGTATTGGACAAAACAGCAACCATAAATATAAAGAAACGAAGTTGCTTGTCATATTTTCATAATATGCAACCACATTTTTTAAAATAAGCCCAAAAACTGCAACACGTGATTTTTTTACGCGACCTGCCAAAAAAAAGAAGGCCAAAGGCGCACATTATACGCAGACTTGGTAACTATGGGTATGACAGATAATCTACTGCCCACTAACATGGTTTTGAAAGCTATTTATTATTACATTTTTTAGCCTTCAAACATCTTAAGATGCACATATATAGATCAGAGAAATCAAAATTTTCTTGGGGGAACATGCCCCCCAAACCCCCCAAAATACCTCAAATTTGGGACCTCACAGGTTTTAAAACTCCTTAATGCAGTTGTATATACTCAAACGTTGTTGCTTTTTCTGGAAACCGGTTTGCTTTGACCTCATATCTGGAGTTAATGCATTTATGCTGTTAATGTGTTGCAGCCTGGAATATTTATATATATATAGGTCAACTGAATATTAAAATGGAAAATTCAGACAGTATATACTCATTGTATATACTCATTTACTCATTAAAAATACTAATTATTTCTGTGGTAGAAATCGTTGTGGCACTAAGATCAGCTACTATGGGGGCCCTCTGGTTTGTCATAGCCCCAGGGCCCTACATGATCTTAATCCGGGCCTGCGTGTGCGTCGCTTACCTGGGGAACACATGGCACCAGGAGGCACTATGGGAAGCCGGCGGAGGCAGTGTGATGCTTTGGACAAAAAACCTTGGGTCCTGCCATGTGGATGTTACTTTAATATTATTATTATTATTATACATTTTATTTATAGGCGCCTTTCATGGCACTCAAGGACACCTTACAAAGTTCACACAAAAAATATAAGAGTTTCATCAAACAATAAAGACAATACAGAACTGATGACAATAACATTAAAATCACATAAAATCCTGCATAAACAAATAAGTTTTAAGACAAGTTTTGAAAATCTGAAGACTTGTGCTATTACAAACTTCTACAGGAAGCAAGTTCCATAATGGAAGCCAATGCACATTTTGTAAAACAGGAGTAATATGCTCTGAAATGGATGTTTTGGTAATAACTCGAGCAGCTGCATTTTGTACTAACTAATTTATGAAGAGATTTTAAAGGAAGCCCATAAAACAAGGCATTGCAGTAGTCAATTCGTGATGTTACAAGAACATGCACAAGAGTAGCAGTTCTCAGGACGAAAGAACAGGACGCAACCGATTAATATTCCTAATATGATGGAATGCAGAATGAGTAACACTGTTAATATGTGCTTCAAAAGACAGAGTACTGTCAAGGATGGCACCCAAACTTTTTTTACCTGATTAAACAGAGGAACAGAGCAGTTATTTATTGTAATGGATGAAATGTTTGACTTAGCTGTTGAATGTTTTGATCCAATGAGTAGAATCTCTGTTTTACTATTATTCAGCTTGAGAAAATTACCTGAAAACCAAATTTTTTATTCATCTAAACATTCAAAAAGAGCAGATGGAGGAGACTTTAAGGAAGGTTTAGAAGACAGATAAAGCTGGGTGTCATCAGCATAACAATGAAATTGGATGCCATATTTCCTGAAAATAGTGCCAATTGGTAAAAGATAGATAATAAACAAAAGAGGTCCCAAAACAGAACCCTGAGGCACAGCAGAGGAAACATAAGTGGGTTTTGATTTAAACTGTATAAGTTGTACAAATTGAATGCGGTCGTTAAGATAAGAACAAAACCAACTTAAAGCCACACCAGTGATACCAATAGATTCCAATCTACTTAAAAGAATTTTGTGGGAAATGGTATTGAATGCTGCACTAAGATCGAGAAGTACAAGTATTGATAAAAGACCAGAATCAGCAGCTAGTAATAGATCATTGGAGATCTTAAGTGCAGTCTCAACGTGTTACGACCCGCCGTATAACGACGAGGTCGACGTGCAAATTTAAGATGGTAAAAATAGGAAAACCAGCCCCAGCCGACAGATCACCAAAAACACAAACACTAAATTCCATAAAAGATATAAATTTATTTTAGAAAAAAAAATAATAACGGGTAAATTACGGAGCAATGGCTTCAGGGTGCCCCAAGGCCAATATAACAAACAAAACAATCTTATAAATAAAACATATATAAATTACCTAACCAGGAAGTAAAACAAAAGTTACAAAGAAACTTCCCTAACTCCCTACTAATAAACAAATGCTAACATTAAAAATAAATGGCAGGACACCCCTACGCTCCAAAACTCAAATGTGAACATAACTAAATCAGCTTGAACAAACACTCATGATCAAAACGAAACGCTTTGGGATCCGGGAGGAGGCATCCGGAGCTCTGCACGCCACCTGGTCAACGCCAGAATGAGCTCCCCGTCTTCCATTAGCGCCGCCCTTTTAAAGCGGAGAGCCGGTCGATCCACCAATCAGACTCCTTGCACATCAGCCAATCCCTGCACACATGTACAAAAGAAAAACAACCCACACAAAACAAAAGAGATCATAACAAACGCTATGATGAGAACGATAACCTGATTGGAACTGCTCATATAAATTATTAGAAGAAAGGTGTTCATGGAGCTGGAGAGCCACAATTTTTTTCTAGAATTTTTGACAAAAACGGCAAATTTGAAATAGAACATTTTCAAGATTCTTTGGGTCTGTCCAAGGTTTCTTAAGAATGGATGTTATCACAGCAGTTTTAAATGCAGTAGGGACAGTACCAGAAATAAGTGAAGTATGTAAGATATCAATAATTAAAGAGGAAAGAAAAGGTAAACCAGCTTTAACCAAATGAGTCGGTAATGGATCCAGTATGCATGTAACAGATTTAGATTTTTTAATAATAAAACAAATTTCCTCGGCCGTTGGAATAGAAAATGAAGATAATGAAAATGGCATGGGACTTAAATTAAATATGTTGCAATTACTAATATATGGAACCAATTGCTGATGGATATGTTCTACTCTCCTGTTAAAAGAGAGCATGAAGGCTTCACACAACGCTGTAGAATACATATGAGAGTTAGAACAATCGGGTGACTTTAAAATAGTGTTAACCACAGAGAAAAGGGATTTTGTTTTTCCCACATCAGACCCAATTAAACTAGCATAATAATCTGATTTCGCAGTGGAAAGCACAGTCTTATAAACTTGCATGTGATCAGCATACATATCTTTATGAACTTGAAGTCCAGTCTTGGCATATAGTCGTTCAAGTCGACGACCCTTGATTTTTAGCTGACGGAGTTCAGATGTAAACCAGGGTGCAGTGTTGACAAACGAAACAGTCCTGGTTTTCAGTGGAGCACAAGCCTCAAGGATCGTTTGAAGACTATCATTATAATGCTTGACTAAATCATCAATAGTCCACAAATATTCTTTATCTGGAAGTGTGGAAAGACATTCTCTAAAAAATGAGACATCAACGTTCTTAATGTTATGAAATGTAATAGTACGAATGTAATAGTAGGTGTTACTTTGACATGTAACACCTACCTAAGCATTGTTGCAAACCATGTACACCCTTTCATGGAAAAGGTATTCCCTGATGGCTGGGTTCTTGAGTTAATCTGAAGGCCACATGAAGTTTGGAGGTCTGTAGCTATTGACCCTGCAGAAAGTTGGCGACTTATGCGCACTGTTCACCTCAGCATGCACTGACCCCGCTCTGATTTTACGTGGCTTTCCACTTCGTGGCTGAGTTGCTGTTGTTCCCAATTGCTTCCGCTTTGTTATAATACCCCTAACAGTTGACCGTGGAATATTTAGTAGTGAGGAAATTTCACGAATGGACTTATTGCCATACCTGTCAAGTATCCCGTTTTGGCCGGGAAAGTCCCGTATTTTACCCTTCTTTCCCGCCTTCCTCCCGTATTAGTATTTTCCTGTAAATCTCCCGTATTTTAACCTGCGTTATTAAAAAATAATAATACCCGAGTAAAAAAACTAAAAAATTTCCAATCTGAGCTCAGTTAACTAGCCTCGCGATAACTGCCATCTGCAGTAGCCTACAGTACTGTATGTGGCAGTTGTCGCGAGGTTAGTGTGTGAGGTCAGATGACGAGTAACAACGCGGGAAACAAACAAAAAACAAAACAGAGACGGATGATGGACGTAACGATAGAGACGGAAGGCACTCCTGCCAAAAAACCAAAACCCTTGTGTAAATACCGTGATCAATGGGACAGCGAATTTAATTTTCTGAAGAGGAGCAGGGTGGGGGACAATCACGCGTTTTGTAAGTTTTGTAACTGCGACTTCAGCATCTCACACGGGGGAAGGAATGATGTCTGTCAGCACGAGAAATCCGCCAAGCACAAGCGCGGGCTAGAGGCACAAAAACATGCCCAGACGATGTCAGCATTCGTGACGAGAAATGCCACCGAGGCAGACCAGGTCACACGTGCAGAGGTAAAAATGGCAATGCTGTGTGCCAAAAACAACATTCCTTTCTCCTTCCACGACGACTTCAACAAGTGTGTAGCTGACATGTTCCCGGACTCTGCTATTGCACGAAAATACTCAACGGGAAAAACTAAGGCTACTCAAATCATCAAAGGTAAGTTAGCTAGCCATATAGCTACTACCTATCTTTCTTACTGGTGAAGAAAAAAAAAATATATTAAAATGGGTTTGAAATGTGTTTGAATATTCTAACATTTGAGCATTAATAACCCATGGCATGCATGTTGTAGGCTAACTTACTAGCTAATTACTGGACACTCAACAGGTGCCATAGCAGCAGAACTAGAGGACGAGTTGGCCAAAACATGCCGATATCAGCCCTTTTCACTGATGTGCGACGAATCGAACAACCGAAAAACAGACAAAGAATTTGTCATCCTGACTAGACTCTACGATGAGGCCACTCTGCAGGTCGCTACAAGATTCCTGGAGATGCCTATATGCAATATAGGAAATGCAGAAAATCTGTATGAAAAGCTTAGTGAAGCATTAAGGTAAGGGGAACTGCACTGTGTTGTTGACATGTTTAGTAGATTGCATTTAATTACAAACTTACATTTAGTCTGAGACGTTTTGTGGCATTTTTTCCTGTTTCCAATAGAAAAAGAGGCATCCCATGGGATAACCTGATTGCCTTTAACTCTGATAATGCGAGTGTTATGAAAGGCCGCCATAACTCCGTCATCAGTAGACTGAAGACTAGCCAGCCCCACGTCCAGGACCTTGGCTGCATCTGCCACCTGGTACAGCTGGCCACTGGCTGTGGCATCAGAGCATCCTAGGTACCAGTGGAAGACATCCTGGTGGGGATATACACCCACTTTGATAAAAGGTAAATGCATACATATAGGCCTGCTATTTCTCTCGCCTAATGGTGTGTGTGTTACAATGTAACAACATTTCATGTGGCTAACTCATGAACAAGGTAGCCTAGTAGGCCTGCAGTTCATATTCTTTTCACTCACTCACTCACTCACTCACTCACTCACTCACTCACTCACTCACTCACTCACTCACTCACTCACTCACTCACTCACTCACTCACTCACTCACTCACTCACTCACTCACTCACTCACTCACTCACAATTCCAACCACTAACAGAGTAATTTTCTATCTCTTAGTGCAAAAAGATGTGAAGTCTACAAAGAGTTTGTAGACTTCACTGATTCAGACCACCTGAAGCTCCTCAGGTACTGCAGCACCAGATGGCTGAGTCTGTTAACCTGCATCCAGAGGGTGCTGAACCAGTGGGATGCACTACAGGTAGGATGGTAACTCCACTCAGCAGATATCTACACAGTTTACTATGCTATATTTCCATTTTAACCATGTATTGCCACCCTGTATCTCTATGTACTATAGGCCTACTTTAACAGTCATGAAGAGGTGGAGAGGAGTGTTAAAGTGCGTGATCTGGCAAGCCATCTGCGTGATCCAATCGTGAAGACCTACTTCCTGTTCCTGAGTGCTGCCCTTAAGCCTTTATCTGAATTTAACATTGCCTTCCAGGTGGGTGTGAATGATATTGATTGAATGAGTGAATAATAGTATATAATTAAATGTTTGTGCTTATTGTAGCATTCTTATTTCACTGTTATTTTGTTGTGACCATTGATATTATCTGCAGTCAGAGGGAGTACAAATTCACAAACTTGAAGAGGAGATGTGCAGGCTGATGAAGAGGATCCTGGGCTACCTCATACCAGCCAGGGCAATTGTGGGTGTACCTCTCAGGGAGGTGAAGTATGGAGATGGACATCAGTTGGCTGATGAAGATCTCTTTATTGGAGCAGACACAAAGACATTCATGAGAAGCGCTGAGCTCCCTGTGTCAGCCGAGAAGAAAATCTTCCGGTGAGTATATTACCCAGTAGTAATTTTGACAGTATGAAAGTAGGCTGTAGTGTGCCTAAAAATATTACCTAATGCATTTTTTTACTCTTTTGCTGTTGTAGAACTGTGAGAAACTTCTATGAGGCAGTTCTTAAGAAGATGTTCTCCTCCTTTCCCCTTGACCATCCACTACTGAGGGACCTGAAAGTTCTGGACCCTGCAGCTCGTCTTAACATAACTCCAGGGACAGGTAGATAATAGAAACAGTTTCCAATAGGCTTTATGCCCAGCTCCACTACTTACCCTAGCAACCACCCTAGCAATGGTCAGACACACCTGGATTAATCAGTTTGTCCAATAATGTAAGACAGGAAATAAAGGAGCTGGCTTAAGTTCAGGAAGTAGTGCAGCTGTGCATAAAGCCTATTGATGTTAGGCAAGGCAAGGCTATTTTATTTGTATAAAGGGCTTTACATTGCATCATAACAACATCTTCTGGGGACAGTTCCCCATTGATAACCAAATAAATAATTGGTTCAGCAGGGCTCGACATTAACGCTTGTCCGGGACAAGTGGATTTTTTGAAGGGGCAAGTGAAAGAGAATTTTACTTGCCCGACGGACAAGTAGCCTGATTAAAACGTCATTAACAAAAATAACTAGGGAATCACCCAAATGCAAGAATGATTCTGCATTCATTACTGTAAGTGGCGATTGACAGTGAATGATAATAATGTGTAATGAACTGACGGTAACTAACGCACTGTTTACGCTCGCGCAACCTCTCGAGGAGAAATCGAAACAAATGTGCACCGCTCACACAGAGAAACTCAGTTAACACACTGCCGTAAAAATGTAGAAATGTGGAGTTTATTTATATTTATAACATGATACAGTTGCAACGTCACATTACCAAGAGTGCTGTTTTCCTGAATAACATCACGACTGAAAAGGACACTGATTTCAAATGACAGCTCCATAAACAATTATTAACATTACGCCACTTACATTTTGATGCAATATTGAGTGTTTTTGTTCTATTGCAGCAGCGAAAATAGTTCCAAAAGATCACAGCAGAACGCGTGTCACAGCAACAGCTTGTTAGTGAATGATTCAGCGTTTGAATGAATCGATAGAATAAAAAATTCAATGAACTATTCGTAAACGACTGCCTCATTCTTGAATGAATCCGCGTTTGAACAAATCGACTCAATGACTCACTCATTCAGATGTGACACCTACTGGTGGTTTAGTTTCATCTTTCCAACATTTCTTATTTGTATATTCAAAAAATATTTAAAACAATCTCATAACAATATTTAATGCAGTTGTAATTTTTCAGTGTAAATTATTTAATTTGACTGGTTACAGCCAGTGTCGTCTTCTAATTTAATTTATTGATCCAATTTAAGAATATAAAAGGAAATCTGAAGCATAGCCTATATTTAATTAATAAGATTAGAGGAAAGTGCCCTTTATAAAAGGTAAAAATATCACAAATATGCATATGTCAAAGCTGATTGAACACTGGTGAGAATATTGCTTCAGAATACATTTTATTTACAACACACACAATTTTTATTTTTATTTTCCAGACAAGCACATTTTTTACTCGGACAAGTGGATGACAGATTTACTTGTCCGAAGGACAAGCATGTGAACATTCTTAATGTCGAGCCCTGTTCAGTATACTTGATACTTGTTTAGATCTGCAATGTTTAGTCAAACGCTTGTTTTACTTTACAGTGGAAAGGCTAGGGGCCCTGTTCCCTCAGTTGAGGCTGAAAGAGGATAAGATGAGAGAGGAATTCATAGACTATCAGGTGACAGATAGTAAGGAACTCCCCCAAGAAGACAGAATCGACAGGTTCTGGGGCATGATAGGAAAGGACATGAGGTTCAGTGAGCTGCCAAAACTTATGAAGGCTTTACTGTGCATTCCCCATAGCAATGCAAGTTCAGAAAGGGTGTTTAGCATGGTACGTAAGATTGTTACAGAGAATAGGATGACATTAGACAACAGAACTGTTTGCGCTCTACTCTCATGTAAAATGAACCACTCTGGCCCAGCCCACAAATACACTCCTTCCAAAACAGTCTTAAAGTATGCAAAGTCTGCAACAAATTTGTACAATAACTCACTAAAAGAGTAAAGAAAAGTTATGTGAAATGAAAAGAATGTGTGGAATGAAAATAAAATGTAAAGACAAGCAATGTTAAATGAACAGAAAATATGCAAATAAGCCTTTAAATAAATGCTCTTCATATATACCCTTTTGTGTTTTCATTTGGGTTATAACACCTGTCTTAAAATGTAAGGGATACTGGAGCTTGGTTGGGGTCGTGGGACTGCTTGCGGTGGGCGCCGAAAAATTTCCCTTATTTTCAAATCCAAAACTTGACAGGTATGACTTATTGCACAGGTGGCAAACCTTACCACACTTGAATTCACTGAGATCCTGAGAGCGACCCAAGGCCGTAACCATGTCTTGAACATTCGGGGGGACCAATTTTTATTTTATTTTTGTAAAGCATTAAGAAACAAAATTCTAATTCTAGTTGGGAAATAATCATTTTTGGACGATATTATTTGCATCAAATATATCATTAGTCTCGAGATTATTCCCGTTAGTGAATAATCACTATAATCACGTTAGTGAATAATCATGTATGTAGGAGTTTAATTAATCATTGAGTGATTGACTGGTTTTGTTCTATTTCAACAGTGAAAATGGTTTTCAAACAATTATCACAACAGAACCATAGCCACGTGATTGGCGAATTTAGGGGCCGTCTCTAAAGTTACATACAACATTGGTATACACGTCTCTAACTTCAATAGCATTTGAAGAACTGTACAGTGTTCATCTAGGTGTCAGGTATGATGTTCAAGCCCTGGTTGTATACAGTTGTAAGAGCATATTTTATCTCCCTCATACGAATGTGCGAGATGCATTTTTCCGTCTAACCTTTTCTCCACTGCCACAGCAGTGATGTTCCCTCTGCTCCCGCAGGAGCTGAGTTTCTCTGGCTAATTTCTCCACTGCCGCAGCAGTGCTGTTCCCTCTGCTCCCGCAGGAGCTCCATTTCTCTGGCTAATTTCTCCACTGCCGCAGCAGTGCTGTTCCCTCTGCTCCCGCAGGAGCTCAGTTTCTCTGGCTAATTTCTCCACTGCCGCAGCAGTGCTGTTCCCTCTGCTCCCGCAGGAGCTCAGTTTCTCTGGCTAATTTCTCCACTGCCGCAGCAGTGCTGTTCCCTCTGCTCCCGCAGGAGCTCTGTTTCTCTGGCTAATTTCTCCACTGTCACAGCAGTGCTGTTCCCTCTGCTCCCGCAGGAGCTGAGTTTCTCTGGCTAATTTCTCCACTGCCGCAGCAGTGCTGTTCCCTCTGCTCCCGCAGGAGCTCAGTTTCTCTGGCTAATTTCTCCACTGCCACAGCAGTGCTCTTCCCTCTGCTCCTGCAGGACCTCAGTGTCTCTGGCTAATTTCTCCACTGCCGCAGCAGTGCTGTTCCCTCTGCTCCCGCAGGAGCTCAGTTTCTCTGGCTAATTTCTCCACTGCCGCAGCAGTGCTGTTCCCTCTGCTCCCGCAGGAGCTCTGTTTCTCTGGCTAATTTCTCCACTGTCACAGCAGTGCTGTTCCCTCTGCTCCCGCAGGAGCTGAGTTTCTCTGGCTAATTTCTCCACTGCCGCAGCAGTGCTGTTCCCTCTGCTCCCGCAGGAGCTCAGTTTCTCTGGCTAATTTCTCCACTGCCACAGCAGTGCTCTTCCCTCTGCTCCTGCAGGACCTCAGTGTCTCTGGCTAATTTCTCCACTGCCACAGCAGTGCTGTTCCCTCTGCTCCTGCAGGAGATCGGTTTCTCTGGCTAATTTCTCCACTGCCGCAGCAGTGCTGTTCCCTCTGCTCCCGCAGGAGCTCCGTTTCTCTGGCTAATTTCTCCCCTGCCACAGCAGTGCTGTTCCCTCTGCTCCCGCAGGAGCTCAGGTTCTCTGGCTAATTTCTCCACTGCAACAGCAGTGCTTTTCCTTCCGCTCCCGCAGGAGCTCAGTTTCTCTTGATCATTTTCTCCACTGGCACAGGAGTGCTGTTTCCTTTAATACCGCTGGAGGTCAGTGTCTCTGGTTAACCTTTTCTCCACTGCCGCAGCAGTGATGTTCCCTCCCAGAAACCTTCCAATCCTACGTGACTGCTTGGAGATGTTTAAAGCATTCCACTTCTCTTATAACATGCATACCCTCGAATTTTCTCTCCTTTCAATCAACTCGTTTCCTACCTTAATACCGTTAAGGGCCTCCAAGTTGGGTCCATCAAATGCTACCTGAGCGGCATCCAATTTTTTCGCAATTGACGTATGGGGCTCCCTCCCCAGAAAATTCACGAACCTCCCTCCTAAACAAGGGTTCAGTGATCACAATACTAAATGTCCTCTCAAAATGTATCCATACCCTTCGTATAAGTTACCAGCCCCTCAGTGCAGCCTGCACACTCAACACCGCTTAGGCTGCTCAGAAATTGCGATCACTCACTTCCAAATTCGACCCTAACATCCACCCCACTATCTCAGACCTATCAGTACTCGATGGCGAAACCATATCATACTTAATCAAGCGGAGCAAGACCCCCTGAAAAAATAAAATCCTATCTTTTCTCCTTTTCTGAACACGGATTTCTTCCACCAAAAGTCAAGGGCGCATACAGGAGGGTCTCTGCCTGTACTGTGGCGGCTCTGGTCATTATGTGGCTACCTGTCCAGTAAAAGCAAGAGCTCGCCAGTAGTTCGGGGAGTACTGGTGAGCACAACCCCCATGTCCCCACTTCACAAGAACCGCACTATGTTTGATGCTGTCGTGCGCTGGCGGGGCTCATCATTTCCCTGTTCTGCCCTAATTGACTCCGGTGCTGAGGGAAACTTCATGGATGAGAGCTGGGCTATTGAACATGGTATTCCCATACTGGGATTGTCTGATCCCCCCACTGCCTTTGCATTAGATGGCCGTGTGCTGTCTAACATTAATCGAGCCTCCGTAACAGTGAGTCTCACCATTTCTGGTAATCACTATAGGAGACTATTTCTTTTTTTACTTTTCATTACCCACTAGCCCCTATTGTTTTGGGTCACCCATGGTTACAACAGCATAATTCCCAGATTAATTGGGTGGAGGGGTCTCTGTACTCTGAAAAATCTCTGTTTTTCAGGAGGAGTCTATTGATCTTTATAGGGTTCCTGAGGAGTACCACGATCTGCGGGCAGTGTTCAGTCATTCACGGGCCACCTCTCTCCCTCCCCATCGACCATACAATTGTAGCATCGATCTTCGCCCTGGTACGACCCCACCTCGTGGGAGGTTATATTCTCTATCTGCACCCGAGCGCAAAGCGCTAGAGAAGTATTTGTTTGAGTCCTTGTCTGCCGGAACTATTGTCCAGTCCTCCTCTCCTGCCAGGGCGGGGTTCTTTTTCATGAAGAAGAAGGACGGCTCGCTGTGTCCCTGCATTGATTATCGAGGGCTGAACGACATCACCATTAAGAACCGGTATCCGTTACCATTGATGTCGTCAGCCTTTGAGATCTTGCAGGGAGCGAGAATCTTCACGCAACTGGACCTCCGCAATGCATATCATTTAGTACGCATTAAGGAAGGAGACGAGTGGAAGACTGCGTTCAATACCCCTCTAGGCCAATTTGAATACCGCATTCTTCCTTTCAGGCTGGTAAACGCTCCCGCAGTTTTTCAGGCACTTGTAAATGACGTTTTGAGAGATATGCTAAATGTCTTCGTCTTTGTGTACTTAGACGATATACTCATTTTCTCGTCCTCGCTCCAGGAGCATGTCCAACACGTACGATGCGTGTTACAGTGCCTTTTAGAGAATCGTCTTTTCGTCAAGGCCGAGAAATGCAAATTTCATTCTGAGTCTGTAATGTTTCTCGGTTCCGTCGTGTCGGCAGAGGGCGTTAGTATGGATTCCGCTAAGTCACAGGCTGTCATCAATTGGCCCGTTCCCGATTCCCGTACGGCTCTTCAGCATTTCCAGTCTTTTATCTTGCACTGTCGCCGTACCTGGAAGAGGGTGCGGAAAGCTCTTTGCCGTACCAGAAAACGCACCCACCGTGCTGCCGACCGTCGCCGCTCGAGAGCTCCTAGGTACATTTACGGACAAAAGGTGTGGCTTTCCACACGTAACCTGCCTCTTCCCTCACCCGCTGGAGCGCAAGGCACTGCAGCGGGTGGTGAAAACTGACCAGCGCATCACAGGGACTCCACTACCTGCCATCGAGCACATCTAGAGGAAATGCTGTCTGCATCGAGCTCGCAGCATCCTTAAGGACTCCTCTCACCCAGCCCACATACTGTTTTCTCTCCTGCCCTCCGGCAGGCGTCTCAGGTGCCTCCGGACCAGGACCAGCAGACTAAAGAACAGTTTTTTCCCCAGAGCTGTCTCTTTACTGAACTATAACCCTCGCTGATCCACTCCCCTCATATACTGCCAACTCTCCTACCTCACATCTGCCTTCACTTGTTATTTGCACTACTGGAAAAACTGTTTACTTATGCATCTTGCACTACCATACCTTAACTGGATTATGCTCATTTGCACTGCCGACTGTATTCACAGTACCAACTGTTTACATTTGCATTTTGCACCGTACTTCTAATTGTAATATGCAATCACTTCCACTGCACTTTACACTTTTTTCGGATAGCTTCTGTCCATACTTCATTGCACTACCTTAATCCACTGCTATATTCCTCATCTTAGTCTAACATATTGTATACCTCTATCTGTAAAATTCTGTTTATAGTAATAGCCATCTGTATATTATATTATACTCATAGTACATATTCACCTGTAAATTCTGTTTATAGTAATAGCCATCTGTATATTATATTATACTCATAGTACATATTCACCTGTAAATTCTGTCAGAATAAGTCTCGGAGCCAGATGCAAGTTCACAAGGTTTATTAGAAAAGTAAAGAGAGAATCAGATGAAGCACCAAAGTCACAGTCCACGGCACAGAGACCACACGCGGCGTCCCACGAAGTAATCCACTCTGGTCGGTGACCGGGAAGAAATCCTCACACGACAGGAGACTCACGAACCTCAGAACACTGGACAGAAGGCAGAACAACGTCCGACAGAAAAGAGCAGCTCCTTGGAACCTGGATGATACTGGATCTCGCCTGAAAACAAAGCGCACCAGTAATCCCAGAAAACAGAGCACAGATCACTCAAGTTCAAGTTCACGATCCACAGGCGAAAAAACTCCGGGCTAAGACGAGCCTCCAGATGCCAGCGACCGAACCTGACGAAACAGCAGGAACTAACGACTGGACTAGGACAGCGAGACTGAGACCAACCAAGACAATGAGCACGCGACGAGAGACAGGACAGAGTGCTATAAAAAGGGAACAGCTGATGAGACACGACAGGTGAACAATTACTGAAACGAGCGGGAGGAGCCAGTGAACCCGTGAGGAACCACCACCAACAGGTAAGACAACATACACACACACATGATCACCCAGGAGTCCTGACAGTATCCCCCCCCCCATGACCGGCACCGGACGGGCATGGAGGAGACTCACCCTGTCGCCGACGGAGATCCTCGATCAGGTCAGGATCCAGTATATCCCGGGCCGGAACCCAGGACCTCTCCTCCGGACCGTAACCCTCCCAGTCCACTAAATACTGAAAACCTCTGCCCCTGCGACGAGAATCTAGTAATCTCCTAACAGTATAGGCAGGAGCACCATCCACTAGACGAGGGGCGGGGGGTTTAGGGGCAGAGACAGGGGGATTGTTCTGGGCAAAAATCACAGGTTTAACCCTGGATACATGAAAAACTGGGTGAACCCGACCAAGAATAGGAGGTAACTTAAGCTTGACCGCTACCGGATTAATGACCTTAGATATACTGTATGGCCCAATGAAACGAGGAGCCAGCTTACGAGAAGGCTCACGGAGAGGCAGATCCTTGGTGGAAAGCCATACCTTTTGTCCACACACATAACGGGGTGGAGGTCGCCGGTGACGGTCAGCCGCAGCTTTGGTTCGTCTGGAGTTTTGTAACAAGAGTGATTTAGCTTTCTTCCAAGTGCGTCTGCACCTGCGCACGAAGGCTAAAGCAGACGGAACCGCTGCGTCGGGCTCCTGTGATGGGAAAAGGGGAGGTTGATATCCGACAGATAATTCGAACGGAGACAAATTAGTGGATGCGACGGGAAGAGAATTATGAGAATACTCAACCCAAGGAAGCTGTTGGCACCAAGAATTCGGATATTTAGACGACAGACAGCGAAGCGTTCTACCAAGATCCTGATTAGCCCGTTCGCATTGCCCATTGGTCTGCGGATGATAACCAGAAGACAGGCTGGCTGTAGCGCCGATCTGTCTACAAAACTCCTGCCAAAAACGAGAGATGAACTGAGGACCCCTATCTGAAACTACATCAGTCGGAATGCCGTGTAACCGAAAGACGTGATTAATCAAAACCTGAGCCATCTCCTTGGCAGAAGGAAGTTTAGGCAGGGGAATAAAATGAACCGCTTTAGAAAAACGATCCACCACAGTCAATACGACAGTGTTACCATTCGACGCCGGTAAGCCGGTGACAAAATCAAGGGCTATATGAGACCAGGGGCGGGAGGGGACGGGCAAAGATTTAAGCAGACCAGCGGGAGGTTGATTAGATGCTTTATTACAAGCACAGACTGAACAGGCTAATACGAACTGTCTGACGTCCGAAGTCATAGAAGACCACCAAAAACGTTGACGGATAGCAGCCAACGTTCTCCGAATTCCTGGATGGCCGACAAACTTGGATTCGTGACCCCACCGGATGACATCGGAACGTAGACGCTCAGGAACCCATAGACGACCCGCCGGACACCCCTCCGGGACCTCCCCCTCTCGGCCGGCCTCTCTCACCCGCTGCTCGATTCCCCACACGAGGGCACCGACCACCCTCCCCTCCGGGAGAATGGTCTCGGTCCGCTCCGAGCCGGAACCCTCGAACAAACGGGAGAGAGCGTCAGGCTTAGTGTTTTTAGACCCTGGCCGGTACGAGAGGGTGAAGTCAAAACGCTCGAAGAAAAGTGCCCAGCGAGCCTGTCTAGATGTTAATCTTCTGGCTGAACGGATATATTCCAAATTCTTATGATCCGTCCAGACCAGAAAGGGTTCCGAGGTTCCCTCCAACCAGTGACGCCACTCACCCAGAGCGAGTCTAACCGCCAGCAGCTCCCGATTACCTATGTCGTAATTTCGCTCCGCTGGGTTTAACCGATGAGAGAAAAAAGCGCACGGATGCACTTTTCCGTCAACAGAGGATCGCTGAGATAAAACGGCGCCAACCCCGACATCAGATGCATCCACCTCCACTATAAATTGTTTCGCCGCATCGGGAATAGAAAGAACAGGTGCAGAGATGAAACGGGACTTTAATTCATCAAAGGCCTCCTGAGCCTCAGTATTCCAACGGAAACACACTTTAGAGGAAGTAAGAGCGGTAAGAGGTTTAGCGATCTGACCAAAGTTTCTGATGAAACGCCGATAAAAGTTGGCGAAGCCCAGAAATCGCTGAAGCTCTTTACGAGTGTCGGGCACTGGCCATTCGGCGACCGCTTTAACTTTAGCAGGATCGGGATCTCTCCCTCAGCTATGACAAAACCCAGAAACGAAACCGACTCCCTGTGGAACTCACACTTCTCCGCCTTAACAAAGAGCTGATTCTCTAACAGCCGTTGTAAAACCTGGCGAACATGCTGGGTGTGTATCTGCATAGAGGGAGAAAAGATGAGAATGTCATCGAGATACACAAAGACAAATTTGTTAATCATGTCACCCAGCACTTCATTGACCATGGTTTGGAAGACAGCCGGTGCGTTACAAAGACCGAACGGAAGAACGCAGTATTCCCAGTGCCCTGATGGTGTATTAAAGGCTGCCTTCCACTCATCGCCCTCCTTGATACGTACCAAGTGATAAGCGTTGCGCAGATCTAACTTGGTAAACACGTGCGCTCCCTGAAGTAACTCGAACGCTGACGACATTAAAGGCAAGGGGTATTTATTCTTAACAGTAATGTCATTCAGCCCTCTGTAATCAATGCACGGACGAAGGGACCCGTCTTTCTTCTTAACAAAGAAAAATCCAGCGCCAGCTGGAGACGAGGAGCGGCGAATGAGACCGGCATTAAGAGACTCATTAATGTACTTATCCATAGCCTCTCTCTCTGGTTTAGAAAGGGAAAATATGCGACCCTTAGGCGGAGAAGTGTCTGAGAGAAGTTTGATTTCACAATCATACGACCGGTGAGGAGGCAGGGAAGTAGCCCGGGCCCTACTGAACACCCGACACAGATCAGAGTACTCCGCCGGAACTCCCGAGAGATCAACATCCGGAACCTGAAAAGTAGAACACACAACAGGAGAAGGAGCAGGACCGAGACATGAAACATGACACGAAGACTTCCACGATAACACAACACCGTTCTGCCAATCAACGTGAGGATTATGTTTGGTCAACCAATCATGCCCTAAAATGACCGGCGATTGGGAATGTTCTAATAGATAGAATTCGATCTCCTCACGATGATTGCCAGAAACAAACAAACTCACAGGGGGAGTGCGATGGGTGATAACAGCCATGTGCTGTCCCTTTAAAGTCCAGGCGGAGAGGGAAGAAGACAAAGGAATAAAAGGAATATTCCATGATTCGGCCACACCGGCATCCAGAAAACTCGCCTCCGCACCAGAATCCAGCAACGCCTGTGAATGAAAAGACTGTTTATAGTTTATGATTACTGGGAGTGTAGTACAGCTCACGGGAGACTTCAATGACGACACGCCCACCGAAACTCTCAAAGTCATAGGCGGGCAGTCTCTCTTTATCGGACACGCGACGGCAATATGCCCCGCCTTACCGCAATACAAACACAAACCACAGGCCAGACGACGATGTCTTTCGGTGGCGGTCAGACGGAGCTTTCCCAGTTCTTTGGGCTCCTCCGTCTGGAGAGAAGATGCGGTGAATTCCTCCGGTTCAGAGACGGCGAGATGACGAAACGACCGGCGGATGTCACGTTGACGGTGGCGGGTCTCTATCCTCAACGCCAGGTCGATCGCCGTCTCTAGCGATGTCGGCGGATCCCGTGCAGCGATCTCATCCTGAATCTCAGGGTTGAGACCCTCGAGAAACTGAGCCCGTAATGCGGCGTCATTCCAGCCGCAGGTGATGGCTAGCGTCTTGAACGCGATGGCGTAATCCGTGACGGAAGAGGTCCGTTGCAGTAGTCTCACTAGCTCGGCTGCTGCCATGTCCCCACGAACCGAGCGATCAAACAAACTCAACATCTCCGTTTCAAAAGCCTCAAACGAAGCCGTGCACGGAGCCCTGGCTCCCCATACAGCCATTCCCCACTGTCTCGCCTTTCCGGTGAGTAGTGTCAAAACATACGCCACCTTGGATGATGAAGCGGCGAACCGCCGTGGTTGAAGTGCAAAGACAAGGGAACACTGCTGCAAGAAGGCCAGGCATGAGTTGGGATCGCCGTCGAAGGACGGAGGTGTCGCCGCGTGTGGCTCACGGTCTGCAGGTGCAGACGGAAAACGCTCATCGACCTGGGAACCAATCTGGTCTACCCGGGTGCTGAGCTCTGTGAATCGTTCAGACAGGACACGAAAATCTCTGGAAGCTTTACTCAACAGAGATGTATGCTGTTCAATGGCTTCCTGCTGATGAAGTGCGGCGTACACCGAATCCGAACCCTCCGAACTCGCTGACTCCATTGTTGGCGTGCTCATTCTGTCAGAATAAGTCTCGGAGCCAGATGCAAGTTCACAAGGTTTATTAGAAAAGTAAAGAGAGAATCAGATGAAGCACCAAAGTCACAGTCCACGGCACAGAGACCACACGCGGCGTCCCACGAAGTAATCCACTCTGGTCGGTGACCGGGAAGAAATCCTCACACGACAGGAGACTCACGAACCTCAGAACACTGGACAGAAGGCAGAACAACGTCCGACAGAAAAGAGCAGCTCCTTGGAACCTGGATGATACTGGATCTCGCCTGAAAACAAAGCGCACCAGTAATCCCAGAAAACAGAGCACAGATCACTCAAGTTCAAGTTCACGATCCACAGGCGAAAAAACTCCGGGCTAAGACGAGCCTCCAGATGCCAGCGACCGAACCTGACAAAACAGCAGGAACTAACGACTGGACTAGGACAGCGAGACTGAGACCAACCAAGACAATGAGCACGCGACGAGAGACAGGACAGAGTGCTATAAAAAGGGAACAGCTGATGAGACACGACAGGTGAACAATTACTGAAACGAGCGGGAGGAGCCAGTGAACCAGTGAGGAACCACCACCAACAGGTAAGACAACATACACACACACATGATCACCCAGGAGTCCTGACAAATTCTGTTTATAGTAATGGCCATCTGTATATTAATGAATTGTACATATTCACCTGTAAATTCTGTTTATAGTAATAACCATCTCTCCTTGCCTTGTACCTGTACTTGTGTAACGACAATAAAGTTGAATCTAATCTAATCTAATCTTCTCGGAAATTGGCACCTCGTTTTATCGGACCCTTTTCCATTGTTAACGTTCTCAGTCCGGTGGCTGTGCGCCTTCGGTTATCTCACTCTTTGCAGCGTGTCCACCCCGTTTTTCACGTCTCGTGCATTACCCGTCATTCGGGCTCCTCCCAACCCCTCTCCCCCCTGCCCATGTCGAGTGTTCTCCCATATATAGGGTCAAGAGGCTTGTCTCCCTCAATGTCTATGGTGGTTACGGCCCTGATATATATGGAGACTTCCAATGTAAAAGCCTCTAAAAGCCACTTCGGTCAAAAATGAGATAACGATACTGAGTGAATGCTCTCCGCACATAGTATAGGTTCATAAAATACTTTCACTTCAAACCCACTAAATCCCAGCCTCAGTCCATTCAGAAGTACTGGTACTTAGGTAGAAACCTATAGAAGCCTGACAAAAATGCTTATTTTAAAGAAAAACGTCAGACGGGCTTTTGCATCTAAAGTCTTCATGTATAGTCAATGGCCACTTTATTAGACCTGTTCATCTGCTCTTTAACGTTAAAAAATGTGCTGTTTAAACAGTTGTGCAGATGTTTTTATAAATGTACCAGGCAAAAATGTTTTCTTTTCTTGCAGAGACTGCACCTTTATTTGAATAAGCAACCACTACACCCAGGTTTATTATCATTGCATTAACAAGTCATTGTTAGTATTTGAATTGATAGCATACGTCGAACTGAAGTCATCTTGGCTTGTTTTGTTTTGTTGTTGTTTTTTTTAATTCACTCTGTGTCTGTTCATAACATAATATTTTTAGTTTCCTCTTAACTTCAATAACATACAATATGACACAGCACAATACACCAGTGCAAAATGGGCGTGGAGTTCAGTTCACATAAAAAGCACAGGTAGGGCAGATTGGGTAACAGAAGCAGCCTGATGACTTTAAGAACATGGCAGCAGTGAAAGCATGCAAAATCCTGATCACAGGAGCCAACCGGGGCTTGGGCTTAGAAATTGTTAAGCAACTCTCTGAGGATTCTTGTCAAAATAGGCATATTTATGCTACCTGCCGTGACCCAGACGGGCCGAAGTCTGAGGTGAGTTTTAAATAGCTAAAACAACTAGAAAATACAAGGAGAAATCCTAATTTACCTTGTTTAATTTAGCAAATTATCTTTCTTAAGGCATTGAGAGAACTGGTGAAAAAGCATCCAAGTGCGATCACTATCATTCGTCTTGGTAAATGTGCATGTATCATTTTTGGTGCATTTTAAATTTTCACTGGAAATGCTTGTTGAGATTTACCATTTCATTGCTTAATACTTTAGCACTTCTATTTGTTCTTTTACTATTAGATGCTGATGATCCATGCAGTATCAAAGAGTCTGCCAAGAAAGTGGGTTCTCTCGTGGGACAGAACGGTTTGAACCTGCTAGTGAATAATGCTGGAATTGTGGCAAATGGCACTATACAGACCAGCAGTGTTGAGGACATGAAAAAAACCTTCAACACCAACGTGATAGGACCCTTACTAATCATTAGGGTAATGTACAAAGCTTCATTAAGAGCTCTGAAACAACAATTTCTCTAATGAAAGTCATGAAATTATGAAATGGGTTGGTGCAATGACCTTTATCTAAATGTATAGGCTGGGACATTTAGGGAAAGTATGCATCTAGTCACTGGATGTGCCAGAGTTTGCAAGGTTCATGGCATTGTACCAAAATAAACAGTTGAAACAAGCCTTAGCTGGTCTTTCAGCCTGATCAGACCAGCTAGTCCCAAAGAAACTGCTGCACCATTATTTAAGTGAGCTACCACTGTGTTGCTCAGTAGTTTATTGCAATTGCTGCAGATCACTAACTCATTGATGCATAGGGGTCTGTATCTAGTCGTGGATCACGACGTTGCCCTGTCAATCAGTCAACTACTGTACTTTTCTAGACTTGTTTTACTATAGTAAAAAAATATTTGTCAGACTACAATATACAACATACTTTATGCTGATAAACATGTCAAACGAACTTAATGCAGTGATATGTAATTCTTTTTCTCGTATGAAGGAGTACCTACCGATTCTAAAAACAGCAGCCAAATTCAGCGGGACACCAGGCATGTCCTGTAATAAAGCAGCTGTTATCAACATCTCCACTGTTGCGGGATCCATGACCAGAATGCCTTCCATATACAACCAGTTCCCAACTTTGCCATATGCTGTGAGCAAGGTACACCTTAGGCACTAGATTAAATTCATTGCCCGTTAAGAATTGATGGCATGAGCTGATGTCTGTATAACTCAAATGCTTTGTTTACCTAACAGGCAGGATTTAACATGCTGAGTGTTTTGGCTGCTGAGGAGTTAAAGACGGATGAGATCCTCTGCATGGCCCTTCACCCAGGTTGGGTGAAGACTGATTTGGGTGGAGAAGAGGTGAGTGTAGATTCCTTAAGTCCATGTTTAATGTTACATTCAATTACAGACATTTTCATTTTAAAAATCTACTTATAATCTACTATCAGTTAGTCAGTTTATTTATAAATACAATTTATTTATAATCTACTATAGCCTATAAACTAGTTTTTCTTTCTTCGCTGAGTGATCACACAAATCTATTGCATCACAATGTGGTTATGCTGTAATTGCAGCTTGAAGCTATATTTATTTTTAATATTACATGTTATGAGCTATATGCATGTTTGTTATTCAACAGGCAGCACTTGAACCAAAAGACAGTGTGGAGGGGATGCTGCGCGTCATTGGCAGCCTTACTGAGAAGCAGCACGGTGGATTCATGGACTACACTGGAGAAACGGTGACCTGGTAAATCAGAAGAACAAAATCTTTCCATATGAGAGGTCATGAAAAGGCTGATCCAGATCCAAACTTCCCAATTTTTTCTATCTATTTTATTCTAAAAGGACACACCTAATCAGTAGCACTTAATTTCAGTACACAAAAGTGATAGTACATAAAAGTACATGAAATGAACATGACAATTTTATATCATATAGTATTTTAAATAATAAAATATTCTGATCAATAAAGCAGTACTGTGTCTTTTTATGTATATGCTGTAATGACTGTGCTTATCAATTACATGCACCATTGAATCAGGGAGAGAAGTTAATAAAAATATAGTCTCTGTAGTACAGCAAGTATACCAGTATGACCAGTATGACAGGTAAAACTTACAGCGTAGAATCAGCCAAGAAATCAGTTACCGGAGTCAACCATCATAGAGCTTAGCACTCATTATACAAATATTTTTGTCTGTAAAATGCCATGATGGACCAATCTGAATAAAATATTCAGAACAGCTGTAGTTATAGTTGTAAGAAGTAGTCCACTCTGATGACACAGTTGGAAGACCGTAGAGCGTTTTTGTCTTCAGAGTTTAAATCTGCATTTTTGAGCATTGATGCAAGGCTGGACACATTAGATATTAGTTACAATGGTGAACTACCACAAACAACGACTCCTTTTACTTGAAGCAAACGGTCATGCCAAAAGTTATCCAGAGGAACAGAGCCACAGAACTAACATACTAATCTTCAGCTAACAGAGAAGATCGAAGGGCCTCATCCATATACCGAGTTTTTGGTGGAAATGTTTTTAGGTGTGAGTATGCTAACCTCTCCTCCCAAGTTGGGTTGTGCTCACCGTGCAGTGATTGATTTGTCTGATGAAAAATGGGAAAGCATTCTTGAACTTGTTCATACATCATCAATATGTGCAAGACATGGTCTGATACAATGCAAGATTCTTCATAGATTGTATTATACTATTGTCAAACTTGCTCAAATATACCCCTCTTTCAGTGGATCTCATTCCAGAGGGGTGGGTTGTCTACATATTTTCTTTTACTAACTGCTTTAATTTGTGTAATTTGTTTAAGTATTGTATGTTAATATTAACATTGGATTTTGTTAATAGATTGGTTGTATGGAGATGTTTGAGGGAGATTGGGGTAATAATGTGGGATGTTAATTTATGATTTGTTGTTCCCTGCAAAAAAATAAATGAATAAATCAATTATAAATTGTGCATAACAACATATTAATATTATACACCACATAAAGAAGCTATAGTTAATTAAATACATTCCAAAACCACATCCACCATTCTTCAGTCTCTTTCTCTGGTGATTCTAGGGTCATTTGTGATCCTTTTATCTTAGCCTACAGTTTTGGTGATTTTGTTTTTTTCCCCACTGAAGTAGAACATACTTGCATGTTTATTGCCAATAGTATCCCCCCAGGGACCTTAAAACTTAAGACAGGTGCAGAGTGGGCTGACTTTTCTTAAAATCCAGCTGCAGTACAGGCGTTGTGGATCTTTACCCTCTACTCTCACTCCTGACACAGCCTATCTGATTTGATATTAAATATTACAGCTTTTTGGAAAGCATTCAAGTAGTTATATTCCTCATATAATCCTGGCAGTGTGTGTATGTGTTATGGGGTGTGGAGTCAACTCTGCTCCATATAAACGGCTCGATTGATTATGTCGGCATTAAAGGCGTGTAGTGCGCTCGTGACCGGGGCCAACCGAGGCTTGGGTCTAGAAATGGTCAAGCAACTCCTAGAGGCCCGTTGCTCAAAAGTTGTTGCTGGATGTCTTGACCCAGATGGGACAAATTCTATGGTGAGTATTCAAGAGCTTAGGACAGAAGACAGCTAAAGAAATCTGTATTCATCAATAATCTCTTTCTAATTCAGGCACTGAGAGAACTGGCCAAAAATCATCCAGGTGCATTCATGTTTTAAAATGGAAGTTGTTTTTTGAGATTTTAAATAACATATAACTTTATGACTGCAAATTTTCTGCAATGATTGCTTCTAGATGTTGCTGATCCATGCAGTATCAAAGCATCTGCTGAGAAAGTGGGTTCTCTACTGGGCAAGAATGGTTTGAACCTGATCATAAATAATGCTGCAGTGTTGCCTTCAAAATCCATGCTGACCGCCACTGTTGAGGGCATGATCCATGCCTTCAACACCAACATGCTAGGACCTTTATTTGTCATTAGGGTAATGGAAAGTGTTTTTGAGAACAAGACTAATCTAAAACGAGTCTTGATTTCTTGCAATATCTAAAACACTTGGTTGTGAATGTCTTGAACCTGGAGTACCTTCCGTATCTGCGTGCAGCAGCTAAAGCCAGTGGCAAACCAGGGATGTCATGGGATAAAGCAGCTGTGATGAAGCTGCTACCACTGATCTGGATTAGCTCACAGATACTGTAACATCATACATGAGTTTCTGTGAGGATACATGCATTCCTACCAGGACATTCTTATCATTCACTAATGATAAACCATGGTTTACTGGGAAACTCAAACAGCTCCGTCATGCCAAAGAGGATGCTTACAGAAGTGTAGATAAAGTCTTGTATAACCAGGCCAGAAACAGACTGACAAAGGAGATCAGAGTTGCTAAAAGAAGCTACTCTGAAAAGCTGAAAAACCAGTTTTCAGCAAACGACCCGGCTTCAGTCTGGACAGGCTTGAGGAACATTACCAACTACAAGTCACCATCCCCCGTTCTGTAGAGAATCAACAACTGGCTGAGGATCTGAATGCATTCTACTGCAGGATTGAAAAGCTCAGTCTAACACCTCACACACTCTCTGATCTGCACTTCACACGTCCCCCATCACATCTTATTTGTGGACTTCAGTTCGGCCTTCAATACCATCATGCCGGATCTTCTCTCAGCTAAACTGACCCAGCTCTCCATGCCATCCTCAATCTGTCAGTGGATCTCCAGCTTCCTGACAGACCGGCAGCAGTGAGTGAGACTGGGGAAACTCACATCCAGGACTCTCACTACCAGCACTGGCGCCCCCCAGGGGTGTGTTCTCTCCCCACTGCTCGTCACCCTGTACACCAATTACTGCACTTCTAAAGACCCCTCTGTCAAGCTCCTGAAATTTGCAGACGACACCACTGTCATCGGCCTCATCCAAAACTGTGATGAGTCTGCTTACAGACTGGAGGTTGAACAGCTGGCTGTCTGGTGCAGTTATAACAACCTTGAGCTCAACACGCTCAAAACGGTGGAGATGATAGTGGACTTCAGGAGGAACAGCCCAGCTCTCCCCCCACTCACCATCATAAACAGCACTATGGAAGCAGTGGAGTCATTCAGGTTCCTGGGCACTACCATCTCTCAGGACCTGAAGTGGGACAATCACATTGACTCCATTGTGAAAAAGGCCCAGCAGAGACTGTACTTCCTTCGTCAGCTGAGGAAGTTCAACCTCCCACAGGAGCTGCTGATTCAGTTCTACTCGGCTGTCATTGAGTCTGTTTTATGCACTTCCATCACTGTCTGGTTTGGTTCAGCTACCAAATCTGACATCAGGAGACTACAACTCACAATACGGACTGCAGAAAGGATTATTGGTGCCTCCCTGCCAATCCTCCAGGACCTGTACTCTTCCAGAGTGAGGAAGAGAGCAGGGAAAATCATCACAGACTCCACTCATCTTGGACACCTCCTGTTTGAACTGTTACCATCAGGACGGCGACTCCGATCACTGGCCACTAGAACATCTAGGCATAGGAACAGTTTCTTCCCACAGGCCATTTCCCTCTTGAACAGTTAAAATACCCCCCCCCCCCCACCCAATACTCCCACTGTTTAGTGCAATATCATCTAAACTCAGGAGATATTTATATTTATTAATACCACTCACATACAGTAAATATGTTTATAATCTGTAATTGTTTATTCTGACTAAACGTAACTGTGACCTACATTTTTTTTTAATGCTATTTTCATATTTTTATTCTTAGAATTTGTATTACTATGTTCTTGTTGTGTTTGTATTGTATATGTGCACTGGAAGCTTCAGCACCAAGAAAAATTCCTTGTGTGTGCACTTGGCAATAAAGCTCTTTCTGATTCTGATTCTGATTCTGATCAACATCTCCACAGATGCAGCATCTATGAGCATCTTTCCATCACTGCAAGGGCCGTTCCCGTTCTTCCCATACAGTATCAGCAAGGTACGCAAGAAGAGATACACAGACGGGCAGCAAAAAATCTGATTGTTTTGGCATATCTGAAACTGAAGAACACATTAGAATTAGGTTCATTGTGAAAAAAATCACTTTCATGCATCTGAAATGATATCCTCTGCATTTCCATTCAGCCAGGATGGGTGAGGACAGACATGGAGGCAGATATGGTAAATGTAGATTCAGTAATAAAGCAGACTGACTGTTTTCCCTTAAAACTATACGTTCCCCCTTTTTATCTTTTCCTCTGACTTAACCCTTGTGCATCCTTATGGACATTTTTGGCTTTTTCAGTTTTTTTTTATTTTTATAACTTTGCCTGTGGTAATGCTAACTGCCTAAAATTTGCCACAGGTGTTTATTTTTATTGTAATTTTACTATTTCACCCCATTTCCTTTAAAAAATATATATTTTGTACAAAATACTTACTCTCAGCCCCTTTTGGACAAAAATGTCCCCATTTAAACCCAATTGCAATTTTTAATCCCATTGCCATTTAACTATAAAATGATGCAATCTTTGTTAATAGGCTTTTATTCTTTTAGCAAGGCTTCACAATTCATATTTTTTAAAAATTTTACCAGATGGTGCCATTTTTTCAGGTTTGGCGTATAAAGCAAATACTCACTTTATTCCTGTTTTCTGTTTATGCATTTTATAAAGCCAATTTGATAGATTACGCAGCTGTAACTGTGTGGGTGTGTTAGTATGGATTTGCTAGCGGCAGCAAATATAATTTGCAGCCAGGGTTGTCTAGCAACTCTCCGTTGGCTTGCGAGCTGGAAAAACCAAACTCTGGTCAGGCCAATCACATCGTGTATAGTGTCGGTGGGCAGGCTTAACATAATGACGGCAGAGTTGCGGTGGTTCCGCATGCTACTTGTAAACAAAGCAGCTGGCGAACAGCGGTCTTTCGAATCGGCTTTGGCCCGACTCTGGAAGACTTGGAGTTAAGCTTTGTTTAGAAAAGAACAAAGAATGGCACTGAAGTCATTCTTAAGAAAGGAAGATGTGTTCGTTTTGCAGACCGGATACGGTGAAAGTTTAAACTATCAACTAGTTCCGCTTCACCTTCTTCGTTTCTCTGGTTGGTTGTAGCGCTATCCTATTGCGTGCAGAGGGAATTTGAAAGACAACCGTTTATCCTAGCCCTCGGATTGAGCCCTGCCAATGGTGTGTTCCCAGACCCAACATCTTGATGTGAGTCTGGCTTGTCAGGCTACATTTTTTGAGATATCAACCTCAAATTTGGAAAAAGTTTTTTCTTTCTTTAGATTTCTTTTTAGAATCTTTTTTTAGATTTATGGCTTTAATTTTCTAGCAGTTTTAGAGTTCAACATGTTTCATAAAATATATATATATATATTTTTTTTTTTTTTTTTTAAATATTATTCATAAATCATTTTCGTAAACCTCTATCACTTTTTTTTTTGTTTCACTTTTTAAACTTTTTTACTTGACTTGACAACAATAATCTGCCAAGGGTCTTCTTTAAAATTAGACCAAACTTAAGTCTGTGCTCCCAATATAATTTTTTATGACAGTTTTTCGACATGGACATTTTTGTCCTCTATGGACCTATGTCTAACTTTTTTTAATTGAGGCACATGGGTTAATCAAACCCTAGGAGTCAAGTATTATTGATACATTATTGATACAATTGAACTCGGGCATGGTACAAGGCAACCGTGCCTAGTGTGAGTACACCCTAATTTAACTGCATGTTATCCCTTTTTTGTCCACCAGGCACATATCGAAGCCAGACAAAGCGTGGAGGGGATGCTACGTGTCATTGGCAGCCTTACTGAGAAGCAGCATGGTGGATTCATGGACTACACTGGGAAAACGTTGCCCTGGTAAAACAGAGGAACAAAATCTCTTCAATCAGAAAAGACTAATCCAGATGCCACATTTTTAAATGATAAACACTTAAAAATACACATGACAACGTCATGTGAATCTAAAAGTTCGACTTCAATTTAGGAGCAAACTTTTAATGGACAGCAAGGCAAATCTGTTCATCTATGCCACATGATCAAGCGAACTCGTGAAATATGTAAATGTAAACATCAATAAAGTATCCAAATGTAAGTTGGTAAATGTAAACTGTCGACTCCACAGTCAAAAGTCGGGACACATGACAATTTGTGATGAGCTTATAAACCATTTGATCTTAATTCTCAAATGCTCAAATAAGTTTTGCAGGCAAATCAAAGATTTATGAAAATGTAAACTGCCTATGTCTGATTTCAATACTTGAACTCTTTCAATACTTTAAAAAATGTGTTCTAGGCTGTATCTCATGAAGTTGGCTGAGAAAATCTGTCTATCATTACTGAAACTGTGTATTATTATGGGACGAGTTAGAGGTACTCCTCCATGAACTGCCACCTTAACGTGGTGGAGGGGTTTGAGTACCCGAATGACCCTAGGAGCTATGTTGTCCGGGGCTATATGCCCCTGGTAGGGTCTCCCAAGGCAAACAGGTCCTAGGTGACGGGTCAGACTAAGAGCAGTTCAACAACCCTTATGATGACAAAAAAAAGGAGGACCGTGACGTCGCCCGGTACGGCGCAGCCGGGGCCCCACCCTGGAGCCAGGCCTGGGGTTGGGGCTCGTATGCGAGTGCCTGGTGGCCGGGCCTTCCCCCATGGGGTCCGGCCGGGCTCAGCCCAAAGGAGCGACGTGGGGACACCTTCCCGTGGGCTCACCACTCACAGGAGGGACCGTAAGGGGCCGGTGCAAGCGAATCGGGCAGCAGTCGAGGCCGGGGGGCTAGACGACCCGATCCCTGGACACGGAAACTGGCTCTTGGGACATGGAATGTCACCTCGCTGGCGGGGAAAGAGCCTGAGATTGTGCGTGAGGTTGAGAGGTTCCGACTAGGGCTTAGACCGGATCCCGAGGGAGGCGTCTCTGGATGTTGTGGGGCTGTCTTGGCTGACACGCCTCTGCAGCATCGCGTGGCGGTCGGGGACAGTGCCTCTGGGATGGCAGACCGGGGTGGTGGTCCCTCTTTTTAAGAAGAGGGTGTGTTCCAACTATAGGGGGATCACACTTCTCAGCCTCCCCGGGAAAGTCTATGCCAGGGTACTGGAGAGGAGAATTCGGCCGATAGTGGAACCTCGGATTCAGGAGGAACAGTGTGGTTTTCGTCCTGGTCGTGGAACACTGGACCAGCTCTATACCCTCTACAGGGTGCTGGAGGGTTCATGGGAGTTTGCCCAACCAGTCCACATTTGTTTTGTGGATTTGGAGAAGGCATTCGACTGTGTCCCTCGCGGCGTCCTGTGGAGGGTGCTGGGGGAATATGGGGTCCGGGGTCCTTTCCTGAGGGCTGTCCGGTCCCTGTATGACCGAAGCAGGAGTTTGGTCCGCATTGCCGGTAGTAAGTCAGACTTGTTCCCGGTGCATGTTGGACTCCGGCAGGGCTGCCCTTTGTCGCCGGTTCTGTTCATAATTTTTATGGACAGAATTTCTAGGCGCAATCAAGGGCCGGAGGGTGTCAGGTTTGGGGACCACACGGTTTCGTCTCTGCTCTTTGCGGATGACGTTGTCGTGTTGGCCCCTTCTAACCAGGACCTCCAGCATGCACTGGGACGGTTTGCAGCCGAGTGTGAAGCGGCTGGGATGGGAATCAGCACCTCCAAATCCGAGGCCATGGTCCTCAGTCGGAAAAGGGTGGCTTGCCCACTTCAGGTTGGTGGAGAGTTCCTGCCCCAAGTGGAGGAGTTCAAGTATCTAGGGGTCTTGTTCACGAGTGAGGGGAGGATGGAACGGGAGATTGACAGACGGATTGGTGCAGCTTCTGCAGTAATGCGGTCGATGTACCGGTCTGTCGTGGTGAAGAAAGAGCTAAGCCGTAAGGCGAAGCTCTCGATTTACCGGTCAATCTACGTTCCTACTCTCACCTATGGTCATGAGCTTTGGGTCATGACCGAAAGGACAAGATCCCGGATACAGGCGGCCGAAATGAGCTTTCTCCGCAGGGTGGCTGGGCGCTCCCTTAGAGATAGGGTGAGAAGCTCAGTCACTCGGGAGGAACTCGGAGTAGAGCCGCTGCTCCTCCACATCGAGAGGGGACAGCTGAGGTGGCTCGGGCATCTGTTCCGGATGCCTCCTGAACGCCTTCCCGGGAAGGTGTTTCGGGCATGTCCAACCGGGAGGAGGCCCCGGGGAAGACCAAGGACACGCTGGAGGGACTATGTCTCCCGGCTGGCCTTGGAACGCCTCGGTGTCCCCCCGGAAGAGCTAGAGGAAGTGTCTAGGGAGAGGGAAGTCTGGGCATCTCTGCTTAGACTGCTGCCCCCGCGACCCGGCCCCGGATAAAGCGGAAGAAGATGGATGGATGGAGTTAGAGGTATTGTGATATACTGTGCATTAAATTATTACTGATGTTACATTTATTGAGTGCTGCAAGCATCCTTATCAATTTATTCATTAACCATTTACACTCAGACTCTTGGTGATTCTATGGGCCATACACGAGAGACTGTCCATGAATTTTCATGCAGAGGATTTTTCATGTGTAGGTCGCCGTGTCTTTTCCCAACCCTCCACATTACATGGCTTGGGACTCACGCACATTCACACCTATGGACAATTTAGCATCTCCTATTCACCTATACTGCATGTTTTTGGATTGGGGAGGAAACCCATGCAGACACAGTGAGATCATGCAAACTCCACACAGAAAGGCCTCCTGGCTCAGCCGGGATCTTGCTGTGAGGCGATAGATCCACCCAAGCATCCCTATACTCTGCCATAAATATTTTTAAGTTTTGGAAATATAGATAGAAATAGGTAGATTAAAGTGCCAATCAGTAAATAAAATAAATATTGGTGTTTAAAATTGTTCATCTCTATAGCATTGATGTCACTTTAAATAATCTCCCTCATCAGTATCATCTCCTCAGCATCCCAGATAGCATAGAAGAACTCGATGTTGCAACAGAAACCATTGACTCTCTCTTTTCCAGTACTTTAGACACAGTTGCTCCTCTGCGCTTAAAGAAGATTAAAGAAAATAGTCCAACGCCGTGGTACAACGAGCACACCCGGGCCCTTAAAACAGCAGCCAGAAAAATGGAGCGCAGCTGGAAGAAAACAAAACTAGAGGTCTTTCGTAATTCGTGGAAAGAGCACATGATCACATACAGAAAGGCCGTAAGAACTGCTAGATCTGCTTATTTCTCAACTCTCTTGGAAGAAAACAAACACAACCCAAGGTATTTATTCGATACAGTGGCTAAATTAACCAAAAATAAAGCTTCAACTTCTGATGATTGTAAACAGCACAGCAGTAATGACCTTATGAACTTCTTCACATGTAAAATTGATAATATTAGGAAGAACATTTTAACCATGCAGCCGTCTACTACAGTATCACATCAGACAGAGCATTGTAGTGTCACTGAGGAAAAATTACACTCATTCACTGTTATAGGAGAAGAAGAATTGGCTAAACTCGTTAAATCATCAAAATCAACAACATGTATGCTTGATCCTGTACCGACTAGGCTATTAAAAGAGATGCTAACAGAGGTCATAGAAAACGCAACTTGATCCTACAGATTTAGTCAATTATAGACCAATCTCAAATCTACCCTTTCTGTCAAAAATACTTGCAAAGGCAGTGTCTTCACAATTATGTTCCTTTTTAGAAAGAAATGGTATCTGTGAGGATTTCCAGTCAGGATTTAGACCGTATCATAGCACTGAGACTGCTCTCATCAGAGTTACAAATGAATTACTCTTATCATCCGATCGTGGCTGTATCTCTCTATTAGTGTTACTCAATCTTAGCGCTGCATTTGATACCATTGACCACAACATTCTTTTGAATAGACTCGAAAATTATGTAGGTATTAGTGGAATTGCTTTATCATGGTTTAAATCATACCTATGCAACCGTTATCAGTTTGTAGCAGAAAATGAAGAGATGTCACACCAATCGCAAGTTCAGTATGGAGTACCACAAGGCTCAGTGCTAGGACCGCTACTCTTCACCCTGTACATGCTACCACTGGGAGATATTATTAGGAAGCATGGCATTAGTTCCCTTTCAGTCGGTCACTACGACGTACGTCGGTAATAACCGACGAATTGGGGATCACTTCAGAGAGCCCCTATCAGCTTCGAGAACTTAAGAACAGGCCAATGAACAATTGGCGTGCGAGATTTGCATCTCGCGCCCCGCCCCGCCCCGCGCCGCGGGTATAAACAGGAAGCGAGAGCACCGCACTGACGTCATTCACTTCGGAGCCTAACCGGCGTTTGAAGTCTACAGACTGCTTCCTGATTATTCAGCGAAGAACTCTACAAGAATACAGAGAAGAGGAATCGTGTGTGTTGGTGTGACAGCGCTTTCCAGCGGGACCGCAAACTCAAAGCTGCAAGTGAAACAACTGCTGTTATCACAGCAAACCTGTTGGTTTCGGTGGGCGTTTCCCAAATTGAGTGCAAACACAGGCTGCACTATCCCTGTGTGTTGCCGCGGTTTCCCTGGGTGCTTCAGCACTCTCTTAAAAGAGCGTTTCCTCACAAAAAGAGCAACACGGGTGTGACACTGCGTCTTTTTCAAGATGTCATTCCACCCGTGCGTTTCTGGATGCGGTCATTCCCTCTCGCCCGCTGACGGCCACACTCACTGCATCACGTGCCTGGGCTTACAGCACGCTGAGGCAGCGTTTGTGAATAGCTCGTGTTCCCACTGCGGGAACATGACTATTGCGGTGCTTAGGTCGAGACTCGCCTACCTTCGGGAAGGCGGAGTCCCCCTCCCCATACCTCGATCTAGAGCTATCCCTAACCAGGATAGACCTACTTCGACGGATGGCCGGGGTGATCTGAGGATAACGTTCAGGACAAACCCGCCTAGTGCTCCTACGCAGGTCCCTGAACCCTCTCAAGCACCGCTGCCGGTGGCGCCACCGGAAGAGATCGCTGGTCCCGCCCACGGGCGCCCAGTCATCTCTTTCGGAGCGCCCGCGGACGAGCAGATGTCGATCGCAGCATCGGAGGGGGAGTTCCAGTCCTCAGAGGATGAGGATTCAGCTGCACTGCCTCCCTCTGGGAGAGTGGCTGCGGCTGAGTCGGACCCTGAGTTGACGGCTATGCTTTCCCGGGCCGCCGAAAAGGTCGGGCTTGTGTGGAACCCTCCACCACGTCCCGAACCTTCTAGGTTGGATGATTGGTTCCTGGGGGGGGGTCGCGCTGGTTCTCAGCGTCCCGCCCCAGTGCCATTCTTCCCGGAGGTGCATGAGGAGCTTTCCAGGTCGTGGACGACACCCTTTAGTGCCAGAAACAGACCTGGAGGCTCCTCCCTCCTCACTACCCTTGACGGTGGACAGGCCAAGGGTTACGAGAGGATCCCGCCAGTCGAACGCGCCGTCGCGATGCAGCTGCGTCCGGCGACCGCCTCCGAGTGGCGTGGTGATCCTCATCTCCCGTCCAAAGCCTGTAGGTTTTCGTCCAGTCTAACTGCGAAGGCCTACAGGTCCTGCGGACAGGCCGCGTCTGCCTTGCATGCCATGGCGTTGCTTCAGGTGCACCAAGCCCAAGCACTCCTGGACATGCACGAGGGTAGGTCTGACCCAGAGCTCCTCCGGGAGCTCCGGGCGGCGACGGACCTCGCCCTCCGGGCGACGAAAGTTACCGCCCGTTCCGTGGGTCAGGCGATGTCCACCTTAGTGGTCCAGGAACGGCATCTCTGGCTCAACCTGGCCGACATGAGGGAGACTGACAAGAACCGGTTCCTGGACTCCCCCATTTCGTCGGCCGGGTTGTTCGGCGACGCGGTCGAGAATTTCGCCCAGCAATTCTCGGCCGCCCAGAAGCAGACGGAGGCCATCAAACACATCCTGCACCGGCGGCCCGCTGCTGCCTCCACCCAGCCGCCGGCTGCAGCACCTCCGTCGGCCCGTCGCCGAGGACGTCCTCCTGCGGCCGCCTCCGCTCCCGCCCCAGCCCAGCAGCAGCCTTCCACCGGCCGTGGGCGTGGAGCCGGTCGCGGGAAGAACGTCCAGCCCGCTCAGGCCGCTGCCAAGCCAGGTGGCAAGCGCCGTCGGAAGAGACCCTGAGACGGGCCGCCCAGAGATGGAGGGAACTGCTCTTCAGGAGATGGCTGCAGCACCACTCCTTCCCCCGGTGGAGGGCCGGGGGAACCCCATTTTTCTTTCTGTTCCGCCACTGGCCCCAGTGCCAGTGGCACCCAAATTTTCAATAAAAGAGCAGTTTCCAACATCTCTGGGTGCCAAGAGAGCGCGTCTGGCGGTATGCGACGCTACCATGCCTCGTACCCCTCAGACACCTCTCTCCTCGCCAACAGGGGGCGTCGGTTGTGCGGACGCACACAAAGTGCCTCCCCACACTCGCCCGTCCCCTCAGCGGATGCAGGTCGTGTGTCAGACCCAGACCCCTGCACGGACCACTCCTATGTCGTCCTGGGGCCCCTGCGTTCCGCTGCGCTGCCCCGCTCCGGGTACGTCCGTGGTGCGGATGATCCCGCTTGCTCGGTCTCTGGGGGCCTGGCTAGCGCTCCCCAGCCCGTCTCGCTGGATCATCCGCACCATCAGACTCGGCTATGCGATTCAGTTCGCCCGGCGTCCCCCGAAGTTCAGGGGTGTCCACTTCACTTCTATACCGAAGGAGGGCGCCCCCGTGCTTCAGGCGGAGATCGCGGTCCTGTTGGCGAAGGACGCGATAGAGCCGGTCCCTCCAGCCGATATGAAGTCCGGGTTTTACAGCCCGTACTTCATTGTACCCAAGAAAGGTGGCGGGTTACGACCGATCCTGGATCTGCGTTACTTGAACCGCTCCCTTCACAGGATGCCGTTCCGAATGTTAACCCAGAAACGCATCTTCAGGTGCATCCGTCCCCAGGATTGGTTTGCAGCGATCGACCTGAAGGACGCGTACTTTCATGTCTCGATTCTCCCTCGACACAGACCGTTTCTATGCTTTGCTTTCGACGGACGGGCATACCAGTACAAAGTCCTACCCTTCGGGTTGTCCCTGTCGCCCCGTGTCTTCACGAAAGTCGCGGAGGCGGCCATTGCTCCCATGAGAGAGCGTGGTGTTCGTATCCTCAACTATCTCGACGACTGGCTGATTCTTGCCCAGTCGCGGGAGCAGTTGTGCGAACACAGGGACATGGTGCTCCGGCACCTCAGCCAGTTGGGTCTTCGGGTCAACTGGGAGAAGAGCAAACTCTGTCCCGTACAGAGGATCTCTTTTCTCGGGATGGAGATCGACTCGGTCGCCATGACTGCGCGCCTCACAGAGGAGCGCGTCCAGTCGGTGCTGAGCTGCTTGAGTACGCTCAAACGCAGTACAGCGGTTCCACTGAAACATTTTCAGAGGCTCCTGGGGCATATGGCAGCAGCAGCCGCAGTAACGCCGCTAGGGCTGCTCCATATGAGACCGCTTCAGCACTGGCTACACGACCGGGTCCCGAGATGGGCGTGGCACAGCGGGTCCCTCCGTGTTCAAGTGACGCCGAGATGCCGCCAAACCCTCACCCCGTGGTCGGACCCTTCTTTTCTACGGGCAGGAGTGCCTCTAGAACAAGTGTCCAGGCATCATGTTGTCTCCATGGATGCCTCACCCACGGGCTGGGGTGCCACGTACAACGGGCTTGCAGTGTCGGGTCTGTGGACGGGGCCCCAACTGCAATGGCATATCAATTGCCTAGAGTTGCTGGCAGTTCGTCTTGCTCTCAGCCGCCTCAAGGGGTCGCTCAAAGACAAGCACGTTCTGGTCCGGACGGACAGCACGACGGCCGTTGCGTACATCAACAAACAAGGTGGTCTACGCTCCTGCCGTTTGTCCCAACTCGCCCGCCATCTCCTCCTGTGGAGTCAGAAGCATCTGAGGTCCCTTCGTGCTATTCACATTCCGGGCCTGCTCAACCGTGCTGCCGACGAGCTGTCGCGGTTGCCAGTGCTTCCCGGAGAGTGGCGACTCCACCCCCAGGTGGTCCAGCTGATTTGGAGTCGCTTTGGGGCCGCACAGATCGATCTGTTTGCCGCCCACGACACGACCCACTGCCAGTTGTTTTATTCCCTGTCCGAGGGGACCCTCGGCACGGATGCACTGGCACACAGCTGGCCCCGGGCTCTGCGCAAATATGCGTTTCCCCCAGTGAGCCTTCTTGCACAGACACTGTGCAAGGTCAGGGAGGACGAGGAGCAACTCCTCTTGGTAGCTCCGTACTGGCCCAACAGGACGTGGTTCCCGGAACTAGTGCTCCTCGCGACAGCACCTCCTTGGCCCATTCCTCTGAGGCAGGACCTTCTGTCTCAGAGACGGGGCACCCTATGGCAACCGCGTCCAGACCTCTGGAAACTCCATGTCTGGTCCCTGGACGGGACGCGGAGGTTCTAGGTGACCTACCGCAAGCGGTAGTCGACACCATCGCTTCCGCCAGAGCCCCCTCTACGAGACGGCTATATGCGTTGAAGTGGAACCTGTTCGTCGACTGGTGCTCTTCTCGCCGAGAAGACCCCCGGAAATGTTCGATCGGATCTGTGCTATCTTTTCTTCAAGACGGGTTGGAGAGAAGGCTGTCTCCCTCCACCCTCAAGGTATATGTGGCCGCCATCGCCGCAAGCCATGACCTCATTAATGGTGAGTCCTTAGGCAAGCATGATCTGATCGTCAGGTTCCTAAGGGGAGCGAGGAGACTAAATCCTCCTCGCCCTTCTTCTATACCCTCTTGGGACTTGACTCTGGTGCTGACCGCACTTCAGAGGGCGCCCTTCGAGCCTTTTCAGTCAGTAGAGCTTAAGATCTTGTCTCTAAAGACAATACTCCTGATTGCATTGGCCTCAGTTAAGAGGGTAGGGGACCTGCAGGCATTTTCGGTCGACGAATCGTGCCTGGAATTCGGGCCAGGTGATTCTCAGGTGATCCTGAGACCCCGGCCTGGATATGTGCCCAAGGTTCCCACTACTCCCTTCCGGGACCAAGTGGTGAGCCTGCAAGCGCTGCCTTCGGAGGAGGCAGACCCAGCCCTAGCTTTGCTCTGTCCCGTCCGTGCTCTCCGGACTTATGTTGACAGAACGCAAAGCTTCAGGACCTCAGAGCAGCTCTTCGTCTGTTACGGAGGACAGCAGAAGGGAAAGGCTGTCTCCAAGCAGAGGATGGCCCACTGGATAGTGGATGCCATCGTCTTGGCGTATGATTCCCAAGACGTGCCCTGCCCGCTCGGGGTTAGAGCGCACTCCACCAGGGGTGTAGCTTCTTCCTGGGCGCTGGCTCGTGGCGCCTCGCTGACAGACATTTGTAGAGCTGCGGGCTGGGCGACACCCAACACGTTCGCTAGATTTTATAGCCTGCGTGTAGAGCCGGTGGCTTCTCGTGTGCTCGCTTCCCATAGTCAGCTTCACTGAAGTACCCGTTCTAGTGTCGGCTTGCTGCGCCATTCCCTTCCCCTGGAACGGATACGTGCGCTTATTTCTCCAGTCGAGTTCCCCAGGTTTGGCGAACCCTGTTGAGTCCTCCGCACCCCTCGGCAGTCGGATGTTGCGGAGCGTCCGACGCCAGGTCTGGCACTCGTATGCATTGGTGGAACTTGTGTCAGGCTGGGTTCCGTATGTCGTGACCCCTACGGCGGTCCCATACGTGTATCTCCACGGTACAGCTCCCTACGGCGAGCTCGTGTCTTTCCCTTGGCAGAGTTCTCTGCCGTCTCAGTACGGTGTCGTCCCCCGCCTAGTTGCCGGGGCCTCCCCTGGGACTCCGTATGTTGTGCTGCCCACGGCCAGCCCATACGTGTTCTCCACATGGTAACTCCCCCTGGGCATGATGTGGCTCCCGCAGCGTCCTTCGGGCACGCTTTCCCAGCGTTATCCAATCAAGTCTGCTGAATGGGTCTTGCGGAACAGCAGTATGACTCTTCTAGCGTGAATCTTCCCGCCCGCTTCAGTACGGGGTCTGAGGGGCTCTCGCTGGGCGCTGGAAGTGGTAGTAACTGTGGCGTTTTCCATAGGGATCCCAATTCGTCGGTTATTACCGACGTACGTCGTAGTGACCGACTGAAAGGGAACGTCTCGGTTACGTATGGTAACCCTCGTTCCCTGAAGGAGGGAACGGAGACGTACGTCCCGTCGCCACAGTTCCTTCCATCACTGCTTGGCCGGTCTGGTTCGGCTCCTCAGTGAAAAACGTCAGTGCGGTGCTCTCGCTTCCTGTTTATACCCGCGGCGCGGGGCGGGGCGCGAGATGCAAATCTCGCACGCCAATTGTTCATTGGCCTGTTCTTAAGTTCTTGAAGCTGATAGGGGCTCTCTGAAGTGATCCCCAATTCGTCGGTTATTACCGACGTACGTCTCCGTTCCCTCCTTCAGGGAACGAGGGTTACCATACGTAACCGAGACGTTTTCATTGTTATGCTGACGATACTCAGCTCTATATTTCTTCACGCCCTGAAGAAACTTACCAATTCACAAGATTAACGGAATGCATAGCTGGCATAAAACATTGGATGACCGGTAATTCCCTGCAACTCAATTCAGAAAAAACAGAATTTTTAATTATTGGACAAAAAAGCTCCACAAGTAGTAACCTAGAATACTGTCTAACACTTGATGGCTGCTCTGTCAAGTCTTCGTTGTCAGTGAGGAACCTGGGTGTGCTCTTTGATACCAATCTTTCGTTTGAAAGCCACGTTTCTAGCATCTGTAAAACTGCATTCTACCATCTTAAAAATATATCTAAATTACGGCACATGGTCTCAATGCAAAATGCTGAACAGTTAGTTCATGCGTTCATGACCTCAAGGCTAGATTATTGTAATGCTCTACTGGGTGATTGCCCTGCTCGCTTAATAAATAAACTCCAGCTGGTCCAAAACGCAGCAGCTCGAGTACTTACTAGAACCAGGAAGTATGACCATATTAGCCCAGTTCTGTCAACATTGCACTGGCTACCTATTAAACATTGCATACATTTTAAAATCTTGCTTATTACTTACAAAGCACTAAATGGTTTAGCTCCCCAATACTTGAGCGAGCTCTTAACATATTATACTCCATCACGTCTACTGCGATCTCTAAATTCTGGCCTGTTGTTAATACCGAGAATATCCAAATCAACTGCAGGTGGTCGATCCTTTTCCTATTTAGCTCCTAAACTCTGGAACAGTCTTCCTAGCATTGTTCGGGAAGCAGACACACTCTGTCAGTTTAAATCTAGACTAAAAACACATCTCTTTACTGTGGTATATACATAAAACACTTTTTCAATGAAATGATTGTTAGGCTGCATTAACTAGGTTAGCCGGAACCAGGAACACTTCCCATAACACCTGATGTACTCGTTATATCATCAGAAGAATGGCATCTACGCTAATGATAGTCTCTCTGTTTTATCCCGAGGTTTACTGCAGTCAGCCAGATCCCGGCCGTATCCAGATCAGATGGTGGACCTGCGCCCAGAGAAGACCAACACAGGACCCCGAAGTGTCCGCAGAGACCGTGTCAATTAGCCTCCCCCTGCAACTGCCTCATCGGCACGGCATCTTAATAAACCCGTCTCCAGCGTGATGACTCCGATTGTTGGAATATTACAATTAAATAATACTTAAATCGATATGTCATCCGCAATAAACCCGTCTCCAGTGTGCTGACACCGATTGTTCGAATATTACAATTAAATAATACTTAAATCGATATGTCATCCGCAATAAACCCGTCTCCAGCGTGTTGCCTCCGATCATTCGAATATTGCACTTTAATAATTATTTAATCAACATCATCCTCAATAAACCCGTCTCCAGCGTGTTGCCTCCGGTCCTTCGAATATTCCGATCTATTATGACCTCTGACCTGTAAAGCAGCCAGAATAATAATAATAATAATAATAATAATAATAATAATAATAATAATAATAATAATAATAATACGCTGTTTGTTAATTGGCCAGAGGAGAACTGGCACCCCGACTGAGCCTGGATTCTCCCAAGGTTTATTTTTCTCCATTAGGTCACCTAATGGGGTTTTGGTTTCCTTGCCACTGTTGCCTCTGGCTTGGCGTGCTCAGTTGGGGACACTATATTTTTCAACTAAACATAGAAATAAATCTAATTAATAAACTAATTTAACCATATAAACTAAATTACTGATCTAATTATTGATCTAAAGCCCACACTGTCACCGTATTGAAATTGAAATGAACTGATGACATCAAATGGCTATACAGCTTAATAAAATTATGCTGCATTATTTTGCTGTTTAACACTGTAAAGCTGCTTTGAAACAATCTACATTGTTAAAAGCGCTATATAAATAAAGTTGACTTGACTTGACTTTCCCTGACAGAACATTCCTCCTCAGTCAGACTTAGATTTAATAGGGGATACTGCGAAAACGTGAGTGAAACAAACTATTATCAATTTAAACTAAAGGTTGGACTTGATATAAGTGTTCTTTACAACTTACCAAAGATCCAGTGATCCATGCATGGATATTGATATGCAGGCAGGAATCGTGTTTCCTGACATTTATATGTGCCTGATTTTGATGCTGGGGAAATACATAAAGTAAATGTTGCTGTGAATGCTTTATTTAAATAGAATATAGGTTGGTCTGAATCCGGGTGATCACTTATATTTAATTGATGATTTGTCAATACAATATATAACCCCAAAATTCAACATATTGACACAAAATGATAATTACTGCAAATTAATTACTGTTTTTTTTTATTTATTATTTTTAATTCCATTGTTTCTGTGAATTGCAGCGATCCATTTGCTTCTCTTTTCTGTAGCTTTCGGCAGTCTGTAAAAAATACCTCAGATTTCTTGTCAAATCTATTTGTACAGTCATTCTCAAAGCTCTTTTTACCATTTAAGCTCTGTTATGTGTTTTTTTTCTTGCGGCATTCACACTGAAAACCAATGCTGCCACTCTTTTTGCCACTCAGTGGGCATAACCGCAGTCACTTCGGCCGATGGGGAAGTCACGTGCCTCTATACACTGTCTATTCAGAGGAAAATACCTTTGAAAGTGATGGACATTTGAGATCAAGAAGAATCTCCTATTTTTACACATAACTGTGAAGTTTAAGAGGTTTTTCAGTCTTAGAAGAGCCACATGGCCTGAGGATTTGGTGGGTCCTAGTCCACAATAAAGCCCTATTTACTATCCATAACTGAAAACAAGGCAGCCCTTCACTTGGCAGAGGTCACCACCATGAGGCTTATAACGGTACTGTTGTTCCTCATGCTGTCACTGACTGTTCACCAGTTCAGCCTTGTTTATTCTTGACACATTCACTCTGACATGAACCACAGTTGTTTAAAGTCTGTTCTGCTATGTACTATTCTCTAAACCAGAGGACTTCCATACAGCACTGCACATTTTGCATGTCTCCCTTATCTGACACAACCACTTCAGGTCTCTAATAATGAGCTGGTGTGTTAGACCTACTAACGTGTGTTAGATCATTTCGCTAGATAAGACCCTATTCCTTGGCTGGGATTGTGCAGAGCCCTCTGAAGCCCTTTGAAACTGCATCGATTTGGACCGTCAACCTGTTTGGTTGCCATTCAAATCCATTACAGTATATGGAGAAAAATCCTGGAATGTTTTCCTCAAAAAACTTAATTTCTTTTCGACTGAAGAAAGAAAGACATGAACATCTTGGATGACATGGGGGGGGAGTAAATTATCAGGAAATTTTCGTTCCAAATTTTCGCTGGAATCCTTTAACGGCTAATACTGTCCACAATCCATTGCACTTTGGAGGAGGATTCGGTTCAGAACTACAAACACAAATAAAAAGTGTTAAAAACTACAAACATGGATGATGTCTACAACAAGTAGAGAGGTTAGATAAGGTTTTGAGTGACTAAAAATCAACATTTAACCTGAAAGAGGAAGCACCCAAAATGTGGTGCTGGGGGTCCTCCAGAACAGGTTTGAAAACCCCTGCTCTAAACAACAGTCAACAATGCAGAGAAAATGAAAGCAGCAGTAAGTAGTTTGCTAAACTTCACTCTAATAAACTATTAATTATTCACTGGTAGTTGTTTGCTGTGGACAAAACAGTAAAACATGACATCGGTATCTAAGCTGGTTGCATATTTCTGATTCACAGCTGTGAATTTTACAGTCATTTACATTTTAGTGTCTCAAGATTTTTACATGTACAAATAAATTGCATAGATGTCATGTAAATTTGCACATTAAAATGTTATAATTCTGCTCCCTTTTGGAGCCTGTCCCTAGCGGCCAGTCGATGAATTGCAGTTTAAGTCACTTCCGTATCAGCTTCAAGAGAAACCGGGGTTGCCGCTTGGTTATAAGTTCACTTGTAGTACAGATGCAGTACAAACGGAAAACTTAGTTGTAAACTAGTTACTAATTTACTTTTAGGTACAACTAAACTGGTCCTCTCGTCCAAGTCGTTCGTTCTATTGCCATTGTCAGAATCGATTAGCTCACCTGAATCATTCGTTCACAAACTAAAGATAAAAAAAAAAAGAACAAATCACTCTCTGAAATATGGAGCTAGAAATATGACAATGATCTGAATTTAAATTGTGTAAATCTGAATGTAATCTAACAAAATAGAATATTATGTTGAATTTTACATAGTTCTGAATTTGAATGTTTAAATCTTGAATATTGAAAATTTAGAGAATTGAAATGTAGGACATCTACAGTTCTCTAATTGCACCGTGAGGAGGCGAGGATCGAGGAGTGAGGAGGCTTCCTGAGGAGTCATGAGCGAGGATACACAGGTGTATTGCGGAAGTGTTTTATCGACTAAACGTGACGCACGTATAAATTATCCTCCCCCTTCACATCTTGCCACAGTTTATTCATTATTATTATTATGTTTACATGTACAAGACACAAATGTATGTCAAATAACAACAACTGACAGTTGCAGAATTATAGGCCTATCAAAGCACAAGACAATGAAAGAAACAAACTGTAGGCCTAATAGCCTATATAACAAATAAAAAGCAGTTAATAACTGGAAATAATTCGTTATTAATAACTGGTAATATTAAATAAAATATGGACAAATGTGGTATTGTGCGGTTGAAACTATTACAATATAAATGTACATCTGAAATCTTGAATCTGTATCAAAAAAAGTATTATCTCCAGTCAGAACAAATTCAGAACAAAGTCTATGCTGTTTGAAAATACATGTCTATACAATTTCAACATAAAAGCATTGTGTTAAATTTCAAATTTTCAAAATTCAAGATTTAAACATTCAAATTCAGAACTATGAAAAAATTCAACATAAAATTCAATTTTGTTAGAGTACACTTGTCAATAATTCAGATTTACACAATTAAAATTCAGATCATTAAGTCATATTTCTAGCTCCCTTGTGTAGTTCTAATGTGCTATTGGTCTCATAATTTGTTGTGACATGTTTTGACTGAATTGTTTGCTTTATTTCTTGCTTTCATGCTTACCTTTCACTTATATTTTATAATGGCTATTATTGATCACATAAACTGACATTTAACAAAAAGAGACTGGGTTGTGTTTTATGTCATATTTAGCCTAATTATAATCATGCACACATATTGAACCACGTAGGCTATTAATGTGTCGAAAAGAGGTTGTATCGTATATTTCGTTTGTTATATACAGTGAAGATAATCAATATCTGTATTGGCTGAACCACATTTGTGTGGCTAATAATGTTTATTTATTTTTTATGAAAACGAAAAGAGGCAGAGTGGTGTTTTATGACATATTTCGTTTGATAAAATATAGGAGTGAGAGCGAGCTGAGTGACGCGATCAAGAAGGCATGCTGTTCCATTAGCAGAGTACCGGATTTGTGTCCTCCTGTCCTCGGGAGTTCGTTCTCCCGAGTCGAATTTAGCAAGTCTGAACTTGGGCGCAAGACAGGCGGAAGTACCGCTGAAAGCGGCCGTCATCCAGGCGCAGCTCCATACTGGAGCGCCTTGAACGCGCGTCTATTTCACTTCAAACGCTCGATTCATAGGCGCATCCAAATCGCTGTGGACGCGCGAGTGGATTCAAAATCTTCAAGCGTCCAACTAGACGCGAATTTGACGCTCAATTCGCGTTCGGTGTGAACGCAGTATCACAAGTAGGTTACTAGCCTACCCAGAAGGGCGGTCATTAAAGGGACGGGGTGGCTCTAAAATATGGGGGAGGTGACCATTATGTCCTCCCAATCGCACTATGACTCAGCAATTGCATAATGTTATAGGGGTGTTGAGGCACAAAACACCTTTTAAAGACAGAAAGCAGACAGACAGAAAGCAGACAATGGCAGCCGCAGCAGTGAAAGCATGCAACATCCTGATCACAGGAGCCAACCGGGGCTTGGGCTTAGAAATTGTTAAGCAACTCTCTGAGGATTCTTGTCAAAAACGTCATATTTTTGCTACCTGCCGTGACCCAGATGGGCCGAAGTCTGAGGTGAGTTAAACAGCTGAACAGATAACAGAAAGAGAAATCCAAACGTGCCTTGTTTAATTTTGCAAATTATCTTTCTTAAGGCATTGAGAGAACTGGCAAAAAAGCATCCAAGTGTGATCACTATCATTCGTCTTGGTAAATGTGCATGTGTCTTGATGCATTTGATATTTTCACTGGAAATTATGCTAATGTCAATTATTTTTCAGGTTCATATTTTTATAGTTGAATAGCATTGGTATTTTCTGTTACTATTAGATGCTGATGATCCATGCAGTATCAAAGAGTCTGCCAAGAAAGTGGGTTCTCTCGTGGGACAGAACGGTTTGAATCTGCTAGTGAATAATGCTGGAATTGTGGCAAAGGGCACTATACAGACCAGCAGTGTTGAGGACATGAAAAAAACCTTCAGCACCAACGTGATCGGACCCTTACTAATCATTAGGGTAATGTACATTATGAGATGTGAAACAACAATGTGTCCATTGAAAATTATGTGTTGGTGCAGATGCCTGCTGACTAACCTTTAGGCTGGGACTTTCACTGTCATGCCACCGGAACAAGCTACTTAAATGAGTGATTATGGGGAAGAAATAGTCACTGAATGTCAGAGTTTGCAAGGTTTATAGCATTGTACCAAAATAAAAGCTTAAACCAGCTTAACTGATTTCTTAGCCTGATCAAAAATACTTTTTGTTGCACTAATTTGTTATTGCTCTGTAATTTGTATTTGGTCTGACACTTGACGCCCAGGGTGTGTGTCCACTAGTAATGGATCACAACATTGACCTGGCAATCTACTACCCTTATTGAGAACTGTATGTGACAAATAAATATTTAATACAGAGATATGTAATTATTTCTCTTTCCTTTATGTAGGAGTACCTACCACATCTACAAACAGCAGCCAAAGCCAGCGGAACACCAGGCATGTCCTGTAATAAAGCAGCTGTTATCAACATCTCCACACTTGGAGGATCCATTACCAAAATGCCTTCCATGTTCACCCAATTTCCAGTGTTGCCATATTGCGTGAGCAAGGTACACCAAAGTCTTGCTTAGGCACTTTATAAACTGGATTACATTCATTTCCCGTGAAGAATTGATGGCATAAGCTGTTGTATAGCTCAAATGCTGTTTACCTTTCAGGCAGGTTTGAACATGCTGAGTGTTTTGGCTGCTGAGGAGTTGAAGGCAGATGAGATCCTCTGCATGGCCCTTCACCCAGGTTGGGTGAAGACTGAACTGGGTGGAGAAAAGGTAAGTGTGGATTTATTAACAACAGTGTCAATTTTGTTATATTTTGAAGAAGAAGAAGAAAGGGTTCTATATAGATGCTTAAAGTGTTCTGTCAGGTGATTCATATACATTTTAGGGGTTCCCACCATGGACCATTTTATTTAGTTTTACAAAATTTTTATTTGAGTTAAATTCTATAAATTAAGCAGCTCGTAAACAGAGAAAAAACCTGGAACAGGTTAAACAGGAACTGTTCCTTAAACAGGAAAGTATTTTGCAGTCATTTAAGACATTTCTCCTTATATAGAACCTTTTTGATTCATTCAAATTGATTTTGGCAGACCTTAGATCTGCATGGTAAACTTTGTGAAATGTGGTACACAGAATCATTTAGGGGTTTATTACCAGTCTGAAACTATTTGAGGTACAAACAGTTCTATTTTTAATGTACGATGTAGCTATTAACTTTTGAACCAGATGATTTTCATGTTTCCCAGTGATTCCTTGAGTCATGCTTATTCTAATGTACCTGGTGCTTTTGATTTTCGCCATTTTGAATTCTGTCAAACATACTCTTTTTGGATTACAGCTTTCACGTTACAACTTTTGGTTATTAAACGTATTTTCACATGATTTAAAATCTAAGTTCAAAACCTATTTGTTTGTTTTGACTTTCAATCTATATGTTATTTTGATCTTGTCTGATCATATATAACATTATGATCAGTCACAGGTAAAGCGAATATTGTTGGTCATCTCCTAACAAGGCCACACTGCACACACTGGCTGCGTCCGAAAACCTAGGCAGCTGACTTGTTGCCTCGCTGCCTTATCAGACAATGGCTTGTAAGGCAGCGTTTGTGCATAAAGGCACCTCACGAAACTGATCTCGGACACACTTCTAAGGCAGTGTATCAGTTTGGTGAGAACTAAACAAATATTTAATTACTACAGTGGTAATTTCTCGATAGAAATGACATCAGAAGTGGAAATTTTTGGTCAGAAATGCACATTTACACACAAACTGACCAGCAAAGTTCAACTTTTTTTTAGTTCAACTGTCACAGAATGGAATGCACAGGATTGTGGGATATCAAAGGCAGCAAAGAATGCATTTATGCTGCCCTCAAAACTCAACATCAGATGAAGGTGTCTACGGAGACAGGAAGTGAAGCTAACATTAGATTGGGGAGGCTTCTCAATATCCCTCCTCGTTTCTTCGCTTCTCCGTCCTCCATCCTATGACCTGGAAACCGACCGAGCTCAGCCATCTTGTAGGACATCTCAATTCTCTAATTGCACCGTGAGGAGGCGAGGATCGAGGAGTGAGGGGGCTTCCTGAGGAGTCATGAGCGAGGATACACGGGTGTATCCTTTGCGGAAGTGTTTTATCGACTAAACGTGACGCACGTATAAATTCTCCTCCCCCTTCACATCTTGCCACAGTTTATTCATTATTATTATTATGTTTACATGTACAAAACACAAATGTATGTCAAATAACAACAACTGACAGTTGCAGAATTATATCAAAGCACAAGAAAATGAAAGAAACAAACTGTAATACTATGCAACAAATAAAAAGCAGTTAATAACTGGGAATAATTAGTTATTAATAACTGGTAATATTAAATAAAATATGGACAAATGTGGTATTGTGCGGTTGAAACTATTACAATATAAATAGTTATCTCTAATGTTCAAGAATCCCGATGTGCAAACTAAATCCAGCGGTGTAGAGTCATCATTAATTGACGACGCTTTGAAGTGATGCTAAAGGGAGCGAGGATATATCATTTCACTTCATTCAATTCCTCCGTCTTCACGTCTTTTCCTTGCATCCTTCCCTCGCATCCTAAATGGGTGGAGCTAAGACGCGAGAACAGGAGGCGAGGAAAGGAAACGAGGATGCACAAATAAGAATTGAGAAGCAATTACAAGCCTTGATGCCTTCCTACCTTGAAATGTGTCCTCCGAAGGCAGCATTTTCCAGGTTTCGGACGCAGCCACTGTTCAGGAATTAAGGTTGGGTATCGTTTGAATTTTAGTGATTCCCAGTTTCGATTCCAGGAAGGAATAAAACATATTTATTCTCACAACCATGATTTCCATGAACGAAAAACAGCAGTCTAAAGAACACTAAAATTTTTCTATGGTTTTAACAAAAATACCACAGCCAAAACAACTGGACGACTAACTAATATACATTTAAAACAACATTAAAGACAAGTAAACAGTGATAAAATAAGAACAAATAAACAAATTATCAATAGCACAAATAAATACAAGAAGTTGTAATCAAATGTAAATAACACTGCATAGTTTTCTTTTTATAAATAACATATAGATTGATCCTTATGAAGATCAGTGAGTGATTATCTTTTTCTTTTGTTATTTGATTAACAGTAATGACACAGATGGCAGCAGGTTTATTAGGCCGCTGTCACTTTAAGACTGAATGCACGGATCCAATATACTGATACACATGTTTACTTTCACTTAAGACATAACCGACTGTGTTTATGAGGAGATTTTTGAATTCACTTTGTGTGTATTTGGGCATTCAAGTGCAAGTAGACATGTACGAGAACTCAATTCAGTATCATGCACTATATGGCGGCTGTCTGTGTGCATGCTTTCATTAGCACAGATTCACATTAAAATGCGCACACCGGAATTAATAAGTGAGATTTCTACATTTTAATTTTATCACACGTATCCGATTCCAGAATTGGAATCTATTTTCAATTCCCAACCCTATTCAGGAATGGTTTGAGGAACACGAAGAGTTCATGGTGTTGCCCTGGCCTCCAAATTCCCCAGCTCTTAATCCAATTGAGCATCTGTGGGATGTGATGGACCAACACGTTTGAGCCATGGATCCACTGTTGCACCTCACAACCTATAGGACTTGAAGGACTTGCGTCTTGGTGCCAAATACCACATACACCTTCAGGGGTTTTGGGGTCTTGTAGAGCCCATGCCTCTGTGTTTTGACAGCACTTAAAGGACCAACAGCATATTAGGCGGTGCATATCAGTGTATATATACTGTGTGTATATATATCAGGAAATAAGGCTTGAGACAGACATGAACAGTTGGGTGACAGCACTATCTACTGGACAAAAAGTTCCTAACTTTGATCTTTAATTACATCTAAAATCAAGCTTAATGACTATCCATTTATTACAAGTTTGGCATGGGCCAAAAAGATTCACCTTTTTTTACTTTGTAAAAGTTTATCCAATCTTTACCAAATATGGCTCAGATCATCTTCAGTTCAAGCCTCACAAAGGACTTGATTTTTATTGGATGTTTGGTGTTTAGCACCATTCTCCAGAAAAAATGTAGATAAAATAATTAAGATACCACTGAGAGTGCCCCGACCACACAAATCCATCTGTAATTGCTGCTTATGCTATATATATTTTTTTATTTTGCAAGTTAGTGAGCTACATTTATGTTTTAATTTTCACCAGGCACCACTTGAACCAAAAGAAAGCGTGGAGGGGATGCTGCGTGTCATTGGCAGCCTTACTGAGAAACAGCACGGTGGATTCATGGACTACACTGGAGACACACTGCCCTGGTAAAACAAAAGAACCTCTCCCATATGAGAGGTCATGATCCAGGTCCAAACTGCCCTATTGTATCTATTTATCATAAAAGGGCATACCTATCAGCACTTAATTTCAGGACACAAATGTTTATGACACACACATAACAACTTTATATTTTATATAATAAAACACTTAATGAAGCAATAAAGCCGTACTGTCATTTTTTATCACATATGTTGCAATTTGCAAACACATTGATATCAATTATACACAGGTGGTTCTATAAAATTATTTATAAGGTGGCATGAGGACTCAACACCAAAACAAGTGTCCATTCATAGTTCTTGACATACACATTTGTGTCTTTTGAATATGCATATAGTTGCATTTCGTCAGAGGGACCACAAAGTAATCATCGTACTGTTTAAAATAAAATGGCCTTATCAACACGTCAACACAGCTTGAAGGAGTAGATCTATCATTACTGTACTATATAGCCTATTTATGTACTTGGGTCAAACTCTGTTCCAGTTCTCCCAGTTGCAGAGCTGTACTTTCCTACAATATTATAATATTATGTGACTTGATATTAAGTTTCCTTTTATTAATTTTTTTTTTTGTCAGATGTATATCCATAATGGAAGTGGGGTGGACAGAATTATGCACGAGAAAATGGTACTTGCAGTACTCGACAGAGGTTAAAATAAAGAGAAAAAGTGTTATGGAAAATAATGATATACCGCAATCACATTCATCCTATCGTCTACCCTACTTGTCTATTACTTGAAAAAAAAAAAAAAAAAAAACTATTGATAATAATAAAAAATACTATCATGACAGTATTGTTATCGTTAAGTACAATTTCTCATATCATGAAATAATAATACATATTGGTCATATCACCAACCCCTACTAGTAGCTGAGGTATACAGCAAGTAACAGGTAAAACAAAACATTCGTTCAGACTGTCAGTCCAAATCCAATTTTTGTGCATAATCTGATTGTAGCTGCATTTACAGCTACACATTGTCGTAAATAAGACAGCATCTGTATTGCAAACCCCTCCGTGTTGCGGTTGTTGTTGTTTTTGGTGTATACCTACTACTCTAATGCAGACCGACTACATTAGAAACCGGGAGCTTTGCACCATCAAGCTGGTACAAGAAGGGTGACTCAAGGGTTTACAGCAACTATTCCAAGTTACCACTGATCATCGCAACCTTAAATACCTCAGTGATGCTCAAAAGCTGAACCTCGCCAGGTCCAGTGGGAGAAATCATTTACCTGCCTCAATTGGTTACTAAAAACACCAAGGCAGATGCTCTCCATTGACTCCCCTGAAACTTCCAACTCTCCATAAATTTCCATCTGACACTGATCATTATCAGCCACATCAGCTCCTCAACGACAATCCTGCTCCACTGAAATGCCCTGCTGGGCACATATATTTCCCAGCAGCCCTTCACCAACAGCCCCTAGCCACTCTCCACTCCTCTCCGGGTTCTGGTCATCCCAGTATCAGCCAGATCCTCTAGCTCCTTTGTGTCACTACTGGTGTCCCAAGCGGTACAATACTTCATCCAGGCCTGTCCAAATTACCCCATAATCAAATTCGCATGGCACCTCCCAGCCAGCAATCTTCTTCCACTGCCTGTTCCTCGTCACACAGTGCCCACTCCTGATCATACCTAGGAGTGCATTTCATCATGGATCCTGCCATCCTGTGGCCATTCCTTTGATTGAAAGGCCTAAGCCAGAATTTGGCTTAGAATGCCCAGCTAAGATCTACTGAACACATGTTCATTGTATTTAAGGAACTTTCTGGAAAGCACCCAAGCAGTTACGTGAGCAGCATTCTGCTAAACATCTCCTTTGTGTAACCTGAAAAAAAAAGAAAAAAAAACTGTATAGCTTATGAACTGCTTGATGCATATTGTATGCTAAAAATCAAGAGCTTGTGAAAAAATTCAGTTCTTATAAGTACACTAGGCAACAAAGTTTTGAAAATACATTACTCTTTTATTTTGTTTTCCCTACAGTCTTTCACAGGGACTGCACCTTTATTTGAAAGAGCTGCCACTGTCACACCCAGGTTTATATTTGCAAATCATTAACAAGCAGTGACAAGCAGTCACTGTTATTTGAGTTGATGGTATAGATAAAACTGACTCTCTCATTTATCTTTTACTCTTAACTTCAATAACAAATACCGTATAACACAGCACAATACACCAGTGCAAAATGGGCATGGAGTTCAGTTCACATAAAAAGCACAGGTAGGGCAGATTGGGTGACAGAAACAGCCTGATAACCTTACAAACATGCAATATATTGATGACAGGAGCTAATAGGTGCTTGGGCTTAGAAATTGGTAAGCAACTCTCTGAGGGAAAAAGCATCCAAGTGTGATCACTATCATATGTCTTGATAAATGTGCATGTGTCCTTGGAGAATATACAGTGTATATATATATATATATATATATATATATATATATATATATATATATATATATATATATATATATACACACTCACCTAAAGGATTATTAGGAACACCTGTTCAATTTCTCATTAATGCAATTATCTAATCAACCAATCACATGGCAGTTGCTTCAATGCATTTAGGGGTGTGGTCCTGGCCAAGACAATCTCTTGAACTCCAAACTGAATGTCAGAATGGGAAAGAAAGGTGATTTAAGCAATTTTGAGCGTGGCATGGTTGTTGGTGCCAGACGGGCCGGTCTGAGTATTTCACAATCTGCTCAGTTACTGGGATTTTCACGCACAACCATTTCTAGGGTTTACAAAGAATGGTGTGAAAAGGGAAAAACATCCAGTATGCGGCAGTCCTGTGGGCGAAAATGCCTTGTTGATGCTAGAGGTCAGAGGAGAATGGGCCGACTGATTCAAGCTGATAGAAGAGCAACTTTGACTGAAATAACCACTCGTTACAACTGAGGTATGCAGCAAAGCATTTGTGAAGCCACAACACACACAACCTTGAGAAAAATATGGATATTTCGCTAATATGGATACAGCTGCGCTCTCCTCTCCTCTCCGACCAACAGCGAGTTGACACGCACCCGCCTCTTCTCATTCAGTCCGGTTAACCCTCTGAACATTGCGTACAGGTGTTCTGCTGGACTTTTGTTAGTATTGGTGTGACCGGGCTGAATTTCGCGCGGGGTTGCACATAACGTTAATTCTACTAATTCCCGCAGATTTTGCGCTCGCATCTGAAGCTCTCATACACATACCGTAATAAAGCCGCCTCTGACATACAAGTGCAAAAATGAGCTCCTTTTCCCATCTTATTAATGGTCAAATACACTCAAAAATGTCTCAATGCCCATCGTGGTGAGTTTTAACGTAAAAACAGTCATAACCAGCTCACATGAACAGTGTTTGGATATGCGTGCGTCAGGTCTTAAAGGGACAGAAGTTATTTATTATTCAAAATACAAAAAGACAAACGATCACTTAGGAGCACACATTCTGAATCCCTTCGGCAGAATTCAAATGAGCCATTTTAATCTAGATTAATCTACATTAAATTTTGGAATTAATCTAGATTAAAAAAATGTATCTATGCCCACCACTAATATATATATATATATATATATATATATATATATATATATATATACACACACTCTAAAAAAGGTGCTATATGTCACTAAAATTGGTTCTTGGCTCGTAATCATAGAGGAACCAATCTTGGTGCTTCAGTGGTTCTTCATCGGTTCTTTGGCTGAGGTGCACCGCTACCATATACAGAACATGTTAAGATATGGTGCTATATAGCACCAAAAGTGGTTTCCCTATGATTACGACCAAGAAACACTTTTAGTGCCATATAGCATAATTTTTTTAGAGTGTATATATTATAGGTTTATGAAGGTATATATATATATATATATATATATATATATATATATATATATATATATATATATATATATATATATATATAAAAAAAATTATATATATATACATATATACATTTTATATATATATATACATTTTATATATATATATAATTTCACTGCGGAATACGGGGGTGTCCAATCTGCTCTCCAGCAGAGTTTGGCATAAGTAGAGTTTGACATAAGTAGAGTTTTATGACAGTAAATTACAGATTACGTTAAACACAGTTTCTTAAGGATTAGCGTGTTCATCTTGTGAATAAATGTTCCTATATTTGGTGTTATATCACTAGTAAACACAGTAGGACTGTGCTTTATTGAGTGAAAAAAAGAGTGCAAATGGCTCTATTAGCTGCAGATTACTGTGGTCACTACAGTGCACATAAAACCATTTAAGATTACACTCTTAAGAAACACTGGGTTAAAAACAATCCAATTGGGTTATTTCTAACCCAAGGGCTGGGTAAATATAGGAGAGAACACACGTTGGGTTTATTTTACCCAGGAAAAATGGGTTGTTTATTTAACCCAGCATAATGGGTTGATTTAAGCCAGCATAGTTGATTTATTTTTACTATAATAAAAAGTCTGCAATACACAACTCAACCCCTTGGTTGTTACATCTGACCAAGGATCTGGGTAACACAAAAATTTCCCAAACACTGGGTTATTACGTCTGACCCAGGAACTTTTTTTTTTTTAAATTTCATTAAACAACATACAATACAATATTTATAATTAAATTATACATGTTCTTTTCGTTCATGAAAATGCATTACATCAGCATCAAAGGCACATATTCGTAGTCATCACAATTCACAATATTACACAATGCCTAATATTAATGCCACGTTCCAGGCAACCCGTAACCTGTGTTTTTCCAACCTTCTACCCGAGAAAAGGGAAATGGAACGGCAGTCAAACCCGTGACTTCCAACCCGTGAACTCGTACTAGATCGATGTACTCCCAGTTATGCGTTCTGACGTCACATAGCCCGTGAAACAATAATGGCAGCCAATACGGATGCGGTGTTTATGAAAGTTGTACATTAAAAAACAAATAGTTAAATACAATGTGTATTGGTATTGCTCTAATGTTATTTATCCGCAAATGTTATGCATTATCAGCAGCTTTGCTATAGCGCTAGCTTGTTTTCAGTCCATTGAGTGCAAGAATAAATTAATACCAAATACATTTCCAAATATACAAATAATGTAAAATAAAAGGTATTTTATTTAACAGCTTCTCTTGCCTAATGCGCCTTTTTCACCTCCATTTCCCTCAAATAAGCAAGAAGTAAGCACCTTTGGCAATAGAAATTATTGTAAATGAGCATAAGCCCCGTAAGGTCCGCCATTCTTTGTTTACATCTAGCTACCGCTCAGGCACTGTGACTTGACTTTGCCTGGAATGCTACAAAGTTGTGAGTCGTGGTTTGATGTCGTAACTTGGGCTCAAAAACCTGCCTGGAACGCAACATAAATACTGCTACACATTTGCTGTAATGCCATAAATGATTCCTACCTGTCATGGCATTCCATACCCTACTCTGCTTTTTGTCTTATAAAATAATATTTTTCCCATAATAGTTCCCTACAAAAGTAATGTTTAGCCTAAAACAGTTTAAGGATTAGCGGACAGGCAGTCGATTCATTAAATTATTCCTCATAAAAGCATTTTATTCAGTGTAGTGAAGCCTTTTCAATTGACATCCATACAAAAAATGGTTTCCTTCTCTGCAGCTCTAACATTAGCCATTACAATTGTTTTGGCTAATGTTGCAGGCTTGCCTTCCAGTTGCTTTGATATAGCTGTGTTTAAAGCCACTTTTAGACATACGCTCACAAACTTTCCTAAGCACTTCCCCCTCGGGGGAATCCCTGTCATTGTGAAGTGCATTCAACTTCGTCTAGTGGTTAAGGAAAGTTTATTTGAAAAGACCCTCAACCTCTTGATTTTGACCGAGGAAGCGAGTCTACTCAACATGCACACTAAAGGCAGATCCACAGACCACAGTGCAACACGATTGTGACGTCACAGCAGATCATGCTTAATTTACCCCCACCACACACAACACTCCGAAATTGGAGTTATTTTAACTTCATAATACGTGTAGCTACCTTAAGATGCTGTTGTAGTTTATTGTATTGTTGTCATTTTCATTTGTGTAATTATTTTGTATTTTCTTCTACAGTCCAAGCATACATACAGGCCTATGTGTGTAAAACAAATTAATAAGGGGGAAAAAAACTGTAAATAATAAAATCACCTCCATATCGGATTCCAAAAGATCAATGACTTGGGATGTCCCATTAAAGCACATTACAAGGGATCTGCCAGTAGTGGGCACTCTTGCAATGATGTACATCTGAGTGAATGATACAGAGGGAAGTTAGTGAGGGAAGGGCATCAAAAATTGGACAAGAATTCATAAAGAAAGTTCCAGACAGGTGTGTTGGAGCTAAACCTCCAAGAGATCAAGCTAACATCCTTTAGCTCTTGGAGCTAAACCTCCAAGAGCAGGATTGGACACCCCTGGCTTAAAAAAAACTATTGCAAAATGACAGCATTACCACCCCTTAACACTGCCATTTTCTTTTGTTACTATTAGATGCTGATGATCCATGCAGTATCAAAGAGTCTGCCAAGAAAGTGGGTTCTCTCGTGGGAAAGAACGGTTTGAACCTGCTAGTGAATAATGCTGGAATTGTGGCAAAGGGCACTATACAGACCAGCAGTGTTGAGGACAGCCCCTTCAACACCAACGTGATAGGACCAACAATTTGTCCTTTGAAAGTCATGAAATTATGAAATAATGTGTTGGCCTGCTGGCTAACCACCTAGGCTAAGGCTTTCACTGTTGTGCCACTCGGACATATGTTTGTGACTAGGTTATTTAAATGGGTGCTTCTGGGGAAGAACTAGTCACTGGATGTGCCAGAGTTTGCAAGGTTCATGGCATTGTACCAAAATAAACAGTTGAAACAAGCCTTAGCTGGTCTTTCAGCCTGATCAGACCAGCTAGTCCCAAAGAAACTGCTGCACCATAAGTGAATAACCTCTGTATTGATCATTTGTTTGTTGTCAAAGAAAAAACAACAATTTTCAATTACTCTGTCATTTAGACATACACAGGTATCAAGAATCAGCATATGAATCTCAACAACAGTGACCACCAAAAATAATGTCACAATGCATTTTGGGTGCCAACAATCAAAACGTATCCATGATTCCCAGCATGCATTGCAGCTTGAATAAATTATAAGTAGTTTAAAAATGTTTTGTGCAGAATCTCATGTTGTAACATGGGCTGCTGTAATCAATAATGAAAACTGAACACGTCCCTCATATAATGAGAGATTGGTCTCAGAATGACATCTGTACATAATGATTGTCACTACCAAAACATAATCATCACCTAAAAACATTTTTCTGTGTGTTGACATAACAAATGTGTTTTATAAACACAGTTAAAGCAGCCAGAAAAAAGTTTAAAATGTCAAGGGTCAAGAGCACAACTAAAGCAAACACTGATCATCACAATGGTGACCTAAACATGACGACTCTTTCCGCAGTGATTCAGCTTATTATCATTAGGTGTCTTTACTAATGGTACATCATAACTCAATGAATCACTTAATTATCTCATTGAAGATTGAAATTTTATTGTTTAATGTTATTTTTATTTGGTATTATTATGTTTTATTATTTTTTATAATTATTTGTATAATGTAAAATGTAAAGTCAGGCTGTTTCTGAACATGTGTCCCAAGGAGAGACATGGATGAGCTATATTTGATACAGGAATGTGCATACTTACAGAACATGTTTCCACTGATGCATACAGTAGCATGCATCTGTTCCATGATGTATTGTCAACTGATTCTTTATAAGGAAAGTGGATTGTGCAACATATGTAAGCATGATGTATACGCTCTATTTTAAACATAGGACGCATGTTTCTCTTCCTTCTAAGGAAGTTTCCTCCTAGTAAGATCCTCTGCTAATAGTATATAACATTCAAATTGAGTGTCCTGCCTCAGACGGGAGACGAGAGAGAGAAATGGAAGACGGGAGAGAGGGACAGGGGAGGATGGAGAAGGGAGAGGGGAGAGAAATGGAGGAATGGAGAAACATACAGCTGGCATGAGACAGGAACTTTTCAATGTCTCTACTATGTCTGACATATAAAAATAATAAATAAGAGATCTCTTGGCAAATTACTGGTATCCGGTCCTGTGATTCAATCATAACGGGGACAAAGCTGAATTTTCAGATCAACACTCATTAACTTCAACACTGCTTCAGTGTTTATTTTATCACTCTTGAGTGTGGACTCAAATGAACACTGAGGAGAGTTAATTTAGCATGGGGTTTTTTGCTGTGTAGATCACGTTGACCTGGCAATCAGTTGACAATTTTTTTTTTATGACAAGTAAACTAGTAAAAAATAGTTTCCAGAAGCTACAGTATTCAATAGACTTCATGGCAATAGTTATATTCAATGCTATCCTGAGTATGTGCCAAATAAACTTAATATAGATATATGTAATTCTTTCTCTTTCCTTTATGTAGGAGTACCACATCTACAAACAGCAGCCAAAGCCAGCCAGACACCAGGTATGCCCTGTAATAAAGCAGCTGTTATCAATATCTCGACTGTGGCGTGATCATCCCAAGAATGCCTTCCATGCACACCCAATTCCCAGTGTTGACATATACCGTGAGCAATAGATAAACTCGATTAAATTGAAGAATGAAGAATTGATGGCATGAGCTGATGTATAACTCAAATGCTGTTTACCTATCAGGCAGGTTTGAACAAGTTGACTGTTTTGGCTGCTGAGTCCATGCTAAGTGTAATGCACCAGGTGCTTTCGATTTTCACAATTTTCTGTCAAACTTTTACTTAACTTTTGGATTTCAGCTTTCATTGTTTCTTTATCAAGTTTTGGTCATATTATATGTGGCTATACCAGTCAATAGTGTTGTCAAAATTACAGACTTTGGCAGCCTACTGAAATTTAAATTTTTTTTATACTGTTGTCTGAGGTCAACTTATGACGTTTGCGTGGTTTTTACATTCAAAAAAACATTAAAAATAATAAGTAATAGGCTATTTTTTACCCTGGTTTTGAACCTCTCTCATGAAACACTCTGTTTTTATGGGCGTGCGGCACTGAAGACTTGGAAGTAAATGCCCACTGCCATGATTGGATAAGCTTTGCATATTATAATGAGCTAGAGATTCAGCTCTCCCCTGAGTACACATGAGGAATTATTTTGAACGAGTGTGGGAAAACCAGAATGATTCGCCTACAGGGCTCACAAAATGTCTTTATCAAACCAACACAATGATTTATCTCTCATCCACCCGCAATTAATTGGAATGCTATTTTTTATTACTTGTCCCGCCCGATCGGTGAATATACACTCACCTAAAGGATTATTATGAACACCATACTAATACTGTGTTTGACCTCCTTTCGCCTTCAGAACTGCCTTAATTCTACGTGGCATTGATTCAACAAGGTGCTGAAAGCATTCTTTAGAAATGTTGGCCCATATTGATAGGATAGCATCTTGCAGTTGAAGGAGATTTGTGGGATGCACATCCAGGGCACGAAGCTCCCGTTCCACCACATCCCAAAGATGCTCTATTGGGTTGAGATCTGGTGACTGTGGGGGCCATTTTAGTACAGTGAACTCATTGTCATGTTCAAGAAACCAATTTGAAATGATTTTTGACATTGTGACATGGTGCATTATCCTGCTGGAAGTAGCCATCAGAGGATGGGTACATGGCGGTCATAAAGGGATGGACATGGTCAGAAACAATGCTCAGGTAGCTCAGGATGCTCAGGATGACCAATTGGCACTAAGGGGCCTAAAGTGCGCCAAGAAAACATCCCCCACACCATTACACCACCACCACCAGCCTGCACAGTGGTAACAAGGCATGATGAGTCCATGTTCTCATTCTGTTTACGCCAAATTCTGACTCTACCATCTGAATGTCTCAACAGAAATCGAGACTCATCAGACCAGGCAACATTTTTCCAGTCTTCAACTGTCTAATTTTGGTGAGCTCGTGCAAATTGTAGCCTCTTTTTCCTTTTTGTAGTGGAGATGAGTGGTACCCGGTGGGGTCTTCTGCTGTTGTAGCCCATCCGCCTCAAGGTTGTGTGTGTTGTGGCTTCACAAATGCTTTGCTGCATACCTCTGTTGTAACGAGTGGTTATTTCAGTCAAAGTTGCTCTTCTATCAGCTTGAATCAGTCGGCCCATTCTCCTCTGACCTCTAGCATCAACAAGGCATTTTCGCCCACAGGACTGCCGCATGCTGGATGTTTTTCCCTTTTCACACCATTCTTTGTAAACCCTAGAAATGGTTGTGTGTGAAAATCCCAGTAACTGAGCAGATTGTGAAATACTCAGACCGGCCCGTCTGGCACCAACAACCATGCCACGCTCAAAATTGCTTAAATCCCCTTTCTTTCCCATTCTGACATTCAGTTTGGAGTTCAGGAGATTCTCTTGACCAGGGCCACACCCCTAAATGCATTGAAGCAACTGCCATGTGATTGGTTGATTAGATAATTGCATTAATGAGAAATTGAACAGGTGTTCTCAATAATCCTTTAGGTGAGTGTATTTGTTAATAGGGATTAAAATGAATACCAGTAATACCATGTTGCTTTTTAAGATTTGGCTGGGGGGTGCCAATAAGGATTTCGCCTAGGGCGTCAAAATGGCTAGAAACGGCCCTGCATGTAAGCTAATACATCCTTGTTGCATATGGACTTGCATAGTGTTCTAGATTATTAGTAAAGAAACAAATTTGACCTGTAATATTTTAATGTTTAAATTCTTTTCTGAAGAATTTATGTTAGAACTTCTCATTTTAATATTCATATTTATATGTTTTTAATTTAGCACATTTTCAAAGTTCAGCACTGTTTTAATTATGTCCAACCTAGTTATCGGTATCGGTAAAATCCACTATCGGTCGACCTCTATTTAATAGATAAGCAATTTGGAAAATGGACAAATGGATGTTAGCAACATATTATTATTTTCACCAGGCAGCACTTGAACCAAAAGAAAGCGTGGAGGGGATGCTGCGTGTCATTGGCAGGCTTACTGAGAAGCAGCACTGTGGATTCATGGACTACACTGGACAAACACTACCCTGGATTAAACAAAAGAACAATATGAGAGGTCACCAAAAAGCTGGTCCAGGTCCAAACTGCCCCATTAACCATATAAGGCCACACCTAATCAGAAGCACATGACAGACATATGACTATTTTATATTTCATATAACTATAATTCATATAACAATAAAATGCTAATAATAATAAAAAAAGAATAAAGCAGTACTGTCTCTCTCTCTCTCTCTCTCTCTCTCTCTCTCTCTCTTTACTGTATATGCTGCAATAACTATGCTTATCAATTACAAACAGAGTGGAATCAGGGAGAGAAATTAATAATTAATAGTACCTGCAGTGCAACAACTTTTCAAGTATAACTGTCATGTTTAGGGTTGGCGACAGGATTCTGACACCCATGTTAGATGTTGCATGCCTGGGTGAGTGCACCACTTTGGGCTTATTCCCTTGGCTGTACATGCTCTCCAGTTTTTGTTGTGTCTGGAGCATAGGGACTGGGTCTTGACACTTCTGTCTAGTTCGATATTAAATTGCTTCATAATGTCTTGACACTAGATGTGAAATCATTATACACTAACATTCCACATGATGGTGGTATACAGGCTATGTATTTATGTTTACATGATTGTTTTGTAAAAACGTGTCCTGGTATTGATTGTATAAATTAACTTACGGAATTGTTACTGACAAATAACTTTTTCATGTATACAAATTATTAATTTTTACAGATTAAAGGAACAGCAATGGGTAGCACTGTGGCATCTAATTATGCAACATCCTATGGTTATAATTCTATATATAATCCTATAGTTAATTCTTAACTTAAATGCCTTAAATTGGATTTTGATATCAAACCTTTTTTGTAAAATGTTAATCATTTTTTGTGCAATATTTGTTCATTATTTAAAATAATAAATTGTAAATGTTTCTGCATTATTTGTTCATTATTTAATGCTTTTTTATTATCTGTTTATCATTGAAAAATAATGTTTTTTTGTAATATTATTTAATATTTAAGATATGATTCACCCCTCCACCTTTAATTGGTCTATTGGGAGATTTAGGTTATTCATTGATTAATTAGGTCAAGTGTGATCATTCATTATGTTGATAAGTTGTATATTTGTTTACCTGACAAAGACCTTGTGGTCGAAACGTTGCAAGTTAAATAATGTCTTTGGGAGCATGAAGAGTAGTGTGCCAGTTCTTTTGTATTATATATGAATACTGTCACCACACCATGCTCTGAGTGATCTGATCTTCTCCCTGTAGGATGTTTCATCTCAATTGGAGATGAGGCTCACACAGTCATGTGTCTCACCTTTGTGCCTTATCTGACTCTGATCCTCATCTGGCTTTGACCACCCATTCTGCCTGCCTTCCTCTTTGCCGGTTGGAGTTTGCCCCTGGACTCAGCGGTCTATAGGCTTCTTTCTGCCTTTCCTTTCTGTGCTAGTTAACTCAGTGCTCATAAAAAAATAATCCTCGTAATCAACGTGTTGGATGCAGGAGAAATAGGCAGGAATAAAGATCTGAGCGACTTTGACAAGGGCCAAACTGTTATGGCAAGGCGACTGAGTCTGAGCGTCTCTGAAACGGCAAGGCTTGTGGGTTGCTCCCAGTCAGCAGTGATGAGAATTTACCAAAAGTGGTCCGAGAAGGGACAAATAACAAACCGGCAACAGGGTGTTGGGTACGCAAGGCTCATCAGTGCACAAGGGCAAGGAAGGCTATCCCGTCTGGTCCTAGCCAAAAGAAGGTCTACTGTGGAACAAGTCACACAACATTTTAATGATGGTCATGGGAGGAACAATGGGCACGCAAACTGGACCTTGGAGCAGCCCTCTGATGCAGGCAAGATAAGGGAAACTAGCAAAAATGCTCTTCTTATTTAGTATTTTTGTCTTGTTTCTAGTCTAAATATCTAAAAAATCTTAAACCAAGATGCATTTCTTAAGTGAGTTTATGCTTAAAACAAGCTAAATTATCTGCCAATGGGGTGAGAAAAATAATCTTGTTTCTGATTGAAATCTTGTTTCTCGTTTCTGTCCCAAACAGAAATAAGTTAATTTTTCTCACCCCATTTGGTAGATAATTGTGCTAGTTTTAAGCTAAAACTCACTTCATTTTGATTTCTCCCCCCAGAAAACAAGGAAAAAAAATTATCTAATGTCATTTTACTAGTAAATACATCTTGATTTAAGAATTTTTTGATGTTTGGACTGGACACAAGAAAAAATTACTTAATAAGAAGAGCCTTTTTTGCAGTGTAAAGACAGAGGTAAAGTGGTGTAATGAATGAACAGTTTATTTATTTGCATAGTAGTAAAATACTAATGTACGCTAATTAATTCCAGTTGTACCTTAAACTATATGCAAGCAGCTGTTCTGGGTTCTCCAGTGGCCACAGACAGTGTCTTTTGTCAAAAAGAATCATATGTTTTTTTAAACGCATGTAATATCACTTTTTTAATAGCCTAATGTTTTTACTCTACAGTTGTGCAGTTTTAAGGGGACATATGGAAATTTTAAAATGTATTTGCCGAAATTAGTAATGATATTTATATACAGGTTTATTTAAAATAGCAACATTTTATGTAAATTTCACATTAAATATCTAAATTTCTCACTTTAATTCATGGTGAAAACATGAATGTGCATATTAGTGGAAGTTTGCTGCCATCTACTGGAAAACAAACACTTTTGCTAGTTCTCAATAGTTTGTGCATGAATGCAAGATGCAATTACTTGTTATTTGTGTTTAGGCTGTAATGTGGCGTAGGTGCTATTTTTGTATAGTTTAACTATCATCAGCCTTTTAAAATTTTTTAATAATAATAATATCATGAACATAATGACGGGGTAGAATGGACTGGACATCATATAAAACAATAAAAATTAAAAAAACATCAATGCATTAAAAAAATAAAACAGTACCAGTGTTTCCGCAACTTAGACTGAAAACATGTAGTGCTAAACTTTGATACAAGGGGCACCAGGTAAAATCTTGCCTAGGGCAGCAAATTGGTCAGGGCCGGCCCTGGTATCAGCACCCCATAAACCATACAACACCTAACAAGGACAAAAGTTAAATATAACAACAAACAAAATATGACACAATAACATAATAACCAGAACAGGCAGAAAACAAAACAGAACAGCAGCCTACAATCACACTTATAGTTGAAGGCTTCAACTGTTTCTGCAAAGCATTCCAGGTTGAAGGGGCATTGTAACAGAAGGCAATTTCACCAAATTCAGATTTTACAGCAGGTATAGTAAAAATAATGCTATTTTTGTGACCTGAGATTGTATCTATTGTTTTCTACCAAAGAGAAAACTGATAAATAAGAAGGCAACAATCCTATCACTGCCTTATTAATAAATAAAAAAGCCAGTGATGCTGTCTAAGAATTGAGAGTGGAGGCCAACCTTATAAACTGTACAAAGGATTTAAAGTGCCCCTATTATGCTATTTTTTAAGTTTCCTCATTTTGCTTTGGAGGTCTCCTACAACAGGTTTGTATGCATCAAAGGTAAAAAAAATACAAAAATTCATAACATGCATTGCACAGGTTACCAAGATGGCTGCTGAGTGAACTTACTTTTCTTCAACCGAGCTACAGCACAGAAGTTGTGAAGGTACCAAGGCCTCTAAGGCTCTCTGATCTTTATCAGCACATTCTTTGTTCTGTTTATTCAGTGCAGTTAATTTAACAGATTTGTATCTAAGTAACCAGAACAGTTAAATTACTACAGGGAATGTTTCTCTTGAACAATCTGGTTAAATACAGAAATACCTTCCAATTTTCTTTCTTTCTCTAGGACTGTTGTTTTCTCAAGCTCAGATCTTTAACCTCTCACTCCTGACACAGTGTATATGATTATAATACAATATCACAGCTTTTTGGAAAGAATCCAAGCAGTTTTATTACTCAAATCTATTAGTGTCGATAGGTTTATGCTGAGTCACTTTGAAATGTCATCCTGATTCAGCATGGTTCTCTCTTTTAAAAATAAACGAAAAGACCAGTGCAATATGGGGTGTGGCGTCCACTCTGTATAAAAAGCCTGATAGAGAGGCAGGTTGGGTGATAAAACCAGATTGATCATCTTTGTACATGGCGGCATTAAAGGCGTGTAGTGCGCTCGTGACCGGGGCCAACCGAGGCTTGGGTTTAGAAATGGTCAAGCAACTCCTGGAGGCCTGTTGCTCTAAAATTTTCGCTGCATGTCGTGACCCAGATGGGACAAATTCTGAGGTGAGAATTCAAGAGCTTAGGACAGAAGACAGCTAAAGAAATCTGTATTCATCAATATTTTTTTTTCTGATTCAGGCACTGAGAGAACTGGCCAAAAATCATCCAGGCGTTGTCACCCTTGTGAAGCTTGGTAAATGTTCATTTGTCTTTTAGACTATATTTTATATTACAATAGTTGTTTTTTCATGTTAGAAATAACCATTTTACAACTGCTATTTTTTACTGCCAATGTTAGATGTTGCTGATCCATGCAGTATCAAAGCATCTGCTGAGAAAGTGGGTTCTCTACTGGGCAAGAATGGTTTGAACCTGATCATAAATAATGCTGCAGTGTTGCCTTCAAAATCCATGCTGACCGCCACTGTTGAGGACATGGTCCACACCTTCAGCACCAATGTGATAGGACCTTTATTTATCATTAGGGTAATGGAAAGTGTTTTTGAGAACAAGACTAATCTAAAACGAGACTTGATTTCTTGTAATATCTAAAACAATTGGTTTTGGGTCTTGAACCAGGAGTACCTTCCATATCTGCGTGCAGCAGCTAAAGCCAGTGGCAAACCAGGGATGTCATGGGATAAAGCAGCTGTGATCAACATCTCCACAGATGCAGCATCTATGAGCATCATTCCATCACTATCAGAGCCATTCCCATTTTTCCCATATAGCATCAGCAAGGTACGCAAGGCTTTTTTGAGACAGACAGGAAAATGCGTTGTCTGGCTATCACCAGACCAAGCTCAATTTAAGATTGAACATTGGTCTGCTATATATTTTCTCTGTATGCAATTGGATAGTCCTTCAACCAATCAGACCACAAGAGACATGATCAACGGGCAATGACCCATCTCTTCTCAATCCGTCATCGTGTTAAACCTGCCAATAGCACGCCAGGTGGATAAGCCAGTCTGTGATTGGTTCCCGCATACGTGTAACAGAAGCAGTAGAAATGAATGTAAATGTTTCCAGACTGCAGGACGAAATCAAATTGCCAGCAGATCAGGCTGGGTTTACCCAGTCTAGAAAATGTGATTTTAAGTGATGTTTTATTAACACATTTTGGGAGGAGCATGTGCAGATAATTAAACCTAATTAAACACAAGTGGAGCACATCAAGCTAATCGATTTAATCAACGATAAGAGGTGTATATATACAGCAAATTTATCTTCTTTCGTTGACCATTTTAGCATCCCTCCACCACCCCATCTCCTCACTTTGATTCTAAAAACTCTTATTAGACGTAAACACAATCCATAATATAATACAGTCTAGTTCTAGACTATCTCTATCACGGGGATACTCTGGGTTCGGGCCAAAATTCCAAGCCTGGAGCCCTCCCCCAGACAGCATGCCAAATACGCATAATCTTTACTCTATTTAATTTGATGTAAGTGTGAACTTGTGAAACTCAATTAAAATCAGATATTTGGAAATGCGTTTCAGTATGAATGGTCAGACTGGATTTCAAATAGTTTTTATTTGTTGTCCATTCAGAATACTACACATGTAATAATAGTGAAATAATGAGTAATTATTATGCAAATGAGCTATGTGCAAATCCATTTATTCCTTGACTAGTATACTATATCTAAACATATGGTCTTAACAAACACTGTCTCAACTTATTTAAAAACTGAAAACCAAATTAGAAGTGGTTCCAGTGTGAACAAACTTTGTCATGCATCTGTTTTCCTTTCAGGCAGGTCTAAATATGTTGACTGTGTACACTGCAAGGGACTTAAAGGCAGATGAGATCCTCTGCATTTCCATTCACCCAGGATGGGTGAAGACCGACATGGGGGGAGATAAGGTAAATCTAGATTCAGTCATTTCAGTTTGGGGCCAATTTGAACACTGTAGACAGATACAATACATGTTTGGGGTCTTTCAGAAGTACATTTAAAGTGTTAAAGGATTAGTTAATCCAAAAATGAAAATTCTGTCATTAATTACTCACCCTCATGTCGTTCCAAACCCTACTAGGCAAGAATGATTTGAACCTTAATTTTATGAAGCGACGAGAATACTTTTTGTGCGAAAAAAAAAAAAAAAACTGTATTCAACCATTTCAACCATCGTCTGTGTTGATGCAGTAAATACAGCACAGCACTTCCAAGTTCTATGGCAGAACGCCGGCTCTCCATTGGCCGACGCTGTTCACGTGAGCACCGCGATGCATGTGTGTAATTCGGACGCAGGAGCAGCCGCCGTAGAGCTTGAAAGCGCTGCACTGTATTAACTTCGTCAACAGCATAGGAGACTGAAACAGACGAGAATAGTTGAATAAAGTCATTATTTTGTTTCTTTTTTTGTGCACAAAAAGTATTCTCATCGCTTCATAAAATTAAGGTTGAACCACTGGAGTCACATGGACTATTTTAACAATGTTTTTACTACCTTTCTGGACCTTGAACGTTGCAATGACATTGCTGCCTATGGTTGCTGGTTCAGAAACCTCCTGGATTTCATCAAAAATATCTTAATTTGTGTTCCGAAGATGAACGAAAGTCTTGCGTGTCTGGAACGACATGAGGGTGAGTCATTAATGACAGAAATGTCATTTTTGGGTGAACTAACCCTTTAAGTTGAAGTTTTGTTCATAATCAGCTCTCATAAGGAAATTGATGATGCTCTTCAAAGTTATTCATCATTAAAATTACCCTGGAGTCTTTCAGAAACCAAACATGACACTTACAAATGACAAAAGCACACAGATGGACTCTATTTGACAACATTACGCTATTTTAATTGCATGTTATTCCTTGTTTTTCCACCAGGCCCCTATTGACACCAGACAAAGCGTGGAGGGGATGCTGCGTGTTATTGGCAGCCTTACTGAGAAGCAGCACGGTGGATTCATGGACTACACTGGAAAAACACTGCCCTGGTAAAACAGAAGCACAAATCATTGACTCTTTCAAAAGGAAGGTCAACAAAGGGCTAATCTAGATGCACTGTATTACCTACCATAAATAAAGCAATAAGCACAGTCATCAACTTTTATGACAACATGGCAACTTTATTCTGTCTTCAGTACAATAAAACTAACTAATCAAACAATGCTGCAATACTGTCATTTTCCTGAACTTTTTGGGCACTATAATTATAATGTAATTTGCCATAAAAAAAAAAATAATAAAAAAAAAAAACCACCACATGTTTAGCATTTAACCTCCTTAGCTCTGGAAACATTTGTGGGGATTTATGGTGGAATAGGTGGACATGGTACCAGAGTTACTTTGTGTAAAACAAATGCCAAAATGATGCATGTCTCCAGAAAGTAGACATTCTAAGCTTTCAAATGGTACCGTATTTGAGGTCAGAGAGTATATACTTGATGACGTCATTCCGGACCTTATCAGGGTCCTTTAAGAGGTGTTTCTGATAACATTTCTATGCATTCACCTCAGCATACAATATGGGATGGACCTTATAGATACTAAATCATTTATTTTACATTTTGATAAATATCCTTCAGTTTCATAAATTATTACATATATCTACTGGGTTTACCAAGGTAATATAGAACTTGTAATAAACAGCATTGTGAAAAGCACAATAAATACAACTGACTCTTCTGATTTGATGTTTTGGCAGGGTGACACTGAAAATGGGGACTTCAGTTCTGAAAAGTAATTGATAAATCAGTTATTGTCTGTGTCATGAATGTAAATACCATGGGCTGACATCTGCTACAGTATATAAAGAGTGGGCGTACTTATCTTTGCTCAGTCTCTCCACGGAATGTTAAATAAAAGTACAGAGTCTGTCTTTAATGTTGCAGCATACAAGGGTGAAAACCTAAACTGGGATGCCAGGATGAGTACACAGTGGAAGAAAATCTCCGATAATAATCTAAATAAATAGGGCCTTTCATATCGGAGGAACCTTTTCATAGTTCCTAGAACTAGTGGCGGAAGTACCCGCTTTTTGCAGTGTTCGCACCGCAGGAACTGGGATTTTAGCTATAGGAACTCCTTTTGGGGTAACTAAATTAGCTCCTACTTCAGAGTAGGGTCTATCCCAACACAATAGGAACTACCAGTGACGTAATTGGCCGAGCGTATGCATAACACCGGCATCCACAGTTTAAAAAAAAGCTGTGTACACACAGATTATAGCCTATATATTTACACCACAAACTAACTCTACAAACATGGAAAACGGTAATAGATGGACCTCTCAACCTTTACGCTAAAGAGAAAATCCAACGAAACTTTGAGGGGGCCAAACGAGACATGAGTGTGTATTTCTGCTCAGCTAACGACATTACATCAACCACACGGCAAACACTAATACTTTTTGATATACTGTTTATTTTCTTTGTATAACACTTATATCTAATAACGTATTATTTTCTGTTGAGCGCTGGAGATGAGCATTGCCTCATTCTCTGTGCACTTGTCTTGTGTGAGTGTGTGGTTTCGAGTTTGCTTGAACCATATGCTCCTCTGTCCACGTGTTTTGTGTTGGGGTTAGCACGTGGTTAGTGTTTTATCGGCAGAGTGCTTTCTTGTTATCTTGAGATGTGTGCAGGGGTTAAAGTGGGCCGGAATGGTCCGGTACTGCATTCCGGCACCTCAGATGAATTAATATATCCAGCAGCCGCAGCGTGAGAGAAGCTGGATCGTCACGCAGTGCTGACGAACTTGTTCGCCGCTTTCGCCGCTCTATTGAAGCGATAACGAGCGTCAGGCAGTCGCTTTATCCATTTGAATACAAGTGCAACATCAAGTGTAAAGGCTCTGTGGCGAAACTAGCTGAACCAGACTAAATAGCTCAGAGTCTGACCATGTAAAGTGAAGTGTTGAGGTAAACTACACTGTTAAAAATTTGTTGTAATTTTACAGGAAATTCCTGGCAACTAGTTGCCGTAAATTTACAGCAAGTAAGATACAGTATTTTTCCTGTTTTTTTTAATACAATAAAGTACTGTATTTATACAGCAATACTACTGTGATTATTACAGTAAAATGCTGTAATTTATTATAATTTCCTGTAAATTTACTGCAACTCAGTTGCCAGGAATTTCCTGTAATTTTACAGGACAGAATTACAATGAAATATTCCTGTTATTTGTAAATATTACAATAAAATACTGTAATTTTCTGTCTTCCGCAATTAACAACAATACAATGGCCTCTTTTCTTTGTTTTATTAACACATTATTCAACGACACATTACACACTTATAAAAGTATCCACTTTTTTTGAATACTTCTGGTACCGTTGGCCGGCTGGCCGCGTAAATTTCGAAATTCAAACAGCAGCGATCCCACAATGCTATGCGGTTGCTGTAAAAGAACGCTTCTACAGTGTAGTTACAATAATATTACAGGACTGACCTAAAATTTCCCGTCATGCATTTGCATTTACAGGAAAACCGTGAATACAATACGTTGTTGTAAAATTTATTGTAAAAATTACATCAATTGCTAACAGTGTAAGTTATAGGCTGCCTACACTGTAATAGTGGCCGTAGTCAGCTATGAGGTCACCGAGGATCCGGACGGTCCTGACCTCTGTATTTTTCCGAGGTGTGAATGTTGTAAAATAATTCCAGGCATAAAATAACGAATGTGTGTGTGTACATATTGTGAATTAATGTATTCAACTTTATAGCATTTGTACGTAGCCTTCAGAGATACTTCAGTTAACCCTTTCTGATGGGTGTGTTGATTCAGTGTTTCCAGACAAGAGCAGGGGTGCCGTGTAAAAGTCCTTCAAATATATATATATATATATATATATATATTCACATTTTTCCAAATAATTCTTTCTTTGTAAACTTTGTTCAATAAGTGCTGCCGTATGTTCGAATTTGACCAGTCATTTTCGCCGTCATCACCCGGGTGTAGTGCCAGAAGACGCGAATGAGAAGTCGCGCGCGCTGTGAGAAAATGTGTCTCTGTGCACTCATCCGAAAGCGCGCACATGTCTCGCAAATATTGAGTTTTCTTTCAAGTCTTGCTCTTGAACGGACAAACTCACACAAAAAGTATGTCAACATGTCCATCTTGATGAGTATTCTAGCAGACATAGTCTGTATATGCCTTAAGTGAACTTTATACAGTAGAGAAAGACGACGCTTATCCGAGCATTAGGTCTTAAAGGGGCAGGAGCCTTTGCTGCTGTCTGTTAATGTCAAACAACAAAAGACAAGGGACATCACTCACTGCTCTTTATTGAAATGCTTTTGTAAGTTTAATAGGATTAATCTTTAATTTATACAGTCAAATATGCTGTTATTTTACATTTGATCAATTTCTGTAGGCCTACCTGAAAACTAATGTTAGACGTACCTGAAAAACCTGCAAAAGCATAGTTTATTTTAATTAGTATTAGTATCTTTGCTCAATAGCATTTATTTGTGCTGCTGCTTGTATTTAAATTATTTGTTCTTATTATTTTCTTTATTTTTATTTGACAGTAGTCCTTTTTTCCCTGAACATAGCAAATACTGAACCCTACCGAAACGGTGAACCTAAAACCGTGATACAAACCGAACCGTGAGCAAACTGTACCGTTACACCCCTAGTGTAACGTATGCGAGGGGGTGCCACAAAATGAAGACAATTTTCAAAGGGTGCCATGACTGAAAAAAGGTTGGGAAACACTGGAATAGACTATCAGCCAGAGCTCAGCTTTAGGAGGGGAAGAGACAGGGCAAGAGAAGGAGACTGAGCCTTCAAACATCTTAAAATGCACATAGTTAGATCAGAAAAATAAAAAAATTATTGGGGGACGAAGCCCCCAAATAGCTCAAATATGGGACCTCACTGGTTTTAAAACTCCTTAAGCCAGTAAGGAGTATACTCAAAAGTTGTTTCTGTTTCTGGAAACCTGTTTGCTTTGACCTCGTATCGGGAGTTAATGCGTTTATGCTGTTAATATGTTGCAGCCTGGAATATTTATATATAGGTCTACTTAATATTAAAATTGAATATTCAGAAAGTATATACTCATTGTATCTCTGTGATTTGACGATTTTGTTTATATATATATATATATATATAAAAAAAAAAAAATATTTCTGTGGTAGAAAACGTTGTGGCACCAAGATTTGGTGGGTTTGGCTAAACAAGGGTTGATACTTGGTGCCACAGTGACACTCTTGTCCCAAAAAGTATTGCTATACCACTATACTCAATGTTGTCCCACGGTGAGTAATTTTTCCCTGTTGCACCTACACAAAATTTGAGGGTTCCCCCACCTGCCAAATCCCACTTTAACCACTGGCTGTGTGGATATGCAGTCAGTTAGTGCTCTCATTGGCTGCGTATTCATCTCACGTTTTGTTTGAGCACATTGCTTGTGATGGTGTTCGCTGACCATGTGCTCTTGTTTTTGTTATGTTCAGTGTGAGCAAGTGACTTGTCATATTTCTTTCTGTTTATGTGCCATGTGCTTGCATTTACTATTGTGTAACCCTGTCCTTGTTATCTGATTATTAGTTCATTTGCCCCACCTGTCGTTACCTGCTTTATTTGCTCTCCTACTTTTTCTCCTTGTTTGCAGTCCTGAGCCAGTTTGTCGTTGTATATACCTATTGTGTCTAGCCCTGTTAATCCTGACCTTGACCTTTAATTACAAAATAAAAAACCTGTTCTCTTTGTTTTCAAAAAGCATTGAGTCCTCATCTCATCTCATCCTCATCCAACCCTGATACCTTTTTCACTACAAAGAGCCTTTTGTGTAATGGAAAGATTCCATGGATTTTAAAAATTCTACATGGAACCATCAATTCCAATAAAGAACCTTTATTTTTAAGAGCATAGATAAGACATTATATCACATCAGAAAATGAGTTTCAACAGGTAATTACTGGACAGCTCTGACGCAGAAGACAATTACATGACTGACATATATAAACTGTGCTTAAAGGTCCCATGGCATGGATTTTTTTTTATTATTTTATGTTTCCTGAGGTGTACTTATATTGTTAGTATGGTTTTTATATAAAAAATATCATCATTTAGAAATAAAAAGCATTTTTTCTATACTGATTTTAGCCTTCTGGCTTGAATGCTGTTTCAAGGGCCGTGTCTGCTGTGAGACTTCAGTGAAAACGCCCACTGTTGTGATTGGCTGACATCTTTGCATTTGAAATGAGTATTAGATTATGTAGAGGAGGGGGCGTGGTTTAGCAAGGCACCGTCTGAATACTTTTAATACATTTTTTTACCATCACAGTCGTTGAGATGAACGAATCGTCAAAGTGTTGATTATAGCATTATTTTTAGATCTTTTCCCATCACATGAACGGCTGCAGTGATGAGCTTAGAGTACACATGTAGTCTGTCGATCATGTGAATGCAGTGATCTCGTCATTGCAGTCATTGTGTTTTCTCTCACAAAATGCTTTCACCACAACTAACAGCAAACACGACATCAACATGAATACAGTAAGAGCTTTGTGCAGCATAACAGCGTCATTCATTATAACGGCAGTTTAGGCAAGTGTGCAGATAAACTTGTGACGTGTGCTTGACAGATCCAAACATTATTAAGAGAGTTCTTTGATCGCTCTCTGTAATCATTTAAATAACGGATTTGTTTCATGCTACTAAGAGAAACCATGTGAATTTTATCGTTTTAGTCACTGGTTTGATTCACTGATGCATTACGCTTAGGGCATCAAGACGGCCAGCGGCGGGACTGACAGTATTAAACGATTTAGAAAGAAAGTCTTAGTGAACTTGAATAATTAGCTACACATCAGAAATCACTGATCACAGATCAGGCATTAATGAACACTGTTACTCACTGTTTGTGGCAGTGCTGTCGAATCCATATGGTAAAAGTCTGTTTGTAAAGCCTGTGCTGACATCGCGACTGATAAACTGAATCCATTCTCTCCAAATTCTCTGGGCGGCCAAAACAGAGGAAGGGGAGGTAACCGTTCCCCGTATGACGACATACAGGGAAGATTCCAGATCGGCTGATCTGAGCTGTCATTTTCTCAAAGGCAGAGCAGAACACCCAGAACTCGGTTTACATCTATCACAATTTCTAGCCACTTGGGGACAATATACAGGCTAGGAAAACTTATATTAATGTTAAAAAACCTTATAAAATGACAATTTCATGCCATGGGACCTTCAACTACATATGGCTCTATTTATTTATTTAGTTTTACAAAATTAAACTCTTATATTAACACCAGTAAATTGACAAGCACAAACCTTAGTAAAACACCTTGCATGATTAATTTAAATACTCTCCTCCCATAAATTTTGCATCTGAATGGAAACTCCTACAAATGCATATGCAATAAGGTCAGCCGCAAAAATAATTGTGTCCACGCCTTTTCAGCGCTAATCCAAAAGTAGGTTTACACTGGTGCAAGCTGTTAGTAAATCTGGCCCTTGGTGTTATTTTATGATTTAATTTTATTCTAAAAAATTAAATTCTCTTTTATTCTGGAAACTAGTAGATTAGTCCAAACCTTTGACTGCTACAGAATAAAAATATAGCAAAAATATATAAAGCTGTCACCAGGAGGCACTGTTCCATACTGCCACTCTCACAGGGCAGATCTTAAGTGGCCCTGGATTGTTGCCATTTATATTTGCCCCTGGACAAAAAAAAGGGAACATCCTCTCAGTAAAGTGGGCATTAAATGTGTAGATCGGTGTGACATCCACCGCGTCAAAAAAGCTGACCTCTCCAGCATCATAATCTATCTTCACTCGAACCTTTTCCAGGTGTCCCTTCAGCTCGAGCGGTGTGTGGGGGGTGGTCATGGCCGTGTACTTCCCATCAGAGAGAGCGATGGTCCAGAATCCTCCTTCTGGACAGCCAGAGATTTTGCCTTTCCTGGCTATGGACGCTTTAACCACACCTATTACCCAGTCATTATTTTGGCCCACGTCCACTTCCCAGGAATGGCATCCGGAGGTGAAACCCTTGAAGCCCAGTACAAAAACAAAGTGGTCGAAGCGCTCAGGGTTATCAGGCAGCTCTTTCATCACGCCCGTGTTGGACACACTTGTTAGATTCTTGCTGAGAGACAAACAGGGGTAGGCTGTGTTGGGGTCCAATGTCACTGGAGCTAAGTGTTGGAGAAAGTGGAAAGACATTATTAACAAAATGATGACAGTTAAAAAAAATTTATGAACTTAAGTGTCATTGAAGTGTGCAACTTTCTCTGTGTTAAATACTTTCCGCAACTAGCATTTGTAGTTTTTTGAACATCCTCACAGAAACAGCCCAACCAATGGCGTGAGTTTTGGGGAGGGGATATTTGTTTTGTTTTTTGACTGTGTACTGGAAACCTTGATGTTTGAAATGTTTGATAATACATTTTTGCAATTCTATTTGGAGTAATTAAATCCATTAGTAATTACATATTTCAGCTTTAAGGACGTAGAAATAAAATGGAATTAAATACTTAGTAATTCTGCTTGAAGTGCAGATATTAATAAATATAATTTAATAGAGAATACATTTAATTGAATATATTTATATAAATAAATCAAATGTATTCTATGTATAATGATACCTAAAGAAATGTTTTATGTTAACATACTATAATATACATAAATTAATATACATTTATTTATATATTTTTCCATTATATCATTCATTTTATGTACCATATTTCCCAGAACGCTCTAATTTAGTTCAAAGTGGAGCCAAACAACATGAAGCAGATTTACAAGACGGAAAACATCTTTTTCTCCCTTCATTTGTTGAACAAACCAACTTTGAACTTTGAATTTCTTTGAACTGCAGTTATTTCCTCTTCCTGTCCTTGCTTTTCAACCTGTGAGACGTTCAATTCAAATTTCAACTTGTTTCGTTCTGAAATCCTAAATGTTTACACAAGCCGATCCAGCTCTATAATAACCGAGTACTCACTGCATTCCACCAGACTCTGCATTTTTTCCCACACTCTGAACTTCAGGGATGTGATGTGCTCCGCAACATCGATTAGAGCTTTCTGGACAGTTTCTGGTTCGTGAAATGTTATCTGAGCTCTGTAATGACACAAGTCAGATTAGTTGTGATGGATTTTATGCAAACAAATCAATCAAACACTTTCAAATGTGCAGTGTGAGATTACCTCATTTTGACGTTCTTGTAGTTCTGTGGGGGGAAAGAAAAATGTGTTACTTGTGCTATTTGTACAAAATGTATTCGATTAGTTAAGAATCCAAATACAACAGGTTACCTGTAAAAAGAGGCTGTCATCACCAGCAATCTCATTTTCAATGGCCATGACAGCCTGTGAAAAGATGAGTATATCACGACTGATTACGTCAGTTTGTTTCTTCACCGTCTGTTTCTTTGTCTCTTCTTCTTCTGCCAGAGCAGCAATCCTTGCCGTTTCCTCCTTCAAAAGAAATTGTTGAAGCTCTGCAAACTCCTCGTGAATTTGTTTCTCTGTCTGTTGCCTTTGGTTCTATGTGAACCCAACATAAAAAGGCAATACACTGAGTAACGCACATATCTGTTGAAAGATGTTTGTAATGCCTGGTACACATTGTACAATTTTGGGCTGTCCCAGATGAAAGATGACCAATTGTGGTGATTTCTGTAATCGTGGCTCCTAAACCTCGTACAGTGATGATACCCCTTTTCCACCAGAATGAACCGGGTGCTAGTTCAGAGCCAGTGCTAATGCCAGTTTGGAGTTGGCTCAACTGGCGAGCCTTCTAAAAACCGGGTTGCCTTTCCACAGGCTAGAGAACCACCACAGAGCCAGTCTTACGTCACTGTATACGTCTCATCTTTCTCAGCAACACTAGTGAGGCAGCGGGAAATACAAACACTGAAACACACAAGGCTTGTTCGAGATGCATCGGTGCTGCGCAGACCGATCCGCGCATGATATCAATACCGCATGAGCAATTCAAAAGCATAGGGAGTCGTATGCTCTCGCTGTACGTTGATGTCATACGGCGATCGGTCTGCACAGCGCCGATGCATCTCTAACAAGCCTTCCATCAACAATGGCGAACGTTGCGTTACTATTGATGCACATGGCTTTACGATCCTACATCGGCATCAAAACACAGCGAATCCAACGCATTCGTGCAGCTCACCGTGATTTGTATAGACGGAGATTACAATCGAGCAGCTATTAGCTCCATTGGCTGCTATTTCAAAAATGGGGATCTCAAGTTTCTGTTTGTCTTGTTGGTCATGGTAACCCCACCCTCAGCCCCAGACGCAAGCGGTTCTTACTTCTAGACCAACAATGTTTTGGTGTTACTTAAGAACCACTTTTCCTGGTTCGGAGCTGGTGCTTTGGGTGTGGTAGACAATGAACCGATTTGAAACCAGGCTCTGGCTCTGAACCAGCACCAGCACTGCCTTGAGTAGTATGAGAGAGGTTCAAAGACGGACGTTGTCACGGCCTTGCGACCAAAGATAGTCCGTGATCATTTTCTGTCTACTGACTAGCCAATAAAACTGCAACATGAAATGTCATGGTGCTAAAACTTAAATCTACTTGCCTCAAGCTCCATTTGCAAGATTGGCATGCCAAGTTGGACTCTTTTCCCTAGCCATGGCATTTCCATATTCTCCTCTTTCACTTCTTCTTTTTTTCAGTGCACATAAAAAAACCACAATTACCAACGTGCTATTCATCTTGCTCTATTTGTTTACCACTAGCACATACTGGTGACTTTTTATTCTTTTGTACTAACTTGCGCCGTAGCCTACAATTCAATTGGTGTCATCGTAGAGTCTACATACATGTCGTACTCAAGTTTATTAGATCATGTCGTACAGTGAGATTTGTAATTATCTTATAGGATTGGCAAAATCGCACAGTCTGTAGCAGGCATAATTCTGGAACATGCTCTGTTGATACCTTGATGTGGACTGTTATGTCGTCACATTCTTGTTTGGCCTCATAAAGGCGTCTAAGACTTTTCTTAAGTGGGATGACAATCTGCCGCATTTCCTCCTGGAGAAAGAAAAATGTACATCTCATTCCAAGTTAAAACAGCTCTCTAAGTCTCTGTTTACATATTAAGATGCGTTTTTGGTCGATCGGTTCACAAGTAGACAAGGGAGACATGCACGTTTACACGATCTAATGGATGAAATAACCGGAGACGACAGGAAAACGATGGAGAGCTTTTGATTCAGCTCTGACCTGGCCAAACGCTGTAAGTGTGTTAGAAATCAGGAATGGTGAGATAGCATCGTGCTTGGAATGTTTTACGTCTTCAAACCAAATTTGGGTCTTCAGTTTGAATCCCATCTGACTAGCACACTTCTCATAATGTCCACATTAGTTTAGTAGGTGGTCTTTTGTGGCTGTTCAAACATATTCGCCCACATGAGCGTTAACACTATGAAAGCAATCCGGTCAAATGTGTTTTTGACTACCTCTGGAAGTGGTCGAAAGTGGACAAGCTCAAAACATTTCAAACCCCGTTTACACCTGTATTTAGTGATCTGAGCAAAACGCATCTTAATGACAGTTGTAAACAGGGCCTAGGGCAGTATGTAAACGTGTTTTTTGTTTGTTTGTTTTTTGACAATTTGCAACCCAAAAAATAATTTCTAACAGATGAAATATTTAATATATAAAAAATTATATTATTATTATCACACTTCATCCTACCACTGACATTTAAAAAATAATCATGTTACTTTCCAGACAATTAAGCACATTTTCCCCCAAATGCTTATTGCCATAATGTGAAAAATATATATATATTTTAATATATGCTATTAGTTAAATTGCATTTATACATTCTGATAGTATTTCTTGTGCTGACTTTAATTTGTGCAAAAAATAAATAAAATGAGAATTGAGAATAATGAAAATTACAAAAAATAAATAAAACATCTAGATGCTTTATGGCAATAAGAATATGAATGGCATATACACTTGTCATGATGCTACAATGCACAAACAAAAAAACGCTTAAAACTAGGGAATATTCTTAGAAATATTATCACCTTGAGATCGTTTGCTGCCTCTTCCAAAGGACACACACTGTGGCCTTGATGTTTCTTGGACGTTTGACAAACACAGCAGAGAACCTCTTCATCACGTTGGCAGAACAATTTGAGTCCCTCCCCGTGAGTGGCACAAAGAGCCTCCGGTTTGGACGCCCCGTTGGCCGCAGCTGAGCCGGCTTGTCCTTTCTGCTGCTTTAAGATGGCATCGCACACGTTCTTCAGAGCCAGACTCACGGTGGGCTCCGTCAGAGAGGACTTCCTCCTGCACACTGGACATTCCCTCTTGGCCGCCTTCCTGCTCCAGAAGAGATGAAGGCAGATACGGCAGAAACTATGGCTGCACTTCAGGACCACGGGATCGGTGAAGATCTCACAGCAGACCGGACAAGAGAGTTCATCCTCTAAAGGCGACTTCGAGTGAGACGACGAAGCCCTCGGGCGCAGAACTGGGATGTTTTTAAATGATGGAAGGGTGTTTGCTCTTCCAGGTTGAGAGGAAGCCCTAGGTCGTAAGGGCATGGTTGTCTGGTGTTGCTGGAGTGAAGTCCACTCGCTTTTGATGCAGAAAACTGATGAGCCCAAGCTGCACCTGCAGTGTTTGTTGCCACTCTTTCAGCTAGAACACAAAACTCCTACAAACACCCACGTCCCAAGAACAAGGCTGCCCTTCGCCAATAATTACCTTTTACAGGGCCGTGACCATCCTTAAATTACCATCACAAAATTCTCAGAAGTCAGTCTTTGACCACACCTCGTCCACTTGAAAGCGTTTTTTTACGGTAGTGTAATATTTGGTCTTGGTAGATTACTGGATCAACTGGTGCTCGAGGGGAAAACAAGCTTTGCCATTGATCCGTGACATGTTTGGTGTAAGCATTATTGTTTTGGGAACTCGGAGGCAGTGTGAGGGGTTGCAAGAGAGCAAACACTTTCTAAAGGCTGCAGGGACATTTAGGCAAAATAAATTTGTGGAAAACTGAACTGCACAAAGAGTGCAGAATATAGCAAAAATTCTCTCATGGGGATAGTTCACGCAAAAATGAAAATTATGTCATTATTAACCTTGCGTCGTTCCAAACCCATTAGACTTTCATTAATCTCAGAACACAAATCATTTTGATGAAATCTGAGACCTTTCTGTCCCTCCATAGACAGCCATGCAACTGACACGTTGACGCTTCAAAAAGTTCATAAAGAGACCATAAAACTAATCTATATGAATTGAGTAGTTAGTCCAAATTTTCTGAAGAGACTCGATCGCTTTATATGATGAACAGATTTAATTTAGGCTTTTATTCACATATAAACATTCATCAACTCACATCAGTTGTGGTAAACAGAAGATCAAGCATGTTTGCTTGACGTGCGAGACCCAATGAGGTTCACTCTCGTGTTACGCAGCACATTTGAGCTTCAGAAAGAACCAATGAGGCTCATATGGATTAGTTTTACGATCTCTTTATGAACTTTTTGAAGCGTCAAAGTGGTACAAAGCTCACAGATTTCAAAAAGATCTTCATTTGTGTTCCGAAGATGAACTAAAGTGTTACCGGTTTGGAATAACATGAGGGTTAATTTTTGGGTGAACTATTCCTTTAAGAATACTATACAAAATAAGTGTTGTATCATATTTTCAGTGCAGGTCACTCATTCCCCTATACAGCCGCATTGGACATGCAAACGTAAAGAATGGAAATATGCCCTTGGAGAGGTTGCTCAGCCAAGGAGAACGAACCCAGTGTTTCAATGAACAACCGTAAGAAACAAAAACACCTCCTGCTTTCTAGAACACAAAAACAAAATCACACAAATCATTTTGTTTATTTTAATACTGTTGAGAAATCAGTAACAAATAACAATTTGGTGCAATAGCATTTCTGTCAATGGAGAAAAAATGTAACAAATAAGACTTACATGATTATTGCCATTTGAAGGTAGTCTGAGTGTCACATGAATCCATCAAAGCCATTACATCATCAGTGTAAACTATTCATTTTTAAAAACAACATATCTAAATATGTTCAAAAAGCATTGAATGAAAAAGTGTCCAAAGTAAACACCACAAGATCACTGTTTTCAAGCTACACTGATAGCTTTACAGTATGTAAAAAGTAACATCTAAACATTTAATTGTTTTTTTTTCTCCTTTTTTAAAGTTGTAGCTCTGATCCTTTAAACATTAACTTATGTCCCCCATAAAAAATGGCGCCTGGCTAAATAATACAAAAAAATACAGTTTGAAGTTTTAACCATCACATGATCACTTTACATTTCAAACATGCTCTGATGTTACAGATGTGGAAATACTACAGTGTTGAACAGCCTGGTTAAAAGTAACTAACTTTATAAATCACCATGCACTCAGTGTACGATGTCTGAGTTTGGTCATATTTGCAATACTATCAGTATCTTGGAAATGCTACTGTAGTGTAATTTCCGTAAACACATCAACACTATATACACTCAAATCAATGTTATACAACCAAACAATATCATCCACAGCCTCTACCGTCCAATCAGTGCTTTAATATTCACTTATAAGTAGGGCTGGGCGAGATTATATATATATATATAAAGTGAAAATATTCACAATATACTCACAAAAATTTAGCTGGCAGTATAAAATTAAGCAATGTTGTGAAGTGATCCATAGTCGCTGAGTCACAAAACTTTGCGAGAACACAAAAGTTTTGAAAGCGAAAACAAAAGCATTGCAAATGAACGCAATAGAATTGAAATGTAATTTTTTCCTCCGATCACTGTGTCCCTTTAGGGGCTCAGTAGATTCAAAACTCTTAATTTGCATAATCAATAAAAAATTTTTACTTACATCCTCGTGGCATAAAAATATATGTAGGTAAATATAGTTGTTTATTATTATATACTGGTTATATTTGTGCATAAAGATGAAAATGATTACATATCAATCTCCATTATGTTCATTTTGTGAAACAGTCTGAACCACATGATTGATTTTTATTTTACTTTCTGCTTTAAACATTGTGAATCTGTTTGGCGGCAATGAGGTTTGTTCGAAGGTCATATCGCCCAGCCCAACTTGTAATCCCTTCATAATTCCTCTGTCGATCCTAAAAAGGATAAATACTATTTATAATACTTTATGATATTTACTAATACTGATTTAACTGAGAAAAAAAAGAAAGCGATTTCCTTATGTTTGGCATTAGATGGTAGTTGACCACACTACTAAAATAAAAACCGGTGTTTAATTCTTTCCCCCCGTTTCCTTTTCTCTTTTAAAATAAGAGCTAAGCCACAGAACTGGAAATTTAAAGCACTAGAGGTCGTTTGGAAACAGTTCATTGCAACAACTTCTAAACCACTTGCAATCCTTAATATAAGAGAGGACAAGAGTACATAAGACAGCACATGCTTTAGGGAATCATTATAGTGTTGATAAGACAAATGTTCCATAATTCTTCCGCGGGACAGATCAGCTCCACACACCAGTGCAGACCAGCATTGCCTCGATCTCTGCACTGTGTGCTCTGCGATCTGTGCCATACCGTGCAATTTATACAGCGTCGGGCAACACAGTGCAAGTGAAAGTCACAGTATGTAACAGAGAAACCTCACAGGGATACGAGACATGGTCCCTGGAGCAAACGCCTTGCAAATTCAATGAGTCTCAGCATATTTTCCTTGATATCCTACTAAATAAGACTTTTCACATAAGTGATTAGGCTCAACCTAGTCAATTCTGAATACAATTTTAAATCTTTAAAAAATGCATTCAACATAGTGTCTTGATAACATCTGCATCTTGTGAAGTTAGAGGCCTACATACAAGTGTTTCCAGCTTTCTTAAAAGCATCCCAGCGTATGCTCCCAAAAAGAACAAAAATAAAATTCAATAGTGTTCCTAACAGAGTGTTTTCTAGAATTACTATATTAGTCGTTTCTAGAATTACACGCGACCGACCTTCGCATCGCCTATGGCGCCCCACACATCAAACACAAACTCATCTGGAAATGCAAAATCACCCAGAGTCTCGTCCAAAGCTTCAGCAAACTCATCCGGGTTTTTCTTGTCCTTGCCGAGCTCAACCATCGTGGCAGCTGTAAAAAGTGTGGGAGTTAGCAATGCCACTTAAAGAAAAAAACAACTGTACAATCACTAGAATACGCAGGGAAACATACCAAGTTCACTGTCTCGAATACCCATGTAGCTCTCCAACAGATCATCCACTTTCTCAATTGCTTTTTCTTCAAATGCTGACGGCTGCAACATAAAGAAAGAATTCATTAAAATATTGCAGATTACCTTGCTTACCTGAAAATGATGATTGATTAGTTATTTTTGTAACGTTAATATTATTATTTTAGTTTTCTGTGGTTTATTCTATATTCAGTGCAGGGTAGATTCCTTTTGCAATGCATTACGGAATACAAATTACATAGTAGTTAGTCACGTAATCTATTACATTACATATTTCCGATAACATAATCAGACTACTTTTTGATAACTTAAGAGGAACTATTTTTGAAAAAGATCATTTTCCAACTCCCCTAGAGTTAAACAGTTGAGTTTGACCGTTTTTGAATCCATTCAGCCGATCTCTGGGTCTGGTGGTAGCACTTTTAGCATAGCTTAGCATAGATCATTGAATCTGATTAGACCGTTAGCATCTTGCTTAAAAAAAAAAAATGACCAAAGGGTTTCGATATTTTTCCTATTTAAAACAATTTTCCTATTTTGACTCTTCTGTAGTTACATCGTATACTAAGACCGACGGAAAATGAAAGTTGCGATTTTCTAGGCCGATATGGCTAGGAACTATTCTCTCATTCCTGCGTAATAATCAAGGAACTTTGCTGCCGTACCATGGGTGCAGCAGCGCAATGATATTACACAGCGCCATAATCCCCAGCTAGGTAACTTCCAACGTGACCGGCACTAAGTTTATGTAGTTGCAGGTATTCCGGTTCAAATATATATGGTTCAGAATCTGCACCAAAGTAAATATCTTCTGAATCGTCTCTCAGAAATGTCTCCATGGTTACAAGGCACACTTCTTGTGCAAGCAGGTTGTCACGTTGGTTATGTTTACGTAAGTTAGCCTATTTTCAGGCGCTGTGTAATATCATTGCGCCTGCTGTACACATGGTACGGCAGCAAAGTTTCTTGATTACTACGCAGGAATGAGTGTATAGTTCCTAGCCATATCGGCCTAGAAAATGGCAACTTTTAATTTTCCATCGGTCTTAGTATACGATGTAACTACAGAAGAGTCAAGTTTTAAATAGGAAAAATATTGAAACTCTTTGGTCATTTTTGAGAGAGATGCTAACAGTCTAATCAGATTCAATGATCTATGCTAAGCTATGCTAAAAGTGCTACAGCCATACCCGGAGATCGGCTGAATACATACATTTTTTTCTTGCACTGATGTTAAATTTGTAGCCATTTTGCACTTTGACAACCAGTTTGAGATATAGGCTATATTTGAGTATCAGATAGTTTACAAAATCAAATGATTCTGACAGTTTTTGCCATTGAAATGACGGGGAAAGTGTCCCAATCAACCTGAATTCACCCTATACTCTTATAAAATCATAATTACATTGCATTATGTTGCTTGAAACCCCAAATATTAACAATTACTCAGTTATTTGTAACAATGAAATTGTAAAAAAAAAAGTCGTTTCAATGTAGCTAGCTACTTTTTGATAGTAACTTGTAGAGTAGCTTGAATGTATCAACTACTTTAACTTACAAGTAGCTTGTAAAGCTACAGTTTCAGAGTAGCTTGCCCAACACTGTCAAAATAGATATGCTGAGGGCCAATAGCAAAACCTCTCTCTCTCTCTCTCTCTCTCTCTCTCTCTCTCTCTCTCTCTCTCTCTCTCTCTCTCTCTCTCTCTCTCTCGAAGCTGAACTTTCAATATATTCCTATGGAAGTCACAAACTTCCATAGAAATGAACTGCAATTGTTTATGCCGGATTTGCCAGACATTTTCCCGAACAGGATCCGGCTCAAATTAAGCACTGCTTGTACTATAGTGATATAAAAAACAATGCATGTGTATTTATATATACATTTATATATACATAATTATACACAGTACACATACATGTATTATGTAAACACAAACTTATATTTTGGATGCAATAAATTGTTTGACAGCACTACTAAACATACAAGGAGAAAAAAAAGTATGTTGAAAATGTGTCATCAACATCATGAAGTGCATTAAACATTACGCCAGGGTTTCCCAAACTGGGGTTTGTGAAGGAACTTTTGTAAGTTGCCGCCTGTATCCGGGATCTTGTCCTTTCAGTCATGACCCACAACTCATGACCATAGGTGAGAGTAGGAACGTAGATCGACTGGTAACTCGAGAGCTTCGCCTTGCAGCATTTCTTTTTTGCCTTTTGTTCTTTGATTAACATGACAGACAGCAGCAGGTTTATTAGGCTGCTGTCACTTTAAGAGCGTGCGCATGGATCCAAAATACTGTTACACGACATGCGTTCTCTCAACTATTTATGTTCCAAAACTGAATGTTTACCAAGACTGGTATTTTGACATAATTTTGTGTGTGCCACTTACATAGATCAGTGGTGCAGCGAGTGAATGACATGAGGCGGGTGTGTGTCACTTCGCCATCAGAGAAAGATTTGACTTAAGAATTTATGCATAAATATAAATGTAATTTCTATAACTTTTCTAGCCTTGAATTTTTAATTCCCTGACATGTCCTGGTATTTATATATTTATTTACATACATTGAGTACATATTTTTAACGAGCATTCATATTTCCTTCTATTCAAGTAATGAAAACTTTTTAAAGACCCATTTAAAGACCAAGTAAAGAAAATGTAAGGAATAATAAAGATAAGGGAACACAACTTGTCAATATGTAAAAGTCTAGGGAGAAACAATGAGTTTTAAAGTTTCAGAATACAACTTCCTACCGATACATTTTAATTCAGATTACAAAAAAAATTATTTAAGGCTTGAATACCTCTGTTCCCAACTAATATGGACATCACTTTTACTGTACCTTCTGATCACACAGCAGTGCAAAAATCTAAAGATCCTTAAAATCAAGACACTTGAGAAGCAAAATGATACAAGATCAAATTAAACGGATCAAAATCAAGCGAGTTTATGATTAAGACATGAACATATATCTGCCAACTGGCTCAGAAAATCATCTTAATTCAAAGGGAAAACAAGTTTTCATACCCCACTGACAGACATTTTTGTTTCAAGTGTAAAATCACTTTATTTTGTTTAGGGACGCACGATATTATCGGAATCGGTCGATAAACGCTTAATATATAAAAATCGGCAGATATGAAAAATTATGCCGATATGCCTTGCCGATATAATAAAGTGTTGATATGAGCCTGCAATAACTCACGTGTGCAAGGAGTGCTATAGCGATAAGATCATGTCAGCCGTGTGGTCATTCTTGCAGTGAAAACAAGCGAATACATTGCATGTATGGTGATTTATATTGACAGTTTTTAAATGCTGCCTTGAATTTGTGAATCAAAGCAGGATTGCCATAGCCTGGATGCCAGACGAACTTAGCCCCGCCCACAAAAACATTTGCACGGGCAGTTCGGTCTGGACTTGATCCATAGAGAAGTAATTATGCCCGAACAGAAACTGTTCGGACCAATGAAATTGTCAGGGCGGGCTTTAGACGATGATGGACAGATGATAAACAGTAACGTAATCATCCACGTCATCAAAGGCGCTTGCTTGGGTTGAATTTGTTCTAATCCTAAACGGAGAACTTGTTCGTATATGCATTCACCTTCACTATTTCTCTCAGAAATTATGATCGTGTTGGTAAGTACTCTGTGTATCCTTAAATTATTTTTTTACAACACCGGAAAAGATCGTTTACACTCATCTTCTTCTTCTAACATGACTTATTCAAGCGTGCGTGCGGACAGGGTTGCCAAGTTTTTACAGCAAAACTCGCCCAGTTGCTTCTCAAAACTAGCTAAAAACAAGCCCAATAGCTAGGTTCTCTGGGAAAAATGGCATTTGGGGGGTAAAATATGTGTTATTTTGGCTAGACTGGCTGCTAAATTTCGCATTCCTGGGTCTGTATATCACATAATTGGGGTCGCTTCAACCCGCGGACTTGGCAACACAGTGCAGTTGAGTTCTGTTGACATTTGACAACTAACGTTATGCGTCGCTCCGTTGCTCTGATTGGTTGTAGGTCTATCCAATTGAGGTCTTTCCTGGTTCGGTTTAAACACGCCCCATAATCACAGCGCAACGGAGCAGTATCAGACTCAAATTCTGACTAGAATTGAGTATGACGACGTCAGGCTAGGATTGCCAGGTTTTCACAACAAAACTAGCCCAAAACAAGCACAATCGCGTCTCCCCACTCTCTAGCGGGCAACAGCCTCCACAGCAGCTGAAGCTCCTCCAGGTTCTAGTGCCTGCCCGGTAGATATTATATATAGCCTATTTAGTGGGCTGTTGTTATAGTAATACAATGAAAAGTAGAATACACAAATAAATAGAAGTTACTTATTTTTCTGAATAAATAAAACAGTAATGATGTCAAAGCACAAGCATGACACTTGTAAATTAAATGCTTATACAGTTTATGAAATGGATGATGAAAAATAATCCAAGGAGCACTAAAATAATTGTATTTTTGTATTTATTTGAAGCTAAAGACAGCATCAACTGATGCCATGCCACCCCCACTTCATGTGCACAAACATTAAATCCAAAATTAAAATATATAGGTTATAACTGCATCTGTCTGGGATGAAAAATCACTGACTTTATTATTGTTATTTTTAGCACTTTTAACATACTCTTACTATAATAAGAATTGTATTAACATTTATTTATCTTTATCAAGTATCCTTTTTGTAAGGAGACCTCAGAAATCTGAAACCAGAATGAAAAAAAGCAGTGCAAAAAAGTAATCTAAATAAGTGCAAACTGTGAAATTGGCATTACTCCATGAGAAAGATTCTTACCCATATAGTCCTAAAAGTTCATTCATTATAAACTTGACAGTACAATCTGCAAGGTGTAATATGAGACAATGCACAATACTATTATCAATCAATTCTGCCCAACATTGATTATTAATTGATTATATTACTAAATAATATTACTGATTGATAACTATATCATTATGCGTTACAATATATTAAACTGCAAAGTATATTGTACTGTGTATCGTTTTGCAAGAAAGATGAGAGATCCCTAGACCTTTACATGAACACAAATTAAACTCATATCTGCTGACTCACAGTTTAGTGACCCGTGAACTGAACTGATCTGAGATCATTATACCCCTGAACTAAGCATCTTACCAGATCCTCTACGGTGGCCGGTCCTTTAGATCTCAGACGCAGGGTTCCTCTGCCTGTTCCCAACTGTGCAGAGCCTGACCTGCTTCCTGACCGCTGACTGATCATGTCTGACAAAAAAAAGAAAATAAATCATCTTATCAAATTCACTGTGGCCATCAACGTCAGCTACATTATGTTCAAAAACTCTTACCAAATGCCTTCATTGGCTCCACCAGCTTCAGGACAAAGGTCTTCCCTTTGGGAAGTTCCTTCAGCATCTTGGCAACCTCATAATGGCGACAGCCAATGAGAATCTGCCCGTTGATTGACTCGATCATGTCGCCCACGTTGATGACCTGGATCTGATGAATAATACTGCCTTCTCTTATTCTCTGCAAAGGAAACAGATGATTTTCAGATGAAGGCTCCGTTGTGGTGTCAAACATGTGCAGCGTGAAACGATGCAGAGTTGCAAGTAGACTAGAGGCCAAGCAACCAACGGCCCATCGTGTGCCTCTTATTCATGCATGCTTTGGACAGTCATGGAAACACAGCGTTGTGTATATACAGTCATTTAAGCGTTTGAGAGGAAAAATGTCAAATGGTGATGGGTAGCGTGCCAATTAGAGTGAAGAGACCATTTACTGCTTACCCTTATAGTCCTAAAAGTCTATTTATTATAAACTTGATTGAACAATCGGCAAGGTGTAATATGAGAATGCACAATACTATAGTCTTTATGTAAACATATTGCATGTGATGTTCATCCACTCAATGACACTGACAGTGCAACAAGTAGATGCAAATAAGAACGTTAACCACGGGTAAATTATGAGCAGTGTGAAAAGTGAAGCAATATAACCCAGTGTTGTCACCTCGCATCGGCTGCGAGACTACAAACTGCAAAGACTACAGCTGACTAAATAACTGTCTATTATTAGGGATGCGACAGTGAGGATATTTTCCCACCAGTTAATCGACGTGTGACAACACCAGAAATACCTGCATCACCAGCTTATAATTTATGCATTCTCACGAATTACATGGATGTGCTCTTGCATTACAAAAATGTGTTCTCGACATTTGTCAGTAAAATAACGCCATAGAAAAACACTTTTTTTATATAACCCCCCAAAAACAGATGGCGTCCTACTAAAGCCAATGGTGCATAACTAAGAAAGTGAACAAACAAAGCCGACCAATGCTCAAAAATGGCCTGACCAGCCACTTGTAGTGTCCCAGGCTTTAGAATGACCCAAAGTTAATGATTTCAAGTGTGAAAAGCTCTTTAGTTTTAGACATCAAAAACATGAACTTGCTTGCATCCTTAAAAGCCCAGATAATTTATCTCACCTTAATGAATGCATAGCCAGCTCCATTGTCAGTGATGGTGAGCCCCAGTGCATCCTCTCCTTTGAAGACATCCACTTCTTTCCTCTGACCCTTCACGTGAGCAAATATAAAGTCCTCCAGCCCGATCTGGCCACCCAAAAGTTTGTCCATATCCACTTTGTGAGTATTCAATGTGCAAAACATCACCTGAGAAAAAATGCAGTCAGCATTTAGTCAGCATAATCAACAAGCAAAGAGAAATAAAGCAAAGAGAACAGCCCCTCACCTCTGTTGGAAGAATCCCAAAGGCCTCTCCTATCTTGGCATAGAGCTCACGCACATTGCTGAAGCCCTCAATGCGACCCGTGGGGCTGCCGTGAGCCAGCTGGGTGTGGAAGATCAGGCGAGGTCGCAGGCTGGTGGGTGGAGGTGGTAAACCCTCATGGGCAGCTCCTTCACCCAGGCCGACCCTGTCACCATCCAGGCCATCCAACCCTGGAACGTTCAGTCCAGCCCTGAGCGGCTCGGCCTCTTCGTTCTCCACCAGTGGAGACGCCTTCTTTCTGCGACCCAAACCAAGTGGCATTTTGGGTGCTGCTGTTTATTGTACAGACGCAACGTTTTAATACAAAGGGGTCTGTGCACCACCTTTAATTGTGTTCTTTATGTGTCCAAATCAAAGGAGAAAGTCTCATGAGTTCAACCCATTCAAAGAAAATCTCCAGACCTGTCATACAAGGAGAAACAAATTGAGTGGTAAAAGATGGTACAAGATACATATGTAGTAAATGCAATATAGAAGCAAAGAAAAAATACATAATACACTGTTATCATTCAAACAAACACAAGTGACATGTAATATAAAAAAAGTGATACTAATGTTCTAAAAAAGAAAAATATTGTACTTATTATTTGATTAATCAAAGTCAACGTAATGTTCTCTCTAGATTTTAATTTTAAATTCCTTCATCAAGATTGATTCTGACAATACTTATTTATATACATTAAAAATAATAATAATTAAGCAGTCATAATTCCTACAATTCAGGTATTTTTTTATCGATATTTTATGCATAATTATAAATGTAATTTCTCTAACGTCTAAATTCCCTGATATTTTCTATGACTGTGGGAACTCAAGATAGGGTTGCACCGACACGATCATACATCAAGACTGATTCTCACAATATTTACATACATTAAATACATACTGTTTTAATGTGCATTCATATTTCCAACGATGCAAGTCATGGAAAAGTCATGGAAACTGAAATTGGCGTTTCACGAATACGATATGGACGTTTCTAAGATCTAGGTCGTCTTTCTCAAACATTAATCACAACTGAAATGAGGAAAAAGGTACATTTGTAGCAAATTTAATATACAAGCCTAAAAAAGTTTTAAATTTAAATTTCGGTTTTAATTTGAGGGAAATTATACGTCTATACTACACTGGTGTTATTCAACCAAAAAAAATAAAAATAAGGGGGAAAATCTGCCTTGTAAACCGCTATCAGCATGAACTAAACTCACTGCATTAAACCGACCACTGAAAAAAAAAACACTTTTAAGTTTCAGGATTAAAGCAGTCTGGCATGTTTCTATTCATAGTCTGAAGCTAAAGCAGCTAACAGTAATGTGAGTTAGCATGTTAGCATCCTCCAGACATCACGACACTTACCAAACTAACACTGACAGTGAGGCAACCATGAACCGCTGGGACGTCGGGCTTATAATGTGTTCATTACAAAAGATGATTGTTAAAGCGGGAGTTTAGGGAGTATGTTCTGGTATGTGAGAGGAAGGCGGATATCACATCACTCAACAGAACCTGCAGTTCTTCCTCTATCGACACAGTAAACAGCAGCACAGCTCAAACACGCGCGCGCTGCCGCCATCTACAGGTGTTATGCGGTTATAACATCAGTCAACACTGGGCCCCAAATGCGTTTACCGATGGTGCGAGGACCCTATTGGAATTGCTCGGTCTCAAATTGTAACAAAATTCTAATTAATGATTAAATACAATTCTGGAGACATACGTGGCCATTCCATCACTGTCATCTTCATCTTCCTCAGCAAGGCAGTTGTCATCTTGACGGAGTGTTTGGTGTCGTTATCATGTTGGGAAACTGCTACTGTCTATCATGGTCTGCTGCAGAATGTCATATTAGTACATGTTACTTCTCCAATACCAGCAGCACTTATGTAGCCCCAGACCATGATGCTGCCACCACCATGCATCACCAGGGCGTCACCACACACGCTGGACACTACAAGCTTGAGCCAAACAAGTTTTTCTTGCTCTCATCACAGTACCAGTAATTCATGTTCTTGGACAGGATACTTCAGCAAACTATTTGCAGGCTTTCTTGTGAGCCAGCTTCAGAAGAGGCTTCCTTCTCGGACAACGGCCATGCAAACCGACTTGTTGCAGTGTGCGGTGTATGGTCTGAGCCAAGGTTATTATAGTTTTGCATTTTTTAATTAGTTTTTATTTTATTATCGTTTTCAATTTTGCTTCAAATTTCAGTTTAGTTTTAGTTCGTTTTATAAATTGTTTTGCTAGTTTTAGTTTAGTTTTTATTTTGTGATCACATTTTTATTTAGTTTTTATATATTTGGTTTCAGTTTTAGTTTGAGTAATTATAGTTTAGCAGAGTTTACCAGAACGAAGCGTAGAGACCAAATCAAGATTTTTAATTTCAGCAAAGTTTAATGTTTGCACAGATTAGAGTTTACTCTTATGTAGACATCTTAATAATAAAAAATAAAATAATGGAATACAGATTGTTTTATTTAATGCCATGTTAGCATCTAAGGCTATATTCATTGCAAAAATGAAATTACAAAAATACAAATATAATATAAATACAATAAAACCAAGCAAACAAACACAACAAGGCATATTATAAGATTTTTTAAATCAACTTATGATAAAAAATAAAAAAAATTCCAAAACCTTTTCATGCATAATCTTACTAAATAAGTCCTTAAGTGAAATAACTTGATAAAAGAGCATTCTTGTTTTAACCCAGGACAGTCCAACAAAAGAGGGGAATCTTACAAAACATGCATAAAGTTGGGTCGTCACCTTTAAGAGTCAAACTATGACCTATACGATAAACAATGGTCTGAGATTGAACAAAGAACCAAATAAATGCAATGTAAAAATATAAAAGTAAAAATGATAAATTCTCATTATTATTAAAGATGAAATATTGTTAAACAATTATAAGCTTATTTTAATTTCTTCAGTAGTACAATGTAGGCTAGCAGTGTGACCACAGCTAAAGTCATCTGACTACAGCCAACACAAACTGTTGTTTAGAAAGTGTGATTAAATAATGTGTGTGTGTGTGTGTGTGTGTGTGTGTGTGTGTGTGTGTGTGTGTGTGTGTGTGTGTGTGTGTGTGTGTGTGTGGTTTTGAACATTACACGTATAGCAGACACTTTCATCCTAAATGACTTAAACTGCTTTCAAGGTCTTCATTTTTATCAGTTTATGCATTTCCTCGAACACAAATAGTATTTAGTACCAAAAGATCTCCTCAAAATATTAAATATCATTGATCTAAAGTATAGAACATTTATTTTATTTAAAAATAGTTGAGGTGTATGGTCACATTTGACCAACAAGAAGTATGAGTGTGAATTATTAAGGGAATATCTGAGGGTTATTTATACAAGAACATCTTTAACATTAATGTTACCTCTCCAAAAAAAAAAAAAAGTCACAAAAGTCTGCCAAAAACATTCCTACTTTTTTTCAGTCAAAACATGCACGTGTTTTGAAAGAGACCACAAATGTTTTAGTGTTTTTTTTCTCTCTCCACATTTCCAGTTAATGGATTTTACCAGATTGTGATGGAGGATTTTTTGAATAGTGCAACATGGGCAATGTGTAGTTCTGCAGATGAGCACCAGAGGACGTACAGTGCACCTGCATCAAACTGAATGTATTAAAGGGGTCATATAATGGCACATGCTCTTTTACAAGTTGATTGTATGGAAATGTGTGTTGGCAGTGCCTGAACACAACCATAAAACATTTTATTATGCGGCTACATTTTACAGGGTAAGTTACATTACGGTGTGCTTTTTATGTATGACGTTCTCAATATAATTCATAATCCCACGTTTATAATGAACAACCTGTTATGGTTATTACAAACTGTGTACGCTGGTTATAGAGTTAACATGGTGACAATGAACTAACGTATACATCAGTAAACACATAGCATTCGTATCCAGTACAAAGATAGATAGATCAAAGTGACATTACATTAACCAACCATTCTGAAACGTTATAAACGTCAGAATCCTTATTGTCGAACTTCGTTGGGGCCGTCATCTTGTTCCAGGTCCGACTCCGGTTCAAATTGTGTCCTCAGAGACTCCCTTTGCCATTTCTCCAAAACATACCCTCAACTGTTGTCAAGGCAACACTCCACGTCAAAACGCGCCACAGAACAGAGGGGTGGGGTGAGCAAAGCTCAGTATCATTTAAAGTCACATGCACTGAAATGGCTTGCTGAAAACAGAGCTGTTTTTGACCAGGTAAAATGAGTGTTTTCTTACAATACTAATGAGAATTTTTAATTAAAGTATATTACAAACTTTTCATTTAGACACTAAAGAATCATATTAAATTGTACAAAAATGGCATTATATGACCCCTTTAAGATACACATTCGCTTGTATGATGAGAATCTGTCACCGTACAATAAACACAACATTTACAGATAGGCTACTTTTGTCTGTTTCTGTGGTTTGGATTCATCCTGATGTGTTGCACTTCTCAGTACGGTCTGCTTTACTTTGAATCATCATAATGATATAGAATCATGTTGAACAAAGACTCACTGACATCCTTCAAAAGCATAACAACGTGCAAAGCATTGGAGAAATTAGCTTAGCAGCATGACATACAAGAAGAACAAATTTCTCATAGGTCATAAAAACGAATTGGTTTAACCTGCGTTGGTCCACGCCTCATGTTAACTGAATGTACTTTTTCGTCACCTTAACCTCGTACACACTGACATACTATAGATAAAATAGGGAGTGAACACATAGTTTCTTTTGTATGTTTATTGGTGTGTTTTGTACAGTACTCTGGCTGCCGTGACTGAATTGCACGTTGGAAACTGAAATAATGCATTTTGAGAATCGAGAAAGCAAATCTGAGAATGTTTATGATGACAATATTGATTCAAAATGGTCAAAATATATACCATAATGTAAAAATGTAATGATTTGTAATTACATGATTTGTAATCTTGTGTAATGTATCAACCTTGTTAGAATTAAGTATTGTCATTTCTCCTTTTTTTTGCCTTATGCAACGGAATTTTGTTCAACAGTTGTTTTCTTTTTATATAGATTGTGTTTTCTATGCCATGAATGTATTTCTTCAATGATAAACAACTAAATCTAGCAAACCTGCTATAGTTTGCTTTCCTGCTCCAAATCCAGAAATGTGAAAAGGGTCCATTGTGTAACTAAGATAAACCAGCTGTCACCAGTTAATGGTTAACTTTCAGTTTAGAAGTGTGTGAAGTACTTGAATAATTGTACTCTTACTATTATTGTTGTTTTTAGAAATTTATAAATACCTTACTATATGACTTTCTTTGCATAATGGAACAGAACATGTTTTTTGTCCATTCAGGGAAACGCAATGGGCTCCAGTGATGTTTGGTTCCCAATTATCTTATTTGTGATAAAAATAAATAAAGTAAATGGTGATAAAATGCTCAGTCTTTGTACATTTTCTTTTGTTTGATTGGTGCCAGCAGCCATATCACCCTGTAGCCCAAGACTGGTTTCCCACTGAAGCTAAGCAGGGTTGAGCCTGGTCAGTACCTCTACCAGGTTTCTGCTGGTAGAGGTGTTAGTGAGGCCAGCAGGGGGTGCTCACCCTGTGGTCTGTGTTGGTCCTAGCGCCCCAGTATAGTGATGGGGACACTATACTGTCAATAAGCACCTTACTTCGGATGAGATGTTAAACTGTGGTCCTGACTCTCTGTGGCCATTAAAAATCCCATCATGTCCTTTGGAAAAAGAGTAGGGGTGTAACCCCGGCATCCTGTCCAAATTTGCCCATTGGCCTCTGTCCATCATGGCTCCTAATATCCTAATAACCCCCATATACTGATTGGCTTCATCACGCTCTCCACCAATAAGCTGGTGTGTGGTGGGCGTTCTGGAGCAATATGGCTGCCGTCACATCATCCAGGTGGACGCTGCACATTGGTGGTGGTTGAGGAGATGCCCCCCTTCTAAAGTGCTTTGAGTACCCAGAAATGCACTATATAAATGTAACAAATTATTATGAATTATTATTATTTGTGTGAAGAATATTGTAAAAAATATTTTTTTGCAATGGAAAGGTTCCATAGATGTTAAAGATTCTTTATGGAACCATCAATGCCAGTAAACAACCTTTATTTTTAAGAATGTGTTCAGTGTTTTTTTTAACAATATCAGGAGGTGTAAGACCTGTGTCATCATTGTTCTGGAAAAAAGGAGGCTAGAGTTCATTTAGCGAGTATATGGGTTGAAGATGAAGACATACTGTATATTGTACTAATATATGCCATTATTCACCTTTTATGTTCTCAGACATGTTAGCACAAGTGCACAAGAATCAAAACATGACTTGTTGTAGCCTCTGTGTTCCTGTCAACCCATGACACAGTTAACAATAAAAGCTAATCATTCTCAGACAGGTGAAGGTTCAGCCATGGAAAGGAGGATGAATGCCAAAGTGTGACAGAGGTGAGAGAACACTGAACTTTGTGTGTGTGTGTCTGATTGAATTATTATAGTAAGATTGTTATAGTAGTAAGCTTTTAATATATAACATACAAATAAGATAGCTTATAATTGAAGAAATATGGGGGTCTGTGTCTTTACTTTTGGAAGAAGCGCAATGGCTAACGTCATTGCATTTCTTTCAGGGTTGTGCAACAGTCAAGCACTGTTTGAGGACACCATGGAAATGAATGGGAATTGCTGTAAACTGAATCATTGACTGTGACTCCTATAAAACAGCAATTTTTAAAATAAAAATAAAAATAGATAAATCCGCAACAAATGTGAAATATTGAAATATGGTTATTACTATAATAATAATTAAATATGTATATATATATATAAATATGTGTGTGTGTGTGTATATATATATATATATATATGTGTGTGTATGTATATATGAATATTAATCAATATTAATATATATTAATCAATAATATTATTATTATTAGTCATATTGATATGCACAACATTTTCACAAGTCTCTTCACAAGTCTCTCTGTTTTTCTCAGAGAGCACTGTAACAACATTAGCATGCTGTTCAACTTCACTGGACTGATATTCAACATTAACATTGTAAAATAGCCTAAGCTCCATCAAAGACTACTGATGGCAGGGCAGTTTTTTTCTTCAGTGCATGGCAAAAGCAAAATAAAAAAACTTGGAAATGCCAGGTTTTACTGGAACTGTTTCAGGAATGGCACAAAGATGCGTGACTCTCCAAGCCTCTGTGTATAGATCAGTGTGCTCATCTTACGTGATCTTATTTTATAAAGATATGGCCACAGATGAGCAGTCTACCAATAACAGTAGAACGACAGCACTGGGAACGCCCACAAGCGTCTTCACGGTACAGAGACTAGCAGCGACATAGATTTGGTCGGTGTCGTGTTGCTGGGGGTGTGGTGTGGAAATGCATGGGTTAACCCAGTAAAGCCTACACTCGGAAAAATGACTCTGTTGGGTTGTAATTGTAACAAAAATAATTTCTATATTTTCAACAAATAAATCTATGTTTGGTACTTTACTTAATATTTTGAGTAACTTATTTAATATAATGTTGTTGTAAACACATGTTTTTTACAAATAAATGGTGCGTGTATTATCTTGAGTAATGTTTACTAGGCTTTTTCGATGTGTGCCTTTTTGAGATACTTTTTAAGTAACATTTATTTAAAAGTCTAAACAAGTGGATTTGGCTGTTGCAAAAACACAAATGTTCATGACAGACACCATTTTGATGGGTGACAGGACTGAATTTGCACTGCTGACAACCCAACGACACTAAAAAAAGGTAAGAATGACATTAAATATGAACTGTTTAATGGTTTGATGCTTAAATATAGCAAGGATAAATGTTTGTGTTGATAAATCCTTAAATTTGCCTTGAATTACACGGCTTGGCTAACGCTAACAGGCTAAAGCTAAATAAAGTCACATGGAATATTTTAATTATGTCTTTCCTATACTTTAGGGCCTTGAAAGTGTTCATCACATTGTTGTCTATGGAGGGATCAGAGAGCTCTGGGATTTCATCAAAAAATATCTTAATTTGTGTCTGAAGATGAACGAAGGTTTGGAATGACATGAGGGTGAATAATTAATGACAGAATTTACATTTTGGGGTGAACTAACCCTTTAAATAGGTGTTCACTTTTCTCAGTGATTATTTTCAAGATTATTTTATCAGCTGATGTAATAATTATTTTATGGTTTTAACATTGTTCGAAACATTGTTTTAATTAGATGACTGAATTACTGTTCTCAGTGGGTTAAACAGATAAATGGTCATTGAAAAAACTGTTATACGAAAATGAAATACTGTTCCTACCTCTTGTAGTAGCCTACATAAGGTTTTTTTTTATTTTTTTTACTTGAAGTCAGCTTTATGTAAAGGTGAAAAAATAACCTACTGTGTTTGTGATAATGGTTCGTTTAGGTGAGGAAGGAAGAAGACAGGGGTCGGCGTGACTGGGACACGTGCTTTTATTTACACTCAGATTCTCAAAATAAACAGCGCTCGTGGGCACACACAGGGCTTCAAAACTCAATAATTTTATAAACAACGGACATTATCTCTGGATCGGCAGACTTGTATGCAGCAGTACTCTCTCTCTCTCTCTCTCTCTCTCTCTCTCTCTCTCTAATAATTAATAATCTAATAATTGTAAAATAATTACATTTATATTTAAAACAAAAAGTAGCTTGGAAAAAAGTAACTTAATGTGTGGCTTACAAGGAGACATTTGTAAATATTACTTAACCCTCAGAGACCTAAGGGTATTTTTACAATAAATTTTCCGCCTGGTGTTATTTACTAAAAAAGCTTGTAAAACATCAACCCTGTTGTGCACAGACAATTGACACACCTCTTTTTTTTCAAGACAAGTTGCACTGTCAGTATATTTGTGTTGCATTGATGTCACCTGAATGTAAAATAAGTTATGGGACCATAAAGACAAATGAAAACATAAAACGGAAATTGAATCCCTCAAATATTTATTGAAAACACACACAAATAAATAAAAGCTAAGCATATTTCCTCTGGAAAACTGTTTGTTCAAGTCTTTGGAGTCCTGGAACTCAGGAATAAACATTATAACTTATACAGAACCAAAACTATTTACATTTTTCCAAAAAAAGTCCAGGCGCTTTTGGCCTCTTTGGATTTTGGATATTTACTGGTGCCAAGCCTCAAAACAGTTCCTATCAGGAACTTCTCCTCAAACTTTCTCCTCAAACTTTTTCCTCAAACTTTGTCCACAAAACTACTCAAAACTGCAGCACGTCTCTCTCTCTATCTCCTCAATACTAGCGTGCGTCTGTATCTCTCCACAATAACAGAGCTGTGGTTCATGCGTAATGACGCACACCAACGTGGATGACGGATCAGCCTGTCATTGGTCAAACCCTCATCCAAAATGGCAGCTAGCATCGCGCTAGCGGCAAAAATGACGGAAAATGTATAAATTATGGACATCAAGTGGATATATCTTGGATGTAAGCGTTTTGATTTATTGCTGAACAACTCCAAAAAGATGCACATGTTCCAGGCTGGATAGAAAACCTTCTGTAAAGGCTACAAAGACACCAAAGACACCCCCGTGATGGCTAGCTCGTTAGCTTTCTGCTGGAAAAAAACGGTAAGAAAATCGATAAAAGTTTCATGAAATAATATAGATATTTATCGGAGGTGCCGTGTGACGTCGTGGGCGATGCCGTCGGGCTCTGAGGGTTAAAAGATTATATTGGATATACTTTAAACTATAATTTTCTAAATTGATAAAATTGAGATGCTATTACTTAAGAGTCCAAGTTGAAAACATGCAAAGTCTAATAGGATAAACACAAATAAAATGAGTTTAAAATACTCAAAAAGCTGATGCAAATAGTTGCCTCAATTTTATTGAGTAAAACGGGCACAGTATTTTTTACAGTGTATGTAGAATCACTTTTGCCGCTTGGCAGAGCAAGATATATAGAAAAACTGAGCCGTATTGGGTCAGACTGTCCGCACAATAACTGATAAATGACCCAACGGAATCAATGGCCAGTCATTTTCTCGTCAAAATACATGCTGCTCCCCCGACCCCCAAATAGGTATGACATGCCTACTTCATAAATCACCCAGTCTTTCGATGAAGACGTTAATTCATCCATCCATCCATCCGTCCATCCATCCATCCATCCATCCATCTTCTTCCGCTTTATCCGGGGCCAGGTCACGGGGGCAGCAGTCTAAGCAGAGATGCCCAGACTTCTCTCTCCCTAGACACTTCCTCTAGCTCTTCCGGGGGGACACCGAGGCGTTCCCAGGCCAGCCGGGAGACATAGTCCCTCCAGCGTGTCCTTGGTCTTCCCCGGGCCTCCTCCCGGTTGGACATGCCCGAAACACCTTCCCGGGAAGGCGTTCAGGAGGCATCCGGAACAGATGCCCGAGCCACCTCAGCTGTCCCCTCTCGATGTGGAGGAGCAGCGGCTCTACTCCGAGTTCCTCCCGAGTGACTGAACTTCTCACCCTATCTCTAAGGGAGCGCCCAGCCACCCTGCGGAGAAAGCTCATTTCGGCCGCCTGTATCCGGGATCTTGTCCTTTCGGTCATGACCCAAAGCTCATTACCATAGGTGAGAGTAGGAACGTAGATTGACCGGTAAATCGAGAGCTTCGCCTTACGGCTTAGCTCTTTCTTCACCACGACAGACCGGTACATCGACCGCATTACTGCAGAAGCTGCACCGATCCGTATGTCAATCTCCCGTTCCATCCTCCCCTCACTCGTGAACAAGACCCCAAGATACTTGAACTCCTCCACTTGAGGCAGGAACTCTCCACCAACCTGAAGTGGGCAAGCCACCCTTTTCCGACTGAGGACCATGGCTTCGGATTTGGAGGTGATGATCCCCATCCCAGCCGCTTCACACTCGGCTGCAAACCGTCCCAGCTTGACACTCGGCTGGGATGGGGATCAGCACCTCCTGAATTCCCTCCTGAAAGTGTTCCTGAATTTAATGGATTAAAAGTATGTATTACATACATTTAAAGTTTTAAAATGATCATAAAATGTGTGCTATGAAATTGATATTTTTCTGTTTATGTATTAGTAGCTATGTTTGGGCTAGAATAGAAACATGAAATGTCAAACGTTAATTTACCGCAGTGCCACGTTTAACAAATTTTTTTCAAAAGCCTAGCATCCAGTTATAGCTGTTTGGCATCAATGACACAGGTTTAGATAAAGTTTAGACATCCGTCAGTTTTCCGTTGTCTTGCATGCATGTGGCTTTATCTGTTTATTTATTCGTTTTTCTTGTTAGTACAGCCATGCACAAATGAATTCCTACATATTACAAAGCAAATTTGTTTACATGTCAGTGTCACAATATTATTCAAATTACTGACAAATAGCAAAGTTTTTTTATTTACTTTTTTATAGCAACCAACTTCATCAAAAGACTGGGTGATTTATGAAGTAGCCTAGCTATTATGTTGTCTTATCTTAGTTGATGTTAATTTAAACATTTATTAACACATTCTTCAAACGAAAAGTTATCTGGTAATATTATTTATTAAGACACAGGTTAACATGAACTAATAATAAACAGTTGTATTTTTTGTTAAAGAATAATTACTGTAACAAATGTATTGCTCATTGTTAGTTTGTGATAACTAACTAACTTCCATTTGTAAGACTGAAAATACTGGTTGAGGCCCTGGTCTGAGAAAAAGGGATAATTACCATTTGACCTCCCCCATACACATCCGCAAACTACTAAGAACTCACACAATAATATGGTTTAATGTGAATGTTTATCATTGACTGTTATGTTTTTGGTGTCATTTGAAATGTCTCAAAGTGAGTGGTACACATATCTCATATCCAGATAGATAAAATAAAAGGTAATAAGGTTTTAAGAGTTTATAGATAGCTGACTTGCAAAGGAGGGTGGTCTCTCGGGCAGATGGTCATCCACCCCCATGAAGGTGCGACCACTGCATGCAAATTTCTTTTGTTGGCACATGTTTCCATGTGAAAGAGGTCTGACTATTTAGAAAGAAATCTCTCAGCCTCATGTATTTCTTAAAGTTGGATTTGCATCTTCTCTTTATTCCTGAGCATTTGATGTTTTGTATCGATTATCTTTGAATTGATTATGAAATTGGCATGATACATTTACCTGACATAATAAATTGTTACATTTGATTATTCTAACTGATTTTGACTTTGTTCACTTAATGGTTAAAAGGAATAGTCAAACATTCGCTCACTTTTAGTGAGGCACAGATATTATTAAAACCTTTCATTTATGGAGTCAGATGAAATAAACGAGTAAATATATGATTAATATATTACAAATTTAACCGACCAATACTTTGCATGAGTGAGGACCAGACCACGTGAGACCTTCCCCGTGTATTGGCGAACCGGCAGATTGGACCGATTTCACGGGCCTTACACATTGTATTCTTATTGGTTTTGTACTGTTCCCTTTTGTTCAGTCACTACGACGTAACGTTAGTGACTAACGAATGGGGGTTTCGCTTAGAAGCCTTTCATCTTCGAGATCTTAGAAAACGCCCAAATGGCAGTGCCAATGCCATGGGCATGTGGAATTTTCATACGTAACTCTGCCCCACCGCGTGGGTATATAAGGAAGTACGTGGGCAATATCGCATTATGTTTCTGCTTCGGAGCCAAGAGTACCTACCTCTTCACTCCTTAAAGCCTTCTGAGACTCTGTCAGCTTCTTCGAGACGAGCAGCTTTCCAGTCGGTGTTGGTGTGACGGTGCATTCCAGTGATCGCATACTTCCTGCCTGCTGATCTGTGCAGTGATCAGTATCCAGCTGGTGTGTGTTTCCCTGGGCGCTTCGGCATCGACTGCAAGGTTTCCTCTCACAAAAAGAGCTTGCACGTGGCACATCCTTTTCAGGATGTCTCGCCCGTGTACTTCTGGGTTCGGTCGGTCTCTTCCGCCTTCTGATGGGCACAAGCGCTGTTTGACGTGTTTGGGCTTTCAGCATGCTCAGGTAGTGCTCATGGATGACTCATGTTCCCACTGCGGGAACATGGCCATCTCGGTGTTACAGTCAAGTCTCCGTGAACTCCGTGCGGATGCCGGAGCGAGAGTCCCCTCTGCCACACCCCAATCTGCGGTCTCCACGAGAGGCGGCACTTTGGCTGATGGCCAGGGTGATCTGAGGGTGACGGTGTGGAATCATGCTCCGACGCTCATGCCTCGGCCCACACCCCCCTCTCTTGCACCGCACCCGCCGTGCGTTCAGGCGAGTACATCAGGGGCCGGCTCCTGCTGTCCCGATTGTCTCATTTGGCGCCGCGGAAGACGAGGAGATGTCGATCGCCGCATCGCAAGGTGGGCTGGAGTCATCTGAGGATGATGATTCGGCTGTGCTGCCGCCCTCGGGTGTGCCAGCATTGCCCGAGTTGGACCCAGAATTAACAGCCATGCTTTCCTGGGCAGCCGCGAGCCTCGGGTTGGAGTGTAACCCTCCGCTCCGACCTGAGCGCTCAAGGCTGGACGATTGGTTTTTGGAGGCGGCGCGTCAGGACACCCGTCCTGCCACCCCTCCAATTCCTTTCTTCCCGGAAGTGCATGAGGAGGTTGCACGGTCCTGGAAGAACCCGTTGTCTTCCCGTGATCGTTCGGTGACTTCCTCCGCCTTCTCTGCCCTCGAATGGGCGGCGGCCAAAGGGTACACTGGGGTCCCCCCAGTCGAACGCTCTGTGGCGATTAAACTGTGTCCTCAGAGTGCTTCGACCTGGAGCGGCGACCCAAAGCACCCCTCTAAGGCCTGTAGATTCACGTCATCTCTGGCGGCAAAATCCTACAGAGCTGCGGGGCAGGCCGCTGCTTCTTTGCATGCCATGGCAACTCTTCAGGCCTACCAGGCCAAGTTGCTGTGTGACATGCACGAGGGCGGAGCTGACCCAGGACTCAAAGATGAGTTGCGTGCCACCACCGACCTCGCTCTCCGGGCGACGAAGGTGGCTGCGCGCTCCCTGGGCCAGGTGATGTCCACAGCCGTGGTCCAGGAGAGACACCTATGGCTCAACCTGGCTGATATGCGTGACGGCGAGCAGACCCGGTTCCTCGACGCTCCCATATCCCAGGATGGGCTATTTGGCGGCGCGGTTGAGAGCTTCGCCCAACAGTTCTCAGCCGCCCAGAAGCAGACTGAGGCTATTAAGCATATACTGCCCCGGCGGCCAGCTGCTGCCTCCACCTAGCCGCCGGCGCAGTCTCAGCCTGCTCGCCGCCAAGTGCGCCCTCCCGCGGTTCCCTCTCCCTCAGCGCCACCCAAGCAGCAGCCTCCACCCAGGCCGCGCATAGGAAACCGCGGGAAGGCACCAAGTCTGCTCCAGCCCCGCAGCCAGCAAAAAAACGCCAGGCCAAGCGGCACTCCTGACGTGGACAGCTCAGGGATGGGCAGTTCTTTCCAGGAGATGGCAGCAGGGCCACTCTTTCCCCCTTTGGAGGGCCGGGGGAGAATCTTTTGTTCCGAATCTTGAATCTTGACACCCTAATGTGGTTAAAGAAAGAACTGACACCCCCATCCCTGAGCAGCCAGAGACCAGCAATGACAGTGTGCGACACCCCCGGGTCCCGCCACTCGCATCCCTCTCTGTCGTCAGCCTCCTCACAGAGCAGACCGCAGTGGAATGCGCGTCCTTCCCTGGTCTCCTCTGTCAGGACGCAGCCGTTAACCGTGCCTCCCATGTCTGGGGTCCGGATGACCCCGCTGGTGCAGTTCCTGGGAGCCTGGCTTCATCTTCCGGGACTGTCCCGCTGGGTCACGAGGACCATCAGGCTCGGCTATACGATTCAGTTTGCTCAGGCTCATCCCCGCTTCCGGGGAGTCCGCCACACCATGGTCGGGGCCAATGCCCCCGTCATACGTTCGGAGGTTGCCACCCTGCTGGCGAAGAGTGTGATCAAGCCTGTCCCTCCAGCCGAAATGAAGTCCAGCTTCTACAGCCCCTACTTCATTGTACCCAAGAAAACCAGTGGGTTACGGCCAATCCTGGACCTGCGCGTCCTGAACCGATCCCTTCACAGGCTTCCGTTCAGGATGTTGACAGCCAAACGCCTTTTCGAATGCGTTCGTCCAGCCGATTGGTTTGCAGTGATCGACCTGAAGGACGCCTACTTCCATGTCTCCATCCTTCCTCGACACAGACCGTTCCTACGGTTTGCTTTCGAGGGGTGGGCATATCAGTACGTGGTCCTCCCATTCGGGCTATCTCTGTCCCCTCGCGTCTTCACGAAGTTTGTCGACCACTCAGGGAGTACGGGGTTCGCATCCTGAACTACCTCGACGACTGGCTTATACTGGGCCACTCTCGAGCGCAGGTGTGCGAACACAGAGATTTAGTGCTCCATCACTTAGCCCGTCTGGGCCTTCGGGTCAACTGGGAGAAGAGCAAACTCTGCCCAGTGCAGAGGATTTCTTTTCTCAGTATAGACATCGACTCGGTCGCCATGTACGCGCAGCTTTCGAGCGACCGTGCGCAGTCACTGCTGACTTGCCTCAAGAATCAAGAGCAAGAGTGCGGTTCCACTGAAACTATTTCAGAGGCTCCTGGGGCATATGGCATCTGCAGCCGTGGAAACGCCTCTCGGATTGCTTCATATGAGACCGCTTTAGCACTGGCTTCGCGATTGAGTCCTGAGATGGGCATGGCAGTCAGGCACACTCCGGGTACAAGTGACTCGGGCCTGCCTGCAGACCCTCACCCCGTGGTCGAACCTCAGTTTTCTATGGGCCAGTGTGCCCATAGAACGAGTTTCCAGGCATAGTGTTGTATCGACAGATGCCTCTACCACGGGCTGGGGTGCCATGTGCCTCCTGCATGTCAATTGCCTCGAGTTGCTGGCAGTACGGTTCGCCCTGCACCCCTTCAGAGTGTTGCTGAAGGGTCAACATGTACTAGTCAGGACAGACAACACGGCCACTGTAGCGTACATCAACCACCAGGGCGGTCTACGCTCCCGCCCGTATGTCTCAACTCGCCCACCATCTCGTTCTATGGAGTCAGAAGCATCGGAGGTCCCTTCGTGCTGTCCATATTCCGGGAGAACTGAACCGTGCAGCCGTCAAGCTCTCATGGTCCCAGCCACTTCCGGGAGAATGGAGACTCCATCCCCAGTCGGTCCAGCTGATTTGGGAACAGTTTGGCAATGCACAGATAGATCTGTTTGCCTCCCACGACTCTTCCCACTGCCGCCTGTTCTATTCCCTGACCGAGGGCACGCTCTGCATGGATGCTCTGGCGCACAGCTGGCTGCGGGGCCTGCGCAAATATACGTTCCCCCCAGTGAGCCTTCTCGCACAGCTCCTGACCGCACTGGCCTCCATCAAGAGGGTAGGGGACCTGCAGGCATTTTCGGTTGACGAAGCGTGCCTGGAATTCGGCCGGCTAACTCTCACTTGATCCTGAGACCCCGGCCCGGATATGTGCCCAAGGTTCCCACCACTCCGTTCAGAGACCAGGTGGTGAACTTGAAAGCGCTGCCTTTGGAGGAGGAGACCCAGCCTTGGCATTGCTCTGTCCAGTACGCGCCCTCCGCGTTTACATAGACAGGACGCAGTGTTTCAGGACCTCAGACCAGCTCTTTGTCTGTTATGGTGGAGAGCGGAAGGGAAGAGCTCTCTCAAAGCAAAGGCTGTCTCACTGGATAGTGGACACCATTGTTTTGGCTTACCAGCAGCAGGGTTCGACTATGCCCCCTTGGGGTCAGGGCCCACTCCACTCAGAGTGTGGCCTCCTCTTGGGCTCTAGCGCATGGCGCCTTGCTAACAGACATCTGCAGAGCTGCAGGCTGGGCGACACCAAACACATTCGCCAGATTCTACAATCTCCGAGTGGAGCCTTTGTCCGACTATGTACTCGCCTCTACTAGATTAGATTCAGATTAGATTCAAGTTTATTGTCATTACACATGTACAAGTACAATGCAACGAAATGAGTTTGGAGCAAGCCTCCGAGCCGCAGCTATTTAAAGCGCCGCCACACTCTCTCCAGAAAAAAAGAAATGCAGATTGCAAAGCATACATGCAAAACATAACATAACATACATAATACAGTACACGTGGTCACGTGATGGAATTTTTTGTTGGGACTGAGTAAGGGAGATAGGAAGGAGGAAAGGGAGGGGCAGACGGTTGGACGGGGGCAGGGATAGGGGTGAGGTATGTATGATGTGAGTAAGAGTCTGAAGAGTCCTGTGTTGTGTGAGCTTGTGTTTTGTGAATGTGAATGTTAGCCATAGCTTAAGATGTTTTCGAGTTCAGTTCTGTGGCTTGTCCTTGAAGGGAGATATGGCAGTGCACAGTGAACGATAGCAAGATAGCAGGACCCAGCTGTCAATCTGACCTCCCAACCGAGAGAGATACAGGTTAGCCGATGAGGTGAGGGAAGGAGGGGGTCAATATTTTAATCCATTTATCTGATCTTCTGTAATTTCCCGGACCATAATCAATCAATCCGTTCTGATCCTCAGCGTCAGTGGCGAGCGTCCGGTTTGTGAATTGACTTCGACATTTCATCCAATTTCATGATCAGACCAGACATACTGTGTAGCAGTTCACAAGCCTGACCCCTGATGGAGCCCACTCTTCCCTGCGTCTCCACAGTCCGGGCTGAGATGTTACGATACAGTTCCTCAATCTGTGTCACTCTTTGATCTAATACCTTCAGTCGGTCACACACATCCCCGAAGCACTCTTTAATTTCCACAGACAGCGGCTGGGTGAATTTACTGGCAGCTTTCTTACCAATCTTTCCGATAGGTCAGGGCAATCCCAAGGCCGAAAAATAGGAACCCCGCTATCAAAATGCCATGAAATAGAGAATGCTGCAAATAGATCTTCTCTTTAAATCTCTGCTTCAACTGGCAGTGACATATATACACCGATCAGGCATAACATTATTAGCATTATTAGTTGATGTGTTAGAAGCAGGAAAAATTAGCAAGTGTAAGGATTTGAGCAAGTTTGACAAGGGCCAAATTGTGATGGCTTGGTCAGAGCATCTCTAAAACTGCAACTCTTGTGGGGTGTTCCCGGTCTGCAGTGGTCAGTATCTATCAAAAAAGGTCCAAGGAAGGAACAGTGGCGAACCGGCGACAGGGTCATGGGCGGCCAAGGCTCATTGATGCACGTGGGGAGTGAAGACTGGCCCTTGTGGTCCGATCAAACAGACGAGCTACTTTAGCTCAGATTTCTCAAGAAGTTAATGCTGGTTCTGATAGAAACGAGTCAGAATACAAGAAAGTGGAAAGCGCCAACAGTGGGCATGTAAGCATCAGAGCTGGACCACGGAGCAACGGAAGAAGGTGGCCTGGTCTGATGAATCTTGTTTTCTTTTAAATCATGTGGCTGGCCTGGTGCTTACCTGGGGAACACATGGCACCAGGATGCATTATGGGAAGAAGGCAAGCTGGTGGAGGCAGTGTGATGCTTTGGGCAATGTTCTGCTGGGAAACCTTGGGTCCTGCCATCCATGTTGATGTTACTTTCACATGTACCTACCTTTTTTTTTTTACACAGAGATTGGTAGTTCTATTTGTAAAATGTATTGACTTTTTCAATCCTTGTTGCATCATATGCCAATAGTAACAGTTCAGAAATGGAAAAAAAAACACCTTTCTCCAACCTCCCCCAGTTTGCATTTCCTTTTGGATATTGATTCTTAAACTACAACTACTTGAATTTTCATTTGTCTAATTATTACAAGTTTAGTTGAGCATTTTGAATGTACTTTTACTTGTCAGCAATCTTGTAAGAAGGACTCTACTTTCACCATGAGAATCTAATGATGACTGTGAACAATCTATTTGTCGCTGGTACTGAAACAACTGGACCAACTCTGCGCTGGGGTTTGATGCTCATGGCAAAATACCCTCATATACAGGGTAATAACACAGTAATGCCAAGAGTTTTTCCTCAATGCTGAATCCAATGGCATCCTTAGGAACAAACATGTTGCATTTGTGTGCAGATCGGGTTCATGAGGAGATTGACCGAGTGATTGGTGGATGTCAGCCAGTGGTGGAAGATAGAAAGAAATTACCGTACACAGACGCTGTGATTCACGAAACTCAGAGACTGGGCAACATAGTGCCAATGAATCTCCCTCATAAGACCAGCTGCAACGTTCACTTCAATGGATACTTCATCAAGAAGGTCAGTCAGAAGAATAAATATGTAGGCCTAGAAACGATACTATGTGCATCTTGAACATCGTCTTTTCTCCATTTTCTAGGGTACCACTGTCATTCCTCTGTTGACATCTGTTTTGAAGGATCCAAGCGAATGGGAGAAACCAAACAGCTTTTACCCGGAACACTTCCTAGATGAGAAGGTTCAGTTTGTCACGAGAGAGGCTTTCATGCCCTTTTCTGCAGGTACGGTGAAATCTAAACTCACAGTGTTTTGAAGAAATAAACATTTGATTTTGAATTAAAAACAGTTCTCTCTCTCTCTCTCTCTCTCTCTCTCTCTCTCTCTCTCTCTCTCTCTCTCTCTCTCTCTCAGGCCGAAGGGTTTGTCTTGGAGAGAGTTTGGCCAGGATGGAGCTCTTCCTGTTCTTTACTTCCCTCCTTCAGAGCTACCGCTTCACAACTCCACCTGGAGTGTCTGGAGATGATCTGGATCTCAAAGGAATAGTCGGAGTCACGTTGAATCCGTCCCCACACAAACTGTGTGCGATAAGACGCTCCTGATACTGGACAATCAAAACAGAAATAACATATTTTATTTAAGAACTGGCATTATAAACTTGTTCTGATTTAATTCACAAAATGTACACTTTAAAACCTAAGAGTTATATGTACTAAATAAAAATGAGTTAATTTCACTCAAATATTACTGAAAGTTATGTGGACACAATGACTGAAACAGAACTCAAACTGAATGAGTAAAAGAAAATGTCTAGTTCCCAGCATGGTATTTTGATAATAATTTGCCTTTATGACGTATATTTTGTGACAGATCTTGCTTACCAAACATTCAAAACAATGCTGTGTGCTGGGTTAAACGCGATCATTTTATGCGTGTACATATGGTTTTATTTTTACCAGCTGAGAACTCACAAAGAGCTCATAAAATGTTCAAAACATTCAAAACAGCACCAGGATTTCCTCCGTTGTATGCAGAAACGAAGATCTGCATTGATGAGGCACTTTACCTCCTCGTTGCTCCACGTTTGCCCTCTACTCATTTTGGATACACCGATTTTTCCTCGTCGTCAAATCAGCTGACTTCTTGTGACAGCACGTCCTGTTTTCAAATAGTTTATTTTCTATGTTTTTTCTATGTTTATTGGTGTGTTTTGCACAGTACTCTGGGGGGAATGGAGAGAGCATTTTCTTGTGGTGCACCCCTGATCACAGCCCATAGAACCGCTCGCAGGAAAGTTATGAAATTTGGCCCTCATACAGATAAAAGTCTGAACTGTCACCATAGCAAATTTTGAGTCTCTAAGTTAATTCCTCTAGCACCAGCAACTGTCCAAAATTTCACTCATGTATACGCTAATAACTTTTGAACCTTAAGGGCTAGAAACAAAAATATTTTTTCTTCTGATTCTTTGGCTCATAACAATAAAAGTTTTCATGAAAATCGAACCAAATGATCAACTTTAATTTTCCATAAAAATTATGGAATTCAAGTTGATTTGTCAAACCGTTCTCGAATAACGTGTGAACGAATTTGACGAAGAGCATACCAAAATGGACATGAGGCTATAGCTCCACAATGCTTTAGCATATTCTGACCAAACTTGGTATGTGTTATGACAACCATGACCTGAGGGTACCTGAAGAGTCTCAACAAAGTGCACCTAGTGGTCAGAAGATATAAAAATACATATTTTTGCTTATAACTTTTGAACAGTTTGGCCAACAGTTTCGGGGCAGCATCACCTTGTGTGATAATGATATAATGATATGATGTTATAATGCTATTTATAAAAATAACTTTTCATTAAATTAACCTATTGTAATGAAACTGGTCTTAACAGATACCCTGGGTAATGCCAGGAACATAGATGCCAATTTTTCCATAGTCGGGCAAACTTCCTGTCCACCATTTAAATTTTCTTTAAAAACCTATTTTTTCAAACTCCTAGACTGTTGGTCTGATTTTCATAAAAATTTAACTGTATCATCTTCAGACCATGCCAGCAAAATGTTATGGACTGTAAATGTGTTGTATAACGCATTAACACATTTGATGGCATTACACCAAAATTACTCTGAGGCTGTATCTCTGCCATGCTTTAGCATATTGACACCAAACTTTGCATGTGTCATTATCACCTCACTCTGACCAGACCACATCAATTTTGTCACAGCGTGTCAAAAGTGATTAACCATTAAATAATTTTGCTAGTGATTGTATTTTTGCTTTTTCAGGCATTTTGCCAAAAATCATCTTAATGTGTCTTTAATTGCTCATTGTTGGAGTTGAACTGATGCTCTCAGCCATATTGGCATGACTTATCATGCCTTCTTTGTGCTTGGCCCCTAAATTGCTGCTTGCTGCTATATTTGTGCTTTATTACTGTTACTATTATTGTTTTTTTTTTAGCAAGTTTTAAATACCTTACTGTATGACTTTCTTCTTCATACCAGAACAGAAAATGTCTCAGTGTTTTTTGTCCATTCAGGGAAACTCAATGGGCTCCAGAGATGTTTGGTTCCCAATGTTTTTCAAATGATCTTCCTTTGTTTTAGCAGAAGAAATCCATACTGGGTGACAATATCAGGGTGAGTAAATGGTGACAAAATGCTCATTAAAATAACTTTTTCTTAGTGTGAAGAACATTTAAAAAAATCTAAATACAATATAGGTTCTTCTCAAAAAATTAGCATATTGTGATAAAGTTCATTATTTTCCATAATGTAATGATAAAAATTAAACTTTCATATATTTTAGATTAATTGCACACCAACTGAAATATTTCAGGTATTTTATTGTTTTAATACTGATGATTTTGGCATACAGCTCATGAAAACCCAAAATTCCTATCTCAAAAAAATAGCATATTTCATCCGACCAATAAAAGAAAAGTGTTTTTAATACAAAAAAAAAAAAAACCTTCAAATAATTATGTTCAGTTATGCACTCAATACTTGGTCGGGAATCGTTTTGCAGAAATGACTGCTTCAATGCGGCGTGGCATGGAGGCAATCAGCCTGTGGCACTGCTGAGGTGTTATGGAGGCCCAGGATGCTTCGATAGCGGCCTTAAGCTCATCCAGAGTGTTGGCTCTTGCGTCTCTCAACTTTCTCTTCACAATATACCACAGATTCTCTATGGGGTTCAGGTCAGGAGAGTTGGCAGGCCAATTGAGCACAGTAATACCATGGTCATTAAGCCATTTACCAGTGGTTTTGGCACTGTGAGCAGGTGCCAGGTCGTGCTGAAAAATGAAATCTTCATCTCCATAAAGCTTTTAAGCAGACGGAAGCATGAAGTGCTCCAAAATCTCCTGATAGCTAGCTGCATTGACCCTGCCCTTGATAAAACACAGTGGACCAACACCAGCAGCTGACATGGCACCCCAGACCATCACTGACTGTGGGTACTTGACATTGGACTTCAGGCATTTTGGCATTTCCTTCTCCCTAGTCTTCCTCCAGACTCTGACACCTTGATTTCCGAATGACATGCAAAATTTGCTTTCATCCGAAAAAAGTACTTTGGACCACTGAGCAACAGTCCACTGCTGCTTCTCTATAGCCCAGGTCAGGCGCTTCTGCCGCTGTTTCTGGTTCAAAAGTGGCTTGACCTGGGGAATGCGGCACCTGTAGCCCATTTCCTTCACACGCCTGTGCACGGTGGCTCTGGATGCTTCTACTCCAGACTCAGTCCACTGCTTCCGCAGGTCCCCCAAGGTCTGGAATCGGTCCATCTCCACAATCTTCCTCAGGGTCCGGTCACCTCTTCTCGTTGTGCAGCGTTTTTTGCCACACTTTTTCCTTCCCACAGACTTCCCACTGAGGTGCCTTGATACAGCACTCTGGGAACAGCCTATTCGTTCAGAAATTTCTTTCTGTGTCTTACCCTCTTGCTTGAGGGTGTCAATGATGGCCTTCTGGACAGCAGTCAGGTCGGCAGTCTTACCCATGATTGCGGTTTTGCATAATGAACCAGGCTGGGAGTTTTTAAAAGCCTCAGGAATCCCAGGTGTAATTAGTTGATTCAGATGATTAGGTTAATAGCTCGTTTAGAGAACCTTTTCATGATATGCAAATTTTTTGAGATAGATCAAAATCATCAGAATTAAAACAATAAAAGACCTGAAATATTTCAGTTGGTGTGCAATTAATATAAAATATATGAAAGTTTAATTTTTATCATTACATTATGGAAAATAATGAACTTTATCACAATATGCTAATTTTTTGAGAAGGACCTGTATTTGTTTTCTTTCTTTCTCTTTTGCAATAGAAAGGTTCTATGGATGTAAGTAAGTAAGTAAAGTTTATTTATAAAGCGCTTTTCACAGATAAAATCACAAAGTGCTTTACAAAGTGCAACCAAAATAATAAAACAATATACAATCAGAAAATTATAAAAATGTAAAAGGCCCAAAATAAAACCCAGTCAAATTATTTAAATAACAGTGTCTTGAGTTGATAATAAATTGAAGTTGATAATAGATTGTTGATAGTAAAAGAATCGATAAAGTCGGCTACACGGAGGAACAGGGGCAGGACGTTTCACTGTCTGGGGGCTACAGCCTGAAAGGACAGGTCTCCCCGGGTTTTATAACGAGCCTTTGGGACCATTAAAAGACTGTGGCCTGAGGATCGAAGGGCACAGCCTGGGGAGTAAGAGCACAACAAATCAGCAATGTATTGTGGGGCCTGACCATTAAAAGCTCTAAAAGTTAAAACTAATATTTTAAAATCAATATGAAATTTGATGGGTAGCCAGTGTATGGAGGATAAAATGGGTGTGATTGGTGTCCTGTTAAAAGCCTTGCCGCAGCATAATAATCTTTCCCTTTCAGTCGGTCACGTTCGACGTACGTATCTGTTCTCAGAGAGGTCCAGACTATGAAACCTCAAACGGGGTTGAGTCCCTTTGCTTATTCCCTGATCTAGTTTCTTTTCTGGTGCTCCAGAAAAGGATTATTTTGGTTAATAAGCCTTGGTGACCTGAGGATTACAGTGGGGCATCCCCGCCGGGTACATCTCTTCGGGACCCCACTCCTCTATCGCATCATGAGCATGTTGAGACTTTGTTCGTGGGTGGATCATGTTCTCTCATGGGAACATGGCCACGTCGGCGTGTTGTTCGTCCTGCCCCTTTCATAGGGGCTTGAGCGTTCAGCGTGCCGTGTGCCGTCGAGTCTGGCGGCCACGCCCACTGTCTCTCATGCCTGCTGGTAGCCCAGATGGGATTGCTGGTCCTTTTTTGAAAAAAAGGGGGGACCTAGCATTTCATTTGTGGCTCTGGCAGAGGACAGATGTCAATTGCTGCATCGGAGAGAGGGCTGTTATGCGCTGGAGATGATGACGCTGAGTTTCCCACTATAATAGTGTGTGCTCATGCTGAATCAGATTCAGTGTTGACAGCCATGCCTTCCAGGGTGGCTGCATGGATGTGCATTGGAAGAATTTAGCAGTGTGGAGCTATTGGTGTCAAAATATGGAACGCCAAAAGGGTCATAATCTGTATAACTTTTTTCACTCTCTCACTACCCTCTCTCCTGCATGCACGAGGGTAGTCTCGACTCAAGGGTTATGCAGGAACTGTGTGCAGTGATGGACCTCGCTCTCCAGGTGTCGGAAGTCACTGCACGCTCCCTGGGTCAGGCGATGTCCACATTAGTGGTCCAGGAAGCTGGGGCTAAACCTGGCAGATATGCGTGAGCCTGACAAAGTTCGGTTCCTCAACGCCCCTGTCTGTCAGGCTGGCCTCTTCGGCGACGCTGTCGAGAACTCGCCCAGCAGTTCTCGGTGGCCCAGAAGCGGATGGAGGTGGTTAAAAAAAAAAAAAAAAAAACCTCCACCCAGTCGTCGGCTGCAGCACCTCCATCTGCTTGTCGCCGAGGGTGCCCCCCCTGCGTCCGCCTCCGCCCCTGCTAAGCCAAGCAGCAGCCTCCACCCGGGCAGCTGGTGGCCAGGCGCAGGGGATGTGCCCAACCCGTCCAGGGTCCCGCGAGTCCGCTAGCAAGCACAAGGGCAAGCAGCCCTGGAACGGGCAGCCCAGCAAGATAGCAAACTGCTCGGGGAGACGGTGTCCGCACCCCTCCCTCCCCCGGGGGAGGACCGGGGGGAGTATTTTTTCATTTCGGTCCTGACGCTGGCTCTCCGGAGTCCAGCGGTACCCACATTCTCAGAGCAGTTTCCTCCCTCCCTGGGCGGACAGTGACTCCTTACTGTCGCCAAGCCTTCAACCCGTGGTCAGACCCCTCGTTTCTTCGGGCCGGAGTGTCCTTAGAACAGGTGTCGAGGCATGCTGTGGTTTTCACGGATGCCTCATCCACAGGTTGGGGGGGCCATGTACAACGGGCACTCAGTTTCGGGTCTGTGGACGGGACCTCAACTGCGTTGGCATATCAATTGCCTAGAGCTTCTGGCGGTACGTCTTGCCCTGGCCCGGTTCAAGAAACCGCTCCAGGGCAAGCATGTACTGGTCCGTTCGGACAGCACTGCGGCCGTTGCGTACATCAACCGTCAGGGTGGTCTATGCCCCCGTTGCATGCTCTGGCTCGCCCGCCATCTCCTCCTGTGGAGTCAGAAGTTGTGAGGTCACTTCGTGCCATACACATCCCAGGTGCGCTGAACCAGACAGCCGACGAGCTCTCTCGTCAGTCGACACCTCCGGGAGAATGGCGACTCCACCCCCGGAGCGTCCAGCTGATATGGGACCACTTCGGGGTTGCACAGGTAGACCTGTTCGCTTCCCCGGAGTCGACCCATTGCCAGTGGTACTACTCCCTGACCGGAGGTACCTTAGGCATAGATGCACTGACGCACAGCTGGCCCCGGGACCTACGCAAGTATGCGTTTCCCCCAGTGAGCCTTCTTGCACAGACTCTGTGCAAGGTCAGGGAGGACGAGGAGCAGGTCTTGTTAGTTGCGCCCTACTGCCCCAACCGGACCTGGTTCCCCGAACTCACACTCCTCGCGACAGCCCCTCCCTGGCCGATCCCCCTGAGGAAGTACCTTCTTTCTCAGGGACGGGGCACTCTATGGCACCCGCGTCCAGACCTCTGGAAACTCCATGGAAACTCCTCTACGAGGCACCTCTATGCTCTGAAGTGGAACCTGTTCGTCGTCTGGTGCTCTTCCCGCAGGGGAGACCCCCGGATGTGTTTGATTAACGTCGTGCTTTCCTTCCTGCAGGATGGGTTGGAGCGACGGCTGTCTCCCTCCACCCTCAAAGTGTACGTCACTGCAATAGCGGCGTATCACGATGCAGTAGACGGTAAATCCTTAGGTAAGCACGACTTAATCGTCAGGTTCCTCAGAGGTGCGAGGAGACTGAATCCTCCTCGTTCTACCTCGATACCCTCTTGGGACTTAGCCCTGGTGCTTAGAGCACTCCAGGGTCCTCCATTTGAGCCTTTGCAGTCAGTTGAGCTAAAAATCAAGAGGGTAGGGGACCTGCATGCACTTTCGGTCGACGAATCGTGCCTAGAATTCGGGCCAGCCAACTCTCACGTTGTCCTGAGACCCCGGCCTGGATATGTGCCCAAGGTTCCTACCACTCCCTTCCGGGACTAGATAGTGAACCTGCAAGCGCTGCCTTCGGAGGAGGCAGACCCAGCCCTGGCTTTATGTCCCGTCCGCGCTCTTCGCGCTTACGTTGACCGGACTCAAAGCTTCAGATCCTCACAGCAGCTCTTCGTCTGTTACGGAGGTCAGCAGAAGGGAAAGGCTGTCTCCAAGCAGAGGTTGGCCCACTGGATAGTGGATGCCATCGTCTTGGCTTACCAGTCCCAAGACGTACCTTGCCTGTTCGGGGTGCGAGCACACTCAACAAGGAGTGTTGCTTCATCCTGGGCGCTGGCTCAAGGTGCCTCGCTGACAGACATTTGTAGAGCTGCGGGCTGGGCGACACCTAACACGTTCGCTAGATTTTATAGCCTCTGTGTGGAGCCGGTATCTTCCCGCATCCTCGCCCCCCGGGGCCAATTAGCGCTAAGTACCCGTTCTAGTGTCGGCTTGCAACGCCATTCCCGCCCTCTGGCCCAGATACATGCGTCCATTGTCTCCAGTTGTGTTCCCCGGAAACGGCTAACCCTGTTGAGTTCCTCCGTCACCCCTGCGGTGCCAGATGTTGCGGCCGTCTGGCGCCAGACCTGCAACCGTATGCTTGTGGAATGTGTTTGTAGGTTGGGTTCAATATGTTGCGGTCCCCTAACGGCTACCCCATATGTGTATTCTTCCACGGTACCGCTGCCTACTCGGCTAGCCCCGTGTCTTTCCCTTGACAGAGCCCGCTCTGTCATCTCTGGGCGTGTTCTTCCCCCCCTGGGACCAGGTTGGGTCCACCCCAGAGACTTCCATAGTTGCACTACCCTGCTAGTTTAGTCCTGATGCGTATTTCCACCTCTCCTTCCATGAAGGATGTGGCTCCGCAGCGTACCATCTCCCGAGACGGGCACGCTTTCCCAGCGTTATCCAATAGTCACGCTGAGTGGGTCTTGCAGGAACAGCAAGTGACTGTCCTTCCCTGCCGGGAGCCCTGACTCCCACTCCAACATAGGAGTGGTCCAGCGAGCTCAGGCAGGGCGCTGGAAGGGCCAGCATCCCTGGTGTGTTGGTAGGGATCCCAATTCGTCGGTCAGTTCGGACGTACGTCGAACGTGACCGACTGAAAGGGAACGTCTCGGTTACGTATGTAACCCTCGTTCCCTGAAGGAGGGAACGGAGATGTATGTTCCGTCGCCAGGTGCTGTACTTCAGCTGAAGGCCGAGCCACTTATCTCGGCTCCTCAGTTGAAAACGGTATGCGGTTCTTCCACTTCCGTATTTATACCCGCAATGCGGGGCGGTGCGTGGAATGCGTGAACCGCATGCCAATTTTCATTGGCTCGTTTCTAATACACTCGAAGTAGATTGGTCTCTGAGAACAGATCCCAATTCGTCGGTCAGTTCCGATGTACGTCTCCATTCCCTCCTTCAGGGAACGAGGGTTACATACGTAACCGAGACGAATCGTGAGGAAATAAAAGCATTAGTGGTGCAACGGATCAAAAAACTCTCGGTTCGGATCGTTTCTCGGATCAGAGTCACGGATCGGATCGTTTTTCGGATCAGCAAAAAAAAAAAAAGACAATACAAATAAACATAAGTTTTGTCTTTTTGTTTATTAACACTTATTAATATAAAATATATAAAATCAACTTAAAGTGCACAAGTCAAGGCATATCTTTTTAACATAATTAATGAAAAACAACTTAAAGTGCAACATAAAAAGGCATTTCTCCTTCCTTAAACATGAACCAATGACCACCATTAATAAAAAACAACAAGTGCAACATAAGAAGGCACATCATCTTCCTTGAAACATGGATAGTGAAATAAAGCCTATGTCCACATCATCAAAGAAGAATAAAAGAAAGAAAGCAAAGCATTCCTGAGCTTATAATTTCAAATTCTTTTTCAAAAAGGCAGTCACTATGTCACCTGCTGTTGAGAACACTCTCTCGGAAGGAACTGAAGAGCCTGGCACAGCGAGATAGCACCTTGCCATCTTGACAATATGAGGGTATTTACACTTATTGCTTTTCCACCATGTCAGTGGATCACCATCCACTGTAATGCTGCTTGCTGCCAGGTAGGATGCCACCTCCTCTTTGATGATGTCAGCAGGAGTCATGCTGTCCATGTCTTTGCTGGCAAAGGTCTCTCCAAAAAGCTCTGCCATCGCCGACTTCTTTTGTGGAGGAGATGTGTCCAAGTTTGCTCCTGTTGGCTCTGCAGCTTGACCCTGCAGGAAAAAATTAGTTGATTTAATTAAACAAACATATTATTTATTTTCATGTTTCATAGACATGAAAAATGTGGCAATGACATTTAATAAAAGCCATTATTACTGAAAATAAAAAAATGATTTAGATTTAAAATATTTTAAAATTATTTTAAAATAATATAATTTTTCTTTACCTCATCACAGTCTTCAGTGCCCAAACTGCTCACAATCTCAGTGGTGAGGTCACTGTATGTCCTCTGGCGTAGGGCAGGGTCCATGTGAGACAGGGACTTGAACCTCGGATCCAGGGCAGTAGATCTGTGAAGGTAGTCCTGTAGAGTAGGGGGTGAAGTGTATCTGGGCTGCAGGTCCTCTCTAATGGCAGTCTTGACATCTCGAGTGATGGTGCTGTCTTCCACACTTGGAGCCATGGATTGTAGAATCCTTGTTTTCAGTGGCAGGATCATTGACACAGATGGTGAAGTTTCAGTGCTCAGCAGAGATGTAACAGTTTTGAGGGGTTTAAGCACCTGGAGGACCTCTTCTGCTACTCTCACATCATCATCAGACAGGGTGAGGATGTCTTTGACATTTTTCTTCAGGGTCTTGTCGGTCAATGCAGAGTATATAGCTGCCTGCTGCTCCAGATAACGCTCCAACATATCATAAGTGGAGTTCCACCTTGTTGGGACATCATGAATGAGCTTATGAGTTGGCAGCTTTAGCATTTATTGCTTTGTCTTAAGCACATGAGCAGCTGTTGTGCTTCGGTGGAAGTAGGAAACCACCTTCCTGATCCTCCCAAGGAGGCGGTCCATCCTATTGACTGAGATTCCCTTCTGTGATGCCAAATTCACTACATGTGCAAAGCACCCTATCTGTGGGCCCAGTCCTGCCTCATTCACTGCATTTATTTGATTTTTGGCATTATCAGTTGTGACTGGGATATTACTAGTATTGATTTGCCTCTTTATCTTCCATTCCTCCACTGCTTGTGTCAGTACCTGCGCAAGATGAGTGCTTGTGTGACTCTCGTAGAGGGGGCGTGTCTGCAGCACCGGACTTCTCATCTCCCAGTCAGCTGTGATGAAGTGAGCGGTTATCGTCACATAGCTCTCCGTTCCCCTGGACGTCCACCCGTCTGTCGTGAGCGCAACAGAGGATGCTCGAGATAGATCATCCACAACTTTTTTCTTCTCCTGCTCATAAAGATCTGGCACAATCTTTTCGCTGAAGTGGGTGCGCGACGGGATGTCGTAACGTGGCTCAAGCACTTTCAGCATGTGTTTAAACCCCTCGTTTTGCACAACTGAATATGGCCTCATGTCTGCACCTATAAACACACGATAGCGTTTGTGATGGCTTTAGCCCGGTCTGATTGTGCAGCAAGGGGCTGCTTAAATGCCGCGGTGATAAGCGGTTGTTGAGCAGCTTTTGTTTTCACTCCTGTCAGTGAAACACCGGGGTGATGTCGCTTCAAATGCGCGGCCATGCTTGATGTGTTTCCACTGTCATATGGCTTTCTTGTGCCACAGTGCCTACACACCGTCACGGTTTTATCCACTAACCTCTTTCCTTCATCACTATATTTGACAGGGAAGCCAAAATGCTCCCACACAGGGGATTTAAATGACGCGGGGCATTCGAGCTCCTCCGTTCCTCCGCTCGCCATGATCACACTGTGTGTGGACTGAACATGCGCACAACATTTTTTTTCCAGAAATCAATCCGCGGATCACGTGTGTCCCGAACCGAACATATTGATCCGAACGGATCACGGATCAATGGCGATCCGTTGCACCACTAAAAAGCATGGATAACCATCTCAATATCAGAGTCTGACAAAATTGCCCTCGATTTTGCAATATTTCTTAGATGATAAAAACTATTTCTGACCAAAAGTCTAGAATGGCAGTCCAAAGACATTGACTGGTCAAATCAGATGCCAAGATTTCTGAGGCTTGACTGGACAGCTACACTGTAAAACCCAACAAGTTAAGCAAACTCATTTAACTTGAGGAAACTGGTTACCTCAATTCAATTGAGTTTAACAAACTTAATTGAAGTAAAAAAAAGAAAAACAGTAGTTATGAGTACTCTGAACTTATTTTAATTGAGTCCACTAAACCAAGAATATTTTTAATATCCAATTAAACTTTACACTGCATTCAAATACTTTGTACAGCTAAAACTTCACTATAATGAGTAAAACAACAGAAATTACAAACTTTAAAGGAACTCAGAGAGCTTGCTAGTTACTGCTAGCTCACAATAGCACACACAAAGTCAAACCCAATGAGTTAAGCAAACTCATTACATTTGAGGAAACTTATTACCTCAAATAATTTGAGTTTAAAAACCAACAGTTATGAGTACTCTAAGCTCGTTTAAATGATTCTTAATATATGTTGCAGTTGAGTAATTAAGTGATTAATTAAGTGATGATTGAACATTAATTATGAACACCTGATGATAATGAGCAGAATCACAGAAGGAAAGAGAAACACAAGAACTACAACTGACTTAAGCCACAGCTTTAGAGGAAATAACAGAAGATAAAAGAAGACATTAAATCTCTGAAGATCTCAGCAGAGGAGGATTAAACAACTCCACAAACAGCACTACCAGCTTCACACATTACTAACCAGACTGACTTTATTTCTGTTTTAATGAAAAATAATTGTTTAATTTAAGTCACCATGATGGTGATGAGTGTTTGCTTTAGTTGGGCTCTTGACCCTTAAATCTTTGACATTAGTTTTTTTTCTGTGGCTGCTTTAACTGTTTGTTTAAAAAGCTCATTCGTTATGGTAAGGAATGCCAAGAGAAAATGTGGGTAACGCTTTAGATTACGGCCCGGAAAGTACTGCGTAAGTAAAGATAATTTACAACATAACTTTCGGTAATTATAGTGTAACTATAAAGTAAGTACGTGTAGGTATAAGGGAACAATATGTAATACTGGGGGAATAAATGGGTAACTATCAGGAAAATTAACACATTATTTTTACTGTAAGTATTTTTTAATTAAGGGGTAATTATCTGTGTAGTTACAGGGTAAGTATGAATCGACGGGCTGTAAATTAAAGTGGTTCTTGTTCCCCTCTTGTTTTGTGTAGTTACAGGGTAAGTATGAATCTGCGGGCTGTAAATTAAAGTGGTGTTTGTTCCCGTGTTTGTTCCCTTTTTGTTTTGTGTAGTTACAGGGTAAGTACAATAAACAACACATACAAAATCTGATATCACTCGGAAATATTTATTTGACAAACAACTAAATTCAAAACAGATTTGACACGTATTCATTTTTTTAAATAAACTTTTCATTTCAAATAATAACATCCGGACAGAAAGAGGCACGTTTTGTCCCTTTTTTGTTTCTCTTGCTTGTCTTCCTCTTCATATTCCTCTTCTTCTTCATCGTTATTTCCATTGATGGATCTTAAGAGGAATCCCAGGTCTTTTGACATTTTGTATTATTATTTATTAAAATAAAAAGTACACTAAGAAATGCTCTCATAATTTACTAATCTTTTCGCATCCGATCAGCTGTTACCAGCATGAGTAAAGAAGCTTCATGGCGTTCTCACGCAAGTTTCATCTGAAACACACACAAGAACTGGTGTCTATGTCTTCTAGTCTTGTTTGTTTCTCATTGCTATCTTATCTCATTGAACCATCAATGCCAATAAAGAACCTTTATTTTTAAGAGTGCAGTAATGCATTCAATATCTTTATGAACGATATCAGGAGGTGTAAGACCTGTGTCAGCATTGTTCTGGAAAAAAAAGGAGGCTAGAGTTCATTTCATGAACTTTTATGAGTATATGGGTTGAAGATGAATTTCCACAATTTAATGCCATTATTCACCTTTTATGTTCTCAGACATGTTAGCACAAGTGCGCAATAATCAAAACATGACTTGTTGTAGCCTCTGTGTTCCTGTCAACCCATGACACAGTTAACAATAAAAGCTAATCATCCTCAGACAAGTGAAGGTTCAGCCATGGGAATGGAGGACGATTAAGGTATTTAGACTTTCAAGTCACTTGTAATGTGTAAACACAATTGCATTTCACTTTTTGTAAAATTTTGCTCAATGTCTTTTGAATCGGTTGATGTTATGGTGATTATTAATGGATGCATGAAGTCAGTTCTTCTGAAGTTCACACAGCAGAGGAAGTTCAGTACATTAACTATCAATATGATACACTATTGTTTTGATATATTGCAGTATAGATATGTCTCCCAGGTATTATAAAGTGTGTTGCACAATGTTAAATAATCTTTGGTCTGATCTGATCTATTGCAGTTGTCCATCAATATATCAGTCGAGTCAAGTCAAATTTTATTTCTATAGCACATTTAAAAGAAACAGAGTTGCGTCAAAGTGCTGTACAGTAAGACAATGTACATATAAAAAGAAAGCATAAAAAGGAACAAGGCAGATACAAAATATAAACATGTTAGACCCGAAACAATCCAAATAATAAATAAATAAATATAAAAATCTACCAATATCGATCTAATCAAAAGCCAGATAGAACAGATGAGATTTAAGAGCCGATTTAAAGCTGGCTAATGAAGGAGCAGACCTCACATTGAAGGGCAGACTATTCCAGAGTTTAGGTGCTGCAGTAGAGAAGGCCCAGCCACCCTTAGTTTTACAGTGAAAACGTGGGACAGTTAAACGAAGCTGAACTAACCCTTTAAGGGAAGCAACAGAGTCTAAAGAAATGGAGCAGGATTTAGTATAAATAGAATAAATAGTGAATCAGGCCAAATAAATAGTGAAACTGAGCTGCCTTGCTGAGAATGAACCATTAGTTTCCATAGTTCCTCTTCTGTTTTACTTTGATAACTCTCTCCATGTATTTAAGCCATCAGTTTCCTTTATTTCATTGTCTGTTATTGTTTATGTTAAGCGTGGTTAGTTCCTGAGCTTCTTCCCTGTGATTCTCCTTCGTGTTCCTGGTGGAATTTACAATGAAGACTCTTTTTGTTATCCTTTGTGATTGTGCACTTACTACAGCTTACACATCTCCTGATATGCGCTCAATTGCGGTGGATACTTTTTTTTATCCAATAAAATGCATCAATTACAATGGAAACACATTTACAGGCTAATGCTGCCTTCACATGCTTTCAGAAATTTCGTAATTCCCACTTCTGAAATTGTGATTACAAGTTTGTTGCATTGAAGTGAGTGACTTCAAAGGGTGTTCATGTGGAATTTTAAACTAGGAAACTCGTATTTACGATAATTCCGATAGCATGTGAAGGCAGCATAAATCCCTCGATGCACAACAAAAAACTCATGTGACTTTGCCGCAAAAGATGTGATTGGAAAACTACTAACCAGTGGACCAAACTCATCGCACAGCATCTCAAATGTTGTTTTGGTCATTCTGAAATGCCTGAACCAAAGTCTGTCATCAAAATCATTTGATATAATGACCTTCCAGAGCTGTCTCACATAGACTGTGTTCCCAAACACCAGGCATCTGCCTCTGAATTCAAGATAACATGACATCGTTGATTTTGTTTTGTCTGCACACTCTAATTCATGATGTATGAAAAGAGAGCCACAACGGCTTCCCAAGAAATGACAAGAAGCTCGTCCAGAATCGTCTCAAAGTTGTGCATCTTCGGGAAGCATCTTCTTGCACGTGCAAAGTTACAAAAAATGCTGTGCACACAGACTCCGCAATGATGGAATTTTTTTACGTGTGCACCTTTGCATTTGTACGGATGCAGTGAGTATAAACCAAGATTTATACTTTGCTCGTAGCATCTCAAGTCTTTAATTGCACGCGCAAATACAATGGCGCACACTCTATATCTGTAACGGATACAGATGAGAGTGCCTGTGGTTATCACCAGAGGGCACTCCATCCCAGACTGTCACTTCCCCAAGGATTACATTTCCCACATCACTCATTACCCAGAGTTCCTTCCTGATTACATCCACCTGCACCTCATTACCTTGTTAGCTCAGACTATATAAGCCTGGTCACGTCTATCATTCATTGCAAAGTTTTGTCTTGTCTCACACTGCATTTCTGAGCGTTATTCCTGGTTTCAAGTCTCTCTGTTTTGTTGGAATTCTTGCCTGTGTCCCGGATTACCCTTTTGCCTCTGTCCCTTGTTCTGTTTGCCTGATTGGACTGCCTACCTGTGTATGACCTTTTGCCTTTTCTCTGACTACGATTGTGGATTACCCTTTAAATAAAGTGCATTTGGATCCTCTACCTGTGTCGCTCAGAGTAGTTTCGTGACAATATCACTTCATTATAAATTAGGCGCTAAATAATTACGAGCATGCAATGTCGTAGTTAAAGGTAGGGTAGGCCATTTCAGTGCAGCTAGGAATAGCAAGGTAGATTTGCCCCCGGTTTCACAGACAACGCTTAAGCTAGTCCTAGACTAAAATGCATGTTTGTGCTGTTTTAACTGAAAGAATCTTGCACTGACAAATCTTAAAATATGTCAGTGGCATTGTTTTGTCTCAAGATGCACACCAGTAATGTTTTTTTCTTGGGCACGTTTATAAAAGTTACTTATATGTCCTAATTGAACTAAGGCCTAATCCTGGCTTAGTCTAAGCCCTGTCCGTGAAACCGGGCCTTGATATATTATTTTTAATAGTTAGGTAAAATTTCTAAAAAAAAAGGTTGCAGCTTAATGACCATGGGGAAATATGGGTCCAGTTCAGATCCACTGGTCTAAAGAAGCCTTTGTGTAATGGAATGATCATGGATGTTAAAGCTTCTTCGTGGAACCTGTATTGTAGAAAGTGTATGATTGGTTGCCTTTAACACCGTCAGTGACCCATTTTTGAGAGCTGATTTTACTGACAAGGCTAGTTAGTGTACATGACATGTGGTTTTACATTTTAAACCCTCTTATGAAATGTTCAATTGCCTAATCAGGGCTGTGAAAGCAGGTCTGAAGTCACTCCAGGTTAAAGTGTGACAGAGGTGAAAGATGCACTCATGAACTTTGTGTCTGATTGAATTATTGTAAAGCCTAAAAATCACACTCAACATTTATTAGTTGGACTTTAAAATACTTTTATATGCTCTATTCTTTATTTTTTATGTTCAAATATTTGTTTTATTTTGGTGTCAAGATTAAATAAGCATAAACATAATTATTTCAGTTCCATTTGAAACGTATTAATACACATTAAATATTATTAATGTGACAAAATAGTGTAGTAAAATTTGTTTGGTAAACAATATAATTATTTATTTCATGTAAGTATGTGACAGTGGTGTAAAGTATTTGAGTAAATGTAATTAGTTACTGTACTTAAGTATCTTTTTGGCTACTTTGTAGTTTTACTGAGTACCAAATATATTAGCAACTTTTACTCTCTACTTGACTACATTTATGAATAAGTAAATGTACTTTTTACTCCTATACATTTGTGATGAGTAATGCAGTTACACATTATGTTTTGCATAGCACCTAACTTTTTCTGAAATCGCATTTGCCATATCTTGTGTGTTTTGCCTTTACTCTCCCAAACTTGTCAATGAGGCTACTTTTCGTGAATGCGAGTGCATAAGCAGGTAGTTGATGAATCGCAAGTGTTTGATTTATGAGATGAGGTCATGACTGCAGCCGCGGTGATGAGGCCGAAACCAGCACATCCAGTGCAAGGATTAATTTTACTTACCATTATTTTTTTTATTCTCTATATTGACAAGACCTTTTTGAAGGATTTTAGTTTACTTATGGCCTTTTTGTGCACTTGAGCTTAACTGAGACTTGAGAGTTTGTGGATGTTTAAGATGCTGTTGTGTTGATCTTGATTTATTGCAATATTGAGGTGTTCAGTTTTATTTTGATTTTAGAAAAAAAAACAGGATTTCTAATCTTACAAATTAATAGTTTCTTATTTTCACTGGCATGTCTCTTGTTGAGCACTTGTGCATCTTTGAGCCTACATTCAGTATGAGTAAAATACTTAAGAAATGTTAAAATCAGATACTCTAAGACTAAAGTCATATTGGAATTGGTGACTTATAACTTGTAATGGATTAATTTTCTCTGTAAGGAATCTGTACTTTTACTCAAGTGTGGTTTTCATATGTGACCTTGAAGAATACAATCTCACATCAAAACTCAATGAACGTACAGTGGGTTAAAATTCCCTCACTCACTCAGCCTTCATGAGAGTACTGATCATGCACACCTGCCACTCATCACCACACACACCACCAGTGGTTGTCTGGCCTCGTCTGATAACACAGACTCAAGCCTAGTTCAGACTGCACAATTTTCAAACTCGTCGGATCACAGTTCTTTTCAAACTGCATGACTATCTTGGGTAGAATTCAGTCACTGCTGTGTTCACACTGCACGACTGTACAAGAGAAAAAAAAATAAAAAATAGCTGACAGCTCCGTCCGCGAACTACGTTCCCTTTCGTTCAGTCACTACGATGTACGTTAGTGACTAACGAATGGGGGTTTCGCTTAGAAGCCAATTACCTTCGAGAATTCAACAGCGCCCAATGGCAGTGCCAATGCCATGGGCATGCGGAATTTGCATGCGTAACTCTGCCCCACCTCGTGGGTATATAAGGAAGTACGCTGGCAACATCGCATTATGTTTCTGCTTTGGAGCCAAGAGCATCTCTTCACTCCTACAAGCCTGAATTCTGAAGTCTTCTCTTCAGTCTTCGAGACGAGCGGTTCTCCAGGGTGTTGGTGTGACGGTGCATTCCAGCGATCTCGCATTGCCTGCCTGCTGATCTGTGCAGTGATCTGCAACAGCTGTGTGTGTTTTCCCTGGGTGCTTCGGCACTCTGCAGAGCTTGCACGTGGCACGTCTTTTTCAAGACGGTTCGCCTGTGCACTTCTGGGTGCGATCGATCTCCGTTGCTGTCTATGGGCACATTCACTGCTCGACGTGTTTGGGCTTCAGCACGTTCGGGCAGTGTTTGTGGATGTGTCATGTTCCCACTGCGGGAACGTGACCATTGCGATGTCGCGGTCGAGACTCAGTGATCTCCGTGAGGAGAGGGAGTCCCCTCTGCCACACCCCAATCTACCATCTCCGAGAGAGGTGGTACTTTGGCTGGTGGCCAGGGTGACCTGAGGGCGGTGCCGTGGTATTAAGAACCCAGATGATCATTCCTCGGGCCACGCCCCCCTCTCGCACATCGCTTCCCGCAAGTGCTGGACTGAAGCGGCGGGACCGTCTCTGACGCCCCGTTCGTTTCGTTCACACTCCAGATAGCAGCGAGATGTCGATCGCCGCATCTCAAGGTGGGCTAGAGTCTTTTGGGGATGACGATTAGGCTGCGCTCTGCCTTCGGGTGTGTCAACGCTGCCGGATCCGACCTAGAGTTGACAGCCATGTTATCTCGGGCAGCCACGAGCCTCGGGCTGGTGTGGAACTCCGCCCTGTCACGAGCGCTCGTGGTTGCGCGATTGGTTTTGGGGGCGGCACCTGACAGGGCCCCGCCCCCAATGCCTTTCGCTCCCGAGATGCATGAGGAGATCACGCGGTCCTGGAAGTCCCCGGGCTTCCCGTGACTGTTCGGTGGCCTCCTCCGCCTTCTCTGCCCTCGATGGGGCCGCGGCCGAAGGTACACTGGGGTTCCCCACTGTTGAACACTCTGTTGCGCACTACGGTGTCCACAGAGAGTTTGACGTGGCGTGGACCCTAAGCACCCCCCAAGCCTGTGGGCTCGTCTACTTTGGTGGCGTGGTCCTGCAGAGCTTTGGGGCAGGCCCCCACCCCTTTGCACATGCACGAGGGTGGAGCCGACCCAGGGCTCTTCAATGAGTTGCGTGCCGTGAAGGTGGCCACACGCTCCCTGGGTCGGGCGATGTCCACTGCTGTGGTCCAGGAGAAACACCTGGACTTACCTGTTGATGTGGAGGATGTTGAGTGGGCCCGCCTCCTCAACTAGCCCATATCCCAGGCTGACCTCTTCGGCGTTGCGGCTGAGAACTGCGCCCAACGGTTCTCGGCCGCCCGAAAGCAGACTGAGGCCGTAACACGTACTGCCCCGGCGGCCTGCTCTGGCCGCCGGCTCAGTCGCCTCAGTCCGCTTGCCGCCGAGGGCGTCCCGCCCCAGCAGCAGCCTTCCCTGGGCCGCGCTGTGGAGGTGTTTGCAGGATGACGCCCAGTCCGCTCCTCAGCCTGGCTAAACGCCAGGCTGGAGGTGGACAACTCAGAGATGGGTTCCAGTTCTTTCCAGGGGATGGTAGCAGGGCCTCTCCTTCCCCCGGTGGAGGGCCGGGGGAAAATCCTTCTGCTGCTGGCCATTTCCTTTGCCACGTCAGATGTGCTGCTGGGATGCGGAGTTCAGTCTTGGCTCCTGCAGCAGTAACATAATGCGATGTTGCCAGCGTACTTCCTTATATACCCACGAGGTGGGGCGGAGTTACGCATGCAAATTCCGCATGCCCATGGCATTGGCACTGCCATTGGGCGCTGTTGAATTCTCGAAGTTAATTGGCTTCTAAGCGAAACCCCCATTCGTTAGTCACTAACGTACATCTCCGTTCCCTCCTCAGGGAACGAGGGTTACATACGTAACCGAGACGTTTCACAAGCAAACACACGCAAGAAGTGAGAAGGAAACAACGCAAGATCACACATTCGTCAGAGCGGAGTTCTCATGTGAGACTGGAATTGTTATTAAAAATATAGACTGCAGTTCAGAAACTTGCTATCCAAATTGTCTGTGCGCTGATTTGCAGCAAAATGGAGAAAAATAAAAAAGATTAGGCTATGGTGGAGGAAATGGTTTGGGAGACACAGGGAGCAAGGATTGTGTTCTGCAAAGAGAGTTTGAGGTAAATAAATAGTTTTGCAGTGTGCTGCTGCTGCGGCTGGTCAAACAAATGTTTGTGCTTTGTTTCTGCTTGATATAACTGTAAATATATATATATTAAAAATATGGCTATTCTGGTCTATAACTCCTCTCTGAACCTCCCACTGCCCTGTATATTGCTCTCTCATTGGCTGTCGGTCATTGCAGATGTATTTTTCAGTCAAAACACAATTCACACAGCAGGAGTTTGAATTGCCGACAGGTCCAGATATTTAGCATGCCAAATATCTTGCGGGCGTCGACGATTCATCTGCGATTCTCTCTGATCTCGTCTTTGATCAATCACAGTGCATGATTGTCACTCGCATGCACGAGCACTGATTTGCCTATGATTTCAGGCATTTGTCGGCGATTTCCCAAAACCTGTCGGCGAGTCAAAATATCGAGGCTAAAATCGGGCAGTGTGAACTTGGCATCACATGTAAGCTTCAGTGATCTTCTGTAACGCTGCTATCCTGTTCCTTGAGTGTGTGCCTGGATCTCCTGTTATGCCCGGTACACATTGTATGATTTTGTGCTGTCCCAGATGAAAAATTACTAATTGTGGCAATTTCTGTGGTCGTGGCTCCTAAACATCATACAGTGAGAGGAGTTCAAAGACAGAAGTTGTCATGGTCTTTTGACCAAAGATAGCCTGCAATAATTTTGACAGTATCAGAAGTTTATCATGATCATCTACGACCTGCTTCTACTGACAAGCCAATAAAAATGCAACATGAAAAAGGCGTATTGATCAATGGGACATGGCACTAAAACTTAAAACTACTTTCCTCAAGCTCCATTTGCAAAAATTGCATGCGAAGTTGGCCTCTTTTCCCTAACCATGACCGCATATATATTCTCCTCTTTCACTTCCTCCTCTTTTATGCATAGTGATCCTGTATCCTGATCGATTGCTCCTGCCTGATCGATTGCTCCTGTCTCCTGTCTGCCTTCTGCCTTGTCTGTAGCTCTGTACAGCCTTGCTTACGTTTGAATCTCTATTTTGATATTTTCTCTTTGTTCTACTGCTAAATATAAATTACTCATCACCATACATTGTTTAAAAATTGCCTATCACATTAAATTTGACATGGCTAGCTTTTAATCTAAATCACCATCACACGTTATCATTTCGCTAGCCTGTTAGCTTGTCATCTCTGCACCCGGGTCTCCCTTTTTCTGAGTTCATTAGTTGGATTAGTAAATAGTGTCCAGCAAACAATTGTGGTAAGTTGGATTAATCAACAAACACGGTAAGTCATGTTTTCTCCTGTCATTGTCACTTGCACCGCTTGCTGCATGTTTAGTATAGGCTTCTCCGCTGGAGAACAGGGCTTCACATGTGATAAATGTAAGGAGATAGTTAGGCTGATGGAGAAGATTTCAGAATTAGAAACACGCATCCATACTTTATCTGACAGTAGTGAGGATGTAACAGATTTAGACACTGATTTGGATGCGAATAGCTTAGTGAACTCTGTACATTCTTCGGTTCCGGCTGCAGGGCCCCCGCAGCAGGGAAACTGGGTGACAATCAGACGGCATAGTCGCGGATCAAAGAACCGGTCTTCCGTTCCGGTTAGAACATCAAACAGGTTCTCCCCTCTCAGTGAAGCACCCACTGAGTATCCTGTTGAAAGTGCCCTAGTCATTGGTGATTCTATTACACGGAACGTGAAAACACAGACACCAGCCACCATAGTCACTTGTTTACCGGGAGCCAGAACGCCTGACATCAAAGCAAATTTAAAAGTGCTGGCTAAAGCTAATCGTAAATTCTCTAAGATTATTATTCACGTCGGCACTAAAGATGTTCGACTTCGCCAGTCGGAGATCACCAAAATTAACATTAAAGAGGTGTGTGAACTCGCTAGCATGATGTCAGAAGCTGTATATTGTTCTGGTCCGCTCCCCGTTAGAAGGAGTGATGAGATAGTTATCAGACTATCATCACTCAATGGCTGGTTGCCTAAGTGGTGTCTGCAAAATATAGGGTTCATAGACAATTGGAAAAGTTTTTGGGGCAGACCTGACCTGTTGAAGGAGGATGGCATCCATCCCTCCTGGTGGTTCCGCTCTTCTCTCTAGAAATTTGGCACATAGTCTTAGAGCTAAACCTTGTCTCACTAGGGCCCAGGTCAGGAAGCAGACAGACTGGCTAAACCGACCGTCTGCTAGCTGTCTCACGTCACCGGAGTCAGATAAATCCCAGCACATAGAGACTCTTTCACCTAGATATTATCATATAGAGACTGTGTCTGTTCCCCGAATTAGTAAATACAAAAAAACCCATCAAAACCATTCAACAGTAAAAATTTTATTGATGTCCAACAAATAAACAAAATATATAATACAGATGAACAATTGATAAAGCTTGGGTTGCTGAATATTAGATCCCTTTCCCCAAAAGCGCTTATTGTTAATGATATTATTACAGATAATAATCTAGATGTGCTCTGTTTGACAGAAACCTGGCTAAAACCTGACGACTACATTACTTTAAATGAGTCCACCCCCCAAGATTATTGTTATAAACATGAGCCGCGTCTGAAAGGTAAAGGGGGAGGGGTTGCTGTAATTTATAATAATATCTTCAGTATTACTCAGAAGTCTAGTTTCAAATATAATTCCTTCGAAGTTTTGGTGCTTTATGTAACGTTATGTAGGACAATCACTGCCGCTACTAAAGATTGCTTTTAAAATAATCTTCCTCATCAGTATCATCTCCTCAGCATCCCAGATAGCTTAGAAGAACTCGATGTTGCATCAAAAACTATTGACTCTCTCTTTTCCAGTACTTTAGACACGGTTGCTCCTCTGCGCTTAAAGAAGATTAAAGAAAATAGTCCAACGCCGTGGTACAACGAGCACACCCGGGCCCTTAAAACAGCAGCCAGAAAAATGGAGCGCAGCTGGAAGAAAACAAAGCTAGAGGTATTTCGTAATTCGTGGAAAGAGCACATGATCACATACAGAAAGGCCGTAAAAACTGCTAGATCTGCTTATTTCTCAACTTTCTTGGAAGAAAACAAACACAACCCAAGGTATTTATTCAATACAGTGGCTAAATTAACCAAAAATAAAGCTTTAACTTCTGATGATTGTAAACAGCACAGCAGTAATGACTTTATGAACTTCTTCACATGTAAGATTGATAATATTAGGATGAAAATTTTAACCATGCAGCTGTCTACTACAGTATCACATCAGACAGAGCATTGTAGTGTCACTGAGGAAAAATTACACTCATTCACTGTTATAGGAGAAGAAGAATTGACTAAACTCGTTAAATCATCAAAATCAGCAACATGTATGCTTGACCCTGTACCGACTAGGCTATTAAAAGAGATACTACCAGAGGTCATAGATCCTCTTCTTAATATCATTAATTCATCTTTGTCATTAGGATATGTACCGAAAACTTTTAAGTTGGCTATTATTAAACCACTTATTAAAAAAACGCAATTTGATCCTACAGAATTAATCAATTATAGACCAATCTCAAATCTACCCTTTCTGTCAAAAATACTTGAAAAGGCAGTGCCTTCACAATTATGTTCCTTTTTAGAAAGAAATGGTATCTGTGAGGATTTCCAGTCAGGATTTAGACCGTATCATAGCACTGAGACTGCTCTCATCAGAGTTACAAATTATTTACTCTTATAATCCGATTGTGGCTGTATCTCTCTATTAGTGTTACTCGATCTTAGCGCTGCATTTGATACTATCGACCACAACATTCTTTTGAATAGATTCGAAAATTATGTAGGTATTAGTGGAATTGCTTTGTCATGGTTTAAATCATATCTATGTGACCGTTATCAGTTTATAGCAGTAAATGAAGAGATGTCACACCGATCACATTCAGTACACATTCAGTATGGAGTACCGCAAGGCTCAGTGCTAGGACCGCTGCTCTTCACCCTGTACATGCTTCCACTGGGAGATATCATTAGGAAGCATGGCGTTAGTTTTCATTGTTATGCTGACGATACTCAGCTCTATATTTCATCACGCCCTGAAGAAACTTACCAATTCACAAGATTAACGGAATGCATAGCTGATATAAAACACTGGATGACCGGTAATTTCCTGCAACTCAATTCAGAAAAAAATTCATTTTTAATTATTGGACAAAAAAGCTCCACAAGTAGTAATTTAGAATACTGTCTAACACTTGATGGCTGCTCTGTCAAGTCCTCGTCGTCAGTGAGGAACCTGGGTGTGCTCTTTGATACCAATCTTTCGTTTGAAAGCCCGTTTCTAGCATTTGTAAAACTGCATTCTACCATCTTAAAAATATATCTAAATTACGGCACATGCTCTCAATGCAAAATGCTGAACAGTTAGTTCATGCGTTCATGACCTCAAGGTGAGATTATTGTAATGCTCTACTGGGTGGTTGCCCTGCTCGCTTAATAAATAAACTCCAGCTGGTCCAAAACGCAGCAGCTCGAGTACTTACTAGAACCAGGAAGTATGACCATATTAGCCCAGTTCTGTCAACATTGCACTGGCTGCCTATTAAACATTGCATACATTTTAAAATCTTGCTTATTACTTACAAAGCATTAAATGGTTTAGCTCCCCAATACTTGAGCGAGCTCTTAACACATTATACTCCATCATGTCTACTGCGCTTTCTAAACTCTGGCCAGTTGATAATACTGAGAATATCCAAATCAACTGCAGGCGGTCGATCCTTTTCCTATTTAGCTCCTAAACTCTGGAACATTCTTCCTAGTATTGTTCGGGAAGCAGACACACTTTGTCAGTTTAAATCTAGACTAAAAACACATTTTTCAATAAAATGATTGTTAGGCTGCATTAACTAGGTCAGCCGGAACCAGGAACACTTCCCATAACACCTGATGTACTCGTTACATCATCAGAAGAATGGCACCTACGCTAATGATAGTCTCTCTGTTTTATCCCGAGGTTTACTGCAGTCAGCATCTGGATCGGGGCCGTATCCAGATCAGATGCTGGACCTGCGCCCAGAGAAGACCAACGCATGACCCTGAAGTGTCTGCAGAGACCGTGATTAGACTCCCCCTAAAACTGCCTCATCGACACGGCATCCTCAATAAACCCGTCTCCAGCGTGATGACTCCGATTGTTTGAATATTACAATTTAATAATACTTAAATCGATATGTCATCCGCAATAAACCCGTCTCCAGTGTGTTGCCTCCGATCATTCGAATATTGCACTTGAATAATTATTTAATTAACATCATCCTCAATAAACCCGTCTCTAGTGTGTTGCCTCCGGTCCTTCGAATATTCCGATCTATTATGACCTCTGACCTGTAAAGTTGCCAGAATAATAATAATAATACGCTGTTTGTTAATTGGCCAGAGGAGAACTGGCACCCCGACTGAGCTTGGTTTCTACCAAGGTTTATTTTTCTCCATTAGGTCACCTAATGGGGTTTTGGTTTCCTTGCCACTGTTGCCTCTGGCTTGGCTTGCTCAGTTGGGGACACTAAATTTTTCGACTAAATATCCAAATAAATCTAATTATTAAACTAAATTAACCATATAAACTAAATTACTGATCTAAAGCCCACACTGCCACTGTATGATAATTGAAATTAACTGATGACATCACCATTTTCTCCAGAATGGCTGTACGGCTGAATAAAATTATGCTGCATTATTTTCCTATTTAACACTGTAAAGCTGCTTTGAAACAATCTGCATTGTTAAAAGCACTATATAAATAAAGTTGACTTGACTTTTAAAACCACAATTGCCAAAGAGCGATTCATCTTGCTCTATTTGTTTACCACTAGCACATGCTGGTGACATTTTATTCTTCTGTACTAACTTGCTCCGTAGCCTACAATTCAATCAAGTAGCGTAGGCAGAATTTTATTTTTGGTCGGGCCTGGGCAAAAGTGAGCGGGCACTTTCACGCGGGACTGTAACTGTCAACATAAACCAAAACTGTAGCTACAACCTGTCCACATACAAAACATGAGCAGCGGTTACAACAAATGTTAGACACTTTATTTCCACTTTTCAAATATTTTCTTAATTTTTAATTGAAAATAAGCACCTTACCCCTACACGATCACAACTGACAGATACTGATGGCGTGTTCCCGGCTTTACAGAATAAACCTGCGCTTGGAATTGAAAAGTCTTTTAATGCAAAACTGCATTAAATGCAAATGCAAAAATGCATTTTGCACAAAAATGTTAATTAATGCAAAAAAAGTCATTTTTATACAACTGTCAATCAAACTCTTCAAGCATTATGCAAAAACCATAGACTGTAAAAAAAAAAAAAAAAAAAACCTTTTATTTATTTTAGTATTTTAGATGTTATAATAATTTTGTAATTACATTCAAATAATTTAAACAACTGTTATTTAACAAATATCATTATATTTGTATAATTAACTGGCGGGGCCTAGTCATCATAGTGGGCGGGCCTGTGCCCGTCAGGCCCACATACTCGCTATGCCTCTGATTCAATAGGTGTCATCATAAAGTCTACATGTTTATTAGATCCATGTCATACAGTGTGATTTGTAAAATATTGTAGGATTGCATAAATCGCAGTCTGTAGCAGGGATAAGACCAAACCAGTTACCATCTTCATAGTCACCATAGCTGCTATGTTGTTATGTAACGTAGGTTTATTGACAGCAGTGAGCAAATCAGGGGCGTATTCCAGAAAGCAAGGTTAAATTACTGTTAAATATACCTTGAACTCTCGGTTGATTTACCCAAACCTTGCTTATTCGAGGTATGCTGGTTCCAAAAACAAGCCTGGGAGTAAGTTCAGCCAACTCAGAGTATGTTCCCGTTCAACAAATCCATAATTCACCATGGAAACAGACGCTAAAACAAAAGTGCGCCATTCTACTTCCTCTTCTTCTTTTGTTTAATGGCGGTTTACATAACCTACTTAGTGCTCATCTTTTAATTTAATAAGTAATCTTTATTCACTGAGAATAAAGATTATTGTTTGTTTGATGCTAATTAATTGAATGCAGATCCATGTGTGAGATGACAAAATAAATATATTTGAATTGAATTAACATTTAAACATTTCCTTGTTATAATAGTGCTTTAGAATCAATATATAATATTGTATATTATATAACTATACAACAAATTTAGTTATATTAATATAACTATGTTAATTATATAACACGCATCTAAATACCTCTTAAGCAAACTAACCCTGGAACATTACCTGCTCCGGAGCAGGTTATGTTCAGAGAGTGAGTTGCTATGGCTACTTACATACCTTTTTGGAACTGAAAGTTGAGGTTATCCACTTACTTACTCTTAAACATACCCAGGTATGTCACATAACCTGCGTTCAAATTTCCTTTTTGAGGTACAGGAGAACGTGGATGGCTGAGTGAACAGATGGAGGAATGAGCACACACACACCTCTTAGGTAGCTGTAAGTTTGCAAGTAATGATGCAGGTAACAGATAAACTTGACAGAGCACACAAGGAAGGGAGGACAATCTAAAGTAATAACACTGGAGAAAAAAAGCAGGAGACAATCGGCAGCGGCAGTTCAGGAACCCAAGGGAGATCGGCCTTCGTGGTCTTGCCAAGGAAGTTAGGCTCAGCCACTATGGCCAGGGACGTATAGTTGGAGACAATCGTAGGAGAAAAGTGCAAACGAGACTGGACAATGATTTGAGATGAGGTGTGTGCTTTTGTAGCAGGCTTGATGATGGTGTAGAGGAGAAACAGGTGTGGGTTATAAGGAGTGCAGGTGAGATCAAGGAGGGATTATGGGAAATGTAATGCCAAAGTGACAGGTGACTGAGCTGGTGACTGTGACAGCTATTTATCCTGATCATCATTGCTTGCCTGCATTGGAGTGTGTTCCAGCGGATTATATTAACAACCTTCACTGTTTATTGTTCATCCAACTCATTGTGTCCAAGCCCTGTTATGACACTAGAATTGTTGGGGTGAACTTACCCATAACACAGAGACTGCACCAGTGTTTGTATCATTGATATACTTTTGTAAAAAAAAAAAATTGTATGGTCTTAGTTTTGGCTATAACCCTGGACTGCTTAGCATAATGTAGAGTTTAATAATGAAGGAGCAGATTATTACTGAATGTGACGTGAGATAATCCACCTGATGTGAATGACTAGAATATCATAGCCTATATTTGTTCAATTCTAAAATGTCTAGTAGTAAATTAATCCTAATATAAAATGTTTAATAAAATTGATAAAGTGATGCTAGTGCCTTCCATTATGACCAGCATATTGCAATATACAGTAAAGTGATTTGATTTGATTTGATTTTAATGCATTTATGTATTCCTTAATAGATAAGTTTGTATATTTTGCATGTACACAAACAACATTCAGTAAGTATGTAGAGAACTTGAATTTCTGTTAATTAAATTGCATCAATTCACAGAAATTCAATTTGGCCAACTCAAAATTTGAGATATGATCAGTCACTAGAACATTTTCAATTGGAGACCTGAATTGTTTTACAGTGTGTGTATGTATATACACATATGGCCCAATGAACACATATGGCCCAATATAAAGTTGCAGTAAAAGAGATTACGCTAGTTTAAAGTTTGATGAAGGTCGTTGTATCTCTGTGTCACAGTTTAGACCTGCCTTGCTCCTGCTTTCTGCTGCTTTGCATGGTTGGGAATGTAGACAATATCACAATATTTTGTGCATATATATATATATATATATATATATATATATATATATATATATATATATATATATATATATATATATATATATATATATATATATCAACCAAAAGACAGGTTTTAGTCATGTAAATTAAAAAAAATATTTGAACAAAGATTAAAGGCTTTAAGGCTTAAGGTTTAAGGCTGTATTACTTGAATACTGTTCCTGTCTTGTTTTAACAGGCTGAAGGTGGTTAATGATTCACCACAAAATGTGTCATGCATGCTGATGCAACCATAACAACCCTCTATTCTCATGGATTTTCACAATTTGTTTAGGATGACACGAGGTCCCTCCCTTACATAGTGGCTATAAATGTGCGTGTGCATCAGTTCTGAAGCTTAGAGAGAAAATGGCTGTAATCGAGTCACTTCTGCAGTTCCTTAGCACAGGTACAATACTGGGTGCTTTGTTGTTGCTTCTGGTTTTGTATTTGCTTTCCTCTGGAACCAGATCTCAGATAGAGGGGAAAGAGCCACCCGGTCCCAAACCTCTGCCACTGTTGGGGAACCTGCTGACTCTTGACCTCAAGAGACCCTTTGACACCTTTTGTGAGGTGAGAACTTGATACGTTTAAAATGAATAGTGGTCAATTGTTTAAAGATTTGTTTGTATATGTCTTAGTAAGAGTTTAATAATCTCTTCCAGCTGTCCAAAACCTACGGAAACATATTCCAAGTGTTTTTGGGCCCTAAAAAAACTGTGGTCTTAGTTGGGTACAAAACGGTCAAAGAAGCTCTCGTGAACCATGCAGAAGAGTTCGGCGAAAGAGATATTGCACCTGGTTTCAGGATAATGAACAAAGAACATGGTAGGATTCTTCTTTTTTCTGCCTAAAATGAATGTACAAATGGTTGCAAAACAAACATGTTGCTCAAGCTTTCAGTTTTATGGAAGAAAATCAATGGAAAATGTATTTGAAAAAAAAGAAGAAGCTTGCACTAATAAAAAAAAAAATGCATTGCATTAATGCTTGCTTTTTAATGCATTGTATTAGGGCTCACATTTTTATGGGCTGAAATTTAACATGGTTGTATATTTAAGCTGTGAATATTTTAATTGAAAACATTTCACACACATTATTACAAATTCAATAATCCATATTCACCATTCAGATTTCACTTACAAAATATTAAGTCTGTTTAAAAATACAATCTATAAAATTTGACTGACCATTTTCGGTAAATTTTATTTAGCTTCACAAATTCGCTTCCACAAATTCAGTGGTTAAAATTTGATAGGAAATTCAACTGCAAACATCTGGGACCTGCAGGAATAGCAGTAGATGCATAATCTCCATCTGCTGTTAGTTGGCTCACCAGCAATTGGTGCAAGCACATGTTGATGAAGACCAGAGCAATGGGTAGATTACAGAAATGGTAGTATATGTGATGGTAAGCAGGGTTAGGAAGTTACTTTTAGAATGTATTTCAATAGAGATTACAAAATACATGCTTTAAAAAGTAATTTGTAATGTATTTTGTTGGATTACACAAGTTTTGTAACAATCTAAATACTTTGGAATAATTTGGAATACTTATAAGGTATGTAACACAAAAGCACCACCAAACATAACTTGCGAGTTATATAAGTCAGAATTGTGTGCTATAAACTCACACGAGTTATAAAGGCAGAATTGTGTGATAATAACACAATTGCGTGTTATAAAGTCAGAATTGCATGATGTAAACCCACAATTGCGTGTTATAAAGTCAGGATTGTGAGATAAGTTGCTGTTACCTTTTTAATTTTTTTTAATTAAAGTCGCAATTCTGAGAAAAATCAGTCCCATTATAACTCACAATTCGTCCCCTTGGAATTATAAGGTTCTATCTGCGTTCTGAGCAGTTTTGAGATATTGAGCTTCAAAGTTTTTGCATTACATATAGGAAAATTTATATGGGGAACAAGTTTCTTACAAACATGAAAATAACAGGGACCCTAAATGTATTCTAAATATACAATATCAAAATCCTCTCAAAATTGTAAATGGGGATTTTTGGAATGGGTCAAATGCAGATAGAACCTTCTAATTCTAAAAAAAAACACTTTTTGCTTAGAATTATAAGGTTCTATCTGCCAAAACATTATTTGAACATTAAATATAAAATTAATGTTGTAACAATGTTTCAACATGTGTTAGAAAGTAAAAATGTATCATTTCTATGACATTTATTTCATATTTTTAGTACTTCCATGTATTTAGGACATTTCAAATCATTAAACGTCGAAATATAGAAATCTAGACATCAGTATGGCTGAAATAACATGCTAACGTTTATTGTTGTAATTAAGACCCCATCAATTAAACTGTTGACTATTACATTTTAAGACTTTAAAAACTGCAAGAAAACAGACAATATTTCAGCAAATTAATTCATAAAGTTTAATAATCATTGAAAAATTATTCACTGACTATATATAATCACAAAAAATGTCAGACTCATTTTTTAAAACACAGAACTATAATACTCTCTGTGACTCTTTCTCGTTCTCCTGCTGTTGTTTTTAGCATTACTTTTCCCCCTCCTGGATATGTCAGGTTCATTACAAAAATAGACAAAAAAATATATATATGGTATACCATTGAGTAGCTACAGGCTACAATCATTCTGAAATAATTTTAATACTGAGGTAACTGCTTTAACGATCTTTCACATGTTCAAATTTTCACATAACGATCATAACTTACTGTAACCGCACTATTTTGAGTAGTATAGGTTCATTTGTTTTTTCTGTATTTTCTTAGTGCTTGCCTCTTAATATCAGGCTGGCTAGTGTGGTGTCTAACTATGAAAACAATCTCCTCAGCAAGACCTAAAAAAAAAAAAAAAGACTGAACTTGCCTGGAATTCGGGCTGCTGTCCTTGACAAGATCGTCAATAAAATTGTCGATCTTGAGGTTTCTTAAAGGTCCCATGGCATGAAAATTTCATTTTATGAGGCTTTTTAACATTAATATGATTTCCCTAGCCTTTATATGGTCCCTAAGTTGCTAGAATTTTTGATGGGTGTAAACCGAGTTCTGGCTGTCTTTCTCTGCCTTTGAGAAAATGAGAACTCAGATGAGCTGATCTTGAATTTTCCTGTTATGACGTCATACCAGGAAAGGTTACCTCCCCTTCCTCTGCTTTGCCCGTCCAGAGAATGTGGAGAAAATGGATTCAGTTTATGTCAGCACAGGCTTTACAAACAGACTTTACGATATGGATTCAACAGCACCGTGACAAACAGTGAGTAACAGTGTTCATTAATGCCTGATAATCATTCAAGTTCACTCAGACTTTCTTTCTAGATCGTTTAATGATCGCCGTCTTGATGCCCTAAGCGTAATGCATCAGTGAATCAAGCCAGTGACTAAAATGATTGTTTCTGTTAGTAGCATGAAACAAATCAGTTATTTAAGTGATTAAACTACAGAGAGCGATCAAAGAACACTCTTTATAATGTCCGGAGCTGTCAATCACACGTCGCAAGTGTATCTGCACACTTGCCCAATCTGCCGTTATGATGAATGACGCTGTTATGCTGCACAACAAAGCTCTTACTGTATTCATATCGACGTTGTGTTTGCTGTTAGTTGTGGTCAAAGCATTTTGTGAGAGAAAACGCGTTGCAATGACGAGATCACAGCATTCACGCGATCAACAGACTATCTGTCTACTCAATGCTCATCACTGCAGCTTTTCATGTGATAGGAATAGATCATTAAATAATGCTATAATCCACACTTTGGCGATTTGTTCATCTCGACAGCTGTAATGGTACATTGCATGTATTACAAAGTTCGTAGAATAAGGTGGAAGAAGACAGAGTCGACATGACTGGGACTCTCAGCTACAAATAAGCTTGCACTAACAGCACAGCGCTCTCAACAACTCAGTACAATAAAACTTCCTCCAGCTTTCCTTGGTTCACAGTGCCCTGTCAGTCTCTCTCTCTCATGCATGCAGTGCATGTGTGCAGTGCGTGCAGTGCCTCGCTAAACCACACCCCCTCCACAACATAATCTAACACTCATTTCAAATGCAAAGATGTCAGCCAATCACAACAGTGGGCGTTTTCACTGAAGTCTCACAGCAGACACACCCCTTGAAACATTCAGCCAGAGGGGTAATAACAGTATAGAAAAAATGCCTTTTATTTCTAAATTATGACATTTTTTATGTTAAAATCATACTAACAATATAAGCACACCTCAGGAAACATTATAAAATAATAGAAAAATGCCATGCCATGGGACCTTTAAAAACTTTGCGTTGCTTGCCATAATCCTCACAGATATTGTGGCTGCGTACAAAATCTGTAAAATGCTGCCTTCGGAGGACACATTTCAAGGCAGGAAGGCACCAAGGCACGTCCAAATCTAATGTTAGCTTCACTTCCTGTCTCCTGAGATACCTTCATCTGATCGATTTCTGAAGGCAGCATATTTGTATCCTTAGCTCCCTTTGCTATCCCACAATCCTGTGCTTCCCATTATGTGACAGTTGAGCTGGAAAAAAGATGGTGTCTGAAAGTTGCGTTTGTTGGTCGGTTTGTGTGTAAATGTACGTGTTTTTTACCAACATTTTCCACTTCTGATGTGATTTCTAGCGAGAAATTACTAATGTAGTAATTAAATATGTGTTTAGTTCTCACCAAAGCTCTCTCTATTTTGCTGTAGATCATTAAACTGTTACCCTGCCTAAGAAGTCTGTCTGAAATTAGTTTTGTGAGGTGCTTTCATGCTTAAACGCTGCCTTACAAGCCATTGTCTGATAAGGCAGCGAGGCAACGAGTCAGCTGCCTAGGTTTTCGGACGCAGCCGGTGTGTCTGTGATCTTTCCTGTCAAGGAAATAGCCGGCGACAAGACATATAAAGTTGATCCTGATTGGTCCTCGTCTGTGCATTCGAAGTGCTGATTGGCTCACGCAGATAGAACCTTATAGAGCCAAGTCAGAGTTCGACTTTGTAGATAGAACCTTTTTGTTTTTTCAATTAAAAGTCCCAAAATGTACACAACTTAAAAAAAAACATCACATAATGTAAATAAGTTGTCACAGAATAAGAATATGTGAATAACTCAATTTTGACAAAAACGTCAGATAGAACCTTATAATTCCAAGGGGACGAATTGTGAGTGAATTGTGTGATATACAGAAAACAGAAGGCAGTCTGCCGGAAACTAGATATTTTACTTTATAAATTTTAAATAAGGATATTTTTCTTACACAAAAACATCACTTCACTTCAGAAGGCATCTATTAACTGAAACAAACATATGAAACAAATTCAGTAATTCCCTGGTGGATTACTTTTTTGAGCTATTTGAGATATTTTTTATATAACTCTGATTGTATTCGTCTGCAAGAAGAATGTCATATACACCTAGGAGGATGGCTTGATGGTGAGTAAATCATGGGGAAATTCAGGTAAATCAGTTTTTGTGAATGAATGACTCTCTCTACCCATAGCTCTAGTCTTCATCAATAGCAGCTTCTCCTGCTGGTGAGCCGACTAACAGCAGATGGTTATTATGCATCTACTGCTATTCCTACAGTTCTCGGATGTGCGCTGTTGAATTTTCTGTCGAATTTGAACCACTGAATTTGTGGAAACAAATTTGTTACATGAAATAAAATGGACCAAAAAATCCCTGTCGAATATTATAGGTTGTATTTTATAAACAGACCTAATATTTTGGAAGTGAAATTTTGATATTGATATTTTTAATAATGAAAATGTGAAGCCCTAAATGCAAAGAACAAGCCCTAAAATTACAACACATTAAAATGGCAGCATGGTTAATGCAATGAATATGTGCAAATCCATAAGACTTTTTGTTTCAAATACATTTGGCATCATTTTACTTCCATACTACAGTTTCTTAGGGCCTCTCCAGGCCAATGAAATGCACTTAAATTAGTAAAATTACTGAAGAATAAAATATTTTCATTCATTTCAAATGTGAGCTCATTATAAACATGCATTGCACATTTGGTGGTGAATCTGCCACTTTAACAATGAAAAAGCTAATAATGTATTTGATTATGGGATTGTGTTCTTAAAAATGACTTTAATCAAGGAGTATTTTTGGGTTCCCAGCTATATTTGGTGACAAAAAAAGTTTTTTGAACATTTTTATGGTGTAACATAAATTCATGAAAAGTCATGATAAAAAGCTATAGCTGACAATGTATAAGTCCCAGGGTTAATGTCTAACTGAGTAAGTAATCATTTTCTGCTTGTGTTATTGCTGAGACTCACGGTCTGATGGTTCTGTATTGATCAGGAATCCTCTTTTCCAATGGAGAAAACTGGAAAGAGATGCGACGCTTTGCTCTCAGCAACCTGCGGGATTTTGGGATGGGCAAGAGAGGAAGTGAAGAGAAAATCATAGAGGAAATTCAGTATCTGAAAAGAGAGTTTGATCAGTTTGAAGGTACAAGCTAAAGAGAAACACATTTATGGAAATCTGCAATCATGCTCTTACTTTAAAGGATCCGTTGAGAGACATTTGTTTGCTCTTCACAGGGAAACCCTTCGACACAACACAGCCTGTGAACTACGCTGTGTCAAACATCATCTCATCGATTGTGTATGGCAGCAGATTTGAATACACAGACCCACAATTCACAAAAATGGTTGACAGGGCAAACGAAAATGTTCGGGTTGGTGGATCGATTTCTATGTTGGTAAGAATGACCGATATGTTAACCAGAACATTTGCTGAAATTACCTGTAGTTTTTCCACAGACATTAGAATGACCCAAAATCTACAACAGATACTTTTGAAAGTGTATCTCTGGAGAACATCTGTCACTCAGTTTCTTGAAATGTGCATTTTTAGATTTACAATGTATTTCCGTGGTTGGGCCCGTTCCTGAAAAATAAAAGGATTATTGTAAAAAATATTATCCAAAGTCGAGTGCAGATGACAAAGTTGATCACTGGGCTGCTGGAGACTCTTAATCCACATGACCGCAGAGGGTTTGTCGACTCCTTTCTCATCCGCAAACAGAGTGAAGAGGTACGGAAATCTTTTTTTTTTTTTGGAACAAAATGTTTAATGATTATGCCTTTTACAGCAATAATTGGACATCAGGTGGAAGATGCAAATCAGAAGTTTGCATGTGAGTTAATAAATAGTATACATTTTGTGGATTGCATTTGACAGAAATCCGGCAAGAAGGACTCATACTTTCACAATGATAATCTAATGATGACTGTTACAAATCTGTTTGTCGCTGGTACTGACACGACAGGAACGACTCTGCGCTGGGGTTTGATGATCATGGCAAAATACCCTCATATACAGGGTAAAAACACAGTAATGCCAAGAGTTTTTCCTCTATGCTGAGTCCAATGGCGTCCTTAGGAACAAACATGCATTGCATTTGTGTGCAGATCGAGTTCATGAGGAGATTGACCGAGTGATTGGTGGACGTCAGCCAATGGTGGAAGATAGAAAGAAATTACCGTACACAGACGCTGTGATTCATGAAACTCAGAGATTGGCTAATATAGTACCCTTGAGTCTGCCGCATATAACCAGCTGTGATGTTCACTTCAATGGATACATCATCAAGAAAGTCAGTCAGAAGAATAAATGGGTATATGGCCTATAAAAGATTGGCCTACCATGTGCATCTTGAACATAGTCTTTTCTCCATTTTCTAGGGTACCACTGTCATTCCTCTGTTGACATCTGTTTTGAAGGATCCAAGTGAATGGGAGAAACCAAACAGCTTTTACCCAGAACACTTTCTTGATGAGAAGGTCCAGTTTGTCAAAAGAGATGCTTTCATACCCTTTTCTGCAGGTACAGTGAAACTTTAGTTCAAGGCCGTAACCATGTCTTGAACATTTTTGATATTAATGGTCTTTTTTGTTTTAAGGAATTAAATGATTAAATAATTTAAAGGGATTCAATCAAATAAACACTTTAAAACATTTGTAAAAAAAACAATTCTGTACCGGAAATTGGTAATTTTCTGCCAGAACATTATCCAGTAATGTTCCTTAAAACAGAGGTTTTCAAACTTGTTGTGTGTGTGGATCACTTGTAATCAAGAAATTTCGCGGACCACCTCATAATACACATAATAAAATATATGTCTACACACAGACCTACCTGAATTAATCCGCACCTCTAAATAGGCTTACTAGCACTAAAATTATAACTGGTCATCACATCAGTACAACAGGCTTGTTAAAAGAAAGTTTACTGTATACAACGGCTGCCACATATTTATTTTATTTATTTACTCAAGTGCATAATCAGGTTCATTTAAACTTTTTTTGCAATGGAGTATGAAATCTATACAGTAATAAGAACACTTGGATATAGTCAACATTTCAAAAACTTTGGCAAATTTAGGGGATTATTAGAGTTATTATTTAAAGTTTACAAGTCCTCAAAAAGTGAGGCACTGAACTTGAACGTCACGGCCGAGCGCCACTAGCCTATTTTAGTAATCACACAATAACTTGACAACTTAATTTACATTTTATATCAATATAGGCCTACATATTCTTTTTACTTTTTATTTTTATGGGAATTTCCTGGTAAAATTAAGGTAAAAAAATATTATTTTATTTTGCCTTTTCACGGACCACCTGCAGTACCCTCACAGACCACTAGTGGTCCGCGGACCACAGTTTGGGAATGGCTGCCTTAAAATACATTAACCTTTAAACACAATACAGTGCAATGTGTAATTCAAAATACAGGCACCTGAAAAAAAATTGCAGGAAGGCAGACGAAGACTAAGATTATAGTTCCAACATGTGTTTAATACCAGTGATCCACAACACAGGCAAACAGGCAGGAGCAACACACACTAAATGTGAACGTGACCGGACAGAGAATTAACGTGTACTTAAATTTACTTAAATTGTACTCAAACAAAATGATGATTAATAAAACACAGCTGAACCAAAAAGTACAACTTAAATAGGAACTCAAACAAGATGATTAATACAACACAGCTGAACCAAAAGATCTTATAATGACTGTGACTATGGGGTGGCGTGTTGTTTAACATTTCTATCATGAAACAGTTGTAAAATGTTTACATCTACTGACATCTCCGTTTCACTGTTCGCCCTCAGCTTCTTCTGTCAGTCAACAGCAAAGCCCACCTTCCTTTATCTGATTGGTTACTTCAATCGTTGATAGACCAATAACTTTTTTTCGTTAAATTTTTTTTTCTTTTTTCCTTAAAATTTTGTAGTTAAGGGAATTGCATCGCGTCACGCGCGCAGCCCTGTCCGCTCGTCTTTCAAAGTATACTACACAACGGATGCGCGCGGATGATCGCGTTCGACGCATGCGCAGTAAATTTTTTCCCTATGCTCTACCAGACATTGGGGGGCAGTCCTGTTATCAACGGGACATTCGCTGGGCATGATCGGAGAAGAACTGTAGTGCATCCACCATTGCAAGAAGTTTGGAAGAAATACTGAAGAATCATAAACGATGGAGAAGTTTTTCTCTCTTTTTTAAAGCGTGTTGTTTTTAAACCGGTCTTTGCACACTCTTCTTCGACGGCTGAACACTGTGCTCAATACTGTGCGTATTGCCACCTAGTGGACTCTTCTGTACTGCTGGCGCATGCGCTGTTGGACGCGGACCATCCGCGCGGTCTCGAAATTTGGGCTGCGCGCGGACGGGGTGTGCGGACGGCCGCACGCCCTCCGAATGACGAAAATTACGTCATGCGGGCGGTGCACGAACGCGGACGGCCGAAGTATACCCGGGCCTTAACTCTACCCTTAAACGTACCCATACCACCACACCTGTCCCTAACCCTACCCATATCCCACCTCAATATGTAAGTACATAGTAGTTAAGGCCACCTAATATAAAGTGGGGCCAACAAAACTACCCACAAGGGGCAAAAAACAGAATATATCACAAACCAGGAATCAGGAGACATGAAGCACAGAAGGGGAACAATGACAACGATCCAACACAAGACTGCAAAATTGTCATCGTAGGTGCATGTCCACTGTGAGAGACATAATCAAAAAAAAAATCCAGAAATCACAAAACTATTTATTTGTATGATACAGCTGCAAATAAGTATTTGAACACCTGTCTATCAGCTAGAATTCTGACCCTCAAAGACCTGTTAGTCTGCCTTTAAAATGTCCACCTCCACTCCATTTATTATCCTAAATTAGATGCACCTGTTTGAGGTTGTTAGCTGCATAAAGACACCTGTCCACCCCATACAATCAGTAAGAATCCAACTACTAACATGGCCAAGACCAAAGAGCTGTGCAAAGACACTAGAGACAAAATTGTACAGCTCCACAAGGCTGGAAAGGGCTACGGTGAAATTGCCAATCAGCTTGGTGAAAAAAGGTCCACTGTTGGAGAAATCGTTAGAAAATGGAAGAAGCTAAACATTATTGTCAATCTCCCTCGGACTGGGGCTCCATGCAAGATCTCACCTCGTGGGTTCTGAATGATCCTAAGAAAGGTGAGAAATCAGCCCAGAACCACACCGGAGGAGCTGGTCAATGACCTTAAAAGAGCTGGGACCACCGTTTCCAAGGTTACTGTTGGTAATACACTAAGACGTCATGGTTTGAAATCATGTATGGCACGGAAGGTTCCCCTGCTTAAACCAGCACACGTCAAGGCCCGTCTTAAGTTTGCCAATGACCATTTGGATGATCCAGAGGAGTCATGGGAGAAAGTCATGTGGTCAGATGAGACCAAAATAGAACTTTTTGGTCATAATTCCACTAAACGTGTTTGGAGGAAGAAGAATGATGAGTACCATCCCAAGAACACCATCCCTACTGTGAAGCATGGGGGTGGTAGCATCATGCTTTAGGGGTGTTTTTCTGCACATGGGACAGGGCGACTGCACTGTATTAAGGAGAGGATGACCGGGGCCATGTATTGCGAGATTTTGGGGAACAAATAACTCCTTCCCTCAGTTAGAGCATTGAAGATGGGTCGAGGCTGGGTCTTCCAACATAACAATGACCCGAATCACACAGCCAGGATAACCAAGGAGTGGATCTGTAAGAAGCATATCAAGGTTCTGGCATGGCCTAGCCAGTCTCGAGACCTAAACCCAATAGAGAATCTTTGGAGGAAGTTCAAACTCCGTGTTTCTCAGCGACAGGCCAGAAACCTGACTGATCTAGAGAAGATCTGTGTGGAGGAGTGGGCCAAAATCCCTCCTGCAGTGTGTGCAAACCTGGTGAAAAACTACAGGAAACGTTCGACCTCTGTAATTGCAAACAAAGGCTACTGTACCAAATATTGACATTGATTTTCTCAGGTGTTCAAATACTTATTTACAGCTGTGTCATACAAATAAATAGTTAAAAAATCTGATCTCTGGAATATATCTGGGAAAATATCTGTGATTTCTGGATTTTTTTTTTAGATTATGTCTCTCACATTGGACATGCACCTATGATGACAATTTCAGACCCCTCCATGATTTCTAAGTGGGAGAACTTGCAAAATAGCAGGGTGTTCAAATACTTATTTTCCTCACTGTACATGCCAGGCCAGTATGTGGCGCTGTAATTCTGCCACAGAAATAAACTAAAAATGGAGAAGAAGAGTTGTGGCTAGAAGGGGTACAGGAATAGTAGGAAGTGAGGCAAAATCTTACAATAAAATGAGAATAAATAAATGTGCTACTTACCAGATTGTGTTTTATTAACGTCTACATCCTAAACCTACCCTTACAATAATGCAAATGCAGTAATTAAATGATGCAATATTGATGTGCGCATGCCCAGTGCCCGTAGATGTATCCCTTTCTATGCTGTTCGAAATCGCCCCCCAAACCCTCATTCACTATTCCCTAAATTAGTCTACTGATATAGTCCACTTGAGGGAGTAAATGAAAACAAGTGAGTGATTTCGGACACTAAGTGCACCGGAAAGGCTGCCGTTTTTGCAGTTTGTGCTTGCTGTTTATTTGAAACGTAGCAAACCGGCAGCTCCAGTAATAATGAAAAGATTTATCTTGAACTCTGCTGTGGAAACTTGCATGTATAAACCTTAATCAAACAGTTTAATAATCAATTAAAAAGGAATTTATACCTGTATGCATGATATTGCGCTGGACCAGTGCGGTTTGGACGATGGATGGATGATTGATTCAGCTGCGTGCGCCATCTCCTGGCAGAAATCTCCCCCATACCCTTAAATAGGGCACTATTTGAGGGAACAGCCATTTAGTGGTGTCTGAAACCATAGTGGACATTATTGAGAGCACTCATTCAATCCCACAATGCACCGCAATAACGAGTTTACAACTGATGTACGCTCAACGGCTAGAGAATACCCATCACGCACTGTGAGAGTCGCGCCGCACATTGAATGGAATTCTCGCGTCTCACCAGGAGATGGCATCCACAGCGGAATCCGGAACCATTGTATGTGGGTGGGACAAGACCCACCCACTTTTTTAAGACTAATGATATTGGACCCACTCACTTTTATCGTCTCTAATTGAGCACATATCTGTTTACCTACCCCTAACTGATAAACACTGATTAAGTGCGTTAGAAGCATTATTTTCACTTTTCGAGTATTTTCTTCATTTTCATTGAAAATAAATGCCTCTCTGATCTGATATGTGATGGGAAAAAGGAGTAGAGGGAGTTCGGAAAATGGCAGATTCGAACCTCGTGTAGATTTGCATCACATCTTCATGCCATGCCTCATACCCCTACACTATCATTGCTGCAGAAAATTTTGACTTTTCCGTAGTTTTGTCTGCCTCAACCAGACGTTTAGTAATAAAGCCGATATATTTATACTTAATGTAAATTGCACTCCAGTAAAAAATTTTTTTTTTGCTTCTGACGCCCATGCAATATAGTTTTTGTAGGCTAGTAGCTTACTATATAGTATAAAATATATACTATACTATATATATATATATATATTAGGGGTGGCACGGTACATGGAAAAAAAACGAACCGTTCGGTTCGCTCGTCTCGGTTCGGAGCGTGCGTCACACGGTTCGCGCATGCGCAATGTATCCTCGTGCCCGTATGTTACCTCAGACAGCGGGTGTCCTTTTCGCGCAAAATAAGAGGTGTGTGTGGACATACGTAAAGTAAAAGTGGAGTGCTGCAGGTTACGTCACATGTAGAAATGAAAGTGGGAGAGTTAAGGAAGGCTGCCCGGAGTTGGAGGATGCGCCAGCAACGTATAGCAGGGCAGATGCAGTGCGAGAGCGGGTGCCGCGTGGCACATACACACACACATACACACACACACACACACACACACTGGCAGCCGTGGATTGCAAATACAGGCAAATATAGTCCATTCTGTCACATTTTCCGGTGTTCTCCTCTGACCCCTGTCTGTCTCGTGCTTTGATTTATGATGGGCAACATCTGCTGCAAGACCGTGTTCCCCTCTGTCTCATACACACATTCATATGTTGTATATAAGTAGTTCACATGATAAATGTAACATTTAAAAGTTAAGATATGCTTCTAGTTCTAATAATTTAAACATGCCTTTGGGCAAAAACTTCTGGCAGTGTTGTGTTTTCGTGTATTTTATTTTTTCACAGCGCTGGATGTCATATGGTGATTGTGACACTTCATGGTGAAATGTGTTAATCAGGTCAGCTGAATTAAAGCCACAGTGCATTGTTCTGATCAAAATTGATATGATTAACATGAAAAATGTTACGCCAATGTGTCGGACTCGGTAGACAGCCAGTTAGGAAACAACTTGATATAACAATTTTTAATAATGTATCCTAAATTGTGGATGATTAAGCCATATATACCATATGCTGAAGTAAATTTCTGGAGAGTTAACGATTAAAAAAAACAACAACAAGAACCGTACAGAACCGAAAACCGTGACCCTAAAACCGTGATACGAACCGAACCGTGGGTTTTGTGAACCGTGCCACCCCTAATATATATATATATATATATATATATATATATATATATATATATATATATATATATATATATATATATATATATATATATATATATATATTATACTATAAAATTTGTACAAAAATATTAAGTCTTTATTTTTTAAATTAAATGCTTATGAGTTACTTTATTATTCTTACATTACCCTTACCCAGTAAGTTCAGTGCCACACAAGTAAAGAGCTATAGGGTTAACTTTAAGCTTGTTGGCTCGTTTTTGGAGAAGTGGAGTAATGTAGAATGAGGGTACATGGGGCGAATCGGACAGCGGTAAGTTAATTCATTCAGAGCTCGACTCTCACAGTGCGTTGAGAGAGAGTGAGAGCAATTCAAAAGCATAAGGAGTTGTTTGCTCTCGAAACAATCTTGCGGTACTTTGATGTTAGACGCCGATCGGGACCAGGGAGGGGCAGGAAAGTTGAACCAAAGAGGCTCAGACTTCCAGGGCGGGATGGGAGGGACGGACCAGGCGGGCACCGGCAACTCTGGAGCCAGGGCGGCGCTCACAGTTCAGGGGGCCAGGGCGGCGCACACAGTTCAGGGGGCCAGGCGGCGTACACCGTTCAGGAGGCGGAATCCTCTTCGGACTCGAGACAGGAGGCAGAGTCCTCTATGGGATCTGGTTGTGGGCTGGAGCCCTCTCCGGACTCTGGTCTCGGCCTAGAGCCCTCTCCGTACTCTGGTTGCAGGCTGGAGCCCTCTCCAGACTCTAGTTGTGGGGTGGAGTCACCACTGGATGCTGGTCAGGGGCTGGAGCCATCACTGGATGCTGGTCAGGGGCTGGAGCCTTCACTGGACACTGGTCAGGGGCTGGAGCCATCACTGGACGCTGGTCAGGGACTGGAGCCATCACTGGACGCTGGTAAAGGACAGGCCACGGCAGGGCAATGCACTTCGGCAGCTGTGGGACATCCTCCAGGACAACTGCAGGCTGCTCTGGGATGACCTCTGAAGTGTTAAAAGGGCTGGAGGAAGCCCTGTGCTCATTCCAAGCACACAGGACCGCCACAACATAAAATCCCAACACAGCCCTCCTGGCCATGTCCGGACTGACGGGATCAACCTCCAGGTCGACAGCAGTCTCTCAGACTATCTCCGGGCTAGTGAACACTGTCGCCAGGTCCTCTGGGACCACCGGACTCGAGACCACTGATGTCGGATCCTCCTGGACCACCGGACTTGGGAGAACGCCAGGAGCCCTCCTTTTCCTGTGCCTACCAGGGCGAGGCGATGTGGAGCCAACCGCTTCTGGGGAAGCTGCCGCCCCTTTAGCCACCTCTGGGTCGGTGGCAGATAAGGTGACTCTGTTCTTCCTCCTCCCTCTCCCCGAAGGGGTCATCAGAGGACTGGGGACTTGGCAGTCTGTGAGGAGAAGTGGGGAGGACCAAGAAATGGAAGGCCACCCTCCCATCCACGGTGGTATACATACCCCACAAACTGCCAAAAGGACAGTATCCCCTGCATTCCCATCTCCTAGGCTCTGACAGGCTTGTTAAGGCTGCTTGTAACGGAGTATGTAGGTTCAGGGACGAAGGAGGCGGGAACCGGCGAACAATAAACAACAAATTTTAATAAAATAAAGTGAACAAAGTGAAAGTAAAAGTGGTCCCAAAATATATATACTGTGTGCAGAATTATTAGGCACGTTGATTTTCTGATCATATTTTTTTTCCAGGCACATTTGACCAATTCCAAACCGCATTAAACTGAGTAAATACTATTCATTTTGTATTTAATCATTTATAAGTGATATATAATTGTTCACGAAGGCTGGAAATGAATAACACCTTATATTCAGGTGTGCAGAATTATTAGGCATGTTTTCTTTTACAGATAAAATGAGCCAAAAAAGAGATTAAACTCAGACTGAAAAGTCAAAAATTATTTAAATGCCCATGAGGATACAATACTAATGCAATACTAGACATTGCAGTCAAGGCATGACCATTGGACAGTGAAATGCTCGTTGGGTCAGCAGGATCAGACAAAAACAGGTGGTGAGGAAAAGACACCTGTTAACTGCAAAAGAATTAAGAATTAAGGTGAAGAATTAAGTGTGAAACCATCAGGAAAACTTTAGTCTCCAGCGCCACCATTTTCCAGAGCTGCAACCTACCTGGAGTCTCCAGAAGTGCAAGGTGTCAGGATCTCAGAGACTTAAATTAGGTAAAGAATCCAAAAAAAGCTGAAGTGTTGTAAAATACATGACAACCTTTTTTATAGGCTTTATGGACAGATAGGTTGAGAGTGACTCTTAAAGGACCAGCACCACATCATCTTGCACCACTTTTCCAGAATCTGGCAGTAAGTTTTGGGAGTTCATTTAAGTCCATCCTGAAGTCCGTTTTGCAGAGATGGACTTAAAACAGTGGTGCAAGAGGATGTGGTGCTGGTCCTTCAAGAGTCACTCTAAACCTATCTGTCCATAAAGCCTATACAAAAACAGTCTTGATGTATTTTACACTTCAGCTTGTGATTCTTATTTAGTGGGGGTCATTTTTTAGGATTCTTTACCTAATTTAAGTCTCTGAGATCCTGACACCTTGCACTTCTGGAGACTCCAGGTAGGTTGCAGTTCTGGAAAATGGTGGCGCTGGAGACTAAAGGGTTCCTGATGGTTTCACATTTAATTCTTCACCTTAATTCTTTTGCAGGTAACAGGTGTCTTTTCTCCGCCACATGTTTTTGTCTGACCCTGATGACCCAACGAGCATTTCACTGTCAAATGGTCATGCCTTAACTGCAATGTCTAGTATTGCATTAGTATTGCATCCTTCTCATGGGCATTTAATAATTTTTGACTTTCCAGTCTGAGTTTAATCTCTTTTTTGGCTCAATTTATTTGTAAAAGAAAACATGCCTAATAATTCTGCACACCTGAATATAAGGTGTTTTTCATTACCAGCCTTCATGAACAATTATATATCACTTATACATTATTAAATACTAAATTAATATTAGTTATTAGAATTACTGTGGTTTGTAAATATGATCAGAAAATCAACGTGCCTAATAATTCTGCACACAGTATATATATATATATATATATATATATATATATATATATATATTTTTTTTTTTTGTATTATTATTTCCCATTAATTTTCTATATATACCTCAGTTATATTTAATTTTTGACAGGAATTAAAATGAGGGTGATAGAATTAGAGTGCATTCAATAGTACTGTTTTTTTAACAACAATCTGATTGTTCAGCAGATTAAACAGCTTTTCTGAAGAAAAAAAAAATCAGTATGCAAAAACTTAATAAAACAGTTTTAAAATTTGTGAGTTGTGAATATTATGTGATCTAGGACCCCCCCTCTCTCTCTCTCTCTCTCTCTCTCTCTCTCTCTCTCTCTCTCTCTCTCTCTCTCTCTCTCTCTCTCTCTCTCTCTCTCTCTCTCTCTCTCTCTCTCTCTCTCTCAGGCCGAAGGGTTTGTCTTGGAGAGAGTTTGGCCAGGATGGAGCTCTTCCTGTTTTTCACTTCCCTCCTTCAGAGCTACCGCTTCACAACTCCACCTGGAGTATCCGGAGATGATTTGGATCTCAAAGGAATAGTCGGAATCACATTGAATCCGTCCCCACACAAGCTGTGTGCGATCAGACGCTCCTGATCCATGAAAATATCATCAGTCCTTAGAAGAAAACCTTGTTTCAGTATGAGTTGGATAATTTCTGCACATATTTTACTCATTCTTCTCACTAAATGTGTGTATATATATATAAGACTTCTCAGATAAGTAAAAAAGCTTTAATAGGAATTAAACATTTAGTTGGTAGATTATAAAACAATCTAGAATATTGTTACTGATTGTTTGGAGAAATAAAAGCATTTTTATGTCATAATGGGTTCTCATAAATTCTACTTTTTATGCCATAAATAGTTTTAATGTCATAATTATGACTTTTATAGTCTGTGAGCAGTCTTTTATAATAAACAAAACTTTACTGAAATGTTTAGCATACTACACTTCTCTGTTGATAATTACAAGATGCTTGCCACGTGATGACTGTCCATTCATTCACTATTTTTGTGGTGTAAATGTGGTTTGCTGCTTTATCCTGCATATTATGGCATTTTCTGAAAAAGCACAAATTTCACCTCACAAATAAAATGTTTTAAGGCAAACTGTTTTTTTTGGCTATGATTTTTTTTCACACTGATTCAGCAGGGTGTGCAAAGCACGTCACCGCCCTCAAAATGTTCAACATTCTCTACTTATAAATATTGAACCCTTTTGATTTTGGCCTTGATTTCTTTGGAGTTTATTTATGTGTCAGCGGGGAATTTATTTTTTAAATAAAGGTTGGAATTGGTATCACACTTTAGCACACAAAAAAAGCCAGTGTACATTAAACTCAATTTGAGTAAAATTTAACACTCCTGTGACGTGGAGGCAGGGATGGGAATCCAAATGCAGCTTGAACATATGTTAAAGTTTTAAACACAGAGAATCCAAGAAGGCAAACAGGCAGGAGCACAAGACCAGGGGCCCGTTCTTCGTACCTCGCTAACTCAATTAGCTGGATTTGATTGTTGACGATTTGGCATGATCTTGGAATGTTTGGTTCTTCGACGCTCATCCTGGACTTGCTGTCATAGCAACAGGTCCATAAGCTTAAACCTGCTCGCGAGCAGGCTTATTTCATGTAAACAGGATTAGATTGCATCTTGAGGTGATACTTAAAATCTGTCTCAGCCTACTTTATTACAAGAGTTAATTACTAACCAGGGGCAATAATAATAATTTTAAATAATAATAATATACAAATTTTAAATTGTATATGTATATGCGAATGTATATAATATTATAATGTTGTGTATAATACTATAGACACAGCCACTTGATTGAACGATTTATTAGTGATGGAATAATTACTTTATAATTTTTTTGGAGGTTTGCACACATGTTGTACAGTTAATCTGAGCCGTGCATTAATTTAAGTGATGACGGATATTATGGGATGGCTTGATGCAGCGCAGGAGATGCAGAGAATTTGATCTTGACCCTTAAGAAACTTTAATACTGTCACGTTACAAATCTGCTTCAAATTTAATTAAAAATTTAATTACAACATTGAAATGAAAATGTAAAGGGTGTACGGTCCGTGTATATTTTGGCCATTTGATTTTCCTTATAGAAACGGGTATTAAAAAACAAAAAACGGCTCCTTTTTCGTTTTTTCATTTTGTAAACAAAACGAAAAACAAGAATTTAGCTCGATTTTTCGTTTTTCATTAAAAAGGAGGAAAATTAATAAACGGCTTGAATATTCGATTTCTAGACGTGGGCGGGAATAATACGCCCCTTTCTGCTGATTGGTCATCCGAAGATCAAACTGTTCCATCATCAGTACTTCCTCAGTTCCGCACAGCAGAATAATAGTCCTGCGCTGCTACAGCTGTATGGATTCTTAACGCGTTTATTGCAGCTACATTTAATCTTTTATTCATCAAACAACCAGACCAACGAATGGCTCGACACAACACGTACCAGGGCTTTCTTCTGTGTAGATAGAAATTCACATAGTCCTACACTTCGCATCAGCTGGGCATGGCAGGCTAGGCCTATGTGACGGCTGTCATAACCTACCCTGGTTGCCCAGTAAAAATAAATAAATTAATTAATTAGTTGTAAATTAAATATTTTAAACACTAATAAAAATAAATAGATTAAGATATAAATTAATTCGTTGTAAATTAAATATTTTAATCACTAATACAAATAAATAGATTAAGATATACATTAATTAGTTGTAAATTAAATATTTTAAACACTAATACAAAAAGGAAAGAATAATGCATTGATGTAGACTATGGCCTATAACATTCACGCAATGTCATTCTTACCTGTCATTCTGACTAACTGACAACCATAGAACAACAGACATGTTAAAAAAACAAAAATGTATTAACATTTATTATAATTGATATCTTAAAGAATGTGCTTGTGCGTGGAGCGAGCTGCTGCACACACACACAGGACTGCAACACAAAATTTTCATTTGCCATTTTGGTTTGTTTCTCACCAGCAAACCCTATAGAAGCTATAGCCTACCTTCAGAACCCTTGAAATTTAACCTACGACACGAGTTGCATAGGATTATTTTACAAATTTGCATCCGCTTGAAAAAAATTGATGGGCAAATGCGAGTAAATGCGTATTCTTGACGCGTTTATTGCAACTTGCATTTAATCTCTTTCTCATTAAACCACCAGACTAAGAATGGCTCGAGACAACACGTCCCGGGCAGAGCCTATACAGGAGTTTATTCTGTTTAGACCAGCGGCTTTAGACCAGCAAAGTGCCAGGGGGTCAGCGAATTTGCTATAGCCTATCATACCGTATTTTTCACATTTTGTATTATCATGAAACATGCTGTGATTTATTCCAAAGTGACTAAATAATGCATTTAACCTCAAATAATCTAAATGTTGACTTTTAAAAGTAGACTCGTTCGCTGTAGGCTATTTTGTTTCATGTTTGTGGTGTGAGCCAGATGTTCAAGAGAGGCGCACGCAGCGCATCCTGTTTTATTTATTTTTCAAAGGCATGACTTTGTAGTCATTTTAAATGTGCCCAAATAAAATTATACATTTTACTGTTTCGATGATGATTATGATGTCCTACTCATCTGTAGCCTATGATGATGACGACGACAGTATTAGGCTATGTTATTTCCAAATTAGAAAAAATCTAATTTGGTGCCCGCGCCTCACATTATTATCAAAATAAAACAGACAGCCAAACATTTAAAAAATAATCTGCTTTATTTCTTTTGTACAATGGTCAATGGTTACAATTGGTCTGTTTGGCAAGTAGAATGCGCATAGCCTGTGGTGTTGTTGTAGCCATTTTATTTACCAGTAGCCTATTTTATACTAATTCTGAATGTAGGCTAATAATAAAGTGCAGTTTTAACAGCGATGCAACGCGCACGTCTCTCTCAACATGACCAGGTGTGACACTCAGGTGCGACTTATTTTCTGGCAAAAAGCGACAGTCGATTATAAAAGTTGCAGGCTATTATTAATACAAAAATCATAGGATGGAGGCCATTTGCACACAGACACACACACACACACACACACACACACACACACACACACACACACACACACAAAAAAAAAAAATATTGTGTTCATTGCCCCACCCACATTCATTTTGGGCTGAATCACTGTTATAATTACGCTATGGGGTCCTTGTAAATTTAAAATCCACTTATGGCTATATGCAGGTAAAAGAGACATAGGCTAGGCTATTGTAAGTGTTTATTTCATAAATTAATGTAGGCTACCTTGCATCTCCCATACACTTCTTTGGCCTGTTTTGTTTGGATGGCCAACTCTCACCTCTCAAAGCTGCAGGACACACAGGACAACGTGGAGAGAACGCACTTGATGTGCTTTGGAAATTTAATTGGCAGAGAAAATAACACACCGTTTTGCTTGACATCAATTAACACTCACTATTAACAAGATAAACTCAAAAACAAAAGGTAGCTATAACAGCTGTGTATTTTCTGAACACTTCAATAGGCCTACTGGTCTGCGCTTGACTGTTGCGTGTTTATCTGCTTTAGTTTATTTAGCTCATCGTAACTTAGGCTATTGGAACTGTGTGAACTGTTGTTCTCCGGTTGTCAGAATGACAGTTCTTGTGTGAACGTTATAGGCCCAACATACCCAAGTCAATGCATTATTTTTTTTCCCTTTTTGTATTAGTGTTTAAAATATTTAATTTAAAACTAATTATATTAATTTATATTTAATTATTATTATGTTTTAAACACTGGGCAACCGGAGTGGACAGCCGTCACATAGGCCTAGCCTGCCATGCCCAGCTGATGCGAAGTGTAGGACTATGAATTTCTATCTACACAGAAGAAAGCCCTGTATAGGCTCTGCCCCGGTACGTGTTGTGTCGAGCCATTCGTTGGTCTGGTTGTTTGATGAATAAAAGATTAAATGTAGCTGCAATAAACGCGTTAAGAATCCATACAGCTGTAGCAGCGCAGGACTATTATTCTGCTGTGCGGAACTGAGGAAGTACTGATGATGGAACAGTTTGATCTTCGGTTGACCAATCAGCAGAAAGGGGCGTATTATTCCCGCCCACGTCTAGAAATCGAATATTCAAGCCGTTTATTAATTTTCCTCCTTTTTAATGAAAAACGAAAAATCGAGCTGAATTCTTGTTTTTCGTTTTGTTTAAAAAACGAAAAAACGAAAAAGGAGCCGTTTTTTGTTTTTTAATACTCGTTTCTATAAGGAAAATCAAATGGCCAAAATATACACGGACCGTGTACAAATACTGTATACAATCGTGAATATAAATAATTAGTAATCATGTAAAAAAAAAAAAAAACATTTATCATTGATCTATTATAACTTTTATGTTGGTTTGGTCGTTTAGCTGTTTCCTTATAAAGGTCCAGATATTCGTGGGTTTTTTTGTGTAATTTGCCAAGTTTTTTGCCAGGTGGCTTTTTTAATTATATGATGTCATTACGTTGCTCTCTTGACGTCAGCCAATCGCTGCACTACTGATCATGGTTTCGAGTATCGATGCATCTGCCCTCTTCAGGGAAAACAAGAACACGCACTGATCTTAGATCATTTAATCCAGATATTTAAATCCAATCCGCAAATTCGTTTGAAGAACCAAATTAGCCAGAGATCAGTTATCACGATTAAAAGATCTGGGATCTGTCAAATCATCTCAGATGTATTAAGCGAGGTACGAAGAACGGCCCCCAGGAACACATGCAGGAGCAACGCCCGACAAACAACAACTGAAGCAGTGGGGTATAAATACACAGGGAAACAAGGTTAACGAGATAACAAGAGGGAGTGGCTAAATGGAAAACACCTGGGAGAACTAAGGCCTAGTCCACACGTACACGGGTATTTTTATAACCAGAGTTTTTCCTTCTCCGTTTAAAAAAAATCTCCGTCCACATGAAAACGCAAAACCGCGCTATGATTGGCTGCCTGATTTCCACATGGGTCCCATCCACGGAGGGATGCTATGGGCTCAGTGAAACCCTTCTACAAGTTTACTTTGGACTCAGTGACAGATAACTGTATACAGGGGCAGGGCTCAAGTGGACTGAAGCTTCACACACTTGCCTTACTATGTTGTATTATTGAATTCTGGCACCTCTGTTCTGCAATACAATGAGATAACTGTGCATGTATCTGTATAGGCTACATGTGATAAGCGCTATTAGCAGAGTTATTAAAAGCTACGTCCGCGCTTGCATAGACTCGACTCATGTAACGTTAAACAAAATCGATAACGGCGCACAAACTGACGTCAAACAAAGGAGAGAACGGCGCACATTTTGACTTAACAAGCCTAAATCTCCGGTTTCACCGTCTACACGACAACGCTGTAACCGGAGTTTCTAAAAAACTTCACCCTGGCCGGAGTTTTCAAAAAAGTCCGGTTTCAGTAACCGGATACTGCGTTTGCGTGTGGAACAGCCAAACCGCATAGAAAAAGCTGCGGTTTTGAAAATACCCGTGTTCGTGTGGACAGGGCCTAATACACCATGCAAAACTTCAAAGGACTACAACACATGGCACAGGACAGGAAATAACACAAAGTGTCCACAAACACACAAGGAATATGTGACAACTCCAAAAATGTATATATGACTGTATATATTCGTAAATCCAACTGAGATATTACACTTCTGTTGGATTTACAAATAAACTCTTACAGTGTTAAAATGTACACTGTGAGTAATGTACATACATAGTATTTCACACTTTTAAAAGTGTTATCTTAACTAGGGTAAAAAAAACCTACTAGGGTAGTTTTCAGAATCACTATAGTAACTGCATGTTTTACACAGTTTATACAGGTAAGTTAATTGCCGTTCTTATAGCCTACACACTGCCACACACACACACACACACACACACACACACACACACACAGACGGCGCGCACAAGACCCGAAGCCAGATTGCTTTCACTTTCGTCCTCATAAAGTTTGTCAAGTAAATGTGTTTAAAGGCTTGAACATTTAAAGCGGTTGTGCACTATTCAAAAACAACAATACGGAAAACTTATCGGTTCAGCGCTCAGCTTTTTTCTGTGACACAGAGAGCCGAGTCGTGTCTCTGACAACGCGCGCGTGCCCTGAAGGCAGACCTCTTTCACCTGCGTCCTCACAAAACTTTGTCATTTGTATGTGTTTTAAGGCCTGCCAGATTTCATATTAAAGCAATTTTAGACCATCAGATGTGTATTATGTCGAACTAATGCCAGATATACAGTGAGGAAAATAAGTATTTGAACACCCTGCTATTTTGCAAGTTCTCCCACTTCAAAGAAATCATGGAGGGGTCTGAAATTGTCATCGTAGGTGCATGTCCACTGTGAGAGACATAATCAAAAAAAAAATCCAGAAATCACAATATATGATTTTTTAACTGATTATTTGTATGATACAGCTGCAAATAAGTATTTGAACACCTGTCTATCAGCTAGAATTCTGACCCTCAAAGACCTGTTAGTCTGCCTTTAAAATGTCCATCTCCACTGCAGTCGTTAGCTGCATAAAGACACCTGTCCACCCCATACAATCAGTAAGAATCCAACTACTAACAAGGCCAAGACCAAAGAGCTGTCCAAAGACACTAGAGACAAAATTGTACAGCTCCACAAGGCTGGAAAGGGCTACGGGGAAATTGCCAAGCAGCTTGGTGAAAAAAGGTCCACTGTTGGAGCAATCATTAGAAAATGGAAGAAGCTAAACATGACTGTCAATCTCCCTCGGACTGGGGCTCCATGCAAGATCTCACCTCGTGGGGTCTGAATGATCCTAAGAAAGGTGAGAAATCAGCCCAGAACTACATGGGAGGAGCTGGTCAATGACCTTAAAAGAGCTGGGACCACCGTTTCCAAGGTTACTGTTGGTAATACACTAAGATGTCATGGTTTGAAATCATGCATGGCACGAAAGGTTTCCCTGCTTAAACCAGCACATGTCAAGGCTCTGTAAGAAGCATATCAAGGTTCTGGCGTGGCCTAGCCAGTCTCCAGACCTAAACCCAATAGAGAATCTTTGGAGGGAGCTCAAACTCTGTGTTTCTCAGCGACAGGCCAGAAACCTGACTGATCTAGAGAAGATCTGTGTGGAGGAGTGGGCCAAAATCCCTCCTGCAGTGTGTGCAAACCTGGTGAAAAACTACAGGAAACGTTTGACCTCTGTAATTGCAAACAAAGGCTACTGTACTAAATATTAACATTGATTTTCTCAGGTGTTCAAATACTTATTTACAGCTGTGTCACACAAATAAATAGTTTAAAAAATCATACATTGTGATTTCTGGATAAAAAAAAAAAAGATGTCTCTCACAGTGGACATGCACCTACGATGACAATTTCAGACCCCTCCATGATTTCTAAGTGGGAGAACTTGCAAAATAGCAGGGTGTTCAAATACTTATTTTCCTCACTGTATTGTGACAAACGAACACTCAGACAGAAGCTCGCACATCACGTGAAGATCGCGCGCAGAGAGGACCGCAGAAACGCAGCGCTGTCCTATGACTAAAGTGAAGTCACTAAAGTAGCTTAGAAACTCTACCGTTATAGGCATATATTTTAATACCTTTGAAGTAACTACAAACCATAGCTTCATAATGAGACGGTATGAGAAATTCACACACACTCTCTCATTAATGCATTCAAATAAATGTAATGTAGGCCTACTGTGTTAATTTATCTGTATCTGATGTACAACAAGCAGAAACCTGCCCAATAGACAATAACTGCTGAAAGTGAACTGTTCCCTTCAAGTATTTTAAAATCACAAAGAAATTCACTTTTTCATTAGAAAAAATTACTCAAAAACAACAACTAAATAATCGTTCATTAATCGTAATCGAGGTAAAATGTTCAATTAATCAAGTTTTTTTTTATTTTTGGTCAAATCGTTACAGCCCTAGTGAAATGTGAGTGTTTTTCAATCTGAGATCACTCAGCTCTCGTCTGGCTCTCTTCTTGAGGGAAGAGGGTTTGGCATCTAGGACTGGTGATGCAGTCCCTCTCATGCCGAGACTGAGCACTAACGCGCATCATGGGTTTTCTCAGATGGAGCTTGCCGATCGTCTCGAGAGGGTGTATTCCCCTCAGACGATCTGGTGGCTGACGAGACTTATCAGCAAGTGCTCTTAGGGATGGCTGGTGAGAGTGGTATATAAATCCTGAATCCTCTCAGCCACCTTGCCCGTGTATGCTGAGCTGATGGATGTTATGGAACACGCTGCAGGCAGGCAGGCTGCAGCTGCCATGTTGGCGCGTTAAAGGAAAGATTGTTTGTGATCGAGTGAACGATTGATTTCTCCCAGGCCATAAAACCATCGGCTCAGGTGAGCCTTCCATTCCTTCCTGATCTTATTATAGAGATCGAGGGGGCATGGGTTTGACCCGATATTCATCGACATCAGTGATCTAACTTCGCTGATGTCGAGGGGATAGAGGAATATGGGTATGTGTCGATACTGCAGATTGACGGGACCTTTGTGAACCATCACACATATGGGTGGGCATCAGAACTGAGAGCTCCAACTCTGCCATCTAACCTCTCTAAACTATGTTGTAGTTCAGGCTGCCGAGCTTTGCGACAGACATCAACATTAGGTACTGCTTTGCACACAATGACAGTGTTTCAGGTGTACCAGTCAGATCTGCTGAAGTATCTCGATCAGGGCTAGGTTTGTAATCCCTGATGCGGTGGTTGAACTGCGCCACACCACAGGTCTAGCTCTCCATGCCACCAACTGCCGCGATCGACTTCATTGACTTAGGCCACCAGGTAAGCTGGCAGGCCCTAACCCTCTGTATGTCAGGGTCATGTGGTAGTACTCCCCTGATAAGGCAGGGTATATTTGAATACTCCACTTTCAGCTCTGTATCATTCTGGTTCCACCCTCATGGCTCGGGTTGAGCAGCACTTCTCAACCTTTATTCTATGCTGGTTTGGTAGTACGCTTCCTTGAAGCCAGACCATTGCCATGAGCTGACACCCATGCACACAAATGGTAGGCCACTGAATCCGGGGCCTCCATTGAGGCAGGGTGGCGTAAGTTGTACTCCCCTTGCTAAAAGGGTTCATTGCAGTTTTGCTGAGTACACTGCTGTTGGCAATGTAGTTAGGTACCAGGTCTGTATAGGCACTGTTTAAACAGCTTATCTTTATTTGTTATTATCATTACGGCCTTATTATATTACACGTTATTATATTGGCCTTATCAGGCCATCCTGAGACTGAGCCCCAGGAAGTCTGGGTCCAAACCTGCCAGTTTTTAACTTGCTATCAGGTAGCAGGCCACACCAGGCCTCCCTGAAGGCTTGCTATCGGGTAGTAGGCCTCCCTGAAGGTGAGTTCCCCGGTTACAGTCACTTTGACAGTTAGCATTAATTGCTATCAGGTAGCTGGCCTCACCAGGCCTCCCTGAAGGCTTGCTATCGGGTAGTAGGCCTTACCAGGCCTCCCTGAAGGAGCGAGTTCTCGAGTTTGGGCCATAACAGTTGGTATTACTCTGACAGCTAGTGGATGCTTGCTATCAATTAATCTGGCCTTAAACGGCAGCACCTGAAGGTGAGTTCACACCATAGCACGACAAAAGTGTCACTTTCTGCTACCGGGTCCCCACAGAAGGGAACCTACTCATATTCAGCCTACAGCTTGGTCTACCTACCAGGTCAGGCTTGGCACTCCCCTCACTGAGGGTCGCTTGTGAGCGCGGGGCCGCCTGAGTCTGATCAGATGGTTGTAGGCCTCTTGTGAGGCCTCCCAGTTAGATCAGTCCTTAGGCCCGTCCGGCCTCCTTACTGCCTTGAAACATAGGTGCTTTGTAGATCTGTGGATCGAAGAGGTAAACTCCCCTCGCTAGAAAGTGTTATAAAGCGCTACGCTGAGTATTGCTCTCCAGGATACCCGTTTCTGGGTTCCGGTCTGAGTTGGTTACTGCCAGTTCGCAGTCCCTCTGTCTGAATGCCTTACCTAGAGGCAATTATCCAGAGGCTCTGTTTCTGAACAGACAGAGTTGACCAAACAGAAGTGTCCAATGTGAGTGACACTATGTCTGGCCTCCCTGGTGGCATTCTGTGAAATTTCCCGAGTAGTGATTGGCTGGGTCTCCCTCGGGTTCCCTAGCCACATTCCCTTATAGGGAATTGGTTGGTTTCAGGCCTTTGAGCAGCTTAGGTAGGACTTCATGTAGTGTATGAAGGTTCCTCTTGAGGCATATAGCTTGGACTGTGACCTTAGGGAATGCTGTCACTGACAGTCCAGTGTGACTGGAGGGGGAGTGGTTCGGGCATTTCAGTTGAATTTGCTTGTCCTGACAGTTGTCATTGCCAGTGGGCATGCACTCCCCTCAGCATGGCAGCGTGGGGTATTTCGTTCCCCATATGCTTTCTAGGACGCAGTGCGAGTTCCCTTTCGAAAGGGAACGTCTCAGGTTACGCATGTAACCTCTGTTCCCTGAGAACAGGGAATGAGACACTGCCTCTCTTTGCCATGCTGAGGGGCCTGTCTGCCAAACAGTCCCTTCAGACGATAAGTGTCATGTTTGCAAGGTGCCCTTATATACTTCCTGGTCGTACATTGATGACATCATGGGATTGTCGTCGGTCAATAGTATTGCCGTGATTCGATAGTATCTTCAGACACCTGTCACACTGAGGCGTTCCCCATATGCGTTCTAGGACACAGTGTCTCGTTCCCTGTTCTCAGGGAACAGAGGTTACATACGTAACCTGAGACATTTTCAAGGGCCCATATTCAACATTTCTAACAGGTAAACTTTCCCAATGATAAGCAATTGCATACATGTACTAGTGGACCAATCTTGCGTATGCAACGTGGATAATGTAACATGTAAAGGTGTTTTGGAATCAAATTCTTATGCGGATATAACTCTTCAAAGATACTATGATGCTCTAGAAAAAGACTGGAGGTGGCTCAGAGGAAACATTGTTAGATGGGGCATTGGTGATGCTGTGAAGATGGAAAACAGAGATTTAGTATGCAGAAGGCAGTTGGAAGTGAGAGGAGCCGGGGCTTTTTCTGGGGCTTGAAGGGGAAAATTGATGGAAGCATGATCTGCAATAACAAAATTAGTAAATGCCAGTGTTTGTTTTCCTCATCAACAAGGTCTCCAAATATCAGAGGAATATTTAGAATTAAACAGAATGTCTGAATGGCATTCAGCCCTATACCGTTCCCTGTCTGCTCTAAGTTTACTTTAGTAGGCCATTTTTTTTCTTTCCAAGTAGCCATTGTTGAAAGAATAGATTAGACTGTTACACATGTCTTGTCTTGATATAATGGAAGAAAGATATTCAATAAGTAACTTTATCTCATACTGTCCGACACCCTCAATGATATCATGCATTATATCAGGAGCGTAATTGTCACAAATATTAAAATATTGCAGATCGTTTAGCAGACATTTAACCCCAAAATATGCAGTAATGTTAGGGTCAGCTAACAAATATGCATAGTGCTGTTCTTGCAAATCTTTGTTTCATAATACAACATTAGTGTTGCCTTCACTGAAATTTGACTGTGATGTTTTTTTTATCTACTAAACAGAATTGACAGAAGTAATGGGCACTGAAAGACTCCATGAACCCAAGAAGTGTGTGCATTCCTAAATTGTCCCCTGTAACCTGGGCAATTGTGTCAAACAAGGGCTCTTTGGAGAAAGGAACTTGAATTCCTGAACTTTCAAGGACTTTAAAATCTTCAACAAGGGGCTGCAAAATTACATCAAATCCATAATTCTGAACATCCTGCACATGGAATAATGACAGTAATATTCATTAAACTTGAATTCATTTTTGTTGGAAAGTTCCTGAGAATGAAGTAAATGGCTCCAATTGTGTTAATGCCTTGCTTGGCGTCATCATAATATAACTGTATCTGAAGTGCATTTTGTTGTTTACTGAAAAGCAGGTAGTTTTTAAAATAACTTCCATCACAAAACTCATTATAGACAGTTGTACTCCCACCTGGTTTTGTCATATGTTTCCATATATCTGCATTCCTAAAAAATAAACTGCAAGGTGTCCAACAGGGTAAATGAAAAATAAATAAATTTATCAGTTACAGGGACTTGATCATATCTGCATTGCCCGATTCAATCTACTGTCAAATCTAACCCCTAACTTGAGCTCTATAGGGTCAACAACAGCCCATTTCTCTTAGAATTTGTTTTTCCATTTGTTCTGAACTCATATTTGTGAATGGATTTTCCAGGTTATTAAAACAGTCCTCATTCGGATGCTGTTGCAAAATCATCTGCAGGAAGTAAATTAATTACATCACTTTTGATATTAGAATGTATTTCATGGACCAGTTCTTCCATATCTGATACTACAGAAGTTACAAAACTGTTTGCTACTCCACTAGTTTGCAATCTAGCAATTATGGATGCACACATTTCTTGAGCGTCATTCACCTTCCCTTTATCACTGAGTGATGTCTATAGTAGCTCATTCTGATCATTTAAATCTGACAGTTCATCATCTCCATCAATTTGATTTTCAGTCTGTGTTTGTCTAGAACAGTGGTTCTCAACCTGCGGCCCATGCAACATTTGACAAGAAATATCCACCTGGAGCTGAGGACAGAGCTCTCAAGATAACTAATCTCGAAAAAAAAAAATGCAGTTGATGAACTGAATACAATGCGAGCTAGCTTAAAAGTGTCCCAGGCTGTGACATTAGCAACGTTCAAAAACTTGTGGCTCCTTGCCAAACACGGCAAACCATTCAGTGATGGGGAACTAGTTCAAAACTGTTTTCTGGAATCACAATGTCTTTTTGATGATCTGAATAAGAAGAACAAGATAATCCGCATGATAAAAAGTTTACAGCTCAGTAATGACACAGTTACACATTGAATTTCAGAAATGTCTGAGAACTTGACAGAACAACTAAAAACTAAGCTAGTCACTTGTAACATCTACCAGAGGGTGAAGTCTGCCCAGATGAAAAACAAAAGAAACAGGAGGCGAGAAGAACGACACTGGTCAAATGAACTGGTAGTCCCACAAGTCTTTATAAAGGGTTCGCACAAAAGAGTACACTCAATCAAATCGTTACATAATCGTTACAAAATCGAGGGAAAAAAAGGGGAAAAGTAACATTAATAAACTGAACCACCAGTTGGCAGTCATCTCTTTCGTCACACTCAAAATACGTGTGCTCACATACAAACAGTGTGCACCATAGAAGCGGCCTTATATATCCTTATATAAAGGGCCTTTAATTTATCTTAAAGGCACAACAACATTAACATCATGAACCGTATTCAAGGTGACCTTTACACACTGGCATTGAAATCGCTACGAACAAGGAGCGAGGACTCCTTAACTCTTGATCCATCAGTTCATAACACACACTGGACAGAATATCACTCAGCACAACCCACTGTAGATACACACACATTATATACACATTTATTTATCATATAGCATCTATTGTACATTGGATCTCTATTGTGATTAATATTGTATACTGTACATTGTATATTATTATTATAGCTTAATGTATATTGTTTAATGTATGTTTAGTGTATTTTGTTTAAAGTATATGTATATTGTAAGTATGTGTATATTGTTTAAGCTGTGAGAACTACACTCACATTGTGTAAATTATTTATTGTTTATTGTAGAGTTTACTGTGCTGTGAGTAATTGTGGGCGCATCAGATGTGTAATCTGATGTTGCTTTAAATGTTGTACATGTCATGTCATGACTGCTATGTTGCTCAGAACTGCACCTAAGAATTTCACCAACTTGTGTATATGGTTGTGTGACAATAAAGTGATTTGATTTTTTTTATTTGATTTTGAGGACATTCATAGAGCACTCAGTGAAGCATACAAAGACATGAACATACCAGCATCCTCAGTTGTCTCCATCACTACTAATGGTACACCCTCGATGATGGGAAAACACAAGGGTCTTGTTGATGAAAAGCTCTCCTGACTTGTTGGCATTTCACTGTATTGTGCACCAGCAAGCACTATGCAGTAAGTTATCTTATGGATACCTCACAAAGGTTATGGACACTCAACTTCATTTGCACATGCCTCCTAATGCATCGTTGCTTTATTGCGTTGTTGGACAAATTGTATGGTGCTTACGGAGACCTCGTTCTGCACAGTGAAGTGAGATGGCGGGGAAAATACTTGCATCGCTTTCTGGCTGTAGTCCCCGAGATAGTTCACTTTCTTGATGACATTGGTGAGGGAGAGAGATTTCCAGTCTTGAGAGACAATGAGTTGAAAACAAATCTTGCTTTTCTTGCAGACATCACAGTTCACATAAACAAGCTGAACCTGCAAATTAAAGGTGATGGAAAACATGCTGATGACCTGTTGGGCTCTGTTGATAGTTTTAAAATGAAGCTAGGACTGTACATTGCACAACTCAATGATGGCGATTTAGCTAATTTCCCTCAACTGAATGACGTGTGTGAGGGTGTATTGGGCATACAACAGACCTCGACCTTAATATAAGCACCTCAACCTTAAAATTATTTTAATCATATCGATTGCCTGATCTATGTCATGGTATTTGAGAGAGAATTTATATCCGTGAAACGGGAAAAAGCGGGCATATCCGTGAAACGGGAAAAAGCAATCGCAAATTCTGAAAAAGAAAGTATGAATGAATGTGAACGTGGGGAGTCCATTTGAAGTCCATTTGACGATTTGTATCTGACACAGGGAATAGAGAGAGAAGAGATGATAGGTCAACATCCCCACCTGTCAGGGCATCGGTGTTGCTGTGAAGAGGGAAAACGGAGATTTAGTATGCAGAAGGAGGTTGGAAGAGAGAGGAGCCGGGGCTGTTTCTGGGGCTTGAAGGGGAAAAGTGATGGGAGCATGAGGAAAAGGAGGATGCATTTGAGACATATAGGCCTGTGCTGCAGGTAGGGATGGCCTTGCGCTTGCTTGAGCTGCTGAAGCTGCAGGGCACTCAAAAGGGGAGGTGTTAGTGAAAGTTGGAGGGACTGTTGGTAGGTTTGAGCTTGAACCGCTAGCAAGCTCGCACTAGCATCTGTGATGGGAGCTGGAGGCCACTGAAATTGAAAAGGATTAGGAACAGCAGGAGGAACAAGCTGAGAGGTTGAGGGGACAAGCCACGGTGCAAGGTTGGCCCTCGGTCGAAAGCGGGTGAGGTCTTGATGCGGTGGAGTTTGGGGCGAGACCCAGGCTTGTTGAAGGCCTGTTGCTGCTGCTCGTCTATGGGCTTCTGCCTGTTGGCCATCTTGGGAGCTGGAGTGGACTTAAGAGAGAGGTAGGTTGGCTGTAAACTGACATAAAGGTTGTACAGTTACGCTTTGTTCATCTTCCCTGAGAACAGTACTTCGGAATTAGCCAGCGCTTGCCTCAATCCTACTACTGTCCAACTCCTGATAGGTGGAATCATCAGGACGGCCGAGCTATAGGAGGACACCGGGGATGAAGTTGGCCATCTCACCGGTGAGGGCGAGGGTTGGCCTCAGCGTCTTGGCGAGCATGAGGCTGATCGAGCAGGCCGTCGGCTGCACGAAGAAGCCTGGAGCTCGGGTGCGGCATAGTAGCAAACTGCTAAAAAACTGTCAACGAAAAGTATGTACTTTAGTATATATATACACCTCTTATCGTTGATTAAATTGATTAACTTAATGTGCTCCACTCATGTTTAATTAGATTTAATTATCTGAATGTGCTCCTCCCAAAATTTGAGAATAAAACATAACTAGGAAGGGACACGGCTTTAAAAAGAGCATATGGAAGAGGTTAAAACATAACTTATCCACTAAAAATGGTCTCATTACAAAAATGTAATAAATTATGAAGATTAAATTGTGCTTATCAATTGTAAATACTGGTTCCCCATACAAATACACCATCATTAATCATGAACTGATTAGATTAAAGGAACACATCAACTTTTTGGGACTTTATCTTATTCACTGTATCCCCCAGGGTTAGATAAGTCCATACATACCATTCTCATCTCTGTGCGTGCCATAACTCTGTCTGACACACTCACTGCTAGCCTAGCTTAGCACAAAGACTGGAGGTAAATGGCTCCAGCTAGCCTACTGCTCAATAAGTGACAAAATAACGCCAACATTTTCCAATTTACATATTGTGATGTGTTACATCATACACATAGTTACATCGTGTACTAAGACCGACAGAAAATGAAAAGTTGCGATTTTCTAGACTGATATGGCTAGAAACTATACTCTCATTCCTGTGTAATGATCAAGGAACTTTGAGCCATACCATGAGTGCAGCGGTGCAATGATATTATGCAGCACCTGATAATAGTCCCCAGCGCTCTCTGTGCAAGCAGTTTGTCACGTTGTGTAGCGGACCCTGTCCGAATGATGGCCAGACTTTACTGATGTTTCATGGAGTTTATTGAAACCGTTTGATCTCCAAAAAATCACTGTAAGAGCTGAACAAATAAAGCAAAGAAGTGCGCATTAACACCTCGTACACAAACTCTCTCTCTTCATAGCATTATCATTAACATACAGCGAAATACACAAAAATACTCATTACAGATGACAGTAAACAAGAACATACACACCTTATGCCTTTTCGAGGGTTGCTTAACAAACTGCAAACTTTAAATCTGCCTAACCACTCCGATGAACCGCAAGCTCTCACTATCTTTCCATAGACTACAACATCCGTCAAAATAAAAGTCCCTACTTATTAAGACAGATAATGCAGACCTTAAAGGGTTAGTTCACCCAAAAATGAAAATTATGTCATTAATTACTCACCCTCATGTCGTTCAACACCCGTCAGACCTCCGTTCATCTTCGGAACACAAATTAAGATATTTTTGTTGAAAGCTGATGGCTGAGAATGGCCTCAGATAGGCCTCCATTGGCATTCAGTACATTCACACTCACAAGACCCATAAAAGGCACTAAAAACGTCGTTACAAAGTCCATCTCACTACAGTGGCTCTACAATAATTTTACGAAGCGACGACAATAGTTTTTGTGCACAAAAACAAAATCAAAATAACGACTTTATTCCACAAGTTCTTGTCTTCCGTGTAGGCCTCGGACGTGAACTCACGAAGCACCACGACACATGCGCTTCAATTTAAAATGTTCTAATGACCGATCACATCAAAAATTTTCAGTTGGCCAAATTTAATTTCTGTGAATTATAAATTCACAGAAATTCAATTTGGCCAACTGAAAAATTTAGATGTGATCGGTCACTAGAAAATTCTAAATTGAAGAGGCCTGACATTTTTTACAGTGTTGGTTAATTACATTTTTCCATTGGCTCAACATGTTATTTCTAATTGAGCCCATGTTAACAGGCTGTTGCCACAATGGATAAAATTCAATTCACAGAAATTTAATTTGGCCAATTGAAAAATTTAGATGTGATCGTTCACTAGAAAATTTTTAATTGGAGAGGCCTTACATTTTTTACAGTGTAGTTAAACCATGGTAACCACAAATTAACCATGGTTTTGCTACTCTAACCATAGTTTAACCATGGTATTTGTGGTAAAACTGTGGTTATATAAATGGTAATCAATTAGCCAAAAAATAAATAATAAAATAATAAAACCATGGTTATTTTTCGTAAGGGACATGCTCAGAAACCATGTAGACACTTTGCAAAAATATTTAAATGACTTGAAACGATTCGCTAGTATAATTAATATTATATCAAATTAATATTAATAGTATAATTTATTCTCTTTTCTATCACACAATTTGTTAAAAAAAAAGATTGAAACTTGCTATTGAAACGGGAGCTACCACTTTGACCTCCACAGTCAATTTCCCAACTGGAATGAGCCATAGAGTATTGTGGAAAATACAGTGTTGAGTTAAAAGTTAATAAAAATAACTCTCTTTACAGACGCTATTTTACACTTGTGTATCAAAACGTACTCCGGTTTTAACACTGAGCAACAGCAAAAATTTCACACCGTACATTTAACACTGGTAAACTTGCTGTGTATGTAAGAAATGTGCTGGCAGCCAGTAAAATGCAGTACACATTTCAAAGTAGTTTGAAATTGCCACATATTTAAACAGATTACAACACAATGTTTGCAATACAATGATTAACTGTTGGCAGTGGTTAGTGGACATTCTGTTCATTTTCAGGTTTAATTAATACTTTGAATCCCAAATTTAGTCTTAGACTTTTGAACCCCACTGGCATAACCATACCAGCCCTCTATTTTTGAATAGATACTTTGATATAAAGTACAATTTCCAGCAGAATCACATGATGGCCCTCTCATATAAAAGCTTATGGTTGCATCTGGCAGACACTTAGCAGTTAAGATGCTCACATTGTAAAATGGCTGTAATTGAGTCACTTCTGCAGTTTCTCAGCACAGGTACATTGGTACTGGGCGCTTTGCTGTTGCTTCTGGTTTTGTATTTGCTTTCCTCTGGATCCAGATCTCAGAAAGAGGGGAATGTGCCACCGGGACCCAAACCTCTGCCGCTGCTGGGGAACCTGCTGACCCTTGACCTCAAGAGACCCTTTGACAGCTTTTGTGAGGTTAGAGCTTGACATAGACACATTCAAAACAATAATAGTAACATTTTGAGGTTTGTCTTTCCCTGTGTCTTTCAGCTGTCCAAAACATATGGAAATGTGTTCCAAGTGTTTTATGGTTCTAAAAAAGTTGTGGTACTAGTTGGACACAAAACAGTTAAACAAGCACTTGTGAACTATGGAGATGAATTTGAGGACCGGGATATTTTGCCTGGATTCAGGACAATATCCAATGGACTTGGTAAGAGCCACTGAATTGTGTTACTTAAAACAATGTATAAACATTATTGTCAAGCATGCCTATTTGTTGAGTAGATAAATTATCTTAAGATACACACACACACACACACACAAAACATTTTAAATAAGTTTGATAAATTCATTAAAAAGAACCTCTTTTATTCTGGGAATCTGACTTTAATCTGACTTCATTTTTAATTTGAAACAGCCAATAATGCTTTATTGCTGAAATATTATGAATAAAAGGTAACATTGTTTTAGATATTTAATCAATAAAATAAATGTTATTTGATCAATAAAACGCTTCGGTATAGCTTTCTGAAAGACTACAATGATTTGCCTTGACAATATTTAAGCAACCCAGATTGCAAGCAACCATTGAAATAATGTTAACTCAATGTTAATGTGTCAATGTTAACTGCATTGAATCATCATTACTTTTGCACCCACAATTAATGTTGAAATGTTCTAAATGACTTGAAAAGTTGAAAAATCAATGGTAATGGCATTGGGTCAATGTTAAAATGTGGTGTTGGTTCAACATCATGCGTACACTCTCAGAAAATGAAACACAACATCTACTATTGTTGAAATCAAAGGCAGTTAAATTAAATATCTCAAAATTCAATTCAATTCACATTTATCTGTATAGCGCTTTTCACCATACATATTGTTTCAAAGCAGCTTCACAGAAAATGCATGCGTCTACATTACAGTTTGAAGTGATTTGTTATCAGAGGAGACTGTGTACAAGTTATGTATTTCAGAAATATACATATACAAAGCACACAGCTAGCTAACAATGAATTAATAATCAAAATAATAATAATTTAAGGCACAAACAATGGGTTCAGTAAAGTAAGAATACATGTTGTTAACAATGATTAGGGTAAATAGAAATTTGAGCATGGGTGCATGTTGATGCAGAGCTGCGTCATTTGACGTTCTCGCAGGAGTTGGAGTCATCTCTTCACAGGTGATGGTCATCTGAAGTCTTCATAAGAGGCTGGATCCAGGCTGGAGCTGACGGACTCTCGCGTCCCGAGATAAAACAGAATAGGAAAATTATAAGCTGTTCAAAGCATTTAGCAAAGAAAATCATGTGCAGTGATATAACTGGAGTACAAGGTTATGATAGGCATTATGTGAATGCTTGGCTAAAGAGATGCGTCTTTAATCTAGACTTAAATGGTAAATGGACTGCATTTATATAGCACTTTTAACAGACCAATGGCCATCCAAAGCGCTTTACACATTGCCTCACATTCACCCATTCACACACCGACGGCGGTGTCAGCCATGCAAGGCGCCATCCAGCTCGTCGGGAGCAGCTGGGGTTAGGTGTCTTGCTCATGGACACCTCGACACTTGGTCAGGTGGAACCGGGGATCGAACCACCAACCTTCCGGTTTGTAGACAACCTACATGAACCACTGAGCCACTGCCGCCCGAACCACTTAATCTCAGCAGAGGAGATTAAACAACTCCACAGACAGCATTACCAGCTTTACTTATTACTAACCAGATTTGACATTATTTCTATCATTAATCTACAGGAGCTCTTATTGAGGTTTAGATGTTGGTTTTAAAATGTTTTCCTTTAGTTGGGCAGTGAGTTTGTTATCTTTGTAACAATGTTTACCAAAGCACATAATTTGTTGCAAAGAAAGCCAAAAACAAAGATAATCAGGTGATATAGTTTTCAGCATCATAAAGTAGAATAATTTGTTAATCTTATCCCTGACCAAAAGTAGCTATTTGTTATTAATAAATACTATTTACCAACAACACTTTCTTGCAACAGATCAGACATTATGAATTTTGATTTTTAACATGAAAATGTATTTAACATTGTTTTGATGGTTGCTTGCTATCTGCGAATAATAATAATAATAATAATAATAATAATAATAATAATAATAATAATAATAATAATAATAATAATAATAATAATAATGCATTGTATCATTATTGAGTTTTAAAAAGTTAGCTGAAAGCCAGTCTTTACTTTTAGCTAAATAGCTGGACAAAGAACGTGGAGGAAACAAGTCAGAGGGTTTGGAAAACAGGTAGAGCTGGGTGTCATCAGCGTAACAGTGAAAATAAATACCATGTTTCCTGAAAATGTGACAGAGAAGGAGTAAGTAGATAATAGAAGTGGGCCCAAAACAGAACCCTGAGAAACACCAGTAGTAACTGTAGATGATTTTGATCGGAAATGCTTAAGTTGGACGAACTGAGTGTGACCAGACAGATATGATATAAACCAGGACAGGGGAGTGCCAGTGATCCCAATAAAACTTATGCGAGATGGTATAAAAGGCTGCACTCAGGTCGAAAAGGACAAGCATGGTTAATAAACCAGAGTCAGCTGCCAACAACAGATCATTAGTGATTTTGACAAGAGCAGTCTCTGTACTGTGGTGAGGACGGAAGCCAGATTAAGGTGCTTTTGTGTTTATCAGGAATCCTCTTTTCCAATGGAGAAAACTGGAGAGAGATGCGACGCTTCGCTCTCAGCAACCTGCGGGACTTCGGGATGGGCAAGAGAGGAAGTGAAGAGAAAATCATAGAGGAAATTCAGTATCTGAAAGGAGAGTTTGATAAGTTTGAAGGTACAAGCTGAAGACACATTTATGGACTTTTTTCTGCATGCTATTACTTTAAAGGATCCGTTGAGAGACATTTGTTTGCTCTTCACAGAGAAACCCTTTGACACGACACAGCCTGTGAACTATGCTGTGTCAAACATCATCTCATCGATTGTGTATGGCAGCAGATTTGAATACACAGACCCACAATTCACAAAAATGGTGGATGGGGCAAACGAAAATGTTCAGGTTTTTGGATCAGCTTCTATGATGGTAAATGTGATTTATATGTTATGAAATTTATATAGCCTATATTCCCCTTTTGAAAGAGTGATTTTGAAAGTAATTTTCTGTGCCATTTAAAATGGCTATTCTAACAAATCTTCATTATAGTGTTACTCATTGTAAAAGTCAATATAGGCATTTGATTTCCCAGCTAAAGCTCTCTTTACACATGTCCACAAATACTTTTTTAAGATTTTGTTTGGAGAACATTTGACTCTTTGCATGTGTACTTGTAGCTTTATAATATATTTCCGTGGTTGGGTCCGTTCCTGAATAGCAAAAGGATTATCAAAAGAAATGTTCTGAAAAGTAGAGCGGAGATGACAAAATTGATCACTGGGCTGCTGGAGACTCTGAATCCACATGACCAAAGAGGGTTTGTCGACTCCTTTCTCATCCGCAAACAGAACGATGAGGTACGGAAATCACCTTAATAGCATTATTTTTCATCTATGTTGTCTTGAAAATTTAAACTAATTATGCTCTTTACCACAGTAATTGGAAGTGAAGAAGTAACTTGAAAATAATTAATAGATCTTATTAAGAAAGCCTGTTTCAGTTACAACAATTAAAATTTTTTGTTAATTATTGGTGTAGTTTAACATAGTGAATAAATGCATTATAATCAATAAACCACTTCAGTAATCATAACATTTCTTGTTTTCACAAAAAGAAGGGTACATATTTGGATAAATATTTGCTTTGTGGTTCCCTTTCGTAGGGAACTCGCACTGCGTCAAAACGACACTTTGGGATATAACGTCACAGCGTGACAGGTGTCTGAAATCACTAGCGAATCACGGTAATCCTATTGACCGGCGACAGCCCATGATGTCATTATGCGACCCGGAAGTATAGTGCTCTTAGGGATGGCTGGTGACAGTGGTAAATAAAGCCCCAGAAAATCTGGGTTCATAGCAATCCGTAATAACTTGCTACCAGGTGGTAGGCCTCACCAGGCCTCCTTGAAGGCGAGTTCCGATGTGTGGCATCTGGACAGCTAGCCTGACTGGCTCTCAGGTGGTAGGCCTCACCAGGCCTCCTTGAAGACGGCCCCCAGGGTCTTTTTGGTTACTCTGACAATTGGCATAAATCAGATCAGATAGTAGGCCTCACTAGGCCTCTCTGGAGGTGAGCTCTGAGTCTCAGTCACTTTGACAGTTAGCATATATTGCTAGCAGGTAGTAGGCCTCACCAGGCCTCGCTAGAAGGCTTGCTATCAGATAGAAGGCCTTACTAGGCCTCTTTGAAGGCGAGTTCCTGAGTCTGAATGCTCGGGCAGCTAGCATGACTTGCTATCGGGTGGTAGGCTTCACCAGGCCTCCCTGAAGGCAAGTACCGATGTATGGCATCTGGACAACTAGCCTGGCTGCCTATCAGGTTATAGGCCTCATCAGGCCTCCCTGAAGGTGAACTCAGCTGCTTGGGGGGTTAGTATGCATTGCTGGCAGGTAGTAGGCCTCGCCGAAGGCTTGCTTTTAGATGGTAGGCCTCACTAGGCCTCCATGAAGAAAAGTTTGGATGCTCTGGCAGCCGGCATGAATTGCTATCAGGTGTTAGGCCTCTCTAGGCCTCCTTGAAAAACTTGCTATCAGGTAGTAGGCCTCTCTGGGCCTCCTTGAAGGCGAAGTTCCCAAGATTAGGTGCTTTCTATTACCAGTTTTTTGCAGAATAGAATCTATGGTAGTTTAGCCTACAGCTGGGGGTTACCCACCAGGCAAGTTCAGGTGCTCCCCTCACTGAGGGTCATTTGTGAGCACACAGCCGCCTGAGTTTGATCAGACGGTAGCAGGCCTCTCGTGAGGCCTCCCTGTTAGACCAATCCCTAGGCCTGTCCGGCCTCCTTAGTGCTTTGAATATAGGTGCTTTGTAGATCCTTGATTGAGCAGTTAGACTCCCCTCGCTAGCAAGGGTTGTAAAGCATTATGTTGAGATTCAGTCTGAGGAGGACTGCCAGTTTTTCGGTCCCTCAGTTTGGATGCCTCACAGAGGCAGTGTCCGGAGGCTCTGTTTCTGAACAGACAGTGTTAGCCAAAATAAGTGTCCAAAATAAAGGGGCACCAGGTTAGGCCTCCCTGGTGGCATTCGGGTGAATATGTTCCCAAAGAAGTGATTTTTACTTCAGGGTACCCTAGCCACATTCCCTGAAAGGGACCCCTTCTGTTGAAGTGGTTGATCCCAGGCGCAGCGCAAGTTCCCTTCGAAAGGGAACACTCTTAGGTTACATATGTAACCTATGTTTCCTGAGAACAGGGAACGAGACACTGCGTCTCTTTGCCATGCCTCGGGGCCTGCCTGCCAAACCCTTCAGAAGATAAGGTGTATGTGTGTTTGCCAGGCACCCTTATATACTCCCGGGTCGCACATTGATGGCATTATGGGCTGTCGCCGGTCAATAGGATTACTGTGATTCGATAGTGATTTCAGACACCTGTCACACTGTGACGTTATATCCCAAAGCATCGTTACGACGCAGTGTCTCGTTCCCTGTTCTCAGGGTTACATAGGTTATTATGTAACCTGAGAGTGATTTGTTTTTGTCAGCAATTTGGCAAGAAGGACACATACTTTCACCAGGAGAATCTTCTTGTGACGGTGGGAAATCTGTTTTCTGCTGGTACTGACACGACAGGAACGACTCTGCGCTGGGGTTTGATGCTCATGGCAAAATACCCTCATATACAGGGTAAAAACACAGTAATCCCAAAAAATGTTTCCTCTATGCTGAATTGAACGTTGTCAATAGGAACAAATGTGCATTGTATTTGTGTGCAGATCGAGTTCATGAGGAGATTGACAGAGTGATCGGTGGACGTCAGCCAATGGTGGAAGATAGAAAGAAATTACCATACACAGACGCGGTTATTCATGAAACACAGAGACTGGGTGACATAGTGCCCATGAGTCTCCCTCATAAGACCAGCTGCGATGTTCACTTCAATGGATACTTCATTAGAAAGGTCTGTCAGAAGAATAAGTATTTACATGCCCCCCTCAAAACAACAACCAATGGAAACTACAAAGGAGGCATTAGTTCACTTTAAAATGAAAATTTCCTGATAATTTACTCACCCCCATGTCATCCAAGATGTGCATGTCTTTCTTTCTTCAGTCGAAAAGAAATTAAGCTTGAAAAAAACATTTTTCTCCACACAAGGGTTGAAGGTTCAAATCAATGCAGTTTCAAAGCACTTTTAAGCACTCTGCACGATCCCAGCTGAGGAATAGGGTCTTATCTAGTGAAACGATCATTTTCAAGAAAAAATAATTTCTATACTTTTTAACCACGAACGCTCAGCTTCGGTGTTGTGATTCTTCACGGCATGTGACGTCATTACGTCATTAGGTCGCGGCCATGACGTACGTGGAAGTACCGACCCAGTGTTAAAATGAACGTGCAAAGAGTAAATCAAATGCCCTTTACCAAAATAAAGGTAAAACAACGATGTCGGATTATTTTGGAGGAGAACATGAGATGGAGTTTTTCGGCACTGGGTCGGTACGTCCGTGTACATCACGTGTGACCTTTCCGGTGTGATGACGTCATACACTGTGAAGGATTAACAAGTATATACTTTTTTTTTTTTCCTGAAAATGACCAATCATTTCACTAGATCACTAGACCCTATTCCTCAGCTGGGATTGTGCAGAGCCCTTTGAATCGGCATTGATTTGGATCTTCAACCCATTGATTGCCATTGAAGTATATTTTATGGAGAAAAATACTCCATACAATCTTGTTTTCCTAAAAAAAAATTACTTAATTTAGACATGAACAAAAGACATGAACATCTTGGATGAGATGGGGATATTTTGAAGTGAACTAATCCTTGAAGTGCACATTTAGATAATTTAATTGGGTCTTTTCTCCATTCTCTAGGGTACCACTGTCGTTCCTCTGCTGACGTCTGTTTTGAAGGATCCAAGTGAATGGAAGAAACCAAACACCTTTTACCCAGAACACTTTCTTGATGAGAAGGGCCAGTTTGTGAAGAGAGATGCATTCATACCATTTTCTGCAGGTACAGTAAAACTTTAGCTCCCTTTAGTTCTTAACCTAGGGAGGTCTAAACCTAGTGAGCTGCATACCAAGTCAACATAAAGGCATCACACGTTCCTCCAACCGATTACAAAATAGGAGGCAGCAACGGTATACTTATAAATCGATAAGATATATAGCTATGGAAGCTTATTTCCGTGACAGAAAAGAAAAAAATGAAAAAAGTTAATGGTGGCTTTTTATCTCACAATTCAGGCTTTCAAAGAAAAAAGCTGCATTTAGCATTTTTTTTTATTCCGTGGAGGAAAGAAAGACACCAACAAAAAACAACAAAAAACAACAACAACAAAATAATTGCAAGATATAACCTCAGAATTCTGAGGGGGGGGGGGGGGGGGGGGGGGGGGATTGAGATAAAAAGTCGCAATTTCTTTTTTTTATCCCATGGCGGAAACAAGCTTCCATATAAAGTATGTATGCTCAACGACAACAGAAAAACAAATTACATTATTGTATTGCAACAAGCTCAAAACATTTTTTGATTCTAAATGCTTCTCAGGCCACAGGGTTTGTCTTGGAGAGAGTTTAGCCAGGATGGAGCTCTTCCTGTTTTTCACTTCCCTCCTTCAGAGCTACCGCTTCACAACTCCACCTGGAGTGTCTGGAGATGATCTGGATCTCAAAGGAATAGTCGGAATCACGTTGAGTCCGTCCCCACACAAGCTGTGTGCGATCAGACACTCCTGATCCATGAAAATAAAATCAGTCCTTAGAAGAAAAAACAGAAACAAATATTCTCAACTTATTTAAACTATTTTAAGAACTGTGATGATGTTACACTAATTGTATGCCTTGTGAGTAAATGTGCTTCATTGAAAATAAGAGCAAATCATTTAATGACTTTGTAAAAACTATTCATGTTGTTTATCCATTTGCTGTGAATTTGAAATGCCTCTTGAAATATTGAACTGAAAATGACTTTGACAGATGACATTCAGTAAACTATACCATTGCTAATGCCCTGAATTAATATCTGACTAAAGAATTATCTTTCCATGATTAGGGTACAACAAACCCTAAAACCCACAAATAAAGTTTTCTCTTTGTATCTTGGAGTTCTTTTAAGCCAGTGAGTTCAACATGGGATTCAAACTAATTATAAATGTCAACTATTAAATGACATTTTTGCAGCACATCTTTGCAGCACAAACAGAAAATGTATGGTTTAGTTTCAAACACAAGGAGTGAAATGTTACAATTCACTCCATAGTCCAGGTTAACACCCTATGAAATGGGGTATTATGTCACATTATGAAATGTGCACCAGCTTCAACAATTTAACACTATTTGAGTGTGTTTTATTAGCAGAGGGGTTTCCAACCATGTTCCTGTAAGGGTGGTTCGCCTACAGTGGTTCAGGTTGCAGGGTTGCCGAATGACTAAAGAAACGTGTCAGGAAGATTGTAGAAAACTGTACATTTCTTGTCTATTACCCCCCACTGCAACTAATACCAACGATGGAAATAAGCACAGTTACAATAGCAAAATATGTGGGAGAGCGTTGCTATAATGTGACAATATTGTTGTTCTGAATTCTCCATGTTCAGCATAATAACCAGAGAAGCGCACATAATCAGCCAGACCCCGAAATTGTGAATTTCACTGATCCCTGCCAAGGAACTAAGTAATTTGTTTACAGATGCCATGTAAAAATTCTTATAAGTAGTGTAAGCATTGTTTCCAACGTTGATTTGTGCACATTTGATGAAGATATCGATTGTAATTTCGGTTCGTTGACTGTTTGTGGGTGTCGAAGGAAGAAGGCGGGGCGGCGTGACTGGGACTCGCGATTTTATTACTCAGTACTTTATACACAAACAGAACACGCGCTCGTGGGCGCATCAATACAACAACACTCTCAAAATAGCTTCAGGCTCATCACTCGGTTTTCACTGCGTCTCTCAAGCAGGCAGATGCAAAGTCCCAGTCCAAACTCTTTCTCTCCACTCTCTCCCCGCTGCGGCTTAAATGAAGTCTCTCCACGCCAATTACTGCAATCAGACACAGTTGTTACTCATCTGCACTTGACCTACTTACTCACCGCTCGTCTCCACTCTCTCTCTCTCTCTCTCTCTCTCTCTCTGCTACAGACCTCGCAAAACCACGCCCCCTCTGCCACATACCTCCACCGCCCGACTCAGGCCGGGGAGCCATGAGGTCGGTCCGGCCAGGTAGGGGCGAGAACACGTCAGCAAACTCTGTTTGGAAATGTTTTATGTCAGTGAGCTGCGAGGGTGAGAGGTGGTCTCCCCCAGAGGCCAGAGCGAGAGATTGAGGCTTTTGGACCGCCTCTGGCCCGAGATCCTCCTCTCCACTCACTACCGTCGCTAGCATCACTTTAAGAGGTTGAGGTGATAAATTTGATGGCCCCGTCCCTATCTGACCGTATGACCTCATAGTTGAGATCTCGAACTCGCCGTGTGACATTTTATCTCCCGGTGAAAATTGACGGAGTCTAGTGCCTCTGTTGTACAGCTGTCTCTGTTTGTCTTGAGCCTGTAACAAATTCTCCATAGACAGCTGCCCCAAAGTGTGGAGTTTTGCTCTCAGGTCCAAGACGTACTGAATTTCGTTCCTACTAGCGTAAGGTCCGTCCTCCCAAACCTCTCTAAGGACATCCAGCATCACCCGAGGCTGGCGTCCATAGAGAAGCTTGAAGGAGGAAAACCCTGTGGAGGCTTGGGGACCTCGTGGACAGCGAACAACAGAGGATCTAGCCATTTATCCCAATTTTTGGCGTCCTCGTGGACGAACTTACGAATCATGGCCTTTAACGTGCAATTAAAACGTTCGACCAGACCGTCCATTTGTGGGTGATAAAGAGAACAGCGCACTCGCGACACTTTTTGCCGAAATATCCTGAGGCAGTTCCGCTCCACACTATCGTGTTGCGTAGTCCTTTGACTGGGCGTCTTGGGTCACCTGATACAACCTATCTTTAAAATTGAAAAATAGGGATAGGAGAGCGGCTGGTCAGGGTGGAGGAGGTGGCCGTCGATGGAATGGACCTGACTAAATGTGTGTTTAAGCGTCTCATCCTGTGACTGTTCCAGGGGAAAGTCATCGCGGTCTGTGAGAATGGGAGTCTCCAGAGCGCTCTGTTCCCCCAGAACCGACCCCAGAGGTCCCGAATCCACCTCCCCCAACTGAGCAACTGTCACCTTCCTTTTTACTCTTTTCCTCCAAGAGGCAGCCGCACACAAGTGCCCCAATAACTTATTAAAGGCTGGCCAATTGGTTCCCAAAATTATCGGATGCTGGAGGTGCGGGTTAACTGCAACCTCAACACTATGCGTTTGTCCCCGAAATCGAATATCCACAGGCAACAATGGATAGTTCACCATTCTTAATTACAATAATCTTAATAAAGATTAATGTTCAATAATCTTAATTACACAATGTGATTTTGAATTAATGTATATTTTTGAACACTTTGCATCTTAAAATTTGTATTGAAAAGCTGGACATTTAACAAGGGCAAAAAGCATAGATTCAAAATAAGATTACAGTGAATAGTGTAAAGTTGACAATGAATTGAGCACAATTCTCATTGTTGTTTTTTTTAGGAATGTTTTATTTGAAACAAAGACATTACATGGTATTCTTACAAATCTAAACAGTGAGTTTACTAGATTAAAAGTAACCACCTTTGATAAACATCTTTTGTCCCCTTTTTTCTGTCCCCAATCTGGTGTCCCATAACCATGTAGATAAAGCCCAACTGCTGCCAGATGAAGTCAGTGATGACACTGCATCTAAGTTTCGGGTTTTGCGTTCTGCATCAGATGGCCCAAGCCTCACAAAAAGAGCTTCCCATCTCCTGCCTGTTGGATGCCTCATATGCAGAAAGAACCAATACATAACTGACAGTCACAGCAGAAAAGGTCAAAAGAACTTGCTCAGTGTGAAACACTAACTGCAGGTAAGATACTTCTTGCTGCAGAGGAACGGAGAGATGAAAGTCTACTAATGCTCATTCGTGGGAGGGATCTTGTAGCTTCAGAGGCCATGTTTCATTTGAGCTGCTACAGACATTATACAAGACATCTGCCCAAAATTCCTCGAGAGGGAAATCCTTTTTTTCCTTAAAAGCCAGGCTTCAAAAGTGTACATCCATGTTTGAGATTTCTGAAATCCTCAATAAATGATTTAGTGTATGTTGATGATTTAACTGTTGATGAAGTAATCCATGATGAAGCTACACAGCCATCACCATCAGACCATAGTGAAGATGACACAGAACCAAGTCATGTTGGAGCAGGGCAAGGAACAAAACAATCAAGACTTCTGTATCATGCAGCCATGTCACTCAGGGAGATTATAGAGTACAAGTGCAAAACTACTCCTAAACTGCCATGGCCACCCACAGTGCAAGACCCTCAGATGGACACTGCCTCAAATCTGGTACCAAATGAATTATACAATGTCCTGGCTTGGTCAACAGGTATGACTACATAATTTAGAAGTGATGGTTTGTGTGCCAATGTTAGTGTGGAGAATAATCTGAAAATTGTGTCATTATGTCAGGATATCATGCGATGAGAGGACGCTGGCTAATGCCAAAGCATTCCTCCTTAGCCATGGCTGTAGGACATACAACAGGATCAGCTCAGCTGATAGGAATACTGAATGGTCTAGGGCACTGTTCCTCCAACTCACAAGTACTGCACCGCTCTAGCAGAGCTGCAATTGCAAAGAGGTGATACATACATCCCACCAAACATTACAGTTCAAGTTCAAGCAACTCTTGAGACAACAACGACTTGGGTGAAGAAACACTGTAAACACTATCTGTAAAGGGAACAACACATAACACAAATGGTATTGTAATTCAGAGGCCAATTACCTGTGGTGTGTCTACTTCTCAGATAGTATCTCTGCAGAGAACAAGGAAAAGGTCTCTTCAACCACCTCACACCCATACTGTCACCTACATTAAAAGAAAGAGGCAGGCATAGCTTGACATCCTTTCAGAAGACGACCGTGAATCTGCTATGAAGATAGCTGCTGATCTGCAGACAGCCTTCCCAGGTGAAGACTTTGATGTTTTGGTAATGTCTGAGAACTTCTTGACAGTTATGAGAGGGTATGCAAATATTATCAAAGACAACACCACCAACAAGACATTCCACTTTTGGAGCACATACATATCGATGGTTGAGGACCTTCTCCTCTTCATCAGAAGAATGTGAGAGGCAAATTGGAGTCTCCATCTGTCAAGTGTCCATTCCATTTTGCCATGGTTCTTCTCTTATGACTGTTACGGTTTAAGCCTTCATATTTATATTATTATTATTATTATTATTCATCTATCCTATTATTATTATTATTATTATTATTATTGGGTTGTGTATATTGATTGTGGTTTGATTTTCTTTCGAGGGTGAGCTCCGCCCCTGTACACCTGTTGCCTGTTCATTAATGACGGTCGGAGTTGAATAAAGGACGGGGGGGAGTCAATGTAGAGGGGGAACTGATCTTGTGCTGCCCTTGTGATTCCAGCCGCCTGACTGCCACAGTCACTGTTATGAACTGAATGGGAGCATGGTGCACACTCGCAGGGGAAGCTTTGGGATGTCTCTGGCTGTCCAGCCAGCGCTGGCGACGGCCTGTGTTTCCATGAGATTTGTGCGCATCCCTACCTCGCGGTAACTGACCAGCTGTGATGTTTGTCCTGTGTTTCTTTTGTTTTCCATTTCAGGAGATTCAGGCGTGCAGGGCCGCAGGACCATGACGCAGGGGCGCAATGGGCAATCCACAGAGACGATCCTCCAGGAAAGAAGACCAGAAATATTCCCCGGGAAACAGGAACAGGAACAGGAACATACATGCACGCACGCACGCACGCACGCAGGAGGCCTGCAACGATCTGACAATGATAGTAGGTGAGTGAGGTGAATAAATAGGGGAGATAATCAGATGCAGCTGGAGATGATGAGGAGATGAACAATCAGTAGCCACGCCTCCAACACCACCATAAAAACACAGAGAGAGAATGAATCACTGAACCTATCTGAAAGGTATATTCAGGTTAAAATTGGTGCTTCAGTGTCTAATAAATTCAAAGTGGATAATGGGACCCCGCAGGGTAGTGTGATAAGCCCATTACTTTTTTCTATTATGATTAATGATGTTTTTAGTAAAATAAGGTATGATATTGGGAAGTCATTATTTGCTGATGACGCTGCCCTTTGGAAAAATGGTAAGAGCTTATTGTTAGTTCAAGAGAAGATACAGGAAGCTGTAGGTTTAATTGAAGAATGGTCTTATACATGGGGTTTTAAATTCTCAGTGGAAAAGACAAAGATGATGGTTTTTACTCAAAAGAGGGATAGGGTGGCTAAGGTGTTATTGTATGGGAATCAAATTGAGCAGGTAAATTACTTTCGGTTTTTAGGGGTAACATTTGACTCTAAATTAACTTGGACAGAGCAGGTAAGGATAGTAGAGGAAAAGTGTAAGAAGATTTTAAATATAATGAGGTGCTTAACTGGGATAGAGTGGGGTTCTAGTAAAGGAGCCTTAAGAGGGATATATGTGGCTTTAGTAAGACCAGTGATGGAATATGGAAGTATAGTGTTTAGAACTGCATCGAAAACATCATTAAAGAGACTGGAAATTATACAAAATCAAGCACTACGAATTTGTTGTGGAGCCATAAGGTCCTCTCCGGCCTGTGCATTGCAAGTTGAGGTGGGCGAGCTTCCATTAAGTTTAAGATTTGAGCAACTGATGATGAACTATTGTACTAATCTAAAAGGTCATAATGAAAGATGGCATCCTACAGTTAAGTGTCTTACATTTTTACATTTTTTTTTATCCCTTTTTATCCCTTTTTTATCCCTTTTTTCTTATCCCTTGTTGGGAAAGTGGGAAGGCTAAGATAGAATGTTTTGCTTGGGCATCTAGTAAAATAGCAAGTGAAATGAAATTGCAGGAGAATAAGTTCAGTCCTAATGTTCCTTTTTCAAGTACGCCGCCTTGGTTGTTTTCGCCACTAATCATAGACTTCTATATTCAAGGAGAAATAAAAAGACTTAATGGGAAAGGAAACTGGGTGGAAAAAGTGGAGGACAGAATAAGGTCTATATATAATTCATTTATAGCTGCATTTACGGATGGTTCAAAAGATCCTAAGAGTGGTGTTACAGGTTTTGCATTCACTATTCCAGAATTAAAGATAAATGTTAAGGAAAGAACCTCTGATCATTTGACAGTATTTACTGTGGAAATGTTAGCTATTTTAAGGGTATTACAGTGGGTAGAGGAAAACAAAATTACCAAGGTTTTAATTTGCTCGGATAGTTTATCATCATTAATGTCTCTTCAGTCGTTATCATCTAATAGTAGACTTGATATTGTGTACGAAATCTATGAGACTGTATATAGACTGCAACATATTAATGCAGCGGTCAGATTTTTGTGGATTCCGGCTCATAGGGGGATTGAGGGAAATGAGACAGCAGATATGTTGGCTAAGCAAGCTTTGAAACTCGACAGAATTACAAAAGTGGCACTAAGTAAAGCTGAAGTCAAAGTAAAAATAAAGGAAAACATTATGAAGACATGGCAGAGACAATGGGATGAAGGGAAGAAAGGGCGACATTTATACAATATTGTGCAAGAAGTAGGGAAAAGGAAATCTATAGATCGATGTACTAGAGAAAGTAGCATTATTTCGAGGTTGAGATTAGGACATACTGGATTAAATAAAACTATGTATTTATTGAAAAAGCACCCTTCAGGTTTGTGTGATTGTGGAAGGGGAGAGGAATCAGCTGAACATGTGATTAGTGAATGTGTTAAATATGAAAATCAAAGGATAAAATTAAACGAGGAATTACTGAAATTTGGGGAAAATGTGTTGAACCTTAAAAATCTTTTTAAAATTGGAGAGCAGATAATGGGAGCTTTGTTGAACTTTTTGAAAGAAACTGGTTTAATGAAAAGGATTTAATTGATTGGTGGAGTTAGTATAAAGGTAGAAAGAAGGTAAAGTTTTTATTTTATTTATTTATTTTTTTATTTTTTTATTTATATTTTTTTTTGTGTCTCTTGTGATGGTTACATTTCTGGCCCACACTCCAGCACAGTAGGTGGCGGATATGCACCTTAAAGTCGGTTGCCACCCGCCAATAAAAAGAAAGAAGAAGAAGAAGAATCACTGAACCGAGTGTGGTGGTGAAGGCGAGTGGCTGGATGGCTGAGTTGAGAGGAATCAGGTGTGATCCGGGAGGTGTAGGAAGTGACGTGGATGAAGGAAATGAGATTGAGGTAGATACGGGTAATGATGGAAATTCAAACAACGAAGAATGGAGGCTAGTGAATCGAAAAAAAATGAAAAGAAAGCAGAGAGAATCTGATGGAGATAAGGGAGAGGAACAACAAAGTTCAGAAATTAAAGTTATTCTACGATTTCAATCTCCTTGTACATCAAATCCCTTGAAGGTTAGTGATGCTATTCACAAGCTAGTAGGTGACATGCGGTTTGTTAAAATTTTACGAGATGGGAATCTACTGATTATATGTAGAGATATAGTACAGCAGCATGGATTAATGAAATGTAAATCATTGCTTGGGAAAGAGGTTAAGCCACAAGTATGGGAAGATAGAGGGAAGGTTATGGGTGTAATATCAGGAGTGTCAACTGAGATAACTGAAGAAGAAATCAGGGTTAATGTCAGAGGAGTGCGAGTAACAAGAGTTAAACGTTTACCTTTCACAAGAGATGGTGTTAAGGGTCCTAGCCTATCTGTATTGTTGACTCTAGAGGAAGACAAAATCCCTGAAAGAATCAGAATTGGGTATGTCAGCTATATAGTAAGGCCATATATCCCTCCGCCAATGAGATGCTTTAAATGCCAGCGTTTTGGGCACATTGCAGCAGCTTGTAAGAGTAAACTCCGTTGTGCCAAATGCGGAGGGGAACATGAGTACGGGAAATGTGAGAGGGGAGTTAAAATCAAGTGTTGTAATTGTGGAGGAGAGCATAGTGCTGCCTACAAAGGATGTGATGTACATAAAAAAGCGGTTCAGATTCAGAACGTGAAGGTAAAAGAAAAGCTTACATACGTTGAGGCAATTAGATATGGGGCGCCGTTTGTAAAGCGGCTCACGCTGAAAATAACAGCAACATTTTGACACATTTAGCTTCAAACAATGTTTAAAAAACTGGTATGAATTTTTGGCGGTCACTTTTTTAGCACATTTACAACAATATTTATCAACTTAGAGATATTTTAAATAGTTAAATCTGAATGTTAAATCTAAATGTTAAATCTAAATGTTAAATCTAAATCTAAATGTTAAATCTAAATCTAAATGCTAAATCTAAATCTAAATGTTAAATCTAAATCTAAATGTTAAATCTAAATCTAAATCTAAATGTTGAATCTAAATCTAAATGCTAAATCTAAATGTTAAATCTAAACGTTAAATCTAAATGTTACATCTAAATCTAAATGTAAAATCTAAATGTTAAATCTAAATGTTAAATCTAAATACAAAATCTAAATCTAAATCTAAATGTTAAGTCTAAATATAAATGTTGAATATAAATGTTTCGGGTGAAACTAAATATTTAACTAATATGCAAATTCAGAATGCAGATAACCGGTTTTAACATTTAGATTTAACATTTAGATTTTACATTTAGATTTAGATGTAACATTTAGATTTAACATTTAGATTTAGCATTTAGATTTAGATTTAACATTTAGATTTAACATTTAGATTTAGCATTTAGATTTAGATTTAACATTTAGATTTAACATTTAGATTCAACATTTAGATTTAGATTTAGATTTAACATTTAGATTTAGATTTAACATTTAGATTTAACATTTAGATTTAGATTTAACATTTAGATTTAGATTTAACATTTAGATTTAACAATTAACATTTAGATTTAACATTTAACATTCAGATTTAACTATTTAAAATATCTCTAAGTTGACAAATATTGTTGTAAATGTGCTAAAAAAGTGACCGCCAAAAAATCATACCAGTTTTTTAAACATTGTTTGAAGCTAAATGTGTCAAAATGTTGCTGTTATTTTCAGCGTGAGCCGCTTTACAAACGGCGCCCCATAATTAGAAAGGTCAAATCTAATGACAACAATAGTAGATCAGCACATGTGACTCAATCACCAGTTCAAAGCATAGATAAATGCTGCAATGTTACCAAGGATACACTTATAGTGGAAAAGAGAAATTTTGTAGCGTTTATGGTAGAAATCATTAACTGTTCTGCCCAAGCATGTAGCCGAACAGAGAGAACTAAGATAATTGCAAAAGCGGCAGAAAAGTACTTGGAAATGGAAGAGATGTCAGTAGAGATTATTAATGCAAAACTTATAACGGGGATATCAGATACACAATCAACATGTGGTGGTGGAGATTAATGATGTTAATGATGCTAACCATTTTACAGTGGAATGCGAGGAGTCTAATTGCAAACGGACAAGAACTAAAACAGCATATTCAGGAGCAATCAGTTAAACCTAACATTATTTGCATTCAGGAATCCTGGCTAAAACCTTCACTTGAATTTACATTGTATGGCTATACAGCAGTGCGTAAGGATAGAACCCTTGCTATGGGTGGTGGAGTTGTCACCTTCATCCAACATGGTGTTAACTATAGAGCTATCAACAGTAGTGAAGAGCTTGAGATAATTATAATTGAGGCTTGGGTCAACAAAACAAAAATTAGAATAATAAACTTTTATAATCCTTGTCAAAAAATAACTAGGGACATGTTGGAGAGTGTATGTGTTGTGGAAAACTCCAAAGTTATAGTATGTGGAGATTTTAATGCATATAATACCCTGTGGGGATGTGCTACAACAGATAGAGACGGGTATATCATTGAGGAGTTTATGGATGATAATCAGTTAGTGTGTCTAAATGATGGAAGAGGCACTAGGTATGATGTAGCTCATGGTGTAGAATCTGCAATTGATCTTACTTTTGTGTCGCAACAACTAGCAGGTACTTGCACATGGGATGTGAGCAGTGACAATGCAATGGGCAGTGATCATTATCCTATCTGGGTTAAAATAAGGAGTCAAAACATTAGTTTTGAAGAAAATTGGATTTCAAGATGGAGAATGAAAAGGGTCAATTGGGGGCTGTATAATTTTAAAACAAGCAGCAAATTAATTGAAGTCATGCCAAATTTGAGTGACGACACTGAGGAGTTGAATAATATGATTATTAACATAATATATGAGTCAGCAGAGGAAACAATAGGTAAAACATCTGGAGCAAAGAAGAAGAAAATGGTACCATGGTGGTCTGATGAGTGTAGAGAGGCTGTTAAAAACAGGAATAAAGCCTTTAAAATTGTTAAATCTAATCATTCATTTGATAATTTATTGGAGTATAAAAGAGAAGTTAAAAGGAAATATTGGAGAGATTTTTGTAGTAATATTGGGACAGGAATAAAAATCAATGACATATGGGGAATGATCAGAAAAATGGGTGGCATAAGAAGGGACTTTTCACTACCAGTATTAAGAGATAATGGCACTGAGGCAGTAACTAGTAGAGAAAAAGCTGAGATGCTTGCAAAATCCTTTGTAAGGATACATAGCTCACAGAACCTCTCCAGTGAAGAGCTAGCTAAAAGAATGAGGACCATTGAAGAAAATAAAGATATGCTGGGGATGAAAATGGTGGGGGAGAGTTCACTAGATGCAGATTTCACACTGTTTGAACTAAAAAGAGCACTGATAGGTGTTAAAAATACCTCACCAGGGAGAGATGGGATATGCTATAAAATGATTGAAGAAATATCTGATGTGGCAAAAAATGTGATACTGGTTTTATATAACAAAATTTGGGAACGAGGAAAACTGCCTACTGGGTGGAAACACTCAGTAATAGTACCTATAGGGAAACCAGGAAAGGATAAAATGAATGTCAAAAGCTACAGACCAATAGCATTAAAGTCTAACCTATGTAAACTCATGGAGAGGATGATTACTAAAAGGTTAGTGTACAAATTAGAAAGCAGAGGACTGATCACACCATATCAGAGTGGATTCCGTAATGGAAGAACAACTATGGATCCGGTAGTTTGCCTGGAGAATGAGGTGCGTAAAGCACAAGTTAACAAAGAATCTGTTTTGGCAACCTTTTTTGATATAGAGAAGGCTTATGACATGCTGTGGAAAGAAGGACTTTTAATTAAGTTGAATAAAATGGAAATAGGAGGTAAAATGTTCAACTGGATCAAAGATTTTTTTAAAGGGTAGAACCATAGAAGTCAGGATAGGGTCAGAGTCATCAAGCACATACCCAATAGAAAATGGCACCCCACAAGGTAGTGTATGCAGTCCAATTCTTTTTAATATGATGATTAATGATGTGTTTGATGGAGTGAACCAAAGGATAAACAGGGCATTATATGCAGATGATGGAGCATTGTGGGTAAGGGGCCGTAATATTGACAATTTACAGCAAAGGATGCAAACAGCAATTAGTCAGTTTGGAAAATGGTCATTTGACTGGGGGTTCCACCTTTCAGTGGAAAAAACGCAATTCATCTGTTTTTCTAAGAAAAGGGTAAAACCCACAATAGATCTTAAGATAAATGGACAATCTCTCAAACAGGTTAATGACTTAAAATATCTTGGTGTGTGGTTTGATAGCAAACTTACTTTTAAAAATCATGTTCAGAAAATGGTAGACAAATGTAAGAAAGCAATCAATCTTTTAAAGTGTCTTTCAGGGTATAAGTGGGGGGCGTCAGGCTCTTCTTTGAAAAGAATATATATTGCATTAATCCGATCAGTGTTTGACTATGGATGTACAGTATACAAAACAGCAGCAAAAACTGGTGTTAGAAGAATGCTGGGAATACGGTCGCATTGTGAACAGTAGTTTTGGATGGAACAGCAATAAAGAGGCAGATGACATGGGAATCAGTACTATACCTTGCAGCAGAAATGTGAACTTAAGCACAATTCCACCTTGGTTTTTCTGCTATCCTGTAGTTAATCTAGAAGCTAAAAATATAATCAAGACAGGATTGTATCAAAGTGTACAGCAGTATCTAGAAGTAATGTATGATGACACAGTACAAATATTTACAGATGCATCCAAAGAATCAGCAGGTAAAACGGGGGTGGCTGTATACATTCCTAAATATAAAGTTAGAATACAAAAAAGATCCTCAAACCACCTCTCAATCTTCTCTGCAGAGATGATGGCCATCATAATGGCACTACAGTGGGTAGAAAAAGTGAAGCCATATAAATCTGTTATTTGTTCAGACTCTGTCCTCCCTAACTAGCATCCAGACTGGGAAATCTGCATGCAGACAGGATCTTTTAGATGAAGTTCATCAGATGATCTTCAGGATAACTGAACAGAATTTAATATTACAGTTCACTTGGGTTCCAGCGCACACAGGTATTGAGGGTAATGAGAAGGCAGACGAGTTGGCAAAAGAAGCACTTAAAGCAGAACAAGTAGAAGTACAGGTTCCACTCAGCAAATCAGAATTAAAAACAATAATTAAAGATGGTATTCATAAACTCTGGCAAGATAAATGGGATAAGGGGGGAAAAGGTAGGCATTTATATAGTATTCAACAGAATGTAACAGTTCAAATGATCAGCTCACTTTCACGACAGGAGGAAACCTGGTTCACCAGGCTAAGGTTAGGACATACAGGACTGAACAGCGGCTTACACACAATAGGGAAACATGAGACAGGAATGTGCCCATATTGTACGGAAACAGAAACCGTGAAGCATACACTTCTGACATGTAAGCAGTATTCTGAAGAGAGAGAAATATTTAAGAGGGTAACAAAGAACTCTGTTACTTTGAGCAACTTGTTGAGTCTACCTGGAACACAGTCTATAACTAAAGCAGTGATAGAGTTTCTAAAAGAAACACAACTAGCAAGAAGACTGTAGTTATTATTATTTTTTTTTTTCCTGGAGGTTTGAGCTGAGGTTGAAGCTGGAGGAGCTGAACACGCAGCGCTAGCTAAAGCTTGGGCTCTGATCTCCTTTTTATTTTTATTTTATTTATTTATTATTATTATATATGTATGTATGTGTGTGTATGTGTATGTGTATATGTATGTGTGTATATATATATATATATATATATATATATATATATATATATATATATATATATATATATTATATATATATACCGGTCCTTCTCAATAAATTAGCATATTGTGATAAAGTTCATTATTTTCCATAATGTAATGATAAAAATTCAACTTTCATATATTTTAGATTCATTGCACACCAACTGAAATATTTCAGGTCTTTTATTGTTTTAATACTGATGATTTTGGCATACAGCTCATGAAAACCCTAAATTCCTATCTCAATAAATTAGCATATCATGAAAAGGTTCTCTAAACGAGCTATTAACCTAATCATCTGAATCAAAATTACACCTGCAAAAGATTCCTGAGGCTTTTAAAAACTCCCAGCCTGGTTCATTACTCAAAACCGCAATCATGGGTAAGACTGCCGACCTGACTGCTGTCCAGAAGGCCATCATTGACACGCTCAAGCAAGAGGGTAAGACACAGAAAGAAATTTCTGAACGAATAAGCTGTTCCCAGAGTGCTGTATCAAGGCACCTCAGTGGGAAGTCTGTGGGAAGGAAAAAGTGTGGCAAAAAACGCTGCACAACGAGAAGAGGTGACCGGACCCTGAGGAAGATTGTGGAGATGGTCCGATTCCAGACATTGGGGGACCTGCGGAAGCAGTGGACTGAGTCTGGAGTAGATACATCCAGAGCCACCGTGCACAGGCGTGTGAAGGAAATGAGCTACAGGTGCCGCATTCCCCAGGTCAAGCCACTTTTGACCCAGAAACAGCGGCAGAAGCGCCTGACCTGGGCTACAGAGAAGCAGCAGTGGACTGTTGCTCAGCGGTCCAAAGTACTTTTTTCGGATGAAAGCAAATTTTGCATGTCATTCGGAAATCAAGTTGTCAGAGTCTGGAGGAAGACTGGGGAGAAGAAAATGCCTGAAGTCCAGTGTCAAGTACCCACAGTCAGTGATGGTCTGGGGTGCCATGTCAGCTGCTGGTGTTGGTCCACTGTGTTTTATCAAGGGTAGGGTCAATGCAGCTAGCTATCAGGAGATTTTGGAGCACTTCATGCTTCCATCTGCTGAAAAGCTTTATGGAGATGAAGATTTCATTTTTCAGCACGACCTGGCACCTGCTCACAGTGCCAAAACCACTGGTAAATGGTTTACTGACCATGGTATTACTGTGCTCAATTGGCCTGCCAACTCTCCTGACCTGAACCCCATAGAGAATCTGTGGTATATTGTGAAGAGAAAGTTGAGAGACGCAAGACCCAACACTCTGGATGAGCTTAAGGCCGCTATCGAAGCATCCTGGGCCTCCATAACACCTCAGCAGTGCCACAGGCTGATTGCCTCCATACCACGCCGCATTGAAGCAGTCATTTCTGCAAAAGGATTCCCGACCAAGTATTGAGTGCATAACTGAACATAATTATTTGAAGGTTGACTTTGTTTGTATTAAAAACAATTTTCTTTTATTGGTCGGATAAAATATGCTAATTTATTGAGATAGGAATTTTGGGTTTTCATGAGCTGTATGCCAAAATCATCAGTATTAAAACAATAAAAGACCTGAAATATTTCAGTTGGTGTGCAATGAATCTAAAATATATGAAAGTTTAATTTTTATCATTACATTATGGAAAATAATGAACTTTATCACAATATGCTAATTTATTGAGAAGGACCTGTATATATGTATATATATATATATATATATATATATATATATATATATATATATATATATATACATTTATTTATGATTTCCCAATGTGATCACACCTCAATCCTGTAGATGGCGGTAATGCACAAAGATTGCAAACTGCCAATAAAATTCACTGAAGAAGAAGAAGAATCACTGAACCCATGAACCGTGACACATGGCTGGACACAACACCACAACAAGGCAACGAGCGGAACTAGATGATGCATGAAGAGAATGTGACGAGAAGGATGTAAAGAATATCATGTCCACCATTCAGAACATGATTAATCAATTTTATCCTTCCATAGATAGAGAGGTCCTTTACCACATCACATCAGGTCATGTAGCATCAGCTCCCATTTTCACAGATCTGCATGAAGCAAAAGAGAGAGGTGAGAAAGCCTTCTTAGATTTTTGTGAAAAGAGGCTACAAACTGATGAGGCAGGAATCTATGAGCCATTGACAAAAATGAAGCTCAAGACCTTCAAATGCAACTACAACTGTGACAAAAGCAAGAGGCAGAGAGCCCTAAAAGCAAACTGTGATCTGTTCGCCAGACTAATTGTAATTGGAACCTCTAGAAAGATTAACATGAGTGAGATGTTTTTATATAGTTTAGGGCCCTTACCCGCATCACTGGCTCATTATGACCGTTCTCTCAAGAAAACCGATTACAAACATCATGACTTCGTAGAGTATAACCTAGGGAACATACACATAGGAATTTTTAATACATTCTGAAATAGTTTCATTATAAGGGAAATTAGGAGAATGTCTGTGCTATGTGTGTATTGGATTGAGTCTCTTCAGCCGCGTTTCCACCGCAGGAACTTTCCCCAGGAACTAGGAACTTTGAGGTGGTACTCGGTGTGTTTCGACTGCAAGAACCAGGGTCTAAATGAAGTTCCGGGTAAATATTTCCCCCTCCGAGCGGCCCTGCTCCCGAGGTGGTACTTTTTCAAAGTTCGGGAACTTTCGGGGGTGGGACTTGGGCACTGAACATGCTGATTGGTTGAGCTCACGCAGCTATTTTTAAAAGTCTTTTGCGAGGATCGTTCAGCGTTCAGTAAATATCAGTCTTGCTCTTTCAGTCCGATGGCGCGCGTTCGTCTCAGCCATTGCACGGTCAATGACCGTAATAGCTGATGATAACATACTTTGTCATATTTTAAATCTAGCTTTACGAGCTTTCAGAATACGCTTTAGTATCAGTGCTCATCTCTTTTTCCGCCGTTTTGTTAATGACCTCTTTAGTAAACCAATATATAACCAGCAAAAGCAGCGCTGCTTGCATCTCCTCCACTTGTTATTGTTGCAGACAGTGTTGCACAATAATTATTACTGTCCGTCACTGACTGGGAGGAGCAGTCACGCCACGCCACGTCGCGCAGTCCTACATCACCGGACTAATTTGCCTAATCTTCGCGGTACTTTAGACCGCAGTGGAAACGCAGACAGCAGCAGGTCTGGGGGAAAAAAAGTTCCTGTAAAAAAAACTCCTGGTACAAATTGTTCCGGGTAATTTCGGTGGAAATGGGGCTTTCAAGTCCAGGCCACTCTCTGTCTGCGTGGGGAGGGGTAAGACATGGTTAGAGACATGGTTAGGGATTAGGATCTGATTGAAGTTCTCACAGGGTCTAACAGTGTTGTCTGCTTTGCATCAGCCAAACCACAAAAAGTGACAGCGAGGCAATTTAGCTCAGACTTAGTGGCACCATGACATTAATATGCAAAAATCAAGAAGATAAGAGCATCTCTGATGTTCATTGGAACTGACCATTTGCGAGACACTCCAGATGCTACCTTGAACACAAGCTTGCACTTAAACTGTATAGAACAATTAAAAAATTTTTTTTTGCTCCTTTAGTATTTTGCATTTACTTGTACTTTTACTTTCAAGTACATTTTTAAGTACATTTAATATTTTTATGTCTTGTGGACTAAACATTGTTTATGCTAAATATTTTATTCAGGGCAGCACTAAAAAAATAACATACATTTTGTATTATCTCTCTTATTTTGTTAAAATTGTTCACAGATTCTGCAAGCGGTTCACATACTTTTTCTTGCAACTGTATGTAATCATTGTATCTCCTTCTGTAACATGTGCTATAAACATTTGATTAATACTAAGGCTTGGGGGATTTGTGTCAAGGATGTATCTCAAGCTGTCTAGTATGCAGCTTGAGCATTTGGAGCCCAAGCCTTTCGCCAAATCCAAAGATTGTCAATACATTTCAGTCTCAAAATGGTCCTAACTGAATAATTTGTATCTTAACGGAAACGTTAAGATTATTCACAGGCTCAAACTCAAATGAATAGCCTATTCCATACCTATGTGTTTATTTGTTTGGCAAGTAATCATGCAATAAGCAAGTGGGATAAAGGGCAAAATAAAACTCTTAAGTTAAAATGTAGTGGATTTGTATGAAGTGTCCTATTAGATCAGTTTGGTGTACATAGTGTTGCTTAGCTGGCTCAAATCCTAGATGTGAGAGTAGAAAATGTTTTATAAGCTATTACTTATTTCCTAAGTGCACAGCAAGCAATAAATACAGACTAAATACGCAGATATAATTTTTTCATTTCTTTCTGTGATTAATTACCATTAAAACACTTAATTTTTAAATATATTTTATAATGTAAGAATTTCACAGTTAATCTCCAAATTTTACAGTTAATCTCCAGTATTTAAATATTTGTTTAATGGCATCTTTTTTATGAATGAAGGCCAGCATCACTGATACTAATACTGCTACTGATACTATCACTGAAATAACAAATTAACATTTATCCGACTTTAAAAAATATAACCGTTTTTGATTTAAGTGAACTTAAAAACAATCCTCACATAAATGCATGATGCTTGATTCAACTCCCCGCATCTACTGCCTGCACAGAGATCAAAAATGCAACTTGGTTGTAGGTTGCTAGGTCGAGGTCACAAATGGGTTGAAATTGGTATGATGTTTCGATTGTGTAAGTAGGACGTGTTTCATACAAGATATGGCAACTGGACAACCTTGGAATAAAAAAGACTTGGTCGGCGTCGTGTCATAGCTGGGGGCGTGGCGTGGAGGTGGAGTCGACATGGGGTCCATTACCCCACAATGGAAATGCATGGGGTTAATAACCCAGTTTAGCCTGCATAGAATCACTTTTATCGCTCTACAGAGCAATATATATGGAAAAACCTAACCATATTGGGTCAGATTGTCCGTACACTATCTGTGACTGATAAATGACCCAACGGAATCAATGGCCAGAGGTGTCATTTTCTCATCAACATGCTATTACATGCTGCTCCACCAACCCCCAAATAGGTATATGCTTACTTCATAAATAACCCAGTCTTTCGATGAAGACTTTAATTCAGTGTTCCTGAATTAAATGGGTTAAAAGTATGTATTACATACATTTAACGTTTTAAAATGATCATAAAACATGTCTTGTGCTATGAAATTGATATTTGGAGTTATTATTGGAGGTATTATTAGAAGACTGATTTATGAAGTAGCCTAGCTATTATATCGTGTAATATTTGTGGGAGGAGCAGTTTTTAATTCTTTATCCCATTTCAATTTTATATATAATGTGGAGGAGGGACTTCTTTGAATCAACACCTCGTACACAGAAGAGATTATTTTGGGTAATGTATGACTATAGGCATTCATCATCATTTTAGTTAGGGGATGGATATCAATGTCTCTAAATTTCCTTTTTTTGATGTAATAATCCCTTAACTGCACTGTAAAAAATGAAATTACCATTCGTCCAGCATACTGTGCTTTTTGAATCCCATATATTAGGAATTGTGAACAGGGCCGTTGCAAGGGGGGTGCGAGGCCCTGTGCGAAGTTGACATGCGAGGCCCTCTATACAATTGATTTTATGCGGCCGGGTATTGCTATAGTAACGAACCGAACTTTCGCATATCTGATCAAAAGTGGTTTGACCTATTTCAGATGCTGCAATTAGAATTTAAAATGGACTGAGTAAAACTCTATACAATCTTGACATGTGTGATAGGCTATTGTGCTGCACTGACATGCAGCATGCGCGGTTACTCACACGCTCATAACAATTGTAAGATCTACTGCATAATGATAACCTAAGAACAACAACAATAATAAAGCAATTAAAGGATTAAAAGCGATCGACGGGAATAACTAGCCTAAATAAGAACGGTATGAAGAAACGTGCAAACATTCACTCTTATTCGTCTAATAGTGAAAACGCAAACGTTTCTTGTCACATTCATTTATGATTTACATGACTTATAACGCATAATTTCATTTCAAGACGGCTAAATTTCATAGAAAGTTGAGTAGTTTGTATCACTAGATAGTCTATTACTGTTGGTCGCTGAACATTTCTATCGTAAAACAGTTGTCAGCTCAGCTGTACAGTACAAGCATCTCTCCACGAGCTCTCGTTGCGTTGTGGTTATGACTGACAGCAAGACCCGCCTTCTTTGATTTGATTGGCCACCTCACTCATTCTGTCACTGACGAGCGCTGTTAGAAGGGTGAAGCAGACTAGACTAAAACTTTTTAGTCATTCTAACAAACAGATTTACTCATTCAACACTAAAATGATAAAATTGGACAACAATGCCAAACAAAATAAAAAATATGAATTATAGCCTATTATTATTTATTTTGTATTCATAGCTCAGACAAAATCATTGGCTATACTATCAGCCATGGCTATATAGTCTTTCAATGGACAAAAAGTGAACTTCAACACCATTGGCTTTACATCAGTTCAGCTGTCATTTTATTATTAAACGCATGAAAACGACAAGCTTTCGTGACCGCGCAACACAGCCCGACACGTCACATCATGAGCGTAACTGCAATAGAAACATAACGTTAGTCCAAAATCGTTACCAGTTGACATTTCTACTGTTTAATCGTGTCTACCGTCATATCGCTCACCCCATAAGATGGATTATATATATATATTAGTTTTAGTCCACGACCACTTGTTATATTTATGCCTCACCTTGAACTTCATCTTGCAGCCTGATTAGTCTCCGTGATTGTGTTGGTTGTGCTGCTTGTAGTCGCAATATTGGCATTGACAAATTTATCCAGCGATCCTCTCAGTGACTTCTGAAATTCTTCTTTCTTTTGAATTATTTTCCTTTTCTCACCACCCGACTCGTGTTTACGAAATTGGTCGCGCTCTCGTGCAATAGGCTACCCGACATTTTTTCCTCAGAGTGAGCGGCTCGCAGTGGCGCGAACACGCAGAACGTCATATCGAAATTTGAAAAATAACAATAATAATTTGCTGAATTTTTTTTTTCACGTGGCCTTGATTATGCATTATTGAGAGATCAGTAGGAATTGTATTTATTATCGATGTTGGGTGGAAAAACTGTAATAAAAAATAGACATAAACTTAAAATGCAGGCTAGGCGCGAGGCCCTCTAGAGGCGCGAGGCCCAGTGCGGGCGCACACTTGGCACAGCCCTTGCGACGGTACTGATTGTGAATAACTGTGACTCTACATAAAAATACCTGTTAGTCCAACAAAATTCTCCAAAATGTCACTGCTACATGTTAAACAGTTTTCTGGACAAACATTTTTCTGTTGAGCAGCAACACTAAGATCTATAGTTTGCGCATGCGTGATGAGGCAGAAAATCGCGCCGAATGCACAGGGTCTCCTTCTCCATTTTGTGGTAGCGCCTCATTTTCTCTGTGCCATGTGGAAGTTTGCTCATCCTGCTTCTTTGAGGATCTAATATTGCCATACGGCTGTAGGTAATTATTAATATTACTTTTAATTTTATGCATGCAGCGAATTTTATACTCCCAAGCTGACAGTGTGTTATTAGACATAATAATTGTTGTTAGAGGTTAAAAATGCAAATTGTTAAACTGCGCATACTCCATATGTATAGTCTTTTAGCATTTGTAATAGAGAAAGACAGCGGAAATTTACGTGGAAACATTTAACCAGTGAGGTACGTTAGAACGTATAATGTGTAAATGTTTAATCTGTAAGCCTCACATACACAATGTATGGATAGATAAACTTGTATGCAACTGTATTTTAGCCGTTTCTATGTGCTGTTTCATCGTTATTTGTCACACGCATGTGTATACATGTAACGTTATGTCTGTGTATAGAACAGATCATTCTTTAAAAAAAACATTCAGAGATCTTCTTTGTACATCATGATTTTAAATATTGGGACAAAGATAAAATGTGTTCTAAAAGTGTAGAATATGACTCTTAAATGCATTGCATTTTCAGCATTTTCTTTATTTGTTGCTTTCTTAATCTGTGTTCAGATCACAGTAAATAAAGTGTACTCATTTATACAATTGAATTGTTTATGAACAGATTTGTGAGGAGTTTTTTAGAATCACCAACAAAGACCTTCTAGGAGTCTTCATGGCAGCCATTGACATTACACACCGAAGCTCCTGAAACTTTACAGAGCCAGAAAAGGAGCTTTCGGACAGGACATGGATGTGCTCCTAGAAAGACTTGAAGACAGGGTAAGTTCAATGTTTTGATGGTTTGATCTATCTATCTAAATACAGTTAATCTATCTAAATACAGTTTTCATACTTTAGCTATTTGGTTGTTTCTTTTGTATGTTTTTCAAGACGATAGACATTGCTAATCACAGGAGGACTGCTGCTCTGGAAGGCCTGCTTGTATTTCTTTGTGAGAACCAAACCGACCTATTCAAGAAGTGTAAAGTATGTATCAAAGACTTAAAAAGGCTTAAAGGGTTAGTTATTCCCCAAAAATTTAATTCTGTCATGAATCACTTATTTTCATGTCATTCCAAACATGAAAGACTTTTGTTCATCTTCAGAACACAAATGAAGATATTTTTAATTAAATCTGATAAATTGTTATCCCTCTATTGACAGTCTACGCAACTACTACTTTCAAGCCCCAGAAAGGTAGTAAAAACAGTGGTTTAACCTCCATTTTTTGAAGTGATGCAAATACTTTGTGCAAAAAAACTAAACAACATGAAATAAATCTCCATCTAGGGTTGTCATGATACCAAAATTCCAGTAGTCTGTACCAATACCATTAACATTTGTTCTTATGATATTTAATTATTTGAAAAACATATTAAATTCAATGAGTTTATTATTTATGATGATAATCATTATAAGTAAATACATATAAACATTTAAAGGCTGCATGGTGTTTAAAAGTAAAAATTGTTAATAAAAAAGATCAAGTGAAAAATAAGCTCTAGACACAATAATAATAATAATTATTGTTAATATTATTAGTAGTAGTAGTATTGGTAGTTTTATTAGTAGTATTATATTGAGACAGCTAAAACTGTACAACAGCGTAATATTTTTCTGTCAATAATGCGTGCATGCGCTGCAAATGAAACCGCATGGAACATGCAGGATTAATATTTATAATAGTATTTTACAGTTTAATATTCACAGACACTAGTATATATTGGCTACAGTCTGGAGCCCTGTTCTTAGATAAACACAGAAGTGGCTGAAAGCAACTGCCTATTAGTAGGTACCGAATATACTTGGTACTACCGGTACTACAGAAATGCTGGTATTGTCACATTTGTAACATTTCAGTACCGACTTGGTACCAAAGTACCTTGGGACATGCCTATCTCTAATGCACGTTCATGAGAGCAGCATGACACATACGTGTTGTGCAAGAGCAGATGTTCTTACCCAGTCTGGAAGCACCATTTTTAGAAAACAAACCAAGACCTAAAGCAACATAAATGTAGAATTTAATATACGAAGCTTGCATACAGCATCCCTCTTCCCCTGCTTTTGAACAGTGCTACCAGTGAGAACATCTGCTTGCTTTCGTAAACGTGTTGGGGATTTATATTTTGAGAATAAATAACGTCATTTTTGTTGTTTACACGCAGAGCACTCACATCACTTATCAAATTCAGGTTGAACCATTAGAGTCACAACAATTACTTTAATGATGTCTTTACTACCTTTTTTTATGGGCCTTGAAAGTGGTGGTTGCATTGGCTATCAATGGAGGGACAGAAATCTCAGATTTCATCAAAAAAGATCTTCATTTCTGTTTTAAAGATAAAGGAAAGTCTTATGGGTTTGGAACGACATTAGGGGGAGTAAATGATGACAGAATATACATTTTTGGGTCAACTAACTATTTAAAGCAGGGATTTCCAAACCTGCTCTTGTAGGGCCAATGTCCTGCAGAGTGTAGCTCCAACCTACCTGAAAGTTTCTAGTAATCCTGTGGACCTTTATTATCTGGTTCAGATGTGTTTAATTTGAGTTTAAGCCAAACTCCGTGGCACAGTGACCAATAGAAAAGGATTGGACACCCCTAGTTTAAACTGTTTCCAGATTTGGTGTTTTCTGCTTATTATTTAATTGTTCTAGACCTAGAACCTTTGTGTTATCTGTTTTATTTTAATGTTCACTTTTGAAGGATTTTGCGTCTTATGCATAGTCTGTTCATAGTCTTAAAACATTACAATTACACTTGCTTTTTACTTTGTTCCCATTTTTTTGAAAATAAAACGATACTCGGTTACTTAACGTAACCTCGGTTCTCTCTAGAAGAGGGAACGAGTATTGCGTAAGTTTCCTTACGCATCGGGAAAGTATTCTTTCTTCGAGATTTCTGAAAAACCCAAAATTATCCTTAATTTTGTAACATTGTCAACGCAGTGCGGCAGCCTGGCAGACCATAGCAGGCTATTCCAGCGTGCTATTGGCTGCTCTGCTGGCAACTGCAGCAGCCTATCGGTGAGCCTGCGTGACGTGGCGACCAATGAGGGCGCTTCGCGCCCACCTGGCTTCATTTGCCTACAGGTGGGGCGTGGCCACATGTATATAAGCAGGGCTCACGGGCTGCATATTCGGTTTTCGTAGTTCTGAAGCGTAAAAGCCCGCGGGGCGCACGGCAAGGAACGCAATACTCGTTCCCTCTTCTAGAGAGAACCGAGGTTACGTTAAGTAAGCGAGTATCGTTCTCTTACGAGAGTTTCTCTCGTATTGCGTAAGTTTCCTTACGCATCAGGAACACATTGTCAACGGCGTGCGCGCCTCGCGTACAGCATATGTATCCCAGGGAACCGGGGACCATAACACTGCTCGGGCAGGGTGGCCGGTAAGGAAAACGGGCCACCACATATACAGACACTTCATTCGAACTGACGGGTGGTTACAACGGGTGGTTACAACACCCTGTCCCATGAATGAGGGAACGGCACCTGCCGGTCTCCTTCAAATTCACCACACCTTGTCTCATAAATGAGGGAACGGCAACGCCGGTCGCCTTCAAATTCACAATATTTTGTTATATGAGTGAGGTAACGGCACCGCCGGTCACCTTCAAACTCACAACAGCTCGTCTCGTAAATGAGGGAACGGCACCGCCGGTCTCCTTCAAATTCACATGAGCCTAGTACCGAACTTACTACCAGTATGTGAGCTATGTCTGCACAGAATCACTGGGCAGAACCAACAGCCCTATTGGAACTTCCAGATTGTAAAATCTCACGAACGTAGACGGGGAGGCCCAGCCTGCCGCCATACAGATATCGTGGATGGAAATCCCTCTGGCCCAAGCCCACGAAGAGGCCATGCCTCTAGTGGAGTGTGCTCTGACACCTAGCGGGCACTGCAGGTGTTTGGAAGCGTATGCAGTTGCAATCGCGTCCACTATCCACCTGGACAGGGTCTGTTTCGAGGAGGCGAGACCTTTAGTGCGCCCACCCAACGAAACAAATAGCTGCTCAGAACGCCTGAAGGCGGCGGAGCGTGTGACATAAACCCTCAATGCCCTGACAGGGCAGAGGATATTGCCACCGTCCCCCTCGTCGGATGCTGGCAGAGCCGAGAGGGAGATAATCTGCGCCCTGAAGGGAGTGCCGATCGCTTTGGGGACATAACCATGCCTCGGTCTGAGAATGACCTTAGAGTCATTAGGACCGAACTCCATACACGTCGGGCTCACTGAGAGCACGTGTAGATCCCCCACGCGTTTCACTGAAGCCAGAGCTATCAGGAACGCGGTTTTTAGCGAAAGGAACCTTGGTTCCACAGTCTCGAGCGGTTCAAAGGGATGAGCCTTCAGGGCCTCTAGGACCAAGGCCAGATCCCATATAGGAACCGACGGGGCCGCGGGGGATTCATCCGTCTGGCTCCTCTGAGGAAACAGATGATGAGCTCGTTACTTCCTAGCGTGCTACCTAGCGTCGTCTGAGCGAACGCTGCTATAGCCGCCACATACACTTTGAGCGTGGAAGGGGACCTGCCCAGTTCCAAAAGCTCCTGGAGGAAGGAGAGCACCCGCTGGACCCCACATTGCTGTGGGTCCAATCCCTTGGAAACACACCACTCAGTGAACACCGACCACTTAGAACTATATAACCGCCTCGTCGAGGGGGCTCTAGAGTGTGAAATCGTGTTCATAACCCCTTCGGGCAGGTCAACGGGTATCCGTTGGTCACCCATACATGCAGAGACCATCGCTCTGGATGGGGATGCCAAACTGACCCTCCTGCTTGAGAGAGGAGGTCTGCTCTCAGCGGAACTGGCCAGGGGGGTGAGTGCGACAGCTTCACCAGCTCTGGGTACCAAATCTGGTTCTCCCAGCGCGGCGCTATAAGGAGCACCGGGCGGCGCGTCTCCCTGATTTTCGCTATGACCTGGGGCAATAGGGAAATCGGCGGGAAAGCATACAGCGGGAGGCTGGGCCAAGGTTGGGACAGCGCAATCCTCGCTTTTGGACAGAAACGTCGGGCAGCGGGTGTTCTCTTTTGTTGCAAAGAGGTCGAGCTCCGCTCTGCCGAATAGGCGCCATACCAGCTGGACTGTCTGGGGGTGCAGGGACCATTCCCCTGGGAGAATGAGGCCCCTGGACAGCTTGTCCGGGCCCACGTTGAGGTGGCCCGGTACGTGCGCAGCTCTCAGCGAGCGCAGCGAGCTGTGTGCCCACACGAGCAGGCGTTCTGTCAGATTGCCCAGACACCTGGACCTGACACCGCCCTGCCGGTTCACGTAGGACACCACTGTGGTATTGTCCGACCGGACCAACACGTGGTGTCCTCGTATAAGCGGGAGAAACTGCTTGACCGCGTTCTCCACCGCTATCATCTCCAAACAGTTTATGTGTAGGAGCTTTTCCCCGCTCGACCAGAGGCCCGAGGCCGATCTGCCCTCGAAAACGGCGCCCCAACCCGTGGTGGAGGCGTCCGTCGAGATGACCTTGCGGTGTGAGATGGCTCCCATCATCACTCCCCGCTGGTACCAGTCGGCTACTAACCAGGGCTCTAGGGCTGAAACGCAGCCCTGAGTCACTCTGATCCTGAAGCCTCCGGACGCCCAGGCTCTGTGAGGCACTCGGGCGTTTAACCAGCATTGCAGCGGGCGCATGCGCATTAAGCCCAGCTGGAGCACAGTGCATGTGCTCTGTGCTGTGCTGTGCCGCCCTACACACTGTATCTCTGCCGCTTCGAGCGGGGAGTGGTCTGTGTGTGGCCCTACATCATCGCTCCGGCCACCCTGGGCAGAGAACAAAAGGTGTGTGGCGCGGCGCGTAGCGCCTGAGGCATAATGTTCGCGAAAATGTGTGAGCGCGTTTGAGCGGGCACAACTCTTACGCGTGGAACATGACCGGTTAAGAGTGGCTGTGTGACAGCGCGTGTGGTGGTTAGTCGTGGACGCAAACAAGCGGACACGTGACCTAACTCTAGCACTCGAGTGGGGGACACAGGGTTTATAGTGCTTGTGTGCAGGGGTGAACACAGAAAAGTGGGCACATTTACTGCATTTGAAACACATACGGCGTGAGCCGTGCAACCAGAAATAATGCAACTTTTGTGATTTCTCTGGTTCGCCGTAAAAACGGCGGTTATTGACAGGCTAGAGGGCATTTTTGCCGGCTCGTTGGCTGCGTGAAATCCATCTGCAGCAGCCACAGTGGTGGGGGCTGACAGGAAAGAGAGTTTTGACGGTGGTCCGGCCGCGGCGGGACTTAACCGTCGTTTCTTGCCTCTGGCTAGGAGGACTTTGGAGGCTCGGACTTCAGCGCGATCCTAGGCCGGGGGCCCCGAGGGGGAGGCGGCTTACCACGGCTGGAAGAGCGCGATCTGGGGCGGCCGCGCTGGGCGCTGCGCGGAGCTCGGTGCTGGCTGGTCGCGAGGACGGCGAGCAACGGAGCTATTGCTAGCGCCGGGGCGTCGAGGCAGGAAGAGGTTCATGGCCTGCGTCGTTTTCTGCACTTCAGAGAAACGATCGACGATCCCCTTGACCGCTGGTCCGAAGAGCCCAGACGGGGAGAGCGCTCTGTTTCTCGCATGTCCGCGAGCGTGAGCCAGAGGTGGCGCTAAGCTACCGTGAGGGAGGCCATAGAGCGTCCGAGGGCCTGTGCTGCGGTCTTGGTAGCGCGAAGGGAGAGATCTGTCGCGCTTCGCAAATCCGTGATCAACTCAGCGTCACAGCTTTTCTCGTCCAGGTCGCGGAGGAGATTGGCTTGGAGGATTTGCAGCACGGCCATAGAGTGCAGAGCAGATGCAGCTTGACCGGAGGCAGCGAAAGCGCGGCCGATCAGCGATGACGTCACTCTGCAGGCCTTAGACGGGAGGGCAGCCTTTGAGCGCCAACCAGAAGGCGGGCAAAGGTGCGCTGCGACCGCCTCTTCCACCGGAGGGATAGCATTGTAGCCTTTCTCAGCCGCGCCGTCAACTTGTGAGAGCGTCGAAGAAGCCTGAGACGAGACCCTCACAGAGAATGGCGCGTTCCAGGACTTCGCGAGCTGCTCGTGAAGCTCTGGCAGAAAAGGTGCAGTCCTGGAGGTGGGCGCACGGCGGCGACTGTTTAGGAAGCATCCGTCAAGTCGATTCGGCGCTGCCACCTTGGGCGGGGCCCATTCGAGGCCTAGCTGCTCGACAGCCCGGGTGACAAGGCGCAACAGTTCGGCGTCCTCACCCGCTCGAGAGCGTCCGGAGCCCCGGACTGAAGAGGTCGCGGAAGACCAGTCCTCGCTGTCGGAAGCCATGATGGAGCAGCTGTCGGCGCGTTCCGCGGCCGCATCCGCCTCATCCCCGGAGGCGGCAACAGAAATGGCGGCCTGGGGTGGGGGCAGGGAAGGCGAGAGTGAAGCGGGCGGGAAGGGTTCCGGCGAGCTTCTCTCAGCAAACTCCGGAGTCCGCTGCGAGCGGCGCTTCTTTCTGCGCGGCTTAGCAGGGACTGGAGGGATGTCGTCATCGAACTGATCGAGTCGAGCCCGCAGGGACGACATCGTCAGTTCCTCGCACTCCGGGCATCCGTCGGCGAGAAGTGCGGCGGCGGCGTGATCACGGCCCAGGCAGAGAGCGCAGATCACATGGCGGCCCCCGGAACTGAGCTGCGTGTGACACGAGCCGCAGGTGGAACGAGACATTTTGGAACAAACGCTCGGCTCTTTTTGAGAAAGTGTGACGCAGCGGCGACAACATTTGAGCTTGAAAAGGATATGGGCTGCCGGATAGCAGAGCAGGCACGGATGGCTGAAGGTGGCACGATGCTGCCGGCTTCTTCAGGCGCTGTCCTCTGCTTGCTCGTCTGCACGATCACGGCGGCGGGTTCCAGATCCAGCGATGCGAAGGGCTTCGCTGAAGAAAAGAAAATCGAATATGCAGCCCGTGAGCCCTGCTTATATACACGTGGCCATGCCCCACCTGTAGGCAAATGAAGCCAGGTGGGCGCGAAGCGCGTGCTTTCTCTTAAAAACAAACTGTTATAAGTAAAAACGGAACTGTGTGGTGGCATACCTTGTCACCAACAAAGAGCTTTCTTTTTCTGTTAGAAAAATTGTTGTTGGTGAGGCATAGTTAGACCAGTGTTTCCAGTTAGAATTTTTTTGAAAAGTTAAGACTTGACATTTGTCAAGACATTAAGAATACAAAAAAGCATTGAAGTTTTATAAAGACTGTTTAAATGGATAGTTTACTCAGTTTGTTACTCAGTTTTACTGTATGAAAACTGTGCCTTGCAGTGTTGTGGATACTTTTTTGTGCTGTTTTTCATTTCAGTTAAACAGATTTCAAGCTCTTTTACAATGTAACACTCCGTCTGCACTCACATATTGATACTCCTTTTTTTTCTTGTCAACAAGTTCCAAAAAAAGATCTCAAGTGCAGTTTAATATTGTTGAATGCATCTGGCATTGAGTGACCTGTTTGTATATGCTTTGTCCTAAAGGCATTTGAAGTAAATTTGGACAAGTGTTCCCTTGTCTACATTTTAGTTTAAATTGTTAATTAAAGGGATAGTTTGGCTAAAAATGAAACATTTGTTATCATTTACTCACCAGCATGTTGTTTCAAACTTGTATGAGTGTCTTTCTTCTGTTGAACACTGAAGATATTTTGAACAATGTTGGTAACCAGACAGTTGACAGTAGCTATTGACTTGCTGTACATAGTATTTTTTTTTCTACTATGGAAGTCAGTGGGTGCCGTCAACTGATCGGTTACCAACATTCTTTTCATTATCATAATTTGTGTATAACAGAAGAAAGACATACAAGTTTGGAACAATATGAGGGTAAGTAAATTATGACACATTTTTCACTTTTGGGTGAACTATGCCTTTAAGAATTCTAACATTTCACTAAATAGTACAGTTGTTACAATGTATGTGCTTTTTACAACTGAATAAACTGATAAAGGAATTAATTTTTTGTCATTTGTAAATTATTTAAAATCACTAAAATAATTGTAGAAAGGATAGTGAGGTCTTTATTTTACTAATTATTATTTTTCCATCAAGGAAACAAAAAAATAAATAAGCTCAACAACAGTAATTGTTGTTTCAGTTGCTGTGACAATAATTTTTTTATTAGCAAAATACGACAATCAACATTGCATAAACAAACAAATTTACGTTGGCTAAACAAAAACAATTTTCTGGGAAGAATTCAAAACTAATTGTGGAGACAACGCAAAAGTCTTACTGCATCATGTTGCCTTACATTTTTACGTTTTCTCAACTATTTTTTTTTTACAGTGTGGAAATATCTAAATAAATCATGATTTCTTAGTCCGAATGCATCCTTTAAGTCCTGGAAGCTTCAAATTTCACCCCCTGCAATTACACAGCACAATGCTGTTATTCCCCTGTCCTTCCACTGTTGAAATATTAGATCCTCCCTTCCTGATTTAAATTCCTTATCATGTGTAATCCACCTAAGTATTCCAATTTCTTTCTCCAATTTGAAATGTTTAACAATAGAATGCCAAACCTTCAGTGAGAATTTCGTTATTGGGTCCAGTCTGTCCTTACTATATCCGTGAAGTTCACTCTCCCCTATAAATGACTGAATTTGAAGATCTTGTGTATTTGTTTCTATGTTTTTCCATTTAGCTATGTAACTAGGAGTGCACCAATAAAAGATGGGGCGTAATTGTGCTGCACAGAAATCATTTTTAAAATTTGGAAGAGCCATACCACCTTTTTCTTTAGGTAATTGGAGAGTTGAATAGCGCACTCTAGGTTTTTTACCTCCCCATATATACCTGGTTCCCATTCAGTCGGTCACGTTCGACGTACGTCGGACGTACCGACGAATTGGGGATCACTTCTGGGAGCCCCTATCAGCTTCGAGCTATCTAGAACCGGCCAAGGACAATTGGCGTGCAAGATTTGCATCTCGCGCCCCGCCCCGCGCCGCGGGTATAAACAGGAAGCGAGAGCGAATGCACGCTGTCATTCACTTCGGAGCCACACAGGCATATGAAGGACTCACTCGTCTTACGAGTATTTTCGCTGCTATCAAGCAAAGACTACAAAGGACCGGAGAGAACCAGAGGAGGACGCGTGTTGGAGAAACGGCACCTTTCAGCGGGACCGCGCTGACTCATCCAGCTGCCTCTGAGATAACAGAGAAAACTGCTGTTATCACAGCAACCTGTTGGTCTGGGTAGGGCGTTTTCCTGTCTGAGTACAGGCACGGGCTGCACTACAATCCCGTGCGCTGTCGCGGTTCCCCTGAGTGCTTCAGCACAGAGCATTTTCCTCACAAAAAGAGCTTCACGGGTGACGTGCCGTCTTTTTCAAGATGTCTTTCCACCCGTGCGTTTCTGGATGCGGTCGTTCCCTGTCCTCTGCTGACGGTCACAATCGCTGTCTCACGTGTTTGGGCACTCAGCACGCTGAGGCGGCGTTTGTGGATAGTTCATGTTCCCACTGCGGGAACATGACTATCGCGGAGCTTAGATCGAGACTCTCCTACCTCCGGGCTGGGGGAGTCCCCTTACCCATCCCACGAACTAGGTCTTCCCCTAACCCGGGTGGACCTGCTTCTTTGGATGGCCAGGGTGATCTGAGGATTACGTTTAGGGCAAACCTGCCGAGCGATCCTCCGCAGGCCCCTATTCCCTCAGCTCCGCAGCCGGTTGAGCTTCCGAGAGAACCCGCTGGACCCTCCCACGGGAGACCAGTGGTGACTTTTGGGGCTCCAGCGGACGAACAGATGTCGATCGCTGCATCGGAGGGGGAGTTTCAGTCCTCGGGGGATGAAGGGTCAGTTGTACCGCCTCCCGCTGGGAGAGTGGCAACGGCTGCCCCGGACCCTGAGATGGCTGCTATGCTTGCCCGGGCCGCCGAAAGGGTTGGGCTCGCGTGGAACCCTCCACCGTGTCCCGAACCCTCTAGGTTGGACGATTGGTTCCTCGGGGTGGGTCGCGCTGGTTCTCAGCGTCCCGCCCCGACACCTTTCTTCCCGGAGGTGCATGAGGAGCTCACGAGGTCGTGGACGGCACCTTTTTCTGCCAGAAACTGACTCCACGGATGCCTCATCCACGGGTTGGGGTGCCACGTACAACGGGCTTGCAGCTTCGGGTCTGTGGACGGGGCCTCAGCTGCAATGGCATATCAATTGCCTCGAGTTGTTAGCAGTTCGTCTTGCACTCAGCCGCTTCAAAGTGCCGCTCAGAGGCAAGCACGTTCTGGTCCGGACGGACAACACTGCGGCCGTAGCGTACATCAACAAACAGGGTGGTCTACGCTCCCGTCGCATGTCGCAACTCGCCCGCCATCTCCTCTTATGGAGTCAGCAGCATCTGAGGTCGCTTCGTGCTGTTCACATTCCGGGCCTGCTCAATCGTGCGGCCGACGAGCTGTCACGTCAGCAGGTACTTCCGGGAGAATGGCGACTCTATCCCCAGGCGGTCCAGCTAATCTGGAGTCGTTTCGGGGCCGCACAGGTGGACCTGTTTGCCTCCCCAGAGATGACCCACTGTCAGTGGTTTTATTCCTTGACCGAGGGGACCCTCGGGTCGGATGCCCTGGCCCACAGCTGGCCCCGGGAAGAACGCAAGTATGCGTTTCCCCCAGTGAGCCTTCTTGCGCAGACACTGTGCAAAGTCAGGGAGGACGAGGAGCAGGTCCTGTTGGTCGCTCCGTATTGGCCCAACCGGACTTGGTTCCCGGAACTAGTGCTCCTTGCGACAGCACCTCCCTGGCCCATTCCTCTGAGGCAGGACCTCCTGACTCAGAGACGGGGCACCCTATGGCACCCGCGTCCAGACCTCTGGAAACTCCATGTCTGGTCCCTGGACGGGACGCGGAGGTTCTAGGTGACCTACCGCAAGCGGTAGTTGACACCATCACTTCCGCTAGAGCCCCCTCTACGAGGCGCCTCTATGCGTTGAAGTGGAACCTGTTCGTCGATTGGTGCTCTTCTCGCCGAGAAGACCCCCGAAGATGTTCGATCGCATCTGTGCTTACCTTTCTACAAGATGGGTTGGAGCGAAGGCTGTCTCCCTCCACCCTTAAGGTCTATGTCGCCGCTATCGCCGCTAATCATGAGCTCGTAGATGGAAAATCTCTAGGTAAGCACGATCTGATCGTCAGGTTCCTTAGGGGAGCGAGGAGATTAAATCCACCTCGTCCTCCCTCCATACCCTCTTGGGACTTAACTCTGGTGCTAACTGCACTACAGAGAGAACCTTTTGAGCCTCTGCAGTCAGCTGAGTTGAAAGTTCTGTCGTTAAAGACGATACTCCTGACTGCGTTGGCCTCCATCAAGAGGGTAGGGGACCTGCAGGCATTTTCTGTCGACGAATCGTGCCTGGAATTCGGGCCCGGTAACTCTCATGTGATCATGAGACCCCGGCCTGGATATGTGCCCAAGGTTCCCACTACTCCCTTACGGGACCAAGTGGTGAGCCTGCCCTAGGGGAGGCAGACCCAGCCCTAGCTTTTCTCTGTCCCGTCCGTGCTCTCCGGACTTACGTGGACAGAACGCAAAGCTTCAGGACCTCAGAGCAGCTCTTCGTCTGTTACGGAGGACAGCAGAAGGGAAAGGCTGTCTCCAAGCAGAGGATGGCCCACTGGATAGTGGATGCCATCGTCTTGGCTTATCAGTCCCAAGACGTGCCCTGCCCGCTTGGGTTAAGAGCCCACTCCACTAGGGGTGTTGCCTCTTCCTGGGCGCTGGCTCGTGGCGCCTCGCTGACAGATATTTGTAGAGCTGCGGGCTGGGCGACACCTAACACGTTCGCTAGATTCTATAGCCTCCGTGTAGAGCCGGTTTCTTCCTGTGTGCTCACTTCCCATAGTCAGTAACACCGAAGTCCCCGTTCTAGTGTCGGCTTGCTGCGCCATTCCCTCCCCTATGGTAGACGGATGCGTGCGCTTATTCTGCTCCAGTCGAGTTCCCCGGATCGGCGAACCCTGTTGAGTCCTCCGCAACCCACGGCAGTCGGACGTGGCGGAGCGTTCGACGCCAGGTCTAACACTCGTATGCATTGGTGGAACTTGCGTTAGGCTGGGTTCCATATGTAGTGACCCCCGCGGCGGTCCCATATGTGTATTCTTCCACGGTACGGCTCCCTACGGCGAGCCCGTGTCTTTCCCTCGGCAGAGTCTCCTCTGCCGTCCCAGGTACGTGTTGTCCCCCTCCTCTAATTGGCCGGGGCCCACCCCTGGGACTTCCGTATGTTGTGCTGCCCACGGCCAGCCCATACGTGTATTCTCTACATGTAAACTCCCTCTGGGCATGATGTGGCTTCCGCAGCTGCCTTCTCAGGCACGCTTTCCCAGCGTTATCCAATACAGTCAGCTGAATGGGTCTTGCGGAACAGCAGCTTGGACTCTCCCTGCGTGAACTTTCCCACCCGCATCAGATCGGGGTCTGTGGGGCTCATCGCTGGGCGCTGGAAGTGGTAGTAATTATGGCGTTTTCTATAGGGGATCGCAATTCGTCGGTATGACCGACTGAATGGGAACGTCTCGGTTACGTATGGTAACCCTCGTTCCCTGAAGGAGGGAACGGAGACGTACGTCCCGTCGCCACAGTTGCTGTACCATCACTGCAGGTTGAGCCATTACGTGTGGCTCCTCAGTGAAAAACAGCGTGCATTCGCTCTCGCTTCCTGTTTATACCCGCGGCGCGGGGCGCGGCGCGGCGCGAGATGCAAATCTCGCATGCCAATTGTCCTTGGCCGGTTCTAGATAGCTTGAAGCTGATAGGGGCTCCCAGAAGTGATCCCCAATTCGTCGGTACGTCCGACGTACGTCTCCGTTCCCTCCTTCAGGGAACGAGGGTTACCATACGTAACCGAGACGATATTACTTATATTACTATACAATGTTGCTAAGTCTTTAGTTAAATTTACACCTAGGTATTTTAGGCATTTTGCATCCCAATTAATATCATAGCTTTGTTTGAGTTCCGTGTTAGGTTTACAATTAAGTAGAAGGATTTGGGGGGGTTTTTATATTTAATTTGTATCCGACATATTCATTATATTGCGCTAATACTTGCATAATATTTGTAAAATGTTTTTTGGGTTCAGCTAAGTAAATCATAATGTCATCTGCAAAAAGACTAATTTGGTGTTCCATACTGTTAATTTTGACCTCTGGAATCGACAAGTGCTGTATGATTAATTGAGCCAGGGGTTCTATATAGATGGCAAAAAGGGTGGGACTAAGACAGCAACCCTGTCTAGTTCCTCTTTCCAGGAGGAAACTTTCTGATAAAGACCCATTTATTCTTATTCTAGCTGTTGGTTTTTGATATATTGACTTGATACACTGGACAGATTTTACATTAAAACCAAACTTTTCTATTGATAAATAGAAATTTCCAGTTGACCATGTCAAAGGCCTTTTTGGCATCAAGACTGATTAGAGCAACAGGAAGTTTATTTAGATGGGCCCTATCTATTATATGAAGAGTTCTGCTAATATTGTCATATGTTTGACGACCTTTAACAAAACCTGTTTGGTCCTCATCTATCAAGTCTGATAATAACAACTGTATTCTGGATGCTAAAATAGAACTATAAATGTTATAGTATGTATTAAGGAGAGATATGGGTCTATAATTTTGACAGTGTTCCCTGTCTTTTTTCTCCTTGGGGATTACAGAAATTATAGCCTCTTTCCAGGATGGAGGAGTTTTCCCTTCTTTTATGATCCAGTTGAAAGTGTCCCTTAGTAATGGCATTAGTTCTTTATAGAAAACTCTATACCACTCTGAAGGAAATCCATCACTCCCTGGTGATTTGCCTGATTTTAATTTGCCCATGACTTCTTGTAATTCCTCTGTGGTGATTTCTGCTGTTAGACTTTTGTTTTGTAAATCATCAATAGAGGGCATATCTAATTTGTTAAGGAACTCTAATACTTTTGTTTTATTCATATCCGAGGTCTGTTTATAAAGTTTTTCATAATAATTCTTACAAATAGTTCCAATATCTTTTGAATTGTATTTAAATTGTTTTGTTTTGGGGTCACGAATTTTGGGAATTAAATTATCAATTTGTTGCTTTCGCAATCGCCTTGCCAATAATTTAAGTGCTCTTGGTCCTGATTCATAGTAAGTTTGTTTAAAAAAATCTAGTCTTTTTCTCTACTTCTAACTGTAACAAGCTGTTTATTTATTTTCTTATTTCTACCATTTGAGCCAACACCTCTTTATTTGCATTATGTTTATGTTTAAGCTCCAGTTGCTTAAATTCTGAAATAAGTTTCTCATAATGAGCTAATCTTTCTTTTTTCAATGTGCTTGTGATAGCTATTAATTTCCCTCAAATCACTGCCTTAAATGCATCCCATAGTATAGAGGGGTCCATCTCACCATTATTATTTTCCTCTAAATATATTTTTATTTCTATTCGAATTTGCTTAACAATTGATTTGTTGTTCAATATTCCTAGATTTAATCTCCACAGATTGTTTCTCAGATTGTTTAACTCTCTACAACAATCCTCGTACAATGATAACCCCACTTGCTAACATTTAAACAACTATAAACAACTAAACAACTTTTACGTGAACCAAGGAGTATTAAATGAATTGTATGGACATAAACTGACCTCCAGATGGGAATGTTCCCCCATAACTTAGGGTTTAGAGTCACTGTCTCCATAGAGAGGGAAAGCCTCAGCTGAACGAAGGGCCCTCTTCTAGATATGAGATGCTGCCTGCTGTAGGTTATTGCACCCATACTAGATCAATATTTTCTTAATGCTCATGTCTCCCATAAGTCAATGCATATACACGAAAGCCCCTTACTGTATTATCAAATTATTTTACATATTAAATTCCGGTCTTCACGCACATTGTTTCTCCTTAACTGTATGATTCAGTCCCTTCTTCACATCGTCACATAGAGGGTCTCTTACAGATTCACCGGGCTCATCCGCCGAAAATCCTCCAGCCGTTTCCATCCCCTTCTGCTTGCCTCTGCTCCCCGCTCTCTGCTGAAAAGTTGCCATGCTAAACTTTTCCGTGCCTCGATTCATTCCAGTAACATTGTTGGGTGATAGAGGGTATAAAGGGTATCCACTTTATACCCTCTATCACGCAAATCTTTCTCCACTTCTTTCGCTTTGTTGTAAGTTTTTACTCCATTATCCCAGTGAACCCTCATCTTAGTGAATGGAGTCTGAAAGCGGATCCCCGCTTCTTTCAAGATTTTCTTGGATTTAATGTACGACTGTGCCACAGCCGAGGTGCAATTGTGGTTGAAGAAAATCCTGAGTTTATTTTCTTCTCCCAGGCTCTTCTCAAGGCTTTCTCCTTTGTAATTGTGGCGGGGCGGTGGGGAGTAATTAGATGACAAACACCAACTCCTTGGTGGTAACACTAAATAATAAGCTGACTACGCCACCCCTTTTCAGAGAAAGGGGAAATAACTACCCAATGGAAATAGCTGCTGGAACTGGGCAGGTCCCCTTCCACGCTCAAAGTGTATGTGGCAGCTATCGCAGCGTTCGCTCAGACGACGCTCGGCCGCGCGCTAGGAGCTGCGAGCTCATTATCCGTTTCCTCAGAGGAGCTAGACAGATGAATCCCCCGCGACCCCCCTCGGTTCCTATCTGGGATTTGTCCTTGGTCCTAGAGGCCCTGAAGGCTCATCCCTTTGAACCGCTCGAAGGTGTGGAACCAAAGCTCCTTTCGCTCAAAACCGCGTTTCTGATAGCTCTGGCTTCAGTAAAACGCGTGGGGCTCCGTGAGCCCGGCGTGTCTTGAGTTCGGTCCGAATGACTCCAAGGTCATCCTTAGGCCGAGGCACGGTTATATCCCCAAAGCGATCGGAACTCCCTTTAGGGCGCAAGTCATTTCCCTATCGGCTCTGCCAGCATCCGATGAGGGGGACGGTGGCAACTTCCTCTGCCCTGTCATGGCGTTGAGAGTTTATGTCACGCGCTCCGCCGCCTTCAGGCGTTCTGAGCAGCTCTTTGTTTCGTTTGGTGGGTGCACTAAAGGTCTCGCCGCCTCGAAACAGAGCCTGTCCAGGTGGATAGTGGACGCGATTGCAGCAGCTTACGCCTCCAAACACCTGCAGTGCCCGCTGGGAGTCAGAGCTCATTCCACTAGAGGCATGGCCTCTTCGTGGGCCTGGGTCAGAGGGATTTCCATCCACGATATCTGTATGGCGGCAGGCTGGGCCTCCCCGTCTACATTCGTGAGATTTTACAACATGGAAGTTCCTGCCTTGCAGGCTAAAGTATTATCAGTTTGAGTGGGCTGTTAGCTCTGCCCAGTGATTCTGTGCAGACAACGCTCGCGTACTGGTCATACGTTCGGTATTGCGCTTGTGTGAATTTGTAGGGGCAGTGCCGCTCCCCCTATTCGAAAGATAGGTGCTGTGTTCACCTATCAGTGCAATGAAGTGCTTTTACATGTGTTGGCCCGTTTTCTCTACCGGCCACCTGTCTCCAGCTTTGTTTTTTTTCCGGTCTCCCTGGGATACATATGCTGTTTGCTCGGCGCGCATGGCGTTGACAAAGAGTTCCCGTAGCGTAAGTAACTTGCGCAATACGAGAGAATCTCTCGTAAGAGAACGATACTCGGTTACTTAACGTAACCTCGGTTCTCTCTAGAAGAGGGAACGAGTATTGCGTTCCTTGCCATGTGCCCCACGGGCTTTTACTCTTCAGACTACGAAAACCGAATTTCCAGCCTGCGAGCCCTGCTTATATACACGTGGCCACGCCCTACCTGTAGGCAAATTAGGCGTGAAGGGCGCGGAGCCCCGCGGATGCCACGTCACGCGGGCTCGCCGACAGGCTGCAGCAGTTGCCAGCCGTGCAGCCAATAGACACGCTGGAATAGCCTGCTATGGTCTGCCTGGCTGCCGCAACTGCGTTGACAATATTACAAAAATTAAGGATAATTTTGTGGTTTGTCAGTTCTCGAAGAAAGAATACTTTCCCGTAGCGTAAGTAACTTACGCAATACTTGTTCCCTCTTCTAGAGAGAACCGAGGTTACATTAAGTAACCGAGTATCGATTTATTACGAAAAATAAAACTAATACGAGATTTAACCTTTCTAAGCAATACATTTATATGAGTTTCAAATGACAACTTGCTATCAAGCCAGATACCAAGATATTTGTAGCAATCAACATAATCAATCTTCGAGCCAGTAAGATTGAGTAAATTTCAGGCGGATCTTTAACGTGCGGAAGATTTCAATTAAAAACCATACATTTTGTTTTATTTGTATTTAAAACTAAATGAAGGCTAGCAAAAGCATGTTGAATGCGGGTAAAACTGGCCTGCAATAAGGACAGTGCAGTGGACAGTGAAGAACTGAAAGTATAAATGATGGTGTCATCTGCATATAAGTGTATGTGAGAATCGCCTGCGGCTAAAACAATATCATTATAACATAAATGATAACATAAATAAAATGCGGCGTTACTATAATTGAGCTCACTGAAGCAGTTTTCATCCGAACAGGCTCTCTGTCAGTCGGACCTCTGTCAGATATGGCAGATATTATGTTTTTGTGGGCGTTCTCAGTAATGCCGACCAAGTCTATTGTATATTGATGTGATTATTCATATAATGAGGTTTGGGCCATACAATTTACGGGAGGGAGGCGGGAAATTGGTGTGAAATACGGGAGAGGTATCTCATTGTGTTGGTTCGTACTCTGCTTATTGTTACTCTTCGGCCATTGGAGTTTATTGCAGTCAACTGCATAGTAAGAAAATGTCTGATTGTGAAACGTTTGAAAATTTCCCAGACTTTCTAATTTCTAGGCTTGTGTTGATTAGGAATATTTTTTTCCAATGGAGAGAACTGGAGAGAGATGTTCCGCTTCGCTCTCAGCAACCTGTGGGACTTCGGGATGGGTAAGAGAGGAAGGGAAGAGAAAATCATAGAGGAAATTCAGTATCTGAAAGAGAGTTTTATTCATTATAGTAAAACTGGGGTCCGTTCTTCGTACCTCGTTTAATACATCTGAAATTATTTGACAGATCGCAGATCTTTTATTCGTGATAACTGATGTCTGGCTAATTTGGTTCTTCAAACGAATTTGCGGATTGGATTTAAATATCTGGATTAAATTATCTAAGATCACTGCGTGTTCTTGTTTTCCCTGAAGAGGGCAGATGCATCGATACTCGAAACCATGATGCAGCGATTGGCTGGCGTCAAGACAGCAACGTAATGACATCATATAATTAAAAAAGCCACCTGGCAAAAAACTTGGCAAATTACACAACAAAAACCCACGGATATCTGGACCTTTATAAGGAAACAGCTAAACAACCAAACCAACATAAAAGTTATAATAGATCAATGATATGTTTTTTTTTTTTTTTTTACCAATTATTTATATTCACGATTTTATACAGTATTTGTACACCTTTTACATTTTTATTTCAATGTTATAATCACATTTTTTATTCAATTTGAAGCAGATTTGTAACGTGAAAGTATTAAAGTTTCTTAAGGGTCAAGATCAAATTCTCTGCATCTCCTGCGCTGCATCAAGCCATCCCATAATATCCATCATCACTTAAATTAATGCACGGCTCGGATTAACTGTACAACGTGTGTAAACCTCCAATAAAATTATAAAGTAATTATTCCATCACAAATAAATCGCTCAATCAAGTGGCTGTGTCTATAGTATTATACACTACATTATAATATTATATACATTCTCATATACATATACAATTTAAAATTTGTATATTATTATTATTTAAAATTATTATTAATGCCCCTGGTTCAGTAATGAACTCTTGTAATAAAGTAGCAGTGGCTGGGACAGATTTTAAATATCACCTCAAGATGCAATCTAATCCTGTTTACATGAAATAAGCAGGTTTAAGCAGGTTTAAGCTTACGGACCTGTTGCTATGACAGCAAGTCTAAGATGAGCATCGAAGAACCAAACAATCCAAGATCATGCCAAATTGACACGATAAAACTGTCACGATTCATGAATTCACTTACTCATTCTCTCTGTGTGTGTATGGTTGTGTTGGAGGCGGAGTCACTGATTATCACCGCTCATTATCACAGCCAGCTGCACCGCATTACACCTGCCTATTTATTTGCTCATCACCCATTCCTGTTTGTCAGATCGTCATTTCCTGTCCGGAGTTCCTGTGTGTGTGTGTGTGTGTGTGTGTGTGTGTGTGTGTGTGTGTGTGTCATGGCGGCGACAAGCTCGCACGCTGCACGCTGACATGCTGCACTTAGAAAATTAACATCTACACCCGTCGTAGCTGCCGGCGAAAACGCAGAAAGAGCTAGAACATGTTAATATCAGGACTACTCACAATGTGCTTGGTTTCAACCCTGAAGTTCGCAACCAAAGCAGCTTTATGAAACGGTAGGATCTGTAACATCGGATGGCGAATCCATGACCCGACAAATGTTTGTCCTGAAAGTAACCATCTGCACGCCACCTGGGCAAACTTTGAACAGTACAATCGCCCACTTTCTGATCAAGAATGGATGCACTTTCAGACACAGGAGAGAGAGTTCAGGAAAACCCTGGATGTTAAACTAAATAACAGACAATTCACTGGACATCACTGGACTAAACTTATAACCATCTTATGTGGAGTATACTACAGGAATGGATCCTACACAGCAACTCACAAAGATGGGAGACCACTAGGAATACCTTTGCTAAAGTACACGTAAGAATCCTTGGGAAATTCCCCCTCTGTAGAACGCTCCCACGAGGCCCGGTCCAGAGACGCTCAATGAATGGATAAATCAGCAGTTGCGCTTCGTACGGGAAACCATCCAGCCGGTGCTCAATAAAGCAACAAATTCCAGCAGTACGAGAGAAACCAGAGTGGTAAGCGGAAATTAACTAGCTTATCTTTGGGAACACCGTAGGAGTAAGGCAATAGATATTATTCTAAATAACAGCACTTACCTAGATCCCCCACCTGCGATAAACAACATCAATAAAGTTTATGAGTATTATGCTGCGAAATGCCAACCAGCACAGTTACATCAGCAGTCCTCCTTGGTGCGGCGCTCTTGACCTGGAAGACCTGAGGTGTCATCCTGTAACCTCGGACTTCACCGCAGAGGAGATTTCAGGAGTGCTCTGCAGCCTCCCAAACAACAAAGCATGTGGTGCAGACGGTGTGACCTATGAAGTACTTAAGGCAACAAAACAATTCTCAATAGTGATACTCACTCAGATCTTTAATGTCTGTTTAAACAACCGGAAAGTTCCCGATTCCTGGAAGGGGGCTATTATATATAGGATCCCCAAGAAAAACAACATTCCAGAAGATCCTTCCACCTGGAGGGATATATCGCTGCTCCCCACTATATACATGGTATTTATGAAGTGCATTTTATGCAGGATTTTACCTTGGCTAGTGGAATCAGGAACATTGTCAACAAAACAAAAAGCATACATAGAGAGGCAGGGAATGAATGAGCATGCATTCTGCTTGAAAACTGCCATCAATGATTTTAAACATGAATCCTCACGCTTCTATGTGGTATTCCTCGACTTCCGAGACGCATTTGGTTCTTTACCACATAGCGTAATGCTTCACTCCCTTGAGGAAATAAAACTGCCGGAACAGTATATACATATAATCAAGAATGTGTACGATAATTCATTTCTACAAGTGATTTGCGGACATCAACTAACGAAACCGGTTAAACTTGAAGTTGGGATTAAGACGGGGTGTCCATGGAGTGCTGTGAATTTCGTATTGGCTTTAAACCAATGGCTGAAGTGGTCATGTTCCCTTGCCCCGCTTGACATTACATCTCCAAACCCAGTTCAGGCTTTTGCCGATGACATCCTCATAGTATCAAGAGAGGAGAGTGTCATTACCAACATGCTGTCATACACCGATCGCTTCCTGCGATGGTCTGGACTCGGAGTTAAGAACAACAAATGTGCGGTGTTCTATGAACGACGCAGCGGTGGCAATAGATGGTATAGGGCAAAGTATGATCAGCCTCCATCATTTACAATCGCCGGAAGCGCAATTAGAGTTTATTCAAGACATGAACCATACAGTTATTTAGGACACATATTTAATGTTACAGGAGAATGGTAAGAGCAAGTGAGCGATATCTGTAAAGAATACTCCAGCAGACTAGACCTGATAGACCAGTGTCCTCTACCGATCTGCATGAAGCTCCAGGCCATTCGGGATATCGCACTATCTAAGATCCAACATCTGTTTGTCAATGTCCACATTGCTAAAAAACATCTGACGGAGCTGAACAATAAGACCTTGCAACTGGTAAGAAAATGGTTAAGTCTTAATGCACACACGACAATAAGTATTCTCTTTATGAGCAAATCCGAAGGGGGACTGGGGATTCCCAACATTGAATGGATTTATACAGCTACCAGAGTACAGCATCTACTGCATATGTTGAATAACGACGACCTTACAGTTCGCAAAGTTGCCCGGCGCTCATTGGTGCTGGATCTGAGCAAACGTAAGGTCCTCTTTGCTGCAGACAGAGAACCGGGTTTCCTCGGCTTCCGAAAGAAACCTAGCGGAAAGCTGGACACCAGGGCTACGGGATTCGGATTACGTTCGGATTGGCCCGATCTGAATGACTTGTGCAGCAACCATAATATACAGTTGAACTGGGCACATACTGGTGGGGAGCAGGTGAATATCAGCCAGGGGCAGATTATGGATCTAAACGTGCATGCTGAGGCAACTATTCATCACAGTAAGAAGCTGAACAGCCGGACGTGCAGGTATGAAATCCTTCAGTACTTTAAAGCACAACAGCGCGATTACTGGCTTAACCTGTGCCTTCAAGGAAAGCTTTCGTGCTTGCAGAGAGCGGACCATACAGTCTCTCACACTGCGTTGCAAAACTCAGCCATAAACGACGGTATCCTAAAGTTTGTTATTAAAGCTAGGCTACAAACTCTCCTGACCAAATACAATGGATGAGTGGAAGACTGCGTTTAATACTCCCAGGGGCCATTTTGAATACTTGGTCATGCCGTTTGGGCTGTCCAACTCCCCTGCGGTCTTCCAAGCACTCGTCAACGACGTGCTGAGAGACATGGTAGATCAGTTCATTTATGTCTACCTGGATGACATACTGATTTTTTCTTCTTCTCTCCAGGAACATGTTCAGCACATCAGACTCCACTCCAGAGGTTGCTAGAGAATGGGCTTTTTGTCAAGGCGGAGAAATGCGCTTTCCATGCACAGTTGGTTCCATTCCTGGGATACATCATCTCATCCGAGGGAATGTGCATGGATCCAGAGAAGGTTAAGGCTGTGGTAGATTGGCCAAGTCCAGATTCCTGTAAGGCCCTGCAGAGGTTTCTGGGGTTTGCCAATTTTTACCGATGTCTCATTCGCAATTTCAGCCAACTAGCCACTCCTCTGACATCCTTGACCTCCTCCCGAATGACGTTCAGGTGGTCTGGTGCAGCCGAGGCTGCATTTACCAAACTGAAAGACCGCTTCGTTTTGGCTCCCATTTGATTGCCACTGATCCATGACATCAGTTCGTGGTGGAGGTTGATGCGTCAGAGGTGGGGGTAGGAGCGAACCTTTCTCAGCGCTCTTCCTTGGATGACAAGATGCATCCGTGCATGTTTTTTTCTCACCGTTTGTCCTCAGCTGAACATAACTATGACATTGGTAACAGAGTTGTTGGCTGTCAAATTAGCATTGGAGGAGTGGCGTCATTGGTTAGAGGGATCGGGGGTTCCCTTTATCATCTGGACCAATCACAAGAACTTAGAATATATTCAATCTGCTAAAAGACTTAACTCCAGACAGGCTCGGTGGGCTCTTTTTTTTGGACGTTTAGATTTTTCTCCCTCGTACCGTCTGGGGTCTAAGAACATCAAACCCGATGCTTTGTCACACGTTTTTGACCACTCCAATCGCCCGTCCACTCCTGAGTGCATTTTACCTGGGAAAATCATTGTTTTGTGGACCAACCTGCCGCATCACAAACACTTTGTAAGGGGGCACCCCTTGCTAATTCAGTAGAGGAGGCGACCCCCCTGGTGGAGTGAGCCTGTGATGCCCACTAAAGTGTTATCACATTTGTGGTAGTTTTCTGTAATTTTATAATTAATATTTTAAATAATTGGTCAGGGGTAATGAACCTGTTTCCACCACCATCCTTTTACTAAATTATTTTATATAGAGGGCAGAAGAAATTGTGGAGTTTGCCAGCAGGGGGTAGAGTAGCGCTTATTGTGCTTCAGGGGAGCTTAACGTCAGTTTGGTCCGCTTTGCGGTTGCCCTCTTTCTGCTGATCGAGATGAAAAACGGATGCAGAGTTTGCCCTGTCTCATTTATTTCTCCTGTTTCCAGGTTGGTGGGATAGTAAATTAAGCTAAATACCTGAAGTGAAATATGCTGACATGTCACTGAATGTTTAAATGTCCGCTAATAAGGCTGTTTTATGGATATGTGGACATATATGTGAATATAGCAGTAGCCGCATTTTCGCGCCGGTTAACGCCACCTGTTGCTACCAAAGTCACGTCAGATAGAATTTTATTTTTAGCTCCTTGAACATTTTTGTAAAGTCTCGATACGTTTGAAACGTATGATGTTGTGTAAAATGTTAACAGCGAATGTTAAAAACTGAGTTTGTGTAATGGTTAAAAAGTAATGTTAAAAACAAATGTGATGTATTTTAAAAAGTGGTTAAAAATAAGTTAAAAGTCTGTCAGCTCATGCACTTTGGGGAAGAGGAAAAAAATGACTTTAGCTGGAAATGGAAAATGCATTTAAGAACCATATGTAATTGTTAACATAAGCTATGTTATATTTTGAGTTGGAAAGAGACAACTTACAGAGTAACAGTGGTTATTGTCATTTTGATTTATTTAATCACCCAAAATGTATAATTCAGTATTTGCTGAAACATGGGGAAAAAAAGGACAACTTGTATTTTATTTTGAAGTCGTGTTTGTTTCATAGTGAACATTGAGTGTTTGTAACAGAATAGGATTTAAATGGTGAATGTCTAATAAATCCTCTCTGCCCTCTTTCTGCTGAGAGAGATGAAAAACGGATGAAGAGTTTGCCCTGTCTCATTTATTTCTCCTGTTTCCAGAGAGAGCATATAAGCTGTTTATGTGGTGCCAGCTGGTACCTGTAACAAGCCCTTCACCCTATTGGCGAAGCTTGACCGCGCGCCTTAAAGGCAAGAACAGTAGCATCCCTAACCCAATGTGACATGGTTTGTTTGGTGGTGGCAGAACCTCTGTTACGGCCCCCATGACAAACAAACCGCTGCTCTGACTTACGCCACTGGCTAGTGAGGTGGACGTAGGCCTGAAGAGCACGAACTGGACACAGTCTATGAAGTCTCTTCTGATCCAGCGTTTCGAACAGCGGAGGGCAGAAGGTTTCAAGAGTGACAGGATGTACAATCAAGAAAGAAACCTTAGGCAGGTAGTCAGGATGAGGATGCAAAATTACACCAAGAATTTCACCAAGCCTGGGGCAAAGTCTAAGCAGGATGGTGATTTTGACAGAGCCTGCATATCCCTAGTTCTTTTTAAATAAGTTATAGCCATAAGAAAAAACATATTTAGGGTCAGAAGTTTATCAGACGCTGACTCCAGAGGTTCGAAGTCCCATGAAGGGATATTGGTTCTTACAGGGGGCCTTAGTTGTCTGGCCCCACGAATGAAGCGAGCGCGCAGAGGATGTCTCCCGAGTGGCATCCCATCAATCAAGGCGTGGCAAGCCGAAAGAGCAGCCACATAAACCCTGAGAGTGTGCCATGTGCCTGCTGAAAAAGTGATCTGCGCACCACTTTAATTTGCCTTGAGGATTGGCTCTAAAGTCCTCTTTGAGACACAACTGAAACGGTCTTATGTGCAACAACCCCAAAGGGAAAACTGTGGATGCTGTTGCCATGAGACCTAACACTCTTTGGTGCTGAAGAACAGTGAGATCTTGGCCTAGCCTGACTTTGCTCAGGGTATGCTGAATGGTCTCTGTTCGAGCGGGAAACATTTGTGCCCACCTCGTGACCGAAAACCAAACAAACCCTAGATAAATCGTTCTCTGGAGAGGAGAAAGAACACTTTTCTTGGTGTTAAGTCTCAACCCTAGAGAAAATAGATGAGCTAACATACTGTCTCTGTGTTGAAGCACCATCTCTCACGATTGTGCTAATATTAGCAATCGTCTATGTAATTCAAAATGTGAATCCCCGGAATCCTAATGGAGCCAGTACTGCATCCATGCATTTCATATACTTGCGGTTACAAGGCTGTTACACAGAGTGGTCTAAAAAAACTAAAGACCTGAAGTGAAACAGCTGGGGCTCATCTATTTAAAGCCTCGTGCAGCAGGTGCGATGATGATGTCACCAGCAGAGGCTATAAATAGCTCTGGGTCAATTTCAACGGCGTGTTAAACACACTATTTCAACAGCTGGTCAATAAGAACAATAAGACGTCCCCATGGCGCTAATTAGCGCAGCATTAAGTGTAGCTTTTGAAAGGGACATTTTATTTGTCAGGTAAATATGTATCATGCCAATTACAGAAGTTAACATTCAGAAGCCAATTCAGAAATAATAAACACAAACATCAGTTCCTCAACGAATGCATTTAAAACTAAGAAATGGATACCTGACACAGGACACACAGTGGTGTGTAATTGTCTTTAAGACACTCACACAGCACTGCATTGGAGTTTCTGGCCACAGAATTTCCCAAAATACCCAGACCAGAACAAAAGGGTTGTAAATATTTACTACACAAATACATGGTTTCATGGGAGAGGATCAGATATCTTGAAGAGACACCACTCAAAAAGCAGAACAGAATTATCATACATTCTCATATAATCTTTCTCATACTACCAGTCACTGCAGTGAAATTTACATTTAAGGCAAGGCCATTTAAGGCATGTCCTACACTCTTTCTCTGAGATCTTCATTCCAGATTAGTGAGTTGTATTGTTTTATTGCAGGGTGAATGATCTCAGATTTTGTCTTAGCAGGAAAACCAAGCGTTGCATTAGCAATTCAATGATTAACTTTTGACAGTGGTTAGTGCACATTCTGTTCATTTCTAGGTTGAATTAATGCTTTGAATTCCAATTATGATCTTAGACATTTGGACCCCACTGGCATAACCATACCAGCCCTCTATTCTTTAATAGATACTTTGATGGCCCTCCTGTATAAAAGCTTATTATTGCATCTGGCAGACACTTAGCAGTTAAGCTGCTCATATTGTAAAATGGCTGTGATCGAGTCACTTCTGCAGTTTCTCAGCACAGGAACATTACTGGGCGCTTTGCTGTTATTTCTGGTTTTGTATTTGCTTTCCTCTGGATCCAGATCTCCAAAAGAGGGGAAAGAGCCACCCGGACCTAAACCTTTGCCGCTGCTGGGAAACCTGCTGACCCTTGACCTCAAGAGACCCTTTGACACTTTTTGTGAGGTGAGAACTTGACATGGACACATTTACACAATTATATTTTGTACCTCAAACGTTTTGAGGTTTGTTTTTCTCTGTCTTTCAGCTGTCCAAAACATATGGAAATGTGTTCCAAGTGTTTTATGGTTCTAAAAAAGTTGTTGTACTAGTTGGACACAAAACAGTTAAAGAAGCTCTTGTGAACTATGCAGATGAGTTTGAGGACCGGGATATTATACCTGGTTTAAGGATAATATGCAAAGGACATGGTAAGAGCCACTGAATTCTGTTATTTAAAACAATGTATAAACAGTATACTGTTGATTGTTTTGCATGTCTGTTTGCTGAGGAGATTATGTCAAGATATACACAAACAAATAAAAAAAATAAAAAACACTTCTAACAGGAATTAACATTTAGCTGCCTCACCTCAATATATGTTCGCAACATTTTATCATGCAACATTATTTAAATTTCTTGTTTTTATTGTTAAGTAACTTCTGTAATTGAATTAAAGATCAAATAAATTAAATATATGATAAATGAAAACCAACTGGTAATTTATTAACGAGTCGAATAATTAGATCAGGTGTAAAGGATCATGTTCATATAACAAAAATCTAATTGAAATTATTAGGATTAACTAGCCTGACGTCATCATACTCAATTCTAGTCAGAATTTGAGTCTGATACTGCTCCGTTGGGCTGTGATTATGGGGCGTGTTTCAACCGAACCAGGAAAGACCTCAATTGGATAGACCTACAACCAATCAGAGCAACGGAGTGACGCATAATGTTAGTTGTCAAATGTCAACAGAACTCAACTGCACTGTGTTGCCAAGTCCGCGGGTTGAAGCGACCCCAATTATGTGATATACAGACCCAGGAATGCGAATTTTAGCAGGTATCCTTGCCAAAATAACACATATTTTACCCCCCAAATGCCTTTTTTCCCCAGAAAATCCCCACGGAAAGCTATTGGGCTTGTTTTTGGCTAGTTTTGAGTAACGTTAATTGGGCAATTGGGCCGGTTTTGTTGTAAAAACTTGGCAACCCTGTCTGCACGCACACTGGAATAAATCAAATCAAATCAAATCACTTTATTTGTCACTCTACCATATGCACAAGTGCAACAGTAGGTGAAATTCTTAGGTGCAGTTCCGAGCAACATAGTAGTCATGACATGACATGTACAACATTTAAGCAACATCAGATTACACATCTGATGCGCACACAATTACTCACAGCACAGTATACACTACAATAAACAATAAATAATTTACACAATGTGAGTGTAGTTCCCATTCAGTCGGTCACTCTCGACGCCACGTCGGAGTACCGACGAATAGGAATCTCGCTCGCGAGAGCCAATCTACTTCGAGTGTAACTAAAACGAGCCAATGCACATTGGCATGCAATGATTGCACCAGGTGTTCATGCCACGCCGTGCAGGTATAAATGAGACACAGGTGATTGCATCAAATCAACCTTTTGCTTCGGAGCCGGGTGGTAGATGGTAACGCCAGATATCACTCACTACTTTGCAGTCCTGACTGAAGACGGAAGCCGCCTTTCGGAAGCGATCTCTTCAGTCGGTGTTGGTGTGACGGCACAGCAGCGGTCGCGTGGTTTTCGGATCATCTCTCTGTGTTGCTTGTTTAGAGCAATCACAAAGGCTGTTCTCACAGCTGGTTCGGTGCGCTAGGTGGAGAGCGCTGAAAAGCCGTTCTTACGGCTGGTAAGAGAGCGCCTTCGTGTGAGAGAGCGCGCACGTCAGGCTGCACCCACCCCCTGACTGTGTCGCCGCGACCCCGCCCCCTGCGTGCTTCAGCACCAAGGAGAGCGTCCTTCTGAAAGAGCAAACACAGATAGAGCTTGCGTCTTTTTCAAGATGACATTCTATCTGTGTGTTTCTGGATGCGGTGGTTACCTGTCACCAAGGGATGGTCACCAGCGCTGTATCTCGTGTTTGGGCGTTCAGCACGCTGAGGCAGCGTTGGTGGATGACTCATGTTCTCACTGCGGGAACATGACCATCTCAGAGTTGCGGTCTAGACTCCATCTCGCAAGGGGTGGAGTCCCCGTGCCTCTGCCTCGATCTAACCCTCCACAGAGGGTTACTTCAGGCAGTAGCACGGGTGATTTGAGGGTTACGGTGAGCGCGCTTCCCCCAGGGAACCAACCCCCGGGGAACCCTCATCCCTCACGCACTCCGCAGCCAGTAGAGCTGCCGTCGGAACGTGGTGGGCCGTCCTCGAGATGTGCACCATCCGTATCCTTCGGGGCTCCCCCTGATGATCAGATGTCCATCGCTGCATCGGAGGGAGGGTCAGACTTCTCTGGAGATGACGTGTCGGCGCAGGGGGCTCCTTCGGGAAGATCCGCTGTGCCCGATACGGATCCGGAGATGATGGCCATGCTTTCCCGGGCCGCCGAGAAGATCGGGCTCGTGTGGAACCCTCCACCGTGTCCCGAACCTTCAAGGTTGGATGATTGGTTTCTCGGGGTGGCCCGTGCTGGTTCTCAGCGCCCCACCCCGGTTCCTTTCTTCCCGGAGGTGCACGAGGAGCTCACTAGGTCGTGGACGGCACCTTTTACTGCCCGAAACCGGCCCAGTGGATCCTCCTCCCTCACCACCCTCGATGGCGGACATGCAAAGGGTTACACGCAGGTTCCTCCCGTGGAACGGGCCGTTGCTATGCAACTGTGCCCTAACTCCACATCCAGGGGGAACCCGTGTCTCCCCTCCCGAGCCTGTAGGTACTCGTCCGATCTGATCGGAAAGGCCTACCAGGCTTGTGGAGAGGCAGGCTCCGCCTTACACGCTATGGCGTTGTTGCAGGTTCATCAGGCCCAGGCACTGAAGAACCTGCACGAGGGTGGTCACGATCCCGCAGTTCTCCAAGAACTGAGAACCGCAACGGACCTCGCGCTTCGTGCGACGAAGGTTACGGCGCGGGCCGTGGGTCGTGCGATGTCCACTATGGTGGTCCAGGAACGCCATCTCTGGCTGTGTCTGGCAGACATGAGGGAGACCGACAAGATCAGGTTCCTTAACTCCCCCGTCTCCCAGACCGGCCTCTTCGGCGACGCGGTCCAGAACTTCGCCCAGCAGTTCTCGGCCGCACAGAAGCCGACTGAGGCCATCAGTCACATCCTGCCACGGCGGTCAGCTGCTGTCTCCACCCCGCCGCCGGCAGCACCTCAGTCTGCTCGTCGCCGAGGGCGGCCGCCTGCCTCTGCCTCCGCTCCCGCGTCGCAGCAGCAGCCTCCACCCAAGCGACGTTGTGGAGCCGGGCGCAAGCAGGCCGCCCAGCCCGTCCAGGCTCCTGCCAAGAGAGGTGGCAAAGGCAGGGGCAAGGGCAAGCGGCGCACCACTCCATCCCCCGGAGGAGGGCCGGGAGGAGAATTTTGTGTTCCGTTTTGTTTCTGTTCCGCCGCTGGGCTCAGCCAGCAGATGCCCATGTCCTGCGTGCGGAAATCGCTGTCCTACTGGCGAAGGACGCGATAGAGCCGGTCCCTCCAGCCGATATGAAGACCGGCTTCTACAGCCCGTATTTCATTGTACCCAAGAAAACCGGTGGGTTACGGCCAATCTTGGACCTGCGAGTCCTGAATCGGAGCCTCCACAAGCTACCGTTCAAGATACTCACGCAGAAACGCATTTTCGAATGCATCCGTCCCCAAGATTGGTTTGCAGCGATCGACCTGAAGGACGCGTACTTTCATGTCTCGATTCTTCCTCGACACAGGCCGTTTCTGCGCTTTGCGTTCGAGGGTCGAGCATATCAGTACAGAGTCCTGCCCTTCGGGCTGTCCCTGTCCCCCCGTGTCTTCACGAAAGTCACGGAGGGGGCCCTTGTGCCCATGAGAGAACAGGGCGTTCGCATCCTCAACTATCTCGACGACTGGCTCATTCTAGCACAGTCCAAGGATCAGTTGTGCGAACACAGGGACCTGGTGCTCAGACACCTCAGCCAGTTGGGTCTTCGGGTCAACTGGGAAAAGAGCAAACTCGCCCCCGTGCAGAGGATCTCTTTTCTCGGTATGGAGTTGGATTCGGTCGAACAGACAGCGCGCCTCACGGAGGAGCGTGTCCAGTCGATGCTGAGCTGCCTGAACACGTTTCAAGGCAGGATGGCGGTTCCACTGAAACAGTTTCAGAGGCTCCTGGGGCATATGGCGGCCGCTGCGGCAGTAACACCGCTCGGCCTGCTTCATATGAGACCGCTTCAGCATTGGCTACACGGCCGAGTCCCGAGATGGGCGTGGCAACGCGGCACTCACCGGGTGAGCATCACACCGGCCTGCCGCCAGTCCTTCAGTCCATGGTCAGACCCCTCGTTCCTTCGGGCCGGAGTGCCCCTGGAACAGGTGTCCAGGCACGCTGTGGTTTTCACGGATGCCTCTGCCATGGGCTGGGGAGCCACGTACAACGGGCATGCAGTGTCAGGGGTTTGGACGGGCCCGCACCTGCATTGGCATATCAATTGCCTCGAGTTGCTAGCAGTGCATCTTGCTCTGAGCCGCCTCAAAGCGCGGTTACGGGGCAAAGATGTACTGGTCCGCACGGACAACACTGCGACCGTTGCGTATATCAACCGACAAGGTGGTCTGCGCTCCCGTCGCATGTCGCAGCTCGCCCGCCATCTCCTCCTCTGGAGTCAGAAGTGTCTGAGGTCGCTTCGGGCCATTCATGTCCCTGGTGTGCACAACCGTGTGGCCGACGAGCTTTCACGAGCTGCGCTCCCAGGCGAGTGGCGACTCCACCCCCAGGTGGTTCAGCTGATTTGGAGACAGTTCGGGGTGGCACAGGTCGACCTGTTTGCCTCCCCAGAAACGTCCCACTGCCAGTGGTTCTATTCGCTGACCGAGGGTACACTCGGCACGGATGCCCTGGCTCACAGCTGGCCCCAGGGGCTGCGCAAATATGCGTCCCCCAGTGAGCCTACTTGCACAGATACTGTGCAAGGTCAGGGAGGACGAGGAGCAGGTCCTGCTGGTGGCGCCGTACTGGCCCAACCGGACCTGGTTTCCAGAACTTATGCTCCTCGCGACAGCCCCTCCTTGGCCGATTCCTCTGAGGAAGGACCTTCTGACTCAGAGACGGGGCACCCTTTGGCACCCGCGTCCAGACCTGTGGAAGCTTCATGTCTGGCCCCTGGACGGGACGCGGAGGTTCTAGGTGACTTACCCCAAGAGGTAGTTAACACCATCATTTCGGCACGAGCACCGTCTACAAGACAGGCTTACGCCTTGAAGTGGAACCTGTTCGTCGAGTGGTGTTCTTCTCGCCGAGAAGACCCCCGAAGATGTTCGATCGCGTCTGTGCTTTCCTTCCTGCAACAGGGGTTGGAGCGTAGGCTGTCGCCCTCCACCCTCAAGGTTTATGTTGCTGCAATATCCGCCTATCACGACCATGTAGAAAGTAAGACGGTTGGGAAGCACGACCTGGTCGTCAGGTTCCTTAGGGGGGCGAGACGGTTAAATCCTCCTCGTGCCCCCTCCATACCCTCTTGGGATCTTGCTCTGGTGCTCCGAGCACTTCAGAATGCCCCATTTGAGCCTTTGCAGTCAGCAGAGCTAAAGATTCTGTCAATGAAGACTTTGCTGTTGGCTGCATTGGCCTCCATCAAGAGGGTAGGGGACCTGCAGGCATTTTCGGTCGACGAATCGTGCCTAGAGTTCGGGCCGGGTGATACCCACGTGGTGTTGAGACCCCGGCCTGGCTATGTGCCCAAGGTTCCTACCACTCCCTTCAGGGACCAGGTGGTGAACCTGCAAGTGCTGCCCCCGGAGGAGGCAGACCCAGCCCTAGCTTTGCTCTGTCCCGTCCGCGCTCTGCGGGTTTACGTGGATAGAACTCAAAGCTTCAGAACCTCAGATCAGCTCTTTGTCTGTCACGGAGGCCAGCAGAAGGGAAAGGCTGTCTCCAAGCAGAGGATGGCCCACTGGATAGTGGATGCCATCACCTTGGCTTACCAAGCACAAGGTGTGCCCTGTCCGCTCAGGGTGCGAGCACACTCTACTAGAAGTGTTGCATCCTCCTGGGCGCTGGCACGTGGCGCCTCGCTGTCAGACATCTGTAGAGCTGCGGGCTGGGCGACACCCAACACGTTCGCTAGATTCTATAGCCTACGTGTAGAGCCGGTCTCCTCCTGTGTTCTCACCTCAAACGGGTAGAAGCACTGAGAGGCCCCGGCTCTTGTCGGCTTGCTGCGCTACGGCGCTTATATTCTCCAGAAGCAAACTCTGTGAGTCCTCCACTGCCCTCGGTGCCGGACGTGGCGGAACGTCTGGCATCAGGCCCCTTGCCGCTGAATCCTTGAGAACCGGTATTGGGCTTGGGCCATATGAGTGACCCTGCGGGGATCCCATATTTTCTTCCACGGTCGCTCCTACGGGAAGCCCGTGTCTTTCCCTTGGGAGAGCCTTCCCTGCAGTGGGACTGAGCCCCCTTCTCCTGGCGGGCTACGGCTCAGCATTGTACTCCACATAACTCCTTCGGGGTACGATGTGGGCTCCGCAGCGTTCCCTTCTCTAGGGCACGCTTTCCCAGTGTTATCCAATAATCACTGAGCGGGTCATGCGGAACAGCGGTGATGGACTTCCCGGTGTGAGCCCCGTCTCATCAGGTAAGAGAGCTCAGGTGGCTCACACAGGGCACTTGATGGGGGCAGAAGCCATGGCGCTTTGGTAGGGATTCCTATTCGTCGGTACTCCGACGTGGCGTCGAGAGTGACCGACTGAATGGGAACGTCTCGGTTACGTATGTAACCCTCGTTCCCTGAAGGAGGGAACGGAGACGCCACGTCCCGTCGCCATGTCCTCTGTACCCTGCTGGGGTGCCTGTCTACCTACCCGGCTCCTCAGCAAAAGGCTGATTTGATGCAATCACCTGTGTCTCATTTATACCCGCACGGCGTGGCATGAACACCTGGTGCAATCATTGCATGCCAATGTGCATTGGCTCGTTTTAGTTACACTCGAAGTAGATTGGCTCTCGCGAGCGAGATTCCTATTCGTCGGTACTCCGACGTGGCGTCTCCGTTCCCTCCTTCAGGGAACGAGGGTTACATACGTAACCGAGACGTTCTCACAGCTTTAAACAATATACACATACTTACAATATACATATACTTAAAACAATATACACTAAACATACATTAAACAATAACAATATACGTTAAGCTATAGTAATAATATACAATGTACAGTATACAATATGTTCACAAATTGAAGTCCAAAGTGCAATAGATGCTGTATGATAAATAAATGTGCATATAATGTGTGTGTATCTACAGTGGGTTGTGCTGAGTGATATTCTGTCCAGTGTGTGTTATGAACTGATGGATCAGGAGTTAAGTAATCTGATTGCTTGTGGGAAGAAGCTGTTCTGGAGTCGGCTGGTGCGTGTTCTAATGCTGCGGTACCGTCTGCCTGATGGCAGCAGTGAGAGCAGCCCATGGCTCGGTGGCTAGAGTCTCTGATGATCCTCTGAGCTCTCTTCACACACCGCCTGGCGTAAATGTCCTGGAGGGAGGGAAGCTCACCTCCGATGATGCAGCTTGCCGTGCGCACTACCCTTTGCAGGGCCTTGCGGCTGCGGGCGGTACTGTTGCCGTACCAGGTGGTGATGCAGCCAGTCAGCAGGCTCTCTATGGTGCTGCTGTAGAAGCGTGTGAGGATGTGGCGGTTCATTCCAAACCTCCTCAGCCGTCGCAGGAAGAAAAGGCGCTGATGAGCCTTCTTCACAACGGCCTCGGAGTGGACGGACCATGAGAGTTCGTCTGTGATGTGGACACAGAGGAACTTGAAGCTGCTGACTCTCTCCACCGGTGCTCCATTGATGGTGATGGGGCGGTGTTCTCTCTCATTCCTCCTGAAGTCGACCACCAGCTCCTTGGTCTTGCTGACGATGAGGGAGAGGTTGTGCTCCTGACACCACCGTGTCAGAGTGTGCACCTCCTCTCTGTAGGCCGTTTCATCAATGTCGGTGATAAGACCTACCACCGTCGTATCGTCAGCAAACTTGATGATGGTGTTGGAGCTGTGGATTGCCACACAGTCATGTGTGTACAAGGAGTACAGGAGTGGGCTGAGAACACAGCCCTGAGGGGCTCCAGTGTTGAGAGTCAGTGATGATGAGATGTTACTGCCCATTCTGACCACCTGGCGTCTGTTTGACAGGAAGTCCAGGATCCAGCTGCATAACAGGCTGTTTAAGCCTAGAGCCCGGAGTTTAATGTCAAGTATGGAGGGCACAATGGTGTTGAATGCTGAGCTGTAGTCCACAAACAGCATTCTCACATATGTGTTCCTCTTTTCCAGGTGGGAGAGAGCAGTGTGTATAGTGGATGAAATGGCATCATCAGTGGAGCGGTTTGTGCGGTATGCAAACTGCAGTGGGTCCAGTGAGGGGGGGAGAACAGAGCAGATGTGGTTTCTGACTAGTCTCTCAAAGCATTTGCTGATGATGGGGGTCAGAGCAACAGGACGCCAGTCGTTTAAGCAGGTGGTTTTTGATTGCTTAGGTACAGGAACAATGGTGGACGTTTTGAAGCATGTGGGGACCACAGACAGGGAGAGGGACAGGTTAAAAATGTCCGTGAAGACTCCAGCCAGTTGGTGCGCGCACGCTCTGATCACGCGGCCGGGAATGCCGTCTGGACCCGCTGCTTTACGGACGTTCACCCGCCGGAAGGATCGGGTTACATCCGCTAAAGATACGGAGAGTGCACTAACCTCTGTATCTTCAGCCGCGAGCTCTCTCTCCGCGAGGGCGGTGTTAGTTCCCTCAAAGCGAGCATAGAAGGTGTTTAGCTTGTCCGGGAGAGAGGCAGCGGTGTTCACGGTGGAGTTTGTGTTCCCTTTATAGTCCGTGATGGTGTTAATTCCCCTCCACATGCTTCTAGAGTCGGTGGTGTTGAACTGTCCTTCAATCTTGTCCCTGTACTGCCATTTTGCTGCTCTGATGGTTTTCCGGAGGGCATAACTTGCTTGTTTATGCTCCTCCGCATTACCGGAGTTAAAAGTGAAGGTCCGCGCATTGAGTGCCGCGCGAACATCCCCATTTAGCCACGGCTTCTGGTTTGGGTACAGCCGTATTGTTCTGGTCGGAACAACGTCTTCTACGCACTTCCTGATGAAACACGTTACGCTATCAGCGTAGGCCTCGATGTCGTCATCAGAGGCCGACCGGAACATCTCCCAGTCCGCGTGATCAACACAGTCCTGTAGCATAGAGTCTGATTGGTCCGACCAGCACTGGATGGTTCTGAGGGCGGGTGCTTCCTGTTTCAGTCTCTGCCTGTATGCGGGCAAAAGTAGGATGGAAGCGTGATCTGATTTGCCGAATGGTGGGCGTGGGAGGGACTTGTAACAATCCTTGAAGGGGGAGTAGCAGTGATCCAAAACGCGGTTCCCTCGCGTGTTGAAGTTAACATGTTGGTGGTATTTGGGTGCAATGCGCTTGAAGTTGGCTTTGTTAAAGTCCCCGGTCACAATAAACGCACCCTCAGGATGCGCGGTTTCCTGCTCACTCACTGTCCTATACAGTTCCTTTAGTGCCCGGTCTGTGTCGGCTTGTGGGGGAATATACACAGCTGTGATGATGACCGCGGTGAATTCCCTCGGTAGCCAGAATGGTCGGCACAGAAGCATGAGAAATTCCAGATCAGGAGAACAGAAAGACTTGATAGAATGTACGTTCCTCTGATCACACCAGGATCGGTTGATCATAAAACACACACCCCCGCCTTTGCTTTTCCCGGAGAGTTCTTTTCCTCTGTCCATTCGATGCACGGAGAACCCCGTGGTTTCGATGGCCGAATCTGGAATCTCAGCAGACATCCAAGTTTCTGTGAGGCAGATAATGCAGCAGTCCCTCGTCTCTCGTTGGAAAGAGATCCGCGCTCTCAGCTCGCAGAGTTTATTGTCCAGAGACTGAACATTAGCCAGTAAAATACTGGGAAGCGGGGGTCGGTTTGCGCGGCGTCTTACTCTGCTGAGTACGCCGGCTCTCTTCCCTCTTCTCCGACCGCGTTTCCGTGGTCGGGCCGCCCAGACAAAAGGATCCGCTGCTGTGTTTGTGAATGGCGGTTCGTCACTGAAGAATTTAAAGTCCGGTTTTCGGTGTGCGATTGCCGAACCAATGTCCAAAAGTGTCTGTCTGTCGTACGTAGTAAGGCAGACAACATCCAAGACAAAAAACACAAAAACTATAAACAGAACAAACAAAAAACTACAATGTTTCAGCAGAGCTCGCGACGTAGCGGCCATCCTCGGCGCCATCTTGACTCACATCTTAACATAACATAAGTAATGTTAACATAACATAAGTAATGTTAGAAGAAAAAGATGAGTGTAAACGATCTTTGCTGGTGTTGTAAAAAAAGAATTTAAGGATACACAGAGTACTTACCAACACAATCATAATTTCTGAGAGAAATAGTAAAGGTGAATGCATATACGAACAAGTTCTCCGTTTAGGATTAGAACAAATTCAACCCAAGCGCCTTTGATGATGTGGATGATTACGTTACTGTTTATCATCTGTCCATCATCGTCTAAAGCCCGCCCTGACAATTTCATTGGTCTGAACAGTTTCTGTTCGGGCATAATTACTTCTCTACAGATCAAGTCCAGACTGCCCGAGTTAAAATGTTGTGGGTGGGGCTAAATTCAGCTGGCATCCAGGCTAAGGATTAACCCCTTGAGATATACCATCTCGTTTTCGAGGTGGTCCTAACATACACACAATCTTAACATAATAAAAGAAACATAACAAAATTACAATTAATAGTACATCAACAAACAAACAAACAAACAACAAAACACAAACAGACCAGAATAAACAATAATAAATGCACAACAAAATAAACTGATCAGAGAATGCAATTATAAATAAACATAGTAAATAAATGTGTAAAGTGTAAATAAATAAATAAATAAATATAAGCATAATCAACAGTGACAGTTTAATGATAACGTGTGCAATCCACCTTAAAATCGTATGATAAAGATTGTTTAAACAACAAAAATGACGTAATGAATCTAATGTCTGCTGGTAAATTATTCAAGTCTACTGGTGCTTTAAACATAAATACTCTTTTGACAATTGTATTGCAAGAAAATAAGTCTGGGCAGAATGCCTAATTTGGTAATTTAAAGGTGCCCTAGAATGATTTGAAATAATATTTTAAATTGTTCTCTGATATCTACATAGAGGGTATGTGGATTATTTAAGGTCAAGAATTGTCCAGATACGGTTTTACAAGTCCATTTACAACCCTAGAAATTGTCCTTAGGATGAAATGGTCTGTTTTTGCCTTATTTGGAAGGGTCATGAATATTAATGCAGAGTTCTACTCTGATTGGCTGTTTCACTGCGCGGCTCAATGACAGCAAACACATCCATACTGTCCGTCATGACAATGGAGAGATTAGGCATTCAACCTTATATGTTTGAGCCTGTTTCTGACGAAGATGCAGATTTTGAGGAACAACAAAATGTTTTGAGATTGGAAAAGGACGCTTCTGACTGGTAAGTTTAGTATTTATTTTCATTAAGAACCTGCAAAATTGTTACGTCCATACTAGAACTTCAGCCTAAACGATAACTAGCATATAGCATTAACTTTACACGTCAGAAGTCACAACAGATGTCACAACAGTTCAAATGACTATCATTTCAACTTAAGTGGTGGAGAAGGTGACGTTAGCTAGAAGGATCGAGTGAGCTATCTGTAAGCAACTAAACTAACGTAGTTAGCTCCTGAGTTCTCTTACAAGAGGTTCTCTCGTATTGCGTAAGTTGCTTACGCTACAGGAAAGTATTCTTTCTTCGAGATCTGAAAAACCACAAAATTATCCTTCATTTTTGCCATATTGTCAACACAGTGCGGCAGCCTGGCAGACCATAGCAGGCTATTCCAGCGTGTCTATTGGCTGCAGCAGCCTATCGGCGAGCCCGCGTGACGTGGCATCCTATGAGCCTTCACGCCTCATTTGCCTACAGGTAGGGCGTGGCCACGTGTATATAAGCAGGGCTCGCATGCTGTAAATTCGTTTTTTCTTTTCATCAGCGAAGCCCTTCGCATCGCTGGATCTGGGACCGCCGCCGTTGGAAACTAGCAGCGAGCAAGCAGAGGACAGCGCTAGAAGAAGCCGGCCTCCTTCGCCACCTTCAGCCATCCGTGCCTGCTCTGCTATCCGGCGACATATCCTTTCATTGCACGTGTGCTTGCCTTGCGTCACACGTTTCACGAAAAGAGCACGAGCGTTTTTGTAAAAATGACTCGTTCCACCTGCGGCTCGTGCCGCTCGCCGCTCAGCACCGGAGACCGCCACCTGATCTGCGCTCTCTGCCTGGGCCGCGACCACGCCACCGCCGCACTCCACGCGGGCGGATGCCCCAAGTGCGAAGAACTCTCGATGTCGACCCTGCGGGCTCAACTCGAGCAGTTTGATGATGACATCACTCCGCTTGTCCCTGTCGGGCTGCGCAAAAAGAAGCGCCGCTCGCAGCGACCACCGGAACTGGAATCAGCGACAAGAAGCTCGCCGGAACCTCTCCCACCAGCTTCTCTCTCGCCTTCCCCTCGCCATGTCTGTCGCCGCTTCCGGGGATGAGGCGGATGTGGTTGAGGACCGCGCTGATAGCTGCTCCATCCTGGCCTCGGACAGCGAGGACTGGTCTTCTGCGGCTTCTTCAGTCCAGACCTCCGGCCGTACTCGAGCGGGTGAGGACGCGGAGCTCTTACGCCTTCTCACCCGGGCTGTCGATCAGCTAGGCCTCGAGTGGTCTTCGCCTAAGGAGACGGCGCCGAACAGGCTCGACGGCTGTTTCCTGAACAGTCGCCGCCGAGTGCCCACCTCCAGGACTGCACCCTTCCTGCCAGAGCTTCACGACGAGCTCTCCAAGTCCTGGAATGCACCGTTCTCCGCGAGGGTCTCATCACACGCCTCTTCGATGCTCTCACAAGTTGACGGCGCCATCCCTCCTGTGCAAGAGGCGGTCGCAGCGCACCTTTGCCCGCCCGCTGGTTGGCGCTCAAAGGCTGCCCTCCCGTCTAAGGCCTGCAGAACAACGTCAGCCTTGATCGGCCGTGCTTTCTCCGCGCCGGTCAGGCCGCGTCTGCTCTTCACATGCGAGAGCATGGGATGCTATCCCAGGCGCGTCAGAATGGGTGCTGAGAACAGTAAAGCTAGGCTATGCTCTGCAGTTCGCTCGCCGCCCTCCGCGCTTCTATGCGCGTATCGAGACGAGAGTGAGCAGGAAAGTAGCGTATCTACTTCAAGCAGAAATAGCGACGCTGCTGTACAAAGGGGCTATAGAACCGGTTCCCCATTCTATGAGCGAGTCCGGCTTTTACCACCGTTATTTCCTCGTTCCAAAGAGGGATGGGTCGCTCAGACCGATTCTGGATCTGAGGCATCTGAACAAAGCACTTATGAGAAGACCGTTCAAAATGCTCACGACCAAGCAGATCCTCGCGCAAATTCGCCCGAGAGACTGGCTTATCTCCCTCGATTTGAAAGACGCATACTTTCAAATCAAGATAAAACCCCATCACAGGCCATTCTTGAGATTCGCCTTCGGCGGTCGGGTATATCAGTATACCGTCCTTCCATTCGGCCTGTCGCTAGCACCCCGTACATTTACAAAGTGCATGGACGCGGCCCTCGCTTACCTTGAGAGGGCAGGAAATGCAAATTTTGAATTATTTGGACGATTGGCTCATTCTAGCACAGTCAAAGGCCGAGCTCCTCGCCCACAGGGCAGTGCTACTCAGCCATCTAGACAGCCTGGGGCTCACGGTCAACTGGACCAAGAGCTCATTAGTGCCCATGCAGTCAACCTCATTTCTGGGTTTGGATCTGGAAACTGTGGCAATGTCAGCCCGCCTGTCACCGCAGCGCACAGCGTCCTTCCGGCCGGGCAGCACCGCACCTCTCAGAGCTTTTCAGATGATGCTGGGATGTATGGCCTCAGCTGCAGCAGTGCTCCAGCTGGGTCTACTGCGCATGCGCCCGTTGCAATGCTGGTTGAACGCCCGAGTGCCTCACAGGGCCTGGGCTTCCGGAGGCTTTCGAATCAGAGTGACTCAGAGCTGCACTTCAGCACTGAAGCCCTGGTCAGCAGCCGACTGATACCAGCAGGGGGTGACGATGGGAGCCATCTCACACCGCAAGGTTATCTCGACAGGCGCTTCCACCTCAGGCTGGGGCGCTGTTTTCGAGGGCAGACCGGCTTTTGGCCTCTGGTCAGACCTGGAGAAACGTCTCCACATAAATTGCTTAAATAAACACGCACGTGCCGGGCCACCCAGGGTTTCCGCGGAGTCATAAAAAGTAATAAAAAGTCTTAAATTTAATAATACAAATTTTAGGCCATAAAAGTCATAAAAACATCCGGATTTTCCATACATGGTCATAAATTACATTTAGCCACGTCTTAAATTGATATGCTCATTCATTCATTCATTGGTTCCACCATCGCCTTTTCCCCCTGAAAATGCGCTGGCGGTGGCATTCATTCGTTTCGCCTGTTGTAGTTCTGTCTGAGGAATCTGGGTGGTATCACAGCATTCCAGGTGCATGCGGCAGTGCAGCAAACAGACTTGTCGGAATGGACTTTCACAGAAACCCGCGCAAACTCACAAGAGTCTCCTCAGCTTATTACTGTATATGTCGTTGAGTCACTGCTTAGTTTTACTGAAATTATGGCTGGGCATTAAACGATACCAGAACAAAACTCATTTGAACCGTGTGCCACATGGACCATTTATCCGCTCGGCTCAAAGTCCAAACGGCAGCGCAGCGCGTTTACTCTGATCGGTCTCGGTCACAAGATCCAGTGAGAATCGCTTGAATTCAGCGAAGAACACAAATGTCTCAGTGATTTAAACCAGTTTAAAGGCAGATTAAACAGCGCTGACAAACAGGAGAAACGCTGTGCGCAACAATACAGTTACAATACAATACAATACAAAGGCGTTTCCATCAACAAATCCCCATCATTTACCATGGATTTACTGTAACGTTAGCCTAGTAATATTAACTCCACTGTGAAATGTGGGATATACATATTGAATTGAATCGTATTTTATTATTAATGTAGACAATGTATTAAAGGACTAATGGAATATAATTAAAGTATTTAGGATACTATTGTTTTTCATACATTTCATGAAGATACGTGCAGATGCAGATACCTGCACATGCAGAAAATAAGAAATACATTTTCCAATAAAGGTATTTTTTTTTGTTAAGGACAAATTACAAATGTTTGAATGTTTTACCTCAGATTTGTGAAATGTTCACCTGTTTGGCATGATATGTTCTGACAATAAAGAGTAGTTTAAAACCACAATTAATGCTCTGGTTTCTACAATTTTCATTTACGAACAAAAATCTGCCTTTAAACTTGAAAGAAATAAAGATTTGACATTTATCGTGATAATTATCGATATTGACAGATATATTATGATAATTGTTTAGTGTTGTTCCTGTTATTGATACTTAGGAAAAGGGAGCCTTCAGTTTGTTACTCTTAAAGGTCCCATGGCATGAAATTTTCATTTTATGAGGTTTTTCAACATTAATATGAGTTCCCCTAGCCTGAATATTGTCCCCAAGTGGATAGAAATGTTGATCGGTGTAAACCCGAATTCTGGCTGTCTCTCTCTGCCTTTGAGAAAATGACAGGCCAGACGAGCCAATCCTGAAGTCTCCTGGTTTGACGTCCAAGCAGGAACGGTTACCTCCCTTTCCTGGGGAGCGGACTGGGCGACATCCTGCAACCACCTCCACGGCGCGGCCCGGTGAAGGCTGCTGCTGGGGCCGGACGGGAGGAGGGAGGTCGCCCTTGGTGGCGAGCGGACTGAGGCGACTGAGCCGGCGGCTGGGTGCAGCAGCTGGGTGCAGCAGCTAGCCGTCTATGGAATTAGATTTGTTTAAATGTAGTTCAGTTTTCTAGAATCAGTTTTGTTTATATACATATATATATACATATATATATATATATATATATATATATATATATATATATATATATATATATATATATGTATCGTTTTATGTATCTCAATATACCGTGTAACGTGTGTGTGTGTGTATATGTATGTACACATTACACGGTATATTGAGATACATAAAACGTTTTTAAACAATGAATGTGTCAAATAAAGCCAGAACGGTTGCACACTGTACATGGATACAACTTTAATCGATGTCATTGGCTACTTCAGTAACACAGAACTTCAAACTGCCTTGAAGAACAAGCGGAGGAGGAAGATGATGAAGAAGATGATGCCGCCGCCGCTCCGTGTCTCTCCTGAGAGCTCATCTTTACTAATAACTAATAAACTAAATTGTTTAGAAATTCTTTACAAACTTGTATAAACTTAATGTAAAGCAACGCGAAAGTTTTCCAATGTGTGCACCACTGAGTGACATCTATACTTCCAGGTCAGAGCACCTGTCCATCGAAAGCTCACTATCCAATCAGAGTAGATCACTGTTAAGCCCGCCCCCACGAGATGTTTGTGTCAAAACAGCAAACGAAAAACTGCGAAGCGTAAGCGAAATCTGTGGCAATGCATTCAGAATACCGATTTGCGAAAACGAATCTTTGAAAAACATTAACAAAGAATGAAGCATATTTGAATATCCTGTTAAATTTGTGCGACTGAGTTCATTTCAGTTTTTCTTTTTTGTAATGGATATTTTTGATAGTTTCTGAAAAAGTTTTGTTCAGTTTTATAAAGTTTTGTTTCGTTTCATAAAGTTTAGTTCAGTTTTATAAAGTTTAGTTTCGTTTCATAAAGTTTCGTTCATTTTTTTTAAACAAATCTAATTCCATAGCCGTTGGGGCAGTACGTGTTACAGCGTCAGTCTGCTCTGGGGCGGCTGAGAACCATTGGGCGCAGTTCTCAGCCGCGCCGCCGAAGAGGCCAGCCTGGGATATGGGCGAGTTGAGGAGGCGGGCTCACTCAAACCCCCTATATCACCAGGAAAGGCCAGGAAATTCTCCCGGACCACAGGTGTGGACATCGCCCGACCGAGGGAGCGTGTGGCCACCTTCACCACCCAGAGGGCGGGATCAGTGGCAGCACACAGCTCATAGAAGAGCCCTGGGTCAGCTCCACCCTTGTGCATGTGCAAAGGGGCGGCAGCCTGCCCCGTAGCTCTGCAGGACCATGCCACCGAAGTAGACCCAGAGACAGAGACGGGCCGCTGTTTCAGTCCAGCACTCGCGGGAAGCGATGTGCGAGAGGGGGGCGTGGCCCGAGGAACGTATCGTCGGGGTTCTTCATACCACAGCACCGCCCTCAGGTCACCCTGGCCACCAGACAAAGTACCACCTCTCTCAGAGACGGTAGATTGGGGTGTGGCAAAGGGGACTCTCTCTCCTCGCGGAGATCACTGAGTCTCGACCGTGACTTCGCGATGGTCACGTTCCCGCAGTGGGAACATGACACATCCACAATCACTGCCCGAACGTGCTGAAGCCCAAACACGTCGAGCAGTGAATGTGCCCATAGACAGCAACAGAGATCGATCGCACCCAGAAGTGCACGGGCGAACCGTCTTGAAAAAGACGTGGCACGCGCAAGCTCTTTTTGTGAGAGGAAACCTCGCAGTCGATGCCGAAGCACCCAGGGAAACACACACCAGCCGTCTAGTAGACCACAGAGCAGATCAGCAGGCAGGAAGTATGCGATCACTGGAACGCGCCGTCACACCAACACCGACTGGAAAGCTGCTCATCTCGAAGAAGCTGACAGAGTCTCAGAAGGCTTGTGAGGAGTGAAGTGGTAGGTACTCTTGGCTCCGAAAGCAGAAACATAATGCGATATTGCCACGTACTTCCTTTTATACTCACACGGTGAGGCGGAGTTACGTATGCAAATTCCGCATGCCCCATGGCATTGGCACGCCATTGGGCATTTTCTATATGCTCGAAGATAATAGGCTTCTAAGCGAAACCCCCATTTATTAGTCACTAACGTGTGTCGTAGTGACTGAACGAAAGGGAACTATGAGACTGCAACCGTCGACTGGCTCTGACTGCTGTTTAGAGTCCGCAGCAGCAGCAGCAGCAGCGCCGCGTTTATTCAGCGCAGCTGCAAGAGTTATGGCTTTTTTTACACCTGCTCACTTCATTCGTTTTCTCTGATCATATATATATATATATATATATATATATATATATATATATATATATATATATATATATATATATATATATATATATATATATATATATATATATATATATATATATATATAATATTGTGAAGAGATCAGGAGTAAATGTCTTCCGAAATTCTTTTGAGGTGGATTTAAATCCGATCACTCAGATCCACAGCTCCCACCACGCACTGCACGCAGGGCACCGAGTGCTGAGGGGGCACTACAAGAAAAGAGAACTGTGAAACTGAAAGTAGCCCAAGGCTCAGAATCAGATGCTCAAAAATACAATCATCTTCATTAAAAGGAATGAGACTAAATGCTCTTACCAGTGCTTAGGTCGCTCATTCTCCTATTACGGCCTTTGATCTTGAAATGAGCCGATAAATAAAATACAGCTCATATCTGTTGCTTTTGTTGTCGTGAACTGAATTTGCATAGCCTATAGAGTGGAAATTGAAGATTGGATTTATATTCATTTTGCGGAGAGGTGTAAGGTAAGACAACCTGCATATTTTTATTTTTATAGTTTAGATTGTGTAGCCCGTTTCGTTTGCAGGCGCCGTTGCGTGCGAGCCTGCCTTAGCTTGTCAAAAATGCGTTTTTACTGTGGTGGTGATAGTAAACATTTAAACTTACATTGTGATATGCTTGAAGTGTTATATATATATATATATATATATATATATATATATATATATATATATATATATATATATATATATATATATATATATATATATATATATATATATATATATATATATATATAATTTTTTGTATTTTTTTTTTTTTTTTCTACAACCCCAAATCAGAAAAAGTTGGGACAGTATGGAAAACGCAAATAAAAAACAAAATAAGTGATTTCTAAATTTACTTTGACTTGTATTTCATTGCAGACAATATGAACACAAAATTTTTCATGTTTTGTCTGGTCAACTTCATGTCATTTGTAAATATGCATTCTTTCCTGTCATTCAGACCTGCAACACATTTTAAAAAAAGTTGGGACAGTAAAGCTTTTACCACTTTGCCATTCCTTTTCACAACACTTTAAAGACGTTTAGGGACTGAAGACACCAAGTGATGAAGTGTTTCAGGTGTAATTTTGTCCCATTCTTCCTGAAAACAAGTCTTAAGGTGGGCAACAGTGCGCGGTCTTCGTTGTCGCATTTTGCGCTTCAAAATGCGCCACACATTCTCACACATTCTCTATTGGAGACAGGTCGGGTCAGGCCAGTCAAGTACCCGTACCCTCTTCCTCCGCAGCCAGGACTTTGTAATGTGTGCAGAATGTGGTTTTGCATTGTCTTGTTGAAATATGCATGGACGTCCCTGGAAAAGATGTCTTCTTGAAGGCAGCATATTATGCTCCAAAATCTTTTCAGCATTAATGGTGCCTTCACAGAAGTGCAAGTTACCTTTGCCAAGGGCACTGACACAACCCCATACCATGACAGACCCTGGCTTTTGGACTTGTTGCTGGTAACAGTCTGGATGATACTTTTCTTCTTTGGTCCGGAGCACACGGCGTCCATTCCTCCCCAAAAATACCTGAAATACTGATTCATCTGACCACAGTACACGTTTCCACTGTGTGATGGTCCATCCCAGATGCCTCCGAGCCCAGAGAAGTCGACGGCGCTTCTGGACACTGTTAACATAGGGCTTCCTTTTGGCACAGTACAGTTTTAACTGGCATTTGTGGATGTAACTACGTATTGTGGTACTTGTCAAAGGTTTGCCCAAGTAGTCCTGAGCCCATGTGGTGATATGGCTTATAGATGAATGACGATTCTTGATGCAGTGCCGCCTGAGGGATCGAAGATCACGGTTGTTCAGCTTAGGCTTGTGCCCTTGTCCTTTACGCACTGAAATTCCTCCAGATTCCTTGAATCTTTGAATTATGTTATGCACTGTTGAATGTGTAATATCCAAATCTCTTCCTATCTTTCTTTGAGGAACATTGTTTTTAAACATTTCAATAATTTTCTCACGTATTTGTTGGCAAACTGGCGATCCTCGGCCCATCTTTGCTCCTAAAGGATTAGACCTTTCTTGGATGCTGCTTTTGTACCAAATCATAATTACAATCACCTGTTGACATCACATGTTTCAAATCACATCATTATTTAACCATTTTACCTCATTAATAGCCCTAAATTGCTCCTGTCCCAACTTTTTTTTAAACGTGTTGCAGGTCTGAATGACAGGAAAGGATGCATATTTACAAATGACATGAAGTTGACCAGACAAAACATGAAATATTTTGTGTTCATATTGTCTGCAATGAAATACAAGTCAAAGTAAATTTAGAAATCACTTCTTTTGTTTTTTATTTGCGTTTTCCATACTGTCCCAACTTTTTCTGATTTGGGGTTGTAAATTAACTTAATAAAGAAACAAAACAAAATATAACACATTTGACTTTACAAACAAAGCTGAACTATTTTTATGGCTGCAATAGTGTATAATAGAGAGGGACGAAAAAACACGGCTACAGTTGGACTCGGGACACTGGAGTATTTATGAGTCATGTAATCATACCAGTCCTGTTCACTTTAAATATTGTGGTTATCGCCAATACCAGTATATTGCCACACCCTAAATTAACATGATGTTGATATTTCGTGCTTTGAATATTACAGTTATCGTCAATACCGGTATATTGCGACACCCCTAGGTCAAACATAAAAACAAAAATAAATGAATCCAAAAATACACAAGGGTGCAAAAATTACAAAAATAAGTTAATCACAACAAAACATACAGACAAGATGCTTAAATACTAATATATATATATATATAAGACCACCACACCCTTGAAGAATAACCTAGTGTAACAGTTGATATAGGCAAATAAGCAGGCAGAGAAGAAGATCAATGTGCAATATGATATAATAGTAGTAATCAACATTCACAAGATACACAAACATATGTTAGCCAGAACAGACCGGGAAACTCAGGACAGTAACAAGTTACAAGACACAACGACTCACAAAACACAATAAAAACACAAGCACTATAGTGGCCGTATAAAGACATTTTAATGCCAACTTACTGTAAGGCAGTCCAAATAAAGGAGATCTTACAAAGCTACTATAGCCCACTTTATATTAGGTGGCTTTAACTACTATGTACTAACATTTTAATGAATAATTTGATACAATGCACTTATTGTGTACATACATGTTTTTACATTGTACTTACATTTAAAAAAATACCTGCATGTAATTACATCTGTAATTAATTTCTGTAGTTACATTTGTAATTACACTGTTGACCCTTCCCTTACACCTAACCCTACCCTTAAGCCACCACACCTGTCCCTAACCTTACCCGTATCCCACCTCAATATCAGAAAAAGTGTTTTGCAATACAATTTGAACACAGTAAGTACATTGTACTTATTCTTTGATGTAAATACATAGTACTTAAGGCCACCTAATATAAAGTGGGGCCGCTACTATAATAGCAATAAGCATGCTTGAAGTTGAGCTTGACACATGTTCACTCACACTGCGGCCATATTGTTGTACCTGTTGTACTGGCGATCTTTTACCAAATTGTACCTTGCTGAGTTGCTATGTACTTGTTTGCCTGACAAAGACCTTCGGGTCAAAAGTTGCACATTTTAATAAACTGATTTTTGGATGCTGCAGTGGCAATGTGCCGACTTTTGTTTACTCTATAGTGAAGTGCTTTATTTGATTGTTGCTTTATTTGATTATATCACCTGCCTCTGCATGCTACTACTTTGAACTACTTTCTCTCAAGGGTAGTTGTTTTTTACTTAGCTAGCGATATTTGATTCATAGTAAGGTGGTTCTGTGTTGATCAGGAATAATCTTTTCCAATGGAGATAACTGGAAAGAGATGCGCCGCTTCACTCTCAGCAACCTGCGGGACTTTGGGATGGGCAAGAGAGGAAGTGAAGAGAAAATCATAGAGGAAATTCAGTATCTGAAAGGAGAGTTTGATAAGTTTGAAGGTACAAGCTGAAGACACATTTATGGACATATGCAATCTGCAATGCTCTTGCTTTAAACGATCCGTTGAGAAACATTTGTTTGCTCTTCACAGGGAAACCCTTCGACACAACACAGCCTGTGAACTACGCTGTGTCAAACATCATCTCATCGATTGTGTATGGCAGCAGATTTGAATACACAGACCCACAATTCATAAAAATGGTCGATAGGGCAAACGAAACTGTTCGGGTTGGTGGATCGGCATCTATGATGGTATATGTGATTTATATGTTATGAAATGTATATGTAGCCTATAGGCTATATTATTTTATGATGCTGGTTCTCTTTCCATTTTGAAAGTATGATTTCTGAAAGTAATTTTCTATACCATTTAAAATAGGCTATTCAAATAATTCTTCATTATATCTTCATATAGTCAGTGTGACTCATTGTAAAAGTCAAAATAGGCATTTAATTTCCCAGCTAAAGCTCTGTTTACACATATCCTTTTAAAGATTTTATAGAATACATCTGTTATTGTCTTTTTGCATGTGAACTTGTAGTTTTACAGCATATTTCCGTGGTTGGGCCCGTTCCTGAATAGCAAAGGGATCATCAAAAGAAATCTTCTGAAAAATAGAGCGGAGATGATGAAGTTGATCACTGGCCTGCTGGAGACTCTGAATCCACATGATCACAGAGGGTTTGTCGACTCCTTTCTCATCCGCAAACAGAGTGAAGAGGTACGGAAATCACCTGTTGTCTTGAAAAGTTAAACTAATTATGCTCTTTACCGCAGTAATTGGAAGGGAAGAAGTAACTGTCACAGGTGGTTATATATGAGTACTGCACAAAGACAAAGGAATCGGGAAACTGTCTATAATAATCAATCCAATACAGTTGAACACAACCACATTAAATCATAGACGAGACAGGACAAAAGATTGAACCAAAACAGGTAGTATAACTGATTAACAACTGGTTAACCCTCATATGTCCTTAGTTTCCTGTTTACACTCAGTGCATTTGGGGTCTATATGACCCCAAAATATAAAGAATGATTGTAAAAATGTTTTACATTTTTAATAATACATATAATATTTTTTTTTTTTGTTGTTTACTTCTCATCTATACAGTAATGCTGTGTTTTTGGATATACAAAGTACTTTTGTACCTATTTACCACACAATTCCTCAACTATACCATTAGCTTGCTTGTGAAATATAATTTTTTTATGAAAAAAATACTTAAATGATGATCTAAATTATAAATAATTTGTTTCTGGATATTGATCTAGGTGTTAGCTGTACAATTCTGCCATCTGTTGGTCAAAGACAAACCTGAAGGAATTACAAATTAAGAAAGAAATTGTTTTGTCCATTGAGAGCAGAGGGCAATAGAGATCCATTCATTTTACTGGATGTGGCAAACTGCTCATATCATAACTTTTGTGATACATTTTGTGAATTTATACATGTATAAACATTATACAAGACATTAAAAATAAATATTCTTTCAAATGGTAGAATTTTGGTAGTTTTTGATGCGTTTTGAAATGTCTGTTTTTACAAAATACCACAGAAATCGCCACAAGAAACACCTAAAGTTTCACTTGAATCAAGCAGGTAATCCAAAGTCTCAGGAGAGTGTATTTCATTGTCATACTGCCACAGAATGAACTGTGTGCAGGACACGAAAGGTATAAAAGAGGGTCTTTGGTGTGGGAACAATTTCTTTGTTTTCAAAACAAAGTTGCAGCTCTTAGATCTCAGAGTAAACTTTCTCAAAGTTGAACAGGTCAGATGCCTTTCATCTCTCCCTTGCTCTCTCTGCATGCACGTGTGTGTGTGTGTGTGTGTGTGTGTGTGTGTGTGTGTGTGTGTGTGTGTGTGTGTGTGTGTGTGTGTGTGTTTGAGTGAACATGTCTTTTCTACATTGCATTTTTGCTCTATTACCAGGCCTTCATTTCTGTGTGGAAATTTTCAGATTTATGCTGGAATTATTGATTTTATTTGTCAATTTCTAAAAAAAATGCTTTCAATTGGAGTCACACCTGTGTGTGTGTTTGTGTGCGCGAGCATGTGTGTGTGCAAGTGATCATGTTCGTTCCACATTACATTTGTGCTCTAGTACCAGGACTTCATTTTGGTATGGACATTTTCAGATTTATTCTGGATTTATAGATTTTTTTTTGACAAATGAAAAATAAAAAACATTTTTTTTTTCAGATTTTTCCATTCATTTCAATGTGGGGTCATATTGACCCCAAAGGTCATGAGTGTGTGTGTTTTTTACATACCTTTAGAACAACCGAATCAAGCCCAGTTTTTGTGTGTGTGTATGGATACATAACTTAGAAAAAGTCACAAGATTTTATTCCACTGAGATAAAGGGAACCATTATTTTTAACTAAAGAAAAGTCGATTGGGGTCATATTGACCCCAAAGCACAAATGAGGGTTAACTGAATGAGGAAGACACAGACTAGAAAACTAGGTATCACAAAACAGAAACAAACACAACATACTCCTGACAGTAACTTTAAAATAATTAGCAGGTTTAAAAAATAAGAAAGTCTGTTTTTCAGCTACACCAATTTTAACTTTTTCTGTGAATCATTATTGGTGTAGTTTAACATATTGCATGTATTATAATCAATAAACCACTTTGGTAATCGTAACATTTTATGTTTTGACAAAAGGAATAAATATTTGCTTTGTGGATTTGTACTTGTCAGAAATCTGGCAAGAAGGACACCCACTTTCACCTGGAGAATCTTCTTGTAACGGTGGGAAATCTGTTTGTCGCTGGTACTGACACAACAGGAACAACTCTGCGCTGGGGTTTGATGCTCATGGCTAAATACCCTCATATACAGGGTAATAAAACAGTAATCCCAAGAGTAGTTTTTCCTCTATGCCAAATCCAATATTGTCTATAGGAACAAACATGCATTGTATTTGTGTGCAGATCGAGTTCATGAGGAGATTGACAGAATGATCGGTGGACGTCAGCCAATGGTGGAAGATAGAAAGGAATTACCGTACACAGACGCTGTGATTCATGAAACTCAGAGACTGGGCAACATAGTGCCCATGAATCTCCCTCATAAGACCAGCTGCGATGTTCACTTCAATGGATACTTCATCAAGAAGGTCAGTCAGAAGAATAAATATTTATATGACCAATGGAAACTATAGAAATGGAAATGTAGTTGCACATCTAGATATTTTAATTGGGAATTTTTCTCCATTTTCTAGGGTACCACTGTCGTTCCTCTGCTGACATCTGTTTTGAAGGATCCAAGTGAATGGGAGAAACCAAACAGCTTTTACCCAGAACACTTTCTTGATGAGAAGGGACAGTTTGTCAAGAGAGATGCTTTCATGCCCTTTTCTGCTGGTACAGTGAAACTTTAGCTCCATTAGTTCTGTTCCAAAACCTAGTGAGCTGCTACCTAGTCAACATTTTAAGGCATCATAGACATGCTTCTTCAGGCTGTTTCAAAATAGGATCAAAGGTACACATATACCTATAAGATATAACATTATGAAGCTTATTTCCGTGACAAAATAAAAATAAAAATAAAAGGTAATTGCGACTTTTTATCTCACTTACCTTTTTTATTTTTATTTTATTCTGTGGAGGAAAGTATGGAAGCCCGTTTCCGCCACTAAGTAAAAAAAATAAAAAGAGTAATTGCGACAATTGCGACTTATAAAGTCAGAATTCTGAGATATAAACTCGCAATTGCGTGATATAAAGTCAGAATTCTGAGATATAAACTCGCAATTGCGTGATATAAAGTCGCAATTGCGAGTTATAAAGTCATTGATCTGCCGTGACCCGACACATGATGAGTTGTGAACACATTAATGAGTATTTTAGCTGTAGTTTTAGCTGCTAATGATGGAATGATTGTCTTATTATCTGAACGGCATTAATATCTCTGAGCAAAGGCGCTCTTGAGGGGATTTTAAGCGCAAGCTTTGGCGTAGAAACAACAGAACGGATGTGAGGGGCAACGTTCATTGAACATTCTGATGTGTTATTATGGAAATATGATCCCCAGAACTCCACCACCCTCAGAATGTGCTGTAATTCACAATGTCCTTAGAGAACGAGTGTGTCCAGTAATGACACGTCCAGTATCGCTACATACAGTCACCTGAGGGTGGCGCTGTTCTGGGATCATATTTCATTAATAACGTATCATTAATAACATATTTAATGAATAACATTTAATTAATAACGCATCAGAATATGCTGTAATGCAAGATTTCGTTTGAGAATTAATTGTATTGACCTCCATGTGCTCGATTTTGATAATATTTAAAATAATATATTATATTCATATAAAATAATAATTGATGTAGAGTTCTGTACAGTGAGTTCTGCTGCTGAACAGTTGTAACTATAAATATGAGGTTGAGATGGAGCAGTTTTCATTAAACAGTAATAGCAGGGCCGTTTTTAGGCATAGGCAAACTAGGCGGTGGCCTAGGGCGCCATCAGTAGGGGGCGCCACTAAGCGCATATCTGGCACTGATGTTTGTGGTAAAGGGTGTAAAGAAAGAAAGAAAGAGATCAATAAATAAATAAATAAATAAATAAATAAGCAAGCAAACAAACAAACAATAAAAAAGTAAAAATTATATACATTCAGAATTCTGAGAAAAAAAGTCAGAATTGCCAGATTTAAACTTTTTTTTTTTTTTAAAGTTTTGCCAGATTTTAAACTAAAATTCTGAGGACAAAGTCTGAACTGAAATGCAGTGAGTTTACTTCCTTCTTCTCTGAGAAAATCAATAATATCAGAAAGGCGATCAGCACATCCTTGAATTGCTCTGGGGTGAGACAGACCAGACCACAACCTCAGAAAGTTACTATGTCTGATATTGAAGCAATTGATGGTAAAATTTAAGAAGTAAAGATTTCGTTTGAGAATTAATTTTATTGACCTCCATGTGCTCGATTTTGATAATATTTAAAATAATATATTATATTCATATAAAATAATAATTGATGTAGGTGAGTTCTGTACAGTGAGTTCTGCTGCTGAACAGTTGTAACTATAAATATGAGGTTGAGATGGAGCAGTTTTCATTAAACAGTAATAGCAGGGCCGTTTTTAGGCATAGGCAAACTAGGCGGTGGCCTAGGGCGCCATCAGTAGGGGGCGCCACTAAGCGCATATCTGGCACTGATGTTTGTGTGTAAAGGGTGTCACGGCCACCCTAAAAAATGTTTTTTGCCGCCCCCACTAGTTCCCCCACACTATTGGATCAGAGAACTGTCAATCTGAACTGTCAATCTGGCATATTCCTATATGCCATCAGATCAGAGTAGGCTACTGTCAAAAAAGTTTGCGTTTGGAGCGCTGGCTCAACAATACCATTAGGTCAATGAACTCGGTCAATGCTTTGGCAAGGTAACGCTTTTTTAACCATAAAATAAAGCTAAATTCAAACTAAAGGCCAATTAAAATAACAGGTGCAAATCTGTATTTTAGGGCAGTATTTGTGGCAGTCTAGAAATCACGCTGTGAATGGGCAGATAGCATTGCTCGGTGTGTATGTTAGAGGCAAAATATAAATACACACTTACTTCAGCATTTCATGATTATCAGTTATATTTTGACTCTATAAAGCTTTCTTCTCTTATTGCTCCTCCAAAATGTTTTGTAGTAATCAGTATGCTGACGTGCACTCATTTTCCGACATTTTATCAGATATGGATACATTCTTGTCAAATAAATATTGCACATATTTATCATTGGAGGCATTTAACATGTCTTACTCTATATCTATTTAGAAGCACAGAGAAAGATGACATTAGATAATGTTTGCAGCTGAGATTTAATGACATGCAATTATATTACTTTATTAGAATTTGTAACATTAGCTAAAGATCAATTCATTTATTATTTTAAATATTATCAAAATCGAGCACATGGAGGTCAATAAAATTCATTCTCAAACGAAATCTTGCATTACAGCATTATCTGATGCGTTATAAAAGAAATGTGATCCCAGAACAGCGCCACCCTCAGGTGACTGTATGTAGCGACAGATCATACTGGACGTGTCATTACTGGACACACTCGTTCTCTAAGGACATTGTGAATTACAGCACATTCTGAGGGTGGTGGAGTTCTGGGGATCATATTTCCATAATAACACATCAGAATATGTTCAATGAACGTTGCCACCTCACATCCGTTCTGTTGTTTCTGCGCCAAAGCTTGCGCTTAAAATCCCCTCAAGAGCGCGTTTGCTCAGAGATATTAATGCCGTTCAGATAATAAGACAATCATTCCATCATTAGCAGCTAAAACTACAGCTAAAATACTCATTAATGTGTTCACAACTCATCATGTGTCGGGTCACGGCAGATCAATGACTTTATAACTCGCAATTGCGAGTTTATATCTCAGAATTCTGACTTTATATCACGCAATTGCGAGTTTATATCTCAGAATTCTGACTTTATATCATGCAATTGCGAGAAAAAAAATCAGAATTCTGAGATAAAAAGTCGCAATTACTGTTTTTATTTTTTTATTTAGTGGCGGAAACGGGCTTCCATAGGAAAGAAAGAAAGAGATCAATAAATAAATAAATAAGCAAGCAAACAAACAAACAAACAAACAATAAAAAAGTAAAAATTATATACATTCAGAATTCTGAGAAAAAAAGTCAGAATTGCCAGATTTAAACTTTTTTTTATTTTTTTAGTTTTGCCAGATTTTAAACTCAAATTCTGAGGACAAAGTCTGAACTGAAATGCAGTGAGTTTACTTCCTTCTTCTCTGAGAAAATCAATAATATCAGAAAGGCGATCAGCACATCCTTGAATTGCTCTGGGGTGAGACAGACCAGACCACAATCTCAGAAAGTTACTATGTCTGATATTGAAGCAATTGATGGTAAAATTTAAGAAGAAACGATACAGCACCTTACAACGTCAACCTGCACCCTTGACACACTCCCCACTTCTTTTTACAAAAGTGTGTTTAATTGTTTTGAAGCAGATTTCTGATCGCATCACAGCACAGAGACAGCACTCATAAAGATAATAAATTATATTCGCTTAAATTCTGATACAGGAAAAACATAAATTCTGGTACTACTCGACCTCAGTGCTGCATTCGACACTGTTGACCACAACATACTTATTGACAGGCTGGACAACTGGGTCGGGCTTTCTGGGATGGTGCTTAAATGGTTCAGATCATACTTAGAAGGGACAGGTTACTATGTGAGTATAGGTGACCATAAGTCTGAGTGTACATCCATGACATGGGGAGTCCCACAAAGGTCAATTCTACTCACTCCACTTCTGCACAACTCCTATTCAACCTGTATATGTTGCCACTGAGCCAAATAATGAAAAAGAACAAAATTGCTTACCACAGCGATGCAGACGACACCCAGATCTACTTGGCCCTATCACCTAATGATTACAGCCCTATTGACTCCCAGTGCAAATGCATTGATGAAGTTAACAATTGGATGTGCCAAAACTTTCTTCAGTTAAACAAAGACAAAACTGAACTCATTGCAATTGGAAACAAAGATGAAATTCTCAAGGTGAACGCATAGCTTGAGGCTAGGTCTAAAAACAGGTCAGAATCTTGGTGTGATTTTGGAGTCAGACCTGAGTTTCAGTAGTCATGTCAAAGCAATAACTAAATCATCATACTATCATCTAAAAAATATTGCTGGCCTCTCTGGCCTTCCCAAAAAGACCATTAGACAGCTGCAGCTCATACAGAACGCTGCAGCCAGGATTCTGAACAGAACCAGAAAATGAACATATCACACCAGAACCTCAGGTCCCTGCACTGCAGCTTCCGGTTACATTTCAAATAGATTTTAAAGTACTGTTACTTGTTTATAAATCACTCAATGGCCTAGCACCTCAATACAATTCAGATATGCTGATTAACCCTTAAATGCATGACTGTTTCGTCAAACATTCTTACATATCCGGGTCTTTAGCAACCCAGATCTATATCTAACATGGATAGACCTATACCTGTTGCGATATTATAAAACTCCTGATATTAGAGTAACAATTACAGAAGAATAAAATAAAACATATTTTGTTACCTTTTGGAGCTTGGAAGGGTTCAGTTTGAGCAGATGTTTTATACCATCATCACTGTTCTCATCAGAGCTCATTTCCCAGTACATTCCTCATCTGGATCATATTCGCGATCTCACGCTTATTCTCAAAACTCATTTTCAACGTCTTCAAAATCAATATTTTGATCACTGACAGCTTCCTTCACCAGATCCATCATCAAGTGACAGTGACAGTAATATTTGAATGTGTTCAGTACTTGCTCTGCAGTAAATCGCTGAGCCATTTCAAGTTTTGAAGATTACAATTATTATTGTGTAGTTTTCTGTCTGAGGTAACTATGAGTGAAACGTCACTTCATCATTGTGTATCAGACATTGCCACCTTGTGGAATAAAGGTGAATTTCAGTTATTTCATCATAATAAAATTATAATTTTATTATTTTTTTCTTGTTATATTGTTTAGAATGGCTTAATTGAGGAATACTAAGAAGGTCGATGTCTAACTTAAAAAAATTAATGAGGAGGAGGGTAGTGAATGACGTCTCGGGTCGCTAAAGACCCGAGGTATGCATTTAAGGGTTAAATATAAACCCAACAGATCACTCAGATCATCAGGATCAAGTCAGTTAGAAATACCAAGGGTTCACTCAAAACAAGGAGGCTCTGCTTTTAGGCTATTATGCCAGCCGCAGCTGGAACTAGCTTCCAGAAGAGATCAGATGTGCTCCAACAGTAATCACATTCAAATCCAGACTTGAAGCACATCTGTTTAGCTGTGCATTTACCAAATGAGCACTGTGCCACTGTACGTCCAACTGATTGCACTTTATCTTATCTATGTGTCATATTTTATTATTTTTTATAACTGTTTTAATTTAACCTTTTTTTTTTTTTTTTTGTTACGCTTTTATTTATTTTTGGTTAGTGCTGTCTGGTTGGGAGAGTTGAGAGGATTCGGAAGTGAGACGGTGAGTTTGCATAAACACTCAGATGTGAGTGTGGGACACCAGGTCCTTGGATGCAGGCTGGTGTATTGCCGAAAGCCATCAGAGGCAGACGGGGGGTGATAATTCCACTCCACTGATGGGTCGGGGGAACACTGGAAGCCATCAGAGGCAGAAAGTATCGAAAAAACTCCTCCCTATTAAAGGGCAGGGGCTCACTAAGAAGCCAGGTTGCTACTAGTGTGTCTCACCAACTGAAAATCTCTGACTTTTCTGTTAAGACAGGGGAGCCCCGAATTTAGTCAGGAATAGTATTTTAGCCTTTAGTTAAATATAGCTTTTTTTTTTTCTTATGCATATGTTGTAATTAATGTATCACTTTTCTAGCGGGAAAAACTAATATAGAATTGCAAGATGTAACCTCGGAATTCAGAAAAAAAATTAAAAAAATAATCGAATTTGCCAGATGTAAACTCAGAATTCTTAGGGGGGAGGGGAAGTCAGAATATTGTCAAAATTTCCTTTTTTTATTCCGTTGCGGAAACAAGATTCCATATAAACAAGCTTTGCATGTATACTCAACACCAACGGATAAACAACAAAGACTGAACAAATTTTGATTCTAAATGCTTTCTCAGGCCACAGGGCTTGTCTTGGAGAGAGTTTGGCCAGGATGGAGCTCTTCCTGTTCTTCACTTCCCTCCTTCAGAGCTACCGCTTCACAACTCCACCTGGAGTGTCTGGAGATGATCTGGATCTCAAAGGAATAGTCGGAATCACGTTGAATCCGTCCCCACACGAGCTGTGTGCGATCAGACGCTCCTGATCCATGAAAATATCATCAGTCCTTAGAGAAAACACAGAAACAAATAATCTCACCTTATTTAAATAAGAACTTGGATGGTTGTTGCACTAATTTTATGCATTGATTAAATGTGCTTCATTGAAAATAAGAGAAAATAATTCAATGATTTTGCTGGTGTTTGTAAAAAAGGGTTTGTTGTTCATTTGCTGTGAATTTTAAATGCTTTTTTAAATATTGAACTGCAATTTACTTTTACAGATGGCATTCAGTAAACTATACCATTGCTAATGCCCTAAATATCTGACTGAAGCATTATCTTTCCATGATTAGGGTACAAAAACCACGAATAAAGTTTTTTGTCAGTATCTTGGAGTTCTTCTGGAGTTCAGTGCATTAAAAATGTGATTCAAACTAGTTGCAAGTGTCAGTTATTACATTGTATCTTTGCAGCACAAACAGAAAATGCATGGTTTAGTTTCAAACACGAGGGGTGAAATTTTACAATTTACTCCATAGTCCGGGTTAGTTGTACCCGGGCTATGGAGTTAGGTGGGGCCTCCATGGATCGGTCTTGTTTGTTCAGCACATCCCATAGATGCTCAATTGGATTGAGATCTGGGGAATTTGGAGGCAATTCAAAACCTCAAACTCGTTATAGTGCTCCTCAAACCATTCCTGAATAATTTATGCTTTGTGGCAGGGCCACATGTGACAATTTCCATGAAAGGGTGTACATAGTCTGCAGCAGGGCTTTAGGTAGGTGGTACGTGTCAAAGTAACATCCACATGGATGGCAGGACCCAAGGTTTCCCAGCAGAACATTGCCCAAAGCATCACACTCCCTCTGCCGGCTTGCCTTATTTCCATAGTGCATCCTGGTGCCATGAGTTCCCCAGGTAAGCGACGCACCCAGCCATCCACGTGATGTAAAAGTGCGGATATGCAGCTCCATATGAAACAAACTGCGATGCACTGTGTATTCTGACACCTTTCAACCAGCATTAACTTGAGCAATTTGAGCTACAGTAGCTTGTCTGTTTGATCGGACCACACGTGCCAGCCTTTGCTCCCCAGGTGTATCAATGAGCCTTGGCCACCCCGTACTGCGGCCGTTGCGTACATCAACAAACAGGGTGGTCTACGCTCCCGCCGCATGTCCCAACTCGCCTGGCATCTCATCCTGTGGAGTCAGAAGCATCTGAGGTCCCTTTGTGCCATTCACATTCCAGGCCGCTCAATCGTGCGGCCGACGAGCTGTCATGGTTACCGGTGCTCCCTGGAGAGTGGAGACTCCACCCCCAGGTGGTCCAGCTGATCTGGAGTTGTTTTGGGGCCACACAGATCGACCTGTTTGCCGCCCCCGGCACGACCCACTGCCAGTTGTTTTATTCCCTGACCGAGGGAACCCTCGGCATGGATGCCCTGGCACACAGCTGGCCCCGGGGCCTATGCAAATATGCGTTTCCTCCAGTGAGCCTTCTTGCACAGACACTGTTCAAGGTCAGGGAGGACGAGGAGCAGCTCCTCTTGGTAGCTCCGTATTGGCCCAACAGGACTTGGTTCCCGGAACTAGTGCTCCTCGCGACAGCACCTCCCTGGCCCATTCCTCTGAGGAAGGACCTCCTAACTCAGAGACGGGGCACCCTGTGGCACCCGCGTCCGGACCTCTGGAAACTCCATGTCTGGTCCCTGGACGGGACGCGGAGGTTCTAGGTGACCTACCACAAGCGGTAGTTGACACCATCACTTCCGCCAGAGCCCCCTCTACGAGACGGCTGTATGCGTTGAAGTGGAACCTGTTCGTCGATTGGTGCTCTTCTCACCGAGAAGACCCCTGAAAGTGTTCGGTCAGATCTGTGCTCTCTTTTCTTCAAGACGGGTTGGAGCGAAGGCTGTCTCCCTCCACCCTCAAGGTATACTGTACGTTGCCACCATTGCTGCAAATCACTCTTGGGACTTAACTCTGGTGCTAACCGCATTGCAGAGGGCGCCCTTCGAGTCTTTGCAGTCAGCTGAGCTGAAAATCTTGTCTCTAAAGACAATACTCCTGGTTGCATTGGCCTCGGTTAAGAGGGTAGGGGACCTGCAGGCATATTCGGTCGACGAATCGTGCCTGGAATTCGGGCCAGGTAACTCTCAGGTAACCCTGAGACCCCGGTCTGGATATGTGCCCATGGTTCCCACTACTCCCTTTCGGGACCAGGTGGTGAGCCTGCAAGCGCTGCCCTCGGAGGAGACAGACCCAGCCCTTGCTTTTCTCTGTCCAGTTCGCGCCCTGCGCGTCTATGTTGACAGAACGCAAAGCTTTAGGACCTCAGAGCAGCTCTTCGTCTGTAATGGAGGCCAGCAGAAGGGAAAGGCTGTCTCCAAGCAGATGATGGCCCACTGGATTGTGGATGCCATTGTCTTGGCGTATGAATGCCCTGTCCGCTCGGGGTTAGAGCTGGCTCGTTGCCCCTCGCTGACAGACATTTGTAGAGCTGCAGGCTGGGCAACACCTAACACGTTCACTAGGTTTTATAGCCTACGTGTGGAACCGGTTGCTTCTCGTGTACTTGCTTCCCATAGTCAGCAACACTGAAGTGCCCGTTCCAAGTGTCACTTTGCTGCGCCACTCCCTTCCCCATGGAATGGATACGTGCGCATATATTCTCCAGTCGAGTTCCCCAGGAAATGGCGAACCCTGTTGAGTCCTCCACAACCCCCCGACAGTCGGATGTGGCGGAGCGTCCGACGCCAGGTCTGGCACTTGTATGCATTGGTGGAACTTGTGTCAGGCTGGGTTCCGTATGTTGTGACCCCTACGGCTGTCCCATATGTGTATTTTCCACGGTATAGCTCCCTATGGCGAGCTTGTGTCTTTCCCTCGGCAGAGTTCCTCTGCCGTCTCAGTACAGTGTCGTTCCCTCACCTGCAACAGGCCGGGGCCACCCCTGGGACTTCCGTATGTTCCGTATGTTCCGTATGTTCCGTATGTTGTTTTGTCTGCCTCAACCAGACATTTACTTAACAAGCCGATATATTTGTACTTAATGTAAATTGCATCTACTCCAGTAAAATGTTTCTGTGAAAGGACCCACCCACATTTGTTTGCTTCTGACACCCATGCAATTTAGTATAAATAGTAGCCTACTATATAGTATAAAATGTATACTATTATATATATATTTTCCATCCATCCATCCATCATCTTCCGCTTATCCGGGGCCAGGTCGCGGGGGAAACAGTCTAAGCAGAGACGCCCAGACTTCCCTCTCCCTAGCCACTTCCTCCAGCTCTTCCGGGGGAACCCCGAGGCGTTCCCAGGCCAGCCGGGAGACATAATCCCTCCAGCGTGCCCTAGGTCTTCCCCGGGGCCTCCTCCTGGTGGGACATGCCTGGAACACCTCCCTGGGAAGGCGTCCAGGAGGCATCCAAAATAGATGCCCGAGCCACCTCAACTGGCTCCTCTCGATGTGGAGGAGCAACGGCTCTACTCTGAGCTCCTCCCGAGTGACCAAGCTTCTCACCCTATCTCTAAGGGAGTGCCCAGCCACCCTACAGAGAAAGCTCATTTCGGCCGCCTGTATCCGGGATCTTGTCCTTTCGGTCATGACCCACGGCTCATGACCATAGGTGAGAGTAGGAACGTAGATCGACCGGTAAATTGAGAGCTTTGCCTTACAGCTCAGCTCCTTCTTTACCACGACAGACCAGTACATCAACTGCATTACTGCAGTCGCTGCACCGATCCGTCTGTCAATCTCCCGTTCCATCCTTCCCTCACTCGTAGTGTTGTAGTCAAGACCACCTAAACCGAGACCAAGTCGAGACCAAGACCAGCGTGTGCCGAGACCAAGACAAGACCAAGACTTTGTGGTGTTGAGACCAAGACAAGACCAAGACCAAGACAGGGCGAGACCGAGTCAAGACCAAGACCAGACCAGCACTCCTTAAATTCATCTAAAAGATCCATATCTAGTGTCTGAGAAATTACTTATATTGAATACGGTAATTAAATACAATTAGAATAGTAAGACACTATAGCGCTGTTACCAATCAAATCACTACCAATAAAATTCATGGCACAGAAGTTGCATCTGAATTGATACGATTACACCTGCATAAATAATGTTCAGATTAATTTAACATTAAAACATTAACATTATTTAACCGTCACAGAATCCTTTATTCAACCGATTTGTTCAAAGCAACCGATTCTTTTAATAACCAAACGCTGCCGAATTAGCAAAGACACAGTTTAAAATGTAATTTAATATTAACTTCTTGTTTATAAAATGTTTGTATAAATCAATATCATTTGCAATCACGCTAATATATTCATGAAAACAGCTCTCTTGCTATTGCGATATTGCTTAATTCTATTCTATGTTATATAAAAAAACAATCTCAGAATTTTGTGGGCATTTATATCAATTTTTGCACATTTCTGAGACAATTCTGCATTGATTTTGAACCCGGCAGCATAGTGATATCCTTGCAGTTGTGGTCTTGACTGGTCTTGAGATAAAATCCCGAGTCCTTTAAGTCCGAGACCAAGACAAGACCGAGGAGAAATGCAGTCGAGACCGAGACAAGACCAAGACCATCAAAAAATGGTCTTAAGACCGGTCTCGAGACCAAGACCGGTCTCGAGTACTACAACACTACTCACTCGTGAACAAGACCCCAAGATACCTGAACTCCTCCACTTGAGGCAGGAACTCTCCACCAACCTGAAGTGGGCAATCCAACCTTTTCCGACTGAGAACCATGGCCTCGGACTTGGAGGTGCTGATTCTCATCCCAGCCGCTTCACACTCGGCTGCAAACCGCCCCAGTGCGTATATATATTTTATACTATAAAATTTGTACATAAAAATATGAAGTCTTTATTTTTAAATTAAATGCTTATGAGTTCTTTATTATTATTTATTATAACTGTATTATTCATTACCCTTTCCCAGTAAATTCAGTAAACCACACAAGTAAAAAGCTATAGGGTTAACTTTAAGCTTGTTGGCTTGTTTTTGGTGAGTAATGGAGAATGAGGGTACATGGGGCGAATCGGACAGCGGTAAGTTAATTAATCACAGTGCGTTGAAAGTACACTACACAGTCTGGTTGAGAGTGAGAGCGATTCAAAAGCATAAGGAGTATTTTCTTGTTTGCTCTCGAAACACTCTCGCAGGACTTTACTGTCATACGCCGATCGATCTGCACAGCGCTGCATCGAACAAGCATCCAGTGAGTACAGCTACGTCTAGCGTGACCATTTTGATGTGATTACGTCATCCTTAGATCATCATTACATCCATGGAATGTGGGCGGACCTGGATCATGGAGCGTGGGCAGACCTGGATCATGGAGCTTGGGCAGACCTGGATCATGGAGCTTGGGTAGACCTGGACCATGGGGCTTTGGCAGACCTGGACCATGGAAAGGGGATGGACATGGACCATGGAGTGTGGGTGTACCTGGACCATGGAGCGTGGGCGGACCTGGACCATGGAGCTTGGGCGGACCTGGAACATGGAGCTTGGGTGGACCATGGAGCGTGGAAGGACCTGGACCATGGAGCTTGGGCGGACCGTGAAACGTGGGAGGACCTGGACCATGGAGCATAGGCGGACCATGGAGCATGGGCGGACCTGGACCACGGAGCGTGGGCGGACCAGGACCATGGAGCTTGGGCGGACCTGGAACTTGGAGCTTGGGCGGACCATGGAGCGTGGGCAGACCTGGATCATGGAGCGTGGGCAGACCTGGATCATGGAGCGTAGGCAGACCTGGGCCATGGAGTGTGGGCGGACCTGGGCTGTGGAGCATAGGCGGACCTGGATCATGGAGCGTGGGCAGACCTGGATCATGGAGCGTGGGCAGACCTGGATCATGGAGTATGGGCAGACCTGGGCCATAGAGTGTGGGCGGACCTGGGCTGTGGACCAAGCGGCTCAGGGAGCCATGGTGGCCTGGGCAGTTTGTGGGACCATGGTGGCTTGGGCAGTTCATGGGACCACAGTGGCGCGGCCTTCTATTGGGCGGGACTACAGGGAGTGCAGAATTATTAGGCAAGTTGTATTTTTGAGGATTAATTTTACAACATTAATAATTAAACAACAACCATGTTGTCAATGAACACAAAAAACTAATTAATATCAAAGCTGAATATTTTTGGAAGTGGTTTTTAGTTTTAGCTATTTTAGGGGGATATCTGTGTGTGCAGGTGACTATTACTGTGCATAATTATTAGGCAACTTAACAAAAAACAAATTTATACCCATTTCAATTATTTATTTTTACCAGTGAAACCAATATAACATCTCAACATTCACAAATATACATTTCTGACATTCAAAAACCAAACAAAAACAAATCAGTGACCAATATAGCCACCTTTCTTTGCAAGGACACTCAAAAGCCTGCCATCCATGGATTCTGTCAGTGTTTTGATCTGTTCACCATCAACATTGCGTGCAGCAGCAACCACAGCCTCCCAGACACTGTTCAGAGAGGTGTACTGTTTTCCCTCCTTGTAAATCGCACATTTGATGATGGACCACAGGTTCTCAATGGGGTTCAGATCAGGTGAACAAGGAGGCCATATCATTAGATTTTCTTGCCAGCCACGCTGTGGAGTACTTGGACGCATGTGATGGAGCATTGTCCTGCATGAAAATCATGTTTTTCTTGAAGGATGCAGACTTCTTCCTGTACCACTGCTTGAAGAAGGTGTCTTCCAGAAACTGGCAGTAGGACTGGGAGTTGAGCTTGACTCCATCCTCAACCCGAAAAGGCCCCACAAGCTCATCTTTGATGATACCAGCCCAAACCAGTACTCCACCTCCACCTTGCTGGCGTCTGAGTCGGACTGGAGCTCTCTGCCCTTTACCAATCCAGCCACGGGCCCATCCATCTGGCCCATCAAGACTCACTCTTATTTCATCAGTCCATAAAACCTTAGAAAAATCAGTCTTGAGATATTTCTTGGCCCAGTCTTGACGTTTCAGCTTGTGTGTCTTGTTCAGTGGTGGTCGACTTTCTGCCTTTCTTACCTTGGCCATGTCTCTGAGTATTGCACACCTTGTGCTTTTGGGCACTCCAGTGATGTTGCAGCTCTGAAATATGGCCAAACTGGTGGCAAGTGGCATCTTGGCAGCTGCACGCTTGACTTTTCTCAGTTCACGGGCAGTTATTTTGCGCCTTGGTTTTTCCACACGCTTCTTGCGACCCTGTTGACTATTTTGAATGAAACGCTTGATTGTTCGATGATCACGCTTCAGAAGCTTGGCTATTTTAAGACTGCTGCATCCCTCTGCAATATATCTCACTATTTTTGACTTTTCTGAGCCTGTCAAGTCCTTCTTTTGACCCATTTTGCCAAAGGAAAGGAAGTTGCCTAATAATTATGCACACCTGATATAGGGTGTTGATGTCATTAGACCACACCCCTTCTCATTACAGAGATGCACATCACCTAATATGCTTAATTGGTAGTAGGCTTTCCAGCCTATACAGCTTGGAGTAAGACAACATGCATAACGAGGATGATGTGGTCAAAATACTCATTTGCCTAATAATTCTGCACTCCCTGTATGGGGTCATGGCCTGGAGCCCTCTCTGGAAGCTGGTCTGGGGCTGGAGCCCTCTCTGGACACTGGTCTGGGGCTGGAGCCCTCTCGGGATGCTGGTCTGGGAGCCCTCTCGGGACGTGGACGGGAGACGTCACTTGGCTCTGGACGTGGATGGTAGACTTGGCTTACATTTACATTTACATTTAGTCATTTAGCAGACGCTTTTATCCAAAGCGACTTACAAATGAGAGCAATAGAAGCAGCTAGAACAGTCAAGGGCAACAGTATGTAACAGTATGTAAGTGCTGTAACAAGTCTCAGTTAATCTAGCAAAGAACACATAGGACAGAAGGTTTTTTTTTTTTTTTTTTTTTTTTTTTTTTTTTAAATAGACAGACAGACAGACAGAAAATGAATAGAATGTTAAGTGCTAATCTTGATTGGTAAGGTACCGCTGGAAGAGATGTGTCTTTAGCCGTTTTTTGAAAATGGCTACAGACTCGGCTGCTCGAATTGAGATGGACAGGTCATTCCACAGGGTGGGTGCGGTCCAGGAAAAGGTCCGTGAGAGTGATTTCATGCCTCTTTGGGATGGCACTACAAGGCGTCGTTCACTGGCAGAACGTAAGCTCCTGGAGGGTGTGTAAGTCTGAACAAGCGAGTTTAGGTATCTTGGTGCAGAGCCAGTGGTTGTTTTGAAGGCGAGCACCAGTGTCTTGAATTTGATGCGAGCTGCTATTGGGAGCCAGTGGAGACTGATGAAGAGAGGCGTGACGTGTGCTCTCTTCGGCTCGTTAAAGACCACCCTTGCCGCTGCATTCTGGATCAGTTGCAAGGGTTTGACAGTACATGCCGGAAGGCCCGCTAGAAGAGCATTACAGTAGTCCAGTCTGGAGAGAACAAGAGCTTGGACCAGGAGTTGTGTGGCATGCTCTGATAGGAAGGGTCTAATCTTCCTAATGTTGTATAACGCAAATCTGCAGGACCGGGTTGTTGCAGTAATGTGGTCAGTGAATTTTAGCTGATCATCAATCACAACTCCAAGATTCCTGGCTGTCCTGGACGGAGTTATGGTTGATGATCCTAGCTGAATGGAGAGATTGTGATGAAGTGCTGGGTTGGCTGAGACCACAAGCAGTTCTGTCTTTGCAAGGTTGAGTTGCAGGTGATGTTCCTTCATCCAGGCAGAAATGTCTGTTAGGCAGGCGGCGATACGAACACCAACCGTGGGATCATCTGGTTGAAATGAGAAGTAGAGTTGAGTGTCATCGGCATAGCAGTGATAGGAAACGCCATGTTTCTGAATGACAGATCCCAGTGATGACATGTAGATGGAGAAGAGAAGTGGTCCAAGCACTGAGCCCTGTGGAACTCCAGTGGCTAGATGATGTGACTTAGACACTTCGCCTCTCCATGACACCGTGAAGGACCTACCTGAGAGGTAAGACTTTAGCCACTGGAGAGCAGTTCCTGAGATGCCCATCTTCATGAGAGTTGACAGGAGGATCTGGTGGTTAACTGTGTCAAAAGCAGCAGACAAATCCAGTAAGATAAGTACTGTGGATTTGGATGCCGCTCTTGCCTGTCTCAGTGCCTCCGTAACCGAGAGTAGGGCAGTCTCCGTTGAGTGGCCGCTTTTGAAGCCGGATTGATTGCTGTCCAGGAGGTTGTTCTGTTCAAGAAACGTGGAGAGCTGGTTAAACACAACTCGCTCAAGTGTCTTTGCAATGAAAGGCAGAAGGGATACCGGTCTGTAGTTTTCTAAAAGTGCTGGGTTAAGAGAGGGTTTCTTAAGCAGTGGGGTTACCCGAGCCTGCTTAAATGCTGTGGGGAAGGTCCCGGTGTGAAGAGAGGTGTTAACAATGTGAGTGAGTGCAGGAGTAACAGAAGAAGAAATGGCCTGAAGGAGGTGAGTGGGGATAGGATCAAGCGGACAGGTAGTGGGATGGTTGGAAAGGATGAGTTTGGAGACATCTGTTTTGGAGAGCAGACAGAAGGAGGGAAGCTTATGTGTGATAGTTTTTGAGATGTGCGTGTCGGTTTGCGGTGTGGAGAATTGGCTGCTGATGGAGGATGTTTTGTTTGTAAAGAATGATGCAAAGTCATCAGCTGTAAGAGTTGATGAAGGAGGGGGGGGGAGGGGGACAAAGGAGCGAGGAGAATGTTCTGAAAAGTGCACGAGAGTCAGGGCAGAGAGTCTCCCATCCAGGCTTGGCTCTGGATGGGAGACGTAGCTTGGTTCTGGACGTGGTGTGGCTATGGACGTGGACAGGTGGCTCAGGCTTTGCAGGCAAGACGTGAACAGGCTGAGCTGTGGTGTGCACTGTGGAATTATGGAACCCCTCTAAAATTAAATCAATATATTGACATAGGGTACAAGGATTTTCTACTGAGGGCATAAGTTCTGCAAAATCAGGGTCCAAACCAAAATGAAAACATCTTTTAAAATGGATCTCATCCCAGGGCAAATAATCAATGAAGCACAAGAAATCCTTCACATAGTCCTCAATGGGTCGATGTCCTTGACGCAGACGAAGTAGAGTGTTGGTCTAGTATTCTGTAACATACAGTCCACTGAAGGCAAGTTGCAGAACCCAAGTGCAGTTGTATTCAGTAATTCAAAACCTAAAACAAAGACTTGGCAAAAACTAGGGATGGCTGACGCGAAACTGACGTTTCGGCGCTTTGCCGAGATCCCGAAGCGCAGATGTTTCGAAAAACTGCTCCGAACTGTGATTCGAAACACCCATGTCAAGTGACTATGACTAAATGAAGCTTCGAAGTGTTTCATCAGGTGGTGCCTGTCGAACTGCGTTGATTAAAGGGGGCGGGAACAAACCACACAGTCACACATCTGTATGAACCTAATTCCCCACAAAGTTTAAGAGTGAAGTAAATCCATCTTCACCTGGTGGGTTTTTGTGATAGGAGAGAGATTTTGTGATAGCAGTGATTTTGTGATATAAGTGAGATTTATAGTGCGCTTTGGTTAGTTAGTCTATATTTAGGCTATATTTAAATGGGATATATTGACTGATAGGTATAGACAGTGATAGATAGGATAGATATAGTGACACATTCATATAGGCTAAGTTAGATAGTGACAGATAGCACAGCATAAGTGAGAGATATAGAATTATATAGATTCATAGGTGATATATAGATAGATATATTAATAGAATAGATAAAAATGGAGGCTCCACATAAGAGATGCCGTAAGAGATGTTGTTTTGCGAGCCAATGCCTTATTGCTGTTGGCTGGCCTGAGTATCAAGTATCAAGTCAAATGTTAATTTCATTACCCTAATTAAGAAATGTTACGGAGCCCCGCACATGAGCAGTAAAAAACTAGTAGGCTAAATTGTGCGCACAATTTACTATTTCGTTCCCTCGATTTATAAAGCGTGCACACGTTTTACTAATTCGTTCCCTCGATTTGCTAAATCATGCGCATTATTTATAAATTGAGGGAACGAATTAGTAAAACGTGCACACGTTTTTTAAATAGAGGGAACAAATTAGTAACTTGTGCACATGCTTTACTTTTTTTTTCTTGCATGTCATGTGCGGGGCTCCGTAAAATGTAACCAGTTGGATCAGATAACTTTTAATTATGTTTAGAGCATTAGACTATGTGGAAAAAGCTGCTGCACATTGAAATAGACACTGAATGATATTTATTATATTTGTCAAATGTTTGTAAAGTCATGAAACCTACACCCATGAACCTTTTATGCTTAAAGCTTTACCTGATTGAATTATGTTTTTATTTTATTTTTGTAGCTGCTGCCACATTCTTTTTTTGCCTGTGGGATAACTTGAAAATTAAACTTAATCAAACAGAATTAAACTTACACAATGACCCGGAAGTATGCAAACGTCTTTTTGTTGGGTGCTGTTGCAATAGTGAATCATAATTTCAGAGCTCCATTGATCATGACTTTTCATAGTCGTGGTGTAACTCAGGGTAAGTCAACTCAGAGTTCAAGTTTGAACTCAGGTTGAACCTCATTGAAATGGTCCCCAGTTAAAAGAGCACGTATTCTATATGGTGTTTTACATTTACATTTGCAATTTGGCAACCACGTGCACGCAAGCTCTCTCTTGTGCGCGGATGATAAACAAGTAAACTGCATTTCAGCAATCTCTATAAATACAGTTTTAAAATCTTGAGATTTAATCTCTTCCTTTACCTTCAGTTGATTTCATCTAAGGCTGTGGTTGAAGTCAGTTGTAGTTAGTTCTTGTTGTTTTTCTCTCCTTCAGTGATTCTGCTTGTTAACAGCAGGGTGGTATTCCAGAAAGCAAGGTTAACTTACTGTCACATATACCTTGAACTCACGGTTGATTAATCCAAACCTTGCTTATTCGAGGTATGCTCGAGGTATTCCAAAAACGCATCTGGGAGTATAAATTCAGCCAATGTAGAGTATTTTAACCATGAAAACACAAGCCATTCTCAACAGACAAGTGCGCCATACTATTTCCTTCTTCTTCTTTTGTTTAATGGATATTTACATAACCTACCTAGTGCATATTGCCACCTATCTGGCGTAATATTTATTCACTTATATTGTTTGTTTGATGCTAATTAATTGAACGCAGATCCATGTGTGAGATGACAATAAAATAAATAATAAATACATTTGAACTGAATTAACATTTAAACAGTACCTTGTTATAATGGTTATTACAGATCAGACAACATATACTTACACGTTTATCACTTTTAACAGTGGTTTATGAAACTTCAAAGGTTGTACATTTTGTATTTAGACCACTGTGAGTATGGGAAGCTTTTCAATTTGGGCAGGCCAAATCCAGGCGGAAATCCCAAGCATGGTCCCAGAGTTTAAGAGGTTAAACAACTCTACAAAAAGCATTACCAGCTTTACTTATTACAGACCAGATTTACTTTATTTATGTCAAACATCTACAGAAGTTCTTATTGAGATTAACAGAGGTTTAGATGTTGATGATTCATTGAAAATAATATTTTGGTTTGATGTCATCATTATGGGCTTCAGTATTTGCTTTAGTTGGGCAATTGTTGTTGGCTACTGTAATTGTGTTTGTTATGGCAAGAGAAGCACGAGAAAATCAGCTACTTGATGGCGATAAAGATATAATTATCATGTAGTGTTTTTATCAACTGATCTTATCTAGCCCTCATATGCAACCCGTTCTCACTCCCAAAGCGTCGAAAAACGAAGCATGGTCAAGTGCTTTCCGCGTCACAATAAAGACGCTAAAGGCACCCCTCGGTGTCACTATATCGACGCGCTGAGTGCTCCATTCATTTCAATGAGAAACCTTCGGCGTCAGACACAGACGCTGATCATATATTGGGTTATGATTTTGCCATTATGACATGTTGGACTGTAATTCTCAATTTAATCAGCCAGCATCATTTTATTTACGCTATCTAGACACGTTTTAACATGTAACCCAACCCTATTCCGTCCCTAAACCTACCCATTTGTGTGGTATAAAACGCAGATATAACAGGCAGAGTCGACTGCATGCACAATTTATTAAAACAACTACAAATATTCCGAGGCCAAGCGATTGATTTGTGTGAAGGAAATCCCCAAAAGCGATCAGCGTCTCCATCCGCAGAAGATCACGAACACAAACAATTTCAAATATTGCCGCCCGTTACGTCAGTTTTCGTAGTGAAATTTCATTGGCTCTCGTATGTCTCGTGACTAATTGCGTCATTACGTCAGCTTTGATTGTAAAATTTCATTGGTTCTCGTGTGTCTTGTGACCGAATGCGTCATGCTAAAGAGGCGTGTGTATTATTTGAATGAGATATGAATGAGTGCGTTAACGGCGCGGCGGGATCATCATCTCAGCGATTAAAACATTAAGATCAACTCTGTTCTTTACATGAAGACATCGTGTGACTTCAGAAGACTTGGAATGCAACATGAGTTAATACTTTTATGCTGTTGTAAATACCTGTGACTGTATACTTGTATTTGCCTGTTGTGTGTTTTATATTGTTTAGGAGTGGGTAGGTTTAGGGTAGGAGTTGGGTTAGCTGCTCCAAAATATAAAAGTAACCTTTAAATATGAATAAAATATGAATAAAATCATGTATGCTTTTACAAATGCAAAGAATAAAATGCGTCTTGATCTGACGCATTGGGTAAACAACTGAAATGAATGGAGCACTCAGCGCGTCAAAATAGTGACGCCTAGGGGTGCCTTTAGCGTCTTCGTTGCGACGCGGAAGGCACTTGACCATGCTTCGTTTTTCGACGCCCTGGTAGTGAGAACGGGTTGTCATATGTCCTTAATTTCCTGTTTACACTCAGTGCATTTGGGGTCAATATGACCCCAAAATTTAAAGCATGATTGTAAAAAAACTGTACATTTTTAATAATACATATAATATATTATTTTTTTTTTGTTTACTTCTCATCTATACAGTAATGCTGTGTTTTTGGATATACAAAGTACTTTTGTACCTATTTACCACACAATTCCTCAACTATACCATTAGCTTGCGTGTAAAATATTAATTTTTTATGAAAAAAATACTTAAATGATGATCTAAATTAAAAATAATTTGTTTCTGGATATTTATCTAGGTGTTAGCTGTACAATTCTGCCATCTGTTGGTCAAAGACAAACCTAAAGGAATTACAAATTAAGAAAGAAATTTTGTCCATAGAGACCCAGCAGAGGGCCATAGAGATCCATTCATTTTACTGGATGTGGCAAACTGCTCGTATCATAACTTTTGTGATACATTTTGTGAATTTATACATGTATAAACATTATACAAGACATTACAAATAAATATTCTTTCAAATAGTAGAATTTTGGTAGTTTTTGATGCGTTTTAATACCACAAGAAATACCACAGAAATCGCCACAAGAAACACCTAAAGTTTCACTTGAATCAAGCAGGTAATCCAAAGTCTCAGGAGAGTGTATTTCATTGTCATACTGCCACAGAATGAACTGTGTGCAGGACACGAAAGGTATAAAAGAGGGTCTTTGGTGTGGGAACAATTTCTTTGTTTTCAAAACAAAGTTGCAGCTCTTAGATCTCAGAGTAAACTTTCTCAAAGTTGAACAGGTCAGATGCCTTTCATCTCTCCCTTGCTCTCTCTGCATGCACGTGTGTGTGTGTGTGTGTGTGTGTGTGTGTGTGTGTGTGTGTGTGTGTGTGTGTGTGTGTGTGTGTGTGTGTGTGTGTGTGTGTGTGTGTGTGTGTGTGTGTGTGTGTGTGTGTGTGTGTGTGTGTGTGTGTGTGTGTGCGTGCATTAGGTCTCACTGATTCACTCACACGTGTTCTACATTTGATAGCTGATTTCATTTTCTGATTTCTGATTTAATTTGACAAACTCCATACAGATGCTCTCTGTGACAGTCACACCTCTCTCTCTGTGTGTGTGTGTGTGTGTGCGTGTGTGCGCATGAGTGTGTGTGTACGCACGTGTGTGTGCCCGTGTGTGTGCATTAGGTCTCATCCCTTTTATCTTTGTTCTGCATTTGTGGCTGATTTTATTTGGCTGTGGCAGTCATACCTGTTTGTTTGTGTGTGTGTGTGTGTGTGTGTGTGTGTTTGAGTGAGCATGTCTTTTCTACATTGTATTTTTGCTCTATTACCAGGCCTTCATTTCTGTGTGGAAATTTTCAGATTTATGCTGGAATTATTGATTTTATTTGTCAATTTCTAAAAAAAATGCTTTCAATTGGAGTCACACCTGTGTGTGTGTTTGTGTGCGCGAGCATGTGTGTGTGCAAGTGATCATGTTCGTTCCACATTACATTTGTGCTCTAGTACCAGGACTTCATTGTGGTATGGACATTTTCAGATTTATTCTGGATTTATAGATTTTTTTTTGACAAATGAAAAATAAAAAACAAATTTTTTTCGATTTTTCCATTCATTTCAATGTGGGGTCATATTGACCCCAAAGGTCATGAGTGTGACTTTTTTTTTACATACCTTTACATTTACATTTATGCATTTGGCAGACGCTTTTATCCAAAGCGACTTACATTGCATTCAAGGTACACATTTTACATTTTGTCAGTTCTTGCTTTCCCTGGGACCCATGACCTTGGCGTTGCTAGCGCCATGCTCTACTGTTTGAGCTACAGGAAAGCTTTAGAACAACCGAATCAAGCCCAGTTTTTTTTTTGTGTGTATGGATAGATAACTTAGGAAAAGTCACAAGATTTCATTCCACTGAGATAAAGGGAACCATTTTTTTTAAATAAAGAAAAGTCGATTGGGGTCATATTGACCCCAAAGCACAAATGAGGGCTAGACCATCATATGTGTCATTAATTTCACATTATTGATAATAGTAATGTTTCTACAGCATGAGATCCAACAGTGTTTTAATAAGACAATTTGTATAATTTTAAGAAAACACCAAACATTTTGAAATACTCACTCAAACATAAAGAATCAGCATATGAATTGCAACAATGGTTGCCAAAGGGGAGCCACTGATGAGTTTTGTATGATGCACCCAGAATTCCAGCATGAAGCATGTCACCATTATTGAGATTCATAAGCTGATTCTTGAGGTTCGTGTTTGTCTTGTGAAGGGGTTTAAACTTATTGTACTTGATTACATTTTTTCTTGCTGTTCTGATCATAATAAACAGTTACAACAGCCAGAGAAAAGTTAACATTAAAAAGTCAAGGCCAAAGAGACCAACTAAAGCAAACACTAAACACCATAATGGTTACTATTATTCAAACAAACGTCAATATCTAAACCTCTTTTAATCTCAATAAGAGTTTCTGTACACATATGCCAGAAATTAATGTTGATTTGCAAATTCCACTTAGTAAAGTAGAAAGAAATAATGAAAGAACACATTAATAAAAAGTGGCAAGTAAGGTGGGACAGGGAAAAGAAGGGTAGACATCTATATAAAATTCACAAACAAGTTGGTAAAGTGAGAGAAAGTTTTAATAGCAGGAAAGAAGACATAATTATTTCAAGACTCCGTATAGGACATTCTGGGTTAAATCATTCATTGTTTACAATAGGGAAACATCAAACTGGATTATGTACATCATGTAGTGAAGCAGAGACAATTGAGCATGTACTTTTACACTGTGTAGGATTGTTAAGGGAAAGAGAAGTGTTTTTTAAGAAATTAAAAGATACAGGTTTAGTCAATTTCAATTTATCAAATATTTTAAGTTGTGCCTCAGGACAATCAAATATACAGAGAGAAATGCTTAGGTATCTAAGGATAACAGGTTTGATTTATTTATTTTATTTAATTTTTTTCCTCCGCATTGATGCTTCACACTCCAGTCCAGTTGGTGGCGGTAATACACCATAAGTTGTCAACCACCATTAAACCCTAAAAGAAGAAGAAGAAGAAGAAGAAGAAGTCTTGTGTCGGAAACTAAAAGAAATATGGCAGGAATATTGGGATATTAATGACACAGGAAGACATTTTTATAATATTCAAAGCTCTGTTGGCATGAAAAGAGAAATGAGTAAAAATAGAAGTGAAGAAAGGATTATCACACATCTCAGAATAGGACACACAGGGCTTAACAAGACACTTCATCTGTTTGTGCAATTTCTCTCTCTCAAAAAATCCTGCTGTCACTGGTGCGCAATGAATTCTGCGGTAGGCAAGGCCGCGAAAGATTAATCTGTTTTATCCTTCATTTCACTGGAAACAAAGGACACATTTGGAGGTTTCATTTGAAGGAGCCTTCAAATTGGGACAGCCTTCGTCGTGCTGTGATAATGCAATTGGCCTTCAAAGGATGCAGTCTCTGAATTGGGATGCAGCTACAGAGTTTCATGACAGAACTTTGTATTTATAATACAATGCTTTTTTCACACTGTATTTATAGCTATTTTAGCTCAATTTTAGCTGGAGATCATCATATTTTTGGATCCTTTGGAATCTTGGAAAACCCTGATTTAGACATTACCCAACATGCTGAGTTTGTTTTTTATGAATGTGATCTTGACTTTGACATTTAGTAACTGGCTCTTAAAATCAGTTATATCTAACCAGACCAGTTAAAGTTAGTGTTTTGTGTTAGTTCCACAAACAATTTTTTTTACAGAACTTTCTCAGGACAAAGTGATTCAAGCATGAAGTCTTATGTGGCAAATTCTGGCAATGCCGAATTAATGTGTTCAATGAAGACATGAAAAAAAAAAAAAAAAAAAAAACATAATTATGTTTAATACAATTAAATTGCTATAAATAGATATTTCATGTTCAAAAACAAGCATTCAGGTTCTGAATGTCTTGAAACACCACCAAATGACCGAAATATATAATATGTATTTTGAAAGGCAAAAGATAAACTCACTTTGCAGAGGCTCACGTGAGGCTGTTTGAGGTCCAGTAGGAGCAGGTTCCCCAGCAGTGGCAGTGGTTTGGGTCCTGGAGGATCTTCTGGAGAGCTGGGGCCCGTTCTTCGTACCTCGCTAACTCAGTTAGCTGGATTTGATTGTTGACGATTTGGCATGATCTTGGATTGTTTGGTTCTTCGACTCATCCTGGACTTGCTGTCATAGCAACAGGTCCGTAAGCTTAAACCTGCTTGCGAGCAGGCTTATTTCATGTAAACAGGATTAGATTGCATCTTGAGGTGATACTTAAAATCTGTCCCAGCCACTGCTACTTTATTACAAGAGTTCATTACTAACCAGGGGCAATAATAATCATTTTAAATAATAATAATATACAAATTTTAAATTGTATATGTATATGAGAATGTATATTATATTATAATGTTGTGTATAATAGGCTACTATAGACACGGCCACTTGATTGAGCGATTTATTTGTGATGGAATAATTACTTTATAATTTTATTGGAGGTTTACACACATGTTGTACAGTTAATCTGAGCCGTGCATTAATTTAAGTGATGACGGATATTATGGGATGGCTTGATGCAGTGCAGGAGATGCAGAGAATTTGATCTTGACCCTTAAGAAACTTTAATACTGTCACGTTACAAATCTGCTTCAAATTGAATTAAAAATTGAATTACAACATTGAAATAAAAATGTAAAGGGTGTACAAATACTGTATAAAATGTGAATATAAATAATTGGTAATCATGTAAAAAAATATATATATATTTATCATTGATCTATTATAACTTTTATGTTGGTTTGGTCGTTTAGCTGTTTCCTTATAAAGGTCCAGATATTCGTGGGTTTTTTTTGTGTAATTTGTGTAATTAAAGTTTTTTGCCAGGTGGCTTTTTAATTATATGATGTCATTACGTTGCTCTCTTGACGCCAGCCAATCGCTGCATTAATGAACATGGTTTCGAGTATCGATGCATCTGCCCTCTTCAGGGAAAACAAGAACGCGCACTGATCTTAGATCATTTAATCCAGATATTTAAATCCAATCCGCAAATTCGTTTGAAGAACCAAATTAGCCAGAGATCAGTTATCACGATTAAAAGATCTGGGATCTGTCAAATCATCTCAGATGTATTAAGCGAGGTACGAAGAACGGACCCCTGGAGCTGATGGAGAATAGATAGACAACCAAAAACAACAGCACAGCAGCAAGTGAAGCACCTGTGGTGGAAACATGCATGAGAAGCGCTTCCACTAATGCAGGGGCGGATCTACAGGGGGGCAAGGGGGGGCAGGTGCCCCCCCACTCTAGAGCCTTGCCCCCCCAGCTGCCCCCCTAACTTTGATAATCCAAAAACTGTACTTGTAAAAACAACCCGCCAGTATGTCCAATACATTTACCAAAAGTAAACCATTTAATTTTTTTTTAAAAAATGTATTAAAATTAAAATGCATAAAATACCCCTCCCCCCGCACCTCTAATACTTAGCTACGTCCCTGATTCAAACGTGCAGAGCGGCCGCAGCGGCGGTGCGGTCGCCCTACAAATCGACTGGAGAGACTGAGCTGCCCCAGAGCCCCTGAAGGTGAAGTGAGTTTCCCCAGGTGTAGTTTAAACACACGTTTAACTTGAAATTACATTTGTAATGAATGTATTGTATGCTAAAGACGATTCAGCATCAGCAAAATCAGCAGTTGTGAATCGTAAGAGCACTCTTCCCTTTGATTAGCCTAATTTTGATTTTAGTTAAGACAAGAACATATAAAAATATTGTATCCATAACTGCCAAATCTCACGCATTCACCGTGAGACACATACATTTTCTCACGCACAGAAAAATCGCGAAGCAAAGAGGACACGGAGACCGACAGACTAGACAGAGCAGGTTACTTATGATATAAAAAAAAATCTCAGCTCTCAGATTCTGTCACTTTTATTACGAAATTCAAACAATAAATGCCGTTTTGGCGCTTGTAAATGTTATGTGACAGATCCCTAGCTGCACGTGGACCGATCATCTCTAGCTAGGCTAAATAAACACGAATGAACAATGTTGAAAGAAACAGTAGCCTACAACTTACCTAAATGTATATTCCTCATACATAATATCGACCAATCAATCTAACAAAGGGGTCAATAAAACAACTGGAGAACAATTATGTCACATAACATTTTCCTCAGGAAAGCCATTTAATGACCATAATAGACTATAGCACATTAGTTGTCTAGAAAAAAAGAGCTATAAAGAGTATTTTGCTAAATATGTGTAATGTACCATATTACATATTTATTATATTTTTTATTTATATCATTAAATAAAGTTGTTAATATAATAAAAAAACGCATTGTATGTAATTCGAGTTATTTTTAACCTTAAATAACACTACCAGCTGATAGGGCTCTCTCTATGTTTACAGCATTAGGTGAGTTGTTTTTTCTTGAGATTAGGTACATCTTGTGTGCCTAATATTTATCCAAATGAGTCAATATTAAATCAAATCACGATAATTTAATTGAATTGAAATAACAAAAAAACGTAGCTTACCAGAAATTGTACCATGTAAACACTGTAACATGTTGTCACTAAACCTAATATAATTCAGTTGTTACTAAAATGTTAGTGACAATCACAATACACTTATTGTGATGCAATTATTTTATTTTATTTTTACATTTGATTTAGCTAAGCAGTCCTATTAAATCAAATTCCTCTCAGATATCACAGCAATGAAACCAACTGGGGAAATAACAAATACAATAGGATTAAGTAGTCTAAACATAACTGGTGTGTGCATGTGATTAAATCTTTCTGATTTTATATTTGTTATATAGGCTACTTATTAGCTACATGGCCCTACAGTGTAATGTAATACAAGGATAACCAGAGGTTTTCACATATTGACTTTTGCAGGCAAGAGTAGTTGAAGAAAGTAGCTGGAGCCTAACTATGAAAAGGAAGGCTAACAGTGGGGATATTGCCAGCTTTTTTGCCAAAAAAAATCAAAGAAGTACACAGGAGGAAGAGCGTGAGGGAAATGAAGGAGAAGGTAGTAAACTGGAGAGACCAGGAGGGTCAGAGCAGGAGAAGACAGAAGCAGACAAGGAAATAAGTGACAGAGAAGAGGAAATAAGTGAAGGAGACGAGGAAATAAGTGAAGGAGACGAGGAAAAAGAAGAATCAGTGAGGGATGAAGAGGAAGCTCCAGATTCAGAGAGAGGGACAGAGGCAGGGAGTGATCAGGAGGAGGAAGATGACAGAGAGGAAGAGGGTAGACCTGCAGTTCCCCCTGGACCACATGGTATGTTTTTATTCTTCTCCCATATAAATTGCTGTACAGTAGAATAATATGTAATGCCACATATATGCATTGGCTATGTCCATGTACTGTTCAATAAAAAAAATTATTAAACTTTAAAAAAAAAAATTATTAATAAACTTTAAATGTATTAATTTTATTGTAAAAACTCACCTGCGCTCAACCATGGCAGATGACCGTCTGAGAAATCTGGCTGTTCTCAGTATTGAGAAACAGCGTGCAAAAGCACTAGATTTAGATATGTTTGTGAAACATTTTGCTGCAAAGCACAACAACCGTCGCCTTAAGCTTTCCTAAAAAAGATGGGTGATCATGGGTCATTTCGTTTGTGGACTGTAATTATAAGTTTTTAATTATAATAAGAACTTGAGGATTGTCCACTGTTGTATATTTGTAGTCCACTGCATCTTGGACACAATTATTGTACTTTTTTATATTTTCATTTTGCTTTTTATACTGTTTTGTTTTGTTTGGCTTATTCCTGTTGGGAATTAAAAACCTTTGTAGTGTGTAAGGGCATGATTAAACAATAAGTACTGTAGTTAAGTGGTTTTTTGTTTGTTTTGTTAAAACAATTCACATATAGGGATTTCCATGTACCGTCTACCCCTGCCACCCTGCCAAGACCTCTTGCCACCCCTTTGCCCCCCCATGTAAAATTTTCTAGATCCGCCACTGCACTAATGCCATAGTCAGAGAGGTTTCCACAACTTCAATCACAACAGATGTGAACAAGTGCTTTTCAGGAAACATAAAAAAACATTTTGCGCTGAACCATGGAGGGAGGAGTTAGTCGTGCTTTTGGTGCTGCAGTGGGTGATTATTCATTTTTACTATGACGCAGGTCAACATATCTGCTTTAATTGCAGTCAAATTATATTTTAGCAGTGAAGTGGTTTAAACAATTGTTTTCCTGTAAGTTTGTCACTTGTTTAAATAATTATGTAGTTGACGCATTAATACATTTATTATTACTATAAAAGCTATATCACCTGATCATCTTTGGCTCTGGCTTCCTTTGTAACGAATTAACCCTCTGGGGTACTTCGGGTCAAAAATGATTGTTGAAAAATGATGTTTTATACATTTTCTTTTACAAATCGTAGCTGCATCGGAATGGCCAGAATCTTGGTGACTTTATTGGTACTTGGTATATGAACATCGCAAAAAAATTTGGGGACAGGATTTGAAAAGTCTAAGTGGTCGTAAAAAAAATAGTCACACTCAGGACCTTCGGGTCAAAAATGACCCCCATAGGAAATGAATGGGAAATTGGCAAAAATATGAAAATATTAGTTTTTTTGTGCATACAATCTACAAATCAGCCAGGATGCAGAAAAAAGGACTCAACAGTGAAGGGGTGAATCTCTAAAACATCAAGAGTGCAAAACAGACAAAAAAACTCACACACACACACACACACACACACACACACACACACACTTATACACACAAAAACACACGTTTGGCATGTGTAACAGACCCAGTCTGAGAACTGGCGCCGCCGAGGCCATGAGACTTAACATCCTCTGAAAGCGTTTGAGAGGAGTGTATACACCGGTCTTGAAAGAGGCTGCTCGGCTCTGAACAGAGAGCGTGCGCTCTGACGTCAGCCGTGCGATCATCTGTAGTGAGTCTAACACTGTTCCCAGAAACGAAACGTTCTGTGTGGGAGACAATGAGCTCTTTGCCACATTGATTCTGAGGCCCAAGCATTTCAAATGGTTGAGAAGCCAAGATCTGTGGTTTAGCAACTGCATCTCTGACTGCGCTACTATGAGCCAATCGTCGAGATAGTTGAGAATTCACATTCCCCGTAGTCTCAGCGGGGTTAATGCCGCGTCCACGCACTTCGTAAACGTGCGGGGCGCCAGAGATAGACCAAAGGGTAGCACTTTGAATTGGTAGGCTTTCCCCTCGAAGGCGAATCTCAAGAATGGCCTGTGATGAGGGGCTATTTGGATGTGGAAATAAGCATCCTCTAGATCTACAGTGAAGAACCAATCTCCTGGGCGAATGTGCACAAGGATTTGTTTCATTTTTAACATTCTGATCGGGCACTTCATGAGGGCTTTGTTCAGATGCCTGAGATCTAGAATGGGTCGGAGACCGCCATCCTTTTTTGGTACAAGGAAGTAGTAAAAGCCTGACTCGCTCTGTGAGTGGTGCATGGCTTCCACCGCTCCCTTTATTAACACTTTTGATATTTCGGTTCGAAACACGTGACTCATAGCACTTCTCACAGTTGTCTCTAATACGGCATGAAAACGCGACAGTTTGCGAGCAAACTGTAGCGAGTAACCTTGTTTTATTATGTTCAACACCCATTTCGAAATGCCGGGAATAGCCTGCCAGGCCTTGGCTTGCAAAGCCAGGGGTTAAATTAATTTGTGGGGCTGAGTAACAGGGACTCGCTAGCCCGGTTTCGTTGCGCTAGTGGCACTGTGAGAGGCGGCGTACACTGAATGGTGGGCGCACGCTTTATTTGGGTCACCGTGGGATTGGCGCTTACCAAGGAGATGGTGCTTGTGTACAGGCGAGCGTGTTTGTTCACAGGCTCGTTGACTGTGGGAAAAATGTTTCCCGCCGCCTGAGTGCAGGTGGCCGGGGAACGTATAATAGTGGACGAGCGCTTTATTTGGGTCACGGGGAGATGGTGCTTTTGTACAGGCTGGAAGACTTGGAGTACTGTACAGGCTGGAAGACTTGGAGTACTGCCGTGTTTGTTTGTGGACTCGTTGACTGTGGGAATAATGTTTCCAGCCGTCTGAGTGCAGGGGGCTGGGGGAACATAGGGGAGTGTTTGAGTGTAGGGGTACATACTTTGATGTCTTTTTGTGCTTTATTTGGGTCGCCGTGAAAACAGCGTTTGTGTACAGGCGAGCACGTTTGCTTATGGGCTCGTTGACTGTGGAGATAATGTTTCCAGCCGCCTGATTGCAGGGAGCTCAGTGATGATGCTTCTATGCTGGCTACCTACAAACAAGGACAGCTAGGGTCGATTACGTTAGCTAAAAACACAGTTGACTTACCCTTCCAGTGACGACAAAGCAGGTTAGCCTATCTGTATGGCTAAAAATGACTGAGTATTGTGAGTTGTTTGCACTGGAATAAGGAAAAAATCCATCAGAAGGCGACGACAACTTTGTCAGACAGAGGGTTAAAGAAAACGTAGCCTATTTAGTTTCATATAATTAGGCTATGTCTAAATATTATAATATTCTTTTTCATATGTTGATTATGAAAAGTGAGCAGCATGAGTAAGGCACATAATCAGATGCGCATGTCTGGGGACATGGATTGAGCATTTCATTGAATTGTGTTTTCTAGAAAGTCTTTCTTTAAAATTTATTTCATTTTGTATAAATTGTATTTTAATTTTGATCAATGTTTAATCAACTATTTGGCTGTATATTTAATAAATATGAAGCAAACCAAGATCGTCGGGAATGGATTGACGTTCTGGCCTGTTTCTTTCAGCAAGGCTGAAACTATAGCGTCTTTCTGTTTTAATACATTTCTTGAATATATGTCTTAATTACAGTAGGCCTATAGATAGTTATAATATGTGTGGCTGCACCGGGGTCCGTCACTATAAATTTACGCCACTTTCCTTATTAGGAGAAAATGTATGTCGTTTTAACGACATAAGATCTCATTATTAGACATACTTGAGTGGAAAAAAAATAATATGTAGGCCCTATGTGGGAGCAATGCATAACCGTACCAGGTGACCTGTAAATGCGAAAAAAGTTTTGCGAAAATTTCCTTTTTCGAATTGCCTGAAAAACCACCTCATGCAAGCGTAAAAACAGAGCGAGCGAAATTGACGCGTTTCCATTGGGCGTATTTTCAATTCGCAATTTCAATTTGCGCAATTTGAAGGGTAATGGAAACGCGGCTTCTGATACCTTGAAACTCATGCTGGCGCCAGCTGTTCCTGCCTGCCAATATGGCGTTGTAAACAGAATGGGTCACATGACTTACAGAGCTCTATATCTGGTATGCGTGGAATCCACATTCCAGATGTGGCCTGGGTCTGGGCTGACACTTTGTTGCTGTCTGGGTACTATCCTTAAAAAAAAAAAAAAACCTTCCACATCTAGACAACTGGACATTTTAACATTTCCATAACCAAAACAGAATGTTCTTAGAACAAAACAATTGTTAGCTGGGTAGTACCAAACAGGCTAACCAGTAACAAGCATGATGAAATTTGATTAATTTTGGAACTAAGCCTGGAGGACCTTGTTTTTGAGTAAAGGTTATCCTGCTTTACCTGATGGCTCCTCCTGCTACTTGCAAAGTACTTAAGAACAAGACCAAATGACCCACGGCAACCTAATGACTGATCTGAGAGATTGTTGTGGAGAGATTGTCTAACTGACTATGGCTTTAGTGGAAACGCTTCTCATGCATGTGTCCACCACAAGAGCTCTACTTGCTGCTGTGCTGTTGTTTTTGGCTGTCTATCTATTCTACATCCGCTCCAGCTCTCCAGAATATCCTCCAGGAACCAAACCACTGCCATTGCTGGGGAACCTGCACATGTTTGACAAATATATGTGTTTTAAGAGTTCAATAATTTATGTGGATTATACTCGTAGTATAACATAAGCATCAGCTATTTACACTGTAAATGTAATAAGCAAATTCAAAATTTGTTTTAAATGGTAAATTTGTTTAAAAATAAAGAGATTTTATACATTTAAATAAAACAAGTAAATAAAATGGTTTACAATAAGTGAAAATAGTGATGGATATTCACACGTATTGTAAACAGACACTGCTTAAATGAATGTTTGATAACAGGTGTAGGACTTATATTATATTTTAATATTTTAAGAAGAGTGTGATATTTGCAAAGCATTGACAGACTTTTACTGCTTTTCTAGATCTTTTCTCTCTTGCAGCTGTCAAAACGATATGGGTCAGTGTTCACGGTGTACTTTGGCCCCAAAAAAGTGGTAATATTGTCAGGATACAAGACCGTCAAACAGGCACTAGTAAACCTTTCAGAGGAGTTTGGAGACCCATATTTCATGATTTTAACCAGGGATATGGTAAGGTTTCACATCTTCAGATGATAATTTATTAAACACATTATTTTTTGTAATTAATTCAGCACTTGTGTATAAATTTGCAATCATAAACAAATCATTTGTTTGTAATTATAAATGTGAGTTTGACTTGAAGAAATGAAGAAATGAAGAAATTATTCCTAGGGATTGTGTTTTCCAATGGTGAAAACTGGAGAGAAATGAGACGCTTTGCTCTCTCGAACCTGAGAGATTTTGGAATGGGCAAGAAAAGAAGTGAAGAGTTAATGATCAAAGAAACACAGTATTTAAAAGAGGAATTTGAGAAGTTTGAAGGTAAGATTGTAAACCACAAGGACAAGATGATGATGTGAATGAAACTGATCTGAGTTTTAACATATTGTTCACCCATGTGCAGGAAAACCATTTGAAACAACTGTGCCAATTGCCATGGCTGTTTTGAATGTCGTCTCAGTCATTGTCTACAACACCAGATTTGAGTACAGCAACACTAAGTTACATCACATGATCAAATGAGCTTCTGAAAACGCGAAGATAATTGGATCAGCTTCAGTTCAAGTACCCAGATATTTCTGTACAATTCACCAATGATGTTGATAATAATAGCCATACACTGATTGTTATGTTTCATAATTAAATACATACAATACAAATATATTATTTATATATAATTTATCATATCATATCATATTTATATGTCTGTCATGGTATATGTACAATGTTCAATGGTACTTTATGATTCTTTGCAATTCTGCTTTTTTGCAGCTCTACAACATGTTTCCATGTCTTCGTCCTTTTGTGGTGAATCAGAAACATATTGTGAATAATGTCAGAGAAACATTTAAACAAAGTGAGGAACTATTAAATGGTCTGAACTGAATAACCCTCAGGAGCCCAGAGGAATTGCTGATTGTTTCCTGATACAACAGCAGAAGGACAAGGTACAGTTTATAGTTTTAAATCAAATAGATTTGCAATTACATCTGACATCTTACCTTTTTGGCTTTTATTGTCATGATTTCTGCAGGAATCTGGCAAAACAGACTCTTTGTATCATTCAATGAATTTACATTGTACAATCAACAATCTGCTTGCTGCTGGTACTGACACTACAGCCACAACACTATGCTGGAGTCTTCTGCTCATGGCCAAATACCCTGAAATATAAGGTATGGTTACAAATGCCCATCTCAATGCATACATTAGAACACACAAAAAAAAAATGGTGAAGAAACAATTGTCACTCAGAAATCGCTAAAATATCACAGATAATTACAAAGAAATGGCAAGTAACTATGGAAGCCCGATTTTTACCCCACAGTTGAGTAAAAATCAAGCGTGGTGTTAGTTCTGGCAGGCAGTGTTACCAAGTCTGCGGTTTTCCCATGGAATTGGGCTACTTTTAAGTTGTTGCTGAAGGTAAATATTCTGGGGTTGATTTCCTCCCCTGTACATACAATTCCTGCGCTCCAACACCCCCAAAACACCCCCCAGACGTACAAGTTCAGTGAAGAATTCGGCTGCCTGATGGAGAAAATTGCATTGGGCTATTTTTGGTCTACTTTTGAATGGCCATTGGGCTACTTTTGTTGTAGACCTGGCAACTCTGCTAGCAGGTCACGTCAATTAAGCTCACATGAGCTGACTCTCAGCTAATCCACGACCCTACAGGAATACGTTGAACATTTTGTTGTTACTGCCTTATATCAAAATGGATTAAACACATTATTTTCCTCAAAAATCTTCAAACAATACATCATAATGACAACATAAGTTTGTTTGAAATCTTTGCAAATTTATAAAAATAAAAAACGGTAGAAAAAATAAATATGACACTTAAAATCGAGCTTGGTATGGAGTTGGATTCAGTCAATCTGAATGCTTCATATGAGGCCGCTTCAACACTAGCTCCACGACCGAGTCCCGAGATTGGCGTGGCAGAGTGGTTCATTCCGTGTAGCAATCACACCAAAATGACTCCAAACTTTCAGCCCATGGTCAGACCCTTAATTTATACGGGAAGGTGTTCCCCTAGAACATAGAAATGTTTTTAAAACAAACCAGACATATTTCGCAAAATGAAGCAATGGGAAAGAAGAAGCTTACTGTGTGGGACCATTTCGACAGAAAACGTACAGCAGTAGTACAAGCTCCTGACTGGTGGAAAGCAAATGAAAGGCACTTCCCGAGGCTGGCCACTCTAGCGAGGAGTTATCTCTGTATTCCCGGGGCACCAGTGCCATCTGAAGCCTTATTTAAGGCCGCTCGTAGAACATGGTTTTGGTCAAGTTTACTAAAGTAAACATTGTCGTTTATGTTCTACTCACCGTTGTTTCCTGAGGGTTTATAGAACAATTATCCAGAGTCACCCTCTGTCGTTTCAAAGAACAATGGCGAGCGCTGCGGAGACAGAAGGATTGAGAGGTTGTTTTCTTCCGTGGGTTTAACTGTCAACAGGCTGCGCTCCAGACTAACCCACATCACTTAAACATGTTACTTAAAAAAACAAACAAACAAACATACAAGGTGTGGATTGAGGTAGCCTAGGCCTGCTATTTTTATTTGACAAAAAAAAAAAAAAAACAGAGTTTCTTCAAAGCTTCAAACGGATTCAGTGTATTTTCGTGTTGTCATCTTTATTTGGTAATTATTTAAGTGAAAAATACTAAATACTAAAATACAAAAAATTAGTATAGGCCTATTTATTTTATGCTTTTTATTTTATCTGATCTGTATGCTGCTGTTTGCACAGTAAAATAAACCCCTGAAAAAAGTATTTTAACGGGTCACAGACACTCGTCAATCATAGTTCCCTTTCAGTCGGTCACGTTCTGTACTGTTCTGTACCTGTACACGCAGGATGTACGTCGGACGTCACCGACGAATTGGGATCACTTCAGAGAGCCCCTATCAGCTTCGAGATATAGAGAACAGGCCAGTGGGCGCGCGCCGCGGGTATAAACCGGAAGCGAGAGCAGCGCACTGTTGTCATTCACTTCGGCGCCAAACTGCGTTATTTCGAAGAGTTCAAGACTACTCAGCAGTATTGAGAGTTATATTTCAAAGAACAACGAGGACGCTTGTGCTGGCGTGACAGCACATCACAGCACAAACCACGTGCTCACCGCTGCAAGCAGCAAACAACTGCTGTTCTCACAGCACTGCAAATTTCTTTGTTTTGTTGGTACGGTGAGGGCATTTCCAGTGAGTACAGGTGCAGGCTGCACTATCCCTGTGTCCTGTCGCGGTTATCCCCTGGGTGCTTCAGCACTAAAGACCGTTTCCTCACAAAAGAGTACACGGGTGTGACACTGCGTCTTTTTCAAGATGTCATTCCACCCGTGCGTTTCTGGATGCAGTCGTTCCTTGTCATCTGCTGATGGTCACAATCGTTGCATCATGTGTCTGGGCATCCTGCACGCTAATGCAGCGTTTGTGGATAGTTTGTGTTCCCACTGCGGGAACATGACTATCGCGGCGCTTAGATCTAGAATCACCTACCTTCGGGAAGGCGGAGTCCCCCTCCCCATACTCGCAGAATAGACCTACTTCGACGGATGGCAAGGGTGATCTGAGGATTACGTTCAGGACAAACCCGCCGAGTGGGTCGCGCTGGTTCTCAGCGTCCCGCCCCAGTGCCTTTCTTCCCGGAGGTGCATGAGGAGCTTTCCAGGTCGTGGTCGACGCCGTTCAGTGCTCGGAACCGACCTGGTGGCTCCTCCCTCCTCACTACCAGTCAGGCCAAGGGTTAAGTGGGGATCCCACCAGTTGAGCGGGCTGTCGCGATGCAGCTGTGTCCGGCGACCACTTCCAACTGGTGTGGTGACCCGCGTCTCCTGTCCAAGGCCTGTCAGTTCTCTTCCAGTCTGACTGTGAAGGCTTACAGGTCTTGTGGACAGGCTGCGTCTGCCTTGCATGCCATGTCACTGCTTCAGGTGCACCAAGCCCAAGCACTCATGGACATGCACGAGGGTAGGCCTGGCCCAGGGCTCCTCCGGGAGCTCCGGACGGCGACGGACCTCGCCCTACGGGCAACGAAAGTCATCAACCATTCCCTCCGTCAGGTGATGTCCACACTCGTGGTCCAGGAACAGCATCTCTGGCTCAACCTGGCCGACATGAGGGAGAACGATAAATATCGGTTCCTGGACTCCCCCATCTCCATGGCCGGGTTGTTCAGTGACGCGGTCGAGAGCTTTGCCCAGCAGTTCTCGGCCACCCAGAAGCAGATGGAGGGGATTAAACACATCCTGCCCCGGCGGCCCGCTGCTGCCTCCACCCTACCACCAGCCACAGCGCCTCCAGCTGCTCATCGCCGAGGACGTCCGCCCGCCTCTACTCCCGCCAAAGCCCAGCAGCAGCCTCCACCCGGGCGTCGGCGTGGAGCCGGTCGTGGGAAGGACGTCCAGCCCGCTCAGGCCGCTGCCAATCCAGGTGGCAAGCGCTGTCGCAAGCGACCCTGAGACGGGCTGCCCAGAGATGGAGGAAACTGCTCTCCAGGAGATGGCCGCAGCTCCACTCCTTCCCCCGTTCCAAATTCTCAATAAAAGAGCAGTTTCCAATATCTCTGGGCCCCAAGAGAGCACGCTTGGTGGTGTTCGACGCTCCCATGCCTTGTCAACCTTAAGCGCCTCTCCAATCGCCAGCAGGGGGTGCCGGCTGTGAGGACGCACACAAGCCACCTTCCAACACTCGCACACCCCCTCAGCGGAAGCAGGTAAGTGTTTCACAGTACACTCAGACCCCACTTCGGGCCGCTCCCACGCCATCCGAGTTGGGTCCCTGCATGCCGCTACGCTGCCCCGCTCCGGGTGGTGCCATTGGTCCCGCTTGCGCGGTCTCTGGGGGCCTGGCTAGCGCTCCCCAGCCCACCTCGCTGGCTCATCTGCACCATCTGACTCGTCCCCCCAAGTTCTGCTGGCGAAGGATGTGATAGAGCCGGTCCCTCCAGCTGATATGAAGTCCGCGTTCTACAGCCCGTACTTCATTGTACCCAAGAAAGGTGGCGGGTTACGACCGATCTTGGACCTGCGGTTCTTGAACCAGTCCCTTCACAGGCTACCGTTCAGAATGCTAACGCAGAAACGCATCTTCAGGTGCATCCGCCCCCAAGTTTGGTTTGCAGCGATCGACCTGAAGGATGCATTCTTTCATGTCTCGATTCTCCCTCGACACAGGCCATTCCTACGGTTTGCGTTCAAGGGACGGGCATATCAGTACAGAGTCCTACCCTTCGGGCTGTCCCTGTCACCCCGTGTCTTCACGAAAGTCTCGGAGGCGGCCATTGCTCGCATGAGAGAGCATGGTGTTCGCATCCTCAACTATCTCGATGACTGGCTGGTCCTTGCCCAGTCACGAGAGCAGTTGTGCGAACACACGGACATGGTGCTCCGGCATCTCAGCCAGTTGGGGCTTCGGGTCAAATGGGAGAAGAGCAAGGATCTCTTTTCTTGGGATGAAGCTGGATTATGTCGCCCAGACAGCGCGCCTCACAGAGGAGCGCATCCAGTCGGTGTTGAACTGCTTGAATTCATTCAAATGTAGGACAGCGGTACCACTGAAACATTTTCAGAGGCTCCTGGGGCATATGGCATCCGCATTAACGCAGCTTGGATTGCTTCATATGAAACCGCTTCAACGCTGGCTACACGACCGAGTCCTGAGATGGGTGTGGCACATAGGATCCCTCCGTGTCCAAGTGACACAGAGGTGCCGCCAAACCTTCAGCCCATGGTCGGACCCTTCTGGAGTCACCTCGGGGCCGCACAGGTAGACTGCCTTTGGAGGAGGCAGACCCAGCCCTAGCTTTTCTCTGCCCTGTCCACGCTCTACGTGGACAGGACGCAAAGCTTCAGAACGTCAGAGCAGTTCTTCATATGTTATGGAGGCCAGCAGAAGGGAAAGGCTGTCTCCAAGCAGAGGATGGCCCACTGGATAGTGGATGCCATCGTCTTGGCGTATGAAACGCAAGACGTGCCCTGCCCGCTCAGGTTAAGAGCCCACTCCACTAGGGGTGTAGCATCTTCCTGGGCGCTGGCACGTAGTGCCTCGCTGACAGATATTTGTAGAGCTGTGGGCTGGGTGACACCTAACAAGTTCGCTAGATTCTATAGCCTCCGTGTAGAGCCGGTATCTTCCTGTGTACTCACTTCCCATGGAATGGATACATGCGCTTATTTGCTCCAGTCAAGTTCCCCAGATCGGCGAACCCTGTTGAGTCCTCCGCAACCCCAGACAGTCGGACGTGATGAGCTTGTGTCTTTCCCTTGGCAGCGTTTCCTCTGCGTCTCAGTGCGGTGTTGTTCCCCCACCTACACTGGCCGGGGCCACCCCTGGGACTTGCGTATGTTGTACTGCCTAAGGCCAGTCTATACATGTATTCTCCACATGGCAACTCCCTCTGGGCATGATGTGGCTTCCGCAGCGGGCCTATCGGGCACGCTTTTTCCAGCGTTATCCAATAGTCTGCTGAGTGGGTCTTGTGGAACAGCAGTGTGACTCTCCCTGCATGAGTTTTCCCGCCCGGAACAGATGGGGTCTGAGGGGCTCTTCACTGGGTGCTGGAAGTGGTAGTAACTGCGGCGTTTTCCAAAGGGCTCCCAATTCGTCGGTGACATACGTTGAACGTGACCGACTGAAAGGGAACATCTTGGTTACGTATGGTAACCCTCATTCCCTGAAGGAGGGAACGGAGACCTACGTCCCGTCGCCACAGTTGCTGTACCATCACTGCATGGCCGAGTCACTAGTTCGGCTCCTCAAAAAAAACAACAACAGTGTGCTGCTCTCGCTTCCGGTTTATACCCGCGGTGTGGAGCGGAGCGCGAGATGCAAATCTCACACGCCAATGGCCCATTGGCCTGTTCTCTATATCTCGAAGCTGATAGGGGCTCTCTGAAGTGATTCCAATTCATCGGTGAAGTCCGACGTACGTCTCCATTCCCTCCTTCAGGGAACGAGGGTTACCATACCTAACCGAGATGTTTTATTTAATACCAATTCAATATTATAATCTTATCAGTTAACTGTTAATAATGAGCAGCGGTTGTCAATTGGAAAAATTAACTGAATGAGCATCCCAGTGTGTGTGTGTGTGTGTGTGTGTGTGTGTGTGTGTGTGTGTGTGTGTGTGTGAATAGTACAGATTACTAGATTTTACAATTAAGTTAAGACATTAAGTAAAGTTAACAAAAAAGTTTTAGTTAGAACAACTGCTGGATTTGACAGTGTAGGCTCATGCGATCATTTTGGCAATGAGCATTACTTATCAGTTGTCATTGGCAACATGCTTGTCGCTACACATGTTGTGCTTAACCCCTTACAAGACACCCCCTATTTTGGCTAGTGGGGCATAAATGACATACCCAACATAGTTTATATAGAGTTTATATAAGCTCAATCATAAAAACAAAAATAAAATAAAAATATTAAAAATATATTTTTAAATGTATAAAAATATTTTATAAAAAAATGTTAATGTAGTTTAACAACTTATAACCACAACTAAAGTGAAGCCACAAATCTGAGGGTAATATCCCTAAAATGATGCATTCTACAAAGCATTTTGCGCTTTTTACAACACAGATTGCTTCAAAGCAGCTTTACAGTGATAATATGAAATTAATTTTACTTTAGAAGAAAAGCTAAAGTAAGTTTTTGATTGATTCATTTATGTTGTAAAAAATGATTAGTAATTTACTTTGGCACCACAACACCTTCCTCAACTAAAACAGAAAACGGCTCGGGTTATGTCTATAACCCTTGTTCCCTGAGAAGGGAACGAGCACTGCGTCGGAACGACATTTTGGGGATGCTCCCTAAGCATCAGCGAATCTGAAGTCTGAATAGAAACTAAACCAATCCGATTGGCGTGCGTGATGACGTCACTGTGACGGCATACTCGGAAGTATAAAAGGGGAGCCGGCACATTGAAACGGCAGCTATTGCTCTGAAGCATGCGCTCCAGGCGTGCCGAGGTGTGGTGACGCGACGCAGTGCTCGTTCCCTTCTCAGGGAACAAGGGTTATAGACATAACCCGACCCATTCCCTTTCGAGGGAACTCTCACCCTGAGGGCCAGACCCAAAGGTTCCAAACCTCTGGCCGGGGGTGAAATATTGTGCCCCCCGCCTGAGACAGGAGATCCCTCCTCAGAGGAATCTGCCATGGATGACCTGCCAGCAGAGCTATGATATCTGAGAACCAAACTCGAGTCGGCCAACGGGGTGCTACCAGAAGTAGGCTGACCCCCTGTTGACGGACCCTCTCCAGGACTCCCGGGAACAGAGCAATCGGGGGAATGCGTACAGACGCAGCCTCGGCGACGTTTACATTTACATTTACATTTAGTCATTTAGCAGACGCTTTTATCCAAAGCGACTTACAAATGAGAGCAATAGAAGCAACTAGAACAGTCAAGGGCTACAGTATGCAAGTGCTGTAACAAGTCTCAGTTAATCTAACACAGAACACACATGACAATTTTTTTTTTTTTTTTTTTTTTTTAAATAAATTAGACAGACAGAAAATGAATTGAATGGAATGTTAAGTGCTATTCTTGATTGGTTAGGTGCTGCTGGAAAAGACGTGTCTTTAGCCGTTTTTTGAAAATGGCTACAGACTCGGCTGCTCGAATTGAGATAGGCAGGTCATTCCACCAGGTGGGGGCAGTCCAGGAAAAGGTCCGTGAGAGTGATTTCATGCCTCTTTGGTATGGCACTACAAGGCGTCGTTCACTGGCCGACCGTAAGCTCCTGGAGGGTGTGTAAGTCTGAACAAGCGAGTTTAGGTATATTGGTGCAGAGCCAGTGGTTGCTTTGAAGGCGAGCACCAGTGTCTTGAATTTGATGCGAGCAGCTATTGGCAGCCAGTGCAGACTGATGAAGAGAGGCGTGACGTGCACTCTCTTCGGCTCGTTAAAGACCACCCTCGCCGCTGCATTCTGGATCAGTTGCAAGGGTTTGATAGTGCATGCCGGAAGGCCCGCTAGAAGAGCATTACAGTAGTCCAGTCTGGAGAGAACAAGAGCTTGGACCAGGAGTTGTGTGGCCTGCTCTGATAGGAAGGGTCTGATCCTCCTAATATTGTATAACGCAAATCTGCAGGACCGGGATGTTGCAGTGATGTGGTCAGTGAATTTTAGCTGATCATCAATCACAACTCCAAGATTCCTGGCTGTCCTGGACGGAGTTATGGTTGATGATCCTAGCTGAATGGAGAGATTATGATGAAGTGCTGGGTTGGCTGAGACCACAAGCAGTTCTGTCTTTGCAAGGTTGAGTTGCAGGTGATGTTCCTTCATCCAGGCAGAAATGTCTGTTAGGCAGGCAGCGATACGACCACCAACCGTGGGATCATCTGGTTGAAATGAGAAGTAGAGTTGAGTGTCGTCAGCATAGCAGTGATAGGAAAAGCCATGTTTCTGAATGACAGTTCCCAGTGATGACATGTAGATGGAGAAGAGAAGTGGTCCAAGCACTGAGCCCTGCGGAACTCCAGTGGCTAGATGATGTGACTTAGACACTTCACCTCTCCATGACACTCTGAAGGACCTACCTGAGAGGTAAGACTTGAGCCACTGGAGAGCAGTTCCTGAGATGCCCATCTTCATGAGAGTTGACAGGAGGATCTGGTGGTTAACTGTGTCAAAAGCAGCAGACAAATCCAGTAAGATAAGTACTGTGGATTTGGAAGCCGCTCTTGCCTGTCTCAGTGCTTCAGTAACCGAGAGCAGGGCAGTCTCAGTTGAGTGGCCACTTTTAAAGCCGGATTGGTTGATATCCAGGAGGTTGTTGAGTGGCCACTTTTAAAGCCGGATTGGTTGATATCCAGGAGGTTGTTCTGTTCAAGAAACGTAGAGAGCTGGTTAAAAACAACTCGCTCGAGTGTCTTTGCAAGGAAAGGCAGAAGGGATACCGGTCTGTAGTTTACTGAAAGTGCTGGGTTCATAGAGGGTTTCTTAAGCAGTGGGGTTACCCGAGCCTGCTTAAATGCTGTGGGGAAGGTCCCGGTGTGAAGAGAGGTGTTGACAATGTGAGTGAGTGCAGGAGTAACAGAAGAAGAGATGGCCTGAAGGAGGTGATTGGGGATAGGGTCAAGCGGACAGGTAGTGGGGTGGTTGGAAAGGATGAGTTTGGAGACTTCAGCTTCAGAGAGCAGAGAAAAAGAGGGGAGCGTATGTGTGATGGTTGTTGAGATGTGCGTGTCGGTTTGTGGTGTGGAGAATTGGCTGCTGATGGAGGAGATTTTATTTGTGAAAAATGATGCAAAGTCGTCAGCTGTAAGAGTTGATGAAGGAGGGGGGGGAGGAGGACAAAGGAGCGAAGAGAACGTTCTGAAAAGTGCACGAGAGTCAGGGCAGTTGTTGATTCTGTTGTGGTAGTATGTAGATTTAGCAGTGGAGACATTAGCAGAGAAAGAAGCAAGGAGAGACTGATACAGGGTCAGGTCAGTAGTGTTTTTAGTTTTTCGCCACTTCCTCTCTGCCGCCCGGAGCCCAGAGCGATGTTCGCGGAGAACATCAGACAGCCAGGGGGCAGAGGGAGTGGTGCGGGCTGGCCTGGTTGAAACGGGACATAAGATGTCTAAGCAAGATGTTAGAGTGGAGCAAAGAGTGTCAGTAGCACTGTTAGTGTCCAGTGCTGAGAACTGAGCAGGTGGAGGGAGTGAGGAGGAAACCATAGTGGATAGACGGGAGGGAGAGAGTGAGCGTAGATTACGCCGAAAGGTGATCTGGGGAGGAGTGTGTGTTGTGTCAGGAGTCAGTAGGAGGTTAAGAGTGATGAGAAAGTGATCAGAGGTGTGCAATGGAGTAACTAAAGGGTCGTCGGTGGAACAGTAGCGCGTGTAGATAAGGTCCAGATGATTACCTGATTTGTGAGTAGCTGCAGTAGATACTCGCTTAAGGTCAAATGAGGTCAGAAGAGTGGTGAAGTCTGCAGCCTGTGGTTTATCAAGGTGAATGTTGAAGTCACCGAGCAGTACCAGAGGAGTGCCATCCTCAGGGAAGTGAGAGAGTAACATATCCAACTCCTCCAAGAAGTTACCCAGTTGACCTGGAGGGCGATAAATAACTACAACATGGATTTTAGCAGGGTGAGTGATCGAGATTGAGTGTGATTCAAATGAGCAGTTGCCAGATAAAGGAGGAATGGGTTCAAATTTCCAATCATTTGAGATGAGCAGACCAGTACCTCCGCCCCTCCCAATCGGGCGAGAGGTGTGTGAAAAAGAGAAATTATTTGAGAGAGCTGCAGGAGTGGCAGTGTCTTCTGGTTTGATCCATGTCTCAGTTAGAGCCATGAGACTGAGATGTGAATGAGTGGAAAGAGACGAAATAAAGTCTGCTTTGTTTACAGCAGACTGGCAGTTCCAGAGACCAATTGGAATGGACATTAATGTAGCAGAGGAAATAGGTACAGTACGCAGATTATTAGGATTACGGCGTCTAGAATGCACTGAGCGTGATTTACGGGTGTATGTGGTAATAGTAGAGATTTGGAAGCACATTGTGAATACAGGTCAGACAAATAAACAGATGAAAACAAGCAAAACACAAAAGTGGACAAAGTATATATATGGCTATACTCAAGTGCCTTGTCGGTGTCCTTGCTCGAGTGGAGTCGCACAGAGTAGAGTCGATGTCTTTACACTCTTCGGTCTTCACACGAGGGCTGCCGCTTCCGCTGCCGCGGAGTACTACTCAATTTATACTCACGGTAAGTGTCATTAGTGAATACAGCTGGTCACTCCCAGTGAAACGCGTGAGCTCGCACGAGGTCAAACGATAACAAACGAGACTACAACAAACGGCCAACTACAGCACACATACAATGTTCTAAACAAAAGCTGAACTACAGATCAAGTGAGGAAAATGAATACAGAAACTCACACACTAGTTGTTCTCCCTGATGTTCGGTGCTTCTCTCTGACACAATGTAAAAAGTGCACGCTCTAAATACCACGCTGGCTTATGGCCACGCCCAGTGAAACGCGTGAGCTCGCACGAGGTCAAACGATAACAAACGAGACTACAACAAACGGCCAACTACAGCACACATACAATGTTCTAAACAAAAGCTGAACTACAGATCAAGTGAGGAAAATGAATACAGAAACTCACACACTAGTTGTTCTCCCTGATGTTCGGTGCTTCTCTCTGACACAATGTAAACAGTGCACGCTCTAAATACCACGCTGGCTTATGGCCACGCCCAGTGAAACGCGTGAGCTCGCACGAGGTCAAACGATAACAAACGAGACTACAACAAACGGCCAACTACAGCACACATACAATGTTCTAAACAAAAGCTGAACTACAGATCAAGTGAGGAAAATGAATACAGAAACTCACACACTAGTTGTTCTCCCTGATGTTCGGTGCTTCTCTCTGACACAATGTAAACAGTGCACGCTCTAAATACCACGCTGGCTTATGGCCACGCCCAGTGAAACGCGTGAGCTCGCACGAGGTCAAACGATAACAAACGAGACTACAACAAACGGCCAACTACAGCACACATACAATGTTCTAAACAAAAGCTGAACTACAGATCAAGTGAGGAAAATGAATACAGAAACTCACACACTAGTTGTTCTCCCTGATGTTCGGTGCTTCTCTCTGACACAATGTAAACAGTGCACGCTCTAAATACCACGCTGGCTTATGGCCACGCCCAGTGAAACGCGTGAGCTCGCACGAGGTCAAACGATAACAAACGAGACTACAACAAACGGCCAACTACAGCACACATACAATGTTCTAAACAAAAGCTGAACTACAGATCAAGTGAGGAAAATGAATACAGAAACTCACACACTAGTTGTTCTCCCTGATGTTCGGTGCTTCTCTCTGCCACGTCTGAACCATGGCATCTCTCGGCCACGTCTGAACCATGGCATCCAACCCCAGCGGGGCTGGACGCATGAGGGAACACCACAGTGACCACACTCTCGAGACGCAAACAGGTCCACTTCCACTGGGCCGAACCTCTCACACATGGCCTCCACCACCTCTGGGTGGAGTCGCCACTCCCCGGGCCTCAGCCCCTGCCTCGACAGGATGTCTGCTCCCTGATTTTGGACCCCCAGGACATACATTGCCCTGATGGACAACAGTTTCCCTTGGGACCACAGGAGAATTTGATGCGCCAGTCTGCATAGAGGGCGCGACCTCAAACCCCCCTGATGATTGAGTACCAGGACATGTTGGCCGCGGAGGTCCGGGAAAAAGCTCCTGAGAGCTTTGTAGACCGCCATCATCTCCAGGTAATTTATGTGCCAGTAGGAATGACGGCCCTCCCACGGGCCCCTCGCAAAGCGGCCGTCCATGACCGCGCCCCAACCAGTGAGTGAGGCATCTGTTGAAACGGATTTCCGGCAACAGGACGCTCCCAACAGTGGCCCCTGGGACAGAAACCAAGGTTTCTTCCATATGACTAGGGAACGAAGGCATCTGCGCGTTACCCTGATCATACGGATTCCCTCTGGGGGAAAAACCCCTTGGTTTTCAGCCACCACTGTAGGGGTCTCATGTGCAGCAGGCCAAAAGGTATCACATGGGCGCTGCTGCCATGTGCCCCCGCACTCTCTGAAAGTGCTTCACAGTGATGCTGTGGCCTAGCCTTATTCCTGAGACCAACGCGGGAGACAATTGTGCCCGCATCGTCGTCGAGTCCCATACGATCCCTAGGAACGTAGTCCTCTGGGACGGTGTCAACACACTCTTCGCTGTGTTGAGTCTCAGCCCCAAGCACCTTATGTGAGCCAGAACGACATCTCGATGCCGAACTGCCATCTCGTACGACTGGGCCAATATGAGCCAGTCATCGATATAATTCAGCACACGAATGCCCTGAAGTCTCAATGGAGCCAGGGCTGCATCCATGCACTTCGTGAATGTGTGTGGGGAAAGAGCTAGACCGAAGGGAAGCACTCGATATTGGTACGCCTCGCCCCCGAAAGCGAACCTCAAGAACTTCCTGTGACATGGAAGGATGGAGATATGGAAGTATGCGTCTTTTAGATCTATCGTGATGAACCAGTCCTCGGGCTGGATCTGACTCACGATGATGGGAACCGTGAGCATTTTGAATCTGAATCTCCTCAGAGACCGATTCAAATACCTCAGGTCTATAATCGGACGCTCAAAGCGGCCGTCCATGACCGCGCCCCAACCAGTGAGGGAGGCGTCTGTTGAAACGGATTTCCGGCAACAGGACGCTCCCAACACTGGCCCCTGGGACAGAAACCAAGGTTTCTTCCATATGACTAGGGACGTTACCCTGATCATACGGAAAGGATTCCCTCTGGGGGAAACCCCTTGGTTCTCAGCCACCACTGTAGGGGTCTCATGTGCAGCAGGCCAAAAGGTATCACGTTGGACGCTGCTGCCATGTGCCCCAGCACTCCATTCTCTATAGTACGCAGGACCCATGTAGAAATATTCGGAAGGCATTTCCATGCGCCGAGATCATCTACTAAGGGAACCAGCCTCTCGAGGCTGGCGTCGGGTGTTACACGAGCCTCGTCCCCAACCCCCTGAAGCGGAAGACCGGCAGGAAGTGGTTGGGAACGATTCTCTATGTAGGGACGCGCAAGCTGCCCAGCCGCAGGTCTTTCCAGAGGCGACTGGAGCAGCATGCATTCACGGGAAATCGATGTGGCCCGAAGCGTCATAGATGGCGGGATTACCACATCGATTTCCCCAGAGCGCCGCAGAGTTAGCACTTTTCAACATCTGTTCACTTAAGAAAAAATTATTTCTAGTCAACGACTTAATAACCACAAACAACCTAGATTTTTTTCTTCTAAATGAAATGTGGATTGAAGCTTCAGTGCAACAGTCCTCAATGAGAGGTGGAGGTGTTACTGCTCTTTTTAAAGATGTCTATCATTGTAAGCAAGTATCATTTGGTGACTATTTGTCTCTCGAATATCTGGGCATTGTGCTAAAAGGTGCTCCACGCATTCTGCTTATCATCATTTACAGGCCTCCAAAATACTCTCCAGCCTTTGTTGAGGACTTTTCAGAGCTGTTATCAACAATCTCCTCTGAGTTTGACTGTTTTGCTATTGCTGGGGATTTTAACATTCACATTGACAATGCTGAATCCAGTACAACAAAAGAGCTCATGACTGTTCTTAACACTTTTGATTTGACACAGCATGTACATGGACCCACACACAATCGTGGACACACTCTAGATTTACTTATCAGTAAGGGTCTAAACATTTAATCGATAGTTATTAAGGATGTAGCACTGTCTGATACTTTCTGTATTTTCTTTGATATATCAATCTCTACTGCCATTGAAGCTAGATCTGTCTCTGTCAAAAAGAGATGCTTAAATGAGAACACTAGTGTGCTGTTTATGAAGGTTATATCTCTAACACCAAGCATATCCGCAGATTCTGTTGATTTTCTCCTTGACTCTTTTAACTCAAAAGTTAAGAGTATAATTGATGATATTGTTCCTCTGAAAGTCAGGAAAAAGAGTGGCAAACAAAAACACATAGGAGAAACTCAACAGCAGTGCAAATAATGAAAAGACAATGCAGGATAATCTGAACGCATGTGGCGGAAGACAAAACTTGTAGTCCATTATAACATCTATAAAGACAGTCTTCATGTTTTCAATGTGGAACTAGGTGTAATGGGTAGATATTATCTGAAAAAAAAGATTATTTTCGGAGACTTTTATTTTGACGGGTGAACTGGTTTTCGGCATTCGGGGTGCGCTGCGAGAGAAGAAGAAGCAGACAACACGACAACACGTGTATGAGAGTGACGTACAAAGAGATTGAGTATGGAACGCCAAAGGGGTCAAAATACGCCAGTAACCAAACGCCTGGTTTATAGAAAGTTTATAGAAGGCGTTTTAGACGAAAAGACGGCGCAAAATACGGCGTTCTGTAGTACAAGCGACGCAAATGACGGCGTTTTCATTGCAAAAAAGTCGTTAATATCGGCGGTTTTGATCCGATTCAAAATGCTGTTTATTTCGCCGTTTGGCGTTCCATATTACACCGTCATTTATGGCGCTTCAGTCTGTCAAAGACGGCGTAAAAAGCGGGATTTTCTATAATATTCAAACCAACCCCTCCTTTTGCTACACAGCCCAGCCCCATTAAAAGGCGGTAAGACCTGTGTAGTAGAATGTCGATCCACCTCAAGAGTCCTGTCTTTTAATGCTATTGCGACTGATATTTGGACTTTCATCATGTGACTGTGTTTCTGTCGTGTTGTTTGCTTTGGTCACATGTTCCTTTGTCTATGTTTCCCGCCACTTTCTCTGTTTCCTTGGTTAGTCTAGTTCTGTTCAGCTGTGTTAAGTATCCTCATCTGTATCACCTGTGCCCCTCGTTAGTAAGTCATCAGTGTTTGTATTTAGTTCCCTCTTGTTCACTCTTGCTTTGTCCGCTCTAAGTTATGTTAGTGCTGTTTGGTCTTCTGTTCTACATTTACTCTGAATAAAGATTAGATTCAACTTTATTGTCATTACACAAGTACAGGTACAAGGCAACGAAATGCAGTTTAGCAGCAAGTGCAGGATATACAACGGTTGCATAAGTGCATGATATACAATGGATGAATAAGTGCAGGACATGGATATGTACTGAATATATATATATATATATATATATATATATATATATATATATATATATAGAGAGAGAGAGAGAGAGAGAGAGAGAGAGAGAGAGAGAGAGAGATGGTTATTACTATAAACAGAATTTACAGGTGAATATGTACAATGAATAAATATACAGATGGCTATTACTATAAACAGAATTTACAGGTGAATGTGTACTATGAGTATAATATAATATACAGATGGCTATTACTATAAACATAATTTTACAGATAGAGGAATACAATATGTTAGGCTAAGATGAGGAATCTAGCAGTGGATTAAGGTAGTGCAATGAAGTATGGACAGAAGCTATCCGAAAAAAAGTGTAAAGTGCAGTGGAAGTGATTGCATATTACAGTTAGAAGTACGGTGCAAAATGCAAATGTAAACAGTTGGTACTGTGAATACAGTCGGCAGTGCAAATGAGCATAATCCAGTTAAGGTATGGTAGTGCAAGATGCATAAGTAAACAGTTTTTCCAGTAGTGCAAATAACAAGTGAAGGCAGATGTGAGGTAGGAGAGTTGGTAGTATATGAGGGGAGTGGATCAGCGAGGGTTAGAGTTCAATAAAGAGACAGCTCTGGGGAAAAAACTGTTCTTTAGTCTGCTGGTCCTGGTCCGGAGGCACCTGAGACGCCTGCCGGAGGACAGGAGAGAAAACAGTCTGTGGGCTGGGTGAGAGGAGTCCTTAAGGATGCTGCAAGCTCGATGCAGACAGCGTTTCCTCTGGATGTGCTCGATGGCAGGTAGTGGAGTCCATGTGATGCGCTGGGCAGTTTTCACCACCCGCTGCAGTGTCTTGTGCTCCGCAACAGAGCAGCTCCCATACCATACTGCGACAAAGTTGGTCAGGATGCTTTCTATTGCGCAGCGATAGAAGTTCACCAGGATAGCCGAGGAGAGCTGATACTTCCTCAGTGTCCTCAGGAAGAAAAGGCGCTGGTGAGCCTACTTGACCAGGCAGGAGGTGTTGGTTGTCCATGACATGTCCGCCGAGATGTGGACCCCCAGGAACTTGAAACTGGAGACATGCTCAACAGCTATTCCATTGATGTGGATGGTGTCGTGTGTGCCTCTTGACTCTTTCCTGAAGTCCACGATGAGCTCCTTCGTTTTGGTGGTGTTGAGGAGCAGGTTATTATCAGCGCACCATGTGGCCAGGTGCTGGATCTCCTCCCTATAGGCAGTCTCATCGTTGTTACTGATGTGCCCAATTACCCAATAAAGCCATTCTTTGTGGAAGTCCCGAATCGCCTCTTCTCTGCTGCACCAGACAACCGTAACAGTGATATTTGTATTTTTTTCATTGGGCATATGTGTATGCGCCTTTTCCTGAATCATTTATGCAAAAGTAAAACTTTTTTATAATCTTTTGTGTATGTTATTGTTTGTGAAAACCACAGAGCTATCGTTTGCGTAGAGGTTTGTTCATGAGGCAGTGACAGGAGTTCAAGTCTGAGGTCCGAACATATTACCCTCTCTCCTTTTCGGTTGTTTTGTATTATTCTTTGGGTCTTTTACATATTTGCAACTGTATGTTGCTGACAACTGGTTAACTGACAGGAAATGTATTAATTTAACAGGCGACCTGGCATACCTATGCTTTAATAGCCTACAAGTAAAAGCTAAACCTATATAGCTTATTGTTGTATATAATGGCTTTGGTCGGGTTTATTGTTGATTAAAAAAATATTTCCCACACAAACGAGTTTGTTTTCACCTATATGCAAACCTTGAGCATTTACCTATAGGTTTCTAACAAACAAAATGGTAATGTATATTTACATTCCCCCTGCTTTGTTCTTAACCTGATTAATTAATTTCTCTCTTACATCGAGAAATACTGCTGAATAAATAAATATAAACACATTATTGGTCACAGCAAATACACAATGATTGTCTCCGTCCTGTAGCCTATTTCCCGACATTAGCTGTTCTTTGTGTGAAATTGTGTACAATTTCTTGCAGGGCAGCGCGCATTTTCAGTTCAATCGAATAATCAATACTGTCAAACATCCAGAGACAATTCCTAGACCATGGCGCTATATCTTTTTTAAATTTTATTTTATTTTTTACTTTTTTTATCAATAGCCTATAGGCTATCTTCTTCCTCTTTTTTGTACTGGCCTATGCACTTGAATAATAAAGCACATTTTTTTAAATAATTTAGCCAAGCAACGTGTTGTAGTCATTAGGCCTAAAGAAAACGTATTTAGTTACATATTTATGCTTAAATATGACTATTATAAAGTTTTTATTTGTATTTAATCTATGTTAATAATGGAAAGTGAACTGCACGAGTAAGATCTTAAGATGTGCAGTCGGGAGACATGGAGTGGGTCACACATGATTTTGACCATTTTGGAAAAAATATAACTTAATATTGATACATTTTTCATCAACCAATTGCCTGGAATTAATAAATAAGAAGCAAGCAGACAATATCAAGGCGCTGGCGGGATGACTTCCATTAAACGTGAACTGGAGCGCGTCTTGTAAATGAACAGAAAATACTTGCCTCACAAACATGAGAAATATATAGAAAGCTTTAAATGAGGCTGAGATGAGTCTGTTTATTAATAAACTTTCATAATCATTACTTTTGCATGTTCTTTGTGGCAAGCTCAGTGTAGCCTCAGAGTATAGCTACTTTTGCGGAAAATTCTTGTGTTAACCCTAAAAACACAACACAAAAAATACATGGGGAAACCGTAAAAAAAAAAAAAAAAAATCTCGAATTAACATGCCCTATTTTTATGGACTGTAAATAATAAAGAGTTGTGAGAAGCCTGTATTTCCATAATGCCATATACATATTTTATTATATATATATATATTTCAATATGCCTATATTATTCACTTATAAATTGTTATTTATTATCACGATGCCATTGCCTACCTTAATATTGCTAACAGTGAATATTATATTGTGCACTACCATAGCCTGTTAATTCTGATGTCATATAGCCTAATACAACAATTAGGCTATCAGAGGTTTTTGTGTGTGTGTGTGTGTGTGTGTGTGTGTGTGTGTGTGTGTGTGTGTGTGTGTGTGTGTGTGTGTGTGTGTGTGTGTGTGTGTGTGTGTGTGTGTGTGTGTGTGTGTGTGTGTGTGTGTGTGTGTTTTGTAAAATTAAATCATGAATTTTCTGTAGAATCAGAATCAGAATTACTGGCGCTATTTTTAGCGGACCACTGTGGGAAAAGGGGCTATGGATGGAAAATGTAATACATTTACATAATGCCTATTTTGGTAACACTTTATTTTAAGGATCAGACATTAGGCACTAATTAATGACTAATAACTGCATTTGTAAGTAACTAGTTATGTACTTGTATGCCATTACAAGCTATTTATAAGGCCTTTATTGGCTGTTGTCTTATTTTTGTCTTATAGCCCCTTTATACTTGTTTTTGTCCTAACAATGTACTAATTAGCTAAAAATAAAACAAACTAATAGCTTGTATTGTGCCAATTACACACTTTATAAGTTCCCAGTACACTGTGTGAATGTGTGGCTTATAAGTATGAAATAAATATAGAATGGCCATTTCAACACAGACATTTAAATTTGCAGAGAAACACTGTCTTTCAAGCAGTTGTTCTATGCTAACAAATTATTTACATTTATCACTAATTTATCACTAATAAATGCAATGTTACTTCAGATTATGTTCCCTATTCTAAAGTAAACATTTGCTGTTTTCCAGATGGAAATTTACAAATGCAAATGGTATAGCACAGACACATAAATGCCTCACAGTACCTTCCTTGCTTGTCGTTCATTTTGTGGCAGCACAATTTCAAAGAAGCTCTCTGTGCATGATGTTTTTCATCAGATCATTGATCAAGATACAAGGAGGAAATGCAGAATGAATCTTGCAGTGAAGGTGCATTAGAAGATGTTTCAGAAGAGGAAGGCAGCACCACTGAGCATGCTAGGCCTTGAAACAACTGATGAGGCGGGCACAGCAACAATGTTACTTTGCACCCCTTTTCAGAAAATAAAAGCATTTCAAAATACAGGTCCTGTGTTGTGTGATCTTCCACAATAATTTTCAATGGCTGGTAAATTTTGACGGGAACACCCCAAGTGTGACTTTGTGCCACTGTGTACGAAATAAAAGTATTTCAAAACAAACGTCCTTGTTTTTAAACATTAAAATAGACTAGTGTGATCAACAGTGCATTTTTTTTTATATTTTAATATAGCCCAAAATATTCACAAATTATTATTTTTCACTCAAAAACTGAGATGCATAAGCTCAGATCAATTAGGCCTACAATTAATCGGTTTGAAAAAGAAACACAAAACCAGTCCTAATTGAAAGAAAATAAGTTGACAAAAAGATTGAATCCAATATTTGTGTGATAATATACCATAACGAGTGATTTATAAGCTATTGTAGGCCGGTCATTTTTGACCGGGAACGCCACAAGTGTTATCGGGTTTCCAACACAACACAAGGGTTAGCACAACACAACACAAAGCTATTTTGATGGTGCTATAAGAAATTGCTTTTATCATGCATACAATAACCCTAACACCTGTGTCTGGGACAGCCCAAAAAAATAAATAGTTGAGGTGTGGCCCAGACTTTTTGTAGCCAATTAGATAGCCCAATAAATCACAATATCTTTGTATATATTATACACAACAAAAAGATTATTTTAATTATACCTCTGATGTTAAAGGCAATGGTTTTGTATTATGTATATTATTCTTTAGCATGCATACTTAAAGAATAATACAAGTGGCCTTAGTACTTGAATTTAATGTTCATGTATTCATTGAAGGGTGTCGTGTATATGGATGTTGTGGCAACCAGTCTGTGTTCTCATGGCTACCTTGTTTTGAGTGATAAATTCTCAATGGATTTACTTGAGGTTCCTCCCATATGTATTTATCACAAGGATTTGGATGCATCAGAACGTTTCTGCAGGCTTGAAAAATGGCTGTGGTTGAATCTATGCTAAATTTTTCCAGCACAGTTACACTACTGGGTGCTTTTATTTTGTTATTAGTTTTATATCGACTTTCCTGTGACTCCAGATCTCAGAAAGAGGGAAAAGAGCCACCGGGACCCAAACCTCTGCTGCTGATGGGGAACCTGCTGACCCTTGACCTCAAGAGACCCTTTGACACCCTTTGTGAGGTGAGAACTTGACATAGACACATTTAAATGATAATAGTAACATTTTAACAGATGTATTTCTCTGTATCCTCTAGCTGTCCAGAACCTATGGGAATGTTTTCCAAGTGTTTTTGGGTCCTAAAAAAGTTGTGGTACTAGCTGGACATAAAACTGTGAAAGAAGCTCTTGTGAACTATGCAGATGAGTTTGGGGAGCGAGATATTACACCTGTTTTCAGGATGATTACTGATGGTCATGGTAAGAATAAATTAATGCTGTCTTTGCATTTAAATCATTTCTTAATTTCCCATTCAAGTGTGTTGAGTCCTATGTGGTTTGTTATGAAGTGAAAAATTAAAGCTGTGCAGGAATCTCATTGTGTTGGTTAGTTTTGATTATTGTTGCTCTTCGGTCATAGGAGTTTATTGCAGCCAAATTCATAGGAAAAAATGTCTGATTGGGAAAGTCTTTCTAATTTCTAGACTTCTGTTGAGCAGGAATCCTCTTTTCCAATGGAGAGAACTGGAGAGAAATGCGACGCTTCGCTCTCAGCAACCTGCGGGACTTCGGGATGGGCAAGAGAGGAAGTGAAGAGAAAATCATAGAGGAAATTCAGTATCTGAAAGGAGAGTTTGATAAGTTTGAAGGTACAAGCTGAAGAAACACATTTATGGAAATCTGCAATCATGCTCTTACTTTAAACGATCCGTTGAGAAACATTTGTTTGCTCTTCACAGGGAAACCCTTCGACACAACACAGCCTGTGAACTACGCTGTGTCAAACATCATCTCATCGATTGTGTATGGCAGCAGATTTGAATACACAGACCCACAATTCACAAAAATGGTCGACAGGGCAAATGAAAACGTTCGAGTTAGTGGATCGGCTTCTATAATGGTATGGAAGTATGTTTTACTGTATATTTTTGGTGAAAAAAATAATTAAATACATGCATTTTGTCTCTGTCTTGTAGCTTTATAATATATTTCCGTGGTTGGGTCCATTCCTCAAAAGCAAAAGGATTATTGTAAGAAATGTCTTGAAAAATAGAGCACAAATTACGAAGTTGATCACTGGGCTGCTGGAGACTCTGAATCCACACGACCGCAGAGGGTTTGTCGACTCCTTTCTCATCCGCAAACAGAATGATGAGGTACGGAAATCACCTTGTGCCATAGAAATACAGGAGAATGTAAAAGTAATCATCAGCTTGTTTATTAAATGTAATTAGTTTTTATTATTGGACTTAGTTATTAAATATGCACAAAATATGCTACAATTCAATATACATAATTTGGCGACACTTAATAAGGTTCCATTTATAATTAGTTAAAGGCTTAATATGTAATTTTTGCCGCTAATGGTCACTTATACAAAACAAAGGCGTAGTTTGATGACACCTTGATTTCGATTCACCTCTACAGCTGGTAGAAAAAAGAATCCAACAAGACTCGGGCAGAAATCATATTCATGGATAAGCTAATGTATTAAAGATTTATTAACGTTACTGTAGTATTAAGCAGGATGGGGCTGAAAGCTGTTGGAGCGATTTCTAATGACAGACAAGCGTGACACACGGCTCGAGAGCAGTGGAGCTTTTATTATGTCGCAGACGAGCGCTTCTGCTTCTTCCAGTCATGCATATGTGGGGAACACAGCACTGTTTTATCATATTAGACACATTTGAGTGTGTTGAAAGTTAATGCTACTCTCCCACATGAAAAAATACTATAGTATATTATAGTAAAATTACTCTAGTAAATACTATAGTGTTTTTGAACCATACTATAGTAAAGATACTACAGTAAATTGTAGTATATTGTAGTATATTATAGTATTTACTACACTTTGTTAATTTACTGTAGTATATTTACTATAGTATGGTTCAAAAACACTAGCATTTTCTAGAGTAATTTTACTATAATAAACTATAATATATAGTATTTTTTTCATGTGGGCTGTGTGTTCGCTCGGTGGCCACTATGAGACTCTTGTTGCACACTGCAGTAAGCTAGATCAATATTGGGCATGGTAAAACATGGTACTCGAGGTAAATCATGAAACTGAGATTTAAACAATAAGATTAACTGTGTTAAGCTAAATAACAATGATTCGTTTTCTGTCAATTAATCGTATCAAACAGTTGCTCACCTGTTTAATAAAACACATAATATATTAAATCGACTTTGGTGTTTCCATGGTTTCTACAGAATAAAAAAATATTAAAAAACGGAAATCGAGGGTAACACGGGTATGATGTCATTAAGAGGCGACGTATGGACATGGTCTGTGTCCTGATTAAAATAGCTTATTTCTCTGGAAACAGTTGGAATAATGGAAGTACAAAAGTCATAACAAGTATGTAAAACATTGTTCTAGTGATTTTTGCCCATTTGAATCCAAATATCTTGCATATTTTGCCTTTAACTACATTACTTAACATGTGTAACGTTAATCCACTGGAGGCAAGTTGCAGAACCCAAGTGTAGTTTTATTAACATAAATCCAAACAAAATGCAAACCAACAAGGCCTGGCTTAGCTTGGCTAATGCTGCATTCACACCAAACGCAAATTGAGCGTCAAAATCGCGTCTAGTTTGACGCGTGAACATTTTGAATCCATTTGCGCTTCTGCGGCGAATTGGACGCGCGTAGAAATCGAGCGTTTGAAGCGAAATAGACTCGCGTTCAAGGGCGCTCCAGGAGAAATATGTCATAAAACACCACTCTGCCTCTTTTCATTTTCATTAAAAATATATATTAAACATTAATAACCACACAAATGTGGTCCAGGCAACTCCTACATTATCTTCACTGCATGTATATTTAAATATCCTTAAAAAATAAAGTTATGAAACTTTTTGCCCTCAGTCAAAACGATTTGGTAGACAACAAATTATAGATTCATGACACCAAAGATCGCCCGTTAGATCCACACAAGACGAACCACTACAGGACATCAGAGCCAGCGGCAGATGGCAGAAGGACTGGCCGAGGAAAGGCTGCCCTCGCCGGGGTTATGAGCACTTGCCCGGTGATCGCCTGGATCTCACAACTCCAAAAACACAAGATTTATTTTTTGTAAATAGGCGCTCTCTTTATAAATAAACCACAAATTCTTAAAACTACATTTTGTGACACAATAGTAGTATTTTTAGTTTATGCAGGGTTTCTCATCATGTCACTTTACCATGTGACAGCAGCAAGCAGGCTCCTGATTGGTTAACGCGGCGCGAATTGACACCAAAGTAAAAAAAATTCAACTCTGGGCGTCAGACGCAAATTCGCTTCAAACGCTTGAATGCACAAAAAGCACCACTCGCGTTTAACGCAAGACGCTCAATCCGCATCTAATTTGTGTCATTCGCGCGAACTGGATGCGCGAATGAGGCGGAATCGCTTCCTTCGCGCTGCGGGACCTCCAGACGCGCGTCAATGCGCCTTTCCATTGACTTAACATTGAAATCACTCGCGCCAGACGCTCTATTCGCGTTTGGTGTGAACACAGCATAAAACAATGACATGAGCAAACTCACCACAGTGGTTACACGGACAATACTCGAAAAGAGACATGGAAACATGAGTGCTATATATACACACATACAAGGAATAGTGCCTAAACAAGACACACCTGTAAACAATGAACCAATGACAAATAGAGCATAGTATCACATGACAAGACAAACCAATAGGTGTGTTCGACATCGGCTGCAGCTGGATGTAACCGATTGGCGAGAGTCATAGACAGTAAAAGAAATGGACAGAGCGACCCCATAGACTTCAACGGAGATAATTGAAGTCAGATAGAAGCACTCACTTCCTGATGGCTGAGCATACTGCGCAGCCTCGGACTGAGCTTGACGACGTAGATGTGACGTGAGCAACCTGTCCGACAGTGGCAAGTCTTCTAGTAGTTGTGCAAAGTGAAATCTGAATCACCGAAGTTTGCAGAGACAGAGAGGGCGAGCAGGAGCAACTTTTGATGAATGAAGCAGGATCTGCAACATCTCTATCTGTGTTTATGCCTCCATGTCCCCCCGATTGCCTCATAGACAGTAAAAGATTGCCTACGAGCTTCTCCTCGGGTCTATACGGTAATTTGCTCAACAGTGCGACACAGTAGCGTGGTTATGACGCAATCGTTAACCTATATTTTACAAAAACAGCTTCAACGGGGCGATAGTGTAAGTATACATTGTCGTGTTTCTTTAGAAATAAACAATGGAGTCTTTAAACGCCTCAGATGTAAAGATATTCACTGTCAAAGTGACGCCAAAATGAATGTCAATGGGATGCTAACAGCAGGTGATGGCTTGGTTAGCAATGGCCGCGCCTATGGAAGGTACGGTTTCCGGGGGCTGGATTACCCCCTTGGCGAGAGTAGCCGCGCGCAGGTGGGTAGGAGCTGGAGACGTGAAGTTGGACACTTTCTGCTACCCGTAGTGACGCTCGCGCTGTGTTTGCATACTTTTATCAAATTAAGTGAAAAAAATGCAATATTTGGCAATACACAGATGTTTTAGAGACATTATTGTCATGTAATACTTTATGTACTGCTTAATACAGTGTGTGTTTGTACAAGAATAAAGTTCATCATATAAAGTTCTACACTATCAATGAAGTGGGGTCTACATCAGTTTTATTTTGATAAACATGACAACATAACATCGCGACTACATGAAAGGAGGTTTTACTGTTATAAAAAACAAATTTGTACGCATTAGTGGAGCTGAAGGTTTTAGAACAGGGGTCTGCAAACTCGGTCCTGGAGGGCCACTGTCCTGCAGAGTTTAGCTCCAACCCCAAATAAACACACCTGAACCAGCTAATCAGGCCATAGTAAAACACTAATTAACTGGTTCAGGTGTGTTTAATTGGGGGTTGGAGCTAAACTCTGCAGGACAGTTGCCCTCCAGGACCGAGTTTGGAGACCCCTGTTTTAGAATAACCAGCGTGATCACTTTCATGCGGTGAATCTGGCCAATCGTGGAACAGCTGTGTCGTCATAAGAGTCCGTGTAGCCTCGTGCAGCTGCTCTGGAGAAACTGCACCGACTGTATTAGCCGACTGCTCTCGAATCGCTCTTGTGGCACTTTGTTGACATACGCCACTGTCACGTGGCGTCGGCGCTGCCTCAAGTCGGACAAAATTTCTAACCGGCATGCACTGGTTCAAGTCAGCCGCCGATCGGTCTGCGCATTGCTGGGTGAAGTCGAACAAGCCTAAATTCTAACCGGCATTCACTGCTTCAAGTCTGCCACCGATCGGTTAGCACATTGCTGGGTGAAGTCGAACAAGCCTAACACATGAACCAAGGGAAGCACATGACAAGATCACATGAGGGCAAGGGAATCACATGACTAACAGGAACCATGACTGTGATAAACTTCAAAATAAAAGACATGAAACATGAACGTGAAACAAAACCAAATTAAACCGTGACAACATGCTACATTTACTAACACATTATTAAAGTTATCTGGTAATAATATTTAACAGACCCAAGTTAACATGAACTAAACACAAACTAACAAGTATTTTTATTAATAATTAGTGTTACAAATGTATTGCTAATTGTTAATGTTAACTAATGAGACCTTATTGTAAAGTGTTACAGATTTTTAGTTCTATTAGTAAAATCTCTTGACATTTTCATCAATCCTTGTTGAATCATATGACCATTGTAACAGTCCAAAAAAATCTCCAAAGTGTGCATGCCTGTAACTCACTAAATTGTAAAAATATCTTAATATCCTTTTGGATTTTGGTTCTTAAACTACATCTACATTAATTATATTGTTTTTATTTTTATAAAAAAAATTTATGTATTGTAATCAATAAAGCATTGTCATATTTTCTCAGTATTTTAGTAAAAAGGATACATTTGTACTTTGTGTATTTGTACTTGTCAGCAATCCAGCAATAGGGACACGTACTTTCACCAGGAGAATCTTGTCATAACGGTGGGAAATCTGTTTGCTGCTGGTACTGACACAACAGGAACGACTCTGCGCTGGGGTTTGATGCTCATGGCAAAATACCCTCATATACAGGGTAAAAACACAGTAATGAGAGTTTTTCCTCTATGCTGAGTCCAATGGTTTCCATAAGAACAAGTGTGCATTGCATTTGTGTGCAGATCGAGTTCATGAGGAGATTGACCGAGTGATCGGTGGACGTCAGCCAATGGTGGAAGATAGAAAGGAATTACCGTACACAGACGCTGTGATTCATGAAACTCAGAGACTGGGCAACATAGTGCCCATGAATCTCCCTCATAAGACCAGCTGCGACGTTCACTTCAATGGATACTTCATCAAGAAGGTCAGTCAGAAGAATATATATATATATATATTAGTGGTGGGCCATTATTGGCGTTAACGTGCTGCATTAATGCGAGACTCTTATCGGGCGATAAAAAAAAATATCGCCGTTTATCTATTCTCAAAGTTGGGTTGTGAGCTGGGTCTATACTACACAAGTTATGATGACTTTCACCTTGATATTTTAGCGCGGATATACACCTAGCCGAATTGCACTGTAGGGGGCGAGAGAACGAGTCTTCGAACCTGTGTGTATGCCTACTAGTGTTGTCAAAAATATCCATATTTCGCTATGTATCGATACTGAAATATCTGAAACGATATAATAAAAATTTTCTACAGTATCGATATCAGCTGCGCTCTCCTCTCCTCTCCGACCGACAGCGAGTTGACACGCACCCGCCTCTTCTGATTCAGTCCAGTTAACCCTCTGAACATTGCATACAGGTGATCTGCTGGACTTTTGTTAGTATTGGTGTGACCGGTCTGAATTTCGCGTGGGGTTGCACATAACGTTAATTCTACTAATTCCCGCAGATTTCACGCTCGCATCTGAAGCGCACACACACATACCGTAATAAAGCCGCCTCTGACATACAAGTGCAAAATTGAGCTCCTTTTTCTAGCTTATTAATGGTCAAATACACTCAAAAATGTCTCAATGCCCATCTTGGTGAGTTTTAGCATAAACACAGTCGTAACCAGCTCACAGGAACAGTGTTTGGATATGCGTGCATCAGGTCTTAAAGGGACAGAAGTTATTTATTATTCAAACTACAAAAAGACAAACGATCACTTACGAGCACACATATTCTGAATGCCTTCGTCAGAATTCAAATGAGCCATTTTAATCTAGATTAATCTAGATAAAAAAAAAAAAATCTATGCCCACCCCTAATATATATATATATATATATATATATATATATATATATATATATATATATATATATATATATTGTCACGGGGTGAGGAATCACACGACAAGGCAGGTTGAGTGAAAAGGCCCCGGAGGGTGGATTTTAATTACAGTGAGTGAAAAAGGTGAAAACAGTTCGTGAGCCGGTGCGTGGTGGCTGGTGAATCCTCGTCCCGTGGTGGTGCTCAATCCTAGTGAAAGTGGGTGTCCAAACGTGCTCCAGTGAAGTGGGCTGTCGGTCACTCGCTGCTTTCTGGGGGAGAACAACAAAGAGAGGTTAGTCCAGCAGTGCATTCAGCTCGAGACCAGAGTCTGTCTGTCTGCTCATCCGTAGCTGCTTTTGTAGCTCTGAGCTGATGGGGTGCAGCTGTGACCGATCAGCCCATGGTGATGATGTGCAGGTGTGTTGTTGCCAGGGCGACGCTGATTCCTCTGGGTGGACTCGTCACATTCCCCCCCCCCTAAGCGTTGTCCTGGTCCTGCGAACATATGGAGACAGTAGGGGTGAAACAAAGGGAGGGTGGGGAATGACCCCTGACAGACCTGCATAAGCTGTCCATATCCTTGAGAGGCCGTCGGCGTTTGCGTTGGCGGCCCCGGCCCGATGACGTACCTCAAAGTGGAAGTCCTGGAGCGCTAGGAACCAGCGAGTCACCCTGGCGTTGGTGTCCTTGGCGCGGGCCATCCACTGTAGGGGCGCATGGTCGGTGACCAGGGTGAACTTGCGGCCTAGTAGATAGTACCTCAGCTCCAGGACTGCCCACTTGATGGCCAGGGCCTCCCTCTCGACGGCGGCGTACCTCGTCTCAGCCGGGGACAGCTTCCTGCTGATGTAGACGATCGGATGCTCCTCGCCTTCCTGGATTTGGGACAGGACGGCTCCCAGTCCTGTGTCGGAAGCATCCGTCTGCAGCAGGAAGGGGCAACCGAAGTCTGGAGCGCGGAGTACCGGCGACGACGTCAGGGCTGTCTTGACCCGGGCGAAAGCCTCTTCGAGGGCTGGGGTCCAGCAGACTTTCTCCGGCTGCCCCTTCCTGGTCAGGTCTGTCAGGGGGGCGGCTAGAGAGGAGAAGTTGGGGATAAAACATCGGTAATACCCTGCCAACCCCAAAAAGGCCCGTACCTGGGTCTTCGTCTGCGGTCTTGGGGCGGAGTGGATGGCCTCGACTTTCTTCTCCTGGGGCTGGATGAGGCCCCTTCCGACTCGGAAACCCAGGTACTTGGCCTCGGAGAGGGCGAGGTGACATTTGCGGGGGTTGGCAGTGAGTCCAGCCCGCCGGAGCTCCGAAAGCACCCTCCGCAGACGTTCCAGGTGGTCTTCCCATGCCTCGGAGTGGATGACGACATCATCTATGTAGGCCGCCGCGTAGGCCTGGTGGGGCCGCAAGATGATGTCCATCATCCGCTGGAAGGTCGCTGGGGCCCCGTGCAGGCCGAAGGGAAGGGTCCGGTACTGCCAGTGGCCACTGGGGGTAGAAAAAGCAGTCTTGGGTTTAGCGGATTCTGAGAGTGGTACCTGCCAATAGCCTTTGGTGAGGTCCAAGGTGCTGATGTACCGGGCCCTTCCCAATCGGTCCAGCAGCTCGTCGACCCGAGGCATGGGGTACCCGTCGAATTCGGAGACTTCGTTCAGGCGTCGGAAGTCGTTGCAGAAGCGGAGGGTGCCATCCGGCTTTGGGACCATCACGATGGGGCTGGACCACAGGCTCCGGGATGGTTCGATTACCCCCAACTTCAGCATCTGTTGGATCTCTTCCTCAATAGCCTGCCGACGAGCCTCCGGGACACGGTAGGGCCGTTGCCGGACGATGACTCCTGGCGAGGTTCGGACGTCGTGCTGTACCACATTGGTCTGCCCGGGCTGGGTCGAGAACACATCCTGGAACTGACTGACCAGGTGTTGCAGCTCCGCCTTCTGGGCAGCCGAAAGATGGGGGTTGACGTCTACAACCACGGGATCGGTGACACACAATGCCGCTACCTGGTCCCGGGTCCCCACCCATTTCTTCAGGAGGTTTATGTGGTAGAGTTGCTCTGCCTGCCGCCGTCCCGGCTGTCTCAGACGATAGGTGACTGGCCCAATTCTTTCAATCACAGTATAGGGTCCTTTCCAGGTGGCCAGGAATTTGCAGGCAGAGCTGGGGACCAGGACCATGACGTGGTCTCCCGGCTGGAACTCCCGTGGTTGGGCTGCCCGGTCGTACCGGCGTTGCTGCGCCTGTTGAGCCTTGCTGAGGTGTTCCCGGACTAATGGCATCACCCGGTCGATCCGGTCCCTCATCTGGCGGACGTGCTCGATGAGGGTGCGATGAGGGGCAGGCTGCTGCTCCCAAGCTTCTCGGGCGATGTCCAGGAGCCCTCGTGGTTGGCGGCCGAAGAGAAGCTCGAAGGGGGTGAAGCCAGTTGAGGCCTGGGGTACTTCGCGGATCCCGAAGAGCACATAAGGAATCATGAGGTCCCAATCCCGCTTATCCTCCGCCGCCACGCGTCTCAGCATCTGCTTGAGGGTCTGGTTGAACCTTTCTACCAGCCCGTCCGTCTGTGGGTGGTAGACTGTGGTCCTCAACTGCTTCACCCGCAGCAGCCTGCAGAGATCCGCCATTAGCCGGGACATGAACGGGGTACCCTGGTCAGTCAGTATCTCCGCTGGTATGCCAACCCGGCTGGCCAGCAGAAACAACTCCTGGGCGATGTTCTTCGCGGTGGCCTTGCGGAGGGGAATCGCTTCGGGGTACCGGGTGGCATAGTCGACGATGACCAGGATGTGTTCGTGGCCACGGGCAGACTTCGGCAACGGCCCCACTATGTCCATCCCAATCCGTTCGAAGGGCACCTCGATGATGGGCAGCGGAATGAGTGGGCTGGGGGGAGGAGTCCTGGGCGACGTCACTTGGCAGGTCGGACAGGCCTGGCAGAACCCCTTCACCTCGGCCTCCAGTCCCGACCAGTGGAATCGGTCGCGGATACGCTGCGTGGTGTTAGCTGCCCCGAGGTGACCTGCCATCGGATGGGAGTGCGCCAACTCCAGGATGGTTTCGGTCTTGGTCCGAGGAACAACTAATAATTTTTTCTCCTCCCCCCTCCGCTGTGCGACACAGTATAGCAGGCCCTTCTCAACGACAAAATGCGGGAGAGGATGGGGCCGTGGGAGGACGTCTTTCCCGTCGAGGGTCCGCACTTGGGACCAGCAGTGCTTCAGGCGATCGTCCTCCCGTTGTTCCTTGGCGAATGAGCCCCCTCCGGCAGCCTGCTGATACACATCAAAGAACGGATTAGTAGATTGGGAGGGGGACTCACCATCTCTCCCGCTGTCGGAGGCTAGCAGCGCCGGTCGGCGGCGGGGTCCTCGCGGCCGTCTCCGTCTTCGACGGTTCCCCTCCTGGCTGACAGGCTGAGTGGCGACGGCGAGCAGGGCATCGAAGCCCGGCCAGTCTCTCCCCAGCAGTACGGCCACCGGAAGGTCCTCTACCAGGCCGACTTCCACCGGCCAGGTCCCTTGGGGCGACGAGATGGTGACTCGACGGGCTGGCACTTGGCGAGTGTCTCCATGCACACACGTAATGGGGAGGAAACTCTTCTCGCCTCTTCGGGGCCCACACACTCGTGACTGGAGAAGGGTGACCGTACTGCCAGAGTCCAGCAGGGCTCGGAAGTGTCTTCCCTCGATCACCACGTCTGCTTCCGGGGCTCCCGATGGCATCCGCTGGTGGACGATGCAGCCTGCCAGCCACGCACGCGGAGGCGGCATGGGTTCGGCGCTGGGCATGGGCTCGTCTCGCGGCGGGGGAACCGTCGGCCTGCCTACTGGTCGCGAGGTGCCCTCGAACGGCCGTCGCTCCTGGACCACCCTCCGGGGGAACGGCAACTCTCGCTCCCCTGCCTCACGGTGGTGGATGGCATCCGCCAGCTCGATCGCCTCCACGAGGTCCGCGGTGGTGGCCGGGTTTTTCATTCCGACCGCCTGCCGGATGGAACGGGGAAGAGCACGGAGGAGGCGATCGACCACCACCCGTTCCGCTACCTGAGCTGCCGTGGGACTTCCTTCCATCAGCCAGTGATGCGCGATGCGTTTCAGGTCGGCGGCTTGGGCACGGGCTGGCACACGAGGCTTGAATTCCCATTCATGAAACTGTTGGGCGGCACAGATAGATGAGAGCCCCAACCTCGCCAGGATTTCCCGCTTGACTTCGTCATAATCCTCAGCGATCGCACGGGGAAGTGAAAAATAAGCCCGCTGGGCTTCTCCAGTCAGCAAAGGTGCCAGCGCGCGTGCCCAATCGCCCTCTGGCCACTCTTCGCTCCGGGCAGTGGTCTCGAAGACCTGTAGGAAAGCCTCCACGTCATCATCCGCCGTCATCTTCGGCAGTAGGCGGGTGGCTTGGGCGCGCGGATCAGGTAGCGGAACGCGCTGGGCGGCGGCAGCACGGATGGCAGTGAGTTCGTCTTCCGTCCTGCCCTGGCGGGTGGCGAGATGTTCCGCGATCTGTTGCTGGCGGATGCTCACCTCCGCGAGGCGCTGTAGCACTTCCTCCATCTTCGGGGAGCGAGCGCGCTACTTCCGGGTCCTGGCGTGCAGAAAAAAAAACAAACAGAGAAGATTAGGATTTTGGGGTGCGGTGAACTTGTCGGTGATTCCTCACGCTTCTGCCCGCATTCTCCACCAATGTCACGGGGTGAGGAATCACACGACAAGGCAGGTTGAGTGAAAAGGCCCCGGACGGTGGATTTTAATTACAGTGAGTGAAAAAGGTGAAAACAGTTCGTGAGCCGGTGCGTGGTGGCTGGTGAATCCTCGTCCCGTGGTGGTGCTCAATCCTAGTGAAAGTGGGTGTCCAAACGTGCTCCAGTGAAGTGGGCTGTCGGTCACTCGCTGCTTTCTGGGGGAGAACAACAAAGAGAGGTTAGTCCAGCAGTGCATTCAGCTCGAGACCAGAGTCTGTCTGTCTGCTCATCCGTAGCTGCTTTTGTAGCTCTGAGCTGATGGGGTGCAGCTGTGACCGATCAGCCCACGGTGATGATGTGCAGGTGTGTTGTTGCCAGGGCGACGCTGATTCCTCTGGGTGGACTCGTCACAATATATATATATATATATATATATATATATATATATATATATATATATATATATATATATATATATATATATATATATATATATATACATAAACATGACCAATGGAAAATATATAGAAATGGAAATTACCGTATTTCCTTAAATATAAGACGGGGCCTTTATTTACCTGAACTGCAGAAGGTCACCGGCTTTTATTTGAAGCAGGCTTTTATTAGGGGCAGGCCTGTATTTTTGAATTCCATCTATTTGAAAAAATAATTGTTTTAAATAAACCGTTTTAAATGAAAAGCGATAGCGCTCCAGAGGACCGATATCATCAGGGGCGTGGGAAGTGGGGGGGTTTCAAAGGATTGCAAATGCAATGCAATTGTTTGTTCATTTTTAGAATTTAATAATTTATTTGTAATAAACATTTTAAGTGGCCCATTAAAAAGTATTATTTTTAAGTTGAATTGTGTTTTTAAAACATACATGAGGTCATATTGTGACTGTTGCGGTGTGTGCGTTGAAAGAGCGGTAATATTTCCTCCAGTGGAGATCAAGCATCTTTCTGGAGATTCTACTCATTTCTGAAGCTCTTTCCGCTCAGCACCGTACGCTCATCCCAGAACTCCCTTTGTGACATGCTGGATCAAATATAGGCCTATCTGAAATAAATAGTAAGGGCTGTCCCTGACTAAAGTTTTTTTCCTTTTCTAGTAGTTCATTTAAGCCGGCGCTGCCGCCTCCACCTCATGTCATTGTCTGTTATAAGCTATTTGCTTGTTATTTATTAAATCCGGGCAATTTGGTTGATAAAACATAGATTAAACAATTTATACAAAACGAAATGTACTTTTGTGATATATTTGTTGTTCTTTCGTGTTTTATAGACTCAATGTAAACTCTATAATTTAGTTATTTTACTAACCAAACTTATGTGCTTTCTATATTCCACGTGAGGGAAAAAAAGCTTCCTTCCACTTAAGAAGAGTTTTGTTCCTTTAAGCACTTTTTATTTTAATATATATCTCTTTACATAAATATCATTTTCTACTTAAAAAAACCCTATAATTTCGTTATTTTTCTAACCCAACTAATGCGCACACTTTTCTCAATCCGTTATGGAGCTATTCAATTTTGATTTTGCATATTGTTTTTTTAAATGTTCGTTCGAGTAGTTCAAATGACCACTTTACAATATTTCAATAACATAATTTATTTTGAAGCCTATGCTGTTTTCTTGTATAAAATAAAATAGTTTAAGTTAAATGCAGAGTAAGATGTGTAAAAAAGACAAGAGGCTAAGAGATTGTCCAGATCATTTGTGTAGCTTTCACAGACTAACACACGTCACATATCTCATAGACTACAGTATTTAAAATAGCAGATATGCATCAGTTATATTCTCTATTTAATTTACAGAGCAATCCCTGCAAAGTGTTTAAGTTAAGTATAAAAGAGACCAGGATTGTGCATCGCACTCGCAAGACTTCCAGCAGGGGGGCGATGGTCACGATGGTTTCGCTCCTTCGGCATAACCCTACTGTACATTACGATGAACTTGAATGCACATGAAATGAAAGGAAATAATTTCCCCCCGGCCTTAATTTGAGACCAGCCTTTATTTGTTCATGCTGGACACGCCCCCGGCCACTATCAGAGGCCGGCATTTAATTGACTACAGGCTTTTATTTGAGTAAATACGGTAATGCAATTTAATTGGGTCTTTTCTCCATTCTCTAGGGTACCACTGTCGTTCCTCTGCTGACGTCTGTTTTGAAGGATCCAAGTGAATGGGAGAAACCGAACAGCTTTTACCCAGAACATTTTCTTGATGAGAAGGACCAGTTTGTCAAGAGAGATGCTTTCATGCCCTTTTCTGCAGGTACAGTCAAATCTAAACTCACTGTGTTTTGAAGAAATAAACATTTGATTAAAAACTGTTTGTCTCTCTCTCTCTCTCTCTCTCTCTCTCTCTCTCTCTCTCTCTCAGGCCGAAGGGTTTGTCTTGGAGAGAGTTTAGCCAGGATGGAGCTCTTCCTGTTCTTTACTTCTCTCCTTCAGAGCTACCGCTTCACAACCCCACCTGGAGTGTCTGGAGATGATCTGGATCTCAAAGGAATAGTTGGAGTAACGTTGAATCCGTCCCCACACAAGCTGTGTGCGATAAGACGCTCCTGATACTGGACAATCAAAACAGAAACAATATATTTTACTTCATTAAAAAAAAAGAACTGGCGCTATTTAACTTATTCTGAGTAAATTCACAAAATGTAAGTATGCGAATAACTCCACAAACCTGATGAGAAATGTGCAAAATCATTTCAGACTATTTTATTGCATGAATCTCCTTGAGCAACAGGAGCATGTATAAAAAATGTTTTGTGTTTTCACACAAAAATGAACCTCCTTTAACAAAATGATTTAAGAAGCACAACTATGTAAGGTAAGATTCAATTTGAAATAATGAAAAATTGTAATTAAATTTAAAAATAATAATAAAAAAAAAAAAAAAATATATATATATATATATATATATATATATATATATATATTTTTTTTTTTTTTTTTTTTTTTTTTTTTGGAAGATAAACCTTTTCATATAATTGTGTTTATCACTTAAATTCTCATCTATGCAGAAAATTGTAGTTGTGACATCAACTAACTGAGCCATGCTAACCAGCCTGCTGAAAAATTGCCTATTTACTGGTGGATAAATATGTATCCAATTATTTATGATGTGTTGGAACAAAATAAAATATTTTGCAAGATAAAATGCTGTTAATCTTTGCAATTTGCCAGATCTTAAGCAATCACTCCACTTTAATGACATTTGATGTACAAAACCCGCGTCCATTTTTTTTCTGGACCTATTAGTTTAATAATAAAATGCATTTTAGATTAATAAAGTAAATCTTTAAAAATGGTATACTTGAAAATATTACTGTTGCTTTAACTGTAATCTGTTGTGTATTTACAACAACAACATTGGACTGTGTCCTAGTTTTTGACAATCTCCACCTCCAAGACCAGACGTAGCCACTCCCACTTTAGCTATGTACATTTGAACACAAACCTCCAGGTCTTTTGTGTATTGTTCTGTGAACATGGCTTTCGTGGAAGCATTTATCCAGGTTTCCAGCACAGGAACAGTAATCTGTTGCTTGCTTCTGCTTTTGGTTGTTTATGTCCTATTCATCCGGTCTCAGAGAGACGAAAATGAACCTCCAGGGCCAAAACCGTTGCCACTCTTGGGAAATCTGCTAATATTGGATGTCAACAAACCACACTTGAGCATATGTGAGGTAAGTATGAATTATATCAGTCCTACTGGGTAACTGCTTCAGCTTTGTTTCTATTGTTTTCCAAACTGGCCTGGTGAGTTTTTACAGAGAAACCACAGGGAGGATAAACGATAGTTCACTGAGAAATGACAATTCTGACATAATTTATTGCCTTCATGTTGCTTCAAACCTGTATGACTTTTTTCTTCTGTGGAAATCAAAAGAATTTTGATTCCAAACAACACTTTTATATCCACACAGAATATGTCAAACAACACTCTTGTGTTCCACAGAATAAAGTTTAGAACAGATTTTTTTTCTCTCCTTTACATGTCTGTAATATCTCTTTCAAATGTTATCAGATGGCAAAGCAGTTTGGCCCAGTTTTCACGGTCTACTTTGGTCCAAAGAAAGTGGTTGTGCTAGCCGGCTACAAAACAGTGAAGCAAGCACTTGTTAATTATGCAGACGAATTTGGAGACAGAGAAATCTTGCCACTGTTCCATGATTTCACTAAAGGTCATGGTAAGAGCAGCCCAATCTTCTGAAACTTAACTCTTACAGGTCTGCACAGTTTCAGGGCCCTTTAGAAGTTTTGACATGCTCTGACATTTGTGCTTTTTTCAGTTGCTTATAAAATATTAATGGCAAAAGTGTCATAACAGTGTATTCATCACAAACTGGGCTACCATAATAGATGAGCAACATCTATGTACAGCATGTACATGCTTGTATTTTTGAGAGAAATCAAGCATATAGCATTTGTTTTGGCAGGTCAAGTTAGTCAAGCTCGCATCAGCTGACTGTCAGCTGATCACGTCTACCTATAGGGATACGATGCCTATCACAGCATGCATATATAAGCTCCTTCAGTAATATCAGCTGCTATTGCGTTTCTCCGGAGCTAATTACATCCCCAGCTCCTCCTATCGTCAGTCAGGATTTGGCATCTGATTCCCCCTGAATCAGACTAAATTCCAGAATTAGGTTGTACATTTTAATATTGACATTAATGCTATCTGCAATACATCGTTTTTTCTGTTCAGTTTACCCTAGGGGGGTTATCACTGCTCTGCCTGCTCTTATCTATACTAGGCTACATGGATGCACAGGGATACCATACGCCATTCTGGCCCAGATACCATACGCCAATCTAAACTATATGCTAATTGTCTATCACTTTGACGATAGTGATTCTGACAGAATAACGTTAATGCCTGGTTTTAGAAAATGTATAGATATTTGTCCACAAGACTTTTGACTAACGGATGTTGTTGCCTAGAGTTTTTGCTTCAAACTGATTTGAGAATCATTTTGCCTACTCGTTCACATAAAACAATATTGGGAATTTCACCCAAAGAATTAGCATGTGCCTAGACTGGGTAAACCCAGCCTGATCTGCTGGCGATTTCGCCCTGCAGCTCAGTCTGGAAACCTGTACATTAATTTCTTCTGCTTCTGTTACACTTTTGCGGGAACCAATCACAGACTGGCTTATCCACCTGGCGCACTATTGGCGGGTTTAATACGATGACGGATAGAGAAGCAATGGGTCGTTGCCTGTTGATCACGCCTCATGTGGTCTGATTGGTTGAAGGAATATCCAATTGTGTACAGAGTCATGTGAATTATGCTCATTTATCACACCTCTTGTGCAGTAGAAAATACATAGCAGACTCCCCAGACCAATGTTCAATCTTAAATTGAGCTTGGTCTGGTGATAGCCAGACAAGCATGTGCCCCTACAAAAGGCATAAACAGGTTCGTATCACTGGTAAGAGTCAGAGACATGGGTCATTGTACAAAAATAATCTTGATTGACAATCTTAAAATATTGAAATTGATGCTAAGAAATTTATTGCAAAAAGGAATTTCAAACACAGTCAAGGCCAGGGACTAGAGCGTACCAGCAGAGGCAGAAAGTCAGACAACACCACCTACAGATGAAAATTCACTGCAATTCACTCTGCTCTCTCTCTCACACACATACACACACACGGGTGGATACACACACAACAGACGGTATGGAAGATACCACCACCTAATAAGAGCCAGCCCTCTGCCCCTGGTGCTCTGGCTCTGCCAAAACAAAGAAAATACACATCAAATAAATAGTCACTTAGAAAGGTTGTTCATCAAGCTCAATCAACCAGTAAAAATACGAAACCCAAAATAAACAAATAAATCACTTTGCAACTAATGTCGGTGAGTTGGATCCGATGGCCGGGGAGGAAGCTGGACAGACTCGGCAGACCCAAACGTACTGTGAGGGTCTGTTGAGAACGTTTGGCCGAGCCCCCTGTCAGAGAGATCTTCAACTCCCACCTCCGGCAGAGCTTCGACCGGATCCCGAGGGAGTCTGGAGATATTGAGTCTGAGTGGACCATGTTCTCCACCTCCATTGTCGCTGCGGCCGCTCAGAGCTGTGGCCGTAAGGTCTCTGGTGCCTGTCGAGGCGGCAATCCCCGAAGGAGTCCTATCGGGCCTGGATGGCTTGTGGGACTCCGGAGGCAGCTGACAGGTATTGGCAGGCCAAGCGGACTGCAGCCCGGGTAGTCGTGGAGGCAAAAAAATCGGGCCTGGGAAGAGTTCGGTGAGGCCATGGAGAAAGACTATCAGTTGGCCTCGAAGAGATTCTGGCAAACCGTTCGATGCCTCAGGAGGGGGAAGCAGTGCCCTACCAACACTGTTTACAGTGGAGATGGGCACCTGTTGACCTCAACTGGGGATATCGTCGGGCGGTGGAAGGAATACTTCGAGGATCTCCTCAATCCCACCAACATGTCTTCCGTTGAGGAAGCAGTGGCTGGGGACTCGGAGGAGGACTCGTCCATCACCCGGGCTGAAGTCATCGAGGTAGTTAAAAAGCTCCTCGGTGGCAAGGCACTGGGGGTGGATGAGATCCGCCCGGAGTACCTCAAGTCTCTGGATGTTGTGGGGCTGTCTTGGCTAACACGCCTCTGCAACATCGCATGGCGGTTGGGGCCAGTACCTCTGGACTGGCAGACCGGGGTGGTGGTCCCTCTTTTCAAGAAGGGGGACCGGAGAGTGTGTTCCAACTATAGGGGGATCACACTTCTCAGCCTCCCCGGGAAAGTCTATGCCAGGGTACTGGAGAGGAGAATTTGGCCGATTGTGGAACCTCGAATTCAGGAGGAACAGTGTGGTTTTCGTCCCGGTCGTGGAACACTGGACCAGCTCTATACCCTTTCCAGGGTGCTGGAGGGTTCATGGGAGTTTGCCCAACCAGTACACATGTGTTTTGTGGATTTGGAGAAGGCATTCGACTGTGTTCCTCGTGGCATCCTGTGGAGGGTGCTCTGGGAGTATGGGGTCGGTGGCCCCCTGCTTAGGGCTGTTCGGTCCCTGTACGACCGGAGCAAGAGCTTGGTTCGCATAGCCGGCAGTAAGTCAGACCTGTTCCCGGTGCATGTTGGACTCCGGCAGGGCTGCCCTTTGTCAACGGTTCTGTTCATAATTTATATGGACAGAATTTCTAGGCGCAGCCAAGAGAGTGTCCGGTTTGGGGACCATACAATTTCGTTGCTGCTTTTTGCGGATGATGTTGTCATGTTGGCCTCCTCAGACCAGGACCTTCAGTGTGCACTAGGGGTGGCACGGTACATGAAAAAAAATCGAATGGTTCGGTTCACTTGTCTTGGTTCGGAGCATGTGCGTCGCATGGTTTCGACGCATGCGCAATGTATCCTCGTGCCCGTATGTTACCTCAGACAGTGGGTGTCCTTTTCGCGTGAAATTAGAGGTGTGTGTGTGTGTGTGTGTGTGTGTGTATGTGTGGACATACATTAAAATAAAGTAAAAGTGGAGTGCTGCAGGTCACGTCACGTGTAGAAATGCAACTGGGAGAGATAAGGAAGGCTGCCCGGAGTTGGAGGATGCGCCAGCGACGTATAGCAGGCAGGGCAGATGCAGTGATGAACTGCAGCTCGTGTGCAAATACAGACAAATATTGTCCATTCTGTCACATTTTCCGGTGTTTTCCTCCGACCCCTGTCTGTCTCATGCTTTGATTTATGATGGGCAGCATATATCTGCTGCAAATGCGACCGTGTTCCCCTCTGTCTCATACACACATGCATATAACATGCTGTATATAAGTAGTTCACATGATAAAAATAACATTTAAAAGTTAAGATGCTTCTAGTTTTAATAATTTAAACATGCCTTTGAAGTTTGGGCAAAAACTTCTGGCAGTGTTGTGTTTATCGTGTATTTTTTTTTTCTTTTCACAGCGCTAGATTTCATATGGTGATTGTGAAACACATGGAACACTTCATGGTCAAATTTGTTAATCAGGTCAGCTACATTAAAGCCACAGTGCATTGTTCTGATCAAAATTGACATGATTAACATGAAAAATGTTACGCCAATGTGTCGGACTCGGTAGACAGCCAGCTGAGGTGGCTTGGGCATCTATTTCGGATGCCTCCTGGACGCCAGGCATGTCCCACCGGGAGGAGGCCCCGGGGAAGACCTAGGACACGCTGGAGGGACTATGTCTCCTGGCTGGCCTGGGAACGCCTCGGGTTGCCCCGGAAGAGCTGGAGGAAGTGGCTAGGGAGAGGGAAGTCTGGGCGTCTCGGCTTAGACTGTTGCCCCCGCAACCCGGCCCCGGATAAGCGGAAGATGATGGATGGATGGATGGATGGATGGACTAATGTCAGTAAGTGAACAGTTACTTGAACCAAAAGCACAATACCAACAAAATACAAAAAAAGATGTAAAATACAAATCAGAGAGACGATAATTTTATAAACAAAACATGTCTATTGCAACTGAAACTAAATAGTTCAAAACAATTCAAAATGTAAGACGAAAACTAAAGTATCCCACAATGAGAATTAGAAAAAGAAAAACAAACCATTCAGGCTGCAGAAACAATATTATAAATCAAATAAGGAAATAATTAAACAAAGCAAAAACTAGAAACAATATTAGCAGCCAAAGAAAAAAACAAAAAGGAATTAAGTAAATGAAATTTGAAAACAAAACAGAAAGAAATTGACTAATAGAATGAAGTTTGGAAACAGAACAAAAAGAAATTGACAAATTGAATGAAGTTTGGAAACATAACAGCACTGCGGCCGTGAATTAATGTGGAGCACCCCGACTGGAATGCAGCTATGGGCCTTCACAAACCTATGTACAAAGTGGGCCTGTTACTCTGTTAGATTCACTCTCTCATGGTCCTAATAAATACGTAAAACAAATACATACCGATCGTCGAGAGAAAAGCATCAATGTTTTATTAAGAGACAACAGAACCGTATCATACCCTGGCGAGAACCAAAGCAGAAAAACAACAGCACTCCAGCAACTACATCAGGTTTTTCACAGCTGAGAAAGGGGAGAAGGTTAGGCAACGTTCTTACACACGGAACAGTACTTACAGAATGTGTACCTCATATGACTAACGATATTAACAGCGCATTTTACTACCTTTTCCCGTGTCCACATCCAGTTAGTGCAAACAGCAATAAATAACAGCAGCAAACTTGTGCAGTAGAAAACAGAAGCAAGCTCTCCAATCAACTCGCCGTCTCTAAAACATGCAGTAGACAGAACGCACTTCTCGCAACCGAAAAAAACATGTTATAACTAACAACAACAACAATTAGCAGCGTGTTCTCTACCGTCTCGAGTACTCGCATCCAGTTTCCAGGAAGGAATGACGCAAGCTTGTTAACAACGCCGCAGTTCCCCAATAGTGACACAGTACATTCCTGTTTTATAGCCCACAGTTGGAGATTGTGGCGAGCAGCGAGGCCGAGGGACCGTGAGGGCGGGACGAGGCGGCGCTCATCAGGGATGATGAGCGTCAGCTGCGAGTCGCAGCGATCTCGGCCCTCGCGGAGGAGTGAGGGACTATAAAGGAGGAGCGACGACAGTGAGGGACGAGAGAGGACCAGGCCTGGACGTTTTGTTATGTGCACGCTGCAGTCGTCCGCGAGGGGCTGCAGATTTTTATTTTCATTTTGTGTTTGTGTGTGTGTAGGCGGCAGTCGACCGTGAGGGGCTATCGCCGCCATTTTATTTTGTGTTTGTTTTTGATTAAATACTTTAAATGTTCGCCGGTTCCCGCCTCCTTCTTCCCGTACAAACAAACTTTACTACAGTGGTGCCGAAACCCGGGAGGAAGGAGGGACGCGCTGTCGAGGAGCCCTCGCAGCTGAGGGGGATCGCGGTGCCGTGGAGTTAGGGCAGCGCGGAGGAGAGAAGTCCGCGAGCGGCTGCCCGAAGCGGTGGTGCTGGAGCGGATGAAGGTCGTTGGGACGGAGAGCTCGCTGCCGTGCCCCTGGGTCGAGGTGGGGTGGCTGCCGTCCTAGAGGGAGCGCGGAGGAGTCACCGGCGTTCGCCGTGGGCCGGAGCCTGTATCCCTCCGCCGTGTAGGGGAGGGGCAGGGAGCGCGCGGGACTCGCTGCCGGCTGCCCTTAACAGGAGGAGCCACCGCCGGCCGCCAGGGGGCGGAGGAGCGTCGAGCCGTCCACCGGCCGTCCAGTACCACTGCATGGCACCGCGAGGAAGAGCCTCTCGGCTGGCTGAGGACCGAGCGGCAGTGTGTCTGGGAACCGGACCAGAATTTTTTTTTTTTTTTTCTCCTCTCTCCACTCTCTCGTCTCTGTCGCTCCTCATGTTCCTTGCTCCGTTCTCTCACCTCGCTGTTCTTACCCCCAGGTCCCGCGGCAGCCGTGATCGCCCCCCCCCCCCGGGGAGGGGGGGGGGGAGTAGAGCGCAGTCTCGGGAGTACCCCCCGGCCTGCGAAGGGCGTTGGGGGTATGTGGCGAGCAGCGAGGCCGAGGGACCGTGAGGGCGGGACGAGGCGGCGCTCATCAGGGATGATGAGCGCCAGCTGCGAGTCGCAGCGATCTCGGCCCTCGCGGAGGAGTGAGGGACTATAAAGGAGGAGCGACGACAGTGAGGGACGAGAGAGGACCAGGCCTGGACGTTTTGTTATGTGCACGCTGCAGTCATCCGCAAGGGGCTGCAGCTTTTTATTTTCATTTTGTGTTTGTGTGTGTGTAGGCGGCAGTCGACCGTGAGGGGCTGTCGCCGGCATTTTATTTTGTGTTTGTTTTTGATTAAACACTTTGATTGTTCGCCGGTTCCCGCCTCCTTCTTCCCGTACAAACAAACTTTACTACAGAGATAATAGGCTAAAATGGCAAATAACGGTGACGAAAACAGAATCACCCTTCTTGCCACATTTACAAAGCCCATATGCGAAGAGACATGAACGATCATGAATAATGCTGTGAATCACACCTGAGAGAACAAAAGAACCACATAGTGGGCCGCATAATAAATGAGCCTTTGAGTCAGACATGTGACTGAGAGAGAATTAAGAACAGGACAAAAGAAAAAAAAAAAGTAGTTTATTTAGAGTCAACAATATTCATTGCTCAATAAAGTGAGGACCAAAGACAAAATGTCCTATGTGGACCGGTAGTAGGTCGCTATAATTCTCAAATCTGTGAGATAAAAGAAAAGAAAAAAAAAATATCTGTGAGGATACTGATAACAGGATCAACTATTGTATTAACATTAATATAATGTTCACTTATAACAGAAAACATGATTGCTGATATTACACAGCATGTGAGCAAAATGTTGTATAGGCCTATTATATTTAAACATAGACCATAAAAAATATGGACGACGCAGCTTCATTGACTTCCGCTGACGAGAGTTGAAGCTTTCAGAGGCCTGCACACGGCGCTGACATCTTGCGCAGATTTGGGGCTGACTCTGCGCTGATCTCAGGACCGGAGTTTCACAGTAGAGAGCAGGAAGTAGAGGCGTGATTATCAAAAGCCCACCCACACTGTAGCAAATTAGCTCTATATGAAATATTAATAATAAATAATAACTGGTTATAATTTATTATGAATATTTGGATTAGTTAATATAATTAATTTACTGTCGTAAATTAATATTACAATCAATTAACCTATTTGTCCCATGAACACTCAGGATCAATTGTTTATTAACTCTAAGAAATGTACATTTCCAGGGCATGGGAAATGTCTTTCTTAATTTACAATACTACTAAGAGCAGTAACCAAGATCTAAATGATTAGTGACTCCAGTTATGAGCTTGAGACACGGACAACTTTACGTGTAACATGAACAAGATTTTATTAACTAGTCTAAACACTTAAACTGCTCTAACATACACACACATACATGCATACAGTTTACCAAGGGAAAAAGAGCTGAAGCAGAATACAGGAAAGCAAGAAGTTACAGCATAGTCTGGAATTCAGCAGATCAACAGCCTTGAGCAAACCATCAGTTTAGTTATATCATGCCCTTCTTTAAAAGGGGTAAGGATACTTCATGTATCAACTAATGAGACTAAGTTTGATACTTGCATGTTTCACCCATTTGAATTAAACCGTCCTGATGCAATTTGTTGAGGCTCCAGTTGATCCTTGCTGATGGGGTCTTGATGAGAGAGAACCAGTGGTCGTCAGAGTATTTTTGGTGAATGGAAAGACAAGGCCGCAGCCTGGCACAAGCTTTGGTGGGTCCTTAGAGGCTTCTAGTTTAGCATCATCTTCACGTCAGCATTTCAGAAAAAGAAAAAGCCCCCGCTAAAAGCTGATCAGTGACTTTAAAGCGTGAAGATGGCACCCCAACTGGAGGTGCAAGAGCCAATGAGAAGATTTCCCTTTGGAGGGAAATTTTACGACCCTTTGTGTTCTAGCAGGGCATTTGAATATGTACTTTCATTGGGTGTTTAAGGAAAGAATCTTTAAGATTCTTATAATACTAATGCATCACAAAGTTAGCAACATGTAATGTAAATTAACAAATCGGTGACGAAGATTGGCTTTTTTAGAGACCAAACATGCCGCACATATAATGTTGGTTAAGCATAATATGCAAAGTCTGAAACATTAACCCAATTGAGTTTACAAGAATACAAACGCCACATAAAAGGGAAAATCATGAGATGGGAAAATTAGATACATGTTTGCACATTTATCAAGTGGTTATATATAGACTATATATATATAGGATTAACAGGGTTTTTATTCCTCTAACTCTGCAAGAGTTTAAATGAGAGTCACACCTCTCAGGACATTCCTTTCCGTCGTAAAACCCAGTCTCAGTGTGTGTCCTGTAACAAGACACCGCGTCCTGCCAGTGTGTAGCTTCATTTGGGGAACCTTTCACAGGCCTTATTTGGGAGAGTGAGTTTGCTGGATTATTCATTATATAATATGTGTGTGTCTGATTGATCCAGACGCTACAACACTCTCACAGATGCAGAATAATTAATTATGTTGGTGTGAAATAAACAGTTATGGAAATATAGAAATTAAAGCTAAAGCTCCAATCTCCTCCCGAAAATCCAGAAAAAAAGTCAGTTAAGTCAGAGAAGCCATCAATCTCAGCTGTCAATCATGACGTCACAGACCCCATTTTTATAGCATGAAATAACTAACTAAAACTAAACTTATTTAAAAAACGAACATTTGAAATGAAATCATCGTGATAAAAACTGCCTAAAATGACAGAAACCGTCTTTAGGAAACAATTATTTGAAGTCTAATTACATTTTTGTTTATTTGTCTCACGTCCATTGTAATACATGGAGAGGTGGGGTTTATGAGCTACACTGAGACCGGCCACCTGGGGGCAATAGAGGCGCGTAGACTTCAGAGAAGAGTGCTGCAGGCTTGTATTTAAATTAAATACACCGGTCAAAAGATTGGAAACATAACTTTTTTTAATGTTTTTGAAAGAAGTCTCATGCTCATCAAGCCTGCATTTATTTGATCAAAAATACAGAAAAAAAACAGTAATATTGTGAAATATTATTACAATTTAATTTATGTTTTTCTATTTTTATATACTTAAAAATATAATTGATTTTGGTGATGTAAAACAGAATTTTTTGCAAGCAAAAGTTTTATTGATGGGACACTAGGCAGTACACAGTACAGTAAACACTTCATAATCTGTCTAAAACAGGCCAAGAAATTTTGTCTAAACAGTCTTACGTCTATGACATTTTATGTTGCAGCAGGATTTTTGCAGTTTAATATTCACAGACACTAACAGAATAAACTTACCTCACAATCATCGGCTGGGTCCGTTGCTGTTTGAAATTTAACAGCTTTTCTAATGAGGTAAATTATTTCAGATTATTCCTCACAGCGTCTCAAAATGATGTAAAGTACATGCACTTAACTCAATGTGTTTATGATGTGGGCGGGGATACTCGCATGGATCGCGTCAGTATTTGACTTTCAAAAGAATGCACTCTCTGTGGGCGTGGCCGCATTAGTGGCTAATGAGACATTTTCAAACAGATTACATAAACAGATGTTACGATCCAAGCTCTACTATTAACAATATTATTATCTTAATTATTGATTATTATTGGGATTATTAATAGTCTATTATGAGTAGTTTGCTTGGGTTCTGTTGTGTTATTTTTTGGTATTAATTTTGGTTTTCTTTTCTCCCGAGGGTAAGCTCCGCCCTTGAACACCTGCTGCCGATTTGGTAATGACGCTGAGAATTGAATATAGGACGGAGGGAGAGTAACCGTGGGCGGGCTGATCGTGCTATTTCCATCTTGTTCCAGTCGCCCGACCATTTTAGTCACTGAGTTTGTGAAGTGCTGAGCACCCTTGAGAAGTCATTTGATGTTTACCTAGCTCCATGCTGATGACGGGTTGCAACTGGAAGACCTTGATGTGCGACCGCCTGGCTGGTAGCTGAAGCTGTGTGTTTGAGTTGTGTTGGAGTATCTTTTTTCTGTGTTTCTCTTGTTGTTCGTTTTTGTGTGTTTGTTAATTAGTTTGTTTATTTTGTTGGGGTTGGAAATCGTCCTCCCAGTTGCCTGATGCAACACCTGTGAGACGTAATAAATGATAAAAATGCTTTCTTTGGTCTTGCGTGTCCTTTTATGTTGCGTTCCCCTTTTCTAGCGAGCACATTTAATGCGGGGTTCGTAACATAAATGGGGGCTCGTCCGGGATCCACAATTGTAAGTAATTGTGTCCCGAGAGTTCAGCTGTAAACAATTAAGCTGATTTGTTTGGTATGCAGCGATGGTTTTTCCTACATTTCTCCGGTCAGTTAGAGTAAGCCAACGGGACTGTGCTTAGCGCCAGTTCTGGCTACGGCTTGCTGTTTATTGTTTTCTTTGTTATTTTAGTTTGTTTTGTTTGGAGGTATTCCGGCGAAGAGAGTTTCCCCATCTGGGTCAATGGAACCAAAGGTAACCGGTCCTACTCGTCTCGAGCGAGATTTGAACCAGGGTCTCCAGCGTGGGAGGCGGGCGTGCTAAAGCCCAAAGTATACTTCGGCCGTCCGTGTCTGCACACCATCCGTGTAACGTAATTTCCATCATCAGAAGAGTTCGCAGACTTCCGCACACCCCGTCCATGTGCAGCCCAATTTTTTTGACTACGCGGACAGTGCATGTACAACAGCGCATGCACAAGAAAGACAGAAAAGTCATAACAATTGTACTGCACGTGACGAACTTGGCCATCTATGCTCATCTGCAATTGAGTATACTTTGAAAGCTGTGCGGACACGACTGTGCGCAAGACTCTTCAGGATATGGAAACTGAAGTATACCCGGAGCTTAACAAGGCTTAAAGACGCAGCCGCTAGCGCACCTCTTGAGTCCAAGACTCAGCTCTTACTGGCCTATATCCCTTACACTCAGCCCCCTAAACCTCACTCCTATCTCGGTCAACTGCACCAAATGTAACAGGTCCTACTTTCTTTTCTTTTCTTTTTTTTTACATCGGGATCTTCAGCTGGGGAGGCGGGCGTGCTAACAAGGCACCTCTTGAGGCCAGGAGAGTGAGGTTAACAAGCACAGCTCTTACTGGCCTACGTCCATTACACTCACCCCCCTCAACATCACTCCTATCTGGGTCAACGGCACCAAATGTAACTGATCCTACTGGACCTGCCCTGAGCAGGATTCAAACCTGGGTCTCCGGCATGGGTGGTAGGCACGCTAACAAGGACGCTAATGATGGCAGCCTCTAGCACAGGGGTGGGCAATTCCAGTCCTGGAGGGCCACTGTCCTGCAGAGTTTAGCTCCAACCCTGATCAAACGTACAGTACCTGCCTGTAGCCTTCTAGTAATCCTGAAGACATTGATTCGCTGGTTTGATTAGGGTTGGAGCTAAACTCTGCAGGACAGTGGCCCTCCAGGACTGGAATTGCCCACCCCTGCTCTAATGCATAAAACTGTGTTTTTTAAACGTTTGAGTGATTCTGGAGGTTCATCCTCAAAAGAGAACGAGAACGTCTCTGATGTGAAAAACACATGGGTTCCTAGTAGTCCGAAATCTGGTAAAGAGTGTAGATATTGTCGCAAGATGGGGCATGTGATGGCTGAATGCCATATTTTGAAACGAAAACAGGAGCGGCAAGGGTCTCCGTCTGTTCAACCTCGAGGTTCCGTTTTGGTGAAAACCATATCTTCACCTTGCATTTCTTCCGTTCTTGATCCCTGTTTTCAGCCTTTTGTGTTTGATGGATTCGTGTCTCTGACTGGTAGTGTCGACAGTAAAAAACCAGTACGAATTTTGCGTGACACTGGGGGATCTCAGTCCTTTATACTGTCGAACATTTTGGATTTTTCTGCAACTTCTGAGTGTGAAACCAGCACTATTGTACACCATGCCGAGACATACAGTCTGATGTACTCGCTGAGACTTTACCCGATGTATTTTCAGTTAGTGCTGTTACCACATGAGTACAAGCTAAACGTAATGTCTTGGAGAATAATAATCTCAGCGATTCGGTCTTCTCTGATATTTTGGGAAATGACGCACTTCTTGAGTCGTTGGACAATGTTAACGTGACCAGTTCACCCGTTCGTTTAGATTTCAGTGCTGAGGTGAAAATTTCACGTGAATCTTTAATTGAAGCACAGAAAGACGACCCGACTTTACATAAATGTCGTACAAGTGTGGAGAACAGTTCATCACTGCGTATTCCACAGTTTTATTGGAATGATGCAGTGCTGATGCGTAAATGGAGCAGTACGCTGAATGAGCAGGGGGATGATTGGAATGTGGTACATCAAATTGTGGTACCCTCAAAATTTCGACAGCATGTGTTAAGTTTAGCTCACGACCATCCTTGGTTTGGACACCTTGGTATTAATAAGACCTACCATAGAGTGCTCCAGCATTTCTTTTGGCCAGGGTTAAAATCTGATGTTGTTAAGTACTGTAAAACATGCCACATCTGTCAGGTGGGAGGAAAGCCTAATCAGGTGGTGCCACCTGCTCCTCTCTGCCCTATACCTGCAGTGGGAGAGCCATTTGAACGCGTTTTGGTCGATTGTGTAGGTCCTCTTCCCCGCGTTAAGTCTGGTTACCGATATCTACTGACTAATGTGCGTGGCTACTCGTTTTCCCGAAGCGATTCCTTTAAGGAGTATCACCGCGAAATCTGTGACAAAAGCTCTTACGAAATTCTTCACGACTTTTGGTTTGCCCAGAGTTGTTCAAACAGATCAGGGGTCCAATTTTTTATCTCGCGTTTTTCGTAACGTGTTAAAGGCTTTGGGAGTGTCTCATGTGGTGTCCAGTGCCTATCACCCTGAATCTCAGGGGGCTCTGGAACGCTGGCATCAGACGTTGAAATCCGGATTGCGTAAGTATTGCATTGAGACTGGGAAAGTTTGGGAAGAGGGCGTTCCTTTTGTTTTATTTGCGGTGCGTGAAGCGCGTCAGGATTCGTTAGGATTTAGTCCTTCGGAATTAGTGTTCGGTCATAATGTTCGTGGGCCTTTAAAGATGTTGAAGGAGGAATTTCTTTGTATAGGTCCCTCTGAGAAAACGAATGTTATTGATCTTGTTTCTCGCATTCGTGAACGGTTACGAAATGCTTGCGCGGCGGCTAAAGAAGCTCTTGCTTCATCACAAAAGAAAATGAAGCGCTGTTTTGATCAGAAGGCAGTTGCACGAGATTTTCTACCGGGAGAGAATGTTTTAGTGTTCATTCCTACTCCTGGCTCTGCTTTTACTGTGCGATTTTCTGGTCCTTATGTGATAAAAAGCAGGGTGAGTGAGACGGATTATGTAATCCATACTCCTGAACGGAGGCGAAAAACTCGCCTCTGTCATGTGAATATGTTAAAGCCGTATTTGTGTCGTGCTGATGTGAAGGATCAGACCTGTAAAACAGTGAAAAACTTTGGCGCTGATGTTCCTTTATGTGAGTTAGTGACCGAGAAAAAGGGGAATGTGTCGTTGCTCACTTGTATTTTGCCTACAGATGATATCGACGATGGATTGGAGGTTTCTATGGAAGTGTTAGGAGGTAGTAGTTTGAGAAACTCTGAAGTTCTGTCAATGCTTCCTTCTCAACTGTCTTATCTGTCTGTTGAACAGCAGCAGGACATCACAAAGCTGTTGGACAGTTTTTCGAACTTATTCCATGATGTTCCTCCTGGTACTTCTGTCATTGCGCATGATATAAACGTTGGCAATGCTCTGCCTATAAAATAACATGCATATCGCTGTCCAATAGGAAAACGAGAAGAGATGAAACATGAAGTGACCTATCTTTTGCAGAATGGTTTTGCTGTGTCGAGTAGCAGTCCTTGGAGCTCGCCATGTCTTCTGGTGCCAAAATCTGACGGCTCAGTCCGGTTTTGCACTGATTTTAGGAAGGTTAATTCTGTCACGGTGCCTGATGCTTTTCCATTACCGCGTGTCGATGACTGCATTGATAATATTGGTGCGGCAAAGTATATCACAAAATTAGATCTGCTCAAAGGCTATTGGCAGGTGCCTTTAACCGAGCGTGCCTCCGAGATCTCCGCCTTCGCCACTCCTGATTCATTTCTGCAATATACTCGTATGGCGTTTGGCCTGCGAAACGCCCCAGCAACGTTTCAGCGTTTGATGTCCATGGTTTTAGGCGAAGTGGAGAATTGTAACATCTATTTAGATGACGTGGTAATTTATTCATCCACATGGGCTGAACATCTGTCAACCTTGTATGACGTATTTCATCGTTTATCCGCTGCGTCCCTCACATTAAACCTTAACCTCTTAACAAGCGCCCCATTTTTGAGAATTCTTTGAAAACGACATACCCAAATGAAAATGTCTGCAGCTCTTAAACCCTATGGTCTATATTCATAAACCTGGTCTTATTTTAAACTAGACACTTGACATATTGCTACCCAAGAGTCATAATAACTCAAAGTAATATGGGAACAGAGTAATATACATGTAAATATACATGTAAGTGACTCACGTTTTTTTTTTTTTTTTTTTCACTTAGGGAAAAAAATATTATAATTTAATGTTAAGAGCCTGAAAATAACTTAAATATAAAACTGAATGTCTAATCATGCCATGATTCAAATATGAGGATGATTCTCTCAGTAATGTAGCTTCTGTGAGCTTTTATGTCAAGAAAAGTCTAGGCGTCATTTCAAAAAGGCCATTTATTTCAGAACATTTGCTATTGTAAAGAGTAGTTTTTCATTCAAATAAATCTGCAATAAACTGCAATAAACTACTAATTATAATGGATAAACAGTTTACAGAGATTACAAAGTGTAAAAAACTCATTTAGCTGATGGGAAGCGTCAGTAAGAGTCTGCGCGCTCCACTGCAGTTGCGCCATTGAGAACGCGCAGACTGCGCGCAAACAGTATTCACCAAAGCCTACTTACGTAAACTGCGCAAGATAATGCCTTTTGATTGGTTACTAAGTCCATCAATCAAACCTTTGTTGGAAAGGCATTGGCTGGGCACCGAGTGCCTTTATCCAACGAAAACCATGGGCGCAATGATTGACAGCTCACCAAGCCTGTAAAGCGCTTCCTCTATGATGCATCCCAGGAGAGTCTCTGATTGAAGGAGAGAGACGAGGGAGGGTTTATAATACGTGGGAGAGGCTATTCTAGCAGGGGGAGTTTGCCAGACACGGATTAGAATCGATATTTCATTGAAAATGGACATGATTGATTACGCTAACTCAAAAATCTCTTGCAAACAACGGAGGATTTTTAGTTTTTTCCCTATTTTTTCGTTGTTTTGGATTAAAAAGTGGGATGCATTTTGAAGAGTGGACTCTTACACAGAGATGTATGCGGGTGTTTATTGGATTCGTCCGATCTGATCCGAACGACAGGAGATGAAAGATGAGTATCGCTAATATTTTGCTAATGTTTACATGGACGGTCCTTTAGCGTTTCATTTAACCCTTTCCTCTCTGGTTTATTTATTGCAAAAACAAGTTCAGAACATGAATCTTGAGTGTTTTAGCTTTCAAATGATGCATAGTTTGTGATAGTTGATTGAATATTTTGTATAAAACAAAAGTAAATAAAAGTACACACACGCCCACTTCCGTCAACCCCCCCGCCCACGATCCGGTGCGGGTTAAGAAGTTAAAAAATGTGAATTTGCTAAAGCTTCTGTCACATACCTGGGAAAGCAGGTAGGAAATGGGCAGGTACGGCCATTAGATGGAAAAGTGACTGCTATCCTTGAGTATCCGGTACCTTCTACGAGGCGAGAGCTGCGTAGATTCCTCGGGATGGTAGGATACTATCGATGTTTCTGTAAGAACTTTTCGAGTGTTGTTGCTCCATTAACTCGATTGTGTAGTCCCAAAATTGATTTTAGTTGGACTGAAGAATGTCACCAGGCCTTTTTGTCTGCTAAATCTTTGCTTTGCAGTGCTCCTGTTCTCTCGGCTCCGGATGTGTCTTGTGCGTTTCAGCTGGAGGTGGACGCCAGTGCTGTTGGAGCGGGAGCTGTCCTTCTACAAGAGGGTGCTGGCGGAATAGCTCATCCAGTATCCTATTTTTCTGCGAAGTTTAATTGTCATCAATTAAATTACTCAACAATTGAGAAGGAAACCTTAGCACTATTGCTGGCATTGCAACATTTTAATGTTTATGTGGGGGCCAGTAGAGTTCCGGTGGTGGTTTATACCGACCATAATCCGCTAGTTTTTTTGAGTAAGATGTACAATCACAATCAGCGGTTGATGAGATGGGCATTAATGGTGCAGCCATACAATTTAGAGATTCGCCATAAAAAAGGATCTGAAAACATAGTTGCTGACGCTTTGTCACGAGGTTAGATTTCAGAAACAGTTACTTTTCCCTCATTTTTCCAAAAGGAGATGAGTGAAAACTGAAACGGTTTCTGTCTTTAGGTGGGGAAGTGTTACGATCCAAGCTCTACTATTAACAATATTATTATCTTAATTATTGATTATTATTGGGATTATTAATAGTCTTATTATGAGTAGTTTGCTTGGGTTCTGTTGTGTTATTTTTTGTATTAATTTTGGTTTTCTTTTCTCCCGAGGGTAAGCTCCGCCCTTGAACACCTGCTGCCGATTTGGTAATGACGCTGAGAATTGAATATAGGACGGAGGGAGAGTAACCGTGGGCGGGCTGATCGTGCTATTTCCATCTTGTTCCAGTCGCCCGACCATTTTAGTCACTGAGTTTGTGAAGTGCTGAGCACCCTTGAGAAGTCATTTGATGTTTACCTAGCTCCATGCTGATGACGGGTTGTAACTGGAAGACCTTGATGTGCGACCGCCTGGCTGGTAGCTGAAGCTGTGTGTTTGAGTTGTGTTGGAGTATCTTTTTTCTGTGTTTCTCTTGTTGTTCGTTTTTGTGTGTTTGTTAATTAGTTTGTTTATTTTGTTGGGGTTGGAAATCGTCCTCCCAGTTGCCTGATGCGACACCTGTGAGACGTAATAAATGATAAAAATGCTTTCTTTGGTCTTGCGTGTCCTTTTATGTTGCGTTCCCCTTTTCTAACGAGCACATTTAATGCGGGGTTCGTAACACAGAGAATATTTGTTCTCGATTTGATTTACATCATTTAAAACCTGGCATTTAAATGTTTCTTTAGACATATGTCTCGTTTGTGTGACAAGTATTCAATATGTTATAGTTCATTTTCTGAAGAGTATCAGAATGAACTTCATTGACAGAGAGGCTGCAGATTGCACAACATTTTGTTTTTATTGTGAGTGTACACAAATAAAATTAGAAATTTAACAGATTATAATGATGTAATACACTTGCCTGAATAACCAAAATCGAAACTATTTTGAGTCTATTTCGCACTAAGAAAAAAAATAGGTGACGGGTATATTTTGGTATTTTTCAACAATGTATTCATATTTTGAATGTACATTTTTATCAGTTCATGCATTTCCTGGGAATGGACTGTTTGAGCTACAAGAATATGATTTATGTAAGATTAATTTAAGAAATTGAACATCTTTGTAGGAATTATATTTGCCAATGGAGAGAGCTGGAAAGAGATGAGACGTTTGCTCTCACCAACTTACGAGACTTCGGGATGGGAAAGAGAAAAATTGAGGAGAAAATCATAGAGGAAACATGCCATTTACAAGAGGAATTTGAGAAGTTTGAAGGTAAAGTACATTAATCAAATAATCAATGCTTTTAAAGAGACATACTGTAATGCAAAGTTTCAAAAGTTTTATAGAAAAGCATTAGTATTACATAAATGTAGGCATGGTCAGCAAATGGACTAAAAGCTGAACACCACTGCCTTTTCTTTTATAGGAAAACCTTTTGAAACCACACAGTTCATGAACTACGCTGCCTCAAGTGTCATTTCTGCCATTGTGTATGGGCGCAGATTCAAGTATACAGACCCTTAGCTACGGAGTATGGTGGATCGAGCCAATGAGAGTGTCAACTGAGTGGAACAGCATCCGTGCAGGTTGACATGATTTGAATATATCCTGTGAGTTATTACACTATTGCAGGGGTGGCGAACTCTGGTCCTGAAGGGCCACAGTCCTGCATTGTTCAGCTCTGATAAAACTCACATGCCTGTAGCTTCCTTGTAAATCTTCAGACCTTGATTAGCTTGTTCAGGTGTGTTTGAATAGGGTTGAAGCAAAACTCTGTAGGACTGTGTCTCTCCAGGAACGACATTCACCACCCCTGCACTATTGCATTATGGTAGAAACATCTCCTGATTTTACTTCTCGAGCTCTACAGCATGTTCCCTTTCTTGGGATCATGGCTCAAGAATTGGAGACTACTCATGAAAAACCTTGAGCTTGATATCAAAGAGATATCAGAGCTGGTGAGAAGTCTACATCAAACACTGAGCCCACAGGATCTCAGAGGCTTTGTCGATTCGTTCCTCATCCGCAAGCAAACTGCAGAATTATGGTCAATATAACGCATCTTAAAATTGGAATGCTCATCTTGGATTTTTACTTCTTTAAATTTCTAATGTACCATTTTATTAGGAATCTGGAGAGAAGAACTCACTTTTCCACAAGCAGAACCTCATTTACACAGTTGGGAACCTGTTCATCGCTGGTATAGACACTACTAGTACAACAGTGCGATGGGGCTTGCTGCTTATGGCCAAATATCCACACATACAGGGTATGATAAAATATATATAAATTGGAATGTTTTCTTAAAACATTATTCTGGGAATATTATGGGTTCAGTATACTCAACAGCAACAATGTTATTAATCAAATTAATCTTTACTTTGTTTATACTGTGTGTTGCTTACTTTTCAAAAATTATATATTTTATATTATTCTTTACAGATACATTAGCCTTATGAAAATAACCAAGATGGCTTGAAGCACACAAATAAACCATATACTGTCACAATGGTGTGTTCATTCGTCTTCATGCTTTATGTTTAATCAGTCAAAACGTCTCAATCTGCATTTTATTCAGCTGCAGTGATCCATACTAGTGCTGCATTCCAGTTTTTATTATGCCCTTCACTCACTAACTTCCCTCCGTTTCGTTCACTCGGATGTACATCATTGCTTACTTGAGTGCCCACTACTGGCGGAACCTTTGCAATGAACTGAACTGGAATGTCCTAAGCCCTTGATCACTTGGAATCTACTATGGAGTTGATTTATTTTTTTGGTGTGTTTGGGTTGTTTTAAATGTTTTTAAAAAAATAATGAAAATATCATAGAGTTGTTTGTGATGGGGTAAATTAAACGTGATATGTGGTGACATCACAATCGCGTTGCATTGTGGTATATGAAGCTACCTGAAGTGTACATATGAAGTAGACTCACGGTCAAAATCAAGGGAGCAAGGGTGTGTCCATATAAACTTCCGTCGTCCACTTCACAAAGTGGAACACACTTCAAAATGGCGGCACGGATTCCCCCGAGGGGAAGAGCTTAGAGAAGTTCGCAAATGCGTGTCTAAAAGTGGCATGGAACGCAGCCTAGGGATTTCCTGGAACATCACAAGTTTAATACTTCTATAGGTCTCACTTGTGGACTTTCTGCACGAGGACGCCCTCCGGTGTCGAGAATGAATTAAACAAATGAATGTGATAGTTACGGTTGGGTACCGAACTCTGTACTTTTAAGGGCACCGACTGAATACTACCTAGTACCGATTCACATTAAATCAATCGGTACCAAATTTCGGTACCTGGGAACGCATCTGGTGATATAGACTAATGTCTGTGAATATTAAACCGCAAAAAGACTATTTAAATACGAATCCTGCATGTCTCTGCGAATGAATGCCGTATACACGTGGTTTACCACACACACTCAGAATCGCGCTTGACGGTCGCATGTTTCCATCTCTACCATCTCATATGAGGACATGAACGCACGAACGTCATCTCCAGAGCCACTGAGAGTCACTTTATGAGCATTTTGCCGTCTTATTTTGCTCCAGTCGAGTTCCCCTAACTCCTCTAACACTCGTATGCATTGGTGGAACCTGTGTTAGACTGGGTTCCACATGTTGTGACCCCCACGGCTGCATGGCCGACACCCATCACTGCATGGCCGAGTCACTAGTTCGGCTCCTCAGTGAAAAACAATAGTGCGCTGCTCTTGCTTCCTGTTTATACCCGCGGTGCGGGGCGGAGCGCGAGATGCAAATCTTGTAAGCCAATGGCCCATTGGCCCGTTCTCTATATCTCAAAGCTGATAGGGGCTCCCTGAAGTGATCCCAATTCCAATTCATCAGTGACGTCTGACGTACGTCTCTGTTCCCTCCTTCAGGGAACGAGGGTTACCATACGTAACCGAGACCTTTTCTGTTTCAGAATGGGAGGTATGTCAAACCTGAGAAAGCAGGGTAAGACACGCCAATTTCTGAAAGAGAGGTAACTTATACGCAGAGTCAGTTACCAGGGTAACTTACTCTGTGAACCTAACCTGGTCTGGAGCAGGTTTTCTTTGGTAAGCCCAGAGTTTATTTCAGTCTCCTCCCCCTTTTTAAAGCATCAGCAGTGTTTAAATACTTCATTCAATTACGCTGCACAAATGCTTTTCTTAGTATCTGTGTCTTATTTCAAGTACAAATATCTAAAAGTTATAAATGAAATCTAAAATCTAAAGTAAGCACATTTTACTTAAAACAAATAAAATGGTCTGCCACTTGGCTAAGAAAAAAACAATCCTAATGCAAACAGAAACAAGATTATTTTTCTTACCCCATCTTGCAGATAATTTGCACAATAAGAAAAATTCACTTAAATTAGTTCCTTAAGAATCTTTACATATTTTGACTGGAAACAACCAGACAAAATACAAAGTAAAAAAAGCATTCTTTGCGGTGCAGGTACATTCATTCATTGCTCATATTTCATCATGAGGACACTGTCAAAGTGACACAAATGGCATGTCCTTTCATACAGGATCCTGACGTTCACTTGATAAACCTCTAGAAGTAACCTAATAATTACAATTTCCTATAGGATTTCCAGTGGTTGGATGCATCATGACATGTATATTCCCATCATCACACTTTCTGAAAACGGATTACTGTATGGAATGGAAGGATGCCAAATGGTATTCTGAGATATATGCCGTAACCACCACTATCACAGCTGTTAAAATTAACACAAATTATTCATAATTTATATGGTCAACTTTAAAATACTTTATTCTTTTTCCTGTCAGTGGTGCTGGTGTTTTGCGAGCCAATGCCTTATTGCTGTTGGCTGAGTGGAAGTCAAATGTTAATTTCATTACCCTAATTAATAAATGTAACCAGTTGGATCAGATAACTTTTAATTATGTGAAAAAAGCATTAGACTATGTGGAAAAAGCTGCTACATATTAAAATAGACACTGAATTATATTTATTTAATGTCAAATGTTTGCAAAGTCATGAAACCTACACCCATGAACCTTTTATGCTTAAAGCTTTACCTGATTGAATTATGTTTTTATTTTATTTTTGTAGCTGTTGCCACGTTCTTTTTTTGCCTGTGGGATAACATGAAAATTTAATTTAATCAAACAGAATTAAACTTACACATTGACCCTGAAGTATGCAAACGTCTTTTTGTTGGGTGCTGTTGCCATAGTGAATAATAATTTCAGAGCTCCATTGATTGTGGCTTTTCATAGTCGTGGTGCACGCATTTAACTCAGGGTAAGTCAACTCAGAGTTCAAGTTTGAACTCAAAGTTGGTTGAACCTCCTTATTGAAAGGGGCCCTAGTTAATAGAGCACATATTCTATCCGGTGTTTTACATAAACTTTGCAATCTGGCAACCAAGTGCACGCAAGCTCTCTCTCATGTGCGGATAAACAAGTAAGCAGCATTTCAGCAATCTCTATAAATAAGATTTTAAAATCTTGAGAGATTTAATGTCTTCTTTTACCTTCAGTTGATTTTATCTAAGGCATGTGGCTGAAGTCAGTTGTAGTTTTTCTGTTTTTCTCTTCTTCAGTGATTCTGCTTGTTAACAACAGGTGGTATTGTGCACGCCGATCTGTTTGTGTGTGTGAGTTTGTGTGCACATGTGTTTGAGTGTGTTTTAAATGCAATTACAAAGCAATTGATTGGTTTTGTTTAACTCTGAAACATTTTTTGAGTTGTGTTGTGGTAAAAATAGCTACGGGTAGCACCAGTTGATTGCCGAGTGCAACCATTCTACGTCATTGACCTAGAACGCAGGCAAAATTGCGCCGCCCATTGTCCAAATATATAATGGATTTTTTTAAATAACGTAGCTCTTTCATGGGTTTTCTACTGCATATTTCAGTAAGAGACATAATTTATGTTATATTAAGCCATACAAGTCTTAACACCAGGGGATCCCATTAACTCTTGATGTTTTAATGCTAGTTTTTCTCTGGCTAGTGGCTTCTGTAATTGTTACGAACTGCTCTGAGACTCGAAGGTGGATCCAAATGCAGCTTTATTTGAGGGCAATCCAGAAGCGTAATCCAAGGTACAGGCAAGGGTCATACACAGACAGGCAGTTCAAACAAAGAAACAAAGAAACAAACAAAACAGGCAAGGACCAGAGGCAAGAGAGTAATCCAGGGAACAGGGCAAGATATCCAAAAACAAGAAACAAGAAAACCAGGAGAGTGCTCAGAAATGCAATGTAACATTGAACAAGACTTCGCGGTGAGTGAATGAATGACCATGGTATATATGTATTAGTATAATAGACAGATACTAACAGGATGGTGAGACACAGGTGAATGCAATCAGTAAATGAGGTACAGGTGAATGTGATCAGTGATAAGTGATGATGAGTCCGGGCAGTGAGTTATGGGAAATGTAGTTGTGAGTGATCATAGTCTTGTGTGGAGTGCCCTCTGGTGGCTCTCAAGGGCACTCCAGCTGGTATTCGTTACAGTAATTGTGTTTGTTAAGGCAAGAGCAGCACGAGAAAATCAGCTACTTGATGGCGATTAAGATATAATCATCATGTAGTGTTTTTATCAACTGATCTCATCTAGACCATCATATGTGTCATTAATTTCACATTATTGATTATAGTAATGTTTCTACAGCATGAGATCCAACAGTGATTTAATAAAAAAAAAAAAAATAATAATTTGAAGCAAACACCAAACATTTTGAAATTCTCACTCAAACATCAAGAATCAGCATATGAATCGCAACAATGGTGACCTGCTTCATGCCGCAATGCATTCTGGGAGAGTTTCGTATGATGCACCCAGAATGCATTGCAGCATGAAGCATGTCACCGTTAATGAGATTCATACGCTGATTCTTGAGGTTCGTGTTTGTCTCGTTGAAGGGATTTAAAACGTATTGTACTTGATTAAATTTTTTTCTTGCTGTTCTTACCATAATAAACAGTTACACCAGCCAGAGATAAGCTAACATTAAAAAGTCAAGGCCAAAGAGACCAACTAAAGCAAACACTGATTACCATAATAATAACTTTTTTTTTACTTTCAAACAAACTTCAACATCTACAACTCTTTCAATCTAAATTAGAGCTTCTGTACACATATATTAGACATTAATTAAGCGAATACTGATTTTGAAGTTGTTTAATGGCGATGGAGCTTGACTTAAACCCGATCTTCACCTTCAACCAAAATGTATCATCTGAATGACGTTGGAGTCCTGTGCCTGCTGAGAAACTTCCCGCTAGCACTATAAGAATCAGGGCCGTGCACAGACATTTTGAGGGGCCCAAACCAAAAAAAGGGGCACTATTGAGTATCACCTTGAATAACAATGAATGAATAATGAATGAATAACAAACCTTTTAAAATCATATTGTAAAAACAGTTGTTAGGCTTTAGTGCTAATTCAATTTATGCTGGTGTAATTACTCCTCCAAAAAGTTGATTCTGTGCTAATTTGATCTCATTATTTTTTTTTTCTTTATGTTGTAAATTTATGTAGCGAATGAGAATTGCTAAAACTATTGAATATATTTTGAAACAAAGGTCTTGTTAATGATTTTCAGTTTTGTTTAAGGTAATTAGCAACAGTTTTTCAATGAAAGAAAAATACGTAAAAAAAAAAAAAAAGTATGATTATTTGGGGTAAAAGACAATTATTAACATGATAATAAACAGCCAGTTGACTTTTCCATTTGTTGACATGACAAGATGGGAAATATCATATATTAAGTTGGGTGTCCACCTTAGAGATAATCATCATATTTATAATGAAACCATCATATTTAAAAATATGATATTAATCATATCATATAATAAAATATCATTTTTAATTATTTCTTACTACTGTAAAGCTGGATAAAAAATATATATTTAATTTAATTTTCACTTTTTTAAATAATATTTGTTTTTGTTTTAATTTTATTTTTATATTTCTATACTTACATATTTTAATGTCAGTATATTTATTGAAGAATAATTAATTATTTTATTTATCAAAATAAACAGTACAAAAATAATGTACATGTATGTAAAATAGTACATACTTTGCTAAAGTGATTGTTTTGAACAAGTATTAACTAAGACATATTAAAACATTATTTTAGCTAAAGTATTTGTATCAATACTGTCTTTTGCCCCATGCTAATTTTACCCTGTGTCTGTGGGGTAAAAGGCCCACCTTACCACCCCATACATTTATAAGATTATTAAACAAACAAACAAACAAACCAACCATTTTTATGATTTATTTTCACAGAAACTCTGTGGCTCCAGCAATGTTTAATACAAACATATATTTTTCTTAGGGTGTGCATTAAGCCTTAAGCCCTACTATGTTAAGATACAACTAATTTAGAACATTTATAGTATATTGTCTTTTTTAATTGTGTATAGGCTACTTATTAATATGGTCTTAATAAAACATTATAAATATGATGTATGTTATAGATACTATATTAACTCACAATTGATTATAATGGGAAATTTACTTTACACGAGTTAAAGTGTGACAAACTGTCTGTTAAATATTATATATGATGATTCACCCGCTGATATGCAGAAGCTTTGAATCCATATTTGCAATGTAAAACTGACTTTAGCCTCACTTTGCTCTTTCTCACAGTCTTCTTTTTTGTGAAATGTTTGTCTACAAAGTGTGCCGACAACAGCAAATTTGGTGTTATTTAGCTCAGACCAGGTTTAATAAAATGAAATCGCCTTACCTGCCTCCGTGCCTTTTTTCCTGGATGGGCATTGGAAAAATTAGCAGTATGGAACTATTTGGTGCCAAAATATGGAACACCAAAAGGGCCAAAATCTGTATAAGTTTTTCCCTCTCTCACTACCCTCTGTCCTGCATGCACAAGGGTAGTTCCAACCCAGGGGTTATGCAGGAACTGCGTGCGGCGATGGACCTCGCTCTCCGGGTGACATGCTCCCTGGGTCAGACGATGTCCACACTAGTGGTCCAGAAACCTGGGGCTAAACCTGGCAGATATGCGTGAGCCCGACTAAGTTGGTTCCTCAATGCCCCTGTCTGTCAGGCTGGCCTCTTTGACGACGCCATCGAGAACTTTGCCCAGCAGTTCTCAGTGGCCCAGAAGCAGACAGAGGCGGTTTAAAAAAAAATCATTATTCGCAGCGCCTCTGCCTGCTTGTCGCCGAGGGCAGATTGATGGCCAGGTTGGCAGTCTGCAACGCCCCCGAGCCTCCTTTCCTCCCCTCCCCTCGCCAGGGGCAGCAGTGTGCGGCTCAGGGACGCCTCCGGGCCTTCTCACCCACACTTTACCCCACCCTGGAATACTCAGACAACACTCCTGGCCGCCTCCGGGCCTCTCAAGTCGGGTTTGTCTGTTCCACCTTGCTGCCCCACCCGGGTGTGTCTGTGGTGCTGTCTGTTCCGCTTGTTCGGTCTCTGGGGGCTTGGCTACAGCTCCCCAGGCCGTCTCGCTGGCTCATCCATACCAGCAGACTCAGCTACGCGATTCAGTTCACCTACCGGCCTCCCGGTTCCTCCAGCCGATATGAAGTTGGGGCTCTACAGCCCCTACTTCATTGTACCCAAGAAAGGTGGTGGGTTATGGAAAATCTTGAGATCGCTTCAGCACTGGCTTCATGGCCAAGTCCCGAGGTGGCCGTTGCAAAGCGATAAGTACCGGGTCCCGGTGACTCCTTACTGCCACCAAACTTTCAGCCCGTGGTCGGACCCTTCATTTCTACAGGCCGGAGTGCCCTTAGAACAGGTGTCCAGGCATGCTGTGCGTTTCACGGATACTGGGGGGCCACGTACAACGGGCATGCAGTTTCAGGTCTGTGGACGGGACCTCAATTGCATTGGCATATCAATTGACTCGAGTTGCTTGCGGTATATCTTGCACTGCGCCGCCTCAATGGGCCGCTATGTGGTAAGCATGTACTGGTCCATACAGACAGCACTGCGGGCGTTGCGTACATCAACTGTCAGGGTGGTTTACGCTCCCCTTGCATGCTCCGACTCGCCCGCCACCTCCTCCTTTGGAGTCAGAAGCATCTGAGGTCGCTTCGTGCCATTCACATCCCAGGTGCACTCAACCGGACAGCCGACGAGCTCGCACGGCAGCGACACCTCCAGGAGAGTGGCGACTCCATCACCAGGCGGTCCAGCTGATATGGGACCTCTTCGGAGCCGCACAGGTAGACATGTTTGCCTCTCCGGACTCGATCCATTGCCAGTTGTACTATTCCATGTCCTGGGGCACCCTCGGCACGGATGCACTGGCGTACAACTGGCCCTGGGACTTATGCAAGTATGCGTTTCCCCCAGTGAGCCTTCTTGCACAAACCCTGTGCAAAGTCAGGGAGGACGAGGAGCAGGTCTTGTTAGGAGGTTCTAGATGGTCAACCACAAGCAGTGGTAGACGCCATCTCTTTTACTAAAGCCCCCTCTACGAGGCGCCTCTACGCTTGAAGTGGAACCTGTTCATTGAATGGTGCTCTTCCCACGGGGAAGACCCCCGAAGGTGTTCGTATAGTGTCGTGCTTTCTTTCCTGCTGTGATGGAGATGTGATGGAGCAACGGCTGTCTCCCTCCACCCTCAAAGTGTACGTTGCAGCAATAGCGGTGTATTACGATGCAACTGAAGGTAAGTCCTTAGGGAAGCACAACCTAATCGTCAGGTTCCTCAGAGGTGCGAGGGTAAATCCTCCTCGTCCAAACTCGATACCCCCTTGGGACTTGGCTCTAGTGCTCAGACCACTTCAGAGCCCTCCTCTATCAAGAGGGTAGGGAACATGCATGCACTTTCGGTCAATGAATTGTGCCTAGAATTCGGGCTTGCCATCTCTCACGTTGTCCTGAGACCCCGGCCTGGATATGTGCCCAAGGTTCCTACCACACCCTTCCGGGACCAGGTGATGAACCTGCAAGTGCTGCCTTCGGAGGAGGCAGACCCAGCCCTAGCTTTATGTCCTGTCCGCACTCTTCGCGCTTACATAGACCAGACTCAAAGCTTTAGGACCTCAGAGCAACTCTTTGTCTGTTACGAAGGCCAGCAGAAGGGAAAGGCTGTCTCGAAGCAGAGGTTAGCCCACTGGTTACTGGATGCTATTGTCTTGGCTTACCAGTCCCAAGACATGCCTTGCCTGTTCGGGTTGTGAGCACACTCAACAAGGAGTGTGGCTTCCTCCTGGGCGCTGGCTCAAGGCGCCTCGCTGACAGATATATGTTGAGCTGCGGGCTGGGCGACACCTAACACGTTCGCTAGATTCTATAGCCTCCGTGTAGGGCTGGTATATTACCGCATTCTCGTCCACAGTGGCCAGTAGCATAAGTGCCCGTTCTAAGTGTCGGTTTGCAACGCCACTCCCGCCCTCTGGGCCGGATACGTGCATCTATTGTCTCCAGTTGTGTTCCTCGGAAACGGCTAACCCTGTCGAGCTCCTCCATCACCCCTTCGGCCAGAACTGCACCCGTATGCTTGTGAAACGTCCGTGTAGGCTGGGTTACATATGTAGCGGTTCCCTCACTGCAACCATTTGTGTATTCTTCCACGGTTAGCTACCCTACTTGGCTAGCACCGTGTCGTCTCTGGGCGTGTTCTTTCCCCCCTGGAACCAGGTTGGAACCACCCCAGAGACTGCCATATGTTGCACTACCCTGCCAGGCTAGTCCTTATGTGTATTCCGTGACCAATCCTTCCACTGAAGGACGTGGCCCCGCGCTGCGGGGCGGTGCGTGGAATGCGTGAATCGCATGCCAATCTTCATTGGCTTGTTTTTAAACACTCAAAGTAGATTGGTCTCTGAAAACAGATCCCAATTCGTCGGTCAGTTCCAACATACATCTCCGTTCCCTCCAGGGAACGAGGGTTACATACGTAACCGAGATGTTATCCGTTTACTCTGTGTAAATTTTCCCGGCTATAACCTGCTTTCTGGAAAACACTACAGAGTTTAATTTATTTCTAGGGGTTTTGCTGTATTGTTTAAATTCACATGTATATGGCATATAAGCGAAAGAGGAAATCACTTTATTACAGCGAAACATATCATATAATTGGTTTAACCTGCAAAAAATGTTCATTCCATTTTTTTAATCAAACAAACAAAACAGAAAAATGTATTTCCCATGGTTAAATTTAACTAGTTAAAAATCCCACTCTCATCTCATTAAGATTGATTGCGATTGTGCCTTGTCGTCCAGCAGTGTCATATTCAGGGTCAACAAAAAAATAGCTTGTTGCATTATACCTGCTTAGGATACAATGGGAATGGTAAAAATAGCATTATACACTCTCAAAAAAAAAGAGAACAAAATTGTACCTTTTAAAGGTCCCATGGCATGGCATTTTTCTATTATTTTATAGTGTTTTCTGAGGTGTACTTATATTGTTAGTATGATTTTTACATCATAAAATGTCATAATTTAGAAATAAAAGGCATTTTTTCAATACTGCTGTTTGCCCTGTGGCTGAATGCCCTGCTTCAAGAGGCGTGTCTGCTGTGAGACTTCAGTAAAAACGCCCACTGTTGTGATTGGCTGACATCTTTGCATTTTAAATGAGCGGAGGGGGCGTGGTTTAACGAGGCACGAGCAGGCACGAGTCTGCCAGAGACGGATGGACCTGTGTTCACTTCTCATCAGTTCTCAGCATGTCTCAGTTCAGGTTGAACTGTTGTAGTTACTAGAATATACTTCAGGTTATTAGTTTATTTCTAGTCGGAGGGACTGTCACTCATGTCAGAAAGTTAGTAACTTTAGTAAATTATGGATCAGCGCTGACTCGAGACGCGAACCGTTTAGAACGATTCAGTCCGATTTGGTGAACTGGTTCGGTTCACTAAAAAGAACCGATTCAAAAGAATGATTCGTTCGCGAACCGGACATCATGGAGACGGAGCGATTGCTAACAAAGTTATTTATAGTAACTTCTGAGTTATGAGAGAGCTGTCTGTCAGCGCGAGTTTATTCTGTTTGTATCTGAGAGTTCTGAATAAACACGAGTCCCAGTCACACCGATTCCGTCTTCAATGAAGACTCTTCATCATTATTACCAACTTTGTAACACATGCAATGTACCATTACAGCGAGATGAACGAGTTAGTAAGTGTTGAGTATAGCATTATTTCTAGATATGTTCCAATCATATGAATAGCATCAGTGACGCGCATTGAGTAACGTTACACAGCACAAACAAAGACACAACAGCTGTAATCGAATATAATCCAGTTTATTGTGGGGAAAGATGGCTAGCCTAGCCCAGATATTCTCACGCTTACCCTCCTTCTGCTTAATCCCACGCCGCGTTTGGTGCCTCCGCTGTGGGCCAGATGCAGTACTGGGGGTCGGGGATGTTGGAGGCCGAGCTTCGGCGTGTGTGAGGTTTATCTCTAAAGATGTGACTGCTGATGTTAAACAGAAAAGACTGTATGCACATTTTAGAACAGATAGACGCGACGAGGACGTACAAAAACACTGACTCACAAGATAGAAAACACGAAAACACCGTTCTGTCGGGAGAGAGAGAAGCTGCAGTGTGTGCACGAATAATAAATAATTAGCTACACATAAAAAAATCAATGATCACAGATCAGAAGGAACTGAAGAAAGACTTCTGTTTTCATTTGTACATCCAAACACTGAGAAACTGCCAGCATTCACTCGTTCACAAGTAACGTTAATGACCTCGAGCGTTTGCATGGGCGTGCCAGATTCTCTGGGCGGAGGAAAGGGAGGTAACCGTTCCTGCTTGGACGTCAAAACAGGAGAATTCAGGATTGGCTCGTCTGGCCTGTCATTTTCTCAAAGGCAGAGAGAGACAGCCAGAACTCGGGTTTACACCGATCAACATTTCTATCCACTTGGGGACAATATTCAGGCTAGGGGAACTCGTATTAATGTTGAAAAACCTCATAAAATGAAAATTTCATGCCATGGGACCTTTAAGGTACAACTGTCCGTCACTGCGGTGGTACCCGTCAGGTCCGGATTTGAACCCAGAGTGTGTTGCTGGATAACCCAAGGTTCTAACCACTGTTCTATTGGGGCAGTGTGGATCCAATTGGCAGATAATCACAAGAGGCAGGTTTAGAAGGGAACAAACTGAAAGTCTTTACTTATTCTTCTTGAGCTAACACAAAAGAACTAGCATCAGAGCTAGGTAGGGCAAGATGCAAATCCACACTGGATGATGCAAGCAAAAGTGTCCAAAAACATAAAAAGGTTTACCAGAGAAGCTGGTCAAAAGGGTCTGAGCAAACGTCTTTTAGATTGAATCAAATGGGTATAAGCAAAAGCATAGGCTAGGCAAGAAAACTTCAAGACTGAGCAAAGGTACAAGCAAATGCAAGTCTTTAAATATACACCTGTTAACGCTCTAACAAGCTAGGGACAGGTGATATCATTGAACCAATAATGAGCAGTGAATTATGAAGATCTCGTGCTCTTGGTTTCCCTCTGCTGGACAGACCGTAGTGTGACAGTACCCTTAAGGGTACATTTTTGTACCTCTAAGTCAGGAGTAGGCAAGTTCGGTCCTAGAGAGCTGATGCCCTGTGCTGCATTTCCCGATAACGTTGTCTCTTAGTGCGCTACGAAGACTCTAAAGGTATAACTTAACTAAAGGTATACCATTTCTAGGTGTGTTCCTCGAACTATACCTTAGGAGGTTGCCTAAGGTAAACCTTCTTAAGTGCGACGTTAGCAGGTGCTGTCCGTGGCGGCGGTGCTGAAGTGGCTTATATCGATAGCTCAAGAATCGATTATTTACTCTATGCAGGGGCTGTTTCACTGCTTTATGCGGGGGGAAAAATTCTTTATAAAAGAAGCACTTCAGAAATAGTTGAACTTGCAAACTAAATTTTATATAATTCTGACATGAGTACGCGAACCAGCAATCTCATGCTCAACCGCATAATGCGTCAACCCGCTACACTAACTGGCAGTATGCCTTCACTGGCATTTGAAAGAGTCATTTATATTATTACAATATATTTTCCATAGTGTGTTCATTTACTCAAATTATTTCATTACATTACAGATGACCAATCAGCAACCCAGTGACTGCAGACGCAAGCACTCTTTCCATGCATATATGATCAATAGTGTGGATTTTATTTCTTTTTGTTTCATTAAACACTTGATTACACAAACACTTCCTGTCATCAATGTTGGGTCTGTGAGCATTTTTTATTGTAATGAATTCATTGCGCAATCATCAATGGCACATAGTAGTGAATAAACTCGGTTGTGCACAATTACGAACAAAAAATGGCAGGGAGAAAGTGTGTATGTCCACAAAAAAGAATGAATGTTGTGTGGTTGCATAAAACGAAATATAGGGTGAAAAAAATACATTAACCAAAAACAGTGTGAATGATTTGCTGCCCGTGTAGGGCATCACTTAGTTGAGGTGGGTTGTGGACTTCTTCTTCTTCCTCCTCCTCCTCTTCTTCCTCCTCTTCTGGCAAGGCTGCACCTCCACTAACTGCAATGTTGTGTAGCATGGCTGTAACTACTGCTACTGCACAGCATCTTTCTGGCTTCAGACGCAACCCTCCAGCTGATTTATGCAGGCACCAAAAACGCATCTTCCAGTGCCCGATTGAGCGCTCCACCAAGTTGCGGGTACGGATGTGTGCGATGTTGTAATCGTGCTCGGCTTGTGTGTTGGGGTTGGTGACTGGATTTAGAAGATAGGTTCTGAGAGGGTAGCCACTGTCTCCTAAAAAATGCTCAGGCCGAAAACCCCTATTTCTGCATCTTCACCCACCGCTGAATTGGCCCACACAAAGCTGTCGTGTGTGCTACCAGGCCACTTTGCCACCACGTCCACGAACCTCCCCCTGTGGTCCACCACCACCTGGACATTGATGGCATGGTAGCCAGGGGACTAAAGTTTTCACGTATGAAATAGTGCACATACACTAAATGGCTCCGCGGACGGCGCCGTCTTTTATTTAGCACAACTATTTGCTGTCTCGCTGCCATAGTTTGACCAAACTCCCCTCCACAATCATTCCCTTAAAATAGGCTCCTAAGCTTTTCCTGTCTAATGGTTTGCCAGCTGATGAACCTTTGAATAATATAATTAAAAAGCTAACAACCATTAGTGTACTGACAATTGTAATCCTTGCATTAAAAAAAATTAGCCTGATTGAACATTGGGTGTATATTACAACTTCAGAATTATATTTGTATAGACTGACATGTAAAGACGCTTTTTGCACAGTGGTGGCCACTAGTGGAATGAACTGTCAATAATGATAAGGTATGGCTAAGAGTGGTCCAGACCAACCTTACGAAAGTAATACTTACAGAAGGTATTCTTAACTAAGATAGTTTCGGGAAACATGTATTAACGTTCAGTGTTGGGGTAGTTACTCAAAAAAAGTAATTAGTTACTAGTTACTAGTTACATCTGTAAATTGTAATGAGATTACTTTACTAGTTACTGTATTTGAAAAGTAACTACACTACTTATTACTTTACTTTCCCATTTCTTAATTTACCGTGTAGATATATGGACAAACATCATGGCTCTATGGCAGTGTTTCCCCAAACAAACAAAAAGGACTACTGTCAAATAAAGATAAAGAAAATAATAAGAACAAATAATTTAAATACAAGCAGCAGCACAAATAAATACTATTGAGCAAAGACACTAATAAAATAAACAATGCTTTTCAGGTTTTTCAGGTACGTCTAACATTAGTTTTCAGGTACAGAAATCAAATGTAAAATAACATTGCATATTTGACTGTATATATTAAACATTAATCCTATTAAATTTACAAAATCTATTCAATCAAGAGCAGTGAGTGATGCCCTTGTCTTTTGTTGTTTGACATTAAACAGACAACAGTAAAGGCTACTGCCCCTTTAAGACCTAATAAAACTGCCCCTTTAAGACCTAATAATACTGCCCCTTTAAGACCTAAGGATATGCGTCGTTTTAAGGCATATACAGACTATGTCTGCTAGGATACTCATCAAGATGGGCATGTTGACATAGTTTTGTGTGAGTTTGTCCGTTCAAGAGCCAAACTTGAAAGAGAACTCAATATTTGCGCACTGTGAGACGTGTGCGCGCTTTCGGATGAGTGCACATAGACAAAATATTCTCACAGCGCGCGCAACTTCTCATTTGTGATGACGGCGAAAATGACTGGTATTCGAACATACTGCAGCACTATATGCATTGAACAAAGTTTACAAAGAGAGAATTTGAAGGACTTTTACACGGCATCCATGCTCTTGTCAGACGGCACCTCGGTTGGGAAACACTGTTCTATGGCAACGGTGCACGCAGCACTTAAACATATCAGATCTTTACACACAGGCAAACGCGGCTTGAGTAACGCAGGAAAGCGCGTTCCTATAGTCTAGTAAAGTAGTGTAGTTACCAATATTTTTAGTGTAATGCGTTACTTTACTTCGTTACCCAAAAAAGTAATATCGTTACTGTAATCCGTTATTTTGTAACTCGTTACCCCCAACACTGTTAACGTTAAGGTACACCTTAAGGTATAACTTAAGAACGACGTAGTGTTAAGAAGGTTTCGGGAAATGCAGCCCTGGAGAGTTTAGCTCCAACCCTACTAAGCCGCCACAGTATAAAACTAATGGCTCCCAGCATGCATTTCAGCATTAAGTATGTCACCATTGTTGAGATTCATACCCTAGTGAAAAAAAAGTATGCTAAGTATACTTGCAGCCAGACTAATTATCAGTATACTTGAAGTGTGTTAATGATTAGTTAACTTGAAATGTGCTATTTTGAAACAACTAATTTTGTACTAAGTATATTTTAGTTGTAAATAAGTTGTATTAAAGCATAATCTGAAGTGTATTTAGTGTACTTTAATTTGTGTACTTTATTTGTGTTAAGTATACTTTGTTTTTATTAAAAGTATATTTATTTGTGTTTTAAGTACATTACAAATTAATTACCAGTGTCTTCAGAACACACAAGCAATATACTATGAATATATAATTTTTTCATGTTTATTTATTTACTTTACCTTCCCTAAATACAAAAAATATACACTTTGTAGTTAAAAACATTATAATGTATTATTACTTAGCTATACATTGTACAATATACTTTGAATGGCATAATGTCACACAATACAGTGGTTTAAATGTGCTACCAAGGCTGTGAAGAGACATTCCATTAACAAGCCCAAAAACTTCACATGGTTTCAGCAAAACTAAACAAAATGATCTTACTATGTTTTTCATTAAAAGAACACTGGAAGATTAAAATGTATATATATATATATATTATTGGACCGATTCCACTGACCCTCTATACACAAATATAAATCACACATTATATTCACTTTTCTGATGAGCTGCTCAATTTTACACTTGCGTCTGATGGCCGCTTGCACATCAGAGGCAGTTGACAGCAAAAACTTGTGAAGAAACAGCATCTGTAAACAGAATATACAAGACATAAGGTCAAACAGCATGTTCATAAAACTTTATTCACGTTTACATTAGTCTTACTTACCTCCAAACAGCAGGACTTTTTCTCTAGTTCTTTTCAGCATCGCGTAACATTAGGCCATTTTATTCCGAGCCAGTTTATCGTCGCCATCAAGGTCAGGCTGCAAACCTCCCGTGAGTGAGAGACGAGGGAGTACAAATAGAAGCTCTGCCTCTGATTGGCTGCAGGCAGTGAGCAACACAATCTGATTGGTCACAGACCAAGTTGAAGAGACATTTGAATTCTGATAATACTCAACTCATATTTTCTTGTGTTGTATTTTAGTGTGCGATTGTAACACGATTCTTCTCTGCCAGTGTAAACCCATTAAAAATATTTACACTTAAAGCACAACTACAGTAGGGCTTGTACACTGCATACATTTAAAAATGGGCTTTTAATGCATTAGTCATATTTGAACACTTATTTATTCATGCTTAATTTGAACACTTAAGCATGAATAAATAACCATATACATTACTCAAATTTAACTTTAAATATACTACAAATTAAGGATATGTAATATGTATTTTTAAAATGTGCTTTCAGTGCATTGTTACAATGACAAATTTGAGCACAGTTTAAATATACTAAAAATATTTTTAATGTTAATGTTCAATGTTCAAATTAATGTTCAAATAAGTACACTTTTAAAAAGTACACAGAACTTTCATTTTAAGTATATTTTTCTAAAATATATTTTTCTAAAATATGCTAAAATACAATTATTTTAAAGTGCATTAAAAGTTACATTGTGAAAATATGATGCTAATATACTTTTTATATATTTAAAGATGGTACAATTTTTGTTAGTATATTTACAATATACTATTGAAAAAGAGAATATACTTGAAAAACAATAAAGTATACTTTTTTTTCACCAGGGTATGCTGATTCTTGAAATATGTTTGCGTCCAAACTTTTTTCTCCCTAAACTGTATTTTAAAATTAAAATTCAGAATGCCTGATCTGTGGCAAGAAAGTATTGTTGGTGAACATTATTTATTGATATTTTTAGATTTGAACAGATTTTGTGTTTTGTTAACACTAAACTGGCATAAAAATCTAAGAGTCAAACTGCCCAACTAAAGAAAACACTCATCACCACAATGGTGACCAAATATTTTCAATAAAACATCAACATCTAAACCTCTGTTAATTCTCAATAAGAGCTTCTATAGATGTCTTTCAGGGTTGGAGTCAAACTCGGCAGGACAGCAACTCACTAGGACCGAACTTGCCTGCCAATGGTTTAATTGTACCCTAAGGACCAATTGTGTACCTTTAAAGGTATATTTATACATTTTGTTCTTCAAGGAACAAATTTGTACCTCCACTGTACCTTTTTTTCTGAGAGTGTAATTAGCATTCATGGATAAACATTTAAAGGTGCACAGTATTTTTTTTTTCCCTCCAAATGGTCTTGGGCTTATACCACCCCTATCATTGTAATAAAAAAAGACAGCGTCAACACAACAATTTGAAATTATATAGCAACATATATGTCATTACAAGCGTTTCACTGCACACAGTTTGTGTGGGTTCGGGTTTAGGGTGAGCCCCACCACTGGTGTGAGATCCAGGTCATCTTCAGACACTCCAGGAGGAGGAGTGAAGCGGAAATGCTGAAGGAGCGAGGTGAATAATAAAAAGAGCTCCATCCTGGCCAAACTCTCTCTAAGACAAACCCTGCGACCTGAAAAATAAAATAAAAATATCCTGTTGGAATAATACAATTGGTGAATTTGAAGTCCACTGCACCTGCAGAGAAGGGCAAGAATGCATCATTTTTGACAAACTGGCCCTGCTTATTTAGGAAGTGTCTTGGGATGAAGCTGTCAGGAGTTTCCCACTCATTTTCATCCCTCAATACAGTTGTTAGTAAAGTGAACGTCTCGGTTACGTATGGTAACCCTCGTTCCCTGAAGGAGGGAACGGAGACGTACGTCGGTAATAACTGACGAATTGGGATCACTTCAGAGAGCCCCTATCAGCTTCGAGAACTTAAGAACAGGCCAATGAACAATTGGCGTGCGAGATTTGCATCTCGCGCTCCGCCCCGCGCCGCGGGTATAAACAGGAAGTGAGAGCACCGCACTGACGTTTTTCACTGAGGAGCCGAACAGAGACCGGCCAAGCAGTGATGGAAGGAACTGTGGCGACGGGACGTACGTCTCCGTTCCCTCCTTCAGGGAACGAGGGTTACCATACGTAACCGAGACGTTCCCTTTCAGTCGGTCACTACGACGTACGTCGGTAATAACCGACGAATTGGGATCCCTATGGAAAACGCCACAGTTACTACCACTTCCAGCGCCCAGCGAGAGCCCCTCAGACCCCGTTCTGAAGCGGGCGGGAAGATTCACGCTAGAAGAGTCATACTGCTGTTCCGCAAGACCCATTCAGCAGACTTGATTGGATAACGCTGGGAAAGCGTGCCCGAAGGACGCTGCGGGAGCCACATCATGCCCGGAGGGAGTTGCCATGTGGAAAACACGTATGGGCTGGCCGTGGGCAGCACAACATACGGAGTCTCAGGGGAGGCCCCGGCAATTAGGCGGGGGACGACACCGTACTGAGACGGCAGAGAACTCTGCCAAGGGAAAGACACGAGCTCGCCGTAGGGAGCTGTACCGTGGAAGATACACGTATGGGACCGCCGTAGGGGTCACGACATACGGAACCCAGCCTGACACAAGTTCCACCAATGCATACGAGTGCCAGACCTGGCGTCGGATGCTCCGCAACATCCGACTGCCGAGGGGTGCGGAGGACCCAACAGGGTTCGCCAATCCTGGGGAACTCGACTGGAGAAAAAAAAAAGCGCACGTATCCGTTCCAGGGGAAGGGAATGGCGCAGCAAGCCGACACTAGAACGGGCACTTCAGTGAAGCTGACTATGGGAAGCGAGCACACGAGAAGCCACCGGCTCTACACGCAGGCTATAAAATCTAGCGAACGTGTTGGGTGTCGCCCAGCCCGCAGCTCTACAAATGTCTGTCAGCGAGGCGCCACGAGCCAGCGCCCAGGAAGAAGCTACACCCCTGGTGGAGTGCGCTCTAACCCCGAGCGGGCAGGGCACGTCTTGGGATTCATACGCCAAGACGATGGCATCCACTATCCAGTGGGCCATCCTCTGCTTGGAGACAGCCTTTCCCTTCTGCTGTCCTCCGTAACAGACGAAGAGCTGCTCTGAGGTCCTGAAGCTTTGCGTTCTGTCCACATAAGTCCGGAGAGCACGGACGGGACAGAGCAAAGCTAGGGCTGGGTCTGCCTCCTCCGAAGGCAGCGCTTGCAGGCTCACCACTTGGTCCCGGAAGGGAGTAGTGGGAACCTTGGGCACATATCCAGGCCGGGGTCTCAGGATCACCTGAGAATCACCCGGCCCGAATTCCAGGCACGATTCGTCGACCGAAAATGCCTGCAGGTCCCCTACCCTCTTAACTGAGGCCAATGCAATCAGGAGTATTGTCTTTAGAGACAAGATCTTAAGCTCTACTGACTGCAAAGGCTCGAAGGGCGCCCTCTGAAGTGCGGTCAGCACCAGAGTCAAGTCCCAAGAGGGTATAGAAGAAGGGCGAGGAGGATTTAGTCTCCTCGCTCCCCTTAGGAACCTGACGATCAGATCATGCTTGCCTAAGGACTCACCATTAATGAGGTCATGGCTTGCGGCGATGGCGGCCACATATACCTTGAGGGTGGAGGGAGACAGCCTTCTCTCCAACCCGTCTTGAAGAAAAGATAGCACAGATCCGATCGAACATTTCCGGGGGTCTTCTCGGCGAGAAGAGCACCAGTCGACGAACAGGTTCCACTTCAACGCATATAGCCGTCTCGTAGAGGGGGCTCTGGCGGAAGCGATGGTGTCGACTACCGCTTGCGGTAGGTCACCTAGAACCTCCGCGTCCCGTCCAGGGACCAGACATGGAGTTTCCAGAGGTCTGGACGCGGGTGCCATAGGGTTCCCCGTCTCTGAGACAGAAGGTCCTGCCTCAGAGGAATGGGCCAAGGAGGTGCTGTCGCGAGGAGCACTAGTTCCGGGAACCACGTCCTGTTGGGCCAGTACGGAGCTACCAAGAGGAGTTGCTCCTCGTCCTCCCTGACCTTGCACAGAGTCTGTGCAAGAAGGCTCACTGGGGGAAACGCATATTTGCGCAGAGCCCGGGGCCAGCTGTGTGCCAGTGCATCCGTGCCGAGGGTCCCCTCGGACAGGGAATAAAACAACTGGCAGTGGGTCGTGTCGTGGGCGGCAAACAGATCGATCTGTGCGGCCCCAAAGCGACTCCAAATCAGCTGGACCACCTGGGGGTGGAGTCGCCACTCTCCGGGAAGCACTGGCAACCGCGACAGCTCGTCGGCCGCACGGTTGAGCAGGCCCGGAATGTGAATAGCACGAAGGGACCTCAGATGCTTCTGACTCCACAGGAGGAGATGGCGGGCGAGTTGGGACAAACGGCGGGAGCGTAGACCACCTTGTTTGTTGATGTACGCAACGGCCGTAGTGCTGTCCGTCCGGACCAGAACGTGCTTGTCTTTGAGCGACCCTTTGAGGCGGCTGAGAGCAAGACGAACTGCCAGCAACTCTAGGCAATTGATATGCCATTGCAGTTGGGGCCCCGTCCACAGACCCGATACTGCAAGCCCGTTGTACGTGGCACCCCAACCCGTGGGTGAGGCATCCGTGGAGACAACATGATGCCTGGACACTTGTTCTAGAGGCACTCCTGCCCGTAGAAATGAAGGGTCCGACCACGGGGTGAGGGTTTGGCGGCATCTCGGCGTCACTTGGACACGGAGGGACCCGCTGTGCCACGCCCATCTCGGGACCCGGTCGTGTAGCCAGTGCTGAAGCGGTCTCATATGGAGCAGCCCTAGCGGCGTTACTGCGGCTGCCGCTGCCATATGCCCCAGGAGCCTCTGAAAATGTTTCAGTGGAACCGCTGTACTGCATTTGAGCATACTCAAGCAGCTCAGCACCGACTGGACGCGCTCCTCTGTGAGGCGCGCAGTCATGGCGACCGAGTCGATCTCCATCCCGAGAAAAGAGATCCTCTGTACGGGACAGAGTTTGCTCTTCTCCCAGTTGACCCGAAGACCCAACTGGCTGAGGTGCCGGAGCACCATGTCCCTGTGTTCGCACAACTGCTCCCGCGACTGGGCAAGAATCAGCCAGTCGTCGAGATAGTTGAGGATGCGAACACCACGCTCTCTCATGGGAGCAATGGCCGCCTCCGCAACTTTCGTGAAGACACGGGGCGACAGGGACAACCCGAAGGGTAGGACTTTGTACTGGTATGCCCGTCCGTCGAAAGCAAAGCGTAGAAACGGTCTGTGTCGAGGGAGAATCGAGACATGAAAGTACGCGTCCTTCAGGTCGATCGCTGCAAACCAATCCTGGGGACGGATGCACCTGAAGATGCGTTTCTGGGTTAACATTCGGAACGGCATCCTGTAAAGGGAGCGGTTCAAGTAACGCAGATCCAGGATCGGTCGTAACCCGCCACCTTTCTTGGGTACAATGAAGTACGGGCTGTAAAACCCGGACTTCATATCGGCTGGAGGGACCGGCTCTATCGCGTCCTTCGCCAATAGGACAGCGATCTCCGCCTGAAGCACGGGGGCGCCCTCCTTCGGTATAGAAGTGAAGTGGACACCCCTGAACTTCGGGGGACGCCGGGCGAACTGAATCGCATAGCCGAGTCTGATGGTGCGGATGATCCAGCAAGACAGGCTGGGGAGCGCTAGCCAGGCCCCCAGAGACCGAGCAAGCGGGATCATCGGCACCACGGACGTACCCGGAGCGGGGCAGCGCAGCGGAACGCAGGGGCCCCAGGACGACATGGGAGTGGTCCGTGCAGGGGTCTGGGTCTGACACACGACCTGCATCCGCTGAGGGGACGGGCGAGCGTGGGGAGGCACTTTGTGTGCGTCCGCACAACCGACGCCCCCTGTTGGCGAGGAGAGAGGTGTCTGAGGGGTACGAGGCATGGTAGCGTCGCATACCGCCAGACGCGCTCTCTTGGCACCCAGAGATGTTAGAAACTGCTCTTTTATTGAGAATTTGGGTGCCAGTGGCGGAACAGAAAGAAAAATGGGGTTCCCCCGGCCCTCCACCGGGGGAAGGAGTGGTGCTGCAGCCATCTCCTGAAGAGCAGTTCCCTCCATCTCTGGGCGGCCCGTCTCAGGGTCTCTTCCGACGGCGCTTGCCACCTGGCTTGGCAGCGGCCTGAGCGGGCTGGACGTTCTTCCCGCGACCGGCTCCACGCCCACGGCCGGTGGAAGGCTGCTGCTGGGCTGGGGCGGGAGCGGGGGCGGCCGCAGGAGGACGTCCTCGGCGACGGGCAGACGGAGGTGCTGCAGCCGGCGGCTGGGTGGAGGCAGCAGCGGGCCGCCGGTGCAGGATGTGTTTGATGGCCTCCGTCTGCTTCTGGGCGGCCGAGAATTGCTGGGCGAAATTCTCGACCGCGTCGCCGAACAACCCGGCCGACGAAATGGGGGAGTCCAGGAACCGGTTCTTGTCAGTCTCCCTCATGTCGGCCAGGTTGAGCCAGAGATGCCATTCCTGGACCACTAAGGTGGACATCGCCTGACCCACGGAACGGGCGGTAACTTTCGTCGCCCGGAGGGCGAGGTCCGTCGCCGCCCGGAGCTCCCGGAGGAGCTCTGGGTCAGACCTACCCTCGTGCATGTCCAGGAGTGCTTGGGCTTGGTGCACCTGAAGCAACGCCATGGCATGCAAGGCAGACGCGGCCTGTCTGCAGGACCTGTAGGCCTTCACAGTTAGACTGGACGAAAACCTACAGGCTTTGGATGGGAGACGAGGATCACCACGCCACTCGGAGGCGGTCGCCGGACGCAGCTGCATCGCGACGGCGCGTTCGACTGGCGGGATCCTCTCGTAACCCTTGGCCTGTCCACCGTCAAGGGTAGTGAGGAGGGAGGAGCCTCCAGGTCTGTTTCTGGCACTGAAGGGTGTCGTCCACGACCTGGAAAGCTCCTCATGCACCTCCGGGAAGAATGGCACTGGGGCGGGACGCTGAGAACCAGCGCGACCCCCCCCCAGGAACCAATCATCCAACCTAGAAGGTTCGGGACGTGGTGGAGGGTTCCACACAAGCCCGACCTTTTCGGCGGCCCGGGAAAGCATAGCCGTCAACTCCGGGTCCGACTCAGCCGTAGCCACTCTCCCAGAGGGGGGCAGTACAGCTGAATCCTCATCCTCTGAGGACTGGAACTCCCCCTCCGATGCTGCGATCGACATCTGCTCGTCCGCGGGCGCTCCGAAAGAGATGACTGGGCGCCCGTGGGCGGGACCAGCGATCTCTTCCGGTGGCGCCACCGGCAGCGGTGCTTGAGAGGGTTCAGGGACCTGCGTAGGAGCACTAGGCGGGTTTGTCCTGAACGTTATCCTCAGATCACCCCGGCCATCCGTTGAAGTAGGTCTATCCTGGTTAGGGATAGCTCTAGATCGAGGTATGGGGAGGGGGACTCCGCCTTCCCGAAGGTAGGTGAGTCTCGACCTAAGCACCGCAATAGTCATGTTCCCGCAGTGAGAACACGAGCTATTCACAAACGCTGCCTCAGCGTGCTGTAAGCCCAGGCACGTGATGCAGTGAGTGTGGCCGTCAGCGGGCGAGAGGGAACGACCGCATCCAGAAACGCACGGGTGGAATGACATCTTGAAAAAGACGCAGTGTCACACCCGTGTTGCTCTTTTTGTGAGGAAACGCTCTTTTAAGAGAGTGCTGAAGCACCCAGGGAAACCGTGGCAACACACAGGGATAGTGCAGCCTGTGTTTGCACTCAAAGAAAGGAACGCCCACCGATACCAACAGATTGCTGTGATAACAGCAGTTTGTTCCTTCTAGCAGCTGAGTTCGCGGTCCCGCTGGAAAGCGCCGTCACACCAGCACACGATCCTCTTCTCTGTTCTTCTAAGAATCTCTTTCGCTGAAAAGACAGGAAAGCAGTCTCTGCAACTTCAGCGCCGGTTCGGCTCCGAAGTGAATGACGTCAGTGCGGTGCTCTCGCTTCCTGTTTATACCCGCGGCGCGGGGCGGAGCGCGAGATGCAAATCTCGCACACCAATTGTTCATTGGCCTGTTCTTAAGTTCTCGAAGCTGATAGGGGCTCTCTGAAGTGATCCCAATTCGTCGGTTATTACCGACGTACGTCGTAGTGACCGACTGAAAGGGAACACGCTGGTACCCTGCACAAAACATCACAACACAATTTATTTATATTTTTTTATTTATTCTTACTATGTGGGACATTTTCATCTCCAGAAGAAGCATTTCTATTGCCAAATCATGGGATAATTTTAATAATAAATACATTTAAAATAATTATTGCAAAGGGTGTGCTGACTTCCTGTAGACCTAAGACTGAAATTGAGCTGTTTCCCAGTGATTATTTAAAGGGGCTATATGCGTTTTTCTGAAATTTAAACTCACGACTGACACCTGTGGCCAAAAAACAGAACTGCTCTTATTTTCTGCTCGCTTTCGCAGCGGTGGTGACGTCACATCCGCAGACAGCGCGAGAAAAAACGACCCGCCAGAAAATAGGAAAAATAGGATACAGGCTTATAGGTGCACCCACTGTGAGCGGACAAGGTGTCAGTATGCTCATCAGGAGATGTTTGACTCATAAATGGTCAAATAAAAAGGCTATTGTTACGTTTATTTTGGGGAAAAAGTTGCATATAGCCCCTTTAAATGTCTGAGTTTGACTAGAGCATATTTCTATATACACCAATCAGGCATAACATTATGACAGGTGAAGTGAATAACACTGATTATCTCTTCATCATGGCTACTGTAACTCAAATTGCTCAAGTTAATGCTGGTTCTGAAGGAAAGGTGTCAGAATACACAGTGCATCGCAGTTTGTTGCGTATGGGGCTGCATAGCCGCAGTTCAGTAAGGGTGCCTATGCTGACCCCTGTCCACTGCCGAAAGCACCAACAGTGTGCACGTGAGCATCAGAAATGGACCACGGAGCAATGGAAGAAAGTGGCCTAGTCTTATTAATCGTTTTCTTTTACGTCATGTGGCTGGCCTGGTACGTTTGTGTCACTTACCTGGAGAACACTTGGCACCAGGATGCACTATGTGAAGAAGTAATGACTGATCGGTGTATCAAAAAATATTTCCCTCTCTTATCTTAAACAGACCTTCTTGATGAGGTATCCATTAAAGTGAATGTCACAGCTGGTCTTATGGGGTAGATTTGTGGGAAATATGTTGGCCAGTCTCTGCGTTTCATGGATCACAGCGTCTGTGTATGGCAAGTTCTTCCTGTCTTCCACCACTGGCTGACGTCTACCGATCACTCGGTCAATCTCATCTTGGACCTTGGCTTTTGGCTAAAATGAACAAGCAGCAAGAGTATAATGCATTGACTCTACGCAGAGACTCTAGCCACCCGAATCATGGGCTGCTCTCACTGCTGCCATCAGGCAGACGGTACCGCAGCATTAGAACACGCACCAGCCGACTCCAGAACAGCTTCTTCCCACAAGCAATTAGATTACTTAACTCTTGATCCATCAGGATCATAACACACACTGGACAGAATATCACTCAGCACAAACCACTGGAGATACACACACATTATATACACATTTATTTATCATATAGCATCTATTGTACATCGGATTTCTATTTGTGAACATATTGTATACTGTACATTGTATATTATTACTATAGCTTAATGTATACTATTATTGTTTAATGTATGTTTAGTGTATATTGTTTAAAGTATATGTATATTGTAAGTATGTGTATATTGTTTAAAGCTGTGAGAACTACACTCACATTGTGTAAATTATTTATTGTTTATTGTAGTGTATACTGTGCTGTGAGTAATTGTGTGCGCATCAGATATGTAATCTGTTGTTGCTTAAATGTTGTACATGTCATGTCATGACTACTATGTTGCTCGGACTGCACCTAAGAATTTCACCTACTGTTGCACTTTTGCATATGGTAGAGTGACAATAAAGTGATTTGATTTGATTTGGCATTGTTGATTAACTTTGATTAAAAATTAAATGCAGATTCAGCTCCTTTAGCCATGATTTTATTCACAGTATATAACAGTATATACACAGTATATACACAGTATATAACGACCTAATATAATAAAACATTAAAACATGTTAAGAAAATGTAATTAAGTGTCATCTTTCCACTAGAAAATGTAACAATTTAGTTTTGCCGAATTGATGACCAATTTGCATAAATCAGTATAACCTCATTGGTACACTTTCATACGATCTGCTTGCACCCCAGTGATGCATAATTACTTTTTTTTTGGTAACGCTTTAGATTACAGCCCGGAAAGTACTGCGTAAGTAAAGAGAATTTACAACATAACTTTCTGTAATTATAGTGTAACTATAAAGTAAGTACGTGTAGGTATAAGGGAACAATATGTAATACTGGGGGAATAAAGGGGTAACTTTCAGGAAAATTAACACATTATTTATACTGTAAGTATTTTTTAATTAAGGGGTAATTATCCATGTAGTTACAGGGTAAGTATGAATATGCGGGCTGTAAATTAATGTGGTTCTAGTTCCCCTCTTGTTCCCATGTATGCCCTGCCATTAAAGCGACACATCGTTTTGAAGGCTTAGATGGCAGGGTCAGAGCTCTCAGTGTCCTCGCCCACCCAGATGCGAGATTGCAAACATCCCGTTAATCGGTGGCGACGACACATACCCACATTCTCCTATCCTCCTGACATCAGCAACGTACCGCTGATGTCAGTGAATATGAGCCGAATATGGGTTATTCCATGCCCTCTCGATCTAAATAGGAAGATCAGGAAGAAATGAAAAGCCCAACTGAGTCGATGATTTATGACCAGGCAGAAATCAATCGTATAATCTAACACGAGCGATCTCTCCTCTAATATCTCTCCTCCAGCATACACGGTCGGGATGGCTTAGAAGAGCAATCTCCCTTCTCACCGCCATCCCTAGAGCACATGCAGATAAGTCTCGTCAGCCGTCAGATCGTCTGAGGGAAGAACGCCTTCCCGCGATGATCAGCGGGCTCTATCTGAGAAACCCGTGACGTGCGTACGCACTCAGCCTCGGCGTGAGCGGGACCGCATCATCAGTCTTGGATGCCAAACCCTCTTCCCTCAGGAAGAGAGCCAGATGAGAGCGGAGCGATCTCGGATTGACAAACGCTCACATTATACAAACAAACAAACAACTCCATAAGAGCTGACTGTGCATGCTCTTGATCCCAGGCAGAAAACACACGGCTCGTGTGCATAAAATAATGAATTTGGATTACCTTAACTCGAAGCATTCAGACAGAACAGTCCCTGAAGATGGGGGGTTGGGGTGTTGTAAGTTAGTGCAGGCAGAATGGAGCCCACTTCTTTAAAGGCCAAAAGATTGTTGATTGTTGAGTTAAGTTTTGTGTGGAATTATGTTCAAACAAATCATCTGGAAGCTTAATTTGTGTCTGGTGCGCCCTCAAACCCTAGAAATATATTGTTATTCGGTGTACAATCTATCTAGATCCCACACACCTTCTACCTATTTTTAGTTTATAACCTCAGGCTAGGTAAAGCAGGTCAAATCCTTAACTAGATCATAAATATAAATTTATACTCACTCTCTAGAAGAACAGACCCCCTCCGTGTCTGGTTCAGGTCAACTCGTTTAGAAAGCAGAGACGTGGCAAACGATTTTCTTTTTAGATTGATTATAAAAGGATTTATTTTTCCAGAAACAAAAAGATCTTACATATAATCAAAAGGTTTGCATAAAAGAAAAATTCAAAGTAACAATAAGTCGGTTCACAAGAGTCACCAGCAGATGTCAGGCTCGGATCATCAAGCAATGGAGAAGCAGCCTGTGGCCTGCAGCTTCTGATTTCTACACAGAGGTCAATGCCTTATATACCTTATACAACATCACACCTCTTCATTACATATTCATTCACATATGAACAGGTTGTCCAATCACAGATTTTGGAACATTGTCAACTCCCTAAATTCCTTCAACATTTTAGTATATAATGCCCTATACTTTTTCGTCCTTCTTTTCCTTCTTGCTTGGATCCTGGATCTCCTTCTTCGTCTCGTCTGCAAGACACCAGCTCGCGGTAAAACTTGTTTCGTTCAATACTTAGCTACATGCATACATGCTAATACAGAATACATTTCATTTGTTTTGTCTTTTATATGAATAAATGGTTTTCATACATTTGACTCAGTGTCTTTCTTCATCCATTCAATAAGACGTGTTTCACAAACATTTTGCAGTGTGGTTATTCTGACAAATAAAATACTTTCTCCACCAAACAATGTCTCTTGTATCCTTACAATAAAATCACATTAAAACATTCTTACATAATCATGTGTTCGTGTCTTTACTACTCCTATTCTATTTGTGGCTTCTTATAAAAGTCTTTTCGGTTACATACACGATTCCTTTAAAAGAGGCGCATGAAAACTTCCAATACATTTTCTGAAAGTGATAAAACAAAACATAACATACTTGTGTGGTTAACATAGGCCCCATTATATTGGGCGTACTTCTTGATTACATGTTGGAAATAACGCCTCTATATACCTGGCGCTTCTCTGGGATATATGTTGGGAATGAAAGAAGAAATTTCATACTTATTCTAACATGCCCCTCATGCAAATTTTACTCTTTTATTTCTAGGTTAAGATAATTCACATATCCCCTTTTTTCCTTGTCATATTTGGTGAGTCGGGCATACATTCGTCCGGTTTCAGTATAGACATTTATCTGAGATATGTTCATGTATCTCCTCACCCATGGTCTTACGTTTATTGGTCTAACCGATTTACTAGCTATTATTTTTCCATCAATCTGGGTTGTAGGAGGCCAATTCTCTGTACTTTGTTTAATTATTGTTGGATATGCGCCGAATCTTTCACGCATCCGCTTGCCATTATTTATCTCATGCGGGCATGCCCCAATTAACTGCCCATCAGGAGCCTCACAGATAAAGGTGCGGCTCCTCCCAGCATTCATACAGGCTTGGCACCAGTTGAATGTCGGAATTAGAGTCAGTGGCATTGCTACCTTGCTCCGAGCCGGCTTCCCTCTCCCGGAGTCCTGGGCTGTCAATTGGGGTTCGGCCCTCGGCCTCTCTCTCAATTGGAGGTCCTTCATCTCTTTGAGCTATAAGATAAAATATCCCATTGTATTTAATCACTCTCAAATCACAGCCCCTGCCGCTTGCATGTAATATGTGTACAAACAGTTGGTTCCCCTTCTCCCAGAGCTTATGAGCCAATCGATCGCTATACATTTCTTTCTCCACTGGGTGGAGCTCCATGAACATATACTTCAGTTTCTCCATCACTTCAAAGTTCAGCATCACCACCAGTTCAAACACATCAAAGCAATAATCTATGGCATTTCTCTCATTGTACCATGTCACTGTAGTGGTTTTCATAAAACAGTCATTGCATAGGCTTCCCATTGATAGAATGACTTCTTTCTTTGTCCAAATCAGGTTGTGACATCTCATGCATTCATCTTCTCTAGCCACTATCCAGCAGCCTCGTATCCTCGATATTATGTGATTCGTAGGGCCTCTCCTTAGTTCCTACAGACAAATTTCAACTTTTTTGTTTAAATTCTATGTTTCTTGTCACATTATATTATTGTTGAGTACCTTGCTTTCTTTTTCTTTTACCTTATCTTACAATTCCCCTTTATATAAAATACAAAGTAGTTATATTTATTTACCATAGTTCCGAAATCATCGAGTGCATCCAGAGTCGTGTCAGGTTCCCCCAATCTCATCATTCTGCTATCAGCCATCTCCTGAGGTTGTAATCTTCCTAACTCTGCACTGTGTCGTCTTATTGTTTTTAGACCCTACTTGAGCTTCTTATAGAGGTGTGTGCATCTCTACTCGCTGGGGAGGTGTTAGGGGGTTGGGGCTCCACTCTGTTTGAACGTGGCCCGTTCTGATCACAACATTTAATGTATTTGCATAATCTCCACGTCACTAACATACACAGTCGGAACATTCTTCCCAATCCTGTGCACTCAATCAAGATGAGCACCAGTACTACCGTTGTCATAGTTATTATTAATTTAAAATTGTTCATTAGCCATTTTATTGAAGCAAATGTGTTCTCTCCTATACCTGCCATCTTCAGAAATCTTTTTTTCACTTTCTCATTTATAGTTTGAATCTTATCATTCAGTGTTAGTTTCTTGGGCTCCACAACTCGCGGTTGTTTGTTAAAAAATTGCTTTCTTGCCAGAGTAAAATAGAATGGGAACGGTGGCATACATCTACCACCTTCTTGTGAACTGAAATTCCCTAAAGTGTCAGCGTAGATTGCTCTTTCAGTTGTTATTGGCTCTGAGACTACTCTGCTTATTCCTTGATTTATTTCGTTTCTCCTCCAATTCCCATCTATCTTCTCATTGTTGCACGTCCATCCCGCGTATATCCACCGGTAGATACCTGCACTCCATACCACTGCCCAAAATCTTTTAAAGTCAACCATTTTTTCCTCCTTTGACAGTTTTCCCCTATCACCCCATGTCATCATATATGCTGGTTCAGGGATATACTTCCTTCCATGATACTCCTTTATCTCGTTAGGAATTCTCCACAACATAACTTCTTTATCTCTTTTCGCTCTCACTCTTACAATTGGAATTGGATAATATTTTCCTAATAGGTTATTGTCATAACTGACAACTACCCCTTCTCCTTTTTCCATGTCTGTTATTTTGATCGGAATCACTTTTTCGTTCTCCCTTGTGGCTACATCCTCCAATATATCAAATAACCTAAATTGAAGTATCATCTGATCTGTTACTGTATTGTCTTCCGTTATTATATCGATCCATTTTTGAGAATGCTCCAACATAGTCATTAATTTCACACCTTGACTTATAATGCCGTTTGCATTCCTAAACAACAACCAATGTTCTCTATCCTCGTATTCGTTTTCTGCTACATCCTCATCTGTTTCACATTTCCATTTCTGCATGCATACACATCCGATCCAACTTATTTCATGTGCCTTACAATCTTTACCATTGAATTGTTCAATTAATTTTTCTATTACTTTGTCTCTCCACATATTGTGTAGCTTCCAATTATATTTAGTCTTCGCGCATTCACTCCAGTCACTATCACTGCACTCTTCCCAGAATTTGTTCGTTCTGATGCTTGTTTGATAAAACTTCTTTTCTTTCTCTGCAAATCTGTCTCTTCCTAATGCCATCTCGCCCATTCTTGTAGTTTCACTATACCATTCTAACCCGGGAACTGGATTACTTAATTTTTCTATTGTCTCATACATTGTGTATCTCTCATCTGTGAACTCGTCCTTGCATTCGATTACGATATGCCTATCCTCCATTTTTCTCACTCTATTTGTCTTTTTGTCAGGTGACTTTACCTGCTCTATCTCTTTTCCTTTATCATTCTGCCCTTCATGTATTAGAAAGGTTGTGTCCATTTCATATTCTGGATTAATGTATTCCACATCCATATCTTTATCTTTGTCCATTCCCGTCTCATTCAATCTAATTCTAGTCCATAATATAGTCAGGGCTATAGCTATAGTGATTACCGCTCCGACCGCAGCAGGTCTCTGTACACACGTCCGACACCATTTCCTTCTTCCTCTGGGATGTCTTGACCCTGAAGGCCCACACCGGTTCTCAGCTTCCATTCCTGTAATACATCAAGCTTCCCTTGGTGTTTTAATTCTCAAGTGCTTTGCAAGTTTATCCACTTTAGTTCTGTGTATTGAAGAGATTTTTAATACTTAAAGCTGGGCTTATTTTCCCTTTCTTAAAAATCCTTCAATACCCCCTTCATGTCAATATTCCCTTTCATGTCACAGTTTCATACTTACATTGCATGATGTCCGAGCCATATTACTGTTCCCATGCTGCTGTTTTACTGTCTTTTATGCTTCGTTAATGCCACTCACAGTCTCTTATATGGCTTTCTTTTTAGTTATATAGCAATTGCTCCGCTATATGCTTGTTTGTACGCTTTTAATGAACTTTTCATCCCATCCAGAAAATTTATGGCTTACTAGTTGCAATCCTGTGTTGCTGCCTTTGAATCACCTCATTGTGATTTATTGCCTAAAAAGCCCCTACAGATTTATATTCTGTCCCGTGTGATTTTGCCACTATCCGGCTTTGACTCACACATCCTTGCATTCTAAGGATGTATCTCTGAATTTACGATCACTTAACGAGAATCAGATTGTTCTTACTCCATATTCCATTTTGCTCGAGTTGGACAGTGTGTTTGTCTATGATTTTCATCACTCTGTCCTTTTTAGTAATTAGGTCTTTGAACGGTTTGGATGGATTTTTGTTAGTCAATTTTATCCACACCGAATCTCCCACCTGACATTTATCCTCAGGCTGTTCGATTTCTGTTTTGGCTTCTCTACTCCCTGTGTTCATATTAACGAAGTATAAAGCCTCTTCCATGTGCTCATCCCATTCCGTATTGTTGTAATTCGCTCTAAAAAAGCTCTTCAAGCTGCCGATTGATCTTTCACTCAACCCATTGCTTTCTGGCCGATAACGTACTGACTTGATCAATTTGATATGTTTTTCTCCTAACCAGTTTTCCAGTTGATTTCCGACAAAGTAGGATCCATTGTCTACTCTGATGGACTCTGGTCTATTCCACGCAGACATCAGCTCATCGAGTGCCTTTATTATATTTTTAGCAGTGGGGTCTTTTAATGGCTTGGCCCATATTTTGTTCAGATATGCCTCCACTGCAACTAGAAAGAATCTGTTGCCTGTTTTAGTGCGTGGATTAAGTGGACCAGCTATATCCAAGTCCCATTCCACATTTGCTCTGTCTGGAAGGATTCTACCATAATCTTTTTTTGATCGTTCTGTGATATCCTTTCCTCATGCAGCTCTCACACTTCAACTTGATCTCACTATATTTCTTCCTCCAGTTTGGAATATTCATGTTGTTATCTGATAGAACTTTCCCCATTAAGTTCACACCAGGGTGTTTTAAACAGTCATGCAGTTTCTGTATCGCATCTGTTCCCTTATCTTCGACTATGATCACTCTCCTTAGCCTAGCTAATTTGTCAACTGCTTCATTCCCTTGGGATAATTCTGTTCTCTCCTTGGAATGCCCCTTCTGGTGAATTACGACCAGGTCTAAATCTTTTGCTAGAAGGTCTATTTCCTTCCACATCTGTTCGTGCTCAATGGGTTTCTTATTGAATTTACAGAAGCCGTTCTGTTTCCACACTTCCAAGTTTTCATTTAGACTTGTTTCTACATATTTACTGTCCGTAACTATGATAGCTTGTTTGGCATGCATTTCTTTCAATTTCTCTAGCGCTTTGAGCACTGCCATTACTTCTGCCGTCTGAGCTGTGCCAGGACAGGATCCCCTGTCCGTGACTTCCTCACCTTTTTTCTTCTTAATTATGTACGCCCAATGGGCCTCGCTGTCTGCTAGAGTTTTAGATCCATCAGTATACACCATTATTCCTTTGAATAGTGGTAACTTTTTCTTTTGACATTTTTTGCGTTCTTTGTTGATTACAGTTATACTGGGATCTAACACTATGTTCTGCCATCTCTGCCATCTGGTGTTTTGGGCCTTAGCATCCTTGATTTTATTTTTGTTTAGATGGGCCATCACCATTTCATCTGTGTTGATCAGTATTTGCTTTCCTCTAGCTAAACCTTTCAGCTCTGCATATCTTTTACTGATTGCGGCTAATTTTTTCTCAACTGGTAGGAATTTTTTCTCTGGGCTTTCCCAGCTCCCTGTCATTATGCGTATTGGTATACAGCTTTTTTCGTTTCGCATTATCAGTTGGTAACCAGCCTCATCTATATCCAGGTCAACCTCTAGATTTTTGTCATCTTCTCTGCCCTCCAACTGTCCTGAGCATAAAATTGCTTCCTTTAAAGCACTCAGTGCATTTTCTGCCTCTTCAGTCCAGCTTAATCTGTTTCCTTTGATCGTTGCGTAGATCGGTTTTGCCATTTGGCTAAATTTAGGAATTACGTCTCTGACATAATTCATTAGCCCCATCATCTGTTGTACATTTTTGACGCTTTCTGGTGTCTTAATCTCAGCTATTCTCTCCTTCATGGTTTTCGTAATTCCTCGATTCCCTGCAGACACCCAGAATCCTAGAAACTCAACTAGGTCCGTCATAATTTCACTCTTCTTTATGTTGATTTTCAGTCCTGCTTCTGCTATTCTTTTCAACACTTCTTTCACGGTGCTCACGTGCTCTTCTTCGTTTTCATTTGTAATTAATATGTCATCGATGTACACTTCCACGGGCAGATCTTTTAATATTTCCATCATTACCGCCTGGAACACAACTGAGGAGTTTACATACCCTTGTGGTAAACGTCGGTATAGATAATGTTTGTTTCCCACCGTAAAGGCAGTTTTCTCTTGACTATTTTCTGATATTGGGATTGCCCAAAATCCATTAATTAGATCCAATTTCGTTAGAAATTTGCCATCCTTTAGTTTCTCAATTGTGTCTCTTGCATTAATCAGGTATCGACGGTCTGGACGGGTTAATTTATTAAGGGCCCTGAAATTCGTCACCATACGAAATCCTTGATTTCCAGGCTTCGCCACTAACTGGACGGGACTATTTGTAATTGCTGAAGTTACTTCCTTAATAACTCCCTGCTCCAATAATTCTTTTATTGTCTGATTCAATTCATCCTTACCCAATTTGTTTATCGGATATTGTCTCTGTGGTTTATGTGTTCCGCCTAGAATCTCATGTGCATACTTCTGATCAACCAAACCAGTGTCGTTTTTATACTTTCCACATGGAGTTTCTCTCAATGCTTGTATTAATTCTTCCTTCGATTCCTCACTACCGATCATTTTATTTCTGATGCGACTTAATTCCTGTTCTGTATCTACTTCTTTCAGTCTTAGCACCTTTTTGAGATCTCTTCCTGCAAGCAAATTTTCGTTGCCTTTTATCATGTTTACACCAAATTTTTCTCCCATTTGTTCTTCTTCTATTTTCCCATTATATGTCTGAACTAGTACTTTTCCTGTGTAATTTATTGGCTCTGTTGTGGAGGATATCTGAGCTCCTGTATCCAACAGGAATTCTACACCTTTCACCTTTACAAACAAATCTTCATCTCTCTCCGTAACTCTCTCATCACAGATATGCTCCTTCAACAGGCCAACCTTGCTTCATTGTTCATTATTTCCTGCACTGTTTCTGTCTCTGACATCTTCGTCTTTTTCGGTATCTTTTTGTACTTCCGTATTTGGAGTCAATTTGTTTCTTCCAAATCTTTTTACACTGGATTCAGTGCTTTTGCGTTTCTGTATCACCTGATCTTTCTGTGCTGGGGTTAATTTCTCCCATTCTCCTGCTGGAACATAGCTCGTTTTTTGTGCAGTACCATTTCTGTTATCCTTGAAGGTTTTCTTTGCACTACTATCTCTCTGCCATGTCGTCTTTTTTGTATTCCAGGTTTTAGGCTTGTTGGATTGACCTTTGTCGCTTTGTCTAGCTTGGAATCTTGTGTTATATGGTCTCGCGTTCTCCACTGTGGTTCTCTGTTTATTCATTACTTTATCTTTACGTTGTTTTTGAACTCTCGCTCCTTGTGGTTCCTTTCTTCTCACATACTGAGAATTTAAATCATATTCAGCTAATCTCTCTTCTATTTGTTTTTTAGTCGTGCTATTCAAGATGGTCCCTAATTTATGTCCTCCTGGTATTTTACGCCCTACATCTCGTAGCAGTCTTACTTTATCTGACATTGGGATCTCGTCCTCAATCGATAACCACACACTAAGTAAGGGCATTTGCTCTTTATTTGCGTTTACTAGCATGTCCTTCCACTGTTTGTATTTGTCCTCGACTCCCGTTAGGTCCCTAAACTTCTCCAGGGCCTGTGCTGTAACGGCATGCCCCGTACAAGTGTGCACTAATCTTGTTATCGCTTCAGATCCTAAACCAGCTTGTGTTGCCGCTTTAATTATTCTGTCCATGTAACTGCAGTTATCCTCATGTGATTTCCTTGAACCTATTTGTTTCCTCACAACATCAGTCAGTTTTAATTCTAACAATTTTGCCTGAACATTTTGTTCCTCAATTCTCGCTTCCTCGGTTCTCCGTGGAGTGCTGAACTGCAGCTGCCTCACTGGAGTTTCCCTTTCCCTAGGGGTCACCTGTCTCTCCAGTTCTTCTTGATCTATAGCTTCTTCGCTCTCTTCCTCCCAGATTTCTTCTGGGGCTCTGTTCATATTCTCAATCTGTCTAAAAGCTCTAGTTGTTTCTAAGTCTCTTTGTAATTGTTTATTCTGATTTTTCAATATCTTTATCATATTATCCAATTCTTTCACCATTTTTCTATTGTACTCATATCCCTCTTGGAATAAAGTCTGTTTGCCTGCCTTTGACCAACCTTCTTGCTCGGCTATTTCTGTCGCAGACGGGGACATACTGGCAGTTTTCATTTGGCCATAAGTTAAATCCCTTTCAGGTATTACTCTCTTATTCCATTTACTCAACAGTTCCCTATCTCTTTTCTTCCCGCTGGGATTTCTGTATTTAGTACCCCTAAATTCTACTTCTGGCCAATCATTCTGTATTTGTTTGGTTACTCTTTGTAATGGTATTTTTACACCTTTTTTATGCTTTAATCTAGTTTCTTTCCTGAGCCCTGGTTCTTCCTCGCTAACATCATATTCCGTGCTAATCCTTGTGGAATTTAATTCCTCATCTTCACTCTCGCCTTTTTGACTCCCCTCAGAACTTGAATTGTTTTCTCTATCAGTTCTTTTCTCTGTCCCTCCAATTGGAGTTCGATTGTCAGAAGTTAAGTTTCTTTGTTCGCTTCGTTCATAATTTTCCACAACTTCTTCCATATGTCTATTTACTGCTCCTTGCCTTTCTGAAGTGTCACTTCTCTCATCACCTCTTTGTTCCTCAGACATTTTCTTTATAAACTTTTTAATTGATTTCATATACTTTAGCTTAATTGTTTTCTGGATGGAAATCAAAGTTTATATCGCACTATTTTTCTGTTTTAGATTTGTTTAATTTACAAATCTGCCTCTATCCATATTATTCCTTTTTATATTTTCAGTTTTTCACTCAAATATGGATATGCTTTTCTACTATGATCCCTATTCAACGATGTGCACTTCGTTGAACAGTTCACACAGTCTACACTAAATCTTTTTCACTCAAGATTTTAGTCGATCTCTATTTTCTCAGCGTATCAATCTATTTGTCAGAGCGCGTTTCTTTTATTGAGCTCTCAGCGCTTTTTTATTTTCTAACTTGATACTATAGAGATTCTAGTAGTGTCGTGCATGCACTTAATAACCTTTTCCTAGGTTATAATAATAATTCTTCTTTGAATTATTTTTCGTCTACAGGATTCCTTCCTTTCTTTAGACTTTGATCTCTCTCTCTTTGAGATTTCAACACTACTGTTAGTTTAACCTTTCTTTAGGTTAATATAATCCGTTCCTGAATTATATTTTCGTTTTTACTTTATAAGTCTTTTTAGGATTTCTCCTTAATCCTATTTTTAGGCTTTATTTTTATTGTACGTCCTATACAATAATCACGCTTTTTCGTCAGCACTTTGTTTATTGATTTTGGCCAGAAATCAATAAGCAATCGTGCCCCACGTTGGGCGCCATGTTATTCGGTGTACAATCTATCTAGATCCCACACACCTTCTACCTATTTTTAGTTTATAACCTCAGGCTAGGTAAAGCAGGTCAAATCCTTAACTAGATCATAAATATAAATTTATACTCACTCTCTAGAAGAACAGACCCCCTCCGTGTCTGGTTCAGGTCAACTCGTTTAGAAAGCAGAGACGTGGCAAACGATTTTCTTTTTAGATTGATTATAAAAGGATTTATTTTTCCAGAAACAAAAAGATCTTACATATAATCAAAAGGTTTGCATAAAAGAAAAATTCAAAGTAACAATAAGTCGGTTCACAAGAGTCACCAGCAGATGTCAGGCTCGGATCATCAAGCAATGGAGAAGCAGCCTGTGGCCTGCAGCTTCTGATTTCTACACAGAGGTCAATGCCTTATATACCTTATACAACATCACACCTCTTCATTACATATTCATTCACATATGAACAGGTTGTCCAATCACAGATTTTGGAACATTGTCAACTCCCTAAATTCCTTCAACATTTTAGTATATAATGCCCTATACTTTTTCGTCCTTCTTTTCCTTCTTGCTTGGATCCTGGATCTCCTTCTTCGTCTCGTCTGCAAGACACCAGCTCGCGGTAAAACTTGTTTCGTTCAATACTTAGCTACATGCATACATGCTAATACAGAATACATTTCATTTGTTTTGTCTTTTATATGAATAAATGGTTTTCATACATTTGACTCAGTGTCTTTCTTCATCCATTCAATAAGACGTGTTTCACAAACATTTTGCAGTGTGGTTATTCTGACAAATAAAATACTTTCTCCACCAAACAATGTCTCTTGTATCCTTACAATAAAATCACATTAAAACATTCTTACATAATCATGTGTTCGTGTCTTTACTACTCCTATTCTATTTGTGGCTTCTTATAAAAGTCTTTTCGGTTACATACACGATTCCTTTAAAAGAGGCGCATGAAAACTTCCAATACATTTTCTGAAAGTGATAAAACAAAACATAACATACTTGTGTGGTTAACATAGGCCCCATTATATTGGGCGTACTTCTTGATTACATGTTGGAAATAACGCCTCTATATACCTGGCGCTTCTCTGGGATATATGTTGGGAATGAAAGAAGAAATTTCATACTTATTCTAACAATATATATATATTTTTTTTTCATTTATTTATTTCCATATTTATTTATTTATACATTTCTTTGTCTATATGCTAATGAGGGGGGCGTGTTTTTTTTCCTCAGACATAGCAATCGAGCACAGAGTTGCAGTGCAAAAGCTTTGAGGCCACATTGACACCTTGTGGCAGGGCTGGACTGGGGCTAAAATTCGGCCCTGGCAAACCCAGCCCATCCGGCCCATGAGTTCCCCCATGAATGTTTTTGCTGGGGTTAGGGCCTTAAATTGGAGCAAATAAATCAAACTAGGATAGGGACAAATAATAATGTATATTATCGAATTTACATTTACTGCAAATGCAGATAACAAACTTAAAATTGACATTTTCACTTGACAGTTAAGCACTGATTTTGAGCTAGGATGCAGTAAAGTAAATGTACTGCTTTTAATTTCAGTCATCATTTACTCACTCTCATGTCATTCCAAACCTGTATGACTTTCTCTCTTCCGTGAAACACAAAATAAGATATTTTGAAGAATGTTGGCAACCAAAACATAGGTAACCATTGAATATTATAGGGACAAAAAAAAAAAAACCCTGACTCAAATGATTTTCTTTTATGTTTCACAGAAAGAAATTAATTCAGGTTTGGAATGACATTAGGGTGAGTAAACGTTCACACTTTTGAGTTGAACTACCCCTTTAAAAACAATAATATTTTTCAAGAGTAAAAGGGATACCTTGATTGTTCACCCAAAAATGAAAATTAGCCCATAATTTACTCACCCTCAAGTCATCCTAGGTGTATATGACATTCTTCTTTCAGACAAATAAAATCGGAGTTATATTACAAAAGTCCAGGCTAATCCAAGCATTAGAATTTGATAGTTGCTCTGTTTTTGAAGTACATAAAAAGTGCATCTGCCCATTAAATAACATGCTCCACCAAGCTCTGGAGTGTTAATAAAGGCCTTCTGAAGCGAATCGATGCGTTTGTGTAAGAAAAATATCCATATTTATATTTGAACCGTGGTCGACCACCTTCCCTGCTCAATTTATGAAAAAATTGTTGAAAGTTCCCCTGCCGATCGAAAGACCAGGTAGGCTCGTCCTGACATCACGTATGGCAGACGTAGACAGGCCTCGATAGACTGACAGATATAGCCACGTTAGGCCAGACATATACAGGCCTCGATAGACCGACAGATATAATCACGTTAGGCCAGACGTAGACAGGCCTTGATAGACCGACAGATATAGCCATGTTAGGCCAGACATAGACAGGCCTCGATAGACCGACAGATATAACCACGTTAGGCCAGACGTAGACAGGCCTTGATAGACAGACAGATATAGCCACGTTAGGCCAGACATAGACAGGCCTTGATAGACCGACAGATATAGCCATGTTAGGCCAGACATAGACAGGCCTCGCTAGACCGACAGATATAACCACGTTAGGCCAGACGTAGACAGGCCTTGATAGACCGAACAGATATAGCCATGTAAGGATCAGTTTTGCTGCTAAGACAAAAGCTGAGATCCAAACCCCAGCAATAGAACAATAAAAGTCACTAATCTTGAGAGATCTCACAGAAACTGTGGGACCCCACCCTGATCAAACATTTCTCCCCCCTCCCCATTTTGCCCTCTCCTTGCCCTGTTTTCAAGTCAACAAATGCAGATATACCAATGATGATGTATCTTGTAAATCTATTGTTTTATCCCTTTCATGTTTGGTGTCCTTTTAAAGGTCTCAGTGCGAATGGTAAAATGTTCTCAGTTTCACTGCAGTCACTGGTAGTATTAGAAAGATTGAAAACTAATGAGAATTCTGTTCTCCTTTTGAGTGGTCTCTTCAAAGATATCTAATCCTCTCCCCCAAAACCAGGTGTTTGTGTTGCAAATATTTACAACCCTTTTGTTCTTGTTGGAGTATTTAAGGGAGGGTAACAGAGCTGCCAGTCTGTGTTAGTGTCTTTGAGGCACTCACACACATTGCATATAGTGTGCCAGACATGAGGACTCTTTGAAATTATTTTCATATTGCTTTGCGATTGTGTTTATGTTTTTACGCTGATCAGTTGTGTACCATAGATTCTTGCTTAATTATTTTCTTGCCTGGCCAAAATAAATGTTAATCTTGATTTATCTTGTATTGTTCTGAAATCATTGTTCTAGTATGGATCGATGTATACTCCTTTATTATCGCAAAATCGAGTGTTATGATAGATCACACCGATGACGGCACTACTGAAGCATGGGGTGCAGAGTGCGCGATAATCCGATTTCTGACTATCGCTGAATTAGCAAGTTGTAGCTCGGGGATATTAATAAATTACACTTTGTTGAGTGAGCATGGGCAACCACTTAAAGGTAAAATATCCACTCTGCATCCTCTGACTAATATCAGAGGTAATCATTTTGTGATCGTGAACGCGTGGTCCGGACGCATCTGTTCTGTGCGATATTGGGTCTCTTGATGAACGAATTGAAAACTAGGAAGATACTAAGAAAATCAACGATCTAAATTAAATCGCAACTAATTGTAAAATCAGCTGATAAACTCTAAACGTAACACACTTTATGGAGTCACATAAAATTGGAGTTAGATAAAATTATTAATTAGAGTCAGATTTAAAATGAGATATCAATAAATTAAGAGAACTTCACCAAAATGCTGAAAAGGCTTACACGCAGAATTCCTTTTGACCAAGCCGTTAGAATCCGTTTTTTGGGCTAATGGATGGAAGTTTACAGCCACGTTAGGCCAGACATAGACAGGCCTTGATAGACCGACAGATATGCCCACGTTAGGCCAGACGTAGACAGGCCTCGATAGACCGAACAGATATAGCCACGTTAGGCCAGACATAGACAGGCCTTGATAGACCGACAGATATAGCCACGTTAGGCCAAACGTAGACAGGCCTCGATAGACCGACAGATATAGCCACGTTAGGCCAGACGTAGACAGGCCTCGATAGACCAAACAGATATAGCCACGTTAGGCCGGACATAAACAGGTCTCGATAGATCGTTAGCCTTATGGCGCTTTAAGATTCCGGTCCATCAGACAATCGGGGACAATCGAGATTGATATGCACCGCGACCCCCCGGATTCACGACAGCCTACGGGAGCAACTGGCACCATAGTCTACCAGTGGGGTGCTGGAGCCACTTTTTCCAGAGCAAATACTTGATAAAATCAAAATGTTCAAAACCTAATCTTAAAAGGTTAAATTAGACGTAAACAAATCTTTAATGTTTTAATAAATTCTTATATGTATCTCCCTATAAGATTGTTGAATAAGGCAATTCAGCTTAAACCGTTACTATACACATTCCATTACTTCAAAGGTTCTACATTTCATTTATACACACAAAGATTCAAACAAATAAAACGGTATGTTTTCAAATATACTATGTATGTTTTAAATGATTTCATACAGTTGAAACATTATAGAAACATCTCTCAGCACTCAGCGCGTCAGGATGGCGCCGCGACACACCGTCTACTCATCGTATAACAATGTATTGTTTGTCTGTAAAGAACAGAGCCTTATGGCGCTTTAAGATTCCGGTCCATCAGACATTCGGGGACAATCGAGATTGATATGCACCGCGACCCCCCGGATTCATGACAGCCTACGGGAGCAACTGGCACCATAGTCTACCAGTGGGGTGCTGGAGCCACTCATTGTGAAAAAAAGTCTCTGAAGTTGACATTGTTTCTAAAAGTCCTACATCACTTTTTAAACACATAAGCACCATTCATACCTGGAGTACGCCCTCGGGGTATCAGCACAAAACTCGCCAGGTGGTCGTTCACGACCCCACCAGAACCTTCAGGTGATAATGAACAATAGAGCATTAACGACATCAGGCGGAGACAAGTGGTATAGCAGCTTACAAGGATATATATATATATATATATATATATATATATATATATATATATATATATATATATATATATATATATATATATATATATATTTATTTATTTATTTATTTATTTACAGCTCCTATCCTACTTTAATTCGGAGGTATATTTTCCAGGTTAAATATTTGTGATTTCACAATCCATAATTTATATAGTATAATTACACTAGTTATTAATAAAATATTACTTCATATTACAATATTTATCATTTAAATCAGGTATATTTATCATAGCCACGTTTTATATCATTTAAATCATAGTGACGTTTTATATCATTTAAATCGGAGTGTCATATCTGTAAAATATCATTATAAACACTTACCTGTGTAGAATATCACGTTATAAACTATATTAATTAAAAATATTTTTTGAGTGTCAACAACTCAAAGTGGTCCGGAGAGAGGGTGTGTGAAACGCCACGTGAGACTGGGTTGGAAACGCGCAACCATAGCTGCTCGTTTAAAATCTATGGTAAAAATACAAAGCACTTGTGCCGCGGACGAGGACGAGAGTGGCACCACTTCTACCGATGACAACAGCCGCATGTTGTAGCTGGGTCGTTCCTGTTATACAGTGACTTTTCTGTCTTTATGATTTACTTACTCATATTTTCTATAAAATGAGTCACATAAGAAAAGGCTTAAATTATAAATGTAGGTCTTCTTTATCACTTAAGAAGATATAATAGGTATTAAAAATACTATTTTGTATTTTGCACACCTTTTTATTGATATATGCATTCAATTTTATCATGTCCTCAGTGCAAAGTAATCAACTAGCCTATACAACTACACAACAACTATAAACCATGAAATGATGAAATATTCAAAATACTCAAAATATTTTTAGATTATGTTATAGAATAGGCTAAACTACCTCTAGTTATACATATAAATCATGTGAAACTATAGTTATTTTTATTTTTTACAATTGTCTTCATTTACTGTGTCCCTGAAGTCATCTTCCACCCTGTTAGTATGTATTTCTCGACTTCCAAAAAAGACCACAATTTCATTGAGACAATTTTCAGGAAATTACATAATTAGTTTTTCCTGCTGGAATTCAACCGTACAAAATTAAGTAAGCTTCAACTCTCACCTCTACCTTTTTTTGTAGTTTTTGAAATGTTATCCTGCTTGTCCCACTCTTAAAGTTCCACCCTGTTAGGCTCTGTTATGAAGAATGTTTGTCCGGTCAAAAAAATGTTAAAACATATCTGACATAGTTATAAAAGTTCTGTTTATCTGTAAAAGGTTAGTTAGCTAAACGTTGATCCCTCAAAGAGCTACGGCTAACTTATCTTAAAATTTTCCACCCTGTTGATTCCGCCCTGTTAGATCTATTAACTTAACAGGGTGGAAATTCTAATAGAATAAATCGTATTTTGTGTATATTGCAAATTCTATAAACACATATATGCATATATAAATATTATATATAAAACCATGTTATATAGGTGCAGTGGCAAATCATGCAGGACAATGAGGGAAAACTCATCCACTGTTATGGTCTTCCACCCTGTTAGGCAAGTCCTTTTTAAATAATAATTTGACAGCAACGTTAAATGTTTTGCATACTTATGTTTCATTTTGGGAGGTGAGGATCATTAACAGCCTATACAATATATGTTTTTGAACACATTTTTTATTATTTACCATCCTGTTGGCAAAAATGGGTACAAAAAGTACCTGTTCTTAATAATCAAGACATTTTATTCATCAATAATAGTTTTGTTATTGTTTCAAGAATTTAAAAAAAATACCATGATGGCATAAGGGACATATACTATCCAAGAAAAACGTATTGTTTAACTTTTACATTATTAACATTTTGTGATAACTATGTATATGTCCCTAACAGGGTGGAACACCTTCACGGCCCGTGTCTGAACAATTAATCTACCCATAATTATTATTTTTTTAGTCCCTGAGCTTGACCAATATGTATTTCGACTAGTTAAACATATCACCATTTTGGTAGAATGCTAAAAGCATGAAAATCATGTACTTTTTTTTCAAACATTTATGAAGCCAAAATGTTACCGCATACCAGGAATGACCCAGCTATAGTTTCTAACTGTGTTGCTATTTGATTAGAAAAAAGAAAGAAAAAAGTGAACATTGGCCTGCATGGTAGCCTAATTAGGTGCCGTCAATGGTCTTGCTTTGTAAATAAACCCTTATTGTAACAAATTATATATTTACACAATTACAAGAACTATATGTAAGTTCTAAGGCTGAGAACAAGTTAGAAAGAGCTTTAAAATACGGACCTTCTTGAATTATTGACTAAAAAATCCCCCCATAACCACGCCCCCTCTGGTGAGTACCGGCACTTTATTTTTTCCACTTAAAGCACTGATATAATCTAACCGTAACATTTCTATTGAAAAAGCCAAATTCTTAGCCAGATAAGAGCCCCGCCCCTATGCACCGTATGGGGTATACCCGCGCGGGTTTAAATAGCCTACGCAAGAGATAGAGTCTTACGATCTATTCTTGGTTAACACGTGAAGCTAATATTCGTCCGAACCTTCATCATGACAGCATTTAATGGTAAGTCTATTTATCTTATTTTTAAATCTGTTATTTGCTACGATGTTATTTGGGGATGTTTGTAAAAATGTGCATCTGATGTTGTATATCTTTACCTAGCCTTATTACGTGTTGAATTATTGTATACTATTTAAACACACTAGTCATACGTCTGATCGGACATTATTCAGGATGGTTTTATGTCTTTTTTCATAACACAGTAATCGCTGTAACGTGGTGGAAGTGGTTTTTATTTATAGGTAGTTAAACGTATTATTCTATATCGGCTAAAGGTATTATTCATACATGTGGCATGTCAATATTCTGAACGTTTTAACATGACTGGAATTAGTCTATTGTTCATACGCGAATTCTGTCCACGTTTGAGCGTGGCGAGAGCGTCTGTTGATTGTCTTATGCTGTATTCTTTGGTAAATGCACTGTTCATACATATGGGGTGATATTCTGAATGTTTTAACATTACTGGAATTAAAATATGTGGTTTTAGTCTATTGATCATATGTGTAATCTGTAAAGCGTGTTTTTAATTTATGTGGTATTTAAACGTTATATTGGTTTAACATTATTTTTCATTGAGCATAAATCGCTTATTATTCGTCTTACAGGCTGCCAAGCTACTATTATCAGATTGTTTTATTGTATTCATGATGTTATGGTTATCGATGATACATTTATTTGTTTTTAATTATTCCGAGATAATATCTGATGCTTTTATTCTGTTCCTCGGGCATAGGACTTTTAAGTTGATATTCGCTAATGTACATAGCATGCATACACAATAGGAATTCTCATATTTTCTATTTATCCACGGCCCTGTGGTTTCAACGATACTATCCATTATGGTGTTTATGTTTTTCATTCATTCATGAATAAGATGGCTGTTTCTATTCAAACGTTTTTAATGTACCGTATATTTAACCCCGGTAGCTTTTATTTTGAAATTGATAAGCGGATGTTGTGAGTCGAATTGGGTAGGCATTTCCATGCCCTACGGTGTCTTGTTAGTTCAAATCCTGTTTACCTGATCATGGGATGCTATGGCGTTTCGCTATAGTTATACCGCTATTCATTGTTTTAACAAGATACTGTTGAGTTGTATTAGCAGGTATTTATTTTCAGGAAAACCTTGTTGGTTTTAATATTGTAAATGTATTTTCAGGAAAACCTTTTTGATTTTATTAATGTAAATCTATTTTATCGGGAAATTGATTAAATTATAAATCGATTGTTAGAATAACGTTATTAATGTTTTAATATTGTAAATATGATATTTTTATTTATTGTTTTAATTATAAATCTTGCAATTTAGTTACCCAATTTAAAATGTAAATACAATGTTTTATTTACTCGCTATATTATGGCTATATATATCTATTATTATTGTGCTCTTAATACCCATATCTGGTAATATGTTATTAAATGTTTTAATAATTATATATTCACTGAATGTTTCCTTCATAAACAGGTCTATTTATGTTCTAGGTGCAAGCATTGGGCTTGATGAGGCCTTAAATACAACGTTTCGGGCCATAGACAGTTGTAAGTATGTTTTTAATTTTTTTATTTAAATTGAATAAAATTGAATATTCTGATTGAATATTCTAAATCTTTATATACTATTCTTTAAATCACATATTGTCATAATCTTTTTAAACATTGTCTTTAGAATTAGCAGACCTAGTTTCACAACCAGGTTTCGAATTAACGCAAGATGTGAACCGCGTTTCCCCATTGAGCGACTCTGATGGTAAATATACACTTTATTTTATTTTATTTTGCCGCTCACACAGACTGCTGATTTAAAATGTTTTAAAACTAATCTTTTTATTTAGAAATAAGGAGCGTTGATTTAACTACGGAAACCCCCCACGACCCCTGCTTGAACGAGTCTGATGGTAAAAATATGCACTTTTTCTCCTCTTTCACATTGGTAGATTATTAAAAATGCTTTAAACTATTCTTTTTCAATTTTATATATAGAAATAATTTGCGTCGATTTAACCGGGGATCAAGAAATAAAGCCTGTTCACCGCAACTCTCAGAGAAACCACCCCGAACCCGCTAACTCGATAAACCTTGACGGTAAAAAAAAAAAAAAAAAAAAAAAAAAAAAAAAAATATATATATATATATATATATATATATTATTATTTTTATTTTTTTCACATTGACAGATTATTAAAATTATTTAAACTGATTTTTTTTTTATATAGGAATAATCTGCGTCGATTTAACACGAGACACCAAACTCTACCCGCAAGTCGCGGAGGAGAAGTAGTAGTACTAGTCCATCGAGACATCAGGATCAGATAATCAGCAGCACCGGAGTGTCCGATTTGGTGGTTAAAGTTGAGGAACAGACGCGACCATGTATCGCAGTATCTCCGAAGAAGAGGCGATATAACAGCGGATCCGATTCGGCTTCTAACCTGACCCCGCCCGACAGAGAACTAAATTGTGGTAAGACCCCCTTGAAATTAAATATATATTCCGGTTTATTTAAATATTTAATATGATTTATTTGATCTACAGACCTAAGTGACCACTCTATTGTAATTTTCCATCCATCCATCCATCTTCTTCCGCTTATCCGGGGCCGGGTCGCGGGGGCAGCAGTCTAAGCAGAGATGCCCAGACTTCCCTCTCCCTAGACACTTCCTCTAGCTCTTCCGGGGGGACACCGAGGCGTTCCAAGGCCAGCCGGGAGACATAGTCCCTCCAGCGTGTCCTTGGTCTTCCCCGGGGCCTCCTCCCGGTTGGACATGCCCGAAACACCTTCCCGGGAAGGCGTTCAGGAGGCATCCGGAACAGATGCCCGAGCCACCTCAGCTGTCCCCTCTCGATGTGGAGGGGCAGCGGCTCTACTCCGAGTTCCTCCCGAGTGACTGAGCTTCTCACCCTATCTCTAAGGGAGCGCCCAGCCATCCTGCGGAGAAAGCTCATTTCGGCCGCCTGTATCCGGGATCTTGTCCTTTCGGTCATGACCCAAAGCTCATGACCATAGGTGAGAGTAGGAACGTAGATTGACCGGTAAATCGAGAGCTTCGCCTTACGGCTTAGCTCTTTCTTCACCACGACAGACCGGTACATCGACCGCATTACTGCAGAAGCTGCACCGATCCGTCTGTCAATCTCCCGTTCCATCCTCCCCTCACTCGTGAACAAGACCCCTAGATACTTGAACTCCTCCACTTGGGGCAGGAACTCTCCACCAACCTGAAGTGGGCAAGCCACCCTTTTCCGACTGAGGACCATGGCCTCGGATTTGGAGGTGCTGATCCCCATCCCAGCCGCTTCACACTCGGCTGCAAACCGTCCCAGTGCATGCTGAAGGTCCTGGTTAGAAGGGGCCAACACGACAACGTCATCCGCAAAGAGCAGAGACGAAACCGTGTGGTCCCCAAACCTGACACCCTCCGGCCCTTGGCTGCGCCTAGATATTCTGTCCATAAAAATTATGAACAGAACCGGCGACAAAGGGCAGCCCTGCCGGAGTCCAACATGCACCGGGAACAAGTCTGACTTACTGCCGGCAATGCGGACCAAACTCCTGCTTCGGTCATACAGGGACCGGACAGCCCTCAGCAAAGGACCCCGGACCCCATATTCCCCCAGCACCCTCCACAGGACGCCGCGAGGGACACAGTCGAATGCCTTCTCCAAATCCACAAAACAAATGTGGACTGGTTGGGCAAACTCCCATGAACCCTCCAGCACCCTGTAGAGGGTATAGAGCTGGTCCAGTGTTCCACGACCAGGACGAAAACCACACTGTTCCTCCTGAATCCGAGGTTCCACTATCGGCCGAATTCTCCTCTCCAGTACCCTGGCATAGACTTTCCCGGGGAGGCTGAGAAGTGTGATCCCCCTATAGTTGGAACACACCCTCCGGTCCCCCTTTTTAAAAAGAGGAACCACCACCCCGGTCTGCCATCCCAGAGGCACTGTCCCCGACCGCCACACGATGCTGCAGAGGCGTGTCAGCCAAGACAGCCCCACAACATCCAGAGACTTGAGGTACTCAGGGCGGATCTCATCCACCCCCGGTGCCTTGCCACCGAGGAGTTTCTTGACCACCTCGGTGACTTCAGCTTGGGTGATGGACGAGTCCTCCTCTGAGCCCCCAGCCTCTGCTTCCTCAATGGAAGACGTGACGGTGGGATTGAGGAGATCCTCGAAGTATTCCTTCCACCGTCCGACAACATCCCCAGTTGAGGTCAACAGCCGCCCATCGCCACTGTAAACAGCGTTGGTAGGGCACTGCTTCCCCCTCCTGAGGCGCTGGACGGTTTGCCGGAATCTCTTCGAGGCCAGCCGATAGTCCTTTTCCATGGCCTCACCGAACTCCTCCCAGGCCCGAGTTTTTGCCTCCACAACCACCCGGGCTGCAGTCCGTTTAGCCTGCCGGTACCTGTCAGCTGCCTCAGGAGTCCCACAAGCCAGCCAGGCCCGATAGGACTCCTTCTTCAGCTTGACGGCATCCCTTACTTCCGGTGTCCACCACCGGGTTCGGGGATTGCCGCCTCGACAGGCACCGGAGACCTTGCGTCCACAGCTCCGAGCAGCCGCTTTGACAATGGAGGTGGAGAACATGGTCCACTCGGACTCAATATCTCCAGCCTCCCTCGGGATCCGGTCGAAGCTCTGCCGGAGGCAGGAGTTGAAGATCTCTCTGACAGGAGACTCGGCCAAACGTTCCCAGCAGACCCTCACAGTACGTTTGGGTCTACCGAGTCTATCCAGCTTCCTCCCCCGCCATCGGATCCAACTCACCACCAGGTGGTGATCAGTTGACAGCTCCGCCCCTCTCTTCACCCGAGTGTCCAAGACATACGGCCGCAGGTCAGATGAAACGACCACGAAGTCGATCATTGACCTACGACCTAGGGTGTCCTGGTGCCATGTGCACTGATGGACACCCTTATGCTTGAACATGGTGTTCGTTATGGACAAACTGTAACTAGCACAGAAGTCCAATAACTGAACACCACTCGGGTTCAGATCAGGGTAGCCTGATGGTAGCGTGATTGGTTCCTCCCAATCACGCCCCTCCCGGTTTCACTGTCATTGCCCACGTGGGCGTTGAAGTCCCCCAGTAGAACGACGGAGTCCCCAGTCGGAGCACTCTCCAGCACCCCTCCCAGGGACACCAAGAAGGTCGGGTACTCTGCACTGCTGTTTGGCCCGTAGGCACACACAACAGTGAGAGACCTATCCCCGAGCCGAAGCCGCAGGGAAACGACCCTCTCGTTCACCGGGGTAAACTCCAACACATGGCGGCAGAGCTGGGGGGCTATAAGCAAACCCACACCAGCCCGCCGCCTCTCACCATGGGCAACTGCACAGTGGTGAAGAGTCCATCCCCTCTCGAGAAGTGTGGTTCCAGAGCCCAAGCCGTGCGTGGAGTTGATTCCGACTATCTCTAGTCGGAACCTCTCAACCTCACGCACAAGCTCAGGCTCTTTCCCCACCAGCGAGGTGACATTCCATGTCCCAAGAGCTAGTTTCTGTGTCCAGGGATCGGGTCGTCTAGGCCCCCACCTTCGACTGCTGCCCGATTCGCTTTGCACCGGCCCCTTACGGTCCCTCCCGTGAGTGGTGGGCCCACGGGAAGGTGTCCCCACGTCGCTCCTTTGGGCTGAGCCCGGCCGGACCCCGTGGGGGAAGGCCCGGCCACCAGGCGCTCGCATACGAGCCTCAACCCCAGGCCTGGCTCCAGGGTGGGGCCCCGGCTGCGCCATACCGGGCGACGTCACGGTCCTCCTTTTTTTTTGGCATCATAAGGGTTTTTGAACTGCTCTTAGTCTGACCCGTCACCTAGGACCTGTTTGCCTTGGGAGACCCTACCAGGGGCATATAGCCCCGGACAACGTAGCTCCTAGGGTCATTCGGGTACTCAAACCCCTCCACCACATTAAGGTGGCAGTTCATGGAGGAGTATTGTCATTTTATTTATTATAAATTACAGATAGAGGCGTACAGGGGACGGACGACTTCGAGAGCTGGACCAATTCTCAGGTCGATGCGTGGGACCGTTCATCATGGACAAGTGAGGAAAATGATAATGTCAGAGACACCTCAGTAAGAGGCAGACAGACTCCGTACCCATATCACGAGTTGGCGGCAGTAGAGGATGCGGAGGAGGGGGAGGTAGTGGAGGAACCGATCGATTTGTATGAGGAGGAGGAGGAGGAGGAGGAGGAGGAGGAGGAGGAGGAGGAGGAGGAGGAGGAATAAGCAAGAGGTTATAGGCAGAATTACGATCCATACATGGACAGAATAGACGGACATTTTGGTTATTTTCGTAGAAGATGTGATTTAACTGACGAGCGGTATGTAATTCTTCATAACGCGTTGATAGCTACCAATAACCACGTAGCTGCATTGACTGCAGGTATTCATGCCCTGTTTGGAGGTGTTCACAACAGATTGAACGCATTCCATAATGATGTAGAGGGGCAGTTTGCTACGGCTCATTACAGATTCGATGACTACGACGCAGGGATGCAGGAGGTGTTGACAATTTTACGACGGGACCTGCCAGCAATTGAGAATTGACTCCACAGATTGGAGTCAAGTATTGATGAGAATTTTGTACGTCTTCATAGAGAATCAAATAATATTCAGAGAGAGAGACATCTACAAGTTAGTCTTCTAGGAGCTATTTCGAATCGTCTACTCCATAGATAGATAGATTACATTTGTTAGGTCTGTTTTTACGTTTCCTGAGTAATGATTATGTGTCTTTTAAACATACGATTGATGACCCTTTGAATATTGTTTGCGGATATTTTTCACATTTTGTTGGTAATATTATCTATACCCCAAATAAAAATTAGAAATGGATTCAGAGAAGTCTTTTCCCACAGGCACTGCACACGACCATCAACCAGACCAAACACTTTCAGACCTGTTACAGAGTCTTCATGAAATGCAAAACGGTCAACAGTTGGGTGATAGATTACAGTCGTTGTTAAATATGTATTCGGATTTTGAAGAAATTGTTAACACAGACCCGCCATCAAATACTGATTTACCACAATTGGAAACAGCTATCGCCTATTTTACAAATATTATACCCTCTGAAAGATTGGCTGAAATATTAAACATGTATGATGTACAAGGCGGTGATGGTTTAAATAATACAGACAGATCGGCATGTGGTTGAAATAGGTAATCTGGTTAATGCTGTTAATAATGATTTTGAGCGCCCGGTACCCTCTATCACATCCTCCCTAACAGGTAATTCCAGTACTGGACGACAGGCAACCAACATTCCAGAACCACCATCAGGTAATGTTAGTACTAACCATTCCACAAGTAGCGAACCAGTCAATCCTACAAGTACGTCACGACTAAACCCTGACGACATTGGTACGTTAATTCGCGAGGGTGGGGTTGTAAGAGGCTATTGTGTTTTACAGAGACCTCGTTTCAACAGCGTACAATTGCGTAGAACCATGAATCTGCGAGAAATCAACACCACTGATCTGGCCACGTATCATAATTTTTTACACGACACGTTTAGCGATATAGTATCGACCGCTAGAGATATCGGCGGCGACAGTTGCGTTATCAGTTTATCTATGTCAGCGTCGTCTTTGAAGGCTCCGATTAATTCAGTTTTAACAACAGGAAATAATTGCGACGCCGGTATGATTCTTGATCAATTTGAAAAAGTTTTACAGAGCGATGACCGAATACTAGCAGATGAGGTGGTCGAGATCGATGTGAACATAGCCATGAACAGACGTGGTGAAGGGCATAGGCGCAAACTCACTGACATTGCGATTGATCAAGTAGTTAAACGTAAAAAAACAACACTATTTTGCCCCATAAATATGACAAATAAAATATGCTTCTCTATCTGTCTAGCGCATTTTCTCAACCCCAAATTACTCGACGCCGAGCTAGAAAGACTAGCGACCATTATCCACACCAACGCCGGTTTCACAATCGATGACAAAATCGGTCTTGATAACATTGGCTCGTTCGAAAACCTATTAGGTCTCAAAATCGTCGTTTTTTACAGGACAAATGCAGGTGGTTTAGAAGTGTACAAAAATCATGACGAGCTTCATTCGAAAATAGTATGCCTCTATTTGCATGCCGAACATTACTACATGATACAAAATCTGACAGGGTTCATCGGCACGCCGTACGCCTGTGAATTCTGTTATAAAGGCTATACAAATCGTCGAAATCACCAGTGTAAACACGTGTGTAACGTATGTTTTGACCCCGAATGTAACAAATTTCCTAAAAACCCTGTACATTGTCCTGACTGCCTGCGCTTCTGCAAGTCCAGCTATTGCTTCGAGATTCATAAAAAATCAACCCCAGACCGTGGGTACATACAATGCAATATTATAAAATATTGCAAGCTATGTAACAGACGGTACACAGCTGCAAAACAACAGCACAAATGCGCCCCGACCAAATGCGATCATTGCCATGAAGTTCTTTCAAATCTCGCGGAACATCAGTGCTTCATACAACCCCTTAAACCAAAGGAACCCGATACAAAATACATTTTCTACGATTTCAAAACTCGTTATGAAAATGGAAAACATGTAGCCAATTTTGTATGCGCGATACTTTTAAAGGGATGAAATTCGTAGCCGAAGGTACCGACTACATTGCGAAGCTGATCACGCGGTTCAGACAACCACGATATAGAGGCTACTGTTTCATAGCTCATTACGCATCCAGGTTTGACTCATTTCTAATTCTGGAGTATTTTTGCAAAGCAGGTCTCACACTCTACGTCATATTACAGGGGTGTAAATTAATCTTCATGTATGACAAAACTTTTGAACAGCGTTATATTGACAGCTATGCTTTCATACCAATGTCACTTTCGAAGATGCCTGCAGCGTTATCCTTATCTAAGTGTGAGAAAGGATACTTTCAGCACCTCTTTAACACAGTCGAGAACGAACGGTATATCGGTCTCTACCCAGACAAAAAGTACTACAACCGCGGTAACATGTCCGATAAGGATATGACGAAGTTTGATGCATGGTACGATACAGTCGCCGGTAAATTGTTCGACTTCAAGCGCGAGTTGTACGAGTACGGCGTGAATGATGTGGTTTTATTACGCGAAGCATGTATGAAATACTGCGACGCATTCATAGAGTGCACCAAACTCGATCCGTTCGGATTTACCACGTTAGCGAGTGTCAGTATCGGAGTATTCAAAACGCATTTCCTCCACAACAATACGCTCGCTCTGACTCACAACAACACATATATTTGCCAGAGCAAGACGTACTCAAACGCATCGATGGAATGGTTAGAGTATGTAAAAAAGAGTCGAAACGTAGACATTCACCATGCGTTAAACCATGGCGAAATGTCTGTCGGTCGATACTTTTTAGACGGGTACTACGAACTGGACGGTGTGCACCACGGGTTGGAATATAATGGGTGCGTCCACCACGGTCATTCGTGTCGTTTTGAACCCCATCAGAGACACCCCATGTCGGGTGTAGCCTTTGGAGTTCTCAGGACTCAGTTTGACGACAAGGTCGAAATTTTACAGAACGCGTATGGGTTACAAATTGAGGTGCTATGGGAATGCGAATGGGACCGGCTGAAAAAGACAGACCCCGCCGTGATGGAATTACTGGGAGTACTGGGAGATGGGAGTACTTATGTCGCCCCAGAGAGACTGAAGCCCCGAGATGCATTGTTTGGGGGTCGTACTAATGCTTATAAACTCTATCACAAAGTGACCGGAGATGAGAAAATAATGTACCTCGATTTCACCAGTCTCTATCCCTTCTGTCAAGCCCGGAAAAGCTATCCGATCGGCCACCCGCACATTTTTTTCAAAGATTTCGAACCGATCGAAAATTATTATGGATTGATAAAAGCGTCCGTCTATCCGCCCCGCAAATTACTACATCCCGTTCTCCCTTACAGGTGCAACGGTAAACTCATGTTCCCGTTATGCCGTACATGTGCCCAAGCTCAAAACCAGACAACTGACTGTAATCATAGTGATGAGGAGCGCGCTCTCGATGGATGCTGGGTCAGTCTCGAGCTTCTAAAAGCAATCGAGAAGGGGTATGTTGTTGCGAAAATAAACGAGGTGTGGCATTTCCCACAACGCTCAGACACGTTGTTTAGCGAATACGTAAAGACGTTTCTGCGTTTGAAACAGCAGGCATCGGGGTACCCCTCAAAATATTATCACAGCCGCTGACAAGGAGTCTTACATTCGAGAGTATTTCGAAAAATAGGGGGTTCAACTTGACCCTCAAAAGATTGGCTACAACCCTGCCCAGAGGGCTATCAACAAATTGCTGTTGAATAGTTGTGGGGACGGTTCTCGATGCGAGAACTTCTTCCACAAACAACCCTTGTGAAAGACTGCGAAGATTTCACCAGAATTGTTTTTGGGGATACCTCCGCACTATCATATTTCACATTTGTCTCGGAAGACGTAGCGCTCGTCCAACATCTACCTGCAAAAGGTGATGTTGTGGAGACTTTAACGTATTCGTAGGCGCATTTACAACCGCTCATGCCCGGCTAGAGTTGTACGAGCTCATGGATCGTCTCGGTGATCGGCTATTATATTCAGACACAGACAGCGTTATTTTCGTGTCTAGGGAGGGAGATTGGATACCTCCTCAGGGGGATCATTTGGGGGAGTTGACGAGCGAAGTAGATGATGGTGATTATATCACAGAGTTTTGTTCCGGCGGCCCGAAATCTTATAGGTATCGCACCGTCAAAGGTGAAGCCTGCATGAAAGCTAAGGGTATAACACTGAACACTAAAAATTCCAAAGCTATCTGTCTGGACAGTCTTATTGGTCTGGTTGATGCTTTTGTGGCGTCGTCTGATGATGATGTGCAATACATCCTGGCTCACACTGAAAACATTGTGAGGAATAAAAAGACTCTCACACTGCACAACAAATCAGTCGTTAAAAGGTTTAAGGTCGTGTATAATAAACGTAGACTTTTGTCTGATTACACCACCGTTCCTTATGGCTACTGATCCGATGATGCACAGGGGGTCACGAGGTGTCTCTGATTTTGATTTCAGACTTCAATTTCCCTTCAGTTGCGTTATCAGTGGCCCCTCAAATTCAGGGAAGAGTTATTTTGTAAAAAAAACTGTTGGAAAAAGGTTTGAATTTAATTTCCAAGAAAATTGAAAACATTGTTTGGTTGTATGACTGTTGGCAGCCTTTGTACGACGATGTACTTAAATTGTATGACATTAAATGTGTGCAAGGAATACCAGAGAGTCTGAATGATGATGATTTACTACCTGTCACTAAACCTAATCTTCTCATTGTGGATGATTTGATGCAGCAAGCTAGCGCTAATTTGGAGCTTCAAAGGGTTTTTACACAGTATGTGCACCACCGTAATCTCAGCGTGACATATATCATGCAAAATTTATAAGGTAAATCCAGCAGAACCATTAGCTTAAACGCCAATTATATGATTCTGTTTAAAAATCCTCGAGACGTCAATCAAGTAGCTGTGCTAGGTTGTCAAATGTATCCTGGAAATGCAAAATACTTCATGGAGTGTTATCAAGACGCAACCAGTCAACCTTTCGTCTATTTAATGATAGACTATAAAGCTAAAACCCCCAAGGAATATTGGCTCAGAACAGGCCTACTTTCCGACCGCCAAGTGGTGTATCTCCAGAAAAAAAGAAGAAGAACGTGATCAGCGGCATGTCAACCAGACTGTGTAAGCATCTCCCGCTGTTAAAACTGTTACATAAATCCACCCCTAAACAACAACGTCTTATTTTACATTCGGCGTCCGACGAGCTCATTTTAACATTGTGCGAAGTTGCACTTAACATACTCTAATGATTCCTATCAATCGGCAGCAATACCAAAAACTGAAAAGGAGGAAATCGGAAATTAAATTTGTCACCAATAAAAAAATTGGTATATCGGCCAAGAAACGCGTCTTCAACCAAACTGGAGGATTTCTTTTACCACTCCTGAGCATCGCTGTACCCTTTATTTCGAGCTTAATAACATCTAGACAGAGGTGATGGAGTATGCCGAGAAGATGTATTTAGTACCTCAACATCAGCTGGAAAAGCTGAAAAATGAAAATGTCTGCGAGAATATTCAACAGACCGTAGAGAATGATCTGGTTTCTGCCATAAGAAATATTTTACACAGGACTGATTTGAATCAATACGAGAAGGCCAAACTTTATACAAACACTCTGAGCAGGTTTTTGATGATCGTGAAACAAGGCGAGCGTGAAAGTAGCGTTTTAACACTCTCACTACCCCATTCTGATCCTGATCATAAAGACGAAGCCAACCCTGCTAATGCCATAGACAATGGGTGGTTAGATGATGTTGTGACCGAAGTTCTGAAGAATGTACCGTCGAGGAGTGCGAAAAACAGTCGGTACATATTAGACAAAATGTCTAAAGCTAAAGGGGTCAGCGATTGGAACGAGTTGGGGGAGTTTGTGTTCAAGGGTAAAACTATACAGGGTTCACACATGCTTGATTTGTTAAAAAATGTTACAACCCCTCAAAAGGTACGCGATGACAGAAGACCTCTAGGATGGGTGTTTGGTGAATTAGTGTTTGGTGAATTAGACATTCCATTTTCTACGGTCCCGAACCTTCATGTTAGACGGTTGATTACTACTTTAAAGAGCAAACCTGACACTCTGCCTTTGGAACAAAGTCGGCGTTCTAAAAAGATGAGAAAACCCCGCTCTTCATCACCCCGGTCAGAAGACTCTCTGTTTAAGTCTCCGAATATCGATCGGACTCAATGGTTAGAATTTTAAGACTTTTTTTCATTTTTGTTTTTGGTTGAATAACTATTGTTCTACACATGTACTGTATATTTAATTTATAAATAAAAGACGATAAAAAAAGATGATGGTTTAAAGAGATTTTATTTATAGACCATTCAAATATATTGCAAGTTCTCAAACATGCCGCATAGAAGCATTACAAGATTGCACACAATGAATACATTGAAACAATTTCTCATTACAGACATTAGGTGTTAATCTTTTCACAAAGAGTGCAACCATTTTATCATTTCTAATATAATCATCACTATAGAGGTTCATTACACGGTTGTAGTCAAGCTCCCGGGATAAATGATACAGAAAAAACACACAATGCTGCCCGCACGTGTCCGATGTAAAATCCTGGACACGGGTGTCTGAATATACTGTTTCGGTAGCATTGACTGTTAGAAAGTTATTAATGTCTGGTGGGAAAAGGTAACTGTCGGGGGGGGGGTTACCGTAACTGTCGAAAAAACATGCAACCCCGTCTTCAGTTAAGTAAACAGCCATCCAATGTTCACCAGGCATGTGTGCGGGATGTGTGTTAATTATTGTCATTGATGGATAGATCCTTATAGGCCTTTCGGGCAATTGTTCACACGGCAGAACTCCGATAAAGTTGGTGTTACACTTAATTTTATCCATGATGGCGGAGAGTTGTAACGTATTCATTTCAATAGTAATCTAGCAGAACCTGTCACCAGTTAGACACTTCGATGATACTGTCAAAAACAGAGTAAACGATCAAATTAATAGTGCTCGTTAGAGGGTTTTTGAAAAGCCGAATATTCCCCGACTTGATGAGGGATATATGTTGGCCATATGTTGGTTTTTAAGATGTCTTCCTGACGCCATAGCTAGTTGGTAAAATTCTCGCACCGCCAACCCCGCTTCGAAGTCCGGTTGTAGCGGCTTCACAGGGAGCTGTTGACCGTCTACGTAAATAGCCAGGTATTCCAGGTCATAGTGTCTGAACGCAAAGGGGTCTTTACCGTAGGCGCCGGTGAACGCATCGTTATCCACCATCGCGAGAACGATAGATTTCGGTAGTGTTCCTAAGAACAAATTTTCTTGATTTGAAACACGTGACCCCGCTGGTATGGAGAAATTTTTTAAGCACACCCTATCAATAGGGTACTTGGCAGTTGCCGAGAGCAGAGCCTGGGCGTGGGCCAGTCTCATGGATGGTGATACGGTCACTTTTTTGACAAACAATGATGCTGACTCGATTTTTAATTTGTAAGCAACATCTCCGGTTCTCATCAGACAGAATTCGTCTTTACCTCTGATCATCCATATTTTAATGTCAACACCATTTAGCATAAACTTTTTTTGAAAGAAGATGTCGCTGTGAATGGGGGCCAACAGCTCCACTGTTTTGCTACCGTTTGTGTACGCAGCTCTCTTCCCCAATCCGATGTTACGAACGGTGGGGTCTGCAATGTCCATCTCCCCGGTGGTGTCCTTGTAAAACAGCCTTGCCGTGAACTGTGATTCCAGAGCATCTTGACTGTAGTTGATAAGACTCTCCATGATGCATCGATAAGGATGTGTTTGAATTCTGCGAAATCAATTGGTCGCCGAGACTCACGTCAACTTGTGAAAATATAGTTGCTCCGGGGTAATTTATTAGACCGACCCTTGCGGTGTCCGGGAGGTCGGTACCGTCGGTACGAGTGATTTTAAGCCGTAGATACAGCAATGTGTTATTTAGATCCACATAATCCTCGCCGTTCCCCGCTATAAAGAACTCCAATGGTGCAGAGTCCGATATAGTGGATAATGGGGGTACTTCTAAATAGCTGTTTTTCTCAATGACCGTCTGTGTCAGCGGGACTGTGAATAAATCCAGCTCAGATTTGATACACTCTCCTGACATGCGGCACAGTAACGCCATGTTAGAATATGGTTTTTATGGATCTCTTAACCGATACGTTTCGTTTCACAGTCTTACGCTTTCTGCGAGTGACTGAGAACTTCTTGGGCCACGTGATGTTTTCTTCTTCTTCTTTAATGGATGACCACGCCTCCTTACACCCGGGGATTTAGACAGTCTCTTACAGGCCATCACCATCAGACCTGAACCATCTTGAGAATTTGAGTTGTTGTTATACGATCTCGATAATGCGTTCGAGACCACATCCGTCACTATATTTTTACAGATTTTAGGTGCGGTTTAGCGATGCTGAATCCTCTTTTTAGAAACGGTATGGCCATCCTAAACAACCCTCTGAACAATCCTCCTAAGCCGGCCCCGTACATAACCCCGCCTCCGGAGTATCCCGGAAGACCACCCCCTGCTTGATTTCTATAATAATTAACATATTCCGAGGCGGTCGTCTCGCGGGGGTTGTAATAATAAGACATTTTTAAATAATAGAATGTTTCGCCGGTTTAAAGTGAAGTTTTACAACGACTTTCCCGTAAGAAAATTGTATTTCCTGGTTCCAGTCGTCCTTCAGTTCTATAGCTATGTCTGTGACGAGCTCCTTGTTAATCGATGCGTAATGAGGTTTGTCGTATCTAAGACTAACCATTTCCTTGTTTTCACCCCAAAAGAGCATCTCAAAAGAGGTACATACGAATCCCGACTGCTTGATATTGGATAATGTCTGTGTAAACGTAGAGCGTATAGAGCCCTGCGTTGATATCAGCTTGATGAGGCGAGTACGTAATGACGCTCGTTGTAAAATCTGCTTTTTCATGGTAAGCTGAACGTCCGAGAGGTTCATCAGGACTCAGCCCGAAAATAGTGGCAAGTTTACCGCGGAAGCTTACCGCAACATTAGGTTTCGCAAGCAGAAACACTTTGTTTTGCAAATGATCATAATTCATTATCCCTACCTGTCCGAGAGCCACATTTACTGCCCGGCTCACATCGCAAATGGTTGCGTAGTACCCGCTGGTTATTTCCAGCTTCCTCGTTACTGTAAACCCTGATAGCTCTTTAAATTTGTTTTCCCCCGGTTTATTTAAGTCCTTCTCGGTAGGTACTGGCGCTGTGTGTAGGATGAATACAGCATCTTCATCATTAAAGGTGTACCAACTTCTAGGATATTCGATTTCGGCGAGGCCTACTTCCCATTTCCCTTTCAAGTTGATGGATGAAGACAGTCTTGTTCTGTAACTAGATATACGGTTTTCAGGATAGACACCCTGTGAAGCATTGCATGGTAATGTAACATAGAATCCGTTGTCATCCATGATAGTCCTTTACGTGAATGTTCCCGTTTGTTATGAGTTTGCACGTTTTAAGGGGTTTTAAAGTTTTTTTTATCGACATAGCTATTAAATTTTGAAGGCCATCCTACCCATTTCACTAAAACGAGTGTAGATCGCCCTTGTTTTTTCTGACCTAAAATCTTTTCCACCTTAAAAGATTTGTTTTTGCTCACAATAATCTTTTGCAATTATTTTTCATAAAAAACCCCATCGATGAGTTCACCGTCATAATCAGACAGTCTGTAGACCGCTGGTTGACGGGGGATGCATGCGGATATGGTGAAAAATTCCTCTGTGTAGTTCTGTTCATATCCTTTGGCGAACGGGCCACTAACTTTAGATATCCTAACAACATCTCCGACTTTATATTTAAATATGGTCTTTTCATCCTTTTTTTATATTACCATACAGGTTTTGAAACACATCCGCCTGGTTTTCTTTGTTAACGTCCAACGGTCTCATCCTAATACTACGATGATAACTACAGTTGTAACCATCCATAATATCTTGTAAAACATCTATGTATCGATGTGAATTTGTAGCGGTTAAAAATCGCCACATGCGACTTTTTAATGTTCTATTAAATCATTCCACGACACTAGCTTTCAAATCGGTAGCCATTGTGAAATAGTTAATATCATGTTTTTTCATCAAGTCTTGAAATTGTTTGTTAAAAAATTCCTTTCCCTGGTCCGTTTGTAATTTCTGCGGGACACGTCCCTCTTCGAGTATAGACTCGAACGCTTTAGTAACCACAACCCCGCTCTTATTCTTTAGCACGCGGCACCAAGCATACTTGCTAAATACATTGATGCATGTCAGCAAATATTTATTATTATCATTATCCTTGGAATACATCGACATGTCCACAAGATCCGCTTGGAACTGTGCATCAATACCATACACCATTACTCTGTTACGTTTGTATTTTACAGGGGCTGTCCTGTGTAATGTGTAAGCGTCCTCCCCGGCCATCCAATCTGCAACCTGTTTATCGCTTAGACGGACGTCGCTAGTCTTAAAGACGCCATCTTTTAGTCGCTTTTTACCCCCTAAAGACCCAGGGTTGGATGGCGTATAATAAGTCTCCTTCATAAGCTCAGCCATGTTGTCAGGTCAACCTTTGCACAAGAATAAGTCGTACACCAGCAGAGCGTTAAACTTTTATTAAAAAACAGATGATAATGTTACATACATAAAACAATTTTTTTTTTTTAAAGGCGAATATATGATGATTACGTGTTCTAAGTAGTAAAAGGATACATGATGGTCACACGGTCAAACTAATAAAAACATTACTTTGCTGCTAGATGGTCCAACCAGAAAAGAAATTCATGGCATGTCTTTAAATCATGGACTACGATATGGGCAACTGTTGCTTCAATAACAGCATCTGCATCGAATGCATCATCGTCAACAATTGCGACTCACAAACATCCGTTACAAAGGCACAGATACGGGTCGGGGTTATTAACACATTCGTCGTGCAATTTATACCATGTCGCTGACATTCCTCTTATAGTGTCCATTTGTTTCTTGAGATTTGTTGTACGCTTGTCTTCCGTATCGTCGACATCAACAGAATTGCATGCGTCGCTGATTACATCGGTCAACAATATTTCGAGTTGTCTTCTGTAATGTCCTTTAAACAAACTTTCTATGAGGTTCTTTTGACTACATGCTGCTCCCATGCTGCTGACAGTTTCTTGGTTATCAGCCATTCACAAGTTGGTTGCCTTGCCAGAGATCAACAGCTTCATAGACAATTTTCTTGCGGGCCTTGTCCGCAAGCTTGTCCCTGATTTCCTGTAGTTTCGCAGAGATGAATGGTTCGTCTCTCAATTCGTGTAGAATTGCACAGACGGTCCCCTGAATCTGATCTGGATTGGATTTTAAACCTCACCGGTGTAGAGCATTGGCTATAATGGAATGGAGTTTGCGGGTCAGGTCATCAAAGTGGGTATCGAAAAAGTATGCGGGTGGTTCAAACAGGCAGGAATGTTGTAGCTGGCTGGGATGATTCGTAGCACATCCGTCACAGGTCTCCTTCAGCTTACCATCAATGAGATGCTGTAGCATCACCGCCAGTGTATCTTTTATGATTTTGAATCCAATGTCCGTGAACCATCGAACCCGTTAGAGGGGTCACCAGAATTGCACATTCCTGTTAGGAAACTCAGGTTGCGATATCCAAGCTCAGTACAGAATTTATCTAGCCATCCATTGGAGGGTCTGACAATGTTAGCCCCTCCGCCCCAGTCGTTTTCAAATTTCGATTCCCACTCTTTGTGGAGGTCCGCTGCTCCAAGGATGTCTGGCAGAATATAATCAGTAGCGTTATCGTTGGGGGGTTCGAGTCTGGGGCCAAAAGAGGTCCCGTAGTTGCAGATGGGAACGTGTTCTGAAGTGTCGTCTTGAGACATTTTATACTGGGATGGGATGATTTGTGTTGAATCATGAAGTGTTGAGTGGGTCTGACTACCTGCTTTTATGGGTGTAGTGAATGGGCGGGGACAGTAGGTTGTACAAGTCACCGCGCGGGGATCTCTCAGGGTGGAACAGCTGGACTTTAATTTTGTTGAATCCCTCATGCATGTCGCACCACTTGAACATCTTGTTTATGGTTGAAAAAATACCGTTCAGCAGACACGTATCACCCCACTTGAACAAAAAACCCAGCTTGTACAACTCGTGCTTCTTCTCGACGACCACTGCCAATGCTGGCAGACAGCTCTTTCTTGTCTTTACAGCAGAATATGAAAACGTATTCCTCCTGATTCTTTTTAGAATGATTACTGACCACACGGTACCGGGTGTTCGGAACCCCTCCGTCCCACTCGCCGATGTACAATGGTGCACACCCGCGATCGTTCAGATCACTCCAGACACGATCGTAAAACAGTGTCCAGTCTTTATCCTTAAACACCAGACAGGAATCCTCTCCTGGTATAAATTCATTTGCACTGTCCGCCGTGTAGAGAGTGACCATTCGAGATAATTTATGAAATATGTAACCGAATACTCGGTTACTAGACATCAAACATTCGCCCTTCACAATTCCCGTATTCTCATGGAGAAACTTTGTCAGACTAACATCGGATGGTTTCAATGATACAGTAGTCGTCCTCCAGGGTTTTAGGTCCGTATAAGCAAGCCATGTCTATGAATTTCATATGTTCTTTTTTCTCTGCTCCAGCCCCACTTACAGCCTCTGTTTATATACAACTGTTGGAATGCGGAAGCCGCCGCATTGTCTACAGATGTGTAACCCCCCTCAACCTTCAAATTACCCGGACCCTACCACAAATTGACCATATCCAATTGGACATACAAAGGGCACCACCGGTATTTCCCCTGCCTGAGGGCTGATCACTCACAGATGGTCAGAGAACAAGGGACTATACGTCTCATAACAATAACCCCATTCATAACCATAACTCGAGGTCATAGGTTGATGCCTTGGGGCGGGGGCCCCAAGGTCAGAGGTCAAAAACTTCAAAGACAAAAGTTATAATCAATCAAATTTTTAGACATTCGGTGTAGCATAATAACTACTGCCATCTTTTAATAGTACACATGGGCCACAGGCCATCTTTTGATAGAACACATGGGCAAACGGCCATCTTTTGATAAGACACATGGCTTTTGATATAGTAGAAAGACCACGCTATCATAACATACCGAGCCGAATTGGCAGGAACACCACCACCAGTAGTTGCATAGGGATTTACCTGAACCATTACTGGAGAGCTTGCTGAGCTTCGAGGATGATTTTTGAATCAGGTCTTATATAAGACTCGAATGCAGAAGAACACCATCTCCCCAGTTGCTTGAATGTTGGCCTAGAAATTCCACGGTCGTAGCTGTAGGAAAGTCCGTTATGAAAAGAAGGAGGTAGACTGCAACTTTTAAGGTCAGTATAAAAGTGGGTCTGAAACCAGGCCTTAGAGAGAGGTGCTACATTAGATCAAATAAATAGGGGGGAGTGGTCGGAAGTCTTAGGACGAACGTGAAGATATTTAACCATGGAAGTGAAGGGACAGAGATTATTCTTCATCTTAGAATTTGTTAATGTGAACCAGAACCTTAGAGTCATTCTAGAATGCTTAAGGAAAAGAGTAAAGAAATTGAGTGAGAAATGAAGATCAGAATAGGAAAGACCGAGAGTAGGATCAAACTGATTAGTTTCTAAAGTGAATTTCCCTGGACACAAGAAGCCGAAAAGGGCTGATAAAACACGGTTTCTAGCAGAATATCGGTGTAAGTGGAAGTGCTTGTTAAGACAAGTAGGTAATCTTAGTTTTACCTTTGGAATTATGGGAGAGTTTACTGAACATGCCTGATGGTTTGAGCATTGCTGAAGAAAACCATCTTGACCATCATGGAATCCCGCGTTCCGATGCTTCTTGATAGGGGAGACCTTGGTAGAGGATGCCAACTCCACATGTAACGAGTTAAAGTGAAATATATAAGTATGTAATACTTGGCTTTTCACTAAAATCCTTTTTATTATTTTACCGTTTTATTCCTGGTTTTCTTTGACCAATATTTGCTGTAAACTTTTGGAGACTTGTATTTTGACATTTTCTTCTGCTGTCCTACTAACGCCATTTTCGAGTGCGCTCGCGCCTCACCAGTCTGCATTGCATATGCTGGGGAGAGGTAAGCATTTTTCTGAGCTCTTCGAGTTATGGACTAATTAAGTTTGTGAAGTGTATAAGTTGATCCAATATTTTATTGTAAACTATACTGAGACTATTAGCAGCGTTCTGATGTATGTTTTATATGTATGTGGATTGATAATATGGAGTTATATTGAGTGGATAGCGTGATATGTTGTTGGCATGGTTTCGTCTTTTATTAACAGCTATTATGTCATATAGGGATATCTTGTGAAGCATCCATGGGAGAGATATGATCTTTGTGCATATTAATCCACAGACGAGATCTGTTCCTGAGTTGGATCATTAAACTCCCCTTTTGGTGAACAGCAGTGAGGGTGTCCTGGTCTTCGAGAGAGAGAGAGAGAGAGAGAGAGAGAGAGAGAGAGAGAGAGAGAGAGAGAGAGAGAGAGAGAGAGAGAGAGAGAGAGAGAGATTTTGAGATTTAAAACAACCGTTTTATTTACTACACAACAACATCAGAAAACCAAAAAACATCACATTAAAAAAAAAACACATACAATTAAAACCTCTTAAAATTACTCAAATTCTTCAACAAAGTGCAATGCATCATTTTCAATCCAACACAACATTCTTTCTACACTCCAAACCTCTTCAAAGTTCTCCAATTTTTCCATATGAGAGTAGAAAATAAAATCATGCTTTATCCTTGCTTTTATAAGCCCCTTAAACAGCATGTTAACATTTTTACTATTTCCATGAGCAATTTTATATTTCCTACTAATATAAACTGCCATTTTGGCTTGACCTAAGATGAAATTTAACAACCGTCCTTTCTTCTTTTTTTCTTTACAATACTTAAAACCGAAAATAAACACAATCATTGTAAACATTTCATTAACATTAGCAAATAAAATCTCCAATAAAACAAACAAAGGTCTTAGTCTCTCACAGTGCATAAAACAATGAAATATGGTTTCTCTTTCATCACAAAATGGACATGTATCTTGCACATTTGGGTTCAACACTGAGATAAAAGCATTTATAGCAACAATTCCATGTAAAATGCGCCATTGAAGATCACCCACATTTTTAGTCAATGGTGGTTTGTAACAAGAGCCCCAAAAAGGTTTGACTTCAAAATCAACACTTAAATGATTTCTCCATGGTGTATCCATACGTTTTAATTTCTCTTTATTTATCACCTTGACACAAACTTTATATAAACTCTTTCCTCCTATTGTTTCAAACATGATATCTCTCAAATCCTCAGAGTTCATTAAGGAATTTTCATTTTCTATTACACTTTTAGAGATCACCATACAAGGAAAATTATCAGTTTTATCAGGAAGTGCCGTACTTGACAAAAATTTCCAGTCTTCTTCAATCAAATTTTCTCTGCATTTCTTTAATAAAAAATGGACTTTCCTTGTTGATTTAATTCCAAGTCTCTGTGCAAGTGCATCAGCATTGTCCAACGCGTTACCAGCCACTTCTAATAAGTCTTTCATTTTAACAACTTTGGCTTTTGTTAAGAGTTGCATCAACCATAAAGTTGTATCGCCACATAAATCCATTCGAGCACCATTAACCAACGGTTCTTCCAGAAACCAATACAGTGACTTATATGACAATGATCTTTTAACCTGTATGATACACCATGCTTTTCTTACACTCTCATAAAAGGAAGAAATTAATTTTAAATTAAAACTCCGACAATCTGTCCAAAAAATATTTCTTTTAAAACTCCACCCTCCAACCTTGCTTAAAAGGCAACAGGCTGGTCCAAACCATGATATACTTGGACTGTATAAAAACTTTTGAACAAACTGAAGCCTGAAGGCTACTTTCCTGCTTATGAGGTCAACAACTCCTTGACCACCTTCTTCCTTTGGAAGATAAAGAACACTCCGTGGTAACCAATGTAATCTATCCCAAAAGAAATTGGTCAACTTGACCTGTATTTTCCCCAAAACCCCTTCAGGAGGTTCTAAAACTGTTAATCTATGCCATAATGAGGAGGCTACTATATTATTAACAATCAATGCTCTTCCTCTAAATGACATTTTGGGTAAAAGCCATTTCCACCTTCCTAATCTTCCTTCTACATTTTCAAGAATATTTTCCCAGTTCCTTTGCATCATTATTTCATCACCCAAAAAAACTCCAAGATATTTAAGACCTCTTTGTGACCACACCATTTCACCTGGTAAAACCAGTTCTCCTTCATTCCATTTTCCAACACTATATGCTGAACTTTTAGCCCAGTTTACTTTTGCAGATGAGATTTTTGCATAAATATTCACAATATCAACCAGTTTGTCAATATCATCCTGTCCACTGGTTAAAACTAAAACATCATCTGCATATGCTGATAGTTTTATACGTGGAAAAGAACTCCCATATGTAAAACCATCTAAAATAGTCCTAATTTTATTAAGCATGGGTTCTATTGCTATTGAGTAAAGCATACCCGACAAGGCACATCCTTGTCTAATCCCCCTTTGTATTTTAAAAGGGCTACTCAAACCACCATTAACCTTCAGTACACTTTCAATATCTTCATAGAGCACTTTAATCAAGGCAGTGAACACGGGTGGAAAACCAAAAATTTCAAACGTATACCATAAAAAATTATGATCCACCCGGTCAAACGCCTTCTCTTGATCTAGGGAAATTAGGCCACATTTCTTCCCAAACAGTCTAGAGACTTCTAAAACATCTCGAATCAAGGATATATTATCAACTATTGATCTATTAGGCACACAATAAGATTGATCTATATGTATAACCTGTCCAATTACTTTCTTCATTCTGTTTGCCAACGCTTTTGATAAAATCTTATAATCAGTGCATAGTAAAGAAACTGGCCTCCAGTTTTTTATCTCCTTGAGATCCCCTTTCTTGGGGAGCAAAGTTAAAACAGCTCTTCTGCAGCTCAGTGGCAGTTTTCCTTTATCCAAACTATCACTTAAAACTGCAAGTAGATCTTCTCCCAACAAATGCCAGTATGCCTTATAAAATTCGACAGGGAACCCATCTAATCCTGGTGCTTTGCCATTCTTCATACTCTGCAAAGCATTGTAAAGTTCATCTATTGTTAAAGGACCTTCGAGATCTGCATATGAATCTTCACTCACTTTTGGAAGATCTGACACAAATTCAGCCATTAACTCGCCATCCACAGAACTGTGGGAATACAGCTCCTTATAAAAACTGACAGCCCTTTTTCGAATGTCAGAAACCTCAGTTAGAACTTTTCCATCTTCTGACTGTAAACACTGAATACTTTTACTTTGGCCATTTTTCCTTTCCAAACTGAAGAAGAACTTGGACGGGGCATCCATTTCAGAAAGATTCTGAAATCTGGATCTAACCAACGCCCCCTGGGACCTTGTACCTAATAGATCTGCTAATGCTCCTTTTTTTCCTTTAAGAGCCTGCAATTGGTTTTGATTTGCAGTGGCTTCATTTAAAGCCTGAAGTTCTATGATATCCATCTCTAGACTTCTTATGGATTGAACCATATCTCTAGTTACATTAAAAGTGTACTGATTACAAAGGTTTTGTATCTGCACCTTCCCAATATCCCACCATTGTTGTACTGATGTAAAAGAGGACTTTTTAGATTTCCATCCCAACCAAAAAAAAGAAAAACATTTATTAAAATGAGCATCTTCAAGTAAAGCGCCATTAAAATGCCAGTATGCACTCTTATTTTTAACAGATTGAATAAAAACAGATGCTACTACCATTGAATGGTCAGAGAAACCAACAGCACAAATTGCACAAGATTTAAAACATTGTTTCTGATATTTAAAACAATAAAAACGATCTAATCTTGCTAATGAAATGCACTTTTCTTTTACATGCGCCCATGTATACTGCCTTTCATTACAATGAAAATTCCTCCACACATCACAAAGCTGATAGGTTTTAATCATATTTAATAATTTACTTCTTGAAGCCATATGAGGCTCAATATGATTTCTATCAAAATCATTACATGTACAGTTAAAATCACCTCCCAGTACTAAAAAACTTTCCATATTACATTTTTTTAGAGCATCACATAGCGTTTCAAGAAACAACATTCTTTCCATTGATTTTACAGGAGCATAAACATTTATTAATTCCATCGTAACAGTTTCAAACTTTGCTATTACCTTAATTAATCTGCCTTGAATTATTTCAACAACATCATAAGATATTGGTAGACAAGTCTTTGAAAAAAGAACAGCCACCCCAGCACTAAGAGCAGTCTTATGACTCAGCATAATCTTTCCTTCCCACTCCTTCATCCACTCAACTTCATTTTCCTTTGTGCTATGAGTTTCTTGCAAAAACATAACATCTATTTTTTTTACTTTCATTAACTCATAAACCTGAGCTCTTTTGCTTACATCCCTCGCCCCATTTACATTCAGGGAAGATATTTTAAAATTACTCATTATGAGGGATGAAAGCACCACAAAAAACCAGGTCCATTTAACACCGTTATTCTTGTGATATATCATTATGCATTGTTTGGGGACGCACTTTTTGCACCATCTTTTTTAAACGATACACCTCTGGATTTGCCAGACATCCTTCACCTTTCTGTTTCATTACACTTTTTGCTGAATTAATGAATAAGGAAAGATCAGGAAAATAGTCTGTAACTTCAACATTCCTCATTCCTTTTGTACGTTGCAAAAAGTTTTTCATTTTTTCCAAACTGTAACCACTATATTCTTGTTCTACATCTTCAGCTTGAAATTCTGAAAATTCTCGCTCACTTTCTGAGCCCGACAAATCACTTGCGTTCAACACCTCCTCAGAACTTTTAATAACAGTCTCATCTTGAGCCTTTTTCTTTGATATAGTTGCTGTCTCACAAGTATTCGACTTCCTTTTCACTGATGGCACTTTAAATACTGCTTCATCCTCCTTGAGTATTTCACCCTCCATCTCATCAAACTCAACATCCAACGTCTCATCATTTGGAACTCTTTTCTCACTTCCCTTACTACTTTCTGTTTCTTCTTTGTCCACACTCAAATCCGAAACCTTCCCAACTTCACTTTCTTTTTCCACACTCTGCCCTTGAGACCCACCTTCATCTTCTGTACTATTTGATGCCTTATTTTCTGGACAAGCACGTACCAAGTGCCCGACTTTCCCGCATCCAAAACATTTCATGCTCTCAGTTGTTGCGAAAATTACATAATCAAAACTGTCGATTTTAAATTTAAAAGCAACATTCAACTCATCAAAATCACTCCTCAAAATCATATACACTTGTCTACGGAAAGACACGACGTGTTTCAGCAACGGGGATTTGCAGCCTAGAGGAATTTTCTTAATCGCCGACACCAACTGTCCATAGCGAGACAATTCCCGTTTCAGCGCGTCATCGCTAATAAAAGGGGGCACGTTGGACAGTAACACCCTTCTCGCTGGATTAACAAGTGGGAAGACTTTAATCAAACTCTCATTAAGCACTATCCCTTGTTCAACTATTACGTTAACCTTTTCGACTTTGTCTAAGAATAACACCACAGCCCCATTCATTCTAGACGCCGAACGAATACTACTGTGACCAACCACCTCTCCTATCGCTAACACACACTCTTCCACGGAGCGCTCAACTCCAACAGGCACTTTAACTCCATGCTGCCGGGTGAGTTGCTCATAACTCGCCATCTCCGAATTCGCCATGGCAGCCAGTTAAAAAAAAAACTGGCTGACTAAACCCACCCCGTTCTCACCACAGTGTTTTCAGTGCTTTGTGACCATACACAGTGGAAAAAACTTAAATAAAAACAGTGAGAGAAACAACACTTAAGTAAACAGACCTTTGAAAATGGAAAGGACTCCACAGTCACGCTCTGATTCACACTCAACTCACTCAGCAAACGCCCACGCATGCGCACGAGAGAGAGAGAGAGAGAGAGAGAGAGAGAGAGAGAGAGAGAGAGAGAGAGAGAGAGAGAGAGAGAGAGAGAGAGAGAGAGAGAGAGAGAGAGAATTTTAACAAACTTTTATTACATTTCACAGTATATTTAAATTACAATATGAATAAATATTAAGAGTAACCCCAACTCACAAGAAATGTGTTAAAACCAAATCACCTTCAAATACAGAACACAAAGCCTCATTACAACACCAAATGCCTTCAAAAGTGATCAGATCATCCATATGCTTGTAATAAGCAAAATCAATCAATATTGTTGTTTTTTCAAACATGTTGAAAGCAAGAACTACATTCTGCTCTAAGTTTAGTTCAACTTTCTTTTTACTAGTTATATAAATAGCCAATTTTGCTTGGCCTAAAACGAAATTCAACAATTGACAGACAAATCTTCTTTTCAAAACATATTTAAAACCCAAAATAAATAACACTGTAGAAAAAGTTTCATTAAACCTCTGAAAAATGTTTTCTAAAGACAGAAATAAAGGCTCTAATCTAGCACAATTTACAAAAGCATGAAAAATGGTTTCCCTCTCAGTGCAAAAAGGACATTCAGCATCAACCTCAGGATTTAAAATGGAAATAAAAGCATTGACGGCGACAGCACCTTAGAGGATTCTCCACTGTAAATCACCTGTCTTTTTTGTCAACGGTGGTTTATAAAGTGCTCTCCACTCAGGTTTTTTATCCACATTCAATTTAAAAAAATCACGCCATGGAGTATCAGTTTTCTTATTTAACATTTTTTTTGTTAAAAACAACAACACAATATTTATACAAAGTTTTCCCAGCATAAGAAAAAAAGTCTACACACAAGGATTCAATGATTTTTAAAAACACTCCAGAAACCTCTTCTAGATTCAATGAAAGAAATAAACAAGGAAAAGAGTCTTCAGAGTTTGATTCACAGAGACCATCAGAATACTCAGTCAACAAAGTTCTTTCCGTTGTATTAAGAACTGTCTGCCATTTCTCCAATAGCTGTGCAACTATACGGGTTGATCGAATTCCCAGATGTTGAGCCGTTGCTTCTTTATTCTTAAAATCAAGTCCTGATATTTCCAGTAATTGTCTCAAAGTGGTGACTTTACTGTCAATAAGTGTCTTGTTAAGTCCTGGGAAAAGTCCACGGGCAGACACATCCAGGCGTGCTCCACGAACCAAAGGCTCTTCTAATAGCCAATGAAGTGACTGTGGACTCTCTGCTTTTTTAAAAACAAAAAGACTCCACACCTTAAAGAGGTTCCTATAAAAAACTGGTAGACCTGAAGTGTTCAATCTTGTAGGGTCCAATAAAAAAAGAGCTTTGTCCAGCCCTAGATTTTCAAGATTTTGCAAAATCACATATGCAACAGAACACCATTTAAATTCAGCTGAACCAACTAATAATCTTTGTATCCATTGCAACCGAAAAGTTGCTATTCTGCTATGAAGATGTATTAGGCCATGTCCACCCTCATCCTTAGGCAAGAACAAAACACTCTGTGGGACCCAATGCAATTTATCCCAGAAGAAATCTACTAAAATAGCCTGGATTTTCACTAACAACTGTGAGGGAGGATCAATACATGCAACCCTATGCCATAGTGAAGAAGCAACTAAATTATTTATAATTAATATACGCCCTCTATATGACATCTTTGGAATTAACCATCTCCATTTATCCAGGCGACCTTTAACTTTTTCAATGACTCCTTCCCAATTTTTTTTTGCACTGTAAGATCATCACCAAGGTACACTCCTAAATATTTAAAACCTAATTTTCCCCAACTTAAACCTTCAGGGAGATCTGGTTTCCAACCTATCCACTTACCTAATAATAAAGTTTCACTTTTACTCCAATTTACGCTCGCCGAAGATAAACCTTTAAAAGTTTTAAGTAAACTTAACAAAATCTGTATGTCGCTTTGCCTACTAACCATGACTATAACATCGTCTGCATAAGCTGACAATATTAAATTATTTTTACAGTTTGGCAAACATAAACCATGGAGTTTGACCCTTATCTGTTGTAAAAGTGGCTCTATTGCCAAAGAGTAGAGCATACCAGACAATGAGCACCCCTGCCTAACACCTCTATGAGCTTTAAAAGGAGCACATAAACCACCGTTCACCTTCAGAATACTTTCAACGCCACTGTAAATAACTTTAATACTATTTATAAAATTTTTACAAAACCCAAAGGCTTCTAAAACTCTCCATAAATAGCAATATTCAACACGGTCAAACGCTTTCTCCTGATCTAATGAGATTAACCCACAATCCAAATTCAACATCTTGGAGACCTCTACAACATCACGAACCAATGAAACATTATCAAATATTGACCTACTAGGAACACAGTAGGTCTGGTCAGGATGGATAACACCATCCATAACTCCTGCTAGCCTGTTAGCCAGTGTTTTTGAGAGCAGTTTATAATCACTACAGAGCAGTGAAACGGGTCGCCAGCACTTTATGTCTGTAAGGTCGCCTTTCTTGGGCAGGAGGGTTAACACTGCTCTACGGCAGCTCAGAGGTAGCTGGCCTTCAGCCAAGCTTTCATTCAATACCTCCAGCAGGTCCTCTCTCAGCTCTGACCAGAACGACTTATAAAAGTCTACTGGCAGGCCGTCGATGCCCGGCGCCTTTCCAGACTCCATTCCTTGAAGGGCCTTGTACAGTTCGCCCAAGCTCAAAGCACCAGAGATCTCAACATTGACTTCCTCAGACACCTGGGGCAAGTCGTTGAAAAATTCACTGTCACTCCTGTATTCCACCCCAAGTTAATTTTTATACAGGTTTTCATAAAACACAACTGCTCTCCTACGAATGTCCGCAGGGTCTGTCAATACTCCTCCAGACTCAGAACGCAGAGCATGGATGACTCTGCTCTGACCGTTCTTTTTCTCCAAGTTGAAAAAGAACCTGGATGGAGCATCCATCTGATCCACACTCTGGAACCTGGACCTGACCAGAGCCCCCTGTGTTTTAATACCCAGTAGATCAGCCAACTGTGTCCTCTTATGAGACAAAGAATCTAAATAACCCTGGCCACCAGTTGACTCCGCTAAATCTTGAAGTTTTACAATGTCGGTCTCCAAGGTGTTCATAATCAACGTTGTCTCTCTAGTGACGTTTTGAGTATACTGCAAACAAAATTGTTTTATTTGGGCTTTCCCAAAATCCCACCACTGTCGCAGAGACTTAAAAGATCCCTTTGTGGTTTTGAACTCATTCCAAAACAGTTTCATGAGTTTGTGTGCCCATATAATCTTGGTAAAAGTGGTAAACGGATTTGGCGTGCTGTCTGCTATAGAGGGGCTCGGAGAGGATATTCTACCCGAGCTCCGATTGCCCCCCTATAACAGGAAAAATTGTTCAAAAGGGAGGAGCCGGGGAGGAGGAGGGATGCTGCAAGAACTAACAATGGGAAGAGGTAAGCTGCTGGTTTTATACCTTGGAATTAATTGGAAGATTAGATGGGCGTACTTCCTCACGAAATTACGTTTAGTAACTTCACTTCATGAGTTTGTGTGCCCATATAATCTTGGTAAAAGTGGTAAACGGATTTGGCGTGCTGTCTGCTATAGAGGGGCTCGGAGAGGATATTCTACCCGAGCTCCGATTGCCCCCCAAAAACATAAATGCATAAATAGACAGCAAGCAAGAATGATGGGAATTGGAACAGCTCATGATTACTTAAGGAATCTGCATAAATATTTAAATAGTCTATAAGACCCCCCCAAAATTGGAGAACAGAAGGAATGGGAGACTGCACGGCAGCAGCAGGATTTAAGTAGGCAGGTCACTGCTGTGGCGGTTTTAAAACAGGTGAGGTACTGCGGTGGCAGCATGGATTGAGTGGGGCACTGCAGTATCAGTATCAAATTGGTGGAGAACTGCAGTGCAATACCAGGCGGAGCACTGCAGTAGTAGTAGTATCAAATTGGCGGGGCATGGCAGCAGCAGAATCAGACGTAGCAGTGCGGCAGCAGCATCAAACTGGCGGAGCACTGCAGCGGCAGTATCAAATTGGCAGAGTCTCAAATTGGCCGGCACTGCAGCGGCAGTCTCAAGCGAAGCACTGCAGCAGCAGTCTCAAATTTGGCAGGGCACTGCAGCGGCAGTCTCAAATTGGTGGGGCACTGCAGCGGCAGTATCAAGTGAAGCCAAACACTGCAGCGGCAGTCTCAAATTGGCGGGCACTGCAGCAGCAGCAGTATCAAGTAAAGCCAAACACTGCAGCGGCAGTCTCAAATTGCCAGGCACTGCAGCAGCAGTATCAAGTAAAGCCAAACACTGCAGCGGCAGTCTCAAATTGGCGGGCACTGCAGCGGCAGTATCAAGTGAAGTCAAACACTGCAGCGGCAGTCTCAAATTGGCGGGCACTGCAGCAGCAGCAGTATCAAGTAAAGCCAAACACTGCAGCGGCAGTCTCAAATTGGCAGGCACTGCAGCAGCAGCATCAAGTAAAGCCAAACACTGCAGCGGCAGTCTCAAATTGGCGGGCACTGCAGCAGCAGTATCAAGTAAAGCCAAACACTGCAGCGGCAGTCTCAAATTGGCGGGCACTGCAGCAGCATCAAGTAAAGCCAAACACTGCAGCGGCAGTCTCAAATTGGCGGGCCCTGCAGCAGCAGTATCAAGTAAATCCAAACACTGCAGCGGCAGTCTCAAATTGGCGGGCACTGCAGCAGCAGTATCAAGTAAAGCCAAACACTGCAGCGGCAGTCTCAAATTGGCGGGCACTGCAGCAGCAGTATCAAGTAAAGCCAAACACTGCAGCGGCAGTCTCAAATTGGCAGGCATTGCAGCAGCAGTATCAAGTAAAGCCAAACACTGCAGCGGCAGTCTCAAATTGGCGGGCACTGCATTGTCAGTATCAAGCAAAGCATTGCAGCAGCATGTGTCAAATTGGTGGAGCACTGCAGCGGCAGCATCAAGCAGAGCACTACAGTATCAAGCGAAACACTGCAGCATCGAGTGAAAACCCTGCAGCAGCGGTATCAAGTAAAGCAAAACCCTGCAGCGGCAGTCTCAAATTGGCGGGCACTGCAGCGGCAGAATCAAGCAAAGCATTGCAGCATCAGTATCAAATTGGCGGATGACTGCAGCGGCAGCCTCAAGCGGAGCACTGCAGCAGCGGTATCAAGTAAAGCAAAACCCTGCAGCGGCAGTCTCAAATTGGCGGGCACTGCAGCGGCAGAATCAAGCAAAGCATTGCAGCATCAGTATCAAATTGGCGGATGACTGCAGCGGCAGCATCAAGCGGAGCAGGGTAGCATCAAGCGGAGTACGGCAGCCTCAAGCAAAACACTGCAGCGTCAGCATCAAGTAAACCACTGCAGCATCAAGCAGAGCACTGCAGCATCGAGCGGAGCACTGCAGCATCAAGCGGAGCACTGCAGCATCAAGCGAAAACCCTGCAGCAGCTGTATCAAGTAAAGCAAAACCCTGCAGCATCAAATTAGCGGAGCACTGCAGCAGCGGTATCAATTGGTGGAGTACTGCAGCGGCAGTATCAAATTGGCGGAGCACTGCAGCACCAAGCGGAGTACTGCAGCCTCAAGCAAAGCACAACACTGCAGCAGCGGTATCAAATTGGTTGAGTACTGCAGCAGCAGTATCAAATTTGCGAGGCACTGCAGCAGCAGTATCAAATTGGTGGAGCACCGCGGCAGCAGTATCAAATGGTGGAGCACTGCAGCGGCAGTATCAAATTGGTGGAGCACTGCGGCAGCAGTATCAAATGGTGGAGCACTGCAGCGGCAATATCAAATTGGTGGAGCACTGCGGCAGCAGTATCAAATGGTGGAGCACTGCGGCAGCAGTATCAAATGGTGGAGCACTGCAGCGGCAGTATCAAATTGGTGGAGCACTGCGGCAGCAGTATCAAATGGTGGAGCACTGCAGCACCAAGCGGAGCACTGCAGCCTCAAGCGGAGCACTGCAGCCTCAAGCGGAGCACTGCAGCCTCAAGCGGAGCACTGCAGCCTCAAGCGGAGCACAACACTGCAGCAGCGGTATCAAATTGGTGTAGCACTGCAGCGGCAGTATCAAGTAAAGCCAAACACTACAGCAGCAGTATCAAATTGGTGGAGCACTGCAACGGCAGTATCAAAAGGTGGAGCACTGCAGCGGCAATATCAAATTTGCGAGGCACTGCAGCAGCAGTATCAAATGGTGGAGCACTGCAGCGGCAATATCAAATTTGTGAGGCACTGCGGCAGCAGTATCAAATTGGTGGAGCACTGCAACGGCAGTATCAAATTGGTGGAGCACTGCAGCAGCAGTATCAAAAGGTGGAGCACTGCAGCGGCAGTATCAAATGGTGGAGCACTGCAGCGGCAATATCAAATTTGCGAGGCACTGCAGCAGCAGTATCAAATAGTGGAGCACTGCAGCGGCAATATCAAATTTGTGAGGCACTGCGGCAGCAGTATCAAATTGGTGGAGCACTGCAGCGGCAATATCAAAATTGTGAGGCACTGCGGCAGCAGTATCAAATGGTGGAGCCCTGCAGCGGCAGTATCAAAATAAAGCCAAACCCTGCAGCAGCACTGCGTCGGCAGCATCGAATCCAGCGAGGTTTGCAGGCATTGGTTGGATTGAGTTTCGTGGGGAAACCATCTTAAGAGTAGAGAGTTAGGTGGCTTGTTTGATGGGGCTGAGGTCGAAACGAATGTAAGTTTGAAAGGCATCTGAGGACCACCAACCCAGAAGTTTAATTTGATGGTCTGGCAGTCCTTTTGGCTGCGATGGTGGCTGCTCCTATGTGGAAGGAGTGAGATGAATACAAGTGAGCTTGGATACCAGAGTGGGTGAGGATGTGCTTAAGCTTTTTATGAAACCAATGCCTGATGACAGGAAGGTTGTTCTCATCAATGAACAGCGGGTCGAGCTGAGAAGAGATCTGAACCTCCCTGTGTGCAAGGGAGAAAGAAAGATATTGATATGGCTGAATGGGTGTCAGGAGATTGAAGATATGGATGAAATGGCCGTTTTTAAAATGATCAGTTTTGCTGCATTGATGAGGAAACGGATGGTGTCCTCGTTTAAAACTTGGAGATCGGAGATGGTTGGATGGATGGCCGTAGATTAGAAAAATTGAATGCCGCTGAGATAGACTTTGACGGTACTAGGTTGGACGGACTTAATCTGGTTGCGATATGAGATGAATGAAGAATTTGAAAGGAGGAAAAAAGTTGGAAAAAACTGGTTGTAGGAGTAATGGAATTGTTTCAAACTCTCCAAGCTGTCCAGTAGGATTGCAGTGTTCTGGCTTAAAATATTGAATCCAGACATGAGGTGTTACAGTTACTGGAATAACAATTCTGAATAGGGAGGAACTGGGTCCGCCTCCAGGGCTAATGCTCTGGCAACCCCACGCTTGGATCAGCTCCAACGGCGGCAGAAAAAGGAAAGAGAGGGGGTGGCAGGACCGTTTGCGGAGGCAGCCTCACGCTTAGGTCTGTGCCGATAGCAGAGGAGAAATTAATGAGAGGGGGGGAAGGGAAAGGGGGGCATGACCGTTTGCGGAGGCAGCCTCACGCTTGGGTCTGTGCCGATAGCAGAGGAGAAATTAATGAGAGGGGGGAAGGGAAAGGGGGACATGACCGTTTGCGGAGGCAGCCTCACGCTAGGGTCTGTGCCGATAGCAGAGGAGAAATTAATGAGAGGGGGGAAGGGAAAGGGGGGCATGACCGTTTGCGGAGGCAGCCTCACGCTTGGGTCTGTGCCGATAGCAGAGGAGAAATTAATGAGAGGGGGGAAGGGAAAGGGGGACATGACCGTTTGCGGAGGCAGCCTCACGCTAGGGTCTGTGCCGATAGCAGAGGAGAAATTAATGAGAGGGGGAAAGGGAGGCATGACCGTTTGCGGAGGCAGCCTCACGCTTGGGTCTGCTCTGATAGCGGAGGAGAGAGGAATGGAAGGGGGAGGGGGGTGGGGGGGGATGGGAGTAGTGGCATTTGCACAGGTAGCCTCAAATTTGTACTTATCCCATATAGCACACGTAAGTCTGCAAGACGTCTGTTAATGATCACTCAATCTGGAAAGCATCTGCTGTTTACAAACATCTGATAGACGTCTTTAAGATGTCAGTTTTTCATACATTCTAAATCATAAACATCTTAAAGACATTGTTTAAACGTCTATTTGACATCTGACAGGAAACGTCCAATAGACGTATTGCAGATGAGCAAACACTCTAAAAAAAAATAAAAAATAAAAATAAATAAATAAATAAATAAATAAATAAATAAATAAATAAATAAATACGTCTTCCAGATGTAAACACGCACATCAAATAGACTCCGAGATGTATGTGTGCTATCTGGGATTCCATTGCTAGATGGATTTAACTGAGAAGGAACAGAAATATTGTTAATGTGGACAGAAGAAGCTATACTCACCTGTGGGAGGAGGAAAGCTAACAGTCACTGTCGGAGAGCTGTGGAACTATTGCGAGCAGCCGCGGAACTAACGTCTGCGGCCGCGATAGACTGCCGGCCGGAATGAGCGGCGGACGAGGAAAGCTACGGCGGCGGCTGCTGCCGGCTGAAACTGAGGCGGACCGTATGGATCGTGCAGTTACTTGCGTTGATGTTTGCATGGTGCTGGGAGGACGCTGAATGCGGCGTGAGTTTTGTTGAGAGCGCACGAGCAGATCGAGAAGTTGCGTTTTTGAATTCCTCTGGGAGATATGGATACCCATGTTGGATAACGCGTGCCTGAGCGCGATTGACGGACCATTTCTCGACAGGAGGTACGGAAGGGCTTGCTGCTGAAGAGGATTTACAATGATATTGATGATGGCCTCGATGCATCACTACGAGGATCGACCGGGCCCTGTGATGATCTACGTTAGATTGAGGAGGAGAGAGGTGTTTTGCGCTGGGCTGTGGTGGAGCGGAGAGACCGGCGACCTGGGTGATCAACAGGTGAAAATGAGCAGCGAAGTCAGTCATGCAGATTAGGACGGGCCAAATGCTGCAAGAACTAACAATGGGAAGAGGTAAGCTGCTGGTTTTATACCTTGGAATTAATTGGAAGATTAGATGGGCGTACTTCCTCACGAAATTACGTTTAGTAACTTCACTTAAACATATTTTTAAAATACCTGTCACTTAATAAGGTAGTGTTTAACTGCCAATATGCACTCCTTGGCTTAATGGAGTTTAAAAACACAGAACACTGTACCATACTGTGATCAGAAAACCCCAGTGGGGTAATTAAACATTTTCTTACAATGTTACAGTGATGCTTGAACACATAGAACCGGTCCAATCTAGCCAATGAAATCACACTGTCACGAATATGAGTCCAAGTATATTGCTTTTGTGTCTCATAAAATTGTCTCCAAACATCACATAACTCATGCGTTTTAACAATCTGGATTAACCGATTACGAGAGGGCAAGTGCGGTTCAATGTGATTTCTATCCAAATTCGACAATGTACAATTAAAGTCACCGGCCAAAAATAAATATTCTTCTACACAGCATTTTTGTAAAACAGAAGACAATGTATTTAAAAACAACATTCTTTCTATTGGTGCAGTTGGAATGTACACACAAATAAACACAAAAGTAAAATCCCCAAAAATAGCGCTTACTTTTAAAAGCCTTCCTTTAACTACTTCATCAACCTGATAAGAAGTCGGACTGAAACTCTTGGCAAAAAGAATGGCAACCCCTCCGCTAAGTGAGGTGTTGTGGCTCAACACAGAGACCCCATCCCACTCCTCAGCCCAATCAGCAGCATTTCTCAAGCCACTGTGCGTTTCTTGCAACATAACAACATCTATTCTTTTTTGTTTAACCACCTCAAAAATTCCTGCTCTTTTACTCATTTCTCTTGCTCCATTTATATTAAAAGTTGCAATATTCACTTCACTCATATTTTGAGAAATGAAAGAAACTAAGAAACATAGCAGCACTCCACACACACACACCACTTTACTAGCCATGCCGTTATGCTTTCTCACTACCTTCATTGGCGTTATCAGAAGTGAGTTTTCTCACTATCTTTTTTAATCGATATATTTCCTTGTTTGTAAACAAACCTTCCGACATAAAAAGCCTGGTTTTATCAACAAACTGCTTTGTGTCAGAAAAATAATCATTTACACAGACCCCTCTCCTGTTTTTAGTAGCTTTTAGAAAAAGTTGAATGTCCTCCACTTCACAACCGCGGCTAGAGAAGTCACTCTGAGAGAGACTGACGCTAGAATCAGAGGATTCACTGTCACTTTCACCAAAGAAATCTTCCACGTCAGCTTTCTTAGCTCTAACCGTTTGAAAGTCATCAGACTTTTTCCTTTTTGAAGGAACTTTGAATTCACTCTGTTCTGTCTCCATTTCAATGCCATCACAAAACAAATCGGGCAGCAAAAAATTAGGTGCGCTATCACTTTTTTGCATATTAATTTTGCGAGAACGAATATTCGATATCTCAGCATCGCCCGGTCTATTTTCCTCAACCACATTTTCGGGGTTATTTACCTGAATCGCCGCACTCTCGGCCGCGGGCGGATTCTCCACAGCTCGGTCCTCCACTGCACCTGTCTCTGTCGCACCTGTCTCTGTCACAGGTCGAACCGCGTTTGACGGACCAGGGACCGGCTCACTAACATTGTCGACTATGTCATCAGCCGCCGAACCGCTTTCTTTATTCTTACCAGGACACGCACAAATTAAATGACCCACCTCGCCACATTTGAAACACTTCATCTTGTCCGTAGTAGCATAGATAACATAATCGAACTCATCAACTTTGAGATGCAGTGAAAGATCTAGATCCTCATCGTCTTTTAGAACCATATAAACGAATCGCCTAAACGATACTACATGTTTTAAAAGTGGAGATCCACTACCAATTGGTATCATTTTAATAGGTGACACCAATTTTCCATACCGTGACAAAATTCTTACTAGAGTTTCATCACTTATGAAAGGCGGGATGTTGGACAACAGCACTTTTTTGGATGGCATGGAAAGTGGGAGAACATGAGTAAATAAATGATCAATAACTATTCCAGTCTCAACTAACTCATTTGCCTTTTCAACTGAGCTAAGAAAGATGACGGTGGCACTGTTCATTCTGGAGGCCGACATGATATGTTCATGCCCAACAACCTCTCCTGCAGCCAGGCAACAGTCCTCAACGCTCACCGCGGACGCCACTTTAACTCCATGGCGCCGCGTGAGTTTACTCAAACCGTGCACTCGTGGGGCCGTCATGCTGCCCGCAAAAGAAAACGGTAGCACGCGGCCCGATCAAACAAATAAACCACCACTTTTTAACAATAACCCAAACAAGGAAGAAAAGCAAGAAAAAGAAAGAAAAGAAAATATTCACTCACAAGCTCCGATTCACTCACAAGCTCCGATTCACTCACAATCGCTCCGCTCACACTCAACAGTCACACGTCACACCGGAAGTGAGAGAGAGAGAGAGAGAGAGAGAGAGAGAGAGAGAGAGAGAGAGAGAGAGAGACTGACTTTAAGATCACTTTATTTACAAACATATTAAAGATATAACATTTTTAGTAAAAAAAATAAAATCAACTTCCCCTTTTATGATCAAAACTCACTCATGCATAAATTGGAGACAGCCATCAATGTAAAACATCACAAATAACATTCTTTATGCCCCATTTACCTCTGAAACCATCCAAGTCATTAACCATTTTATAATAGTTAAACTCTATATTTATACGGGATTTTATTAACCCCTGTAACACTGCAACCACATCAGTTGACAATTTTGCTTGCCCAAATAAAAAATTTAATAAAACATGAACTTCTTTTTTCCTCCTGCTGTACTTAGGCCCATAAATAAAAAACATAGGCATAAAAACTTCCCCCAAGGTCTGACACCACTCTTCTAATTTGTTAAATAATGGCTTTAATCTAAAACAATCAAAAAACAGATGGAAAACTGTTTCCTGCATCCCACAGAACAGACAGCCCTCCCCTACGTGTGGATCAAGGTGTGCTCTGTATCTGTTTGTGGCTATTATCCCATGCACAATTCTCCACTGAAGGTCTCCAGACCTTTTCTCTATAGGAGTCTTGTACAGGGACCTCCAGCAGCCTTTAGGGGAAGCTCCTGGCCCAAAAACCTCCTGCCATTTGGACTCTCTTACAATCTCAAGCGATTTCAGATGTGCCACTTTCACACACAGTACATAAAAAGCTTTTTTCTCTGTATTGCTAAAAAACTCCAATTGAGGGGTCTTAAAAGAAAGCAGGCTTCCCTCAGCTTCTTGCCATTCTCCAGTGTCTGCTGAAAAAGTCAGTTCTGGGAAAGTAGAGGTTTCCTCCTGTCCACCAGACGACTATAAAACAAGTCTATAGTCCTGGGGCAAAAACTCACGAATTTGAGTCAGCATTCTCTCCACCACTCGAACTCGAATGTCCAGCTTTTGAGCCAAATTTTCAGCAGATATCCACCCATTCTCAGAAATCAAAAGTCCAACTTTAGTAACGTTTGCAGTCCATAAAGCTCTTCTGAGGGAAACTGAGTTTAAAATGTCCAAATCTAGTGCCGGGATCAAAAGCAGAGGTTCTTCCCTCATCCACAGCTCCAGCACACCATTAGGCTCCCAAGATATTTTTAAAAGTGTCCATGCTCTCAGTACTGACCTGTAGAAAGGTGTCAGTCCTGTTAAGTCCAGCTTGTCGATGTCCATGAGAAACAGGTGTCGGTCTAACCCCATATTTCCTGCTTTCCTCAGAAGGGCACAGGCCAACTCGGCCCAGCTCACGTGCTCCCCGTAGAGTAGTCTCCGAGCTGTCTGGAGTCTGAAGGCTTGGATTCTGGAACTGATGTCGACCAGCCCCTGTCCTCCTTCCTGAATAGGCAGATACAGCACTGATGCCCTCAACCAGTGCTGTCCCGACCAGAAGAAGTCCACCAGATTTTTCTGGATTTTCCTTACTAGCTCTTCTGGAGGCTCTAGAATCATCATCCTGTGCCATAACGATAAAGCCACCAGATTATTACATACCAGGACCCTCCCCCTGTAGGACAACCGAGGCAGCAACCATTTCCAGCGAGACAACCGAACACACACTTTCTCCACTAGGCCCTCCCAATTTTTCCTTTTAAAATAATCTACTCCTAAAAACACCCCAAGATATTTAAAGCCTGTTCTCCCCCACTGTAATCCACCAGGAAGTGATGGACTATTCAGACCATTACCACACCAAGTAGCCTCACTTTTACCCCAGTTAACTTTAGCCGAAGATGCCTTTCCGTAACATGCTAGAGCTCTTTTTAAAGAATCAACCTCACTCTGACCACTAATTAACACTGTAATATCATCTGCATATGCAGAGAGTTTAGTAGGTTCTTTAAAAACCAGTGTACTAACATTTAATCATGTGAGCTGCTGTCTTAATCTACATAACAGTGGCTCAATAGCTATGCTGTATAGCTGACCCGAGAGAGGACACCCTTGCCTAATACCTCTGTGGATCTTCACAGGAGTACTGAGGCCACCAGCCATTTTAACCATACACGTAGCCTCAGTATACAACAATTTAATCATAGAGATAAAAACATCCCCAAATCCAAAAGCCTTTAACGTATTAAAAAGAAAATTGTGGTCTACTCTGTCAAAAGCTTTTTCTTGATCTAATGACAGAAAACCAATATTAATATTATTTTGAAAAGCAAAATCAAGCATGTCCCGTACCAAATGTAAATGATCTGTGATGGATCGATCTTTTATACAGTAAGACTGGTCTTTGTGTATAATTTCATACAATACAGTATTTAGCCTGTTTGCTAGACATTTAGAAAATATTTTATATTCTGAGCATAAAATTGCTACAGGCCTCCAATTCTTTAATAATGTTAAATCTCCCTTTTTTGGGAGCAATGTTAAAACAGCTCGCCGACAGCTTGTGGGAAGAATTTCTTCTGTAATGCAGTTTTGCAAAACCTCAAAGTAATCATGTCCTAAAACAGTCCAAAAGTTCTTATAAAACTCTGCAGGTAATCCATCCAAGCCAGGTGCACGTCCTGAAGAGAGTCCCATTACTGCAGCAGTAACCTCCTCAAATGTGAGTTCAGTTTCTAACAAATGTTTATGCTCTTGAGTTAAAACAGGAATTTCCTGAAGCAGTTCATTTGTGCACTGTTCATCCGAGGTTTCAGCAGTAAATAAATCAGAATAAAAATCCACAGCGATTCTACGCATTGTGACTGGGTCAGAGGTTTCTTTTCCATTATTTTCCTTTAAACAGTACATCTGCTTTTCCTGTCCAGCTTTTCTCTCCAAATTAAAAAAATAAGATGTGGGACCATCCATGTCCCTTGTTGTTAAAAAACAGCTCCTTACAAGAGCTCCTTTAACTTTTTCATTTAGAATGAAGCTCAGCTGGTTTTTCTTTCCTGCCCACAGTTCTTGTAAATCCCCAGTATCATTAACAGTCATTGTCTTCTCAATATCAATGATCTCCTTTTCTAGCAACTCTAGTGTCTTTTTTAAAACCAAAGAAGAATGGGTTGCATATTGCTGACAGAACCCTTTTATATGAACCTTACTGATTTCCCACCACTGAATTATATTTTCATATAACACTTTTTCATTTTTACAGGTTTCCCAAAAAACTCTAAAGTTCTCACAGAAATTCTTATCATCCAGAAGTTTAATGTTAAAATGCCAGTAGTAACTCTTCTGAACTCTATTCACCAACGAAACCTCTATTGTAATGAGTTTGTGATCCGAAAAAGAAGTAGGAATGATAGTTGTATGTTTGACTCTATTCCTCATATTGTGTGATGTGTAGAACCTGTCCAATCGTGCCCCAGAAATTCTACCATTACTAAAATGTACCCATGTATATTGTTGTGCTGCTAGATTATGCTCCCTCCATACATCTGATAAATTTAGTTTTTTAATCACATTTGCTAAAACTGCAGCTGACTGTGCATGAGGTTCTTCTCCGTTCCTGTCTTTTGTGAATTCTAAAGTGCAGTTCCAATCTCCTCCTAAAATTATTACATTGCCATCCTGCTGTTGGCTTAAAACTTTTTCCAGTTTGGAAAATAACTGCAACCTTTCAGATCCTAAATTAGGATCATAAATGTTTATGAACACAAAAACAAGATTTCTAATTTCAGCCCTAATAAGCAGTAATCTCCCTGGTTCTATCTCATTTTTAACTAAAATTTTAGCTTGAAGACTAGGGGAAAAAAGCACAGCCACTCCAGCACTAAGATTACTCCCATGACTTAAAACCTTCTCTCCTTCCCACCACAAACCCCAGTCCACCTCATTTCTTTGGTCACTATGAGTCTCCTGCAAAAAAAAAAACAGACTAAGATCTTTCAAGCGTATGGTTCCTGAAAGTAACCAATTTTTCTTCCCATCCCTCATCCCATTTAACATTTAGGGATCCCACCCGTAAGGTCTCCATAAGGAAAAGAGAGAGAAAAAGAAAACAATATAGAAAAGAGAAATCAACAGCCACCATATTTATTTAGTTTTTCCCCTCGCTTTTCCTGCTTTCTTTCCTAATCTTATAGCAGTTATATGTTTCTTTAAACGAAACCTCTTTTGCTGTGTGAACTCTTCATAGTTGCTCTTTTTTCTAGCCCACATAACAGAAGAAATAAACTTTTCCACATCCGGGAAATATTCACTTATTTCGACTCCTGATTTTCCTTTTGTTTTGTCAAGAAAAGAGTTAATTTGTTCGACAGTATACATATCTTTTTCAATCTCTGACCACTGCTCATCATCATCTCTCATTCCATCATTACTTTACTGAGATAAAACCTCCATCTCATCAGTCATGTTTTCCATTTCACCTTCTACCTGTACTGTATCATTACTCTTACACACATCCACAACATCACCTTGAGTCTCTCTCTTATCAACATCAGACAATTCACCCACTGATTTTTCAGGAACATAACTGTTGCCAGGTCGTTCCTTACTTACAATATTTACATTGTTTTAACTCACCTCCTGCTGTCCCTGCTCTTCCTCAGTAGTGACTGTATCGTGCTCCTCGGCGTTCCGTGTTCCTATATTAAGCGCTGATTTATCGGTGTTATTTGCGTCAGATATGGACGCGCGCGGTTCGTCTCTGTGTGGACACGCGAAACGCTTATGTCCCAGATCTCCACAATCAAAACAGCGTAAACTATCCGTAGTGGCATAAACCATGAAAGAATTCCCCCCTTGAATGACACGGAAGGAGACTTCCAAGGTTCGCTCCGGTGAATTTAAAAACATATACACCTGCCGTCTGAATGAAAGGACGTGCTTTAACGGGGTGTTTTTACACCCTAAAGGAATCAATCGGACGGGACCCGCGATCTTACCAAATCGTTGCAACTCTTTTGTGATAACCTCGTTGGAGACAAAAGGCGGAACATTTGAGATGGTAACTTTAGTTGCTGGAGCGGATAGCGGGATAACCGGGACATATGTTTCCTTCACCCATATACCGCTGACAGTCAACTGATTGACTAACGCCTCAGACTTCAGAAACACAACCACTGCTTTATTCATTCTAGAGGCCGAGACAACATTCTCAAAATCCACCTGTTCTCCTATCACCAGCAGCAGATCCTCCACTGTCACTCCGGGCTCTGGCACACACCTGCACCCGTTACGCAGTGACAGTGTTGGCGTTCCTGGCGCACACACACTAGTTCACTATTCTGTGTTAAAATAAACCGAAAACGAAACAAACAAAAAAAACGAGGGGGAAAAGAAACGTAAAAAGGAAAAAAAGAGGAAAAAACAAAGTTTCCACACGTGCTCTCAGCAAACACTCAGCTCCCACACACACTCCTAACAATCACACCGAGAGAGAGAGAGAGAGAGAGAGAGAGAGAGAGAGAGAGAGAGAGAGAGAGAGAGAGAGAGAGAGACGGCGGTCAGCAGAGGACCGGTTACATTGGTGCCGTGACCCGGATTTGAAGATTGCTTCCAGATCTACGTCAGTTGGGTCGCCGTGGGACGCTGCATTGAGGTTCACTGTTTCATTAGTGAAGAACTGTGAGAAACAAACAGACACTTGGTATTTCTAATACGGACTTCTCATTTGAGTGACACTTTCTCACGTTTTTTGATATTTTCAAGAGTGTTTATTCTGTTTGGACATTTATCATTAAGTGTAAAAAGACAAATTGTGAGTGAAATTGAACATGGCATTCAGTTTAAAAGGAGATGAGTTTGATGCAAATGAGACGATGACTGGTTTAGGTCTTTGGAGAGGAAAGTTTTTTGGTGAAACTCCGGTTACTCCAATTGGGAGGGAGAGTAAAGTGAGCAGAACATCACCTGCATTATGCTCCACACGTGTAATTGACCATGATCCAAATCCAGTAGCTGATACTGTGCCCTTAGCTGTTCCAGACTTAACAGATCCAAATTGGCAGGGTTTGATAGCACACATTGCTCAACAAGTAGGACAGACCATGTTAGCATCCCAAACAGAGGCTAGTTATGGTCAAGAAGAGAATAGTGACACACAAACACAAAGGTTAGGTGCTAGCAAGACATTCTCAGACATGCCTTCACTTAACTTGACTGGAGTGAGGTTGGTCATGCAGAGTGAAGGAAAAGAACCCCCAGTCTACCGTGGCGATGCATCAGACAAGCTTAGTGTGCGTGAATGGGAAGAGCTGATGGACACATATCTGAGAAAAAGAGGGATACCATTAGCAGAACAGCATCAAGAGATCTTAAGCAGACTGATGGGTAAAGCTAAAGATGTCGTCAGAGTCACTCTCCGTTGTAATTCAGCTTTAAGCCTAGCTGAGAACCCAAAAGTTATCATGGACATCCTGAAACAGCATTTTAGTGATGTTCATTGGCTGACTTCTATGGCAAAGTTCCATTAGCAGGAGAAGATCCCGATGAATACTGGGTGCGGCTGAATAAAGCAGTGGATCTTGCAGAGGAAGCTTTAAAGAGGCTTGGTCGACGAATGGAGGATCCATGTCAAGCTGCAATGATGTTTGTGAAATACTGCCCTAATTCCACTCTTGCTGCAGTGTTCCGTTTCAAAGCTCCAGAAAAATGGACCGCACAGGAGATCCAAGAGCAGCTTGATCGCTACCAGACAGAATTAAAAGAGCAGATGTCAACCAAGCTGAAAAGTCATACTGCTACAAGACATGTCACCGCTCATGTTCAGACGTCCCAAGATGATGATGAAGCGGATGTTGGCTCTCCTATAGAGCCAGGTGAGTGTAGCAGAGTCAGCACTGCACCCACTACACAGAGTGACGGCAATTGCATGAGAACTTTAATTAGTCTTCTTGACCGTGCACTGTCTCAAAATGTCCAAATGCAGTCTCGCCAGCCTCAAAGCAAGTTCTGTAGAGTATGCAGATCCCAAGATCACTCTACAGTAGCACACTGTCGTCGGGAACGTCTGTGTTTTGCATGCCTTCAGTCTGGGCATAGCAAGAGGGAATGTACAAGTCACAGGTCCAGGCCTGTTCCAGCACCATTCCGGGGCTTGCCAAATTTAAACTAGATGGCTCAAGTTCAGAAGGGGAGTGTGTGAGCACAAGTGAAAAACCCCTGGAGAATAATGATCTTCACCAGTTTTATGAGAACGCATGTGCGCAGGCCCCCACAGGAACCAAAGTGATAGCGCAAAATGTTCAAGAAGTTGGGGCATTCGACAATTTGTTATATGCGCCCGTCAGTGTAAACAATGCATTCTCAATGAAAGGAATGATCGATACAGGTTCCATGGCCTGCACTTTTAGTGAGAAAGCAGAAGAGAGGATGTTAAATGAAAACGTGCTGCCTTCACCCACACCACTTCAAGAGGAAGTTGTTTTAGTAGGATGTGGTGGCAAGGTTACAAGACCAAAATGTTTATATGAGGTCGAGTTGAAAGTTTATGGAGAAAGCTGCGTAGTGTCCATTCTCATTGTACCCGGCCAGCGGGATGATCTGATCATTGCTACAAATGTGATCAAATTCCTTGTGCATCGCATGACGGGTAGCAGTGATTACTGGAGACTTGTTTCTAATCACAGTGTGGAACCGATGGGAGGATGTGAGCAGTTTCTGGATGTAATGGCCAACATGTGTCGGTGGAAGGGTTCAGAACCAGACAAGGTTGGAACCATCAAGCTACAGCAGAGTGTTACCCTCTTGGCAAAGCAGGAACATCTTGTCTTCACGGACATTTTTAACCTGTCCCTCTCCCTATCTGTGGTCCCCACATGCTTCAAAACGTCCACCATTGTGCCTGTACCTAAGCAGTCAAAAACCACCTGCTTAAACGACTGGCGTCCTGTTGCTCTGACCCCCATCATCAGCAAATGCTTTGAAAGAATAGTCAGAAACCACATCTGCTCTGTTCTCCCCCCCTCACTGGACCCACTGCAGTTTGCATACCGCACAAACCGCTCCACTGACGATGCCATTTCATCTACAATACACACTGCTCTCTCCCACCTGGAAAAGAGGAACACGTATGTGAGAATGCTGTTTGTGGACTACAGCTCAGCATTCAACACCATTGTGCCCTCCATACTTGACATTAAACTCCGGGCTCTAGGCTTAAACAGCCTGTTATGCAGCTGGATCCTGGACTTCCTGTCAAACAGACGCCAGGTGGTCAGAATGGGCAGTAACATCTCCTCATCACTGACTCTCAACACTGGAGCCCCTCAGGGTTGTGTTCTCAGCCCACTCCTGTACTCCCTGTACACACATGACTGTGTGGCTACCCACAGCTCCAACACCATCATCAAGTTTGCTGACGATACGACGGTGGTAGGTCTTATCACCGACAATGATGAAACGGCCTACAGAGAGGAGGTGCACACTCTGACACGGTGGTGTCAGGAGCACAACCTCTCCCTCAACGTCAGCAAGACCAAGGAGCTGGTGGTCGACTTCAGGAGGAATGAGAGAGAACACCGCCCCATCACCATCGATGGAGCACCGGTGGAGAGAGTCAGCAGCTTCAAGTTCCTCGGTGTCCACATCACAGAGGAACTCTCATGGTCCGTCCACTCCGAGGCCGTTGTGAAGAAGGCTCATCAGCGCCTTTTCTTCCTGCGACGGCTGAGGAGGTTTGGAATGAACCGCCACATCCTCACACGCTTCTACAGCAGCACCATCGAGAGCCTGCTGACTGGCTGCATCACCACCTGGTACGGCAACAGTACCGCCCGCAGCCGCAAAGCCCTGCAAAGGGTAGTGCGCACGGCCAGCTGCATCATCGGAGGTGAGCTTCCCTCCCTCCAGGACATTTACGCCAGGCGGTGTGTGAAGAGAGCTCAGAGGATCATCAGAGACTCTAGCCACCCGAACCATGGGCTGCTCTCACTGCTGCCATCAGGCAGACGGTACCGCAGCATTAGAACACGCACCAGCCGACTTCAGAACAGCTTCTTCCCACAAGCAATCAGACTACTTAACTCCTGATCCATCAGGATCATAACACACACTGGACAGAATATCACTCCGCACAACCCACTGTAGATACACACACATTATATACACATTTATGTATCATTTATTATTTATCATTTATCATATAGCACCTATTGTACATAATTGGATCTCTACTGTGAATAATAGTGTATACTGTACATTGTATATTATTATTATTATTATAGCTTAATGTATACTGTTTAATGTATGTTTAGTGTATATTGTTTAAAGTATATGTATATTGTAAGTATGTGTATATTGGCTAAAGCTGTGAGAACTACACTCACATTGTGTAAATTATTTATTGTTTATTGTAGAGTTTACTGTGCTGTGAGTAATTGTGGGCGCATCAGATGTGTAATCTGTTGTTGCTTAAATGTTGTACATGTCATGTCGTGACTGCTATGTTGCTCGGAACTGCACCAAGAATTTCACCTGCTGTTGCACTTGTGTATATAGCTGTGTGACAATAAAGTGAATTGAATTGAAAAATTGAAATTGAATTGAATTGTCTGGGGTAAGTTGCCCAAAAATGTCCCCATGTCCCCAGGGAGCACAGTTGTAGTGGAACCAACAACTTCGAGGTCTGCGTCACGAGACATCATGGTTGGGCGGGTTGTCCCGCCATTATGGGGTGATTGCTGGGTTCCTGTAAAAGTCACCAACTTCTCTGACAAGCCAGTCACCCTAAAGAGAAACCGCAAATTAGCAGATGTGTTCCCGTGTGTTGCAGTGGAATATTTCAAACTTTTCCAAGGGCTGAGTTGAGCTGAAGTGGTTCCAGAGGAGAATCAGCGTTCACCTATTTCTTCCGCTGATTCCAGACGTAGATTGGAAACTGTTGGTCTCGCTGATCTTGATATCCAGTCTTGCACTGTCAGCCATGAGTCAAAAGAGAAATTAGTCCAGTTACTGGATAAATACAACAATGTGTTTTCCAAGCATGCATTGGACTGTGGCGAAGTTAAAGGGTTTGTTCACCGCATTCGGCTAATGGATGAGCATCCATTCAGACTCCCTTATCGTAGAGTACCGCCAGCACACTACCAGAAGTTGCGGCAAGGTTTGTCCCAGATGGAAGAACAAGGGATAATCAGGAAGTCTATAAGCGAGTATGCTTCCCTGTTAGTCCTAGTGTGGAAGAAGGATGGCAGTCTGAGGATATGCACAGACTTCAGATGGTTGAACGCAAGAACGATAAAGGATGCACACCCACTTCCACACCAGTCCGACTGTTTAGCTGCTTTGGGCGGGAACACGCTCTTTAGCACCATGGACCTGACGTCAGGATTCTATAACATACCCATGGCCGAAGAGGACAAGAAATGTACTGCATTCACGACTCCTGTAGGGCTACACAAGTATAATAGGATGCCGCAAGGGCTATGCAACAGCCCAGCCTCCTTTATGCGGATGATGGTGAGCATTTTCGGAGACTTGAACTTCAGTAGCTTGTTGTGTTATCTTGACGACCTGTTGGTTCTCGCTACAAGTGAGCAGGAAGCTTTAGAAAGATTAGAGGTCGTGTTCAGTCGTCTGAGGCAGTACAATCTTAAGCTGAGCCCTAAGCAATGCCACCTACTTGAGAACTTCTGTAAAATTCCTGGGCCACATAGATGGAGATGGAGTGTCTGTAGATCCTGCTAAAGTTGAGGTTATCTCTAAGCTGTCCAAGTTTGATTTGATGGAAGATGACAGATGTACTCCATCAGTACAGGGAATTAAATCAGTCCTTGGTATGATCTTATATTACCAACATTTCATTCCTGGATGTTCTGCTTTGGCGAAGCCACTTTTTGCTCTCACAGCTGGGCAGAGAAGGAAGCGTGGAAGTAAGGGAGAAACTAAAGCAGGAACTTACAGGAAGCTCAAGCCCACAGATTGAACTGAGGAATGTAATCACGCATTATGTAACCTCAAGGAGAGCCTGCTTAAAAGCGTGGTTTTAGTACACCCTGACTTGATCTCTGATTCAATTGCAATAGATGCTTCACTTGATGGGTTGGGAGCAGTATTATCCCAAGTGCCTGCAGGCGAAGAGCGAGCTCGCCCAATCGCATACGCGAGCAAGGCCCTGAGCAGATCGCAGAGGAACTATCCAGTTCATAAGCTCGAATTTCTGGCACTCAAATGGAGTGTGTGCGAGAAATTTAGCCACTGGTTAAAAGGTCAAACATTCACAGTCTGGACAGACAACAGTCCACTCACGTATGTTATGTCCAAAGCGAAACTCAATGCTTGTGAGCAACGTTGGGTGTCTAAATTGGCAGCTTACACTTTCGAGTTGAAGCATATAGCAGGGACAAAAAACAACCAAGCAGTGAGGGTGTCCTGGTCTTCTTTTATACACAACGCAGAGAGAGAGAGAGAGAGAACGTAACAGCGGTCAGCAGATGACCGGTTACACACACATTGAGCTATGTTCGTAGCAACACCAATCTGAAAGAATGGCCCATGCACAGGTGAGTTGGAGATCACATTTATTTCCATCTGCAGTTAGGAGGATTCTAAACCCCTGGGTGTAGCTCCCGCTCACAGCTTGATAGAACACCATCTAACCGTCAAACCTGCTGAGAGAACCCCCAAAAGAAAATAAACCAGAACAGCATGACAAATACGAAACATGCGCATGTGATTAAGAACACTGGACGATGCCCTTTCAAAAGGAAAATAATGTTTAATATGGTTAAGCTTTACTAGCTAATAAAACCATAACTAGTAGGGGTGTAACGATTCGTTTTAATAACGATTCGATTCGTATCACGATTTGAGGTTGTCGATACGATTCAAGGACGATATTGGTTCATTTAGAACGATACGATCCGAAACGATTCAGTGACTTGAAATCGATTCAGTAACTTTTTAGCCAAAAATTGTGTGACTGAAATAAATATCTGGATACTGGTCAGTGCAGGTGAAGTTTCCTAGATTCCTGTTGTTTCTTGTAAGGGAATCAGGTATCAATTAATTATGGATATAAACAAACAAGTAAACAACAATTAATGGCAAATGCATTCAAATTTTATTTGAATAAAGTGCAACCAACAGTTTAGGTTGAATTAACAGGAAGTTAACCTTTTCTGCTCTCATTTTCAATATTTAATACATTTTCAATAAAAGCACAGTAAGTCCAACCAACATTTCAACAGTAGGTTAACCTGCTTCTTCTGCTTTTGTTATCCAACATATTAATATTACAATATTAATATAAAAAATAAAGTGCAACTAACTTCTCTTCAGGTTTAATTAATAGTAGGTGTACCTGTTACTTTTGCTGTTGTTTTTCAACATTAAAATAATACAAATACAATATTAATATAAAAAATAAAGTGCAACCAACATTTCTTCAGGTTGAATAAACTGGCGAAACCTGCTACTACTCTCAGTTTAATAAACAAACAATATTTAACAAAAGATAAAATGTAACCAACTACTCTTCAATGACTCTACATATTTCTTTTTCAAAAATATCAACATCAGTGGCGACTGGTCTGTCAGAGAGGGGAAGCTCATTTTCGGCCTACATCATAAAATTGTCTATTTATTTAAAAGTAAATTCTGCCCTACGTTCCTTTTCAAGAAAGTTTCACCCATGACGCTAGCCTAGCCTACTAACGTTATATGAATGAATGAATGAATGAATGAATGAATGAATGAATGAATGAATGAATGAATGAATGAATGAATGAATGAATGAATGAATGAACGATCTAAAAAAAAAAATATTAAACTCTGTAAAACTGAAACAAGGAATGTGGTGTATAATTGTGTGAAATGTATGATGAAAATAAAGCAATTTCGCCAAGCAAATATCAAAGAAATAGGTTGCAGCAGTTTTTATTTCGACTGAACTTGAGAAATCCGCGATGGGACTGAGCGCGAATAGCTTCAGTGATTCCTTATAGTACAGAATCGCTGTCAGTCAAAGGGAGATGCAGTCTTTCGACAGACCCTCCAATCATCACGCAGAAGCTAGCAGTCCGGGCCAGCCCACTCCCCATTCACCCCCAGAGACGCTGAGCGTCCGTGGGCGGGACATAATCGCAGCGTTTATCCAATGACCGTCTAGTTTCGAAGCGCTTAAAAAAAAGTTCACAGCAGCCCCATTGAAGTCAATGGACGCTGGGCTTCAATAGGGAAATGCTCTGTGACGCTGCGGGAATGTATGAGAAGGAAATCGAGTCAGCCGACCTGCTATATGTAACTGATTCTGAACGAACTCGTCTTTAAGATGAACGTTTTCTAACGCATTTTTAGTCAATAAAATGTTAATACAATAGTACATATTTGACCATTAATTTTGTGACATTATAAGGGAAGCCGAGCTTCCCTTGCAGTCTTAAAAAAATCGCCACTGATTCAACATGATCTGACCGCAGAACACTTCTCTGTACGTTCACTATGTCGCCAGCAGTACTACAAACTCGCTCTGCTGGCACACTGGTCCCAGGAATGCACAGGTAACATTTAGCAAGGGTTGAAAGTACAGGTAGCTGTTTCTCCTGGTGGCTTGATAATTTCTCGCTGGTTGGCTTCTCCTCTGCCATCCGCCGCTATGTTTTGTTTTCTTAGCGCTGCTGCGTGCGTTGATGTCACAGATAGGCAGAATGAATCGAGTAACGTTTAACGCCGTTATCATTAAAAGTGCTAAGAAAAAACATCCATTTAAAGTCTGACGTGCTTAAATCCAATGCGTTATTTCCCATGATCGATACAATCGATTGATTACCTTTTAAAACGATGTTAGATCGATATATGTCGTCCGGAAGGCCAACTTGCCGAGCACAGATCGATGTAGTTAGATCGTAGGAAAATAAATCGATACATCGATGTAGTAGATGAATCGTTACACCCCTAATAACTAGCTATATAGAACCCGACGCAGCTACTGAACCTATGAAGGAGATCAATGCGAGATTCATCATTTGATAACCTAAGCCAGGATAATACTGTGTGATTTTGGCCATATTTGGCAGCATGAGACAAATATCGCAATCCTAAAAAATTCCTTTGACCCTGGAATAAAATCTGATGTCTTTAATAGTTAGTTTGACATGCTCACCAACACCATGATAAAATTTTGGCCTGAATAATTTCACTAAGGTGAATGGGCTGATGTAAATCTCTGGACAAGTCCTCGTGCGTCTGATTAACGTGCAGCCTGCCATTAATACACGGAGATCCCGCATTGTGACATCAGGATCACAGTCTGAAAAGCAATGATCACAATGAGTATAAGCGCACCGTGTGCCAGCTTTAGTGAAGAGAAAAAGCTCAGAAGAAAAAAAATTATTTGTTTTATCATAATTGTAGCCATGCATCCTAGCACGGACTTCTAAAGTTCCTAAAAATAGAAAGAGGTATCCAGATATCAGTAGCTGAATAAAACACGAATAGAGTCAAATTACTGGAGTAAAGCGAAGACACAAGCACACAATTACTATATATATATGACGTGTTTGTTTTAATTAACTAATTTTATTAATATGTAGCGCATAACACTGAACCCATTCGCGATTTCATGAAGCCCCGATTTATTGGGTGCGTGTTGCTTTAAAACCCATGTTGGTTTCCTTGCTTTCGTGGGGAGAATGATAGAGGCTAATATTCTGTGCCATCTGTTCTGTTTCAGCTTTTCTAAACAAAATACTATCAATGACGGTAACCGGTGTCATGCGAATCATGTACGAGCACTGGATAGTTACTACACAAGCAAGCCACAACGAGCGATCACGTTGCACAAGCAGACCGACAGACACCTGTGCGCGTCTCATACAATGCATGTGTCTGCTCTATACGGACATGCTTGCGACAAAATTGAGAAAGATTAAGATACTACACCCAATCGGCATTGGAATGCATGACCATATACAGTGAGGAAAATAAGTATTTGAACACCCTACTATTTTGCAAGTTCTCCCACTTAGAAATCATGGAGGGGTCTGAAATTGTCATTGTAGGTGCATATCCACTGTGAGAGACATAATCTAAAAAAAGCAATCCAGAAATCACAATGTATGAATTTTTAACTATTTATTTGTATGATACAGCTGCAAATAAGTATTTGAACACCTCAGAAAATCAATGTTAATATTTGGTACAGTAGCCTTTGTTTGCAATTACAGAGGTCAAACGTTTCCTGTAGTTTTTCACCAGGTTTGCACACACTGCAGGAGGGATTTTGGCCCACTCCTCCACACAAATCTTCTCTAGATCAGTCAGGTTTCTGGCCTGTCGCTGAGTAACACAGAGTTTGAGCTCCCTCCAAAGATTCTCTATTGGGTTTAGGTCTGGAGACTGGCTAGGCCACGCCAGAACCTTGATATGCTTCCTACAGAGCCACTCCTTGGTTATCCTGGCTGTGTGCTTCGGGTCATTGTCATGTTGGAAGACCCAGCCTCGACCCATCTTCAATGCTCTAACTGACGGAAGGAGGTTGTTCCCCAAAATCTCGCAATACATGGCCCCGGTCATCCTCTCCTTAATACAGTGCAGTCGCCCTGTCCCATGTGCAGAAAAACACCCCCAAAGCATGATGCTACCACCCCCATGCTTCACAGTAGGGATGGTGTTCTTGGGATGGTACTCATCATTCTTCTTCCTCCAAACACGTTTAGTGGAATTATGACCAAAAGTTATATTTTGGTCTCATCTGACCACATGACTTTCTCCCATGACTCCTCTGGATCATCCAAATGGTCATTGGCAAACTTAAGACGGGCCTTGACATGTGCTGGTTTAAGCAGGGGAACCTTCCGTGCCATGCATGATTTCAAACCATGACGTCTTAGTGTATTACCAACAGTAACCTTGGAAACAGTGGTCCCAGCTCTTTTCAGGTCATTGACCAGCTCCTCCCGTGTAGTTCTGGGCTGATTTCTCACCTTTCTTAGGATAATTGAGACCCCACGAGGTGAGATCTTGCATGGAGCCCCAGTCCGAGGGAGATTGACAGTCATGTTTAGCTTCTTCCATTTTCTAATGACTGCTCCAACAGTGGACCTTTTTTCAGAAATTGCAAAATAGCAGGGTGTTCAAATACTTATTTTCCTCACTGTACATATCACTGTGATGAATGCTAATGTAGTGATGACGCCAGAATGGTGATGAAAATCACAGCCGTGTCTTTGATAGCATGCCCAGATAGTCCTCCATGAAAGTGATTGTTCTGAATCTGAACGTGAGATTTTGCTCTTGTTAGTGAAGGCACTCGCGTCTGTTGTCGCGGCAGCCCAGTGACCAGAATGATAGGCTGACATGGACATAGAACGCCACTGTATGTACATTATTAACTTTATAATAGGACCAACGATCGACTGCTACGGAAAGTCCAGATCGTCAACTGTTGTCGCGTCGGCATCTGCGAACTCAAACATGTGTAAGTACGACTTTTATACAGAAAGTATGAAGACGTGATTGGATAGAGATGAAGGTAATAAGTGACAAAGTAATTAAGTCTTCCTGGCAGAACTTAAGCTAACGCTTTCATTTCATTAATATCAGTACTGTATAATATTTAAAACATGTGGAAAATGATAAATGAATAAATTATTAATAGCAATAGCTATTAGAGAACTACCTTAAGAGAACGTCCCGGTTACGTATGTAACCTTAGTTCTACCAGAAAGACTCGGGAGTATAAATACTGTGACAATTATCCATTTATTAACAACCCAGCAAGCAATAAAGTACTTTGGCATAGGCCCCATAGCTCCGTAGCTCGCAATTTGAGGGTCCTGACTCTGCATATCCTGCCTGAAGAAGAAGGCAGAGGCGCAGCCAACCCCCCCCCCCCCCCCCGTGAGGTATGGAAGGGACCATCCTTGTGGTGGTGGGGTGGATGTAGGGAAGGATTTGACTTGGAGGTGGTGGGGAGGATGGCGGTGAATTGGAGCATAAGCATCCGCAAACTCAGACATGAGTTAAGTACCGATCTTTTATACCCAAGTATTAGAATGTGATTGGATAGATAAAAAAGTTGAAGTGAGGTGACAATTAAGTCTTCCCAGCAGAACTTATGCTAAAGCTTTCATTTCTACCAGAAAGACTCGGGAGAATAAATACTGTGACAATTATCCATTTATTAACAACCCAGCAAGCCATAAAGTACTTTGGCATAGGCCCCGTCCGTAGCTTGCAATTTGAGGGTCCGGACTCTGCATATCCTGCCTGAAGACGAAGGCAGAGGCGCAGCCGACCCCCAAAAATTAGGTGGAAGAACGCTTCCACCCGGATGGAGCCTATCGCCCAAAAACGGTAAATAAAGTAGACCCACCGGTCTTGTGTCCTGGAGTTCCTAAAAAGAAGAAGAACAAGAGTTAACATAGTAAGCGTGGACATGGAATGCCGCCTGCTGATGGCAAAAAAAAAAAAATACTTCATGATTAAACAGAACTTGAAGTTATAATTTGTAGATGAGCACTACACATGAGCAATTAATATCTGCTGCTGCAAAAATTTAAACATTTGGTCGTTGCTGACGCTTCCAAAATATTATATATATATTTTTTTTTTAGAGACAAGAGACAAGGCCGCAGGGACACACGGTCTGCTAGACCACAGAGACAAGGCCGCAGGGCCACACGGTCTGCTAGACCACAGAGACAGGCCACAGGGCCACATGGTCTGCTAGACCACAGAGACAAGGCCGCAGGGCCACGCGGTCTGCTAGACCACGGAGACAAGGCCGCAGGGCTACACGGTCTGCTAGACCACATACTTTTTTTTATTAAACCACCACCAGTAATTGCATAGGGATTTACCTGAACCATTACTGGAGAGCTTGCTGAGCTTCAAGGATGATTTTTGAATCAGGTCTTATATAAGACTCGAATGCAGAAGAAAACCATCTGCCCAGGATCTTGATGGCTGCAGTAGAAATGCCACGTTCAGCTGCTGTAGTGGCTGCCCCAATCCTGAATGAATTGCCGGTATACTGGGAGGGAGAAACTAGGTGATTCCTAAACCAGACTTTAGAGAGGGGTGCTCCGTTAAGTAGGATAAATAGAGGGGAATGATCTGAGGATCTCTGACGAACTTTAAGAAATTTGAGCATGGATGAGAAGGGACAGAAATTGTTGCCAATTTTAGAAATTGTTAGTGTGACTCCAGAACCTTCAGAATCATTCTTAGACTGCTTGAGAAAAAGTGAAAAGCGTAAATCAGAGAAGGAAAGACCATGGGCAGGATCAAAATGATTGGTTGCTGAAGAAAATTCCCCCTGATTTTACTTCTAGTAAAATATTAATATATGTGGAAAATAGGCCGTTACGGATAGCCTGGTCTTACCAGACTCTCATACATTTCATTTGTACAGAGAGTCTGGCCACTCTCCATTAACAAGTGTTTACTTCCTTGAAGGCGGGTACTCTGTTGAAGTTTAAAACTATTGGATCTGCCAAGAGTCACTCTGGATCTGCCTAACCAATCGCTAACGTTTGGTCGTGACGTATGTCACGCGCCGTTCGCCTTTGATTCTCACATTAACTGTGCACACCACCTCAGTGTCAGTGATAAAACCTTGTGCATTCGGATTGTGATTTATTCACGGTGGAGAGGAGAGTTTTGTGATCGGAAAGCGCTGCTCTCGTGGTGCATATCTCGTGCAATTATAACATGATTGTATATGCTGTAAATAAAATGTCATATGCTTGGTATGATAAGAATAAATGCTGCCATAAATAACAGCCCAATTCAAATGTTTACGTGCTTTTCTTCTTTTTATTTTTTGAGCAGTGATGAAATATTTTGCTCTTGTAAACACTTGCCAGCATTTAAAGAAATACAAGTCTAGAAATGCATCCAAATTATAGCGCACACAACCGCACGGTGCTCTGCAGGGGTCAAACAGGATATAAACTGTGAATTTTGAAGGGATATATTCTTGAAAACTCAGAGATGTGGATTCGGAGAGCAATTACATTACCCTGTTACATTACACGACCTTGGTGTTTGTCAAAAGCAGTCGGTAATTCAGCCTGGGTTTTTTTCGTGGGAAGTGGGAGACGGACGGCTTCAGCAAACTCCTTCACCACTAACGGAGCGAGCTGAAAAAGACTTTTCCCAGACCACAACATCATGGCCACCAACAAAACTCAGCAGTGATTGTTCTTGCTCCGTGTAACGGAGTTCGTTTGTTCAGGGAAGAAGGATGCGGGAACTGGCGAACGTTTAACAACTTTTATCAAATAATAAACACAAAATGAAAGTAAAAGCGGCAGCCCCTCACGGACGACTGCCGTGCACATGCATAACACAATGTAAACATTAACTTCTGAACATTCGTCAGCGGTGCCAGTGCCACACACTTGCATCTTTCACCGCCACCATTACTGAATTACAACTCAAACTAGCGCACGACATCAACGTCATCGTTCTCATCGTACTCCCTCTATTTGCTGATTGGACCGGTAAAAAATTGTTCGGGAGAAAACCTAAGCATATACAGCAGTACCAGACGTAGTACTGAAGGAAAATGAAAATTGAGCGGAAGTACGTAGGAGGGCGGAGCCAGGCTACGTTACGGATGGAAGTAATTAATCTTTAGAGTATTTACTAATACCTTTTAGCAATAGCCGAATAGAAGTAGCAGAGAAAAGTATTGGAAAATCAGGATTAAAATATTTGGCGTAAAATTGAATTCCTGCGAGTAATCTCCGAATGGAAGAAGGTTTAAGATTGCGTTTTTCGAAATTAAAGATAAGAAAGGAGCAGACAGTCGTAATCAAAGTAGGAAATAAAGGAATCTGAAAGGAAAAGCAAAACATTAAAAAAGAAGACCAAGTGGAAGTGGAAGCTTTATAGGTAGAAGGAGCTACTCCTTTAGACATATAATGTCTGGCTGATCTGACCAAGTCATCTAATTTAACATTGTTGCTGATAGGGGAGGGCAAGGTGTGGGATCCATATTGGCTGAAGGGCAAAGCCGTCTGAAAGTCTGAAAACGAAAAGGAGAGTGCATCAGCAATGACATTGGAGTGTCCGGGTATATGAGCAGCTTTAATGATAAAATTAAAGACAACTGATTGCCAGATTAGGCGTCTCACGAAAGGCATAATCGTTGGGCAAGATGATCTGCCTTTATTAATGATGGCAACAACAGCTTCGTTATCGCAGAACATCATGATGCGTTTCCTTGACCACTCTGGACCCCAAATTACACGGGCTACAACTATAGGATAAAGCTCGTAGAGCGCGGAAGAAACTGAGCCAGGAGTAAACGTAGGAAATGCGATTGGCCATTTCTCTGCGAACCATTGTCCTTGAAAGAACCCCTCGAATCCAATGGACGGGGTGGCGTCGGTAAATAGATGTAGGTCTGCTGATGATTCAAAAGCATCATTATTATAAAAAAAGAAATGCCATTCCAATCATTTAGCAACGGAGTCCAAAATTTTATATCAGACAAACATCATTTGTCTAACTGAACCGAATCATTTAGGTCATGCATAGGGTGCGTAGAATGAGCCAGTGTTAGCAAACAAGAAATAAAAGCCCTTCCTTGCGGAATTATACTCATGGCAAAATTTAGGTGACCGAGCCAGGAAAGTATATTACGTTTCGAAATGACACGTAAAGAGGAAAAACTTTCCAGAAAGGATCTGATCCTTGAGTGCTTTTTGACCGTATCGAGAGAAATGCCTAGAAATTCAAGCGAAGTAGAGGGACCAAATGTTTTTTCTGCAGAGAGACGCACGCCAACGTCACTAAATACCTGTTTAAGTATAACGAGGATGGAAGATTGAGAATTAGGAAAATCAATCAACAAAAAAATCATCAAGTAAATGCAGAACAAAAGGAAGCTTATAGACATTCAGCAGGATCCAACACAAAGCTTCAAAGAGACTGTTGAATATGTGGGGGCTACTTCTATACCCAAATGTGAGCCTTACAGCAAAATAGAACTTAGAATTCCATTTAACTCCAAAAAGATGCCAGTCGGAAGGGTGGATTGGCATGGTTTTGAAAGCGTCTGTAATGTCAGCCTTAGCTAACCAAGCACCTTGGCCAGCTAACTTGATTAACTGAATGGCGTTGTCAACCGAGGCATAATGTAGAGAGAAAGGAGTTAGAGGAATACATTCATTAACACTTGCTATGTTAGAGGAATGAGGAGAAGACATATCGAAAAGGAGACGTTTTTTGCCAGAATATTTACGCGTTGCAATGCCGATAGAATTAATCCGAAAGGGAGAAAAAGGAGGAGAAGCGAAAGGGCCAATAACATATCCTTTATTAACCTCTTTCTCTAGTAGTGCTGAAACCACGTCGGGTTCATTTCTGGCTGATTGCAATTTTTTTGCAACAAAAGAGGCAGAGAGGTGTGAAAGAACTCCCACCCGAAACCCTTGAGACAAGCCAGTGATTAAATAATCCAATTCCAATAATACCATTCCGAGCAAGGGCGTCAGCCATGGCAATGCTCTGGCTTCAAGGGAGCTCACTACCAAACCAACATATAACAAAGGTTGCGAAGTGCTACTCAACCCAAGCCATGGGTGAGGCAGAATGATACAGAGCTAGGAGTGGGATACTCAAATATACCCTGCCTCCTGGCCAGGACATATAAACAGGGCCAGAGCCTGCCAAAAGCTGGCGGCTTTTATGAAACTAGCTCCGGAGGGCAGGGTTGAGCTACGGATACAATCTCTTTGTATTTGTACGAAAGATGGCCTAACCCTGCCCCACGACCACTGGCTAAGTCGCTATCAATTCTGCACAGCACCAACCTGCATGACTAGTGAAAAACCCCAGAATTCAGAGAAGGGGGCGGGCCTTGGCCGGACGACTCTACATGAGAGGAGGCTAACATTAGGGATATTAAATTTCCTGTAACAATTATTCCTGTAAAAATCCAGTGGTGTAACAATTTCCACTGGAGAGGCAAGTTTCAGAACCCATGGGCAGTTTATTTAACACAAAACAAAACATAAAACAAAGACTTTAATAGAAACAAAGACTTGGCAAAAACATGACATAAACAGACTTGCCTTACAACGGGTTACAACATCAATAACAGACAAAGACACATGTAAGGACCGGTTTTGCTGCTAAGACAAAATATCTCACAGAAACTGTGTGACACCACCCTGATCAAACATTTCCCCCCCTCCCCATTTTGCCCTCTCCTTGCCCTGTTTTCAAGTCAACAAATGCAGATATACCAATGATGATGTATCTTGTAAATCTATTGTTTTATCCATTTCATGTTTGGTGTCCTTTTAAAGGTCTCGGTGTGAATGGTAAAATGGTCTCAGTTTCGCTGCAGTCACTTGTAGTATTAGAAAGATTTAAAACTAATGAGAATTCTGTTTTCCTTTTGAGTGGTCTCTTCAAAGATATCTGATCTCTCTCCCCCAAAACCAGGTGTTTGTGTTGCAAATATTTACAACCCCTTTTGTTCAAGTTGGAGTATTTAAGGGAGGGAAACAGAACAGAGAGGGGGGAACTTATGTAGCCAGAACCCCCCATGCAGTCTGTGTCAGTGTCTTTGAGGCACTCACACACACTGCATGTATTGTGCCAGGCATGATGACTCTTTGAAATTATTTTCATATTACTTTGTGATTGTGTTTATGTTTTTCCGCTGATCAGTTGTGTACCATGTATTCTTGTTTACTTTTCCTGTCTGGCCAAAATAAATGTTAATCTTGATTTATCTTGTATTATTCCATAATAATTTTTCTAGTATGGATCGATGTAGACTCCTTTATTACCGCAAAATCTAGTGTTATGTTAGGTCAAACTGATGACGGCACGACTGAAGCATGGGCGCAGAGTGCACGATATTCTGATTTCTGTCTATCTCTGGATTAGCAAGTTGTAGTTCGTGGATATACTAAAATTACACTTTTTGTTGAGTGAGCATGGGGCAACCACTTAAAGGTAAAATATCCACTCTGCATCCTCTGACTAATATCAGAAGTAAACATTTTGTGTTCGTGAACGCGCGGTCCGGACGCGTCTGTTCTGTGCGATATTGGGTTTCTTGATGAATGAATTTGAAAACTAGGAAGATGCTAAGAAAATCATAAATTAAATTGCTGATAAACTCTAAACGTAACACACTTTATGGAGTCAAATAAAATTGGAGTCAGATACAATTATTAATGGATTCAGATTTAAAATGAGATCTCAATAAATTAAGAGAACTTCACCAAAATGCTGAAAAGGCTTGCACGCAGAATTCCTTTTGACCAAGCCGTTAGTATCCGTTTTTGGGCTAATGGATGGAAGTTTACACACATGGCAAACATGAGGGCTTAAATACACACAGACTAATGACAAGACAAGTGACACCTGTGAACAGTGATTAAACAATGAACCAATGACAGAACACAACAAGATCACATGAGGGCATGGGAATCGCATGTCAAGACCAGGAAGTGCATGACAAGACAAAACATGACTGTGCACATGACCAACTGAAAACATTAAACATGAACCAACACCAAACACCCTGTGACAGGCGGCTACCAGTTACCAGCTTAAAACTAGGAGAATTTTTTTTTTTTTCCCACAGCGAGCAGAACAGCTCTTAAATATACCTCTCATTTCCTTTGCTGGCTCTCTACTAGCAACATTAGCTCACCACGGAGCCCGAGCAACTGGTGTATAATAACCGTTCTAGCCATCCTAACAGGGGAACTACAGGCCCTACAGAAATATCCAACAATCCACAGCGATCCCAGAAGCCCTCTACAGGGAGCATAAGTCAGAAAATATATTAATATTTTTCCCTTTTATAGGGGACTTACCCGCTCGCCTGCGGCGCCATGATATCCACCCACAAGCTTAACTCACAATATTTATGCTTAGGTGTACCACTACCACGGGCCTGAGGGGGCGCACTCACAGACCAGCCAGGCGGGCCCTAGCACATCATCGCGGACCCACCTAGGCTGGATGTAAGAAGTGCCTGGGGAGATGATGAAGAAGAGGAGTGAGGGTCAATGCATTTCTTAGCTCACCCTTAGGGAGGAGACCCATCATGAACGCTGACTGCGTTTTGTGATACACAGTTCCTACTTCTCCCGGGAGTCTGCCTCTCTGTACCCCACCCTCGACTGAGGGGGCGCACGATGCTGGCCCTCGATCTAAATAGGAAGATCAGGAAGGAATGAAAGCCCAACTGAGCCGATGATTTATGGCTGGGGACAAAACGATCGTTTAGTCCAACATGAGCGATCACTCCTCTAACGCGCTGCAGTAAAGCTTGTTCGTATGGGAAGAAGGAGGCGGGAACCGGTGAACATTCAAAAACTTTAATCAAAAATAAACACAAAATAAAATGACGGCGGCAGCCCCTCGCGGTCGACTGCCGCCTACATACAAACAAACACAAAATGAAAATAAAAATCTGCAGCCCCTCACGGACGACTGCAGCGTCCACATAACAAAACGTAAATAAAACACAACACAAAATCCAGGCCTGGTCCTCTCTCGTCCCTCACTGTCGTCGCTCCTCCTTTATACTCCCTCACTCCTCCGCGAGAGCCGAGATCGCTGCGGCGCGCAGCTGGCGCTCATCCTCCCTGATGAGCGCCGCCTCGTCCCGTTCTCACGGTCCCTCTACCTCGCTGCTCGCCACATACCCCCAACGCCCTTCGCAGGCCGGGGGGCACTCCCGATGAATTTGGATTACCTTAACTAGAAGCATTTCAGACAGAACAGTCCCTGAAGACTAAAAAGTGGTGTCATGTTTGCAAGGCGCCCTTATATACTTCCTGGTCGCACCTTGATGACATCATAGGCTGTTGCCGGTCAATAGGATTGCCATGATTCGATAGTAGTTCAGATACCTGTCACGCTGGAGGCGTTCCCCATAGTGTCTTTCTGACGCAGCGCAAGTTCCCTTTCGAAAGGGAACTACCTTAACAAACACACATAACACCAGTCACACTGCAGACAAACTGTCCCTGTTTGTTGTATATGTCCATCTATAACTATTTGAATCTAATTCTGACGGGGTTTCGTCGTCTAATCTGTTGTTGTTTACTTTCTTTTTACTACCTCTTGCTACTTGATATTTTCTGTGAACGTTTATGAGTTGATTTTGGCGTTGTCTGCACTTTCTCTCAGGCGGAGAATACACAAGGAAGCGGCAGCGTGTAGTGATAAATTCACATTGACCAATCAGATGTGGTTTTCGGCTGCAAACTTTCGTGGTTAGTTAGTTCTACAAAGTAAATTAGACAGCGCTGTGTGTGAGACTAAGAGCTTTATAATGAGACCAGGCATGATATGTTTCTGTGAATGGAGACAGCACGGGAGCTCTCGCTAGAATAACTTTTGATGATTTCGGGTTGAAATGTGGCCTCAAAGCTTCAGCACTGTCACTCTGAGCTCGATTGCTATGTCTGAGGTAAAACACACCCCCCTGATTAGCATACGGACAAAGAAATGTAGAAATAAATAAATGTAGAAATAAATAAGTGTGGAAATGAATAAATGTAGACATAAATACATATATACATAAACAAATGTGGAGATAAATAAATGTGGTAAAATACAATTATACATAAATAGGGAAATAAAAGTAATAAAAGTTGTATATTTATTTATGTATTTAGTTTTTTTCTTTCACATTTCTTTGTATATATTTATTTATGCAATAATGTATTTATAATTTAGTCAACTTTGGAATTCTATATATTGTTGGCTATTGCCACAAATATACCTGTGTCACTTATGACTGGTTTTATGGTCCAGGGTCACAAATGTAATTTAGGTCTTTTAGTTTGTGAAGAGATTTTTAAAGCATTGTTTTTGATTGAATCTGGAAACAAAGCAAAGATGAGAAAAATAAGAATTAGTCCTCGGCAGCCATGTCCATAATTTATAGCAAAAAAAATCTAACATTATTTCAACGTCAAACGGATTCATTAAAATAAGTTATTACTCCACCACCTGTGTGACATCATTAACAAATGTGATTGAACGACAAATTTGCGACAAATACGGTTTCAGGAAACAGTTGTGATAGTTGATTTCATCAACGATGCATCGTACTATGGTACCCGTTAAGCAGTAAGTTATGTTGTTGTATGGAAAAAGCACCCCTGACCAGCTGAAAGTGTCTAAAACACACAACAGCACAACAGCACAGACTGAGATGAGAGACCAGCAAAACAAGGCTTTTTTCAGTTGGACTGATCTTGTTGCTTGAGTTTAAACCACAATAACACATCAGATCAGATTTTTTTTTTTTCACACACTATAATGCCTATAATGCCCTTTCAAATGCCTAACTCATTTTGAAGTTTTGTTTTCAGAAAGGGACCTATTCATTCATAATAAACATTTATACTGAGATAAACAGGTCATACAACCGTGGTGTACAAATGTAGGACATGGCGGACAAGTTCTATTGAAACATATATACTGGCATAACAAATTCAATGCACGTGGCGCTGTTAATATCTAAACTATCTTGTAGTTGCCCCAGCAATTCAGGTTGGTGTTCAAAGTGCGTTGTGGAAGTTTGCTGTTCTTGCAAAATCCAGGTTTTTTTTTTTTATGCATATATGAACAACTTACATGTAAATTAATTCTATTTTTGTTTCAAGCATAAAGTTCAGTGTATTTTAAATACTTTCTATATTTTATTTGAATTCTTCTTTTTAATAATGTGATTATATGTTATATGCTGTAAAACAACTGATTGTCAAAGCTGTTCTGTGACATGACAATGGCTGCTATTCTTAAAGTAGAAAGACAAATAACAACATCTGTGTCTGGATTCATTGATTAAAATGAAAGAAAGTAGCACTTTGTGCAATTACGATTAGGGTTAGCTTATTTTGTTAATTAGCTTATATGTGACTGTAATGTATTTTTTCCTCATTTGGCTCTGATCCCAGATTCCTTTCATTTTGAATAAAGCTTACCCTCTCGTATAGCCCCTCCTATACATTATCTCCAGAGTACATAAGAGCAAGACTACAACCAACATAAGCAAGATCTCTCTGACTATGGCTTTAATAGAAGCGTTACTCTCGCAGGGCTCCAGCACAAGTGCAATACTTGCCCTGCTGTTGTTTTTGGTTATTTTTCTCTTCTCCATCAGCTCCAGCTCCAAAGATGAGGAGCTGAAATATCCTCCAGGACCCAAACCACTGCCTCTCCTGGGAAACCTGCACATGCTTGACCTCATGAAATCCTACATGAGCTTGTGGGAGGTGAGCAAAAATGTTTAAATAAGATGCTTTTTATACTTTTGAAACATGCTTCTGTTTGGTTTAGTTTCATTGTGTTTTGGTTCTGTTCCCTGTTCCCATTTGCCTCTGTTCCCTGACATTGTAGGTTGACCTAATTATTATAATTTCCTAACCTGTGTCTAATTGAGTTTTTTTTTTTTTGTTACCTCCTGTGTATTTATACCCCTGGTTCTGTTCAGTTATATGCCTGTTCTTGTTAATGTATTGTTTGGTTTGCATTGATCCATTGCTTTGTATAGTACAGTATCCAGAGTATGTATAGTTAATACAGTCTGTTGAATCTCCTGTGTCTTCATGAGTGCTAACCAGCAATCGTGGCAACTATGTTCTAACTTAATGCTAATAAACAGACGTGATTTAGATCATGTTGATGGATGGGTCTCAGGATTAATGTGTGACCAGGTGAACAGGCAAATGAGACATTATCCTAAATTATGTTAGAGGGTAAGAGTCTGTGTTAATGTTTGACCAGGGAGAGAGTCATCATGCCATTGGGAAAATGCACAAAAAGAGATGCCATAGGTAAGCTGATGCCAATAGATAGATTTAATAGTCTTAATGGATTTTCTTGATCTTTTCTCTCTTGCAGCTGTCAAAACAATATGGGTCAGTTTACACGGTGCACTTGGGCCCCAAAAAAGTGGTAATATTGTCAGGATACAAGACTGTCAAACAGGCACTAGTGAACCTTTCAGAGGAGTTTGGAGACAGAGATATTACACCCATATTCCATGATTTCAACCAGGGATATGGTAAGATTTTGCATATTTAGTCAAGTCAAGTTTTTTTTTATAGAGTACAAGTTTAACACAACCATAGTTGATCCAAAGTGCTTTACAATACAAAAATAAATGAATAGATACAATAAAGAGAAACAAAGACAAATGGAGATAGAAATCAATTATCAAACTCTTACAAAATGTATAAACATACATACATAACGTAGAACACCAGTTAATATAAAGTACATACACAGCATCACTCGAACACTAGAGAGTAAAAATAAATCTTTAAACTGGATTTGTGGATGTAAAATGGATGTATACAGTGCCCTGTATGCGAAAAGAAGGATCTACTCTACATTTTATTGGTAGCCAATACAAAGTGGCAAGGACAGGGGAGATACGATCCCTCTTCTTAGTTCCTGTTAACAATCTGGCTTCTGAATTTTACAGTACAGTTACAGTAAACCAATCGAGAGGAAATATTATTTTTTGGAGATGTAAATTTCAAATTACTTCAGAATTTAGACTTGTCTTGTATATAAAATTGCAAATCATCTGTTTGTATTTTAGTTAGAAATGTGAGGTCCACTGTGGAGTAATGGATAAATTATTTATCTGTAGGGATTGTGTTTTCCAATGGTGAAAACTGGAGAGAAATGAGACGCTTTGCTCTCTCGAACCTGAGAGATTTTGGAATGGGCAAGAAAAGAAGTGAAGAGATTATCATTGAAGAAACACAGTATTTAAAAGAGGAATTTGAGAAGTTTGAAGGTAAGATTGAAAACCACAAGGACAAGATGATGATGTTACTGAAACTGAGTTTTAACATCTTGTTCACTCATGTGCAGGAAAACCATTTGATACAACTCTGCCAATTGCCATGGCTGTTTCGAACGTCATCTCAGCCATTGTCTTCGGCACCAGATTTGAGTACAGCAACACTAAGTTACATCACATGATCAAACGAGCTTCCGAAAACATGAAGATGACTGGATCAGCTTCAATTCAAGTACCCAGATATTTCTGTTCAATCCACCAATAATTCATATACTGTTATTTTTTATTATTCTATAAATACAATAAATATAGATTATTTATAATGCATGATTTTGAGTGTGTCATGTTGTATGTATAATGTTCAATGGTACTTTATGATTCTTTGCAATTCTGCTTGTTTGCAGCTCTACAACATGTTTCCATGGCTTCGTCCTTTTGTGGCGAATCAGAAACGTATCGTGAATAACGTCAGAGAAACATTTAAAATAAAGTGAGGAACTATTAAATGGTCTGAAGAAGACTCTGAACCCTCAGGAGCCCAGAGGAATCGCTGACTGTTTCCTGATAAAACAGCAGAAGGACGAGGTACAGTTTATAGTTTTAAATCAAATAGATTTGCAATTACATTCTGACATCTTACTTTTTTGTCTTTCATTGTCATGATTTGTGCAGGAATCTGGCAAAACAGACTCTTTGTATCATTCAATGAATTTACAATGTACAATCAACAACCTGTTTACTGCTGGTACTGACACTACAGCTACAACACTACGCTGGAGTCTTCTGCTCATGGCCAAATACCCTGAAATACAAGGTATGGCTGCAAATGCTCATCTTAATGAATATATTTGAATACTGGAAAAATATATGGTATTGAAACAATTGTAACTCAGAAAGTGCTTGTAAATTTCAGAAATAATTACAAAGAAATGGCAATGAATGCATTTAATTACAAATTACATTTTTAGGACATAAATTGTATTTTCTAAAGCATACTCCAATAATCCTTTTTTTAATTTCCTACTTCCTACTTAGTTGAAATAACTATATTGCAAAAATATTTTTTACAGTGCAGAATCAAGTATTTAGTAATGCTATATACTTTCATACTGTGGTCTTTCTTGTGAATTGAACTAAGACGAGGTCCAAGACGAGATTGACAGAGTGATCGGTGGGCGTCAGCCAGTGGTGGAAGACAGAAAGAACTTACATTATACAGACGCTGTGATTCATGAAACGCAGAGATTTGCAAACATAGTACCCCTTGGTACCCCCCATCAGACCAGCTGTGACGTTCACCTGAACGGATACCTCATCAAGAAGGTCTGGCTCCAATAAGAGCATGCTGTGTTCTTGATTATGTGTTTGCACCATTTATCATTGATCATTTGTGTTGTTTTGTGCAGGGAACCAGTGTGTTCACACTACTGGTATCTGTATTGAGGGATGAAAATGAGTGGGAAACTCCTGACAGCTTCTACCCAAGACACTTCCTAAATAAGCAGGGCCAGTTTGTCAAAAATGACGCCTTCATGCCCTTCTCTGCAGGTGCAGTGGACTTCAAAATCACAAATTATATTATGCCATCAGATTCAGAGGTGATTTTTGTTAATACTTTGCTTATTGTTTTTCTCAGGCCGCAGGGTTTGTCCTGGAGAGAGTTTGGCCAGGATGGAGCTCTTCCTGTTCTTCACCTCCCTCCTTCAGCATTTTCGCTTCACTCCTCCACCTGGAGTGTCTGAAGATGATCTGGATCTCACACCACTTGTGGGCTTTACCCTGAACCCACCCTCACACAAAGTGTGTGCAGTGAAGCGGTCTTAAAGTTATATATACTGTTAAACATTAACTTTTATTGGACTGACTGCCATTTACTGACTGCCATTTAATGTTTGTGTGTGTGTGTGTGTGTGTGTGTGCATTTACTGATTTAGGTTTCCATTGGAAACACAATGATTTATCTCTCATCTACCTGCAATTAATATTAATGTTTTCTTACATTACTTGCAGTGGCGCAAAACCAACATTATTAACGTGTAAACAGGTAAACCAAACAGGCAGTGCAAACTTGTGTTTGAAGGATCCAAACAGACGAAAGACCTTTCCTTGGTGTTCTTAAATGTGCATGCTCACTTTTTAGGGCACACCTCTTATAAAGTAACGTTACATATTGTTGACCATCTTTTTAAGTAATTACACAATTTACCACGATACACTATGGCTGTTATAAGAATTCAATGAAATATCAACAAAATCCATCTTACCATTTATCAAAATCCACTTAGGCCTACACTGTAATTAAAATTGCCTAAATAATGTCATGAGATTTTAAGATTTATGTTCTAAATATAATATTTTAATTATAGAAATATGAAATGTTGGGAAACATTTTATTATTCCAGGCCAATGTAACTATACAACTGCCAGTATAGTTGGCGGCGTGAGTGGATTCTAGAATCATTCAACTATAATTCGTTCTAATCGACTATTCAAAAACGGTGAATTATTCGAGAACGAAACCTATACTTTGTTTGAATCTATTTTTGTTGGACAAATAGAGCAAAACTGTTAAAAAAAAAAAAAAAGACAACTTGTTGCTTATTGAACTGTTGTATGAAATTAATATTGCATTTTGCAATCGTGCTGATATAGGCTACTCTGGAAAATAGCACTCTTGCTCGTATGATATTGCTTACCTCATAATGTCCTCTTTAATTAGGCTACTTTCCAATGAATGTTTATTTTTTTTGTTCGTTATTAGCCTATTTTTAATGGAAATACAACAACAATAAAGAAGTACAATAAAAAAACTTGCGTATATTAAACTTTTGTAAAAAAATAAGACGGATGACAAAATTGCTATACCGGAATTAAAACAAATAAATAAAAGATATTTGGAAATTCCCCTTTAAAACAGGGAACCCTCAGTTTGTGGTTTGTGTGTTTTTTTTTTTTTATATTAACATAAGTGATCTTGCGCTTGTGCCTCAGCTATCGTCCTGTCAATCATCTCGTCGCGGCTATGATTACAGTTACAGTCAAATTTTAACTCACCATCAACGGTTCCCATCCTCAGCCAATCCGCATGACAGTTTTTGCAATGACCATCGATACTAGATAAATGGGCAAGTGAAAAGGCACGCCATGTTACAATTTAGTAGGAACTAAAGAGCGCTCTAGAATGTTTGGTAGTAACATTGTTAGTATAGAGATCGCTAAGACATGTGACCAACTGGGCGGCAACATCATCAGAACGCAAAGAATTATGGGTATGTTTGACCCGTTTACCCCCACCAGGCTAGTGTTGTGGCATGAAAATAATTAAAAACTAGAGAGAAAAACAGAATATAATTCTACAAAATGCAGCGGGCTAAAGAAAACATTGTCGGACCATATCGCCTAAAACTAAATCCTAATGCAAAGACGAGATATGATGAGAAAATAAAGGGAATCAAAGGACTGGATCCTTACGAGCTGAGTGACTGGTCAAGGGACGTCAAACTGTTGCCCAACTTCCAGCACCCATATATATACAACTACATGATATTAAGTGTTAGTGCGTACCAGGCCCGGTTCTAAGCACCTATAGAAGGGTGGGCTGGCAGATATCCCGGGTGGGCTTTTTGTTTTTTTGGTTGGGTTTAAAAAAAAAAAAATTGCGACCCATAAACTATAGGCCTACAGCCATTTACATTCAAACAAGTCAAGCCAAGCATAAGAAAAGCCTACTTGTATACAATTGGTAATTTGACTCTATTCTCTAGATGGCACAAATTCATCTCAGCACTTTTCCACACAAACGCTTCTGATTACTGATGAATATTCGCAACATTCTGCACTAATTTGATAGCTAGACCTATATATGGGAGGCTAATTAACTGGTTAACCAACCAACAAGAATTTTAACCAAATAATCGTTTGGTTGAGAAAAAAAAACAGGTAAGTCATGTATAAGTCACATTTGATTGCATTCAGAAATAATACCGGTAAAAGTAGCCTACTACAAACATTATAAACACTACAAACATAGCTATAGGTTATTTTATTTCCCCTCACTCCACAACAAATTGTAACGAGTAGGAATATGTTTAGGCCCCTTTAAAAGCTGCGCGCTCCCTGTTGAACTGCCTGCGCTGTACGTGCGCACTGCGCCTCCAGCACTCCCATGTATGCGGGTTATTTTCTGTTGCTCAAATCAAGTTGTTTTGTTGATTAAGTAATGCTAGCGTTTGTGACGGACTGTTACGCGAGTTTCACGGGGAATAAAGTGGAGCTGTGAAATGTTCATCGCCTCCATGTCTCAATAGCCTAACTCCAGTTAAGTGAGCCATCTCGATTTTCCTCTGGACACAATGCTTTACAACATCCTTTAACGGTATTCAGAACAGATCAATAATTAAAAAATATAAGTATATATATATATAAAAACAAAACGAAATTAATGAGAATCTGAAAGTAACCAGCGCTCACGATTATTTATTATAGGCTTTGTTCACTCGTGTCCCAATAGGCAATACTGATGGAAAAATCATCCTCTTCGCATGCGCAAAAATGTGAAAACATAAAATAGCCTACTCCATCCTTTTGGTCATCCAGATAATAAGAATAGGACATTCTTCAAAACTGCAAAGTGTTTACTTACATTGTGCTATTGTAAAATTAAGAAAACAAGATGTGCAAGATTGTTTGAGGAGCGCGGTGCCTCACAGAAATGAACCAAACTCAACAGCACTGTTGCAGTTTTTCTTTCTTTTTGTTAAATCTGTTAATTATTTAAGTCAGATATATTTCGCGAATTTATTCCTTTTATATGCCTAGACTGATTTAATGAAAACAAAATTATTTTTTTTAATTTTTAATGTAGGCCCTCACTCTAATGTAGCTCCTTTTTTAAAATCATCCTGGCGACCCGCTCAAGACCGTTGCGCTCGCATCTCTTCCATACTTTTGCAGAGTTCGTGCATGAAGCGGCTTTATAAACGCGGCACTCATTTAAAAAAAAAAAAAGAAAGAAAGAAAACATTTTTTAAAAACTTGTCTCTATACCTCCATCGCGTTTTTAACCGCACAAACGCGTCCTGCGTGAATGGCCCTAAACTGATTAAAAGATAAACAGCGCATTTTTATTTCAGTGCTGTTATTTAAACAGTCAGCTTGCCTCGTAGCCTACATTCAGTTTACAGCATCAACAGCAAGCCAAAGAGGGCAAGGTTTCAACTGAACTATGCGCTTGCATTTGAAACACTTACCGGTAGCTACATTATGTTCTAGCTCTGTCCATGCAATAAATGCACGTTCTTAAATGAGCGTGCATTTCAACTTGGCATGAATAAATAAATAAAATCAGAGATGCATATTAATATTTACATGATACATATTCACGAATACAACATCTCGTAATTACCTTAATAGCACGCAAATATTTCTGCCCGTTTTCGTTCGTGTGACTGCAGCCTCTGCTTTTCTGCTACAGACTGAAGCGCGCGCGTAGCTTACAACGCTTTTTTTTCAGTTAATAAAGTAAAAAATTCTGGTGTTATTTTTGTGATTGTTTGGGGCATTCTACAGCCCTTCATCAAAACTTTCAACACCGAGCCCATCTCAGATTGTTTTAATCAATGCACAAATAGTAAAAACAAATTAACACTATCAGTTCCTAAATTCTGATTGGGTGGGCAAGGCAGACGTTTGGGTGGGCTCAGCCCACCCCTGCCCATGCCTAGAGCCGGCCCCGGTGCGTACACACAACGTTTTCAGTAACTTCAAGTCGCTGCAGCAGGCCCAGTTCTTTTTTACAGATGGATGGGTCCAGGACCAGGAGATTGTAAAAGTGAGGCAGAAAACTGTCGTCCGTTCAAATGTATGCTAATGTTTTAAGCACCACACTCCTCGCTCTCTCTCATCTATCTTCATGCAGTCAGAATTCAACAAACCAGCGTTTGTATGTGTGAGGGAGAGGGAGAGAGAGAGAGAGAGAGAGAGAGAGGTGCGGGACCAATCTAACAGTGTAAACATAAAAACATACTCCGTCATTTTGTTCGTACAGGACATCATTCAAACTGCAAAGTGTTTACTTATATTTGTGTACACTCACAATGTAACACAACTTTGTGCTTTTGTCAGACTGTAAACTTGTCAAACTCTCTCTCTCTCTCTCTCTCTCTCTCTCTCTCTCTCTCTCTCTCTCTCTCTCTCTCTCACACACACACACACACTCACACTTACACTGTTTAAAAGCAAAACATATTTATCCAACCCCGCCTGTCAATGCCATCCCGTTCTTAAGCTTTATGCCACTTCTATTGTAAGAATGACTATTGCAGTTTATAACACAGCAGGTAGACGGCATCTTGAACACTGTGTTCTTCCTTCCATGCAAAGAAGTCTGGTGCCTGTTTGTGCCGCGGATTCCCAAAATGCTTTGCGTTCACCACTGGGAATACGCCATGATGACGACACATTAGCAATCTCTATTGGGCATCGATAACCGGTTCCTACTTGGAATCGTTATAAAAATTCAGATTCTTTTCTTTCTTTTCGTTTCTTTATTGGAATCAGATCATAATGTTAATGTTTGTTAATTTTTGACTGTTTTTTTTATTTGTTTACATTGTTTATATATATATATATATATATATATATATATATATATATATATATATATATATATATATATATATATATATATATATATAAACAATTACATACCTGTAAAATATACTACATGTATAATTATGGCAGGCCTACAGTGGCTGATATACTTTAAAATAAACCTTTATTATTTACAGCCCATACATAATGATGTCCGGCTCATTTATTTATTTATTTGTTATTTGGGGGGCGCCAAAATTGTTGCTGCATACCCCTCTGGCACTGGGTAGTTGCGCCCCTGATTACTTGGCCCACCCAATCGGTGGATATAAGCGTGAACCGTGCATCGTCAAATCAAATCAAATCAAATCACTTTATTTGTCACTCTACATATGCACAAGTGCAACAGTAGGTGAAATTCTTAGGTGCAGTTCCGAGCAACATAGCAGTCATGACATGACATGTACAACATTTAAAGCAGCATCAGATTACACATCTGATGCGCACACAATTACTCACAGCACAGTAAACTCTACAATAAACAATAAATAATTTACACAATGTGAGTGTAGTTCTCACAGCTTTAAACAATATACACATACTTACAATATACATATACTTTAAACAATATACACTAAACATACACTAAACAATATACATTACGCTATAATAGTAATAATAATATACAATGTATAGTATAAAATATTATTCACAGATTGAAAAATTGAAATCCAAAGTGCAATAGATGCTGTATGATAAATAAATGTGTATATAATGTGTGTGTATCTACAGTGGGTTGTGCTGAGTGATATTCTGTCCAGAGTGTGTTATGATCCTGATGGATCAGGAGTTAAGTAGTCTGATTGCTTGTGGGAAGAAGCTGTTCTGGAGTCGGCTGGTGCGTGTTCTAATGCTGCGGTACCGTCTGCCTGATGGCAGCAGTGAGAGCAGCCCATGGTTCGGGTGGCTAGAGTCTCTGAAGATCCTCTGAGCTCTCTTCACACACCGCCTGGCGTAAATGTCCTGGAGGGAGGGAAGCTCACCTCCGATGATGCAGCTGGCCGTGCGCACTACCCTTTGCAGGGCCTTGCGGCTGTGGGCGGTACTGTTGCCGTACCAGGTGGTGATGCAGCCAGTCAGCAGACTCTCGATGGTGCAGGTGTAGAAACGTGTGAGGATGTGGCGGTTCATTCCAAACCTCCTCAGCCGTCGCAGGAAGAAAAGGCGCTGATGAGCCTTCTTCACAACGGCCTCAGAGTGGACGGACCATGAGAGTTCCTCTGTGATGTGGACACCGAGGAACTTGAAGCTGCTGACTCTCTCCACCGGTGCTCCATCGATGGTGATGGGGCGGTGTTCTCTCTCATTCCTCCTGAAGTCGACCACCAGCTCCTTGGTCTTGCTGACGTTGAGGGAGAGGTTGTGCTCCTGACACCACCGTGTCAGAGTGTGCACCTCCTCTCTGTAGGCCGTTTCATCATTGTCGGTGATAAGACCTACCACCGTCGTATCGTCAGCAAACTTGATGATGGTGTTGGAGCTGTGGGTTGCCACACAGTCATGTGTGTACAAAGAGTACAGGAGTGGGCTGAGAATGCATGCACATCAAGTACATTACAGACAGAAAAAACTTCTGCGATTGTATTTTTCCTTCAAATATCAAGTCAAGAGAGTGAACAATGTACATCCCGGGACGTTGGGCTTCGCGAGCCCTGTAACAGTGATAAGTTATGTTTAGTTAAACATGTACACAAGGTAACATTGTATATGATCTGTAACAATGCAATACTATCACATATAAAAAAACAGTTTTACTCACATTAGTGTGTTGCTTCATTCGTTCATGTAATCTCATCCTGTCTGCAAAAAACAATCTCTTGTTTACAAACGAATCTGGTGAAATGAACATACGTGCAATGTCTTCCCCCACGTGAACTGCACTCTAAAAAAAAAGGTTCTATATGGCACCAAAAATGGTTCTTCGTCATAATCATAGAGGAACCACTTTTGGTGCTTTAAAGCACCATATCTTAACATGCTCTGTATACCACTAACTAAGGTGCTATATGCAAATCCCATTTCACCGGATTCGTTTGTAAAAAATACAATCGCGGAATTTTTTTCTGTCTGCAAAGTACTTGGTGCGCACATGCATGTGTATGTGTGATGCACGGTTTGCACTTATATCCACCGATCGTGCAGGCCAAGTAATGTAAGATAACATTCATATTAATCGCAGGTGGATGAGAGATAAATCATTGTGTTTGATTGATAAAGACATTTTGCGAGCCCTGAGGGACAAATCATTCCGGTTGCCACTTTCAAAACAATGCCTTACGCGTACTCACCGGGGAGCCGAAGCTCATTAAATATGCAAATCTTATCTTTAAATCCTAGTCTTCAGTGCGGCTCACCCATCAAAACCGAGCGTGTCTTGAGAGAGGCTCAAAACCATGGCAGAGAACCGGTGAAGTACCTCTGAAGAACCGCTGAAGCACCAAAATTGGTGCTATATAGCACTTAACCCCTTAACTGTCACCGTCCCGCTGGCGGGACGCCTACGTTTGCTTCAATATTTTACCATTAAATCCTTATCTAATCATGACAAACTATATATCGTTGGAAAGGTCTAAGCCTCCTAAATAGATATGTCACCCCTGTTTTTTGTTAAAAAATGATGTAGGAAAAGTAATAAATGAATTTATGACAAGAGTGCACCTCAAAAAATCTATGACATAACAGGAGTTTGACCTTTGTCACAAAAAGTCGATGCACCCACTTTTAATTATTGAAACTTCTGTTTTCATGTTAAAGATTCATAATAAAACATATTTTCTAGTAATTATATATCTAGTATATCCATCTATATATTCATTGTTTCTGTATATTGTCTTGCATGAGAATTATAATGTTATAATAATTATAATAATTAGAATATTCATTTTGTAATAAAATCTTTTTTGTGTGTGTGTGGATTTGCTAATTGCTATATTGGTAGAGTCTTCTGACAAGCAACAGCCCATCTTTACAATGTTATGTCCAATAAAATCAAGTCAAGAAAGACTCATTAGCCAAACAGAGCTGTCAGAGCTGTTACTAGGCTGTTACTATGCCTTCAGCATATCAGTTGGCTAATCACCTCTTTGAAAGCAAAAACGTTATCCAATAGAAAGCTTGTTTAGGTATAATTGCATACACATCACAATCAACCTCCTGTTTGGAAATGCTACTGAACGTTTACAAACGTCCAGAGCAGAAAGCAGGATCACACAAACTGCACTTTCATTCACCACTGCCACACTCTGATGGTTCCACCGAGGCCTAAAAAGTGTTTTACACTGCTTGAAGTTGTGGAAGAACTTTGTAAGTCGAGTGATGATGAGCAAAATCATTCTTCAAACAATGAAGAGACAAATCTTTCAAGTGATGATGAACCAGACGTGCTTTTGCCAGAGGAAATGTCTGATTCAACCCTAGAACGGTATGTGATTTTCTTTTTCTTTTTTTTCTATTACACAATCGTTACTAATTTTACTGGATGTGTAAATATGTCGTAAACATATGATTTCTTTGTACGTATGATAAGTATACATTTAGATGTGTATATATAATTGAATTATGCATTGCATGTACTATGTTAGTTTTATGCTTTATTCAGTTTGTACAATAGTTGCATGTACCATTAGTTGAATGCTTTATTCAATTTGTACTATATAGTTACAAGTACCATATTAGTTTTATACTATATTCGGTTTGTACCATATTGTTGCACATACTAAGTTGTATACTATATTCAGTTTGTACTGTATTGTTGCAATAGGCATTCAGATGATGGCAAGAACTTATCTGCTGAAGACCCTGAACCTTCCACCTCATCTGCATCATCTACTTTCAGTGGCTTTAGTGAAGAAGGCAGGAGAAGCAGAGGAAGAGGGCAAAGCAGAGGGAGAGGCCAAAGCAGAGGGAGAGGGCAAAGTAGAGGGAGAGGAAGAGGAAGAGAGAGACGTACTCAACCTGCTGTTTCTTCAGGTATCACTGAGGCCAGATGGCACAGCTCAGAGGAACCCGACATCCAACCACCAGAAGTTGTATTCAGACCAGCTCGAACTCCTGGCCCTCAGCTTCTAACTACTGAGAAATACAGTGCTCTAGAACTGTTTCAGCAGTTCTTTTCTTCCACGGTGTGTCAGACCATCATCCGGAATTCAAATGCCTATGCAGCTGAGCATCAGGACACAACCAGAAAACCATGGCAGGACATGTCCCTGAAGGACCTATACTCCTATGTCTCAGTGGTAATCTACATAAATTTCAGGCCATTTTAGCAGCACTGCATCTCAGCGATCCTAAGATGAATGCTGAAAATGCAAAAAAGAAGGGGACTCCAGCCTATGATCGCCTGGGTAAACTGAAGCCAGTCTACCAGGAGATACGAGATGCCTGCAAGACCTTTTTTCACCCTGAACAAAACATTGCCGTAGATGAGAGGATGGTGGCATCCAAAGCAAGGATTGGGCTGAAGCAGTATCAAAAAGAAAAGCCAACAAAATGGGGATGCAAGCTTTTCGTTTTAGCTGACTCCCCCCATGGATACATGTGGGCTTTTTTTATTTATGAGGGCAAATCCCCTGAAGCCCAAAATGGACAAAGTAAGGGGCTGAGTTATGAATCAGTGATGGCACTGGTGGATGAGAAAATGCTGGGAACTGGCTACAAGTTGTATGTACACCAGCCCATAACAACAGCCTCTACACCAGCCCATAACTATTCAGAGACCTCTTCCAGAAGGGCATCTGGGCCTGTGGGACCATTCGGAGCAACTGGGTGGGCTTCCCACAAACTACAGTCAACAAGTTGCCCAGAAATGCTCCCCGTGGTAGTATGCGGTGGACTTGCGACAACAGTCTCCTTTTTGTTGAATGGAAGGACACCAGGGAGGTGCTCATGTGCTCCTCCTTCCATTCAGCAGGTGGAGATCACACCGTAAGGAGGAGGGTGAAGACGAGACCCGCTGCAGTGCATGACTATAACAAGTGAGTTGAATTTATTCAGTGGTGTTGTGTACAAAAATTGGGCAAATGAGTTCATATTTTATTTATTCTCACTGTTATTCTATTATTTTCCGCACAGGTACATGGGAGGAGTTTTTCTCTCTGATGCCCTTGTTGGGTACTACAAAGTACTCAGGAAGACCAGGAAGTGGTACCTCTCGATTTTCTACCACTTCATTGACATTGCGGTGGTAAATGCATTCATCCAAGCAATGTACTGTGAAACAGTGAAATTTACTAAATGAAACAAGATATTTTCACTCAGACATTGCACTTAGTACAAAAAAGTTATGTGAACTCAATAAAAGGACAGTAAATGCTGAAATGAAGTGTTATTTATGTGTTTTTGCACATATAGCAGACTGATCTCATGAAATGGCATGAAATGTATGACACGCCAATTCGTATGCCATTTTGGCGTGCTATCAAGATGCATAATCGCTTTTTAGCGATTTTATCAACGCCGTTTAATTCTATCGTCCCACACTGCCCCTACCCCTAAACCTACCCATCACACACACACACACACACACTGGCCCTGCCCCTAAACCTACCCATCACAAGAAACATTCTGCATTTTTACATTTAAAAAAAAACATAATTTAGTATGTTTATAAATCCATTTACATTCACGCGGAATCACACGGCGTAGACATACACGTGGAATCACATGGCGTAGACATACATGTGGAATCACATGGCGTAGACATACATGCGGAATCACACGGCGTAGACATACACGCGGAGATGATGGGTTTTTTTTCGCCGTACACATACACACGAAATCACATGGCGTAGACATACACACGGATAGCTCAAAATGCGTACAGATTACACGCCATTTGGCTTTAGAAAGTGGCGTGTATGTTTACGCAAAGTCATGATGTCATGTTGCATATTGATATAGAAGAGATCTATTAGTATTGTTACACTATATTTGTTGCATTTGTTAGTTTCGTTTTCATGGATTTTTGAATCACGTGTTCCTTTGTTTGAGTTTCCCGCCACTCATCTGTTTCCATGGACATTAATCCTCATCACAACTGTTAAATTCACATCACAGCTGTTAAATTAGTTCATCACCATGTGTCTATCGCCCTGTCCCAAATGGCACCCTAAACCCTCATGCTCTTCCTCTGAGTCCGCACTTTCACAACGTAATGCCGCTTTGACTGCCGGGAAGAAGTCCGATGCGTAACCCGCACCAGTGCGAGCTCGGCAGAAGTGCGCATCGAGGGCACATATCGACCTCAAAGGGGGTGCTCGTGAGCACCCTTCTGAGACCTAAAATGACAAATGGGACACCCTGTGGTCTCGTGGACTTAACGGACACGTGCACGCAGCGGCTATAGTCCACAAGACCGAAAGTGCACATGAAGTGTGCCATTTGGGACAGGGCCTATTATACCCCTTTTCCACCACTGGGAACTGGCTCTGAACTAGCACCCGGTTCATTCTGGTGGAAAAGGGGTATCAGTTCCTCACCTTTACTCAGTGTTTGTCCAGTCTATGTCAGAGTTAACGTGTGTAAGTTGCCTTAGTTCTGAACATTCTGTGGATGACTGTGTGATTTTTATCTCTTGTGTTTTAAATCATCATCATCTTCCCAGCAAACATGCAACGCCAGATAGACATTCAGATCATGTCTGTATAACGTCCGTCAGTTCAGACCCACTTTTGTACGTCTGTGGACGTGCTAAACTGGTTCAGTATCTGAACGTCTGACAAGGGACCCTTTTCGGACGTCTGTGGACGTGCAAATCTAGTTCAATTTCTGAACGTCTGACTAGGACCCCATGCGAACGTCTGTGGACGTGCGAAACAGGTTCAATATTTGAACGTCTGACTAGGGACTCATTTGGACATCTGTGGACATGCGAAACAGGTAAAAAATCTGAACGTCTGACTAGGACCCCTTCTGGACGTCTGTGGACGTGCAAAACTAGTTTAATATCTGGACGTCTGACTAGAACCCCTTATGGAAGTCAGTGGACGTGTGAAACTGTTTCAATTTCTGAACGTCCAACTAGGGACCCCCTTTGGATGTCTCTGAACGTCTGACAAGGGACCCATTTGGACGTCAGTGGACGTGTAAAACTGGTTCAGTATTTGAACGTCCTACAAGGGACTCATTTGGACATCAGTGGACGTGCAAAACTGGTTCAATATCTGGAGGTCTGACTAGGACCCCCCTATGGACGTGCGAAATAGGTTCAATTTCTGAACGTCTGACAAGGGACCCATTTGGACGTCTGTGGACATGCAAAACTGGTTCAATATCTGGTCTGACTATGGACATCTGTGGACGTGTGAAACAGGTTCAATTTCTGAACTTCCAATAAGGGACGCATTTGGATGTCCGTGGACGTGCAAAACTGGTTCAATATCTGGAGGTCTGACTAGGACCCCCCTATGGACGTCTGTGGACGTGCAAAACAGGTTCAATATTTGAACGTCTGACTAGGGACTCATTTGGACATCTGTGGACGTGCGAAACAGGTTAAAATTTTGAACGTCTGACTAGGACCCCTTCTGGACGTCTGTGGATGTGTAATACTAGTTTAATATCTGGACGTCTGACTAGAACCCCTTATGGAAGTCAGTGGACGTGTGAAACTGGTTCAATATCTGGAGGTCTGACTAGGACCCCCCTATGGACATCTGTGGACGTGCAAAACAGGTTCAATACTTGAACGTCTGACTAGGGACTCATTTGGACATCTGTGGACGTGCGAAACAGGTTAATATTTTGAACGTCTGACTAGGACCCCTTCTGGACATCTGTGGATGTGCAATACTAGTTTAATATCTGGACGTCTGACTAGAACCCCTTATGGAAGTCAGTGGACGTGTGAAATTGGTTCAATATCTGGAGGTCTGACTAGGACCCCCCTATGGACATCTGTGGACGTGCAAAACAGGTTCAATATTTGAACGTCTGACTAGGGACTCATTTGGACATCTGTGGACGTGCGAAACAGGTTCAATATCTGGAGGTCTGACTATAAACGTCTGTGGACGTGCAAAACTGGTTCAATATCTGGAGGTCTGACTATGGACATCTGTGGACATGTGAAACAGGTTCAATTTCTGAACTTCCGATAAGGGACGCATTTGGATGTCTGTGGACGTGCAAAACTGGTTCAATATCTGGAGGTCTGACTAGGACCCCCCTATGGACATCTGTGGACGTGCGAAACAGGTTAAAATTTTGAACGTCTGACTAGGACCCCTTCTGGACGTCTGTGGACGTGCAACACTAGTTTAATATCTGGACGTCTGACTAGAACCCCTTATGGAAGTCAGTGGACGTGTGAAACTGATTCAATTTCTGAACGTCCAACTAGGGACCCCCTTTGGACGTCTGTGGACATCCAAAACTAGTTCAATATCTGGACGTAGACTAGGACCTCTTTTGGACGTCTGTGGACGTGCGAAACTGGTTCAGTATCTGAACGTCCGACTAGTGACCCCCTTTGGATGTCTGTAGACGTCCAAAATTAGTTCAATATCTGGACGTCCAACTAGGGACGTCCAACTAGGGACCTCCTTTGGACGTCTGTGGACGTGCTAAACTGGTTCATTATCTGAATGTCTAACTAGTGACCCCTTTGGAGGTCTGTGGATGTCCAAAACTAGTTCAATATCTGGACGTCTGACTAGGGACCCCTTTTGGACGTCTGTGGACATACAAACTTAGTTCAATATCTGGACGTCCGACTAGGGACTTCCTTTGGACGTCTGTGGACGTGCAAAACTGGTTTAATTTCTGAACGTCCTACAAGGGACTCATTTGGACATCAGTGGACGTGCAAAACTGGTTCAATATCTGGAGGTCTGACTAGGACCCCCCTATGGACGTCTGTGGACGTGCGAAACAGGTTCAATTTCTGAACGTCTGACAAGGGAACCATTTGGACGTCTGTGGACGTGCAAAACTGGTTCAATATCTGGAGGTCTGACTATAAACGTCTGTGGACGTGCAAAACTGGTTCAATATCTGGAGGTCTGACTAGGACTTCCTTTTTGACGTCTGTGGACGTGCAAAACTGGTTCAATATCTGGAGGTCTGACTATGGACGTCTGTGGACGTGCGAAACAGGTTGAATTTCTGAACGTCCGATAAGGGACGCATTTGGATGTCTGTGGACGTGCAAAACTGGTTCAATATCTGTAGGTCTGACTATAAACATCTGTGGATGTGCAAAACTGGTACAATATCTGGAGGTCTGACTAGGACTTCCTTTTTGATGTCTGTGGACGTATTAAACTGGTTCAAAATCTGAACGTCTGACACGGGACCCATTTGGATGTCTGTGGACGTGCAAAACTGGTTCAATATCTGGAGGTCTGACTAGGACCCCCCTATGGACGTCTGTGGACGTGCAAAACAGGTTCAATATTTGAACGTCTGACTAGGGACTCATTTGGACGTCTGTGGACGTGTGAAACAGGTTAAAATTCTGAACGTCTGACTAGGACCCCTTCTGGACGTCTGTGGACGTGCAAAACTAGTTTAATATCTGGACGTCTGACTAGAACCCCTTATGGAAGTCAGTGGACGTGTGAAACTGGTTCAATTTCTGAACGTCCAACTAGGGACCCCCTTTGGACGTCTGTGGACATCCAAAACTAGTTCAATATCTGGACATCTGACTAGGACCTCTTTTGGACGTCTGTGGACGTGCGAAACTGGTTCAGTATCTGAACGTCCGACTAGTGACTCCCTTTGGATGTCTATAGACATCCAAAATTAGTTCAATATCTGGACGTCCGACTAGGGACCTCCTTTGGACGTCTGTGGACATGCTAAACTGGTTCATTATCTAAATGTCTAACTAGGGACCCCTTTGGAGGTCTGTGGACGTACAAAACTAGTTCAATATCTGGACGTCTGACTAGGGACCCCTTTTGGACGTCTGTGTTTTTTTTCCACCTCGGAAGGGCAACGTGAGTCGAGAAGGGCATATGGGCAGTTGCCCGGACAACTTGAGCAACCCCCCTGTGCACGTCCCTGCTCTTGTCTATCAAGTTTTTGTACCCAAACTGATCTAATATAAATAACACCAACTTTGCTGTTGATGGCAGATGTTGTTGTTTGTAGAATATACATATAGACCTAATTTCATATAATAACCCATAAACTGTTACAGAATGTATAAATTAATTTTGATATAATTCTTATTACTATTTAGGCAATATATCTTCAGTGTCATAATGTAAAATACAAAAAATATTCTACTTAATTTTATTTTGACAGTTTAGTAGAATAATTAAATAACTGATAACATAAAAATCTGAATCCCAGTAAAAGAAAATCATCTGAAAGGTAATATTTTATGACTTATGTACAAGCATGTCAATATTTACTTATTTAATTGCCCATATTTTAATTGAAGATATGTCATAATTAAAAAACATAATAGATGTTGTCATAATAGAAATCACTCAATTAACCTATAGGTTTTAATGAAAGTGAAGATTCCTGAAATGTACATATAATAATAGCCCCGTTAATTACAATAAGTATTAAACGTAAGCACCCTCCAGGAGCTTACGTTCTGCCAGTGAACAACGCCTTGTGGTGCCATACCAGAGAGGCATGAAATCGCTCTCATGGACCTTTTCCTGGACTGCCCCCACTTGGTGGAATGACCTGCCTATCTCAATTCGTGCGGCCAAGTCTGTAGCCATTTTCAAAAAACAGCTAAATACACATCTCTTCCAGCATAAACTGACCAATCAAGAATAGCACTTATAATTCTATTCATTTTCTGTCTGTCTAATTTAATAATAAAAAAATAATAATAAAATAAAATTCTGTTCTGTGTTAGATTAACTGAGACTTGTTACAGCACTTGCATTCTGTTGCCCTTGACTGTTCTAGTTGCTTCTATTGCTCTCATTTGTAAGTCGCTTTGGATAAAAGCGTCTGCTAAATGACTAAATGTAAATGTAAAGGTAAATAAAAAAAATAAAAAAACTAACACCAGTAACAACATGCCACTTGTGGCCTTCTGTGCCAAATATAGCTGGGTCATCTTACCCCAGGAGTCTAATTTTATCTTTTTTCTTCTAAATAAAAGCTATAACATTTACTCCACAAAGCCAAAAATATTGTGTCCACAAATCCTTCATTAACAAATAGACACACAAACTTTGATATTCAACATAATACAATGTCATATATCACTATTTTCGAATTGAAACCAATCAAAACTGTTTTGACTGACTAAGAGTAAGATGGATAATTTGTATGGACAAGCCCCCAATGCCACCCCACCCCAGTGCCTCTTTTTTTGGTTTGGGCCACTGCCCCTCAAAATGTCTGTGCACGGCCCTGGACAAGAATTATAATTCTCTTCCAAGAACATGTATTTTGTACAAGTTGTTAGAGCACTATTAGAAGATCAGGAGCAAAATAATACAGACAGAAATACAAAAACACACTAATTCCACGGATTGTAATGCATACTGTTAATGCAGCGACATTCTGGAACTGTCGCCTCCGCTTTCCAGATATCAGCGCACAGACTCTGAGTGACGCTGGGGAGCGAGCGGGAAAACACAGGAGCGGATTCACGGAATTGGTGGATCTTTAGCTTTTTAAAAATTAGATTTTTTAGGGAAAACAGAACACTTTTAACGGGGATGGGTAGCGACCATAGACTGCGAGAGGGGCACCTCAGCTGATGAGGGCAGAGGGGCACCCCCCTGTGCACGGCCCTGCTCTGGTGGTCCAGGAACACTATCTCTGGCTGAATCTGGCAGATATGAGGAAGACCGACAAAAAGAGGTGGGGGACTCGAGTCAAATGACTTGACTCGAGTCGCAAATTTAAGGACTTGAGACTTGCTTGACTAAATAAAGAAAATTACTTAACTTTGACTTGAGATTGAATGACTCGAAGGCTTGACTTGACTTGAACTGTATGACTCAAGAATGATTTCATAACAACTAAAGTAATTCAATTATTTTATATGAATCAACGCAACATCGATTGATGAACAAAATGAATTCTAATATATATATATATATATATATATATATATATATATATATATGTGTAGTAAATCTAAAAGAAGGAGGCGGGAACCGGCGGACGTTCAAACAAACTTTAATTAAACAAACACAAAAATAAAATGTCGGCGACAGCCCCTCGCGGATGACTGTTGCCTTAATACAAACAACAGAAATGAAAATAAAAAGCTGCAGCCCCTCACGGTCGACTGAAGCAACACATAACAAAACGTAAATAAAATACAACATAAAGTCCAGGCCTGGTCCTCTCTCGCCCCCGAGCGACAGAGACGAGAGAGTGGAGAGAGGAGAAAAGGAAAAAAAACAATTCTGGTCTGGTTCCCAGACACACTGCCGCTCGGTCCTCAGCCAGCCGAGAGGCTCTTCTTCGCGGTGCCATGCGGTGGTACTGGACGCTCGGTGGACAGCTCGAGACTCCTCCGCCCCCTGGCGGCCGGCGGTGGCTCCTCCTTCTGAGGGCGGCCGGAAGCTCCTCCCCCTCCCGCGCTCCCTGCTCCTCCCCAACCTGGCGGACGGCAGCACTCTCCGGCTCCTCCCCAATATGGCGGATGGCAGCAGGCTTCGGCTCTGGGCAAGCGCTGGGGACTCCTTCGCCCCCTCGCGGACGGCAGCCACCCCACCTCGACCCAGGGGCACGGCAGCGAGCTCTCCGTCCCACCGACCTTCATCCGCTCCAGCACCACCGCTTCGGGCAGCCGCTCGCGGACTTCTCTCCTCCACGCTGCCCGAACTCCGCGGCACCGCGATCCCCCTCAGCTGCGAGGGCTCCTCGACAGCGTGTCCCTCCTTCCTCCCGGGCTTCGGCACCACTGTAGTAAATCTCGTTCATACGGGAAGAAGGAGGCGGGAACCGGCGGACGTTCAAACAAACTTTAATTAAACAAACACAAAAATAAAATGTCGGCGACAGCCCCTCGCGGACGACTGTCGCCTTAATACAAACAACAGAAATGAAAATAAAAAGCTGCAGCCCCTCACGGTCGACTGCAGCAACACATAACAAAACGTAAATAAAATACAAAATAAAGTCCAGGCCTGGTCCTCTCCCGTCCCTCACTGTCGTCGCTCCTCCTTTATACTCCCTCACTCCTCCGCGAGGGCCGAGATCGCTGCGACTCACAGCTGGCGCTCATCCCCACTGATGAGCGCCGCCTCGTCCCGCCCTCACGGTCCCTCGGCCTCGCTGCTCGCCACATACCCCCAACACCCTTCGCAGGCCGGGGGGTACTCGCGAGACTGCGCTCTACCCCCCCCCCCCCCTCCCCGGGGGTGGGGCGATCACGGCGGCCACGGGACCTGGGGGTAAGAACAGCGAGGTGAGAGAACGGAGCGGGGAGCATGAGGAGCGACAGAGACGAGAGAGTGGATAGAGGAGAAAAGGAAAAAAAAAATTCTGGTCCGGTTCCCAGACACACTGCCGCTCGGTCCTCAGCCAGCCGAGAGGCTCTTCTTCGCGGTGCCATGCGGTGGTACTGGACGCTCGGTGGACGGCTCGAGACTCCTCCGCCCCCTGGCGGCCGGCGGTGGCTCCTCCTTCTGAGGGCGGCCGGAAGCGAGTCCCCCTCCCGCGCTCCCTGCTCCTCCCCAACCTGGCGGACGGCAGCACTCTCCGGCTCCTCCCCAATATGGCGGATGGCAGCAGGCTTCGGCTCTGGGCAAGCGCTGGGGACTCCTTCGCCCCCTCGCGGACGGCAGCCACCCCACCTCGACCCAGGGGCACGGCAGCGAGCTCTCCGTCCCACCGACCTTCATCCGCTCCAGCACCAGCACTTCGGGCAGCCGCTCGCGGACTTCTCTCCTCCGCGGCACCGCGATCCCCCTCAGCTGCGAGGGCTCCTTGACAGCGTGTCCCTCCTTCCTCCTGGGCTTCGGCACCACTGTAGTAAATCTCGTTCATACGGGAAGAAGGAGGCGGGAACCGGCGGACGTTCAAACAAACTTTAATTAAACAAACACAAAAATAAAATGTCGGCGACAGCCCCTCGCGGACGACTGTCGCCTTAATACAAACAACAGAAATGAAAATAAAAAGCTGCAGCCCCTCACGGTCGACTGCAGCAACACATAACAAAACGTAAATAAAATACAACATAAAGTCCAGGCACAAATCTCCATCAACTGCAAGATGCTATCCTATCAATATGGGCCAACATAGAATGCTTTCAGCACCTTGTTGAATCAATGCCACGTAGAATTAAGGCAGTTCTGAAGGCGAAAGGGGGTCAAACACAGTATTAGTATGGTGTTCCAAATAATCCTTTAGGTGAGTGTACATCAATCATTAAAAGCGATTGTGTGAAAAAAGTGCTGAGCTGAATTTCTGTGCCATCTAGTGGTTTAATTGAGAATACAGTCAAGTTACCAATTGTATATAAGTAATCTTATGCTTGGCTTGACTTGTTTGAATGTAAATGGCTGTAGGCCTATAGTATGTGGGTCGCAAAAAAAAAAGTTTAAAAACCACTGCTTTATACCAATGAAGTCATTGACGTCTGAAGCCACTCTTCAGTCTGACTGGTTCAGGAAGCGGTTCGAATTGTGCCCTCTGCCCAGTTAAAACCTGCCAATTTTCAGTTTTATAGTAATAATAATATTGCTTCTTCTGCCTTTGTCCAAATAACCCTAACCCTAACCCACACATTGGATAGCCCCATTCATTTCAAGCCAATATGTTTATTACACAGTTATGTTATACAATCATTATATAATGGCCTGCTTCCAGGGAGAATTGTCCGGACCCATTCTGGATGAGCTAGTTACTCGCGAACCCGCAACTGATCTCGAGTCCTTGATCACCATGGCTATCCGTCTGGACAATCGGCTAAGAGAGAGAGAGTCAACCCGTTGCAAGACGTCTCTACCCCGATTTTCTGGAAACAGGCAACCCTATCCTGCATGCATTTCCTCACCCAGTTCTGAGAAACTCGAGCCCCCGGAGGACATGCAGTTGGGGCGTTCCAGACTCTCCCCTGCCGAGAGGGATCGCCGCATGAGGGAGAATCGCTGCCTATACTGCGGTGCATCTGGGCATTTCTGTCTCCTCTGTCCCGAGCTCCCGGGAAACAACCGTCCCAGCCCAGTTACAGGAGGGCTGTGATGGGGAAGATTAGTGCTCCTCCTCCCAATGCAGTACTTTCCGTTCCTGTAACTCTTTCCTGGGAGGGCCATCAACATCAGGTCAGAGCCATGATCGACTCCGGGGCTGCTGGCGACTTCCTGGACCGTTCTCTGGTCAGGAGGCTTGGAATACCCACCCAATTACTTCCTCGACCCCAAACCGTTACTGCCCTAGACGGCAGACCCTTGTGGCTATCCTTTCTCAGAGAGGGGAGGACTGTAGGATGCACCCTTGCGCCTTCATGTCTCGTCGCCTGTCGGAAGCGGAACGCAACTACCACGTCTGGGATCGGGAACTTCTTGCGGTGAAGCTCGCCTTGGAAGAGTGGCGCCACTGGCTTGAGGGGGCTCAACACCCTTTCCAGGTTCTCACAGACCACAGGAACCTGGAGTACCTGCAGCAGGCTAAGCGACTCAATCCTCGCCAAGCTCGATGGTCCTTATTTTTTAATCGTTTTCAGTTCCTTCTGTCCTACAGGCCTGGCACTAAGAACGTCAAGCCGGATGCCTTGTCCCGAGCTTACGCTCCTGAGTTACAAGAGAAGGCACTAGAATTGATCATCCCTAATGCTAGGATCGTCGCGCCGCTATGCTGGGAACTGGAAAGGGAGATACGTGAGGCCCAAGCCCAAGAACCAGACCCAGGAGGCGGTTCCCCAGGTCGTCTTTACGTTCCTCGATCCGTCCGAGCCCGGGTTCTTCAGTGGGGTCATGACTCTCCCCTGACCTGACACCCTGGGATTGCACGGACCCTAGACTTCCTCCAGCGGCAGTTCTGGGGGCCCTCCATCAAGGAGGACGTAAGGAGCTTTGTAGAGGCCTTTCCAGTGTGCTGCCAAGGAAAATTGAGGCGCCAGCGACCTTTAGGACTTCTGCACCCCTTGCCTGTTCCCCATAGACCGTGGTCGCACATATCTCTGTACTTCATCACAGGTCTTCCTACGTCCCAGGGCAACTCTGTCATCCTGGTTATTGTGGACTGGTTCTCGAAGGCCGCCCGATTCTTTCCCTTACCAAAACTGCCTTCAGCCAAGGAGACTGCAATGCTCCTGATGAACCACGTTTTCAGAGTCTTTGGAATTCCTCAGGATGTCGTCTCCGATCGAGGCCCCCAGTTTTCATCTCGATTCTGGGGGGCCTTTTGTAAATTGGTGGGGTCTTCTGCCAGCTTGTCATCTGGGTTCCATCCTGAGTCTAATGGCCAGACAGAACGGGTCAACCAGGACCTTGAGACCACCCTGCACTGCATGGTGGCCAACAACCCCACCTAATGGTCCACCTTCATCGTGTGGGCAAAATATGCACACAACACCCTCCGATCATCTGCCACAGGACTGTCCCCCTTCGAGTGTCAGTTTGGCTATCTCCCTCCACTGTTTCCTGAGGAAGAGGCACAGGTCGGGGTTCCATCTGCCCAACACTTCGTCCGACTCTGCCAGTCGACCTGGAAGAAGGCTAGACGTGCGCTTCTCCAGACCTCCATGAGGTACCAGCATCAGGCTAACCGCCATCGACAGAGAGCTCCCAGCTTCCGGGCCGGCCAACAGGTCTGGTTGGCTACCAAGAACTTACCTCTTCGGGTTGAGTCTAAGAAACTTGCCCAGAAATTCATTGGCCCTTTCCAGGAAAGTAAATAAAATACAGGAAACCTTATTGCCAGGAAAGTAAACCCTGTGTCTTACCGTTTGTACTTTCCTCGTTCCCTTAGAATTAACCCTACCTTTCATGTGTCTTTGTTAAAACCTGTTTTGTCTTCTCCTTTTACCCCCCCACGCAGGCCCCCTCCACCCCCCAGGATCATTGACGGCCAGCCAGCCTTCACAGTCCGCCGGATATTGGACTCGAGAAGGGTCCAAAACTCCCTGCAGTATCTGGTGGACTGGGAGGGTTACGGGCCAGAGGAACGCTCCTGGGTTCCGACCAAGGACATCCTGGACCACAGCTTGATCCGGGAATTTTGTGCCCGGAGACCGGGGTGTTCTGGAAGGAACGTCAGAAGCCGTCCCTAGGGAAGGGGGTCCTGTCAGCATTTGGGACTGCTGTTCCTTAGTTCTGCCACTAGATGCCATGTCACTCATCTGTTGTCTCTTGTTTGTGTAATCATCTTCACCTGCACCTTGTTTCCCCCTGTGTATTTAAGCTCTGTTTTTGTTCTCCCTTGTTACTTGGTTTCAATTGGATCCGACCCCTGCTTGCTGGTGGCTCAGTGGTATTACCGCCTAGCTCTTACACCAGAGACCCAAGTTATAGGCCGGGTCCTGACAGAAAGACCAAGTAACAAGGGAGAACAAAAACAGAGCTTAAATACACAGGGGGAATCAAGGTGCAGGTGAAGATGATTACACAAACGAGAGAAAACAGATGAGTGACATGACATCTAGTGGCAGAACTAAGGAACAGCAGTCCCAAATGCTGACAGTAAATAGGAAAATGCTGGTGTTATTTTGTCACTTATTAAGCTGTAGGCTAGCTGGAGCCATATGGCTAACGGTGGGTGCGTCAGACAGAGTTATGGGATGCTGGAGATGAGAATGGTATGTATGGACTTATCTAACTCTGGGGGATACAGTGAATAAGCTAACGTCCCAAAAAAGTGGAGTGTTCCTTTAACTGACGCAAAATACAGTGCATCACACATCACATAGGTCATCTGTAAAGTATCTGCTTGTTTGACCACCAGGTGGTATTGTAAGCAAATGAAGCCTCGAGAAATAAACCCTTTTGTGAACCATTTGGAAGCTTCAATGCTTCATGAGGCTTCATCTCAACACCACTACTTTTAATAACAAATAACCAGGTCAGTGATGAGTTTACAATTTTAACAAAGTTAACAATTTTCTTTATGATGATAACTATATCCCATGATCATTTTTGTTTATGGTTTCCTTTGTAACCAATTATGTGTTTTGTTAAAATTGTTACAAAAACCACAAACTGACCAAATAAAGCAAACGTTTTCAACAAAACATCTACATGTTAATTCTCAAAATGAACTGTAGACAAATGATAGAAATAAAGTCAGTCTGGTTTGTAATCAGATTTAGGCCACATCCACACGAAGCCAGAGCTTTCCCTGTCCTATCCTCGTCTCAAGAAATATCTGCGTACACACAAAACCACTTAAACTGACTCAAAACCATGTAGTATACATGCCAAACCAGTATGTGGCGCTGTAATTCTGTCACAGAGATACATTTAAAAATGGAGAAGAAGACTTGGAGACATGGGGTGATGATGCAAGGGTGTCATTTTCAGATTTATTTACTCTGGGACCCGGTTTCAAAAAATCCCCAAAACGCTGGATCCGTCTGGACGAAACACAGATGCGATACTAAATTTTTACGTATACAGCTAAATTAATCTCCGTGTGTATGGGGCCTTAATGTCTTAACAGTTGATTTCATGCAGAGTTCAAACTGCCTGATTTTAGCCCCGATTTTGACTTGTCGACAGGTTTTGCGAAATTGCTGACAAATGCCCGAAATCATAGGCAAATCGGTGCTCGTGAACGTGATTGACAACCATGCAGTGTGGATGATCAAAGACGTGATCAGAGAGAATAACTGACGCCCGTGAGATATTTGACATGCTAAATATCTGGACCTGTTGGCGATTCAAACTCCTGCTGGGTGAAATGTGTTCTGACTGAAAATTACATCTGCGATGACTGACAGCCAATGAGAGAACAAGATACAGGGCAACGGGAGGTTCGTGGAGGAGTTATGGACCAGAATAATTATTCATGCAAAATTATTTGGTTTCCTCAAACTCTCTTTGCAGAGCACAACCCTTGCTCTCTGTGTCTCCCCAACCATTTCCTCCACCATAATCTTTTTCTTTTGCTGCAAATCAGAGCACAGACAATTTGGATCTCAAGTTTCTGCACTGCAGTCTATATTTTTATTAACAATTCCAGGCTTGCGCGAGAACTCCAGTCTGACGCACGTATGATTGATCTTGCATTGTTTCCTTCTCACTTCTCGCGTGAGTTTTGTTGTGAAACGTAGTTTGCGGATGGGACAGAGCTGTCGGCAATTTTTCCTATTGTAAATTCCCGCAGTGTGAAATCCCATGTCGCCGATCTATCGTGCAGCGTGAACGCAGCAGCAACTGAATGCTGGCCCAGATAGTCAGAGTTTGAAAATTGTGCAGTCTGAACTCTGCATAAGTCTGTGGCTGAAGTCAGTTGTAGTTCTTGTGTTTCTCTTTCCTTCTGTGATTCTGCTCATTATCATCAGGTGTCTTCAATAATCAAACAATCATCACTCAACTAATCACTTAATATTCTTCAGTGTTACTTTAACATCCTGCTGGTGGTTCCCATATGAACACAGAGTGGTGTTAATTCAACACCGGATAATTTATTCCAGGCTGAGATGAGAGACCAGCAAACCAGGTTTCTTTTAAGTTGAACTGATCTTGTTGCATAAGTTTAAACCACAATAACGCATTAGATCAGTTTTTTCTCCTCACAACCTATTTGATTCCCTTTCAAATACCTAACAGATTTTACAGCTAGAAGACTTTTTGCAGAAAGAAATGAGAATCAAATGTAGGACATGAGGGACAAGTTGTTCTATTGAAACAGTTAAACTCAGTTCAGCACGTATATACTGAGTCATTACACAAATTCAATGCACGTGGCTCTGTTATTGTTTAAACTTAAAATTTTGTAGTTGCCCCAGTAATTCAGGTTGGTGTTCAAAGTGCTTTTCTTGCCCAATACAGTTTTATTTAAAAGTATATTTATGAACAATTTACATGTAAATTTTTTCAATTTTTGTTTCAAGCATAAAGTTCAGTGTATTTTAAATACTTTACATACTTTCTTTAAATACTTATTTTGAATGATGTGCTTATATTTGATATGCTTTAAAACAAAGTACTGATCGTCAAAGCTGTTCTACATGACAAAAATGAAAACTATGGCAATTATTCTTACAGTAGAAAGACTGGTAAAACAACAAAATCTGTGTCTGGATTCATTGATTAAAATTCAAGAAAGCAGCACTATTTGTAATTACAATCAGGGTTATTTATCAGCTTATTTATTTTAATGAGCTTACCAGTGACAGTAATATGTTTTTTCCTCATTTGGTACTGATCCCAGATTCTTTTAATTTTGAGTAAAGGTTACCTTATCTTATGGCTTACATAAGAGCAAGACTGCAACCAACATAACCTAAACAAGATCTGACTCTGACTATGGCTTTAGAAGCGTTACTCTTGCAGGGCTCCAGCACATGTGCAATACTTGCCCTGCTGTTGGTTTTGGTTATTTTTCTCTTCTCCATCAGCTCCAACTCCCAGGATGAGGGAAAATATCCTCCAGGACCCAAACCACTGCCTCTGCTGGGAAACCTGCAGATGCTCAACCTCAAGAAATCATGAGCTTGTGGGAGGTGAGCATTTTTTATTTTATTTTAATCAGATGACATTATTTTTTTTTCTTGTCTTTTTATTCGTTTGTAACAATCTAATAACAATGTAACAGTATTTACCAAAGCACATAATTCATTGCACAATGAAAGCCAGAAACAAAGATGATCAAGTGATATAGTTCTGCATAATAAAGTAGAATAATTCACTAATCTTATCCAAGACCAAAAGTTGTTATTAATAGACTATATTCATCATTATATTTAGATTTTTTAAATACATTACAGTAAAAAAAAAAAGACACACAAAGACATCAAGAACCAATTTTTAAATACATTGTTGGTTACTTTTTTTTTTTTTTTTACGCACACAGACATCAAGAATCAGCATAAGAATCTAAACAATGGTGACATGCTTCATGCCGCAATGCATGCTGGGAGCCATGAGTTTTACACTATGGTGGCTACCAGCATGAATTGTGACATGAAGCATGTCACCATTGCTGAGATTCATATCATCAAAATTCAGAAAGTGTGATCTTTGGTTTGAAAGTATTGTTGGTGAATATCTATTACAATCTATTAATAACAAATAGCCACTTTTGATCAAGGATAAGATTAATTCATTATTTTACTTTATGATGCTGTGTTAGTAAACACTGTTAAAAACTCCCTTAAAAAGACAAGAGTCAAACTGCCCAAAGGAAACACTAATCACCATAATGGTAAATACATTTGTTTTCAATAAAATATCAACAATATCTAAATCACTGTTAATTCTCAAAAATAACTTCTGCTGAGATCTTGATATATTTCATGTCTTATTGTATTTGCCAACCTGGTCTCACAGAATTCCGTGAAATGAACACGGGCCCCTTAACACAAAATCCGTGGCAGTTTCACGGAATCGCCGAAAATTCCGTGATGGGTCCACGGAAGTGATTCCTATGCAAGTCAATGACAGTAAAAAGCAGACATGATTTTATGAATATTTATAGGCTACTTTTATATTTTGCAACTAACTCCACTCCTACCCTAAACCTACCCACTCTCAACAATATAAAACACTTAACAGGCAAATACAAGTACAGTCACAGGTATTTATTGCAAAAACTGACCAAAAACAGCATAAAAGTATCAACTCATGATGCATTCCAAGTCTTCTGAAGTCACTCGATGTCTTCATGTAAAGAACAGAGTTGATTTTAATGTTTTAATTGCTAAAATGATGATCCCGCCGCGCCGTGAACACACTCATTCATATCCCATTCAAATAATACACTTGACTCTTTAGCGTGACGCAATCTGTCACGAGACACACGAGAGCCAATGGCATTTTACAATCAAAGCCGACGTAATGACGCAATTGGTCACGAGACATACGACAGCCAATGCTGTCAAAGCTGACGTAACGTTTTTTCCGGCGGTAAAATTTGAAATGTGTTTAGGATCTTTGGCGGATGGACTCGACGCTGCTGATCGCTTTTGAGGATTTTCTTCACACAAATCAATCGTTTGGCCTCGGAACACTTGGAATATTTGTACTTTTTGAATAAATTGTGCCTGCAGTCGTATCTGCCTGTTATATCCTGTTTTTTTATAATACACAAATGGTTAGGTTTAGGGAAGGGATGGGTTACGTGTTCAAAACGTGTCTAAATACTGTAAATAAATAAAAAATGAAAATAATTATAAATAAAATTATGCTGGCTGATTAAATCGAGAATCACACTCCATGTCATAATGGCAAAAAAAAAAATCATAGTTTCATGATGAAAACAATGCCCAACGCGTCTGTATACTGTCATTGACTTGCATAGGAATCACTTCCGTGGACCCATCACGGAATTTTCGGCGATTCCGTGAAACTGCCACGGATTTTGAGTTAAGGGTCCCGTGTTCATTTCACGGAATTCTGTGAGATCAGGTTGATTTCAGGCTATGTGGCTTTACGTCAATTGTAGTTGTTGAACCAACATCACATTGTAACATTGATCTAATAGCATTACCATTTTTTCAACTTTAATTGTGGGTGCAAGAGTGATGTTGTTTCAGTGCAATTAACATTGACACAATAACTTTGATTTAACATGGTTTAGATAGTCTAGAGATGGTATAGACCCGCTTTCAATACTCTTTCTAATTTTCACAAGCAGATGTTCAATAGCCAAGGCATACGGCATTCCTGATATTGCACATCCTTAAATGATCCCTCTTTGACCTTTAAAATGTGCATACAAACCACCATTTATTTTCAGTACACTCTCAATGTCATGCAAGACCCTGGTCAATAAAACCTGAGCTGAAGCCAAACTCCTCTAATGTACGCCAGAGATAGCTGTGCTCAATCCGGTCAAATGCATTTTCCTGATCTATGGAAATAAGATCAATAACCTAAAGACGTCCAAAATATACTGAATTATATATATATATATATATATACAGTGAGGAAAATAAGTATTTGAACACCCTGCTATCTTGCAAGTTCTCCCACTTAGAAATCATGGAGGGGTCTGAAATTGTCATCGTAGGTGCATGTCCACTGTGAGAGACATAATCTAAAAAAAAATCCAGAAATCACAATGTATGAATTTTTAACTATTTATTTGTATGATACAGCTGCAAATAAGTATTTGAACACCTGAAAATCAATGTTAATATTTGGTACAGTAGCCTTAGTTTGCAATTACAGAGGTCAAACGTTTCCTGTAGTTTTTCACCAGGTTTGCACACACTGCAGGAGGGATTTTGGCCCACTCCTCCACACAGATCTTCTCTAGATCAGTCAGGTTTCTGGCCTGTCGCTGAGAAACACGGAGTTTGAGCTGCCTCCAAAGATTCTCTATTGGGTTTAGGTCTAGAGACTGGCTAGGTCACGCCAGAACCTTGATATGCTTCTTACAGAGCCACTCCTTGGTTATCCTGGCTGTGTGCTTTGGGTCATTGTCATGTTGGAAGACCCAGCCTCGACCCATCTTCAATGCTCTAACTGAGGGAAGGAGGTTGTTCCCCAAAATCTCGCAATACATGGCCCCGGTCATCCTCTCCTTAAAACAGTGCAGCCGCCCTGCCCCATGTGCAGAAAAACATCCCCAAAGCATGATGCTACCACCCCCATGCTTCACAGTAGGGATGGTGTTCCTGGGATGGTACTCATCATTCTTCTTCCTCCAAACACGTTTAGTGGAATTATGACCAAAAAGTTCTATTTTGGTCTCATCTGACCACATGACTTTCTCCTATGACTCCTCTGGATCATCCAAATGGTCATTGGCAAACTTAAGACGGGCCTTGACATGTGCTGGTTTAAGCAGGGGAACCTTCCATGCCATGCATGATTTCAAACCATGACGTCTTAGTGTATTACCAACAGTAACCTTGGAAACAGTGGTCCCAGCTCTTTTCAGGTCATTGACCAGCTCCTCCCATGTAGTTCTGGGCTGATTTCTCACCTTTCTTAGGATCATTGAGACCCCACGAGGTGAGATCTTGCATGGAGCCCCAGTCCGAGGGAGATTGACAGTCATGTTTAGCGTCTTCCATTTTTTTAATGATTGCTCCAACAGTGGACCTTTTTTAACCAAGCTGCTTGGCAATTTCCCTGTAGCCCTTTCCAGCCTTGTGGAGGTGTACAATTTTGTCTCTAGTGTCTTTGGACAGCTCTTTGGTCTTGGCCATGTTAGTAGTTGGATTCTTACTTATTGTATGGGGTGGACAGGTGTATTTATGCAGCTAACAACCTCAAACAGGTGCATCTAATTTAGGATAATAAATGGAGTGGAGGTGGACATTTTAAAGGCAGACTAGGTCTTTGAGGGTCAGAATTCTAGCTGATAGACAGGTGTTCAAATACTTATTTGCAGCTGTATCATATAAATAAATAGTTTTAAAATCATATATTGTGATTTCTGGATTTTTTTATAGATTATGTCTCTCACAGTGGACATGCACCTACGATGACAATTTCAGACCCCTCCATGATTTCCAAGTGGGAGAACTTGCAAAATAGAAGGGTGTTCAAATACTTATTTTCCTCACTGTATATATATATATAATCAAAGATGGACCTATTAGTTCAGATCAGTTCCTATTACCAGGGCAAAATCTATAACCTATTTTAACCTAACCTATTTTGGCACACAGTATGTCTGATCATAATCAACATTTTTGAATGACGAGTAGATGAATATATCTGCAGAAATAGACTCATTGACATGCAGGTGCAGAGTGCATGCTAGTTGGCAGTCGGCTGTAGTTCTCTCGGTGTGTTCAAGTGCAGCTTTTTTGCCCAGATGCAAGCAGTGCGTGGCGACAAAACAGTTGACTTGATCAGCGCTATAGTTCTGTGGCATTGGTTTGGAGTGTCCCTACCTTTATACATTTCTTAATTGAATGACACAGCTCTTTCCTAATTTCATTGGGTTGAGCGGGCCAATGTGCCCAGTGCTTTAACACCTAACAGTTAATCTAAAATCTTCCTATTGGATTTGAGGAACTCACTAAGCCCTCGATTTCCTGTGCAGTTCCACTATTTCAATCTCTAGGTCTCTCATTGACCAGGATATGACCCTAGAAACATTGCGTGCGTCTCAATCAGCTCCCTAGTTCAGTAGTAAGGGCACTGATCAGGGAGTCAGCCCATTGACTTATGTCCTTATCAGTGCCCTGACTACTGAACTGGGGAGCTGAATGAGACACACATATTGAGTGTACTGATATTTTACCTGCCGTAGTGATCTACAGCCATGTTTCTTCAACCCAAACTGTTTCCAAAAATATTTACACGTCTTAATAAAAAACTTATCCTGCAACAATAAGACATTAAAGTGCCAATACGAATTTTTAGGATTTATATTCACAATATACACTCACCTAAAGGATTATTAGGAACACCTGTTCAATTTCTCATTAATGCAATTATCTAATCAACCAATCACATGGCAGTTGCTTCGATGCATTTAGGGGTGTGGTCCTGGTCAAGCTCCTGAACTCCAAACTGAATGTCAGAATGGGAAACAAAGGTGATTTAAGCAATTTTGAGCGTGGCATGGTAGTTGGTGCCGAGTCGAGTATTTCACAATCAGCTCAGTTACTGGGATTTTCACGCACAACCATTTCTAGGGTTTACAAAGAATGGTGTGAAAAGGGAAAAACATCCAGTATGCGGCAGTCCTGTGGGCGAAAATGCCTTGTTGATGCTAAAGGTCAAAGGAGAATGAGCCGACTGATTCAAGCTGATAGAAGAGCAACTTTGACTGAAATAACCACTCGTTACAACCGAGGTATGCAGCAAAGCACACAACATGTATAACCTTGAGGCGGATGGGCTACAACAGCAGAAGACCCCACCGGGTACCACTCATCTCCCCTACAAATAGGAAAAAGAGGCTACAATTTGCACGAGCTCAACAAAATTGGACAGTTGAAGACTGGAAAAATGTTGCCTGGTCTGATGAGTCTCGATTTCTGTTGAGACATTCAGATGGTAGAGTCAGAATTGGGCATAAACAGAATGAGAACATGGATCCATCATGCCTTGTTACCACTGTGCAGGCTGGTGGTGATGGTGTAATGGTGTGGGGGATGATTGGCCCCTTAGTGCCAATTGGGCATCGTTTAAATGCCAAGGCCTACCTGAGCATTGTTTCTGACCATGTCCATCCCTTTATGACCACCATGTACCCATCCTCTGATGGCTACTTTCAGCAGGATAATGCACCATGTCACAAAGCTTGAATCATTTCAAATTGGTTTCTTGAACATGACAATGAGTTCACTGTACTAAAATGGCCCCCACAGTCACCAGATCTCAACCCAATAGAGCATCTTTGGGATGTGGTGGAATGGGAGCTTCGTGCCCTTGTAACGTCTTAGGGTTACATATATTATTAAATTAAAATTAGCTCAATAGGGGATTTGGGGTATTAATATTTTAGGGATTTATGACTAATCACAACGGGTCATAATTGAATCACAAATCTCCAAAATCACCCAAAAAGGGGGAATACCCAGCCTAAATATTTGAACAAATACATACACAGTTAACCACAATGAATTGCAATTAACTACGAATATATAAGCCAAGTCAGGAGGCTATAGAATATCCTTTTAAGAATTAACTCAAATCGGGTCTGTCCGTCTAACGAACCGACAAAATCTTTATCAGCCCTCGCAAGGTCTTTTTTGGGAAGTTTATCCCTCTGGCCACAAAGGACAAACTTTCCGAGTTATGGTATTAATTAAAGCATTCAATGATACTTATAAGAGCTCGTAGCTTAGATCTGACATTAAAGGGACTGTTGTTTTGTGAACAACAACAATGACAATAAAAACGTGGATACAATGGCTTTAATAGTGATAACTACTACGATTACATATGACTAAATAAAGGATACATGTATATACAGAATAAAGAAAAGTAAAGAGGGAGGATGAGGAGAAGAAAGGGAGTGAGGGTGAGGAAGAGGAGAGGGAAGGAGAGTGAAAAAGGGCATGGTCCGGTCAGACATTTCCCAATCAAAACCGCGAGAGCCAGCAACGAACAATTATCACCATAATAGGGGTACAATCTTAACCCTTTGACACGTACGATCAAACCCGTGTGATCAAGCTTGGCTGGTCCCTGGAGCGTACGATCATACTGGTGTGATTAGAAAGCTCATGATCAACTGCCAAATTCAAAATTTCAAATCTGCTTTAGCGCGCTCACTGGCGCTGAGCCAAAGACTGAGTGAGTGAGAGACTGACTGCGCTTGGTGTCTTTTAATGTTTATTTTAGGTTTCATACACTTCAAATTACATTACACAACCACAAAATATCAGCAAAAACTAAATATAGTTTGTAATTGCATACTACTATATATATAACAGCAAGATATCAGTGTTGTAAACATATAATGGCCCGTGATAACATTACCGATCAAATAACACAATCATTTTCTACCCTTTGATGTGTGCGATCAGTCTAGGCTGTTCCCTCACGTAATGTCACATATATCAGGAGAAGTGGGTGATCTTCTGTGTAAATCCAGCAGGCTTCGGCTCCCTGGTACTGTTGTAAACACAATCGCGGCACGAGCGCTCATAAGTCATGACGTTAGCTCGCTATAACATTACAGATCAAACAACACGATCATTTTCTACCCTTTGACGTGTACGATCAGTCTAGGCTGTTCCCTCACGTAATGTCACATATATCAGGAGAAGTGGGTGATCTTGTGTGTAAATCCAGCAGGCTTCGGCTCCCTGGTACTGTTGTAAACACATAATGGCGGCGCCCCGCCCACTTACCGATCAACTAACATATATATTTTTAATAAGTATATAAACCATAAGGAGTTCACTTGCATGCATTTAATTTAGTTAACAAGTTTTGAAAATATTTTGTATAAAAATAATAAAACATTTGAACAGTCATGCATTGCAAGCATTTTTTCCCGCTGACAAGTTGTCACTGTTGACGTCACTGTTACCTCACACTCGCGTTGGTACCAGCTTCAGACACAATTTTAATACAATTTACCAGATTCTAACTACTTCAGAGAAAATGGCAGAAAATGTATTTAAAAGAAGACAACTGACAAGTGAGGAAATTGAGGAGATTTTTTTTAATTCTGATGAGGAGAATTTTGACAGTGAAGCAGAGAGTGACAGTGATGAAGACCTTCCCCTGAACCTTGAAGCTCTTGATAACACTGAGGGTGAAGATGAGACTTCTTCCACAACGCCAGGACATATTTTACCTTCAGCAGCTGAGGTAAACTCGTCATCCTGGAAGGTAACCAACCTTTTTAATCCTCCTGGCCCAGGCATTTTTGACGACCAACAGTGTGGTGTGCAAAATCCACCAGAATCCCCCAGTGAGGTCAATTGTTTTAAATTGTTCTTCACTGAAGAAGTTGTCGGAGAAATTGTGGAGGAAACAAACCGCTATGCCTCTGACTTGAAAGAAAAAGAAGTGAGGGGAAAAATGGATAAATGGGTTCCAACAAATATCCCTGAAATGTACAAATTTTTAGTGGCAGTTCTCCTAATGGGGGTGATCAAAAAAACATCTCTTCGGGATTACTGGAGCACAGACCCCATGCTCTTGACACCATTTTTCGGGTCTTTGTTTTCACAGGACCGCTTCCTTCTGCTCCTCCGCTGTCTTCACTTTGCGAACAATGCAACAGCAGTTCTCAATGACCCACTGAAAAAAATCAGAAATATTTTTACTACTCTCACCTCCTCCTTTGGTCGCATTTTTGTGCCATACAGGGATCTGTGTGTTGATGAATCTCTGATGAAGTGGAAAGGCAGGCTAGCATTTCGTCAGTACATTCCATATAAACGGCACAGATTTGGGGTCAAGTTTTTTGTTTTGTGTGATGTGCTCACTGGCTATGTGCAGGACATGATCATTTACTCCGGATCTACCAGTGACATACAGCACTACCAAGGACTTGGGATTTCTGGGTCTGTTGTAATGACACTACTGGCACCTTACCTCAGAAAGGGTCGTATCCTTTACGTGGATAACTGGTACAGTAGTCCCACACTTTTCCAGCACCTCTTGTCTCTTGACACTGGAGCTTGTGGGACGGTGCGTGCAAACCGGAAAGGGATGCCAACATTCCCCTGCAAGATGACAAAGGGTGAGGTGGAATGTAAGGAAAATGGATCGCAGTTGGCAGTCAAATGGCATGATAAAAGAGATGTGCATGTCCTTACCACAGTCCACCCAACTGGTATGGCAGCCACAGGGAAGCTGGATCACATCACTGGGCAAGCAAAGATGAAGCCAGTCTGTGTGCTGGAGTACAATAAAAAGATGGGGGCAGTTGACAAAGCAGACATGATGACTGGTTTTCTTGAGTGCACCAGAAAGTCTACCAAGTGGTACAAGAAGGTCTTCTTTCACCTACTAGACACGGTTTTACTTAACAGCCACATCGTCTACAGGCAAATAACTGGTAAGATATTTCTATAAATCAAATAATATAAACAAGATAAAAAGTGTAAACTTCCATCCATTAGCCCAAAAACGGATACTAACGGCTTGGTCAAAAGGAATTCTGCGTGTAAGCCTTTTCAGCATTTTGGTGAATTTATTTTAATTTATTGAGATCTCGTTTTAAATCTGACTCCATTAATATTTTAACTGACTCCAATTCTATGTGACTCTATAAAGTGTGTTACGTTTAGAGTTTATCAGCTGATTTTCGATTAGTTGTGATTTAATTTAGATCGTTGATTTTCTTAGTATCTTCTTAGTTTTCAAATATTAATATCCTCCATGGGACACGGAGTCGTAAATAGGCTAAGCGTCCGGATTTCGCTTGCTCTAACGGTCACAGATTAGTCAGTTCTGATATTACAGAGGATTGCAGGGTGAACTATCTTACCTCTAAGTGAGTCACACATGTGCACTCATAATAAAACATGTAATTTTAGTGATAGTCATGGAAACTGCAACTTATAATAACAGTGGCAGGTCAGAAATCAGGTTTTCCCTCATGCATGGCTCAATGCTCCCGCTATGGAGTTCCCAGTATGGCCTGCCCTGGCAGAGAGATCTGCGGTAACCCCTACAAAACCCCGCATGGACATGAATAAAATAATGATTTCAGAATCTTACAAGATAAATCAAGATTAACATTTATTTTGGCCAGACAGGAAAAGTAAATAAGTAAACAAGAATCCATGGTACACAACTGATCAGCTTAAAAACATAAACACAATTGCAAAGCAATATGAAAATAATTTCAAAGTCATCGTCTGGCACATTACATGCAGTGTGTGTGAGTGCCTCTAAGACACTGACACAACCTGCATGGGGGGTTCTGGCTACAGAATGTTCCCCCCCTTCTGTTCTGTTTCTCTCCCTTAAATACTCCACCTTGAACAAAAGGGGTTGTAAATATTTGCAACACAAACACCTGGTTTTGGGGGAGAGATCAGATATCCTTGAAGAGACCACTCAAAAGGAGAACAGAATTCTCATTAGTTTTCAATCTTTCTAATAGTACTAATGACTGCTGTGAAACTGAGACCATTTTACCATTCGCACTGAGACCTTTAAAAGGACACCAAACATGAAATGGATAAAACAATAGATTTACAAGATACATCATCATTGGTATATCTGCATTTGTTGACTTGAAAACAGGGCAAGGAGAGGGCAAAATGGGGAGGGGGGGAAATGTTTGATCAGGGTGGCGTCTCATAGTTTCTGTGAGATTTTCTTTCAAGATTAGTGACTTTTATTGTTGGGGTGTAGTCTTAGCTTTTGTCTTAGCAGCAAAACCGGTCCTTACAAAAGTGATTACATTTTCAATTAATTTAAACATAAGTGTTATAAAGGGTATGCATGGATGATTTGGTATGCACCTCGGTTTTGAAGTCACGGTTCGGTACAGCAGGGGAGAGAAAACTACATTTAAAATAGCTTCTTTTTTAATCAAACAGTGGTTTACTGAACAAATTGTGTCAGTCCTTAAATTAATTCAATTATAACTAAAAGATTTTAAAAAAATTCTCTTCCAATGCAATTTTTATTATTTGCTAATAAGTTATACCACACTCAGATAGGCATACATTATGCATGTTACTGGCCATTGTTTTAATCTACTCGCATCAAATTCAAAATACATTTTTATGGCCGTACAAGATATGATTCAGCACCGTGATGAACATCGCAATGCCGGGTTTGCCTACGCTGTCGTCACGTTGTTCTCGCGTCTGGATGAAGATGAGGAGCAGAGACTGCACAGCGAGTTGTGTTGACAGTGTTTAGTGATTTGGAGAAGAGAAAACTTCAGAATAATGTCACGGAGTTCATTCATGGTTAAATTGTGTGAACAACGCACAGCATCCGTATACATCCACGCACATGCACACTTTGGTCAGAGCGGCAATATTGCGATTAAGGTGTTTACTTGCCTTTTTAATGCGATTAAAATTGGCGTACGTGTGTTCATGTGATTATGAGCTTAATCACATTTTAATCGAATTCACTCCAGCTGACAGTGATGTCACATGCATACCCTCTATTAACAAATTTACAATAATAAACAGACCACACTGTCACATACAATTCTATTCTCTTCCTTACGCCCTATTGATGAGTTCTACTGTGAGTAGGAAAGGAAATCACCTCCCTGCAGTTCAGGACTAACCTGATGAGAGGGCTGCTGGAGGAGTACAGCACACCGCGGTGTCCAGCCAAAGGAGGGCGACCTGCCTTAGACACTCCTCTGCGCCTTACAGCCAGGCATTTTCTGTCAGAAGTCCCTCAGACCACTTCCCAGGGCAGCAGGACCAGGCGGCACTGCAAGGTCTGCCTCTCCAGCACACGGAAGAGCAAGCAGAGGCGTCTCACCAAGCACATGTGTGTGCCGTGCAACACTCCCTTGTGTGCGGTCCCTTGCTTTGAGGAGTACCACACACTGAAGAAATATTAAATGTGTATAAAGTCAGAGTCAAAGTTTATTTATTTATTTTCGTTTATTAATTGTAATTATATTTGTAATTTATTTAGTATAAACATATGTATATAGTTTGTTTTAAAGATTTTTTTTTACCAGAGTATATTTATTGTTTTGTTTATAATACTATTTTGATTGTTGTTCATTGTAATCATATTTATAATTTTTGTAATTTTATTAGAAAGTGTGTATATATGTATAATAGTTTAAACAAAAAACATTTAGCTTAAATTGAAGATTTAATAAAACATGAATGAAATGTGTACATTTTGCAATTTCTTTTTAACAAATGACATGCGTTTGAATTATACTAAACTTATACAACACATTTCTAAGTAAAGCAGAGAAAAGGTACATGGTATTTGACATCATGTAAACTATATATATATGCAAGCTAATAGTGAGGCGTGACCATATAGCTTTTCTCTGCTTTGCTAGTGAGATATAAAACTCAGTAACAATATTAACACTAAAACATAAATAATATATAATTTATTCATGTTACGTATCAAGTCAACTGAACCCTAATAACTTTACCGAATGCACGGAGCATATTTGCAATGTGTAAAACGACAAACATGACATTTGAACGTACACATTATTGAGTACTGTTCGTTTTACTAGAGATTTTTTAAAACATCTTTATTCATATTTATTGCATGCTTGTAAATAGTTATATGTACTCCAAAATAGGAAATGAAAACTAAAATATACTCACCAATTGTCACGCGGATGTTGTGAGGGAGATGCAAAATGCCGTGTGCAAGCGAAATTCAAAGCAGTGGGAAAAAATAGCAACATAAACATGTCAACCATAGTGTGTACACCAGGGGTCTCCAACCTTTTTGTGAGTGAGGGCTCCCTGAAGGGATAAAAAAGTCTTGAGGGCTACTTGTTTGACAGACGCACACACACACACACACACACACACACACACACACACACACACACACACACACACACACACAAAGTTTTAAGTTTTGAAAAATACAACAACAAACAGTAATATTGTTAAATATTATGACAATTGAATTTATAATTACCGTATATACCCGAATATAAGAGGAGTTTTTTTGTCCTAAAAATAGGCTGAAAAATGGGGGGTCGTCTCATATTTGCGATATAGACAAAATCACGGGGGGAAAGGGAGAAAGAACAACGGCATAAAATGAAATAGTGACTGAATGATTTTAGCTATACTTGCATGTAAAATTAGAAAAGCAACATAATATCTGTGTTTAACTAAATTAAAACGCTGCTCCTCTGCCGTGCGAGACGCAGAGAGAACAAGAGAGGTGCGCGCACGAGACGCAGGGCGAGAGAGAGAGAGAGAGAGAGAGAGAGAGAGAGAGAGAGAGAGAGAGAGAGAGAGAGAGAGAGAGAGAGAGAGATTCTTATCTTATATTCAGGGTCGGGTATTAGGGGTGTAACGGTTCACAAAATTCAATACGATACAATAGTGACACCCCAGCAAACACAGAACGTTGGCACAACGTAGCCAACCTTCTAACAACGTTTTAACAACATGGCCAAAAAGTTGCTATAACTATGTTGTGTGGTGAAGGTTGTTACAGCGTTGTCACAATGTTGACATTAAACCACCGTTCAGGGCCATTGCTTAAGGTTGTGCCAACGGTGACAACCACTGGACTACATAATGTACTCCTCACTACCCTGAAGCGGGAAAATCAGCATTAAATTCCAACCACCTGTTGGGTTCGTTGTGTTCTCATTCATCATCGAGCAAGGATACGTGAGTATTGCGTTTAGCCTACCAGCTATCAAACACAACCTACAACTTTAATTTCTACTGTAATTAATGTAGCATCGCTCACACTGTTAAATTTATGACTTGGAAGTGCAATTTGATTATATGCAGTTTTAATAAAGTTGAAATTAATGAAAGCTTCTGTCATTTTTACTCTTCAAAGTGTAGGCTACACTTGCAGGTGTTGATAGCCCCATTAAATAATAATATAGATAAATAATATAGATAAATAATAAACGATAAAAAGTATATAATTATCTAACAAAATACACCATATAAAAATATTGTCAAAACGTCGTCTCAGTTGGTGAATGTCGCGCAACAACGTTGCTACAGCCCTGACACTGCCACTCCTCGTTGAAATAATGTCTTCTTTTTTGCATGACTTGCATCATCAGCCATAATTAATCTTTTTTTTTCTTCTTTTTTATAGTTCACTTTATCTCATGTAGAGTATGTACCGTCTGCCCGCGACCAACTCAACTCACAGAAGTGACTTTTTTTTTTTTTTTTTTTGCACAACGTAATTGCCTATGGCAACGTATGTTGACTCAACGTGCAGATTCAAAATATTTTAAATTATTTAATTATTTTATTATGTTTTAATGGTATATGAAATGTCACCAATAGTTATTTTCTCATTTTATGCCATTATCATAAAAAAAGAAGAAGAAAGATTACAATTCAGGCTATTTATAGAACGTGCTGCGCGGGCGACTCAGAGACTCCACGCGGGCTACCAGGTGCCCGCGGGCACCATGTTGGAGACCACTGGTGTACACGCTAACAAATAATGTGAGAGGTTTTGAATTAAAAAAATAAAGCAAAACATTCATAGAGTGCTCACCTGCACGCGGTCATCCACCAAGAGCGCCATTGTGACTGCGAAAACTCACACGTGTCAAGGTTGATGTGTTACCATGGAAATTAGAACGCAGGTCATTACATAATAACGGTCGCAAAAAAAAACTCACGCCAGGCTGCCAGTCTGAATATTTAGAACTTACGTGCGAAAGGGTTAAACGCATCTAAATTTCGATAGAATTGATACTTGCATGGTTTCTTTGTGTTGTGTAAGCAAGATGCGTGTGTTGCGTTTCTCAGAGTGTTCATGCGCTGAAGCTCTCCCTCCGTTCGGTCCTTCCGGGGTCGGTCCGTGGGAGATTTAACGGCGTGTAGGAGCGGTTGTCTTGGAAGGGAAAAGGCATCTCGTTCGCGCTAAGAAGATTCGCGCAGTGATGTGCCAATCGGATGGAGCGCGCCGGTGTCGCGGAGCGCATCATCTTCAAAGGGGGCGATCAGCTTGGCATAGCTGAGCGGGCCCGGACCGAAGCCCCGCGAGCCGCGTTGGCGTGATGGAAGGAAAGTTTTGTCTCGTCCGAGTGCTTGCAAATTGACTGAGCGCTGATGTGCTCGAGTTATTGTCCTTTAAAGCCCGCTAACCCACGCCCATCTTCTCCGAGATGACCAATCGTAGATGTGGATTGGAGGCGGGAAAAGTCCCTTTGTTTGGACTTTATCACTACTGGAATGTTCTTGCTCGGCAGGCTGAACGAATATGGTTTCGCTCCAAAAGGACTAAACATACTAACGGTACATTTCATAATCATACATTTTGCGTCATTGACTAAGACCGGAAAAGAGAAAGCTATAAACACCAAACATGGCTGAGTTTAAATGCATGAAAGACAGTGTATCTCTTTTACAGAGCCATTTTGAGCATTTAAGATTAACATCACACACATACAAATATATACTTTGTGGTCAACATACATATAACACAAGGGTCCTCACATATATTTCTGGGATAGTTCAATTATAATAGTTTCAGGCAACATGGCACAGGCTGACTGTTTGTGTGGGGGTCAGTTCTCGGCCACTCTGCACCAGGAAGGTGTGAGCTAGGGGTCCGGGTGTGTGTGTGTGTGTGTGTGTGTGAGATAGGGATCTTTTTGAAGTTCCTCACAGAGTGATAACGGCACGGCCTGAGTTGTCTCTGCCGGTCGTAAGGGTGATAGTGCGGCAATTTGGCCAGCCTCAAAGGCACCACTACACTCATTTATATGCTAATACTAATTCCTAGGCAGCGCTGTGCAAAAGATCTGCATCTCTGGTGTTTCTCGAACGACCCACCACTTTGATCTCACGTCAAGAGCGACTCCAGACGCTACACCCTGGATGTGCATCCCACAAATCTCCATCAACTGCAAGATGCTATCCTATCAATATGGGCCAACATTTCTAAAGAATGCTTTCAGCACCTTGTTGAATCAATGCCACGTAGAATTAAGGCAATTCTGAAGGCGAAAAGGGGTCAAACACAGAACTAGTATGGTGTTCCTAATAATCCTTTAGGTAAGTGTAGATAGCTGTGCCAAGTAGGCATTCACTGGAAAGCTTACTGTGTTTAAAATTGACAAAAGCAGGTCCTCACACTCACTAGTAAGAGTCAGTGGTAATGTTTGACCAGGAAAACAGTTGTAATAAAACCTTGTTGAAACCCAAGCACGTCTGTCACAAAATATTAAACTACAGCCAGTTGTCTTAATCAAAGGGAGTTACATTTTCTCCCCAGAGTGGGGAGGAGCCTGCGCGAACCGAATCGCGTAGCCGAGCCTGATGGTCTTCGCGACCCAGTGGACAGTTCCGGAAGCTGTAGCCAGGCTCCTAGGAACTGACCAGCAGGGTCACTCGAACCACAGACGTACCCCGGGTGGGGCAGCGAGGCAGCGTGACTGGCCCAGACGTGGGAGGCGTAGCGTCCCGGTGTGGGGGCACAGTCAGCAGCTGCGTCCTGACAGAGGAGACCAGGGAAGGACGCATGTTCCACTGGGGTCTGCTCTGAGAGGAGGCTGGCGAGAGAGAGGGACGAGAGCGGCACGGCCCGGAGGCGGCGCACACTGCCATCACCGGTCTCTGGGTCCTCAGAGACAGGAACATGAGTTCTTTCCAAGCACTGCTAGCCCGGGGGCCAGCAGCAGAAGGATCCAGGGGGAAGGAGAGGCCCTGCTACCATCCCCTGGAAAGAACTGGAACCCATCTCTGAGTTGTCCACCTCCATCCTGGCGTTTAGTCAGGCTGAGGAGCGGACTGGCGTCATCCTGCAACCACCTCCACAGCGTGGCCCAGGAGAAGGCTGCTGCTGGGGCCGGGCGGGAGGGGGGAGGGCGCCCTCGGCGGGGCAGTACGTGTTACAGCCTCAGTCTGCTTTCGGGCGGCCGAGAACCATTGGGCGCTTAGGATAGCGAAAAAACAGCCCAGCGCAGATCTAATTTGTATTTAAAGAAAGTGCAGAAAAAAAGAAAGATAAAAGAAAGAGAGCGAAAAGTGAGAGAATGGACTGATTCCTCTTCTTGAGAGAATGGTTGAGAAATAAATAACATTTATGCAAGTTAAAATTGGGAAATTAAACTTTACTTTTATTTTTTAATTTAATCCCGCACTGCAAGAAATCTGATCGAATGCCGCGGGAATGCAGACCAGTCTATACAAATCCTGTAGTCACCAGTGTGTTATGAATTCTGGGATAGGCTAGGCTGCGAACTTGTGCGAGGTTCCATCTGCTGTACCCTTCCTTTGTCTGAAAAACGTAGGACACATTTTGAAGTCGCTTTCGAATGGCAGCAGCCTTCGTCGCGCCGCTGTGACGCAATCGCACTTCAAATGTGGCCTTCAGAGGTGCAGCCTTCACATTGGGACAGCCTTCGTAGTGCCGCTATGACGCAATCGCACTTCAAATGCGGCCTTCGAAGTGCGAGCCCTTCACTTTGAGACACAGCTACTTTCTTGTTATATTGAAGGAAGCATTAATAGATTTTAGAAAACTAGAATAAATATACAGAATGTAACAGTGCTGTTATCATAGTTTGAATATTTTGTGTTGAGCAACTTTTTTTTAAAAGTGAATCATATTGTGATTAGTATATTAACATTCTTGAATGTGACTGTATGACAACTATGACAACTTGATTGAATTGCTTTCATTTTCAGATTTCAGAGAACCCAAAGGAAAAGAGGCAGTAGTCTGATGCAAGCCATATTTTTACAAATCTGTTGGACTACCTGTATAATGACTTCTGAAGCTAATTTTATTTTTAAAGTGTATTGTTTTGTTTGCATTTATCCAGTGCTCTGTATATATAAATACTAGTAGCACATTTTTATGTTTTGTTTTCTCACACCATTTCAAATGCCTAAGCATGAAGACTTTTTCTTTTCAGAAAGAAATGAGCATACAAAAAGTGATACTTCTGCACACAGAAAATCAGATTAGGCATGTGTTTTGTTTCCCAGCAGGGACCTATTCATTCATAATAAACATTTATACTGAGATAAACAGGTCATACAACAGCGGTGTACAAATGTAGGACATGACGGACAAGCTGTTCTATTGAAACATATATACTTGCATAACACAAATTCAATGCACGTGGCGCTGTTAATATCTAAACTATCTTGTAGTTGCCCCAGCAATTCAGGTTCGTGTTCAAAGTGCGTTGTGGAAGTTTGCTGTTCTTGCCAAATACAGTTTTTTTTTTGTTTTTATGTTTTTTAATGCATTTATGAACAATTTACATGTAAATTAATTCTATTTTTGTTTCAAGCATAAAGTTCAGTGTATTTTAAATTCGTTCTATATTTTATTTGAATACTTCTTTTTAATAATGTGATTATATGTTATATGCTGTAAAACAAAGTACTGATTGTCAAAGCTGTTCTGTGACATGACAATGGCTGCTATTCTTAAAGTAGAAAGATTGGTAAAACAACAAAGTAGCACTATTTGCAATTACAATTAGGGTTAGCTTATTTTGTTAATTAGCTTATCTGTAACAGTAATGTATTTTTTCCTCATTTGGCTGTGAGCCCAGATTCCTTTAATTTTGAGTAAAGGTTACCCTCCCTTATAGCCCCTCCTATACCTTATCTCCAGAGTACATAAGAACAAGACTATAACCAACATAACCTAAACAAGATTTGACTCTGACTATGGCTGTAATAGAAGTGTTACTCTCGCAGGGCTCCAGCACAAGTGCAATACTTGCCCTGCTGTTGTTTTTGGTTATTTTTCTCTTCTCCATCAGCTCCAGCTCCCAGGATGAGGGAAAATATCCTCCAGGACCCAAACCACTGCCTCTGCTGGGAAACCTGCACATGCTCAATCTCAGGAAATCCTACATGAGCTTGTGGGAGGTGAGCAAAATTTTTTACATAAGATGATTTTACTTACTAGTGAAACATGCTTCTGTTTTGGTTTAGTTTCATTATGTTTTGGTTCTGTTCCCTGTACCCATTTGCCTTTGTTCCCTGACATTGGTTGACCTAGTTTCCTAATTATTATAATTTCCTGACTTGTGTGATTGAGTTATTTTGTTATCTCCTGTGTATTTATACTACTGGTTCTGTTCAGTTATCTGCCTGTTCCCTTTCGTTCAGTCACTACGACGTACGTTAGTGACTAACGAATGGGGGTTTCGCTTAGAAGCCTATCATCTTCGAGCATAGAGAAAACGCCCAATGGCGTGCCAATGCCATGGGGCATGCGTTTTTTGCATACGTAACTCCGCCTCACCGCGTGAGTATATAAGGAGGTACGTGGCAATATCGCATTATGTTTCTGCTTTCGGAGCCAAGAGTACCTACCTCTTCACTCCTCACAAGCCTTCTGAGACTCTGTCAGCCTCTTCGAGACGAGCAGCTTTCCAGTCGGTGTTGGTGTGACGGCGCGTTCCAGTGATGCATACTTCCTGCCTGCTGATCTGCGCGGTGGTCTGCTAGACAGCTGGTGTGTGTTCCCTGGGCGCTTCGGAATCGACTGCGAGGTTTCTTCTCACAAAAAGAGCTTGCGCGTGGCACGTCTTTTTCAAGACGGTTCGCCCGTGCACTTCCGGGTGCGATCGATCTCCGTTGCTGTCTATGGGCACATTCACTGCTCGACGTGTTTGGGCTTCGGCACGTTCGGGCAGTGATTGTGGATGTGTCATGTTTCCACTGCGGGAACGTGACCATCGCGATGTCGCGGTCGAGACTCAGTGATCTCTGCGAGGAGAGAGAGTCCCCTCAGCCACACCCCAATCTACCATCTCTGAGAGAGGTGGTACTTTGGCTGGTGGCCAGGGTGACCTGAGGGAGGTGCTGTGGTATTAAGAACCCCGACGATACGTTCCTCGGGCCACGCCCCCCTCTCGCACATCGCTTCCCGCGAGTGCTGGACTGAAACAGCGGCTCGTCTCTGATGCCTCGTTCGTTTCGTTCACACTCCAGATAGCAGCGAGATGTCGATCGCCGCATCCCAAGGTGGGCTAGAGTCCTTTGGGGATGACGATTAGGTTGTGCTCCGCCTCCGGGTGTGTCAGCGCTGCCTGATCTGACCTAGAGTTGACAGCCATGTTATCTCGGGCAGCCGCGAGCCTCGCGCTGGTGTGGAACTCCGCCCTGTCAAGAGTGCTCGTGGTTCCGCGATCGGTTTTTGTGGGCGGCACCCGACAGCTGTTGGGCCCCGCCCCCAATGCCTTTCGCTCCCGAGGTGCATGAGGAGATCACGCGGTCCTGGAAGTCCCCGTGCTTCCCGTAACCATTTGGTGGTCCACTTCCAACTTCTCTGCCCTTGATGGGGCCGCGGCCTAGGGTACACTGCCCCCCCCCCCCCCCCCACTGTTGAACACTCTGTTGCGCACTACGGTGTCCACAGAGGGCTTGACGTGGCGTGGCTGTCCTAAGCACCCTCCCTAAGCCTGTGGGCTCGTCTACTTCGGTGGCGTGGTCCTGCAGTGCTTTGGGGTAGGCCGCCGCCCCTTTGCACATGCACAAGGGTGGAGCTGACCCAGGGCTCTTTTTTGAGCTGCGTGTCGCCACTGATCCCGCCCTCTGGGTGGTGAAGGTGGCCACACGCTCCCTCGGTCGGGCGATGTCCAAAGCTGTGGTCCGGGAGAATTTCCTGGCCTTACCTGGTGATATGGGGGGGGTTGACTGAGCCCGCCTCCTCAACTCGCCCATATCCCAGGCTGGCCTCTTTGGCGGCGTGGCTGAGAACTGCGCCCCCAACAGTTCTCAGCCGAGGGCGCCCTCCCTCCTCCCGGCCGGCCCCAGCAGCAGCCTTCACCGGGCCACGCCGTGGAGGTGGTTGCAGAATGTCGCCCAGTTCGCTCCCCAGCCTGGCTAAAACCCAGTTCTTTCCAGGGGATGGTAGCAGGGCCTCTCCTTCCCCCGGTGGAGGGCCGGGGGAAAATCCTTCTGCTGCTGGCCCCTGGGCTGGCAGCACTTGGAAAGAACTGGTGTCCCATCTCTGAGGTCACAGATACCGGTGATGGCAGTGTGTGCCGCCCCCCGGGCCGTGCCACTCTCGTCCCTCTCTGTCGCCAGCCTCCTCTCAGAGCAGACCCCAGTGGAACGTGCGTCCTTCCCTGGTCTCCTCTGTCAGGACGCAGCCGTTAACCGTGCCCCCACACCGGGACGCTACGCCTCCCATGTCCGGGCCAGTAACGCTGCCTCGCTGCCCCACCCTGGGTATGTCTGTGGTTCGAGCGACCCCGTTGGTCAGTTCCTGGAGCCTGGCTTCAGCTTCAGGGGCTGTCCGCTGGGTCGCAAAGGCCATTAGGCTCGGCTACGTGATTCAGTTCGCGCAGGCTCCTCCCCGCTCAGGGGAGTTCGCTGTACCGAGATTGGGGCCAACGCCCCCGTCACGCGTGCGGAGGTTGCCACCCTACTGGCGAAGGGTGCAATCAAGCCTGTCCCTCCAGCCGAAATGAAGTCGGGCTTCCTTAGCCCTTACTTCATTGTACCCTAGGAAACCGGTGGGTTACGGCCAGTCCTGGACCTGCCCGTCCTGAACCGGTCCCTTCACAGGCTTCGGTTCAGGATGTCGGTAGTGAACGCCTCCTCGGACGCGTTCGTCCGGTAGATTGGTTGCAGCGTTCGACCTGAAGGACGCTTACTTTCATGTCTCCTTCCTCGACTCGGACCGTTCCTACGGTTTGCTTCGAGAGGCGGACATCCAGTACGCAGTCCTCCCATTCGGGCAGCTCTGTCCCCTCGTGACTCTATGTAGTCTATCGAGGCAGCCCTTGCGCCACTCAGGCAGCACGGGGTTAGCATCCTGAACTACTTCGATGACTGGCTCTTACTGGGTCACTCTCGTAAGCAGGTCTGCGGACACAGAGTCCAAGTGCTCCGGCACTTAGCCCGTCTGGGCCTTCAGGTCGACTGGGAGAAGAGCGACTCTGCCCCGTGCAGAGGATCTCTTTTCTCAGTATGGTTTCCGACTCGGTCGCAGGTGCATGCTGCTTACCAGCGAGCGCGCACGCAGTCTCTGCTGACTTGCCTCCGTCAATTCGAGAGCAAGAGTGTGGTTCCACTGAAACTTTTTCAGAGGCTCCTGGGGCATATGGCATCTGCAGCCGCGGTGACGCCGCTCGGATTGCTTCATATGAGACCGCTTCAGCATTGGCTTCGCGATCGAGTCCCGAGGTGGGCATGGCAGTCTGGTACGCTCCAGGTACAAGTGACTCGGGCCTGCCTTCAGACACTCACCCTGTGGTCGAACCTCAGTTTTCTACGGGCTGATGTGCCCTTAGAACGAGTTTCCAGGCATGTTGTCGTATCGACGGATGCCTCTGCCACGGGTTGGGGTGCCATGTGCAATGGACAAGCAGCCGCTGGCTCCTGGAAACAGGACCCCAGCACCTTCTGCATGTCAATTGCCTCGAGGTACTGGCAGTACGGTTCGCCCTGCACCGCTTCCGGGCATTGCTGAGGGGTCTGCATGTGCTTGTCAGGACAGACAACACGGCCGTAGTACGGTAGTAGCGTACATCAACCACCAGGGCGGTCTACGCTCCCGCCGTATGTCTCAACTCGCCCGCCACCTCGTTTTATGGAGTCAGAAGCACCTGAGGTCCCTTTGTGGTGTCCATATTCCAGGAGCCCTGAACCGTGCAGCCGACGAGCTCTCACGGTTTCAGCCACTCCCGGGAGAATGGAGACTCCATCCCCAGACGGTCCAGCTGATATGGAAACAGTTCAGGGACGCGCAGGTAGATCTGTTTGCCTCCCACGACTCTTCCCACTGCAGCCTGTTCTATTCCCTGTCCGAGGGCATGCTCGGCACGAATGCACTGGCGCACAGCTGGCCGCGGGGCAGACGCAAATATGCGTTCCCCCCCAGTGAGCCTACTCGCACAGCTCCTGTGCAAGATCAGGGAGGACAAGGAGCAGGTCCTTCTGGTCGCCCCGTACTGGCATGGCCGGACCTGGTTCCCCGAACTCTTACTCCTTGCGACAGCCCCTCCCTGGCCTATTCCTCTGAGACACTCAGAGACGGGGCACCCTATGGCACCCGCGTCCCGATCTTGGAGCCTCCACGTGTGGCTCCTGGATGGGACGCGGCAGGTTTGAGTGGCCTGCCACCTCCGGTGGTCGCCACCATCACTTCCACTAGGGCAGAGTCCACTCGGCATGCCTATGCGTTGAGGTGGAACCTCTTCGTCACCTGGAGCTCTTCCCGCCAAGAAGACCCCTGGAAATGCCCGATTGGGTCTGTGCTATCGTTCCTCCAAGAGGGGGTTGGAGCGAAGGCTGTCTCCCTCCACCTTAAAGTTTATGTGGCCGCAATATCTGCCTACCACGATCTCTTGGGGGACAAAAAGGTAAGTCAGAACAACCTGATCATCAGGTTCCTGAGGGGAGCGAGGAGACTGAATCCTCCTCGCCCTCCTCTCGTTCCCTCTTGGGACCTCGCAGTAGTTCTAAGTGCTCTGCAGAGGCCTCCCTTTGAGCCTTTGCGGTCGGTTGATATTAAGTTCTGTTGATGTAGACGGCTCTGCTGACCGCATTGGCCTCTCTTAAGAGGGTCGGGGACCTGCAGGCATTTTCGGTTGACGAAGCGTGCCTGGAATTCGGACCGGCTAACTCTCACGTGATCCTGAGACCCCGGCCTGGATATGTGCCCAAGGTTCCCATCACACCGTTCAGAGACCAGCTGGTGAACCTGCAAGCGCTGCCTTTGGAGGAGGCAGACCCAGCCTTGGCACTGCTCTGTCCAGTACGCGCCCTCCGCGCTTACGTAGACAGCACGCAGTGTTTCAGGACCTCAGACACAGCTCTTGTCTGTTATGGTGGAGAGCGGATGGGAAGAGCTCTCTCAAAGCAAAGGCTGTCTCACTGGATAGTGGACACCATCGTTTTGGCTTACCAGCAGTAAGGTTGACCATGTCCCCTTGGGGTTAGGGCACACTCCACTCGGAGTGTGGCCTCCTCTTGGGCTTTAGCGCATGGCGCCTCGCTAACAGACATCTGCAGAGCTGCAGGCTGGGCGACACCGAACACATTCGCCAGGTTCTACAATCTCCGAGTGGAGCCAGTGTCCGACTATGTACTCGCCCCCCCGAGGGGCCGGTAATGGGCCAGGCTCAGGTGTCTTCACTTGCTCGCCATTCCACTCCATGGACTGGATATGTGCGATATTTTCCCTCAGGTGAGCTTCCCCGAGAGCCCTAAGTTCCTCCAGCACCGCTTACGCCAATACCTGTGTGTCTGCCCTCTCTCGAGCCCAGACCCTCGTGTCCAGCCAGGTGCCCCGTGTGCATGGTTCCCCTCCGGTGACCCCCACATGTGTATTTCCACCGTAAGCCTCCTTAGCGAGCAGGCGTCTTTCCCTTGGCAAGTCCCTGCCACCCCTAGGGTTAAAAATTCCACCTGTGGCTGGTACCCTAGAGTTTTCCATATGCAGCCCTTAGTGGGTCATATGTATACTCTTAAGTCCTCCCTACGGGCAGGCATCTTTGCATTCCTTCACTGGGATATGCTTCCCAGTGTACCTTGGTAATCCTGTGTTAAGCGTGAGTCCTTCGTCCGTATTAGTTTTACGACAGGGAACTCACACTTACGCAGGGCACTGGAAGACAGCTGAGTGGCGGGATTATATTGGAACCCCCATTCGTTAGTCACTAACGTACGGCGTATTGACTGAACGAAAGGGAACGTCTCGATTACGGATGTAACCCTCGTTCCCTGAGGAGGGAACGGAGACGTACGTTCCGTTGCCACATCAGCTGTGCTACCTGGAACGCGGGAGTTCAGTCTTGGCTCCTCAAGCAGGTAACATAATGCGATATTGCCACGTACTTCCTTATATACTCACGTGGTGAGGCGGAGTTAGGTATGCAAAATTCGCATGCCCCATGGCATTGGCACGCCATTGGGCATTTTCTATATGCTCGAAGATGATAGGCTTCTAAGCGAAACCTCCATTCGTTAGTCACTAACGTACGTCTCCGTTCCCTCCTCAGGGAACGAGGGTTACATCCGTAACCGAGACGTTCTTGTTAATGTATGGTTTTGTTTGCATTTATCCAGTGCTTTGTATAGTACAGTATCCAGAGTATGTATAGTTAATACAGTCTGTTGAATCTCCTGTGTCTTCATGAGTGCTAACCAGCAATTATGGCAACTATGTTCTAACTTTATGCTAATAAACAGACGTGATTTAGATCAAGTTTATGAATGGGTATCGGGGTTAATGTGTGACCAGGTGAACAGGCAAACAAGACATTATCCTAAATGATGTTAGAGGGTGCTACACATGCAAAGTAGGCATTCACTGGCAAGCTTATTGTCTTTAAAAATAACAACATGTTGATCACGTATTTCTCACACTCACTAGGGTAAGAGTCAGTGGTAATGTTTGACCATGCCATTATGGGCAAATGCACAAAAAGAGAGTCCATAGGTAAGCTGATACCAATACTGTAGATAGATAATTCATTAAAATAGGTCACTGTTCCCATTTGGTTAATAAGTGATGGGTAATGTGTGACCATTGAGGGAATGTTATGGAGGTGTTGTCCTATGTGTCATTGGCTGGCTGGCTGGCTGGCTGGCTGGCTGGATGGATGGATGGATAGATGATAGATAGATAGATAGATAGATAGATAGATAGATAGATAGATAGATAGATAGATAGATAGATAGATGATAGATAGATAGATAGATAGATAGATAGATAGATAGATAGATAGATAGATAGATAGATAGATAGATAGATAGATAGATAGATAGATAGATAGATAGATAGTCATTAATGGCTTTTATTGATCTTTTCTCTCTTGCAGCTGTCAAAACAATATGGGTCAGTTTACACGGTGCACTTGGGCCCCAAAAAAGTGGTAATATTGTCAGGATACAAGACTGTCAAACAGGCACTAGTGAACCTTTCAGAGGAGTTTGGAGACAGAGATATTACACCCATATTCCATGATTTCAACCAGGGATATGGTAAGATTTTGCATATTTAGTCAAATCAACACAACCATAGTTGATCCAACATGCTTTACAATACAAACATAAATGAATAAAGAAAATAAAGAGAAAAGGAGTAGGAAAAAAAAAAGAAACAGAAATGGAGATGGAAATCAAGAATCAAAATCAATCAAAATGTATAAACATACATACATAAGGTAGAACACCAGCTAATATAAAGTACATACACAGCATCACTCGAACACTAGAAAGTAAAAATAAGTCTTTGAAGTAGATTTAAAAGCATCCAGTGATGGAGAGGCCCTGATGTTTTAAGGTAGACTGTTCCAGAGCATTGGTTCGAATACAGAGACAGATCCATCACATTCTGATTTACAACGAGAACGAGGGGCCGATAAAAAATAACTGATCTCAAGATCTTAGTGACCTAGAGGCTGTGTATGGTGTAATAAGATCACAAATATAATCCGGGGCCGATGTATGCAGTGCCCTATATGCGAAAAGAAGGATCTTAAAGTCTACTCTAAATTTTATTGGTAGCCAATGCAAAGTGGCAAGGACAGGGGAGATATGATCCCTTTTCTTAGTTCCTGTTAACAATGTTGAATTAGTTCCTGTTGAATTTTAAACTATCTGTAAAAGAGACAGCGTAGATTGAGGTAGATCAACGGGACAGAGAGTTACAGTAATCCAATCGAGAGGAAACATTATTTTTGACTTCAGGATTTAGACTTGTCTTGTATATAAAGTTGCAAATCATCTGTTTGTATTTTAGTTAGAAATGTGAGGTCCACTTTGGAGTAATGGATCAATTATTCCTCTGTAGGGATTGTGTTTTCCAATGGTGAAAACTGGAGAGAAATGAGACGCTTTGCTCTCTCGAACCTGAGAGATTTTGGAATGGGCAAGAAAAGAAGTGAAGAGATTATCATTGAAGAAACACAGTATTTAAAAGAGGAATTTGAGAAGTTTGAAGGTAAGATTGAAAACCACAAGGACAAGATGATGATGTTACTGAAACTGAGTTTTAACATCTTGTTCACTCATGTGCAGGAAAACCATTTGATACAACTCTGCCAATTGCCATGGCTGTTTCGAACGTCATCTCAGACATTGTCTTCGGCACCAGATTTGAGTACAGCAACACTAAGTTACATCACATGATCAAACGAGCTTCCGAAAACATGAAGATGACTGGATCAGCTTCAATTCAAGTACCCAGATGTTATTTTTTATTATTCTATAAATACAATACATATGTATTATTTATAATGCATGATTTTGAGTGTGTCATGTTGTATGTACAATGTTCAATGGTACTTTATGATTCTTTGCAATTCTGCTTGTTTGCAGCTCTACAACATGTTTCCATGGCTTCGTCCTTTTGTGGCGAATCAGAAACATATCATGAATAATGTCAGAGAAACATTTAAACAAAGTGAGGAACTATTAAATGGTCTGAAGAAGACTCTGAACCCTCAGGAGCCCAGAGGAATTGCTGACTGTTTCCTGATACAACAGCAGAAGGACGAGGTACAGTTTATAGTTTTAAATCAAATAGATTTGCAATTACATTCTGACATCTTACATTTTGTGGCTTTCATTGTCATGATTTCTGCAGGAATCTGGCAAAACAGACTCTTTGTATCATTCAAAGAATTTACAATGTACAATCAACAACCTGTTTGGTGCTGGTACTGACACTACAGCCACAACACTACGCTGGAGTCTTCTGCTCATGGCCAAATACCCTGAAATACAAGGTATGGCTGCAAATGCTCATCTTAATGAATATATTTGAATACTGAATACTGAATACAAAAAAAACAAAAAAACAAAAAAACAAAAAAACAAAATATATATATATATATATATATATATATATATATACAAAGAAATGGTAGTTAACACATATAATAGTTAACACATATAAATTACATTTTAAGTATAAGGATAGAAATTGTATTTTCTAAACTAAAGCATACTCCAATAATCCTTTTTTTTTAATTTCCTACACCCCCCCCCCCATCATTGTTTACAGTGAACATAGTCATTGATCATTGTCAGGTTAAAACCAGGACTATTGCATTAATTTAGAAATAAATTGAATTGTACAAGTCTGAAAATCTAATTATTAACCATGCAAAGTGTCAACCAGAATCAAGTATTCATTAATGCTATATACTTTCATACTGTGGTTTTTCTTGTGAATTGAACTAAGACGAGGTCCAAGACGAGATTGACAGAGTGATCGGTGGACGTCAGCCAGTGGTGGAAGACAGAAAGAACTTACCATATACAGACGCTGTGATCCATGAAACGCAGAGATTTGCAAACATAGTACCCCTTGGTTCCCATCAGACCAGCTGTGACGTTCACCTGAACGGATACCTCATCAAGAAGGTCTGGCTCCAATAAGAGCATGCTGTGTTCTTGATTATGTGTTTGCACCATTTATCATTGATCATTTGTGTTGTTTTGTGCAGGGAACCAGTGTGTTCCCACTACTGGTATCTGTATTGAGGGATGAAAATGAGTGGGAAACTCCTGACAGCTTCTACCCAAGACACTTCCTTAATAAGCAGGGCCAGTTTGTCAAAAAGGACGCCTTCATGCCCTTCTCTGCAGGTGCAGTGGATTTCAAATTCACCAATTGTATTTTGCCATCACAGGGGATTTTTGTTAATAAAAAATGTTTGCTTATTGTTTTTTTTCAGGCCGCAGGGTTTGTCCTGGAGAGAGTTTGGCCAGGATGGAGCTCTTCCTGTTCTTCACCGTCCTCCTTCAGCATTTCCGCTTCACTCCTCCACCTGGAGTGTCTGAAGATGATCTGGATCTCACACCAGTCATGGGCTTAACCCTGAACCCGCCCTCACACAAACTGTGTGCAGTGAAACGCTCTTAAAGTTATATCTGTTAAATATTACCTTTTATCGGACTGACGCTGTAATTTAATGTGTGTGTGTGTGTGTGTGTGTGTGTGTGTGTGTGTGTGTGTGTGTGTGTGTGTGTGTGTGTGTGTGCATTTATAGATTTCATTCACATTCAATGTTTATTAGATGCTTCCTTTTAGATAGCATAGTGCCTTTGCTCTTCTTATGTAAGAAGAATATATAAGAACTTTAATATGTAAATGTATTTATCACATTAAAATCATTAGAATTAAATGTTGCTAGACCCAAGGAAAAAGTTAGAATTTAAATTGCAATTATGGAAGCACTGTGGAAATAGTTGCCTACAGATGGGTAAATTCAAGAAAGTAGCATTCAGGAAAATACTGTGAATTAACAGCGCTCAAGGTTGACACTCAGAGGCTGTGTCCAAATCACACCCTATAACTTCATATACAAATATAGTCCATTTGACAGGGTGAAATAAAAGAAGAGGGTGAATTCAGACATTGATTAATTTCATTCACTTAATTACCTCACTGCAAGACTGCATCAATGTAATTTTTACTCTTTCTAGTATGGACACTACTTTCCATGTGGGTTTGAAAGGTGTAAGATAAAAAGATACACCTGTGAAATTCACAGCAAGGAAACTTTAGAAAAACACTGTCGCCAGTATTTTACCATAAAATCAAGAAAAAAAGCAATGTACTGTGAAACAGATTTACTAAATTAAACAAGATATTTTCACTCAGATATTGCACTTAGTACAAAAAAGTAATGTGAACTCAATAAAAGGCCAGTAAATGCTGAAATGAAGTGTTATGTATGTGTTTTTGCACATATAGATATAGAAGATATCTATTAGTATTGTTACACTTTATCAGTTGCATTTGTTAGTTTCGTTTTCAAGGACTTTAATCCTCATCACAGCTGTTAAATTAGCACCTTTTTCTGCACGAAATCGAGCTGGTACCACTTCCCCCCTCACTTCCCTCTATGGTACATTTACATTTATGCATTTGGCAGACGCTTTTATCCAAAGCGACATTGCATTCAAGGTACATATTTTACATTTTTTGTCAGTTCTTGCTTTCCCTGGGAATCGAACCCATGACCATGGTGTTGCTAGTGCCACGCTCTATTGTTTGAGCTACAGGAAAGTTCTGAACATTCTTTGGTAGGGCGGCCAAGGGGAACATGGAGATCCCCCAGTAGAGCGTGGAATACCGATGCAGTTGTGTCCGCAGATCGCTGCCGCCTGGTGGGGTAATCCATGTCTCCCATCCAAGGCCTGTAAGTTTTTGTCCGTTCTGGCGGCCAAGACTTACAGAGCCACTGGACAGGCCGCCTCCGCCCTGCACGCCATGGCTCTCCTGCAGGTACAGTATATCAAGCCAAGGCACTTAAAAAACTGCAGACCCAGGGCTATTGCAGGAATTACTCACAGCAACAGACCTTGCTCTACAAGCGACAAAAGTCACTGCGTGCTCCCTGGGTGTCCACTCTGGTGGTCCAGGAACACCATCTCTGGCTGAGGACTTGAGACTTGCTTGACTAAATGAAGAAAATTACTTAACTTTGAATTGAGATCCAATGACTCAAGGCTTGACTTGACTTGAACTGTATGACTTGAGAATGACTTCATAACAACTAAAGTAAATAAATTATTTTATATAAATCATCGCAACATCAATTGATGAACGAAATGTAAGCAACTGAACCACAGACACAGAGTCTGCGTGATTGCGTAACGCTGCACAAGTGCAGAAAAAAATCATACAGCATTCACACACTGAATACAGAGAGTAGAAGAAAATCTCTCAGCATTGTTTCTTTTTTGAATATACATGCTTATAAATAGCAGATTTGCTGTGCATAATAACTGGCAAGAGATATTAGACACGACCATCACAACCTCAAACCACTTCAAAAAGTAAGCCATGTAAACTGGCAGAAACGACAGCATGGAATAAAGCTGCGTGTACCAGCCCCCTACAGCTCTGCTGCTGCCTCAGAAGATGCAGTAGTCCAGCGCACAGCGGCTGCACAATGTCATGTAAGGAATAATTGATGACGGGCCCTTGAATTATTTAAAAAATAATGCGCACCTGAGGTGGTAATGCAGTCACAACGCCTTTATTACCTAGCTACTTGTGAGAAATGTCATGAATCTTTTAAGTTGCTAAACTATTTTACTGAGAAAATCGTCTGAGCTGCGCTGACAACACGTTACTCTGCGAGAGTGTGTCCATAGTGTATGTGTGTGTGTTTGAGTGGGAGAGCAAAGAGAGCGGGAGAAAGAGAGTATGTGCGTTTTGTGGGGAAAACATGGAAGAAATTTCCTCTTGTTTACTATATTTCTTTGGTTGGTCAGTGTCACTGTGGATTTTTGTTATTTTGCTGTTGTAGGCTGTAAAGACCTTTTGAAATAACTGAAATCATTTGACGAAGTGATATGGAACTGAACTACTTTTGCCGTGCATTTCCCTGAAAATAATTGCACTCCTTAGAACTTTCGTCAGCCAATCAGATTCAAGCATTCGACAGCCCCGTAATATAAGTAAGACAACATCTGTATTGCAAACCCCACTATGTTGCAGCTGTTGTTGCTGTTTATGGCTTATGCTTACCAACACAACGTCATTGTCATAGAAACCAATGCAGATATTCAAGAAAACAAAAGAGCTGCATGGACACACAAATCGGATCTGAACAGTTTAGATTAGATTAGATTCAACTTTATTGTCATTACACAAGTACAGGTACAAGGCAACGAAATGCAGTTTAGGTCTAACCAGAATTGCAGGATATACAACGGTTGCATAAGTGCATGATATACAATGGATGAATAAGTGCAGGACATGGATATGTACTGAATATATATATATATAGGCTGGCCGTGTTCGATGAGGCCGGCCAGCTTTGTGAGCCCCAGGGTTCTGGACCCGCGATCGCTGAGGCGTCTCGGTGTCACAGACCATGGGTTTCACATAAGGACTTGTCAGCGGGATCTGGGACTGCTGCGGCACTTTCCCAATCCTTGTCTGACAGTTCTAAAGATCTTCCTCCCCGTGTGGAAGCCCGTGCTGTGGCTTCTCACCCCGGGGGTGAGGATCTGATGCTTATTCACTTCGGTTCCGAGGAGCCGGAGGAGGGTTGCATCAGGGCAGGTGGAGAAGCAGGAAGTGTTTCATCGCTTCATCCACTCGCCCAAGAGGAGCTAATTGAGGTTTTGACTCGTGCGGTGGCCAAATTGAAGATCAATTGGCCACAGGAAGTGCCGGAAATTCAGCCACCTAGTAGGCTGGACGACCGGTTTCTTTCTCGCCGGGTCCAAACACCTCGCCGGGGTTTACCTTTCTTCCCGGACCTACACACCGAGGTGTGTAGGTCGTGGAGGAAGCCCTATTCCTCACGTTTTCCTCCAGTATTGGATTATTCCAATGTTCTGGGGTGCGCGAGGCGGGCTATGGGACGATGCCTCGGGTGGAAGAGGCTCTCACGAGTTATCTATTCCCCGATTCTGTGTCGTCCCTTAAAACCCCGGAGCTGCCCACCAAACCCTTTCGGGACACCTCATCGTTGGTGGGCAAAGCTTATATGGCGGCTGGGCGGGCTGGTAGTTCCCTGCACACATTATCTGTCTTGCAGGCTTACCAGGCTGACCTCCTGAAAGAGCTCAATGAGGGCGACGGTCCCTCTTCGGAGGATGTGCTGGAACTACGGAGGGCTGCAGATTTGTCTCTCCGCATCACCAGGGAGATGGCCCGTGCTATCGGCCGGGCCATGGCTTCTATGGTGATGGTGGAGAGGAATCTCTGGCTGGATCTGTCGGGGATGAGGGAGAAGGATAAGTCCTTCCTCCTAGACTCCCTGATTTCGCCTTCTGGTCTATTTGGTGACGCGGTTGAGACCGTTGTCGCCGGGTACCAGGAGCCGAAGATGCAGTCAGCGGCCTTCCGTCAGTACCTCCCTCGCCACTCAGAGCGGCCCCTAGGGGGCAGCCTCAGCCGTCTGCCAGCTCCTCGCACCGGCAGGTGCAGAAAGAGAGCGTCGCCTCTAGAGCCCCTCCTCCAGGAGCCTGGCAACAGAGGCGGCGTTCTCACCAACAGTCCCAGCAGCGGTCTTTCACTCCTGGAGGCGATCTGAGGAACGTACTCCAGGGCGGGAGGCTGCTGGGAAGAAGTCCTAGCTTCGGCTGGACTTCCAAGAGCGGTCCCCCCCCGCAGAGGAGCAACCGAGGTTGCTTCCTCTGCGGCGCTCCGGGGAAATCGAGGTAATCCCGCCGACTATGACGCTTCGGGCCCCATTTCCCGCGAACGCATGCTGCTCCAGCCGCCTCCGGAGGGACTTGTAGGGACTAGCTGGGCAGCTAACGCGTCCGCACATAGAGAATCATTCCCAACCACTTCCTGCCGGTCATCCGCTTCAGGGGGTTGGGGACGAGGCTCGTGTAACACCCGAAGCCAGCCTCGAGCCTTCCGAATATTTCTACATGGGTCCTGCGTACTGTAGACAAAGAGTGGGGTCGGGTAAGGGAACTGGTAAAATCCTTGCTGGCGAAGGAAGCCTTAGGGTGTGTTCCTCCGCCAGAGAGGGAGTCCGGGTTCTACAGCCGGTACTTTATAGTTCTCGAAAAGGATGGAGAGTTGCGTCCGGTAGACCTGGCTCCATTGAGACTCCAGGGCATCCGTGTGCTGAATTATCTCGACGACTGGCTCATATTGGCCCAGTCGTACGGGATGGCAGTTCGGCATTGAGGTGTCGCTCTGGCCCATATAAAGTGCTTGGGGCTGAGACTCAACACAACAGGTGTGTTGACGCCGTCACGGAGGACTACGGTTCTAGGGATCGTATGGGACTCGACGACGATGCGGGCACAATTGTCTCCCGCGCAAGTCGAGACCATACTGGCGAAAATAAGATGAGAAATGAGAAATAAGGCTAGGCCACAGCATCACTGTAGAGCACTTTCAAGAAGTGCTGGGGCTCAGGGCAGCAGCGTCCAACGGGATACCCTTTGGCCTGCTGTACATGAGACCTCTACAGTGGTGGCTGGAAACCAAGGGGTTTTCCCCCAGAGGGAATCCTTTCCGTATGATCAGGGTAACGCGCAGATGCCTTCGTTCCCTAGTCATACGGAAGAAACCTTGGTTTCGGTCCCGGGGGACGGTGTTGGGAGTGTCTTGTTGCCGGGAATCCGCTTCAACAGACATCTCCCTCACTGGTTGGGGCTTGGAGCAGGGGAGTTTGAGGTAGCGCCCTCTATACAGACTGGCGCATCAAATTCTCCTGTGGACCCTAGGGAAACTGTTGTCCATCAGGGCAATGTATGTCCCGGGGGTCCGGTATCAGGGAGCAGACATCCTGTCGAGGCAGGGGCTGAGGCCCGGGGAGTAGCGACTCCACCCAGGGGTGGTGGCGTCTCGAGGGACGTCCCACTGTCCACTGTGGTGTTCCCTCACGCATCCAGCCCCGCTGGGGTTGGATGCCATGGTTCAGAAGTGGCCGAGGCTGTGTCTGTACGCATTTCCCCCGATTGCTCTGCTCCCGGGAGTCCTGGAGAGGGTCCGTCAACAGGGGGTCAGTCTACTACTGGTAGCTCCCCGTTGGCCGACGCGAGTTTGGGTCTCGGATATATCAGAGCTCTGCTGGCAGGTCCTCCATGGCAGATTCCTCTGAGGAGGGATCTCCTGTCTCAGGCGGGGGGGGGACGATATTCCTCCCCCGGCCAGAGGTTTGGAACCTTTGGGTCTGGCCCCTGAGGGGGTCAGGTACCTAGAGGCTGGCCTGTCGGCAGAGGTGATAGAGACATTACTCAGTTCCAGGACTCCGTCTACAAGGAGACTGTACAGCCTCAAGTGGAATGTGTTTGCCACTTGGTGCAGGGAGCGTGAGGTGGACCCAGTTAACTGCCTGATGGCTTCAGTGCTGGAGTTCCTCCAAGATCGTTTCTCTGTGGGTCTAACCCCGTCCACACTCAAGGTGTACGTGGCTGCCATTGGGGCTTTCCTGGGATCTGGCAGTGGTTCTCGAAGGTCTGGCTGATGCCCCCTTTGAGCCATTGGAGTCGGCGGAACCAAAGAACCTGACCTTGAAGGTGGCTTTTCTCCTGGCGATTACATCGCTAAAGAGAGTAGGGGACCTCCAGGCCTTGGCAGTAACGCCGACTTCCCTGGAGTTTGCCCCTTGAGGAGTAAAAGCCATCTTACACCCTAGGCCGGGCTACGTGCCCAAGGTTCCATCAAGGGTGGCCAGGTCTTTGGTTCTTCAGGCATTTCATCCTCCGCCTCACGTGACGGCGGAAGAAGGGAGGCTTCACTTGCTCTGCCCAGTTAGGGCTCTCAGAGTATATCTGGAGAAGTCTGCGCAGTGGAGGAGATCTCAACAGCTGTTAGTGTGCTTTGGTTCACCCAAGAAGGGGTTGCCTGCATCTACTCAGACAATCAGTAACTGGATTGTCCAGGCGATAACCGCGGCTTATCAGGTGCGCAATTTGCCTTCACCTATGGCTGTGAGGGCTCATTCCACCAGAGGCATGGCCTCTTCGGTGGCCCTCCTTTCTGGGGTCCCCATGCAGAATATCTGCGAGGCGGCTGGGTGGGCTACCCCGCACACTTTTATCAGGTTTTATAGCCTGCATCTCCCTACTGCGCCTGGCGCTAGGGTGCTTCAGTCCTAGTTGTGCCCGGTCTCCGGCTTCACACTAGGGCAGGCACTACCCTTGGTAAGGGTCCCAAGGGCCAGTGTTGGGAGCGTCCTGTTGCCGGGAAACCGTTTCAACAGACGTCTCCCTCATTGGCTGGGGCGTCGAAGGTTCTAGGGTACTCCAGTCCTAGTTGAATTGTGCCCGGTCTCCAGCTTCACACTAGGGCAGGCACTACCCTCGGTAAAGGTCCCAAGGGCCAGTGTTGGGAGTGTCCTGTTGCCGGGAAACCGTTTCAACAGACGCCTCCCTTCATCGGCTGGGGCGCGGAAGGAAAAGGAGTGGAGAAGTATCTCCCTACGGTGCTGGCGCTAGGGTACTCAAGTCCTAGTTGTGCCCGGTCTCTGGTGATTTTACCATTTACCCTCGGTGTGGGCTAGTGGGTACTCGTTCCCCAAAGTGTCGTTCCGACGCAGTGAGAGTTCCCTCGAAAGGGAACGGCTCGGGTTACGTCTGTAACCCTTGTTCCCTGAGAAGGGAATGAGCACTGCGTCGCGTCACCACACCTCGGCACGCCTGGAGCGCATGCTTCAGAGCAATAGCTGCCATTTCAATGCGCCGGCTCGCCCTTTATACTTCCGGGTACGCCGTCACGATGACGTCATCACACATTACCAATCAGATTGGGCTAGTTTCTATACGGACTTTAGATTCGCTAGTGCTTAGGGAGTATCCCCAAAGTGTCGTTCCGACGCAGTGCTCGTTCCCTTCTCAGGGAATAAGGGTTACAGACGTAACCCGAGCCGTTATTACTATAAACAGAATTTACAGGTGAATGTGTACTATGAGTATAATATAATATACAGATGGCTATTACTATAAACAGAATTTTACAGATAGAGGTATACAATATGTTAGGCTAAGATGAGGAATCTAGCAGTGGATTAAGGTAGTGCAATGAAGTATGGACAGAAGCTATACGAAAAAAGTGTAAAGTGCAGTGGAAGTGATTGCATATTACAGTTAGAAGTACGGTGCAAAATGCAAATGTAAACAGTTGGTACTGTGAATACAGTCGGCAGTGCAAATGAGCATAATCCAGTTAAGGTATGGTAGTGCAAGATGCATAAGTAAACAGTTTTTCCAGTAGTGCAAATAACAAGTGAAGGCAGATGTGAGGTAGGAGAGTTGGCAGTATATGAGGGGAGTGGATCAGCAAGGGTTAGAGTTCAATAAAGAGACAGCTCTGGGGAAAAAACTGTTCTTTAGTCTGCTGGTCCTGGTCCGGAGGCACCTGAGACGCCTGCCGGAGGGCAGGAGAGAAAACAGTCTGTGGGCTGGGTGAGAGGAGTCCTTAAGGATGCTGCGAGCTCGATGCAGACAGCGTTTCCTCTGGATGTGCTCGATGGCAGGTAGTGGAGTCCCTGTGATGCGCTGGGCAGTTTTCACCACCCACTGCAGTGCCTTGCGCTCCGCAACAGAGCAGCTCCCATACCATACTGCGACACAGTTGGTCAGGATGCTTTCTATTGCGCAGTGATAGAAGTTCACCAGGATAGCCGAGGAGAGCTGATTCTTCCTCAGTGTCCTCAGTAAGAAAACCAGGCTGGTTCTTGACCAGGCTGGAGGTGTTGGTTGTCCACGACATGTCCGCCGAGATGTGGAACCCCAGGAACTTGAAACTGGAGACACGCTCAACAGCCATTCCATTGATGTGGATGGTGTCGTGTGTGCCTCTTGACTCTTTCCTGAAGTCCACGATGAGCTCCTTCGTTTTGGTGGTGTTGAGGAGCAGGTTATTATCAGTGCACCATGTTGGCAGGTGCTGGATCTCCTCCCTATAGGCAGTCTCATCATTGTTGCTGATGAGCCCAATCACCGTAGTGTCGTCCGCAAACTTGACGATGGAATTAGATTGGAAATAGTTGCGATACACAGTGTGGACGTCAATCATTTTAGATCAGTTTCCAATCGGATACACAAATAATCGGATTTGGACTGACAGTGTGAACGTAGCCTCAGTGACCCAGCCACTTGCTGTCTTCCAGAATGAATCAGCCGTTTTGAACGAATCAGTTGAATGAATGCTTCTATGACTCACTCATTAAGACAGTGATTTGCCGCCACCTTCTGGTAGTTTTAATTTCATAATTAAAAGTATAATTTATTAATTTTGCCCATCTATTTTTTTCTAAATTCAAAATGTTATATTTAAATCATAATTGCAATGTAAATGCATTCATTACTAAGAATGCATTAACATGGTTAGTCCACCGCCACTCCTTCGTTGCCCTGGCGGTGTGTTTGGGATCATTGTCATGCTGAAAGAGCCAGCCATGTTTCATCTTCAATGTCCTTGCTGATGGAAGGAGGTTTTTACTCAAAATCTCATGATACATGGCCCCATTGATTCTTTCCATTACACGGATCAGTCGTCCTGGTCCCTTTGCAGAAAAACAGCCCCAAAGCATGATGTTTCCACCCCATGCTTCACAGTAGGTATGGTGTTCTTTGGATGCAACTCAGCATTCTTTCTCCTCCAAACACGACAAGTTTAGTTTTTATCAAAAATACCTACTTTGGTTTCATCTGACCATATGACATTCTCCCAATCCTCTTCTGGATCATCCATATGCTCTCTAGCAAACTTCAGATGGACCCGAACATGTACTGGCTTAAGCAGGGCGACACGTCTGGCACTGCAGGATTTGAGTCCCTGGCGGCGTAGTGTGTTACTGATGGTAACCTTTGTTATTTTGGTCCCAGCTCTCTGCAGGTCATTCACTAGGTCCCCCCGTGTGGTTCTGGGATTTTTGCTCACTGTTCTTGTGATCATTTTTATCATTCAGTCAAGACAAAAGACATTCATTCAGATAGTCTTCAGAAAAGGAACTCTAGCTTAGTGAATACTTGTCTCACAAACATGAGACATATGTCTAAAGAAACGTTGAAATGTCAGGGTTTTAAACAATGTAAACCAAATCGAATTTTTTTTTTCTGTGTTTATGTAATCTGTTTGAAAAGCGATACATGTCAGTCACCCGCGAGCCACTTCATTAATGCGACCACACCCACGGATTGCGCGTTCTATTGAGATTCAAATACTGACGATCCCCGCATCAACGGCCACACATCAACTCATACAAACACATCTAGTGAAGCGCTGTAATGTTACTTCAGCTACATCATTTTGAGACGCGTTTGAGCAATAATACTGGATTTATTCTCATCATGCAAAGCTGTTCATTTCTAAGAGAAAAGGACTCTGCTGCTGATTGTAAGGTCAGTTTATTCTGTTAGCATCTGTGAATATTAAATGCAAAAAGACTGTTTAAATATGAATCCTGTTGCAACAAATGTCATACACGCAAGACTGTTTAGACAAGATTTATTTGGCTTGTTCTGGACAGATTATAACGTGTAAAAGAGCCTAGTGTCACATCAATAAAGATTGTTTTCGCAAATGTCTGCTCAGAAGCTATAAATATAGTACCAGTCAAACGTATTTTGCTTCATATTGATGTTTAAATATTATAGCCTAATGGTATTTTTTTAATTTAATATCAAAGTTTTTCAGAAATGATTCTGGAGTTTTGTTTTGTAGAAAGTGATTTTTTGTTTTGTTTTGTAGAAAGAGAATTTCTTTCTTTAAAGTGAATTTCGTTTTGTATAAATTGTATCTTAATTTTAATTATTTACTATTAAAAAAAATTTAGTATGAGACTACTTTTAAAAACATAAAAAATACTAAAGAAAATGTAGAAAAAATGCTCTTCTTAGTCATTTTTGTCTTGTTTCTAGTCTAAATATTTAAACATTCTTAAATCAAGATACATTTACTAGATAAGTACAATTTTCAACTAAAGAAGAGCATTTTTTGCTCTCTCAGTCAGGTATGAAGCTCATTCATTATGCAGGCTATGTTATTTTGTCCTCTCCGGTGATACTCCGGTAATTAATTAGATATCATGCCTCCTCGCATACTGGCTTTGTGAAGAAAAACTGTCTTACAAATTTTAAATCAGTGTATTGTTTTATGTGAATGAGTAGGCTCAATGATTCTCACATCAGTTTGAAGCAAAAACTCTAGGCAAATATACGCCCTGGAGTCAAAAGTCTTGTGAACACATATCTATTGTGTGTTTTGAGGCCTTCATTTAAAAATGTTTGTTTTTGATTTTTGAAAAATCATGCATAAACATTTTTCTCTCAAAAATACAAGTATGTACATACATGTTGCTTAGATATTATGGTAGCCCAGTTTGTGCTGAATACAGTGTAATAACACTTTTGCCATTAATGTGTTTATAAGCAACTGAAAAAAACACAAATGTAAGAGCATGTCAAAACTTCTAAAGGGCCCCAAAACAGCTCAGACTCTTAAGGGTTAAAGAAGACGTTACAGGTCTGTGAGAGCCAGAAATCTTTTTTTTTTTTTTTTTGTAGGTGACCAAATACTTATTTTCCACCATAATTTGCAAATAAATTCTTTAAAAATCAGACAATGTGATTTTCTGGATTTTTTTCTCATTTTGTCTCTCATAGTTGAAGTGTACCTAGGATGAAAATTACAGGCCTCTCTCATCTTTTTAAGTGGGAGAACTTGAAAATTGGTGGCTGACTAAATACTTTTTTGCCCCATTGTATATATATACACATGTGATGTGATCTGGGAAAACCCGTCGGATGTCGCGCTGGAACGTTTTCAGCAAAGTCGAAGAATAGGTTGAATGTCAATTTTTTGTCAAAATTGGGTTTTCATTAAATTATTATTCCAAAACATCTTGTCTATCATTTCTAAAAAATATCTTGGCAAAAATCAATTGTTTAGTGCAGAAAAAATGCGATTTATAACAGCAAGCTGGAAAGACTGCGTCTTTCTCTAATGTTTATTTAGATCATAACTGGCGGAGGTGCAAAAAAAACAAAAACATTACATGTAGAATACAGGTGTATCAAAGCACTTCCACTATGGCATGCAAAGTTTTTATTTAATACGTTATCGTATCGTGAGATGGCGGAGCACAAGAGAACAACGGAGTCTGAAGTAACTGATCGCTTTTGTGATCTCGCTCAATCTGCTTAATCCTGGTGATGTCAGTGCCCTAAACGATCATATAATGGATTATTTCACATACAGAGATGAAGGATCGGATGAGGAAGTTACTGAAAAGGATGCTGCAGGTGCACTGTGCTTGCTATTCTAAAAATGTACACAAAATGTATCTAAACATACAACAAGTTCAGAGAAGCCCATGATAAACAATAGAAAACGTATTTCACTACTTACTACACAATCTCCCTTGTGTAGAGATGCAGGTGATAATTTCTAGTTTTCATATTTTCATATTCATTTCAGACCTTTATTTTAAAATAGCGATAAACACGGGGAAAAAAATAAAGATTTGTAGACAACCAATTTGTTTTCATGCCAAGAGTTCAAAATATAACATCCAGTCAATTTTTAGAGATTAAAAGTTTTGGAAATGTTTTAAATATAAAGGGAAAAAATATATAGATTTGCCATTTGAGATGCAGCAGTGATCTATAATGCACATGTTCTTTTATATTTATTAGAGGTTGAATTCAAATCAAATACTGCTAAACTGCCTATACTACTTCTGAATAGGATGTCTACTTCATAAAATGTATGAAAATTATGGAAATATATGGTTCAGATCACTCAAACCATATGTAAATGGAGGCGCCCTTATATGGTTAGTAATGGAGCTTGGATGTAATCTAGAGGAAAAGTTTGGTACTGCGCCCAAACAAACTCTTACGGAAAGCAAATTTTTTGATATATCAACCTAAAACTTTGAACACAACTTTTTAATATTTCTGGCTTTGATTGTCTTGTAGTTTTAGAGTAAAATAATTTTAGTAAAATACATATTATTATAAAATACTATTATAAAATATATATTTTTACATTTTCATAAACTTAAACTTTTATAACTTTTTTTCTATTTTACTCTACATAATTTATTTGACATCTACAATAATCTGCCAAGTATCTTCTTTAAAACGAGACCAACCTTAGGTCTATATTCCAAAGCATGCTTGAATTACAGCTCTTTAAGTTTGGATAGTGCATTTTCATGTCTATGCGAAAAAAGGGGTGGCGGTTATTTAAACTTGTTTTTCTCAAAATTCCGTACCTAAAAATCATAGTGATCAGCTGACTTTAGATAACTATAACTTCAGTTTCAGACAAGCCTTGAAAGAAATGAAAATATATTTGAAAAGAGCTTGGCTACAGCATTCATATGATATTCATATGGTATCAAAAGCTGTAAAAGGTAAAATTTCACCATGTGTTGGGTTTTCGTAGATCACATCACATATATAGAAAACGGCTCGGGTTACGTCTGTAACCCTTGTTCCCTGAGAAGGGAACGAGCACTGCGTCGGAACGACACTTTGGGGAACGAGTACCCACTAGCCCACACCGAGGGTAGCGCCTGCCCTAGTGTGAAACCGGAGACCAGGCACAACTAGGACTTGAGTACCCTAGCGCCAGCACCGTAGGGAGATACTTCTCCACTCCTCTTCCTTCCGCGCCCCAGCCGATGAAGGGAGGCGTCTGTTGAAACGGTTTCCCGGCAACAGGACGCTCCCAACACTGGCCCTTGGGACCTTTACCGAGGGTAATGCCTGCCCTAGTGTGAAGCCGGAGACCGGACACAACTAGGACTTGGAGCACCCTAGCGCCTTCCGCGCCCCAGCCAATGAGGGAGACGTCTGTTGAAACGGTTTCCCGGCAACAGGACGCTCCCAACACTGACCCCTGGGACAGAAACCAAGGTTTCTTCCATATAACTAGGGAACGAAGGCATCTGCGCGTTACCCTGATCATTCGAAAAAGATTCCCTCTGGGGGAAACCCCTTGGTTTCCAACCACCACTGTCAAGGTCTCACGTGCAGCAGGTCAAAAGGTCTCACCTTGGACGCTGCTGCACTGAGCTACAGCACTCAAAAGTGCTTCACAGTGAAGGTCTCTTACTCCACCGTCACGTGAGGTGGGGGATGTAATGCCTGAAGAACCAAGGAACTGACCAATCCTAAGTTCCTTGGTTCATCCGACTCCAATGGTCCGAAGGGGGCCTCAGCCAGCCTTCGAGAACCACTGCCAGATCCCAGGTTGGGAGTTCTGGAACGAGCCACAGGCCGCATCCTCCGAGCCCCACAGGGGAACTGTACAACCAGATGGTGTCTACCCAAGCCCATCACCCAAAGGAGTGTGGAAAGCCTTATGGCAGCCACGGACACCCTGAGTGTGGACGGGGTTAGACCGCAGAGAAGCGATCTTGGAGGAACTCCAGCACTGAAGCCACCGGCCAGTTAACTGGGTCCACCTCACGCTCCCTGCACCAAGTGGCTCACCACTTGGGGCTGTACAGTCTCCTCGAAGATGGAGCCCTGGAACTGAGTAAGGTCTCTATCACCTCTGCCGACAGGCCAGTCTCTAGGTACCTGACCCCCTCAAGGGCCAGACCCAAAGCTTCCAAACCTCCGGCCGGGGGTGAATATAGTGCCCCCTGCCTGAGATAGGAGATCCCTCCTCAGAGGAATCTGCCATGGAGGACCTGCCAGCAAAGCTATGATATCCGAGAACCAAACTCGCGTCAGCCAACGGGGTGCTACTAAAAGTAGGCTGACCCCCTGTTGGCGGACTCTTTCCAGGACTCCCGGGAGCAGAGCAATTGGGGGAAAAGCGTACAGACGCAGCCTCGGCCACGTCTGAACCATGGCATCCAACCCCAGCGGGGCTGGATGCGTGAGGGAACACCACAGTGGACAGTGGGATGTCTCTCGAGACGCCACCAAGTCCACTTCCACTGGGCCGAACCTCTCGCACATGGCCTCCACCTGGGTGGAGTCGCTCCCCGGGCCTCAGCCCCTGCCTCGACAGGTTATCTGCTCCCTGATTTTGGTCCCCCGGGACATACATTGCCCTGATGGACAACAGTTTCCCTAGGGTCCACAGGAGAATTTGATGCGCCAGTCTGCATAGAGGGCGTGACCTCAAACTCCCCTGCTCCGAGCCCCAACCAGTGAGGGAAGCGCCTGTTGAAACGGATTCCCGGCAACAGAACGCTCCCAACACTGGCCCCTGGGACAGAAACCAAGGTTTCTTCCATATGACTAGGGAATGAAGGCATCCGCGCGTTACCCTGATCATACAGAAAGGATTCCCTCTGGGGGAAAACCCCTTGGTTTTCAGCCACCACTGTAGGGGTCTCATGTGCAGCAGGCCAAAAGGTATCACGTTGGACGCTGCTGCCCTGTGCCCCAGCTGGCGTCGGGTGCTACACGAGCCTCGTCCCCAACCCCCTGAAGCGGATGACCGGCAGGAAGTGGTTGGGAACGATTCTCCGCGTGCGGACGCGCAAGCTGCCCAGCCGCAAGTCTTTCCAGAGGCAGCTGGAGCAGCATGCGTTCGTGGGAAATTGATGTGGCCCGAAGCGTCATAGACGGCGGGATTACCACATCGATTTCCCCCAGAGCGCCGCAGAGGAAACAACCTCGGTTGGTCCTCTGCAGGGAGAAACCAAGGTTTCTACCATATGACTAGGGAACGAAGGGATCTGCGCGTTACCCTGATCACACGGAACGGATTCCCTCTGGGGGAAAACCCCTTGGTTTCCAGCCACCACTGTAGAGGTCTCATGTACAGCAGGCCAAAGGGTATCCCATTGGACGCTGCTGCCCTGAGCCCCAGCACTTCCTGAAAGTGCTCTACAGTGATGCTGTGGCCTAGCCTTATTTCTGAGACCATCGCCAGTATGGTCTCGACTCGCGCGGGACACAATTGTGCCCGCATCGTCATCGAGTCCCATACGATCCCTAGAACCGTAGTCCTCCGGGACGGCGTCAACACACCTGTTGTGTTGAGTCTCAGCCCCAAGCACTTTATATGGGCCAGAGCGACACCTCAATGCCGAACTGCCATCCCGTACGACTGGGCCAATATGAGCCAGTCGTCGAGATAATTCAGCACATGAATGCCCTGGAGTCTCAATGGAGCCAGAGCTGCATCCTGCATCTCGAGGCTGGCTTCGGGTGTTACACGAGCCTCGTCCCCAACCCCCTGTAGCGGATGACCGGCAGGAAGTGGTTGGGAACGATTTTCTATGTGCGGACGCGTTAGCTGCCCAGCCGCAAGTCCCTCCGGAGGCGGCTGAAGCAGCATGCGTTCGCGGGAAATCGATGGGGCCCGAAGCTTCATAGACGGCGGGATTACCTCGATTTCCCCGGAGCGCCGCAGAGGAAGCAACCTCGGTTGCTCCTCTGCGGGGGGGACCGCTCTTGGAAGTCCAGCCGAAGCTAGGACTTCTTCCCAGCAGCCTTCCGCCCTGGAGTACGTTCCTCAGATCGCCTCCAGGAGTGAAAGACCGCTGCTGGGACTGTTGGTGAGAACGCCGCCTCTGTTGCCAGGCTCCTGGAGGAGGGGCTCTAGAGGCGACGCTCTCTTTCTGCACCTGCCGGTGCGAGGAGCTGGCAGACGGCTGAGGCTGCCCCCTAGGGGCCGAGGGAGGTACTGGCGGAAGGCCGCTGACTGCATCTTCGCCTCCTGGTACCTGGCGACAACGGTCTCAACTGCGTCACCAAATAGACCAGAAGGCGAAAAGGACTTATCCTTCTCCCTCATCCCTGACAGATTCAGCCAGAGATGCCTCTCCACCATCACCATAGAAGCCGGCCGATAGCACGGGCCATCTCGGAGAGACAAATCCGCAGCCCTCCATAGTTCCAGCACATCCTCCGAAGAGGGACCATCGCCCTCATTGAGCTCTTCCAGGAGGTCAGCCTGGTAGGCCTGCAATACAGATAATGTGTGCAGGGAACTACCAGCCCGCCCAGCCGCCATATAAGCTTCGCCCACCAACGATGAGGTGTCCCAACAGGGTTTGGTGGGCAGCTCCGGGGTTTTAAGGGACGACACAGAATCGGGGAAAAGATAACTTGTGAGAGCCTCTTCCACCCGAGGCATCGTCCCATAGCCCGCCTCGCACGCCCCCAGAACATTGGAATAATCCAATACTGGAGGAATACGTGAGGAATAGGGCTTCCTCCACGACCTACACACCTCGGTGTGTAGGTCGGGAAGAAAGGTAAACCCCGGTGAGGTGTTTGGACCCGGCGAGAAAGAAACCGGTCATCCAGCCTACTAGGTGGCTGAATTTCCGGCACTTCCTGTGGCCAATTGATCTTCAATTTGGCCACCGCACGAGTCAAAACCTCAATTAGCTCCTCTTGGGTGAGTGGATGAAGCGATGAAACACTTCCTGCTTCTCCACCTGCCCTGATGCAACACTCATCCGGCTCCTCGGAACCGGAAAGAATAAGCATCAGATCCTCAACCCCGGGGGAAGAAGCCGCAGCGCGGGCTTCTACACGGGGAGGAAGATCTTTAGAACTGTCAGACAAGGATTGGGAAAGTGCCGCAGCAGTCCCAGATCCCGCTGACAAGTCCTTCTGTGAACCCCATGGTCTGTGACACCGAGACGCCTCAGCAATCGCGGGTCCAGAACCCTGGGGCTCACAAAGCTGGCCAGCCTCATCGAACACGGCCAGCCGAGAGCGGAGCAGTCTGAGTGTGAGCAGCTCTCACAATGCTGACAGGCAGTTCCCTCGAGAACTAACCGAGCATGCTCAACACCCAGACACTGCACACAAAGCAGGTGTGCATCTGAGCCCGAAATGAAGCGGGGACACAGATGCACACACTGCTTAAACTCTCTCACATTCTTTTCCATCATTCACACACTTTTGCAACTGTGACAAACAACAGTAAATAGACAGACAATTTCAACAGAGAGCGCTATGCTGAAGAGCAATAACTGCCGTTTCAATGCGCCGGCTCGCCCTTTATACTTCCGGGTACACCGTCACGATGACGTCATCACGCACGACCAATCAGATTGGGCTAGTTTCTATACGGACTTCAGATTCGCTAGTGCTTAGGGAGTATCCCCAAAGTGTCGTTCCGACACAGTGAGAGTTCCCTCGAAAGGGAACTACTAGAAACTACTAGTGTCGCGGAGCGGGAGTGTTACGGATACGTGGTGTTGCCATAGACAATAAATTAATTAATTTGGTAAATAAATATAAACAACATTTATTTATACATCACACAACTATTTACAACACAAAAATGGTTGGGTTTGCTTGAGTCGTTTCTCTGGATGTTGTTGCTTTTAAAGAAAAAAAAAAAACCCTAATATTTGCCTGTTTAGGTTCGTCACCTTCTCCATTCCTCTTCAACATTGTTACCACTAAAGTTCCTAAATGGAGCTCGCAAATTTTTATATATTTATATATATATATTTCATGGCTCAATGCTAAGAATTTTTTTCAGGGTTCACATTTTTACTTGCCCTGCCAGAATTTTCACTGGCCCCACCACAAGAAAAACGGATAAATAAAATAAAATAGGCCTAGTATTGTTTTTGAGCCATATAACCTTAATAAATAAGGTTATGACTCTAAAAACTATTATCCTAACTTTTTTTTTTTTATTATATTGTTAAAGACAGTCAGTAATAGAATAAGAACAAATAATAAAATAATGAGCAAAAGCGCAAATAAATACAGCAGAACAAACATATACAAATTAAATAAACAGTTATTTTCATGTAGGTCTAAACTAGATTGTCAGGTACAAAAATAGTAATCAAATGTAAAATATCTGCATAGTCTGCATAAAATTATATGTCACTGCATATAAATATAGATTAACCCTTATTAAAAGTTATTTAGTCAAGAGCAGTGAGTGATTTATTTGTGATTTATTTCTTTTGTTATCTCGATATTTATATAGCCAATGACAATATTTTCCTGTTTTCCATGTTTTCACTGTTATATGGTATGGGGCACTGTAGTGCATTTCCTGGACGAGAACAGAATCTCCTGATCAAAACAAAGACGAAGAAGCAGCAACATGCAATATCATGTGTAAGCAGATGCATATGTTAAATAATGCGATCATCAACATTAAACAGCATATAAATCACAACTGCCTGTAAACTCCAATAAACTGTTATTGAATGAAATTTCAACCCAGGACGAGTTATAGGACTGTGAAGCTTTGGGGTGATCTACAACATCTGTGTGATTTTCTCAGCTTTATGCTCAAAATGTTGCTTTTTTTCATGAAACATTGAAGTGTTGATTGAAAAAAAATAATGTATGAAGCTAGAATAAAACAGTGGGTCTGTTCTTTCTTTTGATATATTGCAAGTTTAGATATTCATACAAGATATTCTGTGGGCCATGAAACTTGTGAAAATAACCATAAATGCTGGTGGTGACTGGCAAATTTCATGTTTACGTTCATTTAAAAGAGCTAACCGACTATGTTTACGATGATACTCAACAAGACATTCGGGTTGGGCGATGTCTCCTAAATTGGCAGCTGACGATGTTTACAGTAAAACATCGTGATGGACGATGATATCGTCGTTTTTTTAATTAATACAAATATATAATTTACTATATCTGTATTTTACCATCTCTTTACATAAATACTATTTTCTACTTCAAAACTATATATAATGTCGTTATTTTACTAACCCAAATAATGACTCATCCGCGCTAGGTTGCACGTGAGGGAAAAAAGTAGCTTCCTTCCACTTAAGAAGAGTGCACTTTTTGTTTGAATAAATCTCTTTACATAAGTGCTATTTTCTTCTTCAAAACTATAATTTCGTTACTAACCCAGTGTTTTGTATGTTAATGCTGTTTTACGTGAATAATACCGAGTGAAGCACAAAGCTTTGTTTACACAGGAAATAAATTTGCAGCCATGAATGGATTCATGCCGAATGGAAGAGGTAGGCTGAGCCCAATTTAAGATTTGTCAGCTTTTTTATTCTGTTTTGCGACTTCCGTGAATTTTAACAATAGGCCTAACGTTAGTCCATTTTATCCCACATGGACATCTCGTTTCTTTCCTCAAATCTTCACTCGCGTCGCACCCATTTTCAAAGGGAATTATAAACATTTCTTCCTTTCGTTTGTTTATAAGTCTATTATACCCATTCATGTCCTTTACTGTGGGAAAGTAGAAAAACACTGTAGGATGAGTAGGCTACCTTTTTACTTACTTTTATTTAACACAGTTTGTGCTTGTTATTAGACTTGGTAAGGCGCATCAAGTTTATTTGAATGGCGCATTTCACACACACAGGCCATTTTACTTTCGTTTTCTCTGGCAGTGAATAATCAAACAGAGCTTAAAAAAAGATAAAATTCGCTCTTCAGAACAAGTGTTGCTTTGCAACATCAGGAGAACACATGAAGACGAAGATATTTGAGAAGGTCGTGCAGTCTACAGCTCGTGTTTCATCTCGCGCAGAGCGGTATATGATGCATCTTTGAGGGGAAATTCGATTTTTATTTTTTTTTTACTAATATTTAATTTTCTTATATTCTTTAGGTTACCATTATTTACTGATAATTGTTTAAATGTTTTACAGGCTGTGGTGTGTTGTTTCACTGACGGAAGTGCTGAAACATGCATGCTTATGAAATGGATGTTTGAGCCTTGTTTATTATTTCAAAATGTAGGCTATATCTGGCAAAGACTACAGTATTTAAAATAGAATATATGCATTAGTTATATTCTCAATATAATTTACAGAGCAATTCCTGCAAAGTTTTTAGTTTAACTATAGAAGAGGATTAGTGTGCTCCGCATTCACAACAAGACTCGCAATGGGGGGTGTGGCATCACGATGATGGCGCTCCATCGTCAGGCACAACCCTACAAGACATGCATGTTCATATACATTTGTGTGAATATTCGCGTGCTGTGAGACGCGTGGCCATTCTTATGTGTGTTGTTGCTGCACTTCACGAGTAGCAAACTGAGAGACACACTTTCTCATCTGTGCGCTTGAATATTTAAATTGGCAAGGCTTAAAAATGCACAAATTATCAACTTCCATGAAGATGCAGCACTGGCCCGTGTGTCTTTCATGCTGGCACTGGACCATTGGGCAATTCTTATTGTCAACCGTAATGACAAATAATTTTTGTCATTCATTCAGGGGGGGCAGGAGGTCGTTTTGGGAGGGCAGTGAGTGTAGGGAAGGGCGGGCCCTCCCCCCATAAAAATGGTAGGGGAAACACTGCATATATATATATATATATATGTGTGTGTGTGTGTGTGTGTGTGTGTGTGTGTGTGTGTGTGTGTGTGTGTGTGTGTGTGTGTGTGTGTGTGTGTGTGTGTGTGTGTGTGTGTGTGTACTGTGATAAGGGAACTGACAATGGGTGATCATCGCTTCAGTTGATTTAACCTGACGTTTTTGACAGTTACAGCGTACTTTACGCAAAAACTTTTCGCGGGCTTTTGCAGACTTTTTGCTTTGTACCCATTGGTTTGCTCACACTGTAAAACCTAACAGTTGTATGTACTAAATAAAAATTAGTATTCACTGCAAATTGAGTTCAAATTGAGTTCACTGCACTCAAATATTACCGAATGATGTGTGGACACAATGACTGAAACAGAACTCAAACTGAATGAGTTCTAGAACATTTCTAGTTCCCAGCATGATAATTGGATAATAATTGTATTGTTATGTGATTAAATAAGTGATAATTGCGTTTTGGTGGTGATGATGTAATGATGGTAATGAGCAGAATCACTGAAGGAAAGAGAAACACAAGAACTACAACGGACTTCAGCCACAGCTTTAGATGAAATCAACTGAAGGATAAAAGAAGACAATAAATCTCTGTAGATCTGAAGCTGAAGTCAGTTGTATGCTGCATCCCATTTCGCCTACTTATACTACGACCTAAAAGTATGTACTCTTTTTGTGAAGAAAAAGTACATACTTTTGAGTGTGAAGCAGAAGAGTATGCAAGCTTTGGGACATACTACTTCGTCATCTATAACGGACTCTTTTGCTTAGTTTCATGCATCCCGTCATTTAAACGGCCCTGTCAATCATCATCACAGTTCAAATCCTCCACATTCAATTTAATTTCCTACAGTTTTGGAGAGAAATGTAGACACACGTTGATCTGACAGACTCCGCTCATGTTTTTGCAGTAAATATAATGATGCATTTAAAAGTTAATGGCCAAACGTATCATTACAAAAGTTCACAATGCTTCTGCAGGTGAAATATAATGTGGATAATATTGAATAAATATATTTTCGTCAGGTTAAATACTAGGGGTGTAATGGTACACAAAACTGACGGTTCGGTGCGTACCTTGGTTTTGAAGTCGCGGTTCGGTACGGGTTCGGTACAGCAGTTTTACAAAATTGCTTTTTACTTATTTTTATTAAACAGTGGTTTACTGAAAAAAAAGTGTCTGTCCTTAAATTAATTTAATTATAACTAAACGTTTATTGAAGATATTGCTGTGTAAACTATATAGGGAGCCCTTACTTGCACATTAATATTAAAGGTTAACAACAGAGCCAAAACTATTAGCCTAAATTCAGTTGCTATTTATTTTTAGGTATAATAATCAACACTTACAAGCTTCACATAAGGCTGTTTTTGCATTAATTTCTAAATCTAATTTCTAAAATTATGTTTTTTTCTCCAATTTGTTGTTGAAATATAATCATTTATACACAGTGGCTGTCATTTCTTGACAGGTTTATTTAAACATGAAATAATCAAGACATCACTAACAAGTTAAGTAGAATATAATGAATATATAGGCTAATATAGTGCATATATTTAGCAAAATAGTTTATTTCTCCAGTGAACTAACAGCCGTGGACACTGAATGACTGCCTGAGGTAAATGTGATGCAACATGACATTGTTTACGAGCTGTTTTAATATTGACGTCTTTCCGCGGTTGAAACACTGATTGAGCGATTTCACCACATATGATACGTTTCAGTTTAAATGTATCCTCAACATACCTTAAGATATTAATTCATGTTTATTCTTTAGGAAGAGATGATCGCGTTCACAGATGATTGCGTTCACACACAAGTGTGCGTCACATTAAAGAGCGTCAAAACGGCATTTATCGTTTGAATTTCGTGATAAAATGGACTGAATACTTAATATGTTCGTGTGGGAACTAGGACTGAAGTGTGTTCCGCGCTTAAAACAAGCCGACTGTTAACTGTTAAAGATTGCATTCGTAACCGTTCGGTACACACGCGCACCGAACCGAAAGCCCTGTACCGAAACGGTTTGGTTCGATAATGTCAGGGTTCTGTCACTTCGGTCTAGTTTACTCTTGGTTTGTGACAGAGCCCTGACACTCCTGTATTGTTTGTCTTGTGTGAGCACGCAGCTTTGAGCATGCTCGAGCTGCGTGCTCTTCTGTCCTTGTGTTTGTGTGCGGGGCGTGGTGTTCGGATCCCAGCACTTCGGTCTAGTTTGGGTTTCAGTTTTGTGTTGGGATTCGGACATTCATGCTCCGCGTGTTTGTTTTTTGTCGAGCGCACGGAATGAGCATTCGCTCGTTCTCATGCGCTCTGTCCTGTCGTGTGAGCATGTGCTCTTCTATCTGTGTGTGTTTGTGTAGCACGCGGTTCGTGTTTACATCGGCCGCGTGCTTTCATGTTTTGTGTTTAGCACGTGGCTGGTGTTTTTCACTGGCTGCGTGCTTTCATGTGGTCATGTTTTGTGTGAACATGCAGCTGATGAGTTCTCATTAGCTGCATGTTCATGTCACGTTTGGTGTGAGCACATGTATCTTGTCAAGTGTTTCTTTGTGCCATGTGCTCATGTCTATTGTCTAACCCCGCCCACCTTGTTTCCTGATTATTGGTTCATTTGCCCCACCTGTCCTCCCTCGTTACCCTCTCTTGTTTGTTCCCTATTTAATCTCCTTGTGTTTTCAGTCCAGTGCGGAATCGTCGTCTTTTATCCTCATGTTTCCAAGTCAAGTCAAGTCAAGTCAAGTCAAGTCAAGTCAAGTCAAGTCAAGTCATTTCTGTTTTTCCCCCTCGGGGTAGTTTGTTTTTTGTCTTGTTTTATTTTATTATCTACATTAAACAGCCCATATTTTCTGCATCTTTGAGTCCTCGCCTCATCCCTCCACAAACCCTGACAGTACGATTCCGCCAAGAAGAGGACTCCGCAGACAATGGGCATCTTCCTTTTTCCATTTCCCACCACTGAACCCTCCAACCGCCAGCTGCTGGTCCAGCATGTTAACGCCCGTTACATCCGTCAGCAGGGGACTGACGTGAGAGACTTTGCGTGTGATTTCCTCATAGAAGTGGACCACCTGGCGTACAGTGATGCTGAGATTAAGGAGGTTTTTAACATCTGTCTTGATCAACCTCTCAGCCTGTGGGAGATGGAAAAGCTGGGGAGTCTTGGTTTCTGGGACTTCGTTTACCATGTTTTCCATCTTGGGGAGCCTGAACCTCCTCCTCAAGCGAAGTCCCATCCCACTGACTGTTCCCTTCTTCCTTTGGCAGTCAGTGGAAGCCCCAGCCCTCCGATGACCCAGAAACGGCGTAGGAGGAGGAAGAACCAGCCCGCCTCAGTCTCCTATCCAGTGGGGGCGACACACCCTGCAGGTTTGCCAAGGGTGGCTGTAGAGGCTCCCCCAGGGGTGGCTGAAGAGGCTGCAGCTCCCCCAGAGGTGGCTGAAGACGCTGCAGCTCCCCCAGAGGTGGCTGAAGAGGCTGCAGCTCCCCCAGAGGTGGCCGAAGAGGCTGCAGCTCTCCCTGGGGCGGCCGAAGAGGCTGCAGCACCCCCAGAGGCATCCATCAGCACTGCAGCACCCCCAGAGGCGGCCGTCAGTACTGCAGCACCCCCAGAGGCGGCCGAAGAGGCTGCAGCTCCCCCGGAGGTGGTAAGCACCCGACCACCGCCTTGTTCTTCTCGGAGGAAAAGGAGGAGGAAGAAGGCTTTCTCCATCCTACATGGCCCGGAGGCCATCCTAGAGCCTGCTGCCAGCCCAGAGACGCTACCCAGGCGTCTTGCCCTGCCCGCGCCGCCCAGGCGTCTTGCCCTGCCCGCGCCCCCCAGACGTCTTGCCCTGCCCGCGCCCCCCAGGCGTCTTGCCCTGCCCGCGCCCCCCAGGCGTCTTGCCCTGCCCGTGCCCCCCAGGCGTCTTGCCCTGCCCGCACCCCCCAGGCGCTTTGCCCTGCCAGCTCCAGCACCGCCCTGGTCATCAGCCGGACTCCTGATTCGCTGGAGCCACCCTGGTTCATCCCTCCGGTCCCACCTGGGCCCTCTGCCATGTCTGCCGACTCACCGGAGCCCGCCTGGCCCATCCCTCTGGCACCGCCCTGGCCTTCAGCCAGGACTCCTGACCTGCCGGAACCTGCCTGGTCCATCCCTCCAGCACCGCCCTGGTCATTAGCCGGGACTCCTGATCCACTGGAGCCACCCTGGTCCATCCCTCCGGTCCCACCCTGGTCCTCTGCCAGGACTCCAAAGCTGCTGGAACCTGCATGGTCCGTCCCTCCAGCCCAACCTTGGTTGTCTGCAGGGGTTCTTGATTGTCCCTCCAGCTCCGCCCTGGTTTTCTGCTGGGGTTCCAGGTCCGTCTGAGCCTCCCTGGCTCAACCCTCCCGTCCCTCCCTGGTCCATGCTGGAGACGTTCTGGACTGTCCTGCTGGCTCTGACTTGGCTCCCCTCCCTCCCTTCCCTCTTTGTCTCTGTGTTTTGATTTTCCTGTTTCGTCTGTGTATCTGTCGTGTTATCTTGTTCCTGTCTTGTTTTTGGTGTCCCTCGTTAGGGACGCCAGGTGGGGGGTAGTGTCAGGGTTCTGTCACTTCGGTCTAGTTTACTCTTGGTTTGTGACAGAGCCCTGGCACTCCTGTATTGTTTGTCTTGTGTGAGCGCGCAGCTTTGCGCATGCTCGAGCTGCGTGCTCTTCTGTCCTTGTGTTTGTGTGCGGGGCGTGGTGTTCGGATCCCAGCACTTCGGTCTAGTTTGGGTTTCAGTTTTGTGTTGGGATTCGGGCATTCGCTCGTTCTCGTGCGCTCTGTCCTGTCGTGTGAGCATGTGCTCTTCTGTCCGTTTGTGTAGCACGCGGTTCGTGTTTACATCGGCCGCGTGCTTTCATGTTTTTGTGTTTAGCACGTGGCTGGTGTTTTTCACTGGGTGCGTGCTTTCATGTTGTCATGTTTTATGTGAACATGCAGCTGATGAGTTCTCATTAGCTGCATGTTCATGTCACGTTTGGTGTGAGCACATGTATCTTGTCAAGTGTTTCTTTGTGCCATGTGCTCATGTATATTGTCTAACACCGCCCAACCTTGTTTCCTGATTATTGGTTAATGTGCCCCACCTGTCCTCCCTCGTTACCCTCTCTTGTTTGTTCCCTATTTAATCTCCTTGTGTTTTCAGTCCAGTGCGGAATCGTCGTCTTTTATCCTTATGTTTCCCTGCTCCCAGTCAAGTCATTTCTGTTTTTCCCCCTCGGGGTAGTTTGTTTTTTGTCTTGTTTTATTTTATTATCTACATTAAACACAGGGACGTACTGGGACTAAAATTCAGCCCGGGACTTTAAGACGGAGAGGCCTTTTACACGAGTGCCCTTGGTGCACGAGCAGGATTTTTTGCAGTTATTTTCATTGTAATAGTGTTTTTATGGTATAAAGACAAACAGATTACGCTGAAGACCTTCAAGAAACTTTAGGATAACACCTGCCTCCTCAGGTTGTATAAGCAAGTCACCACTGCACTGAAAGCAACCAGGTCAGCAAAACCTAATCTCAAACACATAAGTCACACAGTATACTGCTAACTACCATCATGTCATGTGTATAGTCAGTCGGAGTGTTAAAATAGTTACAAATACTCACACCCACTCATACTCAAAAACTACAATGCAGTCCCATACAATAGTGTGTGTGTGTGTGTGTGTGTGTGTGTGTGTGTGTGTGTGTGTGTGTGTGTGTGTGTGTACTTGTACAACTATCTTTGTGAGGACCGGTTTGAGTTTTAGACCATCGGAGTGAGGACAAAGAGAGTAAAGTGAGGACATTTTGGTCGGTCCTCGCTTTCTGAGGCCCTTTTATAGGCCTGTTTGAGGGTCAAGACTTGGTTTTAGGGATAAGGTTATAGGTTAAGGGTAGGTTTAGGGTAAGGGTTAGGGTTAGGGTTAGGATTAGGGTTAGGGTAAGGAGCTAGAGATTGCATTGTGCCAATGAATGTCCTCACAAAGATAGATGTACAAGTGTGTGTGTGTGTGTGTGTGTGTGTACTCACTTTCAACTCTCCCTGCCTCAGCTTCCCCTGTGCTGGACCCTGCCTCTGCTTACTGATTGTACAGCTACATAACATATGCATGAGAAGAACATGAGTAATAAACATGGCAAAGAATAATACATTTTGTAATTCAATCTGTGCTTCAGTCAGGTTATTATCTAGTATGTGGAACGATTGGCATTTTATCCTATATGTAAATATGTAACATATGTAACACTGTGCTGTATTTTTCTATTTTTGTGTGTGTCCTTAATAAAGCTTTGATTGATTGATATGCCTAATATGATTGCCTACCCAGCCCTGCACACTGCCCCTCTACCTGTCTGTTTCCTGGTTCTGCTCTTCCTCTCTTCTCCTCCTGCTCCTCCTCTCTCCTCCTTTCTTCTCCTCCTCATTCTCTCTCCTCCTGCTGCTCCTCTTCCTCTCTTCTCCTCCTTCTCTCTCCTGCTGCTCCTCCTCCTCCTTTCTTCTCCCCCCCATTCTCTCTCCTCCTGCTGCTCCTCTTCCTCTCTTATCCTCCTTCTCTCTCCTGCTGCTCCTCCTCCTCTCTCCTCCTGCGGCTGCTCCTCCTCCTCTCTACTCTTCCTCTCTTCTCCTCCTTCTCTCTCCTGCTGCTCCTCTCTCCTCCTACTGCTCCTCTTCCTCTCTTCTCCTCTTGCTGCTCCTCCTCCTCCTCTCTTCTCCTCCTCATTCTCTCTCCTCCAGCTGCTCCTCTTCCTCTCTTCTCCTCCTTCTCTCTCCTGCTGCTCTCTCCTCCTGCTGCTCCTCCTTTCTTCTCCTCCTCATTCTCTCTCCTCCTGCTGCTCCTCTTCCTCTCTTCTCCTCCTGCTGCTCCTCCTCCTCCTCTCTCCTCCTGCTGCTCCTCCTTTCTTCTCCTCCTCATTCTCTCTCCTCCTGCTGCTCCTCTTCCTCTCTTCTCCTCCTTCTCTCTCCTGCTGCTCCTACTGCTCCTCTTCCTCTCTTCTCCTCCTGCTGCTCCTCCTCCTCCTCTTTCCTGCTCCTCCTCCTCTCTCCTCCTGCTGCTCCTCTTCCTCTCTTCTCCTTCTCTCTCCTGCTGCTCCTCCTCCTCCTGCTCCTCTTCCTCTCCTCCTGCTGCTGCTCCTCCTCCTCCTGCTCCTCCTTTCTTCTCCTGCTCCTCTTCCTCTCTTCTCCTTCTCTCTCCTGCTGCTCCTCTCTCCTCCTACTGCTCCTCTTCCTCTCTTCTCCTCCTGCTGCTCCTCCTCCTCTCTCCTCCTTTCTTCTCCTCCTCCTCTTTCCTGCTCCTTCTCCTCCTTCTCTCTCCTGCTGCTCCTCCTCCTCCTCCTGCTCCTCTCTCCTCCTACTGCTCCTCTTCCTCTTTTCTCCTCCTCAGTGTGTGTGTGTGTGCCTAAAACTGTCCTACCTCACATCACCAGCAATCTTTGGAGGAGTTTACTCGACTCTGCAACTCTGTCTATGACTCCATCGTTGTCTAAAGTCATTAGGATCTCTTTCTCTGTGCACATTAGCATGAATGCCTCAAGACGCTCCTGTGTCAGGGTGCTCCTCAGTCTGTTCTTTACAAACTTGAGAGTAGAAAAGGTCCTCTCACAGGCCACTTGACTGAAAGAGAGTGTAAGCAAGAACTTGTAGGCCAGTCCAATGACGTGATAGGCATCAGTGAGGAGGTTGTATTTGGAGAGGATATGATAAACACAAATTGCACCGTCTTTACAGGAGGTGCAGCTGGTGTTATTCAGTTCCATGTCTTCTCCATCTTCTGTCTCTTCTGCAGCCCGGACAGTGTATGACTCCAAATGTGGCAACTTAAGTCTCTCCCACTGGTTGGCCAGACTACAGAGCTCGGCATTGAGCCTTCCAGATGTTGCTCTTTCATCGAACCTAAGGAGGCATTTACTGAGGTGTTTGAGTGATTCAGATGGAAGCCCCCTATCTCATAGTGTACCAAAATTCCTTGGGTCGAGGCATGCAAAATCATCATAAAGAGCTCCATTTGCAGAATAGCGAGTCTGAATGCTCTGAGTCACTTTGTCCAAAATGACATTGTGCACCTTGATCCTGTACTGATCCTCTGTATTCAACGAATGTTCTTCCTCTGCTACTTCACCTGGCATGGACTTCTTCTTTCTGATTTTTTTTTCAGGTAGAGCCCCCTGAACCACCTCTTTAGATCCATTCTCCTCCAGCTCCTTGTTAGCCCATTCAACAAAGATATTTGCAGCTTTTGTGACACCATCCATGTCCCTATTGCAGGATTTTAGGCTGTCTTGGGCCCCCATAACTAGTCGATGAGCAGTGATTAGGTCCATGCCACTGGTCTGGAGGTATCTGGAGAGTGGTGAGGTAATCTCAAAGATTCTCAAGAATAGCTGTGCTGTCAGCACTGTCTCATGCTTCAGTAGGGACTCCATGTACCCCTTAGCTCTTGCTCTGACATGTGCTTTGATTGACATATCTTCCACTATCCTTTTCAGTGTTAAGATTAAATCAACATACAAAGCATTGTCAGGGTTACCAAAACAGCCAAATATCTTGCTTAGGGCCTGGTCCTTGGCCCACCATCTTGTCTCCCCGATAGGAGACAGCCGTCTGTGTCGATTGTCATCACTCACTTCCTCCCACATTTTCATACCCTTGTATGAGTCCTTGATAAATACAGCAACATCGTTCACTATGGAGAAAAGGGATGCACTTTCTATCACAGCACTCGTGGTGTCACCCAGAACAAGATTGAGCACATGTGCATAGCACCAGATGTGCACTTGGTTAGGAGACTCTGATGCCAGTAAAGCAGAGAACCCCTTGTACTGGCCTTGCATGTTTGCGGCTCCATCGGTTGAGTTGCCAACACAGTTCCTAAGCTCAATATCCACCTTTGCTAGAGTTTTTTTAAGTAGCTCAACAAAATACTCTCCAGTTGATGACTCACAATCAACCACACCTATGAGCTTCTCATGGACCACATCAGTCACATATCTGATGATAATAGCACATTGGTCTGTGGAGGTAACATCTTGCGTGGTGTCAATCTGCAGAGAAAACATTCCTGCTTGCATTACTTCCCTTGAAATGCTTTCTTTGATTAAGTGGCTGATTACATCAATCACTTTGTTGACAGATGTTTTAGAGAGCAGTGTAACGATAGATCCTCTGCCTTTAACCTCGGTCTTATTTAGGCTTTGGCTTTTTTGCACACATTCATTTACATGTTCTTGCAGAGAGACATCAAATTTGCTCAGCAGAATGATCATTTCCAAGAAGTTTCCATGATCAACAGCAATGTTGTCCCATGTGTATGCAGCTTCAAATTTGGTGCCTCTATAGCTAAGACCACACTTTCCAATGACTTTTATCACTTCAATGACACGGTCCATGACTTGGCGTTTCTTTCTGACTTGGTCACGGTGAAGAGACACTTGTTTTCCACTTAGTAAGCTTACTATGTCTGCTTGACTGGCCATCATAAAATATGCTTCTGCACTGTCTCTGTGAACTTGGTTTCTTTCGTGCTCTTCTATTCTCTGATGTACATGCTTCCAGGCTGTCATTCCCCCCTTAATGAACGCACTTTCACTTGCAGATGGCTTTGCATATGCCAAGCATACTGTGCAGTACAGTGAGTTTTCTTTCTTACAGTATGTGAGCCACTTTCTCATAATACCATCTTTAGTATGATAGATAGTCGTGCCTTTTCTGGTGGGTTGTTGAGGGTGGTAAGAAAAAAAAAGATCTAAATCTTTGGAGGCCGGACGTGTATAAAAATCAAAGCCCTCATCTTCAGCTCTGTTTAGGTCTATCCCTGGTGCATCTTCAGCTGTGTTGGACCCTGCCTCTGTCTGTACTGGTTGTACTGCATGAGAAGAACGTGACGTCACTATATCTTATTCTATCTATGCATAATATGATTGTCTACCCAGTCCTACACACTGCCCCTGTACCTGTCACTGTTTTTGTTCTGGTTCCATTCTCCTCCTGCACTGCTTTCTCCTGCTGCTTTCCTTCCTCCTGCTGCTCCTCCTTCTGCTCTGCTTTCTCCTGCTGCTCCTCCTTCTCTCCCTCTTCATCAATATGACTGCAGGGGTCATCATCAAACTGTCCCTCTCCATCACTTACCTTAACAGCTAATATACATACATAGACTCCTTACAGACATTCCTTGCTTATAGAGTTTATGTAGCCCCACCCCTTTTCAGCGCTGCGTTGCCATGCAAAGCAGAGCGTTGCCATGGACACGCAGGATTCTAACCATAGAGACGGTGTGGTGAACAAATTAATCCTACTGAAGAGATGAGTCCGAGCTTAGGACCCAAGCAATCGGATTGGTTCAAAGCACGTTTTATGTGTAATCGCTTTAGTACCTGGTTACAAATCATACAAAATCAATTTATTATAGAAGATGTTTGTACTACGTTATAATGAGTCATTAATGTATTTTAACATATATTTTTCAGAAACTAGTATTTAACCGAAGCTATAGATTGTGAAATTAAATATTTCTCATTGTAAGTGTGTTTTTTAGTTAGCTTAGATAGTAGCATAGCATACAGCTAACTAACGTTATCCGATGATCGTGCTAGCGGAGCTTTATCTGAGCTTCTACTGCCCTGATACTGCCTTACCGTATTCACCGCAATTCGTAATGTAATTATAATTATGTCATTATTTTTTATGGTAATAATCAGCACAATATGTTACAATTACACTTTTTTCAAATAAAAAGAACCATAAAATAATGTTTGTGTATATTACTATTTTTCTTATTAACAGTTTAGACAGCTCACGTTAGCTACAAGTTATGGCAAGAACAGATTTAGATCAGGCATACTAATGGGGTCCTAAGCTCGAACTCATCTCTTCAATAGGACTCATTTGTTCACCACGCCGGAATGGACTATTTTCTTAGCGGTACCAATACAATCGTTTTTAAATCAATAAACTCCTTTTCAAATCAATATTTTGTGTCATTTATCACTAAGGCAAGCGACAGACTGGATGCGTGGCATGTCCGTTTTTATTTCAGCTCCCATGTTAACAGGTTAGAGCTGCGTGACACAGGGCGCGCGCGGAAAACGGGCGCATGCTAGAAATAGAACAGACGTCTATTTTTCACGTGACACGCAAACGTGTTGGAAGCGTTTCCAAGCAAAATAGAATAGGAAAAGATGTTTGTCTTTTTGACACGAATAAATATTAATAAATTACATTTTGATGTTTGAGTCTCTAGGTTTTGACATAAATGAAGATATAAATGTAATTTAAACAAATATATCACCAGAGGCTTATCATGACACCTAGCAGCAGCGCCGCGTCAGACTCGTTTCTGGTGTGCAAAGACATGGAAAACGCCACGCAGCTGACACTCAACAGAAACGCCACGCTCACGCACAGGCAGCCAGCCGCTCGCCGGCCTAATTGTGCACCTGTCATGTCCATGCTGCTGGGTCCTTCCTCATCTGCACCTCCTGCCACAGCACCCTTTTCAGTGCGGAAAAGGTCCGTTAATTTGGCACATTTAGCTGCCTCTTGTGCCAACATTTTTTTCTTTTTCATTCTTATTTTTTCGGCCCCACCCATTTCTTTCTCTTCTTTCCTTCTTTTCGCCATTTTTACAGTCTGTCTCTGTTGCATTCACACAAACCCAAACCTAACTAAGTAAACTCATTTGAGCCAATCGGATGTCAGGAAATACGAGGATCAGTCCAAGTTGGGAGGGGCCGCTCGTATCCCCCCTCAAGATTGGAAGTATTGGTTTGGCCCGGTCTGAAACACACACACACACACACACACACACACACACAGCTGCGTTCCGCTGCAGCTGAGCGGCCGGCCACAGGCCGGTACGGTAGCGTTACGTATCATATATATATATATATATATAAAAATAAAAAAAACGTTTTGACCAGCGGCCGGTTCGGCCTGAAATGGACCGGCCGTTCGGGATTGTTCCCGGTATTCCCGATTGCCAATCCGCCCCTGATTAAACAGCCCATATTTTCTGCATCTTTGAGTCCTCGCCTCATCCCTCCACAAACCCTGACAGATAATTGCTCACTCTAACCCAGGGGTGGGCAAACTTGGTCCTGGAGGGCCACTGCCCTGCAGAGTTTAGTTCCAACCCAGTATTAATTTAGTTGACAAATAATTTTCATCAACGACCTTTTTTCACTGACAAAAACGAGATGATAACTAAATAAAAACTAGTGTTGGATGACAAAAACTATAACGAAAATCAACTGTCATTTTTGTCAACAAATAAAAATGAGACGAAAATGTTAGGGAGGGACGATTAGGGAAGAGATCCAGTCAGAACTGAGATCCTGTGTAACAGATGCGCACATTTTATTTAAACGTGCTGATCTAACCGCTGGAAAACACGGCGCTGTTATATGTTCTACAGGCTCACTCACGCATCCCCAATCCAGCGCTCCAGAGCGGCTCACAATCAATGATTAACACACATTTATGCCAGGCAATTGTTTATGAACTAATGCTGATGAATAATGACAATGTCTACTTTACGATGTTTATATAGTAATGTGTTTTAGATGGCTGTAACAATGCATATTTTATCTCCTCATCTGAACTTGAATGAGCTCCTGCAACTGCAATAGAAAGGCGAGCTTTCAAAATAAGAGTCCCAGTGTATTTCCAGCTGGTTTATAATTAAAAGTCACGCATTATATATTTGTTTTTGCTTACACAATAAACTGTATTTAGTTTCATTCCCATTTAATTCATAGTCAGGAGGAAAGACCAGTATTTTACACATATTAAATAAAGTAGAAGGGTTATAATAGTTAACTAAAACCATCAAACCATTAAAAAAATCTTCATTACTTTAAATTAAATAAATGTTAACTGAAATAAAAAAATTAAATAAACAAACTTATTTGAAGCTTTAGCTTAACATGATATACTAACTAAAACAGAAATACAAAGTTATAAAAACTATATAGATGTTTTTAAAAACAAACAAAAAAGTGAATTGAGCTCTTTCGTGTATTTTTAATGTCAAAAACAAAATGATGTCAAAATGTCAGTTCAAGTGACAGTCGGTTATGTAATACTTAAATGCTTAATGTATTACAATTTAACTAAACTCATTAGATTTTAGGAGACTAAATCTACTGTAGATTTAGTCGACTAAAATCGTATGATATTTAGTTGACTAAAACTAGACTAAAACTAAAAACAATTCAGGTGACTAAAATATGACTAAAACTAAATGGCATTTTAGTCAAAAGACTATGACTAAAACTAAATCAAAATATGCTGTCAAAATTAACACTGTTCCAACCCTAATCAAACACACCTGAACCAGCTAACCAATGCCTTCAGGATTACTAGAAAGCTACAGGCAGGTGAGTTTGATCAAGGTTGGAACTAAACTCTGCAGGGCAGTGGCCTTCCAGGACCAAGTTTGCACATCCTTGCTCTAACCCCTTTATCTAACCCTCTCTTACTTAACTGTCGGACTCGCAGAACTGTCATGTTTGTAGTTTGTTTTAATACTTAAACAAAGTGTAGTTCTAATCGAATCCTCGTCCATCTCGCAATGGGTTGTGGGCAATATCAGCCATTAGAGTGCGCATCGATCTGCACTTCGAATTCTGACTGGAAATAGTAGACCATCTGGGAATCTTTGGAATACTCTTTTCGGCATACTACAATTTGGAACATACTAATTATTTTTTTGAATACTATTTAGTACGGATAGTATGCGAATTGGGACGCAGCGGTAGTTCTTGTGTTTCTCTTTCCTTCAGTGATTCTGCTCATTATCATCAGGTGTCTTAAATAATCAAACAATGGCTGCGTTCGAAATCGCATACTTCCCTACTATATAGTATGTAAAAAGCAGTAGGCGAGCGAATAGTATGTCCAAATCCTTTGTATTCATAAAAGAGTAGGCGAGATTGTGATTGGGCTGTAAAAACACGTTTTATTATGTATGAGCTCCAGTAACACACACACATCTCCAAAGTGGGTTTACATAAACCATATACATCTTAAAGATAAAGATGCTTATTAAATGTTTATTTAACATCTGACAGGAACATTTTCGATAAGTATTGCAGATGACATCACAGCATGAAATAGACATCTGATCAGAACGATGTGTGTGTGCTATAATGTAGAGTTCACTGTTTAACACTGCTTACTTTACATGAACGTCAGTAATGTTAATAAATCTACATAAAGTAACTAAACATAAGTTATCTTTTTTATTTGTCCATTAGTACTGTTGATGAATTGAGGAACATTAACACATCAGCAACTACCTCAACATTTAAATGTAGTATTGAGAAACCCTTGTCTTTTATAACATCCCACTGTTCAACTAATTCAGCAAGCAGTAGTGCTTCTTTCTCCCGCCAGTTCGGTTTTCTTTTGGAATCCATGGTGACTGATTATATAAAAAAATCTAGGCTATATATAGGCAGGTCAGTTAACAGCACACCAGTTTAAAATTTTTAATTAAGACATGGTGGAAAACGTGTTTATCTTTCTTTTCAAAAGTGTATATTATAAAGTATTGTCTTGAAAATTATTTATTGTCAAATGTGTGTCGAATGTATACTCCTCTTAGGAATTTCACCATTCAATGTGAATTTAGCTGAGAATATTCTTAAATAAGGAAATCTATTCAGTGATTGGTTCATGCCTATGATATCATCCAAAATCCCGTTTGTGGCACAGCAAAGTGTCGTGAATCAGACTAAGACTGACACTTAAGATTTAGTCCTACACTTCACTTAAAGTACACTGTAAAAACACAACTTGAAAAAAATTGAAATGACTGACTTTGTTTTGTTGGTTCAGCAAAAATCCCCACTGTAAAAATCTCGTACAACAACAAAAAAAAAATCTTAGTACTAATTTCCCCTAGCTTTTTCTTGTTGACTCAACTTTTGTAAATACATTTTATATTTGACTCAACTTGACATTATTTGTTTTCTGGAGAGATGAAATATTCTGTAACAAATATTTTGTAGTTGAGCCAATTCAACAATTTGTGTCTGTTGGAAACAGAAGTTCTTATTAAGAATTAACAGGTTCAGATGTAAGGTGATCAGGTGATCTAGATAACAGCATTATAAAGTGGAGTAGTTTACTACTTTATTCCTGATCAAAAGTGATTATTTATGAATAATATATTACATTTACCAACAAAAGTTTTATGCAGCAGATATGTCATTCTGAATTTCAATTCTGATTTTTAAATAAGTTGCGGGAACTTTTTTTTTTGACAAAAACACAGACATCAAGAATCAGCATATGAATCTCAACAATGGTGACATGTTTCATGCCACAATGCATGCTGGGAGCCATAATTTTAATACTTTGTTGGCTCCCAGCATGCATTGCGGCATGAAGCATGACACCATCGTTGAGATTCATATGCTGATTCTTGATGTCTGTGTGTGGCAAAGTACTTTTTTTTTCTTTTCTTCCTGTAATGTATTTTAAATTCAGAGTATCTGATCTGCTGCAACAAAGTTTTGCTGGTAAAATAATATGGTAAACTATTGGTCAGAGATAAGATTATTGATTTATTAGAGTTTATGAGGCTGAAAACTTAATCATCTTGGTTTCTTTTTTTAGCAACAAATTATGTGTTTTGCTAAACACTGTTGCAAAGGCCACAAACTCACACAAAGAGGCTAACTGCCCAACCAAAGGAAACACTCATCACCAAAATGGTAATGATTTTCAATAAAAAATTTAACTTCCACTGGACAACATTTCTTGAATTGGCTCAACTACAAAAGATTTGTTATAGAATAGTTGCATATCTCCAGAAAACAAATAATGTCATGTTGACTCAACTAAACATTTTTTATGATGTCACAGACAACTTATTTTCAGTTCGTATAACTGTTATTTACAAAAGTCAAGAGTCAACAAAAAAAAAGCTAGGGGAAATTGGTACTACGATTTTTTTTTGCTGTACAACCTTCACATTTTTTACAGTGTATGATTGAGATGCTTGATAACTAACTTTTAAGTGCAGCTTTGAGCCAAGATTTTTTTTTACTCTGTAACAACAATGAGTTTCGGGGAATAATTAATTCAAATGGTGTAAATATTCATGAGTCTATGAATATGATTTGCTTGTTGTACAGATCAATATTAATTTATGACGGAACCTTTAATCATGTAAAAGTAACCCTTATCCAAATTGATTTCTTCATCAATTATCAATTTTGCTAACTTTAAGAAACATTAATCTGCTTGATCAGTACAAATAATATTTCCTATGTTTACACAATTTGTATTACTGAAATAGTAACAAGAAAACCAAGCTTAGTTGGTAGCTAAGATCTTACATCTCATTGATTTCGAGCTTTGTGAGCAAAACAATACAGATTCAGTTCAAATGAAATTATTGGGTTTTAATAAAACAACTAAATTATACAAAGCTACGATTCACACGGGGTAAATATGCATATACATGTAGGAGAAAACCCAGTTCTCCGCTGCACTCTCCAATTCATCATCCTTACAATCATATAACCATGAACAACTATAGTCAAAAGATATCCCATATGGTAAAACATGAGAATATCAGTGTCCTACCACGGTATGGTGTGGTGATGTGTTGAATCTGCATGGGTAATTTTTCTCCTCTTCAGTGTCAGATCTGTCATCCATCTGTTAGCAATCAGAACCATGAACAACAATAATACAAATATAGCCCAGGTTATGTTTAAACATGAGGGACAGTTACATTAGTGTCCTACCACGGTATGATGTGGTGGTGGGTTAAAGTTGCATGGGTAACTAATCTCCTCTTCAGAATTGTCATCCTTATTCAGAACAATAAAAAGTCAATGCACAGATGAATCTTTTGCTCATATATATATATATATATATATATATATATATATATATATATATATATATATATATATATATATATATATATATATATATATATATATATATATATATATATATATAAAATTTGTTACTGACACTAACAGGATGAATGTAATGTAACATCATATAATGGTATGTCATATGTGCATGACTTTTACTTACTTGACACTCTGGGTGTTGCAGCCATGTTTTGTAGTTTTTTTCCCTAAAATCTTAAAGCAAAATAGACAGCGTCAAATAGAGGTTAATGCCTTTAACTTATATAAAAGAACAACCTTTTCATTTTGACATACCTTTAACATGACCACTCCATCTTCTCTTAGTAGCGGTTGGAACTGATGTATGTTTTTGTAGGTACAACTTGTACTCCATTGTCACTGACTGCAAGTAACAAATAACAGCTTTTATGTAGCTTCTTTCACAAATGAAATGATATACAATTCTGTTTAACAATGGAATTCTTATTCATCAAATTATTAAATATGCTAGAAGTGTTTACTTTCCAGTTGATGGCAGTAAATAGTCCAGTAAACAAAACAAACAAAAATGTTTTCATGTTATCATATGGAAATGAAGCTCTAGCATAAGTTCTGCTGGAAAGACTCAATTACTACGTCACTTATTGCCTTCATTCTAACCCAATTATATCCTCATGCTCACTGTATAAAAGCCCGGTACTTACACATGTTTGAGTTCGCAGATAGGCCTACTGAAGCGACGATTAGTTGACGAACCGGACGTTCCGTAGCGGTCGATCGCTGGTCTATGATAACTAATAATGTGTATACAGTAGCGTTCTAAGTTCACGTCAGCCTATCATTCTGTTCAATGGGTTACCGCAGTAACAGACGCGAGTACTTCACTAACAAGAGCAAGTCTCACGTCAGACTCAGATCAATCGCTTTCATGGAGGACTATCTGGGCATGTTATCAAAGACACAGCTGTGGTTTCATCACCATTCTGGCGACATCACTTCATCAGCTTCTATCACAGTGATGGTTATGCATTCCGATGCGATTGGGTGTAGTATCTTACTCTATTTCAACTTTGTCGCAAGCACGTCTGCATAGAGCACACACATGCATTGTATGAGACGAGCACAGGTGTTTGCCGGTCTGATTGTGCAACGTGATCGCTCGTTGTGACTCGCTTGTGTCCATAGTGCTCGTATGACACCGGTAGTATTTTGTTAGAAAAACTGAAACAGATCAGATATATAACACAGCATATTTAGACTCTATCATTCTCCCTACGAATGCAAGGAAAACAAACGGGGTTTAAAGCAAGATCGGGGCTTTATGTTGAACTGAAGTTAAGCCGAAATCGTGATTGGTTCAGTGTTATCAGATCGCTAAAATTCAATTTAAAAAACTATGCTGAGCAAATTAGCATATTTAGGTACAGGACCGACATCAGTGCTTTAATCTGTTTTTATTCAATGGCTTTAGATTCATCTTCCAAGCGCTGCGAGTTCGTCACATATGCAATTTAACTGACACGACATAGTTTCAAGCTTAGAAGCGTTTGGCCTGCATCCAGCAGAGTACATATTTGCTCAAACATACGGGGCACCAAGTGTTGGAATGGCTTCCTTTCGTGATTCGATATGGCTTCCTTCCCCACGAGGAAGAACCGTAGTGTTCTGTGCTCACATTAAGGTGCTTTGCTTATTGTATTATAAAAATGCGCAACATATTAATAAATTAGTTAATCAAAATAAACACGTCATATATATTAGTAATTGTGTGCGTTTGTCTTCGCTTTACTCCAGTTAATTTGACTCTATTCGTTTTTTATTCAGCTACTGATATCTGGATACCTCTTATATTTCGAGAAACTTAGATTTTAGTGTTACGTCTTACTTGGTCCTTCCAGCTAGGACGCAATGGCTACATTTATGATAAAACAAATGTGTATCTTGCTTGTACTCTCAGCACCATATGTCGGGTAAGGTTTGCATACAAAACAAGGTTTGACTTGAGATTCGATAGCAGCACTAATTTGATTCCGTACTCAATCCGACCCGTTTACATAAAGATTGCATCGTACAGCATCTAAATCACAATTATTGATTTGAAAACAATTATTCAAATCTTTTATGAATACAGTGAGCAGAGTGCACTCCCTTTATAAACGCATGAAATGTCAAATGCTTCAGTTCAGATAAACTCCAGTGGAACTGCTGTGGTCAATCTGACTACACCGAATCATGAATCTATTGCATGTTCTACTATTCGTTGGTAAAGCATATGCGCTGGTAGGCAGAGTTGGCAGTGATAAGCTCTGGGCCATTCAATCCTGATTGAGTGTTTCTGTGTTGTGTGGCGCTCCAATTGGGCATTGCATTTGAGTGCTCAACAGACGTTACATTACATGTGTGCATTTGGCGGATGCTTTTGTCCGGGGCACCTTGAGTCGGGCCGTGGCTCGCGGCGCTCTGCTGTTTGAGCTACTGAAAAGACATGTCTGTGATCAGCTACACTTGCATCGAATCCTATTGTGACTAAATATACAAGGGAGTAATAGTGTCGACTGTTGACACAGTCTGCACATGCGTATTGATTCCTGGCTGCACCGCAAACGGCAAGGTCTCTCGCAGTAAGCTTTTTCTCTTCACTAAAGCTGGCAAACGGTGCACTTATAGTCATTGTGATTTGTTGCTTTTCAGACTGCGATCCTGATGCTAACCTGCGGGATCTCAGTGCATTACAGCAGGCCGTATGTTAATCAGACGCACAAGGACTTGTCCGGAGTTTTACATCAATCCATTCACTTAGCGAAATCATTCAGGCCAAAATTTTATCATGGCGTTGGGGAACATGTCAAACTAACTATTAAAGACATCTGATTTCATTCTAGGGTCAAAGGAATTTTTTAGGATTGCGATATTGTTCTCATATTACCAAACGTGTCAAAAAAAAAAAAAAAAAAAAGAAATTCACACGGTATTATCCTGGCTTAGGTTATCAAATGATGAATCTCGTTTTGATCTCTTTCATAGGTTCGGTAGCTGTGTCGGGTCCGATATAGCTAATTATGGTTTTATTAGCTAGTAAAGCTTAACCTTATAAAACATTCTTTTCTTTTATAAGGGCATCGTCCGGTGTTCTCAATCACATGCACATGTTATGTATTCGTCATGCTGTTCCGGTTTATTTTCTTTTGGGGGTTCTCTCAGCAGCTTGACGGTTAGATGGTGTTCTATCAAGATGTGAGCGGGAGCTACACCAGGGGTTTAGAATCCTCCTAACTGCAGATGGAAAGAAATGCGATCTCCAACTCACCTGTGCATGGACTATTCTTTCAGATTGGTGTTGCTACGAACATAGCTCAACGCGCGGAGTTGGCATCCATGAATGTGGGATTCCATGATGGTCAAGATGGTTTTCTTCAGCAATGCTCAAACCATCAGGCATGTTCATGAATTGAACAGGCATGAATTATGGGTAAACTCTCCCATAATTCCAAAGGTAAAACTAAGATTACCTATTTGTCTTAACAAACATCAGGAAAGTTCAAAGCTTTTAATTTAACTCCTGACACTTTAATCTTAAAGGTCGCTCTTCCACTTACACCGATATTCCGCTAGAAGCATATTTTATCTGCTTTGGCTTTGTGTCCAAGGAAATTCACTTTAGAAACTAATCAGTTTGATTCTATTCTCGGTCTTTTCTATTCTGATCTTCATTTCTCACTCAATTTCTTTACTCTTTTCCTTAAGCATTCTAGATGACTCTAAAGGTTCTGGTATCACATTAACAATCCTAAGATGAAGAATAATTTCTGACCCTTTACTTCTATGGTTAAATATCTTCACGTTCGTCTTAAGACTTCTGACCACTCCGCCCTATTTATCTATATAACGGAGCACCTCTCTCTAAGGCTGGTTTCCGACCCACTTTTATACTGACCTTTAAAACTGCAGTTTACCTCCTATTCGTATCAGACTTCCTACAGCTACGACCGTGGAAATTCTGGGCCAGCATTTAAGCTACTGGGCAGTTGGTGTTCTTCTGCATTCAAGTCTTATATAAGACCAATTCTAAAATCATCCTTGAAGCTCAGCAAGCTCTCCAGTAATGGTTCAGGTAAATTCCTATACAACTACTGGTGGTGGTGTCTTAATCTTATTTCCCTCATCCCGTTATTATTCTAGCCAGCACTCCTCAACGACTTCTAGTCATCTAATACGTGTGGCCTAGCGGCTCTGTTCAATGTGGCCTCGTCTCTATGTGGCTGTAGCAGCCGTTGTGCTTTGTTACATGTTCGTTATTTAAATAATCTTAAAAAAAAAAAAAAAAAAAGACTGTTTTATTCAATGCGATATTTTTGTTCTATGTGGTCTCCTCAAATCAAATCAAATCAAATCAAATCACTTTATTTGTCACTCTACATATACAAGTGCAACAGTAGGTGAAATTCTTAGGTGCAGTTCCGAGCAACATAGCAGTCATGACATGACATGTACAACATTTAAAGCAGCATCAGATTACACATCTGATGCGCACACAATTACTCACAGCACAGTAAACTCTACAATAAACAATAAATAATTTGCACAATGTGAGTTTAGTTCTCACAGCTTTAAACAATATACACATACTTACAATATACATATACTTTAAACAATATACACTAAACATACACTAAACAATATACATTACGCTATAATAATAATAATAATATACAATGTATAGTATAAAATATTATTCACAGATTGAAAATTGAAATCCAAAGTGCAATAGGTGCTATATGATAAATAAATGTGTATATAATGTGTGTGTATCTACAGTGGGTTGTGCTGAGTGATATTCTGTCCAGTGTGTGTTATGATCCTGATGGATCAGGAGTTAAGTAGTCTGATTGCTTGTGGGAAGAAGCTGTTCTGGAGTCGGCTGGTGCGTGTTCTGATGCTGCGGTACCGTCTGCCTGATGGCAGCAGTGAGAGCAGCCCATGGTTCGGGTGGCTAGAGTCTCTGATGATCCTCTGAGCTCTCTTCACACATCGCCTGGCGTAAATGTCCTGGAGGGAGGGAAGCTCACCTCCGATGATGCAGCTGGCCGTGCGCACTACCCTTTGCAGGGCCTTGCGGCTGCGGGCGGTACTGTTGCCGTACCAGGTGGTGATGCAGCCAGTCAGCAGGCTCTCTATGGTGCAGGTGTAGAAACGTGTGAGGATGTGGCGGTTCATTCCAAACCTCCTCAGCCGTCGCAGGAAGAAAAGGCGCTGATGAGCCTTCCTGTGACCGTGTAGCCTAATGTGGCCTTGTCTCGTGGTCTTGTGGCCATTAAGCATGGCATGTTCTGTGTGTCTCGTTGGCCTCATTCAGTGTGGCTTAGCAGCCTTGTGGCCCGGAGGGCCTCGTCTCTGTGGTACAATGTTGCATTGTTCCATGTTCGTCCTTCAAGGGTGCGGCCTTTACGGCTTCGTTTCGTTTGGCTTAGTGGCCATCGTCTGTACGTCTCGTCTAAGTGTGGGATTATGGTTTAGGAAACATTCTATGTTCTGTGTGGTCTACTGTGACCGTGTAGCCTAATGTGGCCTTGTCTCGTGGTCTTGTGGCCTTCATGGCATGGTTAAATGTTAGGGGTGTAACGATTCATCTACTACATCGATGTATCGATTTATTTTCCTACGATCTAACTACATCGATCTGTGCTCGGCAAGTTGGCCTTCCGGACGACATATATCGATCTAACATCGTTTTAAAAGGTAATCAATCGATTGTATCCATCATAGGAAATAACGCATTGGATTTAAGCACGTCAGACTTTAAATGGATGTTTTTTCTTAGCACTTTTAATGATAACGGCGTTAAACGTTACTCGATTCATTCTGCCTATCTGTGACATCATCGCAACGCACGCACCAGCAGCAGCGCTAAGAAAACAAAACATAGCGGCGGATGGCAGAGGAGAAGCCAACCAGCGAGAAATTATCAAGCCACCAGGAGAAACAGCTACCTGTACTTTCAACCCTTGCTAAATGTTACCTGTGCATTCCTGGGACCAGTGTGCCAGCAGAGCGAGTTTGTAGTACTGCTGGCGACATAGTGAACGCACAGAGAAGTGTTCTGTGGTCAGATCATGTTGAATCAGTGGCGATTTTTTTAAGACTGCAAGGGAAGCTCGGCTTCCCTTATAATCTCACAAAATGAATGGTCAAATATGTACTATTGTATTAACATTTTATTGACTAAAAATGCGTTAGAAAACGTTCATCTCAAAAACGAGTTTGTTCAGAATCAGTTACATATAGCAGGTCGGCTGACTCGATTTCCTTCTCATACATTCCCGCAGCGTCACAGTGCATTTCCCTATTGAAGCCCAGCGTCCATTGACTTCAATGGGGCTGCTTTGAACGTTTTTTTTCAGCGCTTCGAAACTAGACGGTCATTGGATAAACGCTGCGATTATGTCCCGCCCACGGACGCTCAGCGTCTCTGGGGGTGAATGGGGAGTGGGCTGGCCCGGACTCCGAGCTTCTGCGTGATGATTGGAGGGTCTGTCGAAAGACTGCATCTCCCTTTGACTGACAGCGATTCTGTACTATAAGGAATCACTGAAGCTATTCGCGCTCAGTCCCATCGCGGATTTCTCAAGTTCAGTCGAAATAAAAACTGCTGCAACCTATTTCTTTGATATTTGCTTGGCGAAATTGCTTAATTTTCATCATACATTTCACACAATTATACACCACATTCCTTGTTTCAGTTTTACAGAGTTTAATATTTATTTTTTTAGATCGTTCATTCATTCATTCCTTCATTCCTTCATTCATTCATTCATTCATTCATTCATTCATTCATTCATATAACGTTAGTAGGCTAGGCTAGCGTCGTGGGTGAAACTTTCTTGAAAAGGAACGTAGGGCAGAATTTACTTTTAAATAAATAGACAATTTTATGATGTAGGCCGAAAATGAGCTTCCCCTCTCTGACAGACCAGTAGCCGCCACTGATGTTGATATTTTTGAAAAAGAAATATGTAGAGTCATTGAAGAGTAGTTGGTTACATTTTATCTTTTGTTAAATATTGTTTGTTTGTTTATTAAACTGAGAGTAGTAGCAGGTTTCGCCAGTTTATTCAACCTGAAGAAATGTTGGTTGCACTTTATTTTTGATATTAATATTGTATTTGTATTATTTTAATGTTGAAAAACAACAGCAAAAGTAACAGGTACACCTACTATTAATTAAACCTGAAGAGAAGTTAGTTGCACTTTATTTTTGATATTAATATTGTAATATTAATATGTTGGATAACAAAAGCAGAAGAAGCAGGTTAACCTACTGTTGAAATGTTGGTTGCACTTACTGTGCTTTTATTGAAAATGTATTGAATATTGAAAATGAGAGCAGAAAAGGTTAACTTCCTGTTAATTCAACCTAAACTGTTGGTTGCACTTTATTCAAATAAAATTTGAATGCATTTGCCATTAATTGTTGTTTACTTGTTTGTTTATATCCATAATTAATTGATACCTGATTCCCTTACAAGAAACAACAGGAATCTAGGAAACTTCACCTGCACTGACCAGTATCCAGATATTTATTTCAGTCACACAATTTTTGGCTAAAAAGTTACTGAATCGATTTCAAGTCACTGAATCGTTTCGGATCGTATCGTTCTAAATGAACCAATATCGTCCTTGAATCGTATCGACAACCTCAAATCGTGATACGAATCGAATCGTTATTAAAACGAATCGTTACACCCCTATTAAATGTGGCCTAGTGGCCTTGTATTCAAGTATGTCTATGTGTGGCATTAGTGGCCTTGTGGCCACGTGGGCCTCGTGTTCATGTGGGGCTTGGCGCCTTGTGGCATATGTTTGCCTTGTCCTTTAAAAAGATGCCTGATCGGCCAGTGGCCCCCCTGGGGCATATGTTAAATGTGGCTTAGATGCCGTAGTCTCGTGTGGTTTGTATTTGTTTGGCACTAGTGGCTTGGTCTTGTCCTTAAAAGATGCCAATAGTGTCCAGTCACCCCTGGGGCATAAGTCTTTGTTTAAAAAAAATATATATATATATTCTAGCCAAGTGGCTTCGTTCACGTGCAGTCCAGTCTTACCTCGTCTCTTTGTGGCATTAGCGGCCGTTGTGGCTTAGAAGCCTCGTCTCTGTGGTCTGTATAGGCCGGGTGGCTCATCAAGGCCTTGTCTCTGTGGTCTATAAAGGCCGTGTGGTCCAATGAGGCCAGATTATGTGTGGTTTATGTACGGCCCCAGGTGGCCTGCTATATGTGGTCCAATGCGACCGTTCTATTATAGCCAATGCGGCTCTGTCTGTGTGGTCCAATGAGGCCGTGTTATCATTTTGCCAAGGCGGCTGTTAGTATGGTCCAATGAGGCCTTGTCTCTGTGTTTTCCTAGGAGTGAACTGGCAATATATATATATATATATATATATATATATATATATATAATATATATATATATAATATATAATATATATATATATATATATATATATATATATATATATATATATATATATATATATATATATATATATATATAATATATAAAAAAAAAGAAAAAAAAAAAATCTATATATAATAATACTAATAATAATAACACAAATAAATAAATTGTCTCTTCATTAAGCTATAGGCATGCCGTATCTCTTCACATCTGAATTCTACCACATAGTAACTTTCTTCTCCATTTTTCAGGAACCCCAGGATTCTACACCGGTGGGTATACTCAGTTACCAACTTTTGGGGGTTGGCGGGCCCCGTCCCGGTGTATTCATACTCCACCTACTTTTGGGGGTCGGCTGAGCCCCTGCCCTCGTCTCCAGGCAGGAATTGCAGATCCGATACCCTCGGATTATGCCTACGGACGGGGCCTACGCCAAATTGACTTTGTATATTATTAGCTTGCTGTGCTATTAATAAATGCACTATTGTCGATATAATTCTCCCGAGTCTTCCCTGTAGAAATGAAGCTCTAGCATAAGTTCTGCTGGAAAGACTCAATTACTACGTCACTTATTGCCTTCATTCTAACCCAATTATATCCTCATGCTCACTGTATAAAAGCCCGGTACTTACACATGTTTGAGTTCGCAGATACTGAAGCGACGATTACCCCCATCCTCCCCACCACCACCAGGATGGTCCTGTCCATACCTCCCGGGGGGTCGGCTGCGCCCCTGCCCTCGTCTCCAGGCAGGAATTGCAGATCCGATACCCTCGGATTATGCCTACGGACGGGGCCTACGCCAAATTGACTTTGTATATTATTAGCTTGCTGTGCTATTAATAAATGCACTATTGTCGATATAATTCTCCCGAGTCTTCCCTGTAGAACTGAGAAATAGATTTTTTTTTCTCATTTCTTTAAAATTTTACATCATAGACATTGTAAAATATATATATATATATATATATATATATATATATATATAAACAAATTGAGGTAAATACATTTACAAAAAATAAAATCCCCCAAAACTACAACTGTCAAGTAAAAAATAAATAAATTAAGTGACATTAGGCCTTACTTAAAAAAAAAAAATCGCATTGTAACGTTGCTGTCTCTAGAATCAGCATAAACAACGCATAGGGGTTTAAACAAGTTACCTATAATGATCCATAACATGACTAATGTCATAAATAAAGTTTTTTGGCTAGGTTGCTGCAATATAGATTATTATTAGAGCAGTTATGAAAAGGATACTTACAGGGAAACGGGTCCGTTCCGTTGCTTTGTAGCACACGCTCAGCGATAAGTGTCCGTTATTTTGTCGCACGCGCTGTCTAGACGTGCACGCGCTGAAACCGTTGACCGTCGATCGATTGCTGAAGTAGGTGAGTGAATGTTTTTCCCTCATTTAAAATGTAGAAAACTGTTTAAATGTTATATTATATCATATGTATATGTTGTATATTGTAATAGTGAGCATCAATAAGAAACACAGCTTATTTTTTAAATATATTTATTTTTAACATGTTACATGCTGGGTAACGTTACTTGCCTATCTATATAAATAATTTTTTTCGACTGTCTGTTTACATCTATCTGTCTGTCTATTGTTCTGTCTTCGTTAAGTAATCTAAAAGATTGTTTCTTTATAGTACAAAATGTGGGCTTTAATTGAATGGACAGAGATTGATGCTTCACTTGATATTGTAAAGAGGAAGGACATACTTCAAAAAGTAATTAATGAGGGAGATGTCGTTGATGTCAAATATGAAGATGAAAGCTCTCCAGCAATTCTTTTGAAGCTGAGTGGTAAACAGTTAACATTGCAGAATGTAATTATTTTTATATTTCTATGAATTCCATTATGCATTTTATTAAGGCAAGAAAAATGTTTTTTTATTCCTGTTTAGAAAATAAGGAAAAGCTGCTGAAACGTCTTCAACAAATGGAGTCGGAGAGAAAGCAAAAAAATGAGGGCAAACTACCTGAAAAAAGAACAATTAAAAGAAAATAAATATTTAGTCCAGAAAACAGCCCATCACCAAGTCCACAGAAGAGACGTAGAAGAGTACAATCTTTCTTCCTGATATGTTATATATACACTTTAGTTTAGGGCCCATTTGTCACTATTAACTACGACTTCCTTTACAGTTTTTCTCAGTCGCTTTGGTACATTTCTCAGATCAGAATTGAAATTCTCAAAACTACCTGTTCAATCTTCACATCATTGTGTCACTTGTGCACATCAAAAAAGCAGTTTCTCATCAAAAAGCAGTTTCTCATTTCTTTGAACAAATTAGACTTTGAAGTTGCAAATGCTTTGGTATATCCATGCAATTGATTATGTACAATTCTCTGCTGTTTCCTACATTATCAATTGCTTATGTCATGTTGATCAAAATGTATTATAATGGGTCTCTGTTGAATAGTCTCACCCCCACAACATTTAGGCATTAGTTCATAGCATAAGTCTACATGCAAAATAATTGAACAAATAATTGTCATATGTCAAGCATATTTATATTTTTTTTTTTTCTTTGTGCTATATGCAGTGCTGTCTTTTCGTTTCTGTATCGCAATGACATGGTCTGTCAACAAATTACAGTACAAACAGTAAAAGTGTAAATGTCCAGTCTCTTGCAATCAAACTCCCACATAACACTAAGGTGTAACCTATAATTTACAATTATTGTCATCAAAACTTTAGCCATAGTTTACATCAGAACCTCCCTCCAGAGTACACTGTTATATTGACAACATGACTAAGCAATTTGACTGTGTTATCTGTTCACAATGACACAAGAACTTGTCATTCTGATGGCACTGACATGTTCATTGACACAGATATTTACTTTTGAGAGATTAACTAAGGATTTAAAGCAAGAGACTGGCTTTTGCAGGTAATCCTGGTGTTTTGCTATTTCTATGAATTGTTTTGAGAAATGCACTTACTGTTTTGCAAATCGAAGATGATTCGAGAAATATACCAAAGTAACTAAGAAAAACTGTAATAAACTCCAAAAATGTACTGCTTATTAATAGTTAGTAAGGTAGTTGTTAAGGTATTGGGTTTGATTAAGGGATGCATAATATGATCATGTAGATTAAGGCATTAATATGTGCTTTATATAAGTAATAATAAACAGCCAATATCCTAGTAATATGCATACTAATAAGCAACTTACTAAGAGTGAGAATTGGACCCTATAGATAGATTCAAGTGTTACTATTATATTGTTAACAAATGCATCAAGCTTTGATCTTTTTTTTAGGTTGAAGAACCACATGCAGACATACTCTTGTTCAAAAAAATAGAAGAGAAAGCCAAAGAAAAAAGCGAACTGGATGACCTTAGAAGAGAGGTCAAGGCCTTGAAAACTGAAAATCTGGAGTTAAAGGCACTGAACTTTAAACTGCAAAAAGGTAGTTAGTTTTCTCTTATAAAAATTAAAAACACTTCCTTTTGGTGTCGATTACAGATGTTGTGTGAACTTTTTGTTGTCATTGTTGTTCTAAATTTAGATATTATTAACAGATTTGAGGAGTTGATGCCAAAAAACAATATAACCAGACCTGTTGCACCAACCTGTCTACCAGCTACATCTCCTAAAAATGCTCCTCATCCAGCTAATCAATCGCATCTTCATGTAAGAACCTTAATTTTTAGATATCATAGGAATAGTTCATAAAGAAAAAAATCATTATTTACACACTCTCATGTTTTCAAATGAACATGAATATGTGTTGCGAGTTTTTTGCCATTTGTTTGACATATATTGCACAGGTTGAAATCCACAGAAAATTGAATATCACAAAAGAGACATTCCAGGCATGTGGGAGAGGAGGGACTTCATGGTCAGCCATGATAAAAGATTTAGCAGTGGCTGTTTTTGGGAGGAGCACACTGGCCACACATGGCCTATCAGGCAAACCTGGCAATGCCAACAAAGGAAGACAACCCAAGCCACTCTTGGATCGAGTTAAAGTGGAACTTATTTTAGGTAAGAGTGGCATCTATATTTATTAAAACAAATTTAAAATGTAGTTTAATAATCCTGATGCCTGAGTATCTCTTTTCCCAATATATATATAATATATTTATTTATTTTTTCAGACACTGTACAGGGTCGATTCCCAGATACTCCACGTAAGTTTCTAAGGGCTTCATTCCGGGAGAAGCTTAACGACGAACACAAAATGCTATTAAGGTACATATTTTCACAGTATATATCATAATCGTTTTTTTTTCAGTACATAGATAACTTTTAAGTTTGTGATGTATGATTTACATTAGTATGTTATATTACTCATAGGCAAGAGAAGAAGCACGTTACGGAGGGTACACACACTGCAACATGTGAATAAAAGTGAGCACACAAATTCACCATCACACTGTCTTAGCTTTGTTTGTTCAGTTAACTGGCTTAGACTATATTGTAACATGTTCTCTCTTTCTACAGAATACAACGTTTGTGCAGTGTTCTTGGAGTAGGCCTACTGTCAGCAGTGTTTTTATTGGTCCTTTGCCTTTGTTTTGTTATTGTTTATATCTTGCTATTTCTGAACCTTTTTGTAAAAAATTTTTTTTTAATAAATAATGCAATATATTCGATTTCCGATATGGTTTTTTTTTTTTTCTTATATGGTTATCTATTTTGGGATAGCAGCTTAACTATTCTTTGGGTGTCCTGTAAGAATCATGTGTTATTCCTGTATAGGAGCCCTGCAGGATTCTTATAAGATTCTTGTAGGAGTCCAGTAGGATTCTTGCAGGAGTCCAGTAGGATTCTTGCAGGAGTCCAGTAGAATTCTTGCAGGAGTCCAGTAGAATTCTTGCAGGAGTCCAGTAGGATTCTTGCAGGAGTCCAGTAGAATTCTTGCAGGAGTCCAGTAGGATTCTTGTAGGATTTCTACAAAAGTCCCACAGGAAAATGATCACGAAAATCCTGTGTGATCCTGCAGGAATGCATTGTGCAGGTCCTGCAGGATTTTTCCTTCAGGATTTCCTGCAGGATTTTTTTTGTGAGAGAGAGGCAGTCCTTTCGCAAGAGACCTCAAGAAATTAACACTCCCGTGAACAGGAATAATTCAGACAACCTTTTACACGCAGTTTGATTGTGAAATAAGAATACTTGCATTACTCTGGCTTCTCGTGTGTAAGTATCTGAGTTCGAACGTCAGGGAAGTTCGGTGCGGATCTTTGCGGTTCCAGGAGGATTTCTCTGAAGCTTAGGAAGCTGCCGGTCTTTTCTCCGTGGCGGGGAGGCCAAGGGTCTCTCTCGTGGTGGCGGAATGCCCAGGGCTTCTTCTCTCAATGGCAAAAATGCCATGAGGTCCTTCTCTTAGTGGCGGAATGCCATGGGCTCCTTCTCTCAATGGTGAAATGCAAAGAGTTAACGGTCAGTCTCTGTTCTTATGGACGTCATGGCTAACGCCCTTATTCTGGAGTGATCCAATCGCGCACGAGACACCAAAGGCGCAAGTTTTTCATTGTCCTTTGCTGGAACCCCCCCTCCTCTTGGCTAATCAAAGGGGTGATCGTTTTAAACCTCTTTCTTAGCTGTCTTAGCTGGAAAGCTGGTATTTTTGTAATAATGCATCTTGTGGTAATTTGTGAACGAGATTCGGTACAGTCGGGTTTCTGCGATCGAGAAGATACCAAACACTATCGTTCTGCGATTTGAGAATACAGAGATACAGGATTTTTTACAGTTACTGTCATACAAAATTAACTTTACATACAGTAAACATCCTAGCTATTTTAATCCATTGTATGAAGACATTACAACAACAAAATATATATATTTAAACGTTATTGAGGCAGTTTGGCGAAAATCCATACATGGCTGAATGGGTGTGTGTGTGCGTGTGTTCGAAAGTTCAGCGTGTTCAACTGCGTGTGTGTGCGCTCATTCGCACAAAAGAGTATGTGTGTGTGTGGCGTGAAGTCACGCAAAACAGTCCCGTGTCTATGTATTGTGTGCCTATTGCACAAAGGGTGTGTGTTTGAGAAATCACAAGAATGCCTTGAGGCTATGAAGTTTGGTTGTTAATTAACATAAGATAGCCAGTCAACATAAAGACCCTTTGTTTAGTATGATCTGATTAGCAGAGTCAGCGAAGCTGATGAGGAGTTCAAGATTTGGACATCCTGCCAGCTGGCTGATTGAATCAGTGCTGGTACAACTCTTAAGTCAATTCTTAGCAGTGTTCTTGTGAGTAATTCTCAGATGCTTGATAAATACGGGCCCTGGTGGAGACTGGAGAGAGGGTGATGAAGGAAGGCTGTCATCAAAGGCTTTGAGTATACTACAGAAATGAATAAAACATCAATTTAAATATTAAGTTGTATTTTATTTTAATTTCAAACAGAGTTATTTCAGCACTTTTCTGATTCTTGATGTCTGTGCATTTGCTGCAGAGCTTCTGTGGTTGAACCTTATCAAGTCAGTTGTAGTTGTTGAACCAAGCTGTTTAACAATTGTTTCGATAGTCTAGAGATGGTTTAGACCATTTTTTAATACTATTTCTAATTTTCACAAGCAGAGGTTCAATAGCCAAGACATACGGCATTCTTGATAATACAAATCCTTGACTGATCCCTCTTTGAACTTTAAAATGTGCACACAAACCACCATTTATTTTCAGTACACTCTCAATGTCATGATACAAGACCCTGATCATAGCAATAAAACCTGAGATGAAGCCAAATTCCTCCAGTGTATGCCAGAGATAGCTGTGCTCATCCGGGTCAAATTTCCCTGATCTATGGAAATAAAACCAACATTTAAACTCAATAACCTAAAGACGTCCAAAATATACTATATATTTAAAGTTTAATTTATCACTGCTCCGTAGAACAGAAATGGGAGACTTTAAAACACAAAACAAAAATAGTGGTTGATTAAGTTAATATTAACTTACAGTCCATTCAAACAAAACCTGCTGTCGCTTGTCAGTGCTGAAGGTTATTATATTTGGGTCAACACACATGCTTGTGAATGATTTGTCCGGTCTCTGCACGAAAAGTACACAAAACCATTTAAAGTACCATTACATTTCCATTTTTTTGACATGCAATACATTGTTTTGTTTTATGTATTATGTTATTACGATACAACAGAGTAATCCATCTAATAGGGAACATTCTCATAACTTTGGCTAACGTTCATGGCAAGGTTCTCTCAAAGTTATGAACAAACATTCTCTCAGTAATGTTAACAGAGTGTTTGTTCAATGTCTTTAATAATATTCCCTTTCGAAAGGAAACTTGCACTGCGTCCTAGAATGCATATGGGGAACGCCTTCAGCATGACAGGTGTCTGAGCTACTATCGAATCACGGCAATCCTATTGACCAGCGACAGCCCATGATGTCATCAATGTGCGACCAGGAAGTATATAAAGGCGCTTTGCAAACATGACACTATCTTTTCGTCTTCAGGGACTGTTTTGTCTGAAGTGCTACGAATTCAAAGGTAATCTTTTATCTTGAAACACACGGAGAAGAAGCATCACTTCTGTAAGTGTGCTGACTCGTTTTTCCCAGGTTTCTGACCTGTGTGTTTTTTGCCTGAGGAAAGAGCACACACGGGAGGCTAGTGCTTGAGCTTCAGTTAGATCTTGGATCCAGCCCACGGTGCTTTTGACACCGTTCTGCCTTAGTGCCTCCTCTCATGTGAGGCTGCTGCTAACGAGCCTCGGGTAAAGATCTATGCTTGCAGGCCGGCCCTCACCAGGCCCTCACCTAAGGCATTTAGGGATGTTTGAGGCATTTTGCTAAAGCATTATAACCCCAGGCTTTTCACTATGTGAGTATAGGCTTTAGCATCCCTAATATCAGCCTCCTCTTATTTGAGAGTCGTCCGGTTAAGCCTTTTTTCTCTTATACACGAAGAGACTGAGGTCTGCCCCGTCTCCCAGAGCTAGCTTCATGGACGTAGGCCGCCAGGCTAAACTGGCAGGCCTTGATCCTGTGTATATCAGGGTCATGTGGGAGTACTCCCCTCATAAAGCAGGGTATGTTTTAGTATTCCACTTTTAGCTCTGTATCATTCTGCTTCCACCCTTATGGCCCGGGTTCAGCAGCACTTTGCAACTTTTGCTTTACTGATGGTTTGGTGTAGCAATATGCTACATACCCGCAGGAATTCGCGGTGACCTCAAAACTACTCTCACACTGAGAGGAGGCTTATTCACGAGATGGTCTAGTGCAGGGGATTTTAAACTGGTGTAACACAGGTTAGAATCCTGCTATATGAGAAACAGAAAGAAAATAATATAATTTCCAAATAATTATAACTCTAACAAAATGCAAAAATATTAAATAGAATGTTGCTTAAAGTCATTGCAGTTTAATATAATAATATAATAAATAATAAAATGACGAAATGCTGAAATTATATATTCAGTTTAAACTGCGACTGCGCGTGACGTCATAGAGACGAGACGCGGAAGCAGTGAGAAGCGAACGCATTTGGATTGAAGCAAGATCAATCCAAGGCAAATATCTAAATAATCCTTTCTAATATCTGTATAATATGATATATATTATGTCATAGACCTATTATTTGATTATATTGGGTTGTTTTTAGAACAAGATTGTTGATATTACAACTGACGATTTCTGATGAGAACCCATGAAAATCCATGCGGGTGTCAGACATAATACCCCCGGATTTGGTTTTTAAGTAATATTGTTAAATTTACTGAAAACTGAATGTTATATTTGTTTATTGAAGGTTTTGAAATGTTCTGAAGTGTTTAAAGTGTGAAATAGTTCAGAAGAAGTGTGAAAGGTGATAAAATATTCCATGTTAGCACTAAAATGTTATATTGTACAAATTGACATATTCTGGTATGTTATATATGTGATGACTAGAGGAAAAAGAGTATTTGAATACCATTTTCATGTATATATGTATATATGGTTGATTGATGAATGTAAAGAGTATGTATTGCATTGTTCTAAAAGAAATAGTGTGTAAATGTGTATGATGCTTAAGACGCTGTTTGTGTGAACAGGTCAGGTTTTTTAGTGCGATTTGATGAACCCTCTGAGATCGAGATGGCAAGCCTACCCACCCGAACCACAGTGACTTGAGAGAAACGCAAACGGAAGATTCCGGTAGTGATTTCAACTAAACAGGTGGAATCCATTTCTCATTGCGTGCATTCTGATCGGAAGGATCAGATTCTTTTCCCGACGTTGATCATTTTGCACTATTGTAGCAGTATTGGCAGCTGGCAGGATGTCCAATCTTGAACAAATCATCAATATCCCTGACTCTGCTAATCAGATCATTCTAAACAGAGGTTCTCTGTGTTATGCGGCTATCTAGAGTTAATGAACAGCTCAAGAGTTGAATAGTTTGACTTCACAGCCTCAGGCAGTCATGTGACTCCTCAAACGAACACACATATCCTGTGTGCAACAGACAAACAATACATAGACATGGGACTGTTTTGCTGACTTCAGCGCACACACACACACACCCATTCAGCCATTCATGGACTTTTCACCAAAAACGGCCTCAATAACGTTTAAATATATATATTTTATTGTGGTAATGTCTTCATAAGATGGATTAGAATAGCTAGGATGTTTACTGTATGTAAAATTAATTTGGTATGCCACTAATTGTAAAAATGCCTGTACCTCTGTATTCTCAAATCACAGAACGATAGTGTTTGGTATCTTCTCAATCGCAGAAACCCGAATGTACCGAATCTCGTTCACAAATTACTACAAGATGCATTATTACAAAAATACCAGCTTCCCAGCTGAGACAGCTAAGAAAGAGTTTCAAAACGATCACCCCTTTGATTAGCCAAGAGGAGGGGGTCCCAGCAAAGGACAAAGGACAATGAAAAACTCGCGCCCTTGGTCTCTCGTGCGCGATTGGATCACTCCAGGATAAGGCGTTGGCCATTGTGTCCATAAAAACGGGAACTGACCGTTAACTCTTTGCATTCTTGCCATTGAGAGAGGCCCACTACCCTGGGCATCCCCGCCACGGAGAAGACCGGCAGCCTTCCAAAAGCTTCAGAGAAATCCTCCTGAATCCAAAGAGCCGTACCGAACTACCCTGACGACTCGAGCACAGACACTTACACACGAAAGGCCATATTAATGCAAGTATTTCTATTTCACAATCAAACTGCGTGTAAAGGTTGTCTGAATTATTCTTGGAGTGTTAACTTCTTGAGGTCTCTTGTGAAAGGATTGTCTCTCTCTCTCTCTCTCTCTCTCTCTCTCTCTCTCTCTCTCTCTCGTTAACTCTATCTTTCCATCATTCTCTTCCACTTTATATCATTTCGTTAAGATTGATTTTTCGTTGTTGGTATCATATCGTTTGTTTTCTCCTACATGTATATGCATATTTACCCCGTGTGAATCGTAGCTTGTATACTTTAGTTGTTTTATTAAAACCCAATAATTTCATTTGAACTGAATCTGTATTGTTTTGCTCACAAGCTCGAAGTCAATGAGATTTAAGATCTTAGCTACCAACTAAGCTTGGTTTTCTTGTTACTGTTTCAGTAATACAAATTGTGCAAGCATAAGGAAATATTATTTGTCCTGATCAAACAGATTAATGTTTCTTAAGGTTTGCACAATTGACAATTGATTAAGACATCAATTTGGATAAGGGTCACTTTTACATGATTAAAGGTTCTGTTATACGTTAATATTGTCTGTACAACAAGCAAATCATATTCATAGACCCATGAATATTGATACATTTGAATTAATTATTCCCCGAAACTCGTTGTTACATTCTGGTGGAGAATGCGGGCAGATTTCAAACTTTGTTTTTGTGAGCATATCAATATTCATATTCACGTGTAATTTTGGGTATTAATATTATGCACGCGCGTTCCCGTTCATTTGATTGAACTGTGAGACATCGCGAACTCACTCACTGACTAGGCACAACGCCGAGCTCAGTTTAAGCATATTAACAGATGCTAAATTAACAATATTATGCGTCCTACAGAGATAAGGAAATCTCTGTATAGTCTGTACATGCGTAATATTGTTTATCCCGCTTGATTTGAACGAAGAAATCTTCTGTCAAGTGGAAGATTGAAATTGAGCGAGTTTCCTCTTTTCAATAATAGGCCTAATATAATATTATATCGTTAAGATAAACGCTAACTCCTGGTCGGACATTGTCTTAGCTAACCAATGTAATAGACCTAAAACATTTAACTCATACATGCTGAACGATCAGCCAGTTTAATAAATGTCTATCGGAGTTCTGTTAAATGTGAAGTAAGCAGATGTAAATTCCTGTATCCACATTTTCTTTCTGTGCAAAATATTGCACAAAGAGACCCGCCGCGGTCTGAAGGGTAAATGGTGATTTGTGTTTTAAATATATGTGCAACCATTATTCGATTTTTGGCCACATAAGGAGGTGTTGCAACTCCGCGGGCTAGACACCAGAGGGCAACCTGACAGCTCTCGAGTAACACTTCACCATAACTTTATCCCGAACGGGCGCAACAGGGCCATCTGGTGAGCAGTCCTCCTAACTAACTCTAGTCTGGGTGGACTCGACTGCGCCATCGCGTGGAGAATTATAGATAGTTCTCTCCGCTATTAATTTTGTCTTAACAAAATTTCCTTCCTAAGTAGAGCATGTGAATTGTTTATTGATTACTGTTATAAACGTTTTCATTTATGCAATCTTACTAGCATTAGGCAGCAACCAGGTCTCTGTTCTCGCTGATTAAACACTTATTTGAATTTGAGTTTAAAAGGAAAAATGAATTTCCTTTAACTTAAATTGAGATTAGATCTCTTCAAGTCACTGACAGTCCGCTTGGAAGGAAGGACGCCACCGTGTGGCCGCACTCTGCTAAGTCAGCATAAAGCTCTCTCGCTCTTTTCCACTTCCTTCCAATTCTGTATGAAGGTTTATTCAAATTCAAATTCTAAAACTTGTTTTGAATTTAATTTGAATTAAGCTGGACTTCTCAATTGTGATTGTTATTTATTTACTTATTTTTATTTTCTTTTATACATTTTTTTTTTCTTCCTTTTCCCCTTTCTTTCTCTTATTTGGGGTTAGGTTCATTTTGATAATTACCAACAGTATCAAAATTGCCTTTTTGGTTTTATCATTATTTGATAGAAATCTTCGCCTTGGTCTAAATCACTTGATCCGGTAAACAAGAGAGTCTTAATTCAGTTTTGATTTCATCTGTTTACCCTTTTGTGCATTTATTGTAGGGCGCACCAGCATCTGTGGCGAATTGAGAATCGCCTCAAATTGGTCTCCACGAGCAAGGTTGTCCGACCGACGTGACCAGCACCGGCTGTGTGTGAATCTCGGTTTCTTTTACCTCTGTCCGTCGTTGCGGCCCGCAGTGGTGACATCAGCAATTTGACACTCCAAAGCCAGTCAACCAGTCCAGCTGACACACACAAGGCAATTTCTGGGACCAGTACCTAAACCGGGGCCTAAAAGTGGGCCACTCTTAAAAAGACGGTTCTAGGGAACGTGCCGATTTTGCTGTGCTGGCGGTTGACGGGTTGGTGTTGTCAGGTTGTGTTAAAAGTCATAAGCTGTTTGAGTGGGCATAACGCGATACAGAGTAACGAAGGACCGAGGACACGGCAGTTGGGTGTTTGGGAATGCCCGGAAGGCCGACTGCGCCACTGGTTTCCCACCTGAGCGACCTCAATTCGCCCCGGATAAACTAAATGTGTTAAAACCCACATTATAAGCCAAATATTAGATACTCCCCCGAGTATAGCCTAAGCGTTTGGCCCACTTTTCCTCTCTAAGCCGCACCCTCTTACTAGGTTTCCTACTCCGATAGCCACACATGCTGTAGGCCCTATCAGAAACTCTTACGAAGGGTAGCAGGTTTAGTTCTTTTAGTGTTTCTCCAACACTCCCAGCGTTCGCGCTTATTTCCCTTTTTAGTGCAGACCAATTGTTTTGTGTTTGTTTTCACTGTGCTCTTTCCTACCTTTACTGTCCGGACTGTTGTAAATGTTGTTTCTTTCAGTTCACCAAGAGACCCCAAGGAAAGCTAAGTAATAGAGTGACAACCGAGCAGCCGGCGTCACCAGGTGACCCACAGGGCTACCGCCTGTCAAAGTCTCTATTTTTAGGCCAACCCAAAACTTGGCCCGCCTAATTGTCTAACTATCTAACTGTCTACAGCAGTTAGCCAAAATTCTTGTCGACGGCATAGTCCGTACAAGAGCTTGTTAACCTTAGAAGAAACTTGCATTGGCCTCTTTGTGTGTGTGTGCTGTGTTTCTCTCACCCACAGTGAACCAGTATGTCCCGTTCATCCAGTCCCGCTGTCCCTTGGGACCGCCTAGCGGTATGGCTGGAAGCGATGACGAGCACTGTTCTGTCTAAGGACGCCAGTGATCTGCAACAGCTGAGCCAGGAGGAACTGGACACAGAGCTAGACAAGCTTACGGCACATGACCCGACACAGAGTTACTCTCACAAAGAACTGGCCAAGATCCTCGGGAGCCTCACCCACAACCTCGTCGCCCAGGCACGGCTAAGAGAAAAGAGCCACACCGACCTGGAACAGGAAGTGGCAGCGCTAAAGCTCCAAGCCGAGGAGGCCCGGAGAAACCAGGCCCTCACCCAGAGTCATCTAGATAAGCTACTTCTAGAGACCGAGAAAGAGGGTGAAACGGACACAGAACGTGAGAAAGAAGTAGAAAGACTTCGAAAGACCCTGGAAAATCTGCGTCTAGACACAGACCGCAGAGTGCAGTCGGAGAAAGACACCAGAAAAAAACTCAACGAACAGCTCCGGCAAGGCGAAGCTCTCCTAGAGAGAGCCAACACTGCTCTTAAAGAAAAAGATGCTAGAACCAAAGCCTCCGAAAAACACTTGCAGGCTGCCCGAGCCGAGATCAATGAGCTTTTCCAGCAAAGACATGATCTCAAAGATGAACTTGACCTTGTTCACAGAGAACTGAAACATGCATATAAACTGCAAAGTGACCGGGAAGGGGAAACACAGCCCACAGAGTTTCCCCCGACCAGCTGGTCCGCACCTTTTAGCCAAGAACCAAGAGCTAGAAAGGGGGGTGACAGCCCACCACTCAGACTGTCACCCACGAGCCTCCACGAATCCCCGCCAGCGGCTGAGGAAGGGAAGCCCTTCCAGGAAGTCAGGGTCAGCAGCCACGTAGCTCATAAAGACCTTGACAAGCTGGCCAGGAATATCCCTACGTTCAGCCCAGACCCTGCAGGAGGACACGACGTTCACGCCTACTTGCAAGACATAGACTTTCACCTGCAGACTGTCGCTAACGCGAACACCTGGGACAGATTGTATCTACTCAGAATCACGTCTAACCGGGACGTACGTAGCTTTCTAGACCGTCAACCAGAGGCTGTCAAAATGGACTACTGGCAGCTACGACAAGCTCTAATTCGTGAATACTCTGATCCAGAATCAGACCTGGGGCTCATCGCTGCTGTGGACCTCAGGCAAGGCCGACTTGAAACCCCACAGAACTTTTATAATCGACTGCGACGTGTCTACTTCGGCGCACGAAACGAACCAGGCATGGAAGAAGACCTCAGCTTCAGAACCCTGTTCCTCCGAAACCTTCACCCCACGATTAATCACCATCTGGGAGTTCTGGTTTGTCCACGCAGCATGTCCACCCAACAGTTAAGAGATTTAGCCCACAAGGCTTACACCAAGCAAAAGACTATTTCTGAAAAGACTGTAAAACACCCAACCATTTGCCCTGTCTCTGAGCCTCGTCCAGAGCTGACCCTAGAGGGCGCCCAACGGAACCACAGTTATGAACCCGCCAACAGAGAGTCCAAACCGTTCCAAGCCAGCAGAGGGCAGCGTGGTCATGGTAATGCCCATGCGAAGCACCAGAACGATCACTCCGGAGGATCCTGGGACCGGCCTCGCCCCTCCCACAACCAAAAGGGGGGGGGGGGGGCACATGGGCCGGCAACCCAGAAGGAGCCGAACTCTCTCTCCCAGAACGTCAAGCCCGGGAAACCGGCAGAGGGGCCACTCTCGACGTGATACTGATAAGCGCGGATCTGAGCCCATGGCTAATGAGAAGAGTACGGCCGAGTCCGAAACCGCAGAACTACGGAAGATACTGAAAGAGTTTCTCCAAAAAATGGTCAAGAAGGATGAACCAGACACCGCATGACTGAACCGGACACCTGACATCAACCTTCCTGACCTTTCTGCAACTGAACCTAAAACCCAGAACACTGTCTCCCAACCACAGACTATCGAACTAGCTGTTGCACCCCCACACGTCAGCAACACCCACTCACTCCAGCTGACGGCAACACCTCCTGACCGAGACAGCGTCACTCCGCACACCAAGGTACATGAAAGTGCTGTTCTGGTTATCTGCACTCACAGTGAATCACAAGAGACATATCCCGACTGCTTACCGATCAGCACACAGACCCCAACACCCAGACTCTTGGGGAACCTGATCGAGAAGGGAATGGCTCGGAAACTCTACCTAACCATCACCTTGGAAAAGGAGCTGAGACTCGAAGCCCTTGTTGACACCGGCTCCGACCTAACGTTGATATCCGTTCAACTGTTTGACAAACTCAGATTTGAAGCACAGAGACAGAATCGCACTCTTAACTTTCACATGTGTAAGCTGAATGTGCAGTCGTACAGCCAAAACGACATCCAGCTCAAAACCATAGCTCCCATTCACCTGGCAATTGGACCTTTGAGTCTTGTACATCCTGTCTATGTGTCACCTATGAACACTTATCCGTTCCTCATCGGCAAAGACCTACTGGACCGCTTTGAGCCTTTACTAGATTTCAAACAGCTGAAATTCTGGGCGCAAGTGCGAGACCCTCTTCCCCTCCAGACGCACAGATCGTCCGAGCAAGACTGCCAGGTCACAGAGGTCACGGAAACCCCCACAGAACCAGACTGTCAAGACACAGAGCTCATGGGAACTCCTGCAGCCAACCGGGAGAACACAGACCCAGCCCCAGAGCAAGCTTCAAGTTTACTACTCTGCACATATCAGCTCACCATAGACTCTGATACCTACAGCCCCAAGGTCATGACTGACCTGCAGCTGAATGATATCACCACAACGAACACTATTCTAGCACTATGGGCAGACAACTCAGCCATTAGTCTCTCACTGTTCAACACAATCAGTGACAACGCACCGGACCCGCCTTATGCCAGCAAGCGCACCCGTTTCCCTTTGAAGCCACACCCCTCCTCTATGGGGTCCGCCAGAGGAATCTGTGCGCTACGCTTGACATGGAATCACCGGTGCCTGACCCATTATTTCCTGGTCCTTCCGGACCCGCCCCACGATGTTTACATCGGAGCAGACATTTTGGTTCGCCTCCGGGCTCAGGTGGACACGTTTAATGAAGTGGTATGGGCCCCATCTACTTTACAGCCACACGTATCCATCAGTCATGACAACCTCATGTCAGGACAGACCATCCCGGAGGTCTGCACCCTTGTCAATGAACAAGGAACGGTGATACCAGCATACACCAAAGGGGTCACTGTTCGACTCAACATGCGATGTGGTCAAACCTTAAACCACACGCTGGGTTTCTTCCAACCCTCACCTGAGTGTGTAGAACTCGGACTCACACTTGAAGCCACACCCCTCACTGAAGTGTCATCTCGTGTAGTCTACATCCTCTTCAACAACTGTACAGCAACTGACATCAACATTCCCAAGGCCTACCGGCTGGGATGGCTAGTGAGCCATGACTTTCAAGACTTTGAACTGGTATTACCCATCATTGGGCCCATTCCACCTGCACTGATACCCGAAGGGAGTACAGATAACACACTGTTCACTGCACCCTTCAAGTTCATTGCCATCACGTCTGTCATGCCGATGACCAAAGACCAAGTGTGCCGAACGGAGCTGACCGAGGACAGTCACCTTGCAGTATACACAGTCTCCCACCAGCCTGCCGGTGAGACTGATGAACCTGCTACACACACACACACCCATTCAGCCATTCATGGACTTTTCACCAAAAACGGCCTCAATAACATTTAAATATATATATTTTATTGTGGTAATGTCTTCATAAGATGGATTAGAATAGCTAGGATGTTTACTGTATGTAAAATTAATTTGGTATGCCACTAATTGTAAAAATGCCTGTACCTCTGTATTCTCAAATCACAGAACGATAGTGTTTGGTATCTTCTCGATCGCAGAAACCTGAATGTACCGAATCTCGTTCACAAATTACTACAAGATGCATTATTACAAAAATACCAGCTTCCCAGCTGAGACAGCTAAGAAAGAGTTTCAAAACGATCACCCCTTTGATTAGCCAAGAGGAGGGGGTCCCAGCAAAGGACAAAGGACAATGAAAAACTCGCGCCCTTGGTCTCTCGTGCGCGATTGGATCACTCCAGGATAAGGCGTTGGCCATTGTGTCCATAAAAACGGGAACTGACCGTTAACTCTTTGCATTCTTGCCATTGAGAGAGGCCCACTACCCTGGGCATCCCCGCCACGGAGAAGACCGGCAGCCTTCCAAAAGCTTCAGAGAAATCCTCCTGAAGCCGTACCGAACTACCCTGACGACTCGAGCACAGACACTTACACACGAAAGGCCATATTAATGCAAGTATTTCTATTTCACAATCAAACTGCGTGTAAAGGTTGTCTGAATTATTCTTGGAGTGTTAACTTCTTGAGGTCTCTTGTGAAAGGATTCTCTCTCTCTCTCTCTCTTGTTAACTCTATCTTTCCATCATTCTCTTCCCCTTTATATCATTTCGTTAAGATAGATTTTTCGTTGTTGGTATCATTTCGTTTGTTTTCTCCTACATGTATATGCATATTTACCCCGTGTGAATCGTAGCTTGTATACTTTAGTTGTTTTATTAAAACCCAATAATTTCATTTGAACTGAATCTGTATTGTTTTGCTCACAAGCTCGAAGTCAATGAGATTTAAGATCTTAGCTACCAACTAAGCTTGGTTTTCTTGTTACTGTTTCAGTAATACAAATTGTGCAAGCATAAGGAAATATTATTTGTCCTGATCAAACAGATTAATGTTTCTTAAGGTTTGCACAATTGACAATTGATTAAGAAATCAATTTGGATAAGGGTTACTTTTACATGATTAAAGGTTCCGTTATACGTTAATATTGTCTGTACAACAAGCAAATCATATTCATAGACCCATGAATATTGATAACATTTGAATTAATTATTCCCCGAAACTCATTGTTGTTACACTATTGACTGTCGCAATACAACCTTCATCAAAGACACTTTGCACACACTAACATATTTTTGCACTTTGATTGTCAAAAGAACATTTCTATTGAGGAATAATTGACAGTTATATTGTTGAAGAATTTAATTGTTTCAATTTGTTTTGATTTGCCAATTGTGATTTAATGTAATTTATTTTCTCATATTTTGTTTTAATTTGGGTTATTCATTTTATGAGTGGGAACTAAAAGAGTGAGAAGGAACTAAAACCCCAAAATAACAAAGCTCTTATTAAACTAAAAGTTAGTAAACCTAAATATCTATAACTAAAATTAGAAACTAAACGACTAAAATATAACTCAAATAACTAGAAGTAAATAGTGAACAGAGCTCAAAAGATATCTAAAAGAACAACAAGGGATTGAAAAGGACAATAGTTTAATTTGATTTATTTTTATTTCATTGTCGTTGTGATTGTTATATTTGCTCTTATTATCATTTTTTTGCACCAGTCAAAATACATTCATATAATTCCAGTCATTGCCTGTGTCTTGAGTGCCTTGATTCTTACCCTCCTGTAACCGAACCTAGACACTGGTCCAATATCAGGTGCTTAGAGCGACCTGTCACTGTAACATAGTCAACCACACTATAGAGTTGTTACACTGGGGTCCGGGGACCCCCAGGGGTCCTCCAGAAAGAAATTCCAGAGAATAAAAAAAGACAAAGCAAAAATGGTTAAAGTCTAATGAACATTCTAACTGTTTCATATCTAAATGTGTCTTGCTGTATACTTTCCAGATTTTTTTTTACAGAATTTACACACACACATCGATAAATCATCGATAAATTTATAATCTTATAAATTGATTTTAGGAAGGGGGTCCCTCATAAAAGGTTCATCATATTGGGGGTCCTTGGCATCATAAAGTTCCTGGTCTAGTGGGTTAAGAAAACCCCTGGTCTAGTTGGTTAAACCACTATTGGTTTGCAGAAGATTGCTGGTTCGATCCCAGCAGTCACCACCAGTGTGTCCTTGAGCAAGTCGCTTTGGATTAAAGCGTCTGCCAAATGCATAAATGTAAATATATTCACAGCGCACAGTGAACAGAGCAGCAGCTCGGTCTCTACTAGTGATTCTAACAAGGAGCGCCATCTCGCCCATGGAGCCCACTTTTAGCTGGGCTTCTATACAGTAAATCGTTCTAACCACCCAACAGGGCCCTAGAAAAAAAACAGGCAGTGCTGGCCCCTGATCCCCTGATTGAGATCCCTCAGCGAATCTGCTTGGTGCGCACGCAACACCACCATGGTGTGAGAAGTAGCACTGGACTGACCTGATTCCATGTATACCCTGCCATTAAAGCGACATTTTTGAAGGCTTAGATGGCAGGGTCAGAACTCTCAGTGTCCTCGCCCACCCAGATGCGAGATTGCAAACATCCCGTTAATCGGTGGCTACGACACATACCCATATTCTCCTATCCTCCCAACATCAGCAACGTACAGCTGATGTCAGTGAATATGAGCCGAATATGGGTTATTCCATGCCCTCTCGATCTAAATAGGAAGATCAGGAAGAAATGAAAAGCCCAACTGAGCCGATGATTTATGACCAGGTAGAAATCAATCGTATAATCTAACACAAGCGATCTCTCCTCTAACGTGCCAACATGGCAGCCGCAGCCTGCCTGCAGCGCGTTTCATAACATTCAACGGTTCAGCATACATGGTCGGGATGGCTTAGAAAATCAATCTCCCTTCTCACCACCATCCCTAGAGCACATGCAGATAAGTCTCGGGCTCAGCGGGCTCTATCCGAGAAACCTGTGACGTGCGTACGCACTCAGCATCGGCGTGAGCGGGACCACATCATCAGTCTTGGATCCCAAACCCTCTTCCCTCAGGAAGAGAGCTAGATGAGAGCGGAGCGATCTCGGATTGACAAACGCTCACATTATACAAACAAACAAACAACTCCATAAGAGCTGACTGTGCATGCTCTTGATCCCAGGCAGAAAACACACGGCTTGTGTGCATAAAATAATGAATTTGGATTACCTTAACTCGAAGCATTCAGACAGAACAGTCCCTGAAGACGGTGGGTTGGGGTGTTGTAAGTTGGCACAGGCAGAATGGAGCCCACTTCTTTAAAGGCCAAAAGATTGTTGATTGTTGAGTTAAATTTTGTGTGGAATTATGTTTAAACAAATCATCTGGAAGTATAATTTGTGTCTGGTGCGCCCTCAAACCCTAGAAATATATATATGTATTTATATATATATTATTATTATTATTATTTATTTATTTATTTTTCATTTATTTCCATATTTATTTATTTATACATTTCTTTGTCTGTATGCTAATGAGGGGAACGTGTTTTTTTTCCTCAGACATAGCAATCGATCACAGAGTTGCAGTGCAAAAGCTTTGAGGCCACATTGACACCTTGTGGCAGGGCTGGACTGGGGCTAAAATTCGGCCCTGGCAAACCCAGCCCATCCGGCCCATGAGTTCCCCCATGAATGTTTTTGCTGGGGTTAGGGCCTTAAATTGGAGCAAATAAATCAAACTAGGACAGGGACAAATAAAAATGTATATTATCGAATTTACATTTACTGCAAATGCAGATAACAAACTTAAAATTGACATTTTCACTTGACAGTTAATCACTAATTTTGAGCTAGGATGCAGTAAAGTAAATGTACTGCTTTTAATTTCTGTCATCATTTACTCACTCTCATGTCATTCCAAACCTGTATGACTTTCTCTCTTCCGTGGAACACAAAAGAAGATATTTTGAAGAATGTTGGCAATCAAACCATAGGTAACCATTGAATATTATATGGACCAAAAAAAAAAAAACCTGACTATGTTTCACAGAAAGAAATTAATTCAGGTTTGGAATGACAATAGGGTGAGTAAACGTTCACACTTTTAAGTTGAACTACCCCTTAAAAAACAATATTTTTCAAGAGTAAAAGGGATGGTTCACCCAAAAATGAAAATTAGCCCATAATTTACTCACCCTCAAGTCATCCTAGGTGTATATGACATTCTTCTTTCAGACGAATAAAATCGGAGTTATATTACAAAAGTCCAGGCTAATCCAAGCATTAGAATTTGATAGTTGCTCTGTTTTTGAAGTACATAAAAAGTGCATCTGCCCATTAAATAACATGCTCCACCAAGCTCTGGAGTGTTAATAAAGGCCTTCTGAAGCGAATCGATGCGTTTCTGTGAGAAAAATATCCATATTTATATTACCATATTATAATCCATATTATTTATATTATATAACCGTGGTCGACCACCTTCCCTGCTCAATTTATGGAAAAAATGTTTAAAGTTCCCCTGCCGATCGAAAGACTAACGCGACCAGGTAGGCTCGTCATGACGTCACGTACGCCAGACATAGACCGAACACCTCGATAGACCGAACAGATATAGCCACGTTAGGCCAGACATAGACAGGCCTCGATAGACTGACAGATATAGCCACGTTAGGCCAGACATAGACAAGCCTCAATAGACCGACAGATTTAGTCACATTAGGCCAGACGTAGACAGGCCTTGATAGACCGGGCCATACATAGACAGGCCTCGATAGACCGATATATATAACCACGTTAGGCCAAACGTAGACAGGCCTCGATAGACAGACAGATATAGCCACGTTAGGCCAGACATAGACAGGTCTCGATAGACCGACATATATAACCACGTTAGGCCAGACGTAGACAGGCCTTGATAGACCGAACAGATATAGCCACGTTAGGCCAGACATAGACAGGCCTCGATAGACAGACAGATATAGCCACATTAGGCCAGACATAGACAGGCCTCGGTAGACCGAACAGATATAGCCACGTTAGGCCAGACGTAGACAGGCCTTGATAGACCGGCAGATATGCCCACATTAGGCCAGACATAGACAGGCCTCGGTAGACCGACAGATATAGCCACGTTAGGCCAGACGTAGACAGGCCTCGATAGACCGAACAGATATAGCCACGTTAGGCCAAACGTAGACAGGCCTCGATAGACCGAACAGATATAGCCACGTTAGGCCAGACATAGACAGGCCTCGATAGACCGACAGATATAGCCACGTTAGGCCAGACGTAGACAGGCCTCGATAGACCAAACAGATATAGCCACATTAGGCCGGACATAGACAGGTCTCGATAGATCGACAGATATGGCCACGTTAGGCCAACATAGAAGGCCCATTTTTTTAATGAGAGACGAGGTCACGCAAGGCCATTACCGCCAGTAAAACCACCACCAGTAATTGCATAAAATTTACTAGATTTTAGACCATGTGCTATTTTGGGGTAAGATGCGATACCATCGGCCATCGTAGTTCCTGATGCAAGATTCACACTACCATGACGTACGGACATATGGCCACAGCCATCTGTTGATGGAACACATGGGCCACAGGCCATCTTTTGATAGGATGCATGGGCCACAGGCCATCTTTTGATAGGACACATGGGCCACAGGCCATCTTTTGATAGTACACATGGGCCACAGGCCATCACCACCACCAGTAGTTGCATAGGGATTTACCTGAACCATTACTGGAGAGCTTGCTGAGCTTCGAGGATGATTTTTGAATCAGGTCTTATATAAGACTCGAATGCAGAAGAACACCATCTCCCCAGTTGCTTGAATGTTGGCCTTGAAATACCACGGTCGTAGCTTTGAAAAGAAGGAGGAAGACTGCAACTTTTAAGGTCAGTATAAAAGTGGGTCTGAAACCAGGCCTTAGAGAGAGGTGCTCCATTAGATAAAATAAATAGGGGGGAGTGGTCGGAAGTCTTAGGACGAACATGAAGATATTTAACCATGGAAGTGAAGGGACAGAGATTATTCTTCATCTTAGAATTTGTTAATGTGAACCAGAACCTTAGAATCATTCTAGAATGCTTAAGGAAAAGAGTAAAGAAATTGAGTGAGAAATGAAGATCAGAATAGGAAAGACCGAGAGTAGGATCAAACTGATTAGTTTCTAAAGTGAATTTCCCTGGACACAAGAAGCCGAAAAGGGCTGATAAAACACGGCTTCTAGCAGAATATCGGTGTAAGTGGAAGAGCTTTTAAATTAAAAGCTTTGAACTTACCTGATGCTTGTTAAGACAAGTAGGTAATCTTAGTTTTACCTTTGGAATTATGGGAGAGTTTACTGAACATGCCTGATGGTTTGAGCATTGCTGAAGAAAACCATCTTGACCATCATGGAATACCACGTTCAGATGCTTCTTGATAGGGGAGACCTTGGATGCCAACTCCACATGTAACGAGTTAAAGTGAAATATATAAGTATGTAATACTTGACTTTTCACTAAAATCCTTTTTATTATTTTACCGTTTTATTCCTGGTTTTCTTTGACCAATATTTGCTGTAAACGTTTTGGAGACTTTTATTTTGACATTTTCTTCTGCCGTCCTACTGACGCCATTTTCGAGTGCGCTCACGCCTCTCGCCAGTCTGCATTGCATATGCTGGGGAGAGGTAAGCATTTTTCTGAGCTCTTCGAGTTATGGACTAATTAAGTTTGTGAAGTGTATAAGTTGATTCAATATCTTATTGTAAACTATACTGAGACTATTAGCAGTGTTCTGATGTACGTTTTATATGTATGTGGATTGATAATATGGAGTTAAATCGAGTGGATCGCGTGATATGTGGTTGGCATGGTTTCGTCTTTTATTAACAGCTATTATGTCATATAGGGATATCTTGTGAAGCATTCATGGGAGAGATATGATCTTTGTGCATATTAATCCATAGGTATTTTACTTTTATTGCTTTTTTGTGTTCTTGTACTGTGAATAATGCTATAATGTCTCAATGTTAGTGTTAATTCTTACAATTGTTAAACATATGAGTCTGTATTGCATATTCTGGGAAGAGGGATATCTTGTGAAGCATCCATGGGAGAGATATGATCTTTGTGCATATTAATCCACAGACGAGATCTGTTCCTGAGTTGGATCATTAAACTCCCCTTTGGTGAACAGCAGTGAGGGTGTCCTGGTCTTCTTTTATACACAACGCAGAGAGAGAGAGAGAGAGAGAGAACGAACGTAACGGCGGTCAGCAGAGGACCAGTTACAGTGGTGCCGTGATCCGGATTTGAAGATTGCTTCCAGATCTACGTCAGTTGGGTCGCCGTGGGACACCTCATTGAGGTTCACTGTTTCATTAGTGAAGAACTGTGAGAAACAAACAGACACTTGGTATTTCTAATACGGACTTCTCATTTGAGTGACACTTTCTCACGTTTTTTGATATTTTTCAAGAGTGTTTATTCTGTTTGGACATTTATCATTAAGTGTAAAAAGACAAATTGTGAGTGAAATTGAACATGGCATTCAGTTTAAAAGGAGATGAGTTTGATGCAAATGAGACGAACCCTGGTAAAGGTCTTGGGAGAGGGAAGTTTTTTTGGTGAAACTCCAGTTACTCCAATTGGGAGGGAGAGTAAAGCGAGCAGAACATCACCTGCATTATGCTCCACACGTGTAATTGACCATGATCCAAATCCAGTAGCTGATACTGTGCCCTTAGCTGTTCCAGACTTAACAGATCCAAATTGGCAGGGTTTGATAGCACACATTGCTCAACAAGTAGGACAGACCATGTTAGCATCCCAAAAAGAGGCTAGTTACGGTCAAGAAGAGAATAGCGACGCACAAACACAAAGGTTAGGTGCTAGCAAGACATTCTCAGACATGCCTTCACTTAACTTGACTGGAGTGAGGTTGGTCATGCAGAGTGAAGCAAAAGAACCCCCAGTCTACCGTAGTGATGCATCAGACAAGCTTAGTGTGCGTCAATGGGAAGAGCTGATGGACACATATCTGAGAAAAAGAGGGATACCATTAGCAGAACAGCATCAAGAGATCTTAACCCTTTAGGCGCCAGAGGTTTTTTCCTAAAACGTTTGGTTTTGACATATTAATTTGAAAAGGCTATATCTTAAAAGTGATAAAAGATAGAGACTTTCTGTAAATTAGAGAAATATTAAGGATGACCCAAAGTTTATGTAGGGATTACATTGTCCCATCTAATTTGCATATTATGACGTCATATGGTGGTGGTCACCTTGGATTATAGGATTTTCATGAAAAGTCACATGTTTAAATGATAAATGCAGCACTTCTTTCCCCAAAAAATGTCCCTCACCTTCTGTATGCTATATTGCACAATACTCAATGCTCAGGTAAATAGTAAATAGTAAACAAACTGTGTAAATCGTTACTAATAAATGGTAGAAACAAACCGAATGCATGTAGCAGTTGGCCTTTTGCTGTAGAGACTTTCCATTTACTCCATACAGTTGGCACTCTGATTCCATGTATGGGACACATGTATATTATTCATATGACACACAAACACAAGTAGACAAGACCTGTTTAGTTCAAAAGCTCACTCGCCACGGTAAGGCAGTGATCATGAGTGAGATGAGACAAGATGAGAGAGACGCACGCACGTGCGCGCGCACGCCCGCCGAGTGCACAGTTCGGACTACTGTTTTTGTCATTGTGACTCCACACCCTGCCTCCACGTTGCCCACTAACTGTATTTGCAATACACGAGCCGTGGTTCAGCTTCACGAGACAACCGCTGCCAGTGTGGATGCAAAACGGCCGCGCGCGGCTCCCTCTCTCCATGCGCACCACTGCCCGGCCAACGCAAAAACGTGTGCGGTGTGAAGCCGGTGTAACACGCTTACTAACTTCGTGATGAACACTCCGACCCCGCGAAACACCACTGTGTTCCCACCACTGACATTGGGCAAATTACCATCAACATTGGGCAAAGGATTCACCGTTTGTGCTTGGTGTAGGGCTATACTTTCAGTTTCAGAATCACCGTCATCAGATATTCCCCTTCAGAATCAGGGTCCGCGAATAGAAGACCCAACACTTCATTGCGGGTAAGCTTTATTGATGCCATTAGAAAATAATAATAATCTAATGCAAATACTCGCTGACATTGACAATATTGCTCTGATAAAGTGGCTCACGCGCACACCAGCTCCGCGTTTGTTCGCACTGATTCAATGCGCTCTTGCTCGAAGATTTTGTATAGAAGCATGACGTTTTTTTGAGTCAGGGATGAAGTATGACATGTCTGACATCTAGTGGAGGGGAGGTCAAACGAAATTTGACACCCTATTTGACAAAATCGGCCGTTTTATTCAGTGCCGCATCTTGTCGAGTAAACTTGACCGTGGCGCCTAGAGGGTTAAGCAGACTGATGGGTAAAGCTAAAGATGTCGTCAGAATCACTCTCCGTTGTAATTCAGCTTTAAGCCCAGCTGAGAACCCAAAAGTTATCATGGACATTCTGAAACAGCATTTTAGTGATGTTCATTACTCATGTATGCCCTTGGCTGACTTCTATGGCACAGTTCCATTAGTAGGAGAAGATCCCGTTGAATACTGGGTGCGGCTGAATAAAGCAGTGGATCTTGCAGAGGAAGCTTTAAAGAGGCTTGGTTGACGAATGGAGGATCCATGTCAAGAAGCTGCAATGATGTTTGTGAAATACTGCCCTAACTCCACTCTTGCTGCAGTGTTCCGTTTCAAAGCTCCAGAAAAATTGACCGCACAGGAGATCCAAGAGCAGCTTGATCGCTACCAGACAGAATTAAAAGAGCTGATGTCAACCAAGCTGAAACGTCATACTGCTACAAGACATGTCACCGCTCATGTTCAGACGTCCCAAGATGATGATGAAGCGGATGTTGGCTCTCCTATAGAGCCAGGTGAGTGTAGCAGAGTCAGCACTGCACCCACTACACAGAGTGACGGCAATTGCATTAGAACTTTAATTAGTCTCCTTGACCGTGCACTGTCTCAAAATGTCCAAATACAGTCTCGCCAGCCTCAAAGCAAGTTCTGTAGAGTATGCAGATCCCAAGATCACTCTACAGTAGCACACTGTCATCGGGAACGTCTGTGTTTTGCATGCCTTCAGTCTGGGCATAGCAAGAGGGAATGTACAAGTGACAGGTCCAGGCCTGTTCCAGCACCATTCCGGGGCTTGCCAAATTTAAACTAGATGGCTCACGTTCAGAAGGGGAATACGTGAGCACAAGTGAAGAACCCCTGGAGAACGCATGTGCGCAGGCCCCCACAGGAACCAAAGTGATAGCGCATTGGTCTCAAGATGGCGCCGAGGATGGCTGCTACGTTGCGAGCTCCGATGAATCATTGTAGTTTTTTGTTTGTTCTGTTTACAGTTTTTGTGTTTTTTGTCTTGGATGTTGTCTGCCTTACTACGTACGACAGACAGACACTTTTGGACATTGGTTCGGCAATCGCACACCGAAAACCGGACTTTAAATTCTTCAACGACGACACGCTGTTTACAAACACGGCAGCGGAACCTTTTGTGTGCGCAGTCCGACCACGGAAACGCGGCCGGAGAAGGGGGAAGAGAGCCGGCGTGCTCATCAGAGTAAGACGCCGCGCAAACCGACCCCCGCTTCCCAGTATTTTACTAGCAAATGTTCAGTCTCTGGACAATAAACTCTGCGAGCTGAGAGCGCGGATCTCTTTCCAACGAGACACGAGGGACTGCTGCATTATCTGCCTTACAGAAACTTGGATGTCCGCTGAGATTCCAGACTCGGCCATCGAAACCACGGGGTTCTCCGTGCACCGAATGGACAGAGAAAAAGATCTCTCAGGGAAAAGCAAAGGCGGGGGTGTATGTTTTATGATCAACAGATCCTGGTGTGATCAAAGGAACGTACATTCTATCAAGTCTTTCTGTTCTCCTGATCTGGAACTTGTCATGGTTCTGTGCCGACCATTCTGGCTACCGAGGGAATTCACAGCGGTCATCATCACAGCTGTGTATATTCCCCCACAAGCCGACACAGACCGGGCACTAAAGGAACTGTATAGGACAGTGAGTGAGCAGGAAACCGCGCATCCTGAGGCTGCGTTTATTGTGACCGGGGACTTTAACAAAGCCAACTTCAAACGCATTGCACCTAAATACCACCAACATGTTAGCTTCAACACGCGAGGGAACCGAGTTCTGGATCACTGTTACTCTCCCTTCAAGAATGGTTACAAGTCCCTCCCGCGCCCACCATTTGGCAAATCAGATCACGCTTCCATTCTTCTTCTGCCTGCTTATAGGCAGAGACTGAAACAGGAAGCACCCGCCCTCAGAACCATCCAGTGCTGGTCGGACCAATCAGATTCTATGCTACAGGACTGTTTTGATCACGCGGACTGGGAGATGTTCCGGTCGGCCTCTGATGACGACATCGAGGTCTACGCTGATAGCGTAACGTGTTAAAACAGGAAGTGCGTAGAAGACGTTGTTCCGACCAAAACAATTCGGCTGTACCCAAACCAGAAGCCGTGGCTAAATGGGGATGTTCGCGCGGCACTCAATGCGTGGACCTTCACCTTTAACTCCGGTAATGCGGAGGAGCATAAACAAGCAAGTTATGCCCTCCGGAAAACTATCAGAGCAGCAAAACGTCAGTACAGGGACATGATTGAAGGACAGTTCAACACCACCGACTCCAGAAGCATGTGGCGGGGAATTAACACCATCACGGACTATAAAGGGAACACAAACTCCACCGTGAACACCACTGCCTCTCTCCCGGACGAGCTAAACACCTTCTATGCTCGCTTTGAGGGAACTAACACCGCCCTTGCGGAGAGAGAGCTCGTGGCTGAAGATACAGAGGTTAGTTCACTCTCCGTATCTCTAGCGGATGTAACCCGATCCTTCCGGCGGGTGAACGTCCGTAAAGCCGCGGGTCCAGATGGCATTCCGGGCCGCGTCATCAGAGCGTGCGCGCACCAACTGGCTGGAGTTTTCACGGACATTTTTAACCTGTCCCTCTCCCTGTCTGTGGTCCCCACATGCTTCAAAACGTCCACCATTGTTCCTGTACCGAAGCAATCAAAAACACTCTGCTTAAACGACTGGCGTCCTGTTGCTCTGACCCCCATCATCAGCAAATGCTTTGAGAGACTAGTCAGAAACCATATCTGCTCTGTTCTCACCCCCTCACTGGACCCACTGCAGTTTGCATACCGCACAAACCGCTCCAATGATGATGCCATTTCATCAACAATACACACTGCTCTATCCCACCTGGAAAAGAGGAACACATATGTGAGAATGCTGTTTGTAGACTACAGCTCAGCATTCAACACCATTGTGCCCTCCATACTTGACGTGAAACAGCTTACTATGCATCTGGATCCTGGACTTCCTGTCAAACAGACGCCAGGTGGTCAGAATGGGCAGTAACATCTCCTCATCACTGACTCTCAACACTGGAGCCCCTCAGGGCTGTGTTCTCAGCCCACTCCTGTACTCCTTGTACACACATGACTGTGTGGCAACCCACAGCTCCAACACCATCATCAAGTTTGCTGACGATACGACGGTGGTAGGTCTCATCACTGACAATGATGAAACGGCCTACAGCAGTGGTTCTTAACCTCTCCTGCAGGGACCCCCTGACAGGCCATGTTTTTGTTTTAACCCTGCAATGGCACACGTGATTCAATTCCCCAACAGGAATTAGTCAATTAATCAATTAGTCAACTACTCATTAAGCCTTTAATTAATTGAATCAGGTGCGCCATTTCAGAGTTAAAACAGAAACATGGTCAGTCAGGGGGTCCCTGCAGGAGAGGTTGAGAACCACTGGCCTACAGAGAGGAGGTGCACACTCTGACACGATGGTGTCAGGAGCACAACCTCTCCCTCAACGTCAGCAAGACCAAGGAGCTGGTGGTCGACTTCAGGAGGAATGAGAGAGAACACCGCCCCATCACCATCAATGGAGCACCGGTGGAGAGAGTCAGCAGCTTCAAGTTCCTCGGTGTCCACATCACAGAGGAACTCATGGTCCGTCCACTCTGAGGCCGTTGTGAAGAAGGCTCATCAGCGCTTTTTCTTCCTGCGACGACTGAGGAGGTTTGGAATGAGCCGCCACATCCTCACACGCTTCTACAGCAGCACCATAGAGAGCCTGCTGACTGGCTGCATCACCACCTGGTACGGCAACAGTACCGCCCGCAGCCGCAAAGCCCTACAAAGGGTAGTGCGCACGGCCAGCTGCATCGTCGGAGGTGAGCTTCCCTCCCTCCAGGACATTTATGCCAGGCGGTGTGTGAAAAGAGCTCAGAGGATCATCAGAGACTCTAACCACCCGAGCCATGGGCTGCTCTCACTGCTGCCATCAGGCAGATGGTACCGCAGCATCAGAACACGCACCAGCTGACTCCAGAACAGCTTCTTCCCACAAGCAATTAGACTCCTTAACTCTTGACCCATCAGGATCATAACACACACTGGACAGAATATCACTCAGCACAAACCACTGTAGATACACACACATTATATACACATTTATTTATCATATAGCATCTATTGTACATCGGATTTCTATTTGTGAACATATTGTATACTGTACATTGTATATTATTACTATAGCTTAATGTATACTGTTATTGTTTAATGTATGTTTAGTGTATATTGTTTAAAGTATATGTATATTTTAAGTATGTGTATATTGTTTAAAGCTGTGAGAACTACACTCACATTGTGTAAATTATTTATTGTTTATTGTAGTGTATACTGTGCTGTGAGTAATTGTGTGCGTATCAGATGTGTAATCTGTTGTTGCTTAAATGTTGTACATGTCATGTCATGACTACTATGTTTGCTCGGAACTGCACCTAAGAATTTCACCTACTGTTGTACTTGTGCATATGGTAGAGTGACAATAAAGTGATTTGATTTGAAATATTCAAGCAGTTGGGGCATTCGACAATTTGTTCTATGTGCCCGTCATTGTAAACAATGCATTCTCAATGAAAGGAATGATCGATACAGGTTCCATGGCCTGCACTTTTAGTGAGAAAGCAGAAGAGAGGATGTTAAATGAAAACGTGCTGCCTTCACCCACACCACTTCAAGAGGAAGTTGTTTTAGTAGGATGTGGTGGCAAGGTTACAAGACCAAAATGTTTATATGAGGTTGAGTTGAAAGTTTATGGAGAAAGCTGCGTAGTGTCCATTCTCATTGTACCCGGCCAGCGGGATGATCTGATCATTGCTACAAATGTGATCAAATTCCTTGTGCATCGCATGACGGGTAGCAGTGATTACTGGAGACTTGTTTCTAATCACAGTGTGGAACCGATGGGAGGATGTGAGCAGTTTCTGGATGTAATGGCCAACATGTGTCGGTGGAAGGGTTCAGAACCAGACAAGGTTGGAACCATCAAGCTACAGCAGAGTGTTACCCTCTTGGCAAAGCAGGAACATCTTGTCTGGGGGAAGTTGCCCAAAAATGTCCCCAGGGAGCACAGTTGTAGTGGAACCAACAACTTCGAGGTCTGCGTCACGAGACATCATGGTTGGGCGGGTTGTCCCGCCATTATGGGGTGATTGCTGGGTTCCTGTAAAAGTCACCAACTTCTCTGACAAGCCAGTCACCCTAAAGAGAAACCGCAAATTAGCAGATGTGTTCCCGTGTGTTGCAGTGGAATATTTCAAACTTTTCCAAGGGCTGAGTTGAGCTGAAGTGGTTCCAGAGGAGAATCAGCGTTCACCTATTTCTTCCGCTGATTCCAGACGTAGATTGGAAACTGTTGGTCTCGCTGATCTTGATATCCAGTCTTGCTCTGTCAGCCATGAGTCAAAAGAGAAATTAGTCCAGTTACTGGATAAATACAACAATGTGTTTTCCAAGCATGCATTGGACTGTGGCGAAGTTAAAGGGTTTGTTCACCGCATTCGGCTAATGGATGAGCATCCATTCAGACTCCCTTATCGTAGAGTACCGCCAGCACACTACCAGAAGTTGCGGCAAGTTTTGTCCCAGATGGAAGAACAAGGGATAATCAGGAAGTCTGTAAGTGAGTATGCTTCCCCGTTAGTCCTAGTGTGGAAGAAGGATGGCAGTCTGAGGATATGCACAAACTTCAGATGGTTGAACGCAAGAACGATAAAGGATGCACACCCACTTCCACACCAGTCCGACTGTTTAGCTGCTTTGGGCGGGAACATGCTCTTTAGCACCATGGACCTGACGTCAGGATTCTATAACATACCCATGGCCAAAGAGGACAAGAAATATACTGCATTCACGACTCCTGTAGGGCTACACAAGTATTATAGGATGCCGCAAAGGCTATGCAACAGCCCAGCCCAGCCTATGCGGATGATGGTGAGCATTTTCGGAGACTTGAACTTCAGTAGCTTGTTGTGTTATCTTGACGACCTGTTGGTTCTCGCTCCAAGTGAGCAGGAAGCTTTAGAAAGATTAGAGGTTGTGTTCAGTCATCTGAGGCAGTACAATCTTAAGCTGAGCCCTAAGAAATGCCACCTACTGAGAACTTCTGTAAAATTCCTGGGCCACATAGACGGAGATCTGTAGAGCCTGCTAATGTTGAGGTTATCTCTAAGCTGTCCAAGTTTGATTTGATGGAAGATGACAGATGTACTCCATCAGTACAGAGAATTAAATCAGTCCTTGGTATGATCTTATATTACCAACATTTAATTCCTGGATGTTCTACTTTGGCAAAGCCACTTTTTGCTCTCACAGCTGGGCAGAGAAGGAAGCGTGGAAGTAAGGGAGAAACTAAAGCAGGAACTTACAGGAAGCTCAAGCCCACAGATTGGACTGAGGAATGTAATCACGCATTATGTAACCTCAAGGAGAGCCTGCTTAAAAGCATGGTTTTAGTACACCCTGACTTCACTCGATCTCTGATTCTTGCAATAGATGCTTCACTTGATGGGTTGGGAGCAGTATTATCCCAAGTGCCTGCAGACGAAGAGCAAGCTCGCCCAATCGCATTCGCGAGCAAGGCCCTGAGCAGATTGCAGAGGAACTATCCAGTTCATAAGCTCGAATTTCTGGCACTCAAATGGAGTGTGTGCGAGAAATTTAGCCACTGGTTAAAAGGTCAAACATTCAGTTAAAAGGTCAAACATTCACAGTCTGGACAGACAACCGTCCGCTCACGTATGTTATGTCCAAAGCGAAACTCAATGCTTGTGAGCAACGTTGGGTGTCGAAATTGGCAGCTTACACTTTCGAGTTGAAGCATATAGCAGGGACAAAAAACAACCAAGCTTTGAAGGGTGTGCATGATTTGGTGGGTCATCAGGGCCAAGCGAGGACCATCCATCTAGTCCGTCAACGTTTCTTCTGGCCGGGAATGGGGAAAGATGTTTGTGAATACATCAAGTGCTGTCAAAGATGCATTCTGGCCAAGGCTCCCGAACCATCTGCGCGAGCCCCGCTTGAAAGTATTAAGACTTCTATGCCCATGGAGCTGGTATGTCTCGATTTCTGGACTGCGGAGGATGGGAAGAAACGCTCAGTTGACGTGCTTGTTCTGACAGACCACTTCACGAAGCTGGCTCATGCCTTCCCTTGTCCAGTCCGCAAAACAAGTTGCAAGGAAACTGTGGGACCGTGTATTCTGTGTGTATGGATTCCCGAGTCGCATCCACACTGACCAGGGAGCCAACTTCGAAAGTGCCCTTCTAACGGAGTTGTTAAAACTATCAGGGGTCGCTAAGTCTCACACCACCGCTTACCACCCCATGGGAAATGGAGGGGTAGAGAGGTTTAATCGAACTTTGGGGAGTATGCTCCGAACCCTGCCTCTGAAAGAAAAGCACAAATGGCCAGAGCAAATACAAACGCTGACCTTTGCCTACAATGCTACGGTCCATGAGACGACAGGGTACGCTCCATTTCAGCTTATGTTCGGCCGTGTACCAAGATTGCCGGTGGACGTTATGTTCAGACAGGTGCTACATGACCCTGTAGTTGTTGATCATCATACTTACCTGAAGTCATTGATGTCATACCTCCATGAAGCGGCTGAGATTGCGCAGCGACACTCTGTAAAAGAGCAGCGTAAACAGGCAAGAGGTTACAACAAGAAAGTCAGAGGGACATGTCTGAATATTGGGGACCGTGTGCTGGTGGTGAACAAAGGAGAAAGAGGAAAGAGGAAACTAGCAGATAAGTGGAACCCTGCAGTGTACACTGTAATGGACAGAAATCTACAGACGCACACTTACAAGCTGAAAGATGAAAAGGGGAGTGTGAGGATAGTACACAGGAACCTGCTGTTGGATATTAGTTTCCTACCTGTTGAGTTGCCTGATGAAGAGGGAAGCATTTTACCTTCTGCAATGGGGTCAGATAGCGTCAGAAGTGAGCCTTGTGTGGATGACTTTGAACCAACAGATCTAGAGGAGAGAACAAGGAGATGGGTTAATGAAGACTCTGAAAGCCTGGTAGATCAAGACTCTGCGGTTGAGGAAGCTTTAGGAACAGACCATCTCAGTTCAGATGGAAAAGAGTCCAGTGGTCAGTTGCAGACTGAAGAGAACAGTAGCAGATACCTCCCTCAGAGTGAAGTTAAAGCCAGTCCAACATCTCTTGACGTTAACCTTGACTGTGACACAGATACACATACACAAATTCTGACTGACACTCATACTGACATAGATTTGTAGAAAATTGTAGATTATTAGGTACTCCTAACTTTGGATAATTAATTTTAAGTATTTAAAGGTCCCGTTCTTCGTGTTTTTTTGAAGCTTTGATTGTGTTTACAGTGTGCAATATAACGTGTTCATGTTTCGCGTGTAAAAAAAAAAAGAAGTATTTTTAACACAATTTACTTATCTGTACACCGCTGTTTTCACTGTCCTAAAAACGGCTGATGACTTCCTTTATTCTATGAAGTCCCTCCTTCAGAAATACGTAACGAGTTCTGATTGTGCCAGCGGTTCCCGTGTTGTGATTTGACCGCAGCTCAGCAAACGTGGCACGGTTCCTGTGTTGTGATTCGACAGCAGCTTAGCGCACGTGGAAAGGTCACGCGTCTTAACGGGAGATTTATGCACTTAATGATCTCTACAGCGTCCCTGGGTAAGCCAAACAAAAGTGATTTGACTCCGGGATGAAAATAACAGCGTCTCGACAACATGGCGACAAACACACTCAAACGCAACAATTCCTTTTCTCCACGCGACACGTCCTCTTCTCCACGTGGGACAACAACAAGACCACGCCCCCTTTTTTCACGTATTCTTGTGGGCGGAGGTTAGTCTGTTCTACTGACGTCATTTATGAAGGAAGTACCAGGATGTAGTCAAAGCCGGCCGTTCGCTGTAGGCTTTGAAAGGGAACTTCTGTTAAATAAAATATCTCGCTTGGCATTGAACTTTGAGCTTTATAATTTTACAGGTATTATTTATGCTCTAACAGCAACATTACAAACTAACTAAAGTTTGAACAATGGGATCACGAAGAATGGGACCTTTAATTTCTAAATGTAGCAATTCATTTGCAAAGTTATAAGTAATAATAATTTTGTTTTATTTTATACTGAAGCAAAAACAGCATTTTTACATTTGCAATGCAGATGCTAGTTTTGGTTCTTAGTAAAAAAATTAATAATCATTTATGGGGCTAGATGGTCCATCATTACTGGTCTCCTCTTCAGCAAACTTGGGGTTTGGCCTGTTGTGTCCTCATTAGTTTCTCCAGGGTGGACTGTCTCTCTGTGGGGGAAAAAAGGGGAATTGTAGAATCTAAAACAAAATATACAACTAGGGCTATGACAATAACAAAAACATAGGCTGACTACATGCTTATGCACCCACAATAAGTATTGATGTCATGATGGGGGACAGTGTTCAAAATATTAGCACACATTCTGACAGGGATTTGATTTAATATCCTGCAGGTTTACATTGGCATAAAAGTGAGATATTTTTACTTTACTTGAGTATTATTGTATTAGTTACTCTAAAGGCAAATATTGTATTTTTTCCCCCACTAAATGTGTCTGACAGCTGAAATCTTACTTTTTAAAAAGATATTATTCTCACATAAAAAACATTTAAAGATCTTAGAATGATGCACAGTAATAATCTGGGCCTACTCGTAGTTAGCTCTTAAACATGAAAATGCAACGCACACAATAAAGCAGTTAACTTAGGCTAATTCAATGTAGTAAAAAAGAACGTAACAGTTAAACACGGCTTATAAATAGCTCATGCAGTTCAGCAATGATTTAAATTATGTATTCTCTGTGCAATATCAATGTGTGGATTTAATTATAATAAAAGTTCAGAAATTAACTTACCTGCAACTTTATGCACCGTTGACTCGTACAAAGGCCATCCGCCTTTGGGTTTTTTCTTCAATCCACCTCTCCACTCAATTAAATATACAGAACTGTCATCAAGTCCGTCTAAGAAATCGTTAATATTGAAGTTTTTTATTTGTGATGTTGGAACAATGCTCCAACTTTCTTTTTTCGTTTCTTCACTCGACAAGGGCGAACATTCTTCATCAGTTCCTCTATTCTGAATGCGTGTAATTTGGTGTTTTTTTGATTGCGTTTGAATTTTGGCGAGCATAATGATGATAGGCATTAGGCAATGACGTAACGCATTGGGGTGCAAGTAACGCATGCTAAATGCATGCCCTGAAATGCAGACTGAAAGTGTTTCCATTATTCTGTATTTATTGGTCAAATCTAAACACTTTTCAATAACCAGTAAGCATTAAGCATACTATGTTCTTTATGTAAGTCTTGGTTAATGTCACAATAATGTCAAATAACCTTTTTTTTTTTAACCCTACAAAGTTATGAAATAAGTAATTTGATGAAAATTATTTAAAGTTAGGTTAGGTCTTTTTTCATTGCATATGTTTACACAACCAATTTCTGTGGAAGCAATCCAATGTGCATAACAAATACTTTAAAATGCATTACATTACAATATATTAAAAATCATCATTGCACAAACTCTGTTAAGCCTACATGAAACCATGTGTTTACAGCATTATCTACATACATGCTGTGTGTGTGTGTGTGTGTGTGTGTGTGTGTGTGTGTGTGTGTGTGTGTGTGTGTGTGTGTGTGTGTGTGTGTGTGTGTGTGTGTGTGTGTGTGTGTGTGTGTGTGTGTGTGTGTGTGTGTGTGTGTGTGTGTGTGTGTGTGTGTGTGTGTGTGTGTGTGTGTGTGTGTGTGTGTGTGTGTGTGTGTGTGTGTGTGTGTGTGTGTGTGTGTGTGTGTGTGTGTGTGTGTGTGTGTGTGTGTGTGTGTGTGAAGTTGGATTGATAGAATTAGGCTAAATATGGCTTCTGTAGCCTGTCCATAGCTCTGGGGGAAAAGCTGTCCCGTAACCTATTAGTCTGTGTTCCTGCGGTCTACCTAAGTGGAGGTGGTTTCCAGGATGTGAGTGCTGGATGTTTGTGGCCCATGTGAGAAGATGTCTGAATAGATGTCACACAGATTTGATTTGCCGACAATACTTTCATCTCCACAACCCTCTGTCTGATACAAGTATAGCAATTGTAGACATTTGAAAGTACTGTATTACAAAATAGAAAGTTATTTGTAAAGGCCCACTGCCACCTTAGGCTTCCAGATATTATTGGGTTATGTATTACCATAACCTCTATATGACTCAAAGACTTATTTACAAAGTTAGAAGTATGCAGTGCAGTTGATAGAGACAGAGAGCTGAGAGAGAGATGCAATATTATCTAAAAGCCAAACAAACAATGCAATGCACTGATAAGATTTTGTTTGAGGTATCTCTTGGAGAACAAAGACATCTCACGAACAACACAGCATCGCTGGAGAAGGTATGTAATGTTGAATTATATCAAGATAATAATATGTGGATAGCACTAGCAGAGGGACTAGATGGGTCTGTAGATGGCTAGCCTAATATTTTTAATTGTATAATCTAATAATTATTTGAGAATTGTACAGAAATATATCGTTATCACAATGGAATCATATTGCAAAGTAATATCATAAACAGTTTGAGTAATTAGAACAGTGGTAAAGCTACGTTCTTTGGTCAATGGTCAATGTTATCGGATCAGAAATTTGGGTACGAAAATCGCACCTTAATGAGTGCCAAATGATGCTATGAAGGCTTCATCCATGTGATACAACACATTATATATATATATATATACATACATATATATGCGCGTATATTAGTAAATGCTCAAAGATTTTTCTTCTTTAACTCTTGATTTATGCTTTGCAGACGAACCCACCATGTTGGAGTGCGTGGCCATTAAAATGCTTTTGTTGATGTGTTACAGGTAAGGATTAAAGACTACAGGTAACGTCGAGTATCAGATTGTTAGACTGTGCTGCATTCTGGCACACATTAATTTAGCACAATCTTGTTTTTCAGCTTATGTTGACAATACCATACTTAAAGGTGCCCTAGAATGATTTGAAACAACATTTTAAATTGTTCTCTGGTATCTACATAGTCAAGTCAAGTCAACTTTATTTATATAGCGCTTTTAACAATGTAGATTGTTCCAAAGCAGCTTTACAGTGTTAAACAGGAAAATAATGCAGCATAATTTTATTAAGCTGTATAGCCATTTGATGTCATCAGTTCATTTCAATTTCCATGCGGTGACAGTGTGGGCTTTAGAACCCTAATTAGATCAGTAATTTGGTTTATATGGTTAATTTAGTTTATTATTTAGATTTATTACGATGTTAGTTGAAAAATATAGTGTCCCCAACTGAGCACGCCAAGCCAGAGGCAACAGTGGCAAGGAAACCAAAACCCCATCAGGTGACCTAATGGAGAAAAATAAACCTTGGGAGAAACCAGGCTCAGTCAGTGTGCCAGTTCTCCTCTGGCCAATTAACAAACAGCGTATTATTATTATTATTATTATTATTATTATTCTGGCTGCTTTACAGGTCAGAGGTCATAATAGATCGGAATATTCGAAGGACCGGAGGCAACACGCTGGAGACGGGTATATTGAGGATGATGTTGATTAAATAATTATTAAAGTGCAATATTCGGGTTTATTGCGGATGACATATCGATTTAATTATTATTTAATTGTAATATTCGAACAATCGGAGTCAACACACTGGAAACGGGTTTATTGCGGATGACATATCGATTTAAGTATTATTTAATTGTAATATTCGAAACAATCGGAGTCATCACGCTGGAGACGGGATTATTAAAATGCCGTGTCGATGAGGCAGTTTTAGGGTGAGGCTAATTGACACGGTCTCTCAGACACTTCGGGGTCCTGTGTTGGTCTTCTCTGGGCGCAGGTCCACCATCTGATCTGGATACGGCCCGGATCCGGCTGACTGCAGTAAACCTCGGGATAATTCACATAGAGGGTATATGGCTTATTTAAGGTCAATAATTGTCCAGCTACGGTTTTACAGGTCCATTTACAACTCTAGAAATCTTCCCCAGGATGAAATGGTCTATTTTTGCCTTATTTGGAAGGGTCATGAATATTAATGCAGAGTTCTGCTCTGATTGGCTGTTTCACTGCGGCTCAATGATAGCAGGCACAACCTTACTGACCGTCTTGACGATGGAGAGATTAGGCATTCAACCTTATATATATCAATCAGTATATAATCATACTTCAGTTGTCAAAAATATAAATAAATAAGTATCAAATTACTATCGTTTCAACTTAAATGGTGGAGGTGGTGACGTTAGCTAGAAGGATCGAGTGAGCTATGTGTAAGCAACTAAACTAACATAGTATGTTACGTATCTATGGTTGCATTTACTAATTTATGACAACACTGGCATGAAATAATATTAACCTTTGTCATTAGACATACTATTTAGTTATGTAAGCCACTTGGATTATCCTATTCTTACCGTATAGCATCTTGCGTTGGATATAGACAACAACAGGAATATTATCGTTAATGTTGTCTCTCTAAGAAACTTTCGATTTAATCAGAAATGGTTTAGACAGTCAAGAAGTGGATAAAATCACTTACTGCTTGCAGGTATATGGTTGGAATTGCCCCTTTCTTCAGTATCAGACGCTGAGCAAAGCCTGCTTGATATTGTCCCAGGTTTGAAAAACTGTCCGTGGTGAAATGGGCTGAGCAAACTAACAACTTTGAATTAAATTGTTGCGGTATCCGATTATAAATATACATCAACCATGCCTGTTGACATGTTTTATTTGTGGGAAGAGTATGAAACGTCTTCACATCCCCTGCACAGCCTGGAACATAACATTTGTTTCCATGATCTGCCATGTTCGCTATCCTCGCGTCAGGCTTACTGCTGCAGAACTCCAGTTGATACGGCGGCTGCGCAGTTCCGCCTGACAGTGAACATGTGCTGGCATATGCAAATGTTGGGGGCGTACATATTAATGATCCCATCGATTGCATCACTGCTGGTGTTATGTTGAGATTCGCCTATTTTTCCGTGGTGTTTTTCACAAACGAGATTTACATATGAAGGAGGAGGCAATGGTGTTTGAGACTCACTGTATGTGATTTACATGTACTGAACTCCTGTTATTTAACTATGGCAAGGTTAAATTAAATTTTTCATTCTAGGGCACCTTTAAATTTGCTTAATGAACTGTGCATAATGATATCTGTACTTATTCAATTTGTTTCAAAACTGTACATGAAAATATGGGTTTATATTAGCTTTTTAATTAAGATAAAAGGACATTGCCTTCCCAGTCTGACATTTGCAAAACCCAAATACCTATGTAATTTGCACTTCACTGTTGCACTTGTCCTAAACAAGCATGCCCAAAACACTTGCGTGTTTATTTTTTTCTCTTAGAAATTTATGGTAAATACTTTTTGTATGTCTTGGGTATTACTTTAGTCACCATGTTATTTTTATTTGCCTTTCAGCAAGACCCAGCTCTGTTTGACATGCGTATAAAGCACATGCGCGATACTTCACAGGTATGGAGAATTGTAATTACAAATTACTCTCTAATGTGTTGTATGTACATTTGTCCTTAGTCAAAAAAGTATTGCTTGAAGTAAAACTAAGTTTGGATTGGATCAACTAGCCATTACCAGTAAACTGGTAATGCTACACAGTGTTGTACTTGACACTGCTGATCTATACTTGTGATGTGGATCCATGACAAAAAAAAAACCACCCAAATTATCTGAGTTATTTCCTCAAATATGTGACTTATTTCTGAAAATATAAATTTTTGTTTTCTTTATTATACATCTTGGTTTTCTGAACTTTTTTTCAGAATATAACCCCTTCCCTTAACCCCCTTCCCACAGCTACATAATATCTTTATAACCTAATCAATATAATATTTTTTTTATATAATAATGTTTTTATTTATTCTTTTAAATATTTTCTTTTCAGGTTTTAGCAGATGTTGATGAAAAACAAGATGATCTGGATGCACCTGATGGGTCCTTGCAGGCAAGGAGAATGCATATTATACATGCACTGTCAGAACAAATGCTCAAAATATGGACCCTTTTGTCACAGGGGAAAAAAAATACCTAAAAAGTGCATATTAGTACCCCATTATCCCAGACAACACTGTGTTATAGACTACACATTTCATGTTACTTTAAACTCAATTTGTGTTATAATGACACAATGTGTTAAAATAGCGTAAAACAACAAAATATTAATTAACAATCCTTTTTGAGAATGTTGATGCTGCACTGTGAAGGAAGTTGATCTAGCCTATCAATGTAAAGTGATGTGGTTCTTTGCCAAAAAACACAAATCATCAGTTATATTATCAAAACTCTGACTTATTTCTAAGAATACCGGTATATAATATTTTTTTACATTAGTATTTTTTTTCATTATTACAGCACTAACGTTTTTTTCATCACAATAGAACCCCCTTCCCACAGCTACATAATTTTCTAATAACCTGTATGATCTGTAAAGATTTTTATTTATTCTTTTTAAATATTTTTCTTTTCAGGTTTTTGCTGAAGTTGATGAAAGACAAGATGATGCATCTGACGAGCATCTGGGTGCATCTGACGGATCCTTGCAAGTAAGGAGAATGCGTGTTGTTCATACAGTACATGTTTGTGTATGCGTGAGTATACATTTACAAATTTTAGGAAAAATATATACAAGTACTGTAAAAAAAAAAAAAAACTGTTGATTTTCATATTACCTTATGTGTAGTACAGGGATGGAAATTAACTTTTTTGTCCACCGGCCACTGTGGCTGGTGGATTTCAAAATCTACCAGCCACTCAATGTTTTTACCAGCCACTTTCTTGTTTTTAAATTAATACTACAAGCTCTACTTAAGCAGTTTATTTAATCTCAGTGTTTAATCTCTGAAGTGTATTGACGACATACTAGGGTTGCCACCTTCAGTGTGGCAAAATAAGTGACACCCATTCACGACAATATAAAATATTAAATTTTATATTATTTTACATTTGATCATTTAATTTATTTCTAAAGAACTCTTTAGTAGCCTATTTGGTGCACTTTAAAGGGATAGTTCACCCAAAACTAAAACATTCTGTCATCATTTACTCTCCCTCATGATGTTCCAAACCTGTATGAGTTTCTTTGTTCTGCTGAACACAAAAGATATTTTGAAGAAAGTTTGTAACCAGGCTGCTTTGGGGGCACCATTGACTTCCATAGTAGGAATGAATCTTCCAATGTGTTCAACATAACAAATAAATGTATACATGTTTGTAACAACTTGAGGGTGAGTAAATGATGACAGAATTTTCATTTTTGGGTGAACTGTCCCTTTAAGCAGTCATTCTGAACCAGTAATCACTTTTTTGACAATTCTGAAATTCAAAAATGTTTAATAGTTTATTAATTTACTTAAATTATGACTATATTATTATGTAATTATTTGTCCCATTTTTTTTTTATCTAAATATTATTTTAATAAATGTTGAACTTTATTGGCAGGATTATTTATTATGTATGATTAAAATGATACATTAATAATAACATTAATTAGGCTATAATCTATTAATTAACCTGTCTAAAAATATACAATAATTCTGTCTGCCAAGGTCTGATAATGTATGGAATATTATATAAGTATATTATCCATTTAAAAAAACAATAGGCCTATACCTTTAGAAGCACGGATCTGTCTGTCAGCGCTGCTGCTTTAAGTGTCACTGAAATGCTTCTCATAAAGTGTGCAGTTGGCCTGAGGTTCATCATGAGTTACTGGACTGACCCATTTATACCTGTTTTTCTATTCAGCTCTATATCTGGAGATCCTCTTGCGTTCAAACGGTGGACGCGACGCAAGCTCAATGTTTTTAAAAAACCGTGCAAGTTTACAGCGCATGTTCTCGAGACTCCGCTGATATGGCAATAAAGCCGCTAAAACGCAACCACGCGCAAATTAACTTCTCTACTACTTATTGTGGATTTGATTTGTAACGCCACTTTTTTTGAAGGTGTGCCTCCTCTAAAAGTGTCCGCCGCCCAGGTGAAACAGTAGGCTATGCTATATTTATTTACCCGCATTTGGCTGGTGGCGGGTGCTAATTTCCATCCCTGGTGTAGTATCATGGCAGGACTTGTATTTCATGTTTGAGAATTGATTTGTTGACTTTGTCTTTTAGCAACAAGTTGTAAAGGAGTGAACTACACCTCATGGTTCAAGCATCCTACACAATAAAGTCAATGTGGAGGTAAGGATATGGTGCCATACAAACATTTAATTTTCTGTTATGCTTTCAGGTCTTAACTGATGCTTTTAAATAAAACCCATTTGTATAGGAGCTCTGCCATGAGGAACAGAAAACGGCTGACTACCAAGAAGAATCAAGTGATGGCAGTGATGACATTCAACATGGTGAAGACATTACAGAGAATGAAATTATGGAGAAAACACCCAGCAATGAAAGCCATATATCTCCTTTATGGACAGTGTCAGAATACAGTGAGAAAGCACTACATGAACAAAAAAGAAAAGAGCATGAGTTGCTCCTTCTAGCTCTAAAATCAAAACATGGTTTGACCGATGAAGCACTAGAAGACATGCTTCAAGTCATAAATGCTATCACCGGTAAACACTCAGTGTCAACTACTAAACATCACTTCTACAAAAACATGACTGATTATAAGGACTTTATTCTTATCAAGCATTTCTGTTCAGGTTGTATTGTCTTAATGGAAACAAACAATGAAAAAGTAGGTTGCAGAATTTGCGGCAAACAAGTTGATGCAAAGGAGCACGTTAAATCTGGAAACTTTTTTTATTGTTCTCCCTCTAGAAGCACAACTACGAAATATTATTGAACAACTCAAGTTTTCGCAGTTGACGGTCAATAACAAGGATAATGTAAACACTCACTTGGTTGATGTATGTGATGGTCTGCTTTATAAAAAGACCTTGAAAACCTTCACACCTCTAAATGATTGCCCAAACTTTTCAATCACCTTTAGTTGTGATGGTGTACCTTTATTCAAATCCTCTTCACAGTCCATATGGCCTCTGTTGTGCACTTTAAATGAACTCCCTCCCAATCTGAGATCTGACCATATTATGTTAACAGCATTGTGGTTTGGAGCTAAAAAGCCCCCGATGAACATCTATCTTGACCCATTTGTGAATGAGTGCACTGATCTACATGAGCGTGGCTTTGATTGGGTTACATCTGATGGTGTACATGGTACCAGCAAAGTATATGCTTTAGTACTTGTAAGTGATTCTGTTGCCCGTCCACTCCTACAGAACTTTAAGCAGTTCAATGGGGAGTTTGGATGTTCTTTTTGTCTATAGAAAGGAACAATTGTTGAACGTGGTCGGGGAAAGGCCAGGGTTTGCCCATTTGAGGAAAACATAGAACTTAGATGTCAAAGTCAGACTTTGGAGCTAGTTACGAGGGCTGTTGAGACAGGCATACCTTCAGTAGGTGTGAAAGGACCTTCTGTGTTGTCCCTTTTACCTGGATTTTATATAATTGAGGGATGTGTCCCTGTCTACATGCACAGTGTCCTCCTTGGAGTTACACAATCTATTACTTCGCTATGGTGTAACTCTGAAAACCACCAATCTCCTTGGTACTTAGGCAGGTCCACACCACAAATTGACAATCTACTGTTAAAAATAAAGCCCCCAAGTAATGTCTCCAGAACACCTCGATCCATAAAAGAAAGACATTACTGGAAAGCCCATGAATGGCTGATGTGGCTTCTTTACTACAGTATTTCCATTCTTAAGGGGATTCTGCCTGAGAGATACCTTAATCATTGGCTGAAACTTGCGAGTGGCATAGCTTTGCTGCTAACCACATCGATTTAATCTCAGCAGCTTTTAGAAGCACAGGACCTTCTTCATCAGTTTGTATCTGAGATGGAGCCGCTTTATGGTATAGGCAATGTCACCTACAATGTTCACCTCTGCCTCCATCTCTCTAGAAGTGTCCAGAATTGGGGCCCATTATGGACCCATTCTGCCTTTCAATTTGAGGCCTATAACATGGAGTTGGTAGAAATGGTCAAAAGCACCCAGTCTGTGCCCATCCAAATATGCAAAGTTTTCTGGATGAAAAAAGCACTTCCACTGTGTGCCAGTCAAACACTGAAAAATCCCTCCTCAGAGTGTAGTGCTGTTCTTAGTCAGTTATTGAGGAGAAAACAAGAGCGAAAGCATGCAGTGAGGTGTTTGGGAGTTACAGCTTTTGGACCACCCAAGAAAAAAATGATGGCACATGACGACTACATTGCTTTGCATAGTGTTGGTGATCGGGTAGAGAAGCAGGTTGTAGACTATTATGATTGAGTGTTTGTCAATGGTGCGATTGTTCATTCCCAGGCATACCACCTTTCAAAGAAAAGGAATTCAAGTGTAGTTTGTATTAAAACTGACAACACCTCCTTCTCTGTTAAAACGTTCATGGTGACAGATGTAGGAAATGGCAGTACTTGTTATGCTATTGGTCGCTTTTTTGAGGAGGGGAAGCACAGCTTTTCTACCTGTGTTCAAAATCCTCTACACTTTCATCCAGTCAAGAAGGTGCTGTCTCAACTAACTGCTGTACATGCCTCAGCAGTTGAACACAAATGTGTGTACATGCCTCTGGAACAGCACAGATGTGATTATATTATGACTTTTCTTAATTATTATGAAGTAACTGTTTAATTTTTCACGTCTGACATCAGTTTTTGCAGCTCTGCCAAGCTTTGTTGAAAGCGCCAACGTTTCTTTTCTTTGAATGCTAGTGGAGAACCCAGGTTTACATAGCTGCATCAGTGCAATCCAGAGAAATGTGTTTAAATTATTTGGGGTCCCTTGATCTTTTTTTTTGTTGTTGTATTTTTGTGTTTGAAAACAAACACAACTGTATATTATTCTGTATGCATCTGCATCTGCTTATGTAGTGCATGTATTAATGCGTATGTATGTATTTTCTTACATATAGAAATTGATGATATGAAAAAAATAAAATTTAAGTTTGCAAATAGAATTTGTCTAGTATTTGTTTTGTTTTTATGAGCCAGTTAAAATGAGGTAAACTGATTTAAACTTTTTAACGAAATGTGGATTGTGTAGACTTGTTAAAAGTTCAAGCTGTTCAAATAAGGAAAACAAGGAATGAATTAATAAGGAAACCATAGGCATATAAAAATGTATGTATGTTGTTTAAATAAATGGGCATATATAAATTAAACATATCGGTGACATATGGTCATAACATACAATATTATATAAACAATAGTTATATGTATCGTATTAATATATGTCACTATACTAATTTAATATGGAAAATGTATATATCGTCGCTGTCCGATGAAACTCACGTATGTCCAAAACGCTTACTTTTCAGGAAGTGAAAAAAACACTGTATTTCAAAAGCAGTTGAATGTAGCGTTGTCATACTTGGTACAGCATCTTTACATGTAACCATATTCTTGACAGTGTAATGATATAATCCACATTTGACCAAAATTGAGTTTAAATGGACATACGTGCATATTTTACAGTAACAGTGGTCGATACGCGTTCTTCCGATCATTAATTAGAATGGCAAAGTCGCGTTTCAGCAGAGGAATACGTGAGGAATACAGAGGAATACATGCTGGATATTCTCAGCCTCTGGCAAGCGGTGATCGCAGTATGAGTGAGGCATGTTCTAGTGACAATCATGACAGTAGCATTACAGGCTATAATTTGATCAGTTTGACTGAGAAAAAAAAGGCTGAATCTTATCAAAGAGACCGAGTTTATTTACATACTAGCAAGCAAACTAATCTGTGAAGAACTAGATTAGAACTAAACTGTGGAGAGCTTCAATGTCGTACTTTCGGCTATCCAGTGCTGAGCTTCGATGAAACAATTTCACGAGACCGGCGAGACCAGCGAGATGCTTCCACAGGGCGGGAGATACGCGGCGTGATTGACAGCTTTGACACCAAATGGATATACGTGAAAATCAGATGACATGTTTTCACAACTTTTCATTGGCCATTTAGATATGTGACGCATACTGTATACGGAAATGAACCTGGACATTCAATCCGTCGAAAAATCTCAAAATCGGCAAAATGGACATACGTGGTTTTCATCGGACAGCGACGATATGTTATAAACTTATATCAACATGTATCTAGAGATATGTATATATGTGATAGCAATATATTGTCTTATATTTAGCATATATGACGGTGTCATTTGCGATATAGGGACATATGTCATATATTACATTTCCGTATGGGTCACAGTGAGTATAAGCGCACCGTGTGCCAGCTTTAGTGAAGAGAAAAAGCTCAGAAGAGAAAAGTTTAACATAACACAGAATACACGCAATCAGGATTGAATGGTTCAGCGATTGTTCACTGGCTAGTTCTGCCTTCTAGTGCATACGTTTGACCAACGAAGAGTTGAACATGCAATAGATTCATGACTCGGTGTAGTCAGATTGACCACAGCAGTTTCCACTGTGTAGGAGTTTATCTGAACTGAAGCATTTGACAGTTTCATGCGTTTATAAAGGGTGCGCACTCTGCTCGCTTAATGTATTCATAAAAGATATGAATAATTGTATTCCCATGCTGCGATTTAGATGCTGTACGGATGCAATCTTTATGTAAAATGGGTCGGATTGAGTACGGAATTAAATTAGTGCTGCTATCGAATATCAAGTCAAACCTTGTTTCATGAGTTTGTGTGCCCATATAATCTTAGTGAAAGTGGTAAACAGATTTGGCGAGCTGTCTGCTATAGAGGGGCTTGGAGAGGATATTCTACCCAAGCTCCGATTGCCCCGTTATAACAGGCAAAATTGTACAAAAGGAGGAGCAGGGGAGGAGGAGGGATGCTGCAGGAACTTAAAATGGGAAGAGGTAAGCTGCTGGTCTTATATCTTGGTATTAATTGGAAGATTAGATGGGCGTACTCCTCACGAAATTACGTTTAATAACTTCACTTCATGAGTTTGTGTGCCCATATAATCTTAGTGAAAGTGGTAAACAGATTTGGCGAGCTGTCTGCTATAGAGGGGCTCGGAGAGGATATTCTACCCGAGCTCCGATTGCCCCCCAAAAAACATAAATGCAGAAACAGACAGCAAGCGAGAATTCTGGGATTTAAACTGATTACTTAAGGAATTTGTCTCGAATTGGCGGGCACTGCAGCAGCAGTATCAAGTAAAGCCAAACACTGCAGCGGCAGTCTCAAATTGGCGGGCACTGCAGCAGCAGCAGTATCAAGTAAAGCCAAACACTGCAGCGGCAGTCTCGAATTGGCGGGCACTGCAGCAGCAGTATCAAGTAAAGCCAAACACTGCAGCGGCAGTCTCAAATTGGCGGGCACTGCAGCAGCAGTATCAAGTGAAGCCAAACACTGCAGCGGCAGTCTCAAATTGGCCGGCACTGCAGCAGCAGTATCAAGTAAAGCCAAACACTGCAGCGGCAGTCTCAAATCGGCGGGCACTGCAGCAGCAGTATCAAGTAAAGCCAAACACTGCAGCGGCAGTCTCAAATTGGCCGGCACTGCAGCAGCAGTATCAAGTAAAGCCAAACACTGCAGCGGCAGTCTCAAATTGGCCGGCACTGCAGCAGCAGTATCAAGTAAAGCCAAACACTGCAGCGGCAGTCTCAAATTGGCGGGCACTGCAGCAGCAGTATCAAGTAAAGCCAAACACTGCAGCGGCAGTCTCAAATTGGTGGGCACTGCAGCGGCAGAATCAAGCAAAGCATTGCAGCATCAGTCTCAAATTGGCGGGTACTGCATTGTCAGTATCAAGCAAAGCATTGCAGCGGCAGTGTCAAATTGGCGGAGCACTGCAGCAGCAGCATCAAGCAGAGCACGGCAGCATCAAGCGGAGCACTACAGTATCAAGCGAAAACCCTGCAGCAGCGGTATCAAGTAAAGCCAAACACTGCAGCGGCAGTCTCAAATTGGCGGGCTCTGCAGTGGCAGAATCAAGCAAAGCATTGCAGCATCAGTATCAAATTGGCGGCGCACTGCAGCGGCAGCATCAAGCGGAGCAGGGCAGCATCAAGCGGAGCAGGGCAGCATCAAGCGGAGCACGGCAGCCTCAAGCAAAACACTGCAGCGGTAGCATCAAGCAAAGCACTGCAGCGGCAGCGGCAGCATCAAGCAGAGCACGGCAGTCTCAAGCGGAGCACTGCAGCATCGAGCGGAGCACTGCAGCATCAAGCGGAGCACTGCAGCATCAAGCGAAAACCCTGCAGCAGCGGTATCAATTGGTGGAGTACTGCAGCGGCAGTATTAAATTGGCGGAGCACTGCAGCACCAAGCGGAGCACTGCAGCCTCAAGCAAAGCACAACACTGCAGCAGCGGTATCAAATTGGTTGAGTACTGCAGCGGCAGTATCAAATTGGCAGAGCACTGCAGCACCAAGCGGGGCACTGCAGCATCAAGCGGAGCACAATACTGCAGCAGCGGTATCAAATTGGTGGAGCACTGCAGCGGCAGTATCAAGTAAAGCCAAACACTACAGCAGCAGTATCAAATTTGCGAGGCACTGCAGCAGCAGTATCAAATTGGTGGAGCACTGCAGCGGCAGTATCAAATTGGTGGAGCACTGCGGCAGCAGTATCAAATAGTGGAGCACTGCAGCGGCAGTATCAAATGGCGGAGCACTGCAGCATCAAGCGGAGCACTGCAGCATCAAGCGGAGCACAATACTGCAGCAGCAGTATCAAATGGTGGAGCACTGCAGCGGCAGTATCAAATGGCGGAGAACTGCAGCGGCAGTATCAAATTGGTGGAGCACTGCAGCAGCAGTATCAAATGGCGGAGCACTGCAGCACCAAGCGGAGCACTGCAGCATCAAGCGGAGCACAATACTGGAGCAGCGGTATCAAATTGGTGGAGCACTGCAGCAGCAGTATCAAGTAAAGCCAAACACTACAGCAGCAGTATCAAATTTGAGAGGCACTGCAGCGGCAGTATCAAATTGGTGGAGCACTGCGGCAGCAGTATCAAATGGTGGAGCACTGCAGCGGCAGTATCAAATGGCGGAGCACTGCAGCACCAAGCGGAGCACTGTAGCCTCAAGCGAAGCACAACACTGCAGCAGCGGTATCAAATTGGTGGAGCAGTGCAGCGGCAGTATCAAGTAAAGCCAAACACTACAGCAGCCGTATCAAATTGGTGGAGCACTGCAGCGGCAGTATCAAATTGGTGGAGCACTGCAGTGGCAGTATCAAATGGTGGAGCACTGCAGCGGCAAGTAGTGGCATTTGCACAGGTAGCCTCAAATTTGTATTTATTCCATTGCTAGATGGATTTAACTGAGAAGGAACAGAAATATTGGAAACGTGGACAGAAGAAGCTATACTCACCTGTGGGAGGAGGAAAGCTAACAGTCACTGTCGGAGAGCTGTGGAACTATTGCGAGCAGCCGTGGAACTAACGTCTGCGGCCGCGATAGACTGCCGGCCGGAATGAGCGGCGGACGAGAAAAGCTACGGCGGCGGCTGCTGCCGGCTGAAACTGAGGCGGACCGTATGGATCGTGCAGTTACTTGCGTTGATGTTTGCATGGTGCTGGGAGGACGCTGAATGCGGCGTGAGTTTTGTTGAGAGCGCATGAGCAGATCGAGAAGTTGCGTTTTTTGAATTCCTCTGAGAGAAATGGATACCCGTGTTGGATAACGCGTGCCTGAGTGCGATTGACGGACCATTTCTCGACAGGAGGTACGGAAGGGCTTGCTGCTGAAGAGGATTTACAATGATATTGATGATGGCCTCGATGCATCACTACGAGGATCGACCGAGCCCTGTTATGATCTACGTTAGATTGAGGAGGAGAGAGGTGTTTTGCGCTGGGCTGTGGTGGAGCGGAGAGACCGGCGACCTGGGTGATCAACAGGTGAAATGAGCAGCGAAGTCAGTCATGCAGATTAGGACGGGCCAAATGCTGCAGGAATTAAAAATGGGAAGAGGTAAGCTGCTGGTCTTATACCTTGGTATTAATTGGAAGATTAGATGGGCGTACTCCTCACGAAATTACGTTTAATAACTTCACTTTGTATGCAAACCTTACCTGACATATGGTGCTGAGAGTACAAGCGAGATACACTTCGTTTTATCATAATTGTAGCCATGCATCCTAGCACGGACTTCTAAAGTTCCTAAAAATAGAAAGAGGTATCCAGATATCAGTAGCTGAATAAAACACGAATAGAGTCAAATTACTGGAGTAAAGCGAAGACAAAAGCACACAATTACTATATATATGACATGTTTGTTTTAATTAACTAATTTTATAAATATGTAGCGCATATTTATAATGAAATAAGCAAAGTACCTTTATATGAGCACAGAACACTACAGTTCTTCCTCATAGGGAAGGAAGCCATGTCGAATCAAGAAAGGAAGCCATTCCAACACTGGGTGCCCCGTATGTTTGAGCAAAATATGTACTCTGCTGGATGACGGGCCAAAACACTTCTAAGCTTAAAACTATGTTGTCCATCCATCCATCCATCTTCTTCCGCTTATCCGGTGCCGGGTCGCGGGGGCAGCAGTCTAAGCAGAGATGCCCAGACTTCCCTCTCCCTAGACACTTCCTCTAGCTCTTCCGGGGGGACACCGAGGCGTTCCAAGGCCAGCCGGGAGACATAGTCCCTCCAGCGTGTCCTTGGTCTTCCCCGGGGCCTCCTCCCGGTTGGACATGCCCGAAACACCTTCCCGGGAAGGCGTTCAGGAGGCATCCGGAACAGATGCCCGAGCCACCTCAGCTGTCCCCTCTCGATGTGGAGGAGCAGCGGCTCTACTCCGAGTTCCTCCCGAGTGACTGAGCTTCTCACCCTATCTCTAAGGGAGCGCCCAGCCACCCTGCGGAGAAAGCTCATTTCGGCCGCCTGTATCCGGGATCTTGTCCTTTCGGTCATGACCCAAAGCTCATGACCATAGGTGAGAGTAGGAACGTAGATTGACCGGTAAATCGAGAGCTTTAGCTCTTTCTTCACCACGACAGACCGGCACATCGACCGCATTACTGCAGAAGCTGCACCGATCCGTCTGTCAATCTCCCGTTCCATCCTCCCCTCACTCGTGAACAAGACCCCTAGATACTTGAACTCCTCCACTTGGGGCAGGAACTCTCCACCAACCTGAAGTGGGCAAGCCACCCTTTTCCGACTGAGGACCATGGCCTCGGATTTGGAGGTGCTGATCCCCATCCCAGCCGCTTCACACTCAGCTGCAAACCGTCCCAGTGCATGCTGAAGGTCCTGGTTAGAAGGGGCCAACACGACAACGTCATCCGCAAAGAGCAGAGACGAAACCGTGTGGTCCCCAAACCTGACACCCTCCGGCCCTTGGCTGCGCCTAGAAATTCTGTCCATAAAAATTATGAACAGAACCGGCGACAAAGGGCAGCCCTGCCGGAGTCCAACATGCACCGGGAACAAGTCTGACTTACTGCCGGCAATGCGGACCAAACTCCTGCTTCGGTCATACAGGGACCGGACAGCCCTCAGCAAAGGACCCCGGACCCCATATTCCCCCAGCACCCTCCACAGGACGCCGCGAGGGACACAGTCGAATGCCTTCTCCAAATCCACAAAACAAATGTGGACTGGTTGGGCAAACTCCCATGAACCCTCCAGCACCCTGTAGAGGGTATAGAGCTGGTCCAGTGTTCCACGACCAGGACGAAAACCACACTGTTCCTCCTGAATCCGAGGTTCCACTATCGGCCGAATTCTCCTCTCCAGTACCCTGGCATAGACTTTCCCGGGGAGGCTGAGAAGTGTGATCCCCCTATAGTTGGAGCACACCCTCCGGTCCCCCTTTTTAAAAAGAGGGACCACCACCCCGGTCTGCCATCCCAGAGGCACTGTCCCCGACCGCCACGCGATGCTGCAGAGGCGTGTCAGCCAAGACAGCCCCACAACATCCAGAGACTTGAGATACTCAGGGCGGATCTCATCCACCCCCGGTGCCTTGCCACCGAGGAGTTTCTTGACCACCTCGGTGACTTCAGCCCGGGTGATGGACGAGTCCTCCTCTGAGCCCCCAGCCTCTGCTTCCTCAATGGAAGACGTGACGGCGGGGTTGAGGAGATCCTCGAAGTATTCCTTCCACCGTCCGACAACATCCCCAGTCGAGGTCAAAACTATGTTGTGTCAATTTAATTGCATGTTGTATGTGACGAACTCACAGCGCCTGGAAGATGAATCTAACACCATTGAATCAGACGGATCAAAGCACTGTAAGAGTGGACTCCTGCAGATGGTTCAATCTGCAGGGTTGCCAGAAGACTAAAGAAACATTATCAGAAAGATGGAAGAAAACTGTACATTTCTCGTCTATTTCCACCCACTGCAATGTATACCAACGACGGAGATAAGTGCAGTTACAATAGCAAAATATGTGGGAGAGCATTGCTATAATGTGACTATATTGTATTGCAATAGGGAGCACTTCAAAGTCAATACCAAATAAAAACTAGTTAGCACAGTATTTGTAATAGAAAGGATTTAATGACAAAATCTGGTTATGGTTACACTTAAAATAGCTTCAAAATGGATGTATGAGATGATAAACTTATACCATTAATCGTACACAGCATGAATAAAATGTTACCTGAGGTATATATATATATATATATATATATATATATATATATATATATATATATATATATATATATATATATAGAGAGAGAGAGAGAGGGGTAGGTAGGTATAGAGAGGTATAGAGAGGGAGAGAGAAGAAGAGAGCAAAGAATAGAAGCCCCAATGACCTCAAGAGCCAGAGAAAAAAAGAGAAAGAGCAATAATTCCAATCTCCTTTTATCCCTTTCTCTGACCATGTGACTGAAACCAAATGTGAGATATTTAAACTGACCAATCAGACCAAACTCAAACATGACATTCAAACCAAACTTCCCCCACTATAAAAGGTGGGACCCCATGTGGCCTGCAGGCCTCTCTATTGTCTTCCAGATGGTCCTTGTGATAAGCAAATGGCGGTCACAACAGTAAAGCAAATCTCTTTGTTGGATTTCAAATATCAAATATCTTTGATTATTTTCAATTCCTTCAAAAGCGACACATCGTTTAGGTAGCAGGGTTGGAGCTCTCAGTTTCCTAGATGCGAGATTGCAAGCATCCCGTTAATCAGAGGCGACGACACTTACCCATATTCTCCTATCCTCCCGCCATCAGCGACATACCACTGATGTCATACCAATGTCAGTGAATATGAGCCGAATATAGTTTACTCCATGCCCTCTCGATCTAAATAGGAAGATCAGGAAGGAATGAAAGCCCAACTGAGCCGATGATTTATGGCTGGGGAGAAAACTATCGTTTAGTCCAACATGAGCGATCTCTCCTCTAACGCGCCAACATGGCAGCCGCAGCCCGCCTGCAGCGCGTTTCATAACATTCAATGGCTCAGCATACACAGTCGGGATGGCTGGGAAGATTAATCCCCCTTCTCCCAGCCATCCCTTGAGCACTTGCAAGTCTCGTCAGCCGCCAGATCGTCAGAGGGAAGCCTTCCCGTGACGATTTCAGCTCTATCCGAGAAACCCGTGACGTGCGTCCGCGCTCAGCCTCGGCATGAGCGGGACCGCATCATCAGTCTCGGATGCCAAACCCTCTTCTCTCAGGAAGAGAATCAGACGAGAGCAGAGCGGTCTCAAATCGACAAACGCTCAAATTATACAAACAAACAAACAACTCGATAAGAGCTGACTGTGCATGCTCTTGATCCCAGGCAGAAACACACGGCTCATGTGTATACAATAATGAATTTGGATTACCTTAACTCGAAGCACTTCAGACAGAACAGTCCCTGAAGACGAAAAAGCGGTGTCATGTTTGCAAGGCGCCCTTATATACTTCCTGGTCGCACCTTGATGACATCATAGGCTGTTGCCGGTCAATAGGATTGCCATGATTCGATAGTAGTTCAGACACCTGTCACGCTGGAGGCGTTCCCCATAGCGTCTTTCTGACACAGCGCAAGTTTCCTTTCGAAAGGGAACTACCTTAACAAACACACAACACCAGTCACACACACTGCAGACGAACTGTCCCTGTTTGTTGTATATGTCCATCTATAACTATTTGAATCTAATTCTGACGGGCTTTCGTCGTCTAATCTGTTGTTGTTTACTTTATTTTTACTACCTCTTGCTACTTGATATTTTCTGTGAACGTTTATGAGCTGATTTTGGCGTTGTCTACACTTTCTCACAGGCGGAGAATACACAAGGAAGCGGCAGCGCGTAGCGAGAAATTCACATTGACCAATCAGATGTGGTTTTCGGCTGCAAACTTTCGCGGTTAGTTAGTTCTAGAGAGGAAATGTCCATATTTAGATTAAGCAGCGCTGTGTGTGAGACTGAGAGCTTTATAATGAGACCAGGCATGACATGTTTCTGTGAATGGAGACAGTACGGGAGCTCTCGCTAGAATAACTTTTGATGATTTCGGGTTGAAATGCGGCCTCAAAGCTTCAGCACTGTCACTCTGAGCTCGATTGCTATGTCTGAGGTAAAACACACCCCCCTGATTAGCATACGGACAAAGAAATGTAGAAATAAATAAATGTAGAAATAAATAAGTGTGGAAATGAATAAATGTAGACATAAATACATATATACATAAACAAATGTGGAGATAAATAAATGTGGTAAAATACAATTATACATAAATAGGGAAATAAAAGTAATAAAAGTTTATTTATGTATTTATTAATGTATTTCGTTTTTTTCTTTCACATTTCTTCGTATATTTATTTATGCAATAATTTATTTATAATTTAGTCAACTTTGGAATTCTATATATTGTTGGCTATTGCCACAAATATACCTGTGTCACTTATGACTGGTTTTATGGTCCAGGGTCACAAATGTAATTTAGGTCTTTTAGTTTGTGAAGAGATTTTTAAAGCATTGTTTTTGATTGAATCTGGAAACAAAGCAAAGATGAGAAAAATGAGAATTAGTCCTCGGCTGCCATGTTCATAATTTATAGAAAATAAAATCTAACATTAATTCAATGTCAAACGGATTCATTAAAATAAGTTATTACTCCATGTATGTCCAGTATGTATAGTTAATACAGTCTGTTGAATCTCCTGTGTCTTCATGAGTGCTAACCAGCAATCGTGGCAACTATGTTCTAACTTAATGCTAATAAACAGACGTGATTTAGATCATGTTGATGGATGGGTCTCAGGATTAATGTGTGACCAGGTGAACAGGCAAATGAGACATTATCCTAAATTATGTTAGAGGGTAAGAGTCTGTGTTAATGTTTGACCAGGGAGAGAGTCATCATGCCATTGGGCAAATGCACAAAAAGAGATGCCATAGGTAAGCTGATGCCAATAGATAGATTTAAAGGGTTAGTTCACCCAAAATTGAAAATAAAGTCAGTAATTACTCACCCTCATGTTGTTCCAACCATGTAAGACCTTCGTTCATCTTCGGAACATAATTTAGTATATTTTTGATGAAATCTGAGAGCTGTCTCACTCAGCTAGGCTTTCAGAGGGACTGAAACTTGATGGCCCAGAATAGTAAGTAAAAACGTCATTTAAGGAGTCCAAATGACTACAGTGGCTCTGTATTAAGTCTATCATGCGACGAAAATACTTTTTGAGCGGAAAAACAACAAAAATAACGACTTTATCCCACTATTATTGTTGTTCAATTTGAGCCTCTGACGCCACGACGCATGCGCGAAAACTGAGATTAGTAGTAGTAGAAGAAGAACGCCGTTTTCGCGCATGCGTCGTGGCGTCAGTATTATAAAGTATAAAGTATTTTCGTCGCATGATAGACTTAATACAGAGCAACTGTAGTCATTTGGACTCCTTAAATGACGTTGTCATGATTTGTGCAGGAATCTGGCAAAACAGACTCTTTGTATCATTCAAAGAATTTACAACGTACAATCAACAACCTGTTTACTGCTGGTACTGACACTACAGCCACAACACTACGCTGGAGTCTTCTGCTCATGGCCAAATACCCTGAAATACAAGGTATGGTTACAAATGCTCATCTTAATGAATATATTTGAATACTGAAAAAAATATATGGTATTGAAACAATTGTAACTCAGAAATTGCTTGTAAATTTCAGAAATAATTACAAAGAAATGGCAATGAATGCATTTAATTACAAATTACAGAAATTGTATTTTCTAAAGCATACTCCAATAATAATTTTTTTTTATTTCCTACTTCCTACTTAGTTGAAATAACTAAATCGCAAAAATATTTTTTACCAGTGCAGAATCAAGTATTCAGTAATGCTATATACTTTCATACTGTGGTCTTTCTTGTGAATTTATCTAAGACGAGGTCCAAGACGAGATTGACAGAGTGATCGGTGGGCATCAGCCAGTGGTGGAAGACAGAAAGAACTTACATTATACAGACGTTGTGATTCATGAAATGCAGAGATTTGCAAATATAGTACCCCTTGGTACCCCCCATCAGACCAGATGTGATGTTCACCTGAATGGATACCTCATCAAGAAGGTCTGGCTCCAATAAGAGCATGCTGTGTTTCTTGATTATGTGTTTGCACCATTTATCATTGATCATTTGTGTTGTTTTGTGCAGGGAACCAGTGTGTTCACACTACTGGTATCTGTATTGAGGGATGAAAATGAGTGGGAAACTCCTGACAGCTTCTACCCAAGACACTTCCTAAATAAGCAGGGCCAGTTTGTCAAAAATGACACCTTCATGCCCTTCTCTGCAGGTGCAGTGGACTTCAAAATCACGAATTATATTATGCCATCAGATTCAGAGGTGATTTTTGTTAATACTTTGCTTATTGTTTTTCTCAGGCCACAGGGTTTGTCATGGAGAGAGTTTGGCCAGGAAGGAGCTCTTCCTGTTCTTCACCTCCCTCCTTCAGCATTTTCGCTTCACTCCTCCACCTGGAGTGTCTGAAGATGATCTGGATCTCACACCACTTGTGGGCTTTACCCTGAACCCGCCCTCACACAAACTGTGTGCAGTGAAACGCTCTTAAAGTTATATATACTGTTAAACATTAACTTTTATTGGACTGACTGACATTTACTGACTGACATTTAATGTTTGTGTTTGTGTTTGTGTGTGTGTGTGTGTGTGTGTGTGTGTGTGTGTGTGTGTGTGTGTGTGTGTGTGTGTGTGTGTGTGTGTGTGTGTGTGTGTGTGCGTGCGTGCGTGCGTGTGTGTGCATTTACTGATTTAGGTTTCCATTGGAAACACAATGATTTATCTCTCATCCACCTGCAATTAATATGAATGTTATCTTACATTACTTGCATTGGCGCAAAAAGTGGGTATGCGCTATATGCGGCGCATAGGGGCACAGCACCTTGGGGGCGCCAAGTAAAAAAAATAAAAAAAAAATATATATATATATATATATTTTCTATATGTAGTTGCTGTTGTGCGTTTCTAAATCATTTCTGTATTTGTATTATATAATTATATATTTATATATATTTTTATATATATATATATATATATATATATAATTATATATTTTGTATTATATAATATTTTAGAGGACTAACAGGCTAGAGTAGGCACCCTAATAAGATTCCATAATAGAATTTTGGATAACAATGGAATATCGCGAGTGGGCGTGCCTGGGTGGGGCGCCGGCGCCGTATGGCAAGCCAAAGTGTTTAAATACGCTTGGGCGGGCGTCTGATAAATGCGCGTTTCCGATATGGTAAATCACGCATCGAGAACACACACTATGAGTCGGACAAAACGCACGTTATTAACATGTAAACAGGTAAACCAAACAGGCAGTGCAAACTTGTGTTTGAAGGATCCAAACAGACAAAAGACCTTTCCTTGGTGTTCTTAAACATGCATGCTCACTTTTTAGGGCACACCTCTTATAAAGTAATGTTACATATTGTTGACCATCTTTTTAAGTAATTACACAATTTACCACGATACACTATGGCTGTTATAAGAATTAAATGAAATATCAACAAAATCCATCTTACCATTTACCATCTTACCATTTATTAGGCCTACACTGTAATTAAAATAGCCTAAATAATGTCATGAGATTTTAAGATTTATGTTCTAAATATAATATTTTAATTATAGAAATATGAAATGTTGGGAAACATTTTATTATTCCAGGCCTATGAAACTATAAAACTACCAGTATAGTTGGCGGCGTGAGTGGATTCTAGAATCATTCAACTATAATTCGTTCTAATCGACTATTCAAAAACGGTGAATTATTCGAGAACGAAACCTATACTTTGTTTGAATCTATTTTTGTTGGACAAATAGAGCAAAACTGTAAAAAAAAAAAATTATTTAACTGTTGTATGAAATTAATATTGCATTTTGCTATCGTGCTAATATAGGCTACTCTGGAAAATAGCACTCTTGCTCGTATGATATTGCTTACCTCATAATGTCCTCTTTAATTAGGCTACTTTCCAATGAATGTTTATTTTTTTGTTCGTCATTAGCCTATTTTTAATGGAAATACAACAACAATAAAATAGTACAATAAAAAAAACAACTTTTGTAAAAAATAAAAATAAAAAAAATGAATAAGACTTAAACCAAATAAATAAAATATATTTGGAAATTCCCCTTTAAAACGGGGAACCCTCAGTTTGTGGTTGTGTGTGTTTTGTGTTTTTTTATATTAACATAAGTGATCTTGCGCTTGTGCCTCAGCTATCGTCCTGTCAATCATCTCGTCGCGGCTATGATTACAGTTACAGTAAAATTTTAACTCACCATCAACGGTTCCCATCCTCAGCCGATCTGCATGACAGTTTTTGCAATGACCATCGATACTAGAAGTGAAAGGGCACGCCATGTTACAATTTAGTAGGAACTAAAGAGCGCTCTAGAATGTTTGGTAGTAACATTGTTAGTATAGAGATTGCTAAGACATGTGACCAACTGGGCGGCAACGTCATCAGAACGCAAAGAATTATGGGTATGTTTGACCTGTTTACATGGCCTGGCATAGCAGGCTAGTGTTGTGGCATGAAAATAATTAAAAACTAGAGAGAAAAACAGAATATAATCCTACAAAATGCAGCGGGCTAAAGAAACATTGTCGGACCATATCGCCTAAAACTAAATCCTAATGCAAAGACGAGATATGATGAGAAAATAAAGGGAATCAAAGGACTGGATCCTTACGAGCTGAGCGACTGGTCAACTTGTTGCCCAACTTCCAGCACCCATATATATACAACTACATGATATTAAGTGTTAGTGCGTACACAAACAACGTTTTCAGTAACTTCAAGTCGCTGCAGTAGGCCCAGTTCTTTTTTACAGATGGATGTGTCCAGGACCAGGAGATTGTAAAAGTGGGGCAGAAAACTGTCGTCCGTTCAAATGTATGCTAATGTTTTAAGCACCACACTCCTCGCTCTCACTCATCTATCTGCATGCAGTCAGAATTCAACAAACCAGCGTTTGTATGTGTGAGGGAGAGGGAGAGAGAGAGAGAGAGAGGTGTGGGACCAATCTAACAGTGTAAACATAAAAACATACTCCGTCATTTTGTTCATACAGGACATCATTCAAACTGCAAAGTGTTTACTTATATTTGTGTACACTCACAATATAACACAACTTGTGCTTTTGTCAAACTGTAAACTTGTCAAACACAGGACAGAACTCCTGACAGGAACACCTGTTCAATTTCTCATTAATGCAATTATCTAATTAACCAATCACATGGTGGTCCTGGCCAAGACAATCTCCTGAACTCCAAACTGAATGTCAGAATGGGAAAGAAAGGTGATTTAAGCAATTTTGAGCGTGGCATGGTTGTTGGTGCCGAGTCGAGTATTTCACAATCTGCTCAGTTACTGGGATTTTCACGCACAACCATTTCTAGGGTTTACAAAGAATGGTGTGAAAAAGGAAAAACATCCAGTATGCGGCAGTCCTGTAGAAGAGCAACTTTGACTGAAATAACCACTCGTTACAACCGAGGTATGCAGCAAAGCATTTGTGAAGCCACAAAACGCACAACCTTGAAGCGGATGGGCTACAACAGCAGAAGACCCCACCGGGTACCACTCATCTCCACTACAGATAGGAAAAAGAGGCTACAATTTGCACAAGCTCACCAAAATTGTACAGTTGAAGACTGGAAAAATGTTGCCTGGTCTGATGAGTCTCGATTTCTGTTGAGACATTCAGATGGTAGAGTCAGAATTTGGCGTAAACAGAATGAGAACATGGATCCATCATGCCTTGTTACCACTGTGCAGGCTGGTGGTGGTGGTGTAATGGTGTGGGGGACGTTTTCTTGGCACACTTTAGGCCCCTTAGTGCCAATTGGGCATTGTTTAAATGCCACAGACTACCTGAGCATTGTTTCTGACCATGTCCATTCCTTTATGACCACCATGTACCCCTCCTCTGATGGCTACTTCCAGCAGGATAATGCACCATGTCACAAAGCTCGTGGAAATGAGTTCACTGTACTAAAATGGCCCCCACAGTCACCAGATCTCAACCCAATAGAGCATCTTTGGGATGTGGTGGAACAGGAGCTTCGTGCCCTGGATGTGCATCCTACAAATCTCCATCAACTGCAAGATGCTATCCTATCAATATGGGCCAACATTTCTAAAGAATGCTTTCAGCACCTTGTTGAATCAATGCCACGTAGAATTAAGGCAGTTCTGAAGGCGAAAGGGGGTCAAAGACAGTATTAGTATGGTGTTCCAAATAATCCTTTAGGTGAGTGTACATCAATCATTAAAAGCGATTGTGTGAAAAAAGTGCTGAGCTGAATTTCTGTGCCATCTAGTGGTTTAATTGAGAATACAGTCAAGTGACCAATTGTATATAAGTAATCTTATGCTTGACTTGACTTGTTTGAATGTAAATGGCTGTAGGCCTATAGTATGTGGGTCGCAAAAAAAAGTTTGAAAAGCCATCAACATGAGGTCAGAGCCATGATCGACTCCGGGGCTGCTGGCGACTTCCTGGACCGTTCTCTGGTCAGGAGGCTTGGAATACCCACCCAAATACTTCCTCGACCCCAAACCGTTACTGCCCTAGATGGCAGACCCTTGGAACTGGGCTGCATTACGAAGATCACTTACCCTCTTCGTCTCACTGTTCTCCAACATCAACATATGGAAGAGTTTTTTCTGATTGACTCTCCCGAGTTCCCTGTGATCTTGGGTTATCCCTGGCTGCACCAACAAAACCCTTGCATCGACTGGCTAGCTGGAACCATCCTGAGTTGGGGTACTGCATGCCAGGTTACCTGTCCCCTCTCCAGTCTCCCAGCCCAGAGTCCCGAGTCTCAAGAACCCATCAACCTGTCTCGAGTCCCTAGTGTCTACCACCGTTTCCAGGCTGTTTTTAGTAAGTCCCGAGCCACTTCCCTACCACCACACCGCTCCTATGATTGCTCCATCGACCTTATCCCTGGCACCTGTCCCACTAGAGGTCGGATTTTCTCCTCCCGAGCGCATCGCTATGGACACGTACATCAAGGAGTCCTTAGCAGCTGGCATCATCCGTGCTTCCACTTCCCCAGCAGGAGCGGGCTTCTTCTTTGTGGGGAAGAAGAATGGAGGACTCAGGCCGTGTATCGATTACCGGGCACTTAATAAAATCATGATTCGGAATCGCTACCCCCTTCCTCCGATGGCCTCCGCCTTTGAGCTGCTACAAGGGGCTTCCATTTTCTACAAACTGTATCTATGCAACGCCTACCATCTTGTGCGGATTCAGCAAGGGGACGAATGGAAGACGGCCTTCAATACTCCCACGGGTCACTATGAGTACCTGGTGATGCCGTTCGGGCTCACCAATGCTCCAGCAGTCTTCCAGGCCCTAATAAAGGACTTACTCTGGGACATGCTGAACAAGTTCGTTTTCGTTTACTTGGATGACATTTTAATTTTTTTGAGGTCTCTCGAGGAGCATGAAGGGCATGTCAGTGCTGTTCTCCAACACCTCCTGAATAACCATCTCTATGTGAAACCTGAGAAATGTGAGTTCCATGTCACCCATGCTCAATTTCTCGGCTTTATCATCACCCCAGGTCATGTTGAGATGGATCCCAAGAAGGTCGAGGCAGTCCTGAAATGGCCTACCCCTACGACAGTCAAGGAAGTTCAATGCTTCATCGGCTTTGCTAACTTCTATAGGAGATTTATCAAGAACTTCAGCACAGTGGCTGCACCCTTAACGGCACTGACTAAGGGAGGTATTACCAAGATCTGCTGGTCCTCAGAGGCAGAAGGAGCCTTCTGTGACCTCAAGCGTCGCTTCACTTCGGCACCTATCCTCTCAGTTCCTTTTGTGGTAGAGGTGGATGCATCGGATGTGGGAGTTGGGGCCATCCTTTCTCAGAGAGGGGAGGACTGTAGGATGCACCCTTGCGCCTTCATGTCTCGTCGCCTGTCGGAAGCGGAACGCAACTACCACGTCGGGGATCGGGAACTTCTTGCGGTGAAGCTCGCCTTGGAAGAGTGGCGCCACTGGCTTGAGGAGAACACCCTTTCCAGGTTCTCACAGACCACAGGAACCTGGAGTACCTGCAGCAGGCTAAGCGACTCAATCCTCGCCAAGCTCGATGGTCCTTATTTTTTAATCGTTTTCAGTTCCTTCTGTCCTACAGGCCTGGCACTAAGAACGTCAAGCCGGATGCCTTGTCCCAAGCTTACTGTCCTGAGTTACAAGAGAAGGCACAAGAATTGATCATCCCTAAGGCTAGGATCGTCGCGCCGTTGCGCTGGGAACTGGAAAGGGAGATACGTGAGGTCCAAGCCCAAGAACCAGACCCAGGAGGCGGTTCCCCAGGTCGCCTTTACGTTCCTCGATCCGTCCGAGCCCGGGTTCTTCAGTGGGGTCATGACTCTCCCCTGACCTGCCACCCTGGGATTGCACATACCCTGGACTTCCTCCAGCGGCAGTTCTGGTGGCCCTCCATCAAGGAGGACGTAAGGAGCTTTGTGGAGGCCTGTCCAGTGTGCTGCCAAGGAAAATCGAGGCACCAGCGGCCTTTAGGACTTCTGCACCCCTTGCCTGTTCCCCATAGACCGTGGTCACACATATCTCTGGACTTCATCACAGGTCTTCCTCCGTCCCAGGGCAACTCTGTCATCCTGGTTATTATGGACCGATTCTCGAATTTCGCAAAACCTGTCTTTGGAATTCCTCAGGATGTCGTCTCCGATCGAGGCCCCCAGTTTTCATCTCGATTCTGTTAATTTGTGGGGTCTTCTGCCAGCTTGTCATCTGGGTTCCATCCTGAGTCTAATGGCCAGACAGAACGGGTCAACCAGGACCTCGAGACCACCCTGCGCTGCATGGTGGCCAACAACCCCACCTCATGGTCCACCTTCATCGTGTGGGCAGAATATGCACACAACACCCTCCGATCATCTGCCACAGGACTGTCCCCCTTCGAGTATCAGTTTGGCTATCTCCCTCCACTGTTTCCTGAGGAAGACGCACAGGGGGTTCCACATCTGCCCAACACTTCGTCCGACGCTGCCAGTCGACCTGGAAGAAGGCTAGACGTGCGCTTCTCCAGACCTCCATGAGGTACCAGCATCAGACTAACCGCCATCGACAGAGGGCTCCCAGCTTCCAGGCCGGCCAACAGGTCTGGTTGGCTACCAAGAACTTACCTCTTCGGTTTGAGTCTAAGAAACTTGCCCAGAAATTCATTGGCCCTTTCCATATTGCCAGGAAAGTAAACCCTGTGTCTTACCGTTTGTACCTTCCTCGTTCCCTTAGAATTAACTCTACCTTTCATGTGTCTTTGTTAAAACCTGTTTTGTCTTCTCCTTTTTCCCCCCCATGCAGGCCCCCTCCGCCCCCCAGGATCATTGACGGCCAGCCAGCCTTCACAGTCCGCCGGATATTGGACTCGCGAAGGGTCCAAAACTCCCTGCAGTATCTGGTGGACTGGGAGGGTTACGGGCCAGAGGAACACTCCTGGGTTCCGACCAAGGACATCCTGGACCGCAGCTTGATCCGGGAATTTCGTGCCCGGAGACCGGGGTGTTCTGGAAGGAACGTCAGAAGCCGTCCCTAGGGAAGGGGGTCCTGTCAGCATTTGGGACTGCTGTTCCTTAGTTCTGCCACTAGATGTCATGTCACTCATCTGTTGTCTCTCGTTTGTGTAATCATCTTCACCTGCACCTTGTTTCCTCCTGTGTATTTAAGCTCTGTTTTTGATCTCCCTTGTTATTTGGTCTTTGTATGAGATGTTGTATGAGATGTCTGCCTGGCACTCTGAGTTTGTAAGGATTTTTTTTGAGATCTTGTGAGATTGTAAGGATTTTTTGTTTAAGTTATTTAAAGTAAGTTCTCTTGCTTCTGTCTATTTTTTTATCCCCTTGTGGAGTGTTTGTTTTCTTCCTTTTGTTTTTATACCTCCATTTTGAGAAGAACGTTTGTTGGAGTTTTTTGTCATCATCTTTTGTTCATTAAACCACCTTACCTGAGACCTCGTATACTGACCTGTGTTTCAATTGGTTCCTACCCCTGCTTGCTGGTGGCTCAGTGGTATTACCGCCTAGCTCTTACACCAGAGACCCAAGTTCTAGGCCGGGTCCTGACAGAAAAACCAAGTAACAAGGGAGAACAAAAACAGAGCTTAAATACACAGGGGGAAACAAGGTGCAGGTGAAGATGATTACACAAACGAGAGACAACAGATAAGTGACATGACATCTAGTGGCAGACTAGATAGGCAGACAACTAAGGAACAGCAGTCCCAAATGCTGACAGTAAATAGGAAAATGTTGGCGTTATTTTGTCACTTATTGAGCAGTAGGCTAGCTGGCGCCATATACCTCCAGTCTTTGTGCTAAGCTAGGCTAACGGTGGGTGCGTCAGACAGAGTTATGGGATGCACGGAGATGAGAATGGTATGTATGGACTTATCTAACTCTGGGGGATACAGTGAATAAGCTAACGTCCCAAAAAAAGTGGAGTGTTCCTTTAACTGACGCAAAATACAGTGTATCACAAATCACATAGGTCATCTGTAAAGTATCTGCTTGTTTTACACTCTTTGACCACCAGGTGGTATTGTAAGCAAATGAAGCCTCGAGAAATAAACCCTTTTGTGAACCATTTGGAAGCTTCAATGCTTCATGAGGCTTCATCTCAACACCACTACTTTTAATAACAAATAACCAGGTCAGTGATGAGTTTAGTTAAACAATTTTCTTTATGATGATAACTATATCCCATGATAATTTTTGTTTATGGTTTCCTTTGTAACCAATTATGTGTTTTGTTAAAACTGTTACAAAAACCACAAACTGACCAACTAAAGCAAACGTTTTCAACAAAACATCTACATCTAAACCTGTTAATTCTCTAAATGAACTGTAGACAAATGACAGAAATAAAGTCAGTCTGGTTTGTAATCAGATTTAGGCCACATCCACACGAAGCCAGAGCTTTCCCTGTCCTATCCTCGTCTCAAGAAATATCTGCGTACACACAAAACCACTGAAACTGACTCAAAACCATGTAATATACATGCCAAACCAGTATGTGGCGCTGTAATTCTGTCACAGAGATACATTTAAAAATGGAGAAGAAGACTTGGAGACATGGGGTGATGATGCAAGGGTGTCATTTTCAGATTTATTTACTCTGGGACCCGGTTTCAAAAAATACCCAAAACGCTGGATCCGTCTGGACGAAACGCAGATGCGATACTAAATTTGTACGTATACAGCTAAATCATCTCCGTGTGTATGGGGCCTTAATGTCTTAACAGTTGATTTCATGCAGAGTTCAAACTGCCCGATTTTAGCCCCGATTTTGACTTGTCGACAGGTTTTGCGAAATTGCTGACAAATGCTCAAAATCATAGGCAAATCGGTGCTCGTGCAGGTGATTGACAACCACGCAGTGTGGATGATCAAAGACGTGATCAGAGAAAATCACTGATGCCCGTGAGATATTTGACATGCTAAATATCTGGACCTGTTGGCGATTCAAACTCCTGCTGTGTGAAATGTGTTCTGACTGAAAATTACATCTGCAATGACTGACAGCCAATGAGAGAGCAAGATACAGGGCAACGGGAGGTTCGTGGAGGAGTTATGGACCAGAATAATTATTCATGCAAAATTATTTGGTTTCCTCAAACTCTCTTTGCAGAGCACAACCCTTGCTCTCTGTGTCTCCCCAACCATTTCCTCCACCATAATCTTTTTCTTTTGCTGCAAATCAGAGCACAGACAATTTGGATCTCAAGTTTCTGCACTGCAGTCTATATTTTTATTAACAATTCCAGGAAAGTGCGCAAGAACTCCAGTCTGACGCACGTATGATTGATCTTGCATTGTTTCCTTCTCACTTCTCGCATGAGTTTTGTTGTGAAACGTAGTTTGCGGACGGGACAGAGCTGTCGGCAATTTTTCCTATTGTAAATTCCCGCAGTGTGAAATCCCATGTCGCCGATCTATCGTGCAGTGTGAACGCAGCAGCAACTGAATGCTGGCCCAGATAGTCATGCAGTGTGAAAAGAGCAGTGATCTGACGAGTTTGAAAATTGTGCAGTCTGAACTCTGCATAAGGCTATGGCTGAAGTCAGTTGTAGTTCTTGTGTTTCTCTTTCCTTCTGTGATTCTGCTCATTATCATCAGATGTCTTCAATAATCAAACAATCATCACTCAACTAATCACTTAACATTCTTCAGTGTTACTTTAACATCCCATATGAACACCGAGTGGTGTTAATTCAACACCGGATAATTTAGTCCAGGCTGAGATCAGAGACCAGCCAAACCTGAACTGATCTTGTTGCATAAGTTTAAACCACAATAACGCATTAGATCAGTTTTTTTTCCTCACAGCCTATTTGATTCCCTTTCAAATACCTAACAGATTTTACAGCTAGAAGACTTTTTGCAGAAAGAAATGAGAATCAAATGTAGGACATGAGGGACAAGTTGTTCTATTGAAACAGTTCAACTCAGTTCAGCACGTATATACTGAGTCATTACACAAATTCAATGCACATGGCTCTGTTATTGTTTAAACTTAAAATTTTGTAGTTGCCCCAGTAATTCAGGTTAGTGTTCAAAGTGCGTTGTGGAAGATTGCTTTTCTTGCCCAATACAGTTTTATTTAAAAGTACATTTACATGTACATTTTTTTAATTTTTGTTTCAAGCATAAAGTTCAGTGTATTTTAAATACTTTACATACTTTCTTTAAATACTTATTTTGAATTATGTGCTTATATTTGATATGCTTTAAAACAAAGTACTGATCGTCAAAGCTGTTCTACATGACAAAAATGAAAACTATGGCAATTATTCTTACAGTAGAAAGACTGGTAAAACAACAAAATCTGTGTCTGGATTCATTGATTAAAATTCAAGAAAACAGCACTATTTGTAATTACAATCAGGGTTATTTATCAGCTTATTTATTTTAATGAGCTTACCAGTGACAGTAATATGTTTTTTCCTCATTTGGTACTGATCCCAGATTCTTTTAATTTTGAGTAAAGGTTACCTTATCTTATGGCTTACATAAGAGCAAGACTGCAACCAACATAACCTAAACAAGATCTGACTCTGACTATGGCTTTAGAAGCGTTACTCTTGCAGGGCTCCAGCACAAGTGCAATACTTGCCCTGCTGTTGGTTTTGGTTATTTTTCTCTTCTCCATCAGCTCCAGCTCCCAGGATGAGGGAAAATATCCTCCAGGACCCAAACCACTGCCTCTGCTGGGAAACCTGCACATGCTCAAGAAATCTTGAGCTTGTGGGAGGTGAGCATTTTTTTTAATCAGGTGACATTAATTTTGATTCTTGTCTTTTTATTCGTTTGTAACAATCTAATAACAATGTAACAGTATTTACCAAAGCACATAATTCATTGCACAATGAAAGCCAGAAACAAAGATGATCAAGTGATATAGTTCTGCATAATAAAGTAGAATAATTCACTAATCTTATCCAAGACCAAAAGTTGTTATTAATAGACTATATTCATCATTATATTTAGAATTTTTAAATACATTACAGTAAAAAAAGACACACAAAGACATGAAGAACCAATTTTTAAATACATTGTAGGTTACTTTTTTCTTTTTTTTTTAAATGCACCCAGACATCAAGAATCAGCATAAGAATCTCAACAATGGTGACATGCTTCATGCCGCAATGCATGCTGGGAGCCATGAGTTTTACACTATGGTGGCTACCAGCATGAATTGTGACATGAAGCATGTCACCATTGCTGAGATTCATATCATCAAAATTCAGAAAGTCTGATCTTTGGTTTGAAAGTATTGTTGTTGAATATCTATTACAATCTATTAATAACAAATAACCACTTTTGATCAAGGATAAGATTAATTAATTATTCTACTTTATGATGATGTGTTTATGGAAGCCCGTTTCCGCCACTAAATAAAAAAATAAACAGTAATTGCGACTTTTTATCTCAGAATTCTGACTTTTTTTCTCACAATTGCGTGATATAAAGTCAGAATTCTGAGATATAAACTTGCAATTGCGTGATATAAAGTCAGAATTCTGAGATATAAAGTCGCAATTGCGTGATATAAAGTCAGAATTCTGAGATACAAAGTCGCAATTGTGAGTTATAAAGTCAGAATTCTGTGATAAAAAGTCGCAATTGCGAGTTATAAAGTCATTGATCTGCCGCGACCCGACACATGATGAGTTGTGAACACATTAATGAGTATTTTAGCTGTAGTTTTAGCTGCTAATGATGGAATGATTGTCTTATTATCTGAACGGCATTAATATCTCTGAGCAAAGGCGCTCTTGAGGGGATTTTAAGCGCAAGCTTTGGCGCAGAAACAACAGAACGGATGTGAGGTGGCAACGTTCATTGAACATATTCTGATGTGTTATTATGGAAATATGATCCCCAGAACTCCACCACCCTCAGAATGTGCTGTAATTCACAATGTCCTTAGAGAACGAGTGTGTCCAGTAATGACACGTCCAGTATGATCTGTCGCTACATACAGTCACCTGAGGGTGGCGCTGTTCTGGGATGATCATATTTCATTAATAACGTATCATTAATAACATATTTCATTAATAACATTTAATTAATAACGCATCAGAATATGCTGTAATGCAAGATTTCGTTTGAGAATGAAATTTATTGACATCCATGTGCTCGGTTTTGATAATATTTAAAATAATATTAATATTATATTATATTCATATAAAATAATAATTGATGTAGGTGAGTTCTGTACAGTGAGTTCTGCTGCCGAACAGTTGTAACTATAAATATGAGGTTGAGATGGAGCAGTTTTCATTAAACAGTAATAGCCTGTAAAAAATGATCTTATATGTTTTAATAAATGGCGCACGTGACAAATTCAACCAGAGTACCTCTTTGTATTTAAGCTCCATGCCTTACTCTATTAATTCTTGAAATCCTACATCACAGCATATTCTGATGCGTTATTAATGAAATATGATCCCCGAACAGCGCCACCCTTAGGTGACTGTATGTAGCGACATACAGTTGTGTATGTATCACAACTGCTGTGATAGGGCAGCAGTTTTCATTAAACGGTGAATATAGCTTATACTCCTGTAAAATGATATTGTATGTTTCAATAAATGGTGCACGTGACAAATTGATCCAGAGTAGCTCTTTTGTATTTAACCAGAATCAGAAAGAATCAAAAGGAGCTTTATTACCATTTTTGCACACACAAGGAATTTGTTTTGGTGACAGAAGTTTCTAGTACACAGAGACAACCACAGTGCACAATGAAGAATAAAGATAAATTAATGAGATACACATATGCATAATAAACAAAAATAGACCAATTTGTTTGTACAGGTGTGCTATGGAACAGAATACAATAGAATTAACAGGGAATGGAGTAAGAGGCTCTTGTCAAATAAATATTGCACATATTTATCATTGGAGGCATTTAACATGTCTTACTCTATATCTATTTAAAAGCACAGAGAAAGATGACATTAGATAATGTTTGAGGCTGAGATTTAATTATATGCAATTATATTACTTTATTAGAATTTGTAACATTAGCTAAAGATCAATTCATTTATTATTTTAAATATTATCAAAACCGAGCACATGGAGGTCAATAAGATTCATTCTCAAACGAAATTGTGCATTACAGCATTATCTGATGCGTTATTAATGAAATATGATCCCAGAACAGCGCCACCCTCAGGTGACTGTATGTAGCGACAGATCATACTGGACGTGTCATTACTGGACACACTCGTTCTCTAAGGACATTGTGAATTACAGCACATTCTGAGGGTGGTGGAGTTCTGGGGATCATATTTCCATAATAACACATCAGAATATGTTCAATGAACGTTGCCCCTCACATCCGTTCTGTTGTTTCTGCGCCAAAGCTTGCGCTTAAAATCCCCTCAAGAGCGCGTTTGCTCAGAGATATTAATGCCGTTCAGATAATAAGACAATCATTCCATCATTAGCAGCTAAAACTACAGCTAAAATACTCATTAATGTGTTCACAACTCATCATGTGTCGGGTCACGGCAGATCAATGACTTTATAACTCGCAATTGCGAGTTTATATCTCAGAATTCTGACTTTATATCACGCAATTGCGAGTTTGTATCTCAGAATTCTGACTTTATATCACGCAATTGCGAGTTTATATCTCAGAATTCTGACTTTATAAGTCGCAATTGCGACTTTATATCTCAGAATTCTGACTTTATATCACGCAATTGCGACTTTATATCTCAGAATTCTGACTTTATATCACGCAATTGTGAGAAAAAAAGCCAGAATTCTGAGATAAAAAGTCGCAATTGCTGTTTTTATTTTTTTATTTAGTGGCGGAAACGGGCTTCCATAGTGTTAGTACACTCTAAAAAAAAAGGTTCTATATGGCACCAAAAATGGTTCTTCGTCGTAATCATAGGGGAACCATTTTTGGTGCTATATAGCACCATATCTTAGCATGTTCTGTATATGGTAGCGGTGCTATATAGCACCATAGTTAGCGGTGCTATATAGCACCTTAGTCAAAGAACCGGTGAAGAACCGCTGAAGAACCACCGAAGAACCAAAATTGGTGCTATATAGCACTTAAAAAGGTTCCCCTATGATTACGAGCCAAGAACCATTTTTGGTGCCATATAGAACCTTTTTTTTTTAGAGTGTAAACACTGTTAAAAACTCCCTTAAAAAGGCAAGAGTCAAACTGCCCAAAGGAAACACTGATCACCATAATGGTAAATACATTTTTTTCAATAAAATATCAACAATATCTAAACCGCTGTTAATTCGACAATTATTATTATTATTATTATTATTATTATATTTTAAAGAAAACATAAATCATTAGAAAGGTCTAATGTTTTATAATAAAATATTAAATTATGATAAAAAAATGTGACTGTAATGTCTTAATTTCTGTCTTATTTTATCTTATGTACTCACTCACTGAGAAAGAAAAAAGTACTGTACGTCTCTACACCGCGAATCTATCACTGTACTACAGAATATTATAAAATAATAAAATTTCTGCCTCATTCTGTGATGTGAAGCCTGTCAGATTACAAAAGTAGGTTATTTCAAACACTCGATTAATGTTCTCTTTTGTTGGACAACAGGTTTGTAAACGCTTCTCATTAAAAGTTTGTAAAGAGGTTGTTGCTTTTTCTAATACACATTAAGGGGGCTTTAACACTGGGCACGTGTGCTGTGGTCATGTCCAAACGCGATTGTTCCCGGCGTCCCCAGCAGCGCTGGTCTGGTTTCACACTCAGCTTGATTCTATCGAACCCTGGTGCATCTTGTTCATCTTACGTCATCAAAAATGTGCACGGCGGATGATAGAAAAGACACAGCAGTAAATATATTGTGTTTTTATAAATTTGGTGCTATAATGCGCAGCTGGGTAAACGACTCTTGGGTTTACTGTATGTGGGTCGCATGAAGTTCATTTGTTGCCCTGATTGCACGCATATGCGCAAATCCACTAGTATCCAAGGTAAATCATCAACACCATCATCCCTTACATGTGTTTTATTGAACTAAATACATTGTAATACGCTAAAATACATATGCAGGTTACGCTTCTTCCTGAACAAATGCGCACCCGAGTCCGTTTCACGTGATTCACGTGAATCGCGGCACAGTTCGAGTGCCACCTCCTTCAGAGTCTCGGGTACCCCGGTGCGCACCGAGCCCGCGATTGACAGCTTTTATTAGCCATTTTTCATGCAAAACGTGCCGCTTTTCAAACTAAAATGCCAATGACTCCATCTCACAGAACATGCAGAGATAGAGCAGCATTTATTGCGAACCGATCGATCTGCCCTGAACAGTGCTGTGCATCATCTACACATATATTTATTTATTTATTTAAAAATTTAAGCGATTTTCATAATTTCAAAGACAAATCTCGATTTTGGTTTAATTTCAGTCAATCGTGCAGCCCTAGATTAACCTCAAACGAGCACAAAACAAATTCTCCCTTCACTCAAACAAGCTCTGTCTCACATGGTAAACTGTATCGCACACGTGCTACTGGGGTAAATATATTCATCGCACAGACCGATTTTTTTGTAGCACGTGTGACATATATGTCGCATTATACAGTCCTGATCTTTGGGATGTGGTGGAACGGGAGCTTCGTGCCCTGGATGTGCATCCCACAAATCTCCATCAACTGCAAGATGCTATCCTATCAATATGGGCCAAGCATGTCTGTCACAAAATATTAAACTACAGCCAGTTGTCTTAATCAAAGGGAGTTACATTTTATTTCAAAGAAGAACAATCAAATTCCTAACACAGGCACAGGTGTAACGGTCAATACGGAGAAGGGGGAAAGGAACATGGGACAACCCACAATACACCACATTAATTCATCTGCACACAGTGAGTTTCATGATCCATGCATCAGCCTACAGTACACAGCACACAGTGAATAATTCAGGCGTGTTCCTCCATTCACTATTCCCCAACATCCCTCCCGCACCCGCTGTCCGTCATACAATCAACAGTACATCAAAAATGGATTAAAAACACTTCCCTCTCCCAAGTCTGAGGAGACTTAAAGGGGTGATGAATTGAGAAATCAACTTTCCCTTGAGCCTTTGATATATTAAAGTTAATCGTGATATAAGAATATACTGTAAGTTTCAGAGCTGAAAACTTCCTTGTTAGTCAAAGAAAAGCTTTTATTGACACCAGGCCCAGAAAACGCTCGATCTCAGAATATGTTGACCATTGACATCATAGAATGCAGAAACGCCACCTCTACAGATGAATAAGTATGCCTGCTTCTGTAGCCCCGCCCACGACTCATGGAGCTAAACGGATCATGCTACCGAGCAATAAACATGGCAGTTCCAGCTCACGTGTGTAAGACATTGCGAGTTTGTTCGCTTCATTTCACCACGGAATCATTTCTAAACAAGATACAGGTCTCAATTTGCAGACATACTGAGACTAAAACACAATGCTGTGCCTTCTATATTGGATCTGACAGGAATGGTGCTACACACTTATGTGAGTAAAACATGCTTTTTATATGTAATAGTATTGCATTGTTACAGATCGTGTTGATTCTGTGTACGTGTGTAACAGAACATACCTTAGCATGCTGTCAAAGACTGAAGAATCCTTTATTTGAGATGTTATTGGTTCATTCGAGATCAGACTCAGACTTGTAACGTTATGGACCAGGGCTCGTAAAGCCCAACGTCACGGTGTTTTTCAAATGGGCTACCAAAACATAAGCCCTGCCTGCCGACGGGCTATCTAAAATAGTGAAATAACATTCCTTTCTTGTGCGCGCGTGTGTGTGTGTGTGTGTGTGTGTGTGTGTGTGTGTGTGTGTGTGTGTGTGTGTGTGTGTGTGTGTGTGTGTGTGTGTGCGTGTGTGTATGGGTCGCGGTTATCCACCGATAAGAAATATCATTAATACACAAGGGAATTGGTGAGTTAAAATGTCTATTTTAATATACATGTTGAAATGTAGTGATTCTGTGATGTATTGGTGTATTTTTTTTTTTAAGAAAAATGTTCTGTTTCATATGGAGTAAATGTATACACTGTTATAAAAATATGTACAGAAATGTAAAACTGTATATAAGTTGGGCAAAATGTTTGTAAAGTGTGGATTGATTGAGAATATCGTTCTGTGTGTCTTAGAATCTTGATATTCGTGGACTGCATTGATATCAACATTTCGATTGTGCACTGTTTGGAGATGGCGAGCCAACTGTAAAACAACGAGAGACACTCACCTTTTGTCTACGTGGACATCTGTATTGTACTGCCTCCAACTGAATATTTCCTTGCGTTCTTGAAGGTTTGGAGTATTTACTACTTTTTTTTTTTTAAGCACAGGATCATTCTTTCATAAGGAACTGAGGAAAGAGAATATTATTGGTTATTATTTGGACTGATATTATTGAACTGTGCATTCTAAAAGTTAGTGAACATATTCTGTTCATAAGAACTTCTGTTCATTCTTTGTACGTATATTTATGGTGTTAATTTGTATATGTGATTCCACATACTGGTATTTGAGTTATATAACTGAGTGTCTCCCGCTCAGCTCAATTAAAGTAGGCCTACATACAAATAATTTAAATTTCTGTTGTTTCTGATGTTAAACTTAAGTTATATTGTATAAATAGTTGTAAAAAGTACTTTAAGTAATGTATGGACCAATTTATTTTCATTTACACATTTACAAATAACTTGCATTACAAAAAAATTTATATAGAAAAATTGTTCTGTGCATCCCGGCCACGAGTTTAGAGAGAATTACATTCAGCCTTTGCAGGAGACTTTCGGTAATGTACAGCAGTACAGCTAGTAAGTCAACAGTTTTTGTTTATTTGTATTTTGGCTTATAATTTTGAGTGACAGATGTCGCATTTGATTTAGCCTATTTTTCTCTGTGACATATTTTTAGCTACGTTGTTGACAGTATGATAAGACAAATAAATACAATTATTGTATGGCCAACATTTTACATGTGTTATCCCCAGTCTCTCTCTTTCTGTAGGGGGAATTTAAAAGAGAGATTCTGGAAATGAAATCTAAATTTAGCGGGATCTGTCGGGTCGGGAATAAAATAATTTATAGCGTGTGAACACGGAGTCAATTTTAAGCGCGATGGTGGGTGCGGAATATATCCTATTGCAGGAGCGGGACGAACAAAAAGCCCAGCGCAGATCTAATTTGTATTTAAAGAAAGTGCAGAAAAAAGAAAGATAAAAGAAATAGAGCGAAAAGGGAGAGAATGGACTGGTTCCTCTTCTTGAGAGTGGTTGAGAAATAACATTTATGCAAGTTAAAATTGGGAAATTAAACTTGACTTTTCTTTTTTAATTAAATCCCGCGCTGCAAGAAATCTGATCGAATGCCGCGGGAATGCAGACCAGTCTATACAAATCCTGTAGTCACCAGTGTGCTATGAATTCTGGGATAGGCTAGGGTGCGAACTTGTGCGAAGGTTCCATCTGCTGTACCCTTCCTTTGCCTGAGAAACGTAGGGCACGAATGGCAGCAGTGACGCAATCGCACTTCAAATGTGGCCTTCAGAGGTGCAGCCTTCACATTGGAACAGCCTTCGTAGTGCCGTTATGACGCAATAGCAACTTCAAATGTGGCCTTCGAAGTGCGAGCCCTTCACTTTGGGACACAGCTACTTTCTTGTTATATTGAAGGAAGCATTAATAGATTTTAGAAAACTAGAATAAATATACATAATTTAACAGTGCTGTTATCATAGTTTGAATATTTTGTGTTGAGCAACTTTTTTTTTTAAAGTGAATCATATTGTGATTAGTATATTAACATTCTTGAATGTGACTGTATGACAACTATGACAACTTGATTGAAGTGCTTTCATTTTCAGATTTCAGAGAACCCAAAGGAAAAGAGGCAGTAGTTTGATGCAAGCCATATTTTTACAAATCTGTTGGACTACCTGTAGTTATAAATGACATCAGACTTCTGAAGCTAATTTTATTTTTAAAGGTTGTAATGCTTTTGTCATACACCACCCCCCCCCCTTTCTTTTTTAGAGAAGGATCTTTTTTGTCACTGATTGTGGTAAACTGTTAAATAAAATAAACTGGATCAACCGATGAGAAGGTGTCTTTATATTTGAAATGGTTTTATCCAAATTTGAAATGGTCGAACAACATTAATGGTTGAAATATTAATGTTGTTTCAACATTAACTTGGTACATCAGATGGCAACATTGTTTTATGTTGTCATTACCTTTCAGTTGTATTTTCAGTTTCAACAAAAGTGATCTAGAATCAACATCACGTAACATTGATTAAACAATATTACCAAAGATGATTTTTGTTAATTTCAGTGTTGATTCAACATCAGTGATGTAGAATCCATCATAGTGTAATGTTGATTCAATAGCATTACTATTACCATTTTTATTTCACCATTGATTCAACATTAAATGTGGATACAAACGTGATATTGAACATCAGTTCATAATGTTGATTCAATGATTTTTTGTTATCTCAATCTCAACATTGTTTAAACAGTAACTGAGGGTGCAAAAGTGATGTATAAAAAATATTCTGTAATGTTGAATCAATGATATTATCATTGATTTGTTGAAATCTCAACATTGCTTCAAAATTATCTGAGAGTGCAAAGGTGATGTTAAAAAAAATCACTTTGTAATGTTGAATCAATGGTATTATCATTGATTTGTGGTTGAAATCTCAATATTGTTTCAACCGTGCCAAAGAGCCCTTGAAAAAATATCACTTTGTAATGTTGAATCAATGGTATTCTCATTGATTTGTGGTTGTAATCTCAACATTGCATCAACATTATCTGAGAGTGCAAAAGTGATGTTAAAAAATATCACTTTGTAATGTTGAATCAATGGTATTATTGATTTGTGGTTGAAATCTCAACATTGTTTCAACAGTGCAAAAGTGATGTTGAAAAAATATCACTTTGTAATGTTGAATCAATATTATTACCATTGATTTGTGGTTAAAATATCAGTATTGCTTCAACATTAACTGAGGGTGCAAGAGTGACGCTAAAGCAACATCACTTTGTAACGTTAATTCAATGTAACTGGCATTGATGCATCAGTAGTTAGTATACTATACCAAATGTCAAAATTTGATTGATTGACAGGTGGGCGGGGCTTCCGGTATAGGGGGCGGGACTTCCGGTATAGGGGGCGGGACTTCCGGTGTAGGCGGGACTTCCGGTGTAGGCGGGACTTCCGGTGTAGGCGGGACTTCCTGTATAGGCGGGACTTCCGGTGTAGGCGGGACTTCCGGTGTAGGCGGGACTTCCTGTATAGGCGGGACTTCCGGTGTAGGCGGGACTTCCTGTATAGGCGGGACTTCCTGTATAGGCGGGACTTCCTGTATAGGCGGGACTTCCTGTATAGGCGGGACTTCCTGTTTAATAAATCATGTGATTGACATTAGGTTTTGACAGTTGGTTTTTGACCTATTGTCATAATAAATCATATGATTGACAGTTGGTTTTGATGGTTTTTTGACATTAGGTTTTTTGTTTTGATTAATTTGACAGTTGGTTTTTTGTTTTTGAATGCGGTATAAGCGGGACTTCCTGTTTAATAAATCATGTGATTGACATTAGGTTTTGACAGTTGGTTTTTGACCTATTGTCATAATAAATCATATAATTGACAGTTGGTTTTGATGGTTTTTTGACATTAGGTTTTTTGTTTTGATTAATTTGACAGTTGGTTTTTTGTTTTTGAATGCGGTATAATAAATCATGTTATTGACAGAAGGTTTTATCTTTTGAAGTCGCTGTTATCAGAAAATTCCCCTCCCACCCTGCCACATCCCAGAGCAGCGTATATATATATAAATGGGGCCAGTGTGTTCTACAGCTATCAGCAAAAAGAGAAACATGAGCTACATGAGCATGGACGGATTATCAGCTCCTGAAACCCCAGATGCGGGGTTGCGCAGCAGGACGTTCGACAGTCTGATGACCAGTCTACCTATGGCGCCGAGAAAACCTTATGGGCACGTCCGTTTGACAAGCTTTCTCCATGAACTTTCGGAATGGACTAAAGGAGAATTTATGATGAACAGCAAGCGTGTAATCGGGTACAGATTTCATAAAACAACTCAAGTTGTTATACTCTACACCACCGACAGCGCGGGCGAGTTTCACCCCGGGGAAGACGCATGTCTTGTATTTCCTAAAAAAGACTGGGCATTATTTTACAATTTTGTGTGGAAGGATCTGAAGAGCGGCGGTCAAGAACCTCTGTACGTTGGAGAGTGGGACGGGGTCACCCCGAATGTCCGGTACCGCGTGGTAGGTGACCACACTAAAAAGAACCCGGATGATTCTGTCTACATATTCTGCTGTGATGACAAGACAAAGCTCACCGAAGATCGGTCAGGGGTCGTCCTGCCTAACGAGCATAACAATCTGTATGAAATGCAATTTTTGTTCAAGTGGCAAGATCTGAGTCAGCTGGATATTATGTTTTCAATCATAAACAAGCTGTTCAAATGGTGCGAGCTGCACGACGGCTACAACAAAATTAAAGTGCAGCTGTTCCACCCTGAGAGATGTCCGCGCAGCAGTACATACGCGGGGTATTCACCCCCCATTCACTACAGACATCCGGGACCTCGACGGTCAGCCCCTCCCAGACGTCGTTTATAAACCACAGCTGAACCGCCACAACGTCCCCGCCCCTTTACTGCATCTGACATAAAGTCAGCGGCCAAACCCTCTCAAGCAACATTTATAAACCATGGCTGAAGACGGCGCTTCAGAACCCGCTCATGTGTGCAGCTGCGGCATCTCTTTCGGCAGCATTCTCGACCCTCCTGACGACAACGCAAGCAACTATTGTCTGACTTACCCCCTTGGATCATCGGACCTTCACAAAGACTGGCAATCGCCCCTCCAAATCGACTGGGACCCGTTAATCGAATGCGACTGCGGCCACGGTCCTGCTAAAACTATCAAACGCTCCAAAGACTGGCTGGACAAATTAGGCTCGGACCTCGGATCACACAACCTGACTTACCTCCCCAGTGCTAAAGCCGGTCACGACGCTACAGACGGATGTTTCAGCGACGTCGGATTCAAAATCGTAAAAGCAGCAACCGTGGTGCTGCTGGAACATCTCATCGGTGATAAGCTGAAGGCCGACTGCGAGGGGTGTGCGATTGACCACCCCAGCCAGCTGCAACATTCCTGCCTGTTTGACCCTCCCAACTTCTACTTCGACACACACTTTGACGAGCTGTCAGGCAAGCTGTTTAAGCCCTTTTTCCATTCCATCATCGGCATTCTCCTAAACCGCTGCGGGCTAAAATCTCACCCCCAGCGTATTCAAGGGACAGTCGGGGGTATTCTGCACGAATTAAAAGACGAACCATTCATCATTGCCAAGCTAGAAGAAATCAGGTTGAAACTTCTGGACAAACCCTGCAAGGAAATAGTCTACGACGTCGTTGATCTCTGGCAAGGTCTCTCAATTGTGAATGGAGAGTGACCAACCCCCCTCCGCGATGGGTGTAGTCTGTAGTCTAAGGAGCTGTTTGGAACTCGTGTTTAAAGACCATTTCAAACATCAGATGACCGAGCTACTGGATAAGATTATTGCGGACGCTGCCCACCCTGATATCCCAGTTGGTCATGACACTACGCGTCAGGCAAATCTCAAGAAGAATATGCCGATAATGAGAGGGATGGCTAATGCATGGGACGATTTGATTGAAAAATGTGTTGATGGTCTCGATCCACCCGATGTAATGATAGAAGCTATTCTAGAAATGATGTGTGAATCACGCGCTGAGATCACAATCTCAGACGTGTTGTGTACTTGTACCTACGTGGCAGATGTATGTACCGAGTTGATAAAGAAAAAGGGTGATGATGACGACTCTGCCAAAATTACCGAAATGTATATCGATTTCATCCTAGACAAAAACATGAAGGCCTGTCGCGACTTTCTTTTCTGGTTAGACAGTCAGTAATGTCATTATCACTAACCATTTACTACATTATTATTTTTTTACTAACCATTTTTTAGCTTACTCTGTTGTATTATATCCATTTTAGCCACTGTCTATCCTGTAATGTTGTATTATATCCATTTTAGCTACTATGTATCCTGTAATGTTATTTTCCATTTTGTTTTTTACTTACTGCTACTTATTATATCCATTTTTAGTTAGATTGTGTTATATTAACATCATTATATCCTTTTTGTACTTACTGTGTATCCTGTAATGTCGTTATATCCATTTTTTTTTTTTACTCTACCTGTATTATTTCCATTTTTACTTAGATCTTGCATGTATCCTGTAACGGATTTTTTTAAATAAAAGATTGATTCAAAATACTTGTACGCGTTATTCTTTTGCGGCGGTTGAAACGACAGCATGTCGGAGCTCATGAAAAAGGCTTATTATACACCGTCCAACCCCGGCTCTCTAGGGGGTAAAAAACGATTAAAAGACGCCGTCTTAAAAGATACCGGCGTCCGTCTAAGCGATAAAGAGGTTTCAGATTGGTTGGCGGGTGAGGATGCTTACACATTACACAAAACAGCACCTATAAAATACAAACGAAATAGAGTGCTTGTGTATGGGATCGATACACAGTTCCAGGCTGATCTTGTCGACATGACTGCCTACGCCAAGGATAATGACGGTCATAAATACCTACTGACATGCATAGATGTATTTAGCAAGTTCTCATGGGTCAGAGTTTTGAAGAATAAGAGTGGCATTGAGGTCACTAAAGCGTTCCAGTCTATACTCGAAGAGGGTCGTGTACCTCAGAAATTGCAGACGGATAAGGGAAAGGAATTTTTTAACAAACATTTTCAAGATGTGATGAAAAAGCACGACATCAACCACTTCGCCACCGCTACCGATTTGAAAGCCAGCGTCGTAGAACGATTTAATAGAACATTAAAAAGCCGCATGTGGAGATTTTTAACGGCTACAAATTCCCGCCGATACATTGATGTTTTACAAGACATTATTCAAGGATACAACAGCAGTTATCACCGAAGTATCAGAATGAGACCCGTGGACGTCGACAAAGCAAATGAGGGTCAAGTGTTTGAAAATTTGTACGGCGATATAAAGAAGAAGAAGAAGACCGTATTTAATTTCAAAGTCGGCGACGTTGTCAGGATTTCTAAAGTGAGAGGACCGTTCGCCAAAGGTTATGAGCAGAACTACACGGAAGAATTTTTCACAGTATCCTCATGTATTCCGCGTCACCCCCCGGTCTACAGACTCAAGGATTATGATGGCGATGTCATAGATGGGGTTTTTTATGAAGAAGAGTTGCAAAAAATAATTGTGAGTAAAAACAAATCTTTTAAGGTGGAAAAGATTTTAGGTCAGAAAAAACAGGGGAAATCTACGCTTGTTCTAGTGAAATGGCTAGGATGGCCTTCAAAATTTAATAGTTATATTGATAAAAAAACTCTGCTGGACTTGCAATCTCCTTAAAACGCACAGTCGTTAACGGATGAGACCATACGAGCGAAGGAGCATCATGGAGGATCACGGGTTCTACGTCACGTTGCCATGCAATGCGTCGTCGTCGGTTTATCCTGAAAATCGTATAGCCAGCTATACAACCAGGTTGGCTAAAGCTATAGACTTGAAAGGACAATGGGAAGTCGGACTCGCCGAAATCGAATATCCTAGAAGTTGGTACAACTTTAATGACGAAGATGGTCATTTCATCCTACATACGACCCCGGAACCCCCGGATAGCAATCCCTCAAATATTGGTTTTTCTATCATTACGAAATTACACATAAGCGGGGGTTACTACGCAAACATTCGCGCGATCCTCCGGGCTATAAATCAACTCATCACACCAGCGGCCGTATTGAATCACGACGAATTAAAAAACAAAGTCTTTCTGGTCGCGAAACCAAACATTTCAGTGAGTTTCCGAGGAAGACTAGCCACTATTTTAGGAATGACTAAAAAACCTCTCGGAGGTTTAAACGATCATAAAGAACCCGATTTTACTACGGACGTCATCACATACGCTCCTCATCAATCCGACATCAATGCTGGGTTCTATACAATGTACGTTTACACGGACATCATCCAATATCAAGCGGTCGGTGATTCGCACGTGCCCCTCTTGAGATGTGTACATATAACGGGTAAAGGCAACGACGCGGTCATTGCTAGATACGACAACCCCCATTACGCATCGATCAACAAGGATCACATCAGCAGCATCGTCATAGAGTTGAAGGACGATCAAAACCACGAAGTACCATTTTCTTACGGGAAAGTCATCGTAAAACTACACTTTAAACCAAAAAATATTTCTATTCTTTAAAAAAATGGTTTATTATAGACCCGGAGAGTCCAATACCGCGGACTATGTGAGCTATTACCAAAATCAGGCCGGTTCCGGTTTGCCGGGGTATTCGGGATCGGGAGTTATGTACGGTGCGGGGTTAGGAGGCCTATTCAGAGGTCTGTTCAGGATGGCCGTACCGTTGTTAAAAAGAGGATTTAGCATTGCGAAACCTCACCTAAAATCGGCTGCTAAAAATATAGTATCCGACGTCGTCTCAAACGTATTGACGCGTTCGCATAACGATAAAGCTCAAGACGGATCCGGTCTCATGGTCATGGCTCGTAAGAGAATGTCTAAGCCGCCGGGTGTGAGGAGGCGTGGCCAACGGGTGGTACAGAAGAAGAAGAAGAAAACAGTGCGCGGATCAAACAAGCGCTCACTCGTACGCAGAAAGCGTAAGAGGTCTGTTAGTCGAAACGTATCGATCAAGAGAGCCGCAAAATCCATATTCTAACATGGCACTACTCCATCGCATGTCGGGTGAATGCATCAAGTCTGAGCTGGACTTATTTTCGGTCCCGCTGACACAGACAGTTATTGAGAAAAATGGCTATTTAGAAGTAGCACCGTTATCGGCCATATCGGGCTCTGCACCATTGGAATTTTTTATCGCAGGCAACGGCGATGATTATGTGGATCTCAATAACACGATGCTCTACCTGCGGGTGAAAATCACGAAACCTAACGGGGAAGAGATTGCACACCCTGCCAAGGTGGGTCTAATCAACTACCCCGGAGCCACTATGTTTTCACAAGTCGACGTGACCCTTGGCGATCGTCTGATATCTCAGAGTTCGAGCACTTACCCTTATCGCTGTATCATCGAGAGTCTGATCAACTACGGTAAAGATACGTTGGAATCTGTCTTCAGCGCCGGATTGTTCCATAAAGACACGGCGGGTCATATGGACGTTCAAGACCCGGCAGGCCATAACGCGGGGTTGACAAAGAGATCAGGCTACACCAGCGAAAGCAAGGAGGTGGAACTACTAGCCCCCATACACAGCGATATATTCTTCCAAGAGAAACTTATGATAAATGGGGTGGATATCAAAATACGCCTAATTCAAGCAAAAGATGAATTCTGTCTGATGAGGGCCGACGATGTGGCTTACAAATTAAATATAGTGGCCGCATCCCTATTTGTCAAGAAAGTTACTGTATCACCGCCGGTGAGACTGGCTCACGCCCAGACGTTGCTCTCGACAACGGCCAAGTACCCTGTCGATAGGGTCAGTCTAAAATCGTTCTCCATACCGGCCGGCTCTCGTGTTTCGAATCAGGAAAATCTGTTTTTAGGAACACTGCCAAAGTCTATCGTCATTGCCATGGTCGACAACGACGCATTCACCGGTTCCTACGCAAAAAATCCATTCGCGTTCAAACACTACGACCTTGAATTCTTAGCCGTCTACGTTGACGGACAACAGTACCCGGCCAAGCCTCTACAGCCCAATTTCGAAGCTGGTTTGGCAGTACGCGAATATTATCAGTTGGTGATGACGACCGGGAGACATCTTAAAGACCAACCGCTCTGTTTCGGCAGGAATGATTTCCTGAACGGATACACGCTTTACGCATTTAACCTCACGCCCGACGAAGAGTGCGGTCAGCACATTTCCCTCATCAAGTCCGGGAATATCAGAGTCGAAGCTCGTTTCAGAAAACCGCTGCCGAATACCATTAATTTAATTGTTTACGCGGTATTTGACAGCATCATTGAATTGTCTAACCGCCGACAGGTACTCATAGACTACTATTGAGATGAACACGCTGCAACTCACCGCCATCATGGATAAAATTACCTGCAGGACTCATTTTCTCGGCGTTCTACCGAGCGATCAACTACCCGAAAAACCCATAAGGATCTTACCGTCGGCCTGTATCGTGAACACCGACCCTGCTAGCATGCCGGGGGAGCACTGGGTCGCCGTTTATTTAACCCAAGACGGGCCCGTGTGTTTTTTCGACAGCTTCGGCAATCCCCCCACCAGCCATCGCTTTCCAACCAGCATCAATGACTTTCTAGCAACCAACGATGCCGATGTATTATATTCCGGCAGACGAGTCCAGGATTATTCATCGGACACCTGCGGTCAGCACTGTCTGTTTTTTCTATATCATCTAGCTAGAGGATACGGCTATGATCATGTGATGAAACTATACACCGATGATTATATTAAAAATGATAAAATGGTGTCCCTATTTGTGAAGAGATTAAGACCGTATGTTTGTATTGATACAATGTTGTCCTGCGTTCACTGCGTGCAGACATGTCTGACATATAAATAAAAATCTTGAAACCATTATATTTTTAATCGTCTTTTATTTAATCATAAGATACATATAAATGTACATACAAAATGAAAGGATTCGTTAAAATTCCAACCATTGTCTTCGATCGATAGTCGGGGATTTAAACACAGAGTCTTCGGACTCTGGAAACACCGAGCGTGATTGTCTTCGTGCCCTTTTGGAAGGTCTGACACGGGGTGGGCTGGGGGTGTCGGGTTTACTCTTTAGAGATTTAATGGTGCTCCTGACCTGTTGATTCGGCACTGTAGAAAAAGGGATGTTTAATTCGGCAAAGGCGTGTAGAAACTCTGACCATCCTACAGGTCTCCGGTTATCCCGAACCATTTGCGGTGCCGTGACATTTTTTAACAAATCGACCATGTGTGAGCCTTGTACGGCTTTACCCCTGAACACAAACTCCCCCGATTCGTTCCACGCGCTTAGTCCTTTAGCTTTAGACATCTTGTCTAATATGTATCTGCTGTTTTTCACACTTCTCGAAGGTACATTCTTCAGAACTTCATCCACCACATGCTCCTCAGCACCGTTGTCATCTTCGACGCTAGCCGCGGTCGGTACTTCATCTTTAGGCGCGGGATCGGGGAACGACTGCGTTAAAACTCCGCTCTCCCGATCGCTTTGTTTAACGATGGTCAAAAACCTGCTCAGGGTATTTGTGTAAAGTTTTGCTTTTTCGTACGGGTTCAAATCAGTGCGGAGTAAGATATTTCTCATGGCGCCGTCCAAATCGTTTTCCACGCTCTGTCGAATATTCTCGCGAACATTTTCGGTTCTCACCTTATCCAGTTGATGTTGCGGGACTAAATACATCTTCTCGGCGTACTCCATCCTATCTGTTTGCTATTAAGCTCGAAAGAAAGGGTACAGCGACGCTCAGGAGCGGTAAAAGGAATCCACCCTTCTGGTTGAAGACTCGTTTCTTTGCCGCTATGCCGATTTTTTTATTGGCTACAAATTTAATTTCGGCTTTTCTCTTTCTCAGTTTTCGGTACTGTTGTGGATTGACCGGAATCGTCCCGTAGAGGATGTTGAGCGCTACTTCACACAACGATAAAATGAATTCGTCGGATGCCGATTGTAGAATAAGACGCCTTTGTTTAGGAGATGCTTTATGTAGCATTTTTAACACCGGCAGATGTTTACAAAGTCTGGCGGACATGGTGATTTGATCACGTTCTTCTTCTTTTTTTCGGGATGTAAACCACTTGACGGTCGGAAAGCAATCCTGTTCTGAGACGGTACTGCTCGGGGGTTTTTGCTTTATAGTCTATCATTATGTAGCCGAAAGGCTGGTTGACCGCATCGTGGTAGCACTCCATAAAGTATTTTGTGTTTCCGGGGTACATTTGGCGTCCCAGCATCGCTACTTGATTGACGTCCCGAGGATTTTTAAACAGGATCATATAATTGGCGTTTAAGCTGATGGTTCGGCTGGATTTACCCTGTACAAATAAATTTTGCACTATATAAATAGCGCTGAGATTACGGTGGTGTACGTACTGCGTAAAAACCCTTTGAAGCTCCAAATTGGCGCTAGCTTGCTGCATCAAATCATCCACGATGAGAAGATTTGTTTTAGTGACAGGTAACAAATCATCATCATTCAGACTCTCTGGTATTCCTTGCACAAATTTAATGTCATACAATTTAAGTACATCGTCGTACAAAGGCTGCCAACAATCATACAACCAGACAATGTTTTCAATTTTCTTGGAAATTAAATTCAAACCTTTTTCCAACAAAAGTTTCACAAAATAAGACTTTCCAGAATTGGAAGGCCCGGAGATAACACAACTAAATGGATGTTGAAGTCTGAAATCAAAATCGGAAGCATCCATTGATCCTCTGTGCATCATCTGATCAGTAGCCATAAGGAAGCGTGGTGAAATCGGGCAAAAGTCTGCGTTTATTATACACCACCTTAAACCTTTTAACGACTGATTTGTTGTGCAATGTGAGAGTCTTTTTATCCCTCACAATGTTTTCCGTGTGAGCCAGGATGTATTCGGTACTATCATACGACGTCACATAACTATCAACCAGACCAATCAGGGTATCCAGGCGGATGGCTTGGGAATTTTTAGCATTCAGCGTTATCCCCTTAGCTTTCATGCATACTTTGCCTTTAGCGGTGCGAAAGCCATACGATTTAGGGCCACTAGAGCAAAACTCCGTGATAAAATCCCCATCGTCTATTTCGTTCGTCAGCTCGCCCAAATAATCACCCAGAGGCGGCTCCCAGTCACCGTCCCTAGACACGAACACGACGGAGTCTGTATCAGAGTAAAGTATACGACTGCTGAGTCTGTCCATCAACTCGTACAATTCCAGTCGGGCGTGGGCCGTAGTGAACGCCCCTATAAACACGTTGACGTCGCGAGCCTTACAAACATCCTCTTTGTTGGGTTTATGCTGGACGAGAGCCACGTTGTCTGAGACGAATGAGAAATACGACAAGGTGTCGGTATTACCGAAGACGATTCTGGTGAAATCTTCGGGGTCGTTCACCAGAGTCGTTTGAGGTAAATTTGGTTTTAAAGAGAACCGCCCCCAAAGCGAATTCAGACATAGCTTTGAGATAGCTCTCTGCGCGGGGTTGTGCTTGATCTTTTCGGGGTCGAGTTGAACCCCCTCTTTTTCAAAATACTCGCGAATGTAAGTTTCTTTCTCAGCGTCCGTGACGACATTCGACGGGTACCCCGACGCTTGTTGTTTCAAACGCAAAAATGTTTTGACGTATTCGACAAACAACGTGTCTGACCGCTGTGGAAAATGCCAAACCTCGTCAATCTTGGCTACCACATAACCCTTCTCGATGGCTTTTAAAAGCTCGATGGATACCCAGGACCCGGAGAGTGATCTTTCCTCATCCGTGTGGGTACAGCTCGTGGTCTGGTTTTGATTGTGAGCGCAGGTTCTGCATAACGGAAACATGAGTTTTCCTTGACATCTGTAAGGGAGAACCGGATGCAGTAATTTGCGGGGAGGGTACACGGTCGCTTTGATGAGTCCGTAATAATTTTCAATCGGTTCAAAATCTTTGAAAATGATTTGGGGGTGTTCGATCGGGTAGCTTTTCCTAGCCTGGCAGAAGGGGTAGAGGCTGGTGAAATCGAGATACCTTATTTTCTCATCTCCGCTCACTTTGTGATAGAGTTTATAAGCGTTCGTGCGGCCGCCATACAAGGTTTCTCTTGGGTTCAGTCTCTCCGGGGCTGAATAACCGGCCATAAATTCTATCACAGAGGGGTCGGTCTTTTTCATTTTGATCCATTCACATTCCCAAAGAACCTCGACTTGTAAACCGTACGCGTTCTGCAGAATTTCGATCTTATCGTCAAACTGTCTCCTGAGAACCCCATAGGGTACTCCCGACAAGGGGTGTGACTCATGGGGTGCAAAGCGGCAGCAGTGACCGTGGAAGATGCACCCCGCGTATTCTAAGCCGTGCTGCACACCGTCTTGCTGGTAGACGCCATCTAAAAAGTACTTACCGATCGATACTTCGCCGTGGTTTACGGCGTGGTGAACATCCACGTTTCGAGTCTTTTTGACATACTCGAGCCATTCGATCGAGCCACTTGAGTAGGACTTATTCTGATGGATGTACGCTTTGTTGTGCGTGAGAGCGAGGGTGTTTCTGCCGAGATAATGGGTTTTGAAGACCCCCATCGAACAGCTGGGGAGCGTCGTGAACCCAAAAGGGTCAATTTCGGTGCATTCTAGGAACGCCTGACGGTATTTCATACAGCCTTCGCGTAATAAGACGACGTCGTTAACCCCGTACGCGTACAGTTCCTGCCTGAAGTCAAACTGCTCCCCCTCAACCGTGCTGTACCATGCATCAAACTTTTCACGGTCTTTATCCGACATGTTATCGTAGTTGTAGAACTTTTTGTCGGGGTATGGTCCAACATAGTTCTCGTTTTCCACCCTGTTGAAAAGATGGGGGAAGTGGCCTTTTTCAGTCGTCGTCAAGTCTAACGCCGCGGGCATTTTGGCAAGGGCCATTGGAAAAAATGAGTAGCTATCGATGTATCGTTGGCCAAACGATTCGTCGTACATGTAAATTAATTTACAGCCTTGCATTATGACCTCAATCGCAATCCCGGCTTTGCAAAAATACTCGAGAATCAGAAAGGAGTCGAATCTGGAGGCGTAATGAGCTATGAAGCAGTAGCCAATATATCGGGGTTTTCTGAAGCGGTTGATTAGCTTAGCGATGCAGTCGGTACCCTGCGCCGTAAATTTCTTCCCTTTGAAAGTGATTGCGCAAACAAAATTAGCCACGTGGCGCCCGTTTTCGTAACGCGTTTCAAAATCGTAGAAAATATATTTCTCGCATGGCTCCTTAGGCTCTAGGGGCTGTATGAAACATTGGTGCGTCCCGTGTCCCGTCAGATGTTCTCGACAGTGGACACATTTGTCCGTCGGGCATATGTGTTTTGCTTTCTTGTCACCCTCTTTAATGTTGTAACGCAACCTGCATAGTTTGCAGTATTTGATAATATCACAGGAGGGGGATTCTTGACCGGGAGGAGGGTTCTTTTTATGCATTTCGAAGCAATAGCTCGATTTACAGTAGCGCAAACAATCGGGACAATGTATGGGTCTTTTAGGGTATCTGTGACATTCGGCGTCAAAACAGACATTGCAGACGTGCTTGCATTGGTGGTCTCTGCGGTTGCTGTAACTTTTGTAACAAAATTGACAGACGTATGGCGAACCTAAGAAGCCTGTCAGATTCATGATCATATAATAGTGATTATCATGTAGATAGAGGAACACCGTTTTGGGGTGGGGTTCGTCAGAATTTTTGTACGTTTCTAAGACCATGGCATTCGATCTGTGAAATACAACGATTTTAATGCCTAGCGCTCGTTCAAACGAAGCTATGTCGCTAAGAGCGATTCGGTCTTGAATTGAGAAGCCGACGCTGTTTTGGATGACTGCAGCCAGTTTTTCTAACTCGCTCTCGGGTAGCTGGGGGTTAAGAAAGCGAGCGAGACAAATAGAGAAGCACAATTGATTTGACAAATTTATGGGGCAGAACAAATTCGTCTTTTTTCTTTTGATTACCTGATCAACGGCCAGATCTGTAAGTTTACGTCGTCGACCGCCTCCTTGTCTGTTCATGGCTACGGTAGCGTCGATCTCGACGGCGTCGTCCGATAATAACAGCTGGTTGCTCTGTAAAACTCTTTCAAATTGATCCATAAGCGAATTCACATCATAATCATTACCGGGGGCGAGAACACAGCTGATGGGTGTTTGTAGAGTGGGTGCCGACATGGTCATATTGATTACGGGTGCATCGTGGCCGATTTCTCTAGCGAAGGTGACGATCTCGCTCAGCATGCGATGTAATGAAGTGTGATAAGAGGCCAAATCTGTAGAGTTAATCTCTCTCAGATTCATGCTCCTTCTCAACGACACACTGTTGAAGCGTGGTCGCGGTAAAACGTGATATCCGTTAACGAACCCGCCTTCTCGGATCAGCGTATCAATTTCCGTACGGCTTAATCGACTCTGTCTGTTAGGGTCAGTCTCGCGCAAAGCGTCTATATTACCTGATGTGGGCCTCGTGCTGCTGCTGGTAGATGGCTGTGGAGTATCATCAGCGTCAGGATCGCTGTCGGTACATGCAGGGAGTTGATTATTTAAAACACCACCGTATTGTACAACATGATTGTTGTCTACGGTTAGCACGTGATCGTACAAATTAATATTTGAATTTACGGCTAATTCAAAAAGATCCAAATTAGAGGGGGATTGCGAAGATTCTAGATTAAACAAATACTGTTCTAAAGAATCCGGAAGCCAACTTAGCATTTCAATTTCGTCCGGTGACAGTTCTGCGTCGTCGTCTGAGCAAAAGCTTTTTGACCCATCCATTTTAGATTTCAGACCAAAACATGAAATATTACAAAATCACAAAAAGTATATGGAATAAATCAATACATGATAGATGTAAAAAACATGCATGCATGCATACAACAAAATTACAGAGTATCTGGAATATAAAAATCAATACATGCAATACAAAAGTTTAATGGAATAAATCTATATTGAATTAACTGCAACGTTCCATCTATGATGATGAGAATAATAAACCTGGGTGTCGCGAAACTCTTGACATAATGCCTCTATTAAATTAGTATCGGCGAGTGGCTCGTCAGCCGGGCGATGCTCTGCTGACACTTCTTCAACTTCGATGTCTTCTTCTTCCAACGGAGTTTGGATCGCTTTCGTACTTGTCCAAGTGATGCGTCGAGGTGTATGCCAGCTAGTCATGTGGTCGGGGCTATAGCCCGACCCTGCTGTGTAGAAATATAACACAAAAATTGTTATGGTATGATTCAATTTGTGTTTAAATGAAAATAATAATGTAGATAGTCTCACCATAAAGAAATACGCTGTCAAGACTCGGCGCAGGACCGCTCGGCGGCGTCGGACAGAAAGTTTTCCTGTCAGGACTGTTTTCAGGACTGATTGACGGGATAAAACAAAACGTTTTTCTCTCAGGACAGGTCGGTGAGGTAGGACGATCGTTTTTTCTACCCTTCTTTCTCAAAGGTTCACCGCTGGGTCCAGCGACCTGGTCTAAAGCAGAGCCGGCAGGAACTATTTGATCCACAGCGTGCGTCGGCGTGGGGTCAGGCACGTCATCATTATTCTGTTGAGCGGTGTCAGTCAGTGGGAAGCCGGGTTGCGTGATAAACTGAATGAAATCTAAAATAAATAAATAAATAAATTTTTCATAAATGTTAAGAAAAAAAAAAACATGATGTCGGCGATGGGTCTTGTCTTACCATCAGACGCGCTGTCTGCTTCAACCAGCTGAGGGGTCACTGTGAATGAAAAAAGAGAGACAATAAAAAATTTTTTTTTTTTTTTTTAATTATTTATTAATTTTTTATTATTAATTTTTATTTATTTATTATTATTTAATTTTTAATTTATAAAAGAGCAGTCCTCACATGCATCATTGCTATCGTGAGCGTCACTTTCAACATTCGAACCTGTGAGGCAAAAAATCCTGTTATGAATGGAAACATTTGTGAGTAGCTTTATATGCATGTCTGATGACAGATGCTGAAAAAAAAATCATACATTTTCTAAATGTTATTTCACCCCGGTGCTCTAGGGGCGCAATTACACCATAACTGGATGTAGTTTTAACTCCGGGACACCGGGTGTCGCCGGAGAGCATACAATTGTGTCATAACTGGATGTAGTTTTAACTCCGGGACACCGGGTGGTGCCGGAGAGTACCCGTAACAGTAACAGTAACATGCTGTGTTTAAGACACCGATTTTAGTTATAGCTGATAGACCAAAGATGACTCATTGATTAAAACACTGTACCCATGCATGAATGTTTAAAACATCATTAACTCAATGCTAATGTTAGTTATAGTTGATAAATCACATCAATAGCACATTGCATGTTTAAAGCATCATTGTATAACATTATAGCATCAAATATAGAGAAAAAATACTCACCGTTCTGCATTTTGATGAGGGAGAGAGATGATGAGATGCTGTGGTCTAAAAGTTCACTTTTATAATGCATTTCCCCTCGCCTCACACATATATATGTGATGGGTAAAAAATGGAGAAAAACACGCCTGTCCAATAGATGGCGCCATTGCACTACGCATTTTGGGGGCTTATCTCATGACCGACCATGGCCTTTTGGGGCCTACTGAATGCCGCTGACTTTATGTCAGATGCAGTAAAGGGGCGGGGACGTTGTGGCGGTTCAGCTGTGGTTTATAAACGACGTCTGGGAGGGGCTGACCGTCGAGGTCCCGGATGTCTGTAGTGAATGGGGGGTGAATACCCCGCGTATGTACTGCTGCGCGGACATCTCTCAGGGTGGAACAGCTGCACTTTAATTTTGTTGTAGCCGTCGTGCAGCTCGCACCATTTGAACAGCTTGTTTATGATTGAAAACATAATATCCAGCTGACTCAGATCTTGCCACTTGAACAAAAATTGCATTTCATACAGATTGTTATGCTCGTTAGGCAGGACGACCCCTGACCGATCTTCGGTGAGCTTTGTCTTGTCATCACAGCAGAATATGTAGACAGAATCATCCGGGTTCTTTTTAGTGTGGTCACCTACCACGCGGTACCGGACATTCGGGGTGACCCCGTCCCACTCTCCAACGTACAGAGGTTCTTGACCGCCGCTCTTCAGATCCTTCCACACAAAATTGTAAAATAATGCCCAGTCTTTTTTAGGAAATACAAGACATGCGTCTTCCCCGGGGTGAAACTCGCCCGCGCTGTCGGTGGTGTAGAGTATAACAACTTGAGTTGTTTTATGAAATCTGTACCCGATTACACGCTTGCTGTTCATCATAAATTCTCCTTTAGTCCATTCCGAAAGTTCATGGAGAAAGCTTGTCAAACGGACGTGCCCATAAGGTTTTCTCGGCGCCATAGGTAGACTGGTCATCAGACTGTCGAACGTCCTGCTGCGCAACCCCGCATCTGGGGTTTCAGGAGCTGATAATCCGTCCATGCTCATGTAGCTCATGTTTCTCTTTTTGCTGATAGCTGTAGAACACACTGGCCCCATTTATATATATATATACGCTGCTCTGGGATGTGGCAGGGTGGGAGGGGAATTTTCTGATAACAGCGACTTCAAAAGATAAAACCTTCTGTCAATAACATGATTTATTATACCGCATTCAAAACAAAAAAACCAACTGTCAAATTCATCAAAACAAAAAAACCTAATGTCATAAACCATCAAAACCAACTGTCAAAGTCATCAAAGACATCAAAACCAACTGTCAAAGTCATCAAAGACATCAAAACCAACTGTCAAAGTCATCAAAGACATCAAAACCAACTGTCAAAGTCATCAAAGACATCAAAACCAACTGTCAATCATATGATTTATTATGACAATAGGTCAAAAACCAACTGTCAAAAAACATCAAAACCTAATGTCAATCATATGATTTATTATGACAATAGGTCAAAAACCAACTGTCAAAAACATCAAAACCTAATGTCAATCACATGATTTATTAAACAGGAAGTCCCGCCTTTACAGGAAGTCCCGCCTATACAGGAAGTCCCGCCTATACAGGAAGTCCCGCCTATACAGGAAGTCCCGCCTACACCGGATGTCCCGCCTATACAGGAAGTCCCGCCTACACCGGATGTCCCGCCTACACCGGAAGTCCCGCCTACACCGGAAGTCCCGCCCCCCTATACCGGAAGCCCCGCCCACCTGTCAATCAATCAAATTTTGACATTTGGTGTAGTATATTAACTACTTGCATCAATACAGACTCAACATTGTTTCAATGATTACATGCTATCTGGATAAGTTACATCGTCATATGAAAAAAGATCCTCTGACCAGCTGAAGTCCAAAACACTCAACAGCCAGTTGAGAGACCAGCAAAACAAGCTTTTTTTTCAGTTGGACTGATCTTGTTGCATGAGCTTAAACCACAATAAAACATCAGATCAGATTGGCAAAACAAGATAAGATCAGTTCCCTTTCAGTCGGTCACGTTCAACGTACGTCGGACGTCACCGACGAATTGGAATCACTTCAGGGAGCCCCTATCAACTTCAAGATATAGAGAACAGGCAAATGGGCCATTGGCGTGCGAGATTTGCATCTTGCGCTCCGCCCCGCGGGTATAAACAGGAAGCGAGAGCAGCGCACTATTGTCATTCACTTCGGAGCCGACCGGCATTGATGAAGCAAGACTGCTTTTCTAAAGAGAGCCTATCTACAAGAGAGATACTCCAGAGAACAAGAAGGACGCTTTGTGTTGGCGAAAAGGCACAATCAGTGCGATCGCGTGCTCACTGCTGAATCAGCATAACAAACTGCTGTTCTCACAGCAACTGTCGGTTGGTGAGGGCATTTGTTTCAGTGAGTGCAGACACAGGACTGCATTTACCTCCTGTGTGCTGCCGCGGTCTTCCCCTGGGTGCTTCAGCACTGTTGAAAGAGCGTTTCCTCACAAAAGAGCAACACGGGTGTGACACTGCGTCTTTCTCAAGACGTCATTCCACCCATGCGTTTCTGGATGCGGTTGTTTCCTGTCCTGATGGCCACGATCCCTCTCGCATAAACATGTTAAGACTGTGTTCGTGGGTGATGGGATTGCTGGTCCTTAAAAAAGGGGACCTAGCATTTCATTTGGGGCTCTAGCAGAGGACAGATGTCAATCGCTGCATCGGAGAGAGGGCTGTTATGTGTTGAAAATGAAGATGATGCTGAGATTCCCACTATAATAGTGGGCGCTCGTGCTGAATCAGATTCATACTTGACAGCCATGCTTTTCCAGGTGGCTGAGGCATAGTGCAACGCATAAATCGCCTTGCCCACCCCTTGCCTTTTCCTGGATGTGCATTGGAAGACTTTGGATTGTGGAACTATTTGGTGCCATAATATGGAACACCAATAGGGCCATAATCTCTATAAAGTGTTCCTCTCTCTCACTACCCTCATCGGTGGGGTGGCAGTGCCACTGGCAGGCCACCTCCGCCCTGCTTAGTGCACGAGGGTAGTTCTGAACCGAGGTTGAGCTGCGCACAGCGCTGGCCCTTGTCCAGACGATGTCCACCCTGGTCCAGAAACACCATTGACCTGGATTTGGTCAGGAACTGTTCTTCCCCCGGAGGAGGGATGGGTGGAAAACTATTAGTAATTCTGTTCCGCCACTGGTGTTAAAAACAGCCAGTGGTACCCAAAATCTCGAGCAGTTCCAATACCTCTGGGTCTCAGGAGTTCAGGAATGGCAACGTGTGACGCTACAAAGCCTCGCCGCTCTCATTCCCCTCCCCACAAGAGGGCGAGAATGGCAGTGTGTGACGCTACAAAGCCTCGTCACTCTCATTCCCCTCTTCTCAGCGGTGCGTGGACGACAGTGTGCGACGCTATGCCTCGCCGCTCTTGTTCCCCGCTGAGGAAGGAGGTGAGGCAGACCGTGTGCAACGCCACAAAGCCTTGCCACGCTCAGACCCTCCTTCATTTGGAGAGCCCGCTGGGCGGTGTACAACGCTCCCATGCTTTGTCAGCCTTTGGTGCCTCTCCAAATTGCCAGCAGGGGGTGCCAGCTGTGGGAACGCACCCGAGCGGCCTTCCCACACTCGCACACCCCGGAAGCAGGTAGTGTTGCACAGCACACTCAGACCCCACTGAGGGCCGCTACCATGCCTTCCGCCGGGTCCCTGTATGCAACTACGCTGCCCCGCTGCGGGAACGTCTGTGGTGCCATTGGTCCAGCTTGTACGGTCTCTGGGAGCCTGGCTAGTGCTTCCCAGCCTGTCTCGCCGGCTCATCCGTACCATCTGACTCGGCTATGCGATTCAGTTCGCCCGGCGCTCCCCCAAAGTCAGGGGCGTTCACTTCAGTATCGAAGAAGGACGCCCCTGAGCTTCAGGCGGAGGTCGCTGTCCTACTGGTGAAGGACGCGATAGAGCCGGTCCCTGCAGCCGATATGGAGTCCGGGTTCTACAGCCCGTTCTACATTGTACCCAAGAAATGCGGCGGGTTTCGACCGATCTTGGATCTGCTATACTTGAACCGCTCCCTTCACAGGATGCCATTCAGAATGTTAACGCAGAAACGCATCTTCAGGTGCATCTGTCCCCAAGATTGGTTTGCAGCGATCGACCTGAAGGCCTCGACATAACAATTTATACGCTTTGCATTCGATGGATGAGCATGTCAGTACGAAGTCCTGCCCTTCGGGCTGTCCCTGTTGCCCTGTGTCTTCACGAAAGTTGCGGAGGCGGCCATTGCTCCCATGAGAGAGTGTGGTGTTCGCCTTCTCAACTATCTCGACGACTGGCTGACACTTGCCCAGTCGCGGAATCAGTTGTGCGAACACAGGGACAAGGTGCTTCAGCACCTCAGCCAGTTGGGTCAACTGGGAGAAGAGCAAACTCTGTCCCGCACAGAGGATCTCTTTTCTCGGAATGGAGATCAACTTGGTCACCATGACAGCGCGCCTCACTGAGGAACGCGTCCAGTCAGTGTTGAACTGCTTGAATTTGTTCAAACGCAGCATAGCGGTACCACTGAAACATTTTCAGAGGCTCCTGGGGCATATGGCAGCCGCAGTAACGCTGCTGGGGCTGCTCCATATGAGACCGCTTCAACGCTGGCTACACGACCAAGTCCCGAGATGGGCGTGGCACAGCGGGTCCTCCGTGTCCAAGTGACGCCGAGATGCCGCCAAACCTTTAGCCCGTGGTCGAACCCTTCATTTCTACGGGCAGGAGTGCCTCTAGAACAAGTATCCAGGCATTCTGTTGTCTCCACGGATGCCTCATCCACTGGCTGGGGTGCCACGTACAACGGGCTTGCAGTTTCTAGTCTGTGGATGGGACCCCAACTGCAATGGCATATCAATTGCCTGGAGTTGCTGGCAGTTCGTCTTGCTCTCAGCCGCTTCAAAACGCCGCTTAAAGACAAGCACGTTCTGGTCCGACGGACAGTACTGCGGCCGTTGCTTACATCAACAAACAGGGTGCTCTACGCTCCCGCCGCATGTCCCAACTTGCCCGCCATCTCCTCCTGTGGAGTCAGAAGCATCTGAGGTCCCTTCGTGCATTCACATTCTGGGCCCGCTCAATCGTGCGGCCGTCGAGCTGTCACAGTTACCGGTGCTCCCCGGAGAGTGGAAACTCCACTCCCAGGTGGTCCAGCTGATCTGGAGTCACTTTAGGGCCGCACAGATCGATCTGTTTGCCGCCCCTGACTTGACCCACTGTCAGTTGTTTTATTCCCTGACCGAGGGAACCCTCGGCACGGATGCCCTGGCACACAGCTGGCCCCAGGTTCTATGCAAATATGCGTTTCCCCCAGTGTGCCTTCTTGCACAGACACTGTGCAAGGTCAGGGAGGACGAGGAGCAGCTCCTCTTGGTAGCTCCGTATTGGCCCAACAGGACTTGGTTCCCGGAATTAGTGCTCCTCGCGACAGCACCTCCTTGGCCCATTCCTCTGAGGAAGGACCTTCTAACTCAGAGACGGGGCACCCTGTGGCAGCCGCATCCGGACCTCTGGAAACTCCATGTCTGGTCCCTGGACAGGATGCGGAGGTTCTAGATGACCTACCGCAAGCAGTAGTTGACACCAGAGTCACTTCCGCCAGAGCCCCCTCTACGAGACGGCTATATGCGCTGAAGTGGAACCTGTTCGTCGATTGGTGCTCTTCTCACCGAGAAGACCCCCGAAAGTGTTCAGTCAGATCTGTGCTCTCTTTTCTTCAAGACGGGTTGGAGTGAAGGCTGTCTCCCTCTACCCTCAAGGTGTACTTTGCCGCTATTGCCGCAATTCACGACTTGGTTAATGGTGAGTCCTTAGGTAAAATGAGGGGGGCAAGGAGACTAAATCTGCCTCGTCCTCCCTCTATACCCTCTTGGGATTTAACTCTGGTGCTGACCGCACTGCAGAGGGCGCCCTTCGAGCCTTTGCAGTCAGCCGAGCTGAAAATCTTGTCTCTAAAGACAATACTCCTGATTGCATTGGCCTCGGTTAAGAGGGTAGAGGACCTGCAGTCTTTTTCGGTCGATGAATCGTGCCTGGAATGTGCCCAAGGTTCCCACTACTCCCTTTCGGGACCAAATGGTGAGCTTGCAAGCGCTGCCCTCGAAGGAGGCAGACCCAGCCCTGGCTTTTCTCTGTCCAGTTCGCGCCCTGCGCATCAATGTTGACAGAACGCAAAGCTTTAGGACCTCAGAGCAGCTCTTCGTCTGTTTTTCCTGTCTGATCGATTGCTCCTCATCGATTGCTCCTGTCTCCTGTTTGCCTCCTGCATTGTTTGTAGCTCTGTACAGCCTTGCTTGCATTTGAATCTCTATTTTGATATATTTTCTTTGTTCTACTGCTAAATATAACTTACTCATCACCATACATTGTTTAAATATTGCCTAAATATTGACTCTTTCACCTAGATATTATCATATAGAGACTGTGTCTGTTCCCCGATTTAGTAAATACAAAAAAAAACATCAAAACCATTCAACAGTAAACATTTTATTGATGTCCAACAAATAAACAAAAGATATTATACAGATGAACAATTGATAAAGCTTGGGTTGCTGAATATTAGATCCCTTTCCCCAAAAGCGCTTATTGTAAATGATATCATTACAGATAATAATCTAGATGTGCAGTGTTTGACAGAAACCTGGCTAAAACCTGACGACTACATTACTTTAAATGAGTCCACCCCCCAAGATTATTGTTATAAACATGAGCCGCATCTGAAAAGTAAAGGGGGAGGGGTTGCTGTAATTTATAATAATTTTTTTATTTTTTATTTAACCTTTATTTAACCAGAAAAAGCTCTCTGAGATTAAAAATCTCTTTCACAGGAGTGTCCTGGCCAAAATGTGCAGCAATACATACAGTTCCATCACAAATTAACATCACACAAACACTTAAAAGCAGTTGCATAATGTTAGATCAACTTCCATTTGCCGGATAACTGATTTGAAACGGTCCAGAGTCAGCAGATTTTCTAATTTTAATTTAGATTGGAGGAGATTCCAATCAAACGGCGCTGCATACATAAAAGACTTCTTACCTAACTCAGTTCGAGTAAAAGGAACAGAAAGAGTATAAAAGTTTTGCGAACGAAGACAATAATTCTTGATCATTTTCTGCTGCATAAAACAACAGAGATAAGAAGGCAACAACCCCAAGATGGCTTTGTAAATAATTAAGTACCAGTGCATTTTTCTTCTGGTAGACAGAGAAGGCCAACCAACTCTATGGTACAAGGTGCAATGATGGGTTGAAGATTTACAATTTGATATAAACCTTAGAGCACCATGATAAACGGCATCTAAGGAAGAAAGAAGATAAGAAGGTGCAAACTGATATACAACATCACCATAATCAAGGACAGGGAGAAAAGTAGCAGAGACTAATTTCTTTTTTACATTAAAAGAGAAGCAAAACTTGTTCCTGAAATAAAACCCAAGCTTGATTTTCAATTTATTCTTCAGTTAAGTGATATGAGAACTAAAAGATAGGGCATCATCAACTATGATGCCTAGATATTTGTACTCTTTTACTAATTCAATCACTGTACCTTGAAAGGTCTGAAGAGATACTAAATTATTTTCAAGTTTTTTTGATTTGGTAAATAACATATACTTGGTTTTATCAGTATTCAGAACAAGTTTTAAACTGTGAAGCCTTAACTGAATAATATTAAAGGCTGACTGAAGCTTAGACAAGGCTTGCTGTCCAGAGGAAGTGCTGCTATACACGTCAAGCAGGCTGAGGAGAAGAGAGAGATCCAGCGCGAGGAAAGGAAGAGCCGCAAACAGCAGAGAACCCAGCCTACCACTGCTCCCCCCATAGTACCCACCACGGACTACATTTGCAGCAAGTGCGGCAGGAGCTGCAACTCCCGCATCGGCTTATTCAAGTCAAGTCAAGTCAAGTCAACTTTATTTATATAGCGCTTTTAACAATGTAGATTGTTTCAAAGCAGCTTTACAGTGTTAAACAGCAAAATAATGCAGCCTAATTTTATTCAGCTGTATAGCCATTTGATGTCATCAGTTCATTTCAATTTCCATACGGTGACAGTGTGGGCTTTAGATCAATAATTAGATCAGTAATTTAGTTTACATGGTTAAATTAGTTTATTAATTAGATTTATTTCGATGTTTAGTTGAAAAATATAGTGTCCCCAACTGAGCACGCCAAGCCAGAGGCAACAGTGGCAAGGAAACCAAAACCCCATTAGGTGACCTAATGGAGAAAAATAAACCTTGGGAGAAACCAGGCTCAGTCGGGGTGCCAGTTCTCCTCTGGCCAATTTACAAACAACGTATTATTATTATTATTCTGGCTGCTTTACAGGTCAGAGGTCATAATAGATCGGAATATTCAAAGGACCGGAGGCAACACGCTGGAGACGGGTTTATTGAGGATGATGTTGATTAAATAATTATTAAAGTGCAATATTCGAATGATCGGCGGCAACACGCTGGAGACGGGTTTATTGCGGATGACATATCGATTTAAGTATTATTTAATGTTAATATTCGAACAATCGGAGTCATCACACTGGTGACGGGTTTATTTAGATGCCGTGTCGATGAGGCAGTTGCAGGGGGAGGATAATTGACACGGTCTCTGCAGACACTTCGGGGTCCTGTGTTGGTCTTCTCTGGTCCACCATCTGATTAGGATACGGCCCGGATCTGGCTGACTGCAGTAAACCTCGGGATAAAACAGAGAGAATATCATTAGCGTAGATGCCATTCTTCTGATGATGTAACGAGTACATCAGGTGTTATGGGAAGTGTTCCCGGTTCCGGCTGACCTAGTTAATGCAGCCTAACAATCAATTAATTGATAAAGTGTTTTATGTGTATGCCACAGTAAAGAGATGTGTTTTTAGTCTAGATTTAAACTGACAGAGTGTGTCTGCTTCCCGAACAATGCTAGGAAGACTGTTCCAGAGTTTAGGAGCTAAATAGGAAAAGGATCGACCGCCTGCAGTTGATTTGGATATTCTCGGTATTAACAACTGGCCAGAATTTAGAGATCGCAGTAGACGTGATGGAGTATAATATGTTAAGAGCTCGCTCAAGTATTGGGGAGCTAAACCATTTAGCGCTTTGTAAGTAATAAGCAAGATTTTAAAATGTATGCGATGTTTAATAGGTAGCCAGTGCAATGTTGACAGAACTGGGCTAATATGGTCATACTTCCTGGTTCTAGTAAGTACTCGAGCTGCTGCGTTTTGGACCAGCTGGAGTTTATTTATTAAGCGAGCAGGGCAACCACCCAATAGAGCATTACAATAATCTAGCCTTGAGGTCATGAACGCATGAACTAACTGTTCAGCATTTTGCATTGAGAGCATGTGCCGTAATTTTGATATATTTTTAAGATGGTAGAAAGCAGTTTTACAGATACTAGAAACGTGGCTTTCAAACGAAAGATTGGTATCAAAGAGCACACCCAGGTTCCTCACTGACGACGAAGACTTGACAGAGCAGCCATCAAGTGTTAGACAGTATTCTAGGTTACTACTTGTGGAGCTTTTTTGTCCAATAATTAAAAATTCAGTTTTTTCTGAATTGAGTTGCAGGAAATTACCAGTCATCCAATGTTTTATGGCGGCTATGCATTCCGTTAATCTTGTGAATTGGTAAATTTCTTCAGGGCGTGAAGAAATATAGAGCTGAGTATTGTCAGCATAACAATGAAAACTAATGCCATGCTTCCTAATAATATCTCCCAGTGGTAGCATGTACAGGGTGAAGAGTAGCGGTCCTAGCACTGAGCCTTGTGGTACTCCAAACTGAACTTGCGATCGGTGTGACATCTCTTCATTTACTGCTACAAACTGAAAACGGTCGCATAGGTATGATTTAAACCATGATAAAGCAATTCCACTAATACCTACATACTTTTCGAGTCTATTCAAAAGAATGTTGTGGTCGATGGTATCAAATGCAGCGCTAAGATCGAGTAACACTAATAGAGAGATACAGCCACGATCGGATGATAAGAGTAAATCATTTGTAACTCTGATGAGAGCAGTCTCAGTACTATGATACGGTCTAAATCCTGACTGGAAATCCTCACAGATACCATTTCTAGCCACAGCCGGCGCTGCTGCCCCACAATTAAATAAATACTCAGGTGCAGACTCCATTGTCTCTAGAGACAGAAGGATGCCATAGACCTTGAAAGGTCTGAAGAGATACTAAATTATTTTCAAGTTTTTTTGATTTGGTAAATAACATATACTTGGTTTTATCAGTATTCAGAACAAGTTTTAAACTGTGAAGCCTTAACTGAATAATATTAAAGGCTGACTGAAGCTTAGACAAGGCTTGCTGTCCAGAGGAAGCGCTGCTATACACGACAGAATCATCGGCATTAAAATGAAAGTTGGCATCCTGAATGTCATAATCAAGGCTATTTATATATATCGTCGCTGTCCGATGAAACTCACGTATGTCCAAAACGTTTACTTTTCAGGAAGTGAAAAAAACACTGTATTTCAAAAGCAGTTGAATGTAGCGTTGTCATACTTGGTACGGCATCTTTACATGTAACCATATTCTTGCCAGTGTAATGATATAATCCACATTTGACCAAAATTGAGTTTAAATGGACATACGTGCATATTTTACAGTAACGGTGGTCGATACGCGTTCTTCCGATCATTAATTAGAATGGCAAAGTCGCGTTTCAGCAGAGGAATACGTGAGGAATACAGAGGAATACATGCTGGATATTCTCAGCCTCTGGCAAGCGGTGATAGCAGTATGAGTGAGGCATGTTCTAGTGACAATCATGACAGTAGCATTACAGGCAATAATTTGATCAGTTTGACTGAGAAAAAAAGGCTGAATCTTATCAAAGAGACCGAGTTTATTTACATACTAGCAAGCAAACTAATCTGTGAAGAACTAGATTAGAACTAAACTGCGGAGAGCTTCAATGTCGTACTATCGGCTATCCAGTGCTGAGCTTCGATGAAACAACTTCACGATACCAGCGAGACCGGCAAGATGCTTCCACAGGGCGGGAGATACGCGGCGTGATTGACAGCTTTGACACCAAATGGATATACATGAAAATCAGATGACATGATTTCACAACTTTTCATTGGCCATTTAGATATGTGACGCATACTGTATACGGAAATGAACCTGGACATTCAATCCGTCGAAAAATCTCAAAATCGGCAAAATGGACATACGTGGTTTTCATCGGACAGCGACGATATGGTGAATAAAAGGGGCCCCAGCACCGATCCTTGGGGAACACCTTTGAAAATCTCCAATGAATCAGATTGTTTACCTTCGGCTTGAACACACTGGGTTCTTCCACTCAGATAATTTTTAAACCAAGGAATAACGAGACTTGATAAACCAACAACCTTCAATCTGTGCAGCAAGATTCCGTGATCCACTGTATCGAAAGCCTTTGATAAATCAATAAAAAGCGAGGCACAAAATTCACCATTATCCATTGACCCTACAATATCATTTAAAACTTTCAAAATAGCCGTTGTAGTACTATGTTTTTTGCGAAACCCAGATTGATTGATAGACAACACCCTGTATGCATTCAAATAGCATGTCAACTGTTCACTAATGAGGCTTTCTAATATCTTTGATAAAACGCAGAGCTTTGAGATTGGTCTGTAATTATTCATTATAGTGGGATCCCCCCCTTTTAATAAAGGAACAACAAATGCTGATTTCCAGATTTCTGGAATAACACCAGTATTTAAAGAAAGATTAAAAATATAAGTTAAAGCAGATATAATATAATCTGCGGCTAGTTTCAGATACAAAGGCTCCAAACAATCAGGACCTGAAGATTTGTTTATGTCAAGCAGACAGAGTGCTTTATAAACGTCAGTTCTCTTAATTTGTTTAAATCTAAACTCTTCCTTTTCTAGATGACTTTCTGCATTAATAAAATCAGAATCAGAGCCTGTAAGATTTAGTGGTTGAAATAGAAACCCAGAGGCAACAAAATGCTTATTAAAGCAAATGAGCATATGTTCTTTATCTGATATGCTAGTGGAATCCATTTTTATACATGATGGAAAGCTAGACTTGATTTTACTACCTGATATCAGTTTTATATTCTGCCAGAATTTCTTGGGATTATTTGAATTAATAGTGTTTTTTTCAATAAAATAATCAGCCTTTGCTTTTCTAATAGCGACTGTGCATTTATTCCGGAGCTGCCTAAAACGAATCCAATCGGAGCCAACATCAGATTGTCTAGTTTTGCCCAAGCCACATCCCGCTCACGAATTTGGACAGAAAGGGCTTCAGAAAACCAGGGATTATCCCTACCTTTAACACGGAATTTTTTAAAAGGTGCATGCCTGTTGATGATTGATAAGAATCCATTATAAAAGTAATTCCAGGCAGACTCAACATCGGGAATAAGAAAAATCCTGTCCCAATCATAGCGTGCTACATCAAAAAGAAAGGCTTGTTCATTAAAGTGCCGTGTACATCTTCTAGTGATAATACGTGGTTTATGCTTGGGTAATTTGGTATCTCTGACTATAGCAACGACGCAGTGATCACTAACATCATTAGCAAATACAGAGGCCAAAGAGTACTTATGAGGCAAATTACTGAAAATGAGATCAATTAATGTGGACTTTTTGTAATCCTTCGAGTTGGGTCTAGTAGGTGTCTCAACTAGCTGAAAGAGATTTAAAGAGTCACAAATTGCTTTGAAACAATCAGATACTGACTGTAGCCAGTTCACATTAAAATCACCGAGAAGAACAAGCTCCTTGTAGTTCAAAGAAGTCACCGAGTGCATCAGAGAGGAAATGGCATCAGTATTAGCTGATGGGGGTCTGTAGCAACCAACTACAGTAAGATGTAAAGTCTTGGAAACGATAAGATTTAAAGCTAATAATTCATACTTTTTAACTACTGACTCAGAGAGCAACACAGTAACTTCAAAACTGTCCTTAACATAAATTGCTACCCCCCCTCCCCCCCCTCCCCTTTTTGGTCTATCAGTCCTATAAACGGTATAACCATCAATATCTATGGCATTATCTGAAACTGTTTTTTTTAAGCCATGTTTCGGATATCACTATAACATCAGCACTGGTGTTTTTTGCCCAGATACGCACCAAGTCCAACTTAGGAAACAGGCTTCTCACATTCATATGAATAAAACCTAGTCCTGATCTAGATTTGAAATCAGCAGGAACTTTGAACGTTAGAGAAGTGTCATTAAAAGGACCAGGATTTGGTAATACATTTCCTGATATCAGTAACATAAGAACTATAAAACTCAGATGCCTTACTGTTTCACTTACATTTCCAACAGAAAGATTCAAACAAGTGGAGCAGTTGGGGATGCTGGGCTCCTTATTTGTTTGAGCAGAAACTATGGAATCCTCGTACACAAAGTTTGAAAGTAGTGACTTCAAATGGCAGTCCGAGAGAACGTTGAAGTTTGTACATATACCAATCCCCGTCCAATTTGTCCATTTTAAAGTTGAGAAAATATCGTTATGTAACGAAAAGTCAGAGTCATACCTGTAGCCGATGTTTCCCTGGTAGAGTATCACAACCAGAAATGCCACCAGAGCCGCGCAATTAGATGAAACAAACCGCATAGTTCTTTCGAAGTCAGACTGAGCCGACAACCAAAATAAAATATGAAGGTTTCTTTGCTGACGTGTAGACTTGTGGTACTCCAACTCTTTTCACAGAGCGCTGCCCGACACCACGATGCAAAAAGAGGGATCCACGCTAACATCAAACCGCGTCCCGCACCGAGAGAAAATCAAAACAAAACAAACAGAAAAGGATCAGTGGCAGATCAACAAACAGCGACCGATTTCTCAAAACGCTAGTTTATGGACAAGGCCACAAGCGTTAATGAAATAAGCACTTTCCTTAGTGAAGTAGAGCCTAATACATTTAATCCAGTGGGTCGGCGTCTTCCCTCCGTTTGCAGCACAATCGGCAGATCAGCTGTTCTCTTCCGTTGGTGGAGATAAAAAACCACACACAATCAGCAAACAATCCCCGGCTTGTCTTAACATAAGGCGGCGAATTCCATAGGTAAAAGTCGATAAACATAAAACAAATAAAATGATCTTTGACATAAAATTAAGACAAACTAAAACTAAAGCATGCTGCACACAAACGCACACAAACGCGGACATGCTGTTTATATCTTCAGTATTACTCAGAAGTCTAGTTTCAAATATAATTCCTTTGAAGTTTTGGTGCTTTATGTAACGTTATGTAGTGTACATGATAAAACCCATTTAACATTTGTGTTAGCTACTGTATACAGGCCACCAGGGCATAATACAGACTTTATCAAAGAATTTGCTGATTTTCTATCAGAGTTAGTACTGGCCGTAGATAAAGTACTAATTGTTGGTGATTTTAATATCCATGTAGATAACGAAAAAGACGCATTGGGATTAGCATTTAAAGACATTCTAAACTCTATTGGAGTTAGGCAACACGTGTCAGGACCCACTCATCGCCATAATCATACTTTAGACCTAATATTGTCACATGGAATAAATGTTGATACCGTTGAAATTCTGCAGCAGAGCGATGACATCTCTGATCATTACCTAGTATCATGTATACTTAATTTAGATAAGGTTGCAACGCTGCCCCCTTGCTTAAAAAATGGCAGGACAATCACTGCCGCTACTAAAGATTGCTTTTTAAATAATCTTCCTCATCAGTATCATCGCCTCAGCATCCCAGATAGCTTAGAAGAACTCGATGTTGCAACAGAAACTATTGACTCTCTCTTTTCCAGCACTTTAGACACAGTTGCTCACCTGCGCTTAAAGAAGATTAAAGAAAATAGTCCAACGCCGTGGTACAACAAGCACACCCGGGCCCTTAAAACAGCAAAAATGGAGAGCAGCTGGAAGAAAACAAAACTAGAGGTCTTTCGTAATTCGTGGAAAGAGCACATGATCGCATACAGAAAGGCTAGATCTGCTTATTTCTCGACTCTCTTGGAAGAAAACAAACACAACCCTAGGTATTTATTCAATACAGTAGCTAAATTAACCAAAAATAAAGCTTCAACTTCTGATGTTTGTAAACAGCACAGCAGTAATGACTTTATGAACTTATTCACATGTAAGATTGATAATATTAGGAAGAAAATTTTAACCATGCAGCCGTCTACTACAGTATCACATCAGACAGAGCATTGTAGTGTCACTGAGGAAAAATTACACTCATTCACTGCTATAGGAGATGAAGAATTGGCTAAACTCATTAAATCATCAAAATCAACAACGTGTATCAACATGTATGCTTGACTCTGTACCGACTAGGCTATTAAAAGAGATTCTACCAGAGGTCATAGATCCTCTTTCTAATATCATTAATTCATCTTTGTCATTAGGATATGTACCAAAAACTTTTAAGTTGGCTATTATTAAACCACTTATTAAAAAACCGCAACTTGATCCTACAGAATTTGTCAATTATAGGCCAATCTCAAATCTACCCTTTCTGTCAAAAATACTTGAAAAGGCAGTGTCTTCACAATTATGTTCCTTTTTAGAAAGAAATGGTATCTGTGAGGATTTCCAGTCAGGATTTAGACCGTATCATAGCACTGAGACTGCTCTCATCAGAGTTACAAATGATTTACTCTTATCATCCGATCGTGGCTGTATCTCTCTATTAGTGTTACTCAATCTTAGTGCTGCATTTGATACTATCGACCACAACATTCTTTTGAATAGACTCGAAAGTTATGTAGGCATTAGTGGAATTGCCTTGTCATGGTTTAAATCATACCTATGTGACCGTTATCAGTTTGTAGCAGTAAATGAAGAGATGTCACACCGATCACAAGTTCAGTGTGGAGTACCGCAGGGCTCAGTGCTAGGACCACTGCTCTTCACCCTGTACATGCTACCACTGGGAGATATCATTAGGAAGCATGGAGTTAGTTTTCATTGTTATGCTGACGATACTCAGCTCTATATTTCTTCGCGCCCTGACGAAACTTACCAATTCACAAGATTAACGGAATGCATAGCTGATAGAAAACATTGGATGACCAGTAATTTCCTGCAACTCAATTCAGAAAAAAAAAAAAAATTAATTGGACAAAAATGGACAAAAAGCTCCACAAGTAGTAACCTAGAATACTGTCTAACACTTGATGGCTGCTCTGTCAAGTCCTCGTCGTTAGTGAGGAACCTGGGTGTGCTCTTTGATACCAATCTTTAATTTGAAAGCCACGTTTCTAGCATCTGTAAAATTGCATTCTACCATCTTAAAATATATATCTAAATTACGGCACATGCTCTCAATGCAAAATGCTGAACAGTTAGTTCATGCATTCATGACCTCAAGGTTAGATTATTGTAATGCTCTACTGGGTGGTTGCCCTGCTCGCTTAATAAATAAACTCCAGCTGGTCCAAAACGCAGCAGCTTGAGTTCTTACTAGAACCAGGAAGTATGACTATATTAGCCCAGTTCTGTCAACACTGCACTGGCTGCCTATTAAACATCGCATTCATTTTAAAATCTTGCGTATTACTTACAAAGCACTAAATGGTTTAGCTCCCCTATACTTGAGCGAGCTCTTAACACATTATACTCCATCACGTCTACTGCTGTCTCAAAATTCTGGCCAGTTGATAATACAGAGAATATCGAAATGAACTGCAGGCGGTCGATCCTTTTCCTATTTAGCACCTAAACTCTGGAACAGTCTTCCTAACATTGTACGGGAAGCAGACACACTCTGCCAGTTTAAATCTAGACTAAAAACCAGCTCTTTTCTGTGGCATACACATAAAACACTTTTTCAATGAATTGATTGTTAGGCTGCATTAACTAGGTCAGTCAGAACCGGGAACACTTCCCATAACACCTGATGTACTCGTTACATCATCAGAAGAATGGCATCTACGCCAGTGGTAATTTTGACAGCATATTTTGATTTAGTTTTAGTCATAGTCTTTTGACTAAAATGCCATTTAGTTTTAGTCATATTTTAGTCACCTGAATTGATTTTAGTTTTAGTCTAGTTTTAGTCGACTAAATATCATAAGATTTTAGCCGACTAAATCTACAGTAGATTTAGTCTCCTAAAATCTAATGAGTTTAGTTCAATTGTAATACATTAAGCATTTAAGTATTACATAACCGACTGTCACTTGAACTGACATTTTGACATAATTTTGTTTTTGACATTAAAAATACACGAAAGTGAGCTCAATTCACTTTTTTGTTTGTTTTTAAAAACATCTATGTAGTTTTTTATAACTTTATAGCCTATATCATGTTAAGCTAAAGCTTGAAATAAGTTTGTTTATTTATTTATTTTTAATTTCAGTGAACATTTATTTAATTTTAAGTAACAAAGATTTTTTTAATGGTTTTAGTTAACTATTATAACCCTGATTCTTTATTTAATATGTGTCAAATACTGGTCTTTCCTCCTGACTATGAATTAAATGGGAATGAAACTAAATACAGTTTATTGTGTAAGAAAAAACGAATATATAATGCGTGACTTTTAATTATAAACCAGCTGGAAATACACCGGGACTCTTATTTTGAAATCTTGCCTTAAAATATAGATAAAATATATAGATAAAAGAGATAAAATATGCATTGTTACAACCGTCTAAAACACATTACTATATAAACATCGTAAAGTAAACATTGTCATTATTCATCAGCATTAGTTCATAAACAATTGCATGGCATAAATGTGTGTTAATCATTGATTGTGAGCCGCTCTGGAGCGCTGTCTTGGGGATGCTTGAGTGACCTGTAGAAGCGCAACAGCGCCGTGTTTTCCAGCGGTTAGATCAGCACGTTCAAATCAAATGTGCGCATCTGTTACACAGGATATCAGTTCTGACTTCTGACTGGATCTCTTCTCTAATCGTCGCTCCTTAACATTTTCGTCTCGTTTTTGTTGACGAAAATGACAGTTGATTTTCGTTATAGTTTTTGTCATCTAACACTAGTTTTTATTTAGTTGTCGTCTCATTTTCGTCAGTGAAAAAAGGTTGTTGACGAAAATTATTCGTCAACGAAATTAACACTTATCTACGCTAATGATAGTCTCTCTGTTTTATCCCGAGGTTTACTGCAGTCAGCCTGATCCGGGCCGTATACAGATCAGATGGTGGACCTGTGCCCAGAGAAGACCAACGCAGGACCCTAAAGTGTCTGCAGAGACCGTGTCAATTAGACTCCCCTGAAATTGCATCGTCATCCTCCGTCATATGTCATCCTCAATAAACCCGTCTCCGGCGTGTTGCCTCCGATCCTTTGAATATTCCGATCTATTATGAGCTCTGACCTGTAAAGTTGCCAGAATAATAATCATACGCTGTTTGTTAATTGGCCAGAGGAGAACTGGCACCCCGACTGAGCCTGGTTTCTCCCAAGGTTTATTTTTCTCCATTAGGTCACCTGATGGGGTTTTGGTTTCCTTGCCACTGTTGCCTCTGGCTTGGCGTGCTCAGTTGGGGACACTACATTTTTCAAAATTTTTCAACTAAATATCCAAATAAATCTAATTATTAAACTAAATTAACCATATAAACTAAATTACTGATCTAATTACTGATCTAAAGCCCACACTGTCACTGTATGATAATTGAAATGAACTGATGACATCACCGTTTTCTCCAGAATGGCTATACGGCTGAATAAAATTATGTTGCATTATTTTCCTGTTTAACACTGTAAAGCTGCTTTGAAACAATCTGCATTGTTAAAAGCGCTTTATAAATAAGGTTGACTTGACTTGACTGGAGGCCAGCAGAAGGGAAAGGTTTTTTTCCAAGCAGAGGATGGTCCACTGGATAGTGAATGCCATCGTCTTGGCGTATGAATCCCAAGACGTGCCCTGCCCGCTCGGGGTTAGAGCTCACTCCACCAGGGGTGTAGCTTCTTCCTGGGCGCTGGCTCGTGGTGCCTCGCTGACAGACATTTGTAGAGCTGTGGGCTGGGCGACACCTAACACGTTCGCTAGGTTCTAGCCTACGTGTAGAACCGGTTGCTTCTCGTGTGCTCGCTTCCCATAGTCAGCAACACTGAAGTGACAGTTCTAGTGTCGGCTTGCTGCGCCATTCCCTTCCCCATGGAACAGATACGTGCACTTATTTGTCCAGTCCCAGCATTATCCAGTAGTCTGCTGAGTGGGTCTTGCAGAACAGCAGCAGTGACTCTCCCTGCGTGAGTTTTCCCGCCCGGAACAGAAGGGGTCTGAGGGGCTCTTCGATGGGCGCTGGAAGTGGTAGTAACTGTGGCGTTTTCCAAAGGGATCCCAATTCGTCGGTGACGTCCGACGTACGTCGAACGTGACTGACTGAAAGAGAACGTCTCGGTTACGTATTGTAACCCTCGTTCCCTGAAGGAGGGAACGGAGACGTACGTCCCGTCGCCACAGTTGCTGTACCATCACTGCATGGCCGAGTCACTAGTTCGGCTCCTCAGTGAAAAACAATAGTGCGCTGCTCTCGCTTCCTGTTTATACCCGTGGTGCGGGGCCTGTTCTCTATATCTCGAAGCTGATAGGGGCTCCCTGAAGTGATCCCAATTCGTCAATGACGTCCGACGTACGTCTCCGTTCCCTCCTTCAGGGAATGAGGGTTACCATACGTAACCGAGACGATAAGAGCAAGACTATAACCAACATAACCTAAACAAGGTCTGACTCCTACTCTGACTATGGCTTTAATAGAAGCGTTACTCTCGCAGGGCTCCAGCACAAGTGCAGTACTTGCCTTGCTGTTTTTTTTTTTGTGGTTATTTTTCTCTTCTTCATCAGCTCCAGCTCCCAGGATGAGGGAAAATATCCTCCAGGACCTAAACCACTGCCTCTGCTGGGAAACCTGCACATGCTTAACCTCAAGAAATCCTACATGAGCTTGTGGGAGGTGAGCAAAATGATGATTTTACTTAATAGTGAAACATGCTTCTGTTTTGGTTTAGTTTCATTGTGTTTTGGTTCTGTTCCCTGTTCCCATTTGCCTCTGTTCCCTGACATTGTAGGTTGACCTAATTATTATAATTTATAGTTAAAATATAATTGTATAGTTAAAATTATAGTTCTTTTGTTATCTCCTGTGTATTTATACCCCTGGTTCTGTTCAGTTCTCTGCCTGTTCTTGTTAGTGTATTGTTTTGTTTGCATTTATCCAGTGCTCTGTATATATTATATAATAGTAGCATATTTTTTATGTTTTGTTTTCTCACACCATTTCAAATTCCTAAGCATGAAGACTTTTTCTTTTCAGAAAGAAATGAGCATACAAAAAGTGATACTTCTGCACACAGCAAATCAGATTAGGCATGTGTTTTGTTTCCCAGCAGGGACCTATTCATTCATAATAAACATTTATACTGAGATAAACAGGTCATACAACAGCGGTGTACAAATGTAGGACATGACGGGCAAGTTGTTCTATTGACTCTGACTATGGCTGTAATAGAAGTGTTACTCTCGCAGGGCTCCAGCACAAGTGCAATACTTGCCCTGCTGATGTTTTTGGTTATTTTTCTCTTCTCCATCAGCTCCAGCTCCCAGGATGAGGGAAAATATCCTCCAGGACCCAAACCACTGCCTCTGCTGGGAAACCTGCACATGCTCAATCTCAGGAAATCCTACATGAGCTTGTGGGAGGTGAGCAAAAATGTTTACATAAGATGATTTTACTTACTAGTGAAACATGCTTCTGTTTTGGTTTAGTTTCATTGTGTTTTGGATCTGTTCCCTGTTCCCATTTGCCTCTGTTCCCTGTTCCCATTTGCCTCTGTTCCCTGACATTGTAGGTTGACCTAATTATTATAATTTCCTAACCTGTGTCTAATTGAGGTTTTTTTTGTTACCTCCTGTGTATTTATACCCATGGTTTTGTTCAGTTATCTGCCTGTTCTTGTTAATGTATTGTTTTGTTTGCATTTATCCAGTGCTTTGTATAGTACAGTATCCAGAGTATGTATAGTTAATACAGTCTGTTGAATCTCCTTTGTCTTCATGAGTGCTAACCAGCAATTGTGGCAACTGTGTTCTAACTAAATGCTAATAAACAGACGTGATTTAGATAATGTTTATGAATGGGTCTCAGGGTTAATGTGTGACCAGGTGAATAGGCAAACAAGACATTATCCAAAATGATGTTAGAGGGTGCTACACATGCAAAGTAGGCATTCACTGGCAAGCTTACTGTGCTTAAAAATAACATGTTGATCACGTATTTCTCACACTCACTAGGGTAAGAGTCAGTGGTAATGTTTGACCATGCCATCATGGGCAAACGCACAAAAAGAGAGTCCATAGGTAAGCTGATGCCAATAGATAGATAGTTCATTAAAATAGGTCACTGTTCCCATTAGGTTAATAAGTGATGGGTAATGTGTGACCATTGAGGGAATGTTATTGAGGTGTTGTCATATGTGTCATTGGCTGGCTGGCTGGCTGGATAGATAGATAGTTATTAATGGCTTTTCTTGATCTTTTCTCTCTTGCAGCTGTCAAAAAAATATGGTTCAGTTTACACGGTGCACTTGGGCCCCAAAAAAGTGGTAATATTGTCAGGATACAAGACTGTCAAACAGGCACTAGTGAACCTTTCAGAGGAATTTGGAGACAGAGATATTACACCCATATTCCATGATTTCAACCAGGGATATGGTAAGATTTTGCATATTTAGTCAAATCAACACAACCATAGTTGATCCAACATGCTTTACAATACAAACATAAATGAATAAAGAAAATAAAGAGAAAATGAGTAGGAAAAAAAACGAAACAGAAATGGAGATAGAAATCAAGAATCAAAATCAATCAAAATGTATAAACATACATACATAAGGTAGAACACCAGCTAATATAAAGTACATACACAGCATCACTCGAACACTAGAAAGTAAAAACAAGTCTTTGAAGTAGATTTAAAAGCATCCAGTGATGGAGAGGCCCTGATGTTTTAAGGTAGACTGTTCCAGAGCTTTGGGGCGAATACAGAGACAGCTCCATCACATTCTGATTTACAACAAGAATGAGGGACCGATAAAAATAACTGATCTCAAGATCTTAGTGACCTAGAGGCTGTGTATGGTGTAATAAGATCACAAATATAATCCGGGGCCGATGTATGCAGTGCCCTATATGCGAAAAGAAGGATATTAAAGTCTACTCTAAATTTTATTGGTAGCCAATGCAAAGTGGCAAGGACAGGGGAGATATGATCCCTTTTCTTAGTTCCTGTTAACAATCTGGCTTCTGAATTTTACAGTACAGTTACAGTAAACCAATCTAGAGGAAATATTATTTTTTGTAGATGTAAATTTCAAATGACTTCAGGATTTAGACTTGTCTTGTATATAAAATTGCAAATCATCTGTTTGTATTTTAGTTAGAAATGTGAGGTCCACTTTGGAGTAATGGATCAATTATTCCTCTGTAGGGATTGTGTTTTCCAATGGTGAAAACTGGAGAGAAATGAGACGCTTTGCTCTCTCGAACCTGAGAGATTTTGGAATGGGCAAGAAAAGAAGTGAAGAGATTATCATTGAAGAAACACAGTATTTAAAAGAGGAATTTGAGAAGTTTGAAGGTAAGATTGAAAACCACAAGGACAAGATGATGATGTGACTGAAACTGAGTTTAACATCTTGTTCACTCATGTGCAGGAAAACCATTTGATACAACTCTGCCAATTGCCATGGCTGTTTCGAACGTCATCTCAGCCATTGTCTTCGGCACCAGATTTGAGTACAGCAACACTAAGTTACATCACATGATCAAACGAGCTTACGAAAACATGAAGATGACTGGATCAGCTTCAGTTCAAGTACCCAGATGTTATTTTTTTATTATTCTATAAATACAATAAATATGGATTATTTATAATGCATGATTTTGAGTGTGTTATGTTGTATGTACAATGTTCAATGGTACTTTATGATTCTTTGCAATTCTGCTTGTTTGCAGCTCTACAACATGTTTCCATGGCTTCGTCCTTTTGTGGCGAATCAGAAACGTATCGTGAATAACGTCAGAGAAACATTTAAACAAAGTGAGGAACTATTAAATGGTCTGAAGAAGACTCTGAACCCTCAGGAGCCCAGAGGAATCGCTGACTGTTTCCTGATACAACAGCAGAAGGACGAGGTACAGTTTATAGTTTTAAATCAAATAGATTTGCAATTACATTCTGACATCTTACTTTTTTGTCTTTCATTGTCATGATTTGTGCAGGAATCTGGCAAAACAGACTCTTTGTATCATTCAATGAATTTACAATGTACAATCAACAACCTGTTTGGTGCTGGTACTGACACTACAGCTACAACACTACGCTGGAGTCTTCTGCTCATGGCCAAATACCCTGAAATACAAGGTATGGCTGCAAATGCTCATCTTAATGAATATATTTGAATACTGAAAAAAAAAAAACGATTATATTATATTATATCATATTATATTATATTATATTATATTATATTATATTATATTATATTATATTATATTACTTCCCCCCCACCCCCACCCCAAAAAAAGGTGGGGGGAAATCATTGTTTACAGTGAACATATTCATTGATCATAGTCAGGTTAAAACCAGGACTATTACAAGTCTGAAAATCTAATTATTAACCATGCAAAGTGTCAACCAGAGTCAAGTATTCAGTAATGCTATATACTTTCATACTGTGGTCTTTCTTGTGAATGTATCTAAGACGAGGTCCAAGACGAGATTGACCGAGTGATCGGTGGACGTCAGCCAGTGGTGGAAGACAGAAAGAACTTACCATATACAGACGCTGTGATCCATGAAACGCAGAGATTTGCAAACATAGTACCCCTTGGTTCCCCCCATCAGACCAGCTGTGACGTTCACCTGAACGGATACCTCATCAAGAAGGTCTGGCTCCAATAAGAGCATGCTGTGTTCTTGATTATGTGTTTGCACCATTTATCATTGATCATTTGTGTTGTTTTGTGCAGGGAACCAGTGTGTTCGCACTACTGGTATCTGTATTGAGGGATGAAAATGAGTGGGAAACTCCTGACAGCTTCAACCCAAGACACTTCCTAAATAAGCAGGGCCAGTTTGTCAAAAAGGACGCCTTCATGCCCTTCTCTGCAGGTGCAGTGGATTTCAAATTCACCAATTATATTATGCCATCACAGGGGATTTTTTTTAATAAAACATTTTTGCTTATTGTTTTTTTTTCAGGCCGCAGGGTTTGTCCTGGAGAGAGTTTGGCCAGGATGGAGCTCTTCCTGTTCTTCACCTCTCTCCTTCAGCATTTCCGCTTCACTCCTCCACCTGGAGTGTCTGAAGATGATCTGGATCTCACACCAGCGGTGGGCTTTACCCTGAACCCGACCCCACACAAACTGTGTGCAGTGAAACGCTCTTAAAGTTATATCTGTTAAACATTCCCTTTTATCGGACTGACGCTGTAATTGAATGTGTGTGTGTGTGTGTGTGCATTTATAGATTTAGGTGTCCATTGGAAACACATTCAATGTTTATTAGATGCTTCCTTTTAGATAGCATAGTGCCTTTGCTCTTCTTATGTAAGAAGAATATATAAGAACTTTAATATGTAAATATATTCATCACATTAAAATCATTAGAATTAAATGTTGCTAGACCCAAGGAAAAAGTTTGAATTTAAATTGCAATTATGGAAGCACTGTGGAAATAGTTGCCTACAGATGGGTAAATTCAAGAAAGTAGCATTCAGGAAAATACTGTGAATTAACAGCGCTCAAGGTTGACACTCAGAGGCTGTGTCCAAATCACACCCTATAACATCATACAGTTTACAAATATAGTCCATTTGACAGGGTGAAAGAAAAGAAGAGAGTGAATTCAGACATTGATCAATTTCATTCACTTAATTACCTCACTGCAAGACTGCATCAATGTAATTTTTACTCTTTCTAGTATGGACACTACTTTCCATGTGGGGTTGAAAGTTTGAAAGGTGTAAGATATAAAGATACACCCATGAAATTCACAGCAAGCAAACTGTAGAAAAACACTGTCGCCAGTATTTTACCATAAAATCAAGAAAAAAAGCAATGTACTGTGAAACAGTGAAATTTACTAAATGAAACAAGATATTTTCACTCAGACATTGCACTTAGTACAAACAAGTTATGTGAACTCAATAAAAGGACAGTAAATGCTGAAATGAAGTGTTATGTATGTGTTTTTGCACAGCTTCTATAGATATAGAAGATATCTATTAGTATTGTTACACTATATCAGTTGCATTTGTTAGTTTTGTTTTCATGGACGTTAATCCTCATCACAGCTGTTAAATTAGTTCATCACCATGTGACTATTAGTTCCTCACCTTCACTCAGTGTTTGTCCAGTCTATATCTGAGTTAGCGTGTGTAAGTTGCTTCAGTTCTGAACATTCTGTGGATTACTGTGTGATTTTTGTTAAACTCTTGTGTTTTAAATCATCATGATCTTCTTTCTGTATTTCTGCACCCTTGCTGACGTGTTTAATATTCTGTTGGGATTTAAAGGGTTTCTGATGGCTGAGTTTTGTGGGTCACCATTGTGCTGAAGAGTAGAGCCTGAGCTTCAGTCAAGGATAAGCAGACAAACACATCTTGCTTTATTGTTATAAACATGAGCCTCATCTGAAAGGCATGTGTAAAGGCACCTTTTTCTGCACGAAACCGAGCTGGTACCACTTCCCCCCTCACTTCCCTCTATGGTACATTTACATTTACATTTATGCATTTGGCAGACGCTTTTATCCAAAGCGACTTACATTGCATTCAAGGTACATATTTAAACAAATTTGTCAGTTCTTGCTTTCCCTGGGAATCGAACCCATGACTTTGGCTAGACCTTGCTAGTGCCACGCTTTATTGTTTGAGCTACAGGAAAGTTCTGAACATTCTTTGGTAGGGCGGCCAAGGGGTACATGGAGATCCCCCAGTAGAGCGTGGAATACCGATGCAGTTGTGTCCGCAGAGCGCTGCCGCCTGGCGGGGTAATCCGTGTCTCCCATCCAAGGCCTGTAAGTTTTTGTCCGTTCTGGTGGCCAAGACTTACAGAGCCACTGGACAGGCCGCCTCCGCCCTGCACTCCATGGCTCTCCTGCAGGTACAGTATATCAAGCCAAGGCACTTAAAAAACTGCAGACCCAGGGCTATTGCAGGAATTACTCAAAGCAACGGACCTTGCTCTACAAGCGACAAAAGTCACTGTGTGCTCCCTGGGTCAGACGATGTCCACTCTGGTGGTCCAGGAACACCATCTCTAGCTGAGGACTTGAGACTTGCTTGACTAAATGAAGAAAATTACTTGACTTTGAATTGAGAGCCAATGACTCAAGGCTTGACTTGACTTGAACTGTATGACTTGAGAATGACTTTATAACAACTAAAGTAAATAAATTATTTTATATAAATCATCGAAACATCAATTGATGAACGAAATCTAAGCAACAGAACCACAGACACAGAGTCTGCGTGATTGCGTAACGCTGCACGAGTGCAGAAAAAAAAATCATACAGCATGCATGCACTAAATACAGAGAGTAGAAGAAAATTTCTTTTTTGAATATACATGCTTATAAATAGCAGATTGGCTGTGCATAATAACTGGCAAGAGATATTAGACACGACCATCACAACCTCAAACCACTTCAAAAAGTAAGCCATGTAAACTGGCAGAAACAACAGCATGGAATAAAGCCGATCATACCAGCCCCCTACAGCTCTGCTGCTGCCTCAGAAGATGCAGTAGTCCAGTGCACAGCGGCTGCACAATGTCATGTAAGGAATAATTGATGACGGGCCGTTGAATTATTTAAAAAATAATGCGCACATGCTGCCATCTGGTGGTCGTTCAACACTCCCGGCTTTACTGCAGTTCGGGGGAGCGGCTCATCGAGTGTCAGCTTTAATTGATTCTGGGGCAGAGGGTGATTTTATGGATATTGCACTGGCTGAGCACTTGGGCATTTCCAGGTCTCGTTTGGCTGAGCCGATTTCGGCCAGAACACTTTGTGGCACACCTCTCACAAGAATCACTCACTCCACAAGACTTGTTGGCCTCACCATCTCTGGGAATCATTCGGAGGAGATTCGCTTCCTATTAATTCATTCTCCCTCTGCTCCAGTGGTTTTGGGGCACACCTGGTTGACTAAGCATAACCCACACGTTGACTGGGCTCAAAGTTCCATGTTGGCGTGGAGCCCATTCTGTTCGTCTCAGTGTTTGGTGTCTGCTTCTTCCCCCTTAATGTCTGTTTCTGCGTTACAGGAGGAACTGGTGAACCTGGTGGATGTACCAGAGGCTTACCATGACTTGGGGGCGGTGTTCAGTAAGTCACAAACTTTATCTCTCCCTCCGCACCGCACGTACGACTGTGCGATAGAGTTATTACCTGGCACTTCTCCACCTAAGGGGCATCTTTATTCGCTCTCCGGTCCTGAGAGGGAGGCCATGGAGAGATACATCAGCGATTCTCTCTTGGCCGGTATTATACGTCCTTCTTCCGTCCTTCTTCCTTCCGGCCGGGGCGGGGTTCTTCTTCGTGGGGAAGCAGGATGGTTCTTTGCGTCCCTGCATAGATTATCGAGGGCTGAATGACATCACGGTAAAGAATAGCCACCCTTTGCCGTTGATGTCCTCAGCATTCGAACTCTTGCAGGGAGAAACCATCATTACGAAGTTGGACCTACGCAATGCTTACCACCTGGTTCGGATTAGGCAGGGGGACGAATGGAAGACGCTTTTAATACCCCGACAGGTCACTTTGAATATTTGGTCATGCCCTTTGGACTCTCAAACTCCCCAGCGGTCTTCCAGGCACTCATCAACGACGTGCTCAGAGACATGGTCGACCGGTTTGTATTTGTTTACCTCGACGACATCCTGATCTTCTCCCAGAACGAGCGCGACCATGTCCAGCATGTCAGGCGGGTGTTACTGCGGCAACTTGAGAATCATTTGTTCGCTAAGGTGGAGAAGTGCGAGTTTCATGCACGGTCAGTTCCGTTCTGTTGCCCGAGGGCATCCGAATGGATCCTGGGAAGGTAAAAGCGGTTGCTGATTGGCCTACCCCGGATAGTCGTAAGGCGGTCCAGCAATTTCTGGGGTTTGCCATCACCGTCGATTCATTCGGAACTTTAGCCAGGTCGCCCTACCACTGACGAATCTCACCTCCACACGAATTTGTTTCTGTTGGACAACGCAGGCTCAGGAGGCATTTGAGAAACTAAAGAGCCGCTTCGTTTCGGCTCCAATTCTTACCAACCCAGACTCGTCTCGTCAATTCATTGTGGAGGTGGATGCGTCGGAGGTAGGAGTGGGAGCGATTTTGTCTCAGAGGTCACCTTCGGACGACAGAATACACCCAGTTACTGGCTGTAAAGTTGGCATTGGAGGAGTGGCGTCACTGGTTAGAGGGCGCGGGGGATCCATTCTTAGTTTGGACCGATCACAAGAATTTAGAATATATTCAGTCCACGAAGAGGCTAAATTCTCGGCAGGCTCGCTGGGCACTATTCTTCGGCCGTTTTGATTTTAACATCTCAAATCGCCCCGGAAGTAAGAACGGTAAGCCCGATGCGCTCTCACAGATTTTTGAGGCTGAGGCTAGTCCCACTTCCCCGGTGACCATCGTGGCCCCCAGCCAGGTGGTCGCGGCAGTTATTTGGGGAGTGGAGTCCAGGGTCCGTGAGGCGTTACGCGACATCACAATTCCTGCGGGGTGCCCAGTGGGTCTGCTGTTCGTGCCGGAGTCGGTCTGAACTGGCGTTCTTCAGTGGGGTCACTCATCCGGTCTAGCTTGCCACCCGGGAGTGGCTCGAACATGTGCGGTTCGTTTTATTCCCCTCCCCAAAATACCTTCAGCGAGGGAGACAGCGGCCATTGTCTTAGACCACATTTTTCGCATTCATGGCCTCCCGGTTGACGTGGTTTCCGACAGGGGTCCCCAATTTGTGTCTAAATTTTGTCTGTCGACAACTGGGGGCAACGGCGAGCCTATCCTCCGGTTATCACCCGCAGACAAACGGTCAGGCTGAGCGAGCAAACCAGGACTTGGAAAGAGTCCTGCGCTGTGTGACGTCGGCAGAGCCGTCAACTTGGAGTTCCAGGTTAACCATGGTCGAGTACGCCCATAACTCACTCCCGGTCTCATCTACGGGATTATCACCCTTCCAGTGCTGCTTAGGCTACCAGCCCCCATTATTTCCCTCCCAAGAATCCGACGCCATTGTTCCGTCTGCGCAGTCGTTCATTCAGAGGTGCCTTCATACGTGGAGGCTCGCCAGAGAAGCCCTTTCCCGGACTGGTGAAAGGAACAAGGCGTCGGCGGACCGTCACCGTTCTGAGCCCCCACTTTACGTGTGTGGTCAAAAGGTTTGGTTGTCAGCCCAGGACATCCCCCTCAAACTTCCCGTACGTAAATTGGGACCCAAATTCATTGGACCGTACATTATAACCAAGGTGCTTAACCCGGTGACGGTTCGACTCAAATTACCCCCCAAATTTAAGAGAATTCACCCGGTGTTTCATGTTTCCAAGATCAAGCCTGTTATTCGCTAACCCGACCTCTGCTCCGCCGCCCCCCAGACTCATCGAGGGGTTGCCCGCCTACACAGTACAGCGACTTCTTGATGTGAGGTGGAGGGGCAGAGGTCATCAATATCTGGTAGACTGGGAGGGTTATGATCCGGAGGAGAGATGCTGGATTCCGGCTCGGGACATGCTGGACCGCGCTCTTATTGACCAGTTCCATCGGCGTCATGGTGAGTCCTCTGGGGATGCCAGGAGGCGTCCCTGAGGGGGGGGTTCTGTCACAGGTTCAGGGCGTGACACCGGCTCTTCCTGTTGTTTGTCCTGTCATTTTTCTGCAGCTCGTAATTGGAGTATCAGTTTGATCACGAGCTGATCTCCCGCACCTGTCGCTCGTTCCCTTTACCCTTTATATGCCCAGCTGTGTCTACCTCTTGTTGTCAGTTGATCACTTCACGTCGCGTGGATGTTTTATGTCTGCACTGTGTTCTGTGTCTTACCTGTTTGACTTTGTGCTCAGGACCCTTAGACGAGGAGTTGTAGCAATCCCTGTTTCACTTGCTGGCTCGGTATTGTAGCAAGCCCTGTTTCCCTTGCTGGCTCGGTATCGTCTACTGCTGGGTCATCCTGCCTCCTGTGTTCCCCGGTGGTCTCTCCAACCAGTGTGTCTGCAGTTGTGTGTGCAGATACAGCGGGAGCCACCATACAGTTTCCTCAAACTGTCACCAGTCACTTTGTTTTGTTTTTGGTGTCTCAGGTTGGCCCTGAATAAACTTGTTTTAATTTTTCACCGCAACTTGAGTCCTCCTTTCATCCGCCTCACGATAGTATGTGTGTGTGTGTGTGTTTGAGTGGGAGAGCAAAGAGAGTGGGAGAAAGAGAGTATGTGCATTTTGTGGGGAAAACATGGAAGAAATTTGTAATTTTTATCCTCTTGTTTACTATATTTCTTTGGTTGATCAGTGTCACTGTGGATTTTTGTTATTTTGCTGTTGTAGGCTGTAAAGACCTTTTGAAATAACTGAAATCATTTGACGAAGTGATATGGAACTGAACTACTTTTGCCGTGCATTTCCCTGAAAATAATTGCACTCCTTAGAACTTTCGTCAGCCAATCAGATTCAAGCATTCGACAGCCCCGTAATATAAGTAAGACAACATCTGTATTGCAAACCCCTGTTGCAGCTGTTGTTGCTGTTTTTGGCTTATGCTTACCAACACAACGTCATTGTCATAGAAACCAATGCAGATATTCTGGAAAACAAAAAAGCTGCATGGACACACAAATCGGATCTGAATAGTTGCAATACACAGTGTGGACGTCAATCATTTTAGATCAGTTTCCAATCGGATACACAAATAATCGGATTTGGACTGACAGTGTGAACGTAGCCTCAGTGACCCAGCCACTTGCTGTCTTCCAGAATGAATCAGCCATTTTGAACGAAAAAATGACTCACTCATTAAGACAGTATTTGCCGCCACCTTCTGGCAGTTTTAATTTCATAATTAAAAGTATAATTTATTAATTTTGCCCATCTATTTTTTTCTAAATTCAAAATGCTATATTTAAATCATAATCGTAATTGCAATGTTCATCGCTAAGAATGCATTAACATGGTTAGGAAAAAATGCCCCAGGAAATCAATTTAACGTGTCAAATATTGACCCTTAATGGGAAAGTTATTTTCTGTCACTTTCCTGTAGGTGATATTCCATAAAAATACAACTTATACATACATATATACAGTATATATACAGTGGGGCAAAAAAGTATTTAGTTAGCCACCAATTGTGCACGTTCTCCCACTTAAAAAGATGAGAGAGGCCTGTAATTTTCATCATATGTACACTTCAACTATGAGAGACAGAATGAGAAAAAAAAATCAGAAAATCACATTGTCTGATTTTTAAAGAATTTATTTGCAAATTATGGTGGAAAATAAGTATTTGGTCAATAACAAAAGTTAATCTCAATACTTTGTTATACCCTCCTCCATGAACTGCCACCTTAACGTGGTGGAGGGGTTTGAATACCCAAATGACCCTAGGAGCTACGTTGTCCGGGGCTATATGCCCCTGGTAGGGTCTCTCAAGGCAAACAGGTCCTAGGTGACGGGTCAGACTAAGAGCAGTTCAAAAACCCCTTATGCAGAAAATAAAAACAAGGACCGTGACGTCGCCCGGTACGGCGCAGCCAGGGCCCCACCCTGGAGCCAGGCCTGGGGTTGGGGCTCGTATGCGGCCCCACGGGGTCCGGCCGGGCTCAGCCCAAAGGAGCGACGTGGGGGCACCTTCCCGTGGGCCCACCACTCACGGGAGGGACCGTAAGGAGCCGGTGCCAAGTGAATTGGGCAGCAGTCGAAGGCGGGGGCCTAGACGACCCGATCCCTGGACACGGAAACTGGCTCTTGGGACATGGAATGTCACCTCGCTGGCGGGGAAAGAGCCTGAGATTGTGCGTGAGGTTAAGAGGTTCCGACTAGAGATAGTCGGAATCACCTCCACGCACAGCTTGGGCTCTGGAACCACACTCCTCGAGAGAGGATGGACTCTTCACCACTCTGGAGTTGCCCATGGTGAGAGGAGGCGGGCTGGTGTGGGTTTGCTTATAGCCCCCCAGCTCTGCCGCCATGTGCTGGAGTTTACCCCGGTGAACGAGAGGGTCGTTTCCCTGCGCCTTCGGCTCGGGGATAGGTCTCTCATTGTTGTGTGTGCCTACGGGCCGAACAGCAGTGCAGAGTACCCGACCTTCTGTGTGTCCCTGGGAAGGGTGCTGTAAAGTGCTCCGACTGGGGACTCCGTAGTTCTACTGAGGGACTTCAACTCCCACGTGGGCAATGACAGTGAAACCTGGAGGGGCGTGATTGGGAGGAACGGCCCCCCTGATCTGAACCCGAGTGGTGTTCAGTTATTGGACTTCTGTGCTAGTTACAGTTTGTCCATAACAAACACCATGTTCAAGCATAAGGGTGTCCATCAGTGCACATGGCACCAGGACACCCTAGGTCGTAGGTCAATGATCGACTTTGTGGTCGTTTCATCTGACCTGCGGCCGTATGTCTTGGACACTCGGGTGAAGAGAGGGGCGGAGCTGTCAACTGATCACCACCTGGTGGTGAGTTGGATCCGATGGCGGGGGAGGAAGCTGGATAGACTCGGTAGACCCAAACGTACTGTGAGGGTCTGCTGGGAACGTTTGGCAGAGTCTCCTGTCAGAGAGCTCTTCAACTCCTGCCTCTGGCAGAGCTTCAACCGGATCCAGAGGGAGGCTGGAGATATTGAGTCCGAGTGGACCATGTTCTCCACCTCCATTGTCAAAGCGGCCGCTCAGAGCTGTGGACGCAAGGTCTCCGGTGCCTGTCGAGGCGGCAATCCCCGAACCCGGTGGTGGACACCGGAAGTAAGGGATGCCGTCAAGCTGAAGAAGGAGTCCTATCGGGCCTGGCTGGCTTGTGGGACTCCTGAGGCAGCTGACAGGTACCGGCAGGCTAAACGGACTGCAGCCCGGGTGGTTGTGGAGGCAAAAACTCGGGCCTGGGAGGAGTTCGGTGAGGCCATGGAAAAGGACTATCGGCTGGCCTCGAAGAGATTCTGGCAAACCGTCCGGCGCCTCAGGAGGGGGAAGCAGTGCCCTACCAACGCTGCTTACAGTGGCGATGGGTGGCTGTTGACCTCAACTGGGGATGTTGTCGGACGGTGGAAGGAATACTTCGAGGATCTCCTCAATCCCGCCGTCACGTCTTCCATTGAGGAAGCAGAGGCTGGGGGCTCAGAGGAGGACTCGTCCATCACCCAAGCTGAAGTCACCGAGGTAGTCAAGAAACTCCTCGGTGGCAAGGCACCAGGGGTGGATGAGATCCGCCCTGAGTACCTCAAGTCTCTGGATGTTGTGGGGCTGTCTTGGCTGACACGCCTCTGCAGCATCGTGTGGCGGTCAGGGACAGTGTCTCTGGGATGGCAGACCGGGGTGGTGGTCCCTCTTTTTAAGAAGGGGGACCGGAGGGTGTGTTCTAACTATAGGGGGATCACACTTCTCAGCCTCCCCGGGAAAGTCTATGCCAGGGTACTGGAGAGGAGAATTCGTGGAACCTCGGATTCAGGAGGAACAGTGTAGTTTTCGTCCCGTCATGGAACACTGGACCAGCTCTATACCCTCTACAGGGTGCTGGAGGGTTCATGGGAGTTTGCCCAACCAGTCCATATTTGTTTTGTAGAGAGGGAAGTCTGGGCATCTCTGCTTAGACTGCTGCCGTGACCGTGACCCGGCCCCGGATAAAGCGGAAGAAGATAGATGGATGGACTTTGTTATACCCTTTGTTGGCAATGACAGAGGTCAAACGTTTTCTGTAAGTCTCCACAAGGTTTTTACACACTGTTGCTGGTAGTTTGGCCCATTCCTCCATGCAGATCTCCTCTAGAGCAGTGATGTTTTGGGGCTGTCGCTGGGCAACAAACTCCCTCCAAAGTTTTTCTATGGGGTTGAGATCTGGAGACTGGCTAGGCCACTCCAGGACCTTGAAATGCTTCTTACGAAGTCACTCCTTCGTTGCCCTGGCGGTGTGTTTGGGATCATTGTCATGCTGAAAGACCCAGCCACGTTTCATCTTCAATGCCCTTGCTGATGGAAGGAGGTTTTTACTCAAAATCTCACGATACATGGCCCCATTCATTCTTTCCTTACACGGATCGTCCTGGTCCCTTCGCAGAAAAACAGCCCCAAAGCATGATGTTTCCACCCCCATGCTTCACAGTAGGTATGGTGTTCTTTGGATGCAACTCAGCATTCTTTCTCCTCCAAGCACGACAAGTTTTGGTTTCATCTGACCATATGACATTCTCCCAATCCTCTTCTGGATCATCCATATGCTCTCTAGCAAACTTCAGACGGGCCCAGACATGTACTAGCTTAAGCAGGGGGACACATCTGGCACTGCAGGATTTGAGTCCCTGGCGGCGTAGTGTGTTACTGATGGTAGCCTTTGTTACTTTGGTCCCAGCTCTCTGCAGGTCATTCACTAGGTCCCCCCGTGTGGTTCTGGAATTTTTGCTCACTGTTCTTGTGATCATTTTTATCATTCAGGCAAGTGTTATACATCATTATAATCTGATAAGTTTAAATTTTTTGTGAACAGTCACAATAAAAACAAAATGTTTTGCTTTTTGCAAAATAAAGAAAACAAACATGATGCGCAATCTTTAGCCTCTCTCTCAAAGACATTCATTCAGATAGTCTTCAGAAAAGGAATTCTAGCTTAGTGAATACTTGTCTCACAAACATGAGACATATGTCTAAAGAAACGTTGAAATGTCAGGTTTTAAACAATGTAAACCAAATCGAAAACAGTTTGAAAAGCGATACATGTCAGTCACCCGCGAGCCACTCCATTAGTGCTAATGCGACCACACCCACGGATTGCACGTTCTATTGAGATTCAAATACTGACGATCCCCGCATCAATGCCCACACATCAACTCATACAAACACATCTAGTGAAGCTCTGTAACGTTACTTCAGCTACATCATTTTGAGACGCGTTTGAGCAATAATCCTGGATTTATTCTCCTCATGCAAAGCTGTTCATTTCTAAGAGAAAAGGACTCTGCCGCTGATTGTAAGGTCAGTTTATTCTGTGAGCATCTGTAAATATTAAATGCAAAAAGACCGTTTAAATATGAATCCTGTTGCAACAAATGTCATACATGCAAGACTGTATAGACAAGATTTATTTGGCTTGTTTTGGACAGATTATAACATGTAAAAGAGCCTAGTGTCACATCAATAAAGCTTTTTTTCATATTCGCAAATGTCTGCTCAGATGCTATAAATATAGTACCAGTCAAACGTATTTTGCTTCATATTGATGTTTAAATATTATAGCCTAATGATATTTTTTAAATTTAATATCAAAGTTTGTCAGAAATTATTCTGGAGTTTTGTTTTGTAGAAAGTGAATTGCTTTCTTTAAAGTGAATTTCGGTTTGTATAAATTGTATCTTAATTTTAATTATTTATTATTAAAAAAAATTAGCATGAGACTACTTTTAAAAACATACAAAAAATACTACAAAAAATTTGATTAGTCATTTTTGTCTTGTTTCTAGTCTAAATATTTAAACATTCTTAAATCAAGATACATTTACTAGATAAGTACAATTTTCAACTAAATAAGAAGAGCATTTTTTGCTCTCTCAGTCAGGTATGAAGCTCATTCATTATGCAAGCTATTGTGTTCTTTTGTCCTCTCTGGTGATACTCATCATTATTCGTTAGATATCACGCCTCTTCGCATACTGGCTTTGTAATGAAAAACTTTCTTACAAATTTTAAATCAGTGTATTGTTTTATGTGAATGAGTAGGCTCAATGATTATCACATCAGTCTGAAGCAAAAACTCAATGCAAATACACCCTGGAGTCAAAAGTCTTGTGAACACATATCTATTGTGTGTTTTGAGGCCTTAATTTACTTTCTTTCTTTTTTTTTCAAAAATCATGCATAAACATTTTTCTCTCAAAAATACAAGTATGTACATACATGTTGCTTAGATATTATGGTAGCCCAGTTTGTGCTGAATACAGTGTAATAACACTTTTGCCATTAATGTGTTTATAAGCAACTGAAAAAAACACAAATGTAAGAGCATGTCAAAACTTCTAAAGGGCCCCAAAACAGCTCAGACTCTTAGGGGTTAAAGAAGACGTTACAGGTCTGTGAGAGCCAGAAATCTTGCTTTTTTTTGTAGGTGACCAAATAATTATTTTCCACCATAATTTGCAAATAAATTCTTTAAAAATCAGACTGGCAATGTGATTTTTGAAGTGTACCTAGGATGAAAATTACAGGCCTCTCTCATCTTTTTAAGTGGGAGAACTTGCACAATTGGTGGCTGACTAAATAATTTTTTGCCCCACTGTATATATATGTGTGATGCAATCTGGGAAAACCCGTCGGATGTCGCGCTGGAACGTTTTCAGCAAAGTCGAAGAATAGGTTGAATGTCCATTTTTTGTCAAAATTGGGTTTTCATTAAATTATTATTCTAAAACATCTTGTCTATCATTTCTAAAAATATCTTGGCAAAAATCACTTGTTTAGTGCAGAAAAAATGCGATTTATAACGTCAAGCTGGAAAAGACTGCGTCTTTCTCTAATGTTTATTTAGATCATAACCGACGGAGGTGCAAAAAAAACAAAAACATTACATGTAGAATACAGGTGTATCAAAGCACTTCCACTATGGCATGCAAAGTTTTTATTTAATACGTTATCGTATCGTGAGATGGCGGAGCACAAGAGAACAACGGAGTCTGAAGTAACTGATTGCTTTTGTGATCTCGCTCAATCTGCTTAATCCTGGTGATGTCAGTGCCCTAAACGATCATATAATGGATTATTTCACATACAGAGATGAAGGATTGGATGAGGAAGTTACTGAAAAGGAGTTAGTTTAGCTATGCTGCAGGTGCGCTGTGCTTGCTATTCTAAAAATGTACACTAGCTGTGCAATCTAAACATACAACAGGTGATCACAAGTTCAGAGAAGCCCATGATAAACAATAGAAAACGTATTGCACTACTTACTAAATTCCGGTTCTCTTCATATTAATGTTAGCTAGTCCCCTTGTGTAGAGATGCAGCTGATAAATTCTAGTTTTCATATTTTCATATTCAGTTCAGACCTTTATTTTAAAATAGCGATAAACACAGGAAAAAAATAAAGATTTGTAGACAACCAATTTGTTTTCAATTTTGAGTTCAAAATATAACATCCAGTCAATTTTTTTAGATTAAAAGTTCTGGAAATGTTTTAAATATAAAGGGAAACAATATATAGATTTGCAATTGGAGATGCAGCAGTGATCTATAATGCACATGTTCTTTTATATTTATTAGAGGTTGAATTCAAATCAAATACTGCTAAACTGCCTATACTACTTATGAATAGGATGTCTACTTGATAAAATGTATGAAAATTATGGAAATATATGGTTGAGATCACTCAAACCATATGGAAATGGAGGCGCCCTTATATGGTTAGTAATGGAGCTTGGATGTCATCTAGAGGAAAAGTTTGGTACTGCGCCCAAACAAACTCTTACTGAAAGCAAATTTTTTGATATATCAACCTAAAACTTTGAACACAACTTGTTAATATTTCTGATAGAGTAATATTTTACTCTAGTTTTAGAGTAAAATATTTTTAGTAAAATACATATTATTATAAAATATTATTATAAAATATTTATTTTTACATTTTCATAAACTTAAACTTTTATAACTTTTTTTCTATTTTACTTTACATAATTTATTTGAAATCTACAATAATCTGCCAATTGTCTTCTTTAAAACGAGACCAACCTTAGGTCTATATTCCAAAGCATGCTTGAATTACAGCTATTTAAGTTTGGATAGTGCATTTTCATGTCTATGCGAAAAAAGGGGTGGCGGTTATTTAAACCTGTTTTTCTCAAAATTCCGTACCTAAAAATCATAGCGATCAGCTGACTTTAGATAACCATAACTTCAGTTTCAGACAAGCCTTGAAAGAAATGAATATATATTTAATATATTTAATAATAATATATTTGAAAAGGGCTTGGCCACAGCTTTCATATGGTATTTATACGGTATCAAAAGCTGTAAAAGGTAAAATTTCACCATGTGTTGGGTTCACATCACATCACATATATAGAAAACTACTAGAAGCTACTAGTGTCGCGGAGCGGGAGTGATACGGATACGTAGTGTTGCCATAGACCATGGGTCTCCAAACTCGGTCCTGGAGGGCTGCTGTCCTGCAGAGTTTAGCTCCAACCCCAATTAAACACACCTGAACCAGCTAATCGGTGTCTAATTAGGGCCTTGTAAGACATTGATTAGCTGATCCAGGTGTGTTTATTTGGGGTTGGAGCTAAACTCTGCAGGACAGTGGCCCTCCAGGACCGAGTTTGGAGACCCCTGCCATAGACAATAAATTAATTAATTTGGTAAATAAATATAAACAACATTTATTTATACATCACACAACTATTTACAACACAAAAGTGGTTGGGTTTGCTTGAGTCGTTTCTCCGGATGTTGTTGCTTTTAAAGAAAAAAAAAATAATAATAATATTTGTCTGTTTAGGTTCGTCACCTTCTCCATTCCTCTTCAACATTTTTACCACAAAAGTTCCTACATGGAGCTCGCAAAAAGATAGTTTATATATATATATATATATATATATATATATATATATATATATATATATATATATATATATATATATATATATATATATATATATATATATATATATATATATATTTCAGGGCTCAATGCTAAGGATTTTTTTCAGGGTTCACATTTTTACTTGCCCTGCCAGAATTTTCACTGGCCCCACCACAAGAAAAACGGATAAATAAAATAAAATAGGCCTAGTATTGTTTTTGAGTCATATAACCTTAATAAATAAGGTTATGACTTCTAAAAACTATTATCCTAACTCATATAATTTTTTTTATATTGTTAAAGACAGTCAGTAATAGAATAAGAACAAATAATAAAATAATGAGCAAAAGCGCAAATAAATACAGCAGAACAAACATATACAAATTAAATAAACAGTTATTTTCATGTAGGTCTAAACTAGATTGTCAGGTACAAAAATAGTAATCAAATGTAAAATATCACTGCATAGTCTGCATAAAACGATATGTCACTGCATATAAATATAGATTAACCCTTATTAAAAGTTATTCAGTCAAGAGCAGTGAGTGATTTTTTTGTCTTTTGTTATCTCGATATTTATATAACCAATGACAATATTTTCCTGTTTTCCATGTTTTCACTCTTATATGGTATGGGGCGCTGTAGTGCATTTCCTGGACGAGAACATAATCTCCTGATCAAAACAAAGACGAAGAAGCAGCAACATGCGATATTATGTGTAAGCAGATGCATATGTTAAATAACGCGATCATCAACATTAAACAGCATATAAATCACAACTGCCTGTAAACTCCAATAGTTATTGAATGAAATTTAAACCCAGGACGAGTTATAGGACTGTGAAGCTTTGAGGTGTTGATGAACTCGATCTACATCATCTATGTTTTGTTCATTGTTCGGACATAACATTAGTCTTTTACAAAAATGTGATTTTCTCAGCTTTATGCTCAAAATGTTGCTTTTTTTCATGAAACATTCAAGTGTTGATTGAAAAAAATAATGTATGAAGGTAGAATAAAACAGTGAGTCTGTTCTTTCTTTTGATATATTGCAAGTTTAGATATTCATACAAGCTATTCTGTGGGCCATGAAACTTGTGGAAATAACCATAAATGCGGAGGTGACAGGCAAATTTCATGTTTACGTTCATTTAAAAGACCTAACCGACTATGTTTACGATGATACTCAACAAGATAGGCATGTTGATATAAATTTATGTGAATATTCGCGTGCTGTGAGACGCGTGGCCATGCTTATGTGTGTTGTTGCTGCACTTCGCGAGTAGCAAACTGAGAGACACACTTTCTTGTCTGTGCGCTTGAATATTTAAATTGGCAAGGCTTAAAAATGCGCAAATGATCAACTTCCGTGAAGATGCAGCACTGGCCCGTGTGTCTTTCATGCTGGCTCTGGACCATTGGGCAATTCTTATTGTCCAATAATTCCAAATTGTAATAATTTTAAATATGTACTATAAATTGCATTATTATATACTGTGATAATAATCTTCCTCATCAGTATCATCTCCTCAGCATCCCAGATAGCATAGAAGACCTCGATGTTGCAACAGAAACTATTGACTCTCTCTTTTCCAGTACTTTAGACACAGTTGCTCCTCTGCGCTTAAAGAAGATTAAAGAAAATAATCCAACGCCGTGGTACAACGAGCACACCCGGGCCCTTAAAACAGCAGCCAGAAAAATGGAGCGCAGCTGGAAGAAAACAAAACTAGAGGTATTTCGTAATTCGTGGAAAGAGCACATGATCACATACAGAAAGGCCGTACGAACTGCTAGATCTGCTTATTTCTCAACTCTCTTGGAAGAAAACAAACACAACCCAAGGTATTTATTCGATACAGTGGCTAAATTAACCAAAAATAAAGCTTCAACTTCTGATGATTGTAAACAGCACAGCTGTAATGACTTTATGAACTTCTTCACATGTAAGATTGATAATATTAGGAAGAAAATTTTAACCATGCAGCCGTCTACTACAGTATCACATCAGACAGAGCATTGTAGTGTCACTGAGGAAAAATTACAATCATTCACTGCTATAGGAGAATAAGAATTGGCTAAACTCATTAAATCATCAAAATCAACATGATGTATGCTTGACCCTGTACCGACTAGGCTATTAAAAGAGGTCATAGATCCTCTTCTTAATATCATTAATTCATCTTTGTCATTCGGATATGTACCGAAAACTTTTAAGTTGGCTATTATTAAACCACTTATTAAAAAAACGCAACTTGATCCTACAGAATTAGTCAATTATAGACCAATCTCAAATCTACCCTTTCTGTCAAAAATACTTGAAAAGGCAGTGTCTTCACAATTATGTTCCTTTTTAGAAAGAAATGGTATCTGTGAGGATTTCCAGTCAGGATTTAGACAGTATCATAGCACTGAGACTGCTCTCATCAGAGTTACAAATGATTTACTCTTATCATCCGATCGTGGCTGTATCTCTCTATTAGTGTTACTCGATCTTAGCTCTGCATTCGATACTATCGACCACAACATTCTTTTGAATAGACTCGAAAATTATGTAGGTATTAGTGGAATTGCCTTGTCATAGTTTAAATCATACCTATGTGACCGTTATCAGTTTGTAGCAGTAAATGAAGAGATGTCACACCGATCACAAGTTCAGTATGGAGTACCGCAAGGCTCAGTGCTAGGACCGCTGCTCTTCACCCTGTACATGCTACCACTGGGAGATATCATTAGGAAGCATGGCGTTAGTTTTCATTGTTATTCTGACGATACTCAGCTCTATATTTCTTCACGCCCTGAAGAAACTTACCAATCCACAAGATTAACGGAATGCGGATGTGGCAGGGTAAAGGAGCCTGTTTATTAGAGGATGGGGAGAGGACCAATGAGGTGAGAGCAGCGCGAGTATTTAAAGACCTTTATTTTGGCATCTGGTTGCGTGGCTTGCTGATTCCGGGCTTTCTCCCCCCCTGGCATTTCCTGTCCCACTCCAGGTTATCTCCAGGTATGTTAAGGCTAGCAGTGTGTTGTAATGGTGTGGATCGCTCTCTTGTAATCTGTGCTATTTATAGTTTGATTTGTAGCATTACTGGTGGTGTAGGCATTTGAATGGTGGCTGTATGCAGTCTCAGCTAACATAGCAAATATATGTGTGCTGGCTGGCGGACTGAACTGCGGCGGATTGAGTACCCATATATCGGGCATTTGGGCGGTGTTTATCTGCTCATCTAAACGTAAGTATCTCTTTCCCATTTTCCTTGGGGATTTCATAGAGTTAATGTGTCCTGTTTGGTTAAAGGGAAAGAGATTTACTGCTCGTGCTAACGGTGTGTGAGTGTTGACTGGCAGATTGGTCTGCGCGCATTGTGAGTAACCATACACGGAGCGCGTGAGTGACGTCATCTAAAATTGTAAGTAGCGTGTTCCCTTATTTCAGCTGTTATAGATTAAGTCTAATATTTAGTGTTTTTTGACTTAAAGGGAACTTCCTCATCTGTAAACTCTATCTGGTGGGAGGACGTTAAGGAGATGCCGCTGCTGTTTTGCTTATTTGATTTATTGTTTTGATTCCTTATAGTTTCTTTTGTTTTTTTGGGGTTACAGTTGTTTTGTCTCACTGGGTGGGATTTATATTTGGTAACTACAGCGTGTGAACTTCCACTAGTGGTTATCATGTCTAGTGATTTTCCTTAACATTATTTCAGACTAATTCGTGGGTTGTTTTGCATCATAATCCATTTATGTGTGGCGCTGGATTTTGTCCCGCCAACTAAGCACTGCTCCTTGTTAGCCTCACTTGTGAGGAGGCGGGAGTGCTCTTGACGTGACACCCTTGTGTATGTTATTGTGTGTTTGTGATGGTATAAATGTTCTTTAATCCATTGACCATCTTTTGTGTGTCTCTAGGAGCCAGTGTATTCGTGGTGGAGCAGGGGAGGCCGGTTGTCGTGATCTAGAGGCATGCATGTTACAGTGTGTGATTTACATTGACACGATTTTCTTGCAGTGCTTTGCCGTCTGATTTGGGGTGAGTGAGGGAGGGGTGGATGACCTCTCGATTGCGGCCGGCCTGCCTTGTCCCTGAGAAACCTGGCCCTGAAGAGAAATGTTTTATACCATGTGATTTTAAGAATAATTGTGATGTTTTAAATACAATAAAATATATATTTTGGATTGTGACCCTGGTCTCACTGGTTTAAGTCTTTGCCCTCAGTGAGTAATACTTACCTGTGTGTCCTCCTTTAAGGTATTTCCCTGGTTTTTCACCAGGGTGGCGTAGTCTGGTATAAAGTTATTGTGGTTTCTAAATCTCTTGCTTATAAGCCGCCACACATAGCTGATATAAAACATTGGATGACCGGTAATTTCCTGCAACTCAATTCAGAAAAAACTGAATTTTTAATTATTGGACAAAAAAGGTCCACAAGTAGTAACCTAGAATACTGTCTAACACTTGATGGCTGTTCTGTCAAGTCCTCATCGTCAGTGAGGAACCTGGGTGTGCTCTTTGATACCAATCTTTCGTTTGAAAGCCACATTTCTAGCATCTGTAAAACTGCATTCTACCATCTTAAAAATATAACTAAATTATGGCACATGCTCTCAATGCAAAATGCTGAACAGTTAGTTCATGCGTTCATGACCTCAAGGCTAGATTATTGTAATGCCCTACTGGGTGGTTGCCCTGCTCGCTTAATAAATAAACTCCAGCTGGTCCAAAACGCAGCAGCTCGAGTTCTTACTAGAACCAGGAAGTATGACCATATTAGCCCAGTTCTGTCAACATTGCACTGGCTACCTATTAAACATCGCATACATTTTAAAATCTTGCTTGTTAATAACAAAGCACTAAATGGTTTAGCTCCCCAATACTTGAGCGAGCTCTTAACATATTATACTCCATCACGTCTACTGCGGTCTCAAAATTCTGGCCAGTTGATCATACCGAGAATATCCAAATCAACTGCAGGTGGTCGATCCTTTTCCTATTTAGCTCCTAAACTCTGGAACAGTCTTCCTAACATTGTTCGGGAAGCAGACACACTCTGTCAGTTTAAATCTAGACTAAAAACACATCTCTTTTCTGTGGCATACACATAAAACACTTTATCAATTAAATGATTGTTAGGCTGCATTAACTAGGTCAGCCGGAACCAGGAACACTTCCCATAACACCTGATGTACTCGTTACATCATCAGAAGAATGGCATCTACGCTAATGATAGTTACCTCTCTGTTTTATCCCAAGGTTTACTGCAGTCAGCCAGATCCAGGCCGTATCCAGATCAGATGATGGACCTGCGCCAAGAGAAGACCAACACAGGACCCCGAAGTGTCCGCAGAGACCGTGTCAATTGGTCTCCCCCTGCAACTGCCTCATCGACACGGCATCTCAATAAACCCGTCTCCAGCGTGATGACTCCGATTGTTCGAATATTACAATTAAATAATACTTAAATCAATGTCATCCGCAATAAACCCGTCTTCAGCGTGTTGTCTCCGATTGTTCGAATATTACAATTAAATAATACTTAAATCGATGTCATCTGCAATAAACCCGTCTTCAGCGTGTTGACTCCGATTGTTCGAATATTACAATTAAATAATACTTAAATCGATGTCATCCGCAATAAACCCGTCTCCAGCGTGTTGCCTCCAGTCCTTCGAATATTATATATTATTATTATCTGATAATATTCAGATCTATTATGACCTCTGACCTGTAAAGCTGCCAGAATAATAATAAATAAAATAGCCTGGTTTCTCCCAAGGTTTATTTTTCTCCATTAGGTCACCTAATGGGGTTTTGGTTTCTTGCCACTGTTGCCTCTGGTTTGGCGTGCTCAGTTGGGGACACTCAAATTTTTCAACTAAACATCGAAATAAATCTAATTAATAAACTAAATTAACCATATAAACTAAATTACTGATCTAATTATTGATCTAAAGCCCACACTGTCACCGTATGGAAATTGAAATGAACTGATGACATCAAATGGCTATACAGCTTAATAAAATTATGCTGCATTATTTTCCTGTTTAACACTGTAAAGCTGCTTTGAAACAATCTACATTGTTAAAAGCGCTATATAAATAAAGTTGACTTGACTTGACTCGCTGATGAGTCCGGGCAAAGGATTATGGGAGATGTAGTCCTTGATGGAGTGACAGTCTGGGGTGAAGTGCCATCAGGTGGTAATCAGGGGCACTCTCACTGGTGATCATGACATAGCCCCCCTCCTAAGGAGCGGCTTCCAGACGCTCCTATAATTGTCCAGGAGGGAGGTGGAGCGGAGGCGGACCCATGGGGGCGAGATGGAGGGCCAGGCCCGTGGAGCAGAAGAGGGCCTGGAGACTGAGGCAGAGCAGGAGGCCAAGGCAGAGCAGGCTGGGCAGATGACCAGGGTGACACAGGCCGGGCAGATGGCCAGGTTGTAGTAGACTGTGCAGATAACCAGGGTGATCAGTTGGCTCGGCGGCGGCCATCTTGTACGGAGACACTGGCTCGGCGGCGGCCATCTTGTACGGAGACACTGGCTCGGTGGCGGCCATCTTGTCCTGGGAAACTGGCTCGGCGGCGGCCATCTTGTACGGAGACACTGGCTCGGCGGCGGCCATCTTGTACAGAGACACTGGCTCGGTGGCGGCCATCTTGTACGGAGACACTGGCTCGGAGGCGGCCATCTTGTACGGAGACACTGGCTCGGCGGTGGCCATCTTGTACGGAGACACTGGCTCGGCGGCGGCCATCGTGTACGGAGACACTGGCTCGGCGGCGGCCATCTTGTACGGAGACACTGGCTCGGCGGCGGCCATCTTGTATGGAGACACTGGCTCGCCGGAGGCCATCTTGTCAAGAGACACAGGCGTGGAGTCGGCCATCTTGTCCGAAGACACAGACACGGGAAGAGGAAGAGGAACAGATTCAGGCTCGGCGGGACGAGACTCTTGACGGGCAGACGTGACGTGAAGCTCAGTCTCTGGATCAGCAGACGTGACGTGAAGCTCTGTCTCAGCAGACGTGACGTGAAGCTCTGTCTCTGGTTCGGCAGAAGTGACGTGAAGCTCTGTCTCTGGATCGGCAGAAGTGACGTGAAGCTCTGTCTCTGGATCGGCAGAAGTGACGTGAAGCTCTGTCTCTGGATCGGCAGAAGTGACGTGAAGCTCTGTCTCTGGATCGGCAGAAGTGACGTGAAGCTCTGTCTCTGGATCGGCAGAAGTGACGTGAAGCTCTGTCTCTGGATCGGCAGAAGTGACGTGAAGCTCTGTCTCTGGATCGGCAGAAGTGACGTGAAGCTCTGTCTCTGGATCGGCAGAAGTGACGTGAAGCTCTGTCTCTGGATCGGCAGACGTGACGTGAAGCTCTGTCTCTGGATCGGCAGACGTGACGTGAAGCTCTGTCTCTGGATCGGCAGACGTGACGTGAAGCTCTGTCTCTGGATCGGCAGACGTGACGTGAAGCTCTGTCTCTGGATCGGCAGACGTGACGTGAAGCTCTGTCTCTGGATCGGCAGAAGTGACGTGAAGCTCTGTCTCTGGATCGGCAGAAGTGACGTGAAGCTCTGTCTCTGGATCGGCAGAAGTGACGTGAAGCTCTGTCTCTGGATCGGCAGAAGTGACGTGAAGCTCTGTCTCTGGATCGGCAGAAGTGACGTGAAGCTCAGTCTCTGGATCGGCAGACGTGACGTGAAGCTCTGTCTCTGGATCGGCAGACGTGACGTGAAGCTCTGTCTCTGGATCGGCAGAAGTGACGTGAAGCTCAGTCTCTGGATCGGCAGAAGTGACGTGAAGCTCAGTCTCTGGACTTGACAGGACCAGCGGTGAAGAGGGCTCTGAGCTGGACAGGACCAGCGATGAAGAGGGCTCTGAGCTGGACAGGACCAGCGATGAAGAGGGCTCTGAACTGGACGAGACCAGCGGTGAAGGCTCTAGCTTGGCGGGCATGTCGCTCGCTGTCTCAGGCGCGGCGGGCATGATGCATACTGCCTTGGCTTCGGCAGATTTGGCGTGAAGTGCGGGCTCGGCTGGACTGGCGTGAATTGCAGGCTCGACTGGACTGGCGGCCATGTCGTTCGAAGACACATGCATAGCAGATGCAGTGGTTATGTCACTATCCTCCTCCATTATACCCACTGTAAAAGCAGAACCGCTCAGTTGCAATGCAATGTCAATGTACTTTTTTAGAGAGCAATTAGGATCATGCAAAGGCATGATAGAACTGAGTGGCTCAGATAGTCCTCCTCTGAAAAATATCATGAGGCATACCTCGTCCATTGAAGTCAAATGGGCCAGCTCAATGAAGTCCTCTACATAGTCCTCGATGGGGCGATCTCCCTGACGGAGACGCATTAACTGTGCTGCTGGATTCATAGCGGCGAAGTCTTCTGTTATGAACTGCTCCGAGACAGAAGGTGAATCCAAATGCAGCTTTATTACAGGGCAATCCAGAGGCGTAATCCAAAGTACAGGCAGGGGTCATACACAGACAGGCAGTCCAAACAAAGAAACAAAGAAACAAAAACAAAACAGGCAGGGACCAGAGGCAAGAGAGTAATCCAGGGACCAGAGGCAAGAGAGTAATCCAGGGAACAGGGCAATATATCCAAAACCAACAGACAAGAAAAACAGGAGAATGCTCGGAATTGCAGCGTAACACTAAACAAGACTTCGCGGAGTGTGAATGCATGACCATGGTATAAATAGACAGATACTAACAGGATGGTGAGACACAGGTGAATGCAATCAGTGAATGAGGGACAGGTGAATGTGATTAGTGATAAGTGATGATGAGTCCGGGCAGTGAGTTATGGGAAATGTAGTTTGTGAGTGATAATAGTCTTATGTGTGGAGTGCCCTCTGGTGGTTCTCAAGGGCACTCCAGCTGGGGATCATTACACTGGGAGTGGCTGTCAATGCGGCAATAGCTCACCAAGCTCGTAATCTGCTAAATTAGTTGGTGGGTTGATCCGTCTTCATGGACGCACAACAGGTGCCTCTCTCTCAGGTTGCGACATCTCTGTAGCAATTTACCGAAAGACCATGACAAATCTTGTGAGTCTTCACTCTAATTGTTAGTTTGGGTTTGATTGAAGGTTACAATTTGTCCGGTTAGAACAACGATGTCTCACTCAGGTTATAATCTCAATTGTTATCTTTATTAAATGTGCATAGATGTCTGTTTCTGTGAATACAAAATACAAATATAAATATAGATATAAACATATAAAACACAACACAATACTAATAAAGCTTATTTGGTGAAAAACTTATGAATAAAGGTGAAATATGATCTAATACTATTAATTATCTCTATGACCACGAATGAGCGTATCTCCTGTGTCTGACCTGCACTGGACCTTTCCACAACTTTTTCCTGTCCAGTTTTATCAGCACTGCATCTCCTGGCTTCAACTCAAGTAATTCACACGCTTCATGTCTCCGATTAAAGTAGAAATCTTCTTGTGTTTTAGCCAAAGCATCTCTTTGTCTCACCACCAGTATTGGCCACTTTGGCTGCTTTTTTTTCTGCACCATAGGCAGTGTGGTATGCATTTCCCTACCCATCAGCAACTCAGCAGGGCTTACTCCTATAGATGAATGTGGTGTTGAGCGGTAACACATTGAAGCGAGGAGTGGGTTGTCCTGTCTGAGAATGTGTTTGGCTACTTGGACCGGGTACTCTGTATGTCTGTTTGATTGCGGGTTGTGCGGGCTAGATGTGACGTGTTCAAAGTCATACTTTTCCTTGAATAATGTCCATGCCTCTCTAGTAAATTGCGGACCTTTATTGCTAATGATCTGCTCCAGAATTCCAAATCTCACAAATGCTTTCACTCTTTTTATCACCTGCCATGTTGTTGTCTTTGGCACATGAATCAATCAATGATGAATTTCAGTACATTTCTTGCATGCTCTTGACATTCTTGTTTTATGAACTTGCTAAATAACTGTAACTGTTCATCTCTTTAAGTCACTGCTTCGATCAGGCACAACTTTGAATATGACATGGACAAGCTGGCTATGACTGCGTCTACATAACAGGCTACTTCTCGTTGAATCACCGCCTACTGGACTTCTCAACAGTGTATCTGCTACTACCAATGTCTTCCCAGGTGCGTATTCAGCGGTCACTGTGCATCGCATCAGTCTCATTAAAAGTCTTTGACAGCATATCGGTACCGTGTCACAATCTTTTTTATTAATCAAGGGTAAGAGCGGTTTGTGGTCTGTAATAAGGAGAAATCTGTCTGGCTTATGAGATATTTCTTGAATCCCTCGCATGCCCTGACCCCAGCCAAGCACTAATTTTCTCTGCACATACCTTCTGCCTCATTTAACCTCCTTGAACAATATGCCACCAGCTTCTAGTGTAGCTGTTTCCATGCAGCTGTAATAGGACTCCTCCCAGCCTGTAGCTACTTGTGTCTGCTGACACTGCTGTGAACTTTTCAGAATCGTAGTACGCAAGAACAGGTGCCATCATTAGAGTTTGTTTCAGCTTTTGAAATGCACTTTCTTGAGGCTGTACCCATGTTTATGCTACAGTCCCTTTTAATAAATAAAACAGTGGGCCGTCCACTGTTGCCAAGTTGGTAATATAACGTCCCATATAGTTTATCATCCCTGGACAAGTTTCAGTTCACACACATTTCTTGCCACTTGCACCTCTGCAATAGCCCTTACTTTCCCCGGGTCGGGCCTGACTCACTCCTGACTCTCTCGTCTATGATGTGCCCCAGGAAATTAAGCTCCTTCTGTTTGATTAGATCGTCCATGTAGACAGCTACTTCCTCTAAGCCCTCTAGGAGTTAATATTCATAATATTCATTTCATAAATATGAAATATTTATGGCGCTATACTAATGCCGAATGGCAAGCTCTTAACAATATCTTGCAAACGGCGTTATGAATGTAGTGAGGAGACTGCTCTCACAATGCAGGGAAATTTGTGGTAACATTTTAAGTTATTAAGTCATAAGTTATTTATAAGTATCAAGTTAATGATGAACTAATCATTTACAAAACCTGACTATATGTTCATAACTTATTAATAGGTGATATGCTAACATTTTATAAATGTTTTATAATTCAGTTATAAGTCATTTATTAATTGAGCTCAGGTGCATCCTGTTTCCACTGATCATCCTTGAAACGTTTCTACAACTTGATTGGAGTCCACTAGTGGTAAATTAAGTTGATTGGAATTCTATATAAGGTCCCACCGTTAACAGTACATATCAGAGCACAAACCAAGCCATGAAGTCCATGTAATTGTCTGTAGACCTCCGAGACAGGATTGCATCGTGGAACAGATCTGGAGAAGTGTACAGAAACATGTCTGCTGCATTGAAGTTCCCAGCTAGCACAGTGGCCTCCATCATCTGTAAATGGAAGAAGTTTGGAACCACCAGGACTCTGACACCAGGAGAAGGGCCTTAGTCAGGGAGGCGACCAAGAACCCGATGGTCACTCTGACAGAGCTCCATCATATCTCTGTGGCAAGAGGAGAACACTCCCGAAGAACAACCTGCCCCAAGAGCGCTCTGTTCCTCAGACTGGGGCGAAGGTTCATCTTCCAACAGGACAACGACCCTAAGCACACAGCTAAGATAAAAAAGGTGTGGCTATGGGACAACTCTGTGCATGTCCTTTAGTGGCCCAGCCAGAGCCCAGACTTGAACCCGATTGAACATTTCTGGAGAGATCTGAAAATGGCTGTGAACCGACGCTCCCCATCCAACCTGATGGAGCTTGAGAGGTCTTGCAAGAATGGGAGAAACTGTCCAAAAAATAGGTGTCCCAAACTTGTAGCATCATACTCAAAAAGACTTGAGGCTGTAATTTGGTGCCAAAGGTGCTTCAACAAAGTATTGAGCAAAGGCTGTGAATACTTATGTACATGTGATTTTATTTTTCTTGTTTTTTATTTTTAATAAATGTGTAAAGATTTCAAACCAACTTCTTTCACGTTGTCATTATTGGGTATTGTTTGTAGAATTGAGGAAAGAAATAATGAAATTATTTAATCCATTTTGGAATAAGACTGCAACATAAAAAATGTGGAAAAAGTGAAGTGCTGTGAATACTTTCCGGACGCACTGTATATCCTTCATTGTCACTAATAGCAAATCTGAGGTTTGATGGGGAAAATTTTACCTTTTAAAAAATTCCAATATCATTGTCACAACACAGAAGGGAACACACAGCGGACGTGATAAAAAGGTGAAGTTTATTAACAGAGCAGATTTGAGCAGACACGGCACAAGACAGACAAATTAATGGTAGCTTGTAGATCTTGAACTTAGCTGACGAAGACTGACTGAGATGACCACAGGGAACAGGGAAGACGAGACGATAGAAAAAGGGCTGAAGATGAAGGTTCAGGTAAGGACTCAGGTGAGCAGTTTGGGTCTATGTATCCGTGATGAGATCAGACGGTGAACAGAGGAGTGAGCGTGCTTGATATAGGGACGGTGATGAGGATGGACAGGTGCAGGTGATCAGAACTCTGGTGACTGTGAACGAAGAGGCGTGGCAGGTACAGACGGCTGAGTGCATGGAGAGAGTGAGAGTAGACAAAGGGGTTTTGCTTTTGAGCATTATGGTACATCATACAGTGAATTTGGTCAGGTGATTAAAAGATTCAGCAGAATCAATTAATCAATTCAGAAACAAAGATCTTATAACAGAAATAATTTTGAAGTTATATTTTTGCCCTTTCTGGCTTTATTCGATAGGAGAGTTTGAAGTGAGAGAGGACACATTTGGAAAAAGAGAAGGGAATGGAACATGGACATCATAAGTAAAGAGCCTGAAGGTAACTAAAGGCTTGTTTATTTAAGTGCAGTTTCACATCCTGATGCCCAGCTAACAGGGAACATTCTCATAACTTTTTGCAAGGTTCTCTTAAAGTTATGAACAAACGTTCTTTCAGTAACATTAGAACGTTTGTTCAATGTTCTTTTCTTCAATAATGTTATCAAAAGGTTAGCACAAAAACAATATTTATACATTGTTTGTAGAAATTGTTAAATGTCCTCATAATGTTGGCCGAAAACATTCTTAGAACAACATTCTTGGAACATCCTTTAAACATATAGAATGACAACTAACTTCAAATAAGGTTGCGTGTGCTGTTTTTTTTTTACGATCAGTAGTGAGGAAGGAGATATATATCCCTGAATAAAAGTTTGAATTTGGATCTGTTCTTGTAATAACTTGAGAGAGATCAGAAGTCTGAGAATTAAAGGTCCCGTTCTTCGTGATCCCACTGTTCAAACTTTAGTTAGTGTGTAATGTTGCTGTTAGAGCATAAATAAAACCTGTAAAATTATAAAGCTCAAAGTTCAATGCCAAGCAAGATATTTTATTTAACAGAAGTTCCCTTTCAAAGCCTACAGCGAACGGCTGGCTTGGACTACATCCTGGTACTTCCTTCATAAATTACGTCAGTAGAACAGTAGAACAGACTAACCTCCGCCCACAAGAATACGCGCAAAAAGGGGGCGTGTTTTGTTGCTGTCCCACGTGGAGAAGAGGAAGTGTCGCGTGTTGCGTTTGAGTGTGTTTGTCGCCATGTCGTCGAGACGCTGTTATTTTCATCCTGGAGTCAAATCACCTTTGTTTGGCTTTCCCAGGGACGCTGTAGAGATCATTGAGCGCATACATCACCCCGTTAAGAGGCGTGACCTTTCCACGTACGCTAAGCTGCTGTCGAATCACAACACAGGAACCGTGACACGTTCGCTAAGCTGTGGTCAAATCCCAACACGGGAACCGCTGGCACAATCAGAACTCGTTACGTATTTCTGAAGGAGGGACTTCATAGAACAAGGAAGTCATCAGCCGTTTTTAGGAGAGTTAAAAATGTTAAAAATGCTGTTTTTTTTTTACACACGAAACATGAACACATGTTATATTGCACACTGTAAACACAATCAAAGCTTCAAAAAACACGAAGAACGGGACCTTTAAAGATAATTTACTGAGTGAGTTCAACAGCAAGCAGACAATCAACCACATCACAGGTTAATCCACATGCACAAACAACAGCTTCTTTGCTGCTTTTTAAGCTAAGTTGAACTGTATTAGACTGTCACAAATATCCACATGCAACTTTTAAATCTCGCTCTACAGCAGTTCCTCACACAAAGCATTACATCACATATTTTAAACTGTAGTATTGTTTAAAATTAATCATTGAAATGCCAAGTCATAACAGATGAAACGTTATCATTTCAAATGAAGTCAATTGCATTAAAGTGCACTTAATTGGCCCAAGCTCACAATTCTGATTTGGAGCAGATGATCACTGGATTGATCGGGTCACACTCTTCCTCAAACAATCGGCCCTCATGTTGTTTGCAGAGATCCATGCTGTGCCATCATTGCGACACACGGCTCTGCTCTGGCTAACAGGATACATGCCATTGTCCACAGGAGGCCAGCAGTGACAGCTTGAGGCCACATATGGGTCAAGATCATTTACTATGTGGGACAATCAGATATTCTGAAAAAATATTAAACTATATTGTGAGCACGAAGTTATAAATTATGGCGCTATTTAGACACTGACAGACATCAACAATCATCTTGAAACTTAACAATGATGACATGCTTCATGCCAGCCCAGCACACAACTCAACTCACTGCTGCCATCAGGCAGACGGTACCGCAGCATCAGAACACGCACCAGCCGACTCCAGAACAGCTTCTTCCCACAAGCAATCAGACTACTTAACTCCTGATCCATCAGGATCATAACACACACTGGACAGAATATCACTCAGCACAACCCACTGTAGATACATACACATTATATACACATTTATTTATCATTTATTATTTATCATATAGCACCTATTGTACATTGGATCTCTACTGTGAATAATAATGTATACTGTACATTGTATATTATTATTACTATAGCTTAATGTATACTGTTTAATGTATGTTTAGTGTATATTGTTAAAAGTATATGTATATTGTAAGTATGTGTATATTGGTTAAAGCTGTGAGAACTACACTCACATTGTGTAAATTATTGATTGTTTATTGTAGAGTTTACCGTGCTGCGAGTAATTGTGGGCGCATCAGATGTGTAATCTGATGCTGCTTTAAATGTTGTACATGTCATGTCGTGACTACTATGTTGCTCGGAACTGCACCAAGAATTTCACCTGCTGTTGCACTTGTGTACATGGCTGTGTGACAATAAAGTGATTTGATTTGATTTGATTCATGGCTCCCAGCATGTATTGTGGCATGAATATATATAATGCAGATTAATTATTTTACTATTTAGATTTTAATATTTTTGATTGTCACTATTGTTGAGGTTTGTATGATGAATGTTCATGTCTAAGTGTGTCACAACCTTTACAAAAAAGGTTGTAGTGTTTTGGAAGGTCTCACACAGATCTCTTCAATGTATCTTTTTCTCACAGTGGCTGAAATTATTAGCTGTTATGTTCAGTAATTCTTCAACTTCATAACTATTTAAACTAGTCATACAACTACAGAAGAAGCAGTCATTAAACCCATTAAATCAAACATGTAATTTGCATTTTCATAAATCTCTTCCTTGTGCAATACACAAATGGTCATTGAAAACAGTTGCAATTGCTGAAAGATAAATAAGTTAACAAAAGTCAAGGGTCATGAGCCCAACTAAAGCAAACACTTATCACCATCATGTTGATGTAAAACGAAACATTTTCAACCAAACATCAACAACTAAACCTCTGTTTATCTCAATAAGAACTTTTGTGCATGTTTAAAATAAATAAAGTCAACTAGTTCATAATACGTGAAGCTTTTAATACTGTTTGTGGAGTTGTTTAATACTTGAGAGACTTCATGTCTTTTTTCTTCACTTGTTTTTTTAATCTAAGGCTGTGAGTAGAAGTCAGTTGTAGTTTCTGTTCTTGTTGACGTTCAAATGTTTTGGGAACATCATACTAACCTTTTAATGACATTCTATTAACATTAAGGAAACTGGACAATTTTATGTTCTGGAATGGAATGTTACAAATCAACATTCTTATAATGTTGAGTTGTTAGTAAAGAATGTTTTAGGAACATCATTCTAAAAAAAAAACTGTTCCACTAACATCAAGCAAACTGGACATTTTAACTTTTCCATATTCAAAACTGAATGCTTGGAAAATGTTTTTAGAACAAAAATGTGTTAGCTTTATTTGATATGACAGTTTGAAAGTGAGACAGGGCACATTTGGAAAAAAAAGAGAAAGGAACATGGACATCGTGAGCAAAGAGCCTAAAGCAGGGGTCTCAAACTCTTTTTACCTGGGGGCCGCTGGAGGTAGACTCTGGGTCAGGCTGGGCCGCATCAAGTATTACACATAAAAAATGTTTCAAGTATTCCAAAAAAAAGTAGCACAACTGATCCAATCTTCTCAATCCTTATTATTAACAGTTCTTCAACAAGAATGTTTCTTCTGAACATGAACTGTTCCTCTGAATTTGAACTAAATATAGCCTATAGAAATTAAATCATGTTATATGAAATAATGAATGATTTAAATTTTATTTGAAATAATAGACTAATTCACAGCAAGGCCGTAACCAGGTCAAACAGAACAGTGAGCAAAATTCTAGGTCTAATACTAGTTGGGAAATAATATTTTTGGGACTATTTGTAAACAATATTTCAAATATATTATTAGTCCCGATATTCTTTGCATGAGTGAGTGAATAAATACATAGATCTGTGATTTATTTATCTATTATGATTCTCTAGTGGTGGTAGAATTTTTATAAACCGTGTCAAAGGTTCCGGGTTCTAATCCGCTCTCATATAGTTTTTCTTCATTAAAATCAAAGATTTTGTTTTGTGATTTCACCGGAAAGAATAGAGTCTCTGTCAGCAACGGCATTAAGCGATAGATTGACGCGCTCGTCTGTGTGTAAAGACTGAGCAGTGTGCATGAGCCAAAAGAGAACGTAAACCCGCCTACTTTGATTTGATTGGCCATCTCAATCATTTTGACATTGACGAGCGCTGTTAGATCACATTCATTTCGACTGTCTGATCAGCTTCGTTCGTCTGTTCCTGTCAATCACGCGGTGTCAACCAATTATACTGCACAAGGGAGGGGCGAGCCAACTCTCTCTCTCTCACACACACACACACACACACACATACAAAGGAGGTAGCAAGCGTGGCAAGTGCTACACACGCAACGACTCAGCAAAAAGGTGCTTTTCAGAGCAACGTGCAGGCCGCACTAACACTAAACTTTGATGTCAAGAAGGGGGCCTCAAAATGTGGCCCGCAGGCCGTGAGTTTGAGACCCCTGGCCTAAAGGGAACTAAAGACTTGTTTATTTATTTTTTTTTAAATGCTGAAGTGCAGTTCCACATCCTGATTCAAAGATTCTCCGAAAGCCTTAATATATCTGACTGAATTATGAAATAATAGATGGTTTGAAAGGTCCTGCCAGTGGAAACAATATATTTAATCATTGAAAATCTGTCTGAAGTTAATTAATAAAAAAAATAAAAGTTTATTCCCTAGCTATTATGTCCCAGAACAAACACATACTTTTTGTTTGGTATATATTTGGTAATATATGGTATATACTACACTATACTATACTATACTATACTACACTATACTATATACTTCTTCTTTTCTTTTTTTATGCAAAAAAGCAAGCTTCCTCATCTTTTGGTTTAAATACTGCTGTTGTCGCCTCACTGCATGACTTTTCTGATCTTCTCTCATCAATGTTCTTGAGCACCTGAAGAACCTCACAAAATAACTATACTGAGCTATTTTTTTTTAAAGATTAAAAGGGGTAAAATGTCTTATTCTTTATTTATTTATTTATTATCACATGGTTTTCTAACTAGCAGAACATTAGTGTAAAACTGTATTGTGTAACATTGTTTTTGTATGAATATATGTACATTCCTATTGGAGTGATTGGAGATTTAGTGAAACACTTTTCTCATTGTCTTTCATCATCTGTTCTTCACTAGATCTACTAGTTCATCTGAGGGATTTGAGTGAATCAAGATGTTGCTGATCATTGAAGCTCTTCTTCTCATTTTAGCTGCTCTAGGACTGGTAAGCTTGTGTTCTAATTTAATATTACAGACATGAATACTGATGATATGATCATTATGATTCCTGTTGCTGCAGGATCACAGAACTGCTGTTGAAGGACAGATATTTCCATTGGATATGGCACTGGATTCTGTTTATGACCAATATATGGGCTGTAAAAGGGAAATGGCAAATCTGATGAAGAGAAAATATAGAGAGAAGGAAATCAGTAACTCAAATGAATTTAAAAAAGCTTGGCAAGAAGGTGAAATGAATGCCACAGCACCAGAAGACAAATTGACAAGGAATCATTCTATCGCCATTTATGTGTACACTAACCTTAATTCTAGCATATATAGCAATTTTAATATAGCTGTTCATAATGGTAAACAAAACTACAGAAACAAGACATTCAAATGGTATTCACTTCACTTTTTGTTAACAGATGCAATGAAGATATTGACTAAAACACAAAAGAAATGCAAGTCAACGTATCATGGTACAAAAACAGAAATTTATATTAATGTCACAGGCAAAGAGGTTCGTTTCGGGTCTTTTGTTTCATCCTCTCTTGATCGTAAAGTAGCACAGAGTTTTGGAAATAAATCTTGTTTTGAAATCAAAACTTGCAATGGTACTAATGTGATCAAATATTCAAAGTATTTGACTTTTGACTCCTGAACAGAAAGAGGTGCTGAGAAGTTTAAAGTCACTGCTGCCAAGACAAGAAAATACCAGAAAAATCTCTGGTGTGAGACTGTGTACAAGTTGGAAAGCTCTGGAACAAGAAGTGGCCTGAACTGTGCAGCGGCTTTGAAGAAATCAGCAATAGCTGTCAGATGTTGAGAGAGAGGACCCAAGAGACGAAGGCAGGTAACACAGTCTTTTAATAGAAAATAAGCAATATAGCCGCTGGAGCTGCCAAACAGAAAGTCTCTTCGAAAACGATAACTAAAGCGGCTGTAGACCTGGGTAGGTTGACCGGTCCTTAGACGAGAACAGAGGTGTCAGGCAGACGGCCGTAGACAGTAGTACTCAGTGTTCCGATCACAGTATTCAGCGGTAGGCGAGCTGGGCAGAGCACAGACTGAGCATAAGCACTAGAGCTGGTCAACTCGATTTGAAGTTTGTGCAAACCAGATAGGACAGGACAAGGTGAAAGCGGCCGACACATCTGTATACAGCAATAGGTGTGTTCGACATCGGCTGCGGCTGGATTCAACTGATCGGCGAGAGTAGCCGCGTGCAGGCGGGGAGGAGCTGCAAACGGAGACGTGAAGTCGGACACTTTCTGCTTCCCGTAGTGACGCTCACGCTGTGTTTGCATACTTTATCAGCTGAAGTGAAATAAATGCAATATTTGGCAATGCACAGAGGTTTCAGAGACATTATTGTCATGTAATACTTTATGTACTGCTTAATACAGCGTGTGTTTGTACAAGAATAAAGTTCAACATATAAGCCTACACTATCAATGAAGTGGGGTTTACGTTTTTAATCAGTTTTATTTTGATAAACATGACAATATAACATCGCGACTACATGAAAGGAGGTTTTACTGTTATAAAAAACAGATTTGTGCACATTAGTGGAGCTGAAGGTTTCAGAATAAACACGAAACACACTTGATTGCTGTCATGCGGTTAATCCAGCCAATCGAGGAACAGCTGTGTCGTCATCAGAGTTCGTGCAGCCTCTTGCAGCTGCTCTGGAGAAACTGCACCGGCTGTATCAGCCGACTGCTCTCGAATCGCTCTAGCGGCACTTTGTTGACATACGTCACTGTCACATGGCGTCGGCGCTGCCTGAAGTCGGACAAAATTTCTAACCGGCATGCACTGCTTCAAGTCAGCCGCCGATCGGTCTGCGCATCGCTGGGTGAAGTCGAACAAGCCTAATAATAATCTGGCAAAGAACAAAGGACAGGCAGGGACTAGAAAAAGAAAACCCAATCAGAGGGGAACGGGGAACAGGTGTAGAGTGAAACAGCCTGGCAGCAGGTAACGAGCGACAGCTGATCTAAATGAGAGTGCGTGCAGGAACTCGGAGGGAAAGTGTGAGTCAGAGAATGACCAGCAGAGGGGGGAAAAGAGGAAGGACCAGGATCATGACAATAGCTACATGCAAAAGCTCAAAAGGCCTTTGCACAATGTATGCAATATCACACTAAAGCTTTAAATCAGTCTGTATTGTATAAATCACTATATAAATAAAGGTGGCAATAATCCCACTGACAAAGAAATGTATCTATAGTGCCTGAATGTATTTGAACTGCTGGTTGAGTAGAGAAATTCAGCAGAAAATTGGTCAGAAACGGCACTGCCATCGATTCTTGTATTCTCTGGGATTTGACCCCCTGATCTTGCCATTACTAAAGCCTTGCTGTATTGCTTGAACTAAAATGCATTCAAAAAGCATGCTAAGTGCTTTTAATTTACATGCTTACTTCACTTCCACACTTAATTAAACACAAATATTTGTTGTTCTATGACAGAAAAAAAAATTTGCTCATACAATTGTGACATAAAATAAGGATTTAAAGATGTATTGATTTACTTTGTTTCTATTTCTGTAATCTTGTGTTATGTGTTGTATTGTCTTCATAAGTAAGTTAGAAATAAGCGAATTACAATGTTGTGAAGCAGTAATTTCCATTGTTTTTGCATTACTTCATGTTGAATTTGTGCTGGTCAGATGAAGATTATTCAATGAATTCAATAAATGCAAATTTTTATTATATCTTGGTCTCCTGAATCATGTCTGGCTCATGGCCAGTTAGTTGGAAAGCGTTAAGCCGGGTTCACGCTGTATGATTTTGGCAATGATTTAGCAGTGAATCTTTTGTGAATCCTAAAAGATTCCTCTGATCCTAGGTCAAAATCAAAACTCTTTGATTGCTAGTTTGACATGTTCGCTGATATCTGATTAATGACCACTGGGATCAATTTTTTTTTAATAAATTTTATTTGTATGTTGATGAAATTCTGGCAGTGTCAGAAGATTTGACTCACAGTCCTTTAGCGTGATATCTATGACAACCGTCAAATCAAAAGCCAATAGGAGCGCAGAACCTGATGATACAATTAGTTAGACAACAACAAACTGTCACAGGTTGGTGTACCAGGAAGAGGCTGAAGACTCCAAAGCTCAGAATGCAAACTAAAACTTTAATAAAGCTTCTTAGAAACCAAAACAGGCAATGCAGGGAAACACTCCAACATAACATAACAAAGACTAGACCGAGGCCCTGTCCACATGAACACAGGTATTTTCAAAACCGCAGCTTTATTTACAAGGTTTGGCTGTTCGTCCACACGCAAATGCAGAATCCGGTTACTGAAACCGTACTTTTTTGAAAACTCCTGTCAGGGTGAAGATTTTTAGAAACTCCGGTTACAGCGTTGTCGTGTGGATGGTGAAACCAGAGATTTCGGCTTGTTTAGGTCGAAACGTGTGTGCCGTTCTATCCTTTGTTTGACGTTAGATTGTGCGCCGTTATCGCTTTTGTTTACATGAGTGGAGTCTATGCAATGGCGGACGTAGCTTTTAATAACTCTGCTAACAGGGCTTATTTACATTTACATTTACATTTATGCATTTGGCAGACGCTTTTATCCAAAGCTTTTATCCATTGCATTCAAGGTACATGTGGCGGAGGGGGGCGTGGTTTTGCGAGGTCTGTAGTGGGAGAGAGAGAGGGGCCGAGCGGTTGGTAAGTAGGTCAAGTGCAAATGAATAACACCTGTCTCTGATTGCAGTAATTGGCTGGAGAGACTGCTTATAAGCTGCAGCAGAGAGAGAGCTGGGAGAGAGAACACGACTGGGACTGACACACGTCTTGAGAGGGACTGTAAACAGAGAGAAAGTCTGAAGTTTGAAGTGACAAGTTTATGAGAAGTTAATGAGTTTGATTTTGAATGCGCTGAGCCCTTGCCACAGTTTTGAGGATTGTGAGATCAATAAAGTGCAGTCCCAGTTAAGCCGACCCCCGTCTTCTACCTTCCTTCACCCACACAAAGATATACTACAGTACACATTTTACATTTTGTCAGTTCTTGCTTTCCCTGGGAATCGAACCCATGACCTTGGCATTGCTAGCGCCATGCTCTACTGTTTGAGCTACAGGAAAGCCAAACAGTAGAGCTTATCACATGTACAGCTTATCACGTCAACAGTACAGCTTATCACATGTATACAGATACATGCACCGGTATCTCAGAACAGAGGTGCCAGAATGCAATAATACAACATAGTAAGGCAAGTGTGTGAATCTTCAGTCCACTTGAGCCTGTCACCTGTCACTGAGTCCAAAGTAAATTTGTAGAAGGGTTTCACTGAGCCCATGGCATCCCTCAGTGCATCGGTGACGACCCATGTGGTAATCAGGCAGCCAATCATACACTCTAAAAAAAAAGGTTCTTCAGAGGTGCTATATAGCACCTTTGTCAAAGAACCGGTGAAGAACCTCTGAAGAACCGCTGAAGAACCGCTGAAGAACCACTGAAGCACCAAAATTGGTGCTATATAGCACTAAAAAAGGTTCCCCTATGATTACGAGCCAAGAACCTTTTTTGGTGCCATATAGAACCTTTTGTTTTTAGAGTGTAGCATGGTTTTGCGTTTTCATGTGGACAGAGATTTTTTTTAAACCGTGCTTGTGTGGACATGATTGTTTTTTTAAAACGGAGGAGGAAAAACACTGGTTATAAAAATACCCGTGTACGTGTGGACTAGGCCCAAGACTGAAGGCGAGAGTGTACCTTAAGTAGTAAACAGAAACGAGATAATTAACAAGACACAGCTGGGACAAATGAACTAATGAGGGTAATCATGGAACCACAAAAATGGCAGGAAAAAGAACAAAGGAACATGTGACGAATCAAAACACAAGCAAAACGGACTAAACGTGACACAAACCACCTGCTCCACACATCCCAGATAGCAAGCAACCATTGCAATAATGTTAAATCAATGTTAATGTGTCAATGTTAACTGCATTGACTCAACATCACTTTTGCACCTGCAATTAATTTTGAAAAAACTTTGAAATTTTATCCAAAAATCAATGGTAATGGCATTGAATTAATGTTACAATGTGATGTTGGTTCAAAAACTACAACTCACTTAAAGCCACACAGCCTGAAATCAACTGCATATAAAAGAAGACATTAAATCTCTCAAGATCTCAGCAGAGGAGGCCACAAACAACTCCACAATAGCTGTTTCCATCCACCTATTTTTATTTTTATCCACCTATCATTTTTGGATATTGCATCAAAAAATGTGCATAAATTCTAAATATGCGCATAAAAAACGTATGCACTCGTTTGAGTAGGATACCTTTTATATCCGATACGAAAACATGCGCACAAACTACGATGGAAATGCATTATCAAATAAATTCCTTGATGCGCATAAAAAAAAATCATGTGACTTTCGCGATGTAAGAGCATAACTGTAGTAACCAGCGGAAAAATCTTGTTTGCAAAACATCTGAAATGCTGTTTTGGTCATTCAGAAGTCTGTTGTCAAAGATGCTCTGTATATTTCACTCCTGTCTTACATGACTGCGTTCCCAAACAGCAGCATCTGCCTCTGAAAGCATGACAAGTGTAGTGGACAGCACATTCCAGGGCCCAGTTTATGGCCGGGCCCCTCTCTGTCCATAACAGTGGACAAAGGTTTGCTACATTTTGATTGGATCTTGGTAGACTGACACAAACAAACTGTCCAACGCCATCAGATAAAGATGCTTGGACAACAGCCAGACACCTCTTAGAGGCCAAAAAGACCACCTCTGGTACCAAGCCTAGGAAGGACAAGACATCTCATTGGTCCATATGCAGTTTCTGCCCTTCACCCAAATCCCTAGTGTCCTGGTCTATGACTGCCATAAAAATTCCACAGGACCTTAGCAGTAGTGGGTGAAAGAAAGACCACATCCAAATCCATTCATCTATGTTTGGAAACCTTAAGACTGATGTAAACCACACACATACATTTCACACTTATTCAGTGAAATAAGTATTCTCAGTGACAGCTATTTGCAATGCAACATCTTACACAGAATCAGCTGTTAATGAACAAATGAATGAACAGTTCAATCTTTTCCCATCATGTTTGGTTTATATTTGTTTAGAATATTGCCAAGGGTATTCTGATGGTGGTTTGGAAAGTGAGAAATGCTTTGGTAAACTTTAAAGACACTTTAACGACTTCTAACTGTGTCCAGTATGCAAATGAGTTTCACAGGAGAAAGGAGGGTAAGTCTCACTGTGGACCCCCTCTGATGCCAGCAGCCAATCGCAACACTGGAATGGAGAAGTGCCAAATTGCAATCTCCTCCTATTCGGAAAAGGATAAAGGTACCCTTTCAACAGACACACCTTGTTCTGAGTCTCCCTTCAAGAGAGACATAACAGATACACCGTAATGTTCTGAGTTTCTCCTTGAGAGAGACAAACAGTTCTGCAGGAAAGACTCGGGAGAATTATTTGACAATAGTGCATTTAATAGTAGCTCAGCAAGCTAATAATCTACAGAGTCAATTTGGCGTAGGCCCCGTCCGTAGGCATAATCCGAGGGTATCGGATCTGCAATTCCTGCCTGAAGACGAGGGCAGGGGCGCAGCCGACCCCCCGGGAGGTATGGACGGGACCATCCTGGTGGTGGTGGGGAGGATGGGGGTAGTCGTCGTCACTTCAGACTGCGTAATCGTCGCTTCAGTATCTGCGAACTCAAACATGTGTAAGTACCGGGCTTTTATACGGTGAGCATGAGAATATAATTGGGTTAGAATGAAGGCAGTGAGTGACGTAGTAATTGAGTCTTCCCAGCAGAACTTATGCTAGAGCTTTCATTTCTGCAGGAAAGACTCGGGAGAATTATTTGACAATAGTGCATTTAATAGTAGCTCAGCAAGCTAATAATCTACAGAGTCAATTTGGCGTAGGCCCCGTCCGTAGGCATAATCCGAGGGTATCGGATCTGCAATTCCTGCCTGAAGACGAGGGCAGGGGCGCAGCCGACCCCCAAAAGTAGGTGGAGTATGAATACACCGGGACGGGGCCCGCCAACCCCCAAAAGTTGGTAACTGAGTATACCCACCGGTCTAGAATCCTGGGGTTCCTGAAAAATAGAGAAGGAAGTTACTATGTGGTAGAATTAAGATGTGAAGAGATACTGCATGCCTATAGCTTAATAAAAAGACAATTTATTATTTGTATTATTGTTATATATGTAGATATATGCTTTTATTTATTTATTATTTATTTCTTTCTTTTTTTTTTTTTTTTTTTTTTTTTTTTTTTTATATATATATATGTATATATATATATATATATATATTTATATATTGCCAGTTCACTCCTATAGGAAAACACAGAGACAAGGCCTCATTGGACCGTACAGGCAGCCGCCTGGCAAAAATAATAAACAGGCCACATTGGACCACGCGGCCTCTTTGGACCACACAGACAGAGCCGCATTGGCTTTTTTTTTTTTTTTTTTTTTTTTTTTTTTTTTATATATTTATATATTGCCAGTTCACTCCTATAGGAAAACACAGAGACAAGGCCTCATTGGACCGTACAGGCAGCCGCCTGGCAAAAATAATAAACAGGCCACATTGGACCACACGGCCTCATTGGACCACACAGACAGAGCCGCATTGGCTTTTTTTTTTTTTTTTTTTATAATAGAACGGCCACATTGGACCACATATAGCAGGCCACCTAGGGCCGTACATAAACACACATATTCTGGCCTCATTGGACCACACGGCCTTTATAGACCACAGAGACAAGGCCTTGATCAGCCACCCGGCCTATACAGACCACAGAGACGAGGCTTCTAAGCCACAACGGCCGCTAATGCCACAAAGAGACGAGGTAAGACTGGACTGCAAGTGAACGGCTGCAAGTGAATGAGGCACTTGCTAGAATTTTTTTTTTTTTTTTTTTTTTTTTTATTAAACAAAGAACCTATGCCCCAGGGGGCGACTGGCCACTATTGGCATCTTTTAAGGACAAGACCAAGCCACTAGAGCCACACATATACAAACCACACGAGACTACGGCATCTAAGCCACATAAAACATATGCCCCAGGGGGCCACTGGCCGATCAGGCATCTTTTTAAAGGACAAGGCAAACATATGCCACAAGGCGCCAAGCCCCACATGAACACAAGGCCCACGTGGCCACAAGGCCACTAATGCCACACATAGACAGACATACTGAATACAAGGCCGCTAGGCCACATTTAACCATGCCATGAAGGCCACAAGACCACGAGACAAGGCCACATTAGGCTACACGGTCACAGTAGACCACATGGAACATAGAATGTTTCCTAAGCCATAATCCCACACTTAGACGAGACGTACAGACGATGGCCACTAAGCCACACAAAACTAAGCCATAAAGGCCGCACCCTTGAAGGCCGAACATGGAACAAGGCAACATTGTACCACAGAGACGAGGCCCGCCGGGCCACAAGGCTGCTAAGCCACACTGAATGAGGCCAACGAGACAGAGCCGCTAGGCCACACAGAACATGCCATGCTTAATGGCCACAAGACCACGAGACAAGGCCACATTAGGCTACACGGTCACAGGAGACCACATAGAACAAAAATATCGCATTAAATAAGACATTCAAGTTTTTTTTTTTTTTTTTTTTTTTTAAGTTTTTTTTAATTTTTTTTTTATTTAATAATATTATTAATTTAGGATTATTTAAATAACGAACATGTAACAAAGGCACAACGGCTGCTACAGCCACACAGAGACGAGGCCACATGGAACAGAGCCGCTAGGCCACACATATTAGATGACTAGAAGTCGTTGAGGAGTGCTGGCTAGAATAATAACGGGATGAGGGAAATATGATTATGACACCACCACCAGTAGTTGCATAGGAATTTACCTTATGGTTACTGTAGAGCTTGCTGGGCTTGAAGAATGGTTTTAGAATCGGGTCTTTTGTATGATTCAAAGGCCGAGGACCTTCTACCCAAACTTTGATGGCCGGCATGGGGATTCCTCGTTCAGCTGCTGTAGTAGCTGCCCCGATTCTGAATGAGTGGCCGGTGTAGAGAGAAGGGGATAGACTGCAGCTTTAACCGGCAGTTTAACTGAGTTCTGAACCAGCCTTTTGAAAGAGGTGCACCGTTAGCAAGATATAGAGAGGGGCATAATTAGAAGTTTTAGGGTGGTTTTTTAAGGAATTTGACCATAGATGAATGGACGAAAATCATTATTGATTTTAAGAAAGATAAGGTAACGCCGTAGCCTTAAGCGTTTTTTTTTTTTTTTTTTTTTTTTTTTTATATTAAGAATTAGAGTGGAGCGATTAGGTGAGAACGAATATCAGAAAAGGAAATACCAAAGGTAGGATCGAATGTATTAGTATCTGAGGATAATTCGCCTGGACGCATAACCGTAGAAAGCAACTAGAAACACTGCTTCTAGCAGAATATTGATGTAAAAGGAAAGAGACCGTTGCGGACGGAACTGATGAACCTATGCCGCTACGGGAGAGTAATGAGCAGACGTTTATCTATTGTTTACTAGAGGATTTAGCGAAGCCTTTAAGGAGTAAACAAATAGAAGTTTCGGAGAAAAGACTTGGAAAATTAGGACTATAGATTTTTGCATAGGATTTGATGCCAGCGAGGAGTCGGCGGATGTAAGAGGTGTTTTTTTTTTTTTTTTATATAAGATGAGAAAGGAACAAATGGTCGAAATCAAAGAGGGAATACTGACATTTGAGGCGAAACAGAACATAGAAAAAACTGACCATGCGGACGTGTAAGTTTTGAAAGTTGAGGAAGCGACACTTTTAGGAATATATTTTCTAGCCTATATTAGCAGAGAGTTTAATATAATATTAATGTTGCTAGGGGAGGACAGGATACTGGGTCCGGTTGGCTAATGCAGAGCCGTCTGAAAGTCTTGGACGATGTTCGCTCTAAGAGGGAACGCTGTAGCTGCGGATGGAGAGACAAAACGCCTACCGAAAGACTGAGCTGGGATTGCTGAAGAAAACCATCTTGACCATCATGGCATCCCGCATACTTAATAGAGGAGACCTTGGTAGAGGATGCCAACTCCACGCATTGACTATGTTCGTAGCAACACTGACGTCTTGATAGAACACCATCTAACCGTCAACCTGCTAAGAGAGCCTCTAAAGAAAATAAACCAGACAGCATGACAGACATAACATGGGCATGTGATTGAGAACATCAGACGATGCCCTTGCAAAAGGATAAGAATGTTTTATATGTTTAAGCTTTACTAACTAATAAAACCATAGCTAGCTATATAGGACCCGGCACGGCTACTGAACCTATGAAAAAATTCATCATTTGATAACCTAAGCCAGGATAATACTGTGTGATTGTGGCCACATTTGGCAGTATGAGACGAATATCACAATCCTAAAAATTCCTTTGACCCTGGAATAACATCAGAAGTCTATAATAGTTAGTTTGACGTACTCACCAACGGCATGATAAAATTTTGGCCTGAATAATTTCACGAAGGTGAATGGGTTGATGTAAAACTCCGGACAAGTCCTCGTGGATCTGATTAACGTACCTGGCATTAATGCACTGAAATCCCACAGTGTGACATCAGATCACAGTCTGAAAAGCAACGTATCACAAAGATTATGAGCGCACTGTGTGCCAGCTTAGCGAAGAGAAAAGCTCACTGCGAGAGAGCTCGTCATTTGCGGTGCACCCGGAAATCAACACTCATGTGCAGACTGAGTCAACAGTCAATGCTATATTTACTCCCCTGTATATTGTGTTAGACTCAATAACTGAAAATGTTGGCGTAAATGGTGCAGTGTAGCCGATTACAGACATATCTTCCTGTAGCTCGAACAGTAGAGCGCGGCACCAGCAACGCCGCTTATTCGCTGGCCAATTCTGCCTTCTAGTACATACATTTGACCAACGAAGAATAGAGCATGCAATAGATCATGATTCGGTGTAGATTGACCGCAGCAGTTCCACTAGTGTAGGAGTTTATCTGAACTAAAGCACTTCCGACGGTTTCGTGCATTTATAAAGGGAGCACACTCTGCTCACTTACTGTTTTCATGAGATTTGAATAAGTGTTCCCGTGCTGCGATTTAGATGCAATCTTCATGTAAACGGGTCGATTGAGTACGGAAATATATTAGTGCTGCAGTCGAATATCAAAACTTGTTTAGTATGCAAACCTTACCTGACCTATGGTACTGTGAGTACAAGCGAGATACACGTTTGTTTTATACTAGTTGCAGCCATAGCGTCCTAGCACGGAAGGACCAAGTGAACCGTAATACTAAATTCTAAAGTTACTAAAATAGAAGAGGTATACAGATATCAGCTGAATAAAACACGAGTAATTACTGGAGTTAAGCGAAAACAAAGCATCAATTACTATACATAACGTGTTATTTCAATTGACTAATATATAATATAGCGCATATTTATAATGCAATAAGACGACACCTTTATGGAACACAGAACGCTACAGTACTTCCTCATCAGAAAGGAAGCCATGTCAAATAACTAAGGGAAACCATTTCAACACTGGGTGCCCCGTATGATTGAGCAGATAATGTACTCTGCTGGATGACAGCCCAAAAACACTTTTAAGCTTAAAACTATGTTGTGTCAGTTTTAATTATGACAGTTAATGTGACAAACTCACAGTGCTGCAAGAGAATAACACCATTGAATGAGAACGGATCAAAGCACTGATGTCGGTGCTGTAGCCTACTTAAAAACTATCTGAGCAAATTAGCATATTTAATTCAATTGTATTGATTAATAACACAGAACCCATTGCGATTCCAGCTTAACTCTGTTAATCATGAGCCCCGATTAACTGGGTGCATGTTGCTTTAAACTCATGTTGGTTCCTTGCGTTCATAGGGAGGGTGATAGAGGCTAATATGCTGTGCCATCTGATTTGTTTCAGCTTTTCTAAACAATTTGCCATCAATACAGGCCGTTTGTCATGCGAATCATTTACAGCACTATGGATTACGACACAAGTGAGCCACAACGAGCGATCACGTTGCACGAGCAGACCGGCAGACACCTGTGCGCGTCTCATATGATGCTTGTGTCTGCACTCACTGTACGGACCTGCTTGCGACAAAATTGAGAAAGAGTACAATACTACACCCGATCGGCGTCGGAATGTATAATCATATACATTTCACTGTGGTGAATGCTGATGTAGAGATGACGCCAGAATGGTGATGAAGATCACAGCCGTGTCTTTGATAACATGCCCAATAGTCCTCCGTGGAAGTGATTGTTCTGAATCTGAACGCGAGATTGCTCTCGTTAGTGAAGGTACTCGTCTGTTGCCGCGACAGCCCGGTGATTAGAATGATAGCTGACGTGGACTTAGAACGCCACTGTGTGCATATTATTAACTTATAATAGGACCAGCGATCGACCGCTACGAAACATCCAGAACGTTAACTGAATCGTCGCTTCAGATCTGCGTAATCATCGCTTCAGATCTGCGTCGTCGTCACTTCAGACTGCGTAATCGTCGCTTCAGTATCTGCGAACTCAAACATGTGTAAGTACCGGGCTTTTATACGGTGAGCATGAGAATATAATTGGGTTAGAATGAAGGCAGTGAGTGACGTAGTAATTGAGTCTTCCCAGCAGAACTTATGCTAGAGCTTTCATTTCACCAAGTTCTGAGTCTGTCCTGCGAGGATAAGACTGTGACAGAGCAACCAAGTTCTGAGCCTCTGGTTCATCCAGAGAGACAACAAAAGATCCAATGATCTGAATCTACAGCTTGTGAGGCAGCAACAGATATGACCACGTTCTGAGCCTCCAGCCTGTGAGGAAAGAGACATTAACAACCAATACGTTCAGAGTTTTAGTCCAGCGAGACTACAGCATGTCCCGAGTCTCCATGCCAGAGAGACCAAAGCGGATTGACCAAGTCCTGAGTGTCTGACCCACAGAGTCAGAAGACACACAGAGACATTTGCAACAAGGTTAAGCTCAGGAGAGCAAACCTTCACTTCGAGGTTCCTTCGTCTGCGTGTTCCAGATTAAGGACCTTCTGCACCTACTTCAGGGCCTCATCTGCGTGTTCCAGATTTTAGGACCCTTTGGTGCTCCAGGAGATCAGCATCCCACAGATCTTCATGTTCAAGACTGTTGAAACGGATTCCAGCTCCTTTCCCACTGCATTGTCACCCAGCACAACCAGTAGAACAACTGCTCCATCGGACTGCTTACCAAGTGGAACGTAAATATCACTTAACCAAACCTCTTTCCAGAAACCTTGGCATTGTTGTATATATCAGTATATGATTTTCTAATTTACATTAGATGTAATTTAACTGATACTAGTTAATAACAAATAATCTTTCGTTATTTGTTTGATACATAATAAGGTTCTTCACCTTAGTTCAGAGAAACAACAATTTATCTTTCCATAAGATAACGCAACGCTTCCATAGCCACACTCCACTTAATCACATGTATTTTATATATCTTATGCACTTTATTCTTTTATCATTCATTGTATTAATTTAGTAGTGGTGCTAGTTATTCTTGTTTATCTTTTGTTAATAAAATCTATTTTATTACAATTGTGTCTTACTTGTGCTGATAATACAGAAAAGGCTCTACAAGTTAGAAATCTCACCAATCTTTCAGATAAATCAGCTGACCAACTCTCCCCACTTTACAATCAATCTAAAATGATTGAACCACCTCCCGTTTGGAGCGTTCTCATAGAGCCAAGGCAAAAGACCTTGATTAGTGTCCCAAACAAAGAGAGGGGGAAGGTGGTCATCTGATGTACTCATAACCACACCTTAAGTGATGTGTGATCCAAAATCACAACGTCTGCGGTGACGTGAGTACCAATCACTACCTTACTTAACGTCCTTGGATGGACGAAGGTAAAATCACTACATAATTGGCGTCCCTTGTCTGGGCCCAAAAGTGAAATTATTACACAAGTTTATTGAGATGCACAAGTTTCTCTGAGACGCAAATAATTTATTGTACGAAAATGATTATATATGGTGGCTTCTCTTATGTTTCTTAGTGATTTTTTAGTGGTAGTTTATCAGGAAGTGACGATTATGTTCTCTTCGACTCACTGGATGGAAACGGTGCTTTATTCGCAAATGTTTTATGCGATATTGCATTTTTGCGCATAAATTACATTCGCAACTTTGGAGGGAAACATAGCTATTGTCACAGATCAGCCAGGCTCTCTCACTTCCACCACATAGCGATCACAATCAGTTCTGATCACTCGCATCGGTCATCAGTCACCTCATCAGCAGCACACTACATATTCACACAGCTCACCAGGAGGTGTACGTTTCCCCATCTCCATACGTCCTCTGTGAGACAACCCTCAAGACTGTTATTCATCTCCCATCTCTCACTGTGATTCAAGTGCATCTTCTTCACCCCATTCTCTGCCATGTGTTCCCAAATAAAGTGTGTTTGGATCTTCACTAACCTTGTCCAGTGTGTATATCCTGAGACACAAACAGCATTACCAGCTTCACTTATTACTAACCAGTTTTACTTTATTTATGTCATTCGTCTACAGAAGCTCTTATTGAGAAGAGGTTTAGATTAGGGATGCACCGAATCCAGATTTTTGGGGTTTGGCCGAATACCGAATCCACTGGTTAAGATTCGGCCGAAACCGAATACCGAATCCTACTGCCATCCTCAGTCCATTATCACAGTAAACACATTAATGAAGTAAATTCAAAACAACGTCCACAGCAGTGTAGGGATGCTATTGACCTTTTAACTGTTAACCGAAAGTAAGAACTTTGGCCGATTAATACTATCAGTTAAACAGTTTAAATGTTTTTAACGTTTTTTTTTTTGTTTGTTTGTTTTTTGATGATACATTTATCTTTTCTAAACTAAGTATTACATTATTTACAAACCAGTTATTTAGGAGTCAGTCAGTGGTTCATAAGATCATTTCGTGTCAGTAAATGATTAATAAACTATTTAAATGTACATGTATACATCTTATTATTTAGACAGTAATAGTTACTATTATTACTATTATTAACATGTATTCCTACAGTAATTCATGATTAAGTCAGGTAGTTATAAAACATTTAGTAACTATTTATGTGAGCTTATCTAAGTGAGGACTATTTATGACTCATAAAGCTTTTACACAAAGTGTTCTGCATGGCTGTTTGCAAAAAAATTTTAAGTTAGTACTGAGACTGAGTTTTGACACTGTGGAATATTTTATTATATTGTTATTGTTTAATAAAATGTTATTTGTTGTATTTTGGCTCTCCTGTAATCCAGTATTGACACCGGTACATTTGTATTCAGCAAAGTTTACATTTTACAGAAATGTATTTTTGTATCAGATTACAGAGGCTTGGTTTCATGTTACTGCAAAGTTGTGTTTTCTCGAGGTGTACAGGAATTTGTATTTTCTATGCAATTGAAGAGATTTATTTTTAATTTTATTTCAAATTACCAGTTGTACAGTTTAATATTTTGAATCTTGAAATTAATATTTCTATGTACTATATCACTCTGTGTTGTGTTTGTTTCCTGATAACTGAGCCTTTAAATCTCCTCTGTAAAAGCTTCATGAAGCATAAATCGTCCTCACTTTAGATGAGCTCACAGAAAGAGTTACTGACAACTACTAAATGTTTTATAACTACCTGAATTAATCTAGCCTGGGAAAACCCAGACAACTTCCGGCAAATTTCAATTTGCTCTGCAAGTAGTCTGGCAAAGAGCCCATTCAAGCCCATTTCTAATCCCTCGAAATCGCGGCACCAATCAGAAACGTTGGGGCGGGCTTTACACGATGTTGACAGCGCAGCGACGTTGAAGCAGATTTGCCGCCGTGGAGCATCACTTGTTCGAATCAGCTATCGCGTCTGTTTTAAGCGATTTAAACTTTTCCTTTTCGTTAAAACCAAAGCAAAGAACAACACTCGAAGCCTTCATATCTAAAAAAGATGTTATCGCTGTCTTACCGACTGGATTCGGCAAAAGTCTGATACCAGCTTGGCCCTTTGATGGCTAAACGAATGGGTCTTAGCAAGAGCCCTCTGGTAGTGTTAATGTTTCACAAAATATAGTTTTAAGTCCTTTTCAGGCGAGAATGTAGTTGTTTAAAGCTCAAATCTGTGGTTTATTTATAAAGAGAGCGCCTTTTTGAAAATTTTAGTTGTGAGCTCCAGTGGAACAGCAGCGCTCAATCGCTCATTAACCCCGCCGAGAACACCCTTTCCTCAGCCAGTCCTGCCGTCTGCCGCTGGCTCTGATGACTCTGTAGTGGTTAAACATAAGATATGATTCGTCTTGTCTTGTGTAGATCTAACAGCTGATCTTTGCTCCCATTAATCTATAATTTGTTCCCTGACAGATCGTTTTGTCTGAGGGCAAAGTGAAGTTTCATAACTTTATATTTTTAAGCTAATAAACTTTACCGTTGTAGTCTCCTAGCGCTGACTTTGTTTGACTGAATTGCTTTATTTATTGTATAGCTTCTTATACCTTTTACTTATACTTTTATAATTGCTATTGATCACACATAAACTGACATTTAACAAAAAGAGACTGGGTTGTGTTTTATGTCATATATAATTTATTACAGTGATAATCATAGCCTATATTATGCACACATTAATGTGTGTGTGTTTTTTTAAATGTAAACGAAAAGAGGCTTGGGTTTTTATATTTTGTTTTGTTATAAACATGCATTGAAGATAATATGCATTGCCTGCACTACATTTGTGTGGCTATAATATGTTTAATTTTTTTTTTTTAATGAAAATTAAAAGAGGTAGAGTGGTGTTTTATCATATATTTTGTTTTATTGTAGCCTAAAATATACAAATATATACTGAGTGATACTGTCAAGAACGCTGCTTGTCCATTAGCAGAGTAGGCGGACTAGTGTCCTCCCGTCCTCGGGAGTTCGTTCTCCGGAGTCAAACTTGGCAAGTCATGGACGCAAGTCAGAAGTTCGCATACGAAATATGTCATAAAACACCACTGCCTCATTTCATAAAATAAAAATAAAAAAATCTTATACATAATAGCCACACAAATGTGGTTCAGGCAACGCGTAGCTAGGCCTACATTGATTATCTTATACATTTATAATAGAACGAAGTATAAAACACCCTGCCTCTTTTCGTTTACATTTAAAAAAAATAATATATTAAACATTAATATGTGGTTTAGGTAAGGTGACCAGATTTCTGAAATGGAAACCGGGGACATTTCCTATTGGAGAACACAAGTACAGACAAGAATGCATATTGAGAGACGGCCAGAGTCTGAGATGTTTCTCTGCGCTCTGCATACGTCATCTCCCTCATCGCTCTGATTTGTTTTAGATCTATCCAATTGCACCGAGAGGCATTTGAGCGACGCCCGTTGGTGACGCCCCTTTGGAAATGATTTGTCTATGAAGCGTTGCCAGACCATAACTCAGTTACTACTGAGAATGGTCTGGTTTTGACCAGGCTAGAATTAATCATGAATTACAGTAAGAATACATGTAAATAAAGCATTTATTAACACACTGAGTAACACATGTCTAAATAATATGTATAATATGTATCCATTTGCTTTACTGTTGTCAACCCCCATTTGCTTATCAGAAGGGCCATCTGGAAGACAACAGAGAGGCATGTAGGCCACATGTGTCACACCTTTACAGTGGGGGAAGTTTGGTCTGATTGGTCAGTTTGAATGTCATGTTTGAGTTTGGTCAGATTGGTCAGTTTGAAAAGAATACATTTGGTTTCAGTCACATGGTCAAGGAATAGATAAAAGAAGATTGGAACTGTTGCTCTCTCTCTTTTTTCCTCTGGTTCTCTTTTTCTCTGGCTCTCGAGGTCATTGGGGCTTCTCTTCTTGGCTCTCTTCTTCTCTCTCTCTCTCTCTCTCTCTCTCTCTCTCTCTCTCTCTCTCTCTCTCTCTCTCTCTCTCTCTCTTTCTCTATCCCTCAGGTAACATTTTATTCATGCTGTGTATGATTAATGGTATAAGTTTATCATCTCATACATCCATTTTGAAGCTATTTACCATAACCATAACCAGATTTTGTCATTAAATCCTTTCTATTACAAATACTGTGCTAACTAGTTTTGATTTGGTTTTGACTTTGAAGTGTTCCCTAATGCAATATAATATAGTCACATTATAGCACCGCTCTCCCACATATTTTGCTATTGTAACTGCACTTATCTCCGTCGTTGGTATAAGTTGCAGTGGGTGGAAATAGACGAGAAATTTAGAGTTTTTTTCCATCTTTCTGATAACGTTTCTTTAGTCTTCTGGCAACCCTGCAGATTGAACCATCCGCAGGAGTCCACTCTTACAATTTCAATAGTTTATTAATCATTTACTGATATTTTCTAAATGATCTTATTAACCACTGACAACATCTAAATAACTGGTTTGTAAATAATGTAATACTTAATTTATAAATGATAAATTGATCATTCTGCATTCCCTAATCTAAAGTATCAACTATTCATCACTTATATACATATAAAGCATACCACTTATAATTGATGAATGTATTAACTAATAATTTATAAATTACTTATAACTACGGAAGCCCTAAACGACCATGGATTACAATTTTTTTTCCATCTTGTTTTCTCATGATCTCGAGATAACTAAGTTGTTTTCTCGTGATGACAACTTATTTTTCTCATGATTGTTTCATTCTGAAACACTGCACTGCACCTGGAGTCTACAGTTGCTATAGCAACGAACACAACTTTCACGCCCATCTGATCGACGGATAAACCATGCGCAAAATATTTGCTTCACTTAATAAACATTTTGTTTGAGTAATTAACATGTTTAAATTATCAACAGAGCATTCGACAGCTCAAGCGCAGGCGGAGTGCCTTCAGAAGGATGGCAGATTATTCTCTAACTATTCTAAAAATAGTTTAGAGCTGCTTGGATTCAACCCGCTTTATTTTCCTCATTCGTTTGAAATAAAATTACATTACATAATTTGCTTGTTATTATAGTATCCTACTATCATGTAGGATAGGCTGTGACTGGTATCATCCTTCTAACCATGCTATTCCATTAAAAAGAGGTGCAATACTCCAGATTTAAAAAACAAAACAAAAATTGTATCCAGTTGATATAGACTAAATACAATATTGGGATGCTGTTTGAGAAGATTGTTTATGTATATGTGTGTGGTTACAAAGAAATGTACAAAATACAATAGTTTAAGTTACACAGTATCTGTAACGGATACAGATGAGAGTGCCCGTGGTTACCACCGGAGGGCACTCCATCCCGGACTGTCACTTCCCCACACACTAAAAACTCCTGGGTTAAAAAGGGACCAACTTATTTCTGGGTTATTTCAACCCAGAAAAATGGGTTATTCTTTTTGACCCAATTTCTGGGTTAAATACCTGACCCAAATTTTGGGTTAAAATAACCCAACATTGTAGTTAATATAACCCAACTTCTGGGTCAAAAGAACAACCCCAATATCTGGGTTGATATAACCCAGAAATTAGTAGTTCTGTTTTTAACCAAAGGTCAAAGGTCAGAAATAACCTAACTTAGGTTACTATGCCTTATTTCAGAAAATAAAACTTCAGGCACTTACACACTTCAAATTCTTTTACATTTTTATTGCATTAAATTCATTTCTATATAAAAACACAACTGGACCAATTTTTTTTAGGTCTTGTAATAGCATTAGAAAGAACAAAATAGAAAAATAAACAACTCTCAAACATTCTCTCTCAAACATTTGACAACATTGAATAACTGATTTGAACTTGAGGCTTACAGTCTTCAAACATTGTTTGTGTCATTTACTGCACACAATTAAACAGTTCTGCAATTAAGTAAGGCAGTCTTCAGAAATTTGACAGGATTTGATTCAGGTCCCTCAATCTGATACACAACTTGCTGCAGAAACTCCCATGCGGGAGCACACTGCTTGGGGTAGTTGATATCAAGAACATAAAATGCCTTGAAGCACACGTCAACTGCCCCAAGCAGTGTGCTCTGAGGGAGTGCCTGACCAGCTAAAATCACAAATGCCTGAGAAGCACATTGCTGGGGATTTCCCAGCGCCAGGACAGAGGGGAATGGCTTTGATTGCTGGAGGTATTCCACCATATTTGTTCCAACCTAAAACAGACAGAGACAGAAAGATAGACAAAAGAAAATGAATATTGTGTAGAAGGTGAATTGTAAGCAAGATAATAGACCCAGTTTGTGTTGTAATGCTGATACTAACTGATACAAGGAAGCCAAATGAGCTGTGGTTCTTAATTGGTGTGTTCATTTTGAGTGGGTCATGAATGTGTACTAGAAAATGTGGGTTGAGAACCACTGAGTAATACAACTTAGTCAGATTGCTACCTTATGTCTAGTTCAGACTGCCTGATTTAAGCCCGGTTTTTGACTCGCCGACAGGTTTTGCGAAATCACAGACAAAATGCTCGAGATCATAGGCAAATCAGTGCTCATGCACTTGAGTGACAATCATGCAGTGTGAATTATCAAAGACGCGATGAGTCGCAGACGCCCGTGAGATATTTGGCATGCTAAATATCTGGACCTGTCCGCGATTCAAACTCCTGTTGTGTGAAATGTGTTCTGACTGAAAAATACCTCTCGATGACCAACAGCCAATGAGCGAGCAAGATACAGGGCAGCGGGAGGTTCGGGGAGGAGTTATAGACCAGAATATCAGTATTTTAATAGATATTTTTACAATTCTATCAAACAGAAACAAAGCACAAACATTTGCTTGACCAGCCGCAACAGCAGCACACTGCAAAATTATTTATTTACCTCAAATTCTCTTTGCAGTGCACAATCATTGCTCCCTGTGTCTCCCCAACCATTTCCTTCTACATAATCTTTTTTCTTTTTCTCCCTTTTGCTGCAAATCAGCTTGGACCGCAAGTTTCTACACTGCATATTTTTAATAACAATTCCAGTCTCGCACGAGAACTCCAGTCTGACACACGTGTGATCTTGCGGTGTTTCCTTCTCACTTTTCGTGTGTGTTTTGTTGTGAAACGTAATTTGCGGATGGGACAGAGCTGTCGCCGATTCTTCCTCTTGTGCAGTCATGCAGTGTGAAACCCCCTGTGGTCGATCCACTGGTCAGTGTGAACACAGCAGTGACTGAATGCTGGCCCAGATAGTCATGCAGTGTGAAAAGAGCAGTGATCTGACTACTTTGAAAATCGTATCGGCATTAGATGGCATCGCCCAAAACTGAAATACAACTGCGAGGAACCTTGGAGTTGTTGTTTTTTAAAATCAGGATTCACTCTTTTGCTTTCACATAAAACATGTCACTTCGATTGCCTTCTTTCACCTGTACAGTATAGTTAGAATTAAGAATATTCTCTCTTAGAGTAGTGCTGAGAAACCAGTCCATTGTACTTACAGGCATTTGGTGTATGAACGCTGTCCGGGACTCTTCATTGGAGTGCCGGATAGTCTTCTTCCCAACCCTGTAGACGGCCTGTGGCACCATGGTGGGTAGCAATGTTAGAGCTAGTTCCCCTTTAGCATCTGTAGGTTAACAATATTCTAGGTATCAGTATGTGTGTGGAAAATAATATGACTGTATAGAAATATGTAAATGAACAAAAACAACAAATGTGACCAAAAGGAAAGGGATAACAGGACCCTTGCCATAGAACACACAAAAGGTCGGTTTTAATTTACCCAGTGTCATGTCCTCAACATTCAGTGAAGTGAGCTTATTGTCCTGCTTGGCCAAGTACAGGACCTTTTCACAATATTCAGGGATCCAGGTCTCAAATAATTTCGGTGCAGCCTCACCATGCAGCACCTGGAAGTCCTGCGCAATCTAAAAAAAAACACAGGAAAAAAAGGAAATATGTGATATCCGCTTCTTTGATACAAGAATTAAATAAAGGCATCTTTACACAGCAAAAGTGGCACAGATACCGATACTGAAGCGGCATAACATCACAAAAATGTGCATATATTGTCAACAAATAAAAACGAGACGAAAATGTTAGGGAGCGACGATTAGGGAAGAGATCCAGTTAGAACCAACTAATATCCTGTGTAACAGATGCGCACATTTGATTCGATCTGCCAGTCTCTTCAAAGGAAGATTATAAAACGAAAAACACCAATTTATTACACACGATGGTGGTTTCTTTACGAGTTAGAGCCCTGTGAGTTAGAGCCCTGCATTGGCCACAAATCTAGGCCCTAGCCCGGCCCGACAGCTTATCAAAATTCTCGGCCTGTGACCAACTGGAGCCTGTGTTTTGTTTTTATCCTCCCTATTAGTTAATAGTTTTGCATTTAATGGCAAACTGTTATAGTCAAAGTATTATATTTCGTTTTGTTTCTTTATTTTGAGTTTGAAGCATTTTTTGGTTTGTTAAATTAAAGTTTTTGCTTTTTAAAGTGATGGCCAAGCGGCTGAATCAAAGCCGTTTCAGCATCGCCTTTGATACTAGTGGTCGAGGTGGGTCAGACCCGGTATATTTTAAGTCTGCTTTAATGCGGCATTGCGTCTTTACACAGAATTTTGAGGAGAAACAGAGCCGTCGTAACTCGGCTGTGTAAAGATGCCTTAAGATATTGCTACTATATGTTCCAGTAGAACCATACCATGCCCGGACTGATGAGATGAGGGTACTCTGTGAGGAGTTCCAGTATGTCCTTGGAGCTATTAGCCCGGATCCAGTTGGCTCTGCATAACACTGTGTCCTTCATGTAGGACTGCACTTGGGTGAAAGGCTTTGAATTGTGTTTCAGCCATTCCTTCTGTTGGAGGGCCCTTTCTTCTGGAACGGTTGATTCTCCAGAGAAACACAAGAGATTACAAGTTTATAAGTTTATGAGTTTTCTTCCTGTAGCGCATGTTCAGACAGGGACAGGGAAGCCAGCAACATTTTTCAGTGGGGGTCGTGCGTTTCACTGTTAAACTGATACATTGGCACAAGTTCAATATGACAACTTTTAAAACCTTTTCAATATGCGTAAGGTGCAAAGTGCCTGTTGTTGTGGCGTCAGCTATTTTCACTTTTTCTTTATCTGCCAAATCAAGACCTAAACAACAGAGACAAACATACAAATCTGATCCTTTCACTCCTACATTGCATACATTTTCTGTCATTGATAATGAAAATAAAAGACTTTTGAGAGTCTGTGTCACCTGGTATGTATGCCCTTCCTGAGTGGGTGGCTTCAGGTGGACCCACGGTTTGACCTCTTTCTAACGTTCCGTAGTCTTTCTTCGAGGAAGCCAGTGGCTGGGTAGTGGATCACTCCTCCATCCTTCATTACCTTCCTGGCTTTTGTGTACCATATTTCCTGGAAAAAAAGATAGAACGTTCCTTATCCAAGAGGGACATTTTTAACATTTTACAAAGTTTTGCAGTAGAGATAACATATCAGGTACAGATAAGGAACAATTAAGAGAAACAAGGGTTAAAAGCTAAATTAACAAAAATGAAACATATACACATACAATACATTATGTCTTGTATGACCCCGTCATCTCATTAGACACCATTGCTTATTAAGTGCATTGACATCTTTGTAATGAAAAAAAAAAAAAGTTTGAAATCAGCATCAATTTCCATATGAACCAAGATAATTAAACTCACATAGCCACTGTTTGATCCATCATTCAGGGCTGGGAATGTCTGCACCAATGATAGTGCTAGGGCCTCTTTTATGTTTGTGGATGGCCTGTAAATGTAAAAAAACACTCAGTAAATAAACAAGTGACACACAAATGTACAACCTATACATTTAAATATTTCCAGAAGTAAGATAATCTGAAAATATCTGTGACATTGAATTTCAAATACTTAATGATTAATTTCGACACCCCTAAGTAGGGCCTCTTTTAAGTTATACCAGATGTATCCCATATTTAACATACCTCTCTCCAAACCTCTCAATCAAGAAAGACACCAGAATTTGGGTGAGAGTGATCCTTTGTTTTCTATTGATGACTCCCGTGTCTTGAAGGTTCTTCATTATTTCTGTGCCACTGAACACTGCAGAAAGAACCTGTCGGATATCCTAAAATAAATGACAAGAATAGTTTTAGAATTCATTGCAATTTACCAATTTAACCCTGGCATACCAATTTTGGACAAATTCACAAATTTATTTGATATCCTGACCTGAAGTTTCATAGTCAAATATTAGCAAAAGGAAAAGGGGAACAAGTACTAAAAAGACTTGTAATGTATGTATTAATAATGTATTAGTGCTTCATTCCATCCATCAACTTCTACTCGATGGGTACATGTTTTCCCCAGAACAATTATCTACTGTGAGTGCCAATGTGTAAACAGAGAAAAAAACAACACTTACAAGTGGTGGAACTGCTTCTAACACCAACACCTGATTTGCCTCCGATTCTTTCAGGGGGCATATGGGGTCAGCATTGTGGCTTCTGGATTCATTAGAAGTCGAAGGTTGTGGTGACGCAGCAGCTGGCGGAGCATTGCAACTCTTCTGAAGAAACGAAAATATATAAATAATATTTTGAGCTTAAGATTCAATGGGTGTGGCTACCTGTGTACAGTCACAAAGTAAAAAAAAATATTACTTTGTTACTAAAAAAAAATATTACTATAATATTAACGGATGCTCTGAGGTAAAGTGTTCAGACTGCAGAGCAGACTCAGCAACGATTGTCATTAATTATACAGTACAATCATAACATAGTACTGACATTATCTTAATTCCATAATGTCCTTAAACATAACAATATTGCTGGCCATAAACTGAGAAAGTGCCCGATACCTCGAGTAGTGCTAGACCCGGCGCTTCTCGTCCGGTGTTCGACCACCTTAACGCGGCACGAAGTCGCCACTAGCTGCACTGTACTAATTATTGTATTCATAATTCTTATCGTATTATTACTGGTATTATAAAAAGGAGATAAGCAGGTTACAGCACAGTTTAAACTAGTAAGATGTTGTCGCGATAGCCGCGGGCGGCTATATGCCAACCACAGAATTACCAATGCTCATTTTTTCAGCAAATGGTGCTAAACTAGCAACGAGGACATGTACACAGAAAAGTTTACGTTACATCGACACTGAAAATACTTGGTTACCTTGAATACACGACGAAGTTGCACCGAAGAAGCTCTGCCAAAACGGATCGAGCGTGAAGTGACGGAGCGTGAAGTGACGGTTGACTGTTGTCGTGAGAAAATTCCAGAACAGCGGGGGACGGGGTGCGTGAACCCAGAACATGGGTTACTCTTTGAAAAATAACCCAGAAACCCAAACAACCCAGGAACTGGGTCAACATTTTAGCCCTATAACCCAGAAAATGGGTACTCTCTGAAAGAATAACCCATAATTTTAACCCAACACAAATAACCCAGAAAATGGGTTGAAGAAATAACCCAGGAGTTTTTAGAGTGCAAGGACTACATTTCCCCACATCACTCACTACCCAGATTTCCTTCCTGATTACATCCACCTGCACCTCATTACCTTGTTAGCTCACACTATTTAAGCCTGGTCATGTGTATCATTCATTGCGAAGTCTTGTCTCACACTGCATTTCTGAGTGTTATCCCTGGTGTCATGTCTCTCGGTTTTGTTGGAATTCTTGCCTGTGTCCCTTGTTCTGTTTGCCTGATTGGACCATTTGCCTTTTCTCTGATTACGATTGTGGATTAACCTTTAAATAAAGTCAGATCCTCTACCGGAGTCTCTCAGAGCAGTTCTGTGACAGAATCACTGAATTAAATGGTAGGCTGCTACACATCTTTACATAGGCTATAAATCATATTTATTATCAATAGGCTATACATTGAGTGACACGATGTGGTAAACTAACAGTTACTTAGACTGATGATTAAAATGGGGTCTTAAAGATACACAATAATGTGCAAACAGAATACAGCGACATCAAAATTTGTTAAACAGTCATTTTAGTATCACACCGAACGCTATTGTGGTAGTGAAGCTGTGATGAGTCGTGCATCTATTGCTGTAGAGCGTAATGATAATACAGATACACTTTCAATCAAACTAATCACATTCAACTAGGAATGCAGCCGATCAGCTGGATTCAGCTGAATATTGGGCTTTTTGACAGGGTTCGGTTTCTGCCGAACCTTAGAATTTTTTTCCACCGTACCGAACCCTAGGCTTGCACTATGCGCACTCCACTGGTCGAATGTAATGACGGCAACGGAGATTATGGGAACGTGTTTACTAGGTGGACCGGCCGAATGCAGTCGGCTGTGAGAAAGTAAAAATGGAACTTGTGAACTCGTGAACAGTTTTTTGGCAGTACTTTCAGTCAAAAGAAGGCGATTCAAGTCGAGCTACATGTTCAATTTGCAATGCCGATTTGTCTTGTGGTGGCAATAAGGACCCTAAACAATCGCCGCTGTTAAAACATTTGTGTATAAAACATCCAAAAGAATACGAGTTGTGCATGAGGGAATCTACAGACAGCAGCCAAAATGCAGAAACTTCAGAATACTTCTAAAAATACACTGCTGTAGGTGTGCTCATTTCGGTTCATTTTCCCAACGACAACCGCTGCTCATTATCCGATTATTAACAGTTAACTGATAAGATTATAATATTGAATTGGCATTAAATAAAAATACCACTGACGAGAAAAAAAGACACTTTTTTTCACAGGTTTATTACCGTGCAAACGGCAGCATACAGGTCAGATCAAATATAAATAAAAAGAATAAAATATATAGGCCTACACTAAATTCTTTTCACTTAAATAATTACCAAATTAAGAATACACTGAATCCGTTTGAAGCTTAAACTGAATTAACAAAACATTCATGAAATGTTAGCATATCACTTATTAATAATTTATGAATGTATAGTCATGTTTTTAAGTTATTAATTTATCATTAACTATTAACTTATAAGTGACTTAAAACTGAGCGTTATTATAAAGTGTTACCAATATGGGTAATTGCATGAGCTAATGTTAACTAATGGGACCTTACAGTAAAGTGTTACCTTTTTTCAGTTTTCAGTTTGCACAATTAGGTCACAGTTCATTTGTAGGCATTACATCATGCAGTGTGAAATGATCAGTTATCTGTGTTGTTTGTAAATGTTACCATTCATTTGTCCTCTGGTCCTAATACTCCACATTAGAGCAGGTGCTGAGTCCATTAAATCCACCAACAACAAACAGCTGATCATCCATAACCTGGAGTTTGAATGATCAAATAACTGTCACTTATATGAAACATGTTCAGTATGAGACCAATGAGAATCTTTAAAAACGTTTTGTTTCAGCAGAATCCTCATTAGACGTCCAAATCACACCTCAATGCCAAAGTTGCTGCGTGGGCTAATCATAGATTCGACATCATGCCAGCTGTCAGTGAGAGAGTTGTAGGCCTCTGCACTTTGCAAACGACTGGCACCATCATAACCACCAACCTTGAAACACAAATGTGCATTTGTCTGTTAATATGGCAGCAGCCCCAAAAGGATTTGCCTTCATGCATGTACTTTTGAGTAGGCCTATCTATTTTTGTACAGTTGATAATATGTGTCACATTTAAACACCTTATTTTGTATTGTTATATCTCTGTGCACGTGTGTATAATACTCACAGCATAAACTAGATTCCCATAAGTGATCACACCTACACCACTGAGAATAACACGCCTCATTCTCCAACAACAGTGCATTTTTCCTTACATTACTCATGAAGTTGTCAGGGTTCTGTCACTTCGGTCTAGTTTACTCTTGGTTTGTGACAGAGCCCTGACACTCCTGTATTGTTTGTCTTGTCTTGTGTGAGCTCGCTTTGCTTTGAGCATGCTCGAGCTACGTGCTCTTCTGTCCTTGTGTTTTGTGTGCGGGGCGTGGTGTTCGGATCCCAGCACTTTGGTCTAGTTTGGGTTTCAGTTTTGTGTTGGGATTCGGACATTCAGGCTCTCTGTGTTTGTTTTTTGTCACGAGCGCACGGAATGAGCATTCGCTCGTTCTCGTGCACTCTGTCTTGTCATGTGAGCGTGTGCTCTTCTGTCTGTGTGTTGTGTTCTGTGTAGCATGTGGTTCATATTTACATCGGCCGTGTGCTTTCACGTTATTTTTTGTCTTATGTTGTGTAGCACGTGGTTGGTGTTTTTCACTGGCTGCGTGCTTTCATGTTGTCAAGGTTTGTGTGAACATGCAGCTGATGAGTTTTCATTAGCTGCATGTTCATGTCACGTTTGGTGTGAGCACATGTCTTGTCAAGTGTTTCTTTGTGCCATGTGCTCATGTCTATTGTCTTAACCCACCCACCTTGTTTCCTGATTATTGGTTAATTTGCCCCACCTGTCTTCCCTCGTTACCCTCTTTTGTTTGTTCCCTATTTAATCTCCTTGTGTTTGCAGTTCGGTGTGGAATCGTCGTCGTATGTACCTCATGTTTTCCAAGCCCAAAGCCCAAAGCCCAAAGCCCAAAGCCCAAAGCCCAAAGCCCAAAGCCCAAAGCCCAAAGCCCAGCCCTCGGCAGACAATGGGGATCTTCCTTTTAACTTCTCCCAACACTGAACTGACGTGAGAGACTTTGTGTGCGACTTCCTCATAGAAGTGGACCACCTGGCTTACGGTGAGGCTGAGATTAAGGAGGTCTTCAACATCTGTCTTGATCAACCTCTCAGCCTGTGGGAGATGGAGAAGCTAGGGAGTCTTGGTTTCTGGGACTTCGTTTACCACGTTTTCTATCTTGGGGAGCCTGAACCTCCACCTCAAGCGGAGTCCCATCCCACTGACTGTTCCCCTCTTCCATCGGCAGTCAGTGGAAGCCCCAGCCCTCCAACGATCCAGAAACGGAGTAGGAGGAGGAAGAACTGGTCTCCCTCATCTGTCTCCTATCCAGTCGGGGCAACACACCCTGCAGGTTTGTCCTTGTCGTGTGTGACCGCTGCAGGTTTGCCTGAGGTGGCCGAAGACTCTGCAGCATCCACGGAGGCGGACGAAGAGGCAGCAGCTCCCCCGGAGGCGGCCGAAGAGACAGCAGCTCCCCCCGGAGGCGGCCGAAGAGGCAGCAGCTCCCCCGGCGGCGGCCAAAGAGGCTGCAGCTCCCCCGGAGGCGATAAGCACACGACCACCGCCTCGTTCTCGGAGGAGGAAGAAGGCTTCCATAGGAATGTTTCTCCACGTTGGTCCATCGTATGGAGACGAGATCCCTGTGGAGCAAATGGTATCAATTTCTAAAGATGACAGTTCTAAATTAAACATTGTATAGTGGCAAAGCATGTTCCTGCATGTCCTTACCTAAAGTAAGGGCTGCAGCCACAAAGGATGATCTTGTGAGTTTTAAACTCTTTGCCATTGACTTTGATGACGTCTGTGTGCTTGCCCTCTAAACGAACTTCGTCAAACACATTAAAAGATGTGGCAATGAACTTGTGCCCCATGTTTTCTAGCTCAAAATAAACTTAAACTCAAACTGATAAAACACTGATTAAAGTCATTTGATGTTTTAGTGAAATCTCCAACTGCTCAAAATGTTTGTGAAAAGTTGAAACATTATATATGGTTCAAATCCCCACAGTCTTTTAACAGAAAGTTATCATGAACCCAGTTAACATTAAATTAAAATCCATTGCCAATAAAATATTGTAACTCAAAAGGGTGAGCCTTTTATGTTTTAATGTGCTATTAAGTATTTCATGGAATAAAAGCATAAAAATATTTTTTGACAGAAGAACAGGTGATTCCTAGTGTTATTAGGAAAAAAACCCTACCTCTTTTTGTTATTATCAATATACAATACAAAAAAGTAGGCCTACCCTTTATGATTTTTAGTTGATATTTCAATAATTTAACAAAACATTTGCATGTTCATTGTTCTCTGGTGTTGGTTAATAGTCACATGACGTGCAGGTAAGAAAATAAAATTTCATTTTTTTTATTGTTTTATTTTTAAAATAATATATTTTCATTTTACATTTTTATGATTTCATAACTTTGAACAGACCATAGATAAATAGCATTTTATAAAATTATATGGACACATGATCCCTAAACACATTAGTTTAGGGCTAGCAAGCAACAGTTCATATTTTACTGTGGTTTTAGCTAATTAACTTTTGTAATAAATGGTCTAGAAACCACTTTTAAGCCGCGTTTCCACTGCAGGAACTTTCCCCAGGAACTAGGAACCTTGGGGTGGTACTCAAAGTGTTTCTACCACAGGAACCAGGGTCTAAATGAAGTTCCAGGTAAATATTTCCCCCTCCAAAAGTCCCTGCTCGCGAGGTAGTACTTTTCCAAAGTTCAGGAACTTTCGGGGGTGGGACTTGGACACTGAACATGCTGATTGGTTGAGCTTACGCAGCATTTTATTTCAACGGGCATTTTTTTAATTCTTGCGAGGTTCGTTCTGCGTTCAGTAAATATCAGTCTAAATATCACTCTTTCTGTCCGATGGCGCGTGTTCTCTCAGCAAGCGCACGGTCAATGTCCGTAATAGCTGATTGTCTTATTTTAAATCTAGCTTTCACAATACACTTAATATCAGTGCTCGTCTCTTTTCCGCCATTTTGTTAATTACCTCTTTAGTAAACCAATACATAACTAGCAAAAGCAGCGCTGCTTGCATCTACTCAATACTTGTTATTGTTGCAGACAGTATCGCACAAAAATGATTACTCTCCATCGCTGACTGGGAGGAACAGTTGCGCGCAGTCCCACGTGTCTTAACTAATTTGCCTAATCTTCACAGTACTTTAGACCGTAGTGGAAACGCAGACAGTAGCAAGTCTGGGGGGAAAACGCTCCTCTAAAAAAAGTTCCTGATACAATTGTTCCTGGTAATTTTGGTGGAAACAGGGCTTTAGACAATAGTGTTGCACATACTTGTTCAAACTCGTCCAAGAGATTTCAACAGAAATTTGGGTGAGATGTTCTTCAGACAATAACAGTCAAAAAGATCTTTGTGATATAGTCAACCGTTCCATGTGACACAATGAATGAATGATGGTGTAGACTTCATAAAGCAAGTGACAACAAATGTTTGAACTGACATGAAAAAGTCTATGGTGATTTCATACAAAAATGGCATACAGATGGAATTCACCTCACTTTTTGTCATACAAAGTCAGAAGAAAACACAAAATGAATGCAATTTCACAATTTATTATGGGTTTACTATCTTGCTAACTATCTACTTTCCAGGCAGGATTTCTGGATTTCTAAGGTAATGTTAAGAAATAGCTTAAACAATGTTGGTTGTAGTAGGAAGAATTTATGATTTTGTGTAAAATGAAAAAGAATAATCTAAACATATTGCTAAAGAAGACTATTTGTTGACTTTACCGAAATACTTAAAAACTTGTCCAAATGTTGTCCCAATTGTCCAAATAGAATAAACTAAACTAACAAACTTCATATGAACAAACAATTTTAGACTAAATATACCAGTTTAGTTTACACTGCAACGAGATGACATGGTACTAACATATTTGCCTAATATTAAAGTAATACATTCTCAGAGGGAAAGTATGACATTTTTTGAAAATCTTACATGTTTTTGGCAGTGTATACTGTAATGTATTATTTATATCTCACACACACACACACACAGACACACACCCAGAACATATGGACACGGATGATTAGCAAAATACAAAAGCTCCCCTTCTTCATCTAGTTTGAAGAGACAATGTGAGCGACAGACTTTTCTGATCTCCTCTCGCTGTTGCTCCTGAAAAATAACGAAAAGGAATCTGACAAGAAGAAACAACAGTATTCTGAGGCAAGTTTGTGGTTAAAGATTAATATAACACTTCTATCAGTGAACATCACTGGTTAAAGTTTAATGTGCAAGATTTTTTATGTTGGTGAAGACAGTTTTATTGTGCAAATCTATGCACATGTTCTTATTGCATTGATAGATTATAGCATTTGTGACACCGTGTTGTGTTTGTTAATGTCTTTCAGAATCTGTTCTTCACTAGATCTACGAGTTCACCTGAGGGATTTGATTGAATCAAGATGTTGCTGATCATTGAAGCTCTTCTCATTTTAGCTGCTATAGGACTGGTAAGCTTGTTTTCTAGTATGTGTATGAATATTACAGACATGAATACTGCTGATGTGATCATTATGATTCCTGTTGCTGCAGGATCATCGAAATGCTGTTGAAGGAAAGATATTTCCATTGGATTTTGCACTGAATTCAGTTGATGATCAATATGATGGTTGTCCTGGGAAAATGGCAGACCTGGTGAAGACAAAATATCTACAGGAGGAAATATCTGCCTCAGCTGAATTTAAAAAGACTTGGCAAGAAGGTGAAGAGAATGCCACGAAAGCAGAGGATAACTTGCAACAGATTCATTCAGTCGCCATTCATGTGTACACTAACAAAGACTCTAAAGTGTACAGTAATTTCACTAGTGCCACTCGTACTGACAAACAAAAGTACAAAGACAAGATATTCAAATGGTATTCATTTCACTTTCTGTTAACAGAAGCGATACAGATTCTGAAGAAAACACAAAAGAGATGCTATGTAACTTATCGTGGTACAAATGTTCAATTTGATGTCCAAAACCAAGAGGTTCGTTTGAGCTCATTTTCATCCTCCTCTCTTGATCGTAAAGTAATACAGGGTTTTGGAAATGTATCTTGTTTTGAAATCTACACTTGTGAAGGTGCTAATTTGACAAAATATTCAAAGTATCCTGATGAGAAAGAGGTGCTAATTCCTCCATATGAGAAGTTTAAAGTCACTGCTGTCAAAAACAGAACAGATCAGCCAGATCTCTGGTGTGACACTGTGTTTGTGTTGAATAGCACTGGAAAAACAAGTGATCTGAGTTGTGCATTGTTTAACAGTGGAAACCATGTTGCTTTCTTTAACGTTTTACTGATTTCGCAATTATTATTTTGCCAAGTGTTTACCTGCTAACCACTTAAACTTCATGCTTAATTAAATGGACAGTTTGATAATATTTAGTAGTGATGGTAGAAATGTAATGTAATTTTAATAAACGTTATTTTTTTTCTCAATGTGTTGTTTCAGTTCAAAATATTTTTATTTTTTTTATTTTTTTTTATATTATAGACCTTTTACAGCATTTTTACATTTTACAACATGTGGTCTTGTTTCATGAACACAATGTATATTTTGTATGAAATGTTACAACCTGCCCTATAGGTGGGGGACTCAAGCAAGAGGCATGTTAGAACATGCTTATGTGACGGTTTAAAACTTGATCTGAACTAAACCTTGTTTAATAATTTTAAAAAAGATAAACTAAAATATTGTTTAAATAAAAAACTCTACTGTTTCCAAACATTCAGTTTGATTATGGGAACATTAACAAAATCTTTATGTTAGTGGCACTTTTTTTTTTTTTTTTAAGTTTATGTTCCTGAAACATTCTTTCAACTTAACTTTTAAGTACATTCTTATAAAGTTTTAGCCGGAAGTTTTCATGCGGGCAATTGATGTGGACAACTCCAAAAACAGCATTACCAGCTTCACTTTTTACTAACCCGTTTGACTTGATCTCTATGATATGTCTACAAGTCCTTATTGAAAATTACAGAGGTTTAGATGTTGATTGTTTTATGAATTTTTTTGGTCACCATTATGGTGATTAGTGTTTGATTTAGTCGGATTCTTGACCCTTGACTATTTAATGTTAGTTTTTCTCTGGCTTCTGTAACTGTGTGTTTATAAGACACATTCATTATGTTGAAAAAGCCATAACTAAAATATTGTCTCATGTCTCATGAATTGAATTGTGTTGTAACCACTTTTGTAAAAAAAAAAAAAATGTTCAGTCGCTTTCATAACATCACCTCAAACTTAGGTTTGATGACGAAAACAGGATTGATGAGTAGTAATAAAGGAGAAAACATGCCACCGCCAGTATTTGCATGAAAATTATTATTTGAAGTTGCTGAGTGTTTGAGTCAGATCTTGTTGTTGTATTACTTGTTGTCAGGATCCTCCGGACCAGGACCAGCAGACTAAAGAACAGTTTTTTCCCCAGAGCTGTCTCTTTACTGAACTCAAACCCCCGTTGATCCACTTCCCTCATAAACTGCAAACTCTCCTACCTCACACCTACATTCACTTTGTTATTTGCACTACCGACTGTTTATTACAGTAACAACTGTTTACTTATGCATTTTGCACCACCATATCTTAACTGGAATATGCTCATTTGCACTGCCGACTGTATTTATAGTAACCATGTTTACATTTGCATTTTGCACCGTACTTCTAACTGTAATATGCAACCACTTTCCACTGCACTTTTACACTTTCTTTCGGATAGCTCTGTCCATAATTTATTGCACTACCTTAATCCACTGCTATATTCCTCATATTAGCCTAACATATTATTGTATACCTCTATCTGTAAAATTCTGTTCAAAGTAATAGCCATCTGTATATTATATTCATAGTACATATTCACCTGTATATTCTGTTTACATTCTGTTTATAGTAATAGCCATCTGTATATTTATATTTATTCACTGTATATATTCATCTGTAAATTCAGTTCTGTTTATAGTAATAACCATCTCTCTACTTATACATATTTATATATATTCAGTACATTTTTATGCCCAGCACTTACGCAACCATTGTATATATCCTGCACTTGCTGCTATTGCACTTCTGGTTAGACCTAAACTGCATTTCGTTGCCTTGTACTTGTACTTGTGTAATGACAATAAAGTTGAATCTAATCTAATCTAATTAACAGATACCTCTGCCACGGGTTGGGGTGCCATGTGCAATTGACATGCTGCAGCGGGCATGCTCCACCCGGAGTGTGGCCTCCTCTTGGGCTCTAGCGCATGGCGCCTTGCTAACAGACATCTGCAGAGCTGCAGACTGGGTGACACAAACACATTCGCCAGATTCTACAATCTCTGAGTGGAGCCAGTGTCCGACTATGTACTCGCCTCTACGAGTAGCCAGTAATGGACCATGCTCAGGTGTCTTCGCTTGCTCGCCATTCCACTCCACGGACTGGATACGTGCAATATTTTCCTCAGGTGAGCTTCCCGGAAGCCCTGAGTTCCTCCAGCACTGTCGACGCCGACATCAGTAAGTCTGCCCTTTCGAGCCTAGACCCTCAGGTTCGGCTAGGTGCCCCGTGTGCATGGTTCCCCTCCAAATCAAATTTGATGATTTGATGACTGGGCAAAAGGTATTAGAAGTGATAAAGTAATCATACCCATGTAACACATTGAATACATTATAGTGTTGACTTCATACAGGAAGTGATGTCATATGTTTGCAATGCTTTGTTGTACTGGACATTAATCCAGCATCAATTTACGCTCCTGACTATCGATTATAACATTACATTTTTTTCAAGAAACCCCTTTTAAAAATTGAGTTGAAAGCATACCTTTTAAAAAAACTCCTACAGCTTTCATTAAATCATCTCAATTTGGGTTGAATGGACTTCAGACAATAATGTTCAAACAGATGTTAAAATATTTGCGATATAGTCAACCATTCCCATGTAACACAAATTAATAAATGAATGAATGAACAAATGATGTGTGCAGGGGCGTAGCCACTGTAGGAATTGTGGGCGCAGACACATAGATGAATGAATCTTCCAAATGATTTGATCAGAAATTATCACGCACAAAGCCCCATTCAACCCGACCCCAGGAAATCGACCATCTATCACCAGAGAGACATAGGCTCCATTCTGCCCGGAGCTACTACTTTTATGAATAATTACTTGATTGCCTATGAACTTTTGACCAAAACTTAGACAAAGAGAACAAAAGACTCGGTGTGATCACAAGACAAAGAAACAAACCAGATCTCTGTCTTTGCAATGACCGGTAAATGCACTCCACGTTACACAGCTAAAACTCCAAGCAAACTCAAAGAAACTGTGTTGCATATGAACTGCATCAAATCATTGATTATTGGACTTGCATTCAAATAGCCTTCGACATAGCTTGTTAGTGGGTCTACAACTGATACACGTGACTATTATGCATGTATATCACTCCCAATTCATGCAATTATGTAACTATTGAATGAGTGGACGAAAAGGCACCGTGTTTGATATATCTTTGTTCGTATGGGTATAATCCAACAGATGAGCTGAATGAAATCTTTGTAGAATGGATCATGTCCTTATATTAAAAAATTAGGTCTAAATTTACTCTCTGCTTCAGAGCAGGAAATGTCTCGGTTACGTATGTAACCCTCGTTCCCTGAGGAGGGAATGGAGACGTTTGTGACTAACGAATGGGGGTTTCGCTTAGAAGCAAATTACCTTTGAGGAATTTAACAGCGCCCAATGGCAGTGCCAATGCCATGGGCATGCAGAATTTGCATGCGTAACTCCGCCCCACAGCGTGGGTATATAAGGAAGTACGCTGGCAACATCGCATTATGTTACTGCTGCGGAGCCAAGACTGAACTCCGCGTTCCAGCAGCACAGCGGAGGTGGCAAAGGCACGTTACGTCTCCGTTCCCTCCTCAGGGAACGAGGGTTACATACGTAACCGAGACGTTCCCTTTCGTTCAGTCACTACAACGTAACGCTAGTGACTAACGATTGGGGGTCCTAATACAGTGACGCCACTCGGCTGTCTTCCAGTGCCCTGTGTAAGTGTATGTACCCTGTGTGTAAGTGTGTAAGTGTTGTAAGACTAGTACGGACAAAGGACTCCCACTTATCACAGGATTACCAAGGTACACTGGGATGCATATTCCAGTGGGGATATGCCAGAATGCCTACCCGTAGGGAGGACTTAGAGAGTACACATATGACCTGCTACGGGCTGCATATGGGAACTCTGGGGTACCAGCCGAAGGTGGATTTTTAACCCCAGGGGTGGCAGGGACTTGCCAAGGGAAAGACACCTGCTCACTGAGGAGGCTTACGGCGGAAATAAACGTGTGAGGGTCGCCGGAGGGGAACCATGCACACGGGGCACCTAGCCGGACCTGAGGGTCTAGGCTCGAAAGGGCAGACTTACTGATGTCGGCGTCGACAGTGCTGGAGGAACTCAGGGCTTCCGGGAAGCTCACCTGAGGAAAATATTGCACGTATCCAGTCCGTGGAGTGGAATGGCGAGCAAGCGAAGACACCTGAGCATGGTCCATTACTGGCTACTCGTAGAGGCGAGTACATAGTCGGACACTGGCTCCACTCAGAGATTGTAGAATCTGGCGAATGTGTTTGTGTCACCCAGTCTGCAGCTCTGCAGATGTCTGTTAGCAAGGCGCCATGCGCTAGAGCCCAAGAGGAGGCCACACTCCGGGTGGAGCATGCCCGCTGCAGCATGTCAATTGCACATGGCACCCCAACTAGTGGCAGAGGTATCTGTTAATACAACAACAAGATCTGACTCAAACACTCAGCAACTTCAAATAATAATTTTCATGCAAATACTGGCGGTGGCATGTTTTCTCCTTTATTACTACTCATCAATCCTGTTTTCGTCGGTCTCTATAAGCCTTTCATGAATTTCTCTGTGGCCTAACGTGATCTCTGTCCAGGTGGCCTATTGTAGCCTTCATCTCTGTGGCCTACTGCGGCTTCATCAGCGTGGCCTTCGTCTCTGTAAAAGAAGATATCTCTAAGCACATCCCTGCACCCCTAATCATTCTGCAATTTTTATATTCCCCAACGGGTCTCCCATATCAAGAAGGTGGTTAACTCACCTAGAGACAGACCTACAGAACTGCAGACCATCTCATCAGTATACCGGACATTCATTCAGGGTTATGTGCTGCTACAACAGCAACTGAACGCAGGATTGTATGGTGGTCAAGATGGTCGTCAGCATTCTAATATTATAGAACGCTCAAACCTTCAGGTAATCCTAAGATTACCTATGTGTCTTAACAAGCATCAGGTAAGTTACAGTTTATCATTTAACTCCTAATACTTTTTCATGGGATCTATCAAGACCAACTCGTGCACCCACGCTGTCTTCTCCTCACTATGGGCTATCGCAGCCTTCTCTGCACACTGGCTTATCATTCTCAGTCGCCGTGTCTTTCTTGTACCCTCTCCTATCAAGGCTGTATACACGGCCTAACCTGGCAGTCATACAGCCTACGTGGTTTTTTTCGCACCCCGGCCTATTGAGGCAGTATACACGGCCTAACGTGGCAGTCCATACAGCCTACGCGGCTTTGTTTTTTTCGCACCCCGGCCTATTGAGGCAGTATATACGACCTAACATGGCAGTCCATACAGCCTACGCGGCTTTTCGTACCCCGGCCTATTGAGGCAGTGAATATATGGCCAACGTGGCAGAACATACAGCCTACGCAGCTTTTCGTACCCCGGCCTATTGAGGCAGTATACATGGCCTAACGTGGCAGTTCATACAGCCTACGCAGCTCTCTGTACCATGGCCTATTGAGGCAGTGAATATATGGCCAACGTGGCAGTCCATACAGCCTACGCGGCTTTTGCAGTAGCATAACAATTCCCTCTGTTTATTGGTTTAACACCTATGTCAATATCCATATCTATTGCATGTTCAATGTCCATATTCTAAGTAATCCTCATGCAAATACTGGTGGTGGTGTCACAGCGTCACATTCCCAGATTATTACTCATCCCGTTCGTCAGTCTCTATAGCTCTTATTCTTCGTCAATTGCCTAACGTGGCCTTCGTCTCCAGGTGGCCTAGCGTGGCCTTCGTCTCCAGGTGACCTAACGTGGCCTTCGTCTCCAGGTGGCCTAATGTGGCCTTCGTCTCCAGGTGGCCTAACGTGGCCTTCGTCTCCAGGTGGCCTAACATGGCCTTCGTCTCCAGGTGGCCTAATGTGGCCTTCGTCTCCAGGTGGCCTAACGTGGCCTTCGTCTCCAGGTGGCCTAACATGGCCTTCGTCTCCAGGTGTCCTTCGTCTCCACGTGACCTTCGTCTCCAGGTGGCCTAACGTGGCCTTCGTCTCCAGGTGGCATAACATGGCCTTCGTCTACATGCGGCCTAACGTGGCCTTTGTCTCCAGGTGGCCTAACGTGGCCTTCATTTCCATAAGGCCAATCAAGGCTCTGTCTTGTGGCCGTTCAAGGCTTTCATCTCTACCTGGCTGATCAAGGCCCGTCTGCGGTCGTTCAAGGCTTTCGTCTCTACCTGGCTGATCAAGGCCCATCTGCGGCCATTCAAGGCTTTCTTCTCTACCTGGCTGATCAAGGCCCGTCTGCGGCCGTTCAAGGCTTTCGTCTCTACCTGGCTGATCAAGGCCCGTCTGCGGCCGTTCAAGGCTTTCGTCTCTACCTGGTGATCAAGACCCATCCGCGGCCGTTCCAGGCTTTCGTCTCTACCTGGCTGATCAAGGCCCGTCTGCGGCCGTTCAAGGCCTTCGTCTCTACCTGGATGATCAAGGCCCATCTGCGGCCGTTCAAGGCTAGTCAGTGGCCGATCAAAATTCCTTTCGCGGTTTCATTTTATCATGCTCAATTTATGGCTAAATAACATCTGTCTTTTCAATGTTTCAGGAATCGCAGCATTTATGACGGGCGAGTATACAATTCTTTCACAATTTTTGGGGGTGAGTAGGTCCCGTCCTGGAGGAACTAATTTCCTCCACCAATTCTTGGGGGTCGGCTGCGCCCCTGCCTTCATCTTCAGGCAGGAAATGCAGAGTCCGTTACCCTCGTGACGAGCTCTACGGACGGGGCCTACACCAAAGAACCTCTAATTTAATACTTGCTGGTCTGCTAATAAACTTGCAATGTTATCATACTTCATCTGGTCTCCTGAGTCTTCCTGGTAGAAATTAAGCTTATGCGCAAGTTCTGGCAGGAAGATTCAATGTTACGTCACTTATCACATTCAGACCTATCCAATCAAGTCATAATTCTCTGAGTATAAAAGATCGGTAATTACACATGTCTGAGTTCACAGATGCTGACGCCAACATTCCGGCTCTCACAGTCCTGTTAGTTTTTCTTTAAGAAGTCCTCCTGTTCTCCACTCATTACCTGTATTAACTGCACCTGTTTGAACTCGTTACCTGTATAAAAGACACCTGTCCAAACACTCAATCAAACAGACTCCAACCTCTCCACAATGGCCAAGACCAGAGAGCTGTGTAAGGACATCAGGGATAAAATTGTAGACCTGCACAAGGCTGGGATGGGCTACAGGACAATAGGATATATCGTGGGGCATCAATTATCATGAGGAAGGTGAGGGATCAGCCCAGAACTACACGGCAGGACCTGGTAAATTACCTAAAGAGAGCTGGGACCACAGTCTCAAAGAAAATCATTAGTAACACACTACGCCGTCATGGATTAAAATCCTGCAGCGCACGCAAGGTCCCCCTGCTCAAGCCAGCGCATGTCCAGGCCCGTCTGAAGTTTGCCAATGATCATCTGGATGATCCAAAGGAGGAATGGGAGAAGGTCATGTGGTCTGATGAGACAAAAATAAACCGTCTTAAACTCATATATCCTATATATAACCACTTGAGAAATATTATAAACATATATCCATCTCATGATTTGTTTTTATAGGGTTTAATCTATGTGTTCATTCAATCTCTGTTGGATTTGTTTCAGAATTGCATACTATGGTTAACGAAAATCATGTGTATGGCATGTTTGGTGTCTACGAAGTTGAGATTTAAAGACCTGAATGATTGTGTATATGATATGGCAATCATTGTGCAACATATTAGTATTAAACAAGTCTTTAATAGTACCTTCCTCTGCAATTGAATCATGCACAAAATAAAGAGCCATAAAATCTCCAGAGAAACTTCCCGCTTGGAAATCCCAACAATCTCATTGGTCAAGTCTACCTCAGGAGGGTGTGATCACTCCCAGACTATAAAAGGAGCAATGAACTCGTCCCTCCCTCTCTCTCTTCTCCCTCTCGCTCGTGGACACGACACACTGTGTCTGTGGGCTTCCGCCCAGCAGGCCGCCAACATGGTGCCTGATGGCCTCACAAGGCCATGGACCAGAAGGCACAGAAGGCCCAGACTCCGCACGCCATGGCAAGGCAAGGCAAGGCAAGTTTATTTGTATAGCACATTTCATACACAGTTTAATTAAGTTAAAATATTCGCAGTATAACAGTTATAATATGAATTAAAAGAAATAAAAAATAAAGAAATAAAATTAAAAGTAAAATTAAAATTAAAATTAAAAACCGGGTTAAATTGAAACATAATTAAAGTGCACTCAAAATAAAAACCGGGTTAAATTGAAACATAATTAAAGTGCAGGCAGTTCGGACAGAGCACAGAGCTCATTCAGTAAAAGCATAAGATAAGGTGCAATCAGTCGGATGTACAGTAGCACAGTTCATTCAGTAAATGCACAGCTGAACAGATGTGTTTTGAGTCTGGATTTGAAAGTGGCTACTGTTGGAGCACATCTGATCTGTTCAGGAAGCTGGTTCCAGCTACGGCTGGCATAATAGCTAAAAGCAGACTCTCCTTGCTTTGAGTGAACCCTTGGTATTTCTAATTGACTTGATCCTGATGATCTGAGTGATCTGTTAGGTTTGTATTTAATCAGCATATCTGCAATGTATTGAGGTCCTAGGTCATTGAGTGACTTATATACAAGTAATAGTACTTTAAAATCGATCCTAAATGTAACTGGAAGCCAGTGTAAAGACCTGAGGACTGGTGTTATATGGTCATATTTTCTGGTTCTGCTCAGGATCCTGGCAGCAGCGTTCTGTATGAGCTGCAGCCGTCTAATGGTCTTTTTTGGAAGGCCGGTGAGAAGACCATTACAATAGTCCACCCTACTGGTGATAAAAGCATGAACGAGTTTCTCTAAGTCTTGCCTGGAAACAAAGCATCTAATTCTTGCAATATTTTTGAGATGATAGTAGGCTGATTTAGTTATTGCTTTGACATGACAACTGAAACTCAGGTCTGACTCCAAAATCACACCAAGATTCCTGACTTGATTTTTTGTTATTAGGCCTTTACCCTCAAGATATGCGCCTCATCCTCATCCTGTGTAATTTCCTCATCCTCAACGGATTCGCAGCAACCACGCATCATTTCTTCATCAATCAATGCAGAAGAACTTGATCGCCGCGTCAATGCCATCGGACGGAACCAACAAACTTTCTCCTGCAATTTTACCTCGGACGGTCTTCTACAGCTCAGGCTAAATGCAAGTAAAGTATGAAACAGAAATCGCTGTGTAGTTAGTAAAACTGTAAACTCTTTTCTCAGACAAAGAAGTTTATTAATGGCGGTTTTTTCCAAAAGGTTCTAGACTTTCTGCATTACTTTTCCCTCCAACCACTTTAACCTTATCTCTTGTCATGTATGTATTGTATATGTCATGTATGTCTTCTGTTAGTTGTAGTCTTGTTCCGTGATTTAGTTATTAAAGTTTGTGCACAATATATGTTGGTCCTGACTCTGTGCCTGCAAACATATTGTCCCTTAAATGATCAATCTTGCTATGCGCTCTAAGGGCTTAGGTAAATTCAAAGAAATAATTATTTTTCTGTGGCCATGAAAAATATCCTTTTCTAAGAATTAAATTGATAATCAATACTGAACGTCCTTAGGACGAACTGATTGAATGATTGTAATTTTAATGTAGCTCTTTAACTGATTAAAATATTCATAATTAAACATAATGAATAATAATAATCATAATGAGTTATGAATAATTATTAATATTTCACCTCAGAGCTAATTCGCTACAATGGGTCGTGGCTGGGTCTTCCAGCATGACAACGACTCGAAACACACAGCCAGGGCAACTAAGCAGTGGCTCCGTAAGAAGCATCTCAAGGTCCTGGAGTGGCCTAGCCAGGTCTCCAGACCTGAACCCAACAGAAAATCTTTGGAGGGAGCTGAAAGTCCGTATTGCCCATCGACAGCCCCGAAACCTGAAGGATCTAGAGAATGTCTGTATGGAGGAGTGGGCCAAAATCCCTGCTGCAGTGTGTTCAAGAACTACAGGAAATGTATGATCTCTGTAATTGCAAACAAAGGTTTCTGGACCAAATATTAAGTTCTGCTTTTCTGATGTATCAAATACTTATGTCATGCAAAAATGTAAATTCATTACTTAAAAATCATACAATGTGATTTTCTGGATTTTCATTTTAGATTCCGTCACTCACAGTTGATGTGTACCTATGATCAAAATTATAGACTTCTACATGCTTTGTAAGTGGGCAAACCTGCAAAATTGGCAGTGTATCAAATACTTGACCTCCCCACTATATATATATATATATATATATATATATATATATATATATATATATATATATATATATATATATATATATATATATATATATATATATATATATATATATATATATACAGTACTGTGCAAAAGTCTTAGGCACGTTAGTATTTTCACCCCCAAAAATGGTTAAGCCAGTTATTTATACATTTTGTAATAGTGTGTCAGTAGGTAATATCAGTTTACATTTTCAAACATTCATTTAGCCATTATTTGTAATAATCCATTCCAGTGAGATTTTTGTATGCAGAAGGAGTCTGACAACAGAGCTATGATCAACACAGAGATCTGATCTCACCATCATCGAGTCCGTCTGGGATTACATGAAGAAACAGAAAAAACTGAGACTAAATCCAGAAGAACTGTGGCAGCGTCTCCAAGACGCTTGAAGAAACCTTCCTGCAAAGCTACAGTACTTAGACACTTGTGTAAAAATGCTGTAAAGTCAGGAAGTTTTCAAAAATAATAACATAAGTAGACTGTTAATTTTTTTGATCAATTAACTTCTATTAACTAAATCAAATCAGTGTTTGTGTGACCACCCTTTGCGTTGAAAACAGCTTTTGTTTTGGGACACTTGCTCATAGTTTTTTTAGGGAGCTTTGCAGGAAGGTTTCTTCAAGCGTCTTGGAGACGCTGCCACAGTTCTTCTGGATTTAGTCTCAGTGTTTTCTGTTTCTTCATGTAATCCCAGACGGACTCGATGATGGTGAGATCAGATCTCTGTGTGGATCATAGCTCTGTTGTCAGACTCCTTCTGCATACAAAAATCTCACTGGAATGGATTATTACAATTAATGGCAAAATTAATGTTTGAAAATGTAAACTGATATAACCTACAGACACACTATTATGTTTATGCCAATATATATATATATATATATACACACACACATACACACTGACCTAAAGGATTATTAGGAACACCTGTTCAATTTCTCATTAATGCAATTATCTAATCAACCAATCACATGGCAGTTGCTTCAATGCATTTAGGGGTGTGGTCCTGGTCAAGACAATTTCCCTTGAACTCCAAACTGAATGTCAGAATGGGAAAGAAAGGTGATTTAAGCAATTTTGAGCGTGGCATGGTTGTTGGTGCCAGACGGGCCGGTCTGAGTATTTCACAATCTGCTCAGTTACTGGGATTTTCACGCACAACCATTTCTAGGGTTTACAAAGAATGGTGTGAAAAGGGAAAAACATCCAGTATGCGGCAGTCCTGTGGGCGAAAATGCCTTGTTGATACTAGAGGTCAGAGGAGAATGGGCCGACTGATTCAAGCTGATAGAAGAGCAACTTTGACTGAAATAACCACTCATTACAACCGAGGTATGCAGCAAAGCATTTGTGAAGCCACAACACGCACAACCTTGAGGCGGATGGGCTACAACAGCAGAAGACCCCACCGGGTACCACTCATCTCCACTACAAATAGGAAAAAGAGGCTACAATTTGCACAAGCTCACCAAAATTGGACAGTTGAAGACTGGAAAAATGTTGCCTGGTCTGATGAGTCTCGATTTCTGTTGAGACATTCAGATGGTAGAGTCAGAATTTGGCATAAACAGAATGAGAACATGGATCCATCATGCCTTGTTACCACTGTGCAGGCTGGTGGTGGTGGTGTAATGGTGTGGGCGATGTTTCTTGGCACACTTTAGGCCCCTTAGTGCCAATTGGGCATCGTTTAAATGCCACGGCCTACCTGATCATTGTTTCTGACCACGTGCATCCCTTTATGACCACCATGTACCCATCCTCTGATGGCTACTTCCAGCAGGATAATGCACTATGTGACAAAGCTTGAATCATTTCAAATGGGTTTGTTGAACATGACAATGAGTTCACTGTACTAAAATGGCCCCCACAGTCACCAGATCTCAACCCAATAGAGCATCTTTGGGATGTGGTGGAACGGGAGCCCACAAATCTCTTTCACCTGCAAGATGCTATCCTATCAATATGGGCCAACATTTCTAAAGAATGCTTTCAGCACCTTGTTGAATCAATGCCATATGTAGAATTAAGGCAGTTCTGAAGGCGAAAGGGGGTCAAACACAGTATTAGTATGGTGTTCCTAATAATCCTTTAGGTGAGTGTGTATATATATATATATATATATATATATATATATATATATATATATATATATATATATATATATATATATATATATATATATATATATTTTTTTTTTTTTTTTTTTTTTTTTTTTTTTTCTCTAAGTGCTTAAAGTGGAAAAAAAATAGGTGCTGCTGGACTACTCCCCTAGTTTCCAAATTGGCAATGACACCATACAAATAGTGAATGTTGATTTAACATTGAAAACTGAAACCTTACTACTAAAACTAGATGTTTCTTTGCTATCTGGGCACCCAAGACTAGTTTCTAGCCTGGTCAGTACCTGGATGGGAGACCTCATGGGCACACCAGGTAGCTGCTTGAAGAGGTGTTAGTGAGGCCAACAGGGGGTGCTCACCCTGTGGTCTGTGTGGGTCCTTAGTGCCCCAGTATAGTGATGGGGACGCTATACTGTCAAAAAGCACCTTCCTTCTGATGGGACGTTAAGCCGAGGTTCTCTCTCTCTCTCTCAAAAATAATAGGTCAAATTTGGCCACATTTGCTCATTGGCCTCTGTCCATCATGGCCTCCTAATACCCCCCATATACTGATTGGCTTCATCACTCTCCTCTCCACCAATCAGCTGGTGTGTGGTGGGCGTTCTGGCGCAAAAAAATGGCTGCCATCGCATCATCCAGGTGGATGCTGCACATTGGTGGTGGTTGAGGAGATTCCACCCCTTCCATATAAATCGCTTTGAGTACCCAGAAAAGTGCTATATAAATGTAACAAATTATTATTATTAATTATTACCGGCTAGACAGGTTTTGTTAACTTAAGGCAGTTTATGGTTGATCACGTTATTATTGTCAGTCATTTCAAACATTTCATCCTATCAGACAAGTTAAACATTTTAGATGGTCTAGATCAGGGGTGTCCAAACTCAGGGTGGAGGGTCACTATCCTGCACAGTTCAGCTCCAACTTGCCTCAACACACCTTTCACACCAAGTTTCTAGTATGCCTAGTAAGATCTTGATTAGCTTTCGGCCACCTCTTCTTCTTCTCTGAGGGCAACGTACGGAGCAAATCATGAAGCGTACGATTAAATCGCTCACATTGTCCGTTGCCTTCAGGGTGGTATGGACTGGTACGGGACTTGTGGATGCCATATAATTGACACAGCCGCTGAAACAACTCCCCCTCAAACTGGCGACCCTGGTCTGTATGAATGCGCTGTGGGACTCCATAAGTGTAAAACCACTGTTCAGTAAGGACCCGTGCTACGGTCGTGGCCTTTTGGTCTACAGTGGGATAAGCTTGAGCAAATTTGGAAAACACGTCCGTTACAACCAGAAGATTTTCCTTACCATCACTAGACTTTTCCAATATGGTGAAGTCAATGGCTAGAATTTCTAATGGCCTGGACGCAAGGAGACTACCCATGAACGTTCTTAACTTCGGCTGCACTGCTTTTGCCACTACATATCGTTGACATTCCCGACACCAGCGCTCGATGTCTTTGCGCATGAAGGGCCAATAACAGCGTTGACGAATGAGTGTGGTGGTCCTTTCCACCCCCTGATGACCATGATTATTATGTAAAGCAGTCAGGACTTCCTCTTGTAGCAGCTGAGGCAGCAGCAGCTGCATCACTTTCACACTGCCACCAGGGACATGACTTTGCCGGTAAAGAACACTACCATGTTCCTGTATGTTGGGCCACTGACGCACAAGTTCCACCACAGCCGAGGACTCTCTAACTCTTTCCAATGCTGTGGGGGGTTTACCTCTCCTCCAATAAACTAGAAAAGCCCTTAGCATCGAATCCTCAGACTGGAGAAGTTGGAGATCAGCCCTAGTCCTTATTGGGGAAGCATCTATGGCCTGGATGTTAACTGGCCCGGGAAGATAAGCTCCCAAGACACTTTTGATCTCAGTAGGGACAGAGATTCCTGGTGCCACAGCTTCTATGGAGTCTGGTGCTGGAAACGCAGGCAAGCGAGACAACGCATCTGCATTTCTGTTACACGCACCTGGGCGGTACTCAATTTGAAAATCAAAGAGAGTGAGCTGTGCTGCCCAACGTTGCTCTACAGCGCCCAATTTGGCCGTCTGTAGGTAACAGAGGGGATTGTTATCCATCAGAACAGTGAACCTTACACCTAATAGGTAGTCTCGAAATGTATCTGTTACGGCCCATTGGAGGGCCAACAGTTCAAGCTTCATGGCAGAATAGTTGTTCATATTTCGTTCGGTTGGCCGCAATCCCCTACTCGCATAAGCAATTGGCCGCCGATGTCCCTCCCCCTGCTCTTGGGACAAAACAGCACCCAGCCCAAGCCCACTCGCATCAACCTCAAGGACAAAAGGCTTACTGAAATCTGCATATACCAGAACAGGTGCACTTATCAGTTCTTCTTTAAGTGTGTCAAACGCCTTTTCACAGCCCCAGTCCCAATGGTCCTGCAAAGAGACGTTGCAACCTGCCCGTTTCTTCTTTGGAGCTGGCTGCAGCTTTGCTACTAACTTATGCAGAGGGGCTGCGTATCTTGCGAACCCCTCTACAAAGCGCCGATAGTAAGATGCAAACCCAAGAAAGGAGCGCAATTCTGTGATGGTATCTGGTATTTTCCAGTCCCGCACTGCACTGATTTTATCGGGGTCAGTGGAGACTCCCGAAGCTGAAATAATGTGCCCCAAGAACTTCACCTATGGCTGAAAGAAATGGCACTTCTCCAATTTAAGTTTGAGCCCATGAGAGGTCAGCCTATCCAACACAAGTTCTAGCCATTCCAGATGTTGTTGTAACGTGGATGAGAACACTACCACATCATCCAAGTACAAAAGAAGGGAATGGAAACGCTGATCCCCAAAGATCCTTTCCATTAACCTCTGGAAAGTTCCTGGGGCATTGCACAATCCAAATGGCATCCTCTGGAATTCGAAGAGGCCAAATGGTGTGCAAAAGGCTGTTTTTGCCCTGTCCTTTTCTGCCACAGACACCTGATTATAGCCGCTTGCTAGGTCAAGAGTGGAAAAGAGGCAAGCACCTGAAAGGGCATCCAATGATTCCTCGATTCGAGGCAATGGAAAGGCATCTTTTCTAGTTGTTTTCGCATTTAATTGTCTATAATCGACGCATAAACGGATCAATCCATCCTTCTTTTGGACAACGACGATAGGGGACGAGTAGGGACTACAGCTAGGTTTTACCACTCCCTGTTCCAATAGCTCTTGAATGTGAGCCTTTACAACATCATATTGTGATGGTGGCAGTCTACGGTAGCGTTGCCGCACCGGTGTCTCATCCACCAGCGGAATTTCGTGCTCAATAAGGTCTGTGCAACCCAACTCCCCTCCCACATGACTAAAAGCTGTGCTATACCTTTGAAGCAAATACTTGGCCTCTTGCTGCTCGGAGGGTGTCAAGTTAGGCCAGGTGGTGTCTGCAAGACCAGGAAGGCAAGAAGAGGTGGTGGCCTTCATGGACCGAATAAAAGCTACAGGGCCTTGGTTGCCATTTTGCTCCTGAAAACAAATAGGCTTGTTAGCAGAACATACCTCTATCATATGTAATTGGCCCAAAGTGGTGCGTGGCCTTATCCACCGATCCTCCTTTCCCACATTGAACTGTGCCATCACCAATGGGAAGTAAAGCGCTGGGAATGAGCAAATCAGGTGGCAACTGCAATCCTACCGCTCCTGGTTCTATAAATGCTGAGGAAATCAAAGGGCAAAGACCCTGCCTGCATACAGCCGAAACCAGCTTGATAGATCCAGCAGGCACAAGAATGGAAGAGCCGGGGGGGGGGGTTGAGACCTTACCCAAGAAACCAAAATTTGACAAATCTTCAAAGTTTTGACATGCCAGCAGAGCATGTTTCCAGACTGCAGGGACATCAGTGGAAGGAGAAGTGAACAAACTACTGCTCCCTTGACAAAACATTTCTTGAAAACAGCAGCGAAGCACATTCATACCGATCAGCTCGGGGACCGTGTTTGTTTTCCCCTTTGCTCTAGAATCTGGTGGATCATGAACAACCAGAATGCCTAAGGAGGATAGCACCCTACCCAGGACTTCTACGTCCAGCTCTAAGTAGCCTCGATAAGGGATATCCAGCCCATTAGCCGCCCTTAACTGCAACCATCCACAAGAACGTTGCTGGTCCTGGCCCTGAACTTGAAAGTGTTTTTTAAAGAAAGATTCTGTGATGGTAGATACCATTGAGCTGGTGTCAACGAGGCATGTGATGGGCACTCCTCCCATTTTAACGTTGACCACGGGGCACTGCCCTATAAGAACAGAAGGAGAAAAAGGTATAGGGGGGAAAGAACCTGAGCCTGATGAGCCCCAATCTAGCGCTTGGCTCCATACACTAGAGGGTGTTAGTTTCCCTGCAGCCCACGGGATTGAACATCAACTGCATTAGCTGCCCTGTGTCCAGAGTCACTCATTACCCGCTGCCCCTGCCGATGGACCATCGAACAGTCCCTTGCCATATGACCAGCCTGACCACACCTCAAACAAATAGGTCGACCATCAGCTTCAAATCTGTAACGGCGGGGTGGATTACTCAGCCTACCGTTGGAATTGGAGGTCACTGATCCCGAAGACAAATGTTTTTAGATGGTGTCTAATTGGGTTTGTTGCCTACGCAAACAATATTTAAGTTCAGCCAATTCATTGTTTGGTTCTGCAGCTACAGCCCGGGTCTCAGCTCCCCATTCTCCTACTACCCCAGAACTGGCGTCGCAGGAGAAAGCCCTGGCACGTACTGGGCGGGTCCCCTCCCCATCATCAGCCCAACGAAATGCTTCCCTACGTACGTCCAAGAACTTTGAACCAGGATTAAGGCGAATGAATTGCTTTAATTCCCTATGCAACATTTTGTCTCTAACATTTTCCACAAACTGATCGCGGAGAACAGAGTCAGGATTAGAAATAGCGTTTGAATTTTTTTGCTGACAAATTTCCATTAGAGCCATTAAAGAATGGGAAAATTCTCCCACACGTTGACGGGATTGGACATTTTTTTGTTGGGCCTCAATGTAAGAGTGTGCACAGCCAAAAGTCTCCAATAACAGTGAAAATCTTTTCAGGGTCAGCCCGATCAGCCGCTGGACGAAGTTTAATCTCCAATTTAGCCTCCCCCTCAAGAAGATCATACACAAAATAAGCCTGTTCACTGAGGGACATATGTCTAGCCTGCAAGCATTTGTGGACCTCTTCAACCCATTCTTCTACAGGAGGACATTCTGGACCTGAGCTACCAGAAAATTTAGGATATCTACGTTCTCTAGGCACATAAACATACCTCATACCAGCTGAACCTGGCACAATCCGACTAGGCTCTCCCTGATCTGGATCCGCTGGGGGCACTACATTTCCCTGTCGAAGTCTTTCATTATCTGCTTGAAGCTGTTTGATCTGTTCAGTTAAAAGCCTGACCTGGTCTTCCATGACCTGTAATATTTGAGCCGAACAAAACACAAGACAGGGTTAAATGTTAAAGGGTTAGTTCACCCAAAATTGAAAATAAATTCAGTAATTACTCACCCTCATGTTGTTCCAACCATGTAAGACCTTCGTTCATCTTCGGAACATAATTTAGTATATTTTTGATGAAATCTGAGAGCTGTCTCACTCCTCCATAGGCTTTCAGAGGGAATGAAACTTGATGGCCCAGAATAGTAAGTAAAAACGTCATTTAAGGAGTCCAAATGACTACAGTGGCTCTGTATTAAGTCTATCATGCGACGAAAATACTTTTTGAGCGGAAAAACAACAAAAAGTAGAATCTACTACTACTAATCTCAGTTCTCGCGCATGCGTCGTGGCACTCCCGCGAACTCTCGTCAGAGGCTCAAATTGAACAACAATAATAGTGGGATAAAGTCGTTATTTTTGTTGTTTTTCCGCTCAAAAAGTATTTTCGTCGCATGATAGACTTAATACAGAGCCACTGTAGTCATCCATTAATTTATTGGAAAGAGAGAGCAGTCATTTTCCCTCATTTGTGTGAACTTGCAAAAAAATATTTGTGCATGCCAGCAACAAGTGTCCCTTGTGAGAGGATTTTTTCAAAGGCTGGAGAAATTATATGTAAAAAAAGAAGTCGGCTGAGTCCTTCAACAGCAGAGCAATTCATATTTTTGAATTAAAATATTTTGTAAAAATGTGACACATTGTGGCTTTATTTATTGTATTAATGTTAATTTTGTATATATATATATAAAAAAACAAAAAAACATATAGTTCTTTACGAGGCTACAGGTTACAAAACCAAGACCATGTAGTTGTCAGACAGATGTTAAAAACATTTTCTTTTTTATATGGATTATTGTCAAGGTATTTCAGAGCAACACATGCAAGTGACCACTAGATGGCGCCGTAGAGACGGGTGTCGGATTGATTCGAAGCTTCGAAACAATATGGCACATTTGCTTCAACTGCTTCATTGCTTCACGAAGCCTCGGTCTGCCCATCACTAGAAATTAGTTTAACGTTACAAACCCATGGACATAACATTCCAAAGAAAAAGACTCACATTCTCCTGACCGCACAGCTTAACTCCAAGGCTCACTCCTCGAACGCACACCACACTACTCCCCAAAAGCGCTTATTGTTAATGATATTATTAAAAATAATAATCTAGATGTGCTCTGTTTGACAGAAACCTGGCTAAAACCTGACGACTACATTACCTTAAATGAGTCCACCCCCCAAGATTATTGTTATAAACATGAGAAAGGTAAAGGGGGAGGGGTTGCTGTAATTTATAATAATATCTTCAGTATTACTCAGAAGTCTAGTTTCAAATATAATTCCTTCGAAGTTTTGGTGCTTTATGTAACGCTATGTAGTGTACATGACAAAACCCGTTCAACATTGGTGTTAGCTACTGTATACAGGCCACCAGGGCATAATACAGACTTTATCAAAGAATTTGCTGACTTTCTATCAGAATTAGTACTGGCCATAGATAAAATACTAATTGTTGGTGATTTTAATATCCATGTAGACAACCAAAAAGACGTATTAGGATTAGCATTTAAAGATACACTAAACTCTATTGGAGTTAGGCAACACGTGTCAGGAGCCACTCATCGCCATAATCATACTTTAGACCTAATATTGTCACATGGAATTAATGTTGATACCGTTGAAATTCTGCAGCAGAGCGATGACATCTCAGATCATTACTTAGTATCTTGTATACTTAATTTAGCTAAAGTTGCAAAGCTGCCCCCTCGTTTAAAAAATGGCAGGACAATCACTGCAGCTACTAAAGATTGCTTTTTAAATACTCTTCCTCATCAGTATCATCTCCTCAGCATCCCAGATAGCATAGAAGAACTCAATGTTGCAACAGAAACTATTGACTCTCTCTTTTCCAGTACTTTAGACACAGTTGCTCCTCTGCGCTTAAAGAAGATTAAAGAAAATAGTCCAACGCCGTGGTCCAACGAGCACACCCGGGTCCTTAAAACAGCAGCCAGAAAAATGGAGCGCAGCTGGAAGAAAACAAAACTAGAGGTCTTTCGTAATTCGTGGAAAGAGCACATGATCGCATACAGAAAGGCCGTAAAAACTGCTAGATCCGCTTATTTCTCAACTCTCTTGGAAGAAAACAAACACAACCCAAGGTATTTATTCGATACAGTGGCTAAATTAACCAAAAATAAAGCTTCAACTTCTGATGATTGTAAACAGCACAGCAGTAATGACTTTATGAACTTCTTCACATGTAAAATTGATAATATTAGGAAGAAAATTTTAACCATGCAGCCGTCTACTACAGTATCACATCAGACAGAGCATTGTAGTGTCACTGAGGAAAAACTACAATCATTCACTGCTATAGGAGAAGAAGAATTGGCTAAACTCGTTAAATCATCAAAATCAACAACATGTATGCTTGACCCTGTACCGACTAGGCTATTAAAAGAGATGCTACCAGAGGTCATAGATCCTCTTCTTAATATCATTAATTCATCTTTGTCATTAGGATATGTACCGAAAACTTTTAAGTTGGCTATTATTAAACCACTTATTAAAAAAACGCAACTTGATCCTACAGAATTAGTCAATTATAGACCAATCTCAAATCTACCCTTTCTGTCAAAAATACTTGAAAAGGCAGTGTCTTCACAATTATGTTCCTTTTTAGAAAGAAATGGTATCTGTGAGGATTTCCAGTCAGGATTTAGACCGTATCATAGTACTGAGACTGCTCTCATCAGAGTTACAAATGATTTACTCTTATCATCCGATCGTGGCTGTATCTCTCTATTAGTGTTACTCGATCTTAGCGCTGCATTTGATACCATCGACCACAACATTCTTTTGAATAGACTCGAAAATTATGTAGGTATTAGTGGAATTGCTTTATCATGGTTTAAATCATACCTATGCGACCGTTATCAGTTTGTAGCAGTAAATGAAGAGATGTCACACCGATCGCAAGTTCAGTATGGAGTACCACAAGGCTCAGTGCTAGGACCGCTACTCTTCACCCTGTACATGCTACCACTGGGAGATATTATTAGGAAGCATGGCATTAGTTTTCATTGTTATGCTGACGATACTCAGCTCTATATTTCTTCACGCCCTGAAGAAACTTACCAATTCACAATATTAACGGAATGCATAGCCGCCATAAAACATTGGATGACTGGTAATTTCCTGCAACTCAATTCAGAAAAAACTGAATTTTTAATTATTGGACAAAAAAGCTCCACAAGTAGTAACCTAGAATACTGTCTAACACTTGATGGCTGCTCTGTCAAGTCTTCGTCGTCAGTGAGGAACCTGGGTGTGCTCTTTGATACCAATCTTTCGTTTGAAAGCCACGTTTCTAGCATCTGTAAAACTGCTTTCTACCATCTTAAAAATATATCTAAATTACGGCACATGCTCTCAATGCAAAATGCTGAACAGTTAGTTCATGCGTTCATGACCTCAAGGCTAGATTATTGTAATGCTCTATTGGGTGGTTGCCCTGCTCGCTTAATAAATGACTCCAGCTGGTCCAAAACGCAGCAGCTCGAGTACTTACTAGAACCAGGAAGTATGACCATATTAGCCCAGTTCTGTCAACATTGCACTGGCTACCTATTAAACATCGCATACATTTTAAAATCTTGCTTATTACTTACAAAGCACTAAATGGTTTAGCTCCCCAATACTTGAGCGAGCTCTTAACATATTATACTCCATCACGTCTACTGCGATCTCTAAATTCTGGCCAGTTGTTAATACCGAGAATATCCAAATCAACTGCAGGCGGTCGATCCTTTTCCTATTTAGCTTCTAAACTCTGGAACAGTCTTCCTAGCACTGTTCGGGAAGCAGACACACTCTGTCAGTTTAAATCTAGACTAAAAACACATCTCTTTACTGTGGCATACACATAAAACACTTTATCAATTAATTGATTGTTAGGCTGCATTAACTAGGTCAGCCGGAACCGGGAACACTTCCCATAACACCTGATGTACTCATTACATCATCAGAAGAATGGCATCTACGCTAATGATATTCTCTCTGTTTTATCCCGAGGTTTACTGCAGTCAGCCAGATCCGGGCCATATCCAAATCAGATGGTGGACCAGAGAAGACCAACACAGGACCCCGAAGTGTCTGCAGAGACCGTATCAATTATCCTCCCCCTGCAACTGCCTCATCGACACGGCATCTAAATAAACCCGTAACCAGTGTGATGACTCCGATTGTTAGAATATTACCATTAAATAATACTTAAATCGATATGTCATCCGCAATAAACCCGTCTCCAGCGTGTTGCCTCCGATCATTCGAATATTGCACTTTAATAATTATTTAATCAACATCATCCTCAATAAACCCATCTCCAGCGTGTTGCCTCCGGTCCTTTGAATATTCCGATCTATTATGACCTCTGACCTGTAAAGCAGCCAGAATAATAATAATAATAATAATAATAATAATAATAATAATAATAATACGTTGTTTGTAAATTGGCCAGAGGAGAACTGGCACCCCGACTGAGCCTGGTTTCTCCCAAGGTTTATTTTTCTCCATTAGGTCACCTAATGGGGTTTTGGTTTCCTTGCCACTGTTGCCTCTGGCTTGGCGTGCTCAGTTGGGGACACTATATTTTTCAACTAAACATCGAAATAAATCTAATTAATAAACTAATTTAACCATGTAAACTAAATTACTGATCTAATTATTGATCTAAAGCCCACACTGTCACCGTATGGAAATTGAAATGAACTGATGACATCAAATGGCTATACAGCTGAATAAAATTAGGCTGCATTATTTTGCTGTTTAACACTGTAAAGCTGCTTTGAAACAATCTACATTGTTAAAAGCGCTATATAAATCAAGTTGACTTGACTTGACTATTGTTCACCCGTCCACGTCTTGGACACATTAAAAAGAAAGCACCCTGCAGCCACCTGATCAAGTAATTAGTGCCAGACACCTGATCAAGTAATTAGTGCCAGTGGGCCGGCCCTCATACCCTCTTCCAGTCTCAACAACCTCACCTGCTACATATAGATCTCACATCAGTAAATATTATAGATTTTTGAGAACACAATATGCAAATGTAATCAGTGCATGACCATATATATTGTTATACTGTATCTTCTGATCCAAACAGAATTTTTCTGAATCCAAATAGAACTTTCTATAGACTGTTCATTTTTATTTTAATTTGTAGGGGAGCACAGGGCACAACCTAACGCGGGGTTAGTTGTAACACGCATGGTTTAAAACGTTTCACACATGCAAGGATGACGCAACTTAGTGTATTTACTAGTTGCCATTTCAACATTATATAGAGATAAAAAATTGAACCAAAATGTAAAAATCTTTGGAAGATGTTACTGAACATTTATTTAATCATATTTAGTCAATTTCTTTCTTAAGTTTATTTTTCATCTCTGATTTTTGTGTTAAGACAAAATAAGACAAATCTGATATTATTTTAATTTTATATCTGTTACTTAACAGTTGAGATCGTTCTTTAATGCTGATCTAACCAGCAGAAGACACAAGCCGGGTTTAAATTCCAGTTGAGCAGGTGGGGTGCGTTGTAACACTGCGTTACAATGAGCCCCTTTTTAGAACTACGCTATTATATTCTATACTTTTATGAATTATTTTGAGAAACCATGAGAAAAGGGTGAATAATGACTGAGAGTCAAGGTTCAGAAATTATTCATTATTATTAGCCTATGTTTTTAACTATGCTGTTTAGCTGTATTTCGCAATGTGTTTGTTGTCAAACTGAAAAAAATAGTATATTTTTAATGATTAAAAAATGCCATTATTTTATTTTAAAAAGTTAATTATTGTATTTTATTGACAAAATATTTTAGTTTGTCTTGGATATTTTTTGATTGTATCAGGTAACATTTTAAGCTGCCATTTGGTCATGTTACAATGATCCCCACCTATGGGACATTTTGTCACATTTCACTTCCATTCTTTCAGGGTAAATCAAGAAAAAAGTATACACTGTATTAATGAAACAAAACGTCTCGGTTACGTATGTAACCCTCGTTCCCTGAGGGAGGGAATGGAGACGTACGTCGGAACTGAGTCAATGGAGATTGGCATGCGATTCAGGCATTCCATGCACCGCCCCGCAGCGCGGGTATAAATAAGGAAGTGGAATGCTTGATCATTGCTTTTTTCTGCTGAGGAGCCAAACTAGTGACTCGGCCCCCTACTGGGACGTACGTCTCCGTTCCCTCCCTCAGAGAACGAGGGTTACATACGTAACCGAGACATTCCCTTTCAGTCAGCCACGTTCAACGTACGTCGGAACTGACCGACAAATTGGGATCCCTACCAAAACGCCAAGAGGCTGGCCCTTCCAGCGTCCTGCTTGAGCGCACTGGACCGTCTTAGATGGTACGGAAGTCAGGGCTCCAAGCAGGGAGGTCAGTCACTGCTGTTTCTGCAAGACCCACTCAGTATGACTATTGGATAACGCTGGGAAAGCATGCCCGTCTCAGGAGATGGTACGCTGCGGAGCCACGTCCTTCAGTGGAAGGATTTGTGGCGGAATAGACATAAGGACTTACCTGGCAGGGTAGTGCAACATATGGCAGTCTCTGGGGTGGTTCCAGTCTGGTTCCAGGGGGGAAAGAACATGCCCAGAGACGACAGAGCAAGCTCTGTCAAGGGAAAGACACAGGGCTAGCCAAGTAGGGTAGCTGGTACCGTGGAAGAATACACATATGGGGTTGCCATGTGGGAACCGCTTCATATGGAACCCAGCCTACACGCACGTTTCACAAGCATATGGGTGCAGGCCTGGCGTCAGACAGCCGCAACGTCTGGCACCGAAGGGGTGATGGAGGAGCTCGACAGGGTTAGCCGTTTCCGAGGAACACAACTGGAGACAAAGACGCACGTATCTGGCCCAGAGGGCGAGAGTGGCATTGCAAGCCAACACTAGAACGGGCACTTAGCGCTACTGGCCACTGTGGGTTAGAAAGTGGGAAGATACCGGCCCTACACGGAGGCTATAGACTCTAGCAAATGTGTTAGGTGTCGCTCAGCCCGCAGCTCTACATTTATCTGTCAGCAAGGCGCCTTGAGCCAGCGCCCAGGAGGAAGCCACACTCCTTTTTGAGTGTGCTCACAACCCAAACGGGTAAGGCACGTCTTGGGACTGGTAACCAAGACGATAGCATCCACTATCCAGTGGGCTAACCTCAGATTGGAGACAGCATTTCCCTTCTGCTGGCCTCCGTAACAGACGAAGAGTTGCTCTGAGGTCCTAAAGCTTTGAGTCCGGTCTATGTAAGCGCGAAGAGCGCGGACGGAACATAAAGCTAGGGCTGGGTCTGCCTCCTCCGAAGCAGAGCTTGCAGATTCACCACCTGGTCCTGAAAGGGAGTGGTAGGAACCTTGGGCACGTATCCAGGCCGGGGTCTCAGGACAACGTGAGAGTTGGCCGGCCCAATTCTAGGCACGATTCGTTGACCGAAAGTGCATGCAGGTCCCCTACCCTCTTGATAGAGGCCAAAGTGGTCAGGAGCACTGTCTTCATTGACAGGATTTTAAGCTCTATGGACTGCAAAGGCTCAAAGGGAGGGCTCTGAAGTGCTCTGAGCACTAGAGCCAAGTCCCAAGAGGGTAACGAGTTTGCACCTCTGAGGAACCTGATGATTAGGTTGTGCTTCCCTAAGGACTTACCTTCAACTGCGTCGTGATATGCTGCTATTGCTGCGACGTACACCTTGAGGGTGGAGGGAGACAGCCTTCACTCCAGCCCATCTTGCAGGAAAGAAAGCACAACACTAACCGAACACCTTCTGGGGTCTTCCCGGTGGGAAGAGCACATTTCAATGAACAGGTTCCACTTCAAAGCATAGAGGCGCCTTGTAGAGGGGGCTCTAGCAGAAGAGATGGTGTCTGCCTGTGGTAGCCCATCTAGAATTTCTGCGTCCCGTCCAGGGATCAGACATGGAGTTTCCAGAGGTCTGGACGTGGGTGCCATAGAGTGCCCCGTCCCTGAGAAAGAAGGTCCCTCCACTGGTCTCTGGGCCAGCTGTGGGCTAGTGCATCTGTGCCGAGGGTGCCCCCAGTCAGGGAATAGTACCACTGGCAATGGGTCGAGTCCGGAGAGGCAACAGGTCTACCTGTGCGGGGGATGGACCGCCTGGGGATGGAGTCGCCACTTTCCCGGAGGTGTCGGCTGCCGTGAGAGCTTGTCGGCTGTCCGGTTGAGCGCACCTGGGATGTGAATGGCACGAAGAGACCTCAGATGCTTCTGACTCCAAGGAGGAGGTGGCAGGCGAGTTGGAACATGCAACGGGAGCGTAGACCACCCTGACGGTTGATGTACACAACGGCCTCAGTGTTGTCCGTATGGACTAGTACATGCTTGTCACGTAGCGGCCCCTTGAGGCGGTGCAGTGCCAAGTGTACTGCTAACAACTCGAGGCAATCGATATGCCAATGCAACTGAGGTCCCGTCCACAGACCTGAAACTGCATGCCCGTTGTACATGGCCCCCCAGTCCGTGGAAGAGGCATTCGTGAAGAGCACAGCATGCCTCAACACTTGTTCTAAGGGCACCCCGGCCTGGAGAAACAAAGCGTCGGACCACGGGCTGAAGTTTGGCGGCAGTAAGGAGTCACTGGGACCCGGTACTGACCGCTCTGCCACGCCCACCTCGGGACTCGGCCATGAAGCCAGTGCTGAAGCGGTCTCATATGAAGCAATCCGAGTGGCGTTATCATGGCTGCAGATGCCATATGCCCCAGGAGCCTCTGAAAAAATTTCAGTGGGACCTGTGTCCTGCCTTTGAATGAATTCAAGCAGTTCAACACCGACTGGACCCGCTCTTCTGTGAGGCGCGCAGTCTGGCTGACCGAATCCAACTCCATACCAAGATAAGAGATCCTCTGTGTGGGACAGAGTTTTCTCTTCTCCCAGTTGACCCGAAGGCCCAACAGGCTGAGGTGACTGAGCACCATGTCCCTGTGTTCGCACAACTGCTCCCGAGACTGGTCGAGTATGAGCCAGTCATCGAGATAGTTGAGGATGTGAACGTTGCGCTCTCTGAGCGGAACAATGGCTGCCTCCGCGACTTTCGTAAAGACGCAAGGCGACAGGGACAGCCCGAAGGACAGGACTTTGTACTGATATGCCTTCCCCTCGAACGCAAAGAGTAGGAACGGTCTGTGTCGAGGAAGGATAGAGACATGAAAGTACGCATCCTTCAGGTCGATCGCTGCGAACCAATCTTGGGGACGGATGCATTCGAAAATGCGTTTCTGCGTAGCATCCGGAACGGGAGCTTGTGCAGGGCCCGATTCAGGATACGCAGGTCCAAGATTGGCCGTAACCCACCACCTCTCTTGGGTACAATGAAGTAGGGGCTGTAGAACCCCGCCTTAATATCGGCTGGAGGAACCGGCTCGACTGCGTCCTTCGCCAGTAGGACATCGATCTCTGACCGCAAGACCTGAGCATCGCTGCTTTGCACGGAGGCGAAGAGGATGCTCCTGTACTTGGGAGGCCGGTAGGCGAACTGAATAGCTTAGCCGAGTCTGATGGTACGGATGAGCCAGCGAGACGGCCTGGGGAGCTTTAGCCAAGCCCCCAGAGACTGAACAAGCGGGACCAACGGCACCACAGACGTACCCGGGGTGGGGCAGCGAGGTGGAACAGACAGACCCGACTCGGGAGGCCCGGAGGCGGCCGGGAGTGTTGTCTGAGTAATCCAGAGTGGGGCAGAGTGTGGGTGAGAAGGCCTGGAGGTGTCCTCAAGCCGCACACTGCTGCCCCCTGGCGAGGGGAGGGGAGGAAATGAGTGGCAAGGCCCGGGGGCGTCGCACACTGCCAACCTGGCCCTCTTGGTGCCCAGGGAGAGAGGAAACTGCTCTGAAAATGTGGGTACCGCTGGACTCCGGAGAGCCAACGGCAGAGCATTGACACCAATCGGGGCCCCCCGGTCCTCCTCTGGGGGGGTGGGGGAGGGGTGCGGACAACCACTCCCTCGGAGCAGCTTCTGTTCTCCCTGGGCTGCCCGTCTCAGGGCCGCTTGCCCTCATGCTTGCTTGTAGACCAGGGATGGAAATTAACTTTTTTGTCCACCGGCCACTGTGGCTGGTGGATTTCAAAATCTACCAGCCACTCAGTGTTTTTACCAGCCACTTTCTTGTTTTTAACCGACAATGTGTAACTGCATGTGAAAATTAATACTACAAGCTCTGGAATACTTAAGCAGTTTATTTAATCTCAAGTCTCAATTAAATACTGACATTTTCTCTTTCTCTCTTATACACACACAAACCGTGAACTGATATACATTTAATTAAATGAGTAGGGCAGATTAAACAAAAAACTAACATTCCTCCACCCATCCTCCCGACTCTCTGTCCAATTTACTCCTGCTCATCAGAATCAGATTCTGAAGTTTCAGAGGTGCTTTCCTGAGCGTTCTTCTTCCCCTCCATGAACTGTGGCCTTCTAGGCCGGATGCTAGCCTGATGCCAGAGCTGGATAGCAGGGTTTGGGTCATAGTTCTCAATAGAGGGACTGGATAGCTGGACAGTCAGTAGGTCACAGAGGCTTCTTGATGTAAGACGGGACCTCCAGTCACTTTTCACCAACTTCATTTGATTGAAGCCTCTTTCACAGTCTGCAGTAGAGGCTGGTATGGTGAGAATGAGGTCAACCAGGCTGAGGATGTCGGGGCACTGTGGTTGCAAAGACCTGTTGATTTCTGGCCAGGTCTTCATGTGGAAACACTCTCCCGTCTCATACAGTCTGGTCTTGAGAATGGTCCACTAATCTGGGATGAGCTCAACAGCGACCCCTGAGGATGTCAGGATGCTCTGGAAGTGTGTAGTTAATTCCTCCACTTCTGATTCACCAAATTCTGAAAAGAGACAGATTTAATGAAACAACATTGAGTTATATGCTTTCATGACTTTGTAGATTAAATGTTATGCATGACCCTAAACCACATACCTTTAGAGCGATCTGCGTCAGGCCAGCTGTTCAGATTTACTAACTTTGTAGCTTGGAGAATCCCTATGGTCATATCGGTGAAGCGACTTTGCAGACTTTGGCAGAGTTTGTCGAGCAGCTCAAACTTGGCCTTCATGACACGGTTTAGGACGCTGTCATCATTCTCGTGATCCTTCATACAGGCTTTTAGCTTGGGCCCAGGTCTGTGGTACATTTACATTAGTAAGTTTATTTAAGATATTCAGCTAAGCATTAACACAACTTTTCAGTTCTCACTCTGACACTCACCTGGTTTTGTATTTTGTGAGCACTGTTTGGGTGGCTGTCAGGCAGCTGTGTACTTCAGCCACTGTGATATCTGAGGTTTGAAGAGTCAGAGAGAGGCTGCTGAGGTGAGTCAGGCAATCATGCATGAAGTTGCAAAACATGAAAAATGCTGGATCCCGGCAGGTTTGGAAGTAGTGGCGTGCTTTGCTCTTCTGCACTGCATTCACCCCTTCAGCATCTGGTGACTGAATCTTTATACAAAATCCATCAAATCAATAAAGAAAAGTCATTAGTCAATGTATATTTTTTATATAAGTGTTATAAGTGTAAGTTAGTTTGATTTATTAAATTACACTGAACAAATTCCTGACAGTAAACGGACCTAACCTTTTAACTTAACATTCAAGTTGTCTACACTGTTATTTAGCCTACCTGGTCTAGGTGCTGGGTAAGTCCCTGGTAACCCCTCAAGAAATGGTCAATGGCCCTAAAGAGGTGAGAGACCCACCTGGTGCCTCCAACCCTAGTTGGTACAAGGGGATTCTGGCCCAGAATCTTGAAGCTGTGCTTTAGGTTTGCCCTGTTGAGAGCACTTTTACAATAGAATGTATGCAGCCCTGACAGCACATCTTCAATCTGTTTTGCCATAGAGCAGCTCTTAATGGCATCCTTGAAAGCTAGTTCCAGGCGGTGTGCCATACAGTGAATACCCAGGACGTGCATGTTACTTCCTCTCAGCCTGCTCACTACTCCTTTACGTGTCCCTGTCATCACCGACGCACCATCAGTTGCACATGCCACCAACTTAGCCTGCCACTCTTCTCCACAGACCTCCCTCATCATATCATCTATTGCATGAGCGATGTTCTCACCGTCTGCTTTCTCCACATCCTGTATCCCTACAAAGTGGACCTCCACCTTGCCTCGGTTGCACAAGCGTGTATACAGCATTTCCTGTTCCATCACGGCAGTGTCAGTAGACCCGTCAGACATAATGGAGAGGAATTTCGCTGTCGCTATATTTGACTGAAGGGTCTTCCTCTCAGCTGCAGCTATGTGCTTAATAAACACCCTGGCTTGCTTCCGATTCACGTATGTGCTACCTGTGCTAATTCCCTTTTTCTCATCTAATCTATAAAATGAAAATGGAAAAATAAACAAAAAGTAAAGTTAGAAGTAAATATCGTACCATAGCACTAACGTTACCATTTTTCCCAACAGGATGGTAAATAATAAAACAATTTGTTCAAAAACATATACTGTATATGCAGTTAATGCTTTCACCTCTCAAAATAAGACATAAGTATGCAAAACATTTAACGTATGATTAGAGGCAGTTTAGCCTATTCTATAACAATCTAAAAATATTTTTAGATTTTTATCATTTCATGGTTTATAGTTCTTGTGGAAGTTGATTACTTTGATATATGATATGATATGATATATACAATTGAATGTATATATATCAATAAAAAGGTGTGTAAAATACTAAATAGTATTTTTAATGTCTATTATATCTGTTTAAGTGATAAAGAAGACCTTCATTTATAATTTAAGCCATTTCTTATAAATATGTGACTCATTTTATAAAATATGAGTAAGCTAATCATAGGGACAGAAAAGTCACTGTATAACAGAAATGACCCATTAGTTACATGGGCGCTATATTCTTCTGACCTTATTCAGCATTTAACCTAAAATCTACTATTCAACATTTCATAGAAAGAAAGAAAAATAGACTTACTTGCATTGCCATTCGTAATCTTGAAATGGCCTTCCTTTTTTCGCGATTGCGTGGGCATTCCTAAACAGTATTATCATCTTATCCAGCTGGGCCGTCTTCAGGCTGGTAAGTGCCTTCATGGCAGCCGTATTCTCCGGGGCTGCTTTTCCCTGTGCTCTCTTTTTTACCTGGATGTGGCATTTTGATGAGTCGTGGTCCTTTATAGCTTCCAGTTTTAGGTTTTTAGTACCAACAATGAAACTGTTCGTTTTGGCATCTTCTGAAGCGTATTGACGACATACAGAGCAGAACATTGTCAGACTTGTCTCGTCATAAACTAACCAATCGCGGGACTCCCCATTGTCTGCTTTTCTTCATCGTTCTTTAAAAAAACGTTTTTTGACCCTCGCCTCTTTTTCCACTGGCTCCTCCTGAGATGTTTTCTCTGCAGACCTCTTAACGCCTGCGATGTAACGCCACTTTTTTTTTTGAAGGCGTGCGTCCTTTAAAAGTGTCCGCCGTTCAGGTGAAACCGTACGCTATGCTATTTTTATTTACCCGCCACGGTGGCCGGTAGGTGAAGCGCGTTTACCCGCCAAAACACAAAATCACCTGCATTTGGCTGGTGGCGGGTGCTAATTTCCATCCCTGTTGTAGACTAGCGAAGCCCTGAGCGGGTTGGGCACCTCCCTTACATCCGGCACTCGCTCCCCAGATGGAGGCTGCTGCCTGGGTTTTGCAGGGGCGGAGGCGGACGCAGGGGGGGCGCCCTCGGCGACAAGCAAGCAGAAGCGCTGCGAATCAGGATGTTTTTTTTGTTTTTTTTAAACCGCCTCTGTCTGCTTCTGGGCCATCGAGAACTGCTGGGCAAAGTTCTCGACGGTGTCATCGAAGAGGCCAGCCTGACAGACAGGGGCGTTGAGGAACCGAACTTAGTTGGACCAGGTTTAGCCCCAGGTTCCTGGACCACTAGTGTGGACATTGCCTGACCCAGAGAACGTGCTGTAACTTCCGTCGCCCGGAGAGCGAGGACCACCACCGCACGCAGTTCCTGCATAACCTGTTGTGGAAATAATTCTATTCGAAAAATGAGGAGGAAGGAATACAAATTCAAACCTTTGAAAAGTCAAAGTATCAAACATGATTTTATTTCTTGCAAGAAATTGGCAGTTCACATACAGAGAATGTCTGTCATGAGAAGGGCAAAGTTTGCTCTCCGGGGTCACATTATATACCCTTCATACATCCTGAGTGGGTTGCATCCAATCTTGTTTGCCTTAAAAGGAAACATCTTTATTCAAACCCCTGTTCAGCATAAATTCTAACAAGACATTACAATACCTATGTCTGCAGAAGTTCCTGTTCTTAAGCACATATCCTGTCTATTCCTAGCCTACTTGCAACCGCGCACATACTCATAAAGTACGATATGTCATCTTGACCTCTTGCACTACCCAGCTTCCTTGCAACAGAGTACTCAATCACTCAGAACAATGAGCTCCTGCACTTTAACATATGCATTTCTAAAAGCTTGGTTACATTTCTTTAATAATGATTAGTACAAATACATGTTCAATGTTAATTAGTTCAACGTTAATACGTGATACACATCTAGGAATAAAAGTTAAGGTTCACATCTAAGCAAAACATCTCTAAGTAAAATGCAAAACATCTCTAAGTAAAATGAACACTTCTAAGAGTTAAAACCACATCTAATAGTAAAACACATCTAAATGAAAAATTTCCTTCACAAACCCCAGGGTCGGGACTACCCTTGTGCATGCAGGACAGAGGGTAGTGAGAGAGGGAAAAAATTATACAGATTTTGGCCCTTTTGGTGTTCCATATTTTGAGACCAAATAGTTCCATACTGCTAATTTTGCCAATGCCCATCCGGGAAAAAAGGCACGGGGGCAGGCAAGGCGATTTACGCGTTGCACTACGCCTCAGCCACCCGGGAAAGCATGGCTGTCAACTCTGAATCTGATTCAGCAAGAGCACATACTATTATAGTGGGAAACTCAGCATCATCATTTCCAGCACATAACAGCCCTCTCTCCGATGCAGCAATTGACATCTGTCCTCTGCCAGAGCCCCAAATGAAACATTAGGTCCCCTTGTTTTTTTTTTTTTTTAAAAGGACCAGCAATCCCATCTGTAAGCTACCAGCAGGCATGTGAGACAGTGAACGTGGCCGTCAAACTCGACGGCACATGGCGCGACGAAAACACAAGAGGCCTATGAAAAAGGCAAGACGAACACCGCACCGCACAGTCTCAGCATGCTTGTGATGCGATAGAGGAGTGGGGGCCCACGGAGATGTACCTGGCGGGGAAGCACCACTATAATCCTCAGGTCACCATAGCTTAATAGCCGAAGTAGCCCTTTTCTGGCTTTTGCAAGAAAAGAAACTAGATCGGGGGAATAGGCAAAGGGACTCAACCCCGTTTGAGGTTTCATAGTCTCGACCGCGCATATCTAAAGCGCTGAGTGACGCGCTGGGTTGCCCGAACAACGCGCCAACGTGACCATGCTCTCCTGAGAGAGCATGGATCACCCACGAACACAATCTCACATGTTTATACTGTATGTGAGAGAGATCCCGTCAAATGAGGACAGGAAACAACCGCATCCAGAAACACACGCTTTGAATGATATCTTGAAAAAGACGCAGGGTCAAACCGTGTTTCTCTTTTAGAAAAGGAAAACTGCTCTTTTAGTGCTGAAGCACTCAGAGAGATGACCGCGGCTCAAGCAGTTCAGATAGTGCAAGCCTGCGTGAGCACTCAGAAACGGAAATGCCCAGCCAACCAACAAAACCAGCTCTTTATCTCCTCTGAAGTGGCCACCCGCTGAAACGCGCCATCACACCCGCACTGGAACAGCAGTCCTTCTCACGAGACTCAAATAACACTCTTTGTAGAAACAGCGAAATGATGCACTGTTCGGCTCTGAAGTAAAAAGCAATGATCAAGCATTCCACTTCCTTATTTATACCCGCGTTGCGGGGCGGTGCGTGGAATGCATGAATCGCATGCCAATCTCCATTGGAAAGTTTTTAACGCACTCAAAGTAGATTGGTCTCTGAAATCAGATCCCAATTCATCGGTCAGTTCCGATGTACGTCGAATGTGACTGGCTGAAAGGGAACTACATATTTGTACTAGACGTGTGCAATTAATGTGGGAAAAAAATAAATACTCTGAACCCCAAGTGGACCCCAAGTGGATTTACACAAACTGAGCGTTAGGCTGTGCCCCGCTCTCCCCTACTTCCTACTACTACTACCTGCTCAGACACAGCAATGAAAAAATAGTTTTGCCTATTGTGTCATTTCTTAACACATACATGTAAACACCCAGACCACATGCAAATATTTAGAAAAGCCAACTTCCTGATCTCTTGGTTTGTCGACTAGGTGTAAGTGACTGACCTTTCTGTTCTCTTCTCATCATTGCTCCTGAGCTCCTGAAAAACACAAAATCTGACGGAAAGAACAATATTATCAGGTAAATTTAGGGGTATTTAGGGGTCAATATATTAGAGGACATCACATGTTTAAGTGATTATTCGATATGATTTTGTTATCCAGCAGAAAGAACCAATTACACAAATTAAAATCTATAAATGAAAATCTATGTTAAAATCTATGTAAGAAGCTGGTGAACTCAGTTTAATTGTGCAACATATTGCTATTTGAGTATTTATGAACAGCTGTTGTGTTTCTGGTTGTCTTTCAGCATCTGTTCTTCACTAGATCTACTAGTTCATCTGAGGGATTTGAGTGAATTAAGATGCTGCTCATCATTGAAGCTCTTCTCATTTTAGCTGCTCTAAGACTGGAAAGCTTGTGTTCTAGTATGAATATTACAGACATAAATACTGATGTGATCATTATGATTCCTGTTGCTGCAGGATCACAGAAATTAAAGCTTTAGCATAAGTTCTGCCGGGAAGACTTAATTGTCACGTCACTTCAACTTTATCTATCCAATCACATTCTAATACCTGGGTATAAAAGATCGGTACTTACACATGTCTGAGTTCGCAGATGCTGACGCTCCAATTCAGTTGCACACGTCACTTGCCGACCAAAAATGTCGAAAGACACGCAATTCGTTTGCAACTACTCCGACTCTGACGATGATTTCGTCTCACCATCTCCTCCTGCTGCACGTCGCAGCTCACGCATTCAGAGCCGTACCTCTCCATGGGCTCAGATGTCATCCGATGATATAATTAAAGCTCTCAAGGAAGCCGGCATACCGGTTAGCCAAGGCCTTTCCAGAGAAGATTTACACCTTCTGGCCCAGAACACTTTTGGTATTCCACCAGTTTCTGTTTCTTCAAAAGCCTCAACTTCGGCAGCTCAAACTAAACCAACCGGCAAGAAAAGATCCGCTAAATCATCTTCACCTCACCCAGAAAAAAGATCATCAATACCTGCTCGGCTAACATCTTCTCCACAAAGAGTTGAACCCTCAGACACGAACGATCAGCTCATTTTTGCAGTTCAAAGCCTCGCTCAAACAGTCAAAGGATTGGAATCCAAAATGTCGGCTTTTGAACATAATTTTTCAAACCCTAACCTCAGCTCAGACCCGGCCACGATCTCATCAGTGATTCCCCAGCTCCGTCCTTTCTCCTTTGGAGCAAGAAACCCTTCGAACGAGCCTTCTACATCTTCTACCTTGCCTACTCCTCTACACTCGATTCAGACGTCTTTTCAAGACGTTCATACACCACCGGCTTCTCCAAACTTTAACCTCTCTACAGCAGCTCCTGCTCAAAATTTCGGTAGGCGTTTTGTTTCACCAGCTGCTGTAACCGTGTCTCCTCACCTAAGAAACAACATCATCCAAGGTAAGGATGTTAATCTGGCTTCTTTACTACTTCCTTCACCCGCTGCCGACAGAAAGATGGTGGATTGTGGGGACGTGGCAGTTCTTCTTAAAGCCTCTGATCCTCACCTTCAACGCAATCTATCGTTTGGTGAATTCGTTATTGCTTTCGGCATCTCCCCGTAACATTTTGTTCCAAAGTTATCCAGAGAGAAGGGAAGAGTTAGATCTCTACTTATCTATGATTGCGGATGTCAGCCAACGATACGGGGGCACATTGTTCTATGAATACCACAAGTCACTTTCTGCTAAATCTGCTTCATTTATCGCACTCTTCAATTCATGGATAGACTGCTCAGTTACAGACACGGAACTGCTCGTCTGTCATTTCGGCAGCCAAATTTTTTTGCTGTGCGCTATTTGCAGCGCTCACGGTCATTCGGCTGCATTCTGCCCCAAAGCATTCGCAAACAATGATCTGGCTGCTGTCCATAGTGCTGAAAAAGTAAGACCCTCTTCAGACAGCAGGGGTCGCTATATCGCAAAATTCAATGGTTTTCCTGTATGTTCCCGTTTCAACGAATCTGTCTGCTCATATCCTAATTGTAAATTTCTCCACATCTGTAGTTCTTGCAAGGATCCGCACCCGAAATCTGTCTGTCCAAGCCGGTACAAACCGGAAGCGAAAGGGAAAGCCCCAAATGAGAGAAAATTCTGAATAATCACCCATCTACTCCTATCAATATTTCAAACCTTTCAAATTACCTTTTTTCTCACCCTGATCCGGTGTTTGTGGATTATTTAATCACTGGCTTGTCACAAGGGTTTCGGGTGGCAGTTCTTTCACACCTTTCTGCCTCTTTTGTTGCAAAAAATTAGCAATCAGCCAGAAATGAACCCGACGTGGTTTCAGCACTACTGGAGAAAGAGGTTAATAAAGGATATGTTATTGGCCCTTTCCCTTTCCTCATTCCTCTAACATAGCAAGTGTTAATGAATGTATTCCTCTAACTCCTTTTTCTCTACACTATGCCTCGGTCGACAACGCCATCCAGTTAATCAAGTTAGCTGGCCAAGGTGCTTGGTCAGCTAAAGGCCAAGGTATACTTCACTTACCGCGCCCGGACGCGTCACGCGCGCAGCCCTGTCCGCGCGTCTTTCAAAGTATACTACACAACGGATGCGCGCGGATGATCGCGTTCGACGCATGCGCAGTACATTTTTTCCCTATGCTCTACCAGACATTGGGGGGCAGCACTGAGTCCTGTTATCAACGGGACATTCGCTGGGCATGATCGGAGAAGAACTGTAGTGCATCCACCATTGCAAGAAGTTTGGAAGAAATACTGAAGAATCATAAACGATGGAGAAGGATATGCTTCTAAGTTTACTCGTTTTGGAAGAAGAAATTAAGAAGAAGTTTTTCTCTCTTTTTTAAAGCGTGTTGTTTTTAAACCGGTCTTTGCACACTCTTCTTCGACGGCTGAACACTGTGCTCAATACTGTGCGTATTGCCACCTAGTGGACTCTTCTGTACTGCTGGCGCATGCGCTGTTGCACGCGGACCATCCGCGCGGTCTTGAAATTTGGGCTGCGCGCGGACGGGGTGTGCCCGGTATACCCGGGCCTTAAGGCTGACATTACAGACGCTTTCAAAACCATGCCAATCCACCCTTCCGACTGGCATCTTTTTGGAGTTAAATGGAATTAAATTCAACGTTCTATTTTGCTGTAAGGCTCACATTTGGGTGTAGAAGTAGCCCCCATATATTCAACAGTCTCTCCGAAGCTTTGTGTTGGATCCTGCTGAATTTCTGTAAGCTTCCTTTTATTCTGCATTTACTTGATGATTTTTTGTTGATTGATTTTCCTAATTCTCAATCTTCCATCCTCGACATACTTAAACAGGTATTTAGTGACGTTGGCGTGCCTCTCTCTGCAGAAAAAACATTGGGTCCCTCTACTTCGCTTGAATTTCTAGGCATTTCTCTCGATACGGTCAAAATGCAAGCTTATCTTCCTCACGAAAAGCTCTCAAGGATCAGATCCTTTCTGGAAAGTTTTTCCTCTTTACGTTTCGTTTCGAAACGTGATATACTTTCCCGGCTCAGTCACCAAAATTTTGCCATGAGTATAATTCCTCTAGGTAGGGCTTTTATTTCTCGTTTGCTAACATTGGCTCATTCTACACAAGACCTAAGCGATTTGCTACAGTTAGACGAAGGATGTTTGTTTGATATTAAATTTTGGACTCAGTTGCTAAATGATTGGAAAGGCATTTCTTTTTTTTATAATGATGCTTTCGAATCATCAGCAGACCTACATCTATTTACAGACGCCGCCCCGTCCATTGGGTTCTGGGTTTTTTTCCAAGGGCAATGTGCCTCTGCCTTCGTCTTCAGGCAGGATATGCAGAGTCCGGACCCTCATATTGTGAGCTACGGACGGGGCCTATGCCAAAGTACTTTATTGCTTGCTGGGTTGTTAATAAATGGATAATTGTCACAGTATTTATTCTCCCGAGTCTTTCTGGCAGAAATGCTGTTGAAGGACAGATATTTCCATTGGATATGGCACTGGATTCTGTTGATGACCAATATGATGGCTGTAGAGAGAGCATGAGCATGTCACATTGGGTGAAAACAAAATATCTAGAGAGTGAAAAATCTGCCTCAGTTGAATTTAATAAGACGTGGCAAGAAGGTGAAGATAATGCAACAAAATCAGAGGATAACTTACAGCAGATTAATTCAGTCGCCATTCATGTGTACACTAACCATAATTCTAACGTGTATGGTAATTTCACTAGTGCCACTCGTACTGACAAACAAAAATACAAAGAGGGGACATTCAAATGGTATTCACTTCACTTTCTGTTAACAGAAGCGATACAGATTCTTAAGAAAACACAAAATAGATCCTATGTAACTTATCGTGGTACAAATTTTCAATTTTATGTCCAAAACCAAGAGGTTCGTTTGAGCTCATTTTCATCCTCCTCTCTTGATCGTTTTTGGAAATAAATCTTGTTTTGAAATCTACACTTGTGAAGGTGCTAATGTGATCCAATATTCTAAGTATCCTAAACAGAAAGAGGTGCTGATTCCTCCATATGAGACGTTTAAAGTCACTGCAGTCAAGACAAGAGAAGATGACAAAGATCTCTGGTGTGACACTGTGTTCATGTTGAATAGCACTGGAAAAACAAGTTACATGAACTGTGAAGCAGAGGGTGATGAGTCATACTATAGTAAAAGTTGTAGTTGCTGATTTAACTTTTTAAGATTTATTTTTTGAAAATGTAAAATGGGCAGAATGCAAAGTGAGAGATATGGGACGCGATCAGAAAGGATCAAGAGTTGGGATTGAAACACTGGATTCCCAAAATACAACTTCACTGCATGTCAGGCCTAGTTCCACAAGAACATGGGTATTTTTATGAACAGAGTTTTTCCTCTGAATTTCCTCTTTTCTAAAAAAAATTGCGTCCACATGAAAACGCAAAAACATGCTATGAAGCACTGTCAAGAGCATGCCAAACCAACAGGTGGCCATATAACACTAACATAAAGCCCTGTTGGTCAATCAGAAGCCTGGAAAAAAATGATTGCCGATTCCGGATTGGACATAACAAGCCAAAATCTCCGGTTTCACTGTCCACATGACATTGGAGTTTCTAAAAATCTTCACCCTGGTAGGAGTTTTCAAAAAAGTTTGGTTTCAGTGACCGGATACTGCATTTGCATGTGGACAAACAGCCAAACCACATGGAAAAAGTATGGAATAAAAAGACTACACAATAATAACACGTGCATAAATAAATCTCGTACGTGCGTATTTCTAAAATCTGTACAAAATCAGTGAGTGTAATCGTGACTTTGATGGTACGATTGGACTCAAGATGGCGCCGAGGATGGCTGCTGCGTTGCGAGCTCCGCTGAAACATTGTAGTTTTTTGTTTGTTCTGGTTATATTTTTTGTGTTTTTTGTCTTGGATGTTGTCTGCCTTACTATGTACGACAGACAGACACTTTTGGACATTGGTTCGGCAATCGCACACCGAAAACCGGACTTTAAATTCTTCAACGACGACCCGCTGCTTACAAACACGGCAGCGGAGCCCTTTGTGTGCGCAGTGTGCGCACCGCGAAAACGCCGCCGGAGAAGGGGATGCAGAGCCGGCGTGCTCATCAGAGTAAGACGCCGCGCAAACCGACCCCCGCTTCCCAGTAACTAATGTTCAGTCTCTGGACAATAAACTCTGCGAGCTGAGAGCATGGATCTCTTTCCAACGAGAGACGAGGGACTGCTGCATTATCTGCCTTACAGAAACTTGGATGTCCGCTGAGATTCCAGATTCGGCCATCGAAACCACGGGGTTCTCAGTGCATCGAATGGACAGAGAAAAAGATCTCTCAGGGAAAAGCAAAGGCGGGGGTGTATGTTTTATGATCAACAGATCCTGGTGTGATCAGAGGAACGTACATTCTATCAAGTCTTTCTGTTCTCCTGATCTGGAACTTTTCATGGTTCTGTGCCGACCATTCTGGCTACCGAGGGAATTCACAGCGGTCATCATCACAGCTGTGTATATTCCCCCACAAGCCGACACAGACCGGGCACTAAAGGAACTGTATAGGACAGTGAGTGAGCAGGAAACCGCGCATCCTGAGGCTGCGTTTATTGTGACTGGGGACTTTAACAAAGCCAACTTCAAACGCATTGCACCTAAATACCACCAACATGTTAACTTCAACACGCGAGGGAACCGTGTCTTGGATCACTGTTACTCTCCCTTCCGGGATGGTTACAAATCCCTCCCGCGCCCACCATTTGGCAAATCGGATCACGCTTCCATCCTCCTTCTGCCCGCATACAGGCAGAGACTGAAACAGGAAGCACCCGCCCTCAGAACCATCCAGTGCTGGTCGGACCAATCGGACTCTATGCTACAGGACTGTTTTGATCACGCGGACTGGGAGATGTTCTGGTCGTCCTCTGATGATGACATCGAGGTCTACGCTGATAGCGTAACGTGTTTCATCAGGAAGTGCGTAGAAGACGTTGTTCCGACCAAAACAATTCGGCTGTACCCTAACCAGAAGCCGTGGCTAAATGGGGATGTTCGCGCGGCACTCAATGCGCGGACCTCCACTTTTAACTCCGGTAATGCGGAGGAGCATAAACAAGCAAGTTATGCCCTCCGGAAAACCATCAGAGCAGCAAAACGCCAGTACAGGGACAAGATTGAAGGACAGTTCAACACCACCGACTCCAGAAGCATGTGGCGGGGAATTAACACCATCACGGACTATAAAGGGAACACAAACTCCACCGTGAACACCGCTGCCTCTCTCCCGGACGAGCTCAACACCTTCTATGCTCGCTTTGAGGGAACTAACACTGCCCTCGCGGAGAGAGAGCTCGTGGCTGAAGACGCAGAGGTTATGGCTGATGATGCCATTTCATCCACTATACACACTGCTCTCTCCCACCTGGAAAAGAGGAACACGTAAGTGAGAATGTTTGTAGACTACAGCTCAGCATTCAACACCATTGTGCCCTCCATACTTGACGGGAAACTCCGGGCTCTAGGCTTAAACAGCTTGTTATGCAGCTGGATCCTGGACTTCCTGTCAAACAGACGCCAGGTGGTCAGAATGGGCAGTAACATCTCCTCATCATTGACTCTCAACACTGGAGCCCCTCAGGGCTGTGTTCTCAGCCCACTCCTGTACTCCTTGTACACACATGACTGTGTGGCAACCCACAGCTCCAATACCATCATCAAGTTTGCTGACGATACGACGGTGGTAGGTCTCATCACTGACAATGATGAAACGGCCTACAGAGAGGAGGTGCACACTCTGACACGGTGGTGTCAGGAGCACAACCTCTCCCTCAACGTCAGCAAGACCAAGGAGCTGGTGGTCGACTTCAGGAGGAATGAGAGAGAACACCGCCCCATCACCATCGATGGAGCACCGGTGGAGAGAGTCAGCAGCTTCAAGTTCCTCGGTGTCCACATCACAGAGGAACTCTCATGGTCCGTCCACACTGAGGCCATTGTGAAGAAGGCTCATCAGCGCCTTTTCTTCCTGCGACGGCTGAGGAGGTTTGGAATGAACCGCCACATCCTCACACGCTTCTACAGCAGCACCATAGAGAGCTTGCTGACTGGCTGCATCACCACCTGGTACGGCAACAGTACCGCCCACAGCCGCAAAGCCCTGCAAAGGGTAGTGCGCACGGCCAGCTGCATCATCGGAGGTGAGCTTCCCTCCCTCCAGGACATTTACGCCAGGCGGTGTGTGAAGAGAGCTCAGAGGATCATCAGAGACTCTAGCCACCCGAACCATGGGCTGCTCTCACTGCTGCCATCAGGCAGACGGTACCGCAGCATCAGAACACGCACCAGCCGACTCCAGAACAGCTTCTTCCCACAAGCAATTAGACTCCTTAACTCTTGATCCATCAGGATCATAACACACACTGACAGAATATCACTCAGCACAACCCACTGTAGATACACACACACACACACTATATACACATTTATTTATCATTTATTATTTATTATTTATCATATAGCACCTATTGTACATTGGATCTCTACTGTGAATAATAATGTATACTGTACATTGTATATTATCATTATTATAGCTTAATGTATACTGTTTAATGTATGGTTAGTGTATATTGTTTAAAGTATATGTATATTGTAAGTATGTGTATATTGTTTAAAGCTGTGAGAACTACACTCACATTGTGTAAATTATTTATTGTTTATTGTAGAGTTTACCGTGCTGTGAGTAATTGTGGGCGCATCAGATGTGTAATCTGATGCTGCTTTAAATGTTGTACATGTCATGTCGTGACTACTATGTTGCTCGGAACTGCACCTAAGAATTTCACCTGCTGTTGCAATTGTGTATATGGCTGTGTGACAATAAAGTGATTTGATTGATTTGATTTGATTGACGATTCCAGAATCTATGGTCAAAACAGGTACAGATACGACATTTGCCACATTTGTTTGAGTGCGACTCCAAAAATTACGACTAGTGTAGTTTACACAAACACAAAACATAGTTTTACGATTGCTGGGTTACGAGTATGAAGTCTTGTTTACGAGTACGAATCATGAAGCGACAATCTACTGTCAAAATTACGTCACCGCTGTCACAGGCATTAATATACGAGTGAGAAATACATCGATCACACAGTGCGCGCGCTCCCTGATCCTGTCACTCACCTAAAGGGACCGGCTTTTTTTCGCGCCACTGCAAAAATGGCTGGTCAAGGGAGTTCCCACACGCCACCTCAGGTAAGTTATTTTGTTCTTCCCTCATTGAAACATTGAATGTCATTAAACATGTTAGTTTATTGGACTCAATAATGTCCGCTGTCGCTGTATTTTTCAGATATATTGTTCGAGACATATTTAATGATAGTGTGTCGTGAATTCCGTCACGGTCATAACAGGTGTAACGTTAGGCTAGTGTAACGTTACTGTTGATACAAAGTCCTTTGTTAACTTCACTTGTATTATAGTGGCAGGAAAAATGGGTTCTTACTCGTCAAAGAAGTCAGTCAAAAATCCGTAAACAAGTGCGAGTTTAATCAAACACAAAAAATTTACAAAAATCCTGTTGTTTCCTGTATCCTCTATTACACTTGTCAAACCTTTATCTTGTGTTACCATAAACGTTTAATCACAAGTTTTATCCATAAATTGACAGACAAGACGGTAAGAAAACTGTTTCTCCCTTTCTTCCTATGGCCGAATCTGTTCAAGTTCAATTTTCCGCAACAACAAGTGGGCGTAACCATTAAAGAAACAGAATGGAAATTATACATCAGAAAACATAATAAATAATACGGAAATATATCAAACATAGGATATATCAGAATTGCCTCTCAAAGAAAGTTACATAATAATACTTTCAGTTATCACTTGCAAAATCAACAATAATAATATACAAATTGCCATATTTGATAGGTTCTTACAGTTACAGTCAGTAAGTGCAGTTTCTCTGAGAAATACTTGTTAAAATGATTAATAGATTATACTACTGCTTTATTAATTCACGATGCAGTAGTGCTGTTTTTGATGTCAGATTTTGTCACTTTGCGGAATTGCACTTCATTTTACTTAATAAAATAATGCTTATAATGTCCATGTCCAGAAAGTGTAGGGACCCTGTCGAATGGAACGCACCCAGACTGTAAACGAAGCTCGGTTGCACCAGATCACACGTCAGCAGCATCACTGCAGAGCCGTGAATGCGGATTGACAACAGACACGGAAGAGAAGACAATGCTGAATAAAGTCATAGTTTTTGTTATTTTTGGATAACAAAATGTATTTTTGATGCTTCAAAAAATTCTAACTAACCCACTGATGTCACATGGACTACTTTGATGATGTTTTTATTACCTTTCTGGACATGGACAGTATACCGTACATACATTTTCAATGGAGGGACAGAAAGCTCTCGGGCTAAATCTAAAATATCTTAAACTGTGTTCCGAATATGAACGGAGATCTTCCAGTGTGGAACGACATGAGGGTGAGTCATTAATGACATAATTTTCATTTTTGAGTGAACTAACCCTTTAATACTAGTTCATTCTTAGTTCACATTAGAATAATTAACTAACTCAATAGCATTTATTAATCTTTGTTCATTTCAACATTTACTTGCACATTAAAATTTTAAGTTGTATTTGTTTAGCCTGACGTCGTCATACTCAATTCTAGTCAGAATATGAGTCTGATTCTGCTCCGTTGGGCTGTGATTATGGGGCGTGTTTCAACCGAATCAGGAAAGACCTCAATTGGATAGACCTACAACCAATCACAGCAACGGAGCGACGCATAACGTTAGTTATCAAATGTCAACAGAACTCAACTGCACTGTGTTGCCATGTCCGCGGGTTGAAGCGACCCCAATTATGTGATATACAGACCCAGGAATGCGATTTTTAGCTGCCAGCCCTGCCAAAATAACACATATTTTACCCCCCAAATGCCTTTTTTTCCCGGAGAACCCCCTCTGGAAAGCTATTGGGCTTGTTTTTGGCTAGTTTTGAGGAACGTTAACAATTGGGCGGGTTTTGTTGTAAAAACTTGGCAACCCTGTACCTGCACGCACGCTTGAATAAGTAGCCTAACGTTAGAAGAAAAAGATGACTGTAAACGATCTTTGCCGGTGTTGTAAAAAAAAGGATACACAGAGTTTACTTACCAACATGATCATCATTTCTGAGAGAAATAGTAAAGGTGAATGCATATACGAACAAGTTCTCCGTTTAGGATTAGAACAAATTTAACCCAAGCGCCTTTGATGACGTGGATGATTACGTTACTGTTTATCATCTGTCCATCATCGTCTAAAGCCCGCCCTGACAATTTCATTGGTCCGAACAGTTTCTGTTCGGGCATAATTACTTCTCTACCGATCAAGTCCAGACCGAACTGCCCGTGTAAAAATGTTGTGGGCGGGGCTAAGTTCGGCTGGCATCCAGGCTAGTATTTGTTAGCATTAACAGAATTTTCATTTTTGGGTGAACTATCCTTTTAACAAATGTGACTTATTTTAAAGTGTGACCAACTAAACTGATTTAGAAAAAAATCTTTCCACCTTTTAGAATTGAACGTCTGTGGCGAGACGTCTGACTTGGTGTAACACAGCTGTATTATGACGTTCTCCACAGCCGCGAGGAAGATGGTTTGTTGGACTTATCTGATTCTCTTCATTTGTTCTGTACACATTATGTATTCATCCCACGCCTGTAGCGCAACCTCCATACTTTTTCTGAAGGCTGGGATAATCACCCATTACGGTCTGAAGGTAGACTCACCCCTAACCAGCTGTGGGTTTTGGGACACATGCAGAACTCAACCCAGGATGAGGAGGAATTGCTGGTTAAATGTATTAATTTCGATATACTTTGTTGTGTTGTCAAATTATTTGTTACTGTTGCGTAAAGTATAATGCAATTGTTTTCTATACTACATTTAAGAATCTGGAGCTGTGATGATGAACCTGGGAGGGGTTATCATCACAGGAACATCATTGCACAGTGTTGTATACAATGATTTATTGTGTAATGTGTTATGATTGTTTTCATATTGTTTATTTGATTGATGATATTATTTGAGATTGTTTTCTGTTTAAATGCATATGTAACAGCATAGTCATTGAATGCATTTGGATTGTCATGAGTTTCCTGACCCCTACTGTTGGTATGGTCCGTTAGTGTTTGGCGGGAAGATTCCATGCACAAAGGGGAGAGGTTAGTTAAGCCTGGGGGAGAGATGGGCCAAGAGCCAAAGCTTGCACAGTCAAGCGCTGCAAGATGTGAGTCTTCACTGTGAGAGGCTTGTGCCTCAAGGCTAGATTTGATGCCATGTTTTGCTGCTTCCAGCATGTTTTCTTTATGAGTTATATTGTTGAGTTTTGTATTTTTAATTATTTGTTTTGTTTATTTTTGAACTTCCTTTGGAGAGCACGTGTGATGAGACAGCTGTCCTAATAAAACCACTTGGACGTTAATCTTTACCTACTGTGTACTCCACTCATTACCATTTTCCCAGGCCTTTCGGCAAACAATTAGGAGCTGGTGGCTGTGGTCCTAACAGCTACTCGACAGGAGCTGTTAGTTCACGTACCAGAAATTCAGTGCCCACTGACTGCTGCTGCGATGGAAATTGTAAAATTAACAATTGATCCTCTTGCACCATCTGACTCTTATGGAAGAGATATTTATACATCTTTGCTTCAGTATGTTAAAAGAATGTTGACAACACAATGACAGTGGACAATTTAAAAAAAAGTTTGTACATATTCATGTACATATGTTTGTACATTAAATAAGTAATCATTATAAATGTTGTTTAGAAGAGATTTATAAGAATTGACATGAAGATTAACACTTACTGATGTTTTATAGAATTTCATGACACGTACATACTCAGACATGAAAAAATTACATTTTGTGTAGAATTAGAAGAATTTACATGAAGATGTTAACACTTAATACAAGGAATTATATTAAAAATAAAGAGATTATCCAGCCAAACCTATTTTTTGTATTGCATAGAACAGAAAATATTAAGTAGATATGTGCCAAAACCAAATACCTTATTCGGAAAGGCACAGATAATTAATAATGCATTCTACAGAGCCCCTTCTATTTTGTCCATTTAGGTGCTCTGTTGAATATTATTCGGAATAAGGTATTTGTCTTTGGTTAACATTAGGAATGTGCCCAATTATTTCAACAAGAAATTATCCTAAGGAACGTCTCGGTTACGTATGTAACCCTCGTTCCCTGAGAGAGGGAACGGAGACGTAATGTCAGTGACTGATGAATGGGGGTTTCGCTTAGAAGCCAATCGCCTTTGAGCTCTAACAAAATGAGCCAAAGGCATGAAAATGCCATGGGTCTGCGGAATTTGCATAATGCAAGCCTGCCCAACCGCGTGGGTATAAAGGGAGCCGCATAGCAATCTCGCATCATTAGATTAGATTAGATTCAACTTTATTGTCATTACACAAGTACAGGTACAAGGCAACGAAATGCAGTTTAGGTCTAACCAGAACTGCAATAGCAGCAAGTGCAGGATATACAACGGTTGCATAAGTGCATGATATACAATGGATGAATAAGTGCAGGACATGGATATGTACTGAATATATATATATATATATATATATATATATATATATATATAGAGAGAGAGAGAGAGAGAGAGAGAGAGAGAGAGAGAGAGAGAGAGAGAGAGAGAGAGAGATGGTTATTACTATAAACCATAGTGGCTGCGGGGGTGGTGGATTACAGCAACCCCTCCCCCTTTAACTTTCAGACGCGGCTCATGTTTATAACAAAAATCTTGGGGGCTGGACTCATTTAGAGAAATGTAGTCGTCAGGTTTCAGCCATGTTTCTGTCAAACAGAGCACATCTAGATTATTTTCTTTAATAATATCATTAACAATAAGCGCTTTTGGGGAAAGGGATCTAATATTCAGCAACCCAAGCTTTATCAATTGTTCATTTGTATTATATCTTTTGTTTATTGTTGGACATCAATTGAATTTGTACTGTTGAATGGAGGAGGTGTAGGAGTCAATGTCCGTGTGAGCGCCACTGGTGGCCTGAGAAGCAAACATACTCCAGTCTGTGTGTAGAAACCTTTCCTGGAGTGTGGAATCTGCCCCCGTAGGCCACACCTTGATGGTCTTCACTGATGGCTTCACACGGTTGATGAGGGGTGCATATTTGGGGGTGAGGAACAAAGAAAGGTGATCTGACTGTCCCAGGTGGGGGAGGGGTGTTGCAACATAAGCTCCAGCCATGTTTGTGTAAACATGGTCTAAGTTTTGTTTCCTCTGGTGTGACAGGAAACATGCTGGTGAAACTTGGGTAGCACTGACTTTAAGTTTGAGTGATTAAAGTCGCCTGCAACAATAAACGCAGCTTCCGGGTGATCAGTCTGTTATTTGCTGATAGCTGCGTGAAGTTCTTTCATAGCAAGCTTGGCATCAGCATCCGGGGGAATATAGGCTGCCGTGATAATGGTGGAAGTGAACTCCTGCAGTAGATAAAACGGTCTACATTTAACCATGAGAAACTCAAGGTTAGCTGAATGCACAATCCACCACCTCTGGTCTTACCGGAGCAATCTAATGTTCTATCCGCCCGGAGTGTGTGGCGTCCCGCTAGCTCAATAGCGGTGTCCGGTATTCCGCTGTTTAACCAGGTTTCCGTGAAGATTGGGACGTTACAGTTCAAAAGTTTCTTGCTGTGTGTGATGCTGAGTTGAATCTCCTCCATTTTGTTCACTAGCGACTGTACATTGGCAAGGAAAATGCTGGGTAAAGAGAGCCGGTGTGGTCTTAGCCTTAGCTTAGCTCTTATTCCTCCGCGCTTCCCCCGCCTTTGTTTACGATCTTGACGCCGCCTGCGAGCATTTCCGCCCGGCCGGCTAGAGTGCATAGCCTCGGGTGTCCTAGCGATCTCAGGAAGGAGTTGAAGATTGTCCATAAAACTGTCGGAAATTCGCAAACCAATATCCAAAATCTCACAACGGGTGTACGATGTAAAGGCACAACTGTTCTGCATGAACAGACCCGAGATGAGCAAGAAAATTACCGCAAAATTGTTGTACCGCAAAAAAACAGAATCTGGAGAGACCCCGAGCCTCGCGATGTACTCGCGCCACCATCTTGGGTGTTTTCATGTTACCTGCTGAAGAGCCGAAGCCTGAGTGGCCGGCCATTCCAGCGGTACAACTGAAGTGGCTGAGAGACGTTACGTCTCCGTTCCCTCTCTCAGGGAACGAGGGTTACATACGTAACCGAGACGTTCCCTTTCGTTCAGTCACTCCGAGTAACGTCAGTGAATTCAATCCCGCCACTCGACTGTCTTCCAGTGCCCTGCATAGTGCGAGCTCCCTGTCGTAAACGGACGAAGGACTGCACTAACACAGGAATACCAAGGTACACTGGGAGCATATCCCACATGGAGAAATGCAACACAATGCCTGCCCTAAGGGGGGGGTACTTAACAAATACACATATGGCCTTTACAAGGAACTGCATATGGAGTATACCGGGGTATCCAGCCGCAGGTGGAAAACATTTTAAACCCCAGGCGTGGCAAGGTGTCTTGCCAAGGGAAGACACATGCTCAGAGAGACTTACCGTGGAAATACACATGTGGGGGTTGCCCAACGGGGGAACCATGGCAAACACTCTGGCGTCGACATCATAAGTGCTGGAGAAGCTCAGGACCTACTGAGAAGCTCACTGCATGCATCCAGTCCGTGGAGTGGAATGGCGCAGCAAGCGAAGACACCTGAGCCTTTCCAGTTACTGGCCACTTGGGGCGAGTGCACGAGCGGACACAGGCTCCACTCGGAGGTTATAAAACCTGGCGAATGTGATAGGTGTCGCCCAGCCTGCAGCTCTACAACGTCTGTCAGCGAGGCGCCACGCGCTAAAGCCCAAGAGGAGGCAACACTCCAAGTGGAGTGTGCTCTGACCCCAAGGGGGCATGGCATGCCTTGAACCTGGAAGCCAGCACAAAGGCGTCCACTATCCAGTGGGACAACCTCGCTAGGAGAGGGCCTTCCCTTTCTGCCACCCACTGTAACAGACAAGAGCTGGCCTGAGGTACTGAACCTTGGCGGGAACTCAGGCAGGAACCTTGGGCACAATCCAAGCTGGGGTCTCAGGAAGCACGTGAGAGTTAACCAGCTCGAATCCCCGGCACACTTGTCACCGACAAAGCCTGCAGGTCACATACCCCCTTGAAAGGAGCCATACAATCAAGAGCATCGCTTTCAATGAAAGGAACTTACCTTAGACTCAAATTAGGACTGCGAAGGCTCAAAAAGGGGCACACAACAGGGTAATAGCACCGCTGTGGTGTCCCAAAGGGGGCATGAAGACCTGCGGAATAGGTTATACCATTAAAGTCCACCAGGTCGAGGTGGGCCAAATAGCGGCCACCTAAACCCCTATGGCAGAGGAGACAGCCAATGCTCCACCCAACCTGTGGAAGGTACAAACCCAAGGGCATTTTCTGGGGTCTTCCGAGGAAGAGCTCAGGTGACAAGAGGTTCCACTTCAACGCACATGCCTGTCACATAGACGGGGCCATAACGAAAGAGAAGTAGCCACCACCGTGGTGGTAGGGTACCGAACCTGCCGCGCTCCGACAGGGCCCACACATTTAGTAGGATACCACAGACTGGGACGTGGGTGCCAAGGGTGCCCCGTCTCTGAGTAAGGAGTTCTTCCTCCAGGAATTGACCAGGGAGGAGCTGTCGCAAGGAGAAAGTTTAAAGAACCAGGTCCAGCCGATCCGAAATGCGGGGCAGCCAAAGGAGCTGCTCCTTGCCCTCCGTGATCTGCACAGCCCCTGTGCAAGGGCTCACTGGGGAACGCATGTCTGCGTGAGCCCCGCGGCCTGCTGAGCCTAATAGGCAATGGGAAGAGCTAAAGGGAGGCAGCAGGATCACTTGCGCATCGCTGAACTGTTCCCAACCAGCTGGCGCAGGGATGGAGTCTCCATTCCACTGGTTAAGTGGCTGAAACCGTGGGAGCACGTAGGCTGCACGACTCAGTCCAGGAAGAATGTAAGAAGCGTACCTCAGAAGCTTCAGACTCCAAGAGGAGATGGAGGCCGAGTTGCCACATCTGGAGGGAGCGCAGACCACCTCATCGGCTGGTGTACGCTACTTTCACCGTGATGTGGATGAACCAATACATGTCTGCCAAAGCAGGGCCCGGGGACGGTGCAGGGCAGGACGTACGGCAGCAACTCGAGGCAACTGACATGCCGTAGGCGCTAGGATCCTTTACAGGAGCCTGCGGAGCACGTCAATTGCGCATGGCACCCCAGCCCGTGACAGAAGCATTAATATGCCAGGAACTCATTCTAAGGGCTTCTTCAGCCCGTAGAAAAAAGAGGTCCACACGGGGTGGAGGTATGATGGCAGGCCCGAGCCACGGGGACCCGGAGCGTGCCCTGATGCCATGCCCATCCCCAGACTCAATGGCGAAGCCAGTGCTGAAGCGGTCTCAAATGAAACAACCCGAGCGGCGTTACCGCAGCTACAGATGTAATTTGCCCCAGGAGCCTCTGAAAAACCTTTTCAGAGAACCGCATTCTTGCCCCAGTGAAGGTACAAGCCAGCACAGACTGCACATGCTCGCACTGCACTTACCACAACATAACGGACTCCCCGTTAACCGGGGAGAAGATCGAGCGGAATAAACCACATAGCCGAACCTGTGGCGAGCCGACTGAACAGCCTGGAAGCTTTATACCGGCTCCCAGAGCTGAACAGTGGCTGTGCAAGCCACAGGTGTACCCACGATGAGGCAGCGCAGCGGAATGACCGGCTCAGACGTGGAAGGCGTGGGAGCGTCCCAAGGTGTGGGCGTGGTCAATTCCGCGCCCTGGCAGAGGAGACCTGGGGAGGACGAGTGACCCGCTGTGGTCTCGTCTGCCTGGGGGTTGGCGACAGAGGGGGCTGAGAGTGGCGAGGCTCGTGGGTGCCGCGCACTGCCAGCCGTGCCCTCTTGGGGCTCGGAGGTGTGTTCAGTTCTTTCTTTAACCATTGTAAAGGTACCGCCGACCGTGAGGCCAGCGGCAGGGAATGGGGTTAAACAAAAGATTCTCCCCCAGCCCTCCACCGGGGGAAGGAGTGGTCCTGCTACCATCTCCTGAGGAAGAACTGACATCACCTCCGAGCACCTCCGTCTCAGGACCGCCGCTTTGACCGCTGTTTAGCGGGCTGCGGTGCTGGGACAGGCGGGGCCGCCTTCCTGCGATGTCCTCCGCGCTTCGGCCCGGGTGGAGGCTGCTACTGGGGCCGAGCGGGAGGGGCGGGAGTCGCTGGAGGGTGGCCTCGGCGGGGAGCAGACTGAGACACCTGAGCCGGCGGCTAAGTGGAGGCAGCAGAGGACTGCCAGGGCAGGATATGCTTAATAGCCTCAGTCTTCTTCTGAGCGGTTGAGAACTGTTGGGCGAAATCATCAACCGCCCCGCCGAATAGCCCAGCCTGGGAAATGGGGGAATTGAGGAACCGGGTCCGCTCAGCTTCCCGCATATCAGCCAGGTTGAGCCATAGGTGGCACTCCTGGACCACCGAAGTGGACATCACCTGATCTAGAGAGCGTGCAGTCACCTTCGTCGCCCATAGAGCTAGGTCGGTGGCCGCACGCAGCTCTTGCGTTAACGCAGGGTCAGTACCGCCCTCGTGCATGTCACGGAGTACCTTGGCCTGGTAGACCTGCAATTCGGCCATGGCATGCAAGGCGGACGTGGCTTGGCCCGTGGCTCTGTAGGTCTTCGCCACCAGAGTAGATGTAAACCTACAGGCTTTGGACGGGTGCTTAGGGTCACCACGCCGAAGCGCTCTGTGGACACAGTTGCATCGCAACAGACCGTTGGATAGGGGGCGCCCCAGTGTACCCTTTTACCGCGCCACTGTCAAGGGCAGTAAAGGCGGAGGTCGATGACGAGCGATCGTAAAAAGTCAGGGGAGACTTCCACGATTTCGTCACCTCCTCATGCACTTCCGGGAAGAAAGGTATCGGAGGTTGGCGGGCGCCTTTGGCGCGGGCCGCCCCCAGAAACCAATCGTCCAGCCTTGAGTGCTCGAGACATGGCGGAGGGTTCCACGCAAGCCCGAGGCTCTCAGCTGCCAGGGAGAACATGGCCGTCAGCCTACAATCTGTATTTTACTATCTCTTTACTTAAATACTATTTTCTACTTCAAAACTATATATAATTTCGTTATTTTACTAACCCAAATAATGACTCATCCACGCAAGGTTGCACGTGAGGGAAAAAAGTAGCTTCCTTCCACTTAAGAAGAGTGCACTTTTTATTTTAATAAATCTCTTTACATAAATGCTATTTTCTACTTCAAAACTATAATTTAGTTACTAACCCAGTGTTTTGTATGTTAATGTTGTTTTACGTGAATAATACCGAGTGAAGCACAAAGCTTTGTTTACAAAGGAAATAAATTTGCAGCCATGAATGGATTCATGCCAAATGGAAGAGGTAAAATTGGGCTGAGCCCAATTTAAGATTTGTCAGCTTTTTTATTCTGTTTTGCGCCTTCCGTGAATTTTAACAATAGGCCTAACGTTAGTCCATTTTATCCCACGTGGACATCTCGTTTCTTTTCTCAAATCTTCACTCACGTCGCACCCATTTTCAAAGGGAATTATAAACTTTTCTTCCTTTCGTTTGTTTATAAGTCTATTATACCTATTCACGTCCTTTACTGTGGGAAAGTAGAAAAACACTGTAGTATGAGTAGGCTACCTTTTTACTTACTTTTATTTAACACAGTTTGTGTTTGTTATTAGACTTGGTAAGGCGTGTCAAGTTTATTTGAATGGCGCATTTCACACACACAGGCCATTTTACTTTCGTTTTCTCTGGCAGTGAACAGTGTTGGGCACGTTACTTTAAAAAAGTAATTTGTTATAGTTATTAGTTACTTCTTACAAATAGTAACTGAGTTAGTAACTGAGTTACATCATTATAAAAGTAACTAATTACCAGGGAAAGTAATTACTGCATTCCTTTGTTTGTTTGTTTTTCAAATGTTCAAATATGTCAAATAACTTGGATGCCCCCAATATTAAACATGTTAAATGAACGAATTGGACACTAAATAGAATAAATTGTTATTATAAAACATTGTACATTAATGTACACTATTGTAATGTTGCTGTGGGACAATGTGAGAGACATAAATATTATCAGTAGGCCTACTTGTAACGGATAAATAAGGCAGGATACAATAGCAAGTAAAAGCTCGTTTATTGAGACAGAAGATCGCAGGTAGACACCAGAAGGCCACTGGAATCACTCGATGATATGGCAGAAGATCGCAGGTAGACACCAGAAAGCCACAAGGATCAGAGCGGTGCGTTGGCAGATGGTCCGGGCAGCACAGGGACGCTGCAGACAACCCAGCGTGGTGACGACGGTGAACACGGTGATGGTGGAACTCCAGGGTGCACACGGAACACAGGAAACACGCAACGCAGGAACACAATGGGCACAGGCGGGAGAACACACAAGACATCCAAACAAACGCTCTGACAAAGACAAAGAGAACACAGAGAGACTAAATAGGCTGCGCTGATGATCTGCAGCTGGAGCGCTGATCAGCTGCGACAGGTGTAATGATCATCAGCCAACCAGCGGCTCCGCCCCATACAAACACACATACACACACACACAAGAATGAGATGGTGAATTCATGAACCGTGACACTACTATAGTGTAAATATTATCAGTAAACCTACTATAGTGTAAATATTGTGTAAATATTATCAGTACTTTACTCCTCCTCTGGTAGTGGAGCTCACGTTATCACCTTGGTTTTTAGCCACTAATGTTGTGGCTGTGATGATGTGAGGCTTCATTAGATTAGAATTACTGGCCACAGACGTGGAGAGACTCTTTCTTCCTGGGCATAAGCTGCACGTTACATAAACATTCTGACCTTTCACCTCAACGAGGGAAAAGTAGCGCTTATACTTCCAGTTTGCGAAAGCCACCTTTGAAGTCGTTGGACTTGCCATCGCTGACTGTGCATATGCGTGTGCGTCATAGGTGTGTGTGTGTGTGTGTGTGTGTGTGTGAACTCAACCTATCAACAGCAACCTTTGTTTCCCACCCAACAATCATCATCAGTTATGTGTACCAACCAACCCACCCCCCAACACGCATGGCTGGCGCGCGCGCACACGCACACACACGCACGTTGCAGGTCCGACTGACAGAGAGCCTGTTCGGATGAAAAGCGCTCCAGTGAGCTCAATTATAGTAACGCTGCATTTTTTTCTCAGTAACGCAAACGGCGTTGTAACGGAAGAAACAGTAATTTGTTTGATTACTCGTTACTGAAAAAAATAATTCCGTTAGTAACGCCGTTTATCTATAACGCCGTTATACCCAACACTGGCAGTGAATAATCAAACGTTAGTTCCGCGGCTGCTCGCAATAGTTCCACAGCTCTCCGACAGTGACTGTTAGCTTTCCTCCTCCCACAGGTGAGTATAGCTTCTTCTGTCCACGTTTCCAATATTTCTGTTCCTTCTCAGTTAAATCCATCTAGCAATGGAATAAATACAAATTTGAGGCTACCTGTGCAAATGCCACTACTCCCATTCCCCCCCATCCCCCCTCCCCCTTCCATTCCTCTCTCCGCTATCGGAGCAGACCCAAGCGTGAGGCTGCCTCCGCAAACGGTCATGCCCCCCTTCCCTTTCCCCCTCTCATTAATTTCTCCTCTGCTATCGGCACAGACCCAAGCGTGAGGCTGCCTCCGCAAACGGTCATGCCCCCCTTTCCCTTCCCCCCTCTCATTAATTTCTCCTCTGCTATCGGCACAGACCCAAGTGTGAGGCTTCCTCCGCAAACGGTCATGCCCCCCTTCCCTTCCCCCCTCTCATTAATTTCTCCTCTGCTATCGGCACAGACCCAAGCGTGAGGCTGCCTCCGCAAACGGTCCTGCCACCCCCTCTCTTTCCTTTTTCTGCCGCCGTTGGAGCTGATCCAAGCATGGGGTTGCCAGAGCATTAGCCCTGGAGGCGGACCCAGTTCCTCCCTATTCAGAATTGTTATTCCAGTAACTGTAACACCTCATGTCTGGATTCAATATTTTAAGCCAGAACACTGCAATCCTGCTGGACAGCTTGGAGAGCTTGAAACAATTCCATTCCTCCTACAACCAGTTTTTCCAACTTTTTTCCTCCTTTCAAATTCTTCATTCATCTCATATCGCAACCAGAGTCAGTCCAACCTAGTACCATCAAAGTCTATCTCAGCGGCATTCAATTTTTCTAATCTATGGCCATCCATCCAACCATCTCCGATCTCCAAGTTTTAAACGAGGACACCATCCGTTTCCTCATCAAATGCAGCAAAACTGATAATTTTATCCATATCTTCAATCTCCTGACACCCATCCAGCCATATCAATATCTTTCTTTCTCCCTTGCACACAGGGAGGTTCAGATTTCTTCTCAGCTCGACCCGCTGTTCATTGATGAGAACAACCTTCCTGTCATCAGGCATTGGTTCATAAAAAGCTTAAGCACATCCTCACCCACTCTGGTATCCAAGCTCACTTGTATTCATCTTACTCCTTCCACATAAGAGCAGCCACCATCGCAGCCAAAAGGACAGCCAGACCATCAAATTAAACTTCTGGGTTGGTGGTCCTCAGATGCCTTTCAAACTTGCATTCGTTCCGACCTCAGCCTCATCAAACAAGCCACCTAACTCTCTACTCTTAAGATGGTTTCCCCACGAAACTCAATCCAACCCTGGATTCGATGCTGCCACCACAGTGCTCCACCAATATGATACTGCTGCCGCAGTGCTAATAAATTTGATGCTGCTGCAGTGTTTGGCTTTATTTTATACTGCCGCTGCAGGACTCCACCAATTTGATACTGCCGCTGCAGTGCTCCACCAATTTGATACTGCTGCTACAGTGCCTAGCAAATTTGATACTGCTGCTGTAGTGTTTGGCTTTACTTGATACTGCCGCTGCAGTACTCCACCAATTGGATACCGCTGCTGCAGTGTTGTGCTTTGCTTGAGGCTGCAGTGCTCCGCTTGATGCTGCAGTGCTCCGCTTGGTGCTGCAGTGCTCCGCTTGGTGCTGCAGTGCTCCACCATTTGATACTGCCGCTGCAGTGCTCCACCAATTTGATACTGCTGCTGCAGTGCCTCGCAAATTTGATACTGCTGCTGTAGTGTTTGGCTTTACTTGATACTGCCGCTGCAGTGCTCCACCAATTTGATACCGCTGCTGCAGTGTTGTGCTTCGCTTGAGGCTGCAGTGCTCCGCTTGATGCTGCAGTGCTCCGCCAATTTGATACTGCCGCTGCAGTACTCCACCAATTTGATACTGCTGCTGCAGTGTTGTGCTTTGCTTGAGGCTGCAGTGCTCCGCTTGATGCTGCAGTGCACCGCTTGGTGCTGCAGTGCTCCACCAATTTGATACTGCCGCTGCAGTACTCCACCAATTTGATACCGCTGCTGCAGTGCTCCACTTGGTGCTGCAGTGCTCCGCCAATTTGATGCTGCAGGGTTTCGCTTTACTTGATACCGCTGCTGCAGGGTTTTCGCTTGATGCTGCAGTGCTCCGCTCGATGCTGCAGTGCTCCGCTTGAGGCTGCCGTGCTCTGCTTGATGCTGCCTCTGCAGTGCTTTGCTTGAGGCTGCAGTGCTTTGCTTGAGGCTGCAGTGCTTTGCTTGATGCTGCCGTGCTCTGCTTGATGCTGCCCTGCTCCGCTTGATGCTGCCGCTGCAGTGCTCCGCAAATTTGATACTGATGCTGCAATGCTTTGCTTGATACTGCTGCTGCAGTGCCCGCCAATTTGAGACTGCCGCTGCAGTGTTTGGCTTTACTTGATACCGCTGCCGCAGTGTTTCGCTTGATACTGCAGTGCTCCGCTTGATGCTGCCGTGCTCTGCTTGATGCTGCAGCTGAAGTGCTCTGCCAATTTGATACTGCTGCTGCAATGCTTTGCTTGATACTGACAATGCAGTGCCCACCAATTTGAGACTGCCGCTGCTTTGTTTGGCTTTACTTGATACTGCTGCTGCAGTGCCTGCCAATTTGAGACTGCCGCTGCAGTGTTTGGCTTTACTTGATACTGCTGCTGCAGTGCCCGCCAATTCGAGACTGCCGCTGCAGTGTTTGGCTTTACTTGATACCGCTGCTGTAGTGTTTCGCTTGATACTGCAGTGCTCCGCTTGATGCTGCCGTGCTCTGCTTGATGCTGCCGCTGAAGTGCTCAGCCAATTTGATACTGCTGCTGCAATGCTTTGCTTGATACTGACAATGCAGTGCCTGCCAATTCGAGACTGCCGCTGCAGTGTTTGGCTTTACTTAATACTGCTGCTGCAGTGCCCACCAATTTGAGACTGCCACTGCAGTGTTTGGCTTTACTTGATACTGCTGCTGCAGTGCCCGCCAATTTGAGACTGCCGCTGCAGTGTTTGGCTATACTTGATACTGCAGCTGCAGTGCCCGCCAATTCGAGACTGCCGCTGTAATCAGCCTTAAGTAATCAGTTTAAATCCCAGAATTCTCGCTTGCTGTCTGATTCTGCATTTATGTTTTTTGGGGGGCATTTGGAGCTCGGGTAGAATATCCTCTCCGAGCCCCTCTATAGCAGACAGCAAGCCAAATCTGTTTACCACTTTCACTAAGATTATATGGGCACACAAACTGGTGAAGTGAAGTTATTAAACGTAATTTCGGGAGGAGTACGCCCATCTAATCTTCCAATTAATACCAAGGTATAAGACCAGCAGCTTACCTCTTCCCATTTTAAGTTCCTGCAGCATCCCTCCTCCTCCCCTGCTCTTCCTTTTGTACAATTTTGCCTGTTATAGGGGGGCAATCGGAGCTCGGGTAGAATATCCTCTCCGAGCCCCTCTATAGCAGACAGCAAGCCAAATCTGTTTACCACTTTCACTAAGATTATATGGGCACACAAACTCGTGAATTTCATTTACACGCACATTTAGTTTGTGCAAGTTTAGTTGAACAAAATTCTTTCAACAAACATAAGAAAAATACAATCCCTCACATTTTCAGTTCGAAAGTTCATAGAATTTTCTTGTAGTGGAGACTTCTCCAAATCCTACAAAAGAGAAAGAAAAATATAACTTAAAAAATAACTTTAACCCTCTGGCTGTGTTCAAGTCATTTTGACCAAGAGAGGTTTCCTCTCTCCACCTCCCCCCATAAAAAACAAAAACTACTAGTTAATAGGGCTGGGTATTGACACAAAATTCCCAATTCGGTTCAAATTCGATTCACAAGCTTTCAATTCGATTCGATTTTCGATTACTTTTGATTCATATTTTGGATATGTATCAGGTATAATACATGGACATTTTTCTCAAGAAAAACAAATTTCTGAACTAACGTTGTAAACTATGGGAGTCAGTTGATACTACATTAGCCTACTAATATTGAAGGTAAAAATTAACAGATTTTTATACAAACACTTAAATGACACTAAATTATGTTTTTTTTATATATAATAATAAAGTTATAGTATTAACTTTACAATTACATAATCATAATTCCACTCCAATTAGTTTTTTGAAATATAAACATTTAAAGACGTTACATTCGCGCTGTTACTGGTATTACGGCGGAAGAGAAGATCCGTTAATAGATCCGCTAGTTCTCGAGCTGTTCTGCGGCAGAGCAATCTCCCGCCACAGAGCCAATAGTAGCTAATAAAGCTCAATGATTATTGCGACATATTGGATGGGAGGCGTGCTAAAATGTTTATTTTATTCAGTAACTAAAAACAGGATGTCTAATCGATTCTTGGGATTTAAGAATCAATATTGTTTTGTAAAAGTGAGAATCGAATAAAACCGAGAAATCTATATTTTTTTACCCAGCCCTACTAGTTAATGTTATATCATTTAAGTAAACCTTACTGATTTTGCTCACAGGTTTTTATTTATATATATATATATATATATATATATATATATATATATCTGCAACTTTATCATACACTTACACTTTGTTTGCCGTAATCAGACATAATTGTTTTTTGAATTTGTTCAAATGATATTTAGTTTATGAGCATATTTTAATGGAATTCATGGAGTCCTAATTCTAATGGAAGTTTTCACACCTTATGGGAAGGATTTACACATTTTCAGGAATGCTTAACGAACGTCTTCCAAGTCCAGTGTAAGACACAGTTCTGCCTCTCCTTTTGGGGTTACGTCACAATGTTTTTCAAGTAAGTAAAAATGCATCAAAAAAGATATTTCTTGATGCTTGTATGGGACAAAGCGCCTTTTCCCCCTAAGCTCCTTTCGAAAAAATCCAGGAAATGACCTAAGAACATTTTCTTGTTATTGTATGGGAAATTTACCAGGTTTATTGTGAAAGCAGCTAAATTAGCTAATGCCTTAATGCCACTACACACTGCATAGACAGACAGCAACCAAGAGTAATATCTTCAGGTGTTTGTTTGTATTGGTCTGCCCTTGTCTTTTGTCAACTGAATGTGTTCAATGTCTGGTTCTGGAATATCTGAGAAATGGCACAATCTAATATGATGATTGTCTGCATTGGTCAGCAGCTGTCTATGCGGAGTGAATTGGCCTTTGAACAACAGTTTCACAGATTCTCACACCTAGCCATTTCTTGTTGCACTGATTGGCAGTTGGACTGTGGCCTCCTCAGTCCTCTCTTCTTGTGCCCTCTCTCTCTGCTGTCCCTGTGGTGCTGCAGTATTCTGATTAACTAGCCTTGTGCTGGTCAGCATTGACACCAGGCTTTGTGCGGTTGAAATTATGTAACCTAATGGGACCTGATATACATTGATATACAATTAAGCAATAAACCACAAGACGCTGTGCTGCATCATGAATAGTAATCAAAGTTCTATTCAAAGTTCTAATATAAATGTATATTTCCATATTATTTATTATGTTTTCTGATGTATAATTTCCATTCTGTTTCTTTAATGGTTACGCCCACTTGTTGTTGCGGAAAATTGAACTTGAACAGATTCGGCCATAGGAAGAAAGGGAGAAACAGTTTTCTTACCGTCTTGTCTGTCAATTTATGGATAAAACTTGTGATTAAAGATTTATGGTAACACAAGATAAAAGGTTTGACAAGTGTAATTTAGGATACACGAAACAACAGGATTTTTGTACATTTTTGTCTTTGATTAAACTCGCACTTGTTTACGGATTTTTGACTGACTTCTTTGACGAGTAAGAACGCATTTTTCCTGCCACTATAATACAAGTGAAGTTAACAAAGGACTTTGTATCAACAGTAACGTTACACTAGCCTAACGTTACACCTGTTATGACTGTGACGGAATTCACGACACACTATCGTTAAATATGTCTCGACCAATATATCTGAAAAATACAGCGACAGCGGACATTATTGAGTCCAATAAACTAACATGTTTAATGACATTCAATGTTTCAATGAGGGAAGAACAAAATAACTTACCTGAGGTGGCATGTGGGAACTCCCTTGACCAGCCATTTTTGCAGTGGCGCGAAAAAAAGCCGGTCCCTTTAGGTGAGTGACAGGATCAGGGAGCGTGCGCACTGTGTGATTGATGTATCTCTCACTCGTATATTAATGCCTGTGACAGCGGTGACGTAATTTTGACAGTAGATTGTCGCTTCATGATTTGTACTCGTAAACAAGACTTCATACTCGTAACCCAGCAATCGTAAAACTATGTTTTGTGTTTGTGTAAACTACACTAGTCTTAATTTTTGGAGTCGCACTCAAACAAATGTGGCAAATGTCGTATCTGTACCTGTTTTGACCATAGATTCTGGAATCGTACCATCAAAGTCACGATTACACTCACTGATTTTGTACAGTTTTAGAAATACGCACGTACGAGTTTTATTTATGCACGTGTTATTATTGACAGTCTTTTTATTCCATAGAAAAAGCTGTGGTTTTGAAAATACCTGTGTTCGTGTGGACAGGGCCTCAGATTGCTGTCCACTATCGGATCCAACCCTAATGTAAATATTTAATTATTCTGTTGAATTACTCTATTTATTGACTTTTGGAAAATTAAAAAAATTAAAAATAATAAATAACTTGGACTTTGTGAAAATATGAAAAACTGTTTTTAAAATCACTCTACTTAGATTGGTGAATATCTTTTTCAGTATCACTTAAATTTCATTCATAAATCATTAAACATTATTTAATGCTTAATGGATCATTAGTTAATATATATTAAAAATATATATTATTATATATTTCTTCAAAAGAAAACTATGATGGTGCACTTGTTAATGTTTACTAATGAACTTGTTAAACATTACATAATGATTAACAAAAAAAATGCTTACAAATGGTATTAAACTTTAATTTCATATGAACATGCACTTCTTGAATATCTACAAGTAAAAAATATTAATGCTAACAAATGTCATTAAACCTCAGTTCACATATTACCCAATGCACAAGAATATAGTTTTTCTCTGGCTTCTGTAACTGTGTGTTTATAAAACACATTTATTATGATGAAAAAAGCCAAGCAAAAATACGAATAGGAAGCAGCCTGATCTAATCCTTCGTCTGAACTTTGATACGTGTGATGTGTAATTGATTTATTTTTTTTGAGTATTTTTTTTGTTTTTGTGATTTTGCAGCATAAGGTTCAGCAGTGTTTTAATCATATAATCTGTAAGGATTTCGAATAGATTTGAACAGATCTGCTTCAAACAGATTGTGACATTTTGAACACGCTTTTATTAAACTCACTTAGACATCAAAATTCAGTGTATGAATCTCAACAACAATGACATGCTTCATGCCGTGGTGCATTCTGGGAGCCATGGATGAGTTTTGTATGATGAATGCCCCACTTTATATTAGGTGGCCTTACATCAAATTGTTCTTATTGTGCTCATATTGCAAAACACTTTTGCTGATATTGAGGTGGATACGGGTAAAGTTAGAGAGAGGTGTGGTGGTATGGGTAAGTTTAAGGGTAGGGTTAGGTGTAAGGGATGGGTCAACAGTGTAATTATAACTAATTAAAAAAATTAAGTACAATGTAAAAACATGTATGTACACAATAAGTGCATTGTATCAAATTATTAATTAAAATGTTAGTACATAGTAGTTAAGTCCACCTAATATAAAGTGGGTCCAAAAATTGTCTCATGAATTGAGTTGTGTAGTAACCACTTCAAAAAGTACTCTGAACTTATTTTAATCAAATTCACTAAACAAGGATATTTCTTAATATACAATTAAACTTTACACTACATTCAAATATTTTTATAGCAGAAACGTCACTATATTGAGTAAAACCAGTGAAATTACAAACTTTAAATTAACTCAGAGCTCACAATAGCACGCAAAGTCAAATCCAATAAATTAAGCTAACTCAAAACATTTCACAACACTGATTACCTTAATTCATTTGATTTGAGACCAATGACTTCTTTTAACTTATTTCTGTTACGATAAGGAGGATGAAGAAACCAGGGAGGATGCAATTCACGGTCTTTAATGGCACAAAAGGAAAAAGTCCTCAAATAGCAAAACAGAGCCAAAACAGAGACTGCCACAAGGCTGGGAAAAACTCAGGATCCCACGAGGACAGAGGGATGATTCCTTGTAAGAAGACCTCGGGAGAACAGCCAGGCGCCGAACAGGTACTCTGCACACAGTCACAATATAAGCACAAACACCAGACAGGACATGAGTAGTTAATATACTGCACCAAATGTCAAAATTTGATTGATTGACATTAGGCGGGGCTTCCGGTATAGGGGGCGGGACTTCCGGTATAGGCGGGACATCCGGTGTAGGCGGGACTTCCGGTGTAGGCGGGACATCCGGTGTAGGCGGGACTTCCTGTATAGGCGGGGCATCCGGTGTAGGAGGGACTTCCTGTATAGGCGGGACTTCCTGTTTAATAAATCATGTGATTGACATTAGGATTTGATGTTTTTGACAGTTGGTTTTTGACCTATTGTCATAATAAATCATATGATTGACAGTAAGTTTTTGATGTTTTGACAGTTGGTTTTGATGTCTTTGATGACTTTGACAGTTGGTTTTGATGGTTTTTGACATTAGGTTTTTTTGTTTTGATGAATTTGACAGTTGGTTTTTTGTTTTTGAATGCGGTATAATAAATCATGTTATTGACAGAAGGTTTTATCTTTTGAAGTCGCTGTTATCAGAAAATTCCCCGCGCATCCCAGAGCAGTGTTGTGAAGTCCGTCTCCCCCAAACATCTGTTCTTTTAAAACAATATAAGCCTTACAAATGCAATCAGTTAAATGTTTAAACAATGAAATAAAAAAATAAAAAATCAGCTTACATGTTTAGAAACAATCAGTGACATGTTTATTAAAGAGTTAAAGAAAAAAATAAAACAGGTTATGAATGTATAAAACAAAAATCATCTCACGGCCCTCTGCCTTCTTTTTCATACACAGAAGCGTTCACCTTGAGCGCGTCTCTCAAAAACAGGGAGGCGCGCATCTATGTATGTGCGTGTGTCTGTGTGTAACAGGCACGGTCTTTATTTTTTTCCAATTACAATCTTTTTCGATAGCAGCTCTCCCGCAGGGAGTCGTCCTGATTGTGACAGTTTGGCGTAAAATATGGTCCCGCACCGGCTTAGATGTTTTACAGGTCATGGTCGTCGTGAGATAAGCCCCCAAAATGCGTAGTGCAATGGCGCCATCTATTGGACACAAGTGTGTTTTTCTCCAATTGTTATCCCATCATATATATATATATATATATGTGTGAGGTGAGGGGAACTGCATAATAATACTGAACTTTTAGACCACAGCATCTCATCATCTCTCCCCCTCATCAAAATGCAGAACGGTGAGTATTTTTCTCTATATTTGATGCTATAATGTTATACAATGATGCTTTAAACATGCAATGTGCTATTGATGTGATTTATCAACTATAACTAACATTAGCATTGAGTTATTGATGTTTTAAACATTCATGCATGGGTACAGTGTTTTAATCATTGAGTCATCTTTGGTCTATCAGCTATAACTAAAATCGGTGTCTTAAACACAGCATGTTACTGTTACTGTTACGGGTACTCTCCGGCGCCACCCGGTGTCCTGGAGTTAAAACTACATCCAGTTATGACACAATTGTATGCTCTCCGACGCCACCCGGTGTCCCGGAGTTAAAACTACATCCAGTTATGGTGTAATTGCGCCCCTAGAGCATCGGGGTGAAATAACATTTAGAAAATTAATGATTTTTTTTTTTCAGCATCTGTCATCAGACATGCATATAAAGCGACTGACAAATGTTTCCATTCATAACAGGATTTTTTGCCTCACAGGTTCGAATGTTGAAAGTGACGCTCACGATGGCAATGATGCATGTGAGGACTGCTCTTTTATAAATTAAAAATTAAATAATAATAAATAAATAAAAATAAATAATTAAAAATTAATAAATAATAAAAAAAAAAAAAAAAAAAAAAAAAAATTTAATTGTCTCTCTTTTTTCATTCACAGTGACCCCTCAGCTGGTTGAAGCAGACATCGCGTCTGATGGTAAAAACAAGACCCATCGCCGACATCATGTTTTTTTTTCTTAACATTTATGAAAAATCTAATTTATTTATTTATTTATTTTAGATTTCATTCAGTTTATCACGCAACCCGGCTTCCCACTGACTAACACCGCTCAACAGAATAATGATGACGTGCCTGACCCCACGCCGACGCACGCTGTGGATCAAATAGTTCCTGCCGGCTCTGCTTTAGACCAGGTCGCTGGACCCAGCGGTGAACCTTTGAGAAAGAAGGGTAGAAAAACCGATCGTCCTACCTCACCGGCCTGTCCTGAGAGAAAAACGTTTTGTTTTATCCCGTCAATCAGTCCTGAAAAACAGTCCTGACAGGAAAACTTTCTGTCCGACGCCGCCGAGCAGTCCTGCGCCGAGTCTTGACAGTGTATTTCTTTATGGTGAGACTATCTACATTATTATTTTCATTTAAACACAAATTGAATCATACCATAACAATTTTTGTGTTATATTTCTACACAGCAGGGTCGGGTTATAGCCCCGACCACATGACTAGCTGGCATACACCTCGACGCATCACTTGGACAAGTACGAAAGCGACCCAAACTCCGTCGGAAGAAGAAGACATCGAAGTTGAAGAAGTGTCAGCAGAGCATCGCCCGGCTGACGAGCCACTCGCCGATACTAATTTAATAGAGGCATTATGTCAAGAGTTTCGCGACACCCAGGTTGATTCTGACAACAAATACATTGAGCTGAGTGATAAAGTGGATGGAATAGACAGCAATCTGACCGCGCTACTTAGTGAGTTTCGTGAAGCACGCATCGAAGACCGTCGCAGATCCGCCGCATTGGCGGGCCAGGCTCGCGCCTATCACCTTGAGACACGCGGACGATTGGACGTACAGGATCGCTTCATTCAAAATGCGGTTGATCGACTATTTCGTCGTTTACAAACCCTGATATCCACCATCTATCAGGAATTTGATAGAAGCGATCGTAGGTCCACTGAATCCGATCGTTTGATCGCCGAATTCTGTCGCGAAATTCTAGTCTTTCTTCGCGTCATCGCTAATGCAATAGACGAGTAAATTCGTATTATTCTCATCATCATAGATGGAACGTTGCAGTTAATTCAATATAGATTTATTCCATTAAACTTTTGTATTGCATGTATTGATTTTTATATTCCAGATACTCTGTATTTTTGTTGAATGCATGCATGCATGTTTTTTACATCTATCATGTATTGATTTATTCCATATACTTTTTGTGATTTTGTAATATTTCATGTTTTGGTCTGAAATCTAAAATGGATGGGTCAAAAAGCTTTTGCTCAGACAACGACGCAGAACTGTCACCGGACGAAATTGAAATGCTAAGTTGGCTTCCGGATTCTTTAGAACAGTATTTGTTTAATCTAGAATCTTCGCAACCCCCCTCTAATTTGGATCTTTTTGAATTAGCTGAAAATCCAAATATTAATTTGTTCGATCCAGTTCTGAGCGTAGACGCTAATTTGGATCTTTTTGAATTAGCCGTAAATTCAAATATTAATTTGTACGATCACGTGCTAAGCGTAGACAACAATCATGTTGTACAATACGGTGGTGTTTTAAATAATCAACTCCCTGCATGTACTGACAGCGATCCTGACGCTGATGATACTCCACAGCCATCTACCAGCAGCAGCACGAGGCCCACATCAGGTAATATTGACGCTTTACGCGAGACTGACCCTAACAGACAGAGTCGATTAAGCCGTACGGAAATTGATACGCTGATCCGAGAAGGCGGGTTCGTTAACGGATATCACGTTTTACCGCGACCACGCTTCAACAGTGTGTCGTTGAGAAGGAGCATGAATCTGAGAGAGATTAACTCTACAGATTTGGCCTCTTATCACACTTCATTACATCGCATGCTGAGCGAGATCGTCACCTTCGCTAGAGAAATCGGCCACGATGCACCCGTAATAAATATGACCATGTCGGCACCCACTCTACAAACACCCATCAGCTGTGTTCTCGCCCCCGGTAATGATTATGATGTGAATTTGCTTATGGATCAATTTGAAAGAGTTTTACAGAGCAACCAGCTGTTATTATCGGACGACGCCGTCGAGATCGACGCTACCGTAGCCATGAACAGACAAGGAGGCGGTCGACGACGTAAACTTACAGATCTGGCCGTTGATCAGGTAATCAAAAGAAAAAAGACGAATTTGTTCTGCCCCATAAATTTGTCAAATCAATTGTGCTTCTCTATTTGTCTCGCTCGTTTTCTTAACCCCCAGCTACCCGGGAGCGAGTTAGAAAAACTGGCTGCCGTCATCCAAAACAGCGTCGGCTTCTCAATTCAAGACCGAATCGCTCTTAGCGACATAGCTTCGTTTGAACGAGCGCTAGGCATTAAAATCGTTGTATTTCACAGATCGAATGCCATGGTCTTAGAAACGTACAAAAATTCTGACGAACCCCATCCCAAAACGGTGTTCCTCTATCTACATGATAATCACTATTATATGATCATGAATCTGACAGGCTTCTTAGGTTCGCCATACGTCTGTCAATTTTGTTACAAAAGTTACAGCAACCGCAGAGACCATCAATGCAAGCACGTCTGCAATGTCTGTTTTGACGCCGAATGTCACAGGTCCCCTAAAAGAACCATACATTGTCCCGATTGTTTGTGCTACTGTAAATCGAGCTATTGCTTCGAAATGCATAAAAAGAACCCTCCTCCTGGTCAAGAATCCCCCTCCTGTGATATTATCAAATACTGCAAACTATGCGGGCTGCGTTACTACGTTAAAGCGGGTGACAAGAAAGCAAAACACATATGCCCGACGGACAAATGCGTCCACTGTCGAGAACATCTGACGGAACACGGGACGCACCAATGTTTCATACAGCCCCTAGAGCCTAAGGAGCCATGCGAGAAATATATTTTCTACGATTTTGAAACGCGTTACGAAAACGGGCGACACGTGGCTAATTTTGTTTGCGCAATCACTTTCAAAGGGAAGAAATTTACGGCGGAGGGTACCGACTGCATCGCTAAGCTAATCAACCGCTTCAGAAAACCCCGATATATTGGCTACTGCTTCATAGCTCATTACGCCTCCAGATTCGACTCCTTTCTGATTCTCGAGTATTTTTGCAAAGCCGGGATTGCGATTGAGGTCATAATGCAAGGCTGTAAATTAATTTACATGTACGACGAATCGTTTGGCCAACGATACATCGATAGCTACTCATTTTTTCCAATGGCCCTTGCCAAAATGCCCGCGCCGTTAGACTTGACGACGACTGAAAAAGGCTACTTCCCCCATCTTTTCAACAGGGTGGAAAACGAGAACTATGTTGGACCATACCCCGACACAAAGTTCTACAACTATGATAACATGTCGGATAAAGACCGTGAAAAGTTTGATGCATGGTACAGCACAGTTGAGGTGGAGCAGTTTGACTTCAGGCAGGAACTGTACGCGTACGGGGTTAACGACGTCGTCTTATTACGCGAAGGCTGTATGAAATACCGTCAGGCGTTCCTAGAATGCACCGAAATTGACCCTTTTGGGTTCACGACGCTCCCCGGCTGTTCGATGGCAGTCTTCAAAACCCATTATCTCGGCAGAAACACCCTCGCTCTCACGCACAACAAAGCGTACATCCATCAGAATAAGTCCTACTCAAGTGGCTCGATCGAATGGCTCGAGTATGTCAAAAAGACTCGAAACGTGGATGTTCACCACACCGTAAACCACGGCGAAGTATCGATCGGTAAGTACTTTTTAGATGGCGTCTACCAGCAAGACGGTGTGCAACACGGCTTAGAATACGCGGGGTGCATCTTCCACGGTCACTGCTGCCGCTTTGCACCCCATGAGTCACACCCCTTGTCGGGAGTACCCTATGGGGATTTTATCACGGAGTTTTGCTCTAGCGGCCCTAAATCGTATGGCTTTCGCACCGCTAAAGGCAAAGTATGCATGAAAGCTAAGGGGATAACGCTGAATGCTAAAAATTCCCAAGCCATCCGCCTGGATACCCTGATTGGTCTGGTTGATAGTTATGTGACGTCGTATGATAGTACCGAATACATCCTGGCTCACACGGAAAACATTGTGAGGGATAAAAAGACTCTCACATTGCACAACAAATCAGTCGTTAAAAGGTTTAAGGTGGTGTATAATAAACGCAGACTTTTGCCCGATTTCACCACGCTTCCTTATGGCTACTGATCAGATGATGCACAGAGGATCAATGGATGCTTCCGATTTTGATTTCAGACTTCAACATCCATTTAGTTGTGTTATAAGCGGGCCATCCAATTCTGGAAAGTCTTATTTTGTGAAACTTTTGTTGGAAAAAGGTTTGAATTTAATTTCCAAGAAAATTTAAAACATTGTTTGGTTGTATGATTGTTGGCAACCTTTGTACGATGATGTGCTTAAATTGTACGACATTAAATTTGTACAAGGAATACCAGAGAGTCTGATTGATGATGATTTACTACCTCCCACTAAACCAAATCTTCTCATCGTGGATGATTTGATGCAGCAAGCCAGCGCCAATTCTGAGCTTCAAAGGGTGTTTACGACCTACGTCCACCATCGCAACCTTAGCGCTATTTATATAGTGCAAAATTTATTTGTACAGGGTAAATCCAGCCGAACCATCAGCTTAAACGCCAATTATATGATTCTGTTTAAAAATCCTCGAGACGTCAATCAAGTAGCGATGCTAGGACGTCAAATGTACCCCGGAAACACAAAATACTTTATGGAGTGCTACCACGATGCGGTCAACCAACCTTTCGGCTACATAATGATAGACTATAAAGCAAAAACCCCCGAGCAGTACCGTCTCAGAACAGGATTGCTTTCCGACCGTCAAGTGGTTTACATCCCGAAAAAAAAGAAGAAGAACGTGATCAAATCACCATGTCCGCCAGGCTTTGTAAACATCTGCCGGTGTTAAAAATGCTACATAAAGCATCTCCTAAACAAAGGCGTCTTATTCTACAATCGGCGTCCGACGAATTCATTTTATCGTTGTGTGAAGTGGCGCTCAACATCCTCTACGGGACGATTCCGGTCAATCCACAACAGTACCGAAAACTGAGAAAGAGAAAAGCCGAAATTAAATTTGTAGCCAATAAAAAAATCGGCATAGCGGCAAAGAAACGAGTCTTCAACCAGAAGGGTGGATTCCTTTTACCGCTCCTGAGCGTCGCCGTACCCTTTCTTTCGAGCTTGATAGCAAACAGATAGGATGGAGTACGCCGAGAAGATGTATTTAGTCCCGCAACATCAACTGGATAAGGTGAGAACCGAAAATGTTCGCGAGAATATTCAACAGAGCGTGGAAAACGATTTGGACGGCGCCATGAGAAATATCTTACTCCGCACTGATTTGAACCCGTACGAAAAAGCAAAACTTTACACAAATACCCTGAGCAGGTTTTTGACCATCGTTAAACAAAGCGATCGGGAGATCGGAGTTTTAGCGCAGTCGTTGCCCGATCCCGCTCCTAAAGATGAAGTACCGACCGCGGCTAGCGTCGAAGACGACAACGGTGCTGAGGAGCATGTGGTGGATGAAGTTCTGAAGAATGTACCTTCGAGAAGTGTGAAAAACAGCAGATACATATTAGACAAGATGTCTAAAGCTAAAGGACTAAGCGCGTGGAACGAATCGGGGGAGTTTGTGTTCAGGGGTAAAGCCGTACAAGGCTCACACATGGTCGATTTGTTAAAAAATGTCACGGCACCGCAAAAGGTTCGGGATAACCGGAGACCTGTAGGATGGTCAGAGTTTCTACACGCCTTTGCCGAATTAAACATCCCTTTTTCTACAGTGCCGAATCAACAGGTCAGGAGCACCATTAAATCTCTAAAGAGTAAACCCGACACCCCCAGCCCACCCCATGTCAGACCTTCCAAAAGGGCACGAAGACAATCACGCTCGGTGTTTCCAGAGTCCGAAGACTCTGTGTTTAAATCCCCGACTATCGATCGAAGACAATGGTTGGAATTTTAACGCATCCTTTCATTTTGTATGTACATTAATATGTATCTTATGATTAAATAAAAGACGATTAAAAATATAATGGTTTCAAGATTTTTATTTATATGTCAGACATGTCTGCACGCAGTGAACGCAGGACAACATTGTATCAATACAAACATACGGTCTTAATCTCTTCACAAATAGGGACACCATTTTATCATTTTTAATATAATCATCGGTGTATAGTTTCATCACATGATCATAGCCGTATCCTCTAGCTAGATGATATAGAAAAAACAGACAGTGCTGACCGCAGGTGTCCGATGAATAATCCTGGACTCGTCTGCCGGAATATAATACGTCGGCATCGTTGGCTGCTAGAAAGTCATTGATGCTGGTTGGAAAGCGATGGCTGGTGGGGGGATTGCCGAAGCTGTCGAAAAAACACGCGGGCCCGTCTTGGGTTAAATAAACGGCGACCCAGTGCTCCCCCGGCATGCTAGCAGGGTCGGTGTTCACGATACAGGCCGACGGTAAGATCCTTATGGGTTTTTCGGGTAGTTGATCGCTCGGTAGAACGCCGAGAAAATGAGTCCTGCAGGTAATTTTATCCATGATGGCGGTGAGTTGCAGCGTGTTCATCTCAATAGTAGTCTATGAGTACCTGTCGGCGGTTAGACAATTCAATGATGCTGTCAAATACCGCGTAAACAATTAAATTAATGGTATTCGGCAGCGGTTTTCTGAAACGAGCTTCGACTCTGATATTCCCGGACTTGATGAGGGAAATGTGCTGACCGCACTCTTCGTCGGGCGTGAGGTTAAATGCGTAAAGCGTGTATCCGTTCAGGAAATCATTCCTGCCGAAACAGAGCGGTTGGTCTTTAAGATGTCTCCCGGTCGTCATCACCAACTGATAATATTCGCGTACTGCCAAACCAGCTTCGAAATTGGGCTGTAGAGGCTTGGCCGGGTACTGTTGTCCGTCAACGTAGACAGCTAAGAATTCAAGGTCGTAGTGTTTGAACGCGAATGGATTTTTTGCGTAGGAACCGGTGAATGCGTCGTTGTCGACCATGGCAATGACGATAGACTTTGGCAGTGTTCCTAAAAACAGATTTTCCTGATTCGAAACACGAGAGCCAGCCGGTATGGAGAACGATTTTAGACTGACCCTATCGACAGGGTACTTGGCCGTTGTCGAGAGCAACGTCTGGGCGTGAGCCAGTCTCACCGGCGGTGATACAGTAACTTTCTTGACAAATAGGGATGCGGCCACTATATTTAATTTGTAAGCCACATCGTCGGCCCTCATCAGACAGAATTCATCTTTTGCTTGAATTAGGCGTATCTTGATATCCACCCCATTTATCATAAGTTTCTCTTGGAAGAATATATCGCTGTGTATGGGGGCTAGTAGTTCCACCTCCTTGCTTTCGCTGGTGTAGCCTGATCTCTTTGTCAACCCCGCGTTATGGCCTGCCGGGTCTTGAACGTCCATATGACCCGCCGTGTCTTTATGGAACAATCCGGCGCTGAAGACAGATTCCAACGTATCTTTACCGTAGTTGATCAGACTCTCGATGATACAGCGATAAGGGTAAGTGCTCGAACTCTGAGATATCAGACGATCGCCAAGGGTCACGTCGACTTGTGAAAACATAGTGGCTCTGGGGTAGTTGATTAGACCCACCTTGGCAGGGTGTGCAATCTCTTCCCCGTTAGGTTTCGTGATTTTCACCCGCAGGTAGAGCATCGTGTTATTGAGATCCACATAATCATCGTTTTACGATGACTTTCCCGTAAGAAAATGGTACTTCGTGGTTTTGATCGTCCTTCAACTCTATGACGATGCTGCTGATGTGATCCTTGTTGATCGATGCGTAATGGGGGTTGTCGTATCTAGCAATGACCGCGTCGTTGCCTTTACCCGTTATATGTACACATCTCAAGAGGGGCACGTGCGAATCACCGACCGCTTGATATTGGATGATGTCCGTGTAAACGTACATTGTATTGAACCCAGCATTGATGTCGGATTGATGAGGAGCGTATGTGATGACGTCCGTAGTAAAATCGGGTTCTTTATGATCGTTTAAACCTCCGAGAGGTTTTTTAGTCATTCCTAAAATAGTGGCTAGTCTTCCTCGGAAACTCACTGAAATGTTTGGTTTCGCGACCAGAAAGACTTTGTTTTTTAATTCGTCGTGATTCAATACGGCCGCTGGTGTGATGAGTTTATTTATAGCCCGGAGGATCGCACGAATGTTTGCGTAGTAACCCCCGCTTATGTGTAATTTCGTAATGATAGAAAAACCAATATTTGAGGGATTGCTATCCGGGGGTTCCGGGGCCGTATGTAGGATGAAATGACCATCTTCGTCATTAAAGTTGTACCAACTTCTAGGATATTCGATTTCGGCGAGTCCGACTTCCCATTGTCCTTTCAAGTCTATAGCTTTAGCCAACCTGGTTGTATAGCTGGCTATACGATTTTCAGGATAAACCGACGACGACGCATTGCACGGCAACGTGACGTAGAACCCGTGATCCTCCATGATGCTCCTTCGCTCGTATGGTCTCATCCGTTAACGACTGAGCGTTTTAAGGAGATTGCAAGTCCAGCAGAGTTTTTTTATCTATATAACTATTAAATTTTGAAGGCCATCCTAGCCATTTCACTAGAACAAGCGTAGATTTCCCCTGTTTTTTCTGACCTAAAATCTTTTCCACCTTAAAAGATTTGTTTTTACTCACAATTATTTTTTGCAACTCTTCTTCATAAAAAACCCCATCTATGACATCGCCATCATAATCCTTGAGTCTGTAGACCGGGGGGTGACGCGGAATACATGAGGATACTGTGAAAAATTCTTCCGTGTAGTTCTGCTCATAACCTTTGGCGAACGGTCCTTTCACTTTAGAAATCCTGACAACGTCGCCGACTTTGAAATTAAATACGGTCTTCTTCTTCTTCTTTATATCGCCGTACAAATTTTCAAACACTTGACCCTCATTTGCTTTGTCGACGTCCACGGGTCTCATTCTGATACTTCGGTGATAACTGCTGTTGTACCCTTGAATAATGTCTTGTAAAACATCAATGTATCGGCGGGAATTTGTAGCCGTTAAAAATCTCCACATGCGGCTTTTTAATGTTCTATTAAATCGTTCTACGACGCTGGCTTTCAAATCGGTAGCGGTGGCGAAGTGGTTGATGTCGTGCTTTTTCATCACATCTTGAAAATGTTTGTTAAAAAATTCCTTTCCCTTATCCGTCTGCAATTTCTGAGGTACACGACCCTCTTCGAGTATAGACTGGAACGCTTTAGTGACCTCAATGCCACTCTTATTCTTCAAAACTCTGACCCATGAGAACTTGCTAAATACATCTATGCATGTCAGTAGGTATTTAAGCCCGCGCTGTCGGTGGTGTAGAGTATAACAACTTGAGTTGTTTTATGAAATCTGTACCCGATTACACGCTTGCTGTTCATCATAAATTCTCCTTTAGTCCATTCCGAAAGTTCATGGAGAAAGCTTGTCAAACGGACGTGCCCATAAGGTTTTCTCGGCGCCATAGGTAGACTGGTCATCAGACTGTCGAACGTCCTGCTGCGCAACCCCGCATCTGGGGTTTCAGGAGCTGATAATCCGTCCATGCTCATGTAGCTCATGTTTCTCTTTTTGCTGATAGCTGTAGAACACACTGGCCCCATTTATATATATATACGCTGCTCTGGGATGTGGCAGGGTGGGAGGGGAATTTTCTGATAACAGCGACTTCAAAAGATAAAACCTTCTGTCAATAACATGATTTATTATACCGCATTCAAAAACAAAAAACCAACTGTCAAATTCATCAAAACAAAAAAACCTAATGTCAAAAACCATCAAAACCAACTGTCAAAGTCATCAAAGACATCAAAACCAACTGTCAAAACATCAAAAACTTACTGTCAATCATATGATTTATTATGACAATAGGTCAAAAACCAACTGTCAAAAACATCAAAACCTAATGTCAATCACATGATTTATTAAACAGGAAGTCCCGCCTATACAGGAAGTCCCTCCTACACCGGATGCCCCGCCTATACAGGAAGTCCCGCCTATACAGGAAGTCCCGCCTACACCGGATGTCCCGCCCCCTATACCGGAAGCCCTGCCCACCTGTCAATCAATCAAATTTTGACATTTGGTGCAGTATATTAACTACTGACATGACAAGATCGGGTGAACAAACCAACGTCTCTCATATGTAGAAATAATAATCCGACAACTAGACCTAGAAAGAGAGGGACTTAAGAAGCGGAGACAATCAAGATAAAAGAGATAACAGGTGGGGAAATAGATCGAGAAGGGGAAACAGCTGTGAGAGATAATGAGAAGGGATGAGCGTGATGAGTGAGTGCGTGCGTGAATGACCACAAGAGGGAGACAGAGAAAGGAAAGCCCAGGATCATAACAGTACCCCTCTCTCAATGAGCGCCACCCGGCGCTCCTAGGGGCACCTGCCGAGACCGGAGGAAATCAGAAATGAGGGAAGGATCCAGGACGTCCCGGGAGGGAACCCAGCTTCTCTCCTCCAGACCGTATCCCTCCCAGTCGACCAGATACTGATGACCGCGTCCCCGACGGCGCATGTCAAGAATACGGCGAACCCTGTAAATAGGGATATCCTTAACAATACTAGGACCCTGAACAGGGCGGGAGGGAGGGCGAATGGCTGGCTTAACGCAAGAGACGTGAAACACAGGATGGATCCGGCGTAATCTAGGCGGGAGGTGAAGTTTAACTACGACAGAATTAATAACCTTAGAAATGCGAAAAGGTCCGATAAAACGGGGCGACAACTTGCGTGAATCGGACTGGAGAGGTAAATTAGAAGTGGATAACCACACTCTCTGACCGCAAACGTAGCGAGGGCTTTTAATCCTGCGTCTATTTGTGGCAACGGTCATGCGCTTTCTAGCTCGACAGAGGGCGGACCGCACTCCTTTCCAGGTACGCTTACAGCGACTAATAAAGGCCTGTACGGAAGGAACGTTAGATTCAGAGTCCTGGGAAACAAACAGCGGCGGCTGGTAACCGAGGCAACAGTGGAACGGGGACAGTCCGGTGACGGAGGACGGAAGCGAATTATGGGCGTAATCGGCCCAGGAAAGATGCTGGGAACGGGACGCAGGACTCTGGTGAGTGAAACTACGCAGAATGCGGGCGATAATCTGATTGGTTCGTTCAGCTTGACCGTTAGTCTGGGGATGATAACCGGACGAGAGACTAACGGATGCCCCAATCAGACGACAAAACTCCTTCCAAAACTGAGACGAAAATTGAGGCCCCCTATCCGACACTATGTCAGAGGGAGGACCATGTAACCTGAAAACCTGATCAACCAAGATCTGGGCGGTCTCCTTGGCAGAAGGAAGCTTAGCGAGTGGAATAAAATGGGCTGATTTCGAGCAGCGGTCTACCACCGTGAGAATAACGGTATTACCTGCCGACGGGGGAAGCCCGGTGATAAAGTCAAGGGCCAAGTGAGACCATGGACGTGAAGGCACCGGTAGCGGCCGAAGCAGACCGGCTGGAGGAGAATTACCAGCCTTAGTCTGTGCGCACGTTACGCACGAGGAAACAAATCTACGTACATCACGCTCCAATGAGGACCACCAGAAGCGCTGGCGGATAAACGAGAGGGTGCCCCGAACGCCAGGATGGGCAGTCAATCTAGACGTGTGTCCCCATTGAAGGACAGCACGTCGCGTAGATACGGGGACAAAAAGAAGTCCCCTAGGAACATTACGCGGAACTGTGACACGAGCGAGGGAGCGCTTAACCAGCCTTTCTATTCCCCAAATGGACGTACCGACTACCCGACCCGAAGGGATAATCTCCTCTGGTTCAGAGGAAGAGGACAAATCATAGAGACGAGATAACGTATCCGGTTTGACGTTCTTGGAACCCGGGCGAAACGAGATGGTAAAATTTAACCGGGTAAAGAACAGAGCCCAATGGGCTTGACGGGCGGGTTAGGGTTAGGGTCTCTTAGCCTTACGGATGTATTCGAGGTTACGGTGATCGGTCCAGACCAGAAACGGAACGGGAGATCCCTCCAACCACTGTCGCCACTCGCCTAGCGCTAGACGAATGGCGAGCAGTTCCCGGTTGCCTACGTCATAATTACGCTCAGCGGGAGAGAGCCGGTGGGAAAAGAAAGCACAGGGATGTATCTTTCCATCAGCGGCGGAACGCTGGGACAGAACAGCCCCGACCCCCACCTCGGAAGCGTCGACCTCGACGATAAATTGTTTAGAGAAGTCGGGGGTCAGAAGGATCGGCGCGGTGGTGAATCGGGACTTTAGAACGTCAAACGCAGCCTGTGCAGACTCTGACCACCTAAATTGTGACTTGGTAGAAGTAAGGGCAGTAAGAGGAGCGGCCACCTGACTAAACCCAGAAATAAAACGACGGTAAAAATGAGCAAAACCAAGAAAACGTTGTAGCGCTAGGCGAGACTCGGGTACGGGCCAGTCAGTGACTGCCTGAACCTAAGCCGGGTCCATACTAATCCCTTCTGCCGAGATGACCGAACCCAGAAACGTAACAGAGGAGGCGTGGAAAGAACACTTCTCAGCCTTAGCGTAAAGTCGATTCTCCAATAGCCGCTGAAGGACACGACGAACATGTTGGACGTGTACTTGGAGTGACGGTGAAAAAATTAAAATGTCGTCCAAGTAGACAAAAACGAATACGTTGAGCATGTCCCGTAGGACGTCATTGACTAAGGCTTGAAAGACAGCGGGGGCGTTTACTAACCCGAACGGAAGGACTCGATATTCAAAGTGCCCGAGGGGCGTGTTAAACGTGGTCTTCCATTCGTCCCCCTCTCTGATTCGCACCAAGTGATAGGTGTTGCGTAAATCGAGCTTAGTAAAAACCTTAGCTCCCTGCAAGAGCTCGAAGGCCGATGACATCAGTGGCAACGGGTAACGGTTCTTGACAGTGATGTCATTCAGACCTCGGTAGTCTACACAGGGACGCAGAGAGCCGTCCTTCTTCTTAACGAAGAAGAAACCAGCTCCCGCAGGAGAAGAGGAGGGAACGATAGTACCGGCGTTAAGCGAGTCGGACAGGTAACCTTCAAGTGCCTTACTTTCGGGAGTAGACAACTGAAATTGTCATCGTAGGTGCATGTCCACTGTGAGAGACATAATCTAAAAAAAAAAATCCAGAAATCACAATGTATGATTTTTTAACTATTTATTTGTATGATACAGCTGCAAATAAGTGTAGCGCCCCTACCCTCTTCTTGAATGGGCGGAGCACCGGGTTCTAATGATGTGTCTCCCGACTTAAATAATCTACTTCCTTCCTTTCTTCCCCACTGATCACTTTACTTAACTGGAAATGCTATGTGTAATCTTTCTGATAAACTGTTAATATAAATTACAAAAATATACGTAATCAATTAACAAGTGCTTTTATTTAACAGAAAATAACCTTAAAGAATCAATTATTGTAGATCAGGAGTGAAAGAATTCAAATGTAATTTCCAAATGTCTTGTATGTGTATTTACTTTCACACAAAAATCACCCTTTAGATCAGATCACAAACTCCAATACCTGATGTTAAATGTCAACACTCAATCAATCAAATCAAATCACTTTATTGTCACACAACCATATACACAAGTGCAACAGTATTTTATTTATTTTTTTCTCAACTAGAATTTTGGCTACAGTCAATGCTTTCTGATCTTATGCTGTATATGCTTGGGCGTAATGCGTGAAATGATCTGTGATCACCAAAACATTGCAAATCCCCTTAGAGTCTGTTTCAATGGAAAGGAAGTTGATGCAAACCAAGTCCATCGGTCCATTACTTGTGATATGGCTCAGGTAAGCAGATCTTTGAGGTAAGGTTTTCCTTGCAATGCATCGTCCGCAATTCTTAACGTACTGCTCCACTTCTGTGGTCATCCGGGGCCAGTAGAAATGATTTCTACATAATTCTGTGGTCTTCTCAATTCCAAGGTGGCCAGACTCATTCATGAAGAGAATGCAATACTTGAGATCTGTATTCTTTTGGGAGGACTAATTGTTGAATCTCCTTTCCACAAGGGCTCTTAGTAACTCTGAACAAGAGATTGTATTGAATGACCAACTTGTCTCCCTGTTGTCTCAAAAGAGATTCAGAAGGTGTTGAGGTTTTTGTAGCTGGAAGAATTGTACCTTGTTTTACTTCTTGTTTCACTGGTCCAATGACAGAATCCCATTCTTGAGCTAGTCTTAAATCTAAGTTGGACAACTGCACCTTATGCTCCAGTTCCAACTGTATAGGGCAAACATATGCAAATCAATTCAATCAAATCACTTTATTGTCACTCTACCATATGCACAAGTGCAACAGTAGGTGAAATTCTTAGGTGCAGTTCCGAGCAACATAGCAGTCATGACATGACATGTACAACATTTAAGCAACAACAGATTACACATCTGATGTGCACACAATTACTCACAGCACAGTATACACTACAATAAACAATAAATAATTTACACAATGTGAGTGTAGTTCTCACAGCTTTAAACAATATACACATACTTACAATATACATATACTTTAAACAATATACACTAAACATACACTAAACAATATACATTACGCTATAATAATAATATACAATGTACAGTATACAATATGTTCACAAATTGAAATCCAAAGTGCAATAGATGCTGTATGATAAATAAATGTGTATATAATGTGTGTGTATCTACAGTGGGTTCTGCTGAGTGATATTCTGTCCAGTGTGTGTTATGATACTGATGGATCAAGAGTTAAGTAGTCTGATTGCTTGTGGGAAGAAGCTGTTCTGGAGTCGGCTGGTGCGTGTTCTGATGCTGCGGTACCGTCTGCCTGATGGCAGCAGTGAGAGCAGCCCATGGTTCGGGTGGCTAGAGTCTCTGATGATCCTCTGAGCTCTCTTCACACACCGCCTGGCATAAATGTCCTGGAGGGAGGGAAGCTCACCTCCGATGATGCAGCTGGCCGTGCGCACTACCCTTTGCAGGGCCTTGTGGCTGCGGGCGGTACTGTTGCCGTACCAGGTGGTGATGCAGCCAGTCAGCAGACTCTCGATGGTGCAGGTGTAGAAGCGTGTGAGGATGTGGCGGTTCATTCCAAACCTCCTCAGCCGTTGCAGGAAGAAAAGGCGCTGATGAGCCTTCTTCACAACGGCCTCAGAGTGGACGGACCATGAGAGTTCCTCTGTGATGTGGACACTGAGGAACTTGAAGCTGCTGACTCTCTCCACCGCTCCATCGATGGTGATGGGGCGGTGTTCTCTCTCATTCCTCCTGAAGTCGACCACCAGCTCCTTGGTCTTGCTGACGTTGAGGGAGAGGTTGTGCTCCTGACACCACCGTGTCAGAGTGTGCACCTCCTCTCTGTAGGCCGTTTCATCATTGTCGGTGATAAGACCTACCACCGTCGTATCGTCAGCAAACTTGATGATGGTGTTGGAGCTGTGGATTGCCACACAGTCATGTGTGTACAAGGAGAACAGGAGTGGGCTGAGAACACAGCCCTGAGGGGCTCCAGTGTTGAGAGTGATGAGGAGATGTTACTGCCCATTCTGACCACCTGGCGTCTGTTTGACAGGAAGTCCAGGATCCAGCTGCATAACAGGCTGTTTAAGCCTAGAGCCCGGAGTTTAATATCAAGTATGGAGGGCACAATGGTGTTGAATGCTGAGCTGTAGTCCACAAACAGCATTCTCACATATGTGTTCCTCTTTTCCAGGTGGGAGAGAGCAGTGTGAATTGTAGATGAAATGGCATCATCAGTGGAGCGGTTTGTGCGGTATGCAAACTGCAGTGGGTCCAGTGAGGGGGGGAGAACAGAGCAGATGTGGTTTCTGACTAGTCTCTCAAAGCATTTACTGATGATGGGGGTCAGAGCAACAGGACACCAGTCGTTTAAGCAGGTGGTTTTTGACTGCTTAGGTACAGGAACAATGGTGGACGTTTTGAAGCATGTGGGGACCACAGACAGGGAGAGGGACAGGTTAAAAATGTCCGTGAAAACTCCAGCCAGTTGGTGCGCGCACGCTCTGATCACGCGGCCCGGAATGCCGTCTGGACCCGCTGCTTTACGGACGTTCACCCGCCGGAAGGATCGGGTTACATCCGCTAAAGATACGGAGAGTGCACTAACCTCTGTATCTTCAGCCGCGAGCTCTCTCTCCGCGAGGGCGGTGTTAGTTCCCTCAAAGCGAGCATAGAAGGTGTTGAGCTCGTCCGGGAGAGAGGCAGCGGTGTTCACGGTGGAGTTTGTGTTCCCTTTATAGTCCGTGATGGTGTTAATTCCCCGCCACATGCTTCTAGAGTCGGTGGTGTTGAACTGTCCTTCGATCTTGTCCCTGTACTGCCGTTTTGCTGCTCTGATGGTTTTCCGGAGGGCATAACTTGCTTGTTTATGCTCCTCCGCATTACCGGAGTTAAAAGTGGAGGTCCGCGCATTGAGTGCCGCGCGAACATCCCCATTTAGCCACGGCTTCTGGTTTGGGTACAGCCGTATTGTTTTGGTCGGAACAACGTCTTCTACGCACTTCCTGATGAAACACGTTACGCTATCAGCGTAAACCTCGATGTCGTCATCAGAGGCCGACCGGAACATCTCCCAGTCCGCGTGATCAATATTTCCTCTCGTAGTTGTTTCACTACAGCAGAGCTAATTTTTTCTTCAGTTCTCAGATGGATAGGCTTTACTGAGGTTTTGATCTTATGACGGGTAGCTTCATTCTCCTCCGCTTCCTTAATCTCGTTAAGTAATGCTAAGAAATTGGGAGGGTTTTCTTTCCTTTCCCTTAGTCTCAACTGCAGCAGCATAAGATCCGCTTCAACAGCTCCTCTGATCAGTTGCTCAATTCTCACTCGGTCCATCAACTGTGGTGCCAATCCTCTTCTCTGGACCACTTTAGTCAAGGATTTCTCTAACCGCCTCAAAAATTCAGACAATGCCTCCAATGCCTCCCCTGGTGTTTGTCGAAGGAGACGGAAAGCAAAGTAGAGATCCTCTCCAGATTCAAATGTTCCAAAGGTATTCTCCAAAGCATCTAGATACTGCAAAGCACTAGCATCAGGACTTGAAAATCTGACCGCCTTAACAATATCCAGTGCTGGGCCTTTTAAACACTCCATTATTCTCCTTCTTTTTTCCTTTTCAGAACATTCACACTCTACAGTCATCAGCCTGGCTTGTTCCATCCAATTTTCCAAACTTTCCTCTCCTGTGGGTGTGGGAACAGTTCCTGAAAAGGTACGCAATCTGCGATAAGCACTAGCATCAGTTGATGGTTTAGCAGTTTTCTCCAATAGTTCACCCACGGCCCGTATGATAGATTCAGGAGAACTAGCAGTAGAGCTAGACTGAGTGAATAGAGTTTGCAAGTCAGACATAGATTTTCCCTCTTCACTCAAGAACTTAGACAGTTTCTGTGAGAATTCTGAAACGGGCACCTCAGCTGAAGTTACTACCTTCCAAGTTTCCTCTCCCAGAGCAGGCTGCAATTCTGGTGGAATACATGTTGGATCAATGACTTCTCGGCATTCACAGAGCACCAAGCTGGTATTAGATCTTGGTCCCAACCTTGAGTCTCTGACACGAACTCGGCCAAAAGCTTTTACAGTCTGCACTGTTTCTTCTATAAATTCCGCATCAGTACTAGCAGGCACACCTATTAACAGTATGCCATGACTCTCCTCAATTTCCAGTGCCTTACACCATTTGGACAATTCAACAAGCAGAGTTGGATCCCGTGCAAAAGCCATGCTTGGAGCTCTGGTAAGTGATTCACTCAATTCACTCAAATAAGCTCAATACTTAATTTAGTTCTTGTCTTCTAGGACCAGTTTATGACAGGAAGGAAGAAATCGCGGACGAGCCCCCATAAATATGTAGCGCCCCTACCCTCTTCTTGAATGGGCGGAGCACCGGGTTCTAATGATGTGTCTCCCGACTTAAATAATCTACTTCCTTCCTTTTTTCCCCACTGATCACTTTACTTAACTGGAAATGCTATGTGTAATCTTTCTGATAAACTGTTAATATAAATTACAAAAATATACGTAATCAATTAACAAGTGCTTTTATTTAACAGAAAATAACCTTAAATAATCAATTATTGTAGATCAGGAGTGAAAGAATTCAAATGTAATTTCCAAATGTCTTGTATGTGTATTTACTTTCACACAAAAATCACCCTTTAGATCAGATCACAAACTCCAATACCTGATGTTAAATGTCAACACTCAATTGGAACAGCAATACAAATTCCCTTTTGGTTATGATTCTATACCCAAAAGAAATGACAAATGAAAAATATACTCAATATAGAATCCGAGTGAATAAACAAATCAACAAATATGTAATGTGGGCCCACAAACACTTAGTCTCAATAACCGCAACCCGTTGCAGGCCTGTATCGTTGCTTGAGAGCGGTGTGGCCGTTAAAACCAACAAATGGCCTCTTCGCTCGACTCAGAGCTAAATAAACAAACAAATGTACCTGCACTTTCCTTTTCGTCACACGCGCTGTCCGCCGATCCCGTTAGAAGCTCCGTGTACGTCTACAGTCTCACCAGCTGTCCGCTGAATGACAACAAATCCCGCGATGCCAGAGGAATTCTAAATCGTGTGGAGATTTAGAACGCTATCTGGTTTCTCCATCTTGTAGCCGTCTCCCTCGGAATGACTGATAAACTAGCTCAGCGTTTACATGGAAAAAAGTCTCTAACTCGACGTAAAAGAAAGAGAGATCACAGCGCACCCAACGACAGCAATATATTCACGTCCGTTTAACTCTTAGTTAGAGTAGGACAACTGAAACTAATTAAAGAAATGTTCTTTAACACTTCCTACATTTACTGAATATTATCTTTGACCACTTAGTCAGCGGTTATTTTAATATTCTTTTCAGAATCACAAGAGATTAAAGTGTCACATCACTTTCAGATCTGCCTCCTTCATCCCACTCCTCTCTCTTCTCCCCTCCCTCCAATCAGAATTCTCCATGCCTGCACAAGGGCGGGAGCAGGTGCAACATAGACCAATCACAAATAAGAGAACATACATGCTGGTCAAACACACGCTTCGAGCTAGTGCAGCTCACATAAACATGTACCGTAATCTCTATAGCATATGATCACACAGCATTTATAATTATTTAACCCATGAATGTCAGGAACATATTTACATTTTATAAATGTGCATTAAAGGAGATTATAAATAACCTTAGCTGGGCTACATAAGTATTTGAACACATGAGAAAATCAATGTTAATATTTGGTACAGTAACCTTTGTTTGCAATTACAGAGGTCAAACGTTTCCTGTAGTTTTTCAGCAGGTTTGCACACACTGCAGGAGGGATTTTGGCCCACTCCTCCACACAGATCTTCTCTAGATCAGTCAGGTTTCTGGCCTGTCGCTGAGAAACACAGAGTTTGAGCTCCCTCCAAAGATTCTCTATTGGGTGTAGGTCTGGAGACTGGCTAGGCCACGCCAGAACCTATTATGCTTCTTACAGAGCCGCTCCTTGGTTATCCTGGCTGTGTGCTTTGGGTCATTGTCATGTTGGAAGACCCAGCCTCGACCCATCTTCAATGCTCTAACTGAGGGAAGGAGGTTGTTCCCCAAAATCTCGCAATACATGGCCCCAGTCATCCTCTCCTTAAAACAGTGCAGTCGCCCTGTCCCATGTGCAGAAAAACACCCCCAAAGCATGATGCTACCACCCCCATGCTTCACAGTAGGGATGGTGTTCTTGGGATGGTACTCATCATTCTTCTTCCTCCAAACACGTTTAGTGGAATTATGACCAAAAAGTTCTATTTGACTTTCCACCACATGACTTTCTCCCATGACTCCTCTGGATCATCCAAATGGTCATTGGCAAACTTAAGACGGCCTTGACATGTGCTGGTTTAAGCAGGGGAACCTTCCATGCTATGCATGATTTCAAACCATGACATCTTAGTGTATTACCAACAGTAACCTTGGAAATGGTGGTCCCAGCTCTTTTCAGATCATTGACCAGCTCCTCCCGTGTAGTTCTGGGCTGATTTCTCACCTTTCTTAGGATCATTGAGACCCCACGAGGTGAGATCTTGCATGGAGCCCCAGTCCGAGGGAGATTGACAGTCATGTTTAGCTTCTTCCATTTTCTAATGATTGCTCCAACAGTGGACCTTTTTTCACCAAGCTGCTTGGCAATTTCCCCGTAGCCCTTTCCAGCCTTGTGGAGGTGTACAATTTTGTCTCTAGTGTCTTTGGACAGCTCTTTGGTCTTGGCCATGTTAGTAGTTGGATTCTTACTGATTGTATGGGGTAGACAGGTGTCTTTATGCAGCTAACAACCTCAAACAGGTGCATCTAATTTAGGATAATAAATGGAGTGGAGGTGGACATTTTAAAGGCAGACTAAAAGGTATTTAAGGGTCAGAATTCTAGCTGATAAACAGGTGTTCAAATACTTATTTGCAGCTGTATCATACAAATAAATAGTTAAAAAATCATATATTGTGATTTCTGGATTTTTTTTTTTAGATTATGTCTCTCACAGTGGACATGCACCTACGATGACAATTTCAGACCCCTCCATGATTTCCAAGTGGGAGAACTCGCAAAATAGCAGGGTGTTCAAATACTTATTTTCCTCACTGTACATTGCAGTTAAGTAATTAAGTGAATATTTAAGTGATGATGAACACCTGCTGTCAGAATCACTGAAGGAAAGAGAAACACAAGAACTACACAAGACTTCAGCCACAGCATTAGATGAAATCACCTGAAGATAAAAGAAGACATTAAATCTCTCAAGATCTCAGCAGAGGACACTGTAAAAAGAATACTGTGAAAAATACAGTAATTTGCTGGCTGCAATTAGCTAGTAAGTTGCTGTATTTCATTGCACAGTATTCTTACTGTAAATGTAATCGCAGTAACTTAAAAATTACTGTAAACTTTTTACAGTAATAATCACAGTACTGTATTTCATATCTACTACTGTAATGGGGATTACTACATTAATTTTGTGTACTGTAAAATAAAGACACTGTCACAAATGCCATTTATTTTCTCACTTTTAATTTCAAAAATTCATAAAATAAAAATAGTATAGCATCATTTTTTTTCAATTTTACAATTTTTCTGTGAACATTTAATTTCAACACTTTTCTGAACATACAAAAAAAACACTTTTCTGAACAAACAAAACAATCAATATTTATTAAAATGTTTGGATAAAATTACAAATGTATAAAAAAATGTAATGATTTAAAAACAGCAGGATTTCAAACCTATATATTTTTTGAACATATATTTTTTTCAATAAGTTAACATTTCTCTGTGAACATTTCATTTCAACACTTTTCTGAGCAAACAAAACAATCAACATTTATTCAAATGTTTGGGTAAAATTACAAATCTATAAAAATTAAATGATTTAAAGGGATATTTCATCCAAAAATTTTAATTGTGTCATAATTTACTCACCCTCAAGGTGTTTCAAACCTGTATGAATTTCTTTCTTCTGCTGAACACAAAGAAAGATATTTTGAAGAATGTCGGTAACCAGACAGTTGACTTCCATAGTAGGAAAAAAAAAAATACTATGGAAGTCAATGGGGTTCATCAACTGTCTGGTTACCGACATTCTTCAAAATATCTTTCTTTGTATTCAGCAGAAGAAAGAAATTCATACAGGTTGAGGGTAAGTAAATGATGACACAATTTTCATTTTTGGGTGAATTATCCCTTTAAAAACAGCAGGATTTCAAACCTGAATATTGTTTTTCTCCAAGAAGGTTTTTTTTTTTTTTTTTTTCTCTATTATTCCTTTAAAACTTGACCTGGACTTCCTGGGCTGGAGTCTTCTACCCTGTAGAGGAAGAAATTAATTATTAATGTAAAAGTTTAAAAGCAAGACAGATGGGTTGATGACATATACATAAAGGTTTTAAATAAATATTAGTATTTTTTATATGCTTTGTTGGTGGTTTGTGGAGTAGCATCCCGGGGCTGATTTTTTTATACACAATTTAAAATGATTTTTTTATTCAACAATGCTACCGTTAGCTACTATTTAAACAAATAAAAGACGTTATAAATGTTATGTCGCCAGATAAGACAAATTAATACAATATATGCTCCCAAAAGTCCAAAAGTCGGGAGTGGCACATCAAATTAGGCTATTAACAATCTAACGTTATAGTTTCTGCAGTTTGAAGGCAATGAACCTCAGAAAAATCATGAAATTATTAAAAATGTGTTAAGTAACGTAGCTTAACAGATAGCTTCTACCTCTAGCTGCGTTTTCTCGGCCCGCTTAACTTCAATGTCTGATTCCTCAGGCGGCAACAGCAAGCAAGAGAAAAAAACGAGAGATTATTAAATGGCTACCGCGCCAATAAATACAAAAAAATACACCATTTTAAATTAATTTCATTTCACAATGCTAACGTTAGTCTTTAATCAAATTAAAGACGTTAAAAATGTAATGTTGCCGGATAAGACAAATCTTAATACAGTGCAGCCCATGCCATGCTCCCACAAGTTTGAATAGCATTTCACCAATCTCGTTTCTGTGGTTTTATGTTCAGAAAAATCATGATGAATCACTATGAAAAATATGTTAAGTCTTAGGCCTAACGTAGGCTACCTCAGCTGCGTTTTCTTTCAGCTCGAGACCGTCGAGAGTCGGTTGGCTTGGCTCACTGCCTCACGCGCAAGTGGTAACAGGCAAGAAAAAACGTGATCATATTATGTGACGTATCTGCACCAAAAGAGATCACATACACAATTACAATTTAATTTTTATTAAACAATGCTATCCTTCTATAAACGAATGACATTATCAAATGTTGCCAGACTAGAAAATATATCGAAATCATGCAGAAATATATATTTGTGGTAATAAAATTATAAACTGCACACACAACATGAGACGAGTTTACTAGGAAGTGTGCTGCTCATTACTCTTTTCTCTCTCAGTGCACTCTTAAAGTTGAACAAACAGGTGACTTTACAAGAGTAAACATTTTTAAATAAATTAGCAAAGTTACCTTTCTGAAGTAAAAATTCAGATGAAAGTGGGGAATCTCGTAGCTTTCCTTGGCTGAAAAAAAATCTTCTAGTAATTGCTGTATTGTGATTCACAGGGGAAAAAAACTACTGTAGAATTTACCCGCCGTTGAAAAAAGACCATGATGCTTTGCAGATCTACAGCAACATGCTGTATACAGGTTCTACAGTAAGTATTTGCTCATTTTACAGTAATAATGCTGTGAAAACTACAGAAATTTGTTACAGTGGAGGATTAAACAACTCCACAAACAGCACTAACCAGATTGACTTTATTTCTGTCATGCGTCCACAGAACTTCTTATTGATATGTTTGCAATGCTTTGTTGTACTGTACATGAAGCCCTGAATGCACTTGTACAGTGGTTACAACTAGCCTGACGTTGTCATACTCAGATTCTAGTCAGAATATGAGTCCAATACTACTCCATTGGGCTGTGATTATGAGGCGTGTTTCAAACAAACCAGGAAAGAAAATGCCTCTGCACTCAATTGGATAGACCTACAACCAATCGCACAACGCATAGCTGTCAACAGAACTCAACTGCATGTACACTGGAAGAAGTAGAAAAAGAATGTAAGGATACACAAAGTACTTACCAACACAATCATCATTTTTGAGAGAAATGGTAAAGGTGAATGCATATACAAACAAGTTCTCTGTTTAGGATTAGAATGAATTCAACCCAAGCACTCTTTGGTTACAAGCATGATTACGTTACTGTTGATCATCTATCCATCATTGTATAAAGCCCGCCCTGACAATTCGATTGGTCAGAACAGCTCTGGTTCGAGCATAGTTGTTGCACAATGGCTCCAGACCCAAACTTCCCAACCTCAAATGTTGTGGGCGGGACTAAGTTTGACTGGCATCCAGGCTGGGTTACAACACCACCTACTGGTCTTTGACAGAAATTATCTTTTTATACTATAGCCTAAGTAATGATTGATCCCTCTGTACATATTCTTATGTACTTCATCAAAATTCGTTCAGAACATTGGTGTGTTTGGCCTCATAACTGCTGCCTGCAGGTATATTTACAATTTAGATGTGTTCAAATGTTTGTAGTATCAGTAATACTGTCCATCTACTGACTCGTTTATTGTCACCCTTAATAAGACTGAACTGGTGGATGTGTTTGTGTATCCTGCAGGAATCTGGAGTAAAAGATGCACATTTCCATGATCAGAATCACAATCACAGCTCATCACAATGTCTCTCTTGTTTTATGCCAGTACTGACACGACGGGCACGAGGTCGGTGCTGAGGTCTCCATGAATGGAGTGAATATTATTCATGAATCTTTCTCATAAGACCAGCTGTGATGTTTACATCTTTTTCAAGAAGGTTGGTCCTGCTTGATTTATGATAAATGTTGTTGTTTTCATGATCTGTTCTCCAATTACTCTTATCTGTCTAATAATTTGTAGTAAGTCATTTTAACTGCTAATATGCTAATTGTTTGTTCTTTATTTGAAGGACCCAGCTAACAGGGAACATTCTCATAACTTTGGCTAACAATCTGGCAAGGTTCTCTCAAAGTTATGAACAAAATGTTATGGGGGGTGTTGGGGGGGTTAGGTTACCCTAACCCTAACCCACATACACTCTAAAAAAAAGGTTCTATATGGCACCAAAATGGTTCTTCGTTGTAATCATAGAGGAACCACTTTTAGTGCTATATAGCACCATATCTTAACATGTTCTGTATATGGTAGCGGTGCTATATAGCACCTTAGTTAGCGGTGCTATATAGAACTTTAGTCAAAGAACCGGTGAAGAACCTCTGAAGAACCGCTGAAGAACCTCTGAAGAACCGCTGAAGAACCACTGAAGCACCAAAATTGGTGCTATATAGCACTAAAAAAGGTTCCCCTATGATTACGAGCCAAGAACCATTTTTGGTGCCATATAGAACCTTTTTTTTTTTAGAGTGTATATATATGCTTAGCGGCTTGTCATGCACGAGTTTTATAACATTTGTGTGTGTTTATTTATGGTCTATGAGGACATAATTTGGTTTATGAACTATTTTATGTGATATAATGTTAGCAGTAGCAAACAGAACAGTTTTGTATGTCTGACTACACTCAAAAAAAAAAGGTTCTATATGGCACCAAAAAAGGTTCTTGGCTCATAATCATAGGGGAACCTTTTTTAGTACTATATAGTACCAATTTTGGTGCTTCAGTGGTTCTTCAGCGGTTCTTCAGAGGTGCTATATAGCACCTTAGTCAAAGAACCTTAGTAAAAAAGGTTCCCCTATGATTACGAGCCAAGAACCTTTTTTTGGTGCCATATAGAACCTTTTTTTTTTAGAGTGTAGTGCGTGTTTACATAGAAAAACAATGGAATAGTAGCACATTTGAATGAACGAGTCGATAGCTAACAACACAAGACATTTGAAGCAGTTTTAATCAACGACTGCTTCCAACACACAACCTCGAATCTTAATCGCTGGGACTGCTTCATCTTTCAGCATTAGACGAGCTACAAATCCGGAGTTGAACATTGTTGCCGAAATTCAGGGAACAAACAAAAACACTTGCACAACTCCGTTGCTGCTCAGAAAAAACAAACTACATCCACTGTCCCATTAACACTGGGTTCTTTGGGAAGCTGTGCAGGGTTGTCTTGCCCTGACAACCAAAAACACACATCTTTGGTGACATTGTTGATTTTGTGAAGTCCTGTGACTGCAGCGCGCAGCCAATGACTTCCCTAAAGCAGAGCACAGCGCATTAATGGGCAGGCGTTTGCTCTCTCGCTCTGGTCACGCACGCGCGCGCGCCCTACCGGGAGAAGAGCCCGTGTACGGCCCGTACAAGGACATTCCACCCTTGCTGACGTCAGATAGACCCATATTCGAAAAAAAAAACTTTCCGAAACTTATGAGAAACCGGAAGGAGTATTTTTTGGGCCAGAAATGTTTAGTAGAAATGTTTATCCATGTTTAGCATGGGAATCCAGGTCTTTAACAGTGTAAAAAGCTCAGTATGCATGAAACAGCAACCCCCCCCCCCCCCCTTTAATAGAATGTGTGTTCAATGTTATCAGGTCTTCAATAATGTTCTCAAAAGGTTAGCAAAAATATATATATTTATACATTGTTTTTAGAAGGTTTTTTAAATGTTCCTCATAATGTTGGGAGAAAACTTTCTTAGAACAACATTCTTGGAACATCCTTTAATCATTTAGAATGACAACAAACTTAAAATTAATAAGGTTGTGTTTGCTGTTCTAAAAGAACGTTTTGCAGCCTGTCCCATAGTTATTGTTCCTAAATTTTCTCTTTAATTTATGTACAGATTGTGAAACTGTTCCCGTTCATGAAATCACCACATATTGTCATTCAAATTGTAATAATGTTCTCATAATGTTGGCAGAAAACATTCTTTGAACATCATTCTGCAAAGGTCCTTGGATCACTAACTTTTTGTCTTTAAAAAAATGGCTTACGGATTGATTTTACACAGTCCATGAAATCCTCTGTTTCATTAACACTGCTCAGTGTTCATATGTGTGCACACTACGTGAAGTTCACAAACGCAATTTCAGGAGAAATGAACCTATCTAATCTTTAAACTAATCAAATTAATTATAATTAATTATAATCAATTAACTGCCAGAGTATATAAGCAGCTACTCACCTTGCTCTGGCATCAGCTGTTTTGGCATTCCTCCACCTCCCCAACATAATTTAGGCATCTCATTAACATACTCATCATTCAAGCATTAGTAGTCCCACTGGGGGGCATATCTAAGCTCGAGTTGAAGCTGCATCCTTAAGCCCCTCCGCTGCGGACAGCAAGCCAAATACACTTAACTGCAGGGCTGTACGTTAACTTTTTTTGCACATAGCACTGGTGCTACAGAGGTTGAAAGTTTTGTAGCACAGCCCACAGAATTGTAGCACATGTATAAAACGTCTGTTACCATGTCTGAAAAATGCAAAAAGTGCTATACAATACAAATATTTAGGAATAAAAATAATAATAATAACAATTATTATATTTTACAGAAAACATAAATCATTAGAAAGTTTTAAGGTTGTATAATAAAATATTAAATTATGATAAAAAATTTGACAAATTTGTGTCTTATTTTATCTTATGTATTCACTGAGAAAGAAAAAAGTACTGTACACGTCTCTACACCGCGAATCTATCACTGTACTGCAGAATATATAAAATAATATAATTTCTGTCTCATTCTATGATGTGAAGCCTGTCAGATTTAAATGTTCTCTTTTGTTGGACAACAGATTTGTAAACGCTTCTCATTAAAAGTTTGGAAAGAGGTTGTTGCTTTTTTCTAATACACATTAAGGGGGCTTTAACACGCGATTGTTCCCGCGATTGTAATACGCTAAAACACGTTACGTTTCTTCCTGAACAAATGCGCACCCGAGTCCGTTTCACGTGAATCGCGGGACAGTTTGAGCGCCACGTCCTTCAGAGTCTCGGGTTCCCCGGTGCGCACCGAGCCCGCGATTGACAGCTTTTACATTAGCAATTTTTCATGCAAACCGTGCCGCTTTTTGAGCTAAAATGCCAATGACTCCATCTCACAGTGCATGCAGAGATAGAGCAGCATTTATTGTGAACCAATCAATCCGCCCTGAACAGTGCTGCGCTTCATCTGCACATTTATTTATTTAAAAAATGGAAGCGATTTTCATAATTTGGACAAATCTCGATTTTGGTTTAATTTCAGTCAATCGTGCAGCCCTAGATTAACCTCACACGAGCACAAAACTAATTCTCCCTTCACTCAAACGAGCTCTGTTTCACATGCTAAATTGTATCACACGCACAGACCGATTTTTTTGTAGCACGTGCGACATATATGTCGCACTGTACAGCCCTGAACTGTATTAGCTACAAGATTATATGGGCAAATTAAGTCAGGAAAGAGTGTTAAAATAACACTGAAGCAATGTAGGTGTTTATTAGATAATGGAACATGTAATGCGACCTGGGAAAACCCGTTGGATGTCATGTTTACATTAAATTGTTATTCTATAACATCTTGTCTATCATCTCTAAAAAAATATATTGGTAAAATTTACTTGCTTAGTGCTGTTAATGTTGTAGAACACTTGCGTGAAGTTGGCCCTTCAATAGTCTCAATCTTTTGTGCTCCGTTTGTGCTGGTTTGTGCTGTAAATGTTTTTGTTTGTGCCGCTTTGGTTTTTAAGATATTAAAAGAACATTTATTGGTCATTCTGAGGTCACTCAGCCCAGAAAATACTTTATAGTATTTTCATGCCATGACCATGGGGGCGGAAATATGTATGACGTAACCATGCACCCTTACTAGACCACCTAATTATAGCATGTAATGCTGAGGAGGACTCTAGCCCACAAGCCTCCGATGGACTGGACTAGAGCTAGAGCTTTCTGTGTGCGCGAGGGTCAGCTAGGGTCCATGTGACGTAAAAATCAGAGGGTGTACGTGGAGGCTCATCGCGGACATCCGCTTGCCTTAATTTTTTGTGAACGTGCAATTACGCGCAGTCACTAGGATACAAAACCAACTGCGCATGCGCTGGAAAAACAACATGGACTTCGAATTTTGGAAAGAGGCTGTGTGAAGAAGTCTGTTGCTACCCGCACCTCTACAATCGTCTTTAAAACAATATAAAGACAGGCAGATGTGCAATAATTTTGTGGAGTGAAATTGGAAGTGTGGAAGTGTACACGCCGATCTACTGCGCATGCCTGGAACATATCGTCCGCCAAGCGTACCCCAGCATCCACTTTCAGTAGTATAAATACAAGGAGTCCGTGTCCGTGCTGTCCGTGCTGTCCGCTGCTGTCCGTGAACTGGTGTAGAACAGAGGCTAGAATGCAGTCTTCTATTTTAAAAACACCCCTTGACTGACATGAAGCGATCTCAAAATAGTAGTCAATAGAAGTCAACAAAATTCACTCATGAACACAACAATTGTGTGCTTAAATAAACACTGAGAAATACAGCGCTACATCTGCTAAGATATTTACAGTATTTATAAATGCAAAACTATTTTACAAGTTACTTGGAACTGATGGCTAACCTTGCTTACTATATTTTTAATACAAAGACCTGAAAACACTGAGATAAAAAAAAATAAAAAAAACATTCACAGAGATAATTATAAAGTGAAACTTTTTCCAATAAAGTGAGGGCAGCGAGGATGTTCACTATGTTTATGGTTTATTCATTATAGTCTCGGTATTAATATTTTGCACTTTTTACAGAGTGCAGATGCATGGGAATATCAAGTAAAAGGAAAGGGAGAATTCTTGAGATTGCTCTGCAGTATGCTCAATGTTGTCATTGTCCTGGAAGAGGAGGTTGTGATGGAAAATGTGGGAGACTTTACAGATGCATTCATTGTCCTTTTTGGCTAGTTGAATGCACTAAACGTGGAGAACAATAAGGATTTAAAATATATATTTGAATTTATTCAGCAGGTCTTCTTGAAGAGTGCAAAGTCTGAGGATCAAGTTATTGCACATGTAAGTAGAGTTTCACTGAACACTTCTGAGGGAAAGTTATTAATGTATTTTTATATGTAATGTTTAACGTGTAAGGTGAAGTTTCATGAACTTACAATACATTTTGTCAGAAAGCTTCAATTGCATGCAGAAATATTGAATGTGTTCAGTGTTTTTCTTTTTATTAAAAAGGAATTTTCAACAAATACTAATAAAGCTAATAAAGTGATGTGATAATAAATAACATTTTGGCTTTTATGCATTACCATTTTTAAGTGCCAGATTCTTTTGCCAACATAAATTCAAGAAATTGTGCAAATGTATTCCTACTGGAGTGATAGATTTACAATTTGTGAAATTTACAAGTAGATAGATGTTTAAATTGATTGTCAGACTTCACTGAGTAAGATACTTCGGGGACAGTTTGGTGCTGTTTAGTAGAGAGGGGAGAAAGCTTTTTAATACTTAAAATTAATTTAATCTTTTTGTTTTTGGGTGCTCGAGTCCCTGCCCTTTTTCAAAATAAATCAAAAGCGCCCCTCTCAGACAAATATCAATGATAATATTGTGGTCAATAAAACTAAATAAATGTGACTATTATAACATGACAATGTATACAATAGTAACGAACATTTCAAAAGTCGAACAATTTCTGTTGAGGCGTTGCCATAAAGGCTGATTTATACTTCTGCGTCGGACCTACACCGTATCCTCTACGCTGTTAGTTACGCGTTGGTTTTGATTTATACTTCTGCTTTTTTGTCCGCCTCAATCTGCAATTACACATGCAGACCGCTAGGAGGCAGTGTGCACGGGCATGTTGATGGTAACCCATAGTATCAATGCAAAAGCTGAAGAAGAAGCGGCTTGTTTACATTGTCATTGCACGCGTCTCAATCAGCTCCCTGGTTCAGTGACATAAGTCAGTGGGCTGACTCCCTGATCAGTGCCCTGACTACTGAACCAGGGAGCTGATAATCAGAGCTAATGTGTTGATTTAATTACAAATCTGTATATTATATGTTTTAAAGTATTACACAATTCACCAATGCCCGTTTGTCATGTATATACACCAACCAATCGTGATCTGGCAAAGCAAGTTCAAATTCCATTGGGCGATGTGAAGTGGAGCGGTAATTTTCTGTTCTTATTCATAAATCGGTTGAACATTACATGGACAGACGAACTAACGTTTGTGGAACGATTTCCTGCGGTTTGTCTCATTTTATAAATTGCATCACTGACAAAATGGATTTTAACTGACAACAAACAAATCCCTGCACAAAACCATGCAGCAGCAAAAGTCGCATTAATGGTAAGTGTTAAATTCACGTGTATTTATGTATCTTGATACACCGTTTACTATTTCATGAAACTATCAAAGTTAACAAAACCCAAGTGCCACCGGCACCTACAGGCCAATTATGTGAAGTGTAGGCTGGCGAAATAGTTACGTGAAAGGACTTTATTATATTACCATTTTTGAATATTATGCAGCATTATGAAAGAAGTCTCTTATGTTCATCAAGCCTGCATTTAAAAAACAGCAATATTGTGAAATATTATTAAAATAATGGTTTTCTATTTTAAAGGGTTAGTTCACCCAAAATTGAAAATAAAGTCAGTAATTACTCACCCTCATGTTGTTCCAACCATGTAAGACCTTCGTTCATCTTCGTAACATAATTTAGTATATTTTTGATGAAATCTGAGAGCTGTCTCACTCCTCCATAGGCTTTCAGAGGGAATGAAACTTGATGGCCCAGAATAGTAAGTAAAAACGTCATTTAAGGAGTCCAAATGACTACAGTGGCTCTGTATTAAGTCTATCATGCGACGCCACGACGCATGCGCGAAAACGGCGTTCTTCTTCTACTACTACTAATCTCAGTTTTTGCGCATGTGTCGTGGCGTCAGAGGCTCAAATTGAACAACAATAATAGTGGGATAAAGTCGTTATTTTTGTTGTTTTTCCGCTCAAAAAGTATTTTCATCGCATGATAGACTTAATACAGAGCCACTGTAGTCATTTGGACTCCTTAAATGACGTTTTTACTTACTATTCTGGGCCATCAAGTTTCAGCCTATGGAGGAGTGAGACAGCTCTCAGATTTCATCAAAAATATACTAAATTATGTTTCGAAGATGAACGAAGGTCTTACATGGTTGGAACAACATGAGGGTGAGTAATTACTGACTTTATTTTCAATTTTGGGTGAACTAACCCTTTAAAATAATGTAAAATATAATTTATTCCTGTGATCACAGCTGGATTTTCAGCATCATTACTCCACTCTTTAGTGTCACATGATCCTTCAGAAATCATTCTAATATGATTATTTAATGTCAATGATGGAAACTGTGATACTCTTTTCAAGATTCTTTGATTAATAAAAAGTTAAAAAGAACATAATGTAATAATATTTCACAAAATTTGGCTACTGTTTTTTCTGTATTTTTGATTAAATAAATGCAGGCTTGATGAGCATAAGGATATATACATACATATACATATTGCCCCTTTCTTACATTTGAGCCCCTGCCCCTGAAGAACTCTCTGCACGGCCCTGGAACTGAGTTTACTGGAGAAGTTGTGGTTGCACGAATGTGCCACATATCTGCACACGCAAGATCATATTTTGAGCCTATATAGGGCATTTTGCACTCTACGTGTGAACTGAGTTTACTGGAAAAGTTGTGGTTGCACGAAGAAGAAAGTATTTTGCATTACAAATCATGTGAAATTACAGCATGAGATCCAGCAGCGTCGTGACAGGTATCAGATATTCTAAAGGATTTTGTGAATAATATGTTTATATATAACTATATATATATATTATATATTTAATAATAACTACTGTATCATTCAGACTTACATGTAATAAATTATAAAAATAAACAAGAAAAAAATCAACATCTAAACCTCTGTTAATTCTCAATAATAATTTATGTAGACATCAGTGTTGGAGTACTCGAGTCCGACTCGAGTCCTTATTCTTTGGACTCGAGTCCGACTCGAGACTCCGTTCTCTGGACTCGTGACTCGACTTGGACTCGCGGACTGATGACTCGTACTTGGACTCGAGTCTCGAGGTCCAGGATATATAAAATCGGACTTGAGCATTCATCAAATGAATTACGTTGTTTCTGACTAAATAGGTTATACAAATTGTATATAACATGTTACACTTTTCCTGTCTCGGGCTCCAAGACCGGCCGTGATCTATTTTTTCCCTCACAGACACCGCTCGCTCTCCTTGCTTGATCACACACTCACTGACTGACGTCACTCACTTTACGCCGCATTCATTCTCGTGCTTTATTCGCGAGCTAAATTTTGGAAAATGCAGAAATATGTGCCCCGGATCGTGAAGTTCGCCTACACGGATTTTGAATCTAATGCTGGAAAGAGCAGCGCTAAATGTTGTGTGTGTAAACGCACAATTGAAGAAAAGACTGGGACAACTTCCAACTTTAACAGACACCTGTCACGGATGCACCCAGAAAAGTAAGTAAAATGCTTTCCATTGGCTAACATTAGCTTAAAAAAAACTATTATTGCCTAATGCATATATGATGATAAACAGAGGAAGCTAGGGTTGGGCGATGTCTGCCTATTTGGCATCAGACGTCGACGATGTACAGTGAAGCGAATGTACAGTGACGTGACTGCCAGATTCAAACTGTGCTTTCTGCAATGGCTGGCGCTGAGCCAAAGACGGACGCCCTCAGCGCTTAATCCCGTTTATGTTTATTTTAGATTTCAGATATTTAAATACTAGGGCTGGGCAAATCAACGCGTTAACGCTGGCGATTAATTTTTTCAGTTTAACGCATTTTCAGCATCCGTTTTTATATCAATTTTTGCCCAGCGTTACATGAAAACGCTCCTATTCGTATAAATGCTTCCAACCGACAAGACACAAGAGAACGCGCTGTATGTCAATGTCCTGTGTGTGTGTGTGTGTGGTGGTGTCCTGTCTGTGTGTGTGTCAGTGTCCTGTCAAATCAGTAAATAAACTCCCTTTGCATTCGTGACAGTGGTGTCATTTTTGTTTAATGAACCTCTTTTATAAATTTGATCAGCTCTTTAAAGGTGCCAGAGTGGAGACATGTAGGCACTGGGGGCTCAAGACTCGACTCGAACACGGGACTCGAGACTCGACTCGGACTCGAACTCAGGTAATGGTGACTCGACTTGGACTCGACTCGGACTCTTCTTTGGCGACTCGGACTTGGACTCGGACTCGAAACACTGGGACTCGAGACTCAACTCGGACTCGACAGTTGGTGACTCGACTACAACACTGGTAGACATATGACAGAAATAAAGTCACTTAACACTAGAACCACCAGGAGTCGTTGTATAGCCTACCTAAAACTGTCGGTGGGTAAAATGTACCTATGCAAATCACAACTGTTTTGATATGGCTAAAAACGTATCTATATTCACAAAGTAATGTCTAGAGTCATTAAATGATTATTTTTAGACATCAACTATGTTTTTGTCCTGTTGTTTTATGTCCAAGGCTATTTTAAGTGGCTACAATCACTTTTCTTAAAGGTGAGTATAGGCTAAACCAACCTGCAATAACGAGAATTAGAAGGAAATAAATACATATTTGGGTGGGGTAGTATAATAAAATGTTATTAATCCCATATTAAGATAACCCGTGCTATTTAAATTATTAAAATACCCTGAATAGACAATAATGAGCAATAATAATAATTCACTGCACTGCATAGTATGTATGATGCAATGACAAATTCAAGCGCACAGTTTTACCTAATTAATTATTAATTTATTTAGTTATATCATTTATAATTTGAAAAAGAGAACAACACCAATAAACCCTGGGTGATCATAAAAATATTTTTATTCATTGCATCATAGGTCGGAAGTATTTTTTCAGGATACAGGCAGAATTGAATAAATAGAAGACACTGTAGCGAACAATCAACGATTAAAATGGCAAAAATAAATAAAATGTAAAAAGAATTAATTCAAAATTTTAACATTTATGAGTAGGCTAAAACATCTTTATTTGAACATGCATTGTGTGAAAGTTTACAGTAAGCCTACACATTGCTCAAACACAGTTTGAGCAAACATTCATCACTGTGACTGTGTATTTCCCACAGACAGCTTCCCGACACTTCAGGCACTTGACAAACGTTTTATTGTTTGTATTTTGCCTTCACCGTGCATGTCATTCTCCTCAGTATATCTGCACTGTCCAGGGGCACGTCCATGTGCATGTCCATGCACATCCACACAGCGCGCCGCTCCTGGACCAGCTGAAGCATGAAGTCCCTTCTGAGGATGTTGTTCTTCATGCATCTCCTGTAAAGCACACAGGCGTTGATTGCAGCAAGATCCAGCAAGTTGTAAAATACCACAACAGGCCACCTACGCGTGCCACCTTGAGACAGACACAGAGGGCGGAAGCCCCAGCTTATTCTTGTTGATGGTCCCCACTGATAGATTTTGTATGCAAATCTTCCAGGCCAGTTCCTGTTTGTAAAATGAGCACCATTTGTCTTTAATGGCCCTTGGAGCCCATGAGTGATTGGATAAGCATCTATGCATTTGAAAGTCACTGTTATGCTGATTGGATCAGGACTGATGGCAGGAACGTTTGGGGTGTATAAGGACGATCTCCTGTGGGAGGTCCTAACAGTTTCCCTTTGTCTGAAGCCCTTTGTCTTCCCTGTATAAAGTTCTGTCTCAGAACACAGAACGTTGGGTTAAGATGTTGAAGGGCGGCATGATAACATCGATGCTGAAAGACTGCTACACTACAAACCTTCAATAAATTCTTCTCCCCACAAGAACTCTGGTCAAGCTTACTTATTTTATGTATTGGAGAAATCGAATACATTGGCGAGCCACCCAAACGACTGCTCGGCCAAATATACCAAAATTTAACACCACAAAGGCTTGTATTTTTGTGGAGAAGTGAGTTGGCAAGTGGGATGGAAGTGAAGTAATTATCGGTAATTAAATTAAATTACCCTTACCAACAAAGGCTCCACCAGCTTCAGCACCACATTCTCACCAAGGCATTGTGTGGCTGGTCTGCTGTCATCTTTGCCCAGGTCTGGGAAGCCATTCAACATGTATTTAGTGTCAACATCTGCTGCCAGCCAAAACTTGATTCCAAATGTATCTGGCTGGTTGGGCATGTACTGCGTAAATTGGCATTGTGCTTTAATGAGGAACAGTTGCGCATCAAAAGTCATGTCTGGCCCTGGTCGGTAACATGCAATGCAGTTCTGTGTGAATTTCTGCCACACCTCAGCCTTTTCCTTACGATCAAATCACAGGTAACGCATGATCTCCCTAAATCAATTCCGAGACATTGTGGAAATGAAGAATGTGTTGCCCCATTCCTCAGACCAGATACTTTTAATGTCAACAGTAGTGCAATGAATGCCTTCAGCTCTGCAAGTGACACATCCCAGGCTGTCTCCTCAGTGGCCCTGTGGGCTTCAGCCACTGTGCACTCTCGGATGTGCTTCAACATCACTCTATCACACAAGCACGAAAAAGCTGTAATTTTATCTTGGATGTTGCACCTATTCTTTTTTCTCAAAGGCTCTGGATTGCTGTCAGATGACCCGTCAGATGCTGAGCCGACCCAGGACGCATCACTCACCCCTGATATTTCCCCACCATCAGACTCACCATCACTCATGGCATTTAGTGCCTCTAATACCTGTTTGGCATCCATACATCGACTTCTTTTATATATTGTGATTACTACAAATGATTACCACTATCTCAGTGGTTGAAAGGCATTGTCTAGTAACATATAACGGTAAAACATAAGCAATGCTAAAATGAAAGCGCGAAAATAAAGGCATTCGGTAAATTTGACACGCTGCCGCTAATAGGTATAAATGCCTCGTTTTTAACAACAGGGGATCGTAAATAACACAGTTTTAGTAAAAGTCAATGACTAGGAGACTTGGATATTTTATTGAAAACCTGTTATGTACATTTGAAAAACACTCATGGGTAAATTTTACGTTCTAGTGTTAAATATCTCATTAACTCCAACACCTAATTTTGCTGTGTGGCTCTTGAATGGTTTTGGCCTTGATCACACCTCTGGTCTTGATTGATTTTGGTCTTGGAGGTCTGGTCTGTTCTTAACTTGACATATCTGGTCTAAATCATATCATATGTTTGAGAATTATACAAATTGTGATGTCTTGCCGATTAAACACAAAATACGTGTATCCACAAAAACTGAATTTTTAATCTCAAAGAGTGAAGACAGAAGATTACAGTGTAGCACTCACTCGGAAGAGTAACCTAATAAAGAAAACAGCCCAGATATAATAACATAGACCCCTCTTGTGGCCATTATTGTGAACTGCACCCCAGCATAAAGTATTGCAGTAAAGATACCACACAAATGTATGCTTCACTTTTGACCATCCTTTTTAATGCCATTTCTTCACTTCAGATAAACAGATACAGATACATTTAAAGCTGGTGTGTGTCTCCACCTGCAGATCACCATCAACATGTGTCCGTTTTTAGGATCCTGGATGAAGACATGGAGATGCTGATGGAACATGTGAAAAGCTACAGGAGAGAAATGCTGGAGCTGGTGAATGTATTATAGGATACATTGAATCCGCTTGACTGAATAGGATTCATCGACTCTTTCCTCATCCGCTAACAAAGGATACAAGTACAGTATCATAGGAGGGTATGCTTCATTTAAGCAAATATTTAATATTTTATATTACAGGGGTGTATTAAAGAAACTTTCTATCTTAGGTCTTAACTTAAGATTTGATAAGTTAAATCCTAAATAAAATTTTCACAATTTCGCATTACAGAAGCAAATCTTAACTTGATTTAGGATTCTTATCCTATCTTACAAAATCTCATCTTATCTGTAGTTAGGAAATTTTAAACCTCTCCATGAGTTCGGTAATCAACTGTCAGGTCTGTTACCAACCAACAACTGCTTCTGAGGTAAACCTAAAATCAAAATGGTGAAACCACGTCGTGCTTTTAATTCCACTGCGGCAGAAATTGAAATTTTGCTAAGCTCCGTTGAAAAGTTAAAGCCTGTTTTATAAATCGCCTTTTGCAAAAAAGGTGTTAGTCACTTGAAGAATGAACTGGCATAAAGTTGGTTTGACGTTATTAAAGTTACATCTCTAAATTTACGTACGACATTGGTACACACATTTCTAACTTCGATAGTATTTGAACGGAATGACTTACAGTATCAAAACCAGCTGTAAAGTGTTCATCTAGGTGTCAGCTATGATGCACACATTTTACATATTCCGTTCAAATGCTATTGAAGTTAGAAATGTGTAGTTACCAATGTCGTATGTAACTTTAGAGACGGTCCTTAAATTTGCGAATATCGAATGTCCAGCATCAAACCAACTTTATGCCAGTGAAGAACGACCGGTAATGCTCCGTGGATGGCTCGTTGGCCTCTGTAATGTTGGTTGCAATTTGTCAACTAACTGCAAAATCATGTGTCGTGGGAGTCTGTAATTATTTACAAGCCTTTTGTCATCAAAGCACAGCACATCCTCTGGGTCCTCCAAAAGTATCTCCACCATCAAAACGTTGCTGCTCTTCATCTTATATAATTAATAAATGTAATGCTCTCTCGAAAAAGGATTTTTGTACTGTGATTTTTACAGTTGGATTTCAAAAAGGTTTGAAGTTAGGACACCAGTGGGGTTGTCCTAAAGATAAGACAGCTTTTAGGATTTTTTGTCGAGTTAGTTGTGGTATAGTTAGTAGGCTGGAGTGTTGTTGCCGCAATGCAGAAGAAACGCTGTTATTTTCATCCGGATTGCAGGTCCACTTTGTTCAGCCTTCCTAGGAACGGGGGTGCGTTGCAGTGCGTTTAACATACAACATGTTATATGCATGTGTGTATGAGACAGAGGGGAACAGGTCGCATTTGCAGCAGATATATGCTGCCCATCATAAATCAAAGCACGAGACAGACAGGAGTCAGAGGAGAAGACCGGAAAATGTGACATAATGGACAATATTCGTCTGTATTTGCAATACACGAGCCGCGGTTCAGCTGCGCGAGACAAACACTGCCAGTGTGAGAATGCACGACGGGCGCGCACGGCTCCCGCTGCACATTTCACGGAGGAAAGCTTCCACAATCTTCGCGAGTTCAATGCAGGATTCGCACAACGGCTTGTCCTGAAAGATGGATTTAAAAACAGAAGCTGTTCACGGGCCACAACCTGTATGTATGATTTATTTTTCGTTGATGTGTTTTCCTGTAATAGTTTGTATTGTTAATTGTACGTTGTAGCAAGAAAGTAAACATGACAACGCTGTTTGGCTCTGCAAACCAGTTTGTTAAATGCTCATTCATACTTAACGTTATCCGACAAACACCTAACGTTACAAACTTTTTAAAATCTCAACAGCGAACTTGGCATTAGTGTAAATTATTCTTTGATTAGAGCTTTTATGTATTGTTTATCTACAGGCATGCTAAACATGGTTCTGTGTTTGATTTGGATACAATAGTAAAGCCAATGTTTAGTGTTCGTTCTTGCGACAGATATTTGGCAAATCGTTCTAAAAATACAAAAGTAACAGTGCCATTCAGTAGCGATCACTATAGATCCGCAGCCAGGTTCTGCCCGATCATCTTCACTAAAATTGTCTGGGTCTGATTCGGGCTCAAATTGGTATGGTTTTATTGACGCCATTGTTTCTAATACTACCCAAAGCACAGTCTACCGGTAAAGGTAAGGGGCGTGACGTTTCCGACAAACGTGCACTAGGCGGTTAGCGAATCACAATTAAAAAAAGATATTTTTTAAGGACTGGCTTCATACAACCCGGAAACCATTAGACCGTTTTTACAAGGAGGGACAGAGCAGTGTAGAATAAAGGTAAAATATATGAAAAATAATGCAATTTTAAAAAAACGAAGCATGAATACATGTTACAGTGCACCCCACAAACACAATCAAGCCTTCGAAAGAATGTGTTTTACCACCCCTTTAAGATGTTTCTGTAATACATCCCCAGTATTAGAGGTCAAGCACTAAATTATGATTCTTATTTTTCTTCTAATCCCTCTGCCATTAACAGGCAGAACTGTATGGTAAAATGTTATGAAATCTAGAAGTTTTATGGGGAAGGTACTGAAAAATCATCTGACCAAATCAGCCTTTCAAATCCTTTTCACTTCAGTTTTAGCTAATGAATTTTGGAATACAGTAAATGGTCTATAAACCAGAGTCATGCACTGCATTGTTTACACGAACACGAACATTATTTTGTGGATGACTCATGTTCGCACTGCGTGAACATTACCGTCGCAGTGCTACAGTCTAGGCTCCAATACCTCGAAAGGGTTGGAGTCCCATCGTGCATCCCCCATTCTAGTGGTCCTCCCGCTGCAAAGCAGAGGGATACTACTTTGGCTGATGCTTTTGGTGGAGACCTGAGGGTTACTGTGAGGACACCCCTGCCGGGCCAACAGGCTCCTCTGGCCCCTCCCCCCTCCGCTGCACCGGTAGAGCTTCCGGAAGAGCGCGATGGTCCTTCTCATGGGGGGGCCAGCCGTTTCTTTCGGGGCTCCAAATGAGGATATGATATCGATAGCTGCATCGGGGGACGAGCTAATGGACTCTGGAGATGAGGACGTGGCTGCGTTGCCCCCTTCGGGTGTGGTAGCGTTGCCCACATCAGATCCAGAGCTCACGGCTATGCTTTCCCGGGCCGCCGCGAGTGTCGGGCTCAAGTGGAACCCTCCACCGTGTCCCGAACCCTCGCGGCTGGACGATTGGTATCTCTGGAATGTTCCACTCGGGGAATGTCATCCTCGAGTGGAACCCTCCACCGTATCCCGAACCCTCGCGGCTGGACGATTGGTATCTCGGGACGGACCGTGCTGGTTCTCAGTGCCCCGCCCCAGTACCTTTCTTTCCGGAGGTGCATCAGGAGCTCACAAAGTCGTGGACGGCGCCCTACAGCACTCGTGCACGATCGTCCTCACTACCCTCGATGGTAGCGCAGCTAAGGGTTACGTGGAGGTCCCCCCAGGAACTGCGTACCGCGACGGACCTCGCCCTCCGGGCGACGAAAGTCACCGCACGCACCCTGGGTCGGGCGATGTCCACACTCGTGGTCCAGGAACGCCACCTTTGGCTGAACCTGGCGGATATGCATGAGACCGACAAGGTGCGGTTCCTCAACGCCCGTCTGCCAGGCCGGCCTCTTCGGCGACGCCATCGAGAGCTTCGCCCAGCAGTTCTCAGTGGCCCAGAAGCAGACGGAGGCCATCAAGAACATCCTGCCCCGGCGACCCGCTGCTGCCTCCACCCAGTCGCCGGCCGCAGCACCTCCGTCTGCTCGTCGCCGAGGGCGTCCTCCTGCGGCTGCCTCCGCCCCTGCTAAACCCAAGCAGCAGCATCCACAACAGGGGAAGCAGGGTGCCAGTTGCAAGGGGGGCGCCCAACCCGCGTCGGGGCCTGCGAAGTCTGCAGGCAAGCGCAAGGATAAGCGGCCCTGACGCGGGGAGTCCAGGGAGAAGAGGAGCTGCTCCAGGGGAGGTGGTGTCCGCATCCCTCCTCCCCCCGGAGGAGGACCGGGGGGGAGAATGTCATCAGCACTGGTACCGAAAACACCCACATTCTCATTAAAAGAGCAGTTTCCTCCCTCCCTGAACTCCGAGAGGGACACCCCCGGGCCTTCTCACCCACACTCTGCCCCAGCTGGAGTACTCAGACAACACTCTGGGCCGCCTCCGGGCCTCCCGAGTCGGGTCTGAGTGCTCCACCTCGCTGCCTCACCCCGGGTACGTCTGTGGTGCCGTTGACCCCGCTTGTTCGGTCTCTGGGGGCCTGGCTTGGCCTCCCCAGACCGTCATGCTGGCTCATCCGTACCATCAGATTCGGCTATGCGATTCAATTCACACGCCGGCCTCCCAAGTACAGGGGTATCCTCTTCACCTCAGTGCGGAGCAGCGATGCCCATGTCTTGTGGTCCGAGATCGATGTCCTGCTGGCGAAGGGCGCGATCGAGCCGGTTCCTCCAGCCGATATGAGGTCGGGGTTCTACAGCCCCTACTTCATTGTACCCAAGAAAGGTTCATTAAGACCAATCTTGGACCTGCGCATTTTGAATCGGGCCCTGCACAAGCTCCCGTTCAAAATGTTAACGCAGAAACGCATTTTCCAGTGCATCCGTCCCCAAGATTGGTTCACAGCGATCGACCTGAAGACGCGTACTTTCATGTCTCTATCCTTCCTCGACACAGACCATTCCTGCGCTTTGCGTTCGAGGGGAAGGCATATCAGTACAAAGTCTTGCCCTTCGGGCTGTCCCTGTCGTCTCACGTCTTCACGAAAGTTGTAGAGGCAGCCATTGTTCCGCTCAGAGAACGCGGCGTTCGCTTACTCAACTATCTCGATGACTGGCTCATTCTCGCCCAGTCTCGGGAGCAGTTGTGCGAACACAGGGACATGGTGCTCAGTCACCTCAGCCTGTTGGGACTTCGGGGCAACCGAGAGAAGAGCAAACTCTGTCCCACACAGAGGATCTCTTATCTCGGTATGGAGCTGGATTCGGTCAGCCGGACGGCGCGCCCTCCGGGGCCAGTAGCGCTAAGTACCCGTTCTAGTGTCGGCTTGCAACGGCACTCCCGCCCTCTGGGCCGGATACGTGCGTCTATTGTCTCCAGTTGTGTTCCCCGGAAACGGCTAACCCTGTTGAGTTCCTCCGTCACCCCTGCGGGGCCAGACGTTGCGGCCGTCTGGCGCCAGACCTGCACCCGTATGCTTGTGGAACGTGTGTGTAGGCTGGGTTCCATATTTTGCGGGTTCCCTCACGGCAACCCCATATGTGTATTCTTCCACGGTACCTGCTACCCTACTTGGCTAGCCCCGTGTCTTTCCCTTGACAGAGCCAGCTCTGTCGTCTCTGGGCATGTTCTTTCCCCCCTGGAACCAGGCTGGAACCTGGGCATGTTCTTTCCCCCCTGGAACCAGGCTGGAACCACCCCAGAGACTGCCATATGTTGCACTACCCTGCTAGGTTAGTCCTTATGCGTATTCCCACCTCTCCTTCCATGAAGGATGTGGCTCCGCAGCGTACCATCTCCAGAGACGGGCACGCTTTCCCAGCGTTATCCAATAGTCACGCTGAGTGGGTCTTGGAGGAACAGCAAGTGACTGTCCTTCCCTGCCGGGAGCCCTGACTCCCACTCCAACATAGGAGTGGTCCAGTGAGCTCAGGCAGGGCACTGGAAGGGCCAGCATCCCTAGCGTTTTGGTAGGGATCCCAATTCGTCGGTCAGTTCCGACGTACGTCGAACGTGACCGACTGAAAGGGAACGTCTCTGTTACGTATGTAACCCTCGTTCCCTGAAGGAAGGAACGGAGACGTACGTCCCGTCGCCAGGTGCTGTGCTTCAGCTGAAGGCCCGAGCCACTTATCTCAGCTCCTCAGTTGAAAACGGTATGCGGCACTTCCACTTCTGTATTTATACCCGCTACGCGGGCGGTGCGTGGAATGCGTGAACCGCATGCCAATTTTCATTGGCTCGTTTCTAATACACTCGAAGTAGATTGGTCTCTGAGAACAGATCCCAATTCGTCGGTCAGTTCCGACGTACGTCTCCGTTCCCTCCTTCAGGGAACGAGGGTTACATACGTAACCGAGACGTTTGCAAAGTCTGCGGAAGGAAGGAAATTGATTTCTCAGGTCATGGCCTCTTTAAACTGTGTTGAAAACATACTTTTTCAAGATCAGATCATCTCAAATTTGGGTTAGATTATCTTCAGACAGTAACAGTCAAAAGTCATTGCAACCTTTGTGATATAGTCAACCATTCGAACGAACAAATCTCATACAGGTCAAATATTTGATGGACTGACATGAAGTGCTGAGTGCACCAGTGTGATTATAACACCTCCTACTTGTCATTGTCTGAAATGCCTTTTTAACATTTGTATACCCTTATGGTCATAAATGAGTCATTTCAATATAATAAAAGACACTTCTATTTTGAAGATTGGGCAATCTTCACCAAAATTTGCTCAGATCATTGGTGTTTTTGTATCATATTTGCTGAAGAATTTTTAGAAATTCTCTTAAGATAAGGTAAGGATCCCTTAAGATAAGGATAACATTTACATTTAAATTTACATTTATGTATTTGGCAGACACTTTTATCCAAAGCGACTTACAGTGCCCTTATTACAAGGACAATCCCCCTGGAGCAACATGGAGTAAAGTGCCTTGCTCAAAGACACACTGGTGGTGACCGCTGGGATTGAACCTTCCGCCATTGAACCAGCAACCTTCTGTGTGTCAGTTCCATGGTTTAACCCACTGGACCACCATCTCACACAGGATAAGGACTGACAAAGGTTGCAAACCCGTCCCGTATGAAGCCACATGAAATAGATGCATCACAGTTACACTTCAGCTATTATGTCTCAGAACACACGCACACATGTTGGGTTTCCACATTTTATGGAGACAATCCATAGATATATCTATCTATTAGATCCCCCCTACCCATCACAGAAAACGTCTCGGTTATGCATGTTACCCTCATTCCCTGAAGCAGGGAGACGTACGTCAGAATGTGAACTGACGAATTGTGATATCGCAATGGAGCCCTATCACCTTTGAGTGTGTAATAAACGAGCCAATGAACATTGGCGTGCAAGATTTGCATGTCGCACTCCACCCCGTAGCGCGGGTATAAATAGGAAGTGCAAGCAAACGCACCTTTGTTTTTCGCTGAGGGGAACATACGTAACCGAGACGTTCATTGATTGTCCCTTTCAGTCCGTCACGTTCAACGCACGTCATAATGTGAACCGACGAATTGGGATCCCTAATAAAATGCCACAGTTTCTGACCCTTCCAGTGCCTGGTGTAAGCTTCATTTCCTTCACATCTCTCTAGCGATAGGATCGGACTTACGCCAGTAGAGTCTACATGACCCATACAGTCAGACTTGGATAACACTGGGAAATCGTGCCAAAGGGAACGCTGCGGCAAAGTATGTAATACACAAATGGTCTGGCCAGGGGGCAGAGCACTTATGGAATGTCCCTGGGATGGCTCCAGCCACAGGAAGGAGACAGCCTCTGGCAAGACTCGGGCTTGCCGAAGGGATTCTTGCCGTGGAAGAATATACATATGGGGCCGCAACATATGGCACCCAGCCAAGAGACCACCACGCATTTCCGGCAACAAAACATGGTACAGTGTGCTAGAGGGAATAAGGGCCCGCAGAGGTTGTCTCGGTGGGGAATCCTTAAACCTAATCCTCAGGTACCCTGATCTATTCGCTGAAGTAGCACTCTCCTGGTTGCTTCTAGATCAAAGCATAGGGGTGGGTGCTTGGTCTCGAGAACCAAGGTAGGCAAGCCTGGACTGCAACACTGCAATATTCATGTTCCCACAGTGAGAACATGAACTATCCACAAAAGCTGCTTGAGCGCGCTGAACACCCAAACACGTGACGCAGTGATCGTGACCATCAGCTGGCGACAGGGAACGACCACATCCAGAAACGCACGGGCGTAATGACATCTTGAAAAAGATACAGTGTCCGCCCCGTTATGCTCTTTTAGAAGTGCTGAAGCACACAGGGGAACAGCCGCGGCGCTGCTGCAGAGATTAGTGCAGCCTGACAGCGTGCTCTCACTCTCTCGCCCGGCAACGCAACAGCTGATGAATCAGCACAGAGACATGTGAGCTTGCGGCTGCCGATGAAGTGCCTTCTTTCCAGCACAAGGTAAGAACCTCTTCTCTGCTCGTTTTCTAAGTCACACTGTCCGGTGAAAACCAGTAAACACTGCTCGGCTCTGAAACGAAAGACAAAGGTGCATGCACTTCCTATTTATACCCACGCTGCGGGACGGAGTATGACATGAAAAACTTGAACGCCAATGTTCATTTGCTTGTTTAGTACACACTCAAAGGTGATAGGGCTCTCATGCAATATCCCAATTTGTCGGTTCACATTCGAACGTGACCAACTGAAAGGGAACTTTCTGCATTGTTACATCATTTAGAATGATTTGTAAGTTGTTTCCCTTGTAAGTTGTTTTTGCCTTAGGTTCTTTGTATGCTAGTCATACTGGTCATCAACATGTCACAACTTGTCAAGAAGGTTAAAATAATGCCAGGATATCAGCTAAATATAACAGTGAATAATTCAGTCACTATTTATGTATTAAATTATATTTGTGATAACAAATTTATTTTTTAAATTCACCTCACTTTTTGTTAACAGAAGTGATACAGATTCAAAAGAAAATACAAAATGAATGCTGTCGACTTATTGTGGTAGTAAGCTTGAATTTGATGAGAATTTTCTGAACAAAGAGGTTGGTTTAGGTTCTATTGCATAATTTACGTTTTCGCACCATATCTTAACATGTTCTGTATATGGTAGCGGTGCTATATAGCACCTTAGTCAAAGAACCGCTGAAGAACCACCAAAATTGGTGCTATATAGCACTTAAAAAGGTTCCCCTATGATTACAAGCCAAGAACCATTTTTGGTGCCATATAGAACCTTTTTTTTATAGTGTACTGATCTGTTAGTTTGTAGTATCGTTATACTGTCTGACTGTGAGCAAATTACTTTTCTGATCTTCACTTCCCATCGTTACTCCTGAAAAAAAGAAAACTAAATGACAAAAAGAGAGTAACAGTATTTTCAGGTAAGTTTTGGGTTAAAGTGAAAGGTCAAAATATCACTAAACATCACAGGTTTATGATTATTTCAAACAGTTCTGCCACATCCATGAATTTGTGAGACGCTGTTGTGTTTCTGGTTGTCTTTCAGCATCTGTTCTTCACTAGATCTACTAGATCATCTGAGTGATTTGAGTGAATCAAGATGCTGCTGATCATTGAAGCTCTTCTCATTTTAGCTGCTCTAGGACAGGTAAGCTTGTGTTCTAGTATGACTATTACAGACATGAATACTGATGATGTGATCATTATGTTGCTGCAGGATCACAGAAATGCTGTAAAAGGAAAGATATTTCCATTGGATTTTGCAATGAATTCTGTTGATGACCAATATGATGGCTGTACAGTGAAAATGGCAGACCTGGTGAAGACAAAATATCTAAAGAGAGAAAAATCTGCCTCAGCTGAATTTAAAAAGACTTGGCAAGAAGGTGAAGATAATGCAACAAAAGCAGAGGATAACTTGCAACAGATTCATTCAGTCGCCATTCATGTGTACACCAACAAAGACTCTAAAGTGTACAGTAATTTCACTAGTGCCACTCGTACTGACAAACAAAAGTACAAAGACAAGACATTCAAATGGTATTCTCTTCACTTTCTGTTAACAGAAGCGATACAGATTCTGAAGAAAACACAAAAGAGATGCTATGTAACTTATCGTGGTACAAATGTTCAATTTGATGTCCAAAACCAAGAGGTTCGTTTGAGCTCATTTTCATCCTCCTCTCTTGATCGTAAAGTAATACAGGGTTTTGGAAATGTATCTTGTTTTGAAATCTACACTTGTGAAGGTGCTAATTTGACAAAATATTCAAAGTATCCTGATGAGAAAGAGGTGCTAATTCCTCCATATGAGAAGTTTAAAGTCACTGCTGTCAAAAACAGAACAGATCAGCCAGATCTCTGGTGTGACACTGTGTTTGTGTTGAATAGCACTGGAAAAACAAGTGATCTGAGTTGTGCATTGTTTAACAGTGGAAACCATGTTGCTTTCTTTAACGTTTTACTAATTTTGCAATTATTATTTTGTTAACCTGCCAATCAGTTAACTTGTAGATTTTAGATATATCTCATTGTTACTGATTTTAGTATTGCTTATCATGCTTAATTAAATCTGATATCCTGGTTATCAGTTTGATAAGATTTTTTTTTCTTCTTAAAATTAATAGAATCATTTTAGTTTTCTTCTCAGTTTTTTACATGCCTGGTACAATTATGTGGTATTTTGTCAGGAACGCATTGAATATTTTGTGTGAAATGTTTAAAATTATATTTGATTTAAAAAAATAAATAAAATAAAAAAGTTAACTATATTGTATTGAATAAAAGCTATATTGTGTGAATAAAAGCCAGTCATTCACTCACAAATAAATTCAGCAAAAAATTGATTAACACACATCCAGCTAAGAACATTTTCCAAACATTCCGTTTTAGTTGTAGTGATTTATGTTCTTAAATATGAATATTTATTATTAATAATGAATTTTGGGTAAAGGGGAGGGGAAAAGGGGAGTGTGAGAGTGTCTGAAGACTCCATCCTGGATTACGGGGTACCAGCCATGGAATTTCACCTTGACAATAAATAATCATAAAAAGATTGTTGACTAAATTAGAATTATAAATTGTAGGAAGTTTATCATCTGACCAATCATGTTTTTATCCATATTTCTGCAGGACTCAAACACATCATTCAGTTGATTCTTATTTACTAAATAATTTGTACATCAGTAGATGTATTTTTAAAAAACATTAAAGGGTTAGTTCACCCAAAAATGAAAATTCTGTCATTAAATCACTTACCCTCATGTCGTTCGACACCCATAAGACCTCCGTTCATCTTCGGAACACCAATTAAGATATTTTTGTTGAAATCCTATGGCTCAGAAAGGCCTCCATTGGCAGCAATGTAAATTGCACTCACAAGACCCATAAAAGGTACTAAAGACGTTGTTACAAAGTCCATCTCACTACAATAATTTTATGAAGCGACAAGAGTAGTTTTTGTGTGCAAAAAAAAAAAAAAAGAATATCGACTTTATTTGTCAAGTGCTTGTCTTCCGTCTAGGCCTCTGACGTGAACTCACAAAGCACCACGACACTTGTTGAATGAAGTCGTTTTTTTTTTTTTTATATATATATATTTTTTGCGCACAAAAACTATTCTCGTCGCTTCATAAAATTATTGTAGAACCACTGTAGCGAGATGGACTTTGTAACAACGTCTTTAGTACCATTTATGGATCTTGTGAGTGCAAAATACATTGCTGCCAATGGAGGCCTTTCTGAGCCATTGGATTTCAACAAAAATATCTTAATTTGTGTTCTGAAGATGAACAAAGGTCTTACGGGTGTCTAACAACATGAGGGTAAGTAATAAATGACAGAATTTTCTGGGTGAACTAATCCTTTAAGATCTGGGGCTGTATTAACAAAACATCTTAAGGCTAAAAGTAGCTCCTAACTTGCCAATTTAGGAGAAACTATTAAAAATGATCAGTTATTTTACTTTTATAAAAATTATTATTGTCAGTCCTAATTTTAGGACACCCACATTTTAGCTCTAAGAGTATTTCACAAAGCATTTTAGCACTGAAACTAGCTCCTAAATCTGTGAAACGTTAGGAGTAGTCAAGAGGACTCTTAAGTCACTAAGACCATATCACAAACAATCCTAATGAATGTTGAGGACCTTTCTCCCCTTTCTCTCTTCGACTTCGCTTCTTGTCTACTCACTGTCCTATCATAACAAAAAGGCAAAAATTACAAATTATTTAATTTAATAAATAATTGTAGTAAAGTATGTTTGTACGGGAAGAAGGAGGCGGGAACCGGCGAACAATCAAAATAAGTTTTAATTAAACAAACAAACTAAAATGGCGGCGACAGCCCCTCACGGTCGACTGTCGCCTACATACAAACAAATATAAATGAAAATAATAAGCTGCAGCCCCTCACGGTCGACTGCAGCAACACATAACAAAACATAAATAAAATACAACATAAAATCCAGGCCTGGTCCTCTCTCGTCCCTCACTGTCGTCGCTCGTCCTTTATAGTCCCTCACTCCTCCGCGAGAGCCGAGATCGCTGGCTCACAGCTGGCGCTCATCCTCTCTGATGAGCGCCGCCTCGTCCCGCCCTCGCGGTCCCTCGGCCTCGCTGCTCACCACATACCCCCAACGCCCTTCGCAGGCCGGGGGGTACCCTCGAGACTGCGCTCTACTCTCCCCCCCCCCCCTCCCCGGGGGGGCCGATCACGGCGGCCGCGGGACCTGGGGGTAAGAACAGCGAGGTGAGAGAACGGAGCGAGGAACATGAGGAGCGACAGAGACGAGAGAGTGGAGAGAGGAGAAAAGAAAAAAAAAAAATTCTGGTCCGGTTCCCAGACACACTGCCGCTCGGTCCTCAGCCAGCCGAGAGGCTCTTCCTCGCGGTGCCATGCGGTGGTACTGGACGGCCGGTGGACGGCTCGACGCTCCTCCGCCCCCTGGCGGCCGGCGGTGGCTCCTCCTGTCGAGGGCAGCCGGCAGCGAGTCCCGCGCGCTCCCTGCCCCTCCCCTACACGGCGGAGGGATCCAGGCTCCGGCCCACGGCGAACGCCGGTGACTCCTCCGCGCTCCCTCTAGGACGGCCGCCACCCCACCTCGACCCAGGGGCACGGCAGCGAGCTCTTCGTCCCACCGACCTTCATCCGCTCCAGCACCACCACTTCGGGCAGCCGCTCGCGGACTTCATTCCTCCGCGGTGCCCGAACTCCGCGGCACCGCGATCCCCCTCAGCTGCGAGGGCTCTTCGACAGCGCGTCCCTCCTTCCTCCCGGGTTTCGGCACCACTGTAGTAAAGTATGTTTGTACGGGAAGAAGGAGGCGGGAACCGGCGAACAATCAAAATAAGTTTTAATTAAACAAACAAACTAAAATGGCGGCGACAGCCCCTCACGGTCGACTGTCGCCTACATACAAACAAATATAAATGAAAATAATAAGCTGCAGCCCCTCACGGTCGACTGCAGCAACACATAACAAAACATAAATAAAATACAACATAAAATCCAGGCCTGGTCCTCTCTCGTCCCTCACTGTCGTCGCTCGTCCTTTATAGTCCCTCACTCCTCCGCGAGAGCCGAGATCGCTGGCTCACAGCTGGCGCTCATCCTCTCTGATGAGCGCCGCCTCGTCCCGCCCTCGCGGTCCCTCGGCCTCGCTGCTCACCACAATAATCAAATAAAGAAATAATGTCTGGTTACCTGTGGCAGTTGTTTCATGACTTACAAATGACCCGATAGAGTAAAAGAGTAAAATAAGCCTATTTGGCGTGCTGTCCATGGGAATCAATGGCTCTGAACTTGGAATTTAGCCCAAACCCAAAGAACTCCCCCATATCCCCGGCTGGGCTGAGAGTGAGGAGTCAGGGTGGCGGAGGCATGCAGAAAAATATGGAAGTAACTAAAGATGAGTCGGCTATATTTGCCTCCTCTCAAGCTGTTTAGATAGTGTTCCTCACAAACTTTGTTTATAAAACAATTTCAGTCAGTCATATTTATTTATAAAGCACATTTAAAAACAACAGCTGTTGGCCAAAGTTCTGTTCAAAGTGTAGAAAAACACCCTAATACATACAAAATAAAGAGTATACTACAATTTATACCACTGAACCTAATTATAACCATATGCAACAGTAAATAAATGAGTTAAGCAAATATTTAAAATCATTGTATGTAGGTGCAGTCTTTATATACATTGGCAAATTGTTCCAAAGCTGTGGAGCAGCCACTGAAAAGGCACGGTCTCCTTTCAATTTTAAACATGCCCTTGGAATAGTCAACTGTAAACTACTAGTGGAGTTTTCTGGAAGCATTATGATGGAATGAAAGGAGATCAGAGATGTATGGGGGAGAAACTCCATACAAACCCTTATAAGCAAACAATAGTGTTTAAAACTCTATATTTTATTTAACTGGGAACCAGTGGAGAGAAAACAACACTGGCGAAATATGTTCACTTTTCCTTGTTCCAGTTAACAATTTGCAGCAGCAGTTGGAGACGTGGATAATAGAGACTGTGAGACACCCAAGTATAATGCATTACAGTAGTCTATTCTGGATTAAATAAAAGCATGTATCACAGACTCCATGGCCCATATTCATAAAGATTCTAAGAGTCCTCTCAGAAAACTCCTAATTTAGCTTAAAAACTTTTATCTAGGAGTCTTAGCTTAAGAGCTATTCGAGACTAATCTGAGAGCAACTCTGAGCAAGGAAAATACAAAAACTTGTCCAATTTTACCGTTCTCTCTCACTCACACACACACACATACATATATATATATATATATATATATATATATATATATATATATATATATATATATATATATATATATATATATATATACATACATATATATACATACATATATATACATACATACATATACATACATACATTTATATACATACATACATATATATATATACATACATATATATACATACATATACATACATACATATACATACATACATTTATATACATACATACATATATATACATACATATATACATATATATGTATATATTTAATGCAACAAACATGATCCCTGCATGATCTAAGTCACTGTTATCCATTGTCTGCAACACATTTCATCTCCCTCTTCGGCTTTCAGACATTTTCTCAGCTGCTAAAGAAACTCTTAAGCCTCTTAAAAGTCCTCGTCCATGCTCCTCTCTTTTAAGGGTTAAGATGCTTTCTGAATTACTTTTTTTCTTTACTAGGATTTTTTTGTTAATTTTAAGAGTAAACGCTCACATTTCTAAGAATTTTCTTAGACTTTTGTCACTAGGAGCTACTCTTTGCATTAAGATTATTTATGAATACGGGCCCATATCTCTGGGTGTTAAAAATGACTTAATTTTCGCAATATTCTTTAACTGATAAAAACAACTTCTGACCACACCACTGATCTGTTTGTTAAAAGTCAGAGCAGAGTCGAAAGTAATGCCCAGGTTTCTAGGAAGGGACGGGGATGCAATCTTCCTTACATGTCCATCCTTCATTACATGTCCAGATAGTTGCAAGCTATCTGCTTGTCCCTGAGCAGAACTAGATCTCCAACTCCAACAAGGTTTCTGCGAGGTACTGTCCACTTCTGTCTGTGTTGCAAGCAATGTATTCACGACTCCAGCGGGTCCAGAACTGGTTTGCAAGAGCCTGAACTTGTCTCCATTGCTTTGTGTACAGGTCCTGTCCGAGAAGTCTCCAGGAGGAGGTGGAATTCTTCTGTGTTTGGAGCATTGATGGTGAAAGTATGAAAGGTTGTTCGGGGTCTGAGGACACAGGTAAGAGTGGCCGTGCATTAATGATAGCAGTAACCTCTATCATTAGTGTGCAAAGAACTTTGTGGGTTAAGCGAGTGTTCAGCTGTAGAAACATTGAATCTAGGATTATTCTGGCAATGCCAATCATGCGCTCCTACAAGCCTCCCATGTGAGAACTGTGTGGTGGATTGAGTTCCCAGCTGCATCCTTGCTCACTGAGGTACCTCTGCACCATTTTGTCCATTCCAAGCTCCTTGCATCCTCCAAAGAAATTGGTACCGCAATTGGAACGGAGCTGTTTTGCAGGGCCTCTGAGTGCGAAGAATTGCCTTAGAGCGTTTATGCAGCTTGATGTGTCCATACACTTGATGACTTCTACATGCTAATGGGGCAGGTCAGATACCTGTGTATCTTCTTTTATACACATATACTTCATCAGATACATATCCTTCAAGAATGATTTTATGATCAATATTAAAATAAGAATCAATGATAATCAAGTAATAACCATTTCCTACCTTTGATAAATCAGTTCACCTATAACCTCTCTATATTTAATGAGTGATTTTGGAGATTTTAGTATTATTTGCTGTGTGCTTTTGGATCCACATTCTTTAGGTGCAGCTCTGATGTCTGTGTCAAGACGTGCTGACAGGCAACTGTCCTTGGTGTGTGTGAAACACCCCGGGAGTGAAAAGATGTTACAGGTCTACGTGACTGTTTGGGGACTCAGAGAAATGTACCTCTTTTATGTGCCTTTCTTACTAAAGAGAATAAATTCACTTCTGTACTAGATGTAGTATCAGCATGTTTTCAAGTGCCTTGTTGATAGTTAGTTAAGATGTTCTCAACCTTGAGGAAACTGTTATTCTCTGGAGCTTTTGTGTATGTGCGTTGCATGATCTGTGAAGATTCAGTATTGGAGATGGGCTTTTCTGCATGCAAAACCAGATCTGGAGACGCCTTTCTGTGACCTCCGAGGTCATTGTGATCTAAATCTAGGCCTGGGCGACAACGAGTCTACGCATTTCTAGTGATATGTGCTCCTATCTGTCTACATGTGGAAAGTTGCTTACATTACATGTTGTTAGAGCCAATCAGAATCATTCCACATGACAATAATGACGTGGTTAGACCTTGAAAACAGTATAACTGTTCAGAAATTGTATGTACATTAGGCGGAGGCGGGGAGACTGTTAGAGGGAGCGCGGCCTACGAACTCCTTGTGAGCTGGCTTCTGCTGATGAAACTGCAAACTATTCTTCAGTAAATTTTTCTTTAATTAATCTAACTCCTGACTCTTGGTCTTCATTTTTCACTACTGGTCCTTGGTCCTAAGCTGTTACCCTAACAATGCACAGCTCTCAAACTCATACAACAGAACATGATGGCCCACCACTTTCTCTCCGCCTGTCCTCCTTCTGGTTGTGACAGACCAGGGTCCAAATACATCGAGCCCCACATACATAAAGGGAGGGCATCCTTTGGGTGAAGAGGAACATAACATTGAGTAACATCCATGTAACAATGATATAATACATTATGCTTGCTAAATATTATATAAAAAGGGAGCATGTATAGAGAAAATAAAACAGGACCCAGGATTGAACCCTGCAGAACCCCATACAAAACCATTGCGCAAGATGATGAGTAATTGCCAGTCTCTACCGAAAAAGTTTGATCCTTTAAATAGGAGGCGAACCAATTCAGAGCACAATCTTTGCTCCCAATTTGCTGTAAGCGATTCAAAAGAATGCCATGATTGAGAGTGTTCTGCACTTCTGCAATCTTTCTCGAGAGGCTGACAATTAGCTCAACATATACTTGTTTGATTGTTGACACTTAGCCTACTTTTTAAAATCTTTATTTAAATATGACAACATTTTTATTTTAAAACCTTCATTTGAATATGGTAACATGATACCTCGTTCAACAACATTCCTGTCACTGACAGAGACTCATCAGCCAATCACTGTGTATAGTTAGAAAGTGTGATGACATCATCCATAGCAACGAGGTCAACCCCGTCCCTTCTCTTTAGCTTAAGACTTCTCTCTGTTTTTTAGTAAAAGTTGCTATCAGCAGCTTTGTGAATAGGTTTTAAGAGAAAACTCTTAACTAAGAACTTTTACTGCTATTTAGGAGAACTATTAGTGCTAAGATAAAATGTTTTGTGCATATGGCCCCTGAAGAGTAAGTACAGTTGCAACAATTACTGAGACAGGCGTGCACCTCCTGTTTTTAATTAATTAGAATAATTGTAGTTGTGAATGTTAATAATAGCACTGAATAATAACAGAAACATTGTAAAATGCCTTGATATCATGCCGTTCAACTTTAAAAATGCACTTCCCATGATGCATTGGAAAGAGTAAGAGCTCTGAGGAAAAGGGAGGAGAACTAAGAGAGTGATTCCTTATGTATGCTGCAGAAATAATTGAATCCTTGTATAATACTGCTCAAAACAGTTAGTATTTTAATTCAAGTTGTCAGTCATCATAATTGCATGCTAAGAAGAAAAGACACAACACTTCCAGTAGGTTTTGATAGTGTGATAACCAAACTTTTGTGGTTTTGTTTCTCTGTGCACTGTGGCAATGACACTTACAATGGGGTTTTCAGAGTTAAAGTGAAAAAGGTTTTGTGAATCAGTTTAAAGATGCAGAAAGGTGTGTTTCTTAATGTGTTATCTGCAAGGAATGAATAATGACTTTATAACATCATTATTCAATTCACATTTATTTTCACAATAGTGCTTTTCACAATACATGTTGTTTCAAAGCAGCTTCACAGAAAATGCATGCATCTTCAGTACAATTTAGAGTGATCTGTTAGCAGATGAGACTGTGTCCAAGTTAAATGTACATATACAAAGCATGCAGTTAGCTAACAATATATTAATTAAAGGCAGAAAAAATGGAGGAGGGGAAGGCAGAGCGTTTTGCTTGCTTTAAAGAAAGCAATCTTCGAGCCCAGCGAGGTGTGACACAATGAGAGTAGTTGGTCTCGATGAGCATGGCTTCCCCATAGCGTCAGCTAAACAGAAATGTCAAAAGTATTCACACTCAATTCTCAGGTAGAAGATACTAGGGTTTAAAAATAAATTCTGTGGAAGTTGAAGTATCAATTCAAGCTTTTTACTCAAGTAAAAGTGTAATAGTACTGGTTTAAAAACTACTTAAAGTATAACAGTAAATGTAATGTAAGGGAAAAAATGCCATTAAGGACAAAAGCTTAGGTCGCGCCACAGGGGCCTATAGTGCACTACCCCACCTCCTCAAAAAAAAAATTCTAAAGGCCACAATGACTATAATGTTATATTAAAATGTTAATGTTAAAATTTGGGATGCACTAGGCTACCTGTTTCAGCCGCATATATGCCCATTGAAAATGAACGCATTTTAGTACAATGCAAATACATTAAAGAACCATGGAGCAGAAGATATGATGACTAGTTGCCTATAAGTATTGTAACGGTGTATTGTAACGGTGTATTGTGGGGCAGTCGTGGCCTAATAACCGGACTTGTAACCGGACTTGAGAGTCGGACTTGTAACCGGAAGGTTGCGGGTTCGAGTCTCAGGTCCGGCAGGAATTGTCGTGGGGGGAGTGAATAACCAGCGCCCTCCTCCACCCTCAATACCACGACTGAGGTGAGACCCTTGAGCAAGGCACCGAACCCCCAGGCTCCCCGGGCGCCGCAGCAATATATGGCTGCCCACTGCTCCGGGTGTGTGTGTTCACTTGGATGGGTTAAATGCAGAGCAAATTCCAAGTATGGGTCACCATACTTGGCCACACTTCACTTCACACTTCACACAAAAGTCAAACTTCAGAGGCATGTTATCAATAACCTTTATTGGATGTAAATGTACCAACCTGGTCTCACAGAATTCCGTGAAATGAACACGGCCCCTTAACTCAAAATCTGTGGCAGTTTCACAGAATCGCCGAAAATTCCGTGATGTGGCCACGGAAGTGATGCCTATGTAAGTCAATGACAGCAGCATCCGTGGTCCACACACGGGCTGTTACAACACCTGCGCTCCCCCAATTGACGTTGTTTTATAATTTGGAAAGGTATCGCTTTAAATATTCTGAGTTTACTTAAACTACTTTACTTTAAATATTTAGTTTTAAAGTGCTTTTAGCTTGATATTGCATTGTTCTGTCGTCGTTTGATCGCTAGGATAACTTCTGGTCACCCTGAATTCCGTGACGAGACCACGAATATTCAATGGTCGCCACAGATGGTTTCACATTCACTGGACGATATTGCTATATTACTGATTTGGACACTTTCAGTAGGCAATTCAAGTTTTCTGTGTTTGCGATGACCTCATTAAACTGTGACATCTTATCTCCCCTGATCAGTTTGTATAGCCTTTTGCTTATTGACAAATTCTGTGATGGCACCACGGATTCTTCCGTGACGGGACCACGGAATTATTCTGTGACGAGACCACGGAATATTCAATGGTCGCCACAGATTGTTTCACATTCACTGGACGATATTGCTATATTACTGATTTGGACACTTTCAGTAGGCAATTCAAGTTTTCTGTGTTTGCGATGCAATGTAACCTCATTAAACTGTGAGCATCTTATCTCCCCTGATCAGTTTGTATACACTGTAAACCCTAATGTTGTCTTTACTTAAACAATCAAGTACTGTTGACTAAACAATACTTCAAATTTTGTATTTTGGCCCTGTCACTTAAAAATATGAGTTGATTTAACTTATTTACTTTCAAAATGCATAAACTTAAGATTTCAAGTGATGTGAGCTCAAAATCATGATTAATCCTTCGAAAAAATAGGTAATTTTCACAAATGTAGTCTTCTTGACTGTAAAATTATAATACCATGTGCAACTTTTGTGCAAGGTCTTTTCTCTCTTTTTTTATCAGAAAACAAATGGCTTCAATTACAATTATTGACCATAATGGGAATAAATATACTTATTTTTATCTGGGGAAAAAACTTTTCAAAGTGGATTAACTTTAATACATATACAAGTGTTTTGTGACAATGGGTTGCACAGTTTTTACTCAAAAAGCCTTTTGTATGCACAAACATTTCTGTAACGTTGGTATACACATGAACACACATAAACGGCACATGATAAAATGCGTGAAAGAGTTCCTCACAGCCTCCTCCCACGTTTCATCAAAAATCCTCCTAATCGCCTCATCCTGTTATCGATATGGGTTTGTTCGTTTCTTTTTATTTCATGCGATCAGAAACGTGCCGCGCTCCGTTTCTATGTTCAAATCTTTCCCACTTTCCGAAAGCGGCTGTCATTTGCAGATGGACAGCGTGAAATTACTTTTATACAGCTGTATATTTCCTACAAGCGCATGATGTGTACAATCGGAACAATTTCAATGATTTTGATAGTGCAAACGGTTGAAGAAAATACACCTTGTTTGAATGCGTTAGCGTGTGCGACCACACACAATCAGCTTAAAACATTTGCTTAACCTGTTCTTGCTCTAATGTGATTGGCCGTGAAAGGAGTAAAAGTATGTAGATATAAAATTATTTTGTGTGATTTTTAAGAATGAAATATCTCTATTTAAATCCTTGTGTCACGTTTCTATAATAAAAGACAACGCAGCCATAATTACAATAATTCCCTGTAAAATATTGCCAACGTAGCCATCAAGTAGGTTAACGATATGGATTTGTGATGGTATGATAACTGCGATATCAAATGATTCTTTGTTTTATTTGTAATACTGAAACATCTTAGTTAATTCACTTTATTATAGTTTAAATTTGTTTTTCTGTGGGAAACGACATGGCAACCACTTTTGAGATCAGTTAACGTTAATTATTTTTTCCCCCGCACAAACTTTGACAACCTCGCCATTAATTTACGATATTTTCTAAATTATTTTGTGATGGTATGATTATTGAAACGACAACTTATTTCTTATTTTACCAGTGAGGTATACATATTTGATAGTCGCCTAATCGTTTTCCTGTGAGAGAAAGTAAGTTACATGGCAGCTATTGCTTAACGTTAGACCATGTGGGTTATTTTTTCCCGGGCAAACTTTGTCAGTGTCGCCATTAATTGACAATATTTTTTCACTGACTTCGTTAAACTGAATATTTTCAACTTTTTCTGTTACAGGTGACATGAGATATGGAGATGTGGAAATGTAAGTATTGCATTTTTGACTCTGCAAAAAGAGGGGAACTTCTCAAACATTATCATTTGAAACATGGTGGTCATACAAAAACTGTACCATTCCCATGCCTACACAATGACTGTCTTTGTACGTTCAACTCCATTAGTAGTTTAAAAGTTCATCTGGCAAAAATTCATACAAAAATAAGATTGGGACACGATCAGGAAATAGTCCCACTTACATTTACTTGTCAGCATTGTGAATTTTCTGAGCCCGGCCAAGAAGCAGATTTTCTAAAGCATTTGCGTAGTAGACATTTGAGTAAAAATCAAAAGATACAGTGTCCCTACAAACATTGCAAGTTTCAAAGCAGTGTTTATGCGACCTTTAATGCACATATATGTAAGAAACATAGTGAACATGACTGGAGAACCCTAAAGCCAGAAATAGTTTCTGGCCAAAGTGACAAAAATTAGAGTGAAGGACAAGAACATATTTATTTTGATGAGATTGAAACCGAAGATATTGAAGGTGACTCTGCTGATTCTGCTGATGTAACTCATTCTGATTTAGCAAATCAGTTGGAACACAATTTGGCTGGCCTTTTTTTAAAGATGCAAAGCCTTCTTCATATTCCGGCAAGTTCTATTCAAGAAATCGTTCAGCAAAATTTCTTTGTTCTACTGGACAAAAAGGAAGATATTTTAAAGGAATGTTTGTAACCAAATAATTTTGGGGCACCATTGACTTCCTTAGTATTTCTTTTTAGTATGTACATGTCAATGTTGTCCCAAAACTGCTTGGCTATACACATTGTTCAAAATATCTTCCTTTGTGTTCAGCTGAGCAAAGAAATTTATACAGGTTTGAAACAACTTTTGGGTGAGTAAATGATGACAGAATTGTCATTTTTGGGTTCATTTGTCATTTCATTTTGTCAACATGTAATTTATTGAATTTATATTTTCATATGATAGATAATCTTAAAGGGATAGTTCACCCAAAAATGAAAATTTGATGTTTATCTGTGCATCCAAGATGTAGGTGACTGATAGGTTTTTATGTACATCTCAGCATTAACTCTTTAGTTAATCACCCACATTATCCTCATCATTTTAATCTATATCACATTCATATAAGTATGGCCTTTGTTCCTATGTCTTAGGTCTCTCTCTCTCTCTCTCTCTCTCTCTCTCTCTCTCTCTCTCTCTCTCTCTCTCTCTCTCTCTCTCTCTCTCTCTCTCTCTCTCTCTCTCTCTCTCTTCTGTTGAGCATTATCCTGAACATGTGTTTGCAATATAAGAAGGCTCTGTGGGCCCGCATGGAGAAGCGGCCTCTATTCTATGCATTAGAAAGGAGCTGAAGGAGTTCCAGGCTTGGGAGGAAATAATGATTACCAGATGTGTTGTATACATTATACTGATATCACGTGGCTCACGTTCACATACCATGAGACCTATATGATGTAATTCTTTTTCATTGGTTAAAGCCATAACGCCTCTTTACTTGGACCTATATATGTTAAGTTCTTTGTTCAATAAATTGGAGATTTTCCTTCCCTCAGATCTGAGCAGATATTATTCTTTGAATCACCGAGATACACTGAGAAGGGCATCGAGTAGGACAGGGTTTGATAGAAAACTATCAGTGACATATTTTTTCTTCAGTCGAACACAAATAAGGATTTTTAACTGCAACCGCTGCAGTCTGTCATTCAAATAAAAGGAGTAGATGGGGACTTTGGCTCTAAGAGTAAATAAACCTTGCTTAGACAAATCCAAATTAAACCCTGCGGCTCGTGACGACACATGAATGTCCTAAGACACAAAACGATTGGTTTGTGTGAGAAACCGAACAGTATTAATATAATTTTTTACCTCTTAATACACCACTATGTCCAACTCCGTTCAGGATCGGTTAGTGATGTCTGATCGTGCTCTGACAGCGGAAGTGATGTCTCGCACTCATTGAAGTATTTGCGCGAGACATCACTTCTGCTGTCAGAGCACGATCAGACATCACTAACCGATCCTGAACGGAGTTGGACATAGTGGTGTATTAAGAGGTAAAAAATTATATTAATACTGTGTCTTAGGACATTCATGTGTCGTCACGAGCCGCAGGGTTTAATTTGGATTTGTCTAAGCAAGGTTTATTTACTCTTAGAGCCAAAGTCCCCATCTACTCCTTTTATTTGAATGACAGACTGCAGCGGTTGCAGTTAAAAATCCTTATTTGTGTTCGACTGAAGAAAAAATATGTCACCTACATCTTGGATGCACTAGGGGTTAAGCAGATAAACATCAAATTTTCATTTTTAGGTGAACTATCCCTTTAATTTAAATAATATATTCTAATAACAAGAATATTTTAATAACTTAAAATAGATTGATAGTGAGTTTTTCTGGCATTAATAGAATTTTGTGTTCTCTAAAGTCAGACCAGCCAACTGAGGCCCGCGAGAACTGCCTATCATGCTCGGAGATGATGACTCTTCTTTCTTCAAGTCATCTTTAGTAAGTACATCTGTTCTTAAAAGTGATAGTTTACCCAAAATGTATTACCCCATGGTTTACTGACCCTCAAGCCATCCAATCAAAGTTATAATAAAATGTATCCTGGCTCTTCCGAGGCTTAAATATGGGGGTGAATGGGGGATGAGATTTTGAGGCTCAAAAAAGTCCATCCATCCATCATAAAACTGCTCCACATGGCTCCAGGGGATTAATTAAGGCAATGTGAAGTGAATCAATGTGTTTGTAAAAATATCCGTATTTAAAACTTTATAAAGTGAACTATCTAGCTTCCGGTGGACTGCCTTCCATATTCAACTTACGAAGTGTAATGCCTCTCACAGTTCAGAAATGTTAAGGTACATCCTACATTATAAGTCACATCACTTGCGCTTTTTCACTTGCTCCAAAAGCTGGATATTTTACTTAAAAAAGTTTTAAATATGAATATTTTTCTTACCAAAACCCATTGAGTAACTTCAGAAGGCCTTTAACAAACTCATCTATATATTGAAAGGCCTGAGTGTGAGTACATTTTGATTTTTGGGTGAAGCATTATTTTAATATACGGTAACACTTTACAATAACGACACCTCTGTTCGGCATTTGTTAATCTTTGTTAACATTAGTTAATAAAAATCCAGCTGTTCATGGTTTGTTCATTTTAGTTCACAGTGCATTAACTAATGTTAACAAGATTTTAATAATGCGGTAGTAAATGTTGAAATTAACATTAACAAAGATAAATAAATGCTGTAAAAGTGCAGTTAATTATTAGTTCATGTTAACTAATGCATCAACTAATGTTAACTAATACAACCTTATTGTAAAGTGTTACCTAATATACAAACGTAGCCAACGTTTCTGTCCCAAGTTTTCAAAATAATAAATGTAATTTATAATGCATACTTTAAAAAGTGTATACCAAATTATTTGCAGGAAGCATCTACATTTACATAAATTCAAATGTATACATGTCAGTATAATGATGGATTAGGATTAGTGATTTGTTTTTTTAATAAACTTAGTGTGCAGTCTGGTAAGCATGCACTGACAAACCTTTGGTTCCTAATTACAATACTATATTTATACCTGTTTTTTCACTAGGTGTCTGATCATCGTAACACTATCCTTGATGTGCCAGTGGGGATCTTATTCGAGGACACTGATCTTCAGCCCCCAAACTCCTTGCATTTGACTTCTTCGATTGGAATTATTCTTGAAGGCCAAGTGGTGATGGACAAAATGCAGGACCTCCCACAGGCAATCTGTCTTCTGTTCGGTCTAATTTACGCACTAGACCTGAATTACCCAAAATAACTCGCCAACACGTTTGATTTCATCCAGCGTGTACTAATGTCAATGGGACAAAATGCTCTAAAGCCTAGAGTGCAGTCTCTGGCAAACCAGCTATTTGGTTAAGAAACATCACTGTGATACTTAAACACCATCCTTTGTATTGGGTTTTTCCCCCCTCGATTTACTCCATTGTCCATTTATGGAGAATAAAAAGTTTAAATTGTTAAATGCATGTTCTTCAATTGATGTGCAGTTGTTAATTTGAGATATTGTAGCCATTGTTACACCTCTGTAATGTGGTTGTGACCCGGTAATATTTCCATTACAGTATAGTTTGTACTGTAATATTGTGACATTTGGACCAAAGACACTGAACATGTTCAGTATGTTTTATTTTAGTTTGCCGTGATTGCACAAAGCTTAAATGGTGAAATTCAGTAAGAATGTAGTTCTTATTATGTTTAGCCTACATGTTCAGTACATTTAACAATTGTCACATGTAAAAAGAGTAATTAAGAAGTGCACAGAGTTGTACAAATGATGTAAGTGCACTAGTTAATGGACTTTTTTTTTTTTTGTTGCCACCTTTACAGTGTGGTTGTGAACCAGTAATATTTCCACTACAGTATAGTTAGTACTGTAAAACTGAAATTCTGGTTAAAGACTCTGAGTATGTTTTATTTTAGTTTGCTATGTTTTCACAAAGCTTAAACAGTCAAATGTAATAGTTATGTTTACATTAACATAATTGTGATACTTGAGTGAAGTTTATATTTGCAATGTAAGTTGTACAATTGATGTACTGCACTAGTTAATTTTATTACCACCTTTACAGTGTGGCTGTGACCCTTTTCCATTACAGTATAGTGTTTACTGTATTTTCATTAATATTGTGACATTGTCAATAAAAAAATCAAAGATTAAATATGATGTTCACTGTTTTATTTAAATTTAATGTGCACAAAGCTTGCAGTCAAAAATAACATAATTCAGTTTCAGTTATATTTTCATGTTGAGTTAACTTAAATATATAAGTACACTTGAAATTAATACCAAGTTAAGTGAACATAATTGTTTAAGTACATTAAACAAATGCCAAGTTTGGTGAACTGAACAATTTAAGTATAGTCTACAAAACCGCCAAGTTAAATAAACTAAAATATGCAAGTTTTGGGAGGCTCCATTACTCAATTAAATTGAGGCAACGAGTTTACTCAATTAATTTAGTTCAGTCAACTTATTAGGGTTTTCAGTGTAGTCTTTTGCTTATTGACAAATTCTGTGATGGCACCACGGATTCTTCCGTAATGGGACCACAGAATTATTCCGTTACGGGACCACGGAATTATTCCGTGACGAGACCACGGAATATTCAATGGTCGCCACAGATGGTTTCACATTCACTGGACGATATTGCTATATTACTGATTTGGACACTTTCAGTAGGCAATTCAAGTTTTCTGTGTTTGCGATTCTGTGTTTTAATGCCTCATTAAACTGTGAGCATCTTATCTCCCCTGATCAGTTTGTATAGTCTTTTGCTTATTGAAAAATTCTGTGATGGCACCACGGATTCTTCCGTGGTGGACACACGGATACCCGGATCACTAGAGGCAGGCTTGATCAATCAAACTCCCCATCCATCATTTTAGTGTAAATAATATTTGGACTAATTTAGTATTTTTTTATGTTTACTGAATTGACAGATGGGCATATACAGACAACGAAAACAAAAAACGATAAAGACTAATAATAAATTAATGTTAAATCGGACAGTCTGTTGCCATGACAGCGACACACTTCCTTGTGCGCATCTGAGAATTTGGCGGTTTTTCCAGTCATTGCGAGGATCACCTCTACAAATCGGTATGTATCTCAGACCTGCGTTACTTATTTACTATCTATAAATGTTGAGTTATAAGTTTTGATGTGTTTTAGATGGTTGGTATTGTTGATTGCTAAATATTTGACAAGATATTGTGTCTGTAAATTGTTTTTGTCCTCTAAAAAAAGTATGAATTTTTACATTACAAAACTTTAAAAGACGTTTTCTCAAAATGATTTTTTTGTCATTCTCTCAGCCTATGTAGCACCTATGTAGTTACACCAAACTTTCTGCTTGTGTAAGTAATCAACAGAGGAAGTTTCATGGTGATATCTATTATTTTATAATTTTACCCTATTCACCTGCAGTGTCTGCATTAATGTAGAAATTATATTTTTTCTCAGAGATACATCTAATGATGCTTTCTTGTCTGTTCTACAGATTATTGGCTGTTCTACATTATATCTCTATATATATTTATACATAGAAAACAAAGGCACTTTTAAGAGCCACTCTTTCAATCTTTCTCTCTCTGTCTCTCTCACTCGGTTTTTCTCTAGTTATTTCTCTCTCTTCAACCTCCCCCACCTCCCCCCTCTCTCTCTCTCTCTCTCTCTCTCTCTCTCTCTCTCTCACACACACACACACACACACACACACACACACACACACACACACACACACATCTTCATATCTGTATTGTGTGTCTATTATTGTCTGTAATATTTGTATTGTGTCTGTGCACCATGTCAGAAAACCACTCAAGAGTCTTTGAAGATCCCAGTGAGGTCAGGAACCATATGGCTGCTGAAATAAGCAAGGCCCTTTTCCGTGAGGCCAGGTTGAGAAATTTTGATACTTTTACACCCATGTCTATGAAAATCACTTTTGGTATTACATTACATTGTTTGTTTTTTATAGTTGCTGTTGAGGTATGATGTTCTTTACATTTAATGCACATTGGAGTAGTGTAGTATTTTATAATTTGTAGTTTTTGTTTTGTGTTTTTTATTGTTACTTACTTTGGAAAAAAGCATCCATCAAACATAACCATAAGTTAGTCTGACATTCTATCAGAAAACATTAGTATTTTATTTTCATATAGGCTGCAATGGCAATGGAAAGCCATGTCCCTCAAAAAAGAAAGAGGACTAAGAGAAAGAAAGCAGTCGCAATTGCGGCGACCACAAGTCACAGACGTAAGAAACGTCAAAAAGCAGAACGCTGTGCATTAGGTTTGTTGTTTCTAGCACTGTTGTCGTAGTTTAATAACGATAATTATCTCAATGTTGGTGAGTGAAAAGATGGTTTGAGCTCACTGAGCCAGATGTATGATTAAATTTTGTGAATTTTCTGGACTAAAATATATGATGCTTTAAGACCCTGATAGAATAGATAAACAAATGTATTGGCCTTTACAGCTTCCGATGTTCAATTGAACACAGTGTCTGAGGAGGTCCCTCAGATAGAAGAAGAGCTGACTGCAAGTCTTGGTGAGTATGTCTATTTTATCACTATGACTACATTTCCTATTCCTCCATATAAATAACTTTTCTAATGACCTTGCTAAACTTTTCCTTGATTCATTGTTGTTGATGTCTCACACTTCTTCTCCACCTAACATTAAAAGTGGTTTGTGTTTGTATTTTGTTGTTGTAGACATGAATGTGAAATTCAGATTTTTGACAATTCAGCACTTTTTTCAGTGCTTTTGCAGAGGAGTTAATTCTTGCCTAGTTTGGGAAGTGATAGACACTCCAACTCTTCATTTCAAACTGGTCTATTATCGGAAGCATATTACATGATTTGTGATAACATTGTGATACAATGGTTCGTGATACCATGAGCAAGTCCATATACAGGACATTAAACCAACATTGAATGGACACTGTAGTGTGTGGCTTGGTCAAAGTCGGATTTTAAGTCATAATTACTGTTGTGCCATTCAGTATTAAGTAATATTTATCTATTGTGCCTTCACTCAATCGAAGGGTTGTTTAACAGTTATTTATATATTTTCATTTATTTTCAGAAACACGTCTTCAAGAGTTTGTAGCGTGGCCACATAAGGGGAAGCATATTTATGTTAGACCAACTAATAAGAGTGATTAGTTGGTCATTTGTTTTAAATGCTTTCACCTGTATTCTGTATTTCACCCTAACCTGCCTGTGTTATTGAGCGGAATCTCCCATCTCGCGAGATTCGTTCCGGGCGAGACGGAGTGTCACGTGATGACACGTCACCCAAACAGGAACTGAGGGGGTGTTTTTAAATATAGTGCCGGCTAAACCGGAAAACGAGAGCGCGCTCATTCATTGATACGGACCCAAACGTATCGGATTGCCTGGGTTTTTTTGCTGGCTGAGGGTTGGAGCTTTTACCGCCGATCTTCTGTGGAGTATACCCATTTCATGGGACTGTGGATTACTCAAACCGGAGGAATTTAATCAGCTAGAAACCACACAGATACTGCTCCCGGAGTTGTCAACGGTGCCGGTGAGACGGATCTGACTTTGTACATAGTAACGTTACACGCTGGACATAAAGACTTATGCACCTCGCTCACACAAACACACACACACACACACACACAAACACACTCACTCACTCACTCACTCACCCACACATTCACGATTGAGTAAATGTTATTTTGGGTATATTTGTGTCTTGTTAATACACTGGTGATTTTGGCTTTACAATCTGATTTGTCTTGTGTTTTATACTCCTCCATATTTTTGATTTAGCTAAAAGGAACTAGTGGTCCCATTAAATAGTGTAAACTCCACTGAGCTGTTTAGTGGAGTGTTACAAGTTGAGGGACACTCTGGACTCAGTTGAGGTTAATGTGGCAGCAGAAAAAACAGAATGGGCACAGCGGCAGCTACACGCTGATACAAGGGCAAAAGCAGTAAGGCAGTGCTGCTCGATGCTAAACTGTCCGCTGAAAGAGATGTCAACGAAAAATGCCACAGGTGTGGCGCTGGAGAGGCAGTAATTAGGTGCCTGGATTGTGTGCCACTGGACATGGAATTTCTATGTGGAGGATATGACTTGGAGGCTCACAAAAAGAATGTGTTCCACGGCAGGGAGGCACTATTCCATGGCTACCTGGAGCCTATTCCCCCCACAAAGGCTGTGGTGATGGGTCAAAATGGTCAGCCTCACTTTTGTGAGCAGGGTATATATTTATTATCAATTACTGTTGACTAGTAAAGAGTTATTACACATATTCTTGGTTGATAGACTTTGTCAGTGGAAAAGGTTTAAACTCTTTATTTGAATCACTCTTTGACTGAAGAAAATGTTTTGTTTGTCTTTGACTATGAAACGTGCTATTAGTAAGAAAACAGTGATAATGGCATGGTAGAGTTGTCTATTTTGTAGATGTACATGTATGTAGAGGTTGGTTTTGAATCACCAATATGACAAGTATAGATACACCTTCTCGATTGAGGAAAAATTTAACAACCTCTTTGCATTGCAGTATGTCAGTTGCCATTGCCTGCACGTAGGGCAATATGTGAGTGCACCCATGAGATTTAGGTCACCTCTGGCAAGCATATTTCTGTGGTCACCATGAATTGTTAACTTTGGAAAGTCCTGCTTTTTGTTTTGTTGTACTGCAGAAGTTAAAAATTGCAATCAAGGCAAAGCTTTTCTCTTGAGAAATATACCAATTACCAAATGTTAATGCCATATCAAATACTACAATGAATGTATAATGGTCAGTTGAGTTGGAAAAAGTTGATTCTGTGAAACACATGTTTAATGTGTCTCTTTTTTTCACAGGACGATATGATTTCTGTTTGCCTCGTAAAGTTTGTCCTACCTGTCTTGTGGAATGGACCCCAGGGGTGAAAGAGCTCCTTAGGTACCGTTACTGGCCAAGCACAACAAACTGCCAGACACTATATAGTTTTGATGTCTTCGAAGCTTTTGCTCACATTAACGTATCGGCTCCTTCGATGTCAAGGCATGCCTTTTTAAAGCTACTGGAGCATCGTTCTGTTCAGGCTGGAAGGGTAAATCTGCTTGAATCATTGTAACACATAATCATATTACTGTATCTGTAATATTGTAATATGTATTTTCTGAAAACCCTAATAATTATTTTTATGTCATAGCCGGGGAATGTCTGTGCAGACACGTTCCAGAAAAGCTTTTTCGAATATTGTTTTTGCAAGCATACAGAAGAGGTGATGTGTGAAGTAAATGACTTTTATTGTCCAGCATGTCACCCAGACATGTTGGCAGTGTGTTGTGATGGCAATCGCAAACATTATCGCTTCAAAAAATCAAGGGGGTATGTTAATATTACACAGGCATTAATGTCAATATCAAAACAAACGCATTGTCATAGAAATAGTTGCATGTAGAGTAATAAATGTTTGGTCAGTTAAAAGTGCATTTTTTTGTGATCAATTTTAATGGACAGGAATGAGGAACCCTCTTTGTACAAGGGGTTATTCCTTGCCAAAGATGAGGAGGTATCAGCCTTTCTCAACAATGTCAGAGGCAGCAGCATGACAAGAGTATGTCTAATATTGAATATTAACACAGTATATCTACTGCTTATGTTTGTGTGTCTTTTGTTTTTTCTATTTGTTAAGATGAGTGATATCTGACTTTACAGGCAGATAACAGTGGAACGTGGCGTTTCAAGGTTCAGGGCGAGTAAGGAGACGTCAAAAAAATCATCGTCCAAAATAGATGAAGAGGGGATACAAGTGGCAGTCTGCAGGTATGTGGGTAGATCAGAAGTGTGCAATTGTACAGATGCCACTTGACACACGCTGTGGAAACTCATTTTTGGATAAATGTATAAGAGTCATGTTTAATTTCCTTATGGGAAGTAAAGTAAAGTGTGTGTGTGTGTGTGTGTGTGTGTGTGTGTGTGTGTGTGTGTGTGTGTGTGTGTGTGTGTGTGTGTGTGTGTGTGTGTGTGTGTGTGTGAGCTTTGAATAGAGGGTTTTGATTAGCTTTGTTTTCCACAGGTCTTCTTGTGTAATTTGATCATTAACCATATTGTCCTCTTATGTATCAGACACGGAATATTGCTGCGAGGACTGAACCACTACCGTGGCGAGGTCTTCGCCTACCCAATGTTTTTACAGAGGGAATTGTTAGAGAGGGCCAATGTCACTTTCTTCTGCATGGATGTTGTTTGCAGGTATTTTTTCTGTCATATTGAAACTCACCTTACTGTACATTAAATGACAAGTGCCTGATTTTTTTCAGTCGTTTTATATTGATGGCCAGGCAAAGTGTTGGTTAATGCTTACTTATGCTGTGCTTCTTTTTAGGTACTGGCCATACCTAAGCAAAGTGACTGAAGAATCATCAGATCTTCAACCGCTGATGGAAATGAGGCCATTTCTCAGTGTGATGCATGCCAAAGCTCATACAGCAAAATGCGAGGTACCTCAAATTATTGAAATTCAGATGCAACAGTAGCCAGCAGGCAGCTAATGCGAAGTCGAGCAATTATTGTTTTTTTATTATTTTAATATGGTATTAGTGGCAATATACTAAATTGTAAGTCTGTGATTATGATATCTTGTGTAGTATATTATGCAGATAAAATATGACATTTAATGTGAAAGTGATTTTAATGTGCACATAATCCATGCACTCTAAAAAAAAAAGGTTCTATATGGCACCAAAAATGGTTCTTGGCTCGTAATCATAGGGGAACCTTTTTAAGTGCTATATAGCACCAATTTTGGTGCTTCAGTGGTTCTTCAGCGGTTCTTCAGCGGTTCTTCAGAGGTTCTTCACCGGTTCTTTGACTAAGGTGCTGTATAGCACCGCTAACTATGGTGCTATATAGCACCGCTACCATATACAGAACATGTTAAGATATGGTGCTATATAGCACCAAAAGTGGTTCCTCTATGATTACGACGAAGAACCATTTTTGGTGCCATATAGAACCTTTTTTTTAGAGTGTGATTGCATAACATTAGATTTTCAAAGTTATGGTATGAAATTAATCCAACACTATGTTGCAGGTGAGATGGGGCGGCAGGAATCAGGATGGAGCAGGGAACACTGTTGGAGAGGAAGTCGAGCAAGTATGTTATTACCGACATTATTGTAACTATGTAGATATAAGAGACTTCACTGATACATTTATGTGAGAGACAAGCAGAGTGTGAAGGATGAAGTACATCAAGGTATAAAACAAAGATCTATGCTTGCTCAAATGACCATCAGAGCATGATCTCTTCGTGGAAATTCAATCTCTGCATTTAACCTATCCGTGAATTAGAGTGGTACACACACAGCACACAGTGAGGTGACACACACTAACTCAGAGCAGTGGGCAATCAGCTGCTGCAGCGCCCGAGGAGCAGTGAAGGGTTTGGTGCCTTGCTCAAGGATGTGGAAGGGACAGCGATGTTCAACAACTTTCCCCACCCACTTTCACTTTCCACACAACCACTTTCCCCCTGGTCGGCATTCGAACAAGTAACATGCCCAAGGCCCTAATCAGTAGGCCATGGTTGACTTTCCAACCTACCAGTAGGACCCCATTTGACACACCAGCCTGGTGACAGTGCCCAATCATCAAGTTTCAATGATTCATCAAGATTCTATGAAAATGCAGAATGTCACAGCTCTGGCATGCCATAGTGAGGTTTTAAAATGTAGACCCAATTGGCAAGATCCAGCGTTGCTCCCAACTTTGAAAAATTGGGCTTGATCTTTCCAAATTTGTCTATGGCTATGGCTGAAAGGGTGTGGTTGTTTTAGTTTCCATGGCATTCTAAGGTGTATAGCTAGTTGACAAGAAGATATTAGTTAAGCAATAAGTATGTTCACATACATACGTTTTTGTTTATTTGTTGTTGTTTGTTTGGTAATGTAATATAGGAATACATTAATTTCTGTATTTTTTTATCTAGGTAAACAGCTTTCTCTCCAGGGCAGCTCTTGTCACAAAGTACATGACAAAGGCAGGTTGGTATGACACATTACAAACCATACGCTATGATGAGGTATTTCTGACTTCTAAAATGTAATTTTCCTGTTCTCCTTGCACTAAAGTAGTTGTTGTGTTAGGTTGTGTCTAACTGCAATGGTATTTCGCGGGTAAATTGATCTAATCATGCAGATTTATTTTTTTAATCAGGGAGAGAGAATATGCTCACTCAACAGGCCATGGGGTGGAACAGAAAAAAGACAGAAAACCTTCACAAAGTCTTGGCCCGCAGATACATCAAAGTAAGGACATTGGACCCAATGGTAAATCATGCATAGCACTCAGACTTTTCACAAATACAACTGTTAATTACTTTGTTCAAATATGAACTACATATGGTGATCATAAATGTTTTAATGAAACAGTCGCTTAATTGTGTTACCTATTTAGAGCCTGGGAGCACAACAGAACAGGGAGCAACAGAGGATCTCAGGGCTGAGATAGAGAGCATCATAGTGGCCCTGCTACGCAAGAAGCAGGACCTCTATCGTCAACATGGTTGGTTGACGGATATTCAAATGGTACATTGCATTTACATTGCAATGATTTTCTTATTTCACTTTGCAGATAGCAACCAGACAAGAAAAAGAAAAAGAAGAAAAAGAAGATAATTAAAAAAACACTGAAACAAAAGAGCCTGCTGTACAATGCTATTGCAGAGGATACAATTGACGAGGAGTTGGCCTCCAATTTGACAGAGGACTACATCCTGCCTTGGGAGAGACGTGAGGATGGTATGGTAGTGCTGACATGTTCTCTAAAATGTATGCCTGTCTGTCTACGGTATTGCAATGAAAATCTCTCTCTCTCTCTCTCTCTCTCTCTCTCTCTCTTTTCATTGATTTCTTTCACTTAGAAGTTATGACGGATAAGTAAGGAATTAATTATATTGGATAGGTGAGCTGTAAGTTTCGTGAGTTGTTTGGAAAGTTTGACGGAGCTGGGATGGCATCCCTTCCTGAGGGGAGTGCAGCGTCTCTCTCGCTCCGTCATGGCGTCAGGTGTATGGCGGAACCTGGCGTAAATGTGGAGGATGTATTGATCGCGGCTGGGGAGCAGATCGGTTACGACAATATTTGCTCGGCTTCTCGAATGAATAAGGCGGTGGTGATTTTTGTGAAAGAAGAAAATTTGGTTAATCGTCTGATAAGCAACGGCGTTGTGGTAAGTGGTACCTTTATTACTGTTTCACCGCTGGTTACACCTACTACTAGAGTGACAATATCAAATGTGCCGCCATTCATTAGAAATAGTGAAATTGAACGAGCTCTTGCGCGTTACGGAAAGTTTGCTAGTCCAGTTAAAATTATTTCTCTTGGATGCAAAAATGAGGCCTTGAAGCACGTGTTATCATTCAGAAGACAAGTGTTTATGTTTCTGAATGAACAATATTTGAATGTTTCTTTTAGACTGGGGCATGAAGGAAAGTCTTATCTGGTGTATGTGAGTACCGGGAATAATAAATGCTTTGAATGTGGAGACATTGGGCATAAGAGGGTTGCATTTCCACATAAGGCTCAGAATGTTGAGAATACGCAGCAGAATGTTGATGGTGGGAATCGTGAAATAGATCGAGAAATACAACCTCAGGTTGTGAGTGAAGTACATGATGATGACGTTGCTCTGGGTGATAGTAGTACGATGCCTAGCGAGGAGCCCACTGTTGTTGTGAACCAAAGTGGGGATACTGAGAGAATGATGAGGGCTGATGAAGTTACAGTGACAGCAGAAGTAAGTGGAGTAGGTGTAGAAATGGTGATTAGTGAGGCTGGTGGAAGTGGAATTGAGCCACAACCTGAAACATCACAGGGCTTTGAAATGAGTCATGATGACAATGAGATGGTGGATGACGATGCTTGTTCGGAAACTTCTGAATTTGGTTCCCAAGTTATGGGAGAATTGTACACATTGCAGGAAATAAATGATTTCTTGGATGTAACTTTTGGTAAGATAGTTGAAGTAAATGATTTCTTCCCTGATGTGGATAAGTTTATTGCTTCAGTTATTATGCTACAGAGAACGGTAAGCCATGACGAACTAAGTAAAAAGAAGAGATTTCGTTTGAAGAAACTCTTAACGAAATTACGTCAGGGTAAATCTCGTGCTTCGAATTATTATAGCAATGATTAAGTTGCACAGGGAGTCTCTCTTACAATGGTTTCTTTTTCTATCCTTTCTATCCTTTCATTTTTCTATGGAGTGTTTGAGGGTTGGGTCCTTAAATATAAATGGGGGTAGAGACAGGAAGAAATTGGCAATGGTTTCAGAATTTTTGAAAATAAAACAGATTAATGTTGCATTTTTACAGGAAACACATACTGATAACAATAATGAAATAGAATGGGGCATGTGGTGGGGTGGAAAGCTCGTCTTAAGTCATGGGTCAAATAATAGTGCTGGAGTTGCTATTTTATTTTCAAAGAATATGAATGTTAATATTTTAAATGTTGAGGAAATTGAAAAGGGGAGGATTATAATAACAAAAATAGAGTTTGAGGGTTTTTTGTTTGCTTTTGTAAATGTATATGCCCCGAATAATGGGTCAGAAAGGGTGAGGTTTTTTATGAAACTGAATGAATCTCTTAAGAACATTGATGATGGTGTGTGTATTATTGTAGGGGGAGACTGGAACTGTACAACAGATTTCACTGTTGATAGAAATGGTGAAGAACCTCATAATCAATCTAGTTTAGTACTATCCAAAATAATGGAAAAAAGAGGTTTGGTAGATATATGGAGAGTAAGGAATGGAATGGAAAGACAGTACACATGGGTTAAAGTGAGTGAAAATATTGTTTGTGGGGCTAGATTGGACCGGTTTTATCTTGGAAAAATATGGAACAACAGAATAATGAATGTTTTTCATTCACCAAATGCCTTTTCAGATCATCATATGGATGGTTTAGATCTTAATATGAAAGAATTGTCAAGACGTACATATTATTGGCATTTTAATGTTAAACTGTTACAAGATGTTTTGTTTTGTGAAAGATTTACAATGTTTTGGAATGAGTGGAAAATGAAAAAGAGTTGTTTTGAGAATATTAGTCAGTGGTGGGAAGTGGGAAAAGCTCAAATAAGAGTTTTTTTGTCAGAATTATAACTTGCATTCTTCCTCTCAAATTAAAGTAACAGTACAAAGACTGGAAAGAGACATTGTGCAGTTAGAAAAAGAAATTATGGATAATCCTGGAACTGTGCAGAAAGACTTTTTGGAAAAGAAGAGAATGGAACTAGGATCTTTTTTACAGGAACGGACTAAGGGAGCACTGATTAGAGCAAGGTTTTGCTCGATTAAAGATATGGATGCTCCTAGTTCTTATTTTTTTAACCTGGAAAAGAAAAATGTTCAACAGAAACAGATGTATCATCTTCGGCGTGCAAATGGAACTGTAACCTCTGATCCAGTGGAAATCAGGAAAATGGCAGTGAATTTTTATGCGTCATTATATAGTAAAGAATCATGTGACTCTAAAAGTACTGAAGAATTACTGCATGATTTACCAAAGTTACCAGATGGACATAAGAAATTGCTGGATAATGAAATTACTTTTAAGGAACTTACAGAGGCAATGCAGCAACTGTCTTCAGGTCGGTCTCCAGGAATAGACGGATTGCCAGTTGAATTTTATAAGCAATTTTGGAATCTAGTTGGAGTGGATTTGTATGAAGTTTTTTTAATTTGTTTTAAAGAAAAATCACTCCCTTTAAGTTGTCGACGTGCAGTCCTCTCACTGCTACCAAAAAAAGGGGATTTATGTTTATTGAAAAATTGGAGACCAGTGTCCCTACTATGTCTGGATTATAAAATACTGTCAAAATGTCTGGCTAATAGAATTAAGCATTGTTTAGAGTTTTTGATTGATAAAGATCAAACTTATTGTGTCCCAGAGAGATCTATTATAGACAATATATTTGTGTTACGAGATTTAGTTGACTTTAGCCACCTTAATAATAGTGATCTTGGAATTGTATCATTAGACCAAGAAAAGGCATTTGACAGGGTGGATCATGGGTATCTGTTTAATGTTTTAAAACATTTTGGTTTTGGTGAAAATTTTTTATCATATGTTAAATTGTTGTACTCCGATGTGTTTATCATGGTAAAAGCTGGTGGGGGTCTTAGTGCTCCAGTACCTCTTGGTAGAGGGATCAGACAAGGCTGTCCATTGTCTGGGCAGCTGTATAGCCTAATGATTGAACCTCTCTTACATAGACTAAAAAAACATTTACAAGGTGTGTTACTTCAAAATGGAAGTGAAAGTGTTAAATTAGTTTTGTCTGCTTATGCAGATGATATTACGGTGTTTATCACAAGGCAAGAGGATATTAGAAGTTTAAATGAGAATATTAAGCTTTATGAAAAAGCGTCCACTGCCAAAGTAAATTGGGAGAAAAGTAAGGGTTATATCATGGGTCAGTGGGACAAGGTAGGATATCCACAACTTCCAGGTGGCTTGAGATGGGGAAGGGAAGGTTTAAAAGTGTTGGGAGTTTTTATAGGTAATAGACAATATCAAATGAAGAATTGGGAGGGCATGCTGGATAAGGTGTCTGCCCGATTGTCTAAGTGGGAATGGCTATTACCACAGTTGTCTTATAGAGGGAGAGTTCTGGTCGCCAATAACCTGGCAGCTTCTACACTATGGCACAGGTGTGTAGTCATGGATCCACCTGAGGACATTATATGTGAAATTCAGAGGAAATTAGTCAATTTTTTCTGGAGTGGCGAGCACTGGGTCCGAGCAGCAGTGATCTTTTTGCCAGTTTGCGAAGGAGGACATGGCCTGGTGGACGTTAAGAGTCGTATCCACGTGTTCAGATTACAAGCAGCAAAAAGATTTCTTTATCAAAAAGACTTGTTATGGACTCCTACAGCATGTGCCATCTTGCAGAGGGCAGGTGGGCTTGGTCTTGATAAACACCTCTTTTTAATGAAGCTGGAGGATATGAATTTGTCTGAAATTACTCCTTTTTATCGGACAATGTTTCACGTGTGGAGAAATGTTTTAAAGGTGGACAGAGATAGGAGCAGTTCTATCCACTGGGCTCCTGAGGAACCATTGTTTTTTAACAACATGATCCAGACAAGACTTTTGTCCTCAGTGAGTGTGCGAGCATGTCTGCTCAGGAATGGTATCGTCAAGCTGGGTCATCTAATGGATAAAGATGGATGGAAATCTGTCGAAAATATTAAGGAAGTGACTGGTTTACGATCACAGAGACTTGTTTCAAAAATGATGGAGGAAATGTATCTGGCAGTACAAAGAAATTATGGAGAAAGTATAGCAACAGGACAAATGTCAAATCAGAATGACATGAAAGTTTTTCCAAGGATCAAGATTTCGTCACTAATGTGTGATGAGAATGAAGGGGAGGTTGCCCCTGATTCTATCTTGAATTTACAGACACCTCAACTGGAGTATCTGGATTGTGCTTCGAAGAAGGCATTTTACCACACAGCGGTTAAGGTGAATCACCAGAGGTCACTGAAGAGACAAAAAGCTTCCAGATGGCTAGAGTTGTTGGGACCAGACTTCCTTGTTAGTTTTTTTTTTTTGAATATTACATTTTATTATTATTATTATTACTATTATTGTGAATGAGATATAAATGATGTCTAAATAAAAGTTGTTTAATCCTCTCTCTCTCTCTCTCTCTCTCTCTCTCTCTCTCTACCTAAAGGTCACTCCTTCAGGTTAAAACGATCTCTTTTTGACCAAACGATGCTAATTAGACGCCTTGAGGAGGAGCAGAGCATCCTGGTGAAGGAGATGTCTCAGCACATCACGTCTCTCCGAAAGGAGTTAAAGGGAGTGGAGAAGCTGAAAGAGAACATCAGAATGGGCTGTAAGTCAAATTTGAAAAAAAAAATAAAAAATTCTCACCAAAATATATATAGTCCCTTTTCTACTGACTGGTACCAGTTCAACTCACCTCACATGACTTGGTTTAGTTTCAAACGTTTAATTTTCCACTGCATAAAAGTACCATTTCATGTAACTGGTTGCTATAGTGACACTGAACTAAACTACCCTAGCATCAACAATGTGGAAAAGATGGTTATAGCAATCACTACAGCAGATAAAATCAACAGTATTCTGAATTCATCACACTACAGACACGCTTTTGGGGAGATGGCAATATTTACTCTATCAGCCATCCTGTCGTACTAACACTGAGCTGCTGCTGCTATCTCCAATATTTACACATCATTTTTGGAACTTCAACAGAGGTGGAACCAAAAGTGCTTGCAGAGTCAAGTGGAGCTGGTACCAGTCAGTGGAAAACAGGCACAAGTTTTGTTTTTTCTATATTAGTTATACCACTCTGCTCCACCCTCACACTTTGTTTTTTTATGATTAATTGAAATAGATTTCTTACATATGGTTCCTTTAAGTTATCAACATTAGGTGTTGTTAAATGTAGTATTATTTTGCACTGCAACTTCATATACTACAATCATGAGTGTGTACACTATATCAATGCAATATCTACTGAATGAATTGGCCCTCTGCATGGACTGTTTTATGCATTCTGGACTGTGCCTTTTCAACTTCAACTTCAGCACTTAAAGGACAATATGGGGCTCATTTATGCTCTATTGAATTTTCTTGTGTGTTGGATGTGTGTTGTGGTACATGTGAGCACACAAAGAGAGATTTCTATCAACTGTGGAAATGGCTACAATAAACTTGAATAAATTTGAAATTGTTGTGAATTATTTGTGATTGTAATTGAAGTGCATAAACTACATATGCCTAGTAGTCTTCATTGAAAATCTACATTTTACAGTATACTGTCACAGAAAAACTTCATGATGCTGAAGTGGCACTGGTGAAAAACATCAACAAAAATAATTAATTATCCATGGGACCTGTTGTCACTTGGCAGTATTTAACAGACGCTGTGATGGACTTAACAGGTTAGAGCTTTGATAAGAAGCCATGAATCTGTTATTCATATATTCAAAACCAATGTATTTAAGCAGGATAGTATTTCAATTAATATGAAAAAGTGAACATTTCAGTAAGGGTGGTGATAGGTTCAGAGTTGGAAACAGGGTAACAAGATCATAGCCAGTGTCTAAAAGTATAATAAAGCTGTATGCCAGATGTCCACCACCACTGATGTTTCACAGCCTCATATCTCTTATCCCTGGACATTGCTCAATTTACCAGTTGACCAACTCCTCATTGACTAGGCCTATACCTGCCAGACACCCTCTTTTTTCAGAAAATGCAAAGTAGAATGTGTCTTTAAAAGCTATGATAAGCTCCAACTCCAAGTTGATTCTGATTTAACTTGATTTGGATACTAATTTTTTTATTGATTGATTGGGCTGCATTCAGGCTACACACCATTGTATCATCACCCATGGACCCATCACCCAGCTTACCAGGCTGTGGAAAATGCCATCAACCTGGTTGTTTACTCTGCTACATTTGGAGTCAAATAACACCTATGCGTGCATAGCTAGGCATATAACATCTTGTAAAGCATACAACAGCCTGCAAGTCATGAACAGCAATATATCTCTGTGTCACTTTATACTTGACTTTCAGAGGAATATAATTAATTTAGTCAACTTTAACAATACGGAAACATGCCCTCAACACTGATAGGCCACCACAAAGCTGTGGAGAGGCAGTAGTAGTGAAAACTGTACTCTACTGTCGCTGATAGTTCGTGCCACTCGCCTACTGTCCTGTACACTGTCCTGCGCCACTCACTTATTGTCCTGTGCCACTGGTCTACGGTCCCTCACCACTGTCCTGTGACACTTACAAATTGTTAAAACCTAACCCTGACCCTAATCCTAAACCTAACCCATGGACAGTGACACATGACTAGGGACAGTAGGCACATTAGACGGGACATTGGGTGAGTGCCTTGTGAGAGCTAGGCAAGTGTTACAAAACTATGAGTGTGCAGGACAGTGCATGGGACAGCAAGTCAGTGGCACAGTGCACAGGACAGGTGGCACAAGACAGTTTATGAGTGGTGCAGGACAGGTAACGAGACAGGTAATAAGTGGTGCAAACCAACAACAACAGTACAGTACAGTTATTGCTCCTAGTGCTGGAGGAGAAACGACCACTCTGTCAAGATCAAGTTTGCAGGTGATACCCCCATCATCAGTCCCATCAGAGATGAGTCTCAGTGATTTATGGAGGTGAATTGGGATGTAGAATGGAGTACCAATACAAATTTCATCTTGAGAAGGAGGCCAAAGTACATAACCCTGATACTCATACATTTATGGCGTCTCACATCAGACATAATGAATTGAATTGAAATATTAACATCCCATCTTATGAACAGGCACAAACAAAAAAACTGAGTTATAACTACCACTATGATGGGGAAACTGATGGGACAGGACAGTGAGGACACTGTAGGAAGGATGAATAAGAACCTGTAGGTCACTGTAAAGGACATACAATATTGTCCATGAGGCAGATTCTGTCCATTATGGCTGGCATTAGCAAACATCCCTATTTAACAAATGAATGGAGGACAGAATCCATATTAATCACATTTAGTGTCCATTCACCTCTAGCAACTACTGTAGTGTATTATATTTAGGACTGTAAAGCCCGATATATTGGTCCAATGCCGGTTCACCAATACACGGGGAAGGTTATCACGTGTTCTGTCCTCACTCATACAAAGTATTGGTTGGTTAAATTTGCAATACATTAATCATATGTATTTACTCTTTATTTCATCTGACTCCTTAATGAAAGGTTTTAATAATATCTGTGCCTCACTAAAAGTGAGCGAATGTTTGACTATTCGTTTTAACCATTAAATGAACAATGTCAAAATCAGTTAGAATAATCACATGTAACTATTTAATATTTCAGATATCAGAGAATAATTCCACAATCAATTCAAATATCTAGAACATGGTTATACATTGGTTACATCAAATAATCTTACCCAGCTTGTACATGAGAGAGAGAGAGAGAGAGAGAGAGAGAGAGAGAGAGAGAGAGAGACCACCTATTCAATTCATGTCCAGCAAAGAAGAGAACCAGAGAGAGGGAGCACACCTTCTTCTTTCCTCTTTGACCAGGTGACAGGGGGGATGGGGGAGACCACCCTCAAATGGCTTCTATCCAACAAAAGGGGGGTGGCCTTATCTCTGAACCAGTTCCCTTTCGAGGGAACTCGCACTGCATCGGAACGACGCTTTGGGGATGCTCCCTTAGCATCAGCGAATCTGAAACCAGAATGCCAACTAGGCCAATCCGATTGGCGTGCGTGATGACGTCATCGTGACGGCATACCCGGAAGTATAAAAGGGAGGCTGGAACGTAATGGCGACAGTTATTGCTCTTCAGCAAGCGCTATCTGTGAACTGTCTGTCTATTTACTGTTGTTTTGTCAGTGAAAGAGTGTGTGTGACTGAAATGGAAAGAGAGAGTGTGAGAGAATTTAAGCAGTGTGTGCATCCTTGCCCTCGCTACATTTCGGGCTCGGATGCACACCTGCTTTGTGTGCATTGCCTGGGCGTTCAGCATGCTCAAGCGGCTCTCGAGGGAGCCGCTTGTGAGCATTGTGAGAAGCTGACGCTCAGGGTGCTCCGCTCTCGGCTGGCCGCGTTTGATGAGGCCGGCCAGCCTCGTGAGCCCCGTGGTTCTGGACCCGCAGTCGCTGAGGCGGCTCGGCGTCGCAGATCATGGGGCTCACAGCGGGACTTGTCAGAGGGTTTTGGGACTGCTGCGGCACCTTCCCGATCCTCCTCTGACAGTTCTGAAGATCTTCCTCCCCGTGTGGAAGCCCGCTCTGCGGCTTCTTCCCCCGGGGTGGGAGGTCTGGTGCTTGTTCTCTCTGGTTCTGAGGAGCCAGAGGAACTAGGCACCGAGGCGGGGGATGAAGCAGCGATTTCCTCGTTTCATCCGCCTGCCCAAGAGGAGTTGGTCGAGGTGTTAACCCGGGCAGTGGCTAAATTAAAAATAAATTGGCCACAAGAGGCTCCGGAAATCCAGCCACCCAGTAGGCTGGATGACCGGTTCCTCTCGCACCGGGTTGAAACACCTCGCCGGGGCCTGCCTTTTTTCCCGGATCTGCACACCGAGGTGTGCAGATCCTGGAGGAAGCCCTATTCTTCGCGTGTGTCTAATCCTCCGGTGTTGGATTATGCCAATATTCTGGGGGCACGCGAAGCGGGCTATGGGGCGATGCCTCGGGTGGAGGAGGCTCTAGCGAGCTATCTTTCACCCGACTCTGCATCGTCCCTTAAGGCTCCGGTTTTGCCCACCAAACCCTGTCGGGACACCTCATCTTTGGTGGGCAAGGCCTATATGGCGGCTGGTCGGGCTGGTGGGGCCCTGCACACTCTCTCGGTGTTGCAGGCTTACCAGGCCGACCTCCTCAAAGAGTTGGACGAGGGAGATGGTCCCTCTCCGGAGGACATTTTGGAGCTAAGGAAGGCTGCAGATTTGTCTCTCCGCGTCACCAAGGAGACGGCCCGAGCTGTTGGCCGCTCCATGGCTTCCATGGTGACTGTGGAGAGGCATCTCTGGCTTAATTTGTCGGGGATAAAGGAGAAGGATAGAGCTTTCCTCCTGGACTCCCCGATCTCGCCTTCTGGGTTGTTTGGAGACGCGGTTAACGCTGTCGTTTCCAGACACCAGGAGGCGAAGCAACAGTCAGCAGCCTTCCGACAGTACCTCCCTCGCCGCTCTAATCCGGGGAAGGCTGGCCCTAGCGGGCAGCCTCAGCCGCCATCCAGCTCCTCGCACCGGAAGGTGCAAAAAGAGAGCGTCGCATCTAGAGCCCCTCCCCCGGGAGCTTGGCAACAGAGGCGACGCTCTCAGCAGCAGTCTTCAGCTCCTAAGGGCGATCAAAGAACGTCCTTCAGGCGCGGAAGGCTGCTGGGAAGAAGTCCTAGCTGCGGCAGGGCTTCAAAGAGCGGTCCCCCCCGTGGAGAAACAACCGAGGTTGTTTCTTCCACGGCGCTCTGGGGAAATCGATGTGGTAATCCCGCCGTCTATGACGCTTCGGGCCACATCGATTTCCCGCGAACGCATGCTGCACCCACCGCCTCTGGAAAGACCTGCGGTTGGGCAGCTCGCGCGTCCGCACACGGAGAACCGTTCCCAGCTACTTCCTGCCGGTCAGCCGCTTCAGGGGGTTGGGAACGGGAACCGTGCAACACCCGACGCCAGCCTCGAGAGGCTGGTTCCCTTAGTAGATTATCTCGGCGCATGGAAATGCCTTCCGAATATTTCTACATGGGTCCTGCGTACTGTAGAGAAGGGTTACAAACTGCAGTTCGGTTCTCCTCCTCCACAATTCAGGGGGTTATACTGGACAGCAGTGGTACCCGAGCAGGTTCGGGTAATGGAGCTAGAAGTAAAAACTCTTTTAGCGAAGGAAGCCATAGAACGGGTTCCTCCGCTGGAAAGGGAGTCCGGGTTCTACAGCCGGTACTTTATAGTTCCCAAAAAGGATGGAGGGTTGCGTCCGATTATAGATCTGAGGGTTTTGAATCTATCTCTGAGGAGTTTCAGATTCAAAATGCTCACCATTCCCATGATCGTGAGTCAGATCCAGTCCGAGGACTGGTTCGTCACGATAGATCTGAAGGACGCATACTTTCATATCTCCATCCTCCCATGTCAGAGGAAGTATCTGAGGTTCGCTTTCGGGGGCGAAGCGTACCAATATCGAGTGCTTCCCTTTGGCCTAGCCCTCTCCCCACGCACATTCACGAAGTGCATGGATGCAGCCCTGGCTCCATTGAGACTTCAGGGCATCCGTGTACTGAATTATATCGACGACTGGCTCATATTGGCCCAGTCGTACGAAGTGGCGGTTCGGCATCGAGATGTCGTTCTGAACCATATAAAGTGCCTGGGGTTGAGACTCAACACGAAAAAGAGCGTGTTGACGCCGTCCCAGAGGACAACGTTCCTCGGGGTCGTATGGGATTCGACGTCGATGCGGGCACAATTGTCCCCCGCGCGAGTCGAGACCATACTGGCGATGGTCTCAGGAATAAGGCTAGGCCACTGCATCACTGTGAAGCACTTTCAGAGAGTGCTGGGGCACATGGCAGCAGCGTCCAGCGTAATACCTTCTGGCCTGCTGAACATGAGACCCCTCCAGTGGTGGCTGAAAACCAAGGGGTTTTCCCCCAGAGGGAATCCTTTCCGTATGATCAGGGTAACGCGCAAATGCCTTCGTTCCCTAGTCATATGGAAGAAACCTTGGTTTCTGTCCCAGGGGCCAGTGTTGGGAGCGTCCTGTTGCCGGAAATCCGTTTCAACAGACGCCTCCCTCACTGGTTGGGGCGCGGTCATGGACGGCCGCTTTGCGAGGGGCCCATGGGAGGGCCGTCATTCCTCCTGGCACATAAATTGCCTGGAGATGATGGCGGTCTACAAAGCTCTCAGGAGCTTTTTCCCGGACCTCCGCGGCCAACATGTCCTGGTACGGACAGACAATACGTCTGTCGTAGCGTACATCAACCGCCAGGGGGGATTGAGGTCGCGCTCTCTTTACAGATTGGCGCGCCAAGTCCTCCTGTGGGCCCAGGGGAAACTATTGTCCATCAGGGCGATGTATGTCCCAGGGGTCCAAAATCAGGGAGCAGACATCCTGTCGAGGCAGGGGCTGAGGCCTGGGGAGTGGCGACTCCACCCAGAGGTGGTGGAGGCCATATGCAAGAGGTTCGGCCCAGTGGAAGTGGATCTGTTTGCGTCTCGAGAGACGTCCCACTGTCCTCTGTGGTTTTCCCTCTCGCATCCAGCCCCGTTGGGGCTGGATGCCATGGTTCAGACGTGGCCGAGGCTGCGTCTGTACGCATTTCCCCCGATCGCTCTGCTCCCAGGAGTCCTGGAGAGGGTCCGTCAACAAGGGATCAGTCTACTTCTGGTAGCACCCCGTTGGCCGACTCGAGTTTGGTTCTCGGATATCACAGCTCTGCTATCAGGTCAGCCGTGGGAGATTCCTCTGAGGAGGGATCTCCTATCTCAGGCGGCGGGTACGATATTCTACCCCCGCCCGGAGATTTGGAACCTATGGGTCTGGCCCCTGAGGGGACCAGGTACATAGAGGCTGGCCTATCGGCGGAGGTGATAGAGACCTTACTCAGTTCCAGGGCTCCGTCTACGAGGAGACTGTACAGCCTCAAGTGGAATGTATTTTCCACTTGGTGCAGGGAGCGTGAGGTGGACCCAGTTAACTGCCCAGTGGCTTCAGTGCTGGAGTTCCTCCAAGATCGCTTCTCTGCAGGGCTTACCCCGTCCACACTCAAGGTGTACGTGGCTGCCATTGCGGCTTTCCACGCTCCTATGGGTGATGGGCTTCTGGGTAGGCACCCTCTGGTTGTACAATTCCTCCGTGGGGCTCGGAGGATGAGGCCTGCGGCTCATTCCAGAGTTCCAACCTGGGACCTGGCAGTGGTTCTCGAAGGGTTGGCTGAGGCCCCCTTCGAGCCATTGGAGTCAGCTGAACCGAAGAACCTGACCCTTAAGGTGGCTTTTCTCCTCGCCATTACCTCTCTTAGGAGGGTGGGAGATCTCCAGGCCTTGGCGGTAACGCCAACCTGCCTGGAGTTTGCCCCGGGAGGAGTAAAAGCCATCCTTCACCCTAGGCCAGGTTATGTGCCTAAGGTGCCATCAAGGGTGGTCAGGCCTTTGGTTCTGCAGGCATTTCATCCTCCGCCTCATGTGACGGCGGAAGAGAGGAGACTTCACCTACTCTGCCCGGTTAGGGCGCTTAGAGTTTATTTGGCGAAGTCTGCACAGTGGAGGAGATCACAACAACTGTTGGTGTGTTTTGGCTCACACAGAAAGGGATTGCCTGCTTCTAACCAGACAATCAGCAACTGGATTGTCCAGGCGATTACCATGGCCTATCAGGTGCGCAGTATGCCTTCACCTGTGGCTGTGAGGGCTCATTCCACCAGAGGCATGGCCTCTTCGGTGGCCCTTCTTTCTGGGGTCCCCTTGCAGGATATCTGCGAGGCGGCCGGGTGGGCTACCCCACACACCTTCATCAGGTTCTATAGCCTGGATCTCCCTACGACGCCTGGTGCGAGGGTGCTCCAGTCCTAGCTGTGCCCGGTCTCCGGCTTCACACTAGGGCAGGTGCTACCCTTCGGTGTGGCCTAGTGGGTACTCGTTCCCCAAAGCGTCGTTCCGATGCAGTGCGAGTTCCCTCGAAAGGGAACTGCTCGGGTTATGTATATAACCCTTGTTCCCTGAGAAAGGGAACGAGCACTGCATCCCGACGCCACACCTCGGCGCGCCTGGAGCGCATGCTTCAGAGCAATTACTGTCGCCATTACGTTCCAGCCTCCCTTTTATACTTCCGGGTATGCCGTCACGATGACGTCATCACGCACGCCAATCGGATTGGCCTAGTTGGCATTCTGGTTTCAGATTCGCTGATGCTAAGGGAGCATCCCCAAAGCGTCGTTCCGATGCAGTGCTCGTTCCCTTTCTCAGGGAACAAGGGTTATATACATAACCCGAGCAGTTTTCTCTAAACTTCTATAAACCTTATTTCCTTTTATTTTATCTATCTGGATATGAGATATCTGTACCACTCACTTTGAGACATTTCAAATGACACCAAAAACATAACAGTGAATGATAAACATTCACATTAAACCATGTTCTTGTGTGAGTTCTTAGTTGTTTCTGAGGGGAAGTGAGGTTGAATGTTAATTAGCCAGCAGGGCCCTTTTGTCTTATAGACCAGGCCTCAACCAGTATTTTCAGTCTTACAGGACTTAATAGGAAGATTCATTGTATACAACAGCCTGCTTTGTCTTAGTAGATTACTGTATGACATTTCATCACATGACCTGGAGCTTTTGCTTTGTTTAAAGTTATTGCAATTCAGCAACACTAGTCAGCTTAATTTGGATATTTGAGGATTGTTGCCATATTCAAATGATTTATCCTTATATTATGTATTGACTGTACCTGAGCTGAGCCCCATCTCATACCCCCATCTTGAACCATGTTTGAGAGACAATGTGTCACTGTCTGTCAACTGCCCACAGCCTGGTTGCAGTGTACTTTTTTTTACCTGGCAGCAGAACCGGGCCCCCGAGTTCCCATTTTAGAGACTAAAGTAAACGTTTGTTACTTAACAGCCCAGACTCTTCTACAATGTAACCATTGGTACCACAATGAAGACTGGTGTGCGACTTGAAAGGGACATTATATAGTGTGTACCAGTCTTTGACAGCAAGAGGAATGAATGAAATGAAAAGGAGTTCCAGTACTGACTAAAGACACAGTAGAAACTGTCAACATACAAGAGATTAGAAAATAAACTGGCATGTGTAATACAAATGGGTCCCTAGTCCTATCCCCCAGTCCTCCATACCGACAAGCCCAAATGCTGTTAGTATGATGCCTACTAAAGGAAAAGCTTAGTATATTTATTCATGTCTTCATGTACATCCTAGTATTAAAATTACTACACAATGATCTCTGCTAGGTCACTTACATGAGTGAGTGATGTCTGTTAGACATGACATGGAAAAGCTTAGTAAATACAAATCTTTATTAAATCAATACAAACCTACCAAAAATGAACAAATAACATAAACCTAGACAAGGATCAATTTGTATATACCTTTTGTGTAGGTTTTATGACAGAAAAATAAAACTGCAGTGAGTATCAAGCCGTCTGCCAGGTTGGAGGCCAGGTTTTCCCGCTGAAAAAAGACAAAAGATAAGTGGTTAGGGAAAAAGGTATGAATAATGACTTAACATTCAATGCTGTAACGTCTACACTACACTATTACACAATATTAGAGTACAGTAATTAAGATGCAAGATAAGGTATTCAATAGGAGTGATGTTAAGATTAACCATAGACCTAAAAATTGAAAATAGCATCTAGTTTATAAATAAACAAAGAAAAATATCTAGACAACACCGTTTACAACTGGTAACTGTTAACTCATAACCTAATAAAATTAAGATAGTAGTATAGAGTATACAGTAGTATACAGCAGATTGCAAAGACAAAAACAGAATTTTGATAATGCAATCTTGTCTGGCCTTGCTTAAAGCCAATGAAGCACTCAGTGGGAGTAGGGTTGGTAATGAATAGTCAAAGATGTGGTAAACGCAACTTTAGGTATATCCATTACTAGCATGATCACAAGCTACGGCTATAGGTCAATAGTTCTTATTCAGCAGTTCCCCTTGAAACAAAATGTCAAAATACACTTGAGACATGTTTATTTTCCTTTTGTTTGTTTTTTGGCTCAATGTCATCTGTCAAACACAGTAGTTCTAACCACCTGGTTTAGTTGCCATGCAACGTGTTGTCTTTGAAGTTGCGGAAAGGTTTGTGTTGTGCATTGCAATGTAAAAATGGGGTATACTAAGGGTGAACTGTCCAAGCAATGTTACCATACCATAGATCGCAGGGCATCCAGTCGTACAGGAGTTCGGTCTTCCCATGTGGAAGGCAAAAAAAAGACATGGAAATGTGTTACATGAAATATTGCACACAGAATTACAATGCAAACTTAAATTGAATTATTTGGAGTGACATTAGGTGATCAGTTTTCAAATAATTTCAGTAATTTCAAAATTATTGTAAGAGGAAAACCCCTTGAGATCTGACATCTTGAGGTGACATCTAGTCTAGGCCTCTAATGCATGATTGTTTTAGAGAATGCACCAATAAAAATTTGTTTCCCTCCCTACACAAACAATTTCTCACTCAATTTAGTGTGCTTTTTAATAATTGATCTAAAAAAAACCTTTGCCTATCTTCCTTTGTGTGCCAGTTTTCTCTAAACTTCTAAAAACCTTATTACATTTTGTTTTACTTATTTGGAAATGAGATATTTGTACCACCGAGACATTTTAAATTATACTAAACATAATACTCAATGATAATCATTCACATTAAACCATGTATTCTTGTGTGATTTTTTTGGTATGCATTAGAGAGAGAATGAAATGTAGATTAGGTGAGACTGTATGAGGGAGAGGTCAGATGTTCATTTACAGCGAGGTCCTTTGTCTTACTGAGCAGTGGTCGTTCTTTAACCAGTTTTTCCAGTCTTACACGATTAAAGATAATAGGAACAAGAATATTTCCCAGAACAACAATCAGGTCCATATTCTGATTACTTGCAAGCAATAGTCTGTCAGGATAGCAACCATCATGTAGTTAACAGAGAAGAGGGTTCCCACCCTTTCTCCACATCAAATATAAGGACCTTTAAAGGATATTTCTAGGCATTTAAAAATAAATGTTTGACATGGATCAAGGGCAAATCTTATCGAAGTGACAACAAAGAATTCCCTGGTGATACAATTGGCACTAAATTTCACTATGGACATGCATTCGAAATTTAGCAATAGGACAAACTCCACTGTGACTACAGGAGATACAGTGGTTAGCTTTGCTGACATCTAAGCAGATGATGCGGGTTCCACCAATTAAGGTTCACTTTAGTTTAATTTATGATGCTGAGTAACTTGTACCTGGTTCAGTGGCATGCCACTGGGGTACCTGGGCTTTGAGTAGTGTGTGCCCAAGAAGGAGCACTTAGCATTCTCAGTTACTTTCTGAGAAAGTATCTGCCCACCAGGAAGCAAATATCCCAATGGATAGGTTCCAGGCGCTTTGCACAAAGTGAAATAATCTGAAAGCGTTTGGTGTATCAGGCTAAGAATGGACATCATAAGATGGTCAAACCAACTAAACCATCCAAATATCATGTAAAAACATTAACTGGTAAAAAATGGCAGACCAAACCAGCTTCAAAACATGCTTAGGCTAGCCAAGATGTATTTTCTGTAGGGAAGACATCATATCAGATAACACAATCTAACTACCTCTCCAATCCTACCTTTCTCTGCCTTGTCCGTATTATCCCACGGTATTTGTGCACATCCCAATTGTTGTGGGGGCAATCTTTTGTTCTCACTGTTAACATAAGTAACATGAGTACATAGAGTAGTGAATGATAAATGAAAATCCAAATGAAAATGTAGCCTTGGAAAATACTTAATACTTGAAAAACTTGCGTATCTACAGCACGAACACTATGCATAAAATTCATATGGAAATTAATTAAACCAATAACATCAGGAAGACTTGCACAACAATTCAATTAATACTCTGTGTTGATAATGTAAAAGATGACAGAATATCGGATGTCAGATTTTAATTCACCTCTCTTCCTCTGATTTCGTCTTTTCTCTATATAAACAAATAGACTTGGTTCAGTACAGTACAGAGATTTAAAGCTTAAGCATATTCTTTCAAAAATAAAGAACAGAAATAAAGCTGAAGAGCTTAAGACCTTGTCCAGTAGGAGGTTGATCAGCCACAGCCACAGTCCCAGCACCCTGGTCCACGGATATTGTGGCTACTGAATCTGAAATGAGTGAAGAGATAGCATTGTCTATCAATAGCCGCTTTCCGACCAAGCAGTTACAGGAACTTAGTTATAGGAGCCATCCACTTCTAAACAGTTCTATGAACTACTCTCCCCCAAATTCGGTTTTGCTGTTTGCGTTCGCACTGGCCAAGTGGCCACTGGCCATAGGAACTGGTAGGAGGGGTAAGGGAGTGACGCAAGCACGGCAACTTTTATTTTGATAGAGCGACGGACCTTTATTTTGACAGCGTTGAGAACGCCAGAGCAAACAATGCTCGCATTCTCTGTGTTCATTAGTTAGCGATCCGTCTAACAGTACTGTTTAACATGTTATTAGATAGAATTGTTATAGAAAGTACACAGTATATAAAAAAAAAGTTCTTAGCCTATGCCGTGTAATTGATGTCCAGTGTTGCTAGCTGAGCAGAAATACATAATCATGTTTGACTTGGTCCCCGAAAAAAGTTGCATTCGATTTTCTCTTCAGCATAAAGGTTTAGAGGCCCATCTATCACTTTTTTCCATGTTTGTATCTAGTTTCTGGAGTAAATATATAGGCTATAATCTGTGTGTTTACATAGCTGTTTTAAAAATGGCAGGTGCTGGTGTTTTGCGTGCGTTGGGTCATCAGCATACACTAACGTCATGGGTAGTTCCTATATAGTGCTGGTTTGGACCCTACTCTGAAGTAGGAACTAAATTAGTTCCTCCAAATGGAGTTCCTAGTCGACGTGTTTGCACCGCAGGAAAATACGGGTATTTTAGCCAATAGTTCTAGGAACTGTGAAAAGGTTCCTCTGGTCGGAAAGCGGCTGTAATATACAATTAGGTCATACCAGAGATCTGAAAAAAAAAAGAGCTTAAAGCGATACTACAGAGTACATCCAACCATAGCCCTGTTGTTTGAGCTTCCCAAGTGCTGTTGGTAGGAAGAAGAACAAGAGAATTTGGTACAGCACAGACTACATAGCAAACCATCTGTTTACGCTAATACACTTTCAGTTTAAAGTTCCTGTTCTATATTTGGTCTATGTTGTACCAAATTCTCTCGTTCTTGTTCCCACTGACAGCATACAGTGAGCTCAAATAACAGGGCTATGGTTGGAAGTACTCCGGACACTGTAACACCTTGTCTTGTAGGAGGAGGGCTAAGCAACAATTCTGGACCATCCTCAGCCCCAGCCCCCTGGTCCAAATTCATGCCGCATGTCAAATCTGAGGATGAGAATGAATGGAAAGAAGATGTTGTCTCTCCAAAGTGTATAGATTACATAATATACAATACAAGCAGGGTCTGTATTCACAAATAATCTTAGGGATGAAAGTATCTCAACATTTTAGCAGAACATTTAGTGCTAAGCCCTAGTAAGGAAATTTTAACATCATTTAGGAATTATTTTTGTGCTAAAATGAAATTCTTTGTGAACACAGCCAGCCAAGTCGAACAAGCTGTCATGATCCTGGTTCTTCCTTCTTTTCCCCCCTCTGCTGGTCATTCTCTGACTCACACTTTCCCTCTGGGTGCTTGCACGCACACATGTTGATCAGCTGTCGCTCGTTATCTGCTGACAGGCTGTTTCTCGCTACACCTGTTCCCTGTTCTCCTCTGATTGGGTTTTCTATTTCTAGTCCCTGCCTGTCCTTTGTTCTTTGCCAGATTATTATTTCTGTAGACGTATGTGTCGATCGTTATTTTTCCCGTATCCTACCTTGTCTAGTTCTGTCTGGTCTGGTTAACACTACCTTCGTATTGACCTGCGCTAATGCTTATGCTTAGTCTGTGCTCTGCCCAGCTCGCCTGCCGCTGAATGCTGATATCAGGACACTGAATGCTACTGTCGATGGCCGCCTGCCTGTCACCACTGTTTTCATCTAAGGACTGGTCTACCAACCCAGATCTCCGGCAGCTTTGGTTATCCTTTAAAGACTTTCTGTTTGATTGTGCCAGCGGCTGTTTTGCCTATTTTTCCATTAAAAGGCTGAGTTACTTGCCTTCGTCTCTGGGGTTCTCTCTCTCACACCTGACACAAGCCCTGCCCGATCTTCTGTGATCTTAAATGCAGCTAGTATATTGACAAACCACAATGACAGAGCAGTGGACAAAGGAAACCTAGGACTCTACAAGAACAAGAACAGTTGACAAAACCAGGAAGTACACAAGGGGCATGACCAAGAGAAAATTAGCTTGATTAGCTTGAATTAGGTATGACTTTTTTGTTGTTGAAATAGTATTATTGACCCACAGAATGCTTTGCTTTAAGCCAGACAGACAGCCAGTCAGCCATCCATCTGAAACAAGCCTAAAATAAACACAAGCGAGAAAACTACAAGACAAGAACAAAAGACCAAAAGAGTATGCACATGCATGTGTCATGTATAATTGCAGAATAAATGTAGAATAATTGCCACATCAGCACATTCACAAGTGTAGATTACAAAAACAAAAACATTTCTAGATCAAGAAAGGATTATGCAGATGAACCTCTTTAGCACCATTTTCTTATACAACTTTTGAATTTCATTTATATTTCTTTTGTTTACTTCAAAACCGGTACTGCCTCTGTAACTTTCATAGAGTTAGAAGTGCTCAAAGTGATCAAGCTTTATTTGCATGTCTAGCCAGTTTGCCCAGTGTGAAACCACACATAGACCTTCACATTGCTGCATTATGATGACCTCAACAGTTTACATTTTACACATCATGATCATACTTCAGCTGTTATATCGCACAACACGCTAGGGCTGTCAAAATTGCTCAAAAATGACGTTCGAATATTCCCTCTAAAAAAAACACGAATATTCGAACTATTCGAACATCTGGTTGCGCATTTTGTCAATGACGCGCATTACGTCAATAACAGGACAAATTAATACAAAGAGACATAACTACTTGTATAGGTAGTCTATTTAAGTTTAAACATATTTGACAACGTATTACCTACACACAAACAAGTAAATCAACTAATGGCCAAGACCGCAGACCTCACTCTCTCTCGCCCTCACCCTCACGCTCTCTGCGCATTACGGTTTAAATGAACAAACACATTTTGAGTGCTGATCAAGAGTTTTGTGCAAGCAATTTAAGGTCGCGACTCTTGTCCCAAATATAGCAGGCTTCATTCAGTGATTGAAACAAATATTAATTGAAGTTTTACAGCATATTGAACGCTCCGAGCGAGCTGTGCTGTGGTAAACATGGAACTTTTCCTTGACGTGAAACGGTAAATAATCAAACCAGTGGAAGCAGTGCATTTATCCTTTATTCATGCAACATCTCTTCAGTCAGTACAGTAGCCTACACTTTAGTAATGTTAGGGTTATGGTACCTCGGCTCCACTGCTCGACAGAACTCCCTGAAGCCTGCCCCATCCACCACACTGATCGCTCTCATGTCCTTACAAATGAACGAGATTAATTTCTCCGTTATGGCCTCTTGTCGTGTTGCAGACAAAGAGCTTGTGGCGGGCGATGCAAAGTAAGGGTGGTCCAGTTTGCACATACAAATTAGTTGCTTATATTTACAAAATGAGCCTACAAAAGCATAAACAAGCTCGTTTAATAAAGAAAAGTTCACGAAACAAAGTGAAAACTCACGAAAGTGTTTAGTGAAATTAGGAAACATTTAAGAGATCATAAATTTAGTTGTACAAGTTAACGTTACATTTCTACATACATTTTGTTCTCATGTCACAAGTAATATCAAGGTTTATTTTGATCTGTTTTACATTATTCTTTTGTAGTGTGGTTTTCGGTGAAGTGTACTAAAATAAATATCGTCACCTGTGTATATTAGCCCACTTCTTCTCTACGCTTTTTCCTGATGGTTTATAGAACAATTACTCCGAGTCGCCCTCTGTCGCTTCAAAGAATAGCACAATGGTCAAGTATAAACTAAACGCCTCGTCCGTTTGGGGAGGAGCGCGCACAGTCAGCGGGGGCTCGCGCCATAGACAGTAAAGGCTCGCGCTGCGGAGCCAGGCGAAAGTATAAAACAAGGCTTCAGGCCGCTAGCGCGCCCACTCGCAAAGCAGACAGCCACGCCTCTACTATCGCGGGCATTTTTTTTCCACTTTTTTTTTAAATTCGAATATTCATTTTCCCCTTCGAAATTCGTTTCGAATATTCATTATGATTCCTGTTGCTGCAGGATCACAGAAATGCTGTTGAAGGAAAGATATTTCCATTGGATATGGCACTGGATTCTGTTGATGACCAATATGACGGCTGTAGAAAGAACATGACATACCTGGTGAAGACTAAATATCTGAAGGAGGAAATCAGTAACTCTACTGAATTTAATGATACTTGGCACGATGGTGAAAATAAAGCCAAGAAACCACAAGATAATTTGGAACAGATTCATTCAGTTGCCATTTATGTGTACACTAACAACAATTCGATTGTATATCGTAAGTTCAATAATGCTGTTCGTAGTGAGACACAAAAATACAAAGACAAGACGGACAAAATGGTATTCACTTCACTTTCTGTTAACAGAAGCGATACAGATTCTGAATAAAACACAAAACAAATGCTATTTAACTTATCATGGTACTACAGTTGAGTTTGATAATAATGTCCAGAACAAAGAGGTTTGTTTCGGTTCATTTACATCCTCCTCTATTGATCGTACAGTAGCAAATGGTTTTGGACCGACATCTTGTTTTGAAATCCACACTTGTGAAGGTGCTGATGTGATCAAATACTCCAAGTATCCTGACCAGAAAGAGGTGCAGATTCCTCCATATGAGAAGAAAATACGTTTCCTGAACTGTGGTGCTGATGCAAAACTGGTACAGGACAGGGCCAAACGTTAAATCTCTTCAAGTCAAAAGTTGCTTTCGTTTGATGGCTTTATTAGATCCAAGTGATAATCATCTTTACAAGCTTTAAGTAAATCAACAATGAATTCTTCTGCTTTGTTATCTTTTGATCTAGTTTCACAGTTTTTGAACTCTGTATGATGTGTAAGGGGAAAGTGAATAGGCAAAAGCTTGTTAATAGGCTATTTTAATCACATGTTAATAAAAATTTACCAGTTGTCAGGGTTCCCTGTATAGTCACAATTCAGTTCTTGTGATGCAAGGTTTTTGAGTTTTGTCTTATACTTTTAAAAAGGAGAAAAGGAGAAAGGCCATTCAGAAAATGTTTAACCTCGAAGGGTTAAACTTAATATTAGGCTATATGAGCTGATTTAATTTCATATTCATTTATTTTGAGCTTTACAAATTCTGCAACTCTGCACCACATTCTATGATGACTAAAACTGTTTACAACCCTGAAATTGTGGTGTTTTGTTATTTGCATCAACATTGTAAACATCAAAATTCAATAGACAAAATTCTTTTTTCTTTTTTTTTTAAAAAGCAGGTTGAAAACTGAGCCTAAATAATAACCATGGCTGCATCCAAAAACTTAGGCATGTTATGATCCTGGGCTTCTCTTTCCTTTCTCTCTGTCTCCCTCTGGTGGTCATTCACACACTCACTCACTCTTTTCGCTCTACTCATTATCTCATTATCTCTTACAGCTGTTTCCCCTTCCCGCTCCGTTTCCCCACCTGTTCTCTCTTTTCCCTTGATTGTACAGCTTCTTATTACCTCTCCTTCTAGGTCTTGTTGTCTTATTACCTCTCCTTCTGACCTCCCTCCGATGAGAGACGTTTGTTATTTCTCCCTATTCTGTCTTGTCCTGTGTATTTGCTCTAACTGTGCCTGTGTGCAGAGTACCTGATCGGCGCCTGGCTGTTCACCTGAGGTCTTCCTTGACCGTTCACAGACGTTACTGAGAATCTTCCCTCCGTCCTCGTGGGACCCTGAGTTATTATCCAGCCTAGTGGCAGTCTCTGTTCTGGCCCTGTTTCCTGCCAGACGTTTATGTTCTATTTTGATCTTTGAGGACATTTTCCTTTTGTTTTATTAAAGACTGTGAATTGCATCCTCCCTGGTTTCTTCCTCTTCCTGACTTTAACAAGGCAGCTGACTTGTTGATCACGAAGGACTGATTTTGGAAAGGCAGTGTAACGGTTTGTAACATAGCGAGCCAATTGAAGCTCACGAAGACGAGGATGAACAGGAAACAGGATCTTTAACAACAAAAACAGGTAAATCTTAACACCCGTTATGTGTATATCATCGATGAGAACAGACAAAGACTAAGGCCCCGTCCACACAGAGACGTGTTTAGCTGTATACGTAAAAATGTTGTATCATATCAGCGTTTCGTTCAGATGGATCTGGTGTTTTGGGAGCCTGAAACCGGTATTTTTTTTAAAACCGGGTCCCAGAGTGGATAAATCTGAAACAGACACCCTTGTGTTTTCGTGTTTACAGCCAATCTGTATATTTTGTGAAACGGTGATGTCATCACACCACGTCCCGCATGGTAAAGACTAGAATAACTACATTATTGTAGGGTTCTGGTAGGTGTAGGCGTTAATAAAACACAACCTGGTAAGTAGCAAACTTATTTATTGTTATTTTATGGTGAGATTTTTGCCTCACTTCCTACCATTGCTGTGCACCTTCTAGCCACAACTCTTCTCCATTTTTAGTGTATTTCTGTGGCAACAGAATTACAGTGCCACATACTGGTCTGGCATGTATACTAGATCGTTTTGAGCCGGATTCAGTGGTTTGTACTCAGATATTTCTTGAGACGAGGAAAAACAAAGATCGGATAGGGAAAGCTCTGCTTTGTGTGGATGTGGCCTAAGCCAGAACTGAGAATGTATACACTCAACGAGCTAACTAAAGAGACAACAGTTGTACTTAATAACTAATCAGATTACATGGGAAATCTAGGAAACAGGTTGCCAAACCAAACCCATTGAAGAAGGGAGACACAGACTAGATATGTTACAGGTTTAATGATGTAACGATTATGGTCGCAGACATTGAATGAATCTTCCAAATGATTCATTAGATGAACAATCCCTTTCACAAAGCCTAATTCAGCTCCAGACCCCAGGAAATCGATCATTTATCACGAGGCTCCTTTCTGCCTCGGGCTACCACGTCTACATCACAATTACGTGATTTCCTATGGACTTTTGACCAAAACTTCACAAAGAGGACAAAAGACTCGTTGTGATCGCAAGACAAAGAAACAAACAGATCTCTGTCTTTTCAATGGCTGCTAAATGAACTCCAAGTGACACAGTTTAAGACTCCAAGCAAACTTCCAGGAAATGTTACATACTAGAATGTATAAGATTATGATTATTGGACTTTCACGCAAATAGCCTTCGACATAGTTTGTTAGCGTGTTTACAACTGATGCACGTGACTATTATGCATGTATATCATTCCCAAATTCATGCAATTATGTAACTATTGAATGAGTGGATGAAAAGACACCGTTTTTGATACCGTTGTGCTCGTATTGACATAATTAAGCAGATGAGCTGAATTAAATCTTTATAGAATCGATCATGTCCTCATAGTAAGAAATTAGGTCTAACTTTACTCTCTGCTTAAGAGCAGGAAATTAAATGACTATAGATAATCCAATTTTATGGGAGGGGTGGAGGCACAGTCACCCCTGAACCCTAATTGGCCATAATCCATCCAGGGGATGGGCAAATTTCTGAGTTTAACCTCTGGATCACAGAGGAAGAGTAGTGTTGTTCGCGAGACGTTCACCGCTGGGTGTTCACGCGTGTTCACGTTGGTGTTCACGTTCTGTTCATTGTTCAGTCAAGAGCTGTCCGCAGCTCGGCTCCGGCAAAGCGACGATCGGACGATCGTGGCAGACCATCAAAGAAAATGGGTTAACAGATTTCATTCAGGCCATCTGCTCTTCTCTCACTTTCCTTTCTTTTACTTAAAGTTTATTTTCTTTTCGTTAAGTCGTGGGTTCTGTTAAGTTTCGCCGCAAAGTTACTCAACAAGTTTCCAACAGCGCGTTTCAACTTCGGACAACGCCCACAAGACTCTCATCCAGCCGCCAAACACGCCACGTGATTGGCTTCCCAAGACGTCGATCAAAGACACGACCAGACCTTCAGCGAATCAAAAACCCGAGGGAACCCCTCTCCAGCCAGGAAAAGGGAACCCCCTTTGTCATAGACGACACACGTGAGACAAACGCAAATAATACCTCTAGATTTCAAGCTGAAATGGTGCATTAGATCAAATGTAATAACCCTGCCTAAGAAACGATAGGAGGATAAATTACTGATCAATGGTTTCTTCAGGTCATGTGTCATAAATGTATATTGCTTGGGATTTCATAATTTCTTTCTCTTAAGACTTATTCTTATTCCACGCACCTTGTTCGGGTAGCTTGTTCGGGTATACAGCTTGTTCGGGTATAAATGAGACACAGGTGCTTGCATCAAATCAACCTTTTGCTTCGGAGCCGAGTAGTATCTGATTATGCTAGACATCACTCACCTACTTCACATTCCTGACTGGAAGCCTGCCCTTTTGGAAGCGCTCTTCAGTCGGTGTTGGTGTGACGGCACAGCAGCGGGTCGTGTGGTTCTACGATCATCTCTCTTTTGCTCGTGAGAGCAAACACAAGGGCTGTTCTCACAGCTGGTTCGGTGCGCCTGGTGGAGAGCGCTAAAAAGACGTTCTTACGGCTGGTAGAGAGCGTCCGGTGAGAGAGAGCGCGCAGGTCAGGCTGCACTATTCCCTGACTGTGTCGCCGCGACCCCTCCCCCCTGCGTGCTTCAGCACCAAGGAGAGCGATCCTCTAAAAGAGCAACACAGAAAGAGCTTGCGTCTTTTTCAAGATGACATTCTTTCTGTGCGTTTCTGGATGCGGTGGTTACCTGTCACCGAGGGATGGTCACCAGCGCTGTATCTCGTGTTTGGGCGTTCAGCACACTGAGGCAGCGCTGGTGGATGATTCATGTTCTCACTGCGGGAACATGATCATCTCAGAGTTGCGGTCTAGACTCCGTCTCGCAAGGGGCGGAGTCCCCGTGCCTCTGCCTCGATCTAACCCCCCACAAAGGGTTGCTTCAGGCAGTAGCACGGGTGATTTGAGGGTTACAGTGAGCGCGCTTCCCCCAGGGAACCAACCCCCGGGGAACCCTCACTCCTCACGCACTCTGCAGCCAGTAGAGCTTCTGTTGGAACGCGCTGGGCCGTCCTCGAGATGTGCACCAACCGTATCCTTCGGGGCTCCCCCCGATGATCAGATGACGTGTCGGCGCAGGGGGCTCCATCGGGAAGATTCGCTGTGCCCGATACCGATCCGAAAATGATGGCCATGCTTTCCCGGGCCGCCGAGAGAGTCGGGCTCGTGTGGAACCCTCCACCGTGTCCCGAACCCTCAAGGCTGGATGATTGGTATCTCGGGGTGGCCCGTGCTGGTTCTCAGCGCCCCACCCCGGTTCCTTTCTTCCCGGAGGTGCACGAGGAGCTCACTAGGTCGTGGACGGCACCTTTTACTGCCCGAAACTGGCCTAGTGGCTCCTCCTCCCTCACCACCCTCGATGGCGGACCTCCAAAGGGAAACACGCAGGTTCCTCCCGTGGAACGGGCCGTTGCTATGCAACTGTGCCCTAACTCCACTTCCAGGGGGAACCCGTGTCTTCCCTCCTGGGCCTGTGGGTACTCTTCCGATCTGATCGGGAAAGCCTACCAGGCTTGTGGAGAGGCAGGCTCCGCCTTAAACGCAGAAACCACATCTGCTCTGTTCTCCCCCCCTCACTGGACCCACTGCAGTTTGCATACCGCACAAACCGCTCCACTGATGATGCCATTTCATCTACAATTCACACTGCTCTCTCCCACCTGGAAAAGAGGAACACATATGTGAGAATGCTGTTTGTAGACTACAGCTCAGAATTCAACACCATTGTGCCCTCCATACTTGACGGGAAACTCCGGGCTCTAGGCTTAAACAGCTTGTTATGCAGCTGGATCCTCAACTTCCTGTCAAACAGACGCCAGGTGGTCAGAATGGGCAGTAACATCTCCTCATCACTGACTCTCAACACTGGAGCCCCTCAGGGGCTGTGTTGTGTTCAGGAGGAATGAGAGAGAACACCGCCCCATCACCATCGATGGAGCACCGGTGGAGCGAGTCAGCAGCTTCAAGTTCCTCGGTGTCCACATCACAGAGGAACTCTCATGGTCCGTCCACACTGAGGCCGTTGTGAAGAAGGCTCATCAGCGCCTTTTCTTCCTGCGACGGCTGAGGAGGTTTGGAATGAACCGCCACATCCTCACACGCTTCTACAGCAGCACCATAGAGAGCCTGCTGACTGGCTGCATCACCACCTGGTACGGCAACAGTACCGCCCGCAGCCGAAAAGCCCTGCAAAGGGTAGTGTGCACGGCCAGCTGCATCATCGGAGGTGAGCTTCCCTCCCTCCAGGACATTTACGCCAGGCGGTGTGTGAAGAGAGCTCAGAGGATCATCAGAGACTCTAGCCACCCGAACCTTGGGCTGCTCTCACTGCTGCCATCAGGCAGGCGGTACCGTAGCATCAGAACACGCACCAGCCGACTCCAGAACAGCTTCTTCCCACAAGCAATTAGACTACTTAACTCCTGATCCATCAGTATCATAACACACACTGGACAGAATATCACTCAGCACAACCCACTGTAGATACACACACATTATATACACATTTATTTATCATACAGCATCTATTGCACTTTGGATTTCAATTTGTGAATAATATTGTATACTATATGTAGTAAAGTTGTTTGTACGGGAAGAAGGAGGCGGGAACCGGCGAACAATAAACAAGTTTAATATAAAATAAAATGGCGGCGACAGCCCCTCGCGGTCGACTGCCGCCTACATACAAACAAATACAAATGAAAATAATAAGCTGCAGCCCCTCACGGTCGACTGCAGCAACACATAACAAAACATAAATAAAATACAACATAAAATCCAGGCCTGGTCCTCTCTCGTCCCTCACTGTTGTCGCTCCTCCTTTATAGTCCCTCACTCCTCCGCAAGGGCCGAGATCGCTGCGGCGCCTCGTCCCGCCCTCATGGTCCCTCGGCCTCGCTGCCCACCACATACCCCCAACGCCCTTCGCAGGCCGGGGGGCACTCCCGAGTCCCGATCACGGCGGCCGCGGGACCAGGGGGTTAGAACAGCGAGGTGAGAGAGTGGAGAGAGGAGAAAAGAAAAAAAAAAATTCTGGTCCGGTTCCCAGACACACTGCCGCTCGGTCCTCAGCCAGCCGAGAGGCTCTTCCTCGCGGTGCCATGCGGTGGTACTGGACGGCCGGTGGACGGCCCGACGCTCCTCCGCCCCCTGGCGGCCGGCGGTGGCTCCTCCTGCTGAGGGCGGCCGGAAGCGAGTCCCCGTACCGCGCTCCCTGCTCCTCCCCAACCTGGCGGACGGCAGCGCTCCGGCTCCTCCCCAAAATGGCGGACGGCAGCAGGCTTCGGCTCCGGGCAAGCGCTGGGGACTCCTTCGCCCCCTCGCGGACGGCAGCCACCCCACCTCGACCCAGGGGCACGGCAGCGAGCTCTCCGTCCCACCGACCTTCATCCGCTCCAGCACCACCGCTTCGGGCAGCCGCTCACGGACTTCTCTCCTCCGCGCTGCCCGAACTCCGCGGCACCGCGATCCCCCTCAGCTGCGAGGGCTCTTCGACAGCGCGTCCCTCCTTCCTCCCGGGTTTCGGCACCACTGTAGTAAAGTTGTTTGTACGGGAAGAAGGAGGCGGGAACCGGCGAACAATAAACAAGTTTAATATAAAATAAAATGGCGCCGACAGCCCCTCGCGGTCGACTGCCGCCTACATACAAACAAATACAAATGAAAATAATAAGCTGCAGCCCCTCACGGTCGACTGCAGCAACACATAACAAAACATAAATAAAATACAACATAAAATCCAGGCCTGGTCCTCTCTCGTCCCTCACTGTTGTCGCTCCTCCTTTATAGTCCCTCACTCCTCCGCAAGGGCCGAGATCGCTGCGGCGCGCAGCTGGCGCTCATCCTCCCTGATGAGCGCCGCCTCGTCCCGCCCTCACGGTCCCTCGGCCTCGCTGCCCGCCACACTATACATTGTATATTATTATTATTATTATTATAGCGTAATGTATATTTTTTAGTGTATGTTTAGTGTATATGTATATGTATATTGTAAGTATGTGTATATTGTTTAAAGCTGTGAGAACTACACTCACATTGTGTAAATTATTTATTGTTTATTGTAGTGTATACTGTGCTGTGAGTAATTGTGTGCGCATCAGATCTGTAATCTGTTGTTGCTTAAATGTTGTACATGTCATGTCATGACTACTATGTTGCTCGGACTGCACCTAAGAATTTCACCTACTGTTGCACTTGTGCATATGATAGAGTGACAATAAAGTGATTTTATTTTATTTGAAGATTGGTTTGCAGCGATCGACCTGTACTTTCATGTCTCGATTCTTCCTCGACACAGGCCGTTCCTGCGCTTTGCGTTCGAGGGTCGAGCATATCAGTACAAAGTCCTGCCCTTCGGGCTGGCCCTGTCCCCCCGTGTCTTCACGAAGGTCACGGAGGGGGCCCTTGTGCCCATGAGAGAACAGGGCGTTCGCATCCTCAACTATCTCGACGACTGGCTCATTCTAGCACAGTCCAGGGATCAGTTGTGCAAACACAGGGACCTGGTGCTCAGACACCTCAGCCAGTTGGGTCTTCGGGTCAACTGGGAGAAGAGCAAACTCGCCCCCGTGCAGAGGATCTCTTTTCTCGGTATGGAGTTGGATTCGGTCGAACGGACTGCGCGCCTCACAGAGGAGCGCGTCCAGTCGATGCTGAACTGCCTGAACACGTTTCAGGGCAGGATGGCGGTTCCACTGAAACATTTTCAGAGGCACCTGGGTCATATGGCAGCCGCTGCGACAGTAACTCCGCTCGGCCTGCTTCATATGAGGCCGCTTCAGCATTGGCTACACGGCCGAGTCCCGAGATGGGCGTGGCAACGCGGCACTCTCCGGGTGAGCATCACACCGGCCTGCCGCCAGTCCTTCAGCCCATGGTCAGACCCCTCGTTCCTTCGGGCCGGAGTGCCCCTGGAACAGGTGTCCAGGCATGCTGTGGTTTTCACGGATGCCTCTGCCATGGGCTGGGGAGCCACGTACAACGGGCATGCAGTGTCAGGGGTTTGGACGAGCCCGCACCAGCATTGGCACATCAACTGCCTCGAGTTGCTAGCGGTACATCTTGCTCTGAGCCGCCTCAAAGGACGGTTACGGGGCAAAGATGTACTGGTCTGCACGGACAACTCTGCGACCGTTGCGTATATCAACCGACAAGGTGGTCTGCGCTCCCGTTGCATGTCGCAACTCGCCCGCCATCTCCTCCTCTGGAGTCAGAAGTGTCTGAGGTCGCTTCGGGCCATTCATGTCCCTGGTGTGCACAACCGTGTGGCCAACGAGCTTTCACGAGCTGTGCTCCCAGGGGAGTGGCGACTCCACCCCCAGGTGGTCCAGCTGATTTGGAGACAGTTCGGGATGGCACAGGTCGACCTGTTTGCCTCTCCAGAAACGTCCCATTGCCAGTGGTTCTATTCGCTGACCGAGGGCACACTCGGCACGGATGCTCTGGCGCACAGCTGGCCCCAGGGGCTACGCAAATATGCGTTCCCCCCAGTGAGCCTACTTGCACAGACATTGTGCAAGGTCAGGGAGGACGAGGAGCAGGTCCTGCTAGTGGTGCCGTACTGGCCCACCCGGACCTGGTTCCCAGAACTTGTGCTCCTCGCAACAGCCCCTCCTTGGCCGATTCCTCTGAGGAAGGATCTTCTAACTCAGAGACGGGGCACCCTGTGGCACCCACGTCCAGACCTGTGGAAGCTTCATGTTTGGCCCCTGGACTGGACGCGGAGGTTCTAGGTGACTTACCCCAAGCAGTAGTTAACACCATCACTTCGGCGCTAGCACCGTCTACAAGACAGGCCTACGCCCTGAAGTGGAACCTGTTCGTCGAGTGGTGTTCTTCTCGCCGAGAAGACCCCCGAAGATGCTCGATCGCGTCTGTGCTTTCCTTCCTGCAGCACGGGTTGGAGCGTAGGCTGTCCCCCTCCACCCTCAAAGTCTATGTTGCTGTGATATCCGCCTATCATGACCACGTAGATGGTAAGACGGTTGGTAAGCACGACCTGGTCGTCAGGTTCCTTAGGGTGGCGAGACGGTTAAATCCTCCTCGTCCCCCCTCCATACCCTCTTGGGATCTTACTCTGGTGCTCCGAGCACTTCAGAATGTCCCATTTGAGCCTTTGCAGTCAGCAGAGCTAAAGCTTCTCTCTATGAAGACTTTGCTGTTGGCTGCATTGGCCTCCATCAAGAGGGTAGGGGACCTGCAGGCATTTTCGGTCGACGATTCGTGCCTAGAGTTCGGGCCGGGCGACGCCCACGTGGTACTAAGACCCCGGCCTGGCTATGTGCCCAAGGTTCCTACCACTCCCTTCAGGGACCAGGTGGTGAACCTGCAAGCGCTGCCCCCGGAGGAGGCAGACCCAGCCCTAGCTTTGCTCTGTCCCGTCCGCGCCCTGCGGATCTACGTGGATAGAACTCAAAGCTTTAGGACCTCAGATCAGCTCTTTGTCTGTCACGGAGGCCAGCAGAAGGGAAAGGCTGTCTCCAAGCAGAGGATGGCCCACTGGATAGTGGATTCCATCACCTTGGCTTACCAAGCACAAGGTGTGCCCTGTCCGCTCAGGGTGCGAGCACACTCTACTAGAGGTGTTGCATCCTCCTGGGCGCTGGCACGTGGCGCCTCGCTGTCAGACATCTGTAGAGCTGCGGGCTGGGCGACACCTAACACGTTCGCTAGATTCTATAGCCTACGTGTAGAGCCGGTTTCCTCCTGTGTTCTCACCTCAAACGGGTAGAAACACTGAGGGGCCCCGGCTCTTGTCGGCTTGCTGCGCTACGGCATTATTTTCTCCAGAAGCAGACTCTGTGAGTCCTCCATCACCCTTGGTGCCGGACGTGGCGGAGCGTCTCGCATCAGGCCCCTTGCCGCTGAATCCTTGAGAACCGGTATTGGGCTTGGGTTATATGAGTGACCCTACGGGGATCCCATATATCTGTCCATATATCTGTCCCTTCCCTTCAATGGGATTGAGCCCCCTCTCTCTCTGTCGCGGGCTACGGCTCAGCCTGTACTCCTACATAACTCCTTCGGGGGAAGATGTGGGCTCCGCAGCGTTCCCCTTCAGTGGGCACGCTTTCCCAGTGTTATCCAATAATCACTGAGCGGGTCATGCGGAACAGCAGTGATGGTCTTCCCGGTGCGAGCCCCGTCTCATCCGGTAAGAGCTCAGGTCGGCTCACACAGGGCACTGGAGGGGGGCAGAGGCCATGGCGCTTTGGTAGGGATTCCTATTCATCGGTACTCCGACGCGGCATCGAGAGTGACTGACTGAATGGGAACGTCTCGGTTACGTATGTAACCCTCGTTCCCTGAAGGAGGGAACGGAGACGCCACGTCCCGTCGCCATGTCCTCTGTACCCTGCTGGGGTGCCGGCTCCTCAGCAAAAGGCTGATTTGATGCAAGCACCTGTGTCTCATTTATACCCGCGGTGTGTGGCATGAACACCTGGTGCGATCATTGCATGCTAGGGATGGGCGATATGGACTTAAAAATTTATCCCGATATTTTCTAGTATTTATTGCGATAACGATATTAATGACGATAAATGTAGTATCATTCCCCATGTTTTTGGATATAAGTGAAAGCTGCATGCATTCTTGCGAGTTTCAGAAAAACAAACAATCATCTAAAGTAAAACGTACATGTCATCAAATAGGCTCCTATAATACATTAAAAAAAAAATATATATATATAATTAATTATTTTTTTATGTAAAATTCCACACCAGCCTTTTCAGAAATGGAAAAGTTGCAGATATAATTGTCTTCTGTAAAAGTGCAGGTAATGTTTAAATAGTGCAACTGTGCTAAAAAACATCACACAATACAAACAATAATAATTCAAATCAATGACAAGTTTTACATGTAAACCGATTCTGTATTTATTCATACACTCATGGTGCAAACAGTGGTAAAAATAGCAGAAACAGCAAAAGTAATTATCCCAAAAATGTCTTCAGATTAGAAAAAAGTTGAAAATAATGATTTGATGATAGAACTTCAGTAATTTGAGTTGATAAGATAATACCACAAATTCTTCTACTGATAAAAATAAACTGGACTAAGGAATAATGAGCTTCTGGGTTCATGAATATTAATCATGTTGTCAGCGCTCATTCAAACTGATTTGCTGAAATCAAAACAGGCACAGTAATAGGTGCACGCCAGCCAATGAGATTCCCGTTTGTGCATTCGTTTGTTCCTGTTCATGAAAGGCTGAATAATTCCAAATAAACGCCATTATTTTACAGGAAAATACAACACAGGATATTGTTTACATGTAGCACATCAATTCTGTGTGGTATAAGACTCTCTCGCTCTCTCTTTGAGTGTGTGTGAAACACTGAGCGCTCTCAGTCGCGCGCCTCACACTAGTGTTTACTGTGCGTCAAATACACTGCGCATTCATTGAGATCAACTGAAATAGTATGCTTTACCGATCGATTGAGAAGGACTGAGCGCTTAAGATATTCGCTCTAAGTGCTCAGCGAGTGAAAATACATCTGTATGGTTCAGATTGCCCTCAGGTAGCCCCTCGTTTAGCTATGAACTCTTCCGCAGCTTCCGCCATGGTTGTTTTCGCTCTGCACGTGAGATGCGGATTCAGTGCCGCCGCTCCCATTGCGCGGCTCTTAGGGCACCGAGTGCTGCGAGGGCACTACAAGAAAATTCTCTCTCCAACCCCCGTTCAGCTATACAAATTGACGAACGCAGCCACCGCGGCCATCATAAAGTAAACGCTTTAAGCATCAAGAGACGGCCAGCGGTGGCACGGTGCGGATGGGTCGCGCTATCAACTAGGCTTTATCGTTATTATCGCGGGAAGACAAATTCTTATCGTGGGGAGAATTTTTACCGGTATATCGCAAACGATAAGATATCGCCCATCCCTATTGCATGCCAATGTGCATTGGCTCGTTTAGTTCCACTCGAAGTAGATTGGCTCTCGCGAGCGAGATTCCTATTCGTCGGTACTCCGACGTGGCATCTCCGTTCCCTCCTTCAGGGAACGAGGGTTACATACGTAACCAAGACGTTACTCATCTTACGTAGAGAGAAACTCAGAGTTTGTCCTACATGAACCCACAGGGCTTCACAAGTGTTGCATTATCAGATGAGCCTGATGTGTCATGTTTAATTCCGATCTATATTAATCTCACAGCAGCTGAAATATGTTTCTGAATGTGAAAAATGTCTTTGGTATGTGGTGAACATCAGTTAGGATGGCATTCCAGAGACCAGTTTATGGCAAGGTCCCTCTCTAACTACCGGTGTGAAAGAAGATGTGCCACACTGTGATTGGACACTTGGTGAATGAACATAAACAAATGTTCAGCAACATCAGATAAGATGCCAAGACAACTGCCAGACACCTCTGACAGGGCAGGAAGGGGGACCTTCTGTACCCACCACCACCAAGGAGAGGACTTCTCATTGGTCTACAAGTTGACTTTAACCACCAAACTCATTCCTATAAGGTTTAGGCAAGAGCTGCCATAAAAATTCCTTCATGACCTCCTGGATGCAGCAGCAAAAGAGAGGCCACAGACATCTATCTAAATCCATTCATACACATGTTTGGAGGCCTTAAATGTATATAAACTGCAACACATCCTCTTCATCTTCATACAAAGCACAGTTTATGTTAATAGTTGACTGTAAACACAACAGTCCACGGGACAGATCCATTAACAGATAAACGAATGTGTGGACAATGACTTAATCGTTTCTTATCATGGTCGGTCTCTATCTGTTCCATACGATGCCTTTTATATTTTAAAAGAGGTTTGGTAAAGAAATAATGCATGGGTGGATAAAACATTAAAGACATTGTTTTGACATGCCACTTTATACTATGCAAATGAGTTCCACACTAGGGTGGGCAATATCAGGGCTACTTCGGACACCAGTGGCCAATCACACTCCAGGATCGGAAAGGCGCCGTATTTCAATCTCCTCCTCGTCAGAAAGGGATAAATATGTCCCCTGGGTAGACACACCCTGGTTCTGCATTTCCAACTAGACAGGGAAGGAGAGACTAACAGACACATCATGTCCTGAGCTTCTGACCTGACGAGGAAAGAGACTACAAGATAGTTGAACTTTTGCGAGCAAAACCTTTTATATAGCTTTCGGCTGCACTCTTGCTGCAAGAAGGGCTCTCTCACTGAGAGATCTTATCTGACCCTTACGACTCCTCCAGCAGCACAGCCCAGTCCACCAAGCATCGGCAGACATTACCTGTCCCACACGACTACTGGATCGCAACTCTGCGCTCTTCCCACTGCACGCTACCTGCATAACCAGTGGAAGACGTCTCTACTGCCGGACCGATCATCTGACTGTGAAGAACGTAAATGTACACTTACCAAACCTCTTTCTAGAGACCTTGGCATTAGTTTATACATGCAGCATATGTTTTTCTTTCCTGCTTTGATAACAGTTACCTGAGGTCAGCTTGTTACAAATAATAGGTTTATTATTTGTTTACATCATAAATAAGCATTTATTTATCACCATTTGCTAGAACCATTAGGTGGTTTCCATAAGAAGCATTCCCATACAATTCTCTTCCATTGTTACGTTCTGTTCAACAGCATTGCATTTATCCATTCTGTCTTTGCATCATTTATTTGTTTTATTGTTTCATTCAGTACTTTTCTTTTTAGTTATTAGTTTACTATCCTTTAGAAGTGCATATTCATTACTAGCATTATTAATCATTGAAGTATTTACTCTTGCATATCTATTGTTAATACATTTCATTCATGTTATGATCCTGGGTTTTCTTCCCCCTTTTCTCTGTCTCCCTCTTGTGGTCAATCACGCAATGTCATCTTCTCCTCCGCTAATTATCTCTTACAGCTATGTCCTCTTTTGTTCCTATTTCCTCACCTGTTCTCTTTTCTCCCTTAATTGTCTCTGCTTCTTATTCCCTCTTGTTGTCAGATTATTCATTCACTACATATGAGAAACGGCTGTGACTTCACCTTGTCCTGTCCTGTCCTGTCCTGTCTGCTTGACGATTTATCATTTGTTCAAACAGTGAGTTATACTGCCTTCAGACTGTGTGTTATCCAGCTGTGCCTGTTTGCAGAGTACCTGGTCAGCGCCTGCTTGCGGCTGTTCACCCACTCTGCTGCCCTATCTATCCCTGACTGGCTGTAGGCATCTCTGGGTTCCAGGCCTTCGTTCCTCGTGGGAATTTGTGTTATCATTTCGGTTCTGGCTCTGATTGATGCCTGCTATTTATGTTTTGATTGTTATTGAGGACGAATTCCTTTACCTATTAAAGACTGTAAATTGCACCCCACCCTGGTCTTCCATCATCCTTACCTTTAACAGAATAATCCGACCAAGAGATGGACCAGGCGAGTGGTAATCCCCTTCAGAACGGCGTCGAGCTCCAGGGTGACCTGTTGGGCAAGCATGAAGAGGATTTATCCGCCGCAAGACTTACCGTTGACTCCCTGACTGCCCAGCTCTCGGATTTTACCCAGCAGTTCCACTACTACCGTCATGAAGCCACTGGTTCAGCTGGACAGCGCGATTCTTCTGAGCTGCGTATCAACAACTCGCCGTGCTACTCGGGTGAGCCCTCACAGTGTTGATCTTTCCTCATCCAATGCGAGGTTGTTTTTTCCCTCCAGCCATCGACTTATGCCAAGGAATGTTCTATGGTGGCTTATGTGATTTCTCTCCTCAATGGACGGGCTCGAGAGTGGGCGGCAGCGAACTGGGAGGCAGAGGTATCACATCGAGAGACGTTTTGATATGCGACGAAGGGCCTGCAGAATGGAGGCTTCATTATTTCCCGCCTCCACGGCGACAGCCACAACTACCACCTGCTGCTGATCCTGAGCCGATGCAACTAGGGGGGCTTAATATATCCATACGGGAACACCAACGCAGGATTATGAATTGCCTTTGCATGTACTGTGCTTCCGCTGATCATTTTGTCTCTAGGTGTCCAGTAAAAGCCAGCGCTCGTCAGTAGGCGGAGGGTTGCTGACGAGCGCACCGTCATGGGTCTCTCCATCCAAGTCCTGCACTTCTCTTCCTGTACACCTCCACTGGGCGGGATCGTCAGTTTCTTGCTCTGCATTGATTGACTCGGGGGCAGAGGGAAACTTCGTTGACGAGACTTGGGCCTTGGAACAAGGTATTCCTCTCTTAGACTTACAAGACTCCACCCCTCTGTTCGCCCTAGATGGCAGCTCCCTTCCTAGGGTGCAAAGAAGGACTTCTCCATTGACTCTTACTGTTTAAGGAAATCATAGAGAGACTATTTATTTTTTTGTTTTTCAGTCCCCTTTTTCTCCAGTGGTTTTAGGCCATCCGTGGTTAGTTCTCCACAACCCCCAGCTTAACTGGGCGGAGGGATCTATTTTGTCTTGGAAATTGTCTTGTCATGTTGATTGTTTGTCTTCTGCTGTGCCCCCTGTCTCTTCTGTTACTGTTGGAACCAGGTGATTTATCTGGGGTGCCGGAGGACTATCACGATTTGCGGGAGGTATTCATCCACTCCCGGGCCACTTCTCTCCCACCTCATCGCCCGTATGATTGCAGTATAGATCTTCTCCCGGGTACCACGCCTCCTCGGGGAAGACTATACTCGTTATCCACTCCCGAATGGGAGGCGCTCGATTATATCTTTCTGACTCGCTCAATGCTGGTACTATCTTTCCTTCCTCGTCCCAAGCGGGAGCCGGCTTCTTCTTTGTGAAGAGGAAGGACGGCTCCCTGCGTCCCTGTATAGACTAAAGGGGTTTGAATGACATCACTGTCAAGAATCGTTATCCGTTGCCACTGATGTCATCAGCCTTCGAGGTCTTGCAGGGAGCTAGGGTTTTTACGAAACTCGATTTACGTAACGCCTATCACCTAGTGCGTATAAGGAAGGGGGATGAATGGAAGACCGTGTTTAACATGCCACTTTGAATACCGAGTCCTTCCTTTCAGATTAGTAAACGCCCCCGCCGTTTTTCAAGCCTTAGTTAATGACGTCCTACGGGACATGCTCAACGTGTTCGTGTTTGTCTACCTCGACATTTTGATCTTTTCGCCATCCATCACTCCAGGTGCACGTCCAACATGTTCGTCGTGTCCTTCAGCGGCTTCTGGAGAATCGACTTTATGTAAAGGCTGAGAAATGTTCTTTCCACGCCTCCTCAGTTACGTTTCTGGGTTCGGTCATTTCGGCAGAGGGGATCAGTATGGACCCCGCTAAGGTCCAGGCGGTCACTGACTGGCCCGTGCCCGAATCCCGTCTCGTGCTACAACGTTTTCTCGGGTTTGTTAATTTTTACCGTCATTTTATTTCTGGTTTCAGTCTTACTGCTCTGACCTCAGTCAAGTCCCAGTTTAGGTGGTCAGATTCTACGCAGACGTCGTTTGACGTTCTAAAGTCTCTTTTCACTACCGCGCCTATCCTTCTTACCCCTGACTTCACTAAACAATTTATAGTCGAGGTCGACGCTTCTGAGGTCGGGGTCGGGGCTGTTCTTTCCCAGCATTCCACCGCTGATGGAAAGATACATCCCTGCGTTTTTTTTTTTCTCACCGTCTCTCCCCCGCGACCATGAACTACTCGCCATTCGTCTAGCGTTAGGCGAGTGGCGACAGTGGCTAGAGGGAGCTCCTGTTACTTTTTTGGTCTAGACAGATCACCGTAATCTTGAGTATATTCGCAAGGCCAAGAGACTTAACGCTCGTGAAGCCCGTTGGGCCCTGTTCTTTACCCGGTTCGATTTTACTATCTCTTATCGCCCGGGCTCTAAGAACGTCAAGCCTGACGCGCTATCTCGTCTTTTTGACTCCTCCTTATCGACTGAGCCTGAGGAGATTATTCCTTCGGGTTGTGTTGTTGGCACGTCCATCTGGGGAGTAGAGAGGCTGGTAAAGCGTTCTCTTGCTCGAGTCATAGTCCCGCGCAATGTTCCTAAAGGACTCCTTTTTGTTCCCGTATCCACACGACAAGCTGTTCTTCAGTGGGGACACACCTCTAAATTGACTGCCCATCCCGGCAGTGTGCGGTTTATTGCCTCCTGCGTTACGTGCGCGCAGACTAAGGCTGGCAATTCCCCTCCAGCCGGTCTGCTTCGGCCATTACTGGTGCCTACATGACCGTGGTCTCACCTGGCTCTCGACTTTATCACCGGGCTCCCCCTCTCGGCGGGTAACACCGTTATTCTAACCGTGGTAGATCGCTTTTCTAAGTCGACCCATTTTATTCCACTCGCTAAACTCCCCTCTGCCAAGGAGACCGCCCAGATCATGGTTGATCATGTTTTTAAGCTACATGGTTTACCTACTGATATAGTGTCTGATAGAGGCCCCCAGTTTTCTTCTCAGTTCTGGAGAGAGTTTTGTCGCCTGATTGGGGCTTCCATTAGCCTTTCGTCCGGGTATCACCCCCAGGCGAGTGGCCAAGCAGAACGGACCAATCAGATTGTCGCCCGCATTCTTCGCAGTTTCACCCATCAGAAACCTGCGTCCTGGTCTCAGCACCTTTCCTGGGCTGAATACGCCCATAATTCACTTCCATCCTCCGCCACCGGTCTTTCGCCTTTCCATTGCTGTCTTGGCTATCAACCTTCGTTATGTGCATCCCAAGACTCTGAGTCTAATGTTCCCTCTGTACAAGCTTTTATTAGCCGTTGCAAGCGCACCTGGAGGAGAGTGCGGTGTAAGGACCGGTTTTGCTGCTAAGACAAAAGCTGAGATCAAAACCCCAGCAATAGAACAATAAAAGTCACTAATCTTGAGAGATGATCTCACAGAAACTGTGACACCACCCTGATCAAACATTTCACCCCCTCCCCATTTTGACCTCTCCTTGCCCTGTTTTCAAGTCAACAAATGCAGATATACCAATGATGATGTATCTTGTAAATCTAGTGTTTTATCCATTTCATGTTTGGTGTCCTTTTAAAGGTCTTGAATGCAAATGGTAAAATGGTCTCAGTTTCACTGCAGTCACTTGTAGTATTAGAAAGATTCAAAACTAATGAGAATTCTGTTCTCCTTTTGAGTGGTCTCTTCAAAGATATCTGATCCTCTCACCCAAAACCAGGTGTTTGTGTTGCAAATATTTACAACCATTTTGTTCTAGTTGGAGTATTTAAAGGTCCCGTTCTTCGTGATCCCATTGTTCAAACTTTAGTTAGTGTGTAATGTTGCTGTTAGAGCATAAATAATACCTGTAAAATTATAAAGCTCAAAGTTCAATGCCAAGCGAGATATTTTATTTAACAGAAGTTCCCTTTCAAAGCCTACAGCGAACGGCTTGGACTACATCCTGGTACTTCCTTCATAAATGACGTCAGTAGAACAGTAGAACAGACTAACCTCCGCCCACAAGACTACGTGAAAAAGGGGGCGTGGTCTTGTTGCTGTCCCACGTGGAGAAGAGGACGTGTCGCGTGGAGAAAAGGAAGTGTTGCGTTTGACTGTGTTTGTCGCCATGTCGTCGAGACGCTGTTATTTTCATCCCGGAGTCAAATCACCTTTGTTTGGCTTTCCCAGGGACGCTGTAGAGATCATTAAGCGCGCATATATCTCCCGTTAAGAGGCGTGACCTTTCCACGTGCGCTAAGCTGCTGTCGAATCACAACACAGGACCGGGCTACGTTCGCTAAGCTGCTGTCAAATCACAACATGGGAACCACTGGCACAATCAGAACTCGTTACATATTTCTGAAGGAGGGACTTCATAGAATAAAGGAAGTCATCAGCCGTTTTTAGGAGAGTGAAAACAGCGCTATACAGATAAGTAAATTGTGTTAAAAATACTGTTTTTTTTTACACGCGAAACATGAACACATGCTATATTGCACACTGTAAACACAATCAAAGCTTCAAAAAGACACGAAGAACGGGACCTTTAAGGGAGGGTAACAGAGCTGTCAGGGGGGAACATTCTGTAGCCAGAACCCTGTGTCTTTGGGACACTCACACACACTGCATGTATTGTGCCAGGCATGATGACTCTTTGAAATTATTTTCATATTGCTTTGCGATTGTGTTTATGTTTTTCCGCTGATCAGTTGTGTACCATGGATTCTTGTTTACTTATTTACTTTTCCTGTCTGGCCAAAATAAATGCTAATCTTGATTTATCTTGTATTATTCCGAAATCATTCTTTTAGTATGGATCAATGTAGACTCCTTTATTACTGCAAAATCTAGTGTTATGATAGATCCAACTGATGACGGCACGACTGAAGCATGGGCGCAGAGTGCACAATATTCTGATTTCTGTCTATCGCTGGAGTAGCAAGTTGTAGTTCGTGGATATACTAAAATTACACTTTTTGTTGAGTGAGCATGGGGCAACCACTTAAAGGTAAAATATCCACTCTGCATCCACTGACTAATATCAGAAGTTTCATTTTGTGTTCGTGAACTCCCGGACCGGACGTGTCTGTTCTATGCGATATTGGGTCTCTTGATGAACGAATTTGAAAACAAGTGATACTAAGGAAAATCAACAATCTAAATTAAATCGCAACTAATTGTAAAATCAGCTGATAAACTCTAAACGTAACACACTTTATGGAGTCACATAAAATTGGAGTCAGAAAAAAATATTAATGGAGTCAGATTTAAAATGAGATCTCAATAAATTAAGAGAACTTCACCAAAATGCTGAAAAGGCTTACATGCAGAATTCCTTTTGACCAAGCCGTTAGTATCCGTTTTTTGGGCTAATGGATGGAAGTTTACAAGTGGTGACCTCGACGTGATCTCCCGGTGGCGAGTGTCTTTTCAGCTAAGTCCATTCTTATTTGCCTTTTAGAAATCTTGGGAGTGTATAGTACTGAATACTGTATAAAACCGATGGGGCGTGAAAGTTAGACAACCATATGGCTTATCAGGGACATAAAAGCAACAGCGTAGAGTAGAAATGATATCCCTTGCTTTAAAATTCTCCTTGTTTGCCTACGCAGCAAGAGATAAAATTTTATTTCTGTACTCAAAAGAGGTCTGTAAATTAAATCCCTAAATTCTGAGGGGAAATGTCCAGTTACATTTGTTTATTTGCTTTGCGGCAACAATGCAACAAAGAAAAAGAACAAATGGTCACGTTAACTTGTGAATTAAATCTTGTGAGTAGATGAGCTAAAATGTAATTGAAAAGATCTCACTGGAATCCTTTGTGTGTAAAATGTGAAGGTGGACAAAACTGGTAAAGGTCTGATGTCACAATTATAAATGTCTTATAAAATATAGCGTTTTACTATGGTCTTACTTCAGACCTTGCAATCGCTGCACTTTTGTGTGTTTATTAATGTCTCAGAAGAGACTGAGAAAATTAACCGACCAAAGAGAATCTTTGTCTTTCTCCATCAGACCTGTGTTTGTCAAACCTTTCTTTTCATATGCAAATAGATTCTCCAAAGAATGCAATTGATAACTTCTCAGCCCAAAACAAGCAAATTGTGCCCAATTCTATATTGTGCAGTCACAAAATGTTTTGAATTGAGCAATGATTTGACCCGTGCTCTCAGTTATTGCAGTTTATTGAACGTCCACAGCAACTAAGTTTATAACTGGTTTCCAGTTTGGTCTTGTTGCGGTGCACACAATGATCAGCACAGCAGTAGCTGCAGGGCCAATCTAAAAGATCAGTGAGATGATTCTGGACAAATGACTCAGCAGAGACCCTCTTGAGACCAGAAAATAAAATTATTTTTAATTCATACTATTTTAATATAATATGATTTATATTATTTTTATAATGTAAATTATACTATAATGCCCAGGAATGGGTTTTAATCTCATGATGATTCAACATTATTTAGAAGAGGAAAGAATGTTGGGAAAGTATGAGAAGGATTAGAAGGTAGAAAGATGGGATGTGCAAGTAGGGAACAAGACAGCAAGAGCACTATTAGTGTTGAAATGATGGGACGGAGAAGATCAATGGTTAAAGAAAGAACTGTTAAGGAAGAAAACTGAAATGGAAAACATGAAGAGAAAGAACTTCTTTACCTTCTATTTGTGCAAGAATTCAAATGAGAAAAATTACAATGCCCCGTTAAATAATTAACCTGATTGCTGTAACTTGAATAGGCTGAATTCAGTCAAGGCCTAACAATTTACATTTCATTGATCTGCAACCCAATGAGAAAGGGGAGGTACAAGTTTTCCATTACAATGAAACCCGCAAGTGTTAGCAAATTCCTCTCTGGGAGTGTCAGATTACATGGGACGTGATTGTGGAAGCTATCTTACTGGGAATGTAATGAAAGTTGTGTGTTATGTTAACTTAAGGCATTCACTAAAAGATGTCGGGCTAAGACCATTAAAGAAAAAATAAGATAGCACCAACTATATTAATTAAATTTTAATTAAATTTTAATTTTAAATTTTAGCGTTTGTTTTCCTTTCAGGCTAATGGCTGCGACCCTTCAGACCCAGATTCCACTGGGTCTGAAGCTCAGGACATACACACAACTTAACATGTAGGAGATGGGAGTGAAGAGACTTCATGAAGCCATTCACACCTCACAGCACACATAGTTACATGGCTTCCCAGGGTAAAAACTGGAACAAAATTATACAACACAGATTATGGTAGGATAGACACCACCCATCTCCTATACACAAACACACATACACAACACACACCCTTAATTTTATCACCGCATAACACATATTTCCTGGCATAGATCGTAGGACTATCCAGCCCAAAATCATTCACATAATGCAAATGTATCATACACTATTAATCTTCACACATACAGGACAAAATAAATTATTTTCATAATTCCTTTTTATTTGTGTTGAACAATTTTACGGCTTACAGCCATGTCAACTTCCTGTATGTAAACACTTCAAGATGCATAAAACATGTGCATGGCTTTGTCACACATTCATTGATTAACAATTAATTGATCAATGAACTGATGGACAAAATGTTTAATATGTCCAGTCCTTGACATTGTTGAAAACTGGAAGGGCCCATAGTTTCCAACATATGACTAATGACAATAAAAAATATATCTAAAGAGTTAGATCTGGAATGCAGGCACTTTTATAAATTAATTAAACAATTCTCAGTCAGACCTGCATCATTGAGTGTGACTCCGCCTGTACATCAAATGCGCAGAATGTTGAAGTTTAGCTGTTTTAACTACTGTAATCATTAAAATTGTAGCAATCTGAATATCACTTCCTAACATCATCCCAAGCAAGTAATTGTCTTTCTCCTCTCATGTTCCAAACTTACTTGCCCTGGATCTGCCGGTGGAACCAGCTCATCTTTCTGTCCCTCATCATCATCACTGGTGGCATGTTGCTGCATAGCTGTCTGGCTCACTTCTTCACTGCTGCTAATATTTAACTGTGAGGAGCTGCTGCTGGCTGTGCTTCTAAATATTTCAGTTAGTTTGCGACATTTAGCGGCTTCCATATCTAAATTCCGCAAAAAAAATGTATCTCGCCTTCTCAGCCCCACCCTTTTCTTTCCGTTTTTTACCCGCGGCCGCGTTATGCATATTGTTTGTTTGTTTCTATGCTTCTTCTATCGAACGTCTTTGCTCTTGGTTTCTTCCATAGACAGTAAAAGAAATGGACACAGCGACCCCATAGACTTCAACGGAGAGAATTTAAGTCAATTAGAAGCACTCACTTCCTGATGGCTGAGCATACTGCGCAGCCTCATACTGAGCTTTACGGCGTAGATGTGACGTGAGCAACCTGTCTGACAGTTGTATGTCTTCTAGTAGTTGTGCAAAGTGAAATCTGAATCACCAAAAGAGAGACAGAGAGAGTGAGCAGGAGCAACTTTTGATGAATGAAGCAGGATTTGCGTCATCTCTATCAGCGTTTATGCCTCCACGTCCCCCCGATTGCCTCATAGACAGTAAAAGATTGCCTGCGAGCCTCTCCTCGGGTCTATTAGGTACAGCGCAACGGAGTCGCGTGGTTATGACGCAATCGTTAGCCCATTTTTTACAAAAACAGCTTCTACAGGGCGATAGTGTAAGATACAAGGTAATGGAGCCTTTTATACATTGTCGTGTTTCTTTAGAAATAAACAATGGAAAAATCTAGTCTTTAAACGCCTCAGATGTAAAGTTATTCACTGTCAAAGTGACACAAAAATGAATGGGAGTCAATGGAATGCTAACAGCAGGTGATGGCTTGGTTAGCAATGGCTGCTATTGGAAGGTACGCTTTCCGGGGGCTGGATTACCCCCTTGGTTTCTTCCTATTCTTCCACTTCTTCTTCTCCTTACTTGGTGGCCACGGCCAGCGCAGCTGGCATCCAACTTAAAGGTGCATTGCTGCCACCTACAGTATTGAAGTGTGAAACAGATTAGTGGGGGGGGGGAACAGATGATGACTGCGTGTGTGGCGGGTGGTGGGCCGGCCCACCGGCCGTCCTGGAATACCAGCCGTTCTGTGATTATCCAGATCACACAGATGGCCAGTCCGCCCCTGCCTACGGGACAGTTTTTATTTGTTTATCTTTTGAGGTGAATGAATCCAGTGAAAGTACCTCTTTTATCTCTCCTTTGTCCTCACTAGGAAAAAAATGCTTTGTGAATTTCAGAGAGAAAAGTACAAGCACCTTTTTACCACTAGCCCACTTACGATTTGTTGCTTTCCGTGTGCCTATAATTGAAATATGGAAATGGCATTAACCATTTCTGGTTTTTGTATGCCAAAACACGGAAAATAGTTGTTAGCATGTTAGCACTTCCAGTTCCATCAAGTCAATGGGATTTTTGAATGGGTTTTTGGTTAAATGTCTGAAATAAGGTGTGTGGTGAACATAAGCTCAACATATTTTCATGTTTTATTCTATGATATAAAATAGCTACATCAGTAATACCCTCTTGTGATTTAGTACCCTCTTGTTAAGCTTATGATGGTGACGTTGAAGTCATTTGACTTATGTTAATGATAATATGTTAATGACAATCATAAAAAGTGGGACCAACACTTACCTGAAGTAAGGTTTGCCATCAATTCAGCGGTTCAAGAAACCATTGGTATGTCTCCGGCCGAGCTTCATCTAGGGAGAAAACTACAGGGACCAATGGACAAGCTGCTGCATGGGCAAAATCTCTCTCCAACTGCTCCATCCTACGAGGTCACCGAACATCTTTGCAAGTTGCAAGCTAGAGCCAAAGAATGCGCCAAGAAAGCATCAGAAAGACAGCTCCGTAGCTACAACAAAACCAGAAGAGATGTCACCTATAAAGACAGAGACCGTGTATGGGTGAGAACTTTTCCACAGTCAAGTGCACTACACCATTTTAGTGCTAAACTTGCCAATAAATGGAAAGGTCCCTACCGAATAATCAAACAGTTGGGACCGCTGAATTATCGAGTGGCATTAGAAAACACTGGGGAGGATGTGCGTGTTCACGTGTGCAACCTGAAGTCATGCTTTCCCACCGCTGAGGAATTGAACCATCTGGAAAAGTCGAAACTTTTGGAAATCTTCCACGAATCCACTGACAAAGAAGAGTTTCTTGGGTTCTGACAATACTGCCTTTTTAACAACCTGGGGGTTGTTTTTTTTCCAGGGAGGGAGGATGTAACAAAGCTGAAAAAACAAAACCCAAAAACAAAACAAATGTAATCTCCGCCCACTTCCGTTGCCAAATTGGAAAAGGAAATGAGGTAATCAGATAAAAGGAGGAATTTAAATAGAAAATGGGAGAAAAAAAGGGAGAGTTTTTTGTGGAGAGAAGTGTTCGAGGTTGTGCCAGAGTGCGGGAGAAGTCAGAACCGAAAAGCCTCAATCCATGTGCGCTGAGAAGCCAACAACTCCGCGTTAAATGGAAGAACTGTTGCTGTGGTGTTAACTTCACGAAATCGTACAAGAAAGGTGAAGGTGAACGCATTTCCACTTACCTGGGTGGCGGTGACGTTATTCCTCAGAACGCTGGTTGAACGCTGGGCCGTTGCTGGAGTGGACGCGGGAGTGTAGTTCCGACACTCACACTTCCAGAGTCAAGATATTTCCAGCGCCGAACGTTTGCCACAAACTGGTCTAACGATCGTCGGAATCCTCCGCGCTGCTTCCCAAACGAAGAGATCACCATTGCGGAAAGTTGTGGCATCCCTGCAAACCAACCGGCTGGTTCTTCCCCACACACACACACACACACACACACACACACACACACACACACACACACACACACACACACACACACAAACACAATTCACCTTAGCACTTTCCACACTCCCTATTAACACGTTACTCAAACTAAAACGTGAGTAGTATATCTCCATTTTCTTGTTTTGTTTTCATCTTATTTAATTTGTTTGTTTTTCTTCTTTGACTTTAATTTGTTTTGACATTTTATTTTCCTTTGCCCAAATTTTGACTGTTTTCTTATCTTGTTATGGGAATGAATATCCTGAATCTGGTTCTTGAAATGAAAATTATTTGAATGAAAATTGTGATTGTTTGTGGTTATCAACCGAAATTGAGAGTGGATTGTGGTTAATATTGTTTTTTGTTTTTGTTAATTTTCCATTTTATGAAATACAAACTTATTTTCTAAACCACATCCTATGTTCTTTGTGATTCTTATATTGAATTTTGACTTTGAGTTGATTGTATGTAACGAGTGGCAATTCATGCTATCTGGGTTATTTGTTTAAAATATGACAGGATTGCCTGTCTGGCGCCCGAATTAATTGACAGAAATCTAAAGTTAAAATTATTTGATTTGTTTTAAATTTATCGGGCCGTCACCGTTACAGTGGTGTAATTTGTTTATAGCCAACGTTTAGATTTGAATTTCTGCCGATTGTATTTATGCAAGAATGTATGAAACATAAACTTTTTTAGTCAGAGCTTATTTTCTGCAATAATTCCAAAACAATGGAAATATCCTACAGGGTTTTTGTAGTTGGAATCATGAAGTAAAGCTAACTTCTGGGTTGGCTTACAAAAATATGCCATTACTGCAGCACTCTATTAGGTTAAATATTTCAAGAGGGTAAGAAAAGGTTGTGTTTAGGGGTCGGTTAGGACAATATATAAATTAAATTTAAATAAAATAATTCTGATGTGAAAATGTATAATACAAATACTGAATTGAATGGTAAGTTCTCTAAAATAGTATTGTCACGAGTGCACTGGTCCTCCTTCACTGCTACACATACTCTGGACTAGATTTCCCAGCATCCCTCCTGACTCACATGCACTCATTCTGCCATCACCCGCACATGTCACTGATCCTCACCTCACTGATAAAAGCACTAATCTAGGATACACACATTGTATGATCTTTCTTTCTTTTTGAACGTTGCTTTTAAAGGGGTCATGAACTGGCGTTTAAAAATGTTTTATATGTTGTCTGAGGTCAACTTATGATGTTTGCGTGGTTTTTACATTCAAAAACATCATACTGAATAAGTAATAGGCTATTTTATACCCTGGTTTTGAGCCTCTCGTGGAATGCTTGGTTTTTATGGGCGTGCCACACTGAAGACTTGGAAGTAAACGCCCACTGCTACGATTGGATACGTTTTGCATATTATAATGAGCTTCTGTTCCCCCATGAGTACATGTGAGGAATTGTTTTGAAAGCGTACAAGGTCAAAATAACACTTTTCATTTTCAATTGTACAATTCCCAGCACAAGTGCGAAGCTCAACTCCCATAGGAATTAATTAAAAATGCCCAGCTCTGCTTCACTCGCTTAGCACCAGTAGACATGCACTGTCATGGTGACATCTGAAGGACAATGAGATGATTCAAACAAACCAAAATGGCACTTTAAAGTTGCTAATTACAGTTGCATAATGTTACAATAGATGTTTTTGGTTCATGTGGCCGAAATGTTCACCCAAAAGAGAAAGGTTTTGCTTAGCAAGAACAAAAATGATCAGGAACACTGGTGGCAGCCTTGATCAAAAGTTTGGCAACTAAAGACTTAAATTTCATCATTGTTATCTTTTGAAAACAGATGAGTGCTGATGACGGGGAAAAAATAAGTACATTTTGTCATCTGGAAGATTGCAACATACATTTTAAAGTCATGTCACTTCTTTTCAATCAGACTAAATGAAGCTCTTTGTTCTGAACTGCATCAAAACTTGCATCTTTTTTGTGTTTACGTCACAATCTGGGTTAAGGTAAACTATGTAACTTTTAACCAAACATTTACCGGATTTAAATATTGAGTCACCATCAAATTCCCTTCCAAAATGTGTTTTGTCTTATCTTTATTCACTACCAAATGAATTCGAAAATTATAGACCCATTTCAAATCTTCCATTTATGTCTAAAATACTAGACAAAGTTGTGTCCACTCAGTCATGCTCTTTCTTACAAGAAAATTATATCTATGATACATTTCAGTCTGGATTCAGACCACATCATAGCACAGAATCTGTGCTTGTTAAAATTACAAATGACTTACTTTTAGCTGCTGACCAAGGCTGTATCTCAATAACAGTTTTACTTGATCTTAGTGCTGCGTTCGACACTGTAGATCATAAAATAATCTTAGATCAACTACAAAATGACACTGGTATACAGGGACAGGCATTAAGGTGGTTTAGATAGTATGTATCATACCGCTACCATTTTGTTTATTTAAACTGGGGGAAATCTAAGATAACGTTAGTAAATGATGGAGTGCCCCAAGGATCTGAGTTAGACCCTCTGTTATTCTCAATATGTGCTGCCACTTGGTAATATTATAAGAAAACATGAAATTAGTTTCCACTGTTATGCTGATCATACCCTGACAACCAGATTAAACCTTATTATCCTGGTTGACAGAAAAAAAATATTCGATGACCTGTAATCTTCTTCTATTAAATGCAGATAAGTGTCATGGTTGGCTTAAAGAGGAAGACAAATACAAATAAAAAGTAGGTTTATTTAGATAACTCAAAGATAGTCAAAAATGCGTAACAGTATGATAAAACAGGTGGCTGGAACTAAGACGGTGAAAACAGGAAACTTAATGAAAACGAAATAAGAGTCTGTGTTAATTGAACCAAAAACACTAAATGTCTGTGATATGCATATGCATTGGCAGTACATCCAACCGGCATCCAGCATCTTCACCTCCAAGATCGTCTGAGACTAGCCACCTGGACAGCTGCTGCAACAATCGGTTTGCATAAGCAAATAATTTCTGCACAAACGGTCAGAAACCGTCTCAGGGAAGCTCATCTGCATGCTCGTTGTCCTCATCAGGGTTTCGACCTGACTGCAGTTCGTTCATCCTCAACTTGAGTGGGCAAATGCTCACATTCAATGGCGTCTGGCACTTTGGAGAGGTGTTCTCTTCACGGATGAATCCTGGTTTTCACTGTACAGGGCAGATGGCAGACAGCATGTATGGCTTTGTGTGGGTGAGCGGTTTGCTGATGTCAACGTTGTGGATCGAGTGGCCCATTTGATATGATATGGGCAGGCGTATGTTATGGACAACAAACACAGGTGCATTTTATTGATGCCATTTTGAATGCACAGAGATACCGTGATGAGATCCTGGGGCCCATTGTTGTGCCATTCATCCACAACCATCTCATGTTGTAGCATGATAATGCACAGCCCCAAGTTGCAATGATCCGTACACAATTCCTGGAAGCTGAAAACATCTTGCATGGCTAGCATACATAGAGTAGGCATGTAGTCATAGTTGGGGGCGTGGTCTAGCGTGGCAGGGGTGGAGTCGGCGTGGGGGAAAACACTGCGTACAGGTGGCTTTGGGACCTCCGGGAGCCGTTCCGGGGGAACAGAGCGGTCTGGAGATGCCCGTTCTCACAGACCGCGATGACTTTCCCCTGGAACAGTCCCGAGATGAGTCGCTTAAAAACGACGGCCACCTCCTCCACCCTGACCAGCCGCTCTCTTATCCCTATTTTTCAGTTATAAAAGATAGGTTGTATCGGGTGACCCAAGACACCCAGACAAAACAAGATACAACCCAGTTGTTGGTACCTAAAAGCTGCTGGGAAATGCAGGTCCCCTTCGAGCAAATTGGTATGGACCTCATCGGGCCATTAGAGCGGTTAGCACGTGGTCAGATACCCGGAAGCAGTTCCGCTCCGCATTATTTCGGCGAAAAGTGTTGTGAGCGCACTGTTTTCTTTAATCTCCCGGGTGGGGATCCCGAAAGAGATTCTCACCAATCAGGGCACGGCGTTTATATCAAGGACGATCCACGAACTGTACGAATTGTTGGGCGTTAAATCGATTCGCACCAGCGTCTATCACCCACAAACAGACGGGCTGGTGGAACGTTTTAATCGCACGTTGAAATCCATGATTCGTAAGTTTGTTCACGAGGACGCCAAAAATTGGGATAAATGGCTAGAGCCTCTGTTGTTCACTGTCCGCGAGGTCCCCCAAGCCTCCACAGGGTTTTCCCCCTTCGAGCTTCTCTATGGATGCCAACCTCGGGGGTGTTGGATGTCCTTAGAGAGGCTTGGGAGGACGGACCTTCCGCGAGTAAGAATGAAATTCAGTATGTCCTGGACCTGAGAACAAAACTCCACACTTTGGGGCGGTTGTCAATGGAGAATTTGTTAAAGGCTCAGGACAAACAGAGACAGCTATACAACAGAGGCGCAAGGGCCCTTTGAGGTCACACGGTGAGTTAGCGATGTCAACTATGAGGTGGTTCGATCATATAGGGACGGGGCACGTCAAATTTACCACCTCAACCTGCTAAAGAAATGGTCCGAGGCGGAGTCAGTGATGCTCGCGACGGTGGTGAGCGGAGAGGAGGATCTCGGGCCAGAGGCGGTTCAAAAACCTCAATCTCTCGCTCTGGCCCCGGAGGGAGACAGCTCACTGACTCTCGCCCTCGCAGCTCACTGACGTAAAACATTTACAAGCTGAGTTCGCTGACGTGTTCTCGCCCCTTCATGGTCGCATCGATCTCATCCAACACCACGTTGAGACAGAGCCGGGGGTTGTGGTTCGCAGTCGGCCGTACCGCTTGCCGGAACATAAGAAAAAAGTGGTTCAGGAAGAATTAGAGGCCATGCTCGACATGGGTGTAATAGAAGAGTCCAACAGTGACTGGGTGAGCCTAATAGTTTTAGTGCCTAAACCTGACGGCTCGGTCCGTTTCTGCGTGGATTATCGTAAGGTGAACACGGTGTCGATATTTGATGCTTATCCAATGCCGAGGATTGACGAATTGCTTGATCGGCTAGGGACCGCTCGTTTTTATTCGACACTGGACTTGACTAAGGGTTATTGGCAGATCCCCTTGTCTCCAATGTCCAAAGAAAAAAACGCTTTCCCACGCCATTTGGATTACACCAATTTGTTACCCTTCCTTTCGGCTTGTTCGGGGCTCCTGCAACCTTCCAGCGTCTGATGGACAGAATTCTCCGGCCGCATGCTGCATATGCCGCTGCCTATCTGGATGATATCATCCTCTACAGAGCAGACTGGCAGCGTCATATGCAGCACTTGCGAGCTGTCCTGAAGTCGCTGAGAAGGGCGGGGCTTACTGCCAACCCAAAGAAGTGTGCAATTGGGCGGGTGGAAAAGTATCTGGGCTTCCACTTGGGTCATGGTCAGGTGCGTCCCCAAATTGACAAGACTGCAGCTGTTGCGGCCTGTCCGAGACCCAAGACCAAAAAGGAGGTTAAACAGTTCCTGGGGCTAGCGGGATATTACAGGAGGTTTGTGCCTAATTATTCGGACCTCGCTAGCCCGCTGACTGATCTAACTAAAAAAGAGGTACCAGATACGGTTCAGTGGACGGAGCGGTGCCAGCAGGCTTTTACACTACAAACACTACAACTATGTACTAACATTTAAATAAATAATTTGATACAATGCACTTATTGTTTACATACACGTTTTTACATTGTACTTACATTTTAAAAAAATGTTTTTTTTGGATGCGATTAAACTTTGAAAAACTTTGTGGGGTTTTTGCCATTGCTTATTTAAAAACAATCATGCAGAATATATTGTAGCAACTGAGGCAAATCTGATATAATTATTTGTCCAATTTAACAAATAATCTTTAAAACTCACTCTGGGGTCTATGGACACATCCCCCAAAAGATCCATAACTGATTCAAATATTTATAATTAATCATAATGAGTTATGAATAATTATTCATATTTCCCCTTTGAGCTAATTCGCTACAATATTTAACTGATGAGTTGTCAATACAATAACAATACAATATATAGGGTATAATTTTACCCCAAAATTCAACATATTGACAGAAAATGATAATTGAAAATCCAGGTTTTACTGCCTTGTGTCCAGTTGTTTCTGGGAATCGCAGCGATCCATTTGCTTCTATTTTCTGTAGCTTTCAGCAGTCTGTAAAAATCCCTCAGATTTCTTGTCAAATCTATTTGTACAGTCAGTCTCAAAGCTCTTTCTCATTAGGTGTGTTTTGTGAATTTTTCCGCTATGCGTCGGGTGGTTCTTCGCCTCTACGTCGTGCATTAAAATCCTAAATGCATGGCTAGCTGTGGATTATCCCTTACCTATTATGGAATTTTGAAAACTACCTTTCATGTAGTGTGTAACATAGCTCTAAGAGAAAACATCCTGCAAAGTTTTAAATCTGAAAGTGCACCATATACAAAGTTATTGACTCTAAAAAGTAAGAGTCGACTCTGAGTCAATTGAACAAATCGTTTTTCAAATGAATTGCAAGCCATTTCGTTGTGACGTCAAGACAATACCATTAGCATATTACCCGTCCACTTATTGCGTGCGCAGATACCATGGAAAACTTGAACCACCTCAAACACTGATGTGGATTCCTGTGGATACTGGATAGCATTGTGTCGAGAAGACGCTGTGCTCTACAATGCATTTATTGTGTTTCATATTGTGTAAGTATCTAACTAACCGGCTAACTCACGTTATTACTGTCTTACTGAAATACTACTGTAAATCAGCTGTCTATTAATGCAGATTGTCTGTTGTTCTTACTACTTTGAGTAAAGATAAAGGATAGAGCTAGATTTGTTTTGCAAACTTCAATGTTACATCAGTCATTCACGTTAGTGCTGGGCTAACGTATGCGCTGTTATTGATACAGTTCCTGCATGTGCACCGCAATACATTAGACACATACACACACGGGTTTGTTGACACACACTTGTTAATGCTGACGGTGAGGAATTACAATTGAAACATCTCATAATGTACCTCAAACTGAGTAGAATCACTGAGAAACGTCCTGCTCAAGGTTCAAGTTGAATAACTAGTTCTTCTGATGTTTCATCATCGATTCAGACTCGCACCCGGATTGGTGTAAAATCGACATCATCTTTACTGCCTTTACGGTGTGTACAATTGCTGAGCTTTATGAAGCCTCCGGACGGGGCTGGAGTTCAGTTATGCTAATGGAGTTCAGCTTCCGAAATACACACCAATCACAACAGACTGGGCCGTCTGACCAATCAGAGCAGAGTAGGCTCGTGGAAAGGAGGGATTTAGAGAGACTGATTCATCCATTGAGTCATTTGAGAATCATTGAACATTGTGGTGATGTGCAGTGTATATTATGAGAAAATTAAACCTGACCGTTGATGCATGTAAACCTGTTGTTGGAGACCTCCAAAAACGAAATTAGGAAACTTTAAATTAGCATAATAGGGCCACTTTAAAACCACTGCTGGTTCAACCTCCACAAAATAGCATTTTTTATATTACCAGTCATTATTAACAATTAATTATCCCCAGTTATTAACTGCTTTTTATTTGTTTTATAGTATTACAATTCTTTCATTTTCTTGTGCTTTGATATAATTCTGCAACTGTCCTACTACAGTTGTTGTAATTTGACACACATTTGTCTTGTACATATAAACAATAATGATAATTAGAATTATAATAATTAATAAACTGTGGCAAGATGTGAAGGGGGAGAATTTATATGTGCGTCACGTTTAATCGATAAAACACTTCCGCAAAGGATACATCGGTGTATCCTCGCTCATGACTCCTCAGAAAGCCTCCTCACTCCTCGATCCTCGCGGTGCAATTAGAGATGAGATGTCCTACAAGATGGCTGAGTTTGATCGGTTTCTGGGTCATAGGATGAAGGACAGAGGAGTGAGGAAACGAGGAGGAATATTGAGAAACACCCTCAGTCTTTTTGCAACTCAGTGAGTACTGTCACTACGGACGAATGTGATGTCACATGCATATCCTCTATCACGTCCCGCTGTTGTTTGGCGACACTCACCGACAGTATAAAGATTGCTATTCATATCAGATAAGATGAAATGGTGTTGGCTGGTATGCTATATCATTGTATCTGGTTTGGATTAACATTTTGCTGTTGTTAGCAGTATAAACATTGTTTTGTGAACCTAGCCAATGTAGCCAAATGTGTTGCTATGCAAACTATTCTGTATTCTGCTATGCAATGCATTTCTGTAAAGCCAAGCTGATGTTAACGGCACCGTCGTTTTTCCTTTTAGCTTGAAACTCTTTTTGGTTAGACGTTCATTTGTTGTGACTTCCATCTGCTACTATGACTTTTTTGCACTGTATGTAGCAGTAACCTGTCAGTCTTTATTCACAATGTGTCCTAAACACGCACAGACACATAACGAAAGTATTCAGTTTCCCGCAAAATCTGTCCCCACAGCTCTAAAATACAAATAATTATACACTCACCTAAAGGATTATTAGGAACACCATACTAATACTGTGTTTGACCCCCTTTCGCCTTCAGAACTGCCTTAATTCTACGTGGCATTGATTCAACAAGGTGCTGAAAGCATTCTTTAGAAATGTTGGCCCATATTGATAGGATAGCATCTTGCAGTTGATGGAGATTTGTGGGATGCACATCCAGGGCACGAAGCTCCCGTTCCACCACATCCCAAAGATGCTCTATTGGGTTGAGATCTGGTGACTGTGGGGGCCATTTTAGTACAGTGAACTCATTGTCATGTTCAAGAAACCAATTTGAAATGATTCGAGCTTTGAGACATGGTGCATTATCCTGCTGGAAGTAGCCATCAGAGGATGGGTACATGGTGGTCATAAAGGGATGGACATGGTCAGAAGCAATGCTCAGGTAGGCCGTGGCATTTAAACGATGCCCAATTGGCACTAAGGGGCCTAAAGTGTGCCAAGAAAACCTCCCCCACACCATTACACCACCACCACCAGCCTGCACAGTGGTAACAAGGCATGATGGATCCATGTTCTCATTCTGTTTACGCCAAATTCTGACTCTACCATCTGAATGTCTCAACAGAAATCGAGACTCATCAGACCAGGCAACATTTTTCCAGTCTTCAACTGTCCAATTTTGGTAAGCTTGTGCAAATTGTAGCCTCTTTTTCCTATTTGTAGTGGAGATGAGTGGTACCCGGTGGGGTCTTCTGCTGTTGTAGCCCATCCACCTCAAGGTTGTGCGTGTTGTGGCTTCACAAATGCTTTGCTGCATACCTCGGTTGTAACGAGTGGTTATTTCAGTCAAAGTTGCTCTTCTATCAGCTTGAATCAGTCGGCCCATTCTCCTCTGACCTCTAGCATCAACAAGGCATTTTCGCCCACAGGACTGCCGCATACTGGATGTTTTTCCCTTTTCACACCATTCTTTGTAAACCCTAGAAATGGTTGTGCGTGAAAATCCCAGTAACTGAACAGATTGTGAAATACTCAGACTGGCCCGTCTGGCACCAACAACCATGCCATGCTCAAAATTGCTTAAATCACCTTTCTTTCCCATTCTGACATTCAGTTTGGAGTTCAGGAGATTGTCTTGACCAGGACCACACCCCTAAATGCGTTGAAGCAACTGCCATGTGATTGGTTGATTAGATAATTACATTAATGAGAAATTGAACAGGTGTTCCTAATAATCCTTTAGGTGAGTGTACGTAGGTATACATAGTTATTTTGACTGCTTATAGTCATCAACATGATGACCATTTATGTTCAAACTAAAGTTTCATTCTTATGCTTATTTCCAAGCATTTAATGCGAAGAAATAAAAACAGCATAAAGATAATTTCAATCTGTCACATATCTGCTTGTGCAACACAATGAATTTAAATCCTAAATCTCTAACATCTCTCATATAGCATTGCACTATCATATACTGCGTGATTCAATAAATTATTGCTGTTTCCAGATTTGCGTTTTCCCAACCAATTAATATTTTCCACACATTTGTATTGATACTGTGGGTTGATGAAATAAAAAGATAACAGCACAAACTATGTCTACTGTGATATTTATTTCCTTTTCATATAAAAAAAAGGTAAAATTACTATATTAAATTACATAAAATGGAAAACAGGATTTTTTTTTTTACTTTCTTGGTGTGAGTCTCTCTGGTAGCCTAAAAGAGTACAATAAAATAAAATAAAATAAAATGCACTGTAGCCAGAAGCATTTGGATACTGAAGTCCAGATTTCAGACGTTCTCCACCTTAATAATGTTCAGCTCAGGCTCGTGCGGTGAAACCGGAAGACTAGAGGTGTGGTTAGGAGGACTACACGCCTGGAATGATCCGTCTGCACTGGTGGATGGCATGTCTACTGATTTACCATCCATCCCTGTAAAGGAGTCTGTGTGTGGCTGTGAATACGGGAGTGTGCTGGGTGAGTATGCTTGTGTGTGGGTCTGAGTAAACGTTGGTGCTCGCGCTTGTGTGTGGGTGAACGGGGGCCCGCTGGAGGTCGGGCACTGCTGAAACCCGTTCATGGTGGGTGAGCTGAGCTGGTCCAGAGAAAACACCTCGATGCTCTCGAGACCAGAATCATGGATCTCATTGTATCGCGTCTGGGCTTGGCTGCACTGAGCGTAGGCGCCCTGGCTGGTTGCGGTCTGGCTGAACGGCGCCGAGGAGGCCAGCGAACAAGACGCTGGAGCACAAGTGGACTGCAGAGGGTCGAATTTGGATGCGAGATCCTGCAGCGTGCTGAGGATCTGCTTCTGGACCTGAGTCTGCTGGGCTTGTTCTCTCTCCAGTCGGCCTTGTTGATCCACCATCATTCTCAATGCCAGGCCCAAACTTCTCAGCTCTGAGCCCAACGACTGGATCTGCTCCTGCAGGCTGCTCACAGCGGCAGGGTCGAGGATGCTCCGCTGGGGAGGAGGTGAAGGCTGGTTGGTCACGTTTTGCACCCGTGCAGAGGGGGCTGCATTTTGGGATGTCCCCCCGGCAGTGGCCGGGTCAGGGAGGCGGATACCGACACGGGGAGGTTGTTGAGGAGCGCGAACAGGAACTCCCACCCGCTGGTGCATCCATCTCCTGTGAGGACTGGATCCTTGGTGCAATGATCTCTGAGAAATAAAGATTTAATTAAGCCCTAATCTATATCTAATATATATATATATATATATATGGTAGGGGTGTAACGGTACACAAAACTGACAGTTCGGTACGTACCTTGGTTTTGAAGTCACGGTTCGGTACGGGTTTGGTACAGCAGTTTTACAAAATTGCTTTTTATTTATTTTTATTAAACAGTGGTTTAAAGATAATGCAGTAAACTATATAGGGAGCCCTAACTTGCACATTACTATAATATTAAAGGTGAACAACAGAGCCCAAACTATTAGCCTAAATTCAGATGCTATTTATTTTAGATATAATAATATAATATAATAATAACACTCAAATAGCATGTATGCAAACATATGGCAGTTTTTGCAATAACTTCTAAATCTAATAATAAAATCTTTTTTTCTCCGATTCATTGAATTAATAATTTATACACAGTGGCTGTCATTTTCATGACATATTTATTTAAACATACATTAAATCATCAAGACATCCCTAACAGGTTCAGTAGAATATAATGAATATATATAGGCCAATATAGTGCATATATTTAGTGAAAGAGTTCCTCTCTCTAGTAAACTAACCAGCTGTGGACACAGGTAAATGTGATGCAATGTGACATTGTTCTCAAGCGGTTTTATTGACCTTTCCACCGTTGAAACACTGACTGAGCAACTACACGACATATGATACATTACAGTAAGTTGTAATGTACCCTCAACATACCTTAAGATATTAATTCATGTTTATTCTTTAGAAACAGACAATCGCGTTCACTTTCGCGTGCTCCACACGGACGCTTCACCTGACGCGCCCATACAGTGATCAGTCACGTCACATTTATCGTTTGAATTTCGTGATAAAATGCACTGAATAGTTAATATGTTTGTGTGGGAACAAGGATTGAAGAAAGTTCCACACTAAAAACAAGCCGACCGTTAACTGTTAAAGATTGCATTCGGAACCGTTTGGTACACACGTGCACTGTACCAAAAAGGCCTGTACCGAAACGGTTACGTACGAATACGTGTACCGTTACAGCCCTAATATATGTGTAAGAAATAGTGATCAGCCAGACCCAAGCATGTTATAATAATATTTTTTTTTTTTTCTCGTCTATCTCTAATCATAATAGTACTGAATTTATGATCATGCTTCATAACTCACCATGTTTGTAGGTCTGGCTGTAGTGAGGTCGTAAGAAGCTGTCTGTGGTACCACAAGCTTTCTCCCATCAGGACCAGAGAAACAGGACGGATCTCGTCTCACCGACAACGGCACCTGCTGGCCGGTCTGAGGGCCACTGTCTCTTACCTTGAAAAACACGTGGATTAAGGCAACACGTATCAAAAAATAAAATAAAGTAAAGTAATAAACATACATACATGACCCTTGTGTTTTTATGAAAATTAAGCACATGTCCCCTGTAATGTGCAAATTTATTTTTTAAAATTTTAAGTCATTTTTACTGTAAAGAAATATAAATGATAATACTTTTTTTTATCATTTATCATTTAAAACAATTTAATTTAAAGGCAACAAATAATACCATGGTGCATAAATAGATAAAAATGTAAATGTTTTTTTACTCATTACTGTAATATAATCTTGAAATAGATTTTTTTTGTGAATTAAAGGACAAAATGTGCCTAATTGTCATGACAATAAAGTTACAATGCAAAACAGTAATATTGTGAAATATTATTACAATACAAATAATTTTCTAATTTAAAATATAATTTAAATTGTAATGTTTTAAAATGTAATAATGTATTCCTGTGATCAAAGCTGAATTTTCAGCATCATTACTCCAGTCTTCAGTGTCACATGATCCTTCAGAAATCATTCTAACATGCTGATTTGATGCTCTGGAAACATTTATTATTATCATTGTTGAAAATAAGATATTTTTGTGGAAACTGATACATTTTATTTTTCAGGATTCTATGATAAAGAGACCGTTCAAAAGAACAACATTTATTTGAAATATCAATCTATTGTAATATATTTACTTTTGATTAATTTAATGCATCCTTGCCAAATAAAAGTATTCATTTAAACGTTTGCATATTTGCATGTTAGTACAATCCACCCACCCGCGCTCTATGGAGCAAAGCCTTATCCAGGAGTCGTTTGCGAGCCACTAGCACAGGATTGGCAGGTGAGGGTGTGTGTCGTCGTCTTATATAAGCACCACTCATCGCTCCCATTCCGATTCCTGAGCGCGGCCCTTGGATCCCAGCATTCTGCGTACCCTGTGCCAATGAGGTCACACTGACAATCCGGATGTCCTCATCTTTTCCTCCACCTTGTGCCTCCCTTCTGCCTGCCGGACCCGTCCCAGAAGACTGTCCTCCTCTTGCATCCGAAGAGGAGCCGGCCTGCTGGGAAGCAGCGACTCTGGAAGCTTCTCTGAGGAGGTTCCTTAGCTGCTGATCGCTCCAGCCAACCCGCCGCATCTCAGAGCCGCTCATCTCCCTGCCTGCCGTCGTCGCCGGCACCATATGGCTGCTGTTCCCAGCCGCTCCGTCCTCCTTTCGTGCTCTCCCTTGAAACTCCTTCAGGAACAGGTAGATGGCCTGCGCAGACACCTTGATGTTCTCAAGCTCCAACACGGCTTTGATCTTACGGAAGCTCAAACCTGCCTCCCGCAGCTCCACCACCTTACGCTTGGCAGCATCGTCCAGTCTGCCCATGGTGGAGACCACAGTACTGGCACTAAACTGGGTTGGCTCAAAGCTCAAGCAGATCCTGAAATCAATGCAAAAAAATTTAAAGTTATGTTCATCCACAAATGTTTGTAGCTGCAAAAGGTTAAGAAAAATAGCCCAACGGCGTGGTACAACAAGCACACTCGGGCCCTCAAGAGAGCAGCCCACAATATGGAGCGCAGCTGGAAGAAAACAAAACTAGAGATATTTCACATTTTGTGGAAAGAAAGCATTATTGCATACAGAAAGGCCTTAAAACTGATAGATCTGCTTATTGTTTGACTCTCTTAGAAGAGAACAAACATAACTAGGGCAAAAGTAATGATAAATAAAGCTTCAACTTCTGACGTTTCCCAACAGCACAGCAGTAATGACTTTATGAACTTCTTTACTTGCAAGATTGATAATATTAGAGAGTAAATTATAACCATGCTACCGTCTACTACAGCATCGCATCAGACAATGCGCAATATTATTGACTTGGTAAAATAACAAATAAGCCCTGTCAAAAAAATGTACATGTTATGTTAACTTTTACCTCCTTTTTAGCATAGATCTGAACCTAAATGGTTGTAATTAAGTTTTTTTTCAATAAAAAAGTGTTCCAAATGTCCCACTACTAGGGCACTAACAATCAGCTAAGAATAAAAAAAACGTGATTTTGTTGGATGTGGTTGATAAATATAATGTATTATAATATTTTAATAACCCTGTTATTTTCTGTCTATGCCCCTGTAATAATGTTGAATAAGTTGACCAGCTTCATCTATGGCCAGCTTCATCTCATACCAGCGTGATGAATCGATCTTCAAGCAAAAGGAACTGGATGAATATCTGAATGCTACCGATCCCAATCTGAATTCTGATTTGTGATGCAGCCTGAATCATAATCATACCGTGTTCTTTGCTGCCCAGAGGAAAACTGGCCTCTCGACTGAGCCTGGTTTCTCCCAAGGGTTTTTTCTCCATTCTGTCACCTGATCGAGTTTGGGTTCCTTGCCACCGTCACTTCTGGCTTAGTTGGGGATACTTAATATTCAACAATATTATTGATCTGACAATGACATCACTGTTTTTCTGTAGAACTGCTTTATAGATTAAATTAACTAATTTAATAATGGATAACCTTTACAACGGAACTGAATTAACACTGAACTGCCTTCAGCTGGACAATGACACTATTTTGTTTTATAGCTGCTGTACAGCCGAAATGAACTGTATTTGCACCATTGAATAATTTTCCTGTTATCACTGTAAAGCTGCTTGCATTAGGTGCTATATACATAAAGGTTGAAAGATACAAAATGAAAGGCTTGACTTGACGTTTGCTGTAATATTAACAAAAATAACTAAAAAAGTAAAACGGATTTAGTTGATTTATTTGATCAATATGATTTTGTACTCATTTGTATGTCTATTTTTTGTGTTTAGAAGGTTATTATTTATTCTTTTGAGCCGGTGTAGATGGGCACACACAAATATATATATATATATATATATATATATATATATATATATATATATATATATATATATATATATATATATATATATATATATATATATATATATATATATATATATATATATATTATGTGTGTGTATTAGTAGTGCTGTCAAATTGATTAATCGCATCCATAATAGTTTGTTTACATCATATATGTGTGTGTACTGTGTATAATTTAATTAAAATAATTTAATATTTATATTTGAATACACACATACGTGTTTATATTTAAGAAATATTTGCTTGTATATACAGTATATATTTTTAAATAATGTATATAATATATAAATAAATATTTTATAGGGTAAACATACCTATTAAGCTTAAGTATCCATTAAGCACACTACTATCTTTGAGCTCAGATTATTAGGGGAAAAAAATAAAATAATATATATAATCATCCTACTTGATGTCTTAACCAATTGATGTGTTTGTTACTATATACCTCCTATAATTTCAAGATATGGGTATCCATGTGTTCACACTGTTTGGTGGCCATTTTGAAAGCTGTCTGAAAACCAAAAGAGGAGCCCTTTAAATGTGCATTTTTTAGATGCTTAAGCCTTTATTTTTGATAACTATAACTTCTTACTGCAAAATTAAGAGATTCATATTTAAACTTTTGCATATTATAACCTGGAACCTGGATGTGGGAAATAATTACAGTTCAAGCCAAAACAGTTTTAGCAACATAGTGCAGATGCTACAGAACATTGTTGGCTTACTAGCTGTATAAGATTGTGTGCCACACTAATATATTACTACACAGGCATTACTGGCTTGTACTTTTAAATTCATTATATTATAAATGAACAGTATATTGTTGTTTAGTGGTTTTACACTGCTGTAATTCATCAATAAGGGATGCACCGATATGAACATTTTAGCCGATACCGATAACCGATAATTCTTTATATTTGAAAGCCGATAACCGATATATTGGCCGATAAATCTAAATAGAAATTTTAATAAACTCTGAGAGCCTGATTACAAAAACAAAAGGCTCACCATTAAAAGCCATGTCCCAAACACTTCAACATAAATCAAACCTATACAATACAGTAGCCAATTTGAACCAGTGTAAGACTCCTTACCATTTCAAATTAATTTTACACTCCTATGGCCAACTTACTTTATAAAAAAAAAAAATTAACACTTTACAATAAGGTTTAATTTTTGTTAGTATTAGTTAACCAACAATGAATGAACAATACTTCAACAGGATTTATTCGTCTTAGTTCATGTTAATCTCAACATATTCAGACCCAAAGTTGTGTCTTTTAACATTAAGTATGCACTATGAATGGACTGTTAATAAACACAAACATTTTATTACTAAAATAAACAAAGGTTATTGCTCTCTGTTTGTGCGTGTTAGTTAATGCATTAACAAATGAGACCTTATTTGTAAAATGTTACCAAAAATTATATTGCCTAAAAAATAAGAATAATATACCTAAATAATGCAAACAAGTTATTGGACAGCATTACTTAGGCTGCATAATAAAGAATCAGAATGCAAGTGCATGAAATAGCCTCCGCACAGACAATAAGGAAATGGTTTTAATCAAACCGTATTGTTGATGGAAATGATACGAGAACAATAAAAGTGCTAGTTATAAAAAATAACGCTTCTGTGTTTTTGAAAAAAATATGTTTAATATTACAGTAATAGTAAACATCTTTAATATTAGTCTAGTCTATTAGGAATAATGTTGCTGTTTGAGCGCGTGCTGAAGCTGGAGAGAATGAACGAACAACCGTAAACTGAAGCGCTTAGAAGGTTAATTAACAACTAAACGCATCATATATGAGAACAATCAGATATTTATACAAAATAAATATAATATTACAACTTATATTAGCACAAAATCACGCACAGGTGAAGGCTTATAACTATAAATTATTACATTTATGACCTATTTATGGATGGTAATAATTATTCATATTTTAGTAGACAAGTAAAGGAAATGTCATATGAAAAATCACTTCTTTTCAGTCCTCAGTTTTGGTGTGGTAACTGAAAAAGCAAAAAGTGTACCAACTGTACTCGGTCTACCCTATGCTTAAAATGACACGAATGCACAAGCGAACTTGACTGTGCTGGTCAGAATGTGTTGTGGACGCTTCCCACAACAGCGCTGAAACACAACAACTAAACCCACAGAATACACAACCTTTTATAACAAAAATATTCTCATTACAGTGTTATGTATAGGACAGTCCTAGTAGTTATGAATGCTGTGCATTTCTGTTTGAAATGCGCGCTGAAGCTAAAGACCGGTACAATGAAGTGCTTTACTGCATCGTTAATTAACTCAACCAAACGCATCCTATATGAGATTACATACACAGAATAATAATAAATATAATATTACAACTTACAATGGCACAAAAGGCTGTGAATGCACAAGCGAACTTGACTGTGCTTGTCATGAAGGTGTAACTCCGTGGGCGCGCTCTTCCCTCAACAAACGCACTGAAACACAACGCTCTTTTACAGCCGTATTCTCATTATCAGTATCATTTTATGTAGATTATATTAGACTTGCGCTGCATATGTTGCACGTAACTGTAATTTCCTTTTCGAAGTGATTCCAATCATATTTAGAGCAATTCAAACCCATCATGGTGGACAGCGCGTCGGTCTCAGCTGAAGGAAATAATACATTATCTATCGGCTTGAATATATCGGTCAAATTTCTTATTGGACCGATAACATCAAAAATAATAATTTATCGGCCGATAACGATATGTTGCCGATATATCGTGCATCCCTAAGAAAAAGTATAATTTCATAGATATTTTCAATAATAGCTGTTCATATTAAAATATGTATGAACTTAATACATTACCTAAATTATTTATTTAGCAAAATTGTCCTTTTAAATTTAATAATATTTATTCAGTGTTTGAATTGCTGTTCCAATTAAGCTCAGCGTGCTCCCTTTGCTCATCCACATTGAATGTCTATGTAAATACTTCATAAACAGACTTTAAATATTAACTGATGGTTGTCACTTCAAGTTAATCTTTATAAAAATAAATATTTAAAAATGTTGTTTAAAATAAATAAAAAACATGTTGTGAGCTTAATGGCAACAGGGTTGTGCTTAAAGGGAACAAACATGTACCCATTAAGCACAGTCAGACTTTTTGCATTTAATGATGTACATCTAAATTTAATTTTTTTTTTTTTTTCATTTAAAATCAAATAAATAAATAAAAATGTTGTGTGTGAGAGATTAATATTTTATTTTAACATAACTTTATACAATACCCTGTGCACTAAAATGTCTCAGTGTACACTTTGGTGAGCTTAATAGGTACGTTTACCCTAAAAAAAAAAAAAAAAACATAAAATATATTCAAGCATGTGTGTGTATTTATATATACATAATAATTATACACAGTACACACACACACACACACACACACACACACACTATGTAAACACAAACTTTTTTTCTGGATGAGATTAATCGATTTGACAGCACTAATATATATATTTTTTCTCTACGTATCTTCTCTTCATTCGTTCATTTTTTTGTCTACGCCTCTTGTAATTTGAATGCCATTTTTGTTTCTCTTAAATGTAAAAAAAATATGAAATACTACTATACTTTGTAGTAATCAATGCATTGCATACTTAAAAATAGTAAGCAAAGCAAGCATCATTCCCCCAAAAACATGTTTCAAAACAGTAACGTTCCAAACTGTTTAGCTGGTCTGCCCGTCTAATAAGTGCCCCTAAACCCTGCGAAAACAGTCAAAACCGACCAGCATGACCAGCTTACCACCTTAGGCTGGTTTAAGCTTTTTTTCCCAAAAGGTTTAGACCAGCTGTCATTTTCCAAACACCACCAAGCAGGAAACAAGTTCAGATTCATGTAGCGACTCTGCGTAGGGATCTAGTGCACTCAGAACACAATAGAAATCAAGCAGCTCTCACCTACTGCGACTTTGCTCTTCAGTTATTTATGTTTGAAGCGACGATATGCTCCATTATAAAGTCACATTACGATGCTCGTATCCATATCCGTAACGTGCTTCTGATCGCGTGAACATAACAACAATAAGTGTCAATGAAACGCACACATTCGTGTTGTACTTTATGGCCATTGCATTCACAGACATATTAACACACGCCCCGCCTCCGTTCGACTGTCGCAGAGTTAGCGTCATCACGTCTGCGCCCTCACGACGCCTACGTAGATAAGACGCGACGGTTGTTGAGCTCGGCGTTGAATGTGTCGCGCGCTGCTCATTGATCATGTAAGTTTGAACGTTTATTATGATCAATATGTATAGCTTGCGACCGGTTTTGTGTCTTGTATATGGGTTTGACTGTACGTAGAGAGATACTAGCCGCGTTTCTTACTATTAAAAGTCGATATTTTGCGTAATCTGGGCTAATATCGGCGGGGTTAGCATTAGCTCAGCGCGTTGAATGAAGAGAATCAATAAACGTAATTGTTTAAAAAAAAAAAAGTACAGCACAAAATGTTAAGGATTTGTACGACGTATAGTTAATAATATATCAAGTTTTATACTTTTTAAGGCAGGAATTTGTCAGTGCGTTTTAATGTCCTTGATGGCAAATGTTTGATATCACAGAGTATCTACTTTAAAACGACTGTTTTATATTTTTTGGCTTATTCCAAGCAATCTAGAGACAATTATAATGACACAATAACTTTTTATCTTAAGGATTGTCCATAAAAGCAAGCAATTTGTTCTATATACATATATCAATGCACAAACTGGCCATATGAATAAAAAATAAAATAAAAACATTTATAACGTACAATTGTATACACGTTTTTATTACTACAATGTGTAAAATAGTTATGAGGATGATCATAATGTGGATCAGTAAGACATTCTCAGATTGTTGTATCTATGAACATTTAACATTTGTTAACAATGTCTAAGCGTCCTTTTTCCTCTCCAGCTATAGGTTTTTAATATCATGTGCAAAAAAGTGATATGGCATGAAAAACACATTAAAGCTGTGAGCAGAGTAAAACTGCATTACATTATTATGAATGTGACCGCTCACTAGTTTATGTGAGACAGGCTATGTTTACAAAACGTCTTTCTTCGCCCAGGGCACCATCACCGACTAAGCGCAGGGAGCGTTCAGAGGACAAACCCAGGGAACGAGGGAAGGAGAAGGCAGCTGGGAAAGAGGGAGCGGAGAAGGAGAGAGGCAGAGACAAGATCCGCAAGCGGCGCAGTAACTCCACCGGCAGCAGCAGCAGCAGGTCGGATGGGGTTCAGGGTCAATAACTATGGTTACATGCACTTTCTTAATGTGATTGAGATTGAAGCAATATTGATATTAAACTATACAACATAAATGCAATATGTCGATCAAATGATATAGATTTTTGATAGACTCTTCAAAATTACTGATAACAATTATTTGTATGTTTATGTGCCCAATAATGATTTATAGAACCTATATTTATTTGTTTTATTTCTGTGTTTGACAATTACACTCACCTAAAGGATTATTAGGAACACCTGTTCAATTTCTCATTAATGCAATTATCTAATCAACCAATCACATGGCAGTTGCTTCAATGCATTTCGGGGTGTGGTCCTGGTCAAGACAATCTCCTGAACTCCAAACTGAATGTCAGAATAGGAAAGAAAGGTGATTTTAAGCAATTTTGAGCGTGGCATGGTTGTTGGTGCCAGACGGGCCGGTCTGAGTATTTCACAATCTGCTCAGTTACTGGGATTTTCACGCACAACCATTTCTAGGGTTTACAAAGAATGGTGTGAAAAGGGAAAAACATCCAGTATGCGGCAGTCCTGTGGGCGAAAATGCCTTGTTGTGCAAGAGGTCAGAGGAGAATGGGCCGACTGATTCAAGCTGATAGAAGAGCAACTTAGACTGAAATAACCACTCGTTACAACCGAGGTATGCAGCAAAGCATTTGTGAAGCCACAACACGCACAACCTTGAGGCGGATGGGCTACAACAGCAGAAGACCCCACCGGGTACCACTCATCTCCACTACAAATAGGAAAAAGAGGCTACCATTTTCACAAGCTCACCAAAATTGGACAGTTGAAGACTGGAAAAATGTTGCCTGGTCTGATGAGTCTCGATTTCTGTTGAGACATTCAGATGGTAGAGTCAGAATTTGGCGTAAACAGAATGAGAACATGGATCCATCATGCCTTGTTACCACTGTGCAGGCTGGTGGTGGTGGTGTAATGGTGTGGGGGATGTTTTCTTGGCACACTTTAGGCCCCTTAGTGCAAATTGGGCATCATTTAAGTGCCACGGCCTGCCTGAGATTTGTTTCTGACCATGTCCATCCCTTTATGACCGCCATGTACCCATCCTCTGATGGCTTCTTCCAGCAGGATAATGCACCATGTCACAAAGCTCGAATCATTTCAAATTAGTTTCTTGAACATGACTGAGTTCACTGTACTAAAATGGCCCCCACAGTCACCAGATCTCAACCCAATAGAGCATCTTTGGGATGTGGTGGAACGGGAGCTTCGTGCCCTGGATGTGCATCCCACAAATCTCCATCAACTGCAAGATGCTATCCTATCAATATGGGCCAACATTTCTAAAGAATGCTTTCAGCACCTTGTTGAATCAATGCCACGTAGAATTAAGGCAGTTCTGAAGGCGAAAGGGGGTCAAACACAGTATTAGTATGGTGTTCCTAATAATCCTTTAGGTGAGTGTATAACAGCAGCTCTGAACTGAACAAACTGAAAAAAGTTTTATTTAACTTTTAAAATACTGTAATTTTTGCAGTTTCACTCCCTCCTTGCATATGAAACAAAACGTTTACACTTTTACATCAATAAATAGTCTGAAATAATGCAAAAATGTTTTTAAAAAAAAATCATGTCATTAATTGCTCGCCCTCATGTCGTTCTAAACCCGTAAGACCTTCGTTCATCTTCAGAACACAAATTAAGATATTTTTGATGAAATCTGAGAGCTCTCCGGCCCCTTCATAGACAGCAATTTAATGAACACTTTCAAGGTCCAGAAAGGTAGTGAAGACATTGTTAAAAGAGTGCATGTGTCTCAACCTTAAAGGTCCCGTTCTTCGTGTTTTTTTGAAGCTTTGATTGTGTTGACAGTGTGCAATATAACATGTGTTCATGTTTTGTGTGTTAAAAAAAAACAGTATTTTTAACACAATTTACTTATCTGTACACCGCTGTTTTCACTGTCCTAAAAACGGGCTGACGAGTTCCTTGTTCTATGAAGTCCCTCCTTCAGAAATACGCAACGAGTTCTGATTGTGCCAGCGGTCCCTGTGTTGTGATTTGACAGCAGCTTAGTGCAAGTTGTACGGAAAGGTCACGCCTCTTAACGGGAGATGTATGCGGCTATGCGCTCAATGATCTCTACAGCGTCCCTGGGAAAGCCAAACAAAGGTGATTTGACTCCGGGATGAAAATAACAGCGTCTCGACGACATGGCGACAAACACACTCAAACGCAACAATTCCTTTTCTCCACGCAACCGTCCTCTTCTCCACGTGGGACAGCAACAAGACCACGCCCCCTTTTTTCGCGTATTCTTGTGGCCGGAGGTTAGTTTGTTCTACTGACGTCATTTATGAAGGAAGTACCAGGATGTAGTCCAAGCCAGCCGTTCGCTGTAGGCTTTGAAAGGGAACTTCTGTTAAATAAAATATCTCGCTTGGCATTGAACTTTGAGCTTTATAATTTTACAGGTATTATTTATGCTCTAACAGCAACATTACACACTAACTAAAGTTTGAACAATGGGATCACGAAGAACGGGACCTTTTTGTGCAGATTTTTTTTTTTTTTTTTAACAACTGTACTCAACAATTTAGTTCTAGCCTGTGTCATACTCTAATTTGTGTTCTGAAGACGAACTAAGGTCTTATGGTTTTGGAACAACATGAGCGTCATTAATGACAGAATTTTCATTTTTGGTTGAACTAACTAGGGATGCTCAGTTCGATTAATTTTCCTGACCAACATCCGCTGCTCATTATCCGAATATTAACCGTTAACTGATAAGATAATATTGAATTGGCATTAATTAAAAATACACTTGACGAGTTGCTGTGACCCGTTAAAGGGATAGTTAACCCAAAAATGAAAATCTGATGTTTATCTGCTTACCCCCAGTGCATCCTAGATGTAGGTGACTTTGTTTCTTCAGTAGAACACAAATTAAGATTTTTTTAACTCCAACCGTTGCCATCTGTCAGTTTTATAATGCATGTGAATGGGGTTAAATTCTCTGAGAGAATAATGGCAATTAAAATAACCACAATTCTTAGTGAATACCGTATTTCCTCAAATAAAAGCCGGGGCCTTTATTTACCTGAACTGCAGAAGGTCACAGGCTTTTATTAGGGGCAGGCCTGTATTTCGAATTCCATCTATTTGAAAAATAATTGTTTTAAGTAAACCGTTTTAAATGAAAAGCGATAGCGCTCCAGAGGACGGATATCATCAGGGGCGCGGGAAGTGGGGGTGCTGCAAAGTGTTGCAAATGCGATGCAAATTTTTATTCATTTTTAGAATTTAATTTATTTGTAATAAACATTTTTAAGTGGCCCATTAAAAAGTTTTATAAGTTGAATTGTGTTTTTAAAGCATACATGAGGTCATATTGTGACTGTTGCGGTGTGTGTGCGTTGAAAGAGCGGTAATATTTCCTCCAGAGTGAGAGCGCCTTTCTGGAGATTCTGTTCATTTCTGAAGCTCATTCCGCTCAGCACCGCGCGCTCAACCCAGAACTCCCTTTGTGACATGCTGGATCAAATATAGGCCTATCTGAAATAAATAGTTAGGGCTGCCCCTGGCTAAAGTTTTTATTTTTTGCCTATTTTTTTCTAGTAGTTATTTAAGACGTTGTTCACGCGCCGCCTCCATGTCATTGTCTGTTATAGGCTATTTGCTTATTAAACCCATGCAATTTGGTTGATAAAACATTGATTAAAATTAAGATACAATTTATACAAAACAAATTCATTTTAAAGAAAGGCTTTCAACAAAACAACTTATTGAAGTGTTATTGAACTTATTGAAGACCCCCGTCTTCTGACATTATGCATCTTATGTGTCCTGTTCACTTTTCAACGTAAAATGAAATAAATAAATAAAAACATATTTAAACTGAAACTAATTACATGTTTTAATGGCTACAAGTATAGTAGGCTACTGAGAAGCGGGATTTGAGCGCATATGACTGTGTAAACTTTTTATTTAAAGATTTAATGTAGGCCACAGTCCATTGCATTACGATTGCAAGAAGAATCAACATTGTGAAAAATGTGATTTGCAGTCAAATGTCCTGGTGTGTACATTGTTTAAACGAGTGTTCTCACCGATATATTTGTTGTTCTTTCATGTTTTATAGACTCGATATTAACACTATAATTTCGTTATTTTACTAACCCAACTAATGCAGCCGCACTTTCTATATTCCACATGTGGGGAAAACCTTCCTTCCTCTTAAGAAGAGTTGTATTTTCTACTTTTAAAAAAATTAAAATAATTTCTTTATTTTTCTAACCCAACTTATTACTCATTGCGCGCACTTTTCTCAATCCGTTATGGAGCTATTCAATTTTGATTTTGCATATTGTTTTTTTAAACGTTCGTTCGTGTAGTTCAAATGACCACTTTACAATATTTCAATAACATAAGTTATTTTGAAGCCTATGCTGTTTTCTTGTACAAAATAAAATAGTTTAAGTTAAATGCAGAGTAAGATGTGTAAAAAAGACAAGAGGCTAAGAGATTGTCAAGATCATTTGTGTAGCCTGCCCGACACGGTATTTTCACAGACTAACACGTCACATCTCTCATAGACTACAGTATTTAAAATAGCATAAATAGCAGTTATGTTCTCAATTTAATTTACAGAGCGATCCCTGCAAAGTGTTTAGGTTAACTAGAAGAGGCCAGGATTAGTGTCCGTCGCACTCGCAAGACTCACAACGGGGGGCGATGGTTTCGCTCCTTCTGCACAACCCTACTGTACATTACGGTGAACTTGAATGCACATTAAATTAAATGCACTTAGGAGATTATCCACACTAATTTTTCCCCGGCCTTAATTTAAGACCGGCCTTTATTTGTTTGTGCTGGCCATGCCCCCGGCCACTATCAGAGGCCCGGCGTTTAATTGACTACAGGCTTTTATTTGAGGAAATAAGGTAATCCGAATTACAACAGTTGCCTGTAACAGGAGTGTAGAAGTTTGCTCGTGTCATGTATAATCTTGCCACGCTTTAAATCCTCACTCTTCCAATACTTCCAAAACCTTACCACCTCATACCTACAAAACTATAGCAAGGAGACTCGAGGTAGGTATTGTTTGATAGACAGCTTTTTACATTTTAAACAATATATTACATTTGGACCTTCACATGCTGAGAAAGACAAAAAAAAGTGTGATCAAGGGAAATTTTACATATCTTTCTTATTTGACATGCAATAACTCAGGAAGGAAATAAGGTAAGAGGACACTTTTTTTTTTTTTTTTTTTTTTTTTTGGTGAAATTCCCCTACATGTGATAAAATTTGGATCAAATTTAGTGGCGATACCATAAAGTAATCAAAAGTTACAACATTTGGAACCAAGGTAGCCTTTTTGTTTAGCCCTTGACATTTGGAAGGCATTTTTAAAATTGTTGTTCCTCATTGGATTGGAATATCTTGTGATTTGACTCAATGGATTATGTTGATTTTGGGCTCATTTCAATCGGGAGCATCCACTGTGAAGTAACTATGTTCTGTGCATGTTTTATAAAGTTACAAGGGAAAACGCCACGTGAAAGCTACATGTGATTTTTACTTGGCTACATGTGTGCCTGTAGGGTTTTATGTGTCTTAACTCTCCATAAGAGAATATCGTTAGATCTAAGTGATGGATTATGGTGAGTTTGGGCTCTTTTTATCACGAGAATCTGCTGCAAATAATAGTTATGAATGAAAATATGACTAATGCCGCATCTGTGTTTTATTTAAATGTGGTGCTCACTAAACTCACTAAAGTTCAGTCAAAGCCCAAAACAATTATGCTTGATGTATGCTTCTCCATAAAACCTTTCAAATGACACAGGACTATATGAGCTGTATGGTGTTTTTGACATTACAGTACATGGTACAAAAAAGTATTTAATAAATTAGAAAATGACTAACGCATTACTACAGCAAATAATGCACTACTTAGAAGTTAATCAAATTGTTACATGCATTGTAAAGTTCTGACTCTAAGTGTTCAAATGACACCTATTGTTATTTGTATTGATAGTTTTGAAAAATGATTACTTTTTTCATAGCATGGTGATGCCAGCGAGCGGTACACTTCAGTTTAGAGGGGTGACTCAGCACTATAAAGTGCACTATAAAGCTGAGTTTCTAAGCTTTAAAATGGTACTTGGTGTTATCATTTATATTTATCATATACCTTGTGTTGATCCTTTCAGTGGTTGCTTAGTAATTTGATTATGCATTTTGTCACGTTTGGGGTGGTGGGGTGTTCCATCTGTGGTACACTTTGCGTTTATAGGGTTAAGTGTGTCTAATCATGCATTTTTCGACTGACTTTAGATCCAGGTCCAGTTCCAGCTCCAGCAGCAGCTCTGGATCCAGTTCGGGCTCGTCCAGCGGGTCCAGCTCTTCTTCTGGTTCTAGCCGCTCTGGTTCGTCCAGTTCTTCTCGTTCCTCTAGTTCATCCGGGTCCTCTGGGTCTCCCAGTCCGGGCCGCCGTCGCCATGACAACCGGCGCCGCTCACGATCAAAGTAGGTTCTTGGCTTTTTCCAATTCATATAAGATTAACCAGTTAATGCCTGGTTTTGCCATTGTCACTTACTGAACGTGGGTTTGCACTTTAAACCAGGTCCAAATCACAAAAACGGACTGATGAGAAGGAGAGGAAGAGGAGAAGCCCAAGTCCCAAACCCACCAAACTTTATCTGGGAAGACTCACCAGGAACGTAACCAAGGTACGGTTCAAGATCACTGTAGAGCTGCACGATTAATCTTTAACCCTTTCACATGTAAGTCTAAAACTCAAGGCGACCGTTATTTAGAACATATCACTTCATTGTTTCCATAGTGACACGTCATTGCTTGTCACATGATGCACTGCATCACAATAGTGCTGTCAGTTAGTCGACTGATCTGCCTTTATTTAGTTTTTCCTTTTTTATGAAAAATATTCATAAATTTGTTACCTATAGCATGAAATATCTGATATTACGATTGTCAAATATGGGAAATTGTTTTGTTGTTTAAACACCTTCATAACGATCACGTTAGTTGAGCTAAATGTGCGATGGGGGCCGCCATTTTAGTTTGTGCCGCAGTTCAAAGAATCAAATCTATTTGATTTACAACACGTGAAGTCATCCACTTCTCCCGAAATTAGGGCTGAACGATTTTGGAAAAATCTAATTTTTTATTTTTTTACCGCGATTGCGATTTAATATGCGATTATTATTATTTTTTAAACTCTTTATCTTCTGTATTATTCAACAATACATCATTGTATAGTAATGGTGGAAATCTTTAATTGGTACCTCACGATCCGATTCTGGGAGTCACGATCCGATTCCAAAACAATTCTTGAACTTTTTCCTTATTAATTATTAATATTATAAATTTATTAAAAACATAAAATGTTTTTTAATGATATATGTAATTATAAGCTTTTTTCAATAACTACACATTATAACATTTTAATGAAAACAATTGCATGTTAATAATTGTAAATATATAAACTAATATAGCTGCATAACATAAGCTAGCAAATCATGAAGAGGAACAAAGAAACATATTACAAGCAATGAACAAAGAGTGCTTTCAGTATTTAAGTGTCTGAACTGTGAGTTTTTTTTAATTTATTTTTTTTATAATCTTTCTCAGCTTTACTGTTGTTTGATTATTAATGATGACATTATAGACAGCGGGAGACCTGCATTCACACTAATGCACAGATATCTTTTGAAATAGATGTTTTTGCCCTGTCTAAGACATTACTGACGGTGTTTACATTAATTTTGCGTCATAAAAGCATTTTGAGACGCACACAGACGCGTGCTCGCGAGCACTCTTCACAAAGCGGCGCGTGAGCATTTGAAATGGATAGCCTTCTGTCAGCGAGTTTCTTATTTTTAATATACAAGCACACTGCATTCCTAACGACATGAATGAAGCCTTCGTTGAGCATTTGTCAAGTTTCTCACAGTGCATATCCTGTGCAAATAAGCCTGCGAATGTCATTGCAATTCGCGCCGTCAACCTTTTGGAACGTTATGAAATATTATTGTTGTGTGTGAGAGAGAGAGAGAGAGAGAGAGAGAGAGAGAGAGAGAGAGAGAGAGAGAGAGAGAGAGATAGAATGGAAGCAAATCAGAATACGGGTGTTTCTGAAACACGCAGCGCCACCGCGCACCTGCAGTTAAAATTAAAGTTAAAGTTTAGTATCATTGGAGATGATAGTAGCCTATAGTATGAACAACACAATATTAGATAGATCAAACACAAACAGTTTTTTTTCCTTTTAGGCCAGGCACATATGTGTAACGTGCCAAGTTGATGCTTCTTCGGCAGACTTTACTCTCGCGTGTCACATGACCAGACTAATCGCAGCCTTTGCGGTTAGGAAATCGTGTTTTATCATATTGCGATATTATCGCAAATGCAATTAATCGTTCAGCCCTACCCGAAATGCATGAAAGTGTCATGTGAACTGGGAGAAGAATAGAGTAAACTTTAAAGTTACTTACAACTATGTGTATCTGATATGAATAAAACTTGTCTAATTATGGAAATGTGTATTTTGCAAATTCTAAATTTAGTGTTTTGCTGGTACTTGCAGTATGTATATTTAAATGTCTGAAACCTAAAATAAACATTGTGTGGTTAAACACTGAATAGTTGTTGTATATGACAAGCGCTGAGCACGTCTGTCTCTAGCTCAGCGCCAGCCATTGCACTAAAGCACATTTGAATTTTGAAGTTGATAACATGATGCACTGAATGCTCTAATCACACTGGTGTGATTTGTAAGCTCCCCGGACCAGCCACGATTGATAACACCCGTGTGATCGTACGTGCAAAATGGTTAAAAGATTGCGATCTCGACTGTTTAAACCAAAGAAATTATGGACTTTGGTTAACCTGATAGTACGATCATCACTGCAACACTCAAACCTGTGTTTGCACTGTCGCTGATCCAGAGAGGACAGCTGTCATGTAAATGTACAGTATGAAACCGCTTCAGACAGTCTTTTCAACCGCACATTATCGTTATTGATGTGTTACAAACATTTAAATAACAGGATAAAAGTATATGTTTGGGTATAAACATGGTATTGATCAAATCAAGAGTAACTCATCTTTTGAAGTATTTTGGCACTGTATTGCTTATTACGCCAGGTGGTGGCGACAAGTGAGTGTTAAAAAAGTGCCACTGAATCATTAATTTCAAAGATTTATTCACAATCACTGATTCATCCAATAGTGAAACAAGTCTTTATGAATGAGACATTGACTCCGTTCAAAGTAATACATTTATAAAAAATAAAAAATAAAAAAAAGACTAAAGCAATGAACATTTTGTCAGAACCTCTAGTTTGCATGCTATTTTTTTTTTTTTTTAAATAAGATTCAGATGATCAATTTGTATCTGTAGATTTTAATTACAATACAAATCTTTAAAGGCAGTTTTTTTTTCTCCTGCAGTCAGAAATCTCCACCTTAGCAGCACTTGTACATCAAAATTTACAGCTTTATTCTAGGGATGTGACTGGGGACATTTCCTCACACTGATTTTAAATCTCAAATTCTGAATTGACACAATTTCAGGAGCGGGTTGCTTGAATGGTGGGTTCATTAGTTTATAAGTATTCAAGATAACATGCATTTTTAAGTGATGATATATATTCCTGAAAATTGCTACTCCTGTAATGTTTTTGTGCTTCTGTACTTGGTTTCCTATAGGAACATATTCAAGAGATCTTTTCAACATATGGCAAGATCAAGATGATTGACATGCCTCCAGACCGTTTGCACCCTAATTTGTCAAAAGGTTACGCTTACGTGGAATATGAGTCTCCTGAGGATGCCCAGAAAGCCCTGAAACACATGGATGGAGGTATAGGGGGAAGACACTGAGTTGCATAATTTGTAGGGTTATTATTGTTAACTAAAAACCATAAAATATTTGTTACTTGAAATAAAATGTTAACTAAAGTGCAATAACTAATAGTAACAAATGAGACCTTATTTTAAAGTGTTACCAAAAGCCTATAATAGTATATCACTGAATCTAAAATAAGGCTGATCACTGGAAATCAGTTCATTAGAAGGAGTTTCACACACTCTGCTGCTTTCCTCAGGTCAGATCGACGGTCAGGAAATCACAGCTACAGCTGTCCTGCCCCAGAGGATACGGCCTGCCATGAGAAGACCATCACCTCCACGCAGGATGCCTCCTCCGCCTCCCATGTGGCGCCGCACGCCGCCTCGCATGAGGAGAAGGTTGGCTTTTTAACTCTATTTTAGTTTACTGGGATGTTGTGTTTTCTGTGCCGGTCGATGGGAACCAATCTATCCTATACGCTTGCAGGCTTAAATTTAATTTCAGTCTGCACTTGCACCTGTTTCCAAATGTCCGATCTGTCCTTTCACCTTGCGTTTCTGTTTATTCGTCCTCGTACTAGACAGGCTTTCTGCCTTTTATGTGTCTTATCAGGTAATTAGCGCATGCACGTCTGTGGTTTATCTTTGCCAAAGCTGACAGTTCCTCCTTTTCACAGGTCTCGCTCTCCACGGCGACGCTCCCCGGTGAGAAGGCGCTCTCGCTCAAGGTCTCAGGGTCGCAGACGGCATCGTTCCCGCTCCAGTTCCAACTCGTCCCGTTAGCCGACGCTCCATTCTCACCAATGGCTTCTCGTGTCAACCCTTTGATATATTAGTTGGAGATGGCAAATAAATTGTCACTGTTTTTTCCTTTTCTCTAGTACCTCAGGATTGTACGTAAAAGCCTCGTCTTATAACATCATTGAAGTTGGGGTGGATGTGCTTGGTTTTTATTGCTTCTGTGTTTGTACGCTCACTGGGATTGTGCTAGATGCTTCATTTTACTAGATGCTTCATTTTACTGTGATTCATTTTGTAATGTGCTTTTTTTCCAAGAAACTTTTTACTGGTTTGTTGTGTGATTTAAAATGCATGACCTTTTTTATCCAAATGTTAGCATTTTTCATGGAATCGCTTCTGTTTGTGACATTAGGGGTTCCACAAAATTCATCTCTCAAGATCACCTTCTAATCCTGTAAAATCTGATTATCTTTAAGATTGAAAACAGAAACATCAATAAACCAGTTTAACAACTAAAATCCTCTGTTGTCGTCATTTACTCACCGTAATGTTGTTCCATACCTGTGACTTTTTTTTCTTTTATTTCTTAAACACAAAAGGATGTTTTTCTTAAGACTTCATATAGTTATTTTTAACCCTGCGAAGCCTGAACAGTTTAGAACACTGGAGATAAGTGGGAAGACCTAAAAAAAAAAAAGGACACCAAGGTTGTTTCTCTTCCATACGTGAGTAACACTGGTTTTGCTATGTTTCACAGAACCTTGAGCAAGGCACTTTACTCCATGTTGCTCCAGGGGGATTATCCCTGTAATAAGGGCACTGTAAGTCGTTTGGATAAAAGCGTCTGCCAAATGCATAAATGGAAATGGAACCAAGATATGCTGTTATGTTAGCTCTAGTAACAGGACAGTTGTGGGTTGCATTGTTTGAGCGTGGTTGTGTGTGTGTATACTGGTGTGCTGTATATTCAACTTTTGTTCCTTGCCTTTGCCATCACTTCCTCAACCGTTGTATTAAAAAAGAAAAACACCCTTGCAGCAGTGCTAATTGTTGTTGTTTTTTTGTCATGCCAAGGTAATATACCCAAGCGGCAACCTCCCCAAGTTTCTCTTGAAGCCATTACGGAAGTGACTTAAACTGCAATTCATCAACTGGCCACTAGAGACAAGCTCCAGAAGGGAGCAGAATTGCATTGAGCCCCATGTTAAAATGCCTAAATTTACAGCAGAAAAAAACATGTTTACAGCCTGGTACAAATTGTGGTTTTGGTCTATATATCTAAATTTGCCCTTTATGACAATTTTTTTTTTTTTAACTAATTCGTTTACATTATATAAAGCCTAAAAGTTCTGCATAATTTAGGGCATGGCCACTTTGAGTGACAGGTGCTCTTCAGAATCCTATGGGTGACGTCACGGACACTACGTCCATATTTTATTATAGTCTATGAATATAACGTATAGCATCACAAATGTGCATTTATTTATTACTCTTTTTTTTGTATGAAAATAAAAACTTTACTAGTTTTGTGATGTCATCACAGTCCATGAAAGGATCCATTTAAGCATTATTTTGCTTTGTTTTTAATTATGCTAAAGAAACATCCACTCTTGCAATGCATGTTCTTTATTTTGGGGGCAGCGCAAATATCAACAGTGTTTCTACTCAGAAATCGCTTGCTGCACCTTTAATGGTACAATATGTACGATTTTGATCCAAAAACCACAAGAGCAATGTTATAAGTTGGGGTCAGAATTATTGGCAACCCTGGTAAATATGAACAAAGATGGTTGTAAAAATAAATCTGTTTATCCTTTTGATATTTTATTAAAAAATATAACCTTTCATTGAAGTAAAAGAATGAAAAGACGGGGGGAAAATCACGATCAAATCATCAATTATGAAATAAATGCTTTTCTTCAAAACACGTTGGCCATAATTATTGGCACCCCTAAAAAAATGTATGAGTAAAATATCTTAAGTATATTCCCATTAATATTACATTTTTTAGCACACCAGGGTGACTATGAGCATGAAATTGTCTAGCTATGACTTCTTGTTTCACAGGAATATATATATATATATATATATATATATATATATATATATATTAGTGAGGAAAATAGGTATTTGAACACCCTGCTATTTTACAAGTTCTCCCACTTGGAAATCATGGAGGGGTCTGAAATTTAAAATGTCCACCTCCACTCCATTTATTATCCTAAATTAGATGCACCTGTTTGAGGTCGTTAGCTGCATAAAGACACCTGTCCACCCCATACAATCAGTAAGAATCCAACTACTAACATGGCCAAGACCAAAGAGCTGTCCAAAGACACTAGAGACAAAATTGTACACCTCCACAAGGCTGGAAAGGGCTACGGGGAAATTGACTGTCAATCTCCCTCGGACTGGGGCTCCATGCAAGATCTCACCTCGTGGGGTCTCAATGATCCTAAGAAAGGTGAGAAATCAGCCCAGAACTACACGGGAGGAGCTGGTCAATGACCTGAAAAGAGCTGGGACCACCGTTTCCAAGGTTACTGTTGGTAATACACTAAGACGTCATGGTTTGAAATCATGCATGGCATGGAAGGTTCCCCTGCTTAAACCAGCACATGTCAAGGCCCGTCTTAAGTTTGCCAATGACCATTTGGATGATCCAGAGGAGTCATGGGAGAAAGTCATGTGGTCAGATGAGACCAAAATAGAACTTTTTGGTCATAATTCCACTAAACGTGTTTGGAGGAAGAAGAATGATGAGTACCATCCCAAGAACACCATCCCTACTGTGAAGCATGGGGGTGGTAGCATCATGCTTTGGGGGTGTTTTTCTGCACATGGGACAGGGCGACTGCACCGTATTAAGGAGAGGATGACCGGGGCCATGTATTGCGAGATTTTGGGGAACAACCTCCTTCCCTCAGTTAGAGCATTGAAGATGGGTCAAGGCTGGGTCTTCCAACATGACAATGACCTGAAGCACACAGCCAGGATAACCAAGGAGTGGCTCTGTAAGAAGCATATCAAGGATCTGGCGTGGCCTAGCCAGTCTCCAGACCTAAACCCAATAGAGAATCTTTGGAGGGAGCTCAAACTCCGTGTTTCTCAGCGACAGGCCAGAAACCTGGCTGATCTGGAGAAGATCTGTGTGGAGGAGTGGGCCAAAATCCCTCCTGCAGTGTGTGCAAACCTGGTGAAAAACTACAGGAAACGTTTGACCTCTGTAATCGCAAACAAAGGCTACTGTACCAAATATTAACATTGATTTTCTCAGGTGTTCACATACTTATTTGCAGCTGTATCATACAAATAAATAGTTAAAAAATTATACATTGTGATTTCTGGATTTTTTTTTAGATTATGTCTCTCACAGTGGACATGCACCTACGATGACAATTTCAGACCCCTCCATGATTTCTAAGTGGGAGAACTTGCAAAATAGCAGGGTGTTCAAATACTTATTCTACTGCAGCATTTTAGTACAGTGAACTCATTGTCATGTTCAAGAAACCAATTTGAAATAATTCAAGCTTTGTGAAATAGTGCATTATCCTGCTGGAAGTAGCCATCAGAGGATGGGTACATGGTGGTCATAAAGGGATGGACATGGTCAGAAACAATGCTCAGGTAGGCCGTGGCATTTAAACAATGCCCAATTGGCACTAAGGGGCCTAAAGTGTGCCAAGAAAACATCACCCACACCATTACACCACCACCAGCAGCCTGCACAGTGGTAACAAGGCATGATGGATCCATGTTCTCATTCTGTTTACGCCAAATTCTGACTCTACCATCTGAATGTCTCAACAGAAATCGAGACTCATCAGACCAGGCAACATTTTTCCAGTTTTCAACTGTCCAATTTTGGTGAGCTTGTGCAAATTGTAGCCTCTTTTTCCTATTTGTAGTGGAGATGAGTGGTACCCGGTGGGGTCTTCTGCTGTTGTAGCCCATCCGCCTCAAGGTTGTGGGTGCTGTGGCTTCACAAATGCTTTGCTGCATACCTCGGTTGTAATGAGTGGTTATTTCAGTCAAAGTTGCTCTTCTATCAGCTTGAATCAGTCGGCCCATTCTCCTCTGACCTCTAGCATCAACAAGGCATTTTCACCCACAGGACTGCCGCATAGTGGATGTTTTTCCCTTTTCACACCATTCTTTATAAACTCTAGAAATGGTTGTGCATGAAAATCCCAGTAACTGAGCAGATTGTGAAATACTCAGACCGGCCCATCTGACACCAAAAACCATGCCACGCTCAAAATTGCTTAAATCCCCTTTCTTTCCCATTCTGGCATTCAGGTTGGAGTTCAGGAGATTGTCTTGACAAGGACCACACCCCTAAATGCATTGAAGCAACTGCCATGTGATTGGTTGATGTTCTGCCCTTTGGGTATTCTCCTTGTTAGAGTAAGTAGGACCTCTAGCGGTCATGTATGGTATTGCAGGCTGAATCAGGAAGTTAGTTTATTAGTCAAAGCACATGGTGAAGATCGTTCCAGCTGCAATAATCCTGTTATGTTTCAATTTCTCCTAAGCAAGAACTGCCTGTAAGTAGTTTCTGTATTTTCTGTTTACAGTATTTCTAATAATAGATTTGTACTAATTTCATGTTGATTTAAAACTATATTTGAGTATAAATCTTTGATTTCAATTCGTGAACTGATTGTTTACTGAGACACTTTACTGAGAAGATTATATTTAATTGTAATTAAGCTTTGTTAGTATTTGTATGAGGCACAATTTCGCCTTATTGTATTTTTTGTGCTTATTTTCAGTTTCACTCCTTTGTTCATGTCTTCATGCTCAAGAGTCTCAATTAAACAGAGCTAAGAAGCTATATTCTGACTTGCATGTTTTTCATGACTGGAGTTTGGCTGACTGTCTAATTTTGGTTAAGAACACCAATTGGAGGACAGTACAGTGAAAAGGCATCTTTAGTTGGAAAAATTACGACGTTGATTATATGCAAAGTATGAATGAGCACCATGGATGATAATAAGGATGGCGACAGAGCTTCTCAGAAGAGCGCGGGCAGCAGTCTTACATCAGTTTCAACAGCTAGCGCAGCAGCGAGGGCCCGTGCGAAGGCAGAAGCAGCACGTGCCCGTGCATCCTTTGCTGAAAAAGAAGCGAAGTTAAAAATTTAACAAGCAGAGAAGGAAGCAAAAGCCCTTCTTGAGAAAACCAGACTCACAGCTGAATTGAATGCTCTAATACTCCAGAGGGAGGTGGCAGCGGTTGTAGCACAGGCAGAAATATTAGAGGCAGCCGAGGAACAGTTAAAGGTAAAGGACGACAAAAGTACTCGAAGATCATTAAAGGAAGAAAGTATGCAGCGCACAAAGACTATGTTATACAGCAATCTGAGTTACAAACACATTTGCGCTGTCATGACTTTGCACCTGTCAAGCATGAGAAAAGCTTAGTAACGTGGGGCAAGCAACTTGAATCGTCACCACTTAGCTCTCATCAAAAAAAACAGTTTAAACCACCAAAAAGTTGCCTTACCATGTCTGATTCCTACTTTTCACCTCTCAAAATGAGCCCGAACATAGCAGAGACTAATAACGAACACTGGCCACATCCTCACTCAAGTGTTCGTTCAAGTCTGAATGTCACAGCTAAACCTTATAAACCTCTTCAGTATGCTTCCCAGGCTGAATCGGTCAAAGACCCCCCACTGACAGAGTTTGTAAAGTTTCTGGCAAGACGCGAATTGGTGACTACAGGGCTCCGTCAGTTTGACGACAGACCCGAAAGTTTTAGAGCGTGGCAGTCCTCATTCTTAAATGCCATAAAAGAGCTCGACATCTCAGCCAGCGAAGAGTTGGACCTTTTAAGTAAGTGACTAGGCAAGGAATCAGGCCATTACGTCAACAGAATACGTCTCATGCATGTTAACAATCCTCAGGTTGCTCTTAGGAAAGCCTGGGACAGGCTGGTCGAGTGCTATGCTTCACCTGAGATAATTGAAGATGCGCTGTTCAAGAAATTGGACACGTTTACTAAAATTTACAACAACGATCCTGTGAGACTTAGGGAACTTGGAGATCTCCTCATGGAGATCTTATCAGCAAAGCAAGATGGATATCTGCCTGGATTGGCCTTTTTAGATACCGCTCGAGGAATCAGTCCTATAGTAGCAAAGCTCTCATACCCTCTTCAAGAAAAATGGGTAGCCCAAGGATCCAGGTTCAAAGCAGAGCACAATGGGTTTTCCCCCCTTTCTCATTCTTTGCTGAGTTTATTTGCAATGAGGCACGCATCAGGAACGACCCTAGTTTCTCACTCACTCGTTCTAGCAATATCCATTCTAAGGACGGCAAAAATTCCATTGTCAACTCATAAAACTGATGTTCTTAGTGAAAAGAAAGTAGAGGATCCTGGAAATTCAAGTCAAATTCCCAAACTCGATCCCAACGCTCAGATCCTTCTCTTGCTAGGGAGAGACATCATTAGGGTGCACAAGGTCAGACAACAAATCAATGGCCCTCATGATGCACCCTTTGCCCAACGGTTAGACTTGGGTTGGGTGATAGTTGGTGAGGTATGTTTAGGAAGCGCCCATATACCTAGTGTGAGCACCTTCAAGACCAATATATTAGAGCATGGTCGCACCACTTACCTTTCACCCTGCAGCAGTTACATGAACCTCAAAGAGGAAGCTCTTTACAGCGGGGAGCCAAAAGCATACAAAGGTGTCATGTACAGAACCTCAGAAAACATCCTTGGTTGTGATGTGTTCCAAAGAACCGAGAACGACAATAAACTAGCGCCATCCATTGAGGACACAACATTCTTAAGGATCATGAATTCAGAGGTTTACAAGGATGAAGGAAACAGTTGGGTCGCCCCATTGCCCTTCAGAGAGCCAAGACAAATACTTCCCAACAATCGTGTACAGCAGGGGTGTCCAATCCTGATCCTGGAGGGCCACTGTCCTGCAAAGTTTAGCTCCAACCACAATTAAACACACCTGAACCAGCTAATCAAGGTCTTATTAGGGATACCAGAAACTTCTAGGCAGGTGTGTTGAGACAAGTTGGAGCTAAACTCTGCAGGACAGTGGCCCTCCAGGACCGAGTTTGGACACCCCTGGTGTACAGGCTCTTAATAGATTTCGTTCTCTGCAGCGTACTCTTACTAAGAAACCAGAGATGGAAAAACAGTTTGTCTCGTTCATGAAGAAAATTCTGGAGAACGACCATGCTGAACCTGCACCACCACTCAAGGAGGGAGAGGAGTGTTGGTTCCTACCAATCTTTGCAGTTTACCACTCAAAAAAGCCAGATCAAATCAGGGTGGTTTTTGACTCCAGTGCCCAACATCATGGCATCTCCCTCAACAACTTCTTGTTAACGGGCCCCGATCTGAACAATAACTTGCTGGGAGTCCTCCTTCGATTACGAAAGGAGTTTGTAGCCATCACAGCTGACATCCAACAAATGTTCCATTGTTTCAAAGTCAGAGAGGACCATCGTAACTTTCTTAGGTTCCTCTGGTTTCGAGACAGCGACTCAACAAAGGATGTCATAGAGTACCGGATGAAGGTACATGTTTTTGGCAATAGCCCTTCTCCGGCCGTTGCCATTTATGGGCTAAGACGAGCTGCTAGCGAGGGTGAGAAGGTACATGGCTCAGATACTCAACAGTACGTGGAAAGACACTTCTACGTGGATGATGGGCTTGTGTCCCTACCTACTGATGAGCAGGCAGTGAGTCTCCTTCGGAGAACACAAGCATCTTTAGCCGAATCGAACCTTCGTTTGCACAAGATTGCCTCAAATAGCCTAGTTGTTATACAAGCCTTTCCGCAAGAGGAACATGCTAAGACTATAAAGGACTTAGACCTTAGTGGAGATGTTCCTTCTATACAGCGGACTCTTGGGTTGTGCTGGGAGATAGCAAGCGACACCTTCACCTTCGATGTGTCATCTGTCGGCAAATCATTCACTAAACGTGGCGTGCTGTCCACTGTGAACAGTATCTTTGATCCACTCGGCATAGTGTCTCCAGTCACCATACAAGGCAGAGCTCTGCTACAGGACCTCTCAAATTTCACCTCAGAATGGGATGCTTTACTTCCTGAAGAAAAGAGAGCAGAATGGGAAACATGGCAAGACTCCCTCCAGGGCCTGAAGCAACTTCATATTCCTCAAACCTATTCCTCAATTTCTCTCTCTGAGGCAAAACTTGCAGAACTGTGCATTTTCTCTGATGCCTCCACTAAAGCGATCGGTGCAGTGGCTTACCTCAGGGTCACTGATCATGATGGTAGCAGTGATGTTGGATTTGTCTTATGTAAAGCCAAACTAGCACCACAACACAAACCTACTATTCCGTGTCTCGAACTCTGTGCTGCAGTAATGGCAGTTGAAATTGCTGACCTGATTCGCCATGAGATGGATCTCAGATTGCATGCTATAAGATTCTACTGTGACAGCAAAGTAGTTTTAGGGTACATGCATAACGAGACAAAGCAGTTTTATGTGTATGTGCATAACAGAGTTCAACGAATTCGCGAATCTTCAAGGCCAGATCAATGGGTTTATGTACCGAATGAACTCAACGCAGCTGAGGTCTGATTGTGGCACAAACTTTGTAGGAGCAAGTAAAGAGCTAGGACTAAGCAAGCTGGTACAGGAGGAAAATGTTTCTGGATATTTTAGGGAGCAGAGCTGTACTTGGGAGTTCAACCCTCCTCATTTTCACATAGAGGAGGTTCATGGGAACAAATGATTGGAGTGGCCCGCAGAATTCTCGATTGTATCCTACTAAGAGAACATACTGCTTTCTCCCATGAAGTCTTGTGCACGCTTATGGCTGAAGTTTCAGCCATCATCAACGCCAGACCTCTCATTCCTGTATCAAGTGACCCACAGTCTCCATTCATCTTGACTCCAGCAATGCTGCTTACCCAGAAGGGAGCAGTCTCACCTCCTCCAGGAGAATTTGGTGACAAGGAACTTCTTCTTAAGCAGTGGAGACAGGTACAGGCCCTGGCCAATGAGTTCTGGCTCCACTGGAAAAGGGAGTACCTTCCAACCCTACAGAGTCACAGGAAATGGAATGAGACACATCGCAACTTGCAAGAAGGTGATGTTGTCTTATTGAAGGAGAAACAAGCAGCTCGTAATACATGGCCTATGGCAGTGGTCACGTCTGCTATTCATAGCCAGGATGGAAAGGTATGAACAGTTCGTTTAAGGACCACTGCTCAAGGTACTCCAAAGACCTTCACAAGGCCTGTTACAGAAGTCGTCTTACTTTTACCGTCAACTGATTGAAAGTTTTTGCTAAATTGTAGCAATATGAACTGTGGTGTCATAAACACCAAGCGGGGAGTGTTCTGCCCTTTGGGTATTCTCCTTGTTAGAGTAAGTAGGACCTCTAGCGGTCATGTATGGTATTGCAGGCTGAATCAGGAAGTTAGTTTATTAGTCAAAGCACATGGTGAAGATCGTTCCAGCTGCAATAATCCTGTTATGTTTCGATTTCTCCTAAGCAAGAACTGCCTGTAAGTAGTTTCTGTATTTTCTGTTTACAGTATTTCTAATAATAGATTTGTACTAATTTCATGCTGATTTAAAACTATATTTGAGTATAAATCTTTGATTTCAATTCGTGAACTGATTGTTTACTGAGACATAATTGTATGAGGCACAATTTCGCCTTATTGTATTTTTTTGTGCTTATTTTCAGTTTCACTCCTTTGTTCATGTCTTCATGCTCAAGAGTCTCAATTAAACAGAGCTAAGAAGCTATATTCTGACTTGCATGTTTTTCATGACTGGAGTTTGGCTGACTGTCTAATTTTGGCTAAGAACACCAATTGAAGGACAGTACAGTTGATTAGATAATTGCATTAATGAGAAATTGAACAGGTGTTCCTAATAATCCTTTAGGTGAGTGTATATATGAGGAAACACAAAGGCCGAATTCCCTTAATAATGCATCACAATGAATAAAACCAAAAATATATAGTTCTGATGTGCAGCAAAAGATTGTTGAGCTTCACAAAATAGAAAGTAGCTGTAGGAAAATAGCTAAAGCATTGACAATTCCCATTTCCACCATCAAGGCAATAATTAAGAAGTTCCAATCAACTAAAGATGTTATGAATCTGCCTGGAAGAGGACGTTAATGCACAAGAGGAGGAGAGTTTGAGTGGACAAAGACTCTCCAGGGATCACAGATGGAGAATCACAGAAATTAGTTAAGTCTTGTGGTCAGAAAGCCTTTAAAATCTAAAATCTAAAACAACCACTAAATCTAAAATCTAACAACCACTAAAAATCACCACAAGTTGTTTGGGAGGGATTTAATAAAATTCTTCCTTGCTAATCCATAAACAAACTCCAGCATATTCAGTTTTTAGACACGACTTGGGACCTGTTTTGTGGTGACATATTGTGCCTTTAATTGCTTAGTTTTATGATCAGAGCTCTGTAGTTTTTTTAAACATATAATGTAGTGCTGGGCGGTATACTGGTTCATACTGAATACTGGTGTTTATTTTTGTTATTATATGAATTTTTATTATACTGCAATCCATAGTTTTCATGTGTGGTCACACGCTTATAGGAACGCCCACCTGGAGGGCAAACCAAGGCTCTCCTCCATTGCCCTCTAGTCATTTGTACCAGGTTTGTAGTCAGTATTAACCCGGTAAGACAGTGATATTAAAATACCAAATTCAATATACACCTTATTGATGTTGCATACTTTGTACAGGAAAGCAGACGAACACAGAATATTAGAGCAACACAAGGTTTCTAGTTAGGTGTTTTCCCCATCGAAACTCATAAAGAAAACACGTTGCGTTCATATTCTTGCCTCATCTACTCGCCTGTATATAGTATGCATCATCAAAAAGGTGTAAACTGAATTTGATCTTTTAATATCACTGTTTTAGTACATTACTGCACTTTAAGGGTGGGTTGCATTAAGGATTCCTTAGCCTGTCTTCAGTTCACCCTGGGTCTACGGCTTGATCAGCTCTATAACGGTTTTACTGCGTAATTTATCTGTGTTTAAAATGAAGTGGTGCAACGACTCGATTTAAAATAAAACTTTAAACTTTGCTTAATTTAATCCTTATTGCTGCAACTCACCCTATATTATTTTTCACGTTAAGAGTTTTAAAAACGTCCCGCTGTTTTCAGTGATTGAAATACTGCAGCAGGTGCTGTATATGGATCATAAGTGCCCAAAACGTGCATCTTGTTCACATATTTTTATTTTAAGATGGAAATTTGACAAGCTTGTGCTGTAGTTTTATGGAGTTCTATGGTGGTTTTGCCCTCCAAGGGTCCGCGACAGTCACGTGACTGACAACTATGGATACAGGTGTATTTCGCTTAACGTGCGTAACGTCAATCTACTGCAGTATTTCCTCTCTCAATCAGTAGAAAATGCGGTTAACACTCGTGCATTCATGGGGAAAAGAAATACCGTCAAATATACAGTGAAACCAGTATAATAATAAAAAAATACCATGATATAATTTTTTGGTCACACCGCTAGCACTAATATAATGCAGTGCAATACAATGATGATTGAGAGATGAACAAATAAAAGTTCATCAAAAACCTGTAGGATCATATGATACACACATCTGAACATGATATTTCAAAAATAATATTAAAAATACTAAGTTATTCTTACTTTATAAAAATAAATTTTGTATGCAAAAAGCAAAAAGACATGTATTGAACTAAAAGGTAGATGTTTTTACAATTACACTGAAGGAATTGAAAATAATCAAAGACATTTGAAATCCAACAAAGAGATTTGCTTTACTGTTGTGACCGCCATTTGCTTATCACAAGGACCATCTGGAAGACAATAGAGAGGCCTGCAGGCCACATGGGGTCCCACCTTTTATAGTGGGGGAAGTTTGGTTTGAATGTCATGTTTGAGTTTGGTCTGATTGGTCAGTTTAAATATCTCACATTTGGTTTCAGTCACATGGTCAGAGAAAGGGATAAAAGGAGATTGGAGTTATTGCTCTTGCTCTTTTTTTCCTCTGGGGCTCTTACTCTCTGGCTCTTGAGGTCATTGGGGCTTCTATTTTTGCTCTCTTCTTCTCTCTCCCCCCCCACTCTCTCTCCCTCTCCCTCTCTCTCTTCTCTCTCTCTCTCTCTATCCCTCAGGTAACATTTTATTCATGCTGTGTACGATTAATGGTATAAGTTTATCATCTCATACATCCATTTTGAAACTATTTTAAGTGTAACCATAACCAGATTTTGTCATTAAATCCTTTCTATTACAAATACTGTGCTAACTAGTTTTGATTTGGTATTGACTTTGAAGTGCTCCCTATTGCAATACAATATAGTCACATTATAGCAACGCTCTCCCACATATTTTGCTATTATAACTGTACTTATCTCCGTCGTTGGTATAAGTTGCAGTGGGTGGAAATAGACGAGAAATGTAGAGTTTTTTTCCATCTTTCTGATAATGTTTCTTTAGTCTTCTGGCAACCCTGCAGATTGAACCATCCGCAGGAGTCCACTCTTACAACACTAAAGGCCTTTTACTTGCTAAAAAAGTATCAATCAGACAACATCATGTAGTAAATTGTGTGATTTTCAGCAAAGTTTGGATTATGTTGATAATTTAGAGGCTTTAGAAATTCGTTACATTTCAGGTGGCTGGCTCAAAAAAGGTCCACACGCCATTGAGCTGAATGGGAATGTTGACAGCTTATTTTAGGAGCAGACAGGGGAAAATATGTAAATTGCATGCTAAGAGACCTTCAAAATAATTGGTCACTGGTGAAATAATAAAATACAGTGACATTTGTGCAATAAGCACTGAAGCTGTAGCAGCCAAACCTTTGAACGGGCTGCTCAGCTGGGTTTCCGTACCACTTCATTTTATTCAGCCATTAGCATGGACATTAAAACAGTACTTTATCAACAGCTGATCCCCGGGGCTGACAAGCCCAGGCGCTCCTGCTTGGAAATGAGCTTCTGTATCTGTGGCCTGCTGGAGATTGACTCATGTGTCAAGGGTAATGAGGCATGTTGGGTGACAAGCTTGTGGCTGTCAGGCACAATAAACAATAATTAGTATTGAAAATTGAGACTTGACAGAAAGCATCCTTTTCGGCTGCAGATGAAGTGATTAACATGACATTGATGTTGTCACTGAATTTGCTTGTTCACCGGTTTTAATGTACTAATTACTTCGACCTACTTAAGTGTCATGCCCAAGAGCACTATCATTATTGATTGAGAAGGTGATCTAAAATGGATTAATCTCACCAAAACCGTCCAGGCCATGTTTCACCTCAAAATCAAAAGTTATTTTTTTTAAAGAAAATAAAGCCTTTTTGGCACCATTAATTTTATTTCAACATTCAGATTTAGCTGAATCTGTTGACCCAAATGAATGAAGATTGATTGATTGATTGATTGATTGATTGATTGATTGATTGATTGATTGATTGATTGATTGATTGATTGATTGATTGATTGATTGATTGATTGATTGATTGATTGATCGATTGATTGATCGATCGATAGTTTAATTATATAGATGATTTGCATTGCACTGAGAATTTGAGAAAAATGGTGTTTGTCTTTTGTCTATATTCCTCTTTTTATTTTTTATTGAAATATCACTGGTGTTTTTTTTAATCTTATTCTAATATAAGTCTAAGTTCATGTGTGTTTATAATCAGACATATGTCAAATTAACTTCAAACATAGGTAAAAGGTGATACATTTTTAATGATTATTGTGTTCAAGAAAATATACATCAGAATAACTTGCATGCTATTTTCCATAACATACAGTATACATTCACTGAAAATACACAAATACATTCACTTGGCATACACATGAAGATTTATTCATGGCTGATCAGCCAAACATCTTGAAGAAAATGTAGAAAGATATTGGAAACAATGCACTTATGTTCCATATTTGATCACATTCATTTCCATACATGTATTAAAGGTTAACAGCCTCATTGACTTATATATTTAAATAAAATTATATGTACAATCTTCTGTTGTTCAGGTATGTGCTCAAAAATAAACATTTAGTGTCTCTTCTTAGACATAAGCAGATATGACCTTATCAAAAAAGATTTAAAGGATCAGGAAACATATTTCATACCCCCTTATTTATTATTTTTTGCATGAAGGCTGATCATGGCGTCGTGTTGATACTTTGGCAGTAATGTCCAAATATATAAGCTTTATGATTGTTCAAAGGAGGGAATTCTGGACATGAGCACATATATTATTGATTTTTGATTGGCCCTTCACATTACCATGACACACAAGTCACACTTAAACATGTATAAATGTTTTTGCATTATATTACAAAATATCAAACAATCTAATACAATACTTTTGGGGGCCATTGTATGACCTCACTGGTCTGAATTCTATGGTTCTTATCCTTTTTTGCAATTTTTAGGCTACTACATAAATACATAAATGCTCCCATAATGTAAATAATGTGTGCATGGGAGAAAATTGATTGTTGCTTTATTAAAACACATTCTTAGGTGCAAAAAAGATGGCAAAGATTGTAGAAACAGAAGATAAAATAGAAGATCAGTTTGGATGATATACCGTATAGACACTTTGGCAGCACCTTGACATTCTAGTCTATACTTTTCCTTGATTTGTATTCTGTACATATATAACATATGATATTACACACTTTTGGGCTACGTTTCACTGACATGACACAGATCTCACAGGTTATACAGGTTAACCTTAAAGTCACCAGTAATAGGGCTTTCTACTGACCAAGAAAAAAAAACTGATTTGGTTAGACTTTACATTACAGGGTCCATATTAATATAATTGATGACAATAGCGAGAATAATCAATATGCATAATTACAAGCTTCTCCACAAAATAATTGCATATTAAGAAAATCTTTCATTACTGTTGCACACAATTTATATAAATCAGTTGCAAATGCATTGGCATGCTTCCTATTAGGGATTTAATGTGTTTAATTTACATTTACAACCCAGCAATACTGTGAACGTGATTTCACCAAGTACAACATATTCCTGGATCAACATCTTTGTTAATCCTGGAACAGCATTCCAATCAACCAATCAGATTTGTGGGACAAGTTTACAGTTTATGTCAAGTTTAGGCATACAAGGAGATTCTACATCATTCCCTCTGGTTTTAGTTTAGAGGTAGGGATAGGGTTAGGACAAAATTTTCAGTCAGAAATGTTGTTCCAGCATCAACAAAATATGTTGATCCTGGAACATGTCTTGCTTGGCAAAATCACGGTGACCAGATCCCTATAGGTCATTCAGATCCATTTGTTCAGTTTGTTCGCTAAATGTGATCGTTCGGTGCCGCTTCAAGTCCCACTTGGATTCAAAACACTGACTCGTTCAGCATGTTCAGTTAACGAAATTGGGCATAATGTGCGCGTGCTATAGTCTTTAAAGATTTTTTTTATTTAAAAAAAAAAATGTTTTCGGTTGATCACCGAATTTTTTATTCAAAGATCAACAGTCTGTCATTAGTCTGTAGTAAAAAACATTAAAATCATGAACTCAAATGTCATTGTGAAAAGAAAAACAAAACACAATGACTGTTGTAAGTAACAGTGCGTAAATCAGACCTTTCTGTATAGCCTAACGCTAATAAGCTTCAACGAAAATAACGAAATAATTGTGTAGTGAAGTATTTTTTGTACACAGTGCCGCGAACAATCAATCACTTCTTTACGCGTGCATCACTGTCCTCCTCGCGGCTGCAGCAACTTGCGCTCTCTTCATCAAGGCTTAAAACAAAAAGGGGACTGTGGCAATCCATGGATACTTCCCCACCCACTCCTCCCGGTACCTGCAGAGGCATTTTTGCTTTTTAGCAGCGTGTTGGGGTTCCGGTAAGCTACACCAGCCATGCCAACGGAATGAATGAAAATTAGCTTATCAATGCATATTTAAATTCGCGCCTAGCCAGTATTTTTTTTTTACTTTGAAAAAAGATGCTGCAGCCAATGAGCAGCTGGCGGGGGCTGGTTGCAGGACGACTCAACCTCCGCAGACAGTTTTTAATGTTTATCAGACAATAACTATTCAAGATTTTGCTTAAGTATAATTTTCGGGACAATTAGGGCCAGATTTGGGATTCGGGACTGGATTCTGGTCACCCTAGTCTGTGTATGGAAGTGAACCAAAATGGAAAGATTCATTCGATTTGTTTGCTTAAAATATTAATTCATAAAACACTTGGGCTGTGTCCTAATTTAAAGGCCGCATCCTTCAAAGAGCTTGCACTGGCTGCGAAGGTCGGACTGAGCGTTGTTAAATGCAACGGTCTAGCCTACAGAGGATTGTTCATGTCACCTAGAAACTGTGACAGCTGGTATTGATGAGTACTGGACGTTACTGGACCTTTTTGAAAGTTATATTAAACTGTCTGAAAACAAAACAGGGTTCATAAACTGGCCCATTTCTGTATAATAAAGAGTATAAACTATATATAATTGCATCTTGGTAAGATATGTCAACATTTGAAACAGCTATTTCTCTCCAAAAAAACGTCGTCACTAGCACGCAATTAATTCTGGGGTAGGCAAGGCTGTGAAGGATCCATCTGTTGTATCCTTAATTTCACGGAAAATAAAAAAAGGATGAATTTGAGGGAGCCTTCAAATTGGGACAGCCTTCGTCGCGCCTACGGTGACGCATATCTGCCTTCGAAGGATGCAGCCTCTTAATTGGGACGCAACATTATTTGGATGGAAGTGCATTTAATTGAACAAAAGTTGTATATGACCTGGCAAACAAGATAACTTAATATTTTTGGTCAATTTTCCTGAAGTTGAAAACCAACTTTTAGGAGTACAAGAGCATACCTCAAACTAGTCCACATGGACTAAAAGCCATATTAGACTAAAAGCCTCAATCTTTAACATGGACGCTGTAATGGAAAGTGACCATTTTCAGTAGTGTAAGAAACCACTTTTTATCACCATCACAGCTTTCAGCAGAACCACCTTCATTTCTTTGTCCTGCTGTAATAACACAGGTGAATACAGCCTTGTCTACGACAGAGATCATACATTTTTAAGTCTACCTTATCTACAAACATGTTCGCCGCTGTATTGTTTAAATATAAATGCACCACATTTAAAGCACTCCAGCTGGCAGCCTGTTACTCCACGCCGCTGTGAAGATAAATGAACGTGGTTTCACGCAATTGCTCACTCGGGAGAAAGCAATTGATTTTATTTGAAAAGTGTTCTCTTTTTCGCTTTCTTTTTTTTCTTCAGGCTGCCCAGCAAAGAATAAATGAGCCTGTGTACGTGTGTGGTAGAAGTTACAAAGTCTTAATTATTTAGTGTTCACCAATGTGATAAAATATCCTTTCATGTACTGAGCAATGATATTGATTGGAATGATAAAGAATGATTCCTCTCTAAAGGTATTTTTTGTCTTAATTGTACATTTAACAGTCAGTTGCACCAGAAGCTTTTTTGTTGAAGCAGAAGTCTTTGCGTTTCATCTTCATCAGGCAGCGATACTGAAGTGGGTTTCCAGCACTAAGCATATCTAAAGGCTTGATTCTTTAATAAGAGCTTGTGCTGTTTGCGACCGGGCCTTGGAGACCAACAGCATATTAAACCAAAATGCCAGCGTTGTTTTTTAATGTCACAGAGGGAGGGAGTGCTGAGAAGGTGAGAGGGGAAAGGTGGTTCAAAAACAGTAACATCTTGTTGGCTCCAGCTTTAAATCCTTTTTCTGCATGTAAAATGTTGCCTTGGTGTACAATCAACTTAAAAACATGCTAGCTAGGGCTAGTATTAGGGCTAATACAGGCAATATTATTGCAATGTCTTATAAAATTAGGGAATATTGTGTATATCCTGATAATGTTAAAAGTTTAGCTTATGAAGACAGCAAGCCATTTCAAAAGTTTCTTTTTACTATGTTAAAATAGTTCTGAGCATTGTAGCCAATACACGTCTGTTGAGCGCCAAATGTAAGTATGTACTTTGTAACAATAGCTGTTCTATCCAGATCATAGGGGGTGCAAATGGAAAAAATATAGATACATTTTAGCCAGATCGCCTAGCCCTAGAGACAAACAGGTCGTTTAATCACATCAATATATATATATATATATATTGATCTAAAAAATGCCAAGAACGCAAGCAAGCCTTTCATAATTTCCCTTGACTTTGAGATCAAGTCTTTTTTTGCATTAACATCCTGAAAGACATTGGCATGTCATCGCTTAATGACCACTCCTGCTTGTTTTGTAGCCACATTTTGAACCTGACATTGGATCTTATATTGAGGCACTTCCTAACAAACCGATCGCCGTCTTCTGCTTGTCACCAGTCAGGAAGGACTTTTCCCAAGCTCACCTGGCTCAGAAGCCAGGGTTATATTGCCATGGAATTGCTTGAGTTGGCGATCAGGAGGATATGCAGACTGGTTTGCCGTTCTTATCGTACTGGTACACTAGCATCTTGATGCAGTGCGAGTTGGCTGGTGAGATCCATGGGCTGCTGGTGATTGAGAAGTTGTGACTGGCGTAAAAAGGTGGAGGCTGCTTCCTGCATCGGAACAAGGCCTTAAGCACCATGCCAGCCATCCTGCGGAAACGCTTGCTGATGAAGCAGTACAGGAAGAAGTTGACACCGGTGTTGAGTAGCGCGAGCATGTTCGCCACGTCCGTGACCAAGTGCAGCAATCTGGCGGGGGCAGGCGTCGCTGGCTGCTCTGTGTAAAGATGGTAAAGGATCATGAGCGTGCGAGGCGCCCACAGCACAGCAAACACAGAGGTGATCGCCAGCAGGATGGCCGTGGTCTTTCCGGTTGAGTACCCTCGAAGACGGAAGCAGCTACGGCGGCAGCGGAGCTTGCGTACGATGATGGCATTGAGCGTGAAGAAAACCGAGCAGGGGAGCAGGTAAACTGTGGCGCAGTGCACCCAAACCAACACGTGCTGCCCTGCGCTACTGCTGCGGCCGCCGTTGCTCGCCCCCGGCAGCCCGTGCCACAGCTCTGGCCACCAGTAATACGGGATGCTGGAGATCAGGCAGCCAGCATACACCGTCAAGATCACTTTGCGAGTTCGGGCTGGGTAGGATACGGTGTGGTAGCGCAGCGGATGGCACACGGCGATGTAGCGGTCCACGGTCAGGGGCACCGTGATCCAGATGGAGGTGTGGATGGAGGAAAACTCCAGAACCTGCACAGCTTTGTTGAGCGAGTGGGGCAGAGGCGCACCGAGAATGAAGTCCTCCAAAAGGAAGTCCACGAACACGATCAACAGCAGGACCAAGATGTCGGCTACGGCCAGGGCCAGGAGATAGTTATAGGAAGATTTCTGTCGCCGCAGCACCAGCTGAGAAAGGATGATCACCGTGAGGATGTTTGCTGTGGAACGTGAGAAGAAGTGGACAGAGAAGGTGAGAAGAGAGAGGTAGGGGTGTGTGAGAAGGTGTTGAAGTCAGTCTTGCAGAGTGTAAGAATGAATCATACAATATTGCATTGAAATCGCAGCACCACAAACAATTTAGGTTTTTCCCTTCTACTGAACACAATCACAATAATGCATGCAAAGCATGTGACTGACACACACATCACACATACACTCAGCTTAAAATGCACACGTTTACATGCATTTACATTCATATGCATGCGCTCATTACACGAATGCCTTTATGCGTTCACACACATGCATTTGCATTGCACAGTCAAACACATACACACCCACGCACTGAAATTTACACTCATGCATTCATGTTTACATGCACTCAAATGAACACAGATCAATATAAAGACATGCACATGCATTGGAACAAATTCACATGCATGTGTTCACATGCACAGTCAAATTCACAAGCACCCTCTTAAAAATCACATTCACACCCTCAAATTCATGCCCATATATTCACATGCATAAGTTCACACACACACATGCACTGCAATTCAAATACGTTTGAACGCATTTATTCACATCATGCGTACATTAACTATCCTGTGCATGTATTCACACGCACACACTCAAATTCACACACGTGCACACACATTCATACACATGCAGCCATGTGTACACATTCACATGTATATCAAATTCTTAAGAGATCTTGAGCTTCTGAGACTTTGTCATTCAATTTGTCGCTCTTCTTCCTGCCTGCCTGTTTTCCTCCACAGCTTTCACCTCTGTCTCATTGTGACCTTCAATAAAACCTGAACAAGCAGCAGCAACATGTGCACAATTACATCCAAACGCTGGTGCTTATGCAGTGCTCTGTGTCCAGGTCACAATGACCCAGGAAATATTGCCCTAGGATACACAGACCCCCCTAGCATCCACCCCTTCCTCTTCTAACAATTTCACCACTCTGCTTTCATCCAAACCTGTGTTGTTTGTAGGTCATGCTCAGGCAGCGTGAGATGTACGGGTATAAGAAATGACCAGCGATTGCCATGACCTCTCACTGTGATGAAAAGAGCGTGCACACAAAAGTGCTGCCTTTATTTAAGCCAAACAATTTAACACAGCGGTAGGGGATGTGTTGAGGATAAAGCCTCATTACAATAGACCTCAGGAAACATTCTGGGGTATGCTAACCTAAAAAGCAATTCACCAAAAGCTGCAGCAAATTTCTGACCGTCGCCTCACTGTAGCCAATGAGCTGCGGAAGGATATACTGGATGAAAACTTCAAAGTGTTTTGCAGCCATTCGGGCTGCTAATAAAGATGGTATTAGATTACATATGCCAGTCAGGAGTCTGGAGAATCGCACTTCACAGTTCCAGAACATCAGCTGATTACAAATTACAAAGCTTAAAACTCACACATCGACATTTGCATAAACACTTGCTATCTCAGGCATCCTTAAGATGTATAGAAATATGGAGAGACAGACAGAGATAGGTTTGATCGACTCATTTGCATATTCTTGTCATAATCAAGTTTTACCTTTTCAAAAAAAAGCACCAAGCTGTCTATCTCTCTCCCAGTTAAACTCACACATTTAAATGCAGAACACTGTTCCCAGAGGAAACCTTTATTGCTTATTTAGAGGAAACTAAAAGTTTTTAGTTTCATTTAAGTATACATGGTTAGAGGAATTGCACTAGCATTCTACTCTTATTATGTTTGCAGTATAGAGTTAGAGTAGGACTATGTCTTTCCTTTTGTATATTGACTTTCCAAATCCCGACTGAACAGGTAGTGATTACAGCTGTGATCTCTTTTATTTGATCACACACTGATAAAAGTTAAGGCAGTTTACACAAACTTGATTAAACATGCAAAATTACATTTTTAGATAGTTGCATTCCACTGAATTAAGCATGTAATGAGGTCATGGACAACAATGTAGCTCATAGATAGCCTATAGAGTGCAACAGTTGGGTTCTGGAAGTAAAAACTCTTTTAGAGTGTTTTTTTTTTTTCTTCTACCCAAATCCTGGGTTGAGCCTTTTGGGCCATTTTTTGATTATTTTTTCAGTGTTTGGCTAGATTTTGTGTTACCCAGCTCCTGGGTCAGATGTAACAACGCAGTGTTCGGGTGGTTTTTGTGTTTCCCAGATCCTGGGTCAGATGTAACCACCCAGTGTTTTGGGGTATTTTTTGTGTTACCCAGCTCCTGGGTCAGATGTAACAACCCAGTGTTCGGTGGTTTTTGTGTTACCCAGATCCTGGGTCAGATGTAACAACCCAGTGTTCGGGTGGTTTTTGTGTTACCCAGATCCTGGGTCAGATGTAACAACCCAGTGTTCGGGTGGTTTTTGTGTTACCCAGATCCTGGGTCAGACATAACCACCCAGTGTTTTTGGGTATTTTTTGTGTTACCCAGCTCTTGGGTCAGATGTAACAACCCTGTGTTTGGGTAGTATTTGTGTTACCCAGATCCTGAGTCAGATGTAACAACCCAGTGTTTGGGTGGTTTTTGTGTTACCCAGCTCCTGGGTCAGACGTCACAACCCAGTGTTTAGGAAGTGTTTGTGTTACCCAGCTCCTGGGTCACATTTAACAACTCAGTGTTTGGGTGATTTTGTGTTACCCAGATCCTGGATCAGACATAACAACCCAGTGTGTGGGTAGTTTTTGTGTTACCCAGATCCTGGGTCAGATTTAACAACCCAGTGTTTGGGTGGTTTTGTGTTACCCAGATCCTGGGTCAGATGTAACAACCCAGTGTTTGGGTATTTTTTGTGTTACCCAGCTCTTGGGTCAGATGTAACAACCCAGTGTTTGGGTGGTTTTTGTGTTACCCAGCTACTGGGTCAGACATTACAACCCAGTGTTTAGGAAGTGTTTGTGTTACCCAGCTCCTGGGTCAGATTTAACAACCCAGTGTTTGGGTGGTTTTGTGTTACCCAGATCCTGGGTCAGATGTAACAACCCAGTGTTTGGGTAGTGTTTGTGTTACCCAGCTCCTGGGTCAGATTTAACAACCCAGTGTTTGGGTGGTTTTGTGTTACCCAGATCTTGGGTCAGATGCAACAACCCAATGTTTGGGTGGTTTTTGTATTACCCAGCTCCTGGGTCAGACGTCACAACCCAGTGTTTGGGTAGTTTTTGTTTTACCCAGTTCCTGGGCCAGACGTAACAATTGAGTGTCGCATCTTTGTCTTTGTGTACGCAAATACCTGATGCCTGGCATAACATTTTTTGATTTTATTTAAAATGATAAAGAATGTGTACTTCTTTTTTTTTACTTCTAATATTTGTTAAATATAGCTTAAATGTAGAAAATATGTATTGAAAGCCATATAAAATATGCTATACTGTAAAAATTATAGAAAATAGCGTATAAACCTTTAAAAAGAGCTTTCTGTTAACAAGAAAGAGAAAATCCTGTGATTCAAGGAACAAATGTCTCCTTTTGGTGGCATTGCTTTCTAAAGAAACAATAGAGATCTCATTTTAGATTTGTCTTTCCTACAGGCTACAAAAAACAAGCTTTCCAGTGTCAAACTCACTTTTTTTTGTGGATCACTAACAGGATAATGAAGGTTATTTTTGTGAGTTCAGTCTGAACTGTATTATAGCATATAGGTGGAAAATAGTTGGAGTTCCTCTTCACCATGCTATTTATTGTTTTGTTTTGTTGTTGTTTTTTTGTTTTTTGTCATAGTAATGGACATTTTCTAATACATTACATGACAAATTTCTTTCTCATGTGCATCTAATTCTTTAGTTTTTCTATATTATCAGTTTAAGATGTTTTTTTTCTCGCCATAAACGTTTAATGTTGAGTGTTCATTTAATTTTAGTTAAATTTTACAGTTAAATTAGACAGTTTATTACAGTGAGTCTTTAAATTATTGGTCCTTTTCAGACTGTGAATCTCTATGTCCTTGGCTGTGTGGATTGGTTTGTCTTGCAGACGTCAGATGTGTGTTCATGTGTATCAGAGTGTCACTAAGACTGCAGTCAAAAATTAAATCCAGATTCACCAAATCCCAGTTTTACTTTCCCTATCTGTGTTATTCTTCCTTTTCATACTCCACTGTCCATTGTTGTTTGTTGATTTCGCTTTCACTGGATAAATCTCTCCAGATGCCCCGCTGAGAATGTACTTTATTTAGGCAAACAAAAGGAATCCACTGTGGCCTGGAGGTTGTACATCTGACATTTCCATTTAGCTGTGGTCAACATCGTAAGCATATTGATTTCACTTGACTCTTGTCTTTGTGCAGGTCTCTCTCTGCTGGGCCCAGAACAGGAGCAAGCATTTTTAATGGCTCAGTTTGCTTTGAATCCTCATGTGTTTGTGTCAGAATGGAATACTGGGGTATTGCTTACACTATATTCTGCATTATACATGCTTTTCTCTTTTATAAAGTAGTATTACTTACTGCTCTTTATGCCTACTGGCATTGAGGACAGCAACAAAAGTCCTCAACTCCTCTCTGTTCTGGGCCAGCTTCTGGATGGTACACAAAGTGTGGTTCAGGTATATGGTAGTATATTATTTGGTATATTAAGTAGTAGTGTTACCGCTATGGAATAAAACCATTTAAAAGATTATTGCAACTTTTTTATCTCAGAATTGCGAGATATAAACTTGCAATTGTGTGTTATGAAGTCAGAGTTGTCAGTTATAAAGTCAGAATTGTGAGATATAAACTCGCAATTTCGAGAAATAAATAAATTTATATCATGCAATTCTTACTTCGTTTCTCAGAATTGCGAGATATAAAGTCCAATTCTGAGGGATAAAAAGACCTAAGATTTAAAAAGATTTTCTCAGAATTACGAGTTTATATCTCACAATTATGACTTTATTTCTCACTTTATATTGTATAATTGTGAGAAGAAAGTCAGAATTGTGAGATAAAAAGTCGCAATTTACCTTAAACTGTGCAAAATATGCATAATGTAAACTGCAAAAACTCAAAAGAAACATTGCTGATGATATCTCTTTAAAATCTGATTTGTTTTTCCTGGAAAGCATTTAGGCCTTGATTATACCTGGTATTAAGATGTGTTTTGGTCGATCGGATCGCAAGTGGATGGCGTTAAAGGTGTAAACGGGGTCTGAAATGTTTTGAGCTTGTCCACTTTCGACCACTTCCAGAGGTAGTTGAAAACTCGTTCAAACGTATTGCTTTCATAGTGTAAACGCTCATGTGGGTAAATGTGTTCAAACAGCCACAAAAGACTGTCTACTCTCCAACTACTGCATAAACATTATTTGAAGCACGCTAGCCAGACGGAATTTAAACTTTGTTGGCTGGACACCCAAGTTTGGTTTGAAGACGAAAAACAAGCACAATGTTCTCTCACCATTCCTGATTTCTAACACACATTCACTCACAGCGTTCGGCTGGTCTTGTGGATATCAGACTAGAAACAAAAGCTGCTGCTCTCAGTGAGTTTTTCCGTCATCTCCGGTTGAGTTGATATGTAGATTGCATAAGCTTATTTCATCCATTAGATCGAAAGATCTGAAAAAGCCCAGACGTAGTCGTAGAAGTAGTTGAAAGTGGAAAAAAGAGACAGATTAAAACACCAGGTGTAAACGAGCATGTCTCCCTCATCTAATTGCGATCCGATTTAACAAAATGCATTTTAATAGCAGGTGCAAACAGGGCCTTAGATTATATTGAGAGCAAATGGAGACTTTTGATAAAGTTCCCTGCTTCTCGGATGTTTCTCCTGTGAATGAGATTCCAGTAATCTCACATGTATCTCCTAGAGATCTCAGCGGTGTCTCAAATTGTGCTCAGGTTTGACAAGATTAAGTTTTTCCTGTGGGTTCAGCCACTCTCAGGTTTCCTGACTTTCTGATGGTCCTGACATGAACATGAAAATGCTCACAAGCACTTTCCTCATAGAGGCGGTGAGCTCTCAGAGAGCTCCGGATCATTTACCTAAATTGAAAATCATTGGCTCCACCTCTTAAGTGGCAAATAACACCACCAGGGTAATGTAGAGCCAGCGAGAGGATCGTTATCACTGATCTGTGACCTTCCAGCAGACGCAAAATTATAGTCGCTTTCTGGATAAAAACCCTTCATCTTCAATAGAAATCACCAAAACACATAAATCAAATAGCTAAGCCTTCAGTCCAAGAAGGTAATGAAATAAGACCAACCTCTTCCAATTAGTGACCTTAATGAGCTTAACCTTCAGCAATCAATCGAACAGGCATGAGCTCATCTGAACACACTGGTATATCTGTGGTTTCTACTGTTTCTGGTTTAGCAGTGAAAATAGACAATCATACAATGTTCTTCAAATTTCATTAAACTTTTAATAGCAGGTTCTTACAAGTTTAACTTGGATTGGATTGTTTTCTTTAATAATGTTAATCACTTTTCCTCATTTTTTTCTAAATAAAGATTCCAATAGGGTATTTTCCCCCATAGAAGAACAATTTTAGGTTCCACAAAGAAACTTTCAGTGAACAGTTCTTAAAATAACCTTTTTTTTTCTCAGTGTAAAGAACATTTGAAAAATCTAAAGAACTTGAAAGATGTGAAAGGTTCTTATGACAATAAAGAACATTTATTTTTAAGAGTGATGGTTTAAGCAACATGTCCCTGTTGGCATGTGTCTAATTTAAAGCTACACTGTGTGATATTTTCCCCCATCTAGCGGTGAAAAGGTACATGACCATCCAGTAAATATTAGTTTCTGTTCCTCCCAATTCCGATTTCGTTTTAACTCCTACTGTGGCCGATTTAGTCCAAGATTAACATGGCTTCCAGTTCAATTCCAGCAATCCCCCTCTTCACATTCGACACGGTGCCATCGAGTGTTAAAACGCGAAAGGCGAAGCTTGAATTTACAGGTATGTCCCTCTTTGGCTAATGTACTTTCAAGATGCAGGGGAAACATGGCGACCCCCATTCGAACCCCTTACCCGTATGTATTTTCAATGGCATATTATAAACTTACGAGAATACTTTATTACTTGAAAGAAGTACATATACATTAATGAGGACATATATTTTTGAAAGAACTAAGTGTTTTTAGCTAAGAATAAACTAAAAAAGTTACACAGTGTAGCTTTAAATAGCTTCTGCAAAGACTGACAGCTGAACACTGACGAACAGTGTTTGACATCAATGTCTCTCTTTTTTTTTAAAAGGTCCCACTTTATATTAGGTGGCCTTAACTACTATGTACTTACATAAAAAATACACTCTAAAAAAAAGGTGCTATATGACACTAAAAGTGGTTCTTGGTCATAATCAAAGAGGAACCACTTTTGGTGCTATATAGCACCATATCTTAACATGTTCTGTATATGGTAGCGGTGCTATATAGCACCTCATCCAAAGAACCGGTGAAGAACCACTGAAGAACCACTGAAGCACCAAGATTGGTGCTATTCAGCACTTAAAGAGGTTCCCCTATGATTACGAGCCAAGAACCACTTTAAGTGCCATATAGCACCTTTTTTTTTTTTTGGAGTGTAAGTACAATGTACTTATTGTGTTCGTATTGTATTGCACACACTTTTGCTGATATTGAGGTGGGATACGGGTAAAGTTAGGGATAGGTGTGGTGTTATGGGTAAGTTTAAGGGTAAAGTTAGGGACAGGTGTGGTGTTATGGGTAAGTTTAATGGGTAGGGTTAGGTCTAAGAGAAGTGTCAACAGTGTAATTATAAATGTAACTAAATGAATTACAGATGTAATTTCATGCAGATCTTTTTTTAAATTTAAAGGATTGGTTCACTTTTAAATAAACTTTTGCTGATAATTTACTCACCCCCGTGTCTTCCAAGATGTCCATGTCTTTCTTTCTGCAATCGAAAAGAAATTAAGGTTTTTGATGAAAACATTCCAGGATTGTTCTCCATATAATGGACTTCAATGGGCTCCAAACGGTTCAAGGTCCAAATAACAGTTTCAGTACAGCTTCAAAGGGCTTTAAACGATACCAAACAATGAATAGGGGTCTTATCTAGCGAAACGATCATTTCCGCGAGAAACCGAGCAGTATTTTTGCTATTATTTTACCTCTTATCAGATGAAGGTGATCATCTCTGAGCTCCGCCATAACTTCCCCTAAGTGAGGTCAAAATACGAGCGTGGTCATAGATATATCGATCGTAGATGCCTCATTCTATTGATCCGTGCAAGCACTAATGAGGCATCTACATATACATCTGTGACCACGCTCGTATTTTGACCTCACTTTGCGGAAGTTATGTACTGAAACATTACTGTCATTTGGATCTTGAACAGTTTGGAGCCCATTGAAGTCCATTATATGGAGAAAAATCCTGAAATGTTTAATCAAAAATCTTAATTTCTTTTCGACTGCAGAAAGAAAGACATGGACATCTTGGATGGCATGGGGGTGAGTAAATTATCAGCAAAAGTTTATTTAAAAGTGAACTAATCCTTTAAGTACAATGTAAAATCATGTATGTACAAAATAAGTGCATCGTATCAAATTATTAATTTAAATGTAAGTACATAGTAGTTAAGGCCACCTAATATAAAGTGGAGCCTAAAAGCCTACTTAATTTGCTGCTCTAAATATGCACAATTAACTGCACATTATTATTTGTATTTTACATTTTTGTTTAGCTTTGTTTCAGAACTAGCCACTACTATACTTTATCATTAGTTGTGTTAAACTACAATATTTTTTTAATCAGGGCTTGACATAACTTTTTTTGCTCACCAGCCACTGTGGCTAGTGGTTTTCCAAAGTTTCTAACCACTCAGCATTTTCACTGCCACAATTTTGACATCGATACCATGGGGAAGAACTGTGGAAAAACTGCCACATACATATTTTTAATATTATCTTATAATTTGGCAGCAGGTATATTAGGCTGCCGTCACTTGGACCAGACGCATGGATCCATTATACTGTTTCACATGTGTTTACTTTCTCAACTGTTTACAGTCACTTAAAACAGAACTGACTGTGTTTGCATAAAAATAAAAAAAAACCTTGCCAAGACCGGCATTTTTACATTATTTTATGTGTATTTGACTGTTTAAGCGCAATAAGCAGCGAGAAAGAACTCAATTTAGTATTGAGAGGCGGCTTTATATGACCACACATTGGGTGAGAGCACAAAATCTAGGGGATGAGAATGAGAAAATTATGCGCAATCCCACACCGAAATTCAAGCCCTGTAACCAACAATATTCATCCGGAGCAAATGAAACGAGTGAGTGAGGGGAGGCGGGTTTGTGTGTCAACTCTCTGTCAGAGAGATGAGAGAGTGAGGAAGAGCAGATGGTATTGTGCATCTGTTCTGCGGAAAATGAGCATTGTTTCAGATATTTCAGTATCGACATGTAACGAAAAATCAATTTTTTTGACAACAATTTTGACATAAATGTTTATATTATATATAAAATTCTAGTAGGAGTAGGAGTGACTGTGTTAAACGCCACTGCTGAAATACACACGTATTTGGCAGGTTGGCGGACGTTATTGTCAAGCCCTGTTTTTAATCATTTGTATGCAATTTTACAATTAATTGATTATCTACATTGAATATTTGCATTTTTAATGTGATTAAAAATTATACATTTAAAGCATCTAAAATACACTTTCCTTTAGACATTATTATAAAATGTATCATATACATTCATTGTTATATAGCCTAAATGTTATTTGTTACTACTGTAAAAACAACCTCACTCTTCACCTTCTTCCTCTTTAATCACACCTTCTTCTAGTCAGCCTCTCTCTCTCTTTCCATTCTCTTCTCATCCGCTCTCCATGCTTTTCTCACTTTCTGTGTACAATGCCTTTGAGAGGTTTCTCTTCTTCACCTCCATCTACCCAAATCACTGCCAGGTGTGATGACTTTCACAGTGTTGAATAAAGACTCCAATTTCATCTCATCACGCTTCTTGTTTGTCCCACAAACCCTTATCAGAGTCGAAATTCAAGCCGCTATTTAGCAGTCAAGCAACAGGAAGACCGGCTGCCTCCGAAAGCAAATGAAAATATTTGTGTAAACTGCTCAGGCTGAGCGCTTCGCTCAAGGGCACAGTGATTTATCTCAATCTGACAACAAATCATTCTACTGAAACTGTACCACACACCATCCAACCTGAGAGAGGAGCTTCGATTAAATTTGCAGCACACCTGCAAATAATACCAATTGTCATATAAATGAGCAATCAACCTCCAATTGTGGCGGGACAAAACATAATTTTAGTGTCCAAGAGGGTGAATATTAAATGCCAGAGGCCAATTAATATGACGACTACCCAAGATGTCTGATATATCATCTGTTTTGCTCCCCAGGTCATTCCAGTTAGAGCCGGATCTAATCTCATAATTTGTGGAATAACAGGTATTTCTTGCTGATATATGATTATAAAACCGTGGAAATTATGTGAGACTCATTCTGTCCTCTCACCGATGACCTTTGGAAACACTGTTTTTCCACAGTTCTGATGCCAGTTGCGTCTCACGAGGTTACGGATCATTTCGTCAAGGATGTTACTAATCAAGATAAACTGGGACCAAATACAACATTTTAAGAACCTGCTCAGCCACAAATAATTGTGAATATTGGGGGGTGATGCACTCCCCTCATCCCTATGCATTTATCAACTACAGAGACAAAAGCATGCATAAAAACATACATTGTGCAGTCAAGATTTTAAGAATCTGCATGAAAAGAGGCGATGCATTTATCTCATCCCAATACAGTTCACAAATACACATACACAAGCCATGCATTATGCACTAAATAAGAAATAATCAGCATGAAGAACCTGTATGGATCGCCCACAAATGTGAATATATGGGGTGATGCACTCCTCTCACACCATGCTCTGTGCAATAATAATCCAGAAAATCTTTCTTGCATCTTTCTTACCAGGCAGGCCGAGGCACAGCAAGGAACTGTAGTAAATGACAGGAAACTGTCCGAGAGGGCAACCGCGAGGACTCCAGGAACTGGAGTTGGTGGACAGTACGGTGAAGATGTGGCTGTGCTCCATGGCCTCTCTGCCCTCCTTGAAGCTCCAGAGAGGAGACGATCCACAGCCGGACGGCAGGACACGCAGAGGTTGAGCCGGCTGGCACGTGTGAGAGTCAGAGAATGACTGCGAGCGTGTGTGCGTGGCAGAGAGACACAGACGATGAGAGGCGATGAAGTCGGCGATGTAATGGGAAGAGAGGCAGGGATGTGAGGAAGAGTGTGTGTGTGTGTGTGTGTGTGAGGAGAGGTGGCGGAAGAGAGAGAAAGAAAGAGAGAGAGAGAGAGAGAGAGAGAGAGAGAGAGAGAGAGAGGAGGGGGGGTGTTGAGAGCTGGTGAGAATGAAATCTGGGGAGGCATGAACGCAAAAAGGGTGAAAATAAGTGAAGACAAAGGAGGGGGGCGTGAAGGAGAAGAACATTGGGGGAGCGAGAGGCGTTAAGTGAGGAAGAGACGATTCGCGTTGACACCACTGAGAGGTGATATTTTTGTGGTGACACACTCGTGCGGCTGAAGGGCAACCCAGAAGTAAATGAGAGCTGTAGCATGACTCGACTAGTTCACACCAGTTAGCACGTCCGTGGGGCACATAGATGCTTAGATGTTTGGCATTTTGTGAAGTTGTGAATTTTGTTATGTTGGAGGAAATTAAAAGCAAATGCATCATATTTTTGGTTTTTATTATTAATGATTAAATAAATTATATGTTTGTAATTTATAATAACAATACTTATTATTATTATTTTTAGGGATGTTCTGATACCACTTTGTAAAGCGGTTCGTTGTCTTTATTGGGCAGGAAGGAAGAAGACTGGGTCAGCGTGACTGGGACTGCGACTTTATTATACGGCCGGCTGCGAACAACAACTCCCGGCTCTGTCTCAACGTGGTGGTGAATGAGGTCGGTCCGGCGAGGTAGGGGCGAGAACACGTCAGCAAACTGCTTGTAAACATTTTACGTCAGTGAGCTTCGAGGGTGAGAGGTGGTCTCCCCCAGAGGCCAGAGCGAGAGATTGAGGCATTTGGACCGCCTCTGGCCCAAGATCCTCCTCTCCACTCACTACCGTCGCTAGCATCACTGACTCCGCCTCAGACCATTTCTTTAACAGGTTGAGGTGGTAAATTTGACGTTCCCCGTCCCTATCTGAACGTATCACCTCATAGTTGAGATCTCCAACTCGCTGTGTGACCTCAAAGGGCCCTTGCCAGTTCGCGAGTAATTTAGAACTAGAAGTAGGGAGTAACACAAGCACCTTATCTCCCGGTGAAAATTGACGAAGTCTAGCACCTCTGTTGTACAACTGTCGCTGTTTGTCCTGAGCCTGTAACAAATTCTCCATTGACAGCCACCCCAAAGTGTTTTGTTCTGAGTTTTGTTCTGAGGTCCAGGACATACTGAATTTCGTTTTTGCTCGCGGAAGGTCTGTCCTCCCAAGCCTCTCTAAGGACATCCAGCACCCCCCGAGGCTGGGGAAAACCCAGAGGAACCTCGCGGACAGCGAACAACAGAGGCTCTAGCCATTTTTCCCAATTTTTGGCGTCCTCGTGAACGAACTTACAAATCATGGCTTTTAACGTGCGACCACCAGACCGTCCGTTTGTGGGTGATAGACGCTGGTGTGAATCAATTTAATGCCCAATAATTAGTAGAGTTCGCGGATCGTCCGTAACATAAACGCCGTGCCTTGATCAGTGAGAATCTCTTTCGGGATTCCCACTCGGGAGATTAAAGAAAACAGCGCGCTCGCAACACTTTTCGCCAAAATAGTGCGGATCGGAACTGCTTCAGGATATCGCGTTGCGTAGTCCACCACGACTAACGCAAAGCGATGCCCTCGTGCCGACCGTTCTAATGGTCCGATGAGGTCCATACCAATTAGTTCGAAGGGGACCTGGATCAACGGAAGAGGGCACAATGGTGCTTTTGGGTTTGGGTTTTGGGGACGCACTACACTTGCGTACATTCTCGTGAATGCCCGGCCAGAAAAACCGGGCCATGAGACGGTTCAATGTAGCCGTTTGTCCTAAATGCCCGGCCATTGGATTAGAATGAGCCGCCTGGAAAAGCATTTCCCGATATTCACGGGTATCTGGTACTGGCCAGCTTGATCGGGGGCATCTTGTGGGGGACCCGGATCAGTGTCCCCACCTCCATCACCGGACACCGATCGATAAAATGCCCTGGGTCCCCGCAACGCCAACAAGCCGGCCCAGACTTCCCCGCCGCCCTAGTGGCTAGAAGTGGTTCCAGGAATTGGTGTGGAGAGAGCGCCGGTGCGGACGAGGAGGGGAACGGGTCGTTGGTCACTTCCCCTCCCCTAGGCACTGGTCTGGGAGCTGCTGGAGCCTCGGCCGGAACTCCCGTCCTCCACCTCGGGGCCGGCCTGGGCAGCATCCCGCCGTGAGACCTGGGAAGGGGGACAGGTTTGGAGAGAGCAGGGGAGGGGGAAGAAGAAGAGAGAGAGAGAAGCCGAAGGAAGGGGCTTGCCGACCCCGTGGGACCCACTAATTGCTCCAGCACCACACGGCCGATGATTCCCTCGACGTTGCTTCCGTCGGCCAGTGATTGGATGATGTCCGCAAGTGGCGTTCTTGGCGGAGTCTGCATGGTGGCGGCGCTCTTCTTCCCTCCCGGGTTTCAGCACCAGTGTAAAGTGGTTTGTTGTCTTTATTGGGCAGGAAGAAAGAAGACAGGGTCGGCGTGACTGGGACTTGCGACTTTATTACTCAGGTTTTTCAGATACAAACATAACAGGCGCACGTGGGCGCAAAAACACAATAACATGCACTCAAAAACTTCGTCAGGACGATCACTCGAGTTCCAGTTAGTTTCCTCTGGCAGGAGGTGTGTGCGCAGTCCCAGTCCAACTCTCTCTCTCGTCTCTCTCCCCACAGCGGCTTATATGCGGTCTCTCCACACCAATTACTGCAATCAGAGACAGGTGTTCGTCATCTGCACTTGACCTACTTACTCACCCCCTCTCTCCCGCTACAGACCTCGCAAAACCACGCCCCCTCCGCCACACACTTCTTTCCAGGAGGTGTACAATACAGAATTTTTTTTGGTACTTGACGTTTTTTTGTGATACTTGTACGATCATTTTTTAAGTACTCGCCAATACCGATTTCTATTGAAGCCTGGTTTCCGCCACAGAATACAATTTTTTAAAAGGTTGTGACTTTTTATCTTGATTTCACAGATTTGCAAGTTTACATTTCAGAATTCTGACTTGATATCTCACATTCTGACTTTATACCTCAATATTGTGAGTTTACATCACAATTGCAATTGTGAGTTATAAAGTCGCAATTATCTTTTAAAGGGCACCTATTATGCCCCTTTTTACAAGATTAAAAACAAGTCTCTGATGTCCCCAGAGTGTGTATTTGAAGTTTTATTTTTTTATAGCATGTTAAAATTACCACTTTTGGGGGTGAGCAGAAACGTACCGTTTTAGTGTGTGTCCCTTTAAATGCAAATGAGCTGCTGCTCGGCCTAAGAGGGCGGAGCTTCAAGAGCTCATTATTTGGTGTCAGGAGTCAGGACGCACTATAAATGTCAGAAACTGCGAATATATGCTGCATGGAGATAGAACATGTATATTTTCATTTAATTACGATTATAACCTATGTTGTCTTTTATCAACTATATTAATAAAAGCCTGTTGAACCGGACCCCGGCCAAAATTTACCAATGAGTTTATTGTACTTCACACAAAATATGAAGCGTCCATTTTCACTCCAGAGAATCACTGTAAGAACTTAATAAAACATTAAAGTATTTTAAATTCTAAATAAATTCTCTCTCTCCTTGCATTATCATCAACATACATAGCGAAGTACACAGAAGTACAATTAACCGTAAACAAATATATACAGACCTTATGCCTTTTCGGATGGTGCTTAATAAACAGGTACATTTTATAACTGTAAATCAACTCTGATGAATTGTAATAAAGTGCATGCTCTCACCTTTATTACTGCCATATCCAGTATCACTCTGGAGACTGTAAGCTGGATCACCAACAGTTAATAGTGATCCATCCTTGATTAACAACTTTTTATCAAAACCTGTGTTTTGTATTGTCCCATTGTATTGAAATTCGTTCACAAAGCAGTCTGTTGTAAAATGAATAATATATAATCTGGTGTAACGAAATTAAGTATATCGGGGGGCATTCTCTTCAAAAATAAAACAAATCCTAAAACAAGTCTTCAGCGGCTCTGATGTCAGGAGTACATGGCGACTGTTCACTCACGTTATGTTCACTCTTACATCCAACAACAAAACACCTCAATCACTTATGAGACATTATTGTTGCTACAGCTGCTCCAAATTGGCACATTAGTGTGTACAACTTGCTCAGGGCGGGGTCTTTGCTAATACAGCAGTCGTGGGCGGGGCCTGTAAAATGTGACGTCACTTTGCCAGGAATCTGCAAACGGCTTGTTCTGTCTGAGACACTGCTTAGGATTTATGGGAATTAAAAAAAGGAGTGGGTGGATCTTTACCATTATAGGGTGGTTGTGTACACACACTGCTGACAGACATTTATGTTCAAACACCCTGTAAAAGGGAATTTTGCATAATAGTGCCATTTAAAATGTCTTATTCTGTGGCGGAAACAAGCTTCCATATATACACTATATTGCCAAACGTTTTGGGACGCTTGCCTTTACATGCACATGAACTTTATTGACATTCCATTCTTATTCCGTAGGGTTTAATATGGAGTTGGCCAACCCTTTGTAGCTATAACAGCTTCAACGTAAAATGAGGTTCCACAAGGTTTCCACAAAGTTTAGGAGTGTGTTTATGGGAATGTTTGACCATTCTTCAAGAAGCGCATTAGTGAGGTCAGGCACTGATGTTGGATGAGAAGGCCTGGCTCACAGTCTCCGCTCTAATTCATCCCAAAGGTGTTCTATCGGGTAGAGGTAAGAACAGGCGGCAACCTGTGACGATGGCAATATAGTGTATCAGATACCGGAACCAAAAGAATATGAATCATATTACTAGTCATTTGCATGCTTAATTATGCCTGTTAAAATGTATTGTACGAGCTTCTGTTACTCTCATTTAATCGTTGTGTTGTATTTTGTATTTCTTTGAAGGGTCATGACATGGATTTTTTTTATTATTATTATTTTAACATGTTCCTTGAAGTTTTTGACACACACACACACACACACACACACACACACACACACACACACACAAAAATATATATATATTTTCAACACTCATTCTGTCCCTCTGTCTGAATGGGGTGGCTCATTTAAGACTGGTCTGTAAACGGCCACTGTTATGATTGGCTAATGTCATTGCATAGGAAACAGTATCAACATCCATTCGCTATTACACACAGGTGTTTAGAAAACATTATCCATATAAACTGTTGTTTACAGACAAAGCATTATGAAATCATTTACTTACGGTTTGTGTCAGATCAAAATACAATTGCTGCTTTATCTTTCAAAAAAAGTTTCTTTGCGAACTCTCCATTACACTGTGCCTTACTGACAAAATAAAATGCTTCGAACAAGCATATAATCCTCAGATGTGACCCGAGGCACCATAAAAATAAATCATCCACTTGTTCCTGATGCTGGGATCCTTTTAAAGTCTCTACAGAAATTAGTAAATGAGCTGTTTAAGTTGGACATGTTAAAGCAAAAGTTAATTTACTCTTATATTTACTCTCCCATTTGTCCTTAAATCTGTGATTTTCTTGAAATCTTCATACCTTAAAATAGCTTGAATGTAACTCCACACCCTTGCTTCATTTATTATACGTTGAGCCATGCATATGCAAATTATCCCCACCTCCATTCACTCACACCAGCTCAGAGATTAATGTATTAAACACTACACATAACAGTAATTACTATGATTAGCCTTTGCCTTGACTACGTAATCAAACAGTTAATAATGTGTTGCTAATGTTACACAAACCATGTTCCCGTTCGCCATCTCGTCTGCCTTCTAAAAATCAGTATCCTTAGAAACGCATTGAATATCATAGAACGTCAGTGGATATAGTTTATTATAACACCATAATATACATCATATACATTCACCCGCTATATTACTAAAGTACCCTATTTTTCATATCAACAAAAATATACCGGGATAACCTGGCTTCTCTTGAGACTCCCCTGCTTCAGAGCGGTCATAGTTAATGATATGCTAAAGCCCGCCCACACGTTGACGTGTTTGGTTACAAGGTAGTTTGTTACATCAGAAATACCTGCAATTTCAAACCACTTTTTTTTTTTTTTCACTGCAGTTTTAAAGAGAAAATACTCAGCAATGGCGTTAACTAATGAATTTGCACATGGTTCGTCTGAAAGCATATTAAAAACACCACATAGTCTTATAAACAACATTAAAAACTTTAAGTGACTGAATGCTAGTGGGCGGGGCCTATGATGCGATGATGTAAAACTATTCGTCAATGTCTTGCTCTGGAGGCAGTCAATGTATTTTCCCATGTGACATCACAAATCCCAAAATATCAAAACGAGCTGTTTTTGGAGCTTGATTAAATAAATGCAAAGACATTTTAAGCTCTGAATCATGTCCATAACCAACATAAATGCCTTGGTGCAGCAAAACCCTAGACAAGAGCTTAAAGCAATAACACAGTACACATTAATTTTGCATAAATAATCATTTAGATACCAATCAAATGTGGCAGTGATTATATGACATTGATTGAAAGCACATGCTCTCCATTGCTGTGGGTCACAGAGTTCATTTCTTCTGCACCTGTTTCCTTTGCATACTAGATCAGTCATACGTGTGATGTGGAAGGGAAAGAGCTGATTTCCTCCATGCCGTCTTTATCATAAAGTAATTTTCCTACAGCCCAGTAAATGAGTGTGAAGTGATAGAGAGAACACGGCCCGTTTAATAAAATATAGCTCAGTGACACACATTAATTACCGAGAGCGACAGAATGGCAGGTCTTTCCTCATGTTCACATACAGGCCTGAGGCTAAATGGAGCAAACACTGCTTTACACTCAATGATCTACTTTACTGATACTCATTGCTTCTTAGACCCCAGAACAGACCTTTAAAAACAATAATAACTGGTGTGAATATTTTTTTTATATATATATTGATTTGAATATTAATCCCTAGATGAGACTATATTGGATCACTCTAACAAAGCTTCACTATAATGGCACAAGTTCATTTCAGAAAGACATAGAAAGAGATTCCATCTCTAACAGCATTATCCATCAGCTCGGCTCTAAGCGACAGACTGTATTAATAATGAATCGCAAGCTTTAATAGCAGCCTGGTATGCATAACTGTTAAATTAGATGTTTGATTTTGGTAAAGGGGTGAGGGAGTTCATACAAGCCTTTTCATTTGTCTGCTGTCGCTCTCTCGCTTGCGTTCACCGTTATAAGAAAAATGTGTGTGTTGAAAAGATTCAATAAAGAAAAAATTAGAAAAAATGGGGGTATGCTAAATAGACAGTGAGGAGAACAGCATCACACCTGATACTGAGTAGTGTGAAGATCAACAGAGCAAAGACTTTCTCACTCAATATCTCAGAGTAATCGCTCAAAAACAGACACATGTCTGAACCTGTCAGAATCCCATAGTGATAATCGTGTTCTGCTCCGAAACCCAGTGAGCTGCCTATGTAGGCAGCATTTTAAAGGGGTCATATGATGCAATTTCTTGTTTTCCTTTCTATTTAGTGTGTTATGTAGCTGTATGTGCATGTATAAGATCTGCAGAGTTACATAGCTCAAAGTCTCAAACCCAAAGTGATATTCTTTGTGAAACCACAACTAACTAAAACACTTTGTTCAAACACGCCCCCACAAATCTATGTCAGTATGTGGGGGAAGAGTTTCATAATGGCGCCCAAATGTATACGCAAAGAAAGAACGTAACTTTTATTCTGTAGTATTATTGTCACCGGCGCTGCCATGTCGTGGAGGCGTTGTGTTTTTAGTTGCGAAAGCCAAACTGCTTTGTTTGGTCTTCCAAAAGAGGGGAAAATTAGAAAACAGTGGCTAAGCTTTAGTTACTACTCTGTTCCAGAACAGTACAACCCAAATATTCGACTGTGTGCTGCGCATTTTTCGACTGTTTCTAGCACCTGAGAGAGCACAGATTGTTTCTACGTCTTTCTCGTTTCTATGATAACAAATGCAAACTTACCAATCTGATACTTTCTGGTCCAGTTGCGCTGGCAACGTTGATCGATCAGCTTGGTCATCTGCATCATCCGGATCAGATTCGGGCTCGAATTGATAAGGTAGGACCGACATTATCATCTGTCAATATTGCTTTCCTTTGGGAGCTGATGTTCCAAATATGGTAAGACATTTCCGTCAGACACTTAAGGTATTCGGGCCAATCACAATCCACTGGATCACTGGCTTTTCAGAACGATAATCGAATGGCCAATCACAGGCTTTGAAGTTAGAATCCAGTTAGAATCTACTTTTTGTCCAGTTCTGCATGTGCACAAATCCTCTCTAACAAAGTTTAGACATTATATAATTAAGAGATTCATTGTGTCGTCAACTTCACTGATTTATATAACAGAACTTAGTGAGATTGCGTTCATTGAATGAGAGACAGCTTTTAGTGATTATAAAGGGAGTGTTCTTTGCGTGCTGTCTAGGCGATAAAAAAAATATAATTAATAGGCCTATAATATATTCAGAATTTGAATGAAACTTTTGTTTTCCATTCTTGACAAGTGGCCACATACACACTTCAGTACATAGACCCATCCGTATATAAATGCGGGATTCACTCTCAAAATTGTCACTAAAGAGGGTTATACCCAGAAAAAAACTTTCTGAAACTTGTTTAAATCCTGAAGCATTTTGCACAAAATTTGGCCATGTTTAGCATGAGAATCCAACTCATTAACAGTGTAAATAAGTCAGAATGCATGAAATAGCATCAGATTAAATTTATTTGACGATTCACTCATGTATGCTACACTTACAAAACATGGTTACCATGGTTATTTCTTTTTACTGCTATAATAAAATACAGGATATAAATACATGACAGTGATTCAGACCGTTTGTTATACTGTAAGGAAATGTGATATTATTTTTATTATTATAGTCTATGTTCAGTATTATACAGCAACTATGGTATTTTATTGAAAAGCCAATTTTACTTGTTGGATCTATGTCTGCCTGTCTTGGCTCTTAAAATTACTTTTCTTGGTGTACCCTATTGTGCTCAGGTAGATTCTGACATATTAAATGTTATTTTTGAAAAAAAAAAATAAGTTCATAGATGCTACCACAAGACTGTAACCCAGCACCACCAATACCCCCAATAGGCTATTCAGATTAGCATTAATATGGGTTTAATATAATGCTTCTGGGAAAAGCTGTGGTTACATTATTGCCATAGTCATTAAATAGCTCTGTCATTAATTACTCACCCTCATGTCGTTCCAAACGAAGACTTTCGTTCATCTTCAGAACACAGATTTGTGTAACTCTAACTCTTATTTTGCTATGTTGGTATTCTAACTGCGTTTATTTCCATCAGAAGCAGTGTGTGGTAATAGACAAGAAATGTAGCCTAGTTTTACGCCAATCATACTGAATGTTTCTTAGTCATTTTGCAATCCTGCTGCCTGAACCATTGTAGGCAAAGCACTTTTACAAAAGCATCTGCCAAAGGCATAGACATGAATGTAAATAATGAAGAGATTTGAGCCCCTGCTGGACTACTTAAAGAAGAAATATAAATGGATAGATAATGTGAACACATGGAATTGATTTTTGCTTCACGGTGTGTGATGACTAGCATAATTGCGAGTATTTATAATAAGTTGAGCACATTGCCTGCATTTGTTGGGTTCTTTTTTTTTCTTAATGGTTGATTATGATTTCACTTTTTAAAGCAGCACTTGGTAACTTTTCAACCTTCATAATATATTTTCAAGACTCTTGTGATGATACATCGACTTACAATAGGTTGAATAGCCATAGCCTGACGGGGTCTGTATCGTTTTTAATCGTACTTTTAAACTTCGGGTTTCGGGTACTAACCCGAGAAAAAAAGAACTACAAAATTCGACTGCTTTACGGCATATACGTCACTTCCACCATCACCCCCACTTCCTTAAAGGGTTAGTTCACCCAAAAATGAAAATTATGTCATTAATTACTCACCCTCATGTCGTTCGACACCCGTAAGACCTCCGTTCATCTTCGGAACACAAATGAAGGTATTTTTGTTGAAAGCTGATGCTGAGAAAGGCCTCAGCAAGCCCTCCATAGGGATTCAGTACATTTACACTCATAAGACCCATAAAAGGCACTAAAAACGTCATTACAAAGTCCATCTCACTACAGTGGCTCTACAATCATTTTACAAAGCGACGACAATAGTTTTTGTGTGCAAAAAAAAAATCTAAATAACGTCTTTATTCAACACGAACTTTGGCCTCTGCCATGAACTCATGAACGCATGCGCGAGAATAGTACGCAGATCCGGCGTTCGGACACATAACCCAGAAGCGAGGAGGAGATGTGTTTACAAGCAGAGGAAGACGCGCCGTATCTAAGCTGTTGAATTCTACATCGATCGTGCTTTAGGTCTCGGCGTAGTGCTCAAAATGGGACTAAAGTGCATTTCCTGGATTCCCGAACGCCGGCGCTACGTCATATTCTCGCGCATGCGTCTTGGTGCTTCATGAGTTCACGGCAAAGGCCAAAGTTTGTGTTGAATAAAGTCGTTATTTTTTTATTTTTTTTGCGCACAAAAACTATTGTCGTCGCTTTGTAAAATTATTGTAGAGCCACTGTTGTGAGATGGACTTTGTAACAACGTTTTTAGTGCCTTTTATGGGTCTTGTGAGTGCAAAAGTACTGAATCCCTATGGAGGGCTTGCTGAGGCCTTTCTCAGCCATCAGCTTTCAACAAAAATATCTTCATTTGTGTTCCGAAGATGAACGGAGGTCTTACGGGTGTCGAACGACATGAAGGTGAGTAATTAATGACATAATTTTCATTTTTGGGTGAACTAACCCTTTAAATTCGGACGTGCGAGGGTTAGGGTTAGCCTATGTAAGCCTATGTCTAAACGGCGTGTACAAGTTTGGTACGGGCTACATTCTTGCAAGTAAATACATAAGATGTACAAAATCATATTTTAGGATACCTAACATGTCTGTGATATTTGTTTATTTGTCTTGCCTCAAGCTATAATGCAAATAAATTTTTCAAATTTGAAGATTCATCTATGGTAGCTTGATATTATATTGACGATATATGGTTATTACCTACCACTCAAACATTGAATTGAAGTATCATATAGATTCTGTAAAATGGTAACCAATAGACTAGACTACTATAATGACGCTGGCTTGTAAACGTGAGCATCGTGATCATTTGGCGTTTGAAAAAAAAAATAAAACCCATGAAATGATATTCATATGACATGCTGAAACACCTGGGATGAAGACATTTCACACGCGACGCAAGCAGAAGACCTGCATGTGAACAACTGCAGTGTTCAGGGCTATCATAGTTGTCATGTCAACAAATGCACGTGCGATGCATCCCCTGATGTAGGATGACAGAGTTTACGACAGTAGTAGAGGACAATACTGTTTCCCAACTGTAGGGGGACCCCGAGAACAAAACCTACCTAATGCTGCTTTAAACTTTAGTGTGTAATGTTGCTGTCTGAGCCTCTGCAAAGTTACAAAATTTAAAACAAAAGGAGATATTTTCTTTAAAAGAAATTGCTTTTTAAGGACTACAACAAACAGCTAGTAGGGACTACAATGAGCTTGTTCAAAGGTAAGTGACATCACTAACCCGAAAATGTACATAAACCCTGTCCCCAGCAACACGCAACAAAGGCCATGTTGAGAAGAGGAAGAGTTTTAGTAGTAGAGCACATTTGGGAGTCTGCTCAAGCAGTCGCATCCGTCGTTTCACATTTATTGCAATACAGTACGTAACACAAATGCAATAGCATGTCATAAAGCAAGATGACAACATAACCGTAATTAAACTAAACTATACCTGTTCTATCTTCATGCAGCATATATTCTCTGGATCTGTACATCAGTTCCCGCACAAGCGATTTATAGATTATTATGACAGAATATGCTAATCAGTGACTTGAAGATAGTTAAGTCCACATCAGCTACATAAATTCATCAACTAACCATTCAGAAACGTCCTGTTGGATTCTACATCTTGTCACTTCTTCTTAAGTCTCTCCATTATTGTCCGACTCTGGTTTGAACATAAAAGGCTAAACAGTTTCTGAACTTTTCGTTGTGAGTCTGCGTGAAGTAATCTGAGCTGCTAACACAAGCTCTTGAAGTTCCACCCTCTTCCTGAAAGGGGGCCGGGAGCAGCGGCTCATTTGCATTTAAAAGGACACACACAAAAGTGTTTTTGCTCACCTTCAAAAAGTGACAATTTTAACATGCTATAAAAAATTGTCTATGGGGTATTTTGAGCTAAAACTTCACATACACACTGGGGACATCAGAGGCTTATTTTACATCTTGTAAAAGGGGAATTATAGGACCCCTTTACAGAATTGATGTTTCTAAAGACACATTTTGTCAGACACTGCGACTGCATGTCTATTTCCCAACATCCTCATCATTGTGTCGGTGCATATTTAGGGATTTCCAGGGGCTGTTCCTGATTCACATATAAATTTCAAAAGCTGAAAGCCACATGAATATGCAGCGATAAATTAAGAGCTCCGTGTTGTTCAGACAAGTCCGTGTGACGTGATCACAACGAGCTTTGCACTTCAAACACTTGCCCATCTGCCTCTCTCATTAATACTATTCTTTCAAAAGCATCAAAAACCTCAGGAAAGGTTGGACAGCTTTTATTTCCCTTTATTAAAAAGGAGGAGCATTAAACCTCGATCTCTAAACCTTCAGAAGTGTTTATTAAACCATTCATCTCCTCACATCTCCATTTATTGTTAGTTAGTGCGTTATTAATGATTGTTTAATGTATTCTGTCTCTCTTGGGCTCTGTGCTGCTCATCTCTCTCCCCGCAGCCTTGATCTGTGCGAGCTGTGACTGAATAAACAGTGTTTTAACACCCCAGACAAAAAACTGCTTAATCTGAGGATGCATCTACAAAACAACAAAGTCAGGCTGACATCTATTGAACCTGAGTGGAGGCCACTGTGAAACATTCAAAGCAAGACTGAACCAAGTGCAGCTATTTGTGCATTTGACAAAAGGGTTTTCCACATTTACAACGTGATCTCATGAGCATACGTGTGAATTTTCACATAAAGTGTAATACCACACGTACATTTATTTATGTTTTCATACTCATAATATATTGACATATTGACAGCACTAAAACTTTACCAATTTACAAATTTGTTCATATTCCTATTTATGAATATTAAAATCATGGCATTAATGTTTTGACTCTATTGTATTCAATTGTCATGTCAATGACATGTTTTAAGTCGCATTTATTAAACACATACTCATCTGCTTAAGAAATAATAACATTTCGCTCTGTTCATGACTTCTGCTGAAAACATAATGTTAAACAAGACTACACTTTAAAACCTTAAACTGAATAACATTTCTGTAATTGTTTAACCATTTTGTAATATTTTGTTTGTTTGCTGTGAGACAAAACGCCGTTTTCTCCCAATAGGTCCATATACAATATGCCAAAAAAAAATTTATTCGCTGTAGATCTTTCAAATCCATGCTTTTGTGAGGAACAGATCCAAATTCAGCCATTTATATATGGAGACAGATTAGAATCATTAATAATTCACGCAAAAAACAAGATGCACACGTGTAACCAATTTCACATGCATGAAACCAAATTGGGAAACCAAACGTGCACAAAAAAACAATTCACATGTGCAAAATAAAATGATATATTCATAAAATACATTTCACAAATGCAAAACACAATTCGTAGATTTACAACTGTGCACAAAAACTTTTGAATGTTTAAAATGTGCACGTTCATCCTGTAATGCGACGAAATTCACGTGTGAATTGCCTTGGATTTGTGTGTGTGTGTTTTTGAGACTTTCCTGGCAGTGCTCTCCTGCCACCCTTTAGCCAATCAGATTTAAGCTCATCAATCGGCCAATCATTACCGCGTGAGGGCGGGCCCACCTGGATGTTACGTCATCAGCGTTTGACCACAGTTAGAGATCATGGCTAAGCAGCAGAGGTAGGTATGTGAAAATGTAAAAAAACTAATTTATGAGCACTCATTGTTTAGTGATGAAGATATTTTGCCATTTGTGCAACAGCATACAGTGTTAAATTGTTATTACACGTATTATTCCTTTGTATTTCAGGATTACACACCTTTGGCGTGACATCTGGATAGCAGTCACAAACATCTAAATTCATGTTTCCTTATTCTCTTGTATACTTTGTACACTCTAAAAAAAAAAAAGGTTGTATATGGCACCAAAAATGGTTCTTCCTCGTAATTATAGGGGAACCACTTTTGGTGTTATATAGCACCATATCTTAACATGTTCTGTATATGGTAGCGGTGCTATATAGCACCTTAGTTAGCGGTTCTATATAGCACCTTAATCAAAGAACCGGTGAAGAACCTCTGAAGAACCGCTGAAGAACTGCTGAAGAACCACTGAAGCACCAAAATTGGTGCTATAAAGCACTATATAGCATAAGGTTCCCCTATGATTACGAGCCAAGAACCATTTTTGGTGCCATATAGAACCTTTTTTTTAGAGTGTATTAATGTCTTAATCTATTCAGTACACATGTACTTGTATGTTCTGTGCTGTATTGTCATCTCAAGGTTTTTAATGTCACAGGACAATGTTGTGAAGCATTTATTTTACTTTGCCTGGCAAAAAAAGCCGTTTTTATGCTGATCAGACAAATATGCAATTAACATCATACTACAAAGATTACTCAGTACACTATATTCAATTATTTTACCATCACTTCATGTCCGGCTTCCTGCTCTTCCTCGGTCTGCACCTCTTGTACTACATGCTGACTGCTTTAAATATCAAACCAAAATCTGATGTGTTCTGACAGAGAAAGGGCTAGTGGTGGCTAAATTGAACACATTTCATTTGTTAACTTTTTACCTGATGTATTGCACTTAAATGTATCATTTGGCGATAAACATTTATCTACTTTAAAAGAAAAGACACTGACAGGAACACTTCCAACATCCCTGAACAGCCATGCAATGCCATTGTGCTTCCAGTGCCCTATGACTGAAGAACTAACCCAGCTTCAAACTGTTAATCAGCCAATCTCACAACTACAGAATATATATATATATTCCTGTACTACATGTTGTGCTTCTTCATACTTCATAGATCTCTGCAGCCATTGATTAACATAGTATTTTTCTCCCTACTAATGTTAGTCAATTTCTGCAGAGATCTGCTTTACAAACATTCTTCCAAATATCTTCCTTTGTGTTCAGCAGAACAAAGAAATTCATATAGGTTTGGAACAACTTGAGGTGAGTAAATGAACAACTTGGGGTGAGTAAATGAAAAAAAAAAAAAAAATGTTTTGGGTGAACTATTTAATCATGGCCAAGTCATTTCATATAGGTTTTATTCCCAAAGGATTCAGAAACGTTCAAATTAATAAACCGTATATATCAACTGTAGCAAATATCTTTGAATCTTTTAATTCTGACATAAAACAAGAACATTTAATAATGCAGTGTGATAAAGGTTCGGTTAGACAAGGAAGGAAGAAGACAGGGGTCGGCGTGACTGGGACACGTGCTTTTATTAATACTCAATATCTTGCAAAAATAAATAGCGCTCGTGGGCGCAAACAGGTCTCCAGACTTCACTGGTCTCTCAAACTCTCTCAAACAGTCACTGTGTCGTGTGTGCGTCGCAGCAGTCGTGTCCCAGTCCCTCTCTCTCTCCATCTCTCTCTCGCACCGGCTTTATAGGTCTCTCCACGCCAATTACTGTAATCAGAGACAGGTGTATTTAATCAGCGCTCAAGCCGCTTACTCACCGCTCGGATCCTTTCCTTCTCTCCGCCCGCAGACCTCGCGAAAACCACGCCCACCTCACCACATACCCCCACCGCACGACTCAGGCCGGGGAGCCATCCGGCCTGCAGCCCCCCCCCCCCCCATTCCTGGAGAGGAAGTCGGCCACAACCATCTGAGCACCCGGCCTGTGGATCACCTGAAACTTAAAGGGCTGAAGAGCCAGATACCACCGGGTGATCCGCGCGTTGGTATCTTTCATGCGATGGAGCCACTGCAAGGGGGCGTGGTCTGAACAGAGGGTGAACTCCCGTCCCAGGAGGTAATATCGGAGAGTAAGAACGGCCCACTTGATGGCAAGACACTCCTTTTCTATGGTGCTGTACATCGTCTCTCTCTTAGAGAGCTTACGACTGATGTACAGCACCGGCCGCTCTTCACCCTCCACCCCCTGAGACAGGACAGCGCCCAGCCCTCGGTCCGATGCGTCAGTCTGCAGGACAAAAGGGAGAGAAAAGTCAGGAGCCGTTAAGAGCGGTCCGCCACACAAAGCAGCCTTTATCTTGGTGAAAGCCTGCTGGCACTGCTCCGTCCACTGAACCGTATCTGGCACTTCCTTTTTCGTTAGATCAGTCAGCGGGCTGGCGAGGTCCGAATAATTAGGCACAAACCTTCTGTAATATCCCGCCAGCCCCAGGAACTGTCTAACTTCCTTTTTGGTCTTGGGTCTCGGACAGGTCGCAATCGCTGCCGTCTTATCAATTTGGGGACGCACCTGCCCGTGACCCAAGTGGAAGCCCAGATACCTTACTTCCACCCGCCCAATCGCACACTTCTTTGGGTTGGCCGTGAGCCCCGCCCTCCTCAGCGACTTCAGGACAGCCCGCAGATGCTGCATATGACGCTGCCAATCCCCACTATAGATGATAATATCATCCAGGTAGGCAGCGGCATATGCAGCGTGCGGCCGGAGAATTCTGTCCATCAGACGCTGAAAGGTCGCTGGAGCCCCGAACAAGCCGAAAGGAAGGGTGACAAATTGGTGTAACCCGAACGGCGTGGTGAAAGCTGTCTTTTCTTTGGACAGAGGAGATAAGGGGATCTGCCAATATCCCTTGGTTAAGTCCAGCGTCGAATAAAATCGAGCAGCACCCAGCCGGTCAAGTAACTCGTCAACCCTAGGCATTGGATAAGCGTCGAATTTAGACACCGCATTGACTTTTCTATAATCCACGCAGAAGCGAACGGAGCCGTCAGGCTTTGGAACCAAAACGATCGGGCTCGCCCAGTCACTGCTGGATTCTTCTATTACCCCCATGTCCAACATTGCCTCCAATTCGCTCTGAACTATTTTTTTTTTATGTTCAGGTAAGCGATACGGGCGGCTACGAACGACCACACCCGGTTCCGTCTCAACGTGGTGATGGATGAGATTCGTTCGACCGGGAAGGGGCGAGAACACGTCTGCAAAATCTGCCTGCAACCTTTTCAAGTCGGTGAGCTGCGAGGGTGAGAGGTGATCTCCACCAAGGGCCAGGGCAGCGGATTTTGGCTTTGGGAGCGCCTCCGGCCCGAGATCCTCCTCCCCGCTCACTACCGTCGCCAGCAACACCGACTCCGCCTCAGACCACTTTTTTAGAAGGTTGAGGTGATAGATCTGACGTGCTCCGTCCCTATCCATACGAAGAACCTCATAATTGAGATCGCCAACTCGCCGTGTGACCTCAAAGGGTCCTTGCCACTTTGCGAGTAATTTAGAGTTAGACGTGGGGAGTAATAGAAGTACTTTATCTCCCGGTGCAAATTGACGTAATCTAGAGCCCCTATTGTATTGCCTACGTTGTCTGTCCTGAGCCTGCAACAAATTCTCCATTGACAGCCGCCCCAAAGTGTGGAGTTTTGTTCTCAGGTCGAGGACATACTGAATTTCATTTTTGCTATCTGAAGGTCCGTCCTCCCAAGTCTCCCTAAGGACGTCTAAAACCCCGCGGGGCTGGCGTCCATAAAGGAGCTCGAAGGGGGAAAACCCCGTGGAGGCTTGGGGGACCTCCCGTATAGCAAACAACAGAGGCTCTAGCCACTTGTCCCAATTTTTGGCGTCTTCCCGCACGAACTTCCGAATCATGGTTTTCAATGTGCGATTAAATCGTTCCACCAGACCGTCTGTTTGTGGGTGATAGACGCTCGTGCGGATCGATTTAATGCCCAGTAACTCGTATAGTTCGCGAATTGTCCGTGACATAAACGCCGTGCCCTGATCGGTGAGAATCTCTTTCGGGATTCCCACCCGGGAGATTAACTGAAACAGTGGCGCTGCGACGCTCTTAGCGGAAATGTTACGCAATGGCACTGCCTCAGGGTACCGTGTTGCGTAATCCACAAGGACCAACGCAAAGCGGTGCCCACGTGCAGACCGTTCTAATGGCCCGATGAGGTCCATGCCAATTCTTTCGAAGGGGACCTGCATTAAAGGAAGGGGACACAATGGTGCTTTTGGAGTGGCCGGTGGATTCACCAACTGACATTCACGACACGACGCACACCACCTGCGCACGTTCTCGTGAATGCCCGGCCAAAAGAAACGGGCCATGAGACGGTTTAGTGTCGCTGACTGACCTAAATGTCCGGCCATTGGATTAGAATGAGCCGCCTGGAAAAGCATTTCCCGACGGCTCTTTGGCACTAACAACTGGGTTGTATCTTGTTTCGACTGGGCATCTTGGGTTACCCGATACAACCTATCTTTGACGACCGTAAAATACGGGTAGGAGAGCGGTTGGTCAGGTCGGAGAAGTCGGCCGTCGATGGAGCGGACCTGATCGAACGCATGTTTGAGCGTCTCATCCCGGGACTGTTCCAGGGGAAAGTCATCGCGCTCAGAGAGAATAGTTCTCTGTAGAGCGCTTGTTTCCCCTGAAACAGATTCCCGAGGTCCCGGCTGAGCTTCCCCAAGCTGAACCACCGCGGTCCTGCCTCGGTCTCTCTTTCCCCAAGAGGCACCCGAGCATAAATAACCCATCAGATTATTAAATGCCGGCCAATTAGTCCCCAAGATAATCGGGTGCCGGAGGTGCGGGTTAACTGCAACCTCAACGCTATGCTTTTGTCCCCTGAAATGAATCTGAACAGGCAGCAGCGGATAATTCACCACCTCCCCGTGCACACACCGTACCTTAACCACGCGGCTATTAACCAATGCCCGGGGTTGAATCAGGCTCTGGTGGATGGAGGTCTGGTTACAACCTGAATCGACCAGCGCATGATACGTACCCCCCTTAATACTCACAGGTATTTGGTACAGGCCGGCCTGACCGGGGGCGGCTTGCGGCTCGTCGGGGACCCGGATCAGCGTCCCCACTTCCATTACCGGACAGCGATCCACAAAGTGTCCGGGGTCCCCGCAGCGCCAACAAGCCGGCCCAGACCTCACCGCCACCCTGGTGGCGGGAAGCGGCTCGAGCGATTGGCGTGGAGAGAGCGGAGGGGAAGAGGAAGCCGCGAGAGAGCCGGTGGGGATCCCCAGCCCTTTAGGCGGGGCCCGTGATGTCATCGGAGGCTCGGCTGGGAATCCCGTCCTCCACCTGGGCGCCGGTTTCGGGGCGGGGCCCCCTCGCGACCTGGGTAGAGGGACAGGTTTAGAGACAAAAGGGGGAGAGAGAGAGGAGAGAGAGGCAGATGGAAGGGGTTCGCCGACCCCCGGGCACGCCACCATTTGGTCCTCCGCCAGTTGGATGGCCTGGTTCAGCGACGTCGGGCGGTGGCACTGGACCCACTGTGCAGTCGTCTTGGGCAGCCTGCTGACGAACTGCTCCAGTACCACTCGATCGATGACTCCCTCGACGTCGCTCCCATCGGCCATCAGCCATTTGCGGCAGGAGTCCCGGAGCTGTTGGGCGAAGACGAAGGGTCGGCCGGACTCTTCGAGGCCCAGGGTCCTGAACCTCTGTCGATGTTGTTCCGGGGTCCGGCCGACCCGCTGTAGGATCGCCCTCTTCAGGTCCTGATAGACCAGGAGGTTCTGGACTGGCAGTTGGTGGGCGGCTACCTGTGCCTCTCCGGACAGCAAGGGGAGTAGCCGCATTGGCCAGTCCGCGGTGGGCCACCCCCGGACTTCGGCGGACTTCTCGAAGAGATCCAAGAACGCTTCAGGATCGTCCTGGGGACCCATCTTCGACAGCGGTACAGAAGCCGCCGAGTCAGATGACGCGGGGGGGGTGGCCTTCTCCTCCCGGCCTATCCAGCTCCGGAACAGCTGGCGGTCTTCAAACTGAGCCTGGAGGAGGAGCTCAAACTTCTTTTCCTGCTCCTCCCTCATGGCCAGTAACTGGAGATGTTGTTCCTGGTGAAGACCAGCCAGCGATTGAATGATCTCCGCAAATGGCGCTCCTGACGGGGTTTCCATGGCGGCGGCGTTCTTCTCCCTTCCCGGGTTTCGGCACCAGTGTGATAAAGGTTCGGTTAGACAAGGAAGGAAGAAGACAGGGGTCGGCGTGACTGGGACACGTGCTTTTATTAATACTCAATATCTTGCAAAAATAAATAGCGCTCGTGGGCGCAAACAGGTCTCCAGACTTCACTGGTCTCTCAAACTCTCTCAAACAGTCACTGTGTCGTGTGTGCGTCGCAGCAGTCGTGTCCCAGTCCCTCTCTCTCTCCATCTCTCTCTCGCACCGGCTTTATAGGTCTCTCCACGCCAATTACTGTAATCAGAGACAGGTGTATTTAATCAGCGCTCAAGCCGCTTACTCACCGCTCGGATCCTTTCCTTCTCTCCGCCCGCAGACCTCGCGAAAACCACGCCCACCTCACCACATGCAGAGAAGGGCTTTATTCCTTGAGTGTGTACATTAATACAGTAACAATGCATGACTTACAGCCTCTTGTTGAAACAACAGTCAAAATGAAGGGATGCAACATGACTGTTTTGAAAGAATTACAGTAGAAATGGTAAGGTAACGGTACTGGTCTCTGCAACTTCGTACATCATCTGTCTTGGAAATCTGAAACAATAAAACTGCATATATGTGCAGCTTAAAGTTAAAGCATAGATTAAATATAAATGGTCTCCAATGCATGCACTTCATTAAATAAATTATCATAATCAGTTGAATGTGTGGTGCATGACATGCAGGTACAAACACACTGTTGTGACTGCTCTTTCCTAATTAAATAATAGTACAAGACCACGTGAAAAATATCCAAAAATTATATTACATCGTCTATTTATATACACTCTCATCATGCAAACCATTTGTGGCGGGGCGGTAAAAGGGTCAAGGGTTGCACACCAATGTACAACTACAACAAGATATCGCAGATTACGCCACCCCGTTTCTGTGAACGGGGAAATTTATACCCAAAATAGGGCACAGGTTCGTAACCACTAACGACAAGAGACGTGGATATAAATACCAAATTACTTTATTTCACAATAATTATTTAAAATGTAGAAAAGTGTTGATCAGACCAAAAAAAGAAAATTAACTCAAGAAAACGTTCAGGCTGAGGCTTACCAGTAGGGCGGCTAGCTGAACAGTGCGTATCCTAAGACACCACTCACCCAAAAACACTCCACACAACCACTCACACTCTAAGTGAGGAAAACGCAGTTGTCAAAGACACGCTGTGAGAGAAAGACCACCACCAAGGGGCAAAGACAGCTAGCATCCCTCACTGGGGGCCTTCAGCTCCTGAAATAAACAAAAGAAAAACAAATGTAAATACATCATTATGCTGACACACATTCAATTCACAACTTGCATTGGAATAAGTTCAAACCATGAAGGACAACAATGAATAATTTACTGGCCAACGAGGTCAGCCAGGGCTGTATAGATGCTCAAACGGGTTCACATCAAAAAGGCTTATGGACCTGAACATAGCATGGAGCAGCAATGTGTAGAAAACAACAAAAGGGAAAATTAAACAGAAGTAACAAATAATCAGGTTTCAAATTAAATCACATGAAATACACCAAAATGGACAAACGAACACGCTGCTGGTGGCAATATAACAACAGGTGGGGCTAAACGTGCACCGTTAATGGCACATCTCACATTAAGTGACGGCTCAGACTAGCCACCCTTCACCTAGGCCACCAGCATGAGCGTAAAGCAAAAACAAAACATGAACATCATTAATCAAATTCGAAAATGGTCATAATCATAAAATAGCAGCAGAACAAAATAGTGCAGTCTCGGTGTCGTCTAAGGAGCGTTTTCGCTGCCGTCCACAGAACCGAAGTGTTCGCGAGCAGCTGCCCCACTAAAATAGACAGATTTACAAAATCAGTTAAAACACCCAAACCCACGATGCTCAAGGGGCTAGATATACATACCCAGAAGTAGCTTGCTAAGCACAGGTTCAATCACTCACAACGTTATCTGTAGGTATTTAACGAAGACGAAACTGCAAACATGCAGACGCTGCATAAGAGCACACACCTAGGCTGCAACACGAGCGAAGTACAAGTTACTACGAGTCACACCACAACACACATTAATACAGTAGAGTTACCATACCTGGGGTTAAAGAGAGCCTGTACCCATCAGCAAAGTCACACCAGCAGTAACCTGGCTATAACAAAATAGACACGCTTAACTGGTGCATAGGCACTAGCAGCAACGTTAGCCAAACAGCTAGATACATACCTCCCGCAGAGCTACGCGCACACACCCACACGACAATAATACGCACCCAGGTGACAAAACTCCGCCTTAAATATGCCAGGAATGGCAGTGATAGGCTGTCACACCCACCATTCAGGTAACAACTATGCTCAATAGGGCGGGACCTAGACTGCACTACTACACATTATTATGCTTTCTATGGAGTTTATGAATCTAAAATCCTAAATTTTTATGGTATGCATATGCATAATTCTATATGAAGTAAACATAAGAATACATCAATGCTTAACATAAATGTTTATTTTCACACAGCATTTAAGAAACTATCACTTCAACTGATCTCTAAGTTCTTGGTTTCAGTAAACACAGAAATGAACCGATCAAACTTCACATACCTACCTCTGCTGCTTAGCCATGATCTCTAACTGTGGTCAAACGCTGATGACGTAACATCCAGGTGGGCCCGCCCTCACGCGGTAATGATTGGCCGATTGATGAGCTTAAATCTGATTGGCTAAAGGGTGGCAGGAGAGCACTGCCAGGAAAGTCTCAAAAACACACACACACAAATCCAAGGCAATTCACACGTGAATTTCGTCGCATTACAGGATGAACGTGCACATTTTAAACATTCAAAAGTTTTTGTGCACAGTTGTAAATCTACGAATTGTGTTTTGCATTTGTGAAATGTATTTTATGAATATATCATTTTATTTTGCGCACGTGAATTGTTTTTTTGTGCACGTGAATTTGGTTTCATTCATGTGAAATTGGTTACACGTGTGCATCTTGTTTTTTGCGTGAATTACTAATGAGTCTAATCTGTCTCCATATTTATCCAGCGATCTTCATCTCCATTCTCAGCAGCGACTGTAAACGTCAAATCATGTGCTTGTTATAATGAATTCAAATTCAAAAATTGCGCCCTGAAGAAGCGTTACGGCATGTTTTATGGCAGTGATGTCAAACGCTCATTGCTCTCGCCTTCTTCACCATAGATTGTGACATGCCGTTTTTCAGTCGACGTACATTTGAAAATGGAAAATGTGTGCCTTCACGGAGTGAAGTGAACATTTTAATGGATTAATAATTTAAATTCTTAAATTACACTTATCTGCCTGTTATGTTTTTCTTCATAACTGTACGTAGTTCAAAGAAATAGTACACTATACACTGTACACCGAAGTTGGCAAAAATAAAAAAAATTGAGGCAATCAGTTACATCAATTTTTTTAAGTTAAGAAATGTAAAGTTTAAGTAAGCAGAACTTGCTGATTTTTATTTTGTACCCATACATTTTAATTGCTCTTAACTTCAAATGTTTGAGTAAGCTAATTCATACATTTAAATTAAAATGATCAACTTCAATATTTTTAGTAGTGGAAACTTGGCAAGATTTAACTAGCTAATTCAATAAATGCTACCCTGCTAATTGGTAACATGATGCTTTGTTAGTATTAGCATAGCACTTGCTGAATGAGTAATACAGTAATATAGAACATTTAACATACTGTATATCTGTTCTCAAACTAAGCTCATGCCCTCCCAAAAAAACCTAACATAACTAAAACTCTTCTAAACTAACATAGCAAAACAATAAACACTACTAAATGAATCCCACTTCACATTTGCTCTCTCTTTTGTGTCATGGCAAAGTGTAACAGGTATTAATTATAACTTGTGTTTTAATTTAGATTCACGCGAAATCCTAGTTTTTCTACTACATATGTATTTGAGAAAAGAAAATGTATTTTTTGTGTCTTTTATTTAGCGTTCGTCGCGGTTGTGACGTCATTGGGCATCGCGATTCGCGCGCGCGCTCTTTCAGTCCACAGGGGGTCTGAGCAGAGCGAGGTATGCATTGTGTGCACTCCTGTTCCAACGAATGTTATAAGTGAATATATTCACTAGTTAGTTTATCTGTTTCGTTAAAAAATGTAAATGAGTATGCGCAAGTAAGTAATCTTTTCTCCTAAAGATGTTTTTCCTGCATAAGTGTTACGTACTGTTTGTTAGTGTGAAAGTTGGCCTGTGAACCATGTCTGCTGATATCATTTCTAATTCTATGTTTGAATGTTTGACAGGAAAAGGCTGATTTTAACTTTTCACAACATTGAATGCAACATATTTACTGCATTTTTCAACTCATGCAGGTATGGTTATGAGTTGTTTTTGTGATTTCTTTGATATATGTGTTCAACCGAATTGGTTACAAAATGCTGGAATGTGGGTGATTTAAAGATGTATATTATATGAGTTTGGTTAGTTCTCAATATACATATACATATATATATATATATATATATATATATATATATATATATATATATATATATATATATATATATATATATATATATATATATATATATATATAATGTATTCGTTCACTGACTGTTGATACACCTGATGTGATATTAATCATTACTATTTTCCTTTATATTCTTTATTACTGTAAATGAGATTATATTGTGAACTTGCGCAGTCCACGGGCTGATTAACTTTTCACAACATTGAATGCAACATATTTACTGCATTTTTCAATTCATGCAGATGACAATAAAAGAACCTCTGAACCAGCAATTAGACTCAAGTCTTTATTCATTACACAACACAACGCAGAGGGCTAGCCGGGCCGTGGTGACCGAGACACGTGAGCCCAAGACTGGCTACAAAAGCATGCTGGTAAATAGAAATCCCAGCCCAGTTTCATTTAAATTTGTTTGTCTAAATTAAAAGAAACAAGTTCATAAAACTCAAAACAATGAAACAATTCAGATGACTTAAAATGTGTCAGTTTTGAGAACTCAAAAGAAAAAGAAAGTTCTCATAAAGTACTCATAAACGTTAATTTTATTGAATTAATTTGAGTTGGCTCTACTCAAACCAATTAATTATTTTCAGCATCAGGGTTTACAGTGGGATTAGCGGCTCAAAATACCTCTTTAATGCTATATTATTGCTAAAATTTTAGCAACATCTGTCCATTACATTTTATTATTTTTATACTCTGCATAAAATGGGTATGTTTAGTTTTGGGAGTAGGGTTAAGGAATCTTATGTTTATTTATAAAATGGTAAAAGGGGAAATTATACAGATATCTTTATGATATGAAACATTCGTTAATATTAAGTTTTTGTAGCTGTAAAAACTTAATGCTACGCTTAAATGTTGCCGATACATCCATATTCTATGTTTCAGGATCTATCCAAATGTACAAAATGTAACTTTGTGAATTTGAAAGTTTAACGTAAGTTAAAGTTTCGTACGTATTAACAATGACACCAGGCTGACATTTAGGGTGCTTTCACAATTGCCTGGACTGAACCCGAGTTAGATTGCTTTATTTGGGTCCGTGCCAGGGTGTGTTTGCATCATCAAAGCAGCAGCTGTTTACCCTGTTGCTTAGTAACGACTGCGAGCGAGAAGGTGGCAAAATGCATAGTGTTGCTCACCTCACTTTTAAATTTTTGTTTTTGACCCGTTGGTTTTGTTACCAAAGCTTCAGTCCGTAATGGCACTTGCATCTATCTGCCGCGAATGTACTGCAAATGCTCTAAAAGAATGCTGAAGGCGAGCAGAAATTAGATTTACAGCTCTCTGCTTGCAGTACGCAGGGGCGGCCCGTGGCATAGGCGGAACAGGCAAATGCTAGGGGCGCCACTCATCCATAGGGGCACCAAAATGTATTACTGATACTATTTTATTCATATTAATTTGAAATATTACCAAATAAAGCACCAAAAAACTCAACTAAGTCCCCCGCATCTTCCCGGTCCGCCTCATCAATCTCCCCGCCTAGCTTGAAGTGCGTCCGAAATATAACGCGCGATCAGTTTAACTTTGGGAATTTGTTGTGTCACGTCACCTCTCGCCGCATCTGATATAGACAGGATTGCTTTCATTTTTTAGGGTTCTTGGCCGCTCGCTCCAGGTGTAGACACGGGGAAAGTTGCCTGATAATTTATGACGGATGGCCGAATTGTAGTGTCATAGAAAACAGAAGCATCTGATGCAGGCAAGATAAGGGAAACACTGTAGAAATGCTCTTCTTACTTAGTATTTTTGTCTTGTTTCTAGTCTAAATATCTAAAAATTCTTAAACCAAGATGCATTTACTAGATAAGTAAAATTATATTTTTTCTTAAGTGAGTTTATGCTTAAAACAAGCTAAATTATCTGCCAATGGGGTGAGAAAAATAATCTTGTTTCTGATTGAAATCTTGTTTCTTGTGTCTGTCCCAAACAGAAATAAGATCATTTTTCTCACCCCATTTGGTAGATAATTGTGCTAGTTTTAAGCTAAAACTCACTTCATTTTGATTTCTCCCCCCAGAAAACAAGGAAAAAAATTTATCTAATGTCATTTTACTAGTAAATACATCTTGATTTAAGAATTTTTTGATGTTTGGACTGGACACAAGAAAAAATTACTTAATAAGAAGAGCATTTTTTGCAGTGTAAAGACAGAGGTAAAGTGGTGTAATGAATGAACAGTTTATTTATTTGCATAGTAGTAAAATACTAATGTACGCTAATTAATTCCAGTTTTACCTTAAACTATATGCAAGCAGCTGTTCTGGGTTCTCCAGTGGCCACAGACAGTGTCTTTTGTCAAAAAGAATCATATCTGTTTTTTTAAACGCATGTAATATCACTTTTTTAATAGCCTAATGTTTTTACTCTACAGTTGTGCAGTTTTAAGGGGACATATGGACATTTTAAAATGTATTTGCCGAAATTAGTAATGATATTTATATACAGGTTTATTTAAAATAGCAACATTTTATGTAAATTTCACATTAAATATCTAAATTTCTCACTTTAATTCATGGTGAAAACATGAATGTGCATATTAGTGGAAGTTTGCTGCCATCTACTGGAAAACAAACACTTTTGCTAGTTCTCAATAATTTGTGCATGAATGCAAGATGCAGTTACTTGTTATTTGTGTTTAGGCTGTAATGTGGCGTAGGTGCTATTTTTGTATAGTTTAACTATCATCAGCCTTTTAAAAAAATTTAATAATAATAATATCATGAACACAATGACGGGGTAGAATGGACTGGACATCATATAAAACAATACAAATTAAAAAACATCAATGCATTAAAAAAATAAAATAGTACCAGTGTTTCCGCAACTTAGACTGAAAATATGTAGTGCTAAACCTTGATACAAGGGGCACCAAGTAAAATCTTGCCTAGGGCAGCAAATTGGTCAGGGCCGGCCCTGGCAGTACGTCAGTCACGCTCGCCAGGAAAATGAGTGAAAAACGTTTGTAAACTTTGTTCAATGCATGCGAGTGCTGCCGTATGTTCGAATATGACCAGTCATTTTCGCCGTCATCACCCGGGTGTAGTGCCAGAAGACGCGAATGAGAAGTCGCGCGCTGTGAGAAAATGTGTCTCTGTGCACTCATCCGAAAGCGCGCAAATATTGAGTTCTCTTTCAAGTCTTGCTCTTGAACGGACAAACTCACGCAAAAAGTATGTCAACATGTCCATCTTGATGAGTATTCTAGCAGACATAGTCTGTATATGCCTTGAGTAAACTTTATGCATTCGAGAAAGACGACGCTTATCCGAGCATTAGGTCTTAAAGGGGCAGGAGCCTAGCTGCTGTCTGTTAATGTCAAACAACAAAAGACAAGGGACATCACTCACTGCTCTTTATTGAATTTTGTAAGTTTAATAGGATTAATCTTTAATTTAAACATCAAATATGCTGTTATTTTACATTTGATCAATTTCTGTACCTGAAAACTAATGTTAGACGTACCTGAAAAACCTGAAAAGCATAGTTTATTTTATTAGTATCTTTGCTCAATAGCATTTATTTGTGCTGCTGCTTGTATTTAAATGATTTGTTCTTATTATTTTCTTTATTTTTATTTGACAGTAGTCCTTTTTTCCCTGAACATAGCAAATACTGAACCGTACCGAAACCGTGAACCTAAAACCGTGATACAAACCGAACCGTGAGCAAACTGTACCGTTACACCCCTAGCGTAACGTATGCGAGGGGGTGCCACAAAATGAAGAACATTTTCAAAGGGAGCCATGACTGAAAAAAGGTTGGGAAACACTGATCTAGAGGACACAAACGCATAAACCATCACTTCATGAGAATTTACCATTTCATTTGAGAAAACTGTCATATCATAAAATGAACAGACATTCAAAGGTGTTCACGGCAACCCGTCAAAATAAGTTTGGTTTAACGTGATACATTTTTCAGAATATATTAGGCTACGGTTGTAGCCTACAGTAGATTTAACTTTGTCTCTATGTAATAAAAATTTGTCTCAACTAATAATAATAAAAATTATGCCTAGATGGTTGCTTATTTTTCACATGATCTTTTTTATAAACAATGTTTACTTTTAAACAGCATACAGCCTTTAAATATTTATGTATTATTTACTTATAATGATTATCATCATAAATAATAAACTTACTGAATTGCATTTAATTTTTTAATATATATAAACATCATTGCGTGATACTTTTGTATAATTTTTGTAAAGTTTTAGCCTGGTCGCTGTTCACTGTCATTATATGGATAAGCGCGTACAGGACGTTTTTAAAACGTTCTGCTTTTTTTTTGTTAAAGTCTCTGCAGCTAGTGTACTTTAATTGTATTTATCTGCAACAATATGTTATAATTACAATTTTGCACAATAAATGTTCTCAAAACTACATACAACGTTTCTTTCTTAAAAAAAATAAAATACATTCAGCAGTTTGGCTTTCTTAGGGTCTAACCCGTTCTGAAATGGTTCTATTATAATTTTTATATTGCAATATATATCGTTATCGCAAGAGGCTGCAATGTGTATCGCAATATGGATTTTAGGCCATATCGCCCATCCCTAGTGCACACCAAAAGTGCTAGTGTGAAAGCACCCTTACCCTGGGCTGACAGAATCTTGGTAATTTTATCCCCATAGCTCACACTGTTTGTTAAGGCTATCCACGCGATTCAGGTTTCACAATGTTTGTACCACTGAAATGGCTTTTTCAGTATAACTGTTCTTCGCTCCAATTAACATGCATGAACGTTTCTGTGATTGTAGAAAGCTCTTGAATAAGGCAAGGGGTGTACAGTTTATAATTGGTTATTTTGCTTCTAAACAGCTGCCCATTACAGGTTAATGCGGCATCATTATATACCTTTGCTACTGCAATGCGGGGTTAACATCGCAAAAGCAAGGGTTACAAATGATGCTAACCGCATTTGAAAATTTCTAAAGTTGCTTTATATTCATGGGATTAAAAGTGAAGTTTAAAAACAAAGGATCCCCATGGTTTGCTGGTTTGATTATCTCTAAAATACATGATCCCTTAATTACAAGCTGTATTTGCATTCCTCTTTGATTAATATCTTCTTTCACTTTTCTTCTATTTGCTATTGTCTTTCGCATCAGACCGTCCAGTTTAATGGTGTTCGGAGTGAAGCATTAACGAGGTCAGAGCTGCAAGGTTATACACTCAAAAAAATTATTTGTTGAATTTACTTAAAAAAGCAGGGTCAAGTGGTTCCACACAACTATATTGAGTCATTTTTACATTTAACAATTTAATTATATGAACAAAAGAAAGTCAAGCAAAGCTGACAAAATGTATTTAAGTAAATACAAACCATTTGAATTTGTCACTGTTACATAATATTTATATGTGCAGTTTACTTAATAATGTTAAATTTATAAAAGTTTGTTAGGTGCACACATTTATTGATTTAATTTACCTTATTAAATTAACTACTTGCTCTACAAGTGTAAGTGGAAAACTATTAAATATAACAATAAGCATATTTTTAGAAACAAAATTCAAAAATAACTTAATTGAGAACAGAAGTCCATCCAGTGTATGAGTGGCCACAGCCTAAACACAGGCACCATTCTTCTGCATAATGGTAACAACAAAATTACAGAAACTCCTCTAAATGTCCAACATAACTGCACATAATACTAACATAAACTAAAAAACTTTCCCTACTGAAAAAGATAAAATAACACTTTAATCCCTAAATTTACTGTCCTAATGCAGTCCCTTGCAAAGCATGCTGGGAACTATAGATCCACTGCCCAGTTTGTTCGTTTCACTCAGCAATGTTAAGTTGACCGAACAAACACTTATTAAGTAAAGCTGACAATACAAATTTTTAGTAGAAACAACTCAGTAAATCTAAGTAAATTTAGTTCCCTTTCATTCAGTCACTACGACGTACGTTAGTGACTAATGAATGGGGTTTTCGCTTAGAAGCCTATCATCTTCGAGCATATAGAAAACGCCCAATGGCGTGCCAATGCCATGGGGCATGCGGAATTTGCATACGTAACTCCGCCTCACCGCGTGAGTATATAAGGAAGTACGTGGCAATATCGCATTATGTTTCTACTTTCGGAGCCAAGAGTACCTACCTCTTCACTCCTCACAAGCCTTCTGAGACTCTGTCAGCTTCTTCAAGACGAGCAGCTTTCCAGTCGGTGTTGGTGTGACGGCGCGTTCCAGTGATCGCATACTTCCTGCCTGCTGATCTGCGCGGTGGTCTGCTAGACAGCTGGTGTGTGTTTCCCTGGGCGCTTCGGCATCGACTGCGAGGTTTCCTCTCACAAAAAGAGCTTGCGCGTGGCACGTCTTTTTCAAGACGGTTCGCCCGTGCACTTCCGGGTGCGATCGATCTCCGTTGCTGTCTATGGGCACATTCACTGCTCGACGTGTGTGGGCTTCAGCACGTTCGGGCAGTGATTGTGGATGTGTCATGTTCCCACTGCGGGAACGTGACCATCGCGATGTCGCGGTCGAGACTCAGTGATCTCCGCGAGGAGAGAGAGTCCCCTCTACCACACCGCAATCTAGCGTCTCTGAGAGAGGTGGTACTTTGGCTGGTGGCCAGGGTGACCTGAGGGCGGTGCTGTGGTATTAAGAACCCCGACGATACGTTCCTCGGGCCGCGCCCCCCTCTCGCACATCGCTTCCCGCGAGTGCTGGACTGAAACAGCGGCCCATCTCTGAACGTTCGTTTCGTTCACACTCCAGATAGCACAGCCATGACAGCCATGTTATCTCGGGCAGCCGCGAGCCTCGCGCTCGTGTGGAACTCCGCCCTGTTGCGAGTGCTCGTGGTTGTGCGATCGGTTTTGGGGGCGGCACCCAACAGCTGTTGGGCCCCGCCCCCAATGCCTTTCGCTCCCGAGGTGCATGAGGAGATCATGCGGTCCCGGAAGTCCTCGTGCTTCCCGCGACCGTTTGGTGGCATCCTCCGCCTTCTCTGCCCTTGATGGGGCCACGGCCTAGGGTACACTGGGCAACTGTTGAACACTCTGTTACACACTACGGTGTCCACAGAGGGCTTTGACGTGGCGTGGTGTGGCTGTCCTAAGAACCCTCCCTAAGCCTGTGGGCTCGTCTACTTCGGTGGCGTGGTCCTGCAGAGCTCCGGGCCACACGCTCCCTCGGTCGGGCGATGTCCACAGCTGTGGTCCGGGAGAATTTCTTGGCCTTACCTGGTCATATGGGGGGGTTGAGTGAGCCCGCCTCCTCAACTCGCCCATATCCCAGGCTGGCCTCTTCGGCGGCGCGGCTGAGAACTGCGCCCAACGGTTCTCAGCCGCCCCAGAGCAGACTGAGGCTGTAACACGTACTGCCCCGGCGGCTAGCTGCTGCACCCAGCCGCCGGCTCAGTTGCCTCAGTCCGCTCGCCACAGAGGGCGCCCTCCCTCCTCCCGTCCGGCCCCAACAGCAGCCTTCTCCGGGCCGCACCGTGGAGGTGGTTGCAGGATGTCTCCCAGTCCGCTCCCCAGCGTTTAACCAGGCTGGAGGCGGACAACTCAGATATGGGTCCCAGTTCTTTCCAGGGGATGGTTGCAGGGCCTCTCCTTCCCCCGGTGGAGGGCCGGGGGAAAATCCTTCTGCTACGAGCTCTCACGGTTTCAGCCACTCCCGGGAGAATGGAGACTCCATCCCCAGGCGGTCCAGCTGATTTGGGAACAGTTCGGGGCCGCGCAGATAGATCTGTTTGCCTCCCACGACTCTTCCCACTGCAGCCTGTTCTTTCCCTGACCGAGGGCGCTCGGCACGGATGCACCGGCGCACAGCTGGCCGCGGGGCCTACGTAAATATGCGTTCCCCCCAGTGAGCCTACTCGCACAGCTCCTGTGCAAGATCAGGGAGGACAAGGAGCAGGTCCTTCTGGTCGCCCCGTACTGGCACGGCCAGACCTGGTTCCCCGAACTCTTACTCCTTGCGACAGCCCCTCCCTGGCCAATTCCTCTGAGACCGGACCTCCTCACTCAGAGACGGGGCACCCTATGGCACCCGCGTCCCAATCTTTGGAACCTCCACGTGTGGCTCCTGGATGGGATGCGCAGGTTTGAGTGGCCTGCCACCTCCGGTGGTCGCCACCATCACTTCCGCTAGGGCAGAGTCCACTCGGCATGCCTATGCGTTGAAGTGGAACCTCTTTGTCACCTGGTGCTCTTCTCGCCAAGAAGACCCCTGGAAATGCCCGATCGGGTCCGTGCTATCGTTCCTCCAAGAGGGGTTGGAGCGAAGGCTGTCTCCCTCCACCCTTAAAGTTTATGTGGCCGCAATATCTGCCTACCACAATCTCTTGGGGGACAAAAAGGTAAGTCAGCACGACCTGATCATCAGGTTCCTGAGGGGGGCGAGGAGACTGAATCCTCCTCACTCTCCTCTCGTACCCTCTTGGGACCTCGCAGTAGTTCTAAATGCTCTGCAGAGGCCTCCCTTTGAGCCTTTGCGGTCGGTTGATATTAAGTTCCTGTCGATGAAGACGGCTCTGCTGACCGCATTGGCCTCTATTAAGAGGTCCTGCAGGCATTTTCGGTTGACGAAGCGTGCCTGGAATTCAGGCCGGCTAACTCTCACGTGATCCTGAGACCCCGGCCTGGATATGTGCCCAAGGTTGCCACCACTCCGTTCAAAGACCAGGTGGTGAACCTGCAAGCGCTGCCTTTGGAGGAGGCAGACCCAGCCTTGGCACTGCTCTGTCCAGTACGCGCCCTACGCGCTTACGTAGACAGCGCGCAGTGTTTCAGGACCTCAGACCAGCTCTTTGTCTGTTATGGTGGAGAGCGGAAGGGAAGAGCTCTCTCAAAGCAAAGGCTGTCTCACTGGATTGTGGACATCATTGTTTTGGCTTACCAGCAGCAAGGTCGACCATGTCCCCTTGGGGTTAGGGCACACTCCACTCGGAGTGTGGCCTCCTCTTGGGCTTTAGCGCATGGCCCCTCGCTAACAGACATCTGCAGAGCTGCAGGCTGGGCGACACCGAACACATTCACCAGATTCTACAATCTCCAGTGTCCGACTATGTACTCGCCCCCCCGAGGGGCCGGTAATGGGCCAGGCTCAGGTGTCTTCGCTTGCTCGCCAATCCACTCCACGGACTGGATACGTGCGATATTTTCCCTCAGGTGAGCTTCCCCGAGAGCCCTGAGTTCCTCCAGCACTGCTTACGCCAATACCTGTGTGTCTGCCCTCTAACGAGCCCAGACCCTTGTGTTCGGCAAGGTGCCCCGTGTGCATGTTTCCCCTCCGGTGACCCCCACACGTGTATTTCCACCGTAAGCCTCCTTAGTGAGCAGGTGTCTTTCCCTTGGCAAGTCCCTGCCACCCCTAGGGTTAAAAATTCCACCTGCGGCTGGTACCCTAGAGTTTTCCATATGCAGCCCTTAGCGGATCATATGTGTACTCTTAAGTCCTCCCTAGGGGCAGGCATCTTTGCATTCCTTCACTGGGATATGCTTCCCAGTGTACCTTGGTAATCCTGTGTTAAGCGTGAGTCCTTCGTCCGTATTAGTCTTACGACAGGGAACTCACACTTACGCAGGGCACTGGAAGACGGCTGAGTGGCGGGATTATATTGGAACCCCCATTCGTTAGTCACTAACATACGTCGTATCTTGTTTCACAATATATTGGTCACTAGAACAATATATTGTTCATGCCCTTTTGCTGAGCGGCTCATCATTTACTGTGGGAATGGCGGAGGAGGAGCCCTGCCATTCCATAATACCCACCACACCAGAGTGCCTCCATGCCATGTCTGGATTAGTTCACGTCATGCCTGCCACGCCTGATCTCGTTCACGTCATGCCTGCCCTGCCACAGCCTGTCCACGTCCAGAGCCAAGCGGCGCCACCTGTCCACGTCCAGAGCCAAGCGGCGCCACCTGTCCGTGTCCAGAGCCAAACGATGCCTCCTGTTCCCGTCCAGTGGCGTCTCCAGTCCCTGACCAGCGTCCAGTGGCGTCTCCAGCCCCTGACCAGCATCGAGACGGCTCCAGCCTCTGACCAGCGTCCAGAGAAGGCTCCAGCCCCTGACCAGCATCCAGAGACGGCTCTAGATAATTGCGCAAGCTACTTGTATTCATTAGATAGAAAAATCTGAATAAAGCCCATACATTTACCCTACCCATACACCCTCCCCTTGAAGAAATCAGGACAGAAGTGGACAAAAAAGACACCAGGTTTATGTCTCTCTGGTATGTCTCCAATGTCTACTTGGGATCTGATCGACCAAAACGCATCTTAATACAAGGTGTAAACAGGGCCTATGCTATTGACAATGGAACCTAGCTTGTTTTCTCCCTTGCTTCAGATCGTTTTCGAATTTTGGCAATTTCACTCGGATCAACACCGAAATAATTGTTCTGAGGTCTTGGTCCATTTGAAAATTAAATCTGGAGCAGTTCACTTATGAGAAAGCAAACCGACCCAATGAACCAAGCTGTATTGTAATTTAAAATGGGATAGAGACTTATGGATTGTTAGTGTGAAAACACCTTAGAGGAAATATGTATTACTTGTCAGTGACATTGCATGTAAAGTGCAAATGAAATAAATGAGCATTCAGTGCAGACTTAATTGATATTGTGCATATAAATTAGTTCATATCAGCACAGATGGTTGGGGCCGGATGTCATTTTAGTCATGCATAATATCTCAGTACAGTACATATAAAGGTATTAGTATTGTGTGTGTGTGTGTGCTATCATGTGGGTGTTGTTTACAGTTGCAGTAGACCTCTGTGTTGCCCCCCATCCCTCCCTATGAAAGGAGCAAGCTAAAGGTCACCGTCTCCCACATGTGAGGATGTTACAGTTAAAACAGTGCAGCTCCACACGCACCGTTTCATGTCCCCCAGGGTTTTTCTTTGAGCTGCGGGCCCCTCTGGCCACACGCGAGGCCCTGGCAATGCAACTCTTTGAGGGATGAAATGATAAGGCTTTATTATAGAGTGATTATATCTGACACTAGCCAGGCATGAAAGGCGTTTGTTTCAGAGGAGTCTTGTTTTCAAGGTCCGGTTTAACATCAAAGACAAAGAGGACATGTGATATTTATTAAAAGGGAAAAGAGCGATGGCAGGGTACTTTCATTTCCTTACAGTATGTCATTTTCTGACTCGACCCACTAGACTTTATCTTCCATAGAATGAAATACAGCTAGAATTTACTTTTCTATGTTGTTGGTCAGATATAGCCCAGCTTCAAATCTGTATAATGGTCGGCCATATGACCTAATAAAATAAAGAGAAAACCAATGCAAATAATAAACTATATAGTGATAGTCATGCCTAGTTAAGTAATAAAGTTTTAAAAAAAAGAATGTTTAAGGGAAGACACTACAGGTGAATACAGTAAAATTTTAACTACACTGGTAAAAATGATGTGTTGGATTTACTTAAAATATATATGCACCATTTTTGCGTCATACTTTTTAAGTAAACCCAACTTGGAAAACCTTTGTTATATGTACTTAAATTTTTGAGTTCACTCAACATTCTTTACTTAAAATATGTGTAACATGCAAGTTATGTTTACTTAACATTACTTAGTAGATTCTATCATGTAACATATTTTTAAGTAAAGAATGTTGAGGGAACTCAAATATTTAAGTACAAATAACAAATGTTTTCTTGTTAATTTTAAGTAAAATTATTCCAAGTTGGGTTTACTTAAAAAGTATGATGCAAAAATGGTGCATATATATTTTAAGTAAATCCAACACATCATGAAAGCACAGGGTTACACTGTTTTAGTTTAGCCTTAGTTTAGTGTTTATAGTTTTAGTTTTTCAGTACAAATTGTTTTTATTTTAGTTTTAGTAAAGCTTTGTTTGTGTACAATTTGGATGCATTTAAGTTTGTTACCTAGCTCCTGCTTTAATAAACTCTGGTTTATATGATCATGTGCCTAAATTTAGTTGAACGTGGTTACAAGAGTGCAGAAGAAGGAATGCAGCCTTCTCGTACACATACTAATATCAAACCATTCTGTGTTTCCTCATTCTGTTTGAACAGTTGCTTCCAATGATCCATTGATGACTTCCACACATATAATAAGTCTGAAGTTTCTTCCATTCAGGTAATTCTGGTGTTGAAGCTCTGGTCACAAGATTGTGATCTTTTTCCAGTAACATCAGGCCAATCTACTGCTGTCCAGAATCAAGTGGGTTGTCTTCGTCTGGCATCTCAGCTGAGACCTGTCCACTATGGGTGACCCTCTTTTAGCATGTCATTATGGGCTGTTTGAGACTGACACCTGCAGACTGTTTTAACAAATGTTTATTTAATTATAATTACCTGGGGACAGTAAGGTAATGTTAAAGGAAAGTAATGGATCAAAAGTGGAAAGACATTTATAATGTTGCAAAATATTTCTATTTCAGATAAATGCTGTTCTTTTGAACTTTCTATTTATTAAAGAATCCTGAAAAAATGTACACAACTGTTTTCAACATTGATAATAATAAAAAAAAATGTTTAATAAAATAAATGGTAAACAGCAAATCATCATATTAGAATGATTTCTGAAGGATCATGTGACACTGAAGACTGGAGTAACGATGCTGAAAATACAGATTTGATCACAGGAATAAATTACATCTTAAAACATATTCAAATAGAAATGTTTAATTTAATCATTTTACAATGTTACAGTTTTTTATCTAATGTAGCCTTGGTGAGCAAAAAAAGACTTAGTTAAAAAAATCCTACTGAATTTTTGTGTGGTTGTGTGTGTATTAATTATTGTCATATATTAATAAAAATGTATATATATATATATATATATATATATATATATATATATATATATATGTATATACACAAATTATATAATTATTACAATTATTTTGTTTGTGTATATAGTGGCTTTACTATCATGGTAAAAAACAAATATGTAAATGTGTACAGACAGATTTAACGGTGCATATGCGTATTTGAGTAGAGTCTGCTGATGTGTAAAGTTTCTTTCTCTGTCCATCTAGACGCTGTTTTCTTCAGTCCTTCTGTAGCAGCCGTTGACATCAGTAGTGACAGGTCAGTAATGCTGTTATAGATGTTTCCCTCAGTGAAGAGAGTTTGATGATTTCTACACACACACATACACAAGTTTCCTCTTCTAAACTCTTTGACTGAACCTGTTCATTGGACAGTCTGTTCATAACCGGTAGATCCCGACCCTGAAAATGGGCTGCAGGTCGATATCATGTTCAAAACTGAGCGCTGAATCCAGTTTGAGAGTTTAAAGCAGATCACTCTTTAAACTGGCCTTCAGGAAATCAAGCTCACAGTTAAATCAAAAATGAAAATTGTCATCATTTACTCGCACACATGTCATTCCAAACCTGCAAGAAGATATTTTGAAGAATGTTTTGAATGTTTGTGTCCAGACAATGAAGTCAATGAGGTCTAAAATACATTAGACCACATTGACTTAAAACGGACGGAAAAAATGCCACATTTTTCAGAATATCTTCTTTTATGTTTGGTGAAAGATCCCTTTAATAGATCAGAATAATATATTGCCTTTTGTCTTTATATACATTAAAACATAATCAGACATTGAAAATGAAACTCAGACAAATGATAACTTCAATAAAATGTATTTATTGTAATTGTATTGTAACATTTTGAGATTTGATTGTTGATTAGATTGAAAAAACTAAAGCAATGTTTGATATATAGGTTTAGTTTTTCAGTATGTTTCATTTTTATTTTAGTAAGGCTTTGTTTGAAAAATGTTAAAACTTTGTTACATATTTTGGGTTTCTTAAATGTGTTTAGACAGAAGTAAATATTAATTTCAGCACTTTCTATGAGTGTGATTTTGCGTAATTACATATTTTAATCAACTCACAGCTCTAGTTTTTATGTTTAACATGCAGATTTTGATTATTGAAGCACAAATAAGTGCATTACAGAGCTTCTTTTTTATTAATCTCTGGTTTATGAAGTTCAGATTACTGTGACAGTGTTTACATGTTATGAATAGTAATGGTTGTATTTAAATAATTTAATAATTTTCTCTGCTCTAATCGCCAGTGTTTACATGATCATGATTTATTTCATATATACAAACATTTAAGAAATTATATTCAATTGTCATGTTATTTATATTATATTATATTTCACAATCTTCTGCTTCTTCCCTCTACGGTCCAGTCCTCAAGTCTTCTGTTCTCCAACCCTGTCTGCAACATAGAGAATAGTTAACCTCCAGCTAAGTAATCTACTACCTGATCGCTGATATACTCACCATTGACTCCATCTCCCGCTGTTCTCCAGAACCTGCAAATAAAGAACTGTGTTTTGCTACTCACCTTGTTTGTCCTCTTCTGTTACATGACTATTATATTATATTATTTCAGGTCCTCAAATTTGATTGGCTTAGCGCTGTAGAAAGAACACAGTTTTGTCGCACACCTTCACTAATATTAAACCAGTCTGTTTCCTCGTTCTGTTCGAGGAACTTCCATCGATCCTTCTGCGACTCCCACATATATAATCAGTGTGAAGTTTCTTCCATTCAGGTGATTGAGATGATGTTGCCGTTGTTGTTCGTGAGACCTTGTGATCTTCTGCCAGGAACATCAGGCATATCTGTCCAGAATCAGGTGGTTTGTCTTGGTCTGGCATCTCAGCTGAGACCTGTCCACTATGGATGAGCCTAGAAGGAGATCTGAAGTACCAGTGGTGTAGCTCTCAGCATCACTGACGCACACAAGCCCTCACAGCACGTCAAGCTGCAAACCATGTGAGGGACCCTACCCTACCCTAACCTCACTGTTTAACAGCAACCGCATATCAACCGACCAATCAAAACGTCCTGACAGCCATGTAGCAATGCACGAAAAAAACACTCAGAAAAGTCCAGCAACTGCACAGCAACGCACTAACAACAGCTCAGAAAACCTTGGCAAATGCATTCCAACACACAGGAAACCACCAAAAACATCCTGACAGCCACTTAGCAACACATTAAAAACCACTTGGAACAACCTTGGAGGAGTCGCATAACAACACAATGACCAAAAGCATCTTAACAATCTTACAGCAGTGTGCTAAATTTTTTAAAAATATAAACTTACTCTATAACTATATACAATATTTACATACGTAGGCCAAGCTCGGGTGCGCTACACCAGCCTCCATGTGACACTGCGATGACTCAGTGTCTGGGCTTCTTTCTTCGGGGTTCCTCAGGAAGGGGCTCTTCACTGATGTCCACGTGGATTTGTGGAGCCAAGCTTCTACCGGGTGTGGAGAAGCTCTCAGTGATGAGGATGCGCCCATCAGGCTGCTCTGTCTCCACCATCGAAGGGCAGCTGAGGGTCTCCCATAGGCGCTGCTTGATCTTCCTTCCCAGCGCAAGACTGTAGGGATGGCGGCGACCACGGCGTGTCTTCATCATGGGCTCCACCACAGAGCGGTAAATCTCCTTGTAACCCTCCACACTGTAGCCATGGATGGAGATAGGCTCTTCCTGCTGACACAGAGGTACCGGGCACACTTCCACCGAAGAGACTGAGGCTGCTGGGAGGATGTCGGGAAGGACAGCGGCGTTCTTCAGGTAGCGCTCTTCCAAACCCCTGGGTCTTTGTTCTTTCACAGAGATGGAGCTGTAAGTGTGGTCCAACCTGATTACAGCTGCCAGCTGTGAAAGCTCACAGGGGTCTTGAATGGAAGAGCCCTCCACCAAGAATCCCCTCAGGTGTGTGGGAAGAGCCCTTGTTCTTCTCGAGCGACGCTGTTCCATGCTGATGACTGAAGAGCAACTTCTCAAATTAGACAAATTGATCAAACTTGGAGAGTTGTGAAGAGCTTGTAGCGAGTATGATCAGACTTCAAGGCTTCAGCAACAGTTGTGTTGATTTCAAATAACAACAGTTGCTGTACTGACAATAGGCTCATTTAAATGTAAACAACACTTGATATCAGCAGTATGTATATATGTATATATATATATATATTAGGGCTGTCGATTTAAGATGTTAATTTATTTAATTCGTTATGGAAAAAATAACATTTTCCTCATCAAATATCTATTGGGCTGTGTCCAAAAATGTAGGCAGCTGACTTGTTGCCTTGCTGCCCTATCAGGCAATGACTTTGCAGGCAGTTTTTGTGCATGTAGGTACCTCACCAAACTGATTTCGAACAGGCTTCTTAGGCAGCGTAATAGTTTAATGATCTACAACATATGTTACCCATTACTTTTCCCATTTGATTCATCGCAGTACAAACAATGGTTTAGCATTACAAGTTTTCTGAAATTGTTTAAATATGCAAATTAGGCATTATCTAATTAATTAAGCTGCACTGATTTTCATACATTTCCAGAACAGAAATCTGAACTTTAGACAAAGCCAGGTTCAAAATTCTTGTTTTATCTTTTTGACATAAAGGTTTTAGACTTCTTAGGTTTTGCATGAGGGGGGAAAAAAAACTAACTTTTAAGAAACTGCCTTTAAAGGTATTGTAACTTTGGAGACGCACAGTAGTGAAGTATTTTTAGTTTCTACTCCTCAAGTACATATTTCAAATATATGTGCTTTATCACTGTTTTTCTTTGGGAAAACTTTTACTTCACTACATTCCAAATCATAATGTCATAAGTTTTATAAATTAGAGGGTTTTTTACCTTTAATACTTAATTACATTAAAAATGTAATACTTGCTTATTTGTACTCAAATAAAACTTTGAATTTCTTTTACTTGAGTAAAAGTAAGAAAGTACTATATTTTAAATGCAAATAACTATAAAATTATATTCTATATGAAACGTAGTGCAGTAAAAATTACAATATTATGTTTTGGAATGTTGTGAAGTAAAAGTTTTCCAAAGAAGAACACTGATACATATACTTGAAAAATAAACTACTTGGAAAGTAAAAATACTTCACTACTGTCCGCCTCTGTAAATTAAATTGGTAACACTTTAGAATAATGGTCTGTCATTAATAGGTAACTATGCAGGAAGTAATGCAGGACTAATGAGTAGTACTACATTAACATTTCAGCTACTAACTAATATAGAAACAAGCTTAACTAATCAGTAAGTATTTAGGACTAAGATAGTTCTTTATTAGGTAATCCATAATTACTCAATGGGATTGGCATCACTAAGAACTATAGGTAACTATGACAAATTATAAAGAATTACTCATTAAATACTAATCGCAACATTAACGTGTCTGAGATGTGAGAAATTGTCTTTTTTTACTCTCAATATGGTCATAAAATGCATCACTAATTACTCAAGTGTTACCTAGTCACTACGCAGGAAGTATTAGTGACCTGGACCATTATTTTAAATTGAAAAAGTTTTTCACTTTAAAATCATGGTCCAGATCACTAATAGTTCTTGAAGATTCTCCTTCTCTGAATAAAGTCATAAAATGCATCACTAGTTACTCAAGGATTACCTAGTCACTCTTCAAGGACTACTAGTGATCTGGACCATTATTTTAAAGTGAAAAAACATCTTTTTCACTTTAAAATAATGATCCAGATCACTAGTAGTCCTTGAAGAGTGACTAGGTAATCCTTGAGTAACTAGTGATGCATTTTATGACTTTATTCAGGGTTAAAAAAGATGATTGATTATGTCTCAGAAAAACAATAATGTTCTTTATAATTTGTCAGTTATAGTTATTAATGAGGCCAATCTCCTTCAGTAGGTATTGATTACTTAACAATGTACGATCTCCTAAATTCAGTATTACTTACTGATTAGTTAAGCTTTTTTCTATATTAGTTAGTAGTAGCTGAAGTGTTCATGTAGTACTACTCATTAGTCCTGCATTACTTCCTGCATAGTTACCTATTAATGACGGACCATTATTCATTCTAAAGTGTTACCATTAAATCTACAGATGCAAATAATATAACAAAATAAACACTTAAATGTGTATTTTATATAAGCAAAGCAGCCCAAAAATTGACCAGTGCCTGAAAAAAACCTAAGGATTTGCCTGCAATTTTTCTTTTATGCAAAAAATCATTAGGATATTAAGTAATAATCATGTTCCATGAAGATATTTTGTAAATGTCCTACCGTAAATATATCAAAAAGGTATTATTAGTAGTAATATGCATTTCTTAGGACTTCATTTGGACAATATTAAACATTTTTTGCACCCTCAGATTCCAGATTTTCAAATATTTCTATCTCGGCCAAATATTGAATAATAAAAAAAATGACCCTTATGACTGGTTTTGTGGTCCAGGGTCACATATTATTTGTTGTTGATGTCATAAGTTGTACATCCAACCAAGCTTTGTATATTGGTATCAAATACATAATTTCTAAAGAATGTGTTCAAATCCTCACAATGAAGCAACGGTAGTGATGGTTAACTTGGCAAACAACATCACTAATAAAAGATAAATGGGTCATTGTAGCTTTTGTCTTTCCTACAAAGTGAAGGGGTGGTGTGGGGTTTGTCTGACAGATTTGAGGCTCTAAACAGAGCCCTGGAAGTCTCCCCCTCCAGCTTTTCCTTTGATTCATTTTCTGAATCGGGAGACACAAATGGATGATCATTGACAGGTTATCAGTCAGTGGGGCCGCCTCTCCCTTCTGTTCCCTGTGGTGGGCCTGCAGCACCTGTCTGCAGATGCATGGACGCCCAGAGGAACGTTTAGAACTCATATGTTCACCTTTCATAGCTCACAAGACTTAAAGTGCTCATGAAATCAAAAAGTTTTTTGGCTTTTAGCATGTTATCTATAAGCTAGAAAACAATGACAAAATTCACATTTAGAGCATTCAAAACTTCCGACAATATGGATCAATGATTTTGATGACCACTTCAGCTTCTCCTCAGATTTTCTGTCCAATCAAAAGGTCTCTAGAATCTGCTACACTCTAAAAAAAAAAAAGGTTCTATATGGCACTAAAATTGGTTCTTCCTTCGTAATCATAGGGGAATCTTTTTAAGTGCTGTATAGCACCAATTTTGGTGCTTCAGTGGTTCTTCAGCGGTTCTTTTGCTAAGGTGCTATATAGCACCGCTACCAAATACAGAACATGTTAAGATATGGTGCTAAATAGCACCAAAAGTGGTTCCTCTATGATTATGATGAAGAACCACTTTTAGTGCCATATAGAACCTTTTTTTTTTTTGAGTGTACATTATAAATAGACAATGAAGCTGCGGCTAAAATCGGTCACTTATTCACATTTTCTACCTGGTGAATGGCACATAGTGCACTATATAGGGTATATGGAACGATTCAGTCAGGTTTCACATTAGTGTATTGTGAACCGCCACAGCGCGCACTAGGGATGGGCATTTCAAGCAAAAATAATATTCGAAGATCACTGGGAATTATTCAATTTTTATTCGAAAATCGCAACTCCTCCCCCGCATGCATGCATGTAAAGGCTACACACATATAAACAGAGAGAGAGAGGGAGAGAGACCATTCACGCTCTCAATCTGTATGATAACAAACTGTTTAATTCATTAGGGAATAGGCTATATTAACTCAAGCCATATAATTATTGGAACATGCTGAAACATATGACTGTTATTTGACATTTTAGTTACCGCAACCGTTAAATGCCACAAGTCTAGAGTGTGCGTGTGAGACGATGTGTTCCTCTTCTGTTGTCTCAGGGTGTTTTTACTCTGGCAGTTTTGTTCGAAATGGAGCACAGTTCGCATTAAAAATTGCTAATGTGAAAGCTTACATACAGAGCTTGGTGTGCACTGAGGTATCGAACCCGAGAACACGCAACCGGAGTTTGGTTGCACTCGACGTGCCACGATTCACGTGAATGTGCAAACAACACTCGGGTGCGCACTTGTTCTGGAAGAAAAGTAACCAGCGCACGCGTTTTAGCCGATTACAATGTCATTACTTCAAGAACATACATGTAAGTGATGATAGAGTTGATGATTTACCTGAGATACGATCGCGAGAGCGAGCCTGCAGTGTATTCGCGCATAGAGTGCAATCAGGGCAGCAAATGAATGGCAATTCACGTCTCCTCAAAAGCGTCTGTTTGCAAGCAGCAAAGCCGCTTTCAAGTGACACACATACGGTTAACTCAAGTGTCGTTTACTCAGCTGCACATAATAGCACCAAATTAATAATTAAAAAATAAATATATATATTTGACTCGCGTTCTGTTTTCTATCATGCCCGTGTACGTTTGTGATGATGTAAGATATACGCAAATGCACCAGGGTTCAAGTTGAGTGTGAAACCAGACCAACGCTGCGGAGGCACAGGGAAGAATCACGCTCGGACCACATCAAACGTGCCCAGTATAAAACACCCTGAGAGCTGACTGACAGCTTTAGGTGCGTTATTGGCAGCGCCTCCCTCTGGTTACATGAACGTGTCAGCACCAAAAACATGGGGATTTTTTTTTGGGACGATAATCACACAAACTATTCGATATTCTATAATTAAATCAACTAATCGAATATTCGAAAATCGCGACCCATCCCTAGCGCGCACACAGTCTGCTCTGGTCCAGAGACACTATTAGCACAGAGCGGAACATATGTGCGAGTCGGCGCAGACCAGAAAACGTATCATATCCCTTTGAATTCTACTTAAAATGCTTTATTTTAAAGCAATATGGAGGAGATTATGAGGAAACTGTGGCTTTACCTAGCTCAATGGCTCTGGCTGAGCTGTGATATAAATGAAACGCTATTGGCTATTATTAGCTGCTCAATATGTCCCGCTCTGTCTTTTTGTTTCAGAGGATATTACATCAACACATTGAATAATGCTGCGCGTTTCAAGGCACATCAGTGGGCCTTTGAAATGCCCCATTATGCTATTTTAAAGGCTCCTAATTTTGTTTTAGAGGTCTCCTACAACAGGTTTACATGCAACAAAGGTAAAAAAATATATATATTCTCATTATATACACTGCACATCACCACAATGTTCAATTATTCTCAAACGACTCGACAGATGAATCAGTCTCTCTAAATCCCTCCTTTCCCCAAGCTACTCTGCTGTTATTGGTCAGATGGCCCAGTCTGTTGTGATTGGTCTACCGCATACAGCACATTTTTCGGAAGCTGAACGTCCATTACCATAACTACTTCAGCTCCGGAGGCTTCCTAAAGCTCAGCGATTATACACTATAAAGACAGTAACGATGACGTCAATTTTACTATATCAATCCGAGTGCGAGTCTGATGATGAAACATTGGAAGAACTAGTTATTCAACCCGAACCTTCATCGCAAATACGAATTAAGTTTCTCAGTGCTACAGTAATTTCTCAGTAATTCCTCACCATCAGCATTAACCAGAGTATACAGGTCCTTCTCAATAAATTAGCATATTGTGATAAAGTTCATTATTTTCCATAATGTAATGATAAAAATTAAACTTTCATATATTTTAGATTCATTGCACACCAACTGAAATATTTCAGGTCTTTTATTGTACTGATGATACTGATACTGATGATTTTGGCATACAGCTCATGAAAACCCAAAATTCCTGTCTCAATAAATTAGCATATCATGAAAAGGTTCTCTAAACGAGCTATTAACCTAATCATCTGAATCAAAATTACACCTGCAAAAGATTCCTGAGGCTTTTAAAAACCTGGTTCAATACTCAAAACCGCAATCATGGGTAAGACTGCCGACCTGACTGCTGTCCAGAAGGCCATCATTGACACCCTCAAGCAAGAGGGTAAGACACAGAAAGAAATTTCTGAACGAATAAGCTGTTCCCAGAGTGCTGTATCAAGGCACCTCAGTGGGAAGTCTGTGGGAAGGAAAAAGTGTGGCAAAAAACGCTGCACAACGAGAAGAGGTGACCGGACCCTGAGGAAGATTGTGGAGAAGGACCGATTCCAGACCTTGGGGGACCTGCGGAAGCAGTGGACTGAGTCTGGAGTAGAAACATCCAGAGCCACCGTGCACAGGCGTGTGAAGGAAATGGGCTACAGGTGCCGCATTCCCCAGGTCAAGCCACTTTTGAACCAGAAACAGAGGCAGAAGCGCCTGACCTGGACAACAGAGAAGCAGCACTGGACTGTTGCTCAGCGGTCCAAAGTACTTTTTTCGGATGAAAGCAAATTTTGCATGTCATTCGGAAATCAAGGTGTCAGAGTCTGGAGGAAGACTGGGGAGAAGGAAATGCCAAAATGCCTGAAGTCCAGTGTCAAGTACCCACAGTCAGTGATGGTCTGGGGTGCCATGTCAGCTGCTGGTGTTGGTCCACTGTGTTTTATCAAGGGCAGGGTCAATGCAGCTAGCTATCAGGAGATTTTGGAGCACTTCATGCTTCCATCTGCTGAAAAGCTTTATGGAGATGATTTCATTTTTCAGCACGACCTGGCACCTGCTCACAGTGCCAAAACCACTGGTAAATGGTTTACTGACCATGGTATTACTGTGCTCAATTGGCCTGCCAACTCTCCTGACCTGAACCCCATAGAGAATCTGTGGTATATTGTGAAGAGAAAGTTGAGAGACGCAAGACCCAACACTCTGGATGAGCTTAAGGCCGCTATCGAAGCATCCTGGGCCTCCATAACACCTCAGCAGTGCCACAGGCTGATTGCCTCCATACCACGCCGCATTGAAGCAGTCATTTCTGCAAAAGGATTCCCGACCAAGTATTGAGTGCATAACTGAACATAATTATTTGAAGGTTGACTTTTTTTGTATTAAAAACACTTTTCTTTTATTGGTCGGATAAAATATGCTAATTTATTGAGATAGGAATTCTGGGTTTTCATGAGCTGTATGCCAAAATCATCAGTATTAAAACAATAAAAGACCTGAAATATTTCAGTTGGTGTGCAATGAATCTAAAATATATGAAAGTTTAATTTTTATCATTACATTATGGAAAATAATGAACTTTATCACAATATGCTAATTTATTGAGAAGGACCTGTATGTCCACCAACAAGCCGATGTGTATATTTCTAATTTATTGCGGTGCACATGCGGGAACTGTATCAATAACAGCACATAGCCGAGCACTAACATGAATGACTTGAGTAACATTAAAGTTTGCAAAACAAATCTTGCTTTATCTTTTCTCAAAGTAGTTAGAACAACAGACGATCTGCATTAACAGACACAGCTTTAGGTTATGGTGGCCTGATTAGCAGAAGTGTTTCAGTAAGACGGTAATGACGTGAGTTAGCCAGTTAGCTGGTTAGCTGGAGACATACAAAATATAAAACAGAAAACTACACAGTAGACAATATATACATCAATAATCAATCATACAGGTTGTGATTCTGAGGGGAAAGTTGGTCCAAATAAACTGGGTACTGACCCATGTTTCAAGTGCAAGTGTTTTGCGAATCCCGCATTGAACTCAGAGATTTGAGAAGCAGTCGTGTGGGCGGCTCAAATGGTTTGCAGACGGACAACATACAACATAGGTGGGCATTATGTAAATGTCGTTTCTAGTGATGTAGAACCATCACGCAGTGGGATTCGAATAAAAAACAACTCGTTTAGGCAGTTCAGAGTTGATTCTTTCTTTTGGGAGACAACTTTATTTATCGAGCACTTTCGACTTTACAACTTTGCAGACCGTTTACATTCACAGACAGCTACATTACACACTGCATGAAAGGGAATATTTGAAAAAAACATAATAGGGGCACTTTCATGGCTGTGATGCATTTAGGTAACTTTTTGGGCAGAAGTACACTGTAAAAACAATTTTCCAAAGTTGTAAATTAATATTGGAGTAGGGGAGACCGGGTATAGTTGTAACACAGGGAGAGTTGTAATACTACCCATTCCACGAATCAGGGATAAGATAGGAGTCATTTGACAGTTTCAGTTTCCTCAGGCTTCCTTTACGATCTCACATTTTTCAGTCTGTGTTGCCATCTCTCCTGAAGCTACAGCAGAAAATCTAATTCTGAGGTAAAAAAAAAAGACAATATTTTGTTTAGTACTTCTACTGTTGTAGATATTGTTGTATGAGTTATATCAGGTCAAACTGTAGTTTCTCTAGTAAAGAATGGTGTATCAACCTCCTGCTAATTTCAAAGCACCATGCTAATACAGCTAGCTAAACAATGGGTGACAGTGTAGGTTCTAACACGTGCTTTGAAAGTGTAACAATCATCCCCTTACATACAAAAACATTTTTGTGATTTTAATAATTCTACAGAATGCCTATGTTTATGTGAATATGGTCTCTCACACACACTTACACACACACACACAATATGAATGTGCACATGCACACACAAACGCACAATATGCACATACACTCCCCATATTCTCACATTTTATTGTTGCAGCCATTCATTTAAAATAAAACTGTTGTTGTGGCATATCACCTGGTGTACCCTTAGTTTTTGTGCATTTTGTCTACCTGTTGCAACTTACCTCAGTATGTGGGACCACCTTGTATTTGTCATCATCTCACAAAGTCTGTGATATAGTTGAAGAAATGTAAATTGTTGCCATTTGTAGTAGACAAATGTGGGTACTTGCAGAGTTTCAGATGTGTCGCAAAAAAAGGGTAGTTTTAAGTGTTACTTGCCATTTTTTGTGATTCTGTGATACTAGTGATTTCTGAGTGACAATTGTTTCAAAGTTGTATATTCTTTCAGTGTAAAAATAGAGTGTGCACATGTGAAATTAGTCCAATGGCGTGACGGTACGCAGGGCTTAAAGTATTCCGGCACCGTGCCAGATCTCCGGCGTGCGGCGTTTGGATGAGGAAAAAATTCTATAAATAAAAAACTGTGTTGATATCACGTTCGAGTTCATGAGTTCGCCTACCAATGTTTTGAGAGTAACATGCAGAGTCATCTGGCATTGGTGTTGACGTTGCCGACGAGCACACACTTCCAGCCAATCAGCGATCAACAGGCAGACGCGCTCATTCATGACTGAAGGGTTTTTAGCGCGATATCTTAAGCTGTATATTCAAGTGATCGCAACGCTAAAGTGGCATAAATATACAGTTGTATCTGCATAAAGAAGTTGTATCTGTATTAGAGTAAAGATTGGGACAGTGATCCAGCGTGGATTTAGCCTGGCTCCGCCCTCCTACGTACTTCCGCTCAATTTTCATTTCCCTTCAGTACTACGTCTGGTACTGCTGTATATGCTTAGGTTTTCGCCTGAACAATTTTTTACCGGTCCAATCAGCGAACAGAGGGAGTGGCTGAGAACGATGACGTTGATGTCGTGCGCTAGTTAGTGTTGTAGTTCAGTAATGGCGGAGGTGAAAGATGCGAGTGTGTGGCACCGCTGATGAATGTCCAGAAGTTAAAGCCGGAGTGTAGCGAGGTGGACGAGCGAGCGAGATCGGTGTGCGTGATTGAGAATGAGACACACAGGTCTCGAGTCCTCTCATGAGGGAGCACGGAGGCATATAAGGACGAGCGACACCAGTGAAGGACGAGAGAGGACCAGGCCTGGATTTTAAGTTTTTGTTTTGTTTACGTTTTGTTATGTATGTGCGCGGCAGTCGCCCGTGAGGGGCTGCCGCTTTTACTTTCATTTTGTGTTTATTATTTGATTAAAAGTTGTTAAACGTTCGCCGGTTCCCGCCTCCTTATTCCCTGAACAAACAAACTCTGTTACATGGAGCAAGAACAATCACTGCTGAGTTTTGTTGGTGGCCATGATGTTGGAAAAGTCTTTTTCAGCTCGCTCTGTTAGTGGTGAAGGAGTTGCTGAAGCCGTCCGTCTCCCACCACCCACGAAAAAAACCCAGGCTGAATTACCGACTGCTTTTGACAAACACCAAGGTCGTGTGGTAATGTAATTGCTCTCCGAATTCACATCTCTGAGTTTTCAAGAATATATCACTTCAAAATTCATTGTTTATATCCTGTTTGACCCCTGCAGAGCACCGTGCGGTTGCGTGAGCTGTAATTTGGATGCATTTCTAGACTTGTATTTCTTTAAATGCTGGCAAGTGTTTACAAGAGCAAAATATTTCATCACCACTCAAAAAATAAAAGAAGAAAAGCACGTAAACATTTGAATTTGGCTGTTATTTACCGCAGCATTTATTCTTATCATACCAAGCATATGACATTTTATTTACAGCATATACAATCATGTTATAATTGCTCGAGATATGCACCACGAGAGCAGCGTGTTCCGATCACAAAACTCTCCTCTCCACCGTGAATAAATCACAATCCGAATGCACAAGGTTTTCTACAAACCGGAAGGTTGGTGGTTCGATCCCCGGTTCCACCTGACCAAGTGTCGAGGTGTCCATGAGCAAGACACCTAACCCCAGCTGCTCCCGATGAGCTGGAATGCGCCTTGCATGGCTGACACCGCCGTCGGTGTGTGAATGGGTGAATGTGAGGCAATGTGTAAAGCGCTTTGGATGGCCATTGGTCTGTTAAAAGCGCTATATAAGTGCAGTCCATTTACCATTTACTGACACTGAGGTGGTTTGCACAGTAAATGTGAGAATCAAAGGTGAACGGCGTGTGACATACGTCACGACCAAACGTTAGCGATTGGTTAGGCAGATCCAGAGTGACTCTTGGCAGATCCAATAGTTTTAAACTTCAACAGAGTTCCCGCCTTCAAGGAAGTAAACGCTTGTCAATGGAGAGTGGCAGACTCTATGTACAAATGAAATGTACGAGAGTCTGATAAGACCAGGCTAGCGTGGATTACACCTCTTTATAAACATAACCAACTCTGAGAGCCCCGTTGAATGGCTTTAATTGAATGACGAATAAGTGACTATGACTCCTGTCCATCATCGTGTGCACACTGACCAGGACATCTGCAAGTTTTAAACCGTAGACTGCGCTGTACTCATCCCCCACAGCTGCTGAAAGAGGTTTTAATCAACGATTATTCAGTTTTGACTGATCAATACGTCACATTTTGGCAGTGGTGTGTGAATTAATGTTTGTGAAACAGTGGCTTAGCCATAATTTTATTTTTGAAGGGTCCCATCTAAAAAATAAAGGACCGCTATATATATATATATATATATATATATATATATATATATATATATATATATATATATATATATATATATATATATAGCCTATAATTCAATTATTTAGCCTACTTAATTTTGTTATCACAGGAAATGATGCGCTCAAAATGTGAATCATTGTCTGTCCATCATTTTGCGTGACCATAAAGAAAAATGCCACATCAATATTGAAAATGTTTGCATCTTAAACCATGAGGGCAGGCCAGTGGATATCATATCGCAATGTGCAAACTTTGTGCGAGAGTTATGCTGGTGAGGGTCTCAAACGCCATCAATTATTCAAAGTGAAAGTAAAAAAACGAACCGTTTATCTGACGCTGCATTACGGGCACATATTCTATTAGAGATGACAAGAGGTTAATCAAATTTATTTTTTAATATTTCACTAGTGGCCTATTGTGGGGAAAAAAAAATCTATTTTCGTGAATCGAGAAGTATTTTGTGTTAAACAAGTTGTTTTTTAAATGAGTAGCAGACTCAGAGTAGCAGGATGTCGGTTGCGTTGATGCACTGTGAAATATTGTGGTGCTTATGAATTGTATTAGGCCTAGCTAATATTAATTTAATAATAAAAGTAGCCTAATCATAATAATAATTTAATATGCTTCGGTGCATGTACGCTGCTCCTCTGTGAAGGGCTAAACGGCTTCCACAGGCACTACATCAAAGCAATTCATGTTTAAAATATCTAACTGAACTTGTGTGTCTGTGAAAAAGGGATGTGTGCTTGTGCGCTCAATCCATTATTTTATTTTAAGCAATCAGTAATCTGGGGGGCCGGACAAGTAAATGAGGGGCCTCGTGGCTATGTCCCTGGTGTGAAATGCTTGCAAATTACATTGTTTTTTCCGATCTCTTATATTTGTACTTTTTGCATATAAATTGGCTTATTCTTACTGTTGACATTGAAAATTATGTTTTTCTGAGGGTTTAGTCAATTAATTTCTTGATTGCCGTTTTGACAGTTTCCACCTGGGCCTTTTAGTCATATTTGCTAATTCTTGTGGGATAATTATGTTTTATGGGACAATTATGTGTTATCTAAAAAGGTTAACTATGTTTGGTATATTACAATATGTTTGGAATCTTTTAATATGCTTGTGTAACCACTTACAGCAGAGGCCTATGGTGACTAAAGCCAGTCACCATATGAATTAACTAGAGGCATGCTCTGAAAGCGAAAGTATTTGAAACCATGAGCTGGCAGTGGGAGCGGCTATGGTTGGTATGTTTTTGTGTGCAGATGCCAAATAGGGGAGGTCGAGAGGAGCAAAGGCCATTGGAAGGTGTTCATCGAACCAGGAGAAAGGCGTCACCAACACAAGAATAAAAACTGCATACTTAGCCTTGTGGGACATTACGGACCGCCCGTATGTCAGTATTGATATTGCTGTTCTGTAATCCTGAGCTCAGAAGCTGATCTGATTTTGCTTTATTAAACTTTCAAGTTACTTTTATACTTTTACTGAATCTCTTGCGTCTACTTATTGACAAACCAAAGAACTGGGGAGGAAACGGCGATTTCCAACAATTTGGAGGGGGCACCCGGATTTGTCACGACGCTGAAGTCATCATTGGGGGGCGATCCGCTTTCAACCTCTCTGCAGAGCATCTAAAATAAGGTAAGCAGACACCTTTTTCATAAAAGAACTGCATAATTGGATATACCAAATTATCAGGTTGAGAGGGGATTGTGTACCAATGTTTATGGTCCTACAAAATCAGATCAGTTGTTAAGGTTAAATAACAAAATAGGTCGTAAAAACCTGGCAAGGTTGGGAAAGAGTTGACCAGGCTTGGTTAAAGTATTATAAAAACTCTGTTTATCCTGTAAAACCCGGTGTGGTGAAAGATAAAAGTTTCTGGAGTCCAAGATCTCAGTGTGTGTCAAAGTGTGTGTATAATTCCGCATTTGAGAGGTTTGAGTGCTGCGCACCTTCTCTGGACCGTCACTTAAGTGTGACCTGGTAGGAACGGACGCAGTACTCGAGCAGCTCAGAGAGGAAGAGAGATTGATGAGCCCTCTTGAAATGAGAGGGACAGAGTGAATGTAATAAAACCGAGTGATTGAGTGTGTGTGAAGAGATCATAAATAAATGGTATTAGAAGCATTGCTACCAAGACAGAAAACGCGTATCAAGAATGTACCAAAGAACTGGGGAGGAAACGGCGATTTCCAACATTCTCTTTACTGTATTTGCCCTGTTTTGATCCAATTTCCTGAGATTTTTTTGTTTGTTTGTCATCAACATTTTTTGGCGCTATTCAACACACAACGGGCTTCCACCGAACCCCTGTAGAGGGACAGATGTCCACCCAACATAGCTTTACAAAATCCTGTGGGAAAAACTGATCATGATCATTGTGAACTTTACTCCAGTCTAGTACAACAATGTTCCTCAAAGTCAGTAAAGTTGATAAAGCCAAATTAAAATGTCATTGAACAAACTAGATTTGGGCTAAGCCCCGAATCTTCAAAATGTCTGGCTCCGCCCCTGGCAGATATTGACATTATTATCGCATATTATTATTATGCTTTAACCCCTGGGTACGCCATAGGCGGGTGACGTCATTGACCAGGAAACTATAAAGCACCCCAATGTCAGCTTGTGTGTTCTTCAGCAAACGCTCTGTGTGAAATTGTATTGTGCAAAAACTGTGTGTGTAAAAAGAAATATATAAAATGGCGACTAAGCAGCAATTCAGGCAATATGTTCCTCTATGCCCTCGTTTCCTTACGGGTGGGAATAAACATTTGCTTTGTGTTGTTTTTTGAGACCGGAGCACGCGCATGCAGCCGTGCAGCTGGTTGTGAGCATTGCAAGCTGTCGTCAATGAAAACGCTCTGGTCCCACCGAGCACTCTTCGGCTCGCGTTCCTCAAGGCTTGGGTCCCGCTGCTGCTGAGGCACAGCGAAGGCTCACCTCTTGGGGTCCGCAAATGGATCTAACAGCGGGGTTAGAGACAGGCAAAACCCTTTCTCTGCCCTTACCTGTTGGACCCAATGTTTCAGATCAAAAGCACGCTCTACGGTTTCTTCTGCTTGCACTGAAACGCAGGTGCAGCAGCATTCCAGTTCTGAGGAACTGCTGGATGCTGTGAGCCAGGATCCTGTTGATGAGGATTCGCCAGCTCACACACACTCTCATGAGGAGCTTATGGATGTTGTGACTCATGCTGTAGCTAGATTAAAAATAGATTGGCCAGCCGAGAAACAGGAGGTTTGTCCGTTCCATAAATTCCTCCCATGAACATCTCATGTCCCTGGGGTTGCTGGGCGATTGCACAGCAGAAAGATATTGTTGCGCCCCCCCCCCCCCCTCCAACAGAAAGACTGGGGGTCGGGGCAGCGCTCGCAGCTTGAGGTCCTTCCAGAATAAACCAGATTTGAGATCAGTCATTATTTCTAGGAAGGCCTTGGCAAAGAAATCCTGACTAAATTCCAAGAAAAGTGTTTTGTCTCCACTACAGAGTACCACATTTCTAGGCGAAGTTTGGGATTCAAAGACCATGAAGGCTCATCTAGCGCCCGCTTGGGTAAAAGCGATTCTCATAGCCGTAAACAAAGTGAAGCTAGGCCAGTCACACAACAATTTCAGAGACTGTTAGGTCTGATGGCAGCAGCGTCCAACGTGATACCTTTTGGCCTGCTGTACATGAGACCCTTTCAGGGGTGGCTCAAAACCAAGGGGTTCTCCTCGAGGGGAAATACGTTTTGGATGATCAAGGTCACACGGCGATGCCTTCGTGCCTTGGTTATGTGGAAGAATCCTTTGGTTTCTGTCCCAAGGACCGGTGCTGGGGGCTCCTTGTCGTCGCTTTATGCTAATGACTGATGCATCCCTCACCGCTTATTAGTGGTCACTCGGTTCAGGGCCTGTGGAGCGGCACATAAACCAGTTGGAGATGTTACTGGCACTCAGACCTGAGGGCAGAGACCTTCTCCCAGACCTGAGGGGCCACCATGTGTTGGTCCACATGGACAACACAGCGGTGGTCTCATATATAAATCACCAAGGGGGTCTTTGCTCACGCCCACTATGCTAATTGGCACACCAGATCCTCTTGTTGGCCCAAGGTAAGTTGCTGTCAGTCAGAGTATTATACATCCCAGTGCATATGAATCAGGGGGCAGATTTCCTGTTGAGGCAGGTATTGACACCCGGGAAGTGGAGACTCCACGTCAAGGTGGTGGAGCTCCTTTGGGAGCGCTTCGGGTGAGCTCAGGAGGATCTGTTTGCATCTCGAGAGACGACTCACTGTTCACTATTTTAATCCCTCTCTTATACAGCCATTCTGGGGTTGGATGCCATGATGCAGACGTGGCCGCATGCATTCTTGTTCCCTAAAGAAGTGTATGTGCCTAAGGCATTGGGCATTGACATTGTTTTATGTCCACAGAGATGCCCTGTGGCGTAAGACTGATCAGTTGTTTGTGTGTTTTGGGACCCCTAGTAAGGGGAAGCCCACATCTATGCAGACCTTGAGCAAATGGATAGTCAAGGCTATATCAGTTGCTTATGAGTCGGCCGGTCAACCTTCACCTTTGGGTCCGAGCCCATTCAATCCGGAGTATGGCTGCCTCTAGAGCGTTACTTTCAGGAGTATCTCTTCAGGAAGTGTGTGATGCAGCAGGTTGGTCCTCACCGCATACCTTTGTGAGGTTTTATAACCTTGATGTGGCATCGACTCCAGGGTCTCGAGTGCTTGTGCCATAGTGTGCACGAAGATTTCACACAGACAGACACTTGGTATTATGGCGGCGTGGGTATTAAGTTCCCACAGCGCTTTGACAAAGGGAACGTCTCAGGTTACGTATGTAACCATGGTTCACTGAGAGGGAACGAGATGCTGCATCGCTTTGCCATACTCCCAGCATGCCTGTGACCAACTTGCTTCGACCTTAGAAGCTGACATTGTTTGGTTCAGGGGTGATTTATAGTTTCCTGGTCAATGACGTCACCCGCCTATGACGTACCGTCACGCCATTGGACTGATTTCACATGTGCTTCACGACGCAATCATGCAGAGGCGTTCCCGCAGTGCTTTGGAGCAGCGTCTCATTCCCTCTCAGGGAACCATGGTTACATATGCAACCTGAGAAATTTTATATTCTTAAACTCTAGGAGACGCAAAAGAGTTTATTGGGGTTTATTTCACAGGAGAACATTGGAAAAGTAGACATTGTTTTTACTTCTAAAATCTCTGAAAATGTGAGTGGTTGCTGCTGGGATTGTTTGCTTGACTAGAACATTTCAGAAAGTTATTTGCCATAAGAAAGCCTTTAGAAGTCTTTGTTGTCCTTCCTTCACTCTTAAAAATAAAGGTTCCAAACAAGGTTTTTGGTTCCACAAAGAACAGTTCTTTTGTGCAATGAAAAGGTTCCATGGATATTTAAGGTTTTTCATGGAACCATCGATGCCAATAAACAACCTTCTTTTTTTGGAGTGTACAAATGTTAAACAAGTTTCAAAAAGGTGTCCACCGTGTGTTACAGTGTTACAGTACCTCGGGTCTTGAGGGTGTTTAACACTGCTGTTCATCTACTTTAACTCCACCTGCGCTCCATCTTCAGCCCTGGTTCACTGGGTTCATGCAGTTCAGCAGTGTTGGCACACTAATCTCTCTCTCACCTCACGCCTTTCTACACCTCTCTGCCTGACACAGTTTGATTAATTAGTATTGCATACAGCAGAGTGGTGGCCACCATTCCCCTTACAGCTTACACACACACACACACACACACACACACACACACACACACACACACACACACACACACAGGCTCTCATTGCCATTTCTCTTTTACTCTTTTTTTTCTATCATAAATATTTTATGGGGCACCAAATCGGATGATAACATTTCCTGTAATGTAATTAATAATTACGGAGTAATAATAATGCAAAAGAACAGTGATAATGATAGTGATAATGATAAAGATGATTCTTCCTTTTTTTATCATTCTCATAGCTTGGGCTTTATTGGGTTTTGTGGATAGTTTTACCATATGTTTTTTTAGTCAGCTGGTAAAATTCAATGCTGATGATGTGAAGCTTATATATAGTCCATGCTAGTAATATTAGTAATGTTAGTAATATTACTTTAATCACTTTTTGTCTTATTCTGCAACATGCAATCTTGGCAGACATTTAGTTGAAATAAAACTGAAATCTCAATATGGCCTAGTTTTGTTTTGTTTTTCTTTAGTTTTACGTAGTAATTTTAGTACTCCAACTACAGTTAGTTGCATTTCTAATTTTCGTTGTTATATATATATATTTTAATTTTCATGTAATATTTTGTTTTATTTCAGCTTTATTTCAAATATTATTTTATTTTTAGAATATATATATATATATATATATATTATATATATATATATATATATATATATATATATATATATATATATATATATATATATATATATATATATAAAAATTTAAATAAGTAAATTACATTAAAATGAGTTTCTTGTCTGTGTTCAACAGAGTGACTTACTTGCTTTAGCTTTCTACGCCATCTATTGTTTCTTGGACAGATTGCAGGCAAACAGTTGTGTTATTTTTTTTAATCTTTTTTTAATGTACTTTAATCTCAAACAAACCTGCAGAGCACAGATCATTGGTACTGGCATGTCATGGTTATGCTTCATTGATTTCAGCATTTACAGAGAATATGTATGTCAAATATTGATGAATGGGTTTATCTTCATTGAAACAGTTGTTGTTCCAGAATTTCACAGAGCCTGAATACTTTAATAATATTTTATACAGATCATTTCAGCCTCTCTTGGCCCTTGAAATGAAGAAACATTTGTTAATTTCTGTATGAATGTAAATTCAAATTTTACATAAATATTTCAGTGTAATCAACTTACTCAATCAGGCTACCCTGTAAATCTCTCTGGGGAAAAGAGTCTAAATTACAGGAAACCAAACAACATGTTATGAAATGTAGGTCACAATCAACAAAATTGCTGTTGATAAAAGCGGTTTGCTTCATTGTCGTTTACTCATTCTTTCTAAGAAGAACTCACTGTATTTAGTTTGATTTCTTTAAACCATCTAATAAGCTCCATTTTATTGATAAAAACAGTTATTAACCCTGAAAACCCTTCATTTAAGTGAGCTAATTGAAAGGTTGAGGCTACATGAGAGGTGAAGATTTGTAGAACTGGATAGAATAGCAACATAATATAACCTTATATAAGCTTATACATTTTAATAAATGTAACATTTATAACATTAACCCATATCAGACTGACACAAATGCTATGTTAGTTTACTTATTTACTTTAAAAGGTGCATTAAAATGACAAAACACTAAAAGTCTTAACTGCGATCTACATTTACAGGCACCGTTGAATGCAAAGCTTTAAAACGGTTATTAAATATTCTATTTCGTACAATATGTTTATTTGTAAATGTCTTATTAAATATTTCATACAATGTGAACACTTACCATAGTCTTACTACCTGTAGCTTTTGCATTCACTTAAGTGATCAAATTAGTTATGTGAAATCCCTTTTCTTAGAAACGTGTGTTGGAATTTAATTTCACATAGGCTGTAAAGTGTTGTGAAATGAAATTCAGATATATCCCTTTTTCTTGTACCCATTAGATCCCATTAAATTCAAAGACCAAGAGGGACATGTTTGCATCCAGATCACAGGCGCTTGTAGAAAGACAAGACGTTGTTGCAGTTGGGGCAGCGATGCTCAACATCTTTACAAGAATCCATCCAGAAAGGCGCTATACAGCACGGCCAGCACCTGCAAAACAGACATGAGAGTCAATCAATCGCCTGTCTAAATCTGTCTAATTGACTTGAATAAGCTGCTCTCTAACTCTCTGTTCTTGCAGTATTACAAGACAAAAGGATATGATGTACAACATGCTGTCCCTGGTATTGAAACTTTCAAGCCTATTTTATCTAATAAGGGAGACCAAGTACACTCTTTAAAATAAAGGTTCTAAAAAGGAGTGATGCAATAGAACAACCATTTTTGCTTCCCCAAAGAACCTTTCAGTGATCAGTTCCTAAAAAAAACATTTTAAACAGGAGTAATTGATTATGATTTCACTTTTTAAACTTTAGTTAGTGTGTAATGTTGCTGTTTGAGCGTAAACAACATCTGCAAAGTTATGACGCTCAAAGTTCAAAGCAAAGGAAGATCTTTTTTGTTAAAGAAATTGCTTTTAAAGGACTACAAAAAATGGCTGGTAGGGACTACATGAGCTTCCTCCCGGGTTAGTGACATCACTAACTCTAAAATGTACATAAATCCTGCCCCCGGGAACACACAACAAAGAGGGTGATGCCATGTTGGGCTGCGTTAGAGAAGAGGAAGAGTTATGTAGAAGTGTTGTTGCTGGGCCGTCGAAACGGTTTGCAGGTCCTCTTTGTTTTGCCTTCCTAGGGATGCTGGACTGACACCGTGTCTACACCGGACGTGAGTGGTGTGATGCAGCATTACAAATGACAATAGAACCCATTATAATTGGTGACGTTGTCTACTCTGGATAATATCATTGCGCCGCTGCACCCATGGTACGGCAGCAAAGTTCCTTGATTATTACGCAGGAATGAGAGAATAGTTCCTAGCCATATCGGCCTACAAAATCACAACTTTTCATTTTCCGGCGGTCTTAGTACATGATGTAACTACAGAAGAGTCAAGTTTTAAACAGGAAAAATATTGCAACTCTTTGGTCATTTTTTTGAGCGAGATGCTAACGGTCTAATCAGATTCAATGATCTATGCTAAGCTATGCTAAAAGTGCTACCACCAGACCTGGAGATCGGCTGAATGGATTCGAAAAGGGTAAAACTCAACTGTTAAACTCTAGGGGAGTTGGAGCATGAGCAAAAATAGTGGAGTGTTCCTTTAAACCTCTTTTTAATCACACCAGCGACCTTTGAATGTTGGTGTTTGTTGCCTTTTTATGTGGTCAGTGTAAATTATTCTTTGATTAATTTATTTTCTCTGGGTCTGATTCGGGCTCAAATTGACACAGCAATATTGACGCCATTGTTTATTACAGTCCACCTGAGCATTTGCAACTAACCGTAATGGTAAGGGGTGTGACGTTTGCAGACAACATGCACTAGGCGGTTAGCGAATCACAACTCTCTGGGCCAGCTAACCAATCAGAGCCCATTGTGTATTTCTGAGGGAGGGGTTTCGTAGAACCAGAAAGCTATCTGGCTGTTTTTCCGAGAAGGGACACAGTGGTGTAGAATAAAGCTAAATTATGTGAAAAATAATGTATCGAAGCATGAATACATACAAGACTGCACCCAATAAACACAATCAAGCCTTCAAAAAAAGCTGATCAACTACCCCTTTAAAAATCTAAATACCTTTTTGTGGAATGGAAAGGTTCTACACTCAAAAAAAATATGGTTAATTAAAGGTTCTTTACATGTATTAACAGTTATATTTAGAACCGTATCATCCTGAAGGACCCCGTTAAATGATGAAATGGTTCTTTGTGTTGGAGTCCAGGGTTATTTTTTCCCGCCTTTGTGTTTTTCAAATCTGTAACTGTCAAATCCACCTCATTACTGATTATCTGGAGCTCAGTTATACAAACTACACAGACTGTCAACACACTCTCCACAGGTAAATTATTTAGTTCTTATAATGTCTAAATGTTGACCGTCAAAATTTTATCTGGTTTCCTACTAATCATGTCTTTTTCTCTTTTTAGTGTAATGAAACATGCAAGTATGAGCAGCTCTGCTCAGTTAAGGATAATGATCTTCTCTTCTCCACGGAGATCTTGAATTTATGATCCATATTGTTCAGTTTGTTTTTACTCTATGCCTAAACATACCCAGTCAAGAAATAAAAATAAATTAAAGCTGCAAGCAGCATTTATCGGGGTTCAAGCAGTTAAGGCCTTTAAGCACACAAGCATCAAAAGACATTAAGTTTTGTTTAGCAAGCATTTAACAACTGCCATCATAGATGAAAAAGTCAATTTACAGCCTATACAGGCAGTTTACCATAGGAAATATATGGTTTTAAAGCGTTTTTACAGTTATAGCACCTTTTGCCTGAGTCTTCTTATAGTCTTGCCTGATCTCCACCACTTTTATTAGTAGTACTCAAAGTGTGCCCATACTGTATATATGTGTCAGATTTGTTGTAAATATGTAATTTTAATAAGGAGTTTAGACAATTATATTCAGTGGCGTAACGAACGAGCCAACACCGGGCCCTTAAGTAGGATTATCAAGGCGGGCCTCAGTCCCAATTCAAAACAAATTTCATCACAATCCATCATTGTTCGTTTCAAACATGGGAGAGCATCAAAATGATCCATGGGTGAAATTGATTGGATTAAATGTTTTTTTTTTTTTTGTCAGTTCCTATCATAATTTTAACATTTTGGCGTTATTGTTTAGCTATTTACCAATGTTTTCAAATTTCCTTTGTTTTTTGTTATTGTCTTGATTTGACTAACGGCTTTGAAGATAACCACAATTTTTTTAAGCTCTAAGTGACACTTAAAACCATAAGGCGAAATCTGGCATGTTTGGTATTGTTGGACTCGGCAAAGATTCTTAGGAGGTCACTCCTGTGAAAAAAACACGGGCTTGAAACTTCTAAGGCTCCTTCAAGTCATTGTGCCAATGACGTATACTGAGTTTTTTGAGATACACCAATGTTCTCATAGACTATCATGGCACCCTGGACAAAGACACTGCATGCCAATTTTCAGTAGACTAATGGTTGGCCCTTATATCTATTTTCATGATTTTTTTCACTGTTATAGCACCACCAAGTGGCCAATTGTCACGATTTTCTTCATGTAAACTCAGATTGAGCTTATGAACATGTGTCCCAAGTTTAGCGAAAATATCTCTTTCCATTCACAAGTTATAACCATTTTATAGCGCCACCAAGTGGCCAATTGTCATGATTTTTTTTCACGTGACCTCAAAATGAGCTCATGAACATGTGTCCCAAGTTTTGCGAAAATATCTCTTTCCGTTCACAAGTTATAACCGTTTTATAGTGCCATCTAGTGGCCAATTGTTGCGATTTTTTTCAAGTGATCTCAGATTGAGCTCACGAAGATGTATCCCAAAGTTAGCAAAAAAATCTCTTTCCGTTCACAATTTATAATCATTTTAGTAAAAATGGCCCTGGTGCCATCAAAGATTTTGGTTCCCCTTATCGACCGTTAACTGAAATTTTGAATTTTTTGGATGATTATTGATTGTCGGACTCCAGAGAACAGTCTTGTAGTGGTTTGGTTCCGATCGGGCCAAAAACCTAGGAGAAGTCAACAAAAATAGGTTTTTCAAAAAACTGCAATTTACTCAAAATTGGCGCCTGAAGGGCGAGCAAATCTGAGCCATTGTGTCCGCCTTGAACCAAGGATTCCAACAATATAAGACACTTGATCCTGGGACAAACAGTCTAAGAGTTATGAGCAATTTTGAACTTTTGGTTGCTGTAGCGCCACCTATGGGCCATTTGGGGTCATACTCTGATAGGTTGTCCCCAAACTGAGGCCTACCATCTGGCCAGGTTTCATGTCTCTAGGCCTTACGGTTTGGCCTGCACGATGCGTTTTACGAAACCTTACAATTACATTTCAGCATTTCATGCTTGTACAAATGACTTTATACCACTTTTTCCTTTTACCATGGTATAAGGGGCTCACCATTGTACCCTTCATAAACATAATTGTTTACATAATCAAGTGGAAGAGACTAATTATAACTCTAAACTCAACTGTGTATTTCAGATGCTGTCACGTACCAGCCTCATCATCTGCAGAGAAAAACTGCCACACACAATGAAGTACTACATAATTAAGTATTTTGTAATTTGGTACTGTTTAGAACCATTTTTCTTAAGGTTCTTCAAGGAACCATCAATGCCAATAAAGAACCTTTATTTTTAGGAGTGCGTAGTAAGTTCTATGAAATTATCAAGGAGTAAGAACGCTGAATTTTACCCGATGAGGGCAAGGCAGCCGCAGGCCATCCAGGCCATGAGTCCGGAGTAGTGATCAGTTATAGTGATCACCTGGTGCTTACAGTGAGGGCACATGGTCTGACCAGGTAATTCACGCAGGCTAGGCAGCATCACTGAGGTTGTTACGGCTGTAATGCACATAAACACAATAAACCATATTGTCTCTGTTGATAATCAAACAGCTGCTGAACTAGTTCTAGAATTGCACAGCATCATCATCTTTATTGTTTCGGATGCTATAGGAGATATTTTATTGACAATCAAACAACTTAACCCTCTGGTGTTGGTAAAGCATTCATCTGAATGGTACGAAACTTAGTAAAGGTTTTGGCACTTGCTATGTGAACACAAAAAAACATGGACATGATTCGAAAAGGTTAAATGGTCACACTTGTTTTGTTCGCAGTCAAAAATGAGCGCATTGGAAATGAATAGGAGACCAATTACATCTAGTGGAAGCGTTTGGTACTGCGCCCAAATGAAAATCTTACTGAAAGCAAATTTTTTTAAATATAAACCTCAAATGGGAACACAACTTGTTTAGATGTATGGCTTTGATTTTCTCAGTTTGAAAGTAAAACGTATTTTGGAAAATGTATATTTCATATAAAAAAAACAATAAATGAAAAAGTTACCTTTTTAAACTTTTTTCACTTTAGCAATAATCTGCCAAGTGTGTCTTTAAAAAGAGACCAAACTGTTGGAAAAAGCTGGAAATAAATTCTTTCAGGTCCATGCTCAAATAATTAATAAATGGATTATAACTACTGCATAAATATAATTTAGTACCATTAAAAAACCCTACAAATACAAAATATTAAATAAAAAACATTATCGAACTAAAGTATTATTTTTTTAATTCTTTTTTGGAATAAAAAATAAAATATTCTGTCAATTTTGACTGACACACGAACAGTACCAGAGGGTTAAATGGTAGCATTACCATATTGTTTATTTGTCATTCTTTGAACTGAATTTGAAAAATTGCTTGTAAATTTCACAAATAATTGCAAAGAAATGTTTAAAAGTATCACATTGAATTACAAGTAGTGCTGTCAAATGATTAATCGCATCCAAAATAAAAGTTTGTGTTTACATAATATATGTGTCTGTACTGTGTATAATTAATATGTATATTTAAATACACAATGATACAAGAACTGACAAAAATGTGAAAATGTTTACCTTGAATGCTATGTAAGTCGCTTTGGATAAAAGCGTCTGCCAAAAGCATAAATGTAAATATGTATATATATTTTTTTAAATGTGACTCTGGACCACAAACCCAGTCATAAGGGCATTTTTATATATATATATATATATATATATGAATAATATTTCCATTGATGTATGGTTTCATTGGTTTGTTAGGATAGGACAATATTTGGCCGAGATACAACTATTTAAAAATCTGGAATCTGAGGGTGCAAAAAAAATCTAAATATTGAGAAAATCGCCTTTAAAGTGGTCCAAATGAAGTCCTTAGCAATGGATATTACTACTAATAATAATTTTTATATATATTTATGGTAGGAAGCATAAATGATGAACATGATCTTTACTTAATATCCTAATGATTTTTGTCATAAAAGAAAAATTGATACTTTTGACCCATACAGTGTATTGTTAGCTATTGCCACAAATATACCCGTGCGACTTATGACTGGTTTTGTGGTCCAGGGTCACATATATGTTTATATTTAAAATATTTATAAATTATATAAATTATATATAAATAAATACATACATATATTTATATATATACGTGTGTGTGTGTGTGTATATATATATATATATATATATATATATATATATATATATATATATATATATAGTGAGGAAAATACGTATTTGAACACCCTGCTATTTTGCAAGTTCTCCCACTTAGAAATCATGGAGGGGTCTGAAATTGTCATCGTAGGTGCATGTCCACTGTGAGAGACATAATCTAAAAAAAAATAAATCCAGAAATCACAATGTATGATTTTTTAAGTATTTATTTGTATGATACAGCTGTAAATAAGTATTTGAACACCTGAGAAAATCAATGTTAATATTTGGTACAGTAACCTTTGTTTGCAATTACAGAGGTCAAACGTTTCCTGTAGTTTTTCACCAGGTTTGCACACACTGCAGGAGGGATTTTGGCCCACTCCTCCACACAGATCTTCTCTAGATCAGTCAGGTTTCTGGCCTGTCGCTGAGAAACATGGAGTTTGAGCTCCCTCCAAAGATTCTCTATTGGGTTTAGGTCTCGAGACTGGCTAGGCCACGCCAGAACCTTGATATGCTTCTTACAGAGCCACTCCTTGGTTATCCTGGCTGTGTGCTTCGGGTCATTGTCATGTTGGAAGACCCAGCCTCGATCCATCTTCAATGCTCTAACTGAGGGAAGGAGGTTGTTCCCCAAAATCTCGCAATACATGGCCCCAGTCATCCTCTCCTTAATACAGTGCAGTTGCCCTGTCCCATGTGCAGAAAAACATCCCCAAAGCATGATGCTACCACCCCCATGCTTCACAGTAGGGATGGTGTTCTTGGGATGGTACTCATCATTCTTCTTCCGCCAAACACGTTTAGTGGAATTATGACCAAAAAGTTCTATTTTGGTCTCATCTGACCACATGACTTTCTCCCATGACTCCTCTGGATCATACAAATGGTCATTAGCAAACTTAAGACGGGCCTTGACATGTGCTGGTTTAAGCAGGGGAACCTTCGGTGCCATGCATGATTTCAAACCATGACGTCTTAGTGTATTACCAACAGTAACCTTGGAAACGGTGGTCCCAGCTCTTTTCAGGTCATTGACCAGCTCCTCCCGTGTAGTTCTGGGCTGATGTCTCACCTTTCTTAGGATCATTGAGACCCCACGAGGTGAGATCTTGCATGGAGCCCCAGTCCGAGGGAGAATGACAGTCATGTTTAGCTTCTTCCATTTTCGAATGATTGCTCCAACAGTGGACCTTTTTTCACCAAGCTGCTTGGCAATTTCCCATAGCCCTTTCCAGCCTTGTGGAGGTGTACAATTTTGTCTCTAGTGTCTTTGGACAGCTCTTTGGTCTTGGCCATGTTAGTAGTTGAATTCTTACTGATTGTATGGGGTGGACAGGTGTCTTTATGCAGCTAACAACCTCAAACAGGTGCATCTAATTTAGGATAATAAATGGAGTGGAGGTGGACATTTTAAAGGCAGACTAACAGGTCTTTGAGTGTCAGAATTCTAGCTGATAGACAGGTGTTCAAATACTTATTTGCAGCTGTATCATACAAATAAATAGTTAAAAAAATCATATATTGTGATTTCTGGATTTTTCTTTTAGATTATGTCTCTCACAGTGGACATGCACCTACGATGACAATTTCAGACCCCTCCATGATTTCCAAATGGGAGAACTTGCAAAATAGCAGGGTGTTCAAATACTTATTTTCCTCACTGTACACTCTAAAAAAAAAAAGGTTCTATATGGCACCAAAAATGGTTCTTCGTCGTAATCATAGGGGAACCATTTTTGGTGCTACATAGCACCATATCTTAGTATGTTCTGTATATGGTAGCTGTGCTATAGCACCATAGTTAGCGGTGCTATATAGCACCTTAGTCAAAGAACCGGTGAAGAACCTCTGAAGAACCGCTGAAGAACCACTGAAGCACCAAAATTGGTGCTATATAGCACTAAAAAAGGTTCCCCTATGATTACGAGCCAAGAACCATTTTTGGTGCCATATAGAACCTTTTTTTTTAGAGTGTATATATATGTGTGTATGTATATGCAATTTTTTGTAATTATAATTTCAAATATACATGTATCTGTGTGTATTAAAATATACATAATAATTATACACAGACACAAATATCATGTAGGCTAAACAAACTTTTATTTTGGATGCGATTAATCGTTTGGCTACACTAAAGTATCATGAATTACAAGTACCACATTAAATTGAAAGTTTTGAAGCAGAAAGACTGAAATAGTATTTTCTTGTAAAACACTCAAATAATCATTAAAAATGATTAAAAGATTAAAATAAAACAAAATAAAGATGTTTTTGTCTGAGATCGATAGTTGAAAACTGTCACTTACTTGTAGTTTGAGGATACATCCCAGGGTTTGGACCTTTAGAAAGATATTAAAAGGGTGTTATTGCACTAATATCAGTGATTTAGATATTGACTTGAGTCATTTGGGAGTTTATCTGAAATAACTTTTTGAGAATGATCATCAAAAACTGTAACTTACCGGTAGCTTGAGGGTACATCCCAGGATTTGGACCTTTAGAAAGATATTAAAAGTGTGTTATTGCACTAATATCAGTGATTTAGATATTGACTTGAGTCATTTGGGAGTTTATCTGAAATAACTTTTTGAGAATGATCATCAAAAACTGTAACTTACCGGTAGCTTGAGGGTACATCCCAGGATTTGGACCTTTAGAAAGATATTAAAAGCGTGTTATTGCACTAATATCAGTGATTTAGATATTGACTTGAGTCATTTGGGAGTTTATCTGAAATAACTTTTTGAGAATGATCATCAAAAACTGTAACTTACCGGTAGCTTGAGGGTACATCCCAGGGTGTGGAGCTTTAGAAAAACATTGAAAAAGATTGTTACTGGGACTGAAAGATTGCCAATACCAGTGTAGTAACTATTAAATTTTAAGCTTTTATATTGTTTGCTAGTTAAAGACTGCAACATACTGTTAAATTGAGGATATATCCCTTGATGCTGAGAAAACGATTTTAAAGCTGTCACTGGCAGTAGATAAAGTTTGTTTTGTAGAATTTCATGGATAACTGAGAGGCCATCACTGGATATACAGAAATCAATTAACTTATAATGAGTATTTTCTCAGCATTGCAACACTGCATATCTAATCATTCATTTGAATTATCTAATTATTATTTGAACTATCACTCAGTAAGTAATGTAACCTTTTTTTCATTTAAAAAAATTATATTATTTTGAACTTATTTTTATTTTTTAATTATTTATTTAATTATTCGTTTTTCATTAAACTCACAAACCCCTGTTTGGGAAACCCTGACTTAATGTAATATTCAATGCATCATGTTGATTATAACAAATAATTTAATTTATTACTTTCTCTTTGTATTTTTATATCTAAATGGAACAAGATTACTAGTAGTCAATTCAATTTTATAAACAGGTTAGGTCAAAAGTAGTGCAGTCAATCGAATTAATCGCACATTATTTCTATAATTAATTGTGATTAAATCAGAGTTTTTAATATTTTTATATTGTAATAATTTCACAGTTACTCTCCAAAGTAATGTAGAAACAACTTAAAGACAGTATATTTTAAATATTTGTTGTAATTTCATCTTTTTATGAATAAAGGCCAGTATCACTGATACTAATACTGATACTGATGTCTCTGAACATTCGTAATAGACATTCAACATCACAGTATAATTGAAAGCTGTACATTTCAACATTTATTAGGCTTTAAAAAATAAAACTTTTAATTTAAGTGAACTAAACAATCTTCACATAAACCTATTATAATAACTGTCATAGTTACCTGTGACCTTCTGTCTAACAGGTAGGAATTATACAGAAATTGAAAAAAGTTATCAAACAGTCTGCACTGAAAAAATAATAAATGAAATATAGATTAATCTTTATTGAAGCTGCAATTTTCTCTGTTATTAGGCTGCTGTCACTTTAAGATCTGCCAAACATGACGTGGATCTGACACGCATCTAATTTTCTCACAACTCTTTAAGTTCATTTAAGTTATTCGACTCATTTAAGACTGCTCTTGCGCGTCTTTCTGTGCGTTGTGTGTCACATAGACAGGACATTCACAGTCAGCGCGCTCTCTTTTGTCTTGTCGCGCTTGAATGGTTTAAAAGCATTTGCATGAATAAGAGCATGATCATGTAACGCTAGCCCGCTAAAAAATGTGTATGCTGCATCAATTGTGTAAATATTTTTAACGCGTTTAACTGAAAGAATTAATCACATGCATTAACATGCTAATTTTGGCAGCACTAGTCAAAGTAATCTAAAAGTAGGAGTCTAAAATCTAAGGAGTCATATTATATTACCTCAAATGTGTAATGTAATGGATTACGTTACTAACCACAATTTTTGTCATGTAATTTGGTATCAGACTACAATTTGTAAGTAAATAAACCCAGCAATGTATAGCTCTTTATACTATACAGATTGTTTTAAAGCAGCTTTACAGGGATAAACAGGAAAATAATGATGATTCACTGATGCAAACAGAGTTCAATTCTGCTGTAAAGCAAATCTAAAAAGACAATAGTAAACAGTTATTATTCAGCTGAAGTCAGTTCAGTGTTGATTCGGTTCTGTTCAATATTGTGTAAAGTTCATCCATTATGGAATGAGTTTAATTCTGCTATAAAGCAGTTCTGTAGAAAACCGTTCTATTACCCTTCAAATTGCGCAAATTGAAATTGCGAATTGAAAATACGCCCAATGGAAACGCGTCCATATATCACAAAAATGTTTTTTACGCTCACATGAGATGGTCTTTCAGGCAATTCGAAAATTGCCTTGCCATTAATGCTTGGATAAAACACAAGTCTCCTTCCATTAAAACTAATGGCCGGTGGAGTGGATGGGATATAGGCTACATAAACCTACAAACATGTGGCATAATTTTTTAATGACTTATTGCGAGAGGAAAAACAAAAGTTTTAGTCACATAACATCGGTCAATGGAAACGCTGACATTTAGAAAATATCTGTAATGGAAACGCGGCTAGAGAGAACATCGTCCAGCTCGATTCAGTTCCCATCTAGCACATTCAAGTCAATAATATTGCTGAAAATTTGGACAAAAAAGAAGACATTTTTACTAATAATTTAAGAAAACTATGAAACATTAGCACAATAACCATATTTATTGTTCTCACTAGACATATTTTACCCATCAAGATATTTGTGTGTTTCTAAAATGATCGATTAGCGCATTAGCACTTGCTTGGCCATACCTTCTGTTTCCACAGATGTATATGTGCTTAAATTTGGTGCAAATCTAATATGTGTACATCATTCACAGCTGGCTTTTATTAATTGAAACCACATATTTTCTTCTCAATAAGAAAAAAAATTACCTTTCTCTTCCATCATGTTCAGAAAAAATATTTATAAAATCATTTTTCAAATACATTTTACATGAAAATATTATTTCAGTCTGTGTAATTAAATTTTTTAGTGAAGGCTGTATTATATCTTATAGGCTTTTTATCTCATTTCACCACTTTTAATGCATTTATCAGAAGAAACGTACCTCCCTGATAGTTAGGATTGGCTCCGGGCTCTGGGTACGAGGTGTATCCCATATTAATATTGGGATATAGAGATGAGTGGTAACCGGGGTTATGGGTCACATCCTTTCCTCCGTAATCGACTGGAGGACCTGGGTAGGGTGGAGCAGATTCAAGAGCATCAATGGCTTCCAAAGCTTCTATAGCCTCCAAATCCTCCAGATATTCCTCCGTTTCCAAGTCATCCGATGCAGCATCGTCGTTCTTATCCATATTCTTAGTTCCCTAAACGATAAGTCATAGCAGAATGACACAGAAAATGAGTTACAAGTGAGGTTCACTGTAGTTCTTAGGTGTTTGGACTACTTGCACACCAATGCAAATGGCAACAAAAATTTTTTGACAAGACACATTCAAATTTCCACAGTCCATCCAAATTTCTTTCCGACATGGAAATGTTCTGTTTGTAAAGTATTTTGCGTTGCTTTTCCATCATGGAAACATGCTTTAGTTTTCCACCACATCACCAAGACCAGGAACTGAAGACAATATGAAGTTTCGCTTGTAAAAACCAACCTGTAAATCTTCCATTTGGAAATCAAATTGAGTCACACAGAATTGTCAGCTCATTTACGGGTAAGGTTGTTGTTTCATGAATAACAAACATATTTTTTTCTGTCAAACTTTCTCTGTTTTGAAGAAGTGAGACTGTTTTTGGGGCTGAACTAGTGACTACAAAAGAATGACAGAAATAATGAATTTTCCTTCTTTACAGACTTTTCCCCACTCCATTGCAAAAAGTGTCCCAATCACCTTGAATTCACCTACATTATACATGTACATGCAACACTGATTTAGGGTGTGTTCACACACGTTTGGTTGGATTAAAACAAACTCTGGTGCGGTTCGACTGAAATATAAACGCAATACGGACCAAATACATGTAAATGAACCAAAAACAGGAAGATGAGACCCTAAAAAAGGACAGAATTCTCACTCATACCTGTTTTTTCTTGTCATAAGTCAAGTTGGTACCCATCACAGTTTAGTACAGGCGTCAGAACCGCATCTCCCCGCAGCAGATGTTGGTTTGTGTGTGACGGAGGGATTCTTGACGCTGTTTGACTCCTTTACTCATTTTATAAGCTCTTGACGAGTTCTCAGCTGGTCAAAATACCATCATATGTAGCTACGCACATACAACAAGTGCATTTAGCCCATTGTTTTAGATGTTCGGTAAGTTCTATCATGAAATATAGTAATAAAAGCCGATCAGGTTGTGAACATAACCCTATGCCTTTAGGTTTGGTATCTTTAGGTTCGATGTTAAAATGCCAATGTGAACACTAAGTGGACCAGCACTAAATTTTTTTTTTTTTTTTTTTTTTGGTCCGGACCAAGCGAACATAAATGGTGAGCTACAAATTGCGAATGTTGGTTGTGTTACCATTTCAAGAACATTGTTGCCCAACAATGAGTCTTCCAGACTGTTTCTCTCATGCTTTGTCAAAGACTTCTCTCTGTCATCATTCAAACAAAGGCAGAAAACTGAGCTCTTGGCCACAGATGCTGAATATACTTTCAAATTCACTGACCGAATCATTGAAAATGAATGCATATAGACTAACTGTCATATTTCTTTCTGGCTAACTTATCTGCTGATCATTAGATTATATCTCAAAACCAACCAAAAGAAAAGTATCAGAGATATCTCTCTTCTGTATAATTAATCTTTATCTCTTTCTCACAATGATAAAATCTGCTTCCAGACCAACTTACCTACAGGAATGAGAGGTCAGTGAATTTTGAGGTTGGATGTTGTATTTTCTTGGAGACCAGAAGAAACTGAGTTCAGGAAAAGGAGAAAAGAGTGTGTATGAGTTCTAGAGGAGGGTGAAGAAAGGAAGCAAAAAAGGGAGGAGATTTTAGACCAAATCCAGACCATGTATGCTTCCGGTGACTTCAGATGACTCTGAAATAGTTTTTTGGTGGCTAAATACTAATTCAATCAACATACTCAATCAGGTGACAGTGGTAGGCCTGGAAATGAATATTTTATGAATTTTATCCAGAAGGTCTCATAATAGACATATATTTCTGTGTCATCTGCTTTTTTGTTGTTTATTTAGTTTTCTATTTCTGTCCTACTGAAGACCACTTCGCTGTCTATGCTCTATTTGATCGGCCAATTTTCTGTGGTTATGTATTCATGCTTATATGCATTAGTTTTGTTTTTTTTCCTGATCCTTGCCGTGCCATTAGTTTTGCTGCATGCAGAGTTGTTTGAATATCTTTGCATTCACAAATTGTTTGACAGAATTGCTATAAGAAGTGAATATAGTGCTTAGTCATGTAGTTGTAATTTTTTCTGAGATTATGGAAAATATATCTATATTAAACCTTATGTGGTGTGTGCGTGCGTGTGTGCGTGCGCGTGTGCGTGCGCGTGTGCGTGCGCGTGTGCGTGTGCGTGTGTGTGTGTGTGTGTGTGTGTGTGTGTGTGTGTGTGTGTGTGTGTGTGTGTGTGTGTGTGTGTGTGTGTGTGGTTCAAATGACTGTTTTCAGACTTATGTGGTATTTAATTTATTTTTTAGCTGTCAGCTATTTTGTGTTTAAAGCAAAAGTCAGGTTTTTTTTTTTATTGTATAACTAATGTTATGATTGAACCCAACCTCACAGCCATGATCAAATCTTTTTAGCATCTGTGATTCATAACCTTTAGCCAATGACCTAGGAACAAATTAGATGCAAGATGGAATTTAAAGGATTAGTTCACTTAAAATGAAAATGATCCCATGATTTACTCACCCTCAAGCCATCCTAGTGTATATGACTTTTTTTTCTTTCTGATGAACAAAATCAGAGTTATATTAATAAATGCCCTGACTCTTCCAAACTTTATAATGGCAGTGACGGGGCCCACAAGTTTGAAGCTCAAAAAAGTGCATTCATCCATCATAAAGGTACTCCACACAGCTCCGGGGGGTTAATAAAAGCCTTCTGAAGCGAACCAATGGGTTTTGTGTAAGAAAAATATCCATTTTTAAAAACAACTGCCTTCCGTAACTTACAAAGAAATAAAAACACTCTTGCAAAACCCATCGCTTCGCTTCAGAAAGCCTTTATTAACCCCCCGGAGCCATGTGGAGAATGTTTATGATGGATGGATGCACTTTTTTGAGTTCACTGCCTTTATAAAGCTTGGAAATATCAAAATATTTATTAATATAACTCTGATTGTGTTTATCAGAAAGAAGAAAATCGTATACACCTAGATAGCTTGAGGGAGAGTAAATCACGGGATAATTTTCATTTTAAAGTGAACTAATCTTTTAAATGTTTCCACACTTTTAACCACTAGATGTCGCTCACACCTAACAATTGTGTGCTGCTACGCTTTTTGGCACCACTTCATTTTTCTAACTAATGCATTCCAACACGGTCAGCAAGATTGAAGATTGTTGTGGCAAGATTGAACGTACTATATCAGGGTTCCTCAAACTCGGTCCTGGAGGGCCACTGTCCTGCAGAGTTTAACTCCAACCCTAATCAAACACACCTTCCTGTGATTTTCTAGTGATCTTGAATACCTTGATTAGTTTGCTCAGGTGAGTTTGATCAGGGTTGGAGCTAAACTCTGCAGGACAGCGGCCCTCAAGGACCGAGTTTGAGGAACCCTGTACTATATGATTAAACAGAATTTACATTGTTAAAATGTATGACACCTCCTTTTTATATCAGCTTGTAGATGTTGTCTGTTAACATCTCACCTAAATATTCCGTTTACTTTCCACTTTGAACAAAAACGTAGGAGCCTTAAAAAGCAACAACCAAAACATTTCTTCACTGACAGATACAAACTGCCTTCAAAATGTTTTTGAACTATAGCATTTTGTACTTACAGTCTGAAGTAAGATAATGGGTTTAAATAATAGGCAGTTAGAGTTAGCTCTAGAATTTTCTCGTGAACTTTAAGGCAGGATGTGTCTTCTGTAAAGTATTTTAAACCAAGTGGATATTTGGTCTTTGTGTAGATTCATTGGCCTCTAAAACCAGCCTACCTTCACTAACTGAGTAACTGACAGTTCTACTTTTTTTTACGTTTTACACTTTTTATAAAACGGTTCCCAGACAGCAACATAGTGTTGGCCCAGGTCCGAGTCACTAGCCTGGATGCAAGCCGAATTTAGCCCCGCCCACAACATTTAAGTTCAGGAAATTCGGTCTGAACATGATCCGTTGTGGAGCAACTATGCTTGAGTCGAACCAAAGCTGTTCGGACCAATCATATTGTCAGGGTGGGCTGTATACAGATGATCCACAGTAAAGTAATCAACTTCACCAAAGAGCGCTTGAGTTGAATTCGTTCTAATCCTAAACAGAGAATATGTTCGTATATGCGTTCACCTTTACTATTTCTCTCAAAAATGATGATCGTGTTGGCAAGTACTGCGTGTATCCTTAAATTATTTTACAACACCGGCAAAGACCGTTTACACTCATCTTCTACTTCTACTTATTCCAGTGTGCATGCAGTTGAGTTCTGTTGACAAATATGCATCGCTCCGTTGCTCTGATTGGTTTTAGGTCTATCCAATTGAGTTCAGAGGCATTTTCTTTCCTGGTTCGGTTGAAACGCCCCATATTCACAGCCCAATGGAGCAGAATCAGACTCATATTCTGACTAGAATTGAGTATGACAACGTCAGGCTACTGGTCTACATCTGGTACATGTGGATTCCACGTGTACTATGTTGATGTCTGGGATAGTTCCAGTCCTTGATTTGTTTGGCTGGTTCACTTTTGAAGGTGTTGAAAAATACTCTTTCCCCCGGTTTCACAGACAAGGCTTAAGCTAGTTCTAGACTAAAATGCATGTTTGAGCTGTTTTAACAGAAGGCAACTTGCACTGGCAATTTTTAAATATGCCATTGTTTTGTCACAGGATTAATGTTAGAAATGTTAGAAACACCAGTAATGTTTTCTAAGGCACGTTTATAAAAGTTACTTAAATGCCCTAATTGAACTAAGGCCTAATCCTGACTTAATCTAAATCCTGTCTGTGAAAACGGGCCCTAATATTTTAAAACGGATAGTTCCAGTCCTTGATTCTGATTGGTTGAGCCACAAATATACACCTGTGACCTATCAGTATTACTTTATCCGGTATTTTATTATAACCTTTTAAGTCCAATGAAGCCGTGGTTTACAGTGAAGTTAGAAAAAGTGGGTTTTAACAACGCCCCTTGTTACTATTTAAGGGAGAGCCAAGAGTTCAAGATAAATCTTTTCACCTTAATATTGGCGTTGCCAGTTTGTTTCAAAATGGTTATTAAAGGGAGGGATCCGCTGTATAAAGATCCTAGATCATGTATAATTTTCCACTGCTCAAATTGTATGGCGTTTTATGTCTACTGAAGTTTCTTGGAAAGATATTTGTGCAATATTTCATCAGCAGTCCAAAAACAATCCCAAAACATCTTAGAGAGGATGAGCGCCAGCTGCGAGCCGCAGCGATCTCGGCCCTCGCGGAGGAGTGAGGGAGTATAAAGGAGGAGTGACGACAGTGAGGGAGGAGAGAGGATCAGGCCTGGATTTTGTGTTGTTTTATTTACGTTTTATTATGTGTATGTCTTTTTATTTTCATTTTGTGTTTGTGTGTAGGCGGCAGTTGACCGCGAGGGGCTGCCGCCGCCATTTTATTTTTCATTTGTTTATTAAAAGTTTTTGAACGTCCGCCGGTTCCCGCCTCCTTCTTCCCAAACTTTACTACAGTGGTGCCGAAGCCCGGGAGGAAGGAGGGACATGCTGTCGAAGAGCCCTCGCAGCTGAGGGGGATCGCGGTGCCGCGGAGGAGAGAAGTCTGCGAGCGACTGCCCGAAGCGGTGGTGCTGGAGCGGATGAAGGTCGGCGGGACGGAGAGCTCGCTGCCGTGCCCCTGGGTCGAGGTGGGGTGGCTGCCGTCCGCGAGGGGGCGAAGGAGTCCCCAGCGCTTGCCCGGAGCCGAAGCCTGCTGCCGTCCGCCATGTTGGGGAGGAGCAGGGAGTGCGGGACGGGGACTCGCTTCCGGCCGCCCTCAGAAGGAGGAGCCACCGCCGGCCGCCAGGGGGCGGAGGAGGCTCGAGCCGTCCACCGAGCGTCCAGTACCACCGCATGGCACCGCGAAGAAGAGCCTCTCGGCTGGCTGAGGACCGAGCGGCAGTGTGTCTGGGAACCGGACCAGAATTTTTTTTTCTTTTTCTTTTCTCCTCTCTCCACTCTCTCGTCTCTGTCGCTCCTCATGCTCCCCGCTCCGTTCTCTCACCTCTCTGTTCTTACCCCCAGGTCCCGCGGCCGGGGGGGGGGGAGTAGAGCGCAGTCTCGGGAGTGCCCCCCGGCCTGCGAAGGGCGTTGGGGGTATGTGGCGAGCAGCGAGGTTGAGGGACCGTGAGGGCGGAACGAGGCGGCGCTCATCAGAGAGGATCTCGGCCCTCGCGGAGGAGTGAGGGAGTATAAAGGAGGAGTGATGACAGTGAGGGTGGAGAGAGGACCAGGCCTGGATTTTGTGTTGTTTTATTTACGTTTTATTATGTGTATGCTGCAGTCGACCGTGGGGGGCTGCAGCTTTTTATTTTCATTTTGTGTTTGTGTGTAGGCGGCAGTCGACCGCAAGGGGCTGCTGCCGCCTCCTTCTTCCCGTACGATCAAACTTTACTACACTTCCCAATAATAAAACAACTGACTAAAGTCACTAGAGTGTATTTGCACTGACAACTTACATATATGGTCGGCGTCGTGTCATAGCTGGGGGCGTGGTGTGGGGGCGGAGTCGGCATGGGGGAAAACAGTCCATTCCCCCACACTTGAAATGCATGACGTTAACCCAGTATAGCCTATTTAGAGTGCCACTTGACAGAGCAAGATACATAGAAAAACTGAGCCGTATTGGGTTGCATTGTCCGTACAGTATCTGTGACTGGAAAAACGACCCAACCCAATGGCCAGAGGTGTCATTTTCTCGTCAAAATGCATGCTGTTCCCCCAAATATTACTTACCTGTCACATGCCTGTTCCTGACTTGTGCTGCACATGGGTGTTTTGTTATTTTGGGCCATGTGCTCATGTCGTTGTCTGATCCCTCCCCCTTGTTATCTGATTAGTGTTTGATTTCAACCACCTGTTCTCCCTTGATCATTTATCCTTTTTAAGGCCCTGTCCCAAATGGCACTCTTCATGTGCACTTTCGGTCTTGTGGACTTACAATGGTCGCTGCGTGCACGTGTCCGTTAAGTCCACGAGACCATAGGGTGTCCCATTTGTAATTTTAGGTCTCAGAAGGGTGCTTGCAAGCGCCCCCTTTGAGGTTGATATGCGCCCTCGATGCGCACTTCTGCCGAGCCTGCACTGGTGAAAGAGCTAAGCAGCGGACTTCTTCCCGGCAGTCAAAGCGGCATTATGTCATGAAAGTGCGGACCTTTAGGGTGCCATTTGGGACAGGGCCAGAGTACCCTTGTGTTTGCAGTCTGTGTCAGTACGTTGTCTAATGTCTCCCATTTCCCCCGTGATCCCGTTTGGTATGTTTTCTGTTTGGTGTATTTCTAGTTTTATGTTTTCCCCCTCGTGGGTTTTGTTTTGTTATTATGTTTAGTTTTGTTAATAAAATCAACCTTTCTGCACATGAGATCTCACTCCAGTTTTTTCCTTTGATTTTGACGTAACATAATGTACCATCCATAAAAGGACTCAGCAGAAGATGAAAACCTTCCTTTTCCCATCTCCCTGCCCCTCTACTGCACAGAGCGTGAGGGAGTTTGCTTACCGGTTCGTCTTCGCAGCGGAGGGGCTCAACATCAGTGACACAGGGCGTAAGGACATTTTTAACAACGGCCTGAATGAGCCTACCAGCGTCTGGGAGAAGGGAATGCTGGGGATTTTATCATTCTGGCAGTTTGTGGGGTTCATATACAATCGGGGTGGTGGAGGAGAGTTCTGGAAGGGTGGTCTTCCACCTCTTGGTCCTCCCCCACTTATCCTCACAGACTGCCAGGTCCCCAGTCCTCCGATGACCCCTTCGGGGAGAGGGAGGAGGAAGGACGGGGTCGCCATATCGGCCACTTACCCAATTCCGGTGGTTCCAGTTCTGGGGGTCTCGAAACGGAGGAGGAGAAGGAAGGCTCCCTCCGTGACTGTTCCGGTGGTCCCAGTCCCGGTGGACCCAGTTCCGGTGGTTCCTGTTCCGGTGGTCCCTGTTCCGGTGCTCCCTGTTCCGGTGGACCCAGTTCCGGTGGTCCCAGTTCTTGTGGTCTCGAAACAGAGGAGGAGAAGGAAGGCTCCCTCCGTGACTGTTCCGGTGGTCCCAGTTCCGCTGGTCCCAGTTCTGGTGGACCCTGTTCCGGTGGTCTTAGTTCCGGTGGTCCCTGTTCCGGTGGTCCCAGTTCTGGTGGACCCTGTTCCAGTGGTCCCAGTTTCGGTGGTCCCAGTTCTGGTGGACCCTGTTCCGGTGGTCCCAGTTCCGGTGGTCCCTGTTCCGGTGGTTCCAGTTCCAGTGGTTTCTGTTCCGGTGGTCCCAGTTCCGGTGGTCCCAGTTCCAGTGGTCCCAGTTCCAGTGGTCCCAGTTCCGGTGGTCCTAGTTCCGGTGGTCCCAGTTCCAGTGGTCCCGAAACGGAGGAGGAGAAAGGCTCTCTCCGTGACGGTACTAACAAGAAACACAAATAAATAAACATAAAGCTTATGTGTTTATTTATTCGTGTTTCTTGTTAGTACAGCCATGCACGAATGAATTAGTTCAGCATTTACATTTTTTTACAAAGCAAATTTGGAGTTGACATGTCTGTCTATTTTCAAATTACTGACAATAGCAACGTTTTTTGCTTTTTTTAATACAACCGTCTTGATCGAAAGCCTGCATGGATAATTTATGCAGTAGGCCTAGGCTGTTATATAATATTTGGGGGAGCATCATGTATTCTGACAAGAAAATGTCATTCAAATGTCATTCATGTAATGTGACTATATAAGCTTGTAATCTTGAAGCACAAACATGAGCCCAGACATTCCCTTAATGAAATAAAGACTTTTTTTTTTTTCTACATTAATAACCTCACACACTATGTGATAGCTTGCGTGAAAACTGCTTTAATGACAAGTTGATTGCTTTTTGACGCAGTTCGAGTCCCATGATAAACTTATGACTATATTGGCATTTTTCTTAAACAAACTTTTGCAATTGCAGTAATTAAATCTCTTATGTTTTCATATTTACAATAATACATCCTGTAGTGCAAATGTTTTATTTGTAATGGACATATTGCACAGGATTTCGGAATTGATGAACGTTATCAATCTCTGTTATTTGGCAGTCTAAAACTTCAGATTTACTTATTAGAGGTGCAGAACGCCATACAGCAACTTTTCGGCATTGCACTACGCAAAAATCAATCGTAAAGATTGAAAAATCAATCGTAATCGTTACAAAAAGTAAAGATAAAGCATCTAACAAGGTCGACGCGTGTTCATTCGAATGGGTTGTTTTCACGGCATAAACGGATATGACGTTTTTGTGGGCATTCCCAGCAATGCCAACTTATGTACCTTGATCTTGTTCAAGCAGCCCCACTTGAACATTTCACTGTTGCCCACTAGATGTAACTTCCAGATAATTACTGTGAGCTGCCAATGTTTATTTTTTATTATACATACAGTTTACAAAAATCACAAGTTGCCTTGTACCTGTACTTGTGTAATGACAATAAAGTTGAATCTAATCCTTAAATTAAATGAAACTCAGTTATTAATTATACAGATTACAATGTTCACTTGAAATCCTTTAAATTCAATTAAATTCAGAGAATAAGGACACACACCAAAACCACATAATTATAAATAAAATATATATATAAAAAATATATATATATATATATATATATATATATATATATATATATATATATATATATATATATATATATATATATATATATATATATTCTGCATTTTAACATTTGTTTTATATCACAAACAATGCATTAATTTTTCTTCTAAGCAAAGCAAACATAAGATTAAATGCATGTATGTTCAGATAGCTATGTTTACATACAACACGTTTTTTTTTCTACTTACATTTATAGAGGCTCCAGTACAGTGCAAATAGCATGTGTGGTAAACAGACACGTCTTTTGACTTGCAGTTGGATGTTAACACATTTGCTTGCTTGAATACATTTTATTTTGGTCAAAACAGTGGCATATTATCTTTCAGTTTTTGCTGAGACGGAAACAGAATTTATCAAAATATGTTTTTGTCTTTGTTTTTCAAGTCTCCTCGTTTAAAGTGTGCCTACCTCTTTTTGCAGTCAATTATTGTCAATTATTATTTAGTTATTTTTTGCCTCTCTAATGCTCTGTTCTTTATCCTTGCAACCCTGCTGTCATTTTCCATAACAGTTTAATCCCTTGCTTGTAGACCTTGATGCACAGGTGAAATAATGTAGGACAAATTATGATTATTTCCTATGAGGAGAAAATTGATTCCAGGAAATGCCATGCCATTTGACAGACATGTTATTGATGTTTGACCTCCTCATATTTGCTACTTTTTTAATGGGTTCAGGTGCTGCTTGGAAAATATCAATGTTTTCTTGGAATGATTCGCATGAGCAGTCCTCAAACCGCTTTGATCTTTTGCTTTGATAAGTGGAGTCAAAGACAAGTGTATCAGATATTATAGTCAATACTGAGACAGAAACGTGAGACAAACATACGATCTTCTGCCCTTTCAGTAAAGTTCACAATGAATCCGTCAGCATGAAAATGATTACCAAATGTGATTTTGAGCTGCTGGGTCTAAGGCGACTCAACTGGTTTTCCAATTCAAACCCTTCAGGAAAATGCAATTTGTTAACCGCATCCCGAAATAATCTACAATCCATCTCTATTCAAATTTAATGAAGGGAAGGTAAAATGTCTTATTTGTTGAATAGTACCTGAAATTTCATTTTCTCATAAACCCTTATCAATGGGGCTTAACACCACACTAAATTGTCCAATTTAAATACAATGGGACTTAGAGGGCCCTGGACAATGTTATTTTCGCTCTCCCATCTATCCGTCTTTGTGTGTGTAAGGGTTCAGGTGACCGAATGCAATTTTCTCCAGCAGGGCGTTTCCCTCGTCCACTTTAAAGGAACTAAAGGTGCATTCACGCACGCTGTGTCGTAATTACCATAACATAACGATTCTGAACAGTAAGACTTCACGTGCTTGTCGAATTTTTTTACTTTATAAAAAAAATTTCCTGGCTCTTGTAAGCATTATAATGGCAGTGAATGGCTGTTTCTGTTTTGAAGTCTATAAAAGTGCATCTATCCATCATAAAAGTAATCCACATCGCTCCGGGGAGTTAATAAAGACCTTCTGAAGTGCATGCATTTGTGTGAGAAAAATATCCATAAAACTTTATAAACTAGAATAACTAGCTTCCGACAGACATTTCTTTTTATATAACTCTGATTGTATTCGTCTGAAAGAAGAATGGCATATACACCTAGGATAACTTGAGGGTAAGTAAATCATGGGCTAATTTTCATTTTTGAATGAACTATCCCTTTAGAGCTCAGGGACAGAATTGTGGCAAGGCACAGATCTGGCCAAGGTTACAAAAAAATTCTGCTGCACTTACAGTTCCTAAGAGCACAGTGGACTCCATAATCCTTAAATGGAAGACGTTTGGGACGACCAGAACCCTTCCTAGAGTTGGTCGTCTGGCCAAACCGAGCTATCGGGGGAGAAGAGCGTTGGTGAGAGGTAAATAAGAACCCAAAGATCCCTGTGGCTGAGCTTCAGAGATGCAGTCGGGAGATGGGAGAAAGTTGTAGAAAGTCAACCATCACTGCAGCCCTCCACCAGTCGAGGCTTTATGGCAGAGTGGCCCGACGGAAGCCTCTCCTCAGTGCAAGACACATGAAAGCCTGCATGGAGTTTGCTAAAAAAAACACCTGAAGGACTCCAAGATGGTGAGAAATAAGATTCTCTGGTCTGATGAGACCAAGATAGAACTTTTTGGCCTTAATTCTAAGCGGTATGTGTGAAGAAAACCAGGCACTGCCCATCACCTGTCCAATATAGTCCGAACAGTGAAGCATGGTGGTGGCAGCATCATTCTGTTGGGGTGTTTTTTCAGCTGCAGGGACAGGACGATAGTTTGCAATCGAGGGGAAGATGAATGCGGCCAAGTACAGGATATCCTGGACGAAAACTTTCTCCAGAGTGCTCAAGACCTCAGACTGGGCCAAAGGTTCGCCTTCCAACAAGACAATGACCCTAAGCACACAGCTAAAATAACGAAGGAGTGGCTTCACAACAACTCCGTGACTGTTCTTGAAGGGCCCAGCCAGAGCCCTGACTTAAACCCAATTGAGCATCTCTGGAGAGACCTGAAAATGGCTGTCCACCAACGTTTACCATCCAACCTGACAGAACTGGAAAGGATCTGCAAGGAGGAATGGCAGAGGATCCCCAAATCCAGGTGTGAAAAACTTGTTGCATCTTTACCATAAAGACTCATGGCTGTATTAGATCAAAAGGGTGTTTCTACTAAATACTGAGCAAAGGGTCTGAATACTTAGGACCATGTGGTATTTCAGTTTTTCTTTTTTAATAAATCTGCAAAAATGTCAACAATTCTGTGTTTTTCTGTAAATATGGGGTGCTGTGTGTACATTAATGAGAAAAAAATGAACTTAAATGATTTTAGCAAATGCCTGCAATATAACAAAGAGTGAAAAATTTAAGGGGATCTGAATACTCTCCGTACCCACTATATATATATATATATATATATATATATATATATATATATATATATAATTATACACTCACCTAAAGGATTATTATGCAATTATCTAATCAACCAATCACATGGCAGTTGCTTCAATGCATTTAGGGGTGTGGTCCTGGCCAAGACAATCTCCTGAACTCCAAACTGAATGTCAGAATGGGAAAGAAAGGTGATTTAAGCAATTTTGAGCGTGGCATGGTTGTTGGTGCCAGACGGACCGGTCTGAGTATTTCATAATCTGCTCAGTTACTGGGATTTTCACGCACAACCATTTCTAAGGTTTACAAAGAATGGTGTGAAAAGGGAAAAACATCCAGTATGCGGCAGTCCTGTGGGCGAAAATGCCTTGTTGATGCTAGAGGTCAGAGGAGAATGGGCCGACTGATTCAAGCTGATAGAAGAGCAACTTTGACTGAAATAACCACTCGTTACAACCGAGGTATGCAGCAAAGCATTTGTGAAGCCACAACACGCACAACCTTGAGGCGGATGGGCCACAACAGCAGAAGACCCCACCGGGTACCACTCATCTCCACTACAAATAGGAAAAAGAGGCTACAATTTATATAGGTTACAATTTACAATAATCCTTTAGGTGAGTATATATATATATATATATATATATATATATATATATATATATATATAGTGGTTGGGCCATTATCGGCGTTAACGTGCTGCGTTAACGTGAGACTCTTATCGGGCGATTAAAAAAAATATTGCCGTTAATCTATTCTCAAAGTTGGGTTTGGAGCTGGGTCTATACTACGCAAGCTATGATGACTTTCACCTTAATATTTTAGCGCAGATGTATACCTAGCCGAATTGCACTGTAGGGGCGAGAGAACGAGTCTTCGAATCTGTGTGTATGCCTACTAATGTTGTCATAAATATGGATATTTCGCTATGTATCGATACTGAAATATCTGAAACGATACGATACTCATTTTCTACAGTGTCGATATCAGCTGCGCTCTCCTCTCCTCTCCGACCGACAGTGAGTTGACACGCACCCGCCTCCTCTCATTCAGTCCGTTTAATCCTTTGAACATTGTGAACGGGTGTTCTGTTGGGTTTTTCCTCATGACTGCGTGTTAGTATTGGTGTGACCGGTCTGAATTTCGCACGGGGTTGCACATAACGTTAATTCTACTAATTCCCGCAGATTTCGCGCTCGCATCTGAAGTGCACATACACATACCGTGATAAAGCCACCTCTGACATACAAGGGCAAAAATTAGCTCCTTTTTCCATCTTATTAATGGTCAAATACACTCAAAAATGTCTCAATGCCCATCTTGGTGCGTTTTAACCAATGGTTTTAACGTAAACACAGTCGTAACCAGCTCACAGGAACAGTGGGATCCATGTGTGCGTCAGGTCTTAAAGGGACAGAAGTTATTTATTATTCAACATACAAAAAGACAAACGATCACTTACGAGCACACATATTCTGAATGCCTTTGGCAGAATTCAAATGAGCCATTTTAATCTAGATTAATTCCAAGATTACAGTGAGATTAATATAGATTTTAAAAAAATATTCTATGCCCACTACTAATATATATATATATATATATATATATATATATATATATATATATATATATATATAGCCATAGGAATTTTGAGTCTATACCCAGATGGGAGCATTTCAAAAGCAGTGTTGGGAGTAACGGCGTTTAAGTATAACGGCGTTACTAACGGCGTTAATTTTTCAGTAACGGAGTAATCTAATTAATTACTTTTCCCAATGTTGCAACGCCGTTAGCGTTACTGAGAAAAAAAATGCGGCGTTACTATAATTGAGCTCACTGAAGCGGTTTTCATCCGAACAGGCTCTCTGTCAGTCGGACCTGCAACGTGCGTGTGTGTGTGTGTGTGTGTGTGTGCGCGCGCGCGCGCGTGGTACACATAACTGATGATGATTGGTGGGTGGGAGACAAGGTTGAGGTTGATAGGTTGAGTCCACACACACACACACACACACCTATGACGCACAGTCGCACACGCATATGCACAGTCAGCGATGGCAAGTCCAACGACTTCAAAGGTAGCTTTCGCAAACTGGAAGTATAAGCGCTACTTTTCCCTCGTTGAGGTGAAAGGTAAGAATGTTTATGTGACGTGCAACTTATGCCCAGGAAGAAAGAGTCTCTCCACGTCGGTGGCCAGTAATTCTAATCTAATGAAGCCTCACATCATCACAGCCACAAAATGAGCGGCTAAAAACCCAGGCGATAACGTGAGCTCCACTACCAAAGGAGTAGTAAAGTACTGATAATATTTACACTATAGTAGGTCTACTGATAATATTTACAATATATTGAAGTTGATAGGTGTCTCTCACATTGTCCCACAGCAACATTACAATAGTGTACATTAATGTACAATGTTTAGTGTCTAATTCATTCATTTAACATATTTAAATTGGGGGCATCCAAGTTATTTGACATATTTGAACTTTTGACAAAAAAAAAGTAACGCAGTAATTACTTTCCCTGGTAATTAGTTACTTTTATAATTATGTAACTCAGTTACTAACTCAGTTACTATTTGTAAGAAGTAACTAGTAACTATAACTAATTACTTTTTTAAAGTAACGTGCCCAACACTGTTCAAAAGTAGAGTAAAGGGGATTAGTATGATATTATATATTATATGAGTTTCTTCTCTCAATCACTGATCTATAAACCATGTTTAAAATATGTGTGCTAACATTACATTACATCTACATTACTTTGGAAATTAAGTTTATTTTCGATCCTAAGTATTTACAATTTTAGATCTGCTCTATATTTTTTCCCTTTATGCTTTACAATCTGCTGCATTGTCCTCAAACTGACTATTTATTCAATCAGTATTAGTGTGAACAACTTGTTCTCTATTTCTCTTAATTCTGATCATGCTGTTTGTGCATCGCCAACTGTTTTGCTTCACTCAGCAACACTTCAACTGCAAATTATGTCACCACATGACTCACCTCTCACACAGAGAAAATATGTAAAGAGAAACCCTGTATATTTGTTTTACTATTAATGTATGGATAAAATGGAATTTCATACATTATTTTTTATGTCATTTGACCATCATTGTTTCTGTAGGATCGACTAGTATCCATTTACATTTCATAATGTAAAAAATGACCCAAGTCTTTTTTCAGTAAGCTCTATTGGTGCTAAATGTCAAGTTTATTTGCATTATAGTACAAATCAAAAAGTATATAATCACACAACTCCAATGAGAGGAACCAGTGTGAATAAACCTTTAAAAAAGAAGAGGCAAAAACACAGCCAACACGTCACACCGAATTTGGATAGATTTAGCAAGAGGCTGGGCTGATGCAAAAATGCAATGCAAACAAAGTGACATTTAGCACCAATATCAGTTTTTTGCTGGTTTTTCAGTATAATTAAAATAAGTAAATGCAACGCAATTCCTGAGTCAAATTAATTGAAAACGAATCACATTGCATGCAATCTATTCAAATTGGTAAAACAGAAGTTTACTTTATCCATTTCTGTACACAAATTAATTTGATTTTGCATTAACTGAAACTGGGCAGGGAATCCTTAGTTCCCAGCATGCTTTGTTTGAGAGTTATGGGAGAATGTATGTTGAATATAAATTCAACATTGAATTTAAGTGTTATTTTATGTGTTTAGAAAGGGGTGACATGAACAGTATGACATGTTCTGACTTAATTGTTGAGAAATTACTTTTTAGCATGCTACTGTGTGTTATAGTTAGCAGGCCTTTTCCTTCTTTTTTTCCTCATTATCTGCACCTGTCTTGTGTGATGTGCCCCAGTGATCCATTTTGGGACCTTTGTTGCTTCCCTTGGCCCACAGTTTTTCACCATTTCATATCACTGTCGATTCACATCGAATTAAAATGTTATTTTGTTTAATTCGATGAGTTATTGAAATGTGTACGTGATATCAAGAGGTGGATGACAAATAATTTTCTACAACCAAATGAGGACAAAACTGAGGTTTTAATTCTAGGTTGTCCTGTAAATTCCTTCCCTACTCCGGAAGCCCAGTTCGGTCCTCTCTCAACCAGTGTATGCAAACAAGTCAAAAACCTTGGAGTGATTTTTGACTATTTGCGATAAACAAATTAGTGCTGTAATTAGAGGAAGCTTTTTTCCATTTGAGATGTATTGCAAAGTTGAAGCATCTTCTTTCAATTAAAGATTTAGCAGTTGTGATTTGTGCAGTTGTAACATCACAATTAGATTATTCTTGTCTCCCTCAATCTTCATTATCACGATTGGAAGTTGCTCAAAATGTAGCCGCAAGACTTTTGACTAGGTCTAAAAAGAGGGACCACATCTCCCCTGAGTTAAAATCCTTATGTTTGTATACAAGGCATTGTCTGACCATGCACCAAGAAATATTAGTGATATTGCTCCTTCATTAAACATTTTTAAATCTATTTCTTCAAATCTTAAATCATATTTTAAATCTAAATATTTAATCTAAATAATTTTAATCTCTAACTTTTGCAAACCAGTAAATTGTTGTTTTTATTGTGTAGACCTTTGTACAATGTACAGCACTTTGGATCAATTTATATTGTGTTTAAAGGTGCTTTATAAATATGTTGTTGTTGTTGTTGTTGTTGTTGTTGTTGTTAGAAGCTATACAATTACGCAACGATTATGCAAAGATAAAGATATGAATCGTGTGCATGCATACACTGTATAAAATGATTGTTAGTTTAACTTAAAAAAGTAAGTTATCTGGTTGCCTTAAAATGTTGAGTTCATCGAAATTAAACATTTTAGTTAATACAATGTAGGTGATTGGTTTAATCAACAGAAACTTAAAATATGATGTAAACCGAACCACATCAATTATCTAAATTGATTTGACAAAAGAAAAAAGTTGTCATAACAAATCATGAAAATATTTTTCTACAGTGTAGAATCACTAATTTGGTTACTAAAATAATTTTATTTCAGTACATTGAATTTTTGCGAACAAATAGTGTTCTGACAAAGAAAACTAAGAGGGGAAAAAATAGCTTGATTAATTTCACTGATTTGTGTAACTGTAATGAACTGTAATGTAAATTTAAAGCATTTTTGTTCAGTGCATGATGGGTACATGTCCTCTGCTTTGACATTGAGAGTTCGTATACAGCATGTGTAGACATATATATATGTATATATATAAAAAGGACAAGTGACACTAGCAAAATCCTGCACCCTGAGAGAGGAATTGTCAGTAAACAAAATGATGATAGGGGTAGAGACGGCAAAATTGAGAGAAAAAGGGGGCCTGTGGATAAAGAGATGACAAACTGACAAACTGGTTTGTCAAGGCTGTGGTTGGTAAACGTGTCTTTCACATTAACAAGTCAAGCTAGTAGCTCCATCTGCAAATGAGTGACTCAAAACAAACACTAGAAAACATATGACCAGAAACACTAACGGCCAGAGCCTGTTGATGATACATCAACAATAAAAAAAATTTTAGAGCATCATAGTGCAGCATAATGAAACATTTTAAGAAATGTAAAAAAAAAAAAGAAAGAGAATGCACTTGTAAAGACGGTATGATCTGTATATTTGCAGGAATTCACCTGTTAAAGGGCACGGTGTTGCATTCCTTCAGTAGTCTTATAGAGTCCAAAGTTCAACGGTGACCATTTAATAGAAATGTCTTGAACCCTATTTCAGAAAAGCAGTGTGGTATCTGTGTGCTTTTTAGCGACGCACAATAAATCTTACTGGGTGGTGATGTAATGTAAAACAAGATCTGATCTTGCTGGAGTTTCTTTAATTGGAGAAAGTACATCATCTAAGTTGCATAACCATGTTTAAGGGTCAGTTCAGGCAAAAAATTTAATTCTGTCTTTGTCGACCCTCATGTCATTATGACTTTCTTCTGTGGAACATAAAAGAAGATATTTTATATTGCCAAAAGCTTTGGGACACCTACCTTTACATGTACATGAACTTTAATGACATCCCATTCTTAATCTGTAGGGTTTAATATGGAGTTGGCCCACCCTTTGCTGCTATAACAGCTTCAACTCTTCTGGGAAGGCTTTCCACAAGGTTTAGGAGTGTTGTAGAAATGATGTAGCTATTAGTAGCTCGTTCACATTTGTTGAATGTTGCTGGTTAGGTTTGAAACCCGCCACAAGGTGTCCGGTAAGAGACTTGGTCAAAGATGGTTGCAATATGGGAGTACCCCGTTTATAAGTCACCACAACAACTCAGTTATTAGCGATGGTTGAACAGTTTTCCTTATTTGTAGGTGTTTAGTATGTGTGGTTTTCTATAAACATAGGAAATGCAGGGTAAATATACATGATGATAACATTAAATGTTCTAACAGAAATACACATGATAAATGTTCATTAAAAAATAATTAACAGTGTAATGATTTGAAGAAAACTCGGTATGTCATACACATTTTTTAAAACAGTAAATAGCTTAATTTGTTCTGTATTGTATCAGCGGCGCTCTGTCTGGACATGTTCGTAGGGTTGCCAACCGTTCCGTATAATACGGAATCGTCCCGTATTTGACACTTTAAAGTCTTGTTCCGTATTGAACTGATACGGAACGCACTTTGTTCCGTATTTTTGAGAATCAATTCAGTGCAAATCCATGACAGACATTTTCACAGTTTTTTACCGTTAAAATCAGTCATTTTTTGCAGTGTGCGGTAGATAGGCCAACTAATATCTCCCTGTTTGTCTATGATCAGCGAAGCGTTTTTAACATGTTGGAACATCATTAGAGAGAATGCCCTTTTAATTGGTCGTTTCAGTCATTGTGAGTCACGTGTCTTAGCAACGATGACGACAAGTGACAACAACGGGAAATATTGTATTATAATATGCTATAATGTATGAAATCTATTTATCTAAATGTATCAATTAGTTTGTATCAAATATGTCAACTCCAGTCAAGTTCCTCCACACCAAACTCGCTCATCCATGTCTTTATGGACCTTGCTTTGTGCACTGGTGCGCAGTCATGTTGGAACAGGAAGGGGCCATCCTCAAACTGTTCCCACAAAGTTGAGAGCATGAAGTTATCCATAATGTCTTGGTATGCTGAAGCATTAAGAGTTCCTTTCACTGGAACTAAGGGGCCAAGCCCAACCCCTGAAAAACAACCCCACACCATAACCCCCCCTCCACCAAACTTTACATTGGGAACCATGCCATGGGAATGTTCGTCATGATGAAATTATATATTGGGTTATGATTTTGCCATTATGACATGTTGGAGTGTGATTCTCAATTTAATCAGCCATTTAATTTACATTTATTTACACTATTTAGACACGCTTGAACATGTAACCCAACCCCATCCCATCCCTAAACATACCCATTTGTGCTTTATATGATATAAAATACAGGATATAACAAGCAGATGTGACTGAATGCACAATTTATTCAAAAAGTACAAATATTCCAAGTGTTCTGAGGCCAAACGATTGATTTGTGTGAAGAAAATCCCCAAAAGCGATCAACGTCTCCATCCGCCGAACATCATGCACACATTCAAATTGAAAACATTTCCGTCCGAAGAAACGTTACGTCGGATTTCATAGTGAAATTGCATTGGCTCTTGTATGTCTCGTGACCATTATGTCAGCTTTGATTGTAAAATGTCATTGGCTCGCGTGTGTCTTGTGACCGATTGCGTCATGCTAAAGAGTCGTGTGTAACTGTGTATCATTTAAATGAGATATGAATGAGAGCGCTGCGTTCACGGAGCGGCAGGATCATCATTTCAGCGATTAAAACATTAAGATCAACTCTGTTCTTTACATAAAGATATCGTATGACTTCAGAAGACTTGGAATGCAACATGAGTTAATACTTTTATACTGTTTTGGTCAGTTTTTGTAATAAATACCTGTGACTGTACTTTTATTTAACTGTTACGTGTTTTATATTGTTTAGAAGTGGGTAGGTTTAGGGTAGGAGTTGGGTCAGTTGCTCCAAAATATAAAAGTAGCCTATAAATATTCATAAAGTCATGTCTGCTTTTACAAATGCAAAAAATTAAATGTGTCTTGATCTGACGCATTGGGCAAACAAATGAAACCTATGGAGTACCCTTTGCGTCACTTGACCATGCTTTTGACGCCTTGGGAGTGAGAACGGGTTGAGTGGTGGCGTGCTTTACACCACTGCATCCGACGCGTTGCATTGCACTTGGTGATGTAAGGCTTGGATCAGCTGCTCGGCCATGGAAACCCATTCCATGAAGCTCTCTATGCATTGTTCTTGAGCTAATCTGAAGGCTACATGAAGTTTGGAGGTCTGTAGCTATTGACTCTGCAGAAAGTTGGTGACATCTGCGCACTGTGCACCTCAGCATGCGCTGACCCTGCTCTGTGGTTTTACATGGCCTACCACTTCATGGCTGAGTTGCTGTTGTTCCCAATTTGAAATGGCCATTTCTCTCTTCGTATAATAAGCTCAATGCTACTGACCACATCTTACTTCTAACACCGTTTATCTAAGCGGTATGAAGGGCACCCTAATTAAAAAAATAAAAAAATAAATTGGAAATAAAAATATATATATATTAAAATACATTTTACAAGAAAATGGGCTACTATTTTATTTTCTCTACTTCCAAATTTAATTCAATGTTACATGCCATTTATTTATAATTGTTTGTGAAATTCACTAGCAATTTCTGAGTGGAAATGTTTCTAATACACCATTTTTTTTGTATTTGGTGAATGTTGACCATCTCCTTTCCTGTAGCTCAAACAGTAGAGCATGATGCTAGCAATGCCAAGGTCATGGGTTCGATTCCCAGGGAAAGCATGAACTGACAAAAATGTAAAATGTTTATCTTGAATGCAATGTAAGTCCCTTTGGATAAAAGGGTCTGCCAAATGCATAAATGTAAATCTCATCTATGCAACATTTTGTCTGTATTCTTGTTTTGAGTATTCTCACCTCTGAGTGCCTCTCTGTTTCATTGCACCAGCCCGGGGGATATAGTTGAAAATTGTCTAAACTGGCCCATTTACAGAAGTGTCTATTAATGTGTACAGTCTCTGTAAATCTAAAGTCAATAAAGTACGGAAAAGTCAGCTGACCTTTTTGGCCCTGGACACAAAAATGGGATCGGATGATGTTGAGCTGAGTCAGAAATAAAATAAGATCTGTCTGCAATTAAAAAAACAAGCTAAAACAAGTCATGAGATGTTAACGTTTAAACTGAGGTGAATGGAGTTTTTTGAAGGGAAGCAACTGTTTATGTACCTTTAGAACTGCGCTTGAATTGTGATGACAGGATTATATGAATAAGCCCCTCCTACTATTTTGCCAGGACTCTAATTTCAAGCAATTAACTTTACAGAATTGTTTACAATACACAGCACATAATAATCAAATAATAGGCATGTCTTTTACTAGAATTACACAAATTATGAGATAATATTATAAAATATCAATGTTTGGATTTGAAACAGATTGTATTTCTGTATCTCAGGTTTATTAGCAATGATACAAACATCAACATTATAGCCCAATACAGGTATACGTTTTCCATTCCTATTAAAGAAAATCTCAATTTATGCCTGTCTGTGCAGATTCCTACTGCTCTGAGGATGTTTGGGGCAGTTCTTCTGCTCCAACTAGGGAACTTCTTCATCCGTCATAAATAGGTTTGTGTACAGACTCGGATAAATAAGCTATTTGGCATTTCCACCAAATTCATATGAAATGCAAGTCTGCGCTTTGTTTCTTTGTTCATCACTCTGCTTTGAGAGGAAAATTGAGTTTTTGAGAGTGAATATTTTCAGAACCGCCACCAAATTATAAATGGTCCATCAAAATGTAACAGCAGAAGGCACACTTCCTCTCTTAACCGTCCAAATTGGTCCAAAGGTGGTGGATGAACAATTTCCCAGTTTCATTCAGTCATGCTGAACAAAATGATGAGCCATTATAATACATATTTACAGACACATATAACATTACTGATTTCTTCTCACAGAAGAATAATATTTATATGGAAATGTATCATCTTTGTGCACCAGAGAGTGTTTGATCTAGGCATATACAACACAAAAAGACATATATGCTGTATTGTTTGTATGCAGAAATGACTTCACTTAGACGACATACTTGAACAGAACAAAAAGCATACATGTGTGTAAAATCCATCCACCTTTCCTGCCACAGAACTTTTATATGGACTGGCTGATCACTTGTGGTCCAGGTCGCTGGATTTCTGTTTTGGCACAGGGCTCGGCATCCAAACCATTGGACTGAAAAGGAAAAGGTAGGTGTAGAATTTCAGAAAGCAAAAAAACAATGGTAAGAATAAAGCGTCTTGCCTCGTAGCAGCTATTCTAAGAATTGTAATTTCTTAAAGTGCAGTTCAGATGTAATCTGAGTTTTTGTTTTCCCTGAGATCTACTTTTGAGGGGGATTTACTAAAAGAACAACCAGATGAAATATACATGCCTTCAGTATAGTTGTAGGGTCCAAAATACAATACTGACCATTTAACAAAAATGTTGACAAACAACACATTTCAAGTTCCAGCTTCCATGTTTCACAAAACTCTAAATGAGTTCTAATAGAAAGGTTGGAATGTTGGTGCTACATGAAAAATGAACACGTTTTGTGTTAAGCCGAATCACTGATTCGAGAGGATTTAGTGATGTTCTACTTGTGATGTTCTCTGCTGTTTGCTCTGATAAGCCTGACGTTTATGACCGTAATCAATGAGCATCCTTCCCTCTTTACTCACAGTGCTATCACTAATGAGCGATAACATGGCCTTAGAGAAACTGAAAAATTGCAATGATTGTGTTGCAAGAACCATGGGCAAAGAACCATGGGAACAGAGTGAGCGGCTGCCGCTTTACTTTCGCTTTGTTGTGTGTTTATTTTTGGATTCAAATTTACGTTGAACGTTTGCTGGTTCCCGCCACCTCATTCCCTTATTCCCTTACTGGTTATTCAGGGAACATTACAAATACATTACAAACAAAAATGTAAATCTGCATCAAGATATTAATAAATACATCAATAATTTAATTATTCGATTATTTTCGCTAGTATCTACAGTCAGTTTTAGATGTAATCAATTTGATGTTGCTGAAAGTTTTTTCTGACTTTATAGCTTTATTTCAATTAACTAAAATTATTTTTAATAGTTTTAGTTAACAATAACAACATTGACCTTGGTCTTCATAATATGTGAAAGTCTATGCATTGTTTCACAATGTTATGTGTTAAGAAGGTGTTTCTAAGGCCCTGTTTACACCTGGTATTAAGATGCGTTTTGGTCCATCAGATCACAAGTGGGGTCTAAACACAAAACGGGGTCTAAAACATTATGAGCTTGTCCACTTTCGACCACTTCCAGATGTAGTCGAAAACCAGAGCCACAAAAGACCGTCTACTCTCCACCTACTGACCTAATGCGGAAACATTATGAGACGCTCTCTAGCCAGACTGGATTTAAACTTTGTTGGATGGAGACCCAAGTTTAGTTTGAAGACGAAAAACGTACAATGTTCAGCACAATGTTCTCTCACCATTATTGATTTCTAACACGCTCGGTGTGGTTCACCACGTTCGGTGTGGTCTTGTGGATATCAGAGCAGAAATTAAAGCCGATTCTCTCCATGTGTCTTTCTGTCGTCTCCGGTCGTGTTCATATGTAAATTGCGTGAGCTTATTTCGTCCATTAGTTCGAAAGATCTAAAAAAAATATACATCTTCTTGCCCACAGACCCTTACCTCGAAGAAATCAGGACAGAAGTGAATTAAAGTGGACAAAAGAGATGGATTAAAACACCAGGTGTAATGAATCTACTTGTGATCCGATTGACCAAACCGCATCTTAATACCAGGTGTAAACAGGGCCTAGGTGTTTTAGAAACATAATAATGATAATATATTGAATGAAAGGAGCTTACTTGATAGCTCTGGACATGGCCTTTGTAGTCAAAGCTCCTTGGAGGGATGAAGGGCTCATTATGAAGGTTCCTGCTGAGGCGTGCGCGACTAGGGAGACCGTCGCTGACCCCGTTGACCCTGTGGATGCACAGCACTTTCTGGAAGCTCCGCTTGAAGTTTTCCGACAGAAATCCATAGAGCAGCGGATTGGCACAGCTGTTGACGTAGGTCAGGATGACGGTGAGAAAGTAGATGCCGGAGACGACGCCATTCTCCGGGAGTGTGCTGATCACATTGATGATGTTGAGCATGAAAAACGGCAGCCAGCACAGGACGAACACCACCACGATGATCACCACCATTCTCGTTACTTTCTTCTCAGACTTGCGGCGTTTGGAGAGTCCGGCCCGCGCTCCAGCGGACTTCACCTTGATCACGATGAGCAGGTAACACAGGCAGATGACCAGCAGCGGACAGAAGAAACCTAGTATGGCGGTGTAGAGGATGAAGGCAGTCGACCACACGTCATGCGGTTCAGGCCAGCTCAGGTTGCAGGTGTTGAGCTCTGGCTGAACATCACAGTAAATGATGACTGGCAATGTCAGCAGACAGGACAGTGCCCATACCATGCTATTTATCACCTTGGCAACACTGGGTCGCCGCCACCTTGCACTGCGTATAGGATGTACCACAGCCATATAGCGATCAATGCTCATTACTGTCAGACAGAATGTGCTAGTAAATTGACTGATGGAGTCCGTCCACATCAGAATACGACAGAGGAAGTTTCCAAATGGCCAGTAGGAGAGCACATTGTGGGTGGTGAGAAATGGAATTCCCAGAATGTACAGCTCGTCGGCCACTGCCAGGTTTAAGATGTACATATTAGTGACCGTCTTCATTTTGGTGTAGCGCAGGACCACGAAAATGGCTAGAGAGTTTCCTGTCAAACCCACGACAAACACGACAAGGTATATTACGGCCATGACCTTCGTGCTGTCTTCCCCGATCAGCAAGCTTTCATTCAGGCGATGGCTTATTTCATTAGATTGGTTTGTGTAGTTCAAGACTGACGTGTTGCACATGGTCTCCTGGGTTTCCATATTTAGATTTCTGAGTCACTGAAGGGCTAAAAACAAGAAAATGAGAATGCCAAAATAGTGGGTTATCTCAAATGCACAAAATTAAACGTGAAATTAAACTTGACTCGTATGCACACACTGACAGTCTCACAAGCTCTTTCAATCTTAAAAGGTTCCTCAATGTTTGTTGTTTTTATTTTATTGATATTATAGGTTCTTAGGAGCAGCATACGGTAGAGTGCATCAATGGTTTTCGACAGCTCTAGAGAATAAACAGCTCTTTGTGGATTTTAAAGGTTCTTCTATTTGGTTCTATCAGGAATCTTTATTTTTAAACTTGAACCCCTAAAAACTCCCCACACAAAACTAAATACACATAGGCTATAGCATTTAGTTGGTGTAGCGAGGACTATGGACAAGACCCCTTATTCACATTATTTTAAAAAATATATATTATTTGCCTTTTGCCTTCCTTCTCTCTTTTTTTCCAATTAATTTGTATCATATTGTTTTTTAAAAAAACATGCATATTCATACTGCATTGCCATGTAAAAATTGTTTAAACTGTCAAGCAAAACTCTGATGGCCGGTTTCCCAGACAGGATTTAAAGACCACTGTATTGCCTTGAAACGCGCAGCATTATTCAATGTGTTGATGTAATTTCCTCTGAAACAGAAAGACAGGGCGGGACATATCGAACAGTCCCTCCCCTATTTTTAAAATAGCCAATAGTTTTGTTTATATCACAGCTCAGCCAGAGCCATTGAGCTCAGTAAAGCCGCAGTTTCCTTTTAACTTCTAATCTAATCCTAATCTCCTCCATATCTCTTCGAAATACAGCATTCTCTGCAGAATTCAAAAGTATGTTTTGTGGTCAGACAGTGTGCGCTGCGTCGATTTGCTTGACACTAACATGCCCCAGACTCTATCCGCTCCAATGGAAAGCATATTTACACTGTCTGAATCGTTCCCTATACCCTATATGATGCAGTATGTACCATTCACCATGTAGAAAATAGTAAATGTGTGAAAAAGTGACTGATTTCAGCCGCAGCTTCAGGGTTTATTTATAGTGTAGGGGGCTGGACACTTCAGATTCTAGAAAGCATTTGATTGGACAGAAAATCTGATGAGAAGCTGAAGTGCAGTGATGTCATCAAAATCATTGATCCATAATGGCGAAAGTGAGAGACCATATGTTTTGAACACTTATATCTTCTAAATGTGAATTTTATGCGGCACCGTTTTTTTAACCGAAAACGGAAAACTGCGTTTTTTATTTATTTATTTTTATTCTGTTTTTAGTACATTATTGTCGTGTAAACGGAGTTGAAACACAGATTAAGTACAGTTTACTTACACCTGGACTATGGAGTCCTGAACTAAAATAAACAAGATTAATTTAAAACCAACTGTGCTAATCTGAATTAGCATGATTGAGGTTGTCTATAAAACATGGAATGAACCAAGAAAAGATTAAAAGTGTGTGTGTGTGTTTAATTTAAGACACAATTTAGTCCTGGAGTAGCTCTAGTCTTCTAGACTATGGCAGAGAAAGCATATGTTTGTTCATCTGAACATTTAAGTCTAGGACTAGGTTTAATCTCTGTCTAGGGAAACTGCCCCTGAGTGTATTGCATGACCTTGACTTTAAGTGGCACTAGCGCTGGATATGAGGCGTGCAAAGTGAGCTGCGACACAATGTGTTGCACAAATAAAGCTCTGCCTTCAGAAACGCTCTGAACCATAAATCGAAACAAAGGGTAACGATGTCACTGTTATGAGTACAAACAGTCCAGTGGACACCATTTATATGAACTGTCTGCATTTACACCACACCGGTCAATATTTAACTGGCCTTCTATGCCACACGCTCTCATTATAAGCAGGTGTGTGACCGTGAAAAAAGGCCATGTTGATGTGCCGACACATGTACTTATTTTCCATCTTCTGTCTCCAGTCCCTAAATGACAGCTGTAATATATAGGGGAGAGTGTGAACATGGGTCAGTTGCAACATGGCTTATTTCTCAGGAATCAGGAATGAGCTAGAGAGAAGATATTCGTATTACACTGCTTAGTTAACCCCTCTTCCTTGAAGAAAGCAGCCACATGTGACCATTCCTTCTGCAAAAGATACATTTCAAGTTAAAAAAAAAAAGTATTTTTTAATGATCAGATTTTTTTTGTCATGCTGTCTAAACTGTTTGCATGAAGCATCGTGGAGTCATATCATTTTATTCAGTGTTTTCCTAGATGTTAAATAATTATTGTATTACATTTTAATGAATGTTGACACTGCCCCTGTTATAGGGTACTTTGCAACATTTGACTTTGTCTAATCAAATTGTTCATATATTATCATAATGTGTACAATTTGCAGCAGCGTGGGTGGGTAGCTGACAGTCAGATGTGGGCATATTGTATTAAAAATGTGGCTTTCCAATACAGTCTCTGAGAGACTCAACGAATTGCAACCGTGTACAGACTGTTTATTTAATCACAAACCCTTGTTCTCTTTTGCTCATCTTATGAATCAAACCAGTCAGCAGAATATATTTGTACATGATGATGGTGGTGGTCTAAATCTCCAATTCTTAAAAGGTAAAATTATTTTATATGTTTATTTGTATATGGTTTCAAACGTTTTGATAACTATCTGGTGTTATCTGGTGCTGATTTTAATTTGACTAAACCATAGCAACAGGGCAACAATATTAACAATACATTTTTATCACAATAATATATATATATATATATATATATATATATATATATATATATATATATATATATATATATATATATATATATATATATATATATAAAATAACTGCCTCTTAGATAACGGTGCTCCAAAAAATGACCCACTGAAATTCTTTACTACAAGCCCATAAGGAATTATAAATCTAATACAATTATAAAATAATATATTCATGGGCAAACGAACTGAATATTTATAATATTTGAAATAACAAAACGCAGATTTAACGTTTTTTTTTTTTACTTTTTAAGATTTTTAAGTTCAAGTTTATAAGCTATGTTTCTGTTGCACAAGTTTTAAGGGTGTAAATGCCATTTGGAAGGTTGCAGTTGTAGTCTAAATGTTAGCTATTTCGTGGAAATGGTCTTGTTAAGTAGCCTAGTAACCAAATGTTTTCACTGTTAGGTTATAGTGTGTATAATCTTACCTCAAACGCAACGCATCGTCCTCTGGTTTTCAGGCGCCACTAATTGATTCTTCCCAGTTTCAGTAATCAATAAAGATTTGATGACTGAATGTCTCTTTGTCTGAGATCCAACATCAAGAGCCAGCACATCACCTTCATCCCCGTTTTCAGCTTAAAAGACCGCACTATAAAGCGTTATAGAACGCACACATAATCCGCATTGTTTTTCAGGAGAAACCCCACAATTTATGGCTAAAACCTTGACATACGGCAAACCATTTACGTGGCTATCAGTTCCCAAGTACCTAATAGATGTAAAACTATGCTTGTTGTGTTTTCCTCCATGAGAAGGTTGAATTATCCATCTCGGTTCAGGTGGAGAGGTGCTGCTCTCTCCATGCGCTCGCGCGTGTAATGGGTTTGGCTGGTCACCCGCGCGCAACAGGACCAGAGCAGAGGTCTTCTTACGTCACAGGCATATACGACTTTCTGGTTTTCTGACAAACACTATACCCTAGTCATGCACGGACTACGGATTTATTGATTATATTGGACTATATTAATGCGTCAGGATCATTCCCTGTGACAGCTCATAAACTGTCTTGCACGAAAAACGTAGTAGTGTAAAGTTTTATTGTCTTTTTATGATCCCTACGCCTTTGAAAACACTCTAGGCTACTGTACATGTATGTGCCTTGCCGTGTCATGTGCTTAAAATATAGATTCGCCTAAATTATCGCTACATAAGAAATGTGCCTGGACACTGTTATGGACGCACGTGTTATTCATTTTGCACTTAGAATGATATTTAAGAAAACCTTCAAAGTTCCTCAAAGTCTCTTATGGAAGTATGTCTTTAGAGTGCAGGGTTCCGTTTTGTAAGTTCTTCAGTGATTTGTCCTTTTTAAAAAAGGTTGAATGTCTCAGTTAATCTTTACTGCCAGGGTGAACGACCCTGTGTGCAAAACCAGTGAAAAACTCTATTGTCTGAACTTTAAGGGCATATTTTACTGGTGTCATGAAATGACAAGGGTGTGTATGTCTGCATTCCAGTTTCACAATAAAGACCTACAGTTCTAATAGCAAATATGAAGTTTACTCTACAGTAAAAGATAAATGCTTTGTATTTTTGTTAGTTTACAAAGTTTTGATGTCAGTTTAGATCATACGGCAATTGCATTTCTTTCAGTTGCATAAAGAAATAATTTTTTGACAGTTTCTGAATTTCATCATTAATTTTGAGACATTCTCCCTAATAATTTAGCGATTGTTGCACCTGCTGTTTTGACGTGGACTTGTATGTATATGTAGCCTATATATTTTTCTGATAGCACTTTATTTCCTTTTCTGCAAAGAACTGGCTGGTGTGATTGGCAGGCTTTATAAGAGCATGTTCCTCAGAGTTTGAACCTCATGATGTCCTTGCATCTGTGGAGACTCTGAAAGCAGTTACATCAGTGGTTCATTCAGACGATTTCTTATCAAAGTGACTTACGTGAAAGTGCACAAAGTACATATTACAAGTGGTAGTAACTACACCGGTAGCGATAGTAATAAAAGTTACACACTGAGCTGAAAACACAGAAGGCAAGATGAGAGGCAGATAACATTTTACAGCACAGTGATGATAATTTGTCCATCAGAGGTGCTTCTTCTGTAGAGTGGACATGTTAGAGGATATAGACGTTTAGCAAATATCCATGTGTTTTTTTTTTCTCTAAGAATCACTCTTTCCTTCTTTCATTTTTTATTTATATAATGTAAATGGACAAGTATGAAAGTCCAAAAATAACTTTTTGGGAAATAAAAGTCAAAATGGAAGTCACAAATATGACTTTTTAATCTCACAAATATTACATCATTCATAATTATGAGATATAAAGTTGAAATTATTACATAAAAGTAGACATTTGTCATTTCTGTCAACTTTTTATCTCATACACTGTAAAAAAAAAAAAAAAAAAAAAACAGTTGCCTTGGTACAGTCAACAATTACATTAAAATTGTTGAATCTTAACAAAAAAGTTCTCAACATTGCTCAACTTATTTTGACGAGTTAAAGCAATGTAAAACCATATGTTTTCATAACTTAAATGATCATATTTATATGTCATAATTTTGACTTAGAATGTCACAATTTCCACTATTTATATAATAATGTTGACATTTTATCTCACAAATGGTAGTGTTCTTGAGTCTAAACTAAAAACAAAAAGCTGGAGCTTGGAGAGTATGGCAGGCAGTTAAGGAGGAAATGGAAGTTTCATATCATCCATGTTTTGTGGTTTCTAATCAGGTTTCTAATGACTTGGAAGTCTTAAAGGGATAGTTTTGTTTAATATAAAACCGAAAGACGGACACATCCGTGCAGTTTCCACCGATCAATAGAGAAAGGGGATCATAAAATGATAAATTAAAATGCAGGATGATCTGGAAAGAAGGGAAACGTATAGATACAGGAAGAGGAGGAGCAGCTTCCTTCCTACCCAGCATGAGACTTTGAGAAAGGTCAAACACACATGAGAATCATACCTAAATCAGTCTGCATATATGTTTTTGACTGCATGTATGATCACATCACAGCCTCTCATAGTCAAGTCAAATTTATTTGTAGAGTGCTTTTCACAATACACATTGTTTTAAAGCAGCTTTACAGAAAATCATGATGTAAATGTTTACAGTATCTTAATATCTTCATGTACATAAAGGTTCTTTTTTGGCATCTATGGATCCATAAATAACTTTTAAAGGAACAAGCTGACTTTTTGAGACTTTAGCTTATTCACCGTATCCCCCAGAGTTAGATAAGTCCATACATACATTCTCATCTCTGTGCGTGTCATAACTCTGTCTGACGCTCCCACCGCTAGCCTAGCTTAGCACAAAGACTGGAGGTATATGGCTCCAGCTAGCCTACGGCTCAATAAGTGACTAAATAACGCCAACATTTTCCTATTTACATGTTGTGATGTGTATAGTCACAAATAGCGATTTTCTAGGCCGATATGGCTAGGAACTATACTCTCATTCCTGTGTAATAATCGAGGAACTTTGTGTCGTACCATGGGTGCAGCGGCGCAATGATATTACACAGTGCCTGGAAATAGGCTAACTTTCCTCAACATAACCAACGTGACAACCTGCTTGCACAGAGAGCATGCTGGGGACTATGCTAACCTATCGCGTGTAGGAGCCCTCTTAAAACAAATTTTTGGAGGTGCAGAAAATACTTCTGCACAGGGTCACTCTTAATAAGTTTCCAATTTGAATGTATTATCCTTTTTATGGGATTGGCCAAAGAGCTATATCTTGTAACAAAATAAGCCTGGTTTGTTTTAGAAGATCATGTTTTGCTCTGATCTAGGAATGGACTGGGCTTTCCTATAAACATCATGTACAATTTCTGTGGGATAGCCCCTTTGTGAAAATCGGTTAGACATAACTTTTGCTTCATATTCACTGTCAGTATCACAAATATGTCTAAGACATTGGAACTGGCCAAAAGGTATGTTATTTTATTTATGCTATCTGCTTTTAACATGGTGTTTCTATCTGTTGTTTTTCAATATACAGTAGTATGGAGCTTCCCATCTTTACTGTTAGAAATGGTTCAATCTAAAAAGTTAATGGTCATTTTGGAATGTTCCATGCACAGTTTTACATTCCTGTCACTGTTGTTCAAGTGATCATAAAACTGTAACAGTTCTTCATAAGAACCACTCCATATCAAGAAAATATCATCAATGTACCTCCCCCACCAATTTATCTTGTCACTGTTGTTATAATAGACAAAATCCTTCTCCCATAAACCTAAAAATAAAAAAGGTTAGCATAGTTAGGGGCAAAGCATGCACCCATTGCAGTACCCCGAACCTGAATATACAATAGGTCTTGGAAAAGGAAAACATTATTTTTAAGTGTCCATTCAGTGAGCTGAATAATGAATTCAGAGGAGGGCAACGAGTCTATAGGCTAAAGCTTTCAGTACGTCATCATGAGCAATATGTGTGTACAGGAACTCCACATCCAATGTGACTAAAAAACAGTTGTCTGGAACTGGCATGTCACTTAAGACCTTCAACAAATGAGTAGTGTCCAGTATATAGGAGGGAGGCGAGTTGAGCCAATGACTTGATAGGGAAGTCTATAAATTACGAGGCTGGCTCTGTGACAGAACCATTAGACGATATGATGGGCTTGCCCGGAGGAGATTCGAGAGACTTATGAACCTTTGGGAGCATGTAGAAGGTGGGTATTCTAGGATGTTGACAATGAAGGAAATCATGCTCCTGTTTTGAAATCCTTCGCTTTGAGCAACAGTTCTTTTAATTCCTCTTTTGTGTTGTCTATTGGATTGGACAATAGCCACTGATAATAGTCTTGATTGTTCAGTTGCCGTAAGGCTTTTTCAACATATTTGTCTTTGTCCATTACCACAACAGCTCCCCCATTGTCTACGGATTTTATAATTATAGATTAATTCTTTGCCAAGTGATCTATGGCCAGCTTTTGGGATTTGGTCAAATTCTCCCTGATTCTTTGATTGGATGATTGAAAATATCAATATCACAATATCAAAGTCCACCTTTTTAGTAAAAGCAGTCAAAGTCGCATTCGAAACTGAAGGCATAAAGTATGATTTTGGTCTAAAGGGAGATCTTTGGGCTGTACTGTCATTTCTCTGATTATTTTGGTAATACCAAACTTTGAGGTGGAGGCTTCGGTAGAATCTAAATAGATCCACCTTGGTATTAAACTAATTTGTATGGTAAGTTGGAGAGAAAGAGAGTCCTTTAGACAACACACTGACAGAGTCAGGGGCTAGGGATGTTTTAGATAGGTTGATTACCGTCTTCTCTTGTTCCGGTCCCTGAGAATCCATGGTGGTTGTCTTTGTCCTTCACTCTGCATCTCCTTGTTTTATTCTTTTTATGTTGTTTTGCGTTTGGGTCTTTTGGCTAAAAAAATCAGACGTGGTAGAAGCAGCTGGTGAAGATATATTGGAGATTGAGGTGGATTCTTCATCACTGGTAGTAAAATTGAAGGACACTGATCTCTGCCTTTGTCTGTCTCTGTGATTTGGCCTAATCCACTTGTAGACTCTATCATCTTTGTAATCGTTTTCATCTCTCTTAAATTTCTTAATCTTCTGTTGTCTGACCCAATCTGTAAGTTTATCAAGGTCATGTTTCAATTCGTTTTCAAATGGCAATTTTATATCATCATTAATCATTCCAGAGATTTGTGCTTTTATCTTAGTTTTTCTTGTACCACTTCTTTTTCTTTCTTAGTATGTTCAATAATTAGCAAGATCAGATCTAGTGAACATTTGTTCAAAATGGCTTCCCATTTAGATCTAAACTCAGTGTCTTCTGCGCCAAATGAGGGGATTGTTGTTCTTTATTTTCTTTATTTTTTTGCATGTGAACATTTAAAGCCTGCCACCTAGTGGACTGTTTTGGCTTGATTCATGTGGTAATTTACCATGTTACTCAGGTGTTTCTAATTAGTATACACAAAAGGGGAAATTGTTTGTGTGGGAAGCACACTCTGAAGAAGGCTGTCTGTGCCTGTGCCGCTACTCGTGGGATGCGTTTTCCCCATGTCTTTTAAATAATTATTTTAGTGATTTTACTTCATGAAAGTTGCATTGATACATATTATTTGGCTTTAATATTTGTATTGTGTGGTAACCATTTTATAAAAGCAATAAGGTACTCGAGGCAAGTGCTGTATTATGAATAAATCATGACTGAAGGGGTTGCAGGCCCTGTATGTAAATGAATATGAATATTATTTATGTCATGGTAAATTATAAAAAAAAATTGGAATGTGTTTTCAGATTAGCCTAACACCAAATCAATACAATAGTCCAAACAGCAGGTATCCCTCATTTAGTACAGCACACTTGCACCAAGGTAAGTTGCAGAATGAGGTATGTAAGGGATGTGAAATGGCAGAAATTCTGCATCAGCCTTTCTATTCCTCAAGGACATCATAAAACTCTTCTCTGTATCTCTCTACTACTCAAATGTGACAACAGGCTAGTTTTGACCATGTTGACACAAGCATAAAAACATCGTTAGGGCCATTTTGAGCTTATCAGTTTTTTATGGCATTATTCCACGTTCTCATTGGATGCTGCTCTGCTTTTGTCCTGCATCACTCCAAACTCTGGACTCTGGCTGCTACTAATGTTGCTTAAATGAATTCAGTCCCACCTCAGGAAACCTAAATTACATTTGTACGGTAGAATAAGGATGACAGCAGACATCTAGGTTATTATTTTACTTTTGCTGATAAGAGTATTGATATGATTCAGGGCCCAGTTAAATATTTGAAATCAGTTCAAATGGAATTTATTATAGAACTGCACATACACTATATTCCCAAAAGTTTTGGGACACCTGCTTTTACATGCATATGAACTTTAATAAACTCCCATTCTTAATCCATAGGGTTTAATATATAGAGTTGGCCCACCCTTTCAACTCTTCTGAGAAGGCTTTCCACAAGGTTTAGGAGTGTGTTTGTGGGAATGTTTGGCCATTCTTCTAGAGGCGCATTTGTGAGGTCAGGCACTGATGTTGGACGAGAAGGCCTGGCTCACAGTCTCTGTTCTAATTAATCCCAAAGGTGTTCTATCGAGTTGAGGTCAGGACTCTGTGCAGGCCAGTCAAGTTCCTTCACACCAAACTCGCTCATCCATGTCTTTATGGACCTTGCTTTGTGCGCTGTCATGTTGGAACAGGAAGGGGCCATCCCCAAACTGTTTCCACAAAGTTGGGAGCATGAAATTGTCCAAAATCTCTTGGTATGCTGAAGCATTAAAAGTTCCTTTCACTGGAACTAAGGGGCCAAGCCCAACCCCTGAAAAACAACCCCACACCATAACCCCACCCCCACCAAACTTTATACTTGTCACAATGCAGTCAGTACTGTTCTCCTGGCAACTGCCAAACCCAGACTCATCCATCGGATTGCCAGACAAAGAAGTGTGATTGGTCACTCCAGTGAACACGTCTCCACTGCTCTAGAGTCCAGTGGTGGCGTGCTTTACACAACTGCATCTGACCTTTGCATTGCAGTTGGTGATGTAAGGCTTGGATGCAGCTGCTCGGCCATGGAAACCCATTCCATGAGCTCATCTGAAGACCCCATGAAGTTTGGAGGTCTGTAGCTATTGACTCTGCAGAAAGTTGGAGACTTCTGCGCACTGTGCATCTCAGCATGCGCTGACCCCGCTGTGATTTTACGTGGCCTACCACTTTGTGGCTGAGTTGCTGTTGTTCCCAATTGCTTCCACTTTGTTGTAATACAACTACAGTTAACGGTGGGATATTTAATAGTGAGGAAATGTCACGAATGGACTTATTGGTGGCAACCTATCACATTACCACGCTTGAATTCACTGAGCTCCTGAGAGCGACCCATTCTTTCACAAATGTTTGTAGAAGCATCTGCATGCCTAGTGCTTGATTTTATACACCTGTGGCCATGAAGTGATTGGAACACCTGAATTCAATGATTTGGAGGGGTGTCCCAATACTTTTGGAAAATATAGTGTATATAGTATACCTGTCAAAAGTTTGCAATAGCAACATTGCAATTTTTCTCTTTTTTCATTTAGTCTCTTCTGCTCACCAAGGCTGCATTAATTTGATTGAAAATACAATAATATTGTGAAATATTATTCCAATGTGAATGTTTTAAAATGTAATTTATTCCTTAATTCAAGAAACATTTTTGATTATTAATAACAACAACAACAACAACAACAACAACAACAAGCAGGCCCATCTGCCCGAAGCCATACCTTTTGTGAGGGAAGGAGACAAGGCTCATAAGTCCGGCAAGGTGGCTAAGAACCCACCCTCTATTTTGCAACAAGCTTCTGACTGGGAGTTGAGAGTGGACCTGAAGAGGAAGCTTGTCTTCCCACAGGAGGTGGCAGTGACCACTCTCCGTCCAGATATGGTCCTGTTATCTAAGAGCACAAAAACCATCATAATTGCTGAGCTCACGGTGCCCTGGGAAGAGAGGCTAGCCACGTCCCACCAACTGAAAAAAGCCAAGCACCAAGACCTGGTCGACGAAGCAGTTCTAAAGGGGTGGCACGCAACCAGCTATCCCATTGAAGTCGGCTGCCGTGGGTTCCCAGCAAAATCGGTGCACTACTTCCTCCAGAGGGTGGGCCTGGAGCTGCAGCAGCCGAGTCCAGTTCAAGATGGCTGTGGCTGAAGAGAGCCCACAGTTGGAACCCTTCTGCAGGTGAAGGCTAGTCAGTCTTTGCTGCCCCACTCAGGCGAGGTGTTCAGGTTAAGGGGTGAAACACCTGAGACCCTGAGATCCCTGCTGATGATGCGGAAGGGTCCCAACAATGTGGATACTCCAAGGAATACCATCTCGGAAGATGATCCGCATCACCATAGTTAGTGTAGTTCTGTCACGATCACACACAGGAAACAGTAAGATCCATTTGAAGTATCTTTATTAGGGTAATCCGTACTCACAACCAGTCCAGGCAAGGGTAAAACTCCAAATAGTCAATCCAAACCACGAAAACAAACACACTAAACCAGAGAACCAGATCTAGACAGTGACATGACATATAACAAGGACTCCATAACAACACTGAACAAAACAGGGTAATATATACACACAGATACTAACAAGGTGACGGGAAACAGCTGTGTGCAATGATCAATAAGTGACAGAACAGGATGATGGGAAATGTAGTTTAGGAGTGAATGACACCGTGGGGAAGGAGGACCTCTAGTGGTTACCCGGGGAAACACAAACCCGACACTGTGACAAGTTCCTACAGTTACAGCTTGTGGCAAAGCATCGCTAATGTTTACTTCACCTCTTTAAAACAATTTTTCCTGCTTGCGTGTCACCATTTCCATGAGAATATAAAGCAACCGTTTTCAACACTGATAATAATCATAAATGTTTCTTGAGCAGCAAATCATCATATCAGAATGATTTATGAAGGATCATGTGACACTGAAAACTGGAATAATGATGCTGAAAATTCAGCTTTGATCACAGGAATAAATTACATTTTAACATATATTACAATACAAAACAGTTATTTTAAATTGTAATAATATTTCACAATTATACTGTTTTTACTGTATTTTTACAGCCTTGGTGAGCAGAAGAGACTACTTTGAAAAACAGTTTAAAAAATGTAATGTTTCCAAACTTTTGACAGGTATTGTAATAGTATTATTTTTAATTTTCTTGTGGTTTAAGATACTCTAGCATCATGAGACTTTTTATGATATGAAAACTTTTTTGGCGTTCTTAATAAAGACATTTTGTCATTCTACTCATTGGTGCAGATGAGGTCTTTCTAGGTATGTTCTTTGAGGACATGGCATTCCCAAGACTTCCACCTTTACTTCTTTCTTCAAAAACTTTCAGATGAGTTCCACTCTGTTCACCAATAGATGGCACTAGAAGACCACATGTTTTAACAGTGTAATAACGTCACAGATAGGCTACAATATCAAATCTAGCCCTATATACTATTTTTGTGTCCGCTTATGGCCGTAAATTACATCAGTAGAACAATTTTTATTTAAGAAAAATGTTTAACTTTGCTCTGCAGATCTTCACAGAGGAAAATGTTCCTTTTTGGATCAGCTGGTCTTGTTTCAGTGAACTCTGTTGCAGTGATGACAGAAGTGAATGCAGGTGAGTTTACATAATTCATAAGGCCATGCAGGAGCCCACAGTATATGGCTGGGACCATCATTTAATTAGCAAAACATGTTTGTTATGAATCTCCATCCATAGTTAATGACAAGTCTGGTAGTAAATTTGAGAATTGTTGTTGTTCCATCTGAGTGGCTCTTTACCATACCTCTGCTGATTTGGTCCATGTTTGCACCCTGAGATTATGGAAATAGTTGGACACTTCATACACTCATACGTCATATCTTTAATTATCAGACTCTGATGGGTAATGACAAAATAACCTTATACAATTCATACACGCACAGTTGTGTAGTGCATAGTTTAAGTGCATTGTGTGTCAACCTTTTTTCCCTCTTCGGGAAAAATATAACTTAAATATAACTTCAAATAGCCTATATTGTTTTTATACATAAATGGCAATCAATGATAGTTTTATATAATAATGCTGTTTCTTATTTATTGATTACAGTCATGTGAAAATGTTAGGACACCCTATTGAATTCCATGATTTTCTGTATCAGGACATAATTTAAAAAAAAAATCTAGTGCTTGGCAAGTCTTAACATTTGGAAAATAAAACCTCAGATGAACAACAACACATGACATATCACACCATGTCATAATGTAATCATTTTCTGCATATCAGTTTCTCACATCATTCTGGAGGAATTTTGGTACACTCTTTACAACACTACTTCAGTTTGTTGAGGTTGGTGGGCATTTGTTTATGCACAGCTCTTGCCACAGCATTTCGGTCTGGACTTCGACTGGGCCATTGCAACAGCTTCATCCTTTTCTTTTTCAGCCGCTGAGTTGTAGATTTGCTGGTGATCTTCGGATCATTGTCCCAATTTTAGTCAAGCTTTAGCTGTCGGACAGATGGTCTCACATTTGACTCTAGAAATACTTTGGTTTACAGAAGGGTTCATGGTTGACTCAATGACTGTGAGGTGCCCAGATCCAGTGGCTACAAAGCATGCCCAAAGTCATCACCCCTCCACCAGCATGCTTGACTTTTTGTATGAGGTGTTTGTGCTGATATGCTCTTTTGGTTTTCACCAAACTTGGTGCTGTGCATTATGGCCTAACATCTCCACTTTGGTCTTGTCTGTCCAAAGGAGATTGTTCTAGAAGTATTATGGTTTGTTCAGATGTAACTTTGCAAACTTAGCTGTGCTGCCATGTTTTGTTTTATTTTTTCAGAGAGAAGAGACTTTCAACCCTTCCAAACATGCCATACTTGACCCATCTTTTTCTAATTGTACTGTCAGTAACTTTAATATTAAACATGTTAACTGAGGCCTGTATAGTGTGAGATGTAGTTATTGGGTTGTTTGCAATTGTTCTGAGCATTACACAGTCTGATCTTGGGGTGAATTTGCTGGAATGTCCATTCATGGGAAGATTGGTGTCTGTTTTGAATGTCTTCCACTTGTGAATAATCTTCCTCACTGTAGAATGATGGACTTCAAATTGTTTGGAAATGGCCTTGTAACCTTTCCCAGTTTGATGGCAGCAACAACTGCTTCTCTAAGATCATCGCTGATGTCTTCCTCCTTGGCATTGTGACATCTGGAAGCTCCAGACCAGCGAACTGCCAAAACTTTTATAGAGGTGATCAAACTTGCTGGGGATCAGTTAATCAAAGGCATTTGATTAGCAGTGCCTGACCATCACTTAACCACTTAATATTCTTTTTTCCAGCATGTGTACATGTGTTCAGCATTATGGTAACACTTTACAATAAGGTTCATTAGTTAACATTAGTTAACTACATTAGTTAACATGAACTAATAATGAACTGCACGTTTAAAGCATTTATTATCTTTGTTGATTTCAACATTTACTAATGCATTATTAAAATCTTGTTAACATTAGTTAATGCACTGTGAATTAACATGAACAAAGATTAACTAATGCTGAACAGAGGTGTTGTTCATTATTAGTTCATGTTAACTAATGCATTAACTAATGTTAACTAATATAACCTTACTGTAAAGTGTTACCAGCATTATGAACTAAATAATGGCTGCACAAGCGCCTCCAAAGCGACAGACCACGTAATAAATATTAAATTACCATTTCAGCCAATCAGTTAGGTCAACCGAGTCAACGTCACGTTACGTAATTAATATTCATAAGTCTAGTTTACGGGACATGCAGGAGATGAACCGGGGATTGAGATAACATTTGAGTTTGCTTCTCAGGTTTTTAAAGTAAGTTTTTTTTTTTTTGGTCCTTATGAACATGCAATATTAATCCCCTTCCCCAAACCACATATTTAATAGTATGAAAATGTGCCTTAGTGTTGTTTACTGTTTGACACCCGCTGTTTTGAATGGTGTTGAATGAATGCTCGTGGCATTCGTGTAAAAGAGTGTATGCGTGTCTTATTGGGCGGTTTTTATGACTTCTGAGTAGTTTAGACGTCCATATGTTCGTATCTAGATAGAATAACTGAACAGAAGAGTAAAGTATTTCTTCACTAATCCTCCTTCATTAATGATTTCGATGGCACGTGAAAGTAAAGTTACAGTTGATTCTACCACCGGCTCTTTGGATCAGCAGTTTATCATGAAGTTAATGCGTGCTTGTTGAAAGTGGCACTGTTTGCCCGGTTGGTCTAATCCCTTTATCCCTTTAACACACGAGCTGCTCTGATTCCCTTTCATCGTCAGACTGATGACGCCACATATTTCACACATGATCTGTTTCACCACAGAACAATGACAATATGGCAATAATGTGTTATTGGCCTTAGTTACATTGTCATTAATTACTAGAACTTGGCTATGCAACTAATAAGACAAATCATTTGCAAAGGTCAATATTGGGACTCGAATTGATTTTAAGGGGTAACCTTTCTCACGGGAATATGTTCATACACAAAATTTAAACATATTTCTCATAAAGTCACTTCATATTAGTTTTACATTCAACAAAACTTACTTCTAAGCCAGCAAATGTATCTGCCAACTACAGGCCACTGTGGTTTTTAAACCCATAACCAGAATTAAATGTAAACACTAATGGACATTTTACCCTGATCCCTGCAGTACTTTTTATTGTTGTGCATTTGCTAAATAAACTTTGGTTATATAAATTTAGCAGAGCGAGTATATTGTTTACTGTGGCTTTAAAAAATGTGCTCTTGGGTCAAATATTTTGAGCATTATTTTTCACTATGGTCATGATTTTATAGGCAACTCTTTAAGATGATGCAGACAGGAGAGGTTGACTATTAGTGTTGCTGGTAGTTTGTTTCTTGTTGTTTATCGTAGCTCAACTTCATTTGTTCTCCCTCATTGCTGTTTCAGACTAAATGTACATTGCTTCAGATATTTGCTATGGCAGTAAACCGGATCTCATGTGCCCGAAGGTCAGTTATTGATTGACTGATCAATTGATTGACTCTCTTTCCATATTAACAGAATGGAGAACTCTAAAGAAGATTACAAGATCCAGTCGTTTGACTTGGAGAATCAAAAACTCCTCAAAACTGCCTTGAAAGGTCATTACGTTGGATATGCAGTGGTTTTTGCCTGTCTTGTTTTACTGTTAGCCTCAAATGTTGTTGAGTATAATATATTTTTTCACTCAGACCCAGGTTCAGTTGACCTGGAGAAAGTGTCCAGTGTAATAGTGGATCAGTCTCTGAAGGACCAGATCTTCAGCAGGGAGGCCGGACGCATCTGTTACACCATTGTGCAGGTAAACTAATGCACCATATGTCAACTTTAATTGAGTGTGCTTATTAGTTTTGTATGTTGCATTGTCTTGAATGCATGGAAAAGTAGGACATTTAGCTTGTAGTTTGTTAGGACTCATTTGTAAGCATTTGACTCGCTCGGTTCAGGCAGAGGCCAAACAGACCAACGGGAGCGTGTTTCGGCGTAACCTGCTGAACCGCCTGCAGCAGGAGTTTAAAGCCAGGGAAGAGACACGGAAGAGATCCACTCAGGAGTGGGTTTGCCTCGTGTCCTTCATCTGCAACGTCTTTGACTACCTCAAGGTGAAGAGCTGCCTTCGTTTTAACGATTAAATTCACAGAATCGCAATTTGGAAGGTAACTTATTTAAGTTTGTATGGAGTGCTTCCTAACTTTTGACTTTATTCTGTCGACTGCAGGTGAACAACATGCCCATGATGGCACTGGTGCATCCCGTCTATGACTGTTTGTTCAGACTGGCCCAGTCTGACGCCCTGATGAATGAGGAGGAGGTGAATCTTAAACATAATTTTTCATAGGTCGAGGGCACCGATCAGGCATAACATTATGACCACCTTCCTAATATTGTGTTGGTACCACTTTTGCTGCCAAAACAGCCCTGACCCGTCGAGGCATGGACTCCACTAGACCCGTGAAGGTGTGTTGAGGTATCTGGCACCAAGATTGCAGATCCTTTAAGTCCTGCAAGTTGCGAAATTCGCAAACTCTCAAACCGATTCGATTTCGTTTCTCGATTCGATTTTTAATTCTCGATTCAATTTCGATTCTTGATTCAACTCAATGTATATAGATTTAATACAAATACTATATTTATAAAAAAGAACAGTGAACAAGTTTACAAGTGGGTAATTAAAAAGAAATTAAGAGCCACAAACCTGTATATTAAACTCTTTTTATTTTAGGTACACTTGTGTAGGCCTACATTAAAACAGAACCCATCTCTATATTTCAAATGCATACAATTATGTTAAATACTATACAATTGTGTTTTTTATGGATATTTTGATACATTTATTCTAAAACATAAAAAGGATATTGGATGATTTTCAGTAAAGGACAAGCTTTTCTTGCGATTTAGCCGACCGTCATTCAGACTCTGTCCGTTTTTATGAAGGCTTTTTCCTCCAGGGGCGTCTGTGCTTTGATTCGTGCCCCGGATGATGCATTATATTTCGTCACTATCTCTGTTATTTGCGTGCCTTCCTTAGATACGATTGCCATTTGATTTTATCTTTGCGACAACCATATATGCGATACCGGGCAGGATCGACTGGAAATCCCCGGGACAGAGAACCGGGGCGAATCGAACGAGACCAGTTGAAACTTAAACCGGCTATATCTCGGAAACGCGCCGGCGAAACCGTCTGTAATTTGGGTCGATCGTAGTGCCTGACGAGGCTTTTTGAGGATCGAGGTCGTAACCGGGAATGGGTGCTATTCTTTGTGGTCCGCACCGCTCGGTCATCTCTCCGAGCCTCACTCTGCACCACTCGTTACTTTTCATACACGAGAAGCGCGTTCCTGGACACAAGAAGTTGCCGTGGTAATTAATACCTTAACGTGCTGACTTATGTGAAACTTTTATTTGAGGAAATCTGTTTCTAATATAGGCTAAGCTATTAGGTTTGAATTATTGGTCCTGCGCTGTCTATTGACTGTTGATTTATCATTTGTGAAGCGCCATTTAAGCACTGAATGAAGGAATGACAAGCGCGCCTCTCGCTCCTTTGTAACATCGCGCAAGGCCAATAAGAGGTGACATCTAGTGGAGAAGACATTCACATTTAAAAAAAACGATTAATCGAAAAAAGAAAAAAAGCATGTCCAGCCCTAGATAATAGTGTTATTCACTTCAAATATATATATATATATATATTTGAAATATTCTAGAGAGTCATAATCATCAACAGTGACGCTTAATTTAGTCCGATGACACACGTTGGCCGTGTCAGTTTCTATTTAAAAAAAATGTCAGGAGTGTGAACACAAATGATGCAAATTTTTTTGTTGAATTTGTTCTACTGAAACATCAAGCGATGGCTAGTTGCTAAAGAATTTTACTGACTGGTTTAATTTATCACCTGAAAACACACTGAACACCATAGTTAATAAATTTAAAAAAAGAATTAAGCTTTCAGACTTTTCACTAAACGAAAACTTTATTTAATCCCGATTGAATTCACTTATGGTTCTGGTGATTCAGTGCAAAATTAATTTTGGTGCGTCACTAATTTATAAAACTGAATAAAAGTTAACTATTAGTTTTGTAAAAAAAAAAGTCATGCATAGGCACAATTTATATTTGTATACAAAATAATTTGTGTATATTTAAGCATATGCTGTTAGATCAAAAGATTTGTTTGATTTTTAAGGCACATTGTTTTCAAAAGTTTTCACTGTTGTGCTTGGCTGATATACAATTTTTTAACCAATTATTACGTTATCAGGTTTCTCATACACTTGTAGGAGAAACCTGGTAAAGTAATCACCAGGTCTTGTGGATCATTGGTTTCTGTTCACTCATTTTTTATTTTAATATCCCTATTATTTCATTGTTCAGAGACCAGAATTAATTATCAGCTCTCCATCATTTAACTGTTGGTTTTTAACTATGTTTGATGTCTCTCTCAGGTGGACTGTCTGGTGTTACAGTTGCATCGTATTGGAGATCAGCTGGAGAAGATGAACATGCATCTGATGGATGAGCTGTTCAATCTGCTGAGGGACGGGTTTCTCCTGCAGGAGGACCTGAGCTCCATGGGTCGCCTGCTCCTGCTGGAGATCCTGGAGTTTCGCGCGGGAGGCTGGACTCTCAGCGACACTGCTCAGAAATATTACTACAGCGAAGTGACGGACTGAGGCCTCCACCAATCAGGAGAGAGAAACACAGGAAGAAATTGCATTCGAAAGGAACCCAAAGTGGAGGTTTTATATTTATAATGATCTCTAATGAGGGCTGGGTGATTCACTAGGATTGAAAAATGGTTAAAGTTAGATGCAGTTCTGGGTTTTGGTGTTGTTTTCACTTGGTTACAGGGAGTTTGTGGTCTTTTTATGTTTTGATTACCATTTTTAAAGTCAACATGAATTCAGAATTGATCTTATTTACTTTCTTAATACACATTCCTTCTTGCGTTAGTCGATAATCTAGTCTGTAATCCACATTATATATATTTTAAAAAATGCTCCAAAAAAGTTCCAAATGCTTTCTGACGATTGTTTGTTTTTCTTGTTGAATATTCTTTTTTTTCTTGTAAATGTAAAATTACTGAAATAAGATGTGATTTTTGTTTCATGTTGACTTTAAATCCTGATATGAGGGAGCCAGACAACATGACCTGGCTGCAAAATGTAATCCATGAGTTTTTATTACAGAGATATGTTAATGTCCCAGCATTCCCTTGGACAAATTATTAATGTGCAAATTGTTAATTCTTTCACATGATGTGGTGTTCATCTGCACAGTCAAGAATAAATTAAATAGGTTGCCGTTTATTAGACTCAAGACTAGCGTGACTCTCTGAACAGTGAGAGAGTCAAAATCACTTATTCATGTTTCAAAGGGCTATAATCATAAGAGGTGGCATTTTTTTTCATTGTAGATGGCTTTATTATCAATATATTTATGTTTTGATTTTCTAACAAATTATTACTAATAAATTATATTCACCTCAGGAGAATGAAAAGCTATTTTATTGTATAGTGCAGGATGATTATTTATATAACAATATAGTTATGTTCTATAATAGATCTTAATTTAAATCAGTGAAAAAACATGTTTGTAATGGACCAAAAACAGTTTACAAAAGTCACAACATTTAAATGCAGTGTTTCCTATTGGGATAATATTTTTATACTATGAAAAGAAGAGTGGATATACACGGCCTGACAATTTAAACAGGTGCTGGATGAAGGAATAAAGCGTTAAGGTTACAATAATATTTTTTGCATCATTTCTATCTGATCCATAGAGATCCACTGGATTGAAATGTTAACATGAAGTCAGGTAATATGCCAAAATTTCTATTTTAAAGTATAAAAATAAGCTCCTTCTCAGCTGTTTTTGGTCTGATTGATTCCTCGGGCTCTTGCAGATTAGACAATGACTTTTGTCAAGTTGTTTTGATGCCACTTAAACAATTTTAAATAAAGTATTTAACATTTTCTCTTGCACAATTTTATAAAAACCTGTAATGAGATATTTTAGATTTGTTTCATATTTTAATTGCACTGTTGGAAATGAAACTTTTTATAGCATGCATACAAAGACAATCTGTATTTGAGTCAAGATGTCAGATTTTCTCATGTCCTTTTTGTCAGAGTGTTGCTCATCCAAACTCCTGATACCGTCAGTCCAAAACAAACTAGAAGTCCAGGTCTCTCTCTACCACCAGCGGTAGTGAGCATATGCCCTGTTGGCTTCGGCCATCTTGTGAAGGTCGTGTTTGCGTTTCACCACATTTCCCTCATTAGTGAAGGCGGCCAGCAGCTCCTGCGAGAGTTTCTCGTACATGTGTGTGCGACGGTGCTTGTTGTCTCTGCATTCTGTGATCAACCACTTCATGGCCAGAAAACGCCGCCGATTATCCGTGAGAGGGACGGGCACCTGCAAGACCAATGACTGAGAGTAAGATTCAAGATTTCATCTGTGATTCCTGGAGCTTGACAACATCGTACATAGCATGGAAAAGATCAGAATAGACTTTCTGCTTAACATCCGTTTTTGTGTTTCACAGAAGAAAGAAAGTCATACAGGTTTGGAACAACATGAAGGTGAGTTAATTATTATAGTTTTCACTTTTTGGATGAATTATCCCTTTACAATTATTCATAAACTTCAGAGAGCTCCAAAATATTGCAAATAAAATCCACATACTATAAATCCCTCTGAATAAAATGATACATTTTTCCATTTAACTTTTTTTTTTTTAAACATAAGCAGTCGAAAACTTGCTGTACATTCTGTTCATCACAATTTTGTGCATTTCCATCATTTTGTTATATAAATACAATTAAATATTCAGGTCACGTTTCTCAAGATATTTCTATCAGTGTTGGCCATTTAAAAGCATCAGTTTAAAACTGATTCTAAATTTGAACTGAGAATTGTATATACATGCAACTGCTGGGGCCTTGTGTATAAAACTTTACGTAGATTTCATCCTAAAAGGGTGCATACATCAGAAGCACAAAATTCCCTTTTTAAAACCCAGTCAGTGTGAGATTGCACGTGCATCTCCACCCCGAAAGAACTATATATAGAGCGTACAACACCTAGTTTAACTGCATAAAAAGTGTTGGGGGAAGTTACAGTTTAAAAAAAAAAAAGGTAAGCTGTGCTGCCATTCTGGATCACAGGAGAATAGGAACGCAGGAGAAGAAAGTTCAACACGCTTACTTCAGCAATAATTTTAATTTTTTTTATGTTTATCTAAAGTAATTTTTGCTTCGTATGTTTGAAGAGGATCAACGAAGGTCAGCAGCTAAGACATTGGTTAATAAAGTGAGATTAAATACATGAAGTATATTTGTGTAATTAAATACATTTGATTACTGCAGGTTTGCATAATATTCTGAGATTGCATTTCACTGTTTTTATTCCTTTTTCAGGAATACTGAATCTGTTTGGGGTTTTTTTGCAAGTGAGTTGAGTAAATTAATTAATCTGGTAACACTGAGTATGTTTTTGTTTTTCTTTAATATCATTGTAATGTAGGGATTTAAAGTGTCCTTTTGCGTAGTAACTTTTTTGCACATACTGTAGGCTATAGCACATGTGTACCCTTACGAAAATTAACAATGGTTCTATTAGATAGCAAAAAATATGTTTTTTGGCATATTGATTACAATTTGTATAACCACACAAATACCACATAGTTAAACTATGGATTGAAGCAAAACTATGGTTAATTCTTGGTTACCATGAAATAATTACAATGTTTTATTTATTTATTATTATTTGTTCGTTTTATTCGTTGTAAAACCATGGTTCATTTTTGTAATGTATATTCACTGTGTATGTGTTCATAGCACTCAGCTGACACGTTTGTTTGAAGGACAGCATTGGACAGGATGTGAATTGGTTTGTCAGGGAAAAAAAGGTCTCTTTTATCCGATTAATCAGAAAAAAATTATCGGCCAACTAAGTGATTATCAAAATCACAGCACACACAATGCCTCTGCATTTACGATTTCTCTCAACATAGGCCCTGTCCCAAATGGCACACTTCATATTCCCTTTCGGTCCTGTAGACTGTACATGAGACCTTAGGGTGTCCCATTTGTCATTTTCAAATGCGTGCTCGCGAGTGTCCCCTTTGCGGTCAATGGGCCTCATTTATGAAATGGACGTACAGCAGAAAAATGCGGTGCTGTGGCTACGATCAAATCTCACGTCAGGTTTCAGCTCATGTACGCAACCAAAGCACAATCGATCACTAAACATTAAGATTAGAATGGAAAATTTTAATTAAATTGAATAGATCAAGCTCTCAGCATAAACAACAGAACATGAGGATTCTCACACATCACGCACCTGCAGCACTTCTGTGAACCGTGGAAAACAGAAATAAAGTAGCAAAAAGAATAAAATAAATAGGACTACACGAAATGTATTTCACTTAAATAATTAACAGATTAACAAAATAAAAAAACTAGTATAGGCTATGCTCGTTTTGTGACACTCTAACGCACATTTGTAGTTCTGTATTAAATCTGACCATATCATATTCTAGCGTTGCTGCTAACGTGGCATTTCAGCCATTCATCATCAAATGCAGTCAACCAAACATAAAAGTTACACTGCTCAAATTAAATGGTCTGAAATATTTTCTCAGAACATGACTTCTGCAATTTGGTTGAAAGAGAAATTATCATATGCCTATATTGTAGCACTCCTTGCTGTCATTAAAACATTGCATGCATGCCACAGGAAAAGTGTTCAAAAGCAGCACATCCACTACAAATATCAAAATTCTTATTTTTGTTGAACTTCTAGATAATGACTTCATGTTATTTGAGTGATTAACTCTATTAATGAGAGTGGAATGTGTCATTTAGATGAAAACAGAGTTTAACCACTTAAACTCCAAGGATCCGGAATGACATCATCAAATATATACTTTAAATTTTTTATGTCTGTGGAGGAGCTCTGACCTCGTATGTGGTACCATTTGAAAGCTACTTTCTGGAGACATGCATCACTTTGGCATTTGTTTTACAGGAAGTAACTTTTTTACACTAAATTACTCTGGGACCATTTCCACCTGGATTTGGCCTACCTAAATTGAAAAGGTTTCCATACCCACATACAGTGGTCTAAATACACCAATTTGGTTTCATTTTACAGGACACCCTTTGAAGTTACATAAAACACTGCTAAAAGTGATAAACATTTAAGTATATGTTGTTTGAGCTGTAATTAACCCTGACCCCCCATCCCCCCAAAAAAGAGGTGATTTTTGATTGTTTGGTTATAAATTCATTTTTGAAAGTGTATAATTCAGGCCCTGTGTGCTCTAGCAGCCTGCACACAGATTGGGCTATTTCCAGCTTATGTCAGCAAACACTGGAAAATCCAGGCGGAAATCCCCAAAAATGGTCCCAGAGCTAAGGAGGTTCAAATCCTTCTGTTTAATTCATTACTTTGTTCACTCCACTAAAAGAGTGCATACGCACAGTCTAGAGTGTCCGTATAGTTCACACATTTTTACGCTATTAAAGTTTGTTTTTAATAAATCCCAATATGAAACTAGAAAATTTAGTATGCACAATTGCACATGGTCAATGACATACGATTTTCAAGATGAAAAAATAATCATTTTAAAGCAAAACGTTTTAAAATGCGTTTTTATATCCAAAAAAAATGTATGGTGTTGATTCATATTGGTTTTACATCTTTTAAGCAGCATTAATTCATTATCAAACAAGATTTTTATTATTTTACCATCCAGAAAACATCAGGTGGTGCGACCATATATTCATTTAAAATAATATATATTTAATGTACTTAGCAATACTAAGAACTTGTAAATATGAATTATTGTAGTGTCTAAAATGCATAACACATGGTAAATTTCCTTTCCATTTCTTTATTTATTGCCCTTTTATTCCAATTCATATAAACGGACACTTTTCTATGTATTCAAACTCCCAATTTTCCATAATGAGTTTTTATGTTTTGTTTTCAACTGTAAAAATGATTGGTATACATTATATAGCGGTTTACAATTATATTTCTTACTTCATTTTGCAATTGCAGTGGGAATTTGATACTTTTAAATGTAAATTTGCTGGTAGCACCACCTGACATTGTGATCATTAATGATTGATAGTCACAAAATAAAAAGAAAGATATGTCAATGCATTTTATTCTGGTTTCAATTGGCTTTTTATTTTAATCCTCTGACCAATTTATACTGTAACTCAATCATATAATTACATTTCATTAACAAGAAGTGCAAACCAATACCGCATGTTATGATAACATTTGATCATCGCTTCTTTAAAAATGAAACCTCAAGGAACACATCAGATCCCTGGTCATATTATCTCACACTTGTACAATAAACATTCAAGATTGTCACTGACCTGATAAAACTTCCCTCCTTTCTGAACACTGGCCAGGCCGATGATGGGTTTGCAGTTCTCTAGGGCCTGATGGAAGATGGTGTACGGATTACACTCTACCTCTTCTCTCTTCGCGGCAGGAGATTTGTGGTATTTCTCCACCTGTCTTCTCTTCATAGTCTCCAACGTCTAAACGGCCAAAAAACATCCAGAAATGATGTCAAGATTAATTTCAGATAGTGTACCATGGTATTACATAATGTGTATAAATGTGTATATAAAATGTACAGAATGGGATTTCAGTCAAACCTGTGTCATGATCCCTCTAGCAAGGATTTTGTTGCCATCTTGCATCATCATGTTGATGAACTTGCTGTTAGAGAAAAACAGATATCAACGTTAATAAAAGGATCCACACTGGACTGTGAAAAAATGGCTGGACTGGATTTAGATTTTTAAATGTACTGGAAAGGAATACCAATGCTTTATGTTTAATAAAAATATAAGAGTATTAATAATAATTGCATGTATATTTAAATGTTACATTTCCCTGGTAGTTTAAGGCTGTATTTTTATTTTATTTTATTAATTTACTGTGAGGGAATGCTATTTTTTAAGCTATTACAATTTCTCATAATGTAAAAATTGTTAGTACATTATGAGCTCAAGATTGTATTACATTATGAACATTTTATTATAACAATAATTTAATATTTATAACATTACATGCAGTTTTTACATTATGTGTAGTTCTTGCCGTCACCATTCTCATAGATTCACGTTTTTGTTTTGTTTTTTAGTTTAGAACAAAGATGATAATGGTATAGTTTCAAAACCTGTTTAAAGGTTTGCATTCTCTAGCCGCTGGGCTCTGTTGCCGTGCGGATGAGTGGCCGGAAAAGCATTTCTATTTTGGATGAAAATTGTGTCATGTAAGTGGCCCCAAAGTAAATAGCTAATGATTTCCTGAAACGGAAATGAATCGATCAAAAACTTACTTTAGAGCTTACTTTTCTAGAGCAGATGTACAGCCAAAACAATCTCTCTTCTATTAATTTCCTATTATCACTGTAAAGCTGCTTTGAAACAATCTACATTGTAAAAAGCGCTATATAAATGAAGGTGACTTGACTATGAACATTTGGTTACACTTTATTTTATAGTGTCCTTGTTACATATGTTCAGGGCTGGACTGGTAATCTGGCATACCGGGCATTTTCCCGGTGGGCCGACGCACTTTGGGGCCGATACAAGGTTATTTATTTATTTATTTATTTAGGTTTTTTTGCCACGGACTGGCCCATCATGCAGGGACAGCGGCCCATTGGTTTGTCTTCTGAATTGACAGGCCACAGCGAGAGAGACCTTCCTTCTTCCATATTCGTAGACTGTGTCCATATTAGGCGTTGGTTATTTTATTGTGTTTTTTATTTGGGCGCATGAAACTGCAAAAGGCGAATATCCGCACAGCGCTGCTGCTGACGAACATGCTCTGCGTTTCTGCTGCTCTATAAAGTGATGAATGGCACTTTGACTCTGAATTTTGTTTTATACAATCGTGTGATATGGTAACATAACGGTTCTTTGGTGAATCAGCTGAAAACAGCCGTGAGCATGTACACACAACGAGGTAAATTGGAAAATGGCAATACACACTACAAACTTCTCACCCTAGCACAACCACAACTTACCTTGCAGCTACTAACAGTGAAGAAATATGGTGTATTGGCACAAATGTATTTATTAAAAATGTTGCTATTATTATAGGCTACATTAAATATTGCGCAATATAAATCACTTTTATAGAGGCTGTTTTTGTATTTTCTACGTGTTTACAAAAATTATTTTTATTACAAATTCAATAGTTTATTATTTATTTATTTATTTATTTTAGAAACCATATACCCATGGTAATGAGGAGCATGGTTTGGCCAAAATTGGCCAACAGTAAAACTCGGTTAAAAGAGACAACGTCATTTCGGTTTGGAACAACTTTACACAACAGAATTTAAAAGCAGTAAATTTACTTTATTGCATCCTAGCTCAAAATCAGTGCTTTACTGTCAAGTGCATTTCTGTGTGACAAGTTTGATTCAAGTTTGATATCTGCATTTGCAATAAATTCAATAATATCCATCGTTATTTGTCCCTGTCCTGGTTTTATTTATTTACTCCAATGTAAGGCCCTAACCCCAGCAAAAACATTCACAAGGATCTCATGGGCCGGATGGGCTGGGTTTGCCAGGGCCGAATTTTATCCCCAGTCCAGCCCTGCATATGTTACATGCACTTTCCATAGTAATAACAGTAGATGATTATGCATATTTACACGCAACTAACCATAAAGCAAACCCTAACCCTATAGTAAGTACATGTTGTTAAATAATATTACTCGGTACTTAAATATATAATTAAACTGTAACAATGACACCTTCGAATAAAGTGCAACCGAATATTTTATTGCAATATTAATGTAATACTTATTACATTATGTGCAGTTGTTACGAGTTATTATGAGTTGCTACAGTTTGTTTAACTAGATTTCAATGGTGGCCTCAGTTTTTTGGACCCCACTGTGTTTATGTACAGGTTTTAAAGCTATAGTAACACTTAATGCTGCATGTTGGTTGAGCTATTTCGTACCTTATCAAAGGGTCGCTGAAAGGAGAGCTGGTGTCACTTGACAGAGCTGCTTTTATCGGGCTCACTGTTTTCAGCTCCTCCAGCTCTTTTTGTTCAGGACTTAGCTCTGACTCTGGAACAGCATCTTTACTGGGATCAGGATCCAGATAGTATGGATTATACCGACTCCATCTCACGAAACACACACTAAGAAAACATAATAGATATAATATTAGCCGATATACTTGCATTACACAGAGAGAAATCACAATAAACAGCAGCGTTTATTTAGAAACAGATGTAAGCACATGGTTAAGTTTGCGGAGAACAGCAGGAAAGCGTCGATAAATCATACAAATTATGAATTACATTGCAACGTTGCTGTGATTTGGACCTCATTTCAGACATGCCTGGCAAAAAGTAAAGAAAACTGGTAAAATGTACCTCGGTGTCCAAGGTTTCAGTAAATATCTGACGGAGGCTGCCATCTTTAGAACGATGTCATGAGTTTGTCTCAGATCAGCTTCAGCGACAGAAAATCTGAAATTCACCGTTAGAGGAGAAACACAAACACTGATCTCAGAGCAGCGGTTAAACTCATTCTGACACGACCATAAGAGGACCTCTAATGAAGAACGTGACCTATAATATTGCCTGAGTAAAATAATGCCACAAAATATGTGTTTTAAAAGTTAAGGTCTAGCATTTTTACATTTTACAGTATTTATATAGCCTACCCTTTTTTTTTTGCTACGGGTGTAAATAATAGTTATTTATTGTAAAGAGACGAAATGGGCACTTTACTGAGTCTCTTTTTGCTAAATGTGTTTTGCTGCGTTCCAATTCGCCTACTTATACTACGTCCTAAAAGTATGTACTCTTTTTGTGAAGAAAAAGTACATACTTTTGAGTGTGTAGCAGAAGAGTATGCAATCTTTGGGACATACTACTTCGTCATCTTTAACGGACTCTGTTGCTTAGTTACGTGCGTCCTGTCACCGTTTAAAGGCGGCATGAAATCAAATTTTACAATTCGTATTTTATATTTAATATTGTAGTGTTTACTATAACTGATTTATCTGTGCACTTCATTATTTTTTAAAAATCCATTTACCCTTATAATCTTTAATCAAATATGTTAACTTTCCCTCCCCCATCGAAACGACCTCTCTTCTCTCCTGGTCATGTGCTATGGCGCGAGGGCGGGGTTATCGCCCCATCTCGTTTCTGCACCGCCTCTCAGAAACCTTTCACTGATCTTAGTATGGTGGTTAAGTGCATTTTTCTCGGTGTACACAGTAGCCTACCTTCTTCAAGAAGGACTTGAGACAAAAAGAGAGAAATATATGAGAAATAAAAGCATTTTTATGTAAAAATTACTCAATATAGACGGACGAACAGCTTGTAGTGACGGCTCGCACTGAGGAATGCAGCGTGTGTGAACGCGCTTATGGCGCGCCCCCCTTTTTCTCAGTCCCATATAAATGGGAGAACTGAGAAAAAAGTTTGACAGAAATAAAGCCATAAAAGGCTTAAAATAAGTGAAATATGTAGCATAAACCAACGAAAAGTGAGGAAATATGCTCAGTAACATATGTAGAAAAGAATTAGAGAGAAAATACATTTATTTAATTAATCCTCCACATTCAATTTAATTTCCTACCGTATCGGAGAGAAGCGTAGTCGCACGTTGATCTGCCATTCGTGGGTCTTTAATGCAGAGACTCCTCTCGTGTGTTTGCTAAATTAATGGCCAAACGTATTACAAAAGTTCTCAAAGCTGCTGCAGGTGAAATATAATGTGGCTAACATTGAATAAATATATTTTTTTCAGGTTAAATACTGATAATTGCTCACTCAAACCCCTTTATCTAATCCTCTCGCATAACCGTCATGTTTGTAGTTTTTTAACACTTTTTATCCACGTTTGTAGTTCTAATCGAATCCTCGTCCATCTCGCAATGGGTTGTGGGCAATATCAGCCATTAGAATGCGCATCGATCTGCACTTCGGATTCTGACCGGAAGTAGTAGACCATCCGGGAATCTTTGGAATACTCTTTTCAACATACTACGATTTTGGACATACTAATTCTTTTTTTCGAATACTATTTAGTACGGATAGTATGCGAATTGGGACGCAACGTTTGTGTTTGTTCTGCCCCCAAGCGTCGCAGGGTGGTATTCCAGAAATCAAGGTTAATTTACCGTCACTCCAGCTTGATTAACCCAAACTAGGGCGATATTGAAGAAAAATGCGATATGCAATACCATTATACATAATGCGATATTCGATATGTGATACGATATTGCTTTAAGTGTGTAAAATCTATAGTATTCAGCCCCGAACTCATCGCTGCATCGCTTTAAATAACTCAGACCAGATCATCAACTGTTTCAAATGGAAATGCATGTAAACAAAGGGAATTTAAATTGAGTCGAATTCCCATTTGGCTTGATTGAAAGGAAACCAAATGGCTCCAACAGCCACACCCACCATCATAAGTAGAATACCTCTAAGCTCTAAAAACTCTTATTAACTTCTTGTGTATTTCTGTGCTTATGAGATTTTTGTACCATTCGCACTGAGACATTTCAAACGATACTAAACACATATAATATTGTATAGTGAGAAGTGACATTGAAATATACCCAAACTCTATTGTGATCTCCCAGGAGAGGAGATTAAGAGCTTGGGGGAAGTTTGGGACAAGGTAAATACATGCAAATGAAGCCATTCTCAGTTGATTCACTCAGTGGGACGTTGTCTCAGATGAGAGTGATGATTGTATGTGTGGATTCAGATGTTCATTCATTTTCAGACAGTCTTTCTGAAAGTTACTCATCCAGACAGGTTGGCCTGGTTCTTTATATTCTTACAACAGACAGCGGCAGGTTTACTGTATTAGCAGGTTTACTGGATAAGCAAGCTGTCACTAAGACCTAATGCATGGATCCTATTGACACGAATTCAGTTTCTTTACCCAATTGATATCGTTCACTTAAAGCATAACCGACTGTGTTTACATGAATACGCATCAAGACAGCCATTTTGACATAACTGTGTGTGTATTTGACAGTTTGAGTGGTTAACAATACACGAAACAGAACTGAAGGGATCACACACTTTCAGAGAGGCGGCTTGTTGTTGTTGTTTCGGTGTGTGTGTCAGACAGCACGAGACTGCAAGGAGTTGTTTTTCGCAAGTTAATGTGTTTAATAACTCTTTTTAATGTCAAGCAAGTCACATAAGTAACAGTTGTGTGCTATATGCGTCAACCTAAAACGTACACTTTTCACAATGTTGAAGTAGCATATTAAAATAATTTAGATATTGCGTGCCGTTGTGATATGCATATCGCTCGATATGAACATTTGCAATATTCCGATAAATTCGATATATTGCGCAGCCCTTACCCAAACCTTGCTTAATCGAGGTATGCTGGTTCCAAAAAACACGTGCTATCGGGATTATCATTATACGAGTTTCCGAGGTAAAAATTGCACTTGAACGCCCTCTGATGATGTGTTTACAACATCGGAAGCTCGGAAATAATTGTGATACCCAAATTCCCGAGATGGGTGTGCCATAAATTTTAAACATGGTGGCGGGGAGAACTAGACTGCTGTGAAAAGTTGTGGAAGTGCACTTTTCCCAAAAAAACTACTAAAACGTCTTGTCGTTAATGTAGTGCATATTTACATACACGAGCAGAGGCGCACAAGATCCAGGGCCCTATGCATAGGCAGTCCTGATGGGCCCCCATGTTCCAAATATATTCCAGACTTTTCAAGGGCCCTCTCTCCCCTTGGGGCCCTGGTAATCAGTACTGGTTTTACCCTCAGTCCGACGAGTAATCATTTGAAGCGTAGGCGTACACAGCGAAAATTGCCTGCATCTGACCGAAATTACAGAATCTGGCATCGTAAATGTTTATGGTTGTCAGTGCATGTGGTGTGACACTACATATAATTTTGGTTTTAATAAGATTTTCCAAAAAAATTGGCAAACATGGTGTCCTCCATGATTCCTGTTCATTCTGACAACAAAGCTCTTGAATGCAACAATCACGATTTGGGAAGTAGATATGTCTCCTCCTCTCTACTCCAGTCCAGTGGGTGGTGGTAAGACACACGTGGGAACATAATGAAACAAATTTTACAAGTTTTGGGTGGATAAGTGATGCGAAAGCAATAAATATAGGATTACATCTATTACAGTACAGTAATACAGTCTCACGTTCCTCCAGTCCTCTGGTTATTCCCTTTGCCAACTGTTGACCTTAGTATACAGCAGGAGCTGAAAGACAATTCTAATCAACTTCCAATAAGGTTTATAGTCCTGAAGCATTTTGAGAAACATTTCTCACAATCAATGGTTTTATTTACAGATGGATCCAAGGATCCTGATACAGGATATGCGCAGCTGTATATATTCCAATGTGTGGATTTTATATTAAGAAAATAGTAACCGACCATTTGTCAGTATATATTACAGTAGGGTGACCATATTTTGATTACAGAAAACCAGGACACTCGGCCCGGCAATGAGATACTCAAATGATACTCGAAGTTTACTCAAAGATTCCTTATTAATTTCAATACATGTAAAGTATGCCTCCTCTGTATGGATAGAAAATTATTGGGCCAGGACAGGACTTGAAAACAGGACATATCCTGGGAAAACAGGACGTTTGGTCACCCTATACTACAGAGCTTTTGGCAATATTATTGGCCCTACAGTGAATAGAAGAGAAGGAAATAAATAACAACACTGTCATTGCATCTGATCGTTTTTCAGCACTTGAAAGTATAAAGTATGACAGGTCATCAGTTAGGATGGATATTGTAAATTAAATATTCTGTAAGATGTATGATATGAAAGTTAAGGGTATGTGTACACAATTCATTTGGGTTCCTGCTCATACTGGTGTGGAGGGAAATGAGAAGATGGACATTCTGGCTTAACAAACTCTAAGAATAAAGCAAGTAAATCTACAGATTCCATTAAGTAAAGCAGAAGCTAAAGTATACATTAACATATACACAATCAGTTTGGCAGATATATTGGGATGACCATGAAGCAGGTAGACACTTATAATATACAAAAAAAACAGTTGATGCTGGGAGAAAGGAAAGTAGGAATCGAAGGGAAGGAAATATCATTACACGACTTAGAACTGGACATACTGGACTAAATAGTACATAGAATTGGTAAGCACCCAACTGGGGAATGTATGTACTCTAATCAACAAGAAACAGTCGAACATGTACTACTTCACTGTATTAAATACAACAATGAGAGGTATCGCCTTATTCAGTCAATGAAGAAAGTAAATCAGCATGACTTTTCTTTATCAGGTTTATTGGGGAAAACAGCTAATAGGATATATGATGATATTATTAAGTTTATAACATAATGTGAATTAAGTAAGAGGATATAGCATATATTATTATAATGTTTTTGTTTTTTCTCTGTCTCCATATATGTATGCATATATCTTGACCCACACTCCAGTCCAGTCGGTGGCGGTAATGCACCTGTAAGCTGGTTTGCCAACCGCCATTAAACCACCAAAGAAGAAGACGACACACACACACACACACACACACACACGCGCGCGCGCGTTTGTTTGCCATCCGCCGTTAAACCCTCCGAGGAAGAAGATTAGTTTACAGCATGCTTCTGGTATCGTGTTGCTAGTAAATAGAAAGATACAGATTTTGAATTCGGTCAATAAGTGTCTGTAATATTCCCATCCCCATATACTTAATTTAGTTTTGAAGCTTCAGGAATATCTGGAGTATCAACTGAACTGAGATCTGCTGCTGTGAAGATGGTGTTTGTTAAAGAGGAGAGAGAGGAGGACACGAGTGAACCAGAACCCTGGAGAATAAAACACGAGGAACAAGGAGGTTGGTGTCTATTCTTCATTAATCTTTAATGAACGGTGTGCTACATTAAACTAAAGCTTTAACAGGGTGTCCGAGGATCCTTAACTTTAAAATGGATTTTATTTTCGCTCGTTGCTCTTTTTAATTTCAAAACACAGCCGTGTTGAGCCATATACCGTACAAAGTGTTGAACTTGGAGCGTGTGCGACTCTTCTTCATACAGATTCACTTTGTTTTAGTCTAATGCCGCGTTCCAGGCCACCCGTGTTTTTCCAACCTTCTACCCGTGAAAGTGGACTGGAACGGCAGCCAAACCCGTGACCCCACCCGTGAACTCGTACCAGATCGATGTACTCCCAGTTACGAGTTCTGACGTCACATAGCCCGCGAAGCAACAATGGCAGTTAAAACCTATTTCAACGTGCAGACTACGTTATTTTAACACCTAAATAAAACGTCTCGCCAAACCCCCATGGACGCTGTGTTTATGAAAGTCGTACATTAAAAAACAAAAATAAGGTATTGCTCTAACGTTATTTATCAGCAAATGTTATGCATTATCAGCAGTTTTTCTAGTGTTAGCTATTTTTCAGGCCATTGAGTGTAAGAACAAATTAATACCAAATACATTTCCAAATATACAAATAACGTAAAATAAAAGGTATAACAGCTTCTCTTGCCTTATGCACCATTTTTTCTCCTCAGTTTCCCTCAAATAAGCACCTTTGGCGATAGAAATGATTGTAAATGAGCATAAGCCCCGTACAGTTCGCCATTCTTTGTTTACAGCTACCACTCAGGCAGTTTGGCGTGACTTTGCCTGGAATGCTACAAAGTCGTGGTCTGAAGTCGTAACTCACGGGCTCAAAAACCTGCCTGGAATGCAGCATTATCTCAAACATTGTGCTGGCAGAGGTTTCCTGTCTTACAGAAATCTTTCTGCGGTTTTCCTCATTAAAGCCCCAAGGTCTGATGGTGCGTTCACACCGGACGCGATTCGCGCGAGTGATTTACATGTTAAGTCGATGCAGAGACGCGAAATGGCATTCTGCGGCGCGATTCGCGCGAATGAGGTGGCGAAATTTGCGCGATTCACGCGAATGACGCAAATTGAGCGTTTTGAACGTGCGATTCGCGCGAATCGCTCAAGTTGAAAAATCTGAACTCTGGCGGATATTTCGCACCGCGTTAAGTTAACCAATCACGAGCTTGCTCTAGTAGTGACGCATTTACAAGCGGAGGCAGAAATCCCAACAACAATGGAGGACAAGATAATCGTGGCCGTATGTGGATACCCGGAGCTGTATGATACATCATCCTATCACAACAGGAACAGGAATAAAAGGAATAAAAAGGATCTTGCTTGGAAGAAAGTGAGTTATTGTGAGCCATTTCACAACGAGACAGGAGCAGAAAAAAAGAGCCAGAGCCAGCGGCAAATGTGAGAAGGACTAGCTGAGGAATCGCGTGTGACAACTACACAACAGACGCGAATTCGCATCAAGTGAGGGGCTTCTTCCCTATATGAGCCAGCTCGTCTTTTTTGTAAAAAATACTACTATTAATGTGTGACAAAACGTAGTTTAAAGACTTTTTCAGGCGATAATATAGTTGTTTAAAGCTCAAATCTGTGGTTAATTTATAAAAAGAGTGCCTATTTGAGCATTTTATCTGGCGTTTTCGGAGTTGTGAGATCCAGGGGATCAGCGGCGCTCAGCGCTCATTTACCCGGCGAGACCCGCCTTTCCTCGGCTAGTCCTTCTCACATTTGCCGCTGGCTCTGGCTCTTTTTTTCTGCTCCAGTCTCGTTGTGAAATGGCTCACAATAACTCTCACTTTCTTCCAAGCAAGATCCTTTTTATTCCTTTATTCCTTTTATTCCTGTTCCTGTAGTGATAGGATGATGTATCATACAGCTCCGGGTATCCACATACGGCCACGATTATCTCCGCTTGTAAATGCGTCACTACTAGAGCAAGCTCGTGATTGGTTAACGCGGCGCGAAATATCCGCCAGAGTTCAGATTTTTCAACTTGAGCGATTTGCGCGTTCAAAACGCTCAATTCGCGTCATTCGCGCCGCCTCAATCGCGCGAATCTCGCCGCCTCATTCGCGCGAATCGCGCCGCAGAATGCCATTTTGCGTCTCTGCATTGACTTAACATGTAAATCACTCGCGCGAATCACGTCCGGTGTGAACGCACCATAAGACATGTGACCAACTGGGCGGCAACGTCATCAGAACGCAAAGAATTATGGGTATGTTTGACCCGTTTACATGACCTGGCATAGCAGGCTAGTGTTCTGGCATGAAAATAATTAAAAATTTGAGAGAAAAACAGAATATAATCCTACAAAATGCAGCGAGCTAAAGAAAACATTGTCGGACCATATCGCCTAAAACTAAATCCTAATGCAAAGACGAGATATGATGAGAAAATAAAGGGAATCAAAGGACTGGATCCTTACGAGCTGAGTGACTGGTCAAGGGACGTCAAACTGTTGCCCAACTTCCAGCACCCATATATATACAACTACATGATATTAAGTGTTAGTGCGTACACACAAAGTTTTCAGTAACTTCAAGTCGCTGCAGTAGGTCCAGTTCTTTTTTACAGATGGATGGGTCCAGGACCAGGAGATTGTAAAAGTGGGGCAGAAAACTGTCGCCCTTTCAAAGTTATGCTAATGTTTTAAGCACCACACTCCTCGCTCTCTCTCATCTATCTGCATGCAGTCAGAATTCAACAAACCTGTGTGCGTGCATGCGAGCGAACGAGAGGGAGAGGGGGGTGCAGGCGCAATCCGTCATTTTGTTCATACAGGACATCATTCAAACTGCAAAGTGTTTACTTATATTTGTATATCCCGTTCTTAAGCTTTATGCCACTTCTATCGTGAGAACGACTATTGCAGTTTATAACACAGCAGGTAGACTGCATCTTGAACACTGTGTTCTTCCTTCCATGCAAAGAAGTCTGGCGCCCGTTTGTGACGTGGATTCCCAAAATGCTTTGCGCTTACCACTGGGAATACGTCATGATGACGACACATTAGCAATCTCTATTGTTATACTATTTGTTCCCTGAAATCAGTGCAATTGTAATATTACTAAATAGCAACATTAGCCTATATACAGTACGGGTCAAAAGTTTGGAAACTTAACATTACTTTTCAATCTGGTTTCCGACCGCATCACAGCACCGAGACAGCGCTCATAAAGATAATAAATGATATTCGCCTCAATACAGATACAGGCAAAACATCAATTCTGGTACTACTTGACCTCAGTGCTGCATTCGACACTGTTGACCACAACATACTTCTTGACAGGCTAGAAAATTGGGTTGGGCTTTCCGGAATGGTCCTCAAATGGTTCAGGTCATACTTAGAAGGGAGAGGTTATTATGTGAGTATAGGTGACGTAAGTCTGAGTGGACATCCATGACATGCGGAGTCCCACAAGGGTCAATTCTTGCACCACTCCTATTCAACCTGTACATGCTCCCACTGAGCCAAATAATGAAAAATAACAAAATGGCTTACCACAGCGATGCTGACGACACCCAGATCTACTTAGCACTATCACCTAATGACTGTAGCCCCATTGACTCTCTGTGCAAATGCTTTGAAGAAGTTAACAGTTGGATGTGCCAACTTTCTTCAGTTAAACAAAGACAAAACTGAAATCACTACATTTGGAAACAAAGATGAAATTCTCAAGGTGAACGCATATCTTGAGGCTAAAGGTCTAAAATCAAAAAATCAAGTCAGGAATCTTGGTGTGATTTTGGAGTCAGACTTGAGTTTCAGTTGTCATGTCAAAGCAATAACTAAATCAGCTTACTATCATCTCAAAAATATTGCAAGAATTAGATGCTTTGTTTCCAGACAAGACTTAGAGAAACTCGTTCATGCTTTCATCACCAGCAGGATGGATAATTGTAATGGTCTTCTCACGGCCTTCCCAGAAAGACCATTAGACAGCTGCTGCTCATACATAGGCTGCTGCCAGGATCCTGAGCAGAACCAGAAAATATGACCATATCACACCAGTCCTCAGGTCTTTACACTGGCTTCCAGTTACATTTAGGATCGATTTTAAAGTACTATTACTTGTTTATAAATCACTCAATGACCTAGGACCTAAATACATTGCAGATATGCTGGTTCACTCAAAGCAAGGAGAGTCTGCTTTTAGCTATGATGCCAGCCGCAGCTGGAACCAGCTTCCTGAACAGATCAGATGTGCTCCAACAGTAGCCACTTTCAAATCCAGACTCAAAACACATCTGTTCAGCTGTGCATTTACTGAATGAGCACTGTGCTCTGTCCGAACTGCTTGCACTTTAATTATGTGTTTCGATTTAATATATATATATTAGTGCTGGGAATCGATTTAAAAAAAAAAACGAATTAATAAAAAAATTTTCTGTAATGAATCGCAAGTTTTAGATATTTTAAGTTTTTAATATTGATATTGTAATAAATTCAGTTACTCTCCAAATTAATGTAGAAACAATTTAAAGACAGCATATTTTAAATATGTGTTGTAATGGCATCTTTTTATGAATGAAGGCCAGTATCACTGATACTAATGTCTCTATGAAACATTGATGACGTTACATTACAGTATAACTGAAAGCTCCCAATTTCAACATTTATTAGGCTTTAAAAAACAACTTTTAATTTAAGTGAACTTAAAACAATCTTTACACAAACCCATTATAATAAATGCTATATTTACCTGTGGCCTTCCCTGTTAGACATATACAGAAATGTAATAGTTATCAAACACCTTTCTTAACTGCATAAATAATAAATTAAATATAGATTAATCATCATTAAAGCTACAATTTTCTCTGTTCCCGTTGTTCTTTGATGAACATTAAAGGAACACTCCACTTTTTTTGAGACTTTAGCTTATTCACCGTATCCCCCAGAGTTAGATAAGTCCATACATACCAGTCTCATCTCCGTGCATTCCATAACTCTGTCTGACGCACCCACCGTTAGCCTAGCTTAGCACAAAGACTGGAGGTATATGGCTCCAGCTAGTCTACTGCTCAATAAGTGACTAAATAACGCCAACATTTTCCTATTTACATGTTGTGATGTGTATAGTCACAAATAGTGTACAAATAACAAGGTTACATGAGACACAGCCTTATTATAAATGTATACACACTGGGGACTATATTCTCAGAAGGCGCAGCACTGCTCTACTTCTGCGGAGTGATTTGCTCGCAGGACCGGAGAAGCCCCGCTGTTACGTCTGTCAACAAAACCAACATGACTAGGAAGATAGTAGCCAAAGTGACTGTTGCATGGCTGACTTTGAGGAATTGTCCGAGGATTTTTACTTTGTATCAAACCAAAATCCAGAACCATATCGTTTTGAGCCAGAATACACAGACAAGGAGTTACAAACTTTAGAAGCTGATAGACAAGACGCTGAATTACCTCTGGCACCGCTCATTTGTTGCTGTGACAGTCAGAGCGCGTTCGTGACCACATAATACTAACGTTACAGGGGATACATGGAGCACGGGAACAACTGCAATACAGTAGTGACCACCCTATTCATGTCATAGTGTCACTAACGGTACATCAGATCTAGCTAATGGCACTGTTACAGTAGGCTAGTCATTAAAAAACATAAAGGAAGTACTTACCGAGTTTAAACTTGAACTCTGAGTTGACTTACCCTGAGATGGGTTGCAGAACAGCTGAATTGAGGTAGTTCAATCAATGCACCCCAACTATGAAAAGGCATGATCAATGGATCTCCGAAATTGATTCACCATGGCAACAGCACCCAACAAAAAGACGCTTGCATACTTCCGGGTCAATACATAAGTTTAATGTTTAATTAGTTTAATTAGGTTTAATTTTCATGGTATCCAAAAGGCAAAAAATTATTGTGGCAGCAGCTAAAAATAAAAACATAATTCAATCAGGTAAAGCTTTAAGCATAAAAGGGTCATGGGTGTAGGTTTAATGACTTTACAAACATTTGACATATTAAATATCATTGTGTCCAATGTGAAGCAGCTTTTCCAACATAGTCTAATAGACCCTTTTCACAGACGCTTTTTAACGCTCATCAATATCGTAAATCCTGCAAAGTTTTTAGTATTTTTTTTTTTTTTTTTTTATGTATGCACATTTATAACACTAATACTTTGTATTATATTACTTTTGCATCATTAAAAAAAAAAAAAAAAGTTACCGCTGCTGTGATGGTGTTTCTAATATGGCGTCTATGGGAGTCATGGTAAAAATTAACATATTTCTCTCTTTTCACTTCCGTTATCAATTTCACTCTATCTTCACTATCGTGAAGTTTTTCTTTTGCTATTTGAGCAAATGGGAACACACACAAATATATTTAATGTATTCTTTAATTCACCGCTATAAAAGTTAACCCAACTACGATGACTTCTGCTCTGAGAAACCCAGAAATGTGAAAAGGGTCTATGCTCTTTTCACATAATGAAATGTTCTCTGATCCCACTTGTTACATTTATTAATTAGGTTAATGACATTAACATTTGACTTCTACTAAGGCCAGCAAAACACCAGCACCACTGACAGATGAAGAGGAGATGGAGGAAAAATATTAACATCCAACAGGAAAAAGAATAAAGTATTTGTAGGAAATAAAGTTGACCATAAAAATTGTAAATAAATGTATTTAACAGCTGGTTGTGGTTATGGCATATATCTCGTACTACCATCTGGCATTCTTCCATTCCACACAATAATCCGTTTTCAGAAAGTGTGAGGATGGGAATATAAGTAGGGCTGGCCGATATATCGCATGACATTGTTAAGTGCATCTCGTCAGTAAAGCCGGTTCCTTGATTAGTAGTAAATCGCCATCACCTGCTTTCAGATGGAGCGGCATTTACTACACAGAGCCGTAGTTCACTGACAAGCTGAGCCATATCGCATTAATTATCACGGATGTATCGCCTGCGATAATTAATGCGATATGGCTCAGCTTGTCAGTGAACTACGGCTCTGTGTAGTAAATGCCGCTCCATCTGAAAGCAGGTGATGGCGATTTACTACTAATCAAGGAACCGGCGTTACTGACGAGATGCGCATAACAATGCCATGCGATATATCGCCCAGCCCTAAATATAAGTGTCATCATTGCATCCAAGCACTGGAAATTGTAATTATTAGGTTACTTCCAGAGGTTTATCAAGTGAACGTCAAGATCCTGTATAAAACGACATGCCATTTTTGTCACTTTGACCATGTCCTCATGATGAAAATATGAGCAATGAATGAATGTTCCTGCACTGCAAAAAATGCTTTTCTTATGTATTTTTGTCAAGTGGCAGATAATTTAATTTGTTTTAAGGAAATTTCGTTTAGTTTAGATTTATATTTGATTTATAATTTTTTGATATTTGTACTTGAAATATGACAAAAAATACTCAGTAAGAAAAGCATTTGTGGCGTTTGAATGAATAAATTAAGTATTTAAACACTGCTGGCGCTTTAAAAAGGGGAGGAGACTGAAAGAAACTCTGGGTTTACCAAAGAAAACCTGACCAGGTTAGGTTCACAGAGTAAGTTACCCTGGTAACTGACTCTGAGTATAAGTTACTTCTCTTTCAGAAACGGGCTTGGCTTACCCTGCAGTGTTTCCCCTAGAATTTTTTCCAGCAGCGGTGCTGTTACGTGCCGGAGGTTAGCCGCTCGTCGGGGGGTCCGGGGGCATGCACCTCCGAAAAAAAAAAAAAAAAAAAACCTTAAACCATGACTTCTGGCAAGTTTTGTGGATAGAAATAGACATTTTGAACATTAAAATCCAAAATAAGCTTTTCATTAGTTTAAAAGGTGACTAGCTTATAGCCTATTTTACTTCAATAACCTGCAGGGACGTGCAGAAAGTTCCTAAGGGGCAAGGGCTCAAATGTAAGAAAGGGGCAATATCTAAAAAAAATAAATAAATACTGGAAAAATTTGGATACTATTTTATGTTTTTGCAAAAAGTCTCATGCTTATCAAGCCTGCATTTATTTAATTAAAAATACCGGAAAAAACAGTAGCCTAATATTGTGAAATATTACATGATGTTTTTTTTTTTACCTTACGTTTTTATTAATCGAATATATATATATATATATTGTTGTTTTGATTCACATTATGGCTCAATCGTCTCGTCACCAGGTTTATTAGATGCTGCCCCTTTAAGACGCAGATCTAAAATCATTCTCCCCTTTACGCCCATTTAAGCTAAACTGTGTTTAAGTGAATAATCTCCAAGCCTGTCATTTTGAGATATAGGCTATTTTGTTGTGTATTTGATGGTTTAGTCGCGCACACGAAGCATATGTGAAAGTCGGTCCGTTTCGCAGCATGCGTACACACACACACACACACACCCGCCTTGAACTTGGAAACAGCGTCTATTGCGCGGATTATTGTGCTTTTCATTTAATCAAACACGTTCAGCAATTTAGCCAAAGTGGAGTGTGCATTTGACAACAATCACGGATTGTGCTGAATTTGACGTTAAATACATGTTTGTGGAGAAATGACATCGCGCGCTGTGAAGGGAAGGAAGTTGTGCTAGACGATGCGCGAGCATAGTTTATAATAGTTTTACCTCATATCTTCTTTTTTTAATCCTTGGAAGCGAAAATAAGATTAATATTACAGCCCTGTGATATTGTGAAAGTGTAAGCAGACTACATTTTTGTTTAGTTCTCTGGCCATCGTCAATCTCTCTCTCTCTCTCTCCTTTACAGTGTGTATGTCGTGATATTACTGAGCATGTGAAGATTTTGCAGTGGCGCTGAAAATCCAGCGGCGGCGCTGCGCCGCTGTGAATACATTGTAGGGGAAACACTGCCCTGCTTTCTCGGGTTTGACATACCTCCCATTCTGAAACAGAAAACCCAGAGTTTCCCTTATTTCAGGGTTAACATACTCAGAGTTTTCACTTAACCTCCTTTCTGAAACGAGCCCCAGGGATTAATTCTGACAATATTGATATCTGTACATGAAACTTTGCAAAAATGCAAAGGAAAAACTGTTTCTGTTTTTAGTACATTGTTGTGTAAACGTACCTTTAATTTTCTTTTATTTTCCTATTGTTCCATATGATTTTCATCATTTTAATGTTTTCATTTTAGGCCTGATTGAAGTGAAAGAGGAAAGACTAGATCTGAATGAAGTGGAGGAGAAACACCAGCATCAGAAAGCTCATGATGTCCCCACTGGAGAGAAATCATTGAGTTGCTTCAAAACTGAAAACAGTTGCTCACAAAGCAGCATTCAAAATACAGAAGTCCAAACACCTTTAACCTGCTCTCAGTGTGGAAAGACTTTCAAACATAAAGGAGCCCTGAAGAGTCACATGAGAGTTCATACTGGAATAAAGTCTTTCTCCTGCCCTCAGTGTGGAAAAACCTTTAAACGTAAAAAAAGCCTTGGGACTCATATGAGAGTTCATACTGGAATAAAGCCTTTCTCCTGCTCTCAGTGTGGAAAAACTTTTAAACATAAAAAAAGCCGTAGGAATCACATGGTGGTTCATACTGGAATAAAGCCTTTCACCTGCTCTCAGTGTGGAAAGAGTTTCGCACAAAAAGGAAGCCTTAAGATTCACATGTTAATTCATGATGGAATAAAGCCTTATACCTGCTCTCACTGTGGAAAGAGTTTTACACTTAAAGGACAACTTAATCATCATTTGTTAACTCACACTAAAGAAAAGCCTTTCTTGTGCTCTCAGTGTGGAAACTCTTTCAGCCATAAAGCACACCTTAAGAGTCACATGTTAATTCATACTGGAGTAAAGTCTTTCGTCTGCTCTCAGTGTGGAAAGAGTTTCAAACATAAAGCAACCGTTGAGAATCACATGTTAATTCATGCTGGAATAAAGCCTTTCCTTTGCTCTCAGTGTGGAAAGAGTTTCACATGTAGACAAGGATTTAATAGTCACATGAGAATTCACACTGAAGTGATGCCTTACGCATGTCATCTGTGTGAGAAGAGTTTTAAATGGAAGACGAGTCTCAAAGCTCATCTACACTATTCTCACTCTGCAGTAAGCGATTTCTGTGAAAGGCCGAGCAACACAACACACTTGTAGTCAATCAGCAGTAAGGGGGCGTGTCCACTCATGGACTTAAAAATGGGGCCTAGACAGTTTTGTCCAATGTTTTTATGTAGGCCCCTCATGGGTTTTCCCAGATGAGTTGATGAAATGCACACTGGATAATTCAGTGATTAACTGAGGCTGATATTTTCGGTAGATACACTCACCTAAAGGGTTATTAGGAACACCATACTAATACTGTGTTTGACCCTCTTTCGCCTTCAGAACTGCCTTAATACTATGTGGCGTTGATTCAACAAGGTGCTGAAAGCATTCTTTAGAAATGTTGGCCCATATTGATCGGATAGCGTCTTGCAGTTGATGGAGATTTGTGGGATGCACATCCAGGGCACGAAGCTCCCGTTCCACCACATCCCAAAGATGCTCTATTGGGTTGAGATCTGGTGACTGTGGGGGCCATTTTAGTACAGTGAACTCATTGTCATGTTCAAGAAACTAATTTGAAATGATTCGAGCTTTGTGACATGGTGCATTATCCTGCTGGAAGTAGCCATCAGAGGATGGGTACATGGTGGTCATAAAGGGATGGACAAGGTCAGAAACAATGCTCAGGTAGGCCGTGGCATTTAAACAATGTCCAATTGGCACTGAGGGGCCTAAAGTGTGCCAAGAAAACATCCCCCACACCATTACACCACCACCACCAGCCTGCACAGTGGTAACAAGGCATGATGGATCCATGTTCTCATTCTGTTTACGCCAAATTCTGACTCTACCATCTGAATGTCTCAACAGAAATCGAGACTCATCAGACCAGGCAACATTTTTCCAGTCTTCAACTGTCCAATTTTGGTGAGCTCGTGCAAATTGTAGCCTCTTTTTCCTATTTGTAGTGGAGATGAGTGGTACCCGGTGGGGTCTTCTGCTGTTGTAGCCCATCCGCCTCAAGGTTGTGCGTGTTGTGGCTTCACAAATGCTTTGCTGCATACCTCGGTTGTAACGAGTGGTTATTTCAGTCAAAGTTGCTCTTCTATCAGCTTGAATCAGTCGGCCCATTCTCCTCTGACCTCTAGCATCAACAAGGCATTTTCGCCCACAGGACTGCCGCATACTGGATGTTTTTCCCTTTTCACACCATTCTTTGTAAACCCTAGAAATAGTTGTGCGTGAAAATCCCAGTAACTGAGCAGATTGTGAAATACTCAGACCGGCCCGTCTGGCACCAACAACCATGCCACGCTCAAAATTGCTTAAATCACCTTTCTTTCCCATTCTGACATTCAGTTTGGAGTTCAGGAGATTGTCTTGACCAGAACCACACCCCTAAATGCATTGAAGCAACTGCCATGTGATTGGTTGATTAGATAATTGCATTAATGAGAAATTGAACAGGTGTTCCTAATAATCCTTTAGGTGAGTGTATTTTGAATAAGTAATTACTTCATGACTGCTAAAAAGTATGTTCTAAATAGTAGGAATGTAATCTGGACATGCTACATTTGCCATGTTGTCATTATTCATTATAACAACATGTATTCTTACTTCTGTGCCATAGTTATTATATTGATTAATAATAGATAGTTAGCTAATCTGTGTGCTTTGTATATGTGCATTTCTGAAATGCATAACATGTACAAATCAATTTAAATTGTAATGTAGATGCATTTTCTGTGAAGCTGCTTTGAAACGATATGTATCGTGAAAAGCGCTATACAAATAAATTTTAATTGAATTGAATTATCATGTGATCCATCAGTGTCAGTTCTGTGGCTTCACTGCCATTCACAAATTCTCTCCTGTGGCATCATGGGATAGTAAAGTGTCCGGAAGTCCTAGGTCATCCGGGTATTTTTGCCTACTCTTTTATATGTACTGTGAATTCTGTAATCTTAACCAATGCATAATGTAAAAGATTAAGCAAATGTATTACCTTCAGTCTTAGCTATGGGCCCTTAATGGACCTCCGTCACCATTCTCTGACCCAAACCTCTGTGGTGAAACTGGTTTAAATAAAAGTTGCTGGTAAGTGTGGACTCAATTCTGATCTATTTTCAAACATTTCAGAAAAATGCTTTGATGCAAATACTCGTTCTGACATTTCACTTTTTTATTTCAGTGTTTGCTAGTATCAGAATCAAATCACTCAATATCTGCATATTTTCTGAGAAATCACAAGATGGTTGGTTTAAAAGTTCCATCTTCTTGTCATCTTGAGTTAAAGTTATCCTGAGTTATGTTCCCCTCCCCGTCTAGGGGTCAGGAGGGGTGGTAACAAAGGAAAATAAAATATTTACAAGTAACAGATGTAAAAAAATATAGGGGACACACACTTGAGCCTCAGTCTCAGGGTATAATATAACACAACTTAAAGGAAAAGGAAAATAATTTTCTTCATATACCAAAATTAAAATACAGAATAAATCTTCAAGAGAGAGTATGACTTAAAATAATAAACAGAACAGAAGCTAAATGTAAGGTTTAATGGAGCTTTACCTGCCCTGCGCAAAAACAAAGATGAAAATCAACAACATACACTTTCCTGAGCTTCCTCTCTAACCAAAAACAGGAGAAAAAGATTATACACAAAATAAAAAAGGCACTCCCTACACTTAACAGGTAACCTAGTAAATGGGTTAAAGGATTAGTTCACTTTAAAATGAAAATTTCCTGATATTTTACTCACCCCCATCTTATACAGGATGTTCATGTCTTTCTTTCTTCAGTCGAAAAGAAATTGAGTTTCTTTTTAAGACCCAAGGAATAGGGTCTTGTCTAGAGAAACCATCGATCACTTAAAAAAAAAAAGTATATACTTTTTAACCTACATTGCTCATCTTGCGCTACTCTGCGGCTTGCGTAATCACCTCGAAAAGGTCACTTGGACGTAGGCGGAAGTACCGCCCCAAGCGAACGTGCGAGAACTAATACAAACAAGACTCCATCTTCAACTTCAAAATCGTCTGACATCGTTGTTTTACCTTTTTTTGCTAAAGGACGTTTGTATTAGTTTTTACATGTGTGTTTTGTAAACACGGGGGCGGTACTTCTGCATATGTCTAGTGTGATCTTTTCGACGTGATTGCGCAATCAATCGGACATCGCAGAGCCGTGCAAGATGAGCAATTTAGGTTAAAGTATATTAATTTTTATAGATTTTTTTTTTTAAATGACCAACGGTTTCACTAGATAAGACCCTGTTCCTCGTCTGGGACCTCGCAGAGCCTTCTGAAGCCCTTCCTTTGAAACTGCATTGATTTGGACCTTCAACATTTTGGTTGCCATGGAAGTCCATTATATGGAGAAAAATCCTGGAATGTTTTCCTCAAAATAAAACACATTTCTTTTTGACTTTTTGACTCATTTAGAAGTGAACTAATCCTTTAAGCTGGTAAACATATGAAGTGTTACAATACCTTCTAACTACTCACAAGTAAAGGTAAAACCGAGACAATTGAGTCAATACCGGATGATACAATACCTTTTAATTACCCTCACAAGGATAAACTGTTAAGCAAGACTAAAGGTCCTGATATACTTAAAGCGAAATTGAAGAGCGAACTGATGTGACGTCATTTCGAACAACATCAGGCCAAAGCATTCTTTTGGGAGTTCGGAACGGTTCACTAAAGCAAACTTTCCAGACAAGTTTGAAACGGCTGGTAACCACCTTTGTACTACCATTGGTACCTACCGTAATAGGTAGGTGTGCGTGGATGCTCAGCCTTCTTTCATGTAAATCTTTTCTGGTTAATTTATTCCGTTGAGGTCAGACCTCTGTGAGTGAAAACATGAACACACTGGAGAGCTGCTTTATAGTAGAAAATGTTGTATTTCTAATGAAACAAAACACTGACACTGTTTTTTATGTTTAATACGGTAAAGCTTAGGAAAAAAAATTTTTAAACAATCTATTGTAAAAAGTACTCTATATACATATACTCTATATATAACATGTGGCTTTACAAGTGTACTGAATTGCAGACCTTGTGCAAATATATCCATTCCACCCTGCTATGATCAGATGCTTTTCTTATGCTTTAATTGTCGTTTTCTCAATTTTGTTGTGTGTTTATTTTGTTGTTGAGAGGGAAGTGAGCAGCACATATTTACATATTCATCTGTCACTCTCAGAAAAGTGGGCGGTGTCATGTTCGCTAACAGTATATCACTGCTCATGCTCACAGAATATAAGTACTGCTCCATTGGGCTGTGATTATGGGGCGTGTTTCAACAGAACCAGGAAAGAAAATGCCTCTGCATTAAATTGGATAGACCTACAACCAATCAGAGCAACGGAGTAAGTGATGTATGTTGAGCGATGAATAGTTGTCAACAGAACTCAACTGAAGCAGTAGAAGAAGATGAGTGTAAACAATCTTTGCCGGTGTCGTAAAAAAGAATTTAAGGAGACACGGAGTGTTTACCAACACGATCATCATTTCTGAGAGAAATAGTAGGTGAATGCATATACGAACAAGTTCTCCGTTTAGGATTAGAACAAATTCAACCCAAGCGCTCTTTGGTGATGTGGATGATTGTTATCATCTGTCCATCATCGTATAAAGCCCGCTCTGACAATTTGATTGGTTCAAGCACAGTTGCTCCACAACGGTCAAGTCCAGACTGAACTTCCCGACCTCAAATGTTGTGGGCGGGGCTAATTTCTGTCGGCATCCAGGCTAAATTTCTCTATAGCTCTATCCTGCACAATGAGTGTGATCCTAAAGGACACTAACTTTTCTTAGTGATTGAAATCAACCCACAATGTTCCAATATTATTTTGCTACACTTTTATGGTTATAATTCAAAATCTGATAATGAAACACTGTTAGATATTACATTGAAGAACGGGTTACTGATCAATATACTGATGCTTTAATTCATGTGAGGTGCTTTTAATACTGTTCTTGACAACTCTCTTGATAGATAGCCTCCTTGTCCCTCTACTTCAGGTAACTATTTAAAAGCATTTATGGACTGCTTTGAACTTGTGGACACATGGAGGAAAAGACTTGATACACTGCTGATTTAGCAGGTTTTCCTACTTACAAAGCATGTAGAGGTCTGTAATTTTTATCATAGGTACAACTTCAACTGTCAGAGACGGAATCTAAAACAAAAATACAGAAAATCACATTGTATGATTTTTAAATAATTTGCATGACATGCATGCAGTGTTAGAATGTTCCCAGCTAACAGAGAATGTTCTCTCAAAGTGACAAACATTCTCTCAGTAACATTAAAGGTCCCATGGCATGAAATTTTCATTTTATGAGGTATTTCAACATTAATATGAGTTCCCCTAGCCTGAATATTGTCCCCAAGTGGATAGAAATGTTGATCGGTGTAAACCCGAGTTCTGGCTGTCTCTCTCTGCCTTTGAGAAAATGACAGGCCAGACGAGCCAATCCTGAAGTCTCCTGTTTTGACGTCCAAGCAGGAACGGTTACCTCCCTTTCCTCCGCCCAGAGAATCTGGCACGCCCATGCAAACACTCGAGAGATCATTAACGTTACTTGTGAATGCTGGCAGTTTCTCAGTGTTTGGATGTACAAATGAAAACAGAAGTCTTTCTTCAGTTCCTTCTGATCTGTGATCAGTGATCTCTTATGTGTAGCTAATTATTTATTATTTGTGCACACACTGCGGCTTCTCTCTCTCCCGACAGAACGGTGTTTTCGTGTTTTCTATCTTGCGAGTCAGTGTTTTTGTACGTCCTCGTCGCGTCTATCTGTTCTACAATGTGCATACAGTCAGAGTTTCCTCACACACGCCGAAGCTCGGGCTGCACTGACCGGTCGGCCTTCAACATCCCCGACCCCCAGTACTGCATCTGGCCCACAGCGGAGGCACCAAACGCGGCGCGAGATTAAGCAGAAGGGGGGTAAGCGTGAGGGTATCCGGCTAGGCTAGCCAGCTAGCCCCACAATAAACTGGATTACATTCGATTACTGCTGTTGTGTCTTTGTTTGCGCTGTGTACTCAACGCGCGTCACTGACGCTTTTCATGATTGGAACATATCTAGAAATAATGCTATACTCAACACTTACTAACTCGTTCATCTCGCTGTAATGGTACATTGCATGTGTTACAAAGTTGGTAATAATGATGAAGACGGACTCGGTGTGACTGGGACTCGTGTTTATTCAGAACTCTCAGATACAAACACAATAAACTCGCGCTGACTGACAGCGCTCTCATAACTCAGTAGGTACTATAAATAACTTTGTTATAGTGATGTCCGGTTCGCGAACGAATCGTTCTTTTGAACCGGTTCTTTTTAGTGAACCGGTCGAACCAGTTCACCAAATCGGACTGAATCGTTCTAAACAGTTCGCATCTCTAGTAAGCACTAATCCACAAATTTATAAAATTAATCACTTTTTGACGTGTCTGACTGTCCCTCTGACTCGAAATAAACCAACATCCTGGAGTTATTCAGTTACTCCAACAGTACACTAACCTATTATAAGAGAGAACTGATGATGATTGATGTCAGCGAGCAGCAGCTGATGATACTGAGCATGCGTGCAGCGCACACGAACGAGCCTGTCACAGTTCTCGTTCTGGTTCTCGAGTTAAGAATCGGTTGTAACCGGTTGCAGCGGTTTTCGGATCACCAGTACACTGAATCGAGAACGTACGCAGACCGGTCTGTCACAGTTCTCGTTCTCGAGTCAAGAATCGGTTGCAGCGGTTTTCGGATCACCAGTACACTAACCGAGAACTGTTTATTTCGGACATGTCCGATTTGAGAACCGATGAACTGATACTGACTGAGCATGCGTGTGATTCTTCAAGAGAACGAAAAGCAAGTGTTGTTGAACATCGAGACGTATTATAATATAAAACATTGTGGAAATATGTTTTCATCATTTCAAGTTCATTACTGTCTAATCACTGTATGAGCATGTGATTGACTATTTATGATTGAAGTATTTATTTATTTAAAAGATTAATGTTTACGTGTAATTATAGTTAATGAGGACACATTCACAAATTGGGTTAGTATTAAATAAACAATGTTTTAATACAAAAATATTAAAGTGTTCAAATAATACACACATTTTAAAAAGAACAATTGCTGGAAAAGTGCACTTACACACTGTAATTGTCTTACACACTATATTTAACAGGTATTGCCTGTTTTTAAAAAACTTTTAAAAAAAGTTATTGTACTTTATCAAAAATTATAAATAATAATAATAGCAAAAACAAAGTGCAAAGGCAGTTTTAAACAGAGGTTAAGTTACCATATGCAGCTTGACTGTCTCTTATAATAGGTTTGAATTCAGAAAAACAATCTGCCTAACTTTGTTAGGACTCCATTGTATTTAATTTGTAAACAAGGTGATATAAAGATAAAAATGACATAGCCTAATCAAACTACAGTGAAGGTGAAGCAAGCAACTCCTTTTGAATCGCTCTGGCGGTTCTCGAATCTCATCTCGTTCTCGAGTCAAGAATCGGTTGCAGCGGTTTTCGGATCAGCAGTACACTGAACCGAGAACTGTTTATTTCGGACGTGTCCGATTGAGAACCGATGAGCTGATGATACTGAGCATGCGTCGAGTGACTGACTGACTGCACTGAGTCTCTCTGAACCGAACGAACACAGCTGATATGAGCGCGTGTCTGTGAAACCACTCCGACATGAATGAGGGGAAAATCTGGCAAACCGTATTTATTTCATTACAAAAACATAGTAAGTGGATCATGGTTTCTGCACTAATGAAGACTGATTTATTGATTTTATAACTGTAAAGATCGTTTGCATCACTGCATGTGTTTGGATGCTTTAGATGTAAAACTTTGGATTATGATGATTATGATTATCAGATTATGATATTTTATCTGACTGATGTTATGATTACTGACTTTATATATTTTAATGTGTAAAGTGTGTTTATCCATCCCGCAAATGACTTGACGTAATGACGTCAGCGCGAAATGGCGTCATTACGTTTGAGCGTAAAAGAACTGGTGAACCGGTTTTTTGATCCGGTTCATTGAAACGAACTGTCCGAAAGAACCGGTTCGCGGAAAAGAACCGAACTTCCCATCACTACTTTGTTAGCGATCGCTGAGCTCCGTCTCTGGTACGTGATGTCCGGTTCGCGAACGAATCATTCTTTTGAATCGGTTCTTTTTAGTGAACCGAACAAGTTCACCAAATCGGACTGAATCGTTCTAAACGGTTCGCGTTTCGAGTCAGCGCTGATCCATCATTTACTAAAGTTACTAACTTTCTGACATGAGTGACAGCCCCTCCGATTAGAAATAAACTAATAACCTGAAGTATATTCTAGTAACTACAACAGTTCACCCTGAACTGAAACATGCTGAGAACTGATGTGAAGTGAACTTATGCTGCGTTCTATTATTTATCCGTGTCGGAGCTCCGACTAGGAAGACAGACGTTACCTAGCAACACGCACCAACACGCCCCCTTTCCTCGGATTTTGCCGCTCGGAAGTTTGGACAACCGTGAGGACACCGAGCAAGAATTCCGAATCGGAATACAAGATGGCTGCGACCTGTGTGACTTTAAGTACGAATTGTTTTCATTGTTTTTGGACCGATTTAGTTGTTTAAATGTTCATTTGGCAAAGATGTTCAGATATCTCTATGCCTAGTAGACCTACAACAAACGTTAATTAAAAAGGGTCCTGTACCCGCCTTTTTCAAACTGGCGCAGCGCTGACTCGCGGTAGGTAACGTTAGAAAATGCATGATTTGATTTGATAACGTTAACCTAGATTATTGTTAGCTATTATTATATAACCAAGTGTGTGTGCGGAGTGTGGAGCGGCCAGTGCTACCATAGCAACAGCTTTCCGGGTGGCGTCCATGTTTTTCTCCGATTCGGACGCGCAAAACATACCAGAACGCTTGAAGTGTGGAAGTGACGTCATATCCGAGGGCCGAGTCGGATTGTTGACCATAATAGAACGCACCATCAGGTCCATCCGTCTCTCTGGCAGCAGCTCGTGCGTCATAGACCTCGTTAAACCACGCCCCCTCCGCTAATTTCAAATGCAAAGATGTCAGCCAATCACAACAGTGGGCGTTTTTACTGAAGTCTCACAGCAGACACGCCTCTTGAAGCAGGGCATTCAGCCACAGGGCATTCAGCCACAGGGCAAACAGCAGTATAGAAAAAATGCCTTTTATTTCTAAATTATGACATTTTATGATGTAATAATCATACTAACAATATAAGTACACCTCAGGAAACATTATAAAATAATAGAAAAATGCCATGCCATGGGACCTTTAATAGAACATTTGTTCCATGTTATCTGGTCTTTAATTATGTTCTAAAAAGTTTAGCACAGAAACATTATTTATACATTGTTTGTAGAAGGTTTTTTAAATGTCCTAATAATGTTGGGAGAAAACATTCTTAGAACAAAATTATTTGAACGTCCATTAAATATTAAACTTTATGGCTTAAATGGCTTAAGGTTGGATGCCACACAGCAAAAAATCCCATGTGTTTAATGAACACCGCTCAGTGTGACTATTAGTGTTGACAGCTTAACAAACAGAATTACTGAATGAAAGCGGAAAAAACATTTGAAGTTGCCATTGTTTGCTGTAGTTGGGCTCTTGAACCTTGATTGTTTTATTAGTTTTCCTCTGGATGCTTTATCAGTGTTCAATAAACACTAACTGTGCCAGAAGAATTTGAAACAGAATAATTGAAAAGTAGTCACTGATACATGTACAAGTCAAAAGAAGTATACTTTGCAAGGCTGTGCGTAAATAACCACTTTTGGTCAGTGAGAAGTGATTTATTCAACTTTATGATACTGAAATCTATAGCCTATCACCTGATCATCTTTGTTTCTGGACTTTTCTTTGCAACAAATTATGCGTTTTGGTTAACACTGTTACAAAGACCACAAACAAAAAACTGCCCAACGAAAGGAAACACTGACCACTGGTGACCAAACATTTTCAATAAAACATTAAACATCTAAACCTGTTAATTCTCAAAAAGAACTTCTGCTGAGATCTTGATTGTCTTCTTTTATTTGCAGTTGATTTCAGGCTGTGTGGCTTTAAGGCAGTTGTTGTGCAATTAACATTGACACATAAACATTGATTTAACATTGTTTCGATGGTTGCTTGCTATCTGAGTAAATTCTCTTATTTCTCTTCTCTAATCCACACAGCTCGAATACCATGTGAGTCTCATATAATTTAAACAAGTTTCACTAAGTCTTCATTTCATTGTGTTACAACCCCTTGACTCGAGGAGAAGCAACATGAATGGAGAGGCCATACCATAGTCAAATTTGCTAAATAAGTATTTAATCAAGAAGACAGACATAACTACATGTAAGGATTAAAATTTCAAAGTTACAAGACAACAACATCAAGCCTTGGACTGGAGAGGATGAGAGAGCCAACAGGATATCCAAGCTTCCAGGAATGCAGAGATCACGCTCCCAGACTTTGGTCCCAACACATCATATCCCAACTCTTGTCAACTCTCAAACTTCTTATAAGAAGTATCATCATGGTTAATCACCGTCAATTCTCCACACCTGTGTCACAGCGCTCAACCTGAGAACACACGCAACATTAACCCAGAGACCCCTACTGGACAAGATAAAGTACTACACCCTGTGAGTCGTCACACCTCTCTCCTAAAAACAGAGGCCCTAGAAAGAGGTACTCTGTTAACATAGTACACCAAACAAACATGCAAACTAACACATGATATGACCCAACTTGGAAACCAAATGATTGGTTACACTTAGCCTCTCTCCTTCACCACCTACCCCACATTCACCTCTACCTCTCTATGCCCTCAGGCGCCTTGAGCACACACAGAGATGAGACGAAAGAACTGGAGACAAGGACCGACAATAGATTACTCGTGCAATAGAGCTCGTGCTTGAGCATGAGAAGTTAGGGGCACTTGATAATATCCCTTAAGTAAGTCAATCTTCGCAACGAACTTCGCTGACCCCACCGAATCAATGCAGTCTTCAATTCAGGCAAGTGGAAAAGAAATACATAGCCTGAATCAAGCTAAGCAATTAATTAATAATTTATTTCTCAAAGTTTGGCCATGGCTGCATTAGCTTATAGTTCATTTTTTTATTCCAAAAGTACTAAATGTGTTTAAAAATGAAAAATGTAACATTTTAATTAGATTCTGCTGAAATGAACGAAATGACTTGAAAAAAGATTTGTTCATTTTGCTGAACGAGATTCAAAGATCCGAGTCAGTAAAATGATCCGAACTTCCCATCACTAAAAAGAATCTGATTTCGTCACCGCATTTAATCATCTATAGTCAGTGCAAAACCTAAATGTGCCATCTGGTTTCGTAACTAAAAGACAAGGGGAAGCCCAACTGGAACTAGATGGTTCTGCCAGTCCATTTTCTAAGAGATACTTGACCTCTAATTCCAAAAGAAGTAGTTTTTCCGGAGACACTCAATAAAATTGTTTTTTGAATAGGTTTTAAATCACTGACATCAATATCATGCTGAATCATATCAGTGCAGGAAGGAATATCATAAAAAAGCACTCGAAAATCTGTGTCAGCTGTTTTAATTCCTCACCCTTATCTGGAGATAAATGCCCAAACATACTCTCCAATTTATTTAACTGCTCAGAATTTCCGAGTCTAGGTTGATTTAAATTCTCATCAAAATATCCTTCTCAACCCCATCTAACAAAGAACCACTTCCACCCCCTGCAGCAGTCGCAACGGGCTTGAGTTCAGCATCTCCGCTAGTGCCATGAGATCCGATTTCACGAACCACGTACGGCTTCAATAGATTTACATGCCACAGCTGAGCCTTCCTCTTTCTATCAGGAGTAGAAATCATATAGTTTTGCTCTGACAGTTTCTCTAGCACAGTATAAGGTCCCGAAAATCTCGCTGAGAAAGAGGAACCAGTCACTGGAAGTAACACCAAGACCTGGTCTCCCGAATGGAATTCCCTTCTTTCTGCCTTGTGATCATACCAGGTTTTCATTTTTGATTGTGCCCTACCTAGATTCTCACAAGCTAAAGCACCGGCAAAATACACCCTATATCGGAATCCATTTACATAATCCAAAAGATTTACAGGTGGTTCAGCTTCTAACAACTCATCACGCAAAAGTGCAAGCGGTCCCCTGATCTTTTGTCCAGAGACTAAATCATTAGGACTGAACCCCAAACTTTCTTGAATTACCTTGTGAGCAGCAACCACGGAAGTCCCTCCTCCCAGTCTTTCATCAATTCAGTACAATACGTTCTCAGCAATAATTTCAACGTTTGATGAAAGCACTCAAAGGCCCCCTGACTCTCCGGATGATAAGCACTACTTTTCTGATGATCTACACGCAACTGTTTCAGAATGTGTGCAAACATGCGAGACGTGAAGTTTGTCCCCCTGTCAGACTGAATAACACGAGGAATTCCAAATATGGAAATAAATTGCGTCAAAGGCTTCATGACAAAAATCTTTTATAAAATAAAAGTGCACCTTGTACAACCACCGCCCCGCCCACCACATTATTTTCCCTCCTCTGGATGCTTCCCACTCCAGTCCAGTGGGTGGTGGTAAGACACATACGTTTGTTTACCACCATTAAACCTCAGAGGAAGAAGATTCGTTTTCAGCATGATCTCTGGGGCCTATACCATGAAGCCGGTTTAGCTGGCTAGCCAGATATGTTTAAGCTTAGTTTGTGCCAATCCTGGGTTTTAGGTACCATTAAAGTGAACACGGCTAAAAGCCAAACCATCTCAATAGTAACTTACGATACACGGTTCTGGATAAGATATCTCAAACTGAAATTAGGCCAATCAGCTGTGAGCAAAGTGGCACGCCTCTGATGCAATATCACTCCCCCAGTTTCTAATCCAAATTAAAGGTCACTACATAGCAAATGGTTTTTAAACACTAAAGTGCCTGGCTTTTATAATAATACTAATAATTTTGATTGATTTAGATATAATTTATGTAATTATACACTTAATTAATTACACATGTATCATTTTAGTTACTCAATCATTAATAGGCACTTAGTTAAAATTAATATAAATAGCCTATATAAAGGTCATATAAATAAAGCTATAAAAATAACTACATGTGAGCTTAAATGTTCAATTATCTCTATATATCAACTAAACTAACTTCATAACTTTTACTTGCATTGACGTATAAGATATTTCTTTAAGTTGTCCTCTTTCATAGACAGCTCTTTTCTTCCTGTCTATTTGTTAAAATTCTTAATATTTTTCAATCATTTAATATTCTGCAGAAAAGAGAAGTTAATCTCAGTTTCCTTGATCCACAGCATGTGATTGGCTGTTCACTACTGATGTCACAGCTAAACTCCTAAACTCAGGTTCAAAGCCTGAGTTGACAGAGAAAGATGATCAGCATTATGGGACTAACAAAGCCTGAATAGATTGGTTTGGTTTTGTCAACTCGAAACTAAGCCTGTAACCCTGAGTTTGTTAAACTACCATCATGGTACAGGCCCCTGGTATTGTGTTGTGGTACTGGCTTAATACAAATTTACTTTTAGTTTATAGATAATATATATATTTTTTAATTGAATTCCATATAAATGCCTGTAATATTATCATCCTCATAGACATGACTAAGTTTTGAAGCTTCAGGAATATCTGGAGGAGTATCAACTGAACTGAGATCTGCTGCCGTGAAGATGGTGTTTGTTAAAGAACCCTGGAGGATAAAACATGAGGAACAAAGAGGTTAGTGTCTATTATTCTCTTCATTCATCTTTAATGACTGTTGTGGTACATCAAACTAACAAAGCTTTAGACACTGTCCTTACAATGTCTTAAATTCCTTAATGTAAATAAAAATAAGGCCTTAGTAATCATTAAATGTCTGAAATCCACATTTCAAATGTCTTACATGCAACTGAACCGAAAACGAGAAGATTTAGATTTTATTTTCGCTTATTGCTTTTTGGAATTGCAAAACTGTGTTGAACTCGGAGCTTGTGGTACTCTTCATACAGATTCTTTTTTTTTTCTTTTTTTTTTTACGTTAGTGTAATCTCAAACATTTGTGTGGGCAAAGTCTTACCTGTTTTACATAAATCTTCCTGCAGTTTTAAATAAAAGCAAAGGTCTAACGAATATAAAAAGGGGATTAAGTCAAAAATATATTACTATTTTTATTACTATTTGTACGTCCCCAAATAAAAATTTATTGTTTTTTTTTTTTTTCAGTACAATTTATATATATATTTATATATATATATATATATATATATATATATATATATATATATATATATATATATATATATATATATATATATATATATATATATATATACATACAGGTGCTGGTCATATAATTAGAATATCATCAAAAAGTTTATTTATTTCACTAATTCCATTCAAAAGTGAAACTTGTATATTATATTCATTCATTACACACAGACTGATATATTTCAAACGTTTATTTCTTTTAATGATTATATTGATTATAACAGACAACTAAGGACAATCCCAAATTCAGTATCTCAGAAAATTAGAATATTGTGAAAAGGTTCAACATTGAAGACACCTGGTGCCACACTCTAATCAGCTAATTAACTCAAAACACCTGCAAAGGACTTAAATGGTCTCTCAGTCTAGTTCTGTAGGCTACACAATCATGGGGAAGACTGCTGACTTGACAGTTGTCCAAAAGACGACAATTGACACCTTGCACAAGGAGGGCAAGACACAAAAGGTCATTGCAAAAGAGGCTGGCTGTTCACAGAGCTCTGTGTCCAAACACATTAATAGAGAGGCGAAGGGAAGGAAAAGATGTGGTAGAAAAAAGTGTACAAGCAATAGGGATAACCGCACCCTGGAGAGGATTGTGAAACAAAACCCATTCAAAAATGTGGGGGAGATTCACAAAGAGTGGACTGGAGCTGGAGTCAGTGCTTCAAGAACCACTACGCACAGACGTATGGAAGACATGGGTTTCAGCTGCCGCATTCCTTGTGTCAAGCCACTCTTGATCAACAGACAGCGTCAGAAGCATCTCGCCTGTGCTAAAGACAAAAAGGAAAAAAAGTGGTCCAAAGTTATGTTCTCTTATGAAAGTAAATTTTGCATTTCCTTTGGAAATCAAGGTCCCAGAGTCTGGAGGAAGAGAGGAGAGGCACACAAACCACGTTGCTTGAGGTCCAGTGTAAAGTTTCCACAGTCAGTGATGGTTTGGGGTGCCATGTCATCTGCTGGTGTTGGTCCGCTGTGTTTTCTGAGGTATAAGGTCAACGCAGCCGTATACCAGGAAGTTTTAGAGCACTTCATGCTTCCTGCTGCTGACCAACTTTAGGGAGATGCAGATTTAATTTTCCAACAGGACTTGGCACCTGCACACAGTGCCAAAGCAACCAGTACCTGGTTTAAGGACCATGGTATCCCTGTTCTTAATTGGCCAGAAAACTCGCCTGACCTTAATAACATAGAAAATCTATGGTGTATTGTGAAGAGGAAGATGTGATATGCCAGACCCAACAATGTAGAAGAGCTGAAGGCCACTATCAGAGCAACCTGTGCTCTCATAACACCTGAGCAGTGCCACAGACTGATCGACTCCATGCCACGCCGCATTGAAGCAGTAATTCAGGCAAAAGGAGCCCCAATTAAGTATTGAGTGCTGTACATGCTCATACTTTTCATTTTCATACTTTTCAGTTGGCCAAGATTTCTAAAAATCCTTTCTTTGTATTGGTCTTAAGTAATATTCTAATTTTATAAGATACTGAATTTGGGATTTTTCCTTTTTTAAATAAATTTCTTTATTTAAATAATTTCCTTTATTTAAATAATTTCCTTTTTTTTTTTTTTATAATTTCTTTAACTGTGTAGATGAACGTGGGGGTATATATTTACTACTATGTTTTTATAAAAATCTCCTATGTAAAGGTAGTTATTTTATAACTATATGAGTGCCTGGCGGGTATTCTGCGATTTTTGTGTACTACAGTTGACTGAAAAGTTGCTTATATTTCTTATAGGAATTACAAAACCATGTTAGATACAATCAGGGACATGTGACCAATAAGAAAATGCTATGTATACAAAAAAAAAAAATCATTAGGAAATCATTCTTACATATACAAATTTGTCTGTGACAGGGCCTGACATTTTAGGGGTGCAATGCGTTTAAAAATGTATTTTATTCAATCATAGAAACATGCTGAGATGGCATGATATGTGTTTCTCATAGTTTAACATGTCCTCCATATGACTCAATGTTCAGATTTAAGAATAAGATATTTTTTCCACCAAGATTTTTTACAACTGGAAATGTACGTTTCAGGTAGAATGTCCCATCAGTCTGTGTGTAATGAATGAATATAATATACAAGTTTCACTTTTTGAAAGGAATTAGTGAAATAAATCAACTTTTTGATGATATTCTAATTATATGACCAGCACCTGTGTATATATATATATATATATATATATATATATATATATATATATATATATATATATATATATATATATATATATATATATATATATATATAGTATAACTTGTTGTTATATTAGCACTAAAATGCAAGTAGTAAATGGAAAGGCAATTAGTTGATAGGTCATTTAGTGTGTTTGCATAGAAGGAATTGTGCTGTAATTTGATGCATGAGCACAATCCATTATAGCTCATGTAATCATGTAGCATGATTGATAATCAACTTTGAAAAGATCTTGAAAATGGCATTAAAAAGTTACATTTGTAGTTGATTAGATTCAGTGACTGTAGTTATAAAATCATAAGAGATGTGAGAATGTTATCTTTTCAAAAACTTGCAGATGTCGTGTAAATGCCTCCTCAATGATCATAAACTCTACTCAGGTTCAGATTAAAGGGATAGTTCAGCCAAAAATGAAAATTACCCCATGATTTACTCACCCTCAAGCCGTCTTAGTTGTATATGACATTCTTCTTTCAGACGAAAACAATCAGAGTTATATTAAAAAATGTCCTGGCTAATCCAAGCTTTATAATGGCAATAAATGGCAGCCCAAAATTTGAAGCCCAAAAAAGTGCAGCCATCCATTATTAAAGTAATCCGCAAGGCTCCGGGGGGTTAATAAAGGCCTTCTGAAGCAAATCGATGAGTTTGTGTTAGAAAAATATCCATATTTAAAACTTTATAAAGTAAAAAATATCTAGCTTCCGGCGGACCGCCTTCCTCATTTAACTTGAGGAGAAAGTGTAACTCCTCTCGTAATTCAAAAAGCTTGTGCTATGTCCGGCGTCATCATCACGCCAGTTACGCTTTTTTCGTAAGTTGAATATGTAAGGGGGCATTTACACAATACCATTTTCAAATAAAACATTAAACTTTTTTGCCTGAAAACACACAAAAAAAGTTTTCAAACTACAAATATACTTATTTGTGAAAACGGTGATGTCATGCGCATGTGTATTACGTGTTCAGTCTAAGGCGCGTAGTGTTTCTTTACAAAGTAACATTGCCAACTACTGGCCTGGCAGCATAAAACAGGCTTTCGTGAATCCGTGTGAACCGGGATCGTTTTTACAACATTGTTGTCTATATGTGAGAATTGGCAAAAACGCAAAAAAGTGTCTGTTTTTGTACATCGTTGTTGTGTTAATGTACCCTACTTTCCTTTTATTTTCCAACTGTCCCAATTGATTTTCAGCATTTTAATGTTTTCATTTTAGGTCTGATGAAAGTGAAAGAGGAAAGACGAGATCTGAATGAAGTGGAGGAGAAACATCAGAAAGCTCATGATGTCTAGCCTGGCTCCGCCCTCCTACGTACTTCTGCTCAATTTTCATTTTCCTTCAGTACTACGTCTGGTACTGCTGTATATGCTTAGGTTTTCTCCCGAACAATTTTTTTACCGGTCCAATCAGCGAACAGAGGGAGTGGCTGAGAGCGATGACGTTGATGTCGTGCGCTAGTTGTAGTTGTAGTTCAGTAATGGCGGAGGTGAAAGATGCGAGTGTGTGGCACCGCTGATGAATGTCCAGAAGTTAAAGCCGGAGTGTGGCGATGTGTACGAGCGAGCGAGATCGGTGTGCGTGATTGAGAATGAACACCGGTCTCGAGTCCTCTCATGAGGGAGCACGGAGGCATAACGTTATAAGGACGAGCAACACTGGTGAAGGACGAGAGAGAACCAGGCCTGGATTTTAATTTGTGTTTTGTTTACGTTTTATGTATGTGCGCGGCAGTCGTCCGTGAGGGGCTGCCGCTTTTACTTTCATTTTGTGTTTATTATTTGATTAGAAGTTGTTAAACGTTCGCCGGTTCCCGCCTCCTTATTCCCTGAACAAACGAACTCCGTTACACGGAGCAAGAACAATCACTGCTGAGTTTTGTTGGTGGCCATGATGTTGGAAAAGTCTTTTTCAGCTCGCTCTGTTAGTGGTGAAGAAGTTGGCTGAAGCCATCCGTCTCCCACCACCCGCGAAAAAAACCCCGGCTGAATTACCGACTGCTTTTGACAAACACCAAGGTCGTGTGGTGATGTAATTTCTCTCCGAATCCACATCTCTGAGTTTTCAAGAATATATCACTTCAAAACTCACTGTTTATATCCTGTTTGACCCCTGCAGAGCACGTGCGGTTGCGTGAGCTGTAATTTGGATGCATTTCTAGACTTGTATTTCTTTAAATGCTGGCAAGTGTTTACAAGAGCAAAACATTTCATCACCGCTCAAATGATAAAAGAAGAAAAGCACGTAAACATTTGAATTCGGCTGTTATTTACGGCAGCATGTATTCTTATCATACCAAGCATATGACATTTTATTTACAGCATATACAATCATGTTACGATTGCACGATATATGCACCACGAGAGCAGCGCGTTCCGATCACAAAACTCTCCTCTCGTGAATAAATCACAATCCGAATGCATGAGATTTTATCACTGACACTGAGGTGGTTTGCACAGTTCATGTGAGAAGGTGAACGGCGCGTGACATACGTCATGACCAAACGTTAGCGATTGGTTAGGCAGATCCAGAGTGACTCTTGGCAGATCCAATAGTTTTAAACTTCAACAGAGTTCCCGCCTTCAAGGAAGTAAACGCTTGTCAATGGAGAGTGGCAGACTCTATGTACAAATGAAATGTACGAGAGTCTGGTAAGACCAGGCTACATGATGTCACCGCTGGAAAAAAGTTGCTCCAAAACTGAAAACAATTGCTCACAAAGCAGCATTCAAAATACAGAAGTCCAAAGACCTTTCACCTGCTCTCAGTGTGGAAAGAGTTTTAGATATAAAGGAACCCTGAAGGAACATTTCACACTTCAGAAAAGCCTTTCACCTGCTCTCATTGTGGAAAGATGAGAACAAGGATTTAAACGTGTCACGTGAGAATTCACACTGAAGCGATGCCTTACGCATGTCATCTGTGTGAGAAGAGTTTTAAACGGAACAGCTCATCTTCGACATTCTCACTCTGCAGTAAGATCATTTAAAGAAGCAGTAAGCGATTTCTGAAGAACATTGATTGGACAGAGCAGCACAACACACTTGTAGCCAATCAGCAGTAGGGGGTGTGTCCACTCATGATGGGGGGAGTAGAGTTCCACCCTGGCCTCTTGAACTTATGGTGTCGTCTGGTCTCTCCATCTCTTCAGCTGCGCCTGAGTCTCCAGTTCTCTGGGCTCCAACATTGGCTGTCGGCTCACTAACTCAGCCCTGGCTCCTCCCACCATCAGTTCCGCCGTGGTGATCTTCAGTTTCGTCTGTTCTGCTGTGGTGGTCTTTTGCTCTGCCATGGAAGTCCACTTATTTACGATCACACCTGTTTGTCTTTGAGTTAATCATCATTGTGTATTTAAGTTCCTCATTTCCTTCAGTTAGTTGTCTGGGAGTGTCATATGTTACACATAGTTACATTGCCTTATTTCCTGTGGACTACCGGAGTTTGTTTGACTTATACATTTGTTTTGAACCTTCTGGCCATCTGACCTGAGATGTGACAGACCCATTTTAAAACATTTAAGAACACTGACATTTTTCACACTGATATTTCTGTTTCTTTTTTGCTGTATAAGTTATTAATTGTTTAAGATGTTGCTCTGAAATTGGGTCTCTCAGACCTTCTTCTAAAGTTGGAGGGGAAACAAAACAATATCCTCAAAATAAGAGTCTCTGGTATTTTAGACACATAACCCAAGGATGTATTGTTTTTCACGCTATAATCCTGGTGTGATTTATTTTCATCAGCTATCTGATTATATCGTGTTTTCATTGATCTTAATGTCCTATGTTTAAATGCTGTAAAGTCAGTTATCCTGTGAAATGTATTTTGATTATGAAAACGTAAACATTTAACCATTAGGGAACGTTTTGTGATTTTTCACTTAAGTATTTCACTGGAATAAATTATCTTGTTTCTCTCCTCTATCCTCACTCATGTAGGCTATTGATATAACTCGAATCCCATGCGAGTGTAGCCTATATCATTTTAAGTCCTTTTCATTTCTTTGTACCAAACTTTTTTAAAGGACAAAAAAAACCTTACACCTTAAGTTGTACACGCGAGAAGTATTTTTTCCCCATATTATTATCTCCCTCCTCTCGACGCTTCCCCCTCCAGTCCAGTGGATGGCGGTAAGATACATACGTTTGTTTACCATTCGCCATTAAACCTCAGAGGAAGAAGATTAGTTTACAGAATGATCTCTGGTAAGTTATTGTGTTGTGGTACTGGCTTAACAAACTGTTATAATGTACTTTTAGTGTATAGAAATGTACAATTTGTGAATCAGGTCAATAAATGCCTGTAATATTCCCATCCCCATATACTTAATTTAGTTTTGAAGCTTCATGAATATCTGGAGTATCAGCTGAACTGAGATCTGCTGCTGTGAAGATGGTGTTTGTTAAAGAGGAGAGAGAGGAGGACACAAGTGAACCAGAACCCTGGAGAATAAAACACGAGGAACAAGGAGGTTGGTGTCTATTCTTCATTAATCTTTAATCATGACTGTTGTGGTACATTAACAGTAAGGGCTGGCGCAAAATGCGGCACTTCCGGCGGCATCTCCAGTAGTGATATCCGGTTCGCGAACGAATCGTTCTTTTGAACCGGTTCTTTTTAGTGAACAGGTCGAACCAGTTCACCAAATCGGACTGAATCGTTCTAAACAGCACTAATCCACACATTTATAAAGTTAATCACTCGAAATAAACCAACATCCTGGAGTTATTCAGTTACTCCAACAGTACACTTAACCTACTGTAGAGAGAACTGATGATGCTGAGCATGCGTGCAGCGCACACGAAGGAGCGTAGCCTACACCATCTATGGCCTACTACACCATGGCCTACACTGCCTGTCACAGTTCTCGTTCTCGAGTCAAGGCTTTCGGATCACCAGTACACTAACCGAGAACTGTTTATAGCTTGTTTGCAATCACGTGGTTCTGATGACGCGCGATATTCAGATGGAGGGCAGGAAGTGGAAAATAGAATGGACGAGATGGAGGAAAGTCTGTAAAGTGCTGGTTTAGAAAGCTATAAACAGAAAAATCACAACATATGTTGGACGTGATCCTTAGTTTATGAAGAGGAGCGATTGTTCTACTGAATTGCAAGACTTGCCTGCCATCTAGACGGTTGATATAACTAAGTTAGAGAATGTGAAGCTGCCGTCATGCTGTTCTGGTCTGGTTTGTTTATATCGCGCTGCCTTTCTGCTAGTGAGTTTAGGTTATTTTGATTTTCTGTCGACTCGTAATTGTGAAAAATGTCACCATTGTAGGTCATCTATGTCGCATCGAGAATTGCCATATGAACTCACACCATCTTTCAGGTGGACAATGTAATACACTTTTCCGCTTTTCTAGGTGTAAAAACACAGGTTGAGGAGGTGACGGTAAGACGATAGCAAATCTAGTAATGTCTGATTAAACCTACTGCCTATCACTCAATAAAATAATCACATTGCTTTTTAAGGTTCTGTATTTTGTTTGGTTTAATAAGTGACATTACACAGGGTTCCCGCGGGGTCTTAAAAAGTCTTAAAATGTCTAAAATTATTTTTTTTTAATTTAAGGCCTTAAAATGTCTTAAAAACGGCCAGATTTCCACCCGAGGTCTTAAATTTAATTTAGTTAGGTCTTAAAAAAGTGTTATCCTCGTTCATTTCCAGAAATGCTGGCTGCAGAAAGTTATTAACGTTACACTGTAGCAAAAAAGTATCGAATCGCGAAAGCGGAGCTCAAAACGGCGCTCTAGAGTCTTTGCTGCGCCGCCCTCAGAGCGTTCGTTCAGTGTGTTGTAGTTCTTTCTGGGGGTGTTGGTACACGTACTTGGTGATAAAACTACAAATCCCGTGATAAATGCAATTACCTGCCCGCAAAACACGTCTACATTTAATAACGTTGTATTTTTCTGGACAGAATGAGGCAGACATGCATTGTTTTATATTATTCTAAACAGTGATAAAGTCTGCACTCAATCAGCACTGCATACCTTATTATTATGACAATAGTGAAGGCTTGAAGAACTCAAATACACCATAGCTTGATGCAGTCGTGTTTATTGTCTTCGTTTCATCAGTCAAAGCGTTTCTATCTTCAGTTTATCCTACATCGCTAGCTTCACATTAGGGCTAAGGATTCCTTCTCTGAGGCAAATGTGGAGTTTCTGCTCGAGGGCGCCCTCTGGCTTCCAGTATGAATGAAACGTTTGGGTAACAAATATGAAAAATAATACTTCTCTCTAAATAAATTTATATGACAACCCATATGTTTTTCTCCAATGTACAGTTTTCCCCCCACAGTGGATGCATAAGAGGCTCATATTTCATATTAAATACATAGACTTTAAGAAATTTATATCACAGATAAAAAGCACAGAATTTCTTTATTTTTTTATTTTATTTTTTACAATAAATCTTTAGACCTGCATATTAACAGGTAACCCAGCAGGGTTTTTTTTTTTGTAAAATATAAATGTTATTTTATTAGTATTATTATTATTTTGTTATATTTATTCTTAAATACTCTATTTTTAATTTTTTAATAATTAAAATGTTATTGTAATAGTAATATTTCTAATTTTGTTTAATATTTGTATTTATTTAATATAATCATTATTATTAGTCTCGTTAATATATAAACATTAATATATAAAATGTTATATGCATACACTTTTCATTTGTAAAAAAAAAAATTAAAAAAAATTGCATTTTAACCAGAATAATCGCAATTAGATATCTTCCCCAAATCGTGCATCCCTAGTTTATCCTATCTCCCTAGAGCATCCCCTGTTCAATCTCTATTAGGATATTAATATGCTGTTTTGTAATCGATTCTATTTGAGGGCAAGTTTGTTTTAGCCTATTTTCATTTTGGGCCTAAGGTTTTTGGCATTTGGCTCATTGTTGGCTGTGGAGGGTTACTAATGTCATTGCTTTATTGCTTTTTTTATTATTTTTATTTTTATTTTTATTATTTTTTTTATTATTTCTTTGATTTAAATAATTTTGGTAATGCGTCGTATAGGTCTTAACGTTGTAATTTGTAAACTTTGTAATTTCAATCTTTATGGTCTTAAAATGTCTTAAAAAGGTCTTAAATTTGACTTTCTGAAACCTGCAAGAACCCTGTTACATTTGCGAGTATGATTCTCACTTAACTTGCACGCAGCCACTTCAAAACTATTCACAAGCTTCCATAGATGTGACTTTGATTGTCATTTGTTGAAATAAATATATATATATATAAATATATATATAAATAAATATTTTAATGAGCCCAGTTAAGTTTTGTTTGAGATTTCTTATATATTTTTTAAAATACACTGTGTCGGTGTCTGTCCGCTGAATGTGACCATCTCCGACTCTCCTGTGTGAAGTTTCAGTACATTTACATCTTTCCAACAAAGAAATAGATCGACTTCTGTCAGCTTGTTTAACACATTTTTATTTGGACACATTTACCATATAATGATGCTGAAGCAGCGGTGTATGACACGGTTTTTACAGTAACTAACCAGATCAACATTGTGAACCAAATTCTTCAAAACTTCAGTGAAAACATAAAATGGACATGCAATGAAATAAAATATATTTTCTAAACTGCAAACGGTACCAAGAAGAATGTGAATATTTAACCAAGTCAAAAACCAAGGTAAGCCTGTGTCCGTATTAAGTTCAGTATCAGCAGACGCAAAACGACATTAAAGGCGACAACTTTTAAAGTAAAATGATAGAAGTTACGTAAAGGATAAAAGCTCTGTGTGGTTTCTCGGTTTGATCGATTTGAGCATAGGCATTTTGAGTTTGTGTTAGTGATTCATATAGTGATTCCTATGTAGAAAATCACTTCCTGCCCTCCATCTGCTGCATTTTGCGGTACAGCAGTGACGTCACGTGCAAACAACCTATTTCGGACATGTATTTATTTAATTTAATTTTAATTTTATTTTATTTATTTAATTACAAAAACATAGTAAGTGGATCATGGTTTCTGCACTGATGAAGACTGATTTATTGATTTTATAACTGTAAAGATCGTTTGCATCACTGCATGTGTTTGGATGCTTTAGATGTAAAACTTTGTAATTAACTATCAGATTATGATGATATTTTATCTGACTGATGTTATGATTACTGACTTTATATATTTTAATGTGTAAAGTGTGTTTATCCAGCCCTCAATAGACACAACGTAATTACGTCATCGCGAAATGACGTCATTACGTTTGAGCGCAAAAGAACAGGTGAACCATTTTTTTGATGACTAGGATGACTTGAGGGTGAGTAAATCATGGGATCATTTTCATTTCTGGGTGAACTATCCCCTTAAGCAGATGAATAGCTGTTGAAATGGTCTATAGGCATTTAGTGATTCTTTACAAAGTGACATTGCCAACTTCTGACCTGGCATAGTTAATACGGCAGTTTTTTTTTTTTCCTTGGAACCATGGATTTAACGTTGTTATCTGTATGTGAAATTAAAAAATGCAAAAGGAAAACTTTTCAATTTATAGCTCATCTTTGTTGTGTAAACATACCCTAATTTTCTTTTATTTCCCAATTGTCTCAATTGATTTTCATCATTTCAATATTTTCATTTTAGGCCTGATCGAAGTGAAAGAGGAAAGACTAGATCTGAATGAAGTGGAGGATACACATCAGCATCAGAAAGCTCATGATGTCACCGCTGGAGAAAAATCATTGAGTTGCTTCAAAACTGAAAACAGTTGCTCACAAAGCAGCATTCAAAATACAATCAAAAGACCTTTAACCTGCTCTCAGTGTGGAAAGACTTTCACACGTAAAGAAAACCTTAAGAGTCACATGTTAATTCATACTGGAATAAAGCCGTTTGCCTGCTTTCACTGTGGAAAGAGTTTTACACAGAAAGCACACCTTAAGGATCATTTGGTAACTCACACTAGAGAAAAACCTTTCTGCTGCTCTCAGTGTGGAAAGACTTTCACGCGTAAAGAAAATCTTGAGAATCACATGTTAATTCATGCTGGGATAAAGCCTTTCACCTGCTCTCAGTGTGGAAACTCTTTCAGACTGAAAGGAAACCTGAAGAAGCACATGAGAATTCATGCAGGAATAAAACCTTTCATCTGCTCTCAGTGTGGAAAGAGTTTTACACAGAAATCACACCTTAATGATCATTTGGTAACTCACACTGAAGAAAAGCCTTTCACCTGCTCTCAGTGTGGAAAGACTTTCACACGTAAAGAAAACCTTGAGAATCACATGTTAGTTCATGCTGGAGTAAAGCCTTTCGTCTGCTCTCACTGTGGAAAGAGTTTTACACAGAAAAGACAACTTAATGATCATGTGCTAATTCACACTTCAGAAAAACCTTTCTTCTGCTCTCAGTGTGGAAAGACTTTCAAACATAAAGGGAGCCTTCAGAATCACATGAGAATTCATGCTAGAATAAAGCCTTTCACCTGCTCTCAGTAGCTATTTTTCTATCCACCTAAATTTTGGGATATTGCCTAAAAAACGCTGGATGGAAAAACAAGATGCACATAAATTCTAAAAATGTGCATTAAAAAAAAACGTATGTGCTCAACTGAGTTGGATACATTTTTATGCGATCTGAAAACATGCGAATAAACTACGATGGAAACCCTTTTACAGAATACAGTAAATTCATTGATGCGCACCATAAAAGACATGTGACTTTGCGATGGGACGGCATAACTGGGCCAACTAGCGGATGTTGCAAAATGCCACGTCATGAATGTGGCACATGCAGGGCTCTCCTGCACTCCTGCACCCTCTGTCTACTAATTGCTGGGCAGTTTTCATGGCAAAAGAAAAACCAAACACAGGTTATAACCAGTATGTTGAACAGGAACTGTTTCAGGAATGGCACAAAGGTGTGTGACTGAAGTCTCTGTGTTTAGATCAGTGTGCTCAATAATGTGCCTTTTTTGTCCTTCATTATGTACATTTTGATTATGTTGTGTTGTAAATAAAATACAAACAATCAAAAAGCCATACTTTTAATCTCCTCATATTCTTTGTTTTAGTTCCCTCACAGTCCCATTCAGCTGATGGGGCCATTAGGGGAGGGGTCTTTGTCTTCCCAAATGTGAAACACATCAATATTCATGATGATTCACACCTCCTCGCATAAAGTTTAGTCTTATGCTGAGTTCACACTGCCCGATTTTAGCCCCGATTTGGACTTCACGAAATCGCAGAAAAAAGCCCGAAATCATAGACAAATCGGTGCTTGTGCATGTGAGTAACAATCACTCTATGTGAATGATCAAAGACACGTTCAGAGAGAATCGCCGATCAGTCGCAGACGCCCGTGAGATATTTGGCATGCTAAATATCTGGACTTGTCTGCGATTCAAATTCCTGCTATGTGAAATGTGTTTTGACAGAAAAATACATCGGTGACAGCCAATGAGAGAGCAAGATACAGGGCAGCGGGAGGTTCAGGGAGGAGTTATAGACCATAATATCAGTATTTTAATAGACATATTTACAATTATATCAAAAAGAAACAAAGCACAAACATTTACTTGACCAGATGCAACAGCAGCTCCTTGCAAAATGATTTATTTACAGTGAGGAAAATAAGTATTTGAACACCCTGCTATTTTGCAAGTTCTCCCACTTAGAAATCATGGAGGGGTCTGAAATTGTCATCGTAGGTGCATGTCCACTGTGAGAGACATAATCTAAAAAAAGAAATCCAGAAATCACAATATTAGATTTTTTAACTATTTATTTGTATGATACAGCTGCAAATAAGTATTTTAACACCTGAGAAAATCAATGTTAATATTTGGTACAATAGCCTTTGTTTGCAATTACAGAGGTCAAACGTTTCCTGTAGTTTTTCACCAGGTTTGCACACACTGCAGGAGGGATTTTGGCCCACTCCTCCACACAGATCTTCTGTAGATCAGTCAGGTTTCTGGCCTGTCGCTGAGAAACACAGAGTTTGAGCTCCCTCCAAAGATTCTCTATTGAGTTTAGGTCTGGAGACTGGCTAGGCCACGCCAGAACCTTGATATGCTTCTTACAGAGCCACTCCTTGGTTATCCTGGCTGTGTGCTTCGGGTCATTGTCATGTTGGAAGACCCAGCCTCGACCCATCTTCAATGCTCTAACTGAGGGAAGGAGGTTGTTCCCCAAAATCTCGCAATACATGGCCCCGGTCATCCTCTCCTTAATACAGTGCAGTCGCCCTGTCCCATGTGCAGAAAAACACCCCCAAAGCATGATGCTACCACCCCCATGCTTCACAGTAGGGATGGTGTTCTTGGGATGGTACTCATCATTCTTCTTCCTCCAAACACATTTAGTGGAATTGTGACCAAAAAGTTCTATTTTGGTCTCATCTGACCACATGACTTTGTCCCATGACTCCTCTGGATCATCCAAATGGTCATTGGCAAACTTAAGACGGGCCTTGACATGTGCTGGTTTAAGCAGGGGAACCTTCCGTGCCATGCATGATTTCAAACCATGACGTCTTAGTGTATTACCAACAGTAACCTTGGAAACGGTGGTCCCAGCTCTTTTCAGGTCATTGACCAGCTCCTCCCGTGTAGTTCTGGGCTGATTTCTCACCTTTCTTAGGATCATTGAGACCACACGAGGTGAGATCTTGCATGGAGCCCCAGTCCGAGGGAGATTGACAGTCATGTTTAGCTTCTTCCATTTTCTAATGATTGCTCCAACAGTGGACCTTTTTTCACCAAGCTGCTTGGCAATTTCCCCGTAGCCCTTTCCAGCCTTGTGGAGGTGTACAATTTTGTCTCTAGTGTCTTTGGACAGCTCTTTGGTCTTGGCCATGTTAGTAGTTGGATTCTTACTGATTGTATGGGGTGGACAGGTGTCTTTATGCAGCTAACGACCTCAAACAGGTGCATCTAATTTAGGATAATAAATGGAGTGGAGGTGGACATTTTAAAGTCAGACTAACAGGTCTTTGAGGGTCAGAATTCCAGCTGATAGACAGGTGTTCAAATACTTATTTGCAGCTGTATCATACAAATAAATAGTTTAAAAATCATATATTGTGATTTCTGGATTTTATTTTTTAGATTATGTCTCTCACAGTGGACATGCACCTACGATGACAATTTCAGACCCCTCCATGATTTCCAAGTGGGAGAACTTGCAAAATAGCAGGGTGTTCAAATACTTTATTTTCCTCACTGTATCTCCAACTCTCTTTCCAGAATACAATCCTTGCTTACTGTGTCTCCCCAACCAATAATCTTTTTCTCCTTTTCGCTGCAAATCAGTGCACAGAAAATTTAGATCGCAAGATTTCTGCAGTCAATATTTTTAATAATGATTACAGTCTCACGCGAGAACGCGTGCGTCAAACCAGAGTTATCTCGCGTCATTTCCTTCTCACTTCTTGCGTGTTTGGTTGTGAAACGTAGTTTGTGGACGGGACGGGAGTTTTCGGCGATTCTTCCTCTTGTACAGTCATGCAGTATGAAACCCCCTGTCGCTGATCCATTGTGCAGTGTGAAACAAGCAGTGATCCGGCGAGTTTGAAAATCGTGCAGTCTGAACTCGGCATTAGTTATTATTGACTTTTAGTTTGTTTTCATTCATTCATTCATATGTGTTTGTGGCAAGCGGCGAGGGACCTTGAAAGCTGGCCGGTGGTGAGTGATATGAGCGCCAGCTGCGCGCCACACGTCTCGTCTCACGGCGGAGTGACGGGAGCATAAAAGGAGGAGCGACGACAGTGCAAGACGAGAGAGGACCTGGGGCCTCATTTATAAACGTTGCGTACGCACAAAAGAAGGCGTACGCCGCTCTCTACGCAATAATTGGTATTTATAAAAAGCAAACTTGACGGGAAAATGTGCGGTCCTTCACGCAAGCTCTGACCCAGGCGTACGCACAAAAACGGGTGAAATGAGAAATGGCGACACCGTCGGCGGATGGAAGAAACACGTGAAAGTGTGTGAAACTGTAGACCGTTGTGCAAAAGAAATGGCAATACTGCCTCTTATATATAACATGAAGACTTCACAAAGCAAGTCTTACAATTAACAGCCTATACACGAACACCCGTTTGATCGATCTGCAGTGCAAAACAAACAAAATCAAACGAAAATTACAACAGAAATGCAAATTAACACATATTTGCAAAAAGAAAAGTGAAATTTGTTCTGCAATAATATTGGCATATTATGCAATTCATCCTCATAAATAATATGGTAAACAGAACTAAATAGCTAATGTACGAAACTGATATTCTCGTCAATGTGTCCGTCTGGCGGAGCAGATATAGATGCAATTAGATAGATAGATAGATAGATAGATAGATAGATAGATGGATGGATGGATGGATGGATGGATGGATGGATGGATGGATGGATGGATGGATGGATGGATGGATGGATGGATGGATGGATGGATGGATGGATGGATGGATGGATGGATGGATGGATGGATTCTGATAAAATAACGTATGACGTATGTCTCAACCATTCAGAAAGCTGCAAGTTACATTACATTTGCACTGAACTATTTCCCATTTCCACGTAGATTATAACTGACATCTGTAGCTTGTCAGATGCAATGAAATGGACGAAAATAAAATGCCCTATCACAATGCGTAATGACGCACAATGGCTGATCTTGCGCTCTTAGAAGATGTGACAAATGAAAGGATTCGGAGTGAACGCATCTTCACACAGCAAGAAGACTTGCTGGCAAACGAGGACACACTCTGGCGATGGAGCGCTAGACGCTTTTTTGCCTCAACTTTGATGTCCGACCATTTCTTTTTTATTTCTGCCATGGTCCGAGGTTGTGAGGCTACAGCATTTACGGCGTCTACAACCTTTTGCCATTCAAGTGCCATTTTGGCATTAGTAATGCCCACACTGTGCCCTCCAAAACAACATTTTTATCCTCTTTTCAACCTTGCCAACGATAATTTCTACTTCACATTGAGTGAAGTTACGTTTTTTTTATTTCCTCTCTGTGTTTGCCATGATTTCGCAATCGATGAATATTAACTTGTGGGCGTTTCACGGACTATTTATGGGCAACTATGGGCGTGACATGAAGCCGCAAAAGCTGCGCTATATTTAGAATTGATTGTGATTTATTAAGGGAAAACTGCGTAGGATGTGCGTGCGCACGGTTTTATAAATCCGAATATATCTGTGCGTACGCACGTCCTATGTTTCATCCGTACGCCACTTCTGACGCAAATCCTACGCAAAGTTTTATAAATGAGGCCCCAGGCCTGGAATTTATGTTGGGTTTTAGTTTACGTTTTGTTGTGTGTGTGCGGCAGTTGTCCGTGAGGGGCTGCCGCTTTTACTTTAATTTTTTGTTTATTATTTGGTTAAAGTTGTTGAAAATTTGCTAAAAAAATTTTTTGCCATACTAAACACGAGAATCCGACTCTTTAACAGTGTATATGAATGCATGTAAAGGCATAGACCCCCCCCCCCTTTTTTTTTTAAATAGCTATATCTAATCATCATAGGCCGATTGTGTTTTCACTTATCTTAATATCCTATATTTAAATGCTGTAAATTCAGTCACTCTGTAAAACGTAGTTTATGATAATGAAAACATAACCATACTTAACCATTAGGGGACATTCTGTGATTTTTACAGAAATATTTGCCTGGAATAAATTCTCTCTATAATCCTCTATCATATAGGCTGTTAGTTCAAATCCTATTCGAGTGTATAATTTTAAGTTCTTTTCATTTCATTTTCGTTATTTTCCCCAAATGATTATTTCCCTCACTCCAGTCCAGTGGATGGCGGTAAGAGTTTGTTTACCATTCGCCATTAAACCTTAGAGGAAGAAGATTAGTTTACAGCATGATCTTGTGGTACTGGCTTAACAAACTGTTATAATGTACTTTTAGTGTATAGAAAGATACAATTTGTGAATCAGGTCAATAAATGCCTGTAATATTCCCATCCCCATATACTTAATTTAGTTTTGAAGCTTCAGGAATATCTGGAGGAGTATCAACTGACCTGAGATCTGCTGCTGTGAAGATGGTGTTTGTTAAAGAGGAGAGAGAGGAGGACACGAGTGAACCAGAACCCTGGAGAGTAAAACACGAGGAACAAGGAGGTTAGTGTCTATTCTTCATTAATCTTTAATCATGACTGTTGTGGAACATTAAACTAACAACAGTGTCCGTGGATCCTTAAAAAAGTCTTAAATTCCTTAATGTAGTGTAATAAAGGATTTTATTTTGGATTCGCAAAACTGCAAAAAGCCTAACGACTAAAAGTGAATTAGACCATAGTCAAAAATATATTACTATTGTTTTATGTGGTGTGCGGTGGTGTTTTAAAGCAGCACTAGGTAACCTTTGCTCTCGGGCTCCCCCTACAGTTGGGAAACAGTATTGTCCTCTACTACTGTCGTAAACTCTGTCATCCTACATTAGGGGATGCATATAGCACGTGCATTTGTTGACATGACAACTATGATAGCCCTGAACACTGCAGGAGGAGTTCACATGCAGGTCTTCTGCTTGCGTCGCGTGTGAAATGTCTTCATCCCAGGTACAGTGGCATATGTTTCAGCATGTCATATGAATATAATTTCATGGGTTTTATTTTTTTTTCAAACGCCAAATGATCGCGATGCTCACGTTTACAAGCCAGCGTCATTATAGTAGTCTAGTCTATTGGTTACCGTTTTACAGAATCTATATGATACTTCAATTCAATGTTTGAGTGGTAGGTAATAACCATATATCGTCAATATAATATCAAGCTACCATAGATGAATCTTCAAATTTGAAAAGTCGATTTGCATTATAGCTTGAGGCAAGACAAATAAACAAATATCACAGACATGTTAGGTATTGTAACGAGTGTGAAAATAGTGTGGCCCCTTTAAGAGCGTTCGCCCCGGTTGGAGCGCCTGCGTTCTGTGTGTGTGTGTGTGTGTGTGTGTGTGTGTGTGTGTGTGTGTGTGTGTGTGTGTGTGTGTGTGTGTGTGTGTGTGTGTGTGTGTGTGTGTGTGTGTGAGAACACTGCGCCTCGAGCTCCCATGTGTGCGGATTATTTTCTGTCTTCTGTTGCTAACATTCATTTATTTTTGTTTTGTTGGGTAATGCTGTGGACGGAAGTGGAGTTTGTGCCGGACTCTTGTGGGGGGTTCCGCGGGGGAATAAAGTGCGGGCTGTTTGATGTCAATCGCCTCCGTGTTTGCATCGACTCCAGTTGCGTTGAGTGAGCTATCCGTATTTTTCACCCGGACACACGCGTTGCAGTATCCTAAAATATGATTTTGTACGTCTTATGTATTTACTTGCGAGAATGTAGCCCCTACCAAACTTGTACACGCCGTTTACACATAGGCTACATAGGCTAACCCAAACCCTCGCACGTCAGAATTTAAGGAAGTGGGGGTGATGGTGGAAGTGACGTATATGCCGTAAAGCAGTCGAATTTTGTAGTTCTTTTTTTTCTCTAATGTTACTAATGTTTGCCCTGTGGCTGAATGCCCTGCTTCAAGAGGCGTGTCTGCTGTGAGACTTCAGTAAAAACGCCCACTGTTGTGATTGGCTGACATCTTTGCATTTTAAATGAGCGGAGGGGGCGTGGTTTAACGAGGCACGAGCAGGCACGAGTCTGCCAGAGACGGATGGACCTGTGTTCACTTCTCATCAGTTCTCAGCATGTCTCAGTTCAGGGTGAACTGTTGTAGTTACTAGAATATACTTCAGGTTATTAGTCTATTTCTAGTCGGAGGGACTGTCACTCATGTCAGAAAGTTAGTAACTTTAGTAAATTATGGATCAGCGCTGACTCGAGACGCGAACCGTTTAGAACGATTCAGTCCGATTTGGTGAACTGGTTCGGTTCACTAAAAAGAACCGATTCAAAAGAATGATTCGTTCGCGAACCGGACATCATGGAGACGAAGCGATTGCTAACAAAGTTATTTATAGTACCTACAGAGTTGTGAGAGCGCTGTCAGTCAGCGCGAGTTTATTGTGTTTGTATCTGAGAGTTCTGAATAAACACGAGTCCCAGTCACACCGAGTCCGTCTTCATCATTATTACCAACTTTGTAACACATGCAAAGTACCATTACAGCGAGATGAACGAGTTAGTAAGTGTTGAGTATAGCATTATTTCTAGATATGTTCCAATCATATGAATAGCATCAGTGACGTGCATTGAGTAACGTTACACAGCACAAACAAAGACACAACAGCAGTAATCGAATGTAATCCAGTTTATTGTGGGGAAAGCTGGCTAGCCTAGCCCAGATATTCTCACGCTTACCCCCCTTCTGCTTAATCTCACGCCGCGTTTGGTGCCTCCGCTGTGGGCCAGATGCAGTACTGGGGGTCGGGGATGTTGAAGGCCGAGCTTCGGCGTGTGTGAAGTTTATCTCTAAATGTGACTGCTGATGTTAAACAGAAAAGACTGTATGCACATTTTAGAACAGATAGACGCGACGAGGACGTACAAAAACACTGACTCACAAGATAGAAAACACGAAAACACTGTTCTGTCGGGAGAGAGAGAAGCTGCAGTGTGTGCACGAATAATAAATAATTAGCTACACATAAAAAAATCAATGATCACAGATCAGAAGGAACTGAAGAAAGACTTCTGTTTTCATTTGTACATCCAAACACTGAGAAACTGCCAGCATTCACTCGTTCACAAGTAACGTTAATGATCTCGAGCGTTTGCATGGGCGTGCCAGATTCTCTGGGCGGAGGAAAGGGAGGTAACCGCTCCTGCTTGGACGTCAAAACAGGAGACTTCAGGATTGGCTCGTCTGGCCTGTCATTTTCTCAAAGGCAGAGAGAGACAGCCAGAACTCGGGTTTACACCGATCAACATTTCTATCCACTTGGGGACAATATTCAGGCTAGGGGAACTCATATTAATGTTGAAATACCTCATAAAATGAAAATTTCATGCCATGGGACCTTTAAGAATAATAGGTTAATGAACCCACGATTCAAGCATCCCTGAACTGGCACTAATTCTAAACCGAAAGTAAAATGCGCGTGGCTGCACTGTCATTCGTTCACGATGAAACGGCGAGAACAATTTCACCATCACATCCCTAACGGGTAAAAAGGCTAATACATTTTGATTCTATTATTCTATTTTCCAAAATGCAAGCTCATGCAGTTGTGCGCTCTAGACAAAAAATACTCAGTTGCAGCCTTGCAGGGAACACTGCTGATCTTGAAACATTGATCTTGAAATGAGCTGATGACAAAAAAATGCAGCTTGAATCTTGCTTTCGTTGATGTGAACTGAATTTGCATTTTTTTGTTTATTAGTTTAGATTGTATAGCCCGTTTCGTTTGCAAGCGCCGATGCGAGCGGCATCAGTCTGCCTCAGCTTGTCAAAAATACGTTTTTACAGTGGTGATAGTAAACATTTAAACTAACATTGTGATATGCTTGAAGCATTTTATATCTATGGATTTTAATATAGGCAAGACAAGTTAAGTGTTGATTTGAGAGGATAAATTGATCAAACATGTGGTTAACTCACTGTCGGCCGCTTGGCCATTACTTTAAAAAACAAAAACTTTAATTTAACAAACAAAAATGCTTTTTTCTAAATTAACTTAATAAAGAAACAAAACAAAACAAAATATAACTACTTTGACATTACAAACAAAGCTGACCTATTTTTATGGCTGCAACAGTGTGTAATAGGAGGGCTCCATTCGGACTCGGGACAATAGAGTATATACCGGTATATTGCGACACCTATAATAGCATCTGAGCAGAAATTTGCAAACAAAATATTTATTGATGTGACACGCGGCTATTTTACAGTAAACACTCCATAGTCTGTCCAAAACAGACCAAAGAAATCTTGTCTAAACAGTCTTATGACATTTTATGTTGCAGCAGCATTCATATTTAAACGTCTTTTGCGATTTAATATTCACAAACACTAACAGAATAAACTTACCTCAATCATTGGCTGGTTCCGTTGGTCCTTGAAATTAAATGGCGGAGGTAAATTATTCTAGGATTTTCCTCGCCACGTCTCAAAACGATATAAAGCGCATGCACTAAACTTGTTTTATGTTTGCGTTTTTTTCTGAGTTGATGTGGGCGGAGATATACTCACATAGATTGTATCAGTATTTGACTTTCAAAAGAATGCGTGCTCCGTGGGTGTGGCCGCATTAACACTTAATGAAGAGGTGTGTTACCCCAGAGCAAGTTTCTAAAATTATTTGTTAAATATAACAAATGAGTGTGTCTGATTTGTCTCAGTCGTTACACAAGTATTCACTAAGTTACAGTTAATTTTCTGAAGAGTATCAGAATGGACTTCATTGACAGAGAGGTTGCAGCATCATGTTTGTTTTCTTTATTTGAGTATACACAAATAAGAGTAGATACTTTACAGATTATAATGATGTATAACTTTATTTGACTCTCTTTGGCACTGATAAGAATAAAATCAAGGCGGTCGCGCTGGCATGATCATCGACCTCAGAGGGTTAACAGTTAACAATAGGCTTGTTTTACATGTGGAACATACTTCAAATCCGAGTTCTCAAACAAACATATGAAGTATTCTGTCCATTTTATCACGAAATTCAACTGATAAATGCCGTTTTGATAGCCTAGAAATCTAGACGCACCCTAACGGCAGAAAATGTATTTTGCCGCGAGTGTAGTCTAGCAAAATTGTATATAGTTACACCAGTAGGTGGCGACAAATTACAAATGATGGTTAAAAAAAAGTATTTGTCATTGAATCATTCATACAAGAGATTTGTTCAAGTCTTTTAGCCTAGAAATCTAGACGCACCCTAGCGGCAGCAAATCTAATCTGCCGCGAGTGTAGTCTAGCAACTCTTGGTAGACCTGCGAGCTGGAAAAACTCTGGTCAGGCCAATCACAGCGTGTGTAGAGTCAGTGGGCGGGCTTAACATAACAACGGCACGTCACGGCAAAGTTGTGGAGGTTCTGCGTGCTACTCGTAAACAAAGAAAGGGTTTTGAGAAAAGAACAAAGAACGGCACTGAAGTCATTCTTAAGAAAAGGAGATGAGTTCGTAGTTTTGCTGACCGGATACGGCGAAAGTCTATCAACTAATGTTAGCTCGGCTTCACCTTCTTCTTTGCTCTAGTTGGTTGTGGCTCTCATGGCGCTGTCCAATTGCGTGCAGAGGGAATTTGAAAGACAACCGTTTATCCCGCCCCTCGGATTGAGCCCTGCCAATGGTGAGTTTCCGGCTTCCGTGAGGGTCTGGCTTGTCAGGCTACCGTTTTGACACTCTTTAATGTGATGTAACAAATCACAACACGACAACACGGCGTGCCAGTGAACACAATCATCTTTTCCTAGTCAAAAAATAAACGTGAATTAACATCTAAAGGTATGTTGAGGATATATTACAATTTACTGAAACATATATATTGTGTAATTGCTCAATCAGTGTTTCAACGGTGGAAAGATGTCAAAAAACAGCTTGAGAACAATGTCACGTAGCATTACATTTACCTCAGGCAAGTCATTCACTGTCCACAGCTGGTTAGTTTACTAGAGAAATGAACTCTTTCACTAAATATATGCATTATATTAGCCTATATATTCATTATATTCTACTGAACCTGTTAGTGATGTCTTGATGATTTAATGTATGTTTAAATAAATGTCATGAAAATGACAGCCACTGTGTATAAATTATTATATTTCAACAACAAATTGGAGTAAAAACCTAATTTTATTTAATTAGTTAATGCAAAAACTGCCTTAAGTGAAGTTTACATGTTTGCATACGTGTTATTTGAGTGTAAAATAATCTAAAATAAATAGCATCTGAATTTAGGCTAATAGTTTGGGCTCTGTTGTTAAAGCAGCACTAGGTAGGTTTTGCTCTCCAAATGATCGCGATGCTCACGTTTACAAGCCAGCGTCATTATAGTAGTCTAGTCTATTGGTTACCGTTTTACAGAATCTATATGATACTTCAATTCAATGTTTGAGTGGTAGGTAATAACCATATATCGTCAATATAATATATTGACCTCCTTCAGCTCACGCCAACGAGCAAACGCTGGCCCAATGTTGATCCTTGTCCTGCCTTTAATACGATCACTTTCTCGTTTCCTCTTTTTGCATTCCTCCGACAAAACCTTTGCTTTCTTCTTTTTCTGTGCTGCCTCGGCCATGACTATAACATCCGGCAAACAAAGGATAGTTGGGCTCACACGTCCGAATTTAAGGAAGTGAGGGTGATGGTGGAAGTGACGTATATGCCGTAAAGCAGTCGAATTTTGTAGTTCTTTTTTTCTCGGGTTACTACCCGAAACCCGAAGTTTAAAAGTACGATTAAAAACGATACAGACCCCGTCAGGCTATGGCAGATGTGTCATTCAACCTATTGTAAGTCAATGTATCATCACAAGAGTCTTGAAAATATATTATGAAGGTTGAAAAGTTACCTAGTGCTGCTTTAACCTTTAATATTATAATAATGTGCAAGTTAGGGCTCCCTATATAGTTTACTGCATTAGCAGAGTTTTTTTTTATCTTTAAGAAACTTTTAGTTATAATTAAATTCATTTAAGGACAGACACAATTTGTTCAGTAACCAATGTTTAATAAAAAAAGAGAAATTTTATATTTAGCTGTCTCTCCCCTGCTGTACCGAACCATGGCTTCAAAAACCGAGGTACGTACCAAACCGTCGGTTTTGTGTACCATTACACCCCTTTTTTTTTCCAACTAAAAACGAAAAACTTGCTATGCGTTTTGTCCGTTCATTTACATTTGGGGGCCTGAAACCAAAAACATTTAAAAATGGGTTGCAAGTTTCAGTTTTCAAACAAAAATGTGAATTTGTGAAAGTTGTGACGTTATGTGCATGTGTATTACAGGTTCAGTCTATAAGCACGTAGTGTTTATTTACAAAGTGACATCAACTACTGATCTGACATGAATAATACAGCATTTTTAGTCTTTTTCGCGGATCCTTGAGGACAGGGATCATTTTGACAACTTAGTCGTCTGTATATTATTCTTTTCAAAAATCCAAAGGAAAATCATTTAATATTTTAGTACATTTGTTGTTGTGTAAACTTGAATGAAACCCTAATTTCATTTTATTTCCAAATTGTCCCCAATTGATTTCCATAATTTTAATGTTTTCATGTTAGGCCTGATCGAAGTGAAAGAGGAAAGACTAGATCTGAATGAAGTGGAGGAGAAACACCAGCATCAGAAAGCTCATGATGTCACCGCTGGAGAAAAATCATTGAGTTGCTTCAAAACTGAAAACAGTTGCTCACAAAGCAGCATTCAAAATACAGAAGTCCAAAGACCTTTAACCTGCTCTCAGTGTGGAAAGACTTTCAAACATAAAGGAACCCTGAAGAGTCACATGTTAATTCATGCTGGAATAAAGCCGTTTACCTGCTCTCACTGTGGAAAGAGTTTTACACATAAAGGACACCTTAATGAGCATGTGCTAATTCACTCTGAAGAAAAGCCTTTCTCCTGCCCTGAATGTGGAAAGACTTTCACACTTAAAGGAAGCCTTAAGAATCACATGAGAATTCATACTGGAGTAAAGCCTTTCACCTGCTCTCAGTGTGGAAAGAGTTTTACACTTAAAGGACAACTTAATGATCATTTGGTAACTCACACGAAAGAAAAGCCTTTCTCCTGCCCTCAGTGTGGAAACACTTTCTCACGTAAAGAAACCCTTGAGAATCACATGTTAGTTCATACAGGAATAAAGTCTTTCGTCTGCTCTCAGTGTGGAAACTCTTTCAAACATAAAGGGAGCCTAAAGAGTCACATGGTAATTCATGCTGGAATAAAGCCTTATACCTGCTCTCATTGTGGAAAGAGTTTTACACATAAAGGACACCTTAATGAGCATGTGCTAATTCACACTTCAGAAAAGCCTTTCACCTGCTCTCAGTGTGGAAACTCTTTCACACGTAAAGGAAGCCTTAAGAATCACATGTTAATTCATACGGGAGTAAAGCCTTTCATCTGCTCTCAGTGTGGAAAGAGTTTTACATATAAAGGAAATCTTAAGGATCATTTGGTAACTCACACTGAAGAAAAGCCTTTCACCTGCCCTCAGTGTGGAAAGAGTGTCACACGTAAAGAAACCCTTGAGAATCACATGTTAATTCATGCTGGAATAAAGTCTTTCTGCTGCTCCGAGTGTGGAAAGAGTTTCACCTGTAAACAAGGATTTAACTGTCACATGAGAATTCACACTGAAGTGATGCCTTACGCATGTCATCTGTGTGAGAAGAGTTTTAAATGGAAGACGAGTCTCAAAGTTCATCTGCACCGCTCTCATTCTGCCGTAAAGCAATTTAACTGTGATCACTGCAGTAAAACATTTGCTCTACCATCGCTACTGAAGAACCACCAGAAAGTTCATACAAATGAGAAGCCGTACTCCTGTCCTGTTTGTGGAAGGAGATTTCTAAGGGTTGACAATTTTAAAAGACACCAGAAAATAAAGTGTGGGAGTGTAAAAAAAAAAAAAAAAAAAAAAAAAAAAGGCACCAAAAAATAATACACGATAGTGTGAAAACGTCTGTGCTGTGAGTGTGGGAAAATCTTTAATACAGCCTTGATACCACACCAAAGAATCCACAGAGGTGGGTAGTAATGAAGTACATTTACTCAGTTACATTTACTTGAGTAATTTTTTAGAAAAAGTGTACTTAGAAGAGTAGATTTAAATGTGGGTACTTTTACTTTAACTCAAGTACAAAAAACTGTACTTTTACTTTGTTACACTTGGCAACGTTCCTTTTGTTACTTTATTTTAATGCGATACATGCTAAGAACATGTAGTTTATATAAGGGGAGGAGAAATAGTCACACCCTGAATTAAAGACAACATCTGATTGGTAGAACTTCGACAAAGGGTTGGACAAACACCTCAGTTTAAAAACTCAGGACACAAACAAAGCATTAGATGAGGTTAGAAGAAAAGACAGATCAGATGAAAATTGGTTAAGACCGAACAGCTTCATGCAAGCCATCGAACTACTTTTCTTTTTTACTTAGTTTCTTTTCCATTGAGAGTCTCGTTTTTAAGTGAAGTTTTTGCCGCAAAGCTTCAGTCAACGGCTCTTTAGTCTTTGCCCACCTCAAACTTCAAACTCCAGCCAGACACTCCACTTCCATTTATCTGCCAACACACCAGAACATGATTGGCTTTCCAAGACATCACTCCAGACCCGACTAGACCGCCACGAACCAGCAGAACTGGGAAACCACACCCCTTAGCAGCGAACCATGCCTTCTGGGATCCCCATTCAAAGAGCATCACAAACACAAGTAGGGCCTCCATTCTAGATTAACTGGTGCACTGATCAAATGTAATAAGCCTGCCTTAGAAACGATAGAAGGGTTGAATTAAAGATTGATGGTTTGTTCAGGTCAGGTCTTATACAGTGCATATATTGCTAGGAATTTGGGATTTCATAATTTCACTCTCTTCAAACTCTTATACTCTTAAACTCTTATCGTTATTTTCTTCCTGCAACTCGTGTTTATGTGTTCGATTTTAGATTTGTGTTAGAATAATCAATAAAGTCTTGTTTATATTTAAAGAGAAGTGTCTTGTGTTATGTGCTTCAAATTGAATGTCTTAAACTGCTGAGCATGTTATCTTACTAAATAAATAGTGTTTTCACTATAGCTTGGCTATTACCCCTTTAACAGGCAACGTGCACCACAGAATACAGTCTTCAGTCTCTTGTAGGAGGCATGAGAGAATTTTTCATCCAGTACTGTTGTCAGTAGGGGTGGGTGATATAGCCTCAAAATGATATCACGGTATGTCAAGAATGTTTGCGATTAACGATATTTATGACGATATAGAAACAAATATATGGAACAACATTTTATTGGTGATTGCAATCAAATGTTAGCAAAGTAAAGTATCCTTGGTACGAGTTGGTAGTGTTTTCCCTGGAAATCTTAAAGTCTTACATAACTCCTTAACATTTTAATGTAACAATAAGTAATTTATGTCATGGTCTGTCTGAATACTCAAGTCTGATCGCCTCAGGGCAAGTTAAGTGGTTTAAGTCGTCTTCTAAGTTCTTTTTTAAGTTGATTATATAAGTTGTGCTTCTTTTAAATACAGAGGGTGATAGTAAGGGTGGGTTAAACTGAAAAACTGGGATTGTTTAGGGAACAGGTAACGTTTCGCATGCGCATGAGGTTGAAGTTTTACATGAGTTTGAAGTGCCACTATCTGTAATTGATTCTGGGGGTTGTCACCGATGAATTGAGTGAATTCACATGGTATTCTGTCTAGTCCTATGGCTCTCTAGGTTGTGTTTAGCCTGTCCTTGAGTCCCCTCTGTTTCCCTCAGTTGTGCTCAAAAGTTTACACACCCCTTGCAGAATCTGTGAAATTGTTAATTATTTAAACAAAATAAGAGGGTTCGTACAAAATGCATGTTATTTTATATTTAGTACTGTCCTGAATATGATATGGGTTATATGTAAACATATTTTATGTATAAAATATAAAAAACATTATCTTTTGCATATTTGAACCCTTTCTATGGCTGTATGATTTTGAGATCTATCTAGGACAACTGGGGGACACAAACACAACTATTAAAAAAAGGTTCAAACATTCACTGCTCTTCGTAAGCAACAGAAGATACTTGTTTCCTGGAAGAAAAATTAAGTAAAATTTACCTTGATCTTGAAATTCAAAAAATGTTCACCCCCCCCAGAATGAGCAGGAATAAAGATCTGAGCGACTTTGACAAGGGCCAAACTGTTATGGCAAGGCGACTGGGTCAGAGAATCTCTGAAACGGCAATGCTTGTGGGTTGCTCCCAGTCAACAGTGGTCCGAGGAGGGACAAACTGCAAACCGGCGACAGGGTGTTGGGTACACAAGACTCATCAATGCACAAGGGCAAGGAAGGCTATCCTGTTTGGTCCGAGCCAACAGAAAGTCTACTGTGGCACAAGTCACCAAAACTTTAATGATGGTTATGGGGGAGGAATGTGTCACAGCACACAATGCATCACATTGTATGAGGCTGTGTAGCCACAGACCAATCAGAGCGCCTATGATGACCACTGAACACCATTGTAGCGTCTGGAGTCTCTCTCTCATAGGATCAAAGGGATGAGTCGTTTTGAGGAACATCAGGGATGCTCTTCTCTTCCACAGATCTGCATATAAATTAAATCCCTGCTCCAATGGCTCCAACAAGTCTGAGTTAGATTGCACCACTGACTGGTTAATGACCAGCTAGAGTGTGACCAGAAGATACAATGATGGTCCTGTGAGAGCTTCAATCAGATCCTTAATCAGCCAGGACCCCTAACTCACCCCTATGTTGAGAATGGCCGGAGAATCACCTTCACTCACACACACACACACACACACACACACACACACACACACACACACACACACACACACACACACACACATAAGCATTCCTCTTTATTTAGCCTTTAATTAAACTATCCCAGAAATTACAGATATGATGATTTCTTAAGAATATGCATGCTTCCTATATTGTATATGCTCATGTGATGTAAAAGTCATCTTAAATGCTCAAAATGACTCTGTAAACATTACATTGACATTAAACTCCGGGCTCTCGGCTTAAACAGCCTGTTATGCAGCTGGATCCTGGACTTCCTGTCAAACAGACGCCAGGTGGTCAGAATGGGCAGTAACATCTCATCATCACTGACTCTCAACACTGGAGCCCCTCAGGGCTGCGTTCTCAGCCCACTCCTGTACTCCCTGTACACACATGACTGTGTGGCAACCTACAGCTCCAACACCATCATCAAGTTTGCTGACGATACGACGGTGGTAGGTCTTATCACCGACAATGAAGAAACGGCCTACAGAGAGGAGGTGCACACTCTGACACGGTGGTGTCAGGAGCACAACCTCTCCCTCAACGTCAGCAAGACCAAGGAGCTGGTGGTCGACTTCAGGAGGAATGAGAGAGAACACCGCCCCATCACCATCGATGGAGCACCGGTGGAGAGAGTCAGCAGCTTCAAGTTCCTCGGTGTCCACATCACAGAGGAACTCTCATGGTCCGTCCACTCTGAGGCCGTTGTGAAGAAGGCTCATCAGCGCCTTTTCTTCCTGCGACGGCTGAGGAGGTTTGGAATGAGCCGCCACATCCTCACACGCTTCTACACCAGCACCATAGAGAGCCTGCTGACTGGCTGCATCACCACCTGGTACGGCAACAGTACCGCCCGCAGCCGCAAGGCCCTGCAAAGGGTAGTGCGCACGGCCAGCTGCATCATCGGAGGTGAGCTTCCCTCCCTCCAGGACATTTACGCCAGGCGGTGTGTGAAGAGAGCTCAGAGGATCATCAGAGACTCTAGCCACCCGAACCATGGGCTGCTCTCACTGCTCCCATCAGGCAGACGGTACCGCAGCATCAGAACACGCACCAGCCGACTCCAGAACAGCTTCTTCCCACAAGTAATCAGACTACTTAACTCCTGATCCATCAGTATCATAACACACTCTGGACAGAATATCGCTCAGCACAACCCACTGTATATACACACACATTATATACACATTTATTTATCATACAGCATCTATTGCACTTTGGATTTCAATTTTTCAATCTGTGAATAATATTTTATACTATACATTGTATATTATTATCATTATTATAGCTTAATGTATATTGTTTAATGTATGTTTAGTGTATATTGTTTAAAGTATATGTATATTGTAAGTATGTGTATATTGTTTAGAGCTGTGAGAACTACACTCACATTGTGTAAATTATTTATTGTTTATTGTAGTGTATACTGTGCTGTGAGTAATTGTGGGCGCATCAGATGTGTAATCTGATGCTGCTTTAAATGTTGTACATGTCATGTCATGACTACTATGTTGCTCAGAACTGCACCTAAGAATTTCACCTACTGTTGCACTTGTGCATATGGTAGAGTGACAAATAAAGTGATTTGATTTGATTTTTAAAGAAGATATACTGCTTTTAGGTGTTTAAACCAAGGCTGTCATGTGTCAGGTTCTTTCTCACTATCCTTGTCTATTCGTTAAGGCAGAGAAATGCGTCTTTCACGCCCAATCGGTTACGTTCCTCGGTTCGGTGATCTCTACGGAGGGGATCAGCATGGACCCTAACAAGGTCCGTGCGGTGCTTGATTGGCCTGTCCCAGATTCTCGTGTCGCCCTTCAACGGTTTCTGGGTTTTGCCAATTTTTATAAGCGCTTTATTCGAGGCTTTAGCCAGGTTGCCGCTCCTCTTACCGCCCTTACCTCCTCCAAGGCCAGGTTCGCTTGGTCGGAGGCTGCTGAGGGTGCATTTAACTGACTTACAGGGAGTGCAGAATTATTAGGCAAATGAGTATTTTGACCACATCATCCTCGTTATGCATGTTGTCTTACTCCAAGCTGTATAGGCTGGAAAGCCTACTACCAATTAAGCATATTAGGTGATGTGCATCTCTGTAATGAGAAGGGGTGTGGTCTAATGACATCAACACCCTATATCAGGTGTGCATAATTATTAGGCAACTTCCTTTCCTTTGGCAAAATGGGTCAAAAGAAGGACTTGACAGGCTCAGAAAAGTCAAAAATAGTGAGATATATTGCAGAGGGATGCAGCAGTCTTAAAATAGCCAAGCTTCTGAAGCGTGATCATCGAATATATAATGCGTGACTTTTAATTATAAACCAGCTGGAAATACACATTGACTCTTATTTTGAAATGTCTGAGCCTCTATTGTAGTTGTAGGAGCTCATTCAAGTTTAAATGAGGAGATAAAATATGCTACAACCGTCTAAAACGTATTACTATATAAACATCGTAAAGTAAACATTGTCATTATTCATCACCATTAGTTCATAAACAATATCCTGGCATAAATGTGTGTTATTCATTGATTGTGAGCCGCTCTGGAGCGTTGGATTGGGGATGCGTGCGTGAGCCTGTAGAAGCGCAACAGCGCCGTGTTCTCCAGCGGTTAGATCAGCACGTCCAAATCAAATGTGCGCGGACATCAAGTCTGACTGGATCTCTTCCCTAATCGTCCCTCCCTAACATTTTCGTCTCGTTTTTATTTGTTGACGAAAATGACAGTTGATTTTCGTTATAGTTTTTGTCATCTAACACTAGTTTTTATTTAGTTATCGTCTCGTTTTCGTCAGTGAAAAAAGGTCATTGACGAAAATTATGACGAAAATTATTCGTCAACGAAATTAACACTGGCTGCAACATCACTGGAGTGCCCAAAAGCACAAGGTGTGCAATACTCAGAGACATGGCCAAGGTAAGAAAGGCAGAAAGTCGACCACCACTGAACAAGACACACAAGCTGAAACGTCAAGACTGGGCCAAGAAATATCTCAAGACTGATTTTTCTAAGGTTTTATGGACTGATGAAATGAGAGTGAGTCTTGATGGGCCAGATGGATGGGCCCGTGGCTGGATTGGTAAAGGGCAGAGAGCTCCAGTCCGACTCAGACGCCAGCAAGGTGGAGGTGGAGTACTGGTTTGGGCTGGTATCATCAAAGATGAGCTTCTGGGGCCTTTTCGGGTTGAGGATGGAGTCAAGCTCAACTCCCAGTCCTACTGCCAGTTTCTGGAAGACACCTTCTTCAAGCAGTGGTACAGGAAGAAGTCTGCATCCTTCAAGAAAAACATGATTTTCATGCAGGACAATGCTCCATCACGCGTGTCCAAGTACTCCACAGCGTGGCTGGCAAGAAAGGGTATAAAAGAAGAAAATCTAATGATATGGCCTCCTTGTTCACCTGATCTGAACCCCATTGAGAACCTGTGGTCCATCATCAAATGTGCGATTTACAAGGAGGGAAAACAGTACACCTCTCTGAACAGTGTCTGGGAGGCTGTGGTTGCTGCTGCACGCAATGTTGATGGTGAACAGATCAAAACACTGACAGAATCCATGGATGGCAGGCTTTTGAGTGTCCTTGCAAAGAAAGGTGGCTATATTGGTCACTGATTTGTTTTTGTTTGGTTTTTGAATGTCAGAAATGTATATTTGTAAATGTTGAGATGTTATATTGGTTTCACTGGTAAAAATAAATAATTGAAATGGGTATAAATTTGTTTTTTGTTAAGTTGCCTAATAATTATGCACAGTAATAGTCACCTGCACACACAGATATCCCCCTAAAATAGCTAAAACTAAAAACCACTTCCAAAAATATTCAGCTTTGATATTAATGAGTTTTTTGTGTTCATTGACAACATGGTTGTTGTTTAATTATTAATGTTGTAAAATGAATCCTCAAAAATACAACTTGCCTAATAATTCTGCACTCCCTGTAAGAATCTATTTACCCGTTTTGATCACTCCTGACCCTAGGCGTCAGTTCATCGTCGAGGTCGATGCCTCCGACATTAGGATGGGAGCTATCTTGTCGCAACGCTCTTCCCAGGATGACAAGGTACATCCGTGCGTGTTCTACTCTCATCGTCTCTCACCCACGGAGCGGAACTATGACGTTGGCAACCGAGAACTCTTGGCGATCCGTCTGGCGCTGGGTGAGTGGCGACACTGGCTTGAAGGGGCCAGAGTACCATTCATAGTCTGGACGGATCATCGCAATCTAGAGTATATCCGCTCTGCTAAACGCCTTAACACCCGTCAAGCCCGCTGGGCATTGTTTTTCGACCGCTTTGATTTTTCTATTTCGTTTAGACCTGGTTCTAAGAACCTCAAGTCTGATGCTCTTTCTCGGCAGTTCGGCTCGTCAGAGGTTGCCTCGACCATTGAGGGGATTTTGCCTCAGCGATGTGTGGTCGGGGTAGCCATCTGGGGAGTGGAACAAATGGTGAAGCGTTCTCTCTCACACGTTCCTAGTCCACCCCACGCTCCGGAAGGAACATTATTCATGCCCAAAGTCGCTCGTCCTACGGTTCTTCGCTGGGGGCATTCGTCTAAGTTGGTTGCGCATCCCGGGGTTAGAAGGCTGCGCATTTTATACCGCTCCCTAAATTACCATCTGCTCTAGAAACTGCCCAGATTATGGTTAATCACGTGTTCAAGATCCATGGTCTTCCTTCGGACGTAGTGTCTGACAGGGGACCCCAATTTACCTCCCAGATCTGGAGGGAATTCTGTCGTCAGATAGGGGCTTCCCCCAGTCTGTCGTCAGGATTCCATCCGCAGACTAATGGGCAGGCCGAGAGGACCAATCAGATTCTTGGTCGCATGTTGTGTAGTCTTACATCATAGAATCCTGCTTCTTGGTGCGACCAGCTGCCGTGGGCCGAATATGCTCACAATTCCCTTCTGTCGTCCGCTACTGGTTTGTCTCCGTTTGAGAGTTGTCTCGGTTACCCACCCCCTGTTTTTTCGGTGCAAGAGTCTCTGGCCTCGGTTCCGTCCGTCGAAGCTTTCATTCAGAGATGTAAGCGAACCTGGAGGAGAGTGAGATCTGAATTATGTCATTCCAGGGCACGTACTCGTCGAGCTGCCAATCGGCCCAGTGTTAGATCTCCAAGATATGTCTGCGGTCAGAAAGTGTGGCTTTCCACCCGCAATTTGCCCATTCAAGAGGCGTCTCGTAAGCTCATGCCTCGGTTTGTTGGGCCCTTTCCCGTGGTAAAGGTTATCAGTCCAGTCGCTGTTAAACTCAAGCTGTCCCGTCAGATGCGTCGTGTTCATCCGTTTTTTCATGTGTCTTGCATCAAGCCTGTCATTCGCGCGCCCACCCGTCCCTCCCTTCCTCCTCCTCCTATCGACGAGGGGACCTCTATCTATAGAGTTCGCAAGCTTCTCGACGTCCGTCCCCGGGGGCGTGGCCACCAGTTTTTGGTGGATTGGGAGGGGTACGGTCCTGAGGAGAGGCGGTGGATTCCAGCCCGGGACGTCCTGGATCGCTCGTTGATTGATGACTTCTACCGGTCTCGTCAGGCTCCTCCCTCGGGAGCGCCTGGGGGCGCTCGTTGAGTGAGGGGTACTGTCATGCGTCAGGTTCTTTCTCTTTGCTTCTCACTATCCTTTTCTTCACTCACTCTCCTTCCTGATTGTTTCAGACACACACACACACACACACACTTTCTCACTCGCTCGTTAGGCTCATCGTCTCTCTGTCTACCTGCACCTGTTAGTCATCGCAATCAGCGCCTCGCTGCCTTGCGATGACATCTGTTCCCACTTTTGTTTGAGTGCTTACCCTTTATCTAGTGTTTGTTCTTACTGCCTCTTGTTGGATCATTGTTTCATGTCATGCGTTACGACTGCTGCTTTCTTCATGTCTGATTTGCTTTGGAAGTGCTCACCTGGTCTTGTTTGTCTGATACAGCCTTGCGCCTAAGTTTAGTATGAGTTCTGCATTTGCTGCAAGAGTACCTTCGCGGTCCTCTGTTCCTGACTGTGATTTATTCTCAAGAACTGCCTCCACCTCTACTGGTGTCCCGATCTCTCTCCTCTTCGAGACAGGATCATCTCAGTTGCCTTCTCAGTTTGTTTGACCAGTTCTGTGTGCCTTAACGACAGACTGCCTTGTTTATATTCTCATTAAAGACTGTTGTTATCCTGTCAACCTCTGCTTTTGGATCCATTCTATATTGACTCTGACAAAGGCATGTTTGATGTCTAAAGGTTTCTCTTTCTTTGTCTTAGTCAATGGTGCAAAGTATATGATTATGAGATGTACCGTTAGTATGTTTAGTCCTTTTGGAGAGAAACTTTACTAATTCTGGCCTCCCGCAAGAACATTCCATCGAGTAATAAAGTCCGAACAAAGAAATTCTCTCACGGCTGAAATTCACACCAATGATTGGTCATCTCAGGGAAGATGGGCATAGGTTAACCCTCTAGGCGCCACGGTCGAGTTTACTCGACAAGATGCGGCACTGAATAAAACGGCCGATTTTGTCAAATAGGGTGTCAAATTTCATTCAACCTCCCCTCCACTAGATGTCAGAGATGTCATACTTCATCCCCGACTCAAAAAAACGTCATGCTTCTATACAAAATCTTCGAGCAAGAGCGCATTGAATCAGTGCGAACAAACGCGGAGCTAGTGTGCGCGTGAGCCATCTTATCAGAGCAATATTGTCAATGTCAGCAAGTATTTGCATTAGATTATTATTTTCTAATGACATCAATAAAGCTTACCCGCAATGAAGTGTTGGGTCTTCTATTCGCGGACCCTAATTCTGAAGGGGAATATCTGATGACGGTGATTCAGAAAATGAAAGTATAGCCCTACACCAAGCACAAACGGTGAATCCTTTGCCCAATGTGATGGTCATTTGCCCAATGTCAGTGGTGGGAACACCGTGGTGTTTCGCGGGGTCGGAGTGTTCATCGCGAAGTTATCAGGCGTGTTACGCCGGCTTCACACCGCACGCGCTTTTGCGTTGGCCGGGCAGTGGTGCGCATGGAGAGCGCGAGCCGCGCGCGGCCGTGTTGCACTGGCAGCATTGGTCTCACGCAGCTGAACCGCGTGTATTGCAAATAAAGTTAGTGGGCAATGTGGAGGCAGGGTGGGAAGTCACAATGACAATGACAGTAGTCCAAACTGTGCAAACTCGGCGGGCGTGCGCCCGCGCGTGCGTGCGTCTGTCTCTCTCTCGTCTTGTCTCGTATCTCACTCATGATCTCTGCCTTGCCGTGGCGAGTGAGCTTTTGAACTAAACAGGTCTTGTCTACTTGTGTTTGTGTGTCATATGAATAATATAAATGTGCCCCATACATGGAATCAGAGTGCCTACTGTATGTAGTAAATGGAAAGCCTCTACAGCAAAAGGCCAACCGCTGTATGCATTCGATTTGTTTCTACCATTTATTAGTAACGATTTACACAGTTTGTTTACTATTTACCTGAGCATTGAGTATTGTGCAAAATAGCATACAGAAGGTGAGGGACATTTTTGGGGGAAAGAAGTGCTGCATGTATCATTTAAACATGTGACTTTTCATCAAAATTCTATAATCCAAGGTGACCACCACCATATGACATCATAATATGCAAATTAGATGGGACAATGTAATCCCTACATAAACTTTGGGTCATCCTTAATATTTCTCTAATTTACAGAAAGTCTCTATCTTTTATCACTTTTAAGATATAGCCTTTTCAAATTAAGATGTCAAAATCGAACATTTTAGGAAAAAACCTCTGGCGCCTAAAGGGTTAATGGACTTTAAAGAACAGTAACACAAGCACATCTTCGCTCAGTCAACTTGCAAGGACTCCGACGAGACAAACTTTCTTTTCCTCCCGTCATGTCAGCGCGGCTCGCGGGGCTTTGGCCCCGAGCCCGCGCGGCCCAGCCAAGCTGGTTGCGCGCATCACTGCACACGAGGAACCTTCTTAGCTTGGACGAGATGAACTTTCCCTTCCAAGACACTCGCTTCTAAACACCTTTAAATCTCCCGCAGACCGACTAAGCTCCGGAAGGACCAAACGGATTGAGAGCTTTCAGTGCACGAACACTCTGAGAAACGCCAACGCACGCATCTTGCTTTACACACCACAAAGAAACCATGCAAATATCAATTCTATTGAAATTTAGATGTGTTTTAAAATTGTACCCCTGTGTAAGGTGACAATGGTTCTTGCTGGCTCTAGTGGTTATGTTTGGGAAAGTGTCTGATTGGACCATACCCTTCTTCCTTGCCTTTCTTCTCATCCTCCTCCTTTACTTTCCTTTATTCTGTATATACATGTATTCTTTATTTAGTCATATGTAATCGTAGTATCAATAATTATTAAAACCATTGTATCCACGTTTTGATTGTCATTGTTGTTGCTCTCAAAACACGAGTCCCTTTAATGTCAGATCTAAGCTACGAGCTCTTATAAGTATCATTGAATGCTTTAATTAATACCATAGCTCGGAAAGTTTGTCCTTTGTGGCCAGAGGGACAAACTTACCGAAAATTGGGTAGAAGACCTTGTGAGAGTTGATAAGGATTGTATTGCTCGTTCGTTAAACGGAACAGACCAGAGGAATTAATAATCCACTCCTTAGAGGTTATTCTGTGATTATTTAATATAGATATATAGTTAATTGCAATATATTGTTGTTAACGATATATATACAGTGAGGAAAAATAAGTATTTGAACACCCTGCTATTTTGCAAGTTCTCCCACTTAGAAATCATGGAGGGGTCTGAAATTGTAATCGTAGGTGCATGTCCACTGTGAGAGACATAATCAAAAAAAAAAATCCAGAAATCACAATGTATGATTTTTTAACTATTTATTTGTATGATACAGCTGCAAATAAGTATTTGAACACCTGAGAAAATCAATGTTAATATTTGGTACAGTAGCCTTTGTTTGCAATTACAGAGGTCAAACGTTTCCTGTAGTTTTTCACCAGGTTTGCACACACTGCAGGAGGGATTTTGGCCCACTCCTCCACACAGATCTTCTCTAGATCAGTCAGGTTTCTGGCCTGTCACTGAGAAACACAGAGTTTGAGCTCCCTCCAAAGATTCTCTATTGAGTTTAGGTCTGGAGACTGGCTAGGCCACGCCAGAACCTTGATATGCTTCTTACAGAGCCACTCCTTGGTTATCCTGGCTGTGTGCTTCGGGTCATTGTCATGTTGGAAGACCCAGCCTCAACCCATCTTCAATGCTCTAACTGAGGGAAGGAGGTTCCCCAAAATCTCGCAATATATGGCCCCGGTCATCCTCTCCTTAATACAGTACTGTCGCCCTGTCCCATGTGCAGAAAAACACCCCCAAAGCATGAAGCATCCCCATGCTTCACAGTAAGGATGGTGTTCTTGGGATGGTACTCATCATTCTTCTTCCTCCAAACACGTTTAGTGGAATTATGACCAAAAAGTTCTATTTTGGCCTCATCTGACCACATGACTTTCTCCCATGACTCCTCTGGATCATCCAAATGGTCATTGGCAAACTTAAGACGGGCCTTGACATGTGCTGGTTTAAGCAGGGGAATCTTCGGTGCCATGCATGATTTCAAACCATGACGTCTTAGTGTATTACCAACAGTAACCTTGGAAACGGTGGTCCCAGCTCTTTTCAGGTCATTGACCAGCTCCTCCCATGTAGTTCTGGGCTGATTTCTCACCTTTCTTAGGATCATTGAGACCCCACGAGGTGAGATTTTGCATGGAGCCCCAGTCCGAGGGAGATTGACAGTAATGTTTAGCTTCTTCCATTTTCTAATGATTGCTCCAACAGTGGACCTTTTTTCACCAAGCTGCTTGGCAATTTCCCGTAGCCCTTTCCAGCCTTGTGGAGGTGTACAATTTTGTCTCTAGTGTCTTTGGACAGCTCTTTGGTCTTGGCCATGTTAGTAGTTGGATTCTTACTGATTGTATGGGGTGGACAGGTGTCTTTATGCAGCTAACGACCTCAAACAGGTGCATCTAATTTAGGATAATAAATGGAGTGGAGGTGGACATTTTAAAGGCAGACTAACAGGTCTTTGAGTGTCAGAATTCTAGCTGATAGACAGGTGTTCAAATACTTATTTGCAGCTGTATCATACAAATAAATAGTTAAAAAAACATATATTGTGATTTCTGGATTTTTTTTTTTTAGATTATGTCTCTCACAGTGGACATGCACCTACGATGACAATTTCAGACCCCTCCATGATTTCCAAGTGGGAGAACTAAATAGCAGGGTGTTCAAATACTTATTTTCCTATATATATATATATATATATATATATATATATATATATATATATATATATATATATATATATATATATATATATATATATATATATATATATATATATATATATATATATATTGCATAAATACCTAGGTCAGGTATTCCCCTTTTTGGGTGATTTTGGAGATTTATGATTCGATTATAACCTGTTGTGATTAATCATAAATCCCTAAATATTCATACCCATAATTCCCTATTGAGCTACATTTAATTTAATAATATATGTAACCCTAAAACGCTACACTGTCAAAAGCTCAATGGGCATGTGAGTGTCTGAATTGGACATTGGAGCAGTGGAAGATGATCGTCTGGTCCGATGAGTCCCGTTTTCAAGTGGATAGCCATATAGCCTACGCGTGCGCTGTTCGCCCTGGCCTTCAAATTTCCCAGATTTCAATCTAATTGAGCATTTGTGAGATGTGCTGGACCAACAAGTTCGGTCCAGGACGGCTTAACCTTCAGGATTTGAAGGTTCTGCTGCTAAGATCTTGGTGCCAGATACCACTGGACGATAGAGTAGACACCTGAAAAACCTGAAATTGAAAACCCTGAAGGATCTAAGGGTTTTCAGTAACAACCTGTTTTAAGAAAGCATATTTTTAACATCATGATCATTCATAATCATTAGTCATTTATGTATTTTACAAAGCCTTTACGTTTGTGACCGATGAATTGACCTTCAAAAACAAGTACACAAAAAGGAGATGGACCTGCCGGTGCTGCAGATTCTCCTCCGACCCGACAACCAGAGTCCCCTCGATCCATTTGATTATTCTGCATCTTCTCTCCAGTCTCCAGCTGCACAATCTGGAATCTTCAGGTTTCTCTTGTCTTTTGTCCAAACATCTGTATGTCCTTCTGGGGTCTTACTGAAGGCGAGTTAAGTAGTTTAGTAGCTATAGTTATTTGTAAATGTATAAAGCACAGTTTTATGGTTCTCATCCCTATCAAAGCTGTTTTATAATTTGAATTCTATTCCAGGATCTCTGAATGAGACCATCACTTGTTGTAGCCTACTTGTTTATATTCTGAGGCCTGTTATGTCGATTTGAGCTTTGCCCAATTTAAAGTATCTTCAGGGTATGTTTATGGGCTTTTTTTATTTTTTAAATTATGTATTATTTGCGATTAATGCTATTGCCTTTTACAAGTTTTTCAACACTGAAATCAACCTTAGAATATTTTTGATAAAAAATAGAGCACAGACACAGCCGGATCATTTTCATAATGAACAATGCAATCTACCAAGAATAGAGCAAATTAGCATCTGGGTTAAGACATGCTTTGCCTTTTTCCTGGGCATATGACGTTTTTGTGGGCGTTCCCAGTAATGTAGTCTATTGCTGCGTCCCAATTTGCCTAAAAAGTATGCCATCCGGGTATCTTTGAAATACTAATTTTAACATACTATTTGGGACGTACTAATACTGTTTTTTAATACTATTTATGACAGATAGTAGGCAAATTGGGACGTACTGGTTTTCCCTATAACTCGAATTCTGTGCGAGATAGGCTATGTCATTTTAACAAAATTTCCCAAACTCCTTTTAATTTCTTTGTAAAAAAAAATTTAAAAGGGGAAAATCTGTGCACTATGTACATGTGCTAAGCAAGTCATTTTTTCCCATATTATCTCCCTCCCCTCGACGTTTCACACTCCAGTCCAGTGGGTGACGGTAAGGCGCATACGTTTGTTTACAAACCACCATTAAACCTCAGAGGAAGAAGATTAGTTTTCAGAATGATCTCTGGTGTTTTGTTGAGGTACTGGCTTAATGCAAACTGTTATAATGTACTTTTAGTGTATAGAAAGATAAAATGTTTGAATTCGGCCAGTAAATGCCTGTAATATTCCCATCCTCATAGACGTGACTAAGTTTTGAAGCTTCAGGAATATCTGGAGTATCAGCTGACCTGAGATCTGCTGCTGTGAAGATGGTGTTTGTTAAAGAGGAGAGAGAGGAGGACACGAGTGAACCAGAACCCTGGAGAATAAAACACGAGGAACAAGGAGGTTAGTGTCTCTTCTTCATTTATTTTAATGACCGTTGTGGTAGCCTAACTTACATTTAAGTCTTAAATTATTTAATGTAAAACAACGCGTTAATTGCCATTAAAAAGTATTAAATACACGTTTCAAAGGTCTTAAAAATGCAATCGAACAGGCAGCGATACGAGTTAGATTTTATTTTCGCTCTTTCCTTTTTGGAATCGGAAAACAGTGTTGAACTCGGAGCGCGTGCGACTCATACAGACTGTTTTTTTTGTTTTTTTTTGTTTTTATGTATCGGCCACAAAACTACGGACGTGCACTCTCCAATATTATATTGCTCTCTTATGAACTGTCTCTCCTCTCGCTCAGATATTGCGTGTGATATTGACACATATCGATTTTGATCTTGATTCAGTATCAATTCATATTTATAGTCTAGATAAGGGGGAAACAATTTGTTGAATGCACATTGTCCTGTTTAGATATATTATTTTAAACTTTTCTTGGGTGAACTTCAGTATTTGCTTGCATTCATTAATATTCACTTGCTTGTATGAGTACCATTAGAAAAAAAATAGAATGCAAGTTATTCACTTTCTTAAATTTCACATTTAAAAAATGTAGTGTTTGATCATGTCTAAATATTTATTCAAATGCAAAACCTAAAAATAAGTTATATACTCATGACCAGATTAGTGGATACATCTATATTTATTGAAGATTAGTCTGGGGAGTCTGCTCTGTATTTTCTACTGCAAAAGAGGCATGATCAATGGGCATAGTTCAAATGACTCTGTACGCAATTGGATAGTCCTTCAACCAATAAGTGTAACTTACTTTGCAGAGCGGTCGATAGTAAGGCAAACACACCCTTTTTTTGTAGGAATTGTTCCAGGGCAAGTTGCTGTTCCATTTTCAAAGAAAACTTGCCACATCCACAGGTTTCAGTGGCCGCCATGTTGAAAAAGAAAGCTGCTTGCTGTTGCTTCTCTATCATCAATGTGTTAAACCTCCCAATAGCGTACCAGATGGATAAGCCAGATTTTGGTCCCTGCAGATTTGTAACGGAAGCAGTATAGAAAAATGTACAGGTTTCCAGCCTGAGCTGCAGGGCGAAATCAAATCGCTGGCAGATCGGGCTGGGTTTACCCAGTCTAGTAAACAATGGCCTTACAAATGAAAATTATTATTTTTCCATTCACAAAATGACTCTAATTTGCCCTTTTTGCATTGGAATTTACAACCCTTTTCCCTATTTTAACCTTAAATACTACACTAATTTTAATATAAATAATAAAGATATTAGAAAAAAATATTATTTTAAGTGGTCACTAATGGACCATAATTATTGCACAAATTGTAGTTAGTACCAAAAGATTTACTTGGGCAGAGTGATAGCGTGAGACAGAGCATGGAAGTGTATCTCACACTAAATGGCAACCCTGTCAAATGTATGTAGAAATGACCCAGAATGGGGTGCTTGGATGATTTGTACAAAACCTAGTCTCTGCATCACAGGTCAAACCCCTCTGAATGATTTATCTAAACAAACAAACAAAAAGCACATTTATGTGTACTTGTGTTGAAATATATTATAATATATTAATATACAAGTATCTTCTGATTTAAGACCGGACTATTAGATCATCATCCCCTAAAAATGTAAAATGTTGAGACTAAATATTGTGGACAATAGTCCACCCTGCTGATGATGAACGCATGAACAAGTTTCTCTAAGTCTTGCCTGGAAACAAAGCATCTAATTCTTGCAATATTTTTGAGATGATAGTAAGCTTATTTAGTTATTGCTTTGACATGACTACTGAAACTGGTCTGACTCCAAAATCACATCAAGATTCCTGACTTCATTTTTAGTTGCTTGACCCCTAGCTTCAAGGTATGCGTTCACCTTGAGAATTTAATCTTTGTTTCCAAATGCAATGAATTATTTTTTGCCTTTGTTTAAATGAAGAAAGTTTTGGCACATCTAATTCTTTTGATGAGGCAGAGCCGAAATACATTTACTAGGACAGAAAACAGTCTCTTTTGCCTTGAAAACACAAATATACCTTGTGATCTCCGTGCCTGAGGCTCTCTTCTCGGCGCCACGAGTGGGGCTGCAAATCCACTGGTCAGTGGTTTGGTCTATTATCTTTTTACATTAACACTGTTATGATTTATTAATCTTCACCATTTTCATCTTCAACTGGAAATTCAAAATGCCGCCACGCCTTTGATTTGAATTAATCAATGTCAACATCTATGCGCTTGCCATCGCCATACTTTTAGTTTGACAGTGTGTGCATTCAATTAATTCTGTAATAAGGTGCAATGATGAAAAAGGACAAGTCAAGTCACCTTTATTTATATAGCGTGTTGTTCATGGTTAGTTCATGTTAACTAATGCATTAACTAATGTTAACTAATACAACCTTATTGTAAAGTGTTACCCTTTACTCAAAGTAGTAAGAATGACCTGCATTAATAGACACAGTTTTAGGTAATACTGCAGCCCACAGCTGATTTACAGTAGTATTTCAGTAAGACAGTAATAACGTCAGTTAGCCAGATACTTAAGCCCCAGGTATACTTCGGCCGTCCGTGCACCGTCCACATGACGTAATTTTCGTCATGCGGAGGGCTCGTGGCCAGCCGCACACCCCGTCCGTGCACAGCCCAAATTTCGAGACTGCGCGGACAGTCCGCGTGCAACAGTGCATGCGCCAGCAGTACAGAAGAGTCCACTAGGTGGCAATACACACAGTATTGAGCACAGTGTTCAGCCATTGAAGAAGAGTGTGAAAAGACCTGTTTAAAAACAACACGCTTGGGGGGGAAAAAAAGAGACGAGTAAACTTAGAAGCATATCCTTCTCCATCGTTTTTGATTCTTCATTGTTTCTTCCAAACTATGTTGCAGTGCACTACAGTTCTTCTCCGATCATGCCCAGCGAATTTCTCGTTGATGACAGGACTCATTGCTTTACCTCCGATGTCTGGTAGAGCATAGAAAAAAAATGTACTGCGCATGTGTCGAACACGATCATTCGTGTGCATCCGTGGTGTAGTATACTTTGAAAGACGCGTGGACAGGGCTGCGCATGATGTGTCCGGGCGCAGAAAGTGATGTATACCCTCGGCTTTACACAATATGAAACACGATAAACACATTGTAGAGCACAGCGTTCTTCTCGACATGATGCTATCCAGTATCCGCTCTCTGACTCTGACTTTTGAGAGACAATAACTATATACTTTATAACACTTTCAGATTTAAAATTTTGCAGGATGTTTTCATTCACTTAGAACTGTTTAACACTACATGGTAATTTTCAAAAATCCACAATAGGGGCACTTTAAGCGAGTGAAGTGATGAAATCCCAAGTTTCCAGCAATATATGCACTTATAAGACATAACCTGAATGAACCATCAATCATTAATTTAACCCTCCTAACGTTTCTTAGGCGGGGTTATTAAATTTGATATTACTTCACCAGTTCAGTTAGAGTCTGGAGGTATTACTTGCGTTTCTTTGTCTTCTTTGAATGGGGATTCCCTTCTCGGTACTGGCTGCAGAAGGCTTTCCCAGGTTCTTTGATTCGCTGACGGAGTCCTTTCTGGCGGAGCCCTCTTTTGACTCGGGGCAGCAGGAGGCGGAGCCCTCTCTGGACTCTGGGCAGCAGGAGGCGGAGCGCTCTCTGGACTCGGGGCAGCAGGAGGCGTAGCCCTCTCTGGACTCGGGGGCAGCAGGATGCGGAGCCCTATTTGGACTCGGGGCAGCAGGAGGCGGAGCCGTCTTTGGACTCGGGTCAGCAGGAGGCGGAGCCCTCTCTGGACTCGGGGCAGCAGGAGGCGGAGCCCTCTATGGACTCAGGGGCATCAGGAGGCGGAGCCCTCTCTGGACTCGGGGCAGCAGGTCGGCGGAGCCCTCGCTGGACTCGGGGCAGCAGGAGGAGGAGCCCTCTCTGGACTCGGGGCAGCAGGAGGCGGAGCCCTCTCTGGACTCTAGATGGAGACAGGGGATATCACTGGGCTCTGGACGTGAACAGGAGATGTCACTGGGCTCTGGATGGAAACTAGGACGGGACTAGACTCTGGACTGGCTGGTACTGCGGGAGTGCAGTCAGGGTGTTCCTCTTCCACAAAACCCACAGTAAATGTAGAGCCACTCAGTTGCAATGCAATTTCAATATAAAGTTCTAAAGTCCAATGAGGGTCATGCAAGGGCATGAGTGAACTGAGTGGCTCAGATAATCCCCCTTGAAAAAAGATCATAAGGCATGCCTCATAATTTTTTTTTAAATGTGCTAGTCCAATAAATTCCTTGACAGAGTCCTCAGTGGATCTATCTCCTTGACGGAGACGCATTAACTGTGCTGCTGGATTCATTGTTGCGGCGAAGTCTTCTGTAACGTAACTGTTCTGAAACACAAAGGCTGAGAATCCAAACGCAGCTTTATTAAAGGATAATTCACAATCGTAGTAAAAAAGAAACTGGCAAAAGATCATATTATGCAAGCAGTCCAAGCAGGCAAACAAGACAGGAGAGACAGGCAAAAGGGTAATCCACGGAACAGGCAAGTAATCCAAAACCAAGAGACAAGAAACCAGGGAGAATGCTCAGAAATGCAGTTATACAACAAACAAGACTTCGCAGTAACTGATAAAGATAACCAGGCTTATATAGGGTGAGGTAAACAGGGTAATGAGACATAGGTGGATGTAATCAGGGAGGATGAGTCCGGGCAAAGGATTATGGGAGATGTAGTCTTTGATGGAATGACAGTCTGGGGTGGAGTGCTCTCTGGTGGTAGCCTGGCTCCGCCCTCCTACATACTTCCGCTCAATTTTCATTTCCCTTCAGTACTACGTCTGGTACTGCTGTATATGCTTAGGTTTTCTCCCTAACAATTTTTTACCAGTCCAATCAGCGAACAGAGGGAGTGGCTGAGAGCGATGACGTTGATGTCGTGCGCTAGTTAGTGTTGTAGTTCAGTAATGGCGGAGGTGAAAGATGCGAGTGTGTGGCACCGCTGATGAATGTCCAGAAGTTAAAGCCGGAGTGTGGCGATGTGTACGAGCGAGCGAGATCGGTGTGCGTGATTGAGAATGAGACACCGGTCTCGAGTCCTCTCATGAGGGGGCATGGAGGCATATAAGAACGAGCGACACTGGTGAAGGACGAGAAAGGACCAGGCCTGGATTTTAAGTTTTGTTTACGTTTTGTTATGTATGTGTGCGGCAGTTGTCCGTGAGGGGCTGCCGCGTTTACTTTCATTTTGTGTTTATTATTTGATTAAAAGTTGTTAAACGTTCGCCGGTTCCCGCCTCCTTCTTCCCTGAACAAACGAACTCCGTTACACGGAGCAAGAACAATCACTACTGAGTTTTGTTGGGGGCCATGATGTTGGAAAAGTCTTTTTCAGCTCGCTCTGTTAGTGGTGAAGGAGTTGCTGAAGCCGTCCGTCTCCCACCACCCGCGGAAAAAACCCAGGCTGAATTACCGACTGCTTTTGACAAACAACAAGGTCGTGTGGTAATGTAATTGCTCTCCGAATCCACATCTCTGAGTTTTCAAAAATATATCACTTCAAAATTCATTGTTTATATCCTTTTTTGACCCCTGCAGAGCACCGTGCGGTTGCGTGCGCTATAATTTGGATGCATTTCTAGACTTGTATTTCTTTAAATGCTGGCAAGTGTTTACAAAATATTTCATCACTGCTCAAAAAATAGGTTTAACGTTACTGAACGGTTTCCGAGTGCAATCTTTAACAGTTCACCGTCGGCTTGTTTTAAGCGCGGAACACACTTCAATCCGAGTTCCCACACGAGCATATTAAGTATTCAGTCCATTTTATCACAAAATTCAAACGATAAATGTCGTTTTGACGCTCTATGTGGTGTGACTGGTCACTGATCACAGTTCAAGCGGCCGCACGACACGTGTGAACGCGATCATCTGTGAAGGCGATCGATCATCTTTTACACACCAAAAAAACACAGACATCTGTAAAAATTTTATTTTTATATTGTGAAATATAAATATTATGACTGAGTTTTATTAAAACTAACCATTGGTCTTCCATAGTATCATAGATTTAGATCATGATAACCACAGTTAAAAACATGCATATAGCTCTTCACTATACCATGGTAAAATGTATCTATGTTTTCTATGGTATTTGTATGAAAAACAGTAGACCTAGCCTAAAAACATTTAGTATAAATGCATATTGATATAAATGCATATTGATATATTGTATAAATGTGATTGAGCATTTTGTGATGATGAATCACAAAAAAAATACTGTAATAATATTCCATTACTCCTTTAATACATTTAATACATGTCTACATTAATAATATAATAAAATTCTATATGAATATCCCACATATCTGCCACAGTACCATGGTGCAGTAGTTAGGGTCACAACAGCAAATTCATGGTAATTTATGGATACGATCGAAAAGCCTTATGACTGTATCATTGAGCACAGTGTTTCTGCTGTTTGTCAGTGCTGTTTTAATCTGGCTTTAAACTAGTTTAAATCACCAAGACATTTGTATTTTTCGTTGAATGCACACGTTTGGATCTCACAGCGCTGTTTAGTGTTCGTGTGACCGATCAGAGAAACGGATCTTCTCTAGTGAGCTCACGCTGAGTGAGCTCGCTGCCATTTGGACTTTGACCCGAGCAGATTAATGGTCTGTGTGACGTGGTTCAAATGAGTAACAATTCGTGCTACCTTTTATCAACAAATTTGTCGTCTTTGGATGATGACTCAAGGTTAGTTTCACTTTTGAATTAACGTTCGTCGCCACACTCATTTATTCCTTCTCGCCAGTAGAGCATGTACTTTTGATGTGCATGTTAAGAGCTGCACTCTGACTGGCTGTTGTCATCGTTATCGACATGAATTTTATCGCGATTCGATATGATATCGTTTATTGGCCCAGCCCTATTCCTAAGGTACATTTGATTAATATTATTAAATTGTAAAGAAACTAAAGAGCCATCTTTGATTGTCGAAAGAATTCCAGGTGCAGTTCAGTCTCAGCCAAAAGATTTAATGTAGCCAGACAGTCGTGGAAGTCTATTCTGAATGGTTAACTTTTGACAATGTTTAATCCAAAAGCAAAGAGAATTAATGTCTAGTGCGAGAAGAGATTTGTAGCGCTCATGCAATATCTGAGCAAGAGGATGAGAGTCAGTTCATAAGAGAGCAGTATTTTTTTGGAGAGTGCCCATCCAATTTTGTACCAAAGGAAATCCGTGTGCGCGTGGAGAGATTCACACTCGTGCATTACATGGAAGTGCTCTCACATTACAATAATGCGCTCTCGACCATATGTACCCCCAAATAAAAATGTAGTATTATATATTTTTCATCTTTTAGAGTAACTGTGATACAAAAATTTTATATATATATATATATATATATATATATATATATATATATATATATAATATATATATATATATATATATATATATTGAAATGGAGTGCAAAACTACAAAAATGTAAATTTGTGAAAATAATGATTTCATGCATATTACGTGATCAGACTATAGGTGTGTAGTGATTCTTTACAAAGAGACATCACCAACTACTGGCCTGGCCTGATTAATACAGTGTTTTTAATTGTTGCCACGGATCTGTGTGAATGGGGATCATTTTGATAAATATTGTCGTCTGTACTTGAAACTTTTCAAAAACGCTTTCCGTTTTTAGTACATTGTCGTGTAAACATGCCCCAATTTCCTTTTTATTTAACAATTGTTTTTAATAATTTTAATGTTTTCATTTTAGGCCTGATCGAAGTGAAAGAGGAAAGACTAGATCTGAATGAAGTGGAGGAGAAACACCAGCATCAGAAAGCTCATGATGTCACCACTGGAGAAAAATCATTGAGTTGCTCTAAAACTGAAAACAGTTGCTCACAAAGCAGCATTCAAAATACAATCAAAAGACCTTTAACCTGCTCTCAGTGTGGAAAGACTTTTAAACATAAGAGAAGCCTTAAGAGTCACATGATGATTCATGATGGAATAAAGCCGTTCTCCTGCTCTCAGTGTGGAAACACTTTCACACGTAAAGGAAACCTGAAGAATCACATGTTAGTTCATGCTGGAATAAAGCCTTTCTGCTGCTCTCACTGTGGAAAGAGTTTTAAGCATAAAGGACACTTTAATGATCATTTGGTCATTCACACTTCAGCAAAGCCTTTCACCTGCTCTCAGTGTGGAAAGACTTTAATGGGTAAAGGAAGCCTTAAGAATCACATGAGAATTCATACTGGAGTAAAGCCTTATATCTGCTCTCAGTGTGGAAAGAGTTTTACACAGAAAGGACAACTTGATGATCATTTGGTAACTCACACTGAAGAAAAGCCTTTCTCCTGCTCTCAGTGTGGAAAGACTTTCACACGTAAAGAAAACCTTAAGACTCACTTGTTAATTCATACTGGGGAAAAGCCTTTCATCTGCTCTCACTGTGGAAAGAGTTTTAAACAGAAAGGACACCTAGATGGTCATGTGCTAATTCACACTACAGAAAAACCTTTCCCCTGCTCTCAGTGTGAAAAAACTTTCAAACGTAAAGGAAGCCTTAAGAGTCACATGTTAATTCATGCTGGATTAAAGCCTTATACCTGCTCTCACTGTGGAAAGAGTTTTATACAGAAAGCACACCTTAAGGGTCATTTTTTAATTCACGCTTCAGAAAAGCCTTTCTCCTGCTCTCAGTGTGGAAACTCTTTCAGACATAAAGGAAGCCTTAAGAATCACATGTTAATTCATGCTGGAATAAAGTCTTTCTGCTGCTCCGAGTGTGGAAAGAGTTTCACCTGTAAACAAGGATTTAACTGTCACATGAGAATTCACACTGAAGTGATGCCTTACGCATGTCATCTGTGTGAGAAGAGTTTTAAATGGAAGACGAGTCTCAAAGCTCATCTACACTATTCTCACTCTGCAGGGAGGCAATTTAAAGGAGCAGTAAGCGATTTCTGAGAAACTCACTTGATAGTGGATCGGACTGAGCAGCACAACACACTTTATAGCCAATCAGCAGTAAGGGGCGTGCCCATTATATATACTAAAATATGTTGCTTAAATATTTGTTGTTGCACAATAAATGTGCCATATGTGGAATTAAACCTACAAGTAAGTATATTTTTATGAAAATGACCATTATAATGGGGTAATTAAATGTAATATTACTTTTTTTTCACCTTTAGTTAAGTTTTAATGTTAGAATGTAATGTGATTTTATTTTCCTTTTTTCAATATATTGCATAGCCTACATACATATTTGTTTTCATAGCCTTCAATATCAACATTGTTTATAGGACATCATGGAGCAGGATGTGAAATAAATACAGATATTTTAACCAAATAGAAAAATGTAGAAAATACAGAGATATATTACTCTCTTTAGCCAAAAAATTACAGATATAATTTTTTTGGCCATATGGCCCAGCCCTATGTCGAGCTGCTGTCCTTCTGGGAATTGACAACAAACTCTTGTTTTGGGGGGTTTCAAGGTAGCAGAGTGAGTGACAGCACTTTTGCAGGCTCTGGTAACTTTAAACAACTTATGGAAGATGAGCTAAGAATTGAGGAGCTAGACTTGGCTGTTCGGCAGATAAGTGGAAATCACATGGAATAGATGGGATAACCGTGGAGCTTTTATCCTTCTGATATCAGATAAATGCTCTATAATGCCTATTTAGATTGCATATCAAAAGATAATCTGGCCCCACTTTATATAAGGTGGCCTTAAGTACTATGTACTTACATCAAAAAATAAGTACAATGTACTTACTGTGTTCAAACTGTATTGCAAAACACTTTTGCTGATATTGAGGTGGGATACGGGTAGGGTTAGGGACATGTGTGGTGGTGTGGGTAAGTTTAAGGGTAGGGTTAAGTGTAAGGGAAGTGTCAACTGTGTAATTACAAATTTAACTACAGAAATTAATTACAGATGTAATTACATGCAGGTATTTTTTAAATGTAAGTACAATGTAAAAACATGTATGTACACAATAAGTGCATTGTATCAAATTATTCATTAAAATGTTAGTACATAGTAGTTAAAGCCACCTAATATAAAGTGGGTCTTTCTCCCACTATGAAACATGCATCATCACTCTAATTCCCAAACCTAACAAAGATAATATTTTATTGGATAAATGGAGACCAATTAACTTAAGTAACGATTATAAATTAGTCACTTGTCTATGCAAATTTTTTCAGTTTTCAGGCAGATGCAAAGATAGTGTCTAGAAATGAGCATTAAAAGTAAGTGTGTGTGTGTGTATATATATTTTTTAATTTTTTAAGTGTCCTGACCTCGGAGAATGTTTTCTCTATCCACGCAATGTTCTCACCTGTTTTACCCCTTATCTGTTTGCATCCCTGCCTTTTGAAACTGCATTGATTTGGACCTTCAACATTTTGATTGCCATGGAAGTCTATGGTGAAGAGAAAAAGCCTGGAATGTTTTCCTCAAAAAAAAACCTAAAAAATAATTTAGGTAATTTATCTATACAGCCGCGCTGGAGAAAAAAGTGATGTTATCGTCCAGCTCAGTTCAGTACTTATACAATGGTGTCAATGCAGGCAGATCAATAATATTTTTGAATATTAAGTGTCCTCAACTAAGCAAGCCAAAAGCCAAAGGCGACAGTTGCAAGGAATCTCCATTAGGTGACAAAATGGAGAAAAAACCTTGGGAGAAACCAGGCTCAGTCGAGGGGCCAGTTCTCCTCTGGCCAACGACCAAACTATTTATGATTATGTTTCAGCCAGCGTTACATGTCAGAAGTCAGATTGGATCAGAAAGAAGATCAGAGTCATCTACTTCTCAAGCAATGCTAGGAAGACGGTTCCAGAGTTTAGGTGCTAAATGGGAAAAGGATCTACTGCCTGCAGTTGATTTCGATATTCTAGGTATTATCAACTGGCCAGAAATTTGAGACTGCAATAGATGTGAAGGAGTAGAATGTGTTAAGAGCTCGCTCAAGTACTGGGGAGCTAATCCATGTAGTGCTTTGTAAGTAATTAGCAAAATTTTAAAATGTATGCGATGTTTAATAGGCAGCCAGTGCAGTGTTAACAGAACCGGGCTAATATGGCCATACTTCTTGTATCTGGTAAGAACTCTAGCTGGTGCGTTTTGGACCAGCTGGAGTTTATTTATTAAGCGAGCAGGGCAACCACCCAGTAGAGCATTACAATAATCTAGCCTTGAGGTCATGAACGCATTAACTAACTGTTCAGCATTTGGCATTGAGAGCATATGTTGTAATTTAAAATAAATAAAAAATTAAATTTTACAGATGCTAGAAATGTGGTTTTCAAATGAAAGATTGGTATCAAAGAGCACACCCAGGTTCCTAACGGACGACAAGGGCTTGACAGAGCAGCCATCAAGTGTTAGACAATATTCAAGTTTACTACGTGCCAGGGCCGTAACCACCATAGACATTGAGAGGACAAGTCCCCCCCAATAATTAGAAATGGCCAACTGCACTTCATTACCCAGCTCTATATGTTAGGATGATAAAAAGGTTTAAAAGTTAAATTTTTTGTCTGGTCTGCCTCAACTCTAACGGTGCTCGTCAATGTCAAGATTATTGAGATGACCAATCAAATCAAAGTAGGCGGGGTTTACTTTCTCTTTTGGCTCGTTCACAGTCTTCACACAGACGAGCGTGTCAATCTATTGCTTCATGCCGTTGCGTAGAGAGAGACTATTCTTTTCGGTGAAATCACAAAATAGAATACACACAAACATGTCCCTGCTCTTAATATACAATCATTGAACATCTTTGATTTTAATGAAGATAAAAAACTATATGAGGCTGGATGAGAACCTGTAACCTTACAGAAATTCTCCCACCAGACCACTAAAGGAATTCGAACAAATATAGAGCTAAGTATCATCAGCATAGCAGTGAAAACTAACACCATGCTTCCTAATGATATCTTCCACGGGTAGCATGTACAGGGTGAAAAGCAACGTCCTAGTACTGAGCCTTGCGGTATTCCATACTGAACTTGTGATCGGTGTGACATCTCTTCATTTACTGATACAAACCGATACAATGTATGATTATGATTCAGGCAGCATTACAGGTCAGACGTCAGATTGGATCTGGACGAAGATCAGAGTCTTCTGCTTCTCAAACAATGCTAGGAAGACTGTTCCAAAGTTAAGGTGCTAAATAGGAAAAGGATAACAGTCAGATAAGTATGATTTAAACCATGCTAATGCACTTTCACTAATGTCAACATATTTTTCGAGTCTTTTTCGATGATTCAAAAGAATGTTGTGTTCGATGGTATCAAATGCAGCACTAAGATACAGTCAAACTAATAGAGAGATACAACCACAAAAGGATGATAACAGCAAATCATTTGTAACTGTAATGAGAGCAGTCTCAGTACTATGATACGGTCTAAATCCTGACTGGAAATCCTCACAGATATCATTTCTTTCTATAAAAAAAAGGAGCATAATTGTGAGGACACTGCTTTTTCTAGTATTTTTGACAGAAAGGGTAAATTTGAGATCTGCCTGTAATTGACTAATTCTGTAGGATCAAGTTGCTTTTTCTAATAAGCGGTTTAATAAATAGCCAGATTAAACGTTTTTGGTACATATCCTAATGACAAGGATGATTTAATGATATTAAGAAGAGGATCTATGACCTCTGGAAGCATCTCTTTTAGTAATTTAGTCAGTATTGGGTCTAACATACATGTTGTTGATTTAGATTATTTCTAGTAGATGATTTTCTACTGTAGTAGATGGTTGCATAGTTATAATTTTCTCCCTAATATTATCAATCTTGCAAAAAAAGAAGTTCATGAATTCATTACTGCTGTGCTGTTTGGAAACATCAGAAGTTGAAGCTTTATTTCTTGTTAATTTAGCCACTGTATAAAATAAATACATAGGGTTGAAAGGGTTAAAAAAATAAGCAGATCTAGCAGTTTAATAGACATTTCCGTATGATATTGTTCTCTCTTTCCACAAAATGCAAAACAACTCTAGTTTTGTTTTCTTCCATTTGCGCTACATTTTTCTGGCTGCTCCCTTGAGGGCCAGAGTGTGATCGTTGTACCACGGCGTTGGACTATTTTCTTTCATCTTCTTTAAGCACAAAGGAGCAACTGTGTCTAAAGTGCTGAAAAGTCCTGAGTCAGTAGTTTCTGATGCAACATCAAGTTCTTCTAAGCTATCTGGGATGCTGAGGAGATGAAACTGATCTGGAATATTATTTATAAAGCAATCTTTAGTGGTAGAAGAGATAGTTCTACCATATTTGTAACAGGGAGTCGGTTTTGCAGCCTTGGCTAAAAGAAGAATACACAAGATAAGATAATGATCATCTCTGAATGATGTCATCGCTCTGCTTGCAGAATTTCAATGGCATCAACAATGATTCCGTGTGACAATATTAGATCTAAAGTATGATTATGACAATGAGTGGGTCCTGACACGTGTTGCCTAACTCCAATAGAGTTTAGGACGTCTCTAAATTGCAATCCCAATGCGTAATTTTCATTATCTACATGGATATTTAAATCACCAACAATTTGGACATTAACTGCAGCCAGTACTAACTCTAGGTTAAGATCTGTAATCATATCATTAAGTGCTTTTGAAGTAAGGGTTCAAATATTCCGCAACCCAAGCTTTATTATTTGTTCATCTGCGTTATATTTGTTGAACAGAAATTACATTTTTACCTTTAAATGGGTTTGGGAGTTTCTTGTATTTACTAATTCAGAGAACAGACACAGTCTCAATGTGATAATATCTAGGTGAAAGAGCCTTATTGAGATTTATCTGACTTCTGTGACGCAGATGGTCGGCTTAGCCAGTCTGTCTGCTTCCTGACCTGGGCTCCAGTTAGTGAAGGTTCAACTCTAAGACCATGTGCCATATTACAAGAGTGAAGAGCGGCACCATCCCAGGAGGGATTGATACAACTGTTGTCAAGAGGTCAGGTCTGCCCTAAAAACGTTTCCAATTGTCTATGAACCCTATATTCAGGGGTGGATAAAGTACTCGAAAGCCACACTTAAAGCTACACTGTGTGATATTTTCCCCCATCTAGCGGTGAAAAGGTATATGACCATCAAATAAATATTAGTTTCTGTTCCTCCCAATTCTGATTTCGTTTTAACTCCTACGGTGGCCGATTTAGTCCAAGATTAACATGGCTTCCAGTTCGACCTCGTCCATTAGTGTTGATTTGCCTATTGTGTTGCCGTCTTAATTCTCTTTTTCGCTTCCTTGGCGACTCTGTTACATATCCTCGAGAATAAGAGTGAACCTCCATCAGCAACAGACTTTCAAAAAGGCTTTCAGGTTTTCATATAGCAGTTAAAACGCGAAAGGCGAAGCTTGAATTCATGGGTATGTCCCTCTTTGGCTAATGTACTTTCAAGATGCAGGGGAAACATGGCGACCCCCATTCGAAGCCCTTACCCGTATGTATTTTCAATGGCATATTATAAACTTACGAGAATACTTTATTACTTGAAAGAAGTAAATATACATTAATGAGCACATATATTTTTGAAAGAACTAAGTGTTTTTAGCTAAGAATAAACTAAAAAAGTTACACAGTGTAGCTTTAAGTAAAAATAAAGATATCTTGCCAGAAAATGACTTTGGTAAAAAGTCACTTTAGAATATTACTTGAGTAAACGTTTTAGTATGTGATATTTATTGTACTTAATGAATGATGAAAAATTATGAAAAGTATTTTTTTTCTTCATATTAAACATACTTATAACCACACACCAGCTTATTGGTGGAGAGGAGACAGAGTGATGAAGCCAATCAGCATGATTAGGAGACCATAATGGACAGAAGCCAACGGGCAAATTTGGCCAGGATGACAAAGAATAGCTGTGTCCCAGGCCAGGACTTCAAAGTGCATGAAGGCCGAACTGAGGGACATGGTTGCCAGGTCTGTACAACAAAACATGTCCAATTGCAAATCAAAAGTAGCGGAATCATGACTAAAACGCATCCAAATATTGCTAAAGTAAAGAACGCGGACTAAACAACCCACAGCAACAGTGTAAACGTATCCCAATTCCAGACTTGGCAACACTGAACCGAGTGTCGTTAAATGGCCTATAGCAGCTGTGAGACGACTGGCAATGGACGTTTGTGAGTGGGTTTTAAAAAGAGAAATGGAGGCAATTTTTGTTTAAATTTGCTTTTGGTGAGTTTTTATTGGATTTTGACATGCTTCAAAGCCTACGTTGATGGGAGACCGGACCATAACCAATTAAAATATCTATGGATAAATATTTAATGCCACTATATCGTTAGCAACTATTAGTTAACCTAGTTTATTTCTTATGTTAAATGTAACACAATATATTTTCACATTTACTCTGTATTTAAGTGTAATGGCAAAAATTAATTCGTCGACATCACTAATAAGAGACAAACCATGATCCAATTGTCTTTATAAAGATTTATTTCCTTGCAAGGAAGAGCCACGGTCAGTGCAGCCGCTCGGGCTGCCTTGAGTGTGAACTGGAGACACAAAGAAGCCACAAGCTTCTTATACCCCCAATGTCTAAACACACCTTCTCAGTATTTTTCCATTTTCCACACAGGGTAAAGGCAAGAAACACAATACACAAATGGTCCCTCTTTGTCTTAAAACTAATTTAAATTATCCGACACCTTTGGTTCAGGAAGGCCTTCAATTTCAGGTGTCCTGCCGCTACCCCCCTGGGTTTCCACAGACACTGGGTCTTTTGAACTAAGAGAGGTGATTTGCATGGCTAAAGCAGATTTTGACTTCTGTGTGAACTCAAACATAAATATTAAATTTTTCCACAACAATTCCCCCTTTTATCATTCTTTGATAACTCACAAGAAAAAATTTAAGAAGTGTAGATACGAATATAATAAAAATAGAGGTGGTAATAATAAAACAATAATAATAATAAATAAAAAAAGTAGTAATAAAACAGGCAAATTTAAGTCACTCTTACACTCTTCCTCTCTGATCTTTTGTATAAATGATCACGCTCTTAAATTTGTAATTGAAGAAAATAAAAAAATAAAAAATCCCCTAATATGTTTTAGGCATCTCCTCGCTAGTCATCTCATCAAACAGCAACCTGTCCAGTCTTTCTGTGGAAATGATATGCTCTGTCGCCACAAACCCAAAAACATGCATCACTCTCAATGGTGGAATCAACATGTCTGTGTGGTCCGTTGCATTCTCTTGCAGGCAGATGTTGGATGTTTTGTTGGAATCTTCCCTTGCTTGATGTCCGTTGCAGCTCTAAGCCCCACCTACTGGATTCTGTGGGCTGGATATAGGGTTTAACTTGAAAACTGGTAGGCTCGCATGCACCCACGCCGCTCTCTCCGATACCTTGACGGCAGTGTGTCGTCAGAAGTATGACGAAAGGCCCTAGCCACATTTCCGCCTTCCAGCTCTTCGTACTCAGGTCCCTTTTTACCACGTAATCTCCTGGCTCGATTTTGTGCAAGCAGATTTCTCCTGCACACAGATATCAGACAACAGAGAAACATTTCTTTGCAATAATTCACAATTCTAATGATGCAAGCTATTGTTTACCCCCTTCCATTCCCATGAATGGTGGTCTTCCAAAAAAAAAAATGTCTCAAACGGGCTCAGATTTAATCAAGGCCTTTTCTCGTTTTCATGTATTTCAATATGCATCAAAATGCGACATTTTCAGCAAATGTTGTAACCCCCTTATAAACTTCATTCATTTGAGTACCATTACCATTACCATTCCCCCTTTGGCTGCAGGCTCGCTCATGCAGCCATTTATCATAATCATTGAAAATATTGTTGGGGTAAACAAGGCTTGCCATCACTTCTTGTCTAGACGCCATTTTGCACATTCACACATCATTCATAAGTTTCCAGCCACGTCTCCACAGGTGCTTCTCCGCTGCTGTGGCGAACGCCTGCATACTCTGTAAGGAAATCAAAGCATTTGTGTTAGTTTCAGATAATAAAATACATTCTGGTTCCTTTGACTGCTGTGCTGCCGCGGCCTTCGCAGCCGCATCTGCTCTCACGGTTTCCTGTTGAAATAAACTCTTTGTTGTTAGTTACGCTGCGCATTTAAGTCTTAACTTGAAAGTTTCCCATAAACATACTGAAAATATCCAATAAAATGAAAGACAAATCCGTATTTCATCTCTGTAAGCCAGGCTAAGTCCGTAATCACTATCACTGCTCTCCCATCATGTTAGGGGTGTGTGATACCTCCAAAATCCAAACATTCCAACTTTCTGCTATCAACCGTTTGACGACACACACATCCCTAGGCCAGACCCACAGTCACTCCTCAGAGACTAAACGCTTTAGAAAACATATATGAAAAAACAAACAATCAGTGGTTCTCTTGATTAATCAAAATCATAACAGACCTTTTTTTTTTTTTTTTTGGCATTCACTCAAACTAAACAATAAAAATAAGTAAGATAGATAATAATCCATCTTAGGACTTTAAATATCTACATAAAACATCCTTCAGTTTACATTTTGTGCTTTGCCCACAGTTCAGATGACACCTCTGCCCATGCCGGGTGTATTTTCAAATCACAAATGTCTGCCATGCACTGATTCTCTTTTGTGCGTCTGTCAATGTGGTCACTGTCCTTTCTACCTCAACTACATGCTTATATTCAGATCTAAATGCCCACAGTTTCTCACTGTGCATCACATACTTATCAACCTTCCTTCAGTCAATCGTTTCAACAATTCTTCACAAACCACCCTACTTACTATTTCCAACAGACCCATTTTCACTCATCATAGCTCACATCATATTTAAACAATTAACGAACATAAATCTAAATTTGTTAATGTTAATCAATTCGTTATCAATTCGTATTACGTTCAATCAGCTCGTTTGCTCATCTTTATCTCATGACATCATACTTAATCATTCTCAATTCTTTATCAAAATCTTTTCAGTTCCTGTTATCAGTAAACCATTAAAAATGAATTAATTAATTAATTAGGATTTCCTTTAAAGTACCCTTTTCTCCATGCCCTGTCCATTAAAACTCCTCTTACATCATGTCATTTGGCAGTGATTCTTATCATCAACCTTGCCACATCAATTTCCTTAACGCTGGTTAAAACCAATCTGAATTAAAAAAACATTCATATTTCAATATCCATTTTAGCCTAATTTTACTTTGGATGTTCAAAATCCCTGTCAGAAATCCTGTTTTTTTTTTTTTTTTTTTTTTTTTTTAATTGCGGTTTCCTATATGCAAAATATCATGCCTATTTAATAAATGAAAAAATACAGTATAAAACAACTTTTCCTTTTAGAAGTTATCTTTTTGGTTCGCCCTCCGGCCTTTCATAAATATGAGGGAGTCTCTAGATCATTTGAATAGTGACTTCAGTTAAATTGTCATTTTTTCTCTTAATTAATCCAGAGATTAATTCAAATCGTCTTCATCCATGACAAAATTGGTCATAATTACCAGTGACAGACAGAGCTGGATGTCCAATCCACTTAAAGCTCGTCCCATGTTCTGAGCATCTTTTCATCAGATTCACTCAGAATAATCAACTTCCTCTAAAGTTGTTTTTGTTTAACTTAACCCATCTGTGATGATAAAGACACTCATTCCAGAGGTTAATGGCACACTACACTCAATCAGGACACATAAATATGAACTGCTCATTCTCAAAATGTGCTTCTACATGGTTTCTTAACCAGTTTCAAATTATGTCTGTACATTAGTAATTTATTTTTAGAAAAGTCAGCTGGTTTGTTTTGTTCTGATATCATTGTTTTTTGTGTTGTCTCAGCTTTAACAGCGCGATAACAGATAGAGTACAATCCCTGCTTCCAGCCTCTCTCTCTCTCTCTCTCTCTCTCTCACCCAGATAATCTTTTCAACAGTCTTCTAAGACTTTAACTATAATGTTAAATTCATTAACCCTTAACTCATTAACCCTTCACAAAGTTTTAGAAATTTCATAGTGTAACTTATTGTTTCAAGTTATCTTTAGTTTAGATACTTTTGTTATTCAGATCTTCTCTTTAAGCTTCAAAAGCCGTCCTCATCTTAAAGCCATCACCATGTCTCTGAATTATGCCTGCTGAAGTAAGCTCATAATAACATTAGTTCCTGATCACACAGTTTTCCTGATACAAATTAATACATTTTGTTCTGTTCTCCGCAAGGTTAAGGATGATCAGCATGGTCTCAGCTGGCTCTTGAATGCCAATCTCGTCATTGCTCTTTTCTTCAGGGTGTTTCCTGGCTCTCAATTTATGCGGTATTTGGTGAGCGGTATAGAGGGGCCATATTTAGGGCAGGGGCTGCTGTGTCCAGTCTTGACCTTGGCCCCTACGAAACACAGCTTCCCCCCCCAACAGAGATGCTGCTGGCCTCACAGACATCTGCCTCACCTCTCATACACACCTCACATAAAACCCCCTCCTACAATTTTTTTTTTTTTTTTTTTCTGGGGAGGGAGTCCCAAATAACTTATCGTGATTTCCCTGGCTTGGGTTGCCCCCTGTCAGGCCGTAGGAAGTCTTACCCGTCTTTGGGAAACCACCTCGTGCTTATTTTGGTCATCGCTTCTTTGACCCTCAACAGGATCAACATTTTTTTTTTTTTTTTTTTTTTTTTTTTTTTTGTGGAGCCTTTTGGAAAGTGCATTCAAGAGTCATCAGAGCCATCTGGTCTGCTTTCAAATTAGCAAAAACATGGAGACAGGTTAATTATAACACAACTTAATCACTAAAATCCATCATACTTCTTCAAAGCTGCCCCATAGCAGTGCTTAGATTATTTTCAGTGAATTTAGCCAAAACACCTGTCCATTTATTTTAATGTTCTGCTACATCTGTGACCAAGGCCATCAGTTCTGTACATGGTGAAGGCTTAGAGCAGACAGAAGTTACTGGTCCTATCAAACATTAGTCAAACATTTCAGTTCATTAAAAGTCTGTATTTTTAAAACATGTCTTATTGCCCTCTTGATGGCACCTTTTTTCTATCTTAACAAACAACTGTCTATTATGTTCACATGATACCCTGTGCCTTTACTCATCAATATTTTCTATCATCTGTGGCACAGGCTCAGATATCAGCTTTGAGCTGGTCTGGGATCAGAGAGAGACTCTGAGGCCTTCAGGGCTGGTACACTGCACTTTCATAAACTTCTCACTCTTCACACTAGCTCAGTGTAAGATCTGGCTTTGTTTTCAAATAAATGAGACATTTTCCTTTTAACTCTATCCTTAGACAGAAATCACATTTTCAAATGATCATGACTTTATATTTGCCTCTTGCCCCCAAAATGAATTCAGAAACTTTAATTTCCACTCAGATTGAGTCTCTGTTACTCAAGTTAGGCCACGTGGTGGCCGGATTACAAATTGTTTATTTCAGATCAGCACAGGCTTATCTTTTGAAACCAAAACATAAATGTCTAGGGTTTTCAACATTTTAACACCTATAGTTATTTCAACAACCCAATATTCAGTCAAATCATCATTATCAGAGTTTTGCAAAGGTGAGAAGAGCAAGAACATATTTATTATATCTTTTTCATTTAAAACTCGATTAATCAGGATTTATATATCTTATATATCTTTTACAATATAGTTTATCATCTTTAACTTTAACTTTAATTTTAACCTCATATTAAAATTATCTCAAATCCTTCGAAAATAATCACTAAAGTCTTTATCAAGCTTATTATTTTCTCATTTGCTTAGTGTAAATCTCTGTTTTATTATTTTTACTGAGTTTCGTTTACAGAATTTAGTCTGGTGACCTGATTTGCCACACTTTTACACCTTATGGGTGTTTAGACACAGTTACGTGCGAAATCAATGACCCAGCTGAGCACAATTAAACGCTCTCATCTTTAGCTTATGGAGCAGCGTTCAGTAACCTGTGTGCTCCAACAGTAGCAGTCTGTCTGAGAACAAAGCTCGCTCGGGGTCCAATAAAACAGACAATGGCTTGCAATTTATAGTGCTTTATCAAAGTTTATCTGCTTTTTTCATCAACATTATTTTTAGTTACTCAAATTGTAATGTATATCTCCCTTCGGGTATGGCACCTCACCCATTTTATAAATTAATGAATACGCAAATTTTCTTGTTCTCTCTTTGTTTGTAGCTAGTCAACTTCCAATTACAATAAAAACATTTCTGCCCATTCCCTTCATCAGTCCAGCAAATTTCTTTGAAGTCAGGGTTTCAGAGCGGAGCTGCTTACAGCATTTGCTCTTGTTCATCTTACAATCTTTATACCGACTAATCAAATTACTGATCATATCACTCAAATTGTTAGCTAAAATTTAGTAAAAGTTCATACTCACCAGCGATCTTTAAACAGCTGTGGCATTTTAATTTCTCTGTTTCATTTCTCCACAGTCAATGCCTCTCACACCCAGCATTTCAGTGTCTGCTCACATTTCTCACACGCGTGTTCTCACAACAGCCCATCGATTTATCCTTTTCCTTCAACGGACTCTTTCACAGTCCCAGTCCGGTCACTCAGCGGTGACACTCAAATCAAATCATCATTTAATGAACTTCGTATATGTTGCATGCATTTCTGGCCATATAATTTTCTCATTTGATAAAATACCGGTGTCTCATATTCAGCTAGCTTGCTTTGGATTTCCCCATATTGGCAGTCTGATTCTGTGGCTTTTCGCGCGCGCGCGCTATTAATCTGTTGGACGTCTCCAGGACAGATCTGATCTTCTCCCCCAAGATCAGCCGGGCGGACACTCTCAATAGTGCCCGATTTTGTGCCCTGGTTACCTGACCGCGGGCGGAACCAACCCAATCTAGGTAATATGGTTCCCAGACCAATCTAGGTCTTATTTAATCGCCCACGTGATTTCAGTTTCTATCCCATAAACATATCCGCGGGCGGAACCAACCCAATCTAGGTAATATGGTTCCCAGACCAATCTAGGTCTTATTTCCCACATGATTTCAGTTTCTATCCCATAAACATATCAACCACGTTGCATTCGTCACAGAGTCAGACTCCCCCTATGGTTTATCCCTATCAATTCAATTTAACCAAATTCTATAAAATAAAATAAAATTCCCCCTGAATTTTTTTCAAGAGTTTGTCTCCTACCAGAAGCGCCCCGTTGCCATCGGATTCGATTTCTCTGATTCCAGTGGCTGGACCCTCCAGACACCCCAGAGAGGTCAGCCCTTTTCCCTCAATCGTTCGGGGTAAGGCTGTGACTCTAATGTCCAGGATGATCAGTCACCGACCTGCTCTCAGGGTCCAGAAGGCACATCCAAGGAATCCCACTTCTGACACCAACTGTAATGGCAAAAATTAATTCGTCGACATCACTAATAAGAGACAAACCATGATCCAATTGTCTTTATAAAGATTTATTTCCTTGCAAGGAAGAGCCACGGTCAGTGCAGCCGCTCGGGCTGCCTTGAGTGTGAACTGGAGACACAAAGAAGCCACAAGCTTCTTATACCCCCAATGTCTAAACACACCTTCTCAGTATTTTTCCATTTTCCACACAGGGTAAAGGCAAGAAACACAATACACAAATGGTCCCTCTTTGTCTTAAAACTAATTTAAATTATCCGACACCTTTGGTTCAGGAAGGCCTTCAATTTCAGGTGTCCTGCCGCTACCCCCCTGGGTTTCCACAGACACTGGGTCTTTTGAACTAAGAGAGGTGATTTGCATGGCTAAAGCAGATTTTGACTTCTGTGTGAACTCAAACATAAATATTAAATTTTTCCACAACATAAGTTTAAGTCTTTATTTTAAAACCTATTTTGATTCAACTCCACATCATCTCAGAGGCTTTTATATTGTACTTTTTATGACATGGCAGCCGTCAAGTGAGTCGGTCCTGCAAACCTGTTGTGGACAGTGGAAAAATGCACTGATCCCAGATGATTTCTCGCTGGCAGAGGCAGCCCATCCAGGTCTAGCAGAGACTACCGGGACTGTCGTCAGTGAGCAACATTCATTCATTAATATAAAACTTCATTTTGCAGTACAGCTGGTAAGCCAACAGTTTTTTATTTGCAATTTATTTTGTATTTTGGTTTATAATTTTGAGTGACAGATGTCGTATTTGATTTAGCCTGTTTTTCATGGTGTTGGTATGATAAAACAAAATAAATAAAATTATTGCACAGCCAACATTTTACATTTATCAAAGTAGGTCATTATTATAAAAAAAAGTATTATTATAAAACATATTTAACCATTAGGGAATGTTCTGTGATTTTCACTGAAATATTTGACTGTTTAAATTATCTCTCTTTATCTCTCCTCTTCCAAGCTAGGCTATTGATAGTTCCCACTCCAGTCCAGTCGGTGGCGGTAAGGTAAAAATACGTTTGTTTACCAACCACCATTAAACCTCAGAGGAAGAAGAATGTTTTTTTTTTTTCAGCATGATCCCAGCTGTCGTGTTACTATTCATGCATGTGTACGATTCTTAATACAAACTGTTGTACTTTTATTCAAAAGAAAGATACACATTTTGAATCGGGTCAATAAATGCCTGAAATATTCTTATCCTCATAGACGTGACTAAGTTTTGAAGCTTCATGAATATCTGGAGTATCAACTGACCTGAGATCTGCTGCTTTGAAGATGGTGTTTGTTAAAGAGGAGAGAGAGGAGGACACGAGTGAACCAGAACCCTGGAGAATAAAACACGAGGAACAAGGAGGTTGGTGTCTATTCGTCATATTTAATGACTGTAAAGTAGTGGTACATTAAGTCTTAAATTCCTTAATGTTAAAACAAGGCGTTAATTAACATTAAAATGTCTGCAACTGAACAGGCAGTGATGATATTTAGATGTGATTTTCGCTCGTTGTTTTTTGGAATCTCAGAACTGTGTTGAACTCGAAGCGACATACAGATAGGCTGTTTTTACTTTAGTGTAATCTCAAACATTTGACTTGTTATACATTAAACTTTATATATATATATATATATATATATATATATATATATATATATATATATATATATATATACTGTATACATTTTTCATGTTGCAACTATTGCTGAAGCTTTTATAATGGTATACAGTATTATAAAAATATTGAAGTAAGTTTTTTAAAAGTATTTGAAAATTTTGATTTTGAGAGCCTGATTACAAAAACAAAAGGCTCACCATTAAAAACCATGTCCCAAACACTTCAACATGAATCAAGCCTATACAATACAGTAGCCTAGTTTGAACCAGTGTTAGATTCTTTAACGTTTTAAATTAATTTTACACTCCTATGGTCAATGAATGGACTGTTAATAAACACAAACATTTTATTACTAACATTAACAAAGGTTATTGCTCTCTGTTTGTTCGTGTTAGTTAATGCATTTACAAATGAGACTTTATTTGTAAAATGTTAGCAAAAATGATATTGCCTTACTAAAAATAAGATACCCAAATACTAATTCAAATAAGTCATTGGACATAGTGGTGGGCCGTTATCGGCGTTAACGTGCTGCGTTAACGTGAGACTCTTATCGGTCGATAAAAAAAATACCGCCGTTAATCTATTCTCAAAGTTGGGTTGGGAGCTGGGTCTATACTACGCAAGCTATGATGACTTTCACCTTAATATTTTAGCGCGGATGTATACCTGTAGGGGCGAGAGAACGAGTCTTCGAATCTGTGTGTATGCCTACTAGTGTTGTCAAAAATATTGATATTTCGCTATGTATCGATACTGAAATATCTGAAACGATACGATACTCATTTTCTACAGTGTCGATATCAGCTGCGCTCTCCTCTCCGACCGACAGTGAGTTGACACGCACCAGCCTCCTCTCATTTAGTCCGTTTAATCCTCTGAACATTGCGTACAGGTGTTCTGCTGGACTTTTGTTAGCTGAATTTCTCACGGGATTGAACATAACGTTAATTCTACTAATTCCCGCAGATTTCGCGCTCGCATCTAAAGCGCACACACATACCGCCGCCTCTGACATACAAGTGCAAAAATGAGCTCCTTTTTCCAGCTTATTAATGGTCAAATACACAAAAAAATGTCTCAATGCCCATCTTGGTGAGTTTTAACGTAAACACAGTCGTAACCAGCTCACAGGAACAGTGATTGGATATGCGTGTGTCAGGTCTTAAAGGGACAGAAGTTATTTATTATTCAAACTACAAAAAGACAAACGATCACTTACAAGCACACATTCTGAATGCCTTTGGCAGAATTCAAATGAGCCATTTTAATCTAGATTAAAAAAATGTATCTATGCCCACCACTTATATATATTATATAGATATAGATATAGATATAAATTTGATTTATTTCACTAATTCCATTCAAAAAGTGAAACTTGTATATTATATTTATTCATTACACACAGACTGATATATTTCAAACGTTTATTTCTTTTAATTTTGATGATTATAACAGACAACTAAGAGTATTGTGAAAAGGTTCAACATTGAAGACACCTGGTGCCACACTCTAATCAGCTAATTAACTCAAAACACCTGCAAAGGACTTTAATGGTCTCACAGTCTAGTTCTGTAGGCTACACAATCATGGGGAAGACTGCTGACTTGACAGTTGTCCAAAAGACGACAATTGACACCTTGCACAAGGAGGGCAAGACACAAAGGGTCATTGCAAAAAAGGCTGGCTGTTCACAGAGCTCTGTGTCCAAGCACATTGGCTAAGCACGAGGCTAAGGGAAGGAAAAGATGTGGTAGAAAAAAGTGTACAAGCAATAGGGATAACCGCACCCTGGAGAGGATTGTGAAACAAAACCCATTCAAAAATGTGGGGGAGATTCACAAAGAGTGGACTGCAGCTGGAGTCAGTGCTTCAAGAACCACTACGCACAGACGTAGTTTCTGTACACTAACGAAAGCTTTCATCTTCACTAACAGTGCAAATGTGATATAGTTTAGAGATTTGTTGAATCAATTTGGAGTGACTGATAAACTCGTCACTGATAAACTTGTGCTGTTTGATTGACAACTCCAGCGCGTGCTGCTCAAACGATTGCAGAGGGAGCTTTCTTTGATCGCTTTATTTATAGAATTGAATCACCGTTAAATAACAGATTATTTTCATCCTACTAAGAAACAACGCAAGTTGACATTTAGTCACTGGTTTGATTTACTGACACACAGACAAAGAACATCTGACTATACTTGAATCATCACATTTCAGATCAGGCATTAGAATGAACACAGTTACTTACATGTTGCATTACTGTTAAGTCCAGGCAGTATCCTCAACGGCATGTTTATTTCTTGGTAGCTCGATTTGGTGTAACACCATGTAGGCCTATGTTACTTAGGCTACCTATTCTATTGCATGTCATGCGTGAATCGGTGGGCAGGGCTAAACAGGCAGTGATGAAGTAGGCGTTGATCTTCTTCTGCAGAGGCGGCGCTTGCCTCCCTTTGACGTCATAGATCCCCACTTTGAAAAACATGTCATTTGCTGGGCCTGGTGTCAATAAAAGCTTTTATTGGACTAGGGCTGGGCGATATGGCTGAAAACTGTATCACGATAGAAGTGTTTCATATCGGTCGATATCGATAATTATTGATATTTTTTTTATGACCTATTTAAAAAAGAACCAGGAGAAAAATTACATTTAAACATTTTTATTTTAAACTTACAATCTCCTCAGTTATAAAGGCAGAAAATGTCAACACAACCATGAAAAACACTCAAATAATTAAAATGTAAACATAAAATCACTAAAATCACAATGAACACTTAACAATTATCTCTTAACATTAAGGTGCAAAATTAAATAATGCATAAGAAATGCTTAATAAAGTGTAATAAAATAGTGCAAAGTGTTAAATATAAACATAGAGAAACCTGAGAAGAACTATTTTCTGCAAGTTAAGTGCTAGGAAGTTCACTAGCTGATTCACCTTCTAGTGAATAAAGTGTTTTAAAATATGTGCAGCGTTTTGTAAACATAGGGGAAATTCAAATAAAACTGAGGTAGACTTTACATCTGTAACATAAAAAACAAACCTGATACAGTACAGTAACATTGATTGAAATATAAAACCAGCATAGAAATATGAAAAAGTAACTCTTCAAGTTGTTCTTAGGCCGGTTTCACACTGCACGCGTTAGCAGGGCATAAGCCACGCATATTTTTTTCGGCGCCCATGTTAACAGATTAGAGCATTCACACCGCATGCAGAGGCGGCGCGGCAGCGCGTAGCAGGAGCAGAGCAGAAGCAGCAGTGCCGCGATCGTTTCGACGCCGAGTCTATTTTTGCCACGCTGCTCATGCTGAATTAAAGCCACAGTGGATTGTTTTTGATCAAAACTGACCTGATTAACATGGAAAATAACAAATGTCCATGAAATCATGTAGTGAAGTGTCCCACGTGTTTCACGATCACCATATGACATCCAGCGCTGTGAAAAAATTAAATAAAATACACGAAAACACAACACTGCCAGAAGTTTTTGCCCAAACTTCAAAAGCCTGTTTAAATGATTAAAACTAGAAGCATATCTTAACTTTAATATTACATTTCTCATGTGAACTAATATACAACATGTTATATGCATGCATGTATGAGACAGAGGGGAACACGGTCGCATTTGCAGCCGATCTACCGTATTTCCTCAAATAAAAGCCAGGGCCTTTATTTACCTGAACTGCAGAAGGTCACCGGCTTTTATTTGAAGTAGGCTTTTATTAGGGGCAGGCCTGTATTTCGAATTCCATCTATTTGAAAAAATAATTGTTTTAAATAAACCGTTTTAAATGAAAAGCGATAGAGTTCCAGAGGACAGATATCATCAGGGGCGCGGGAACTGGTGTGGTTTCAAAGGATTGCAAATGCAATGATTTTTTTTGTTCATTTTATTCATTTTTAGAATTTAATAATTTATTTGTAATAAACATTTTAAGTGGCCCATTAAAAAGTATTATTTATAAGTTGAATTGTGTTTTTAAAACATACATGAGGTCATAATGTGACTGTTGCGGTGTGTGCGTTGAAAGAGCGGTAATATTTCCTCCAGTGGAGATCAAGCATCTTTCTGGAGATCCCGTTCATTTCTAAAGCTCTTTCCGCTCAGCACCGCGCGCTCAACCCAGAACTCCCTTTGTGACATGCTGGATCAAATATAGGCCTATCTGAAATAAATATTAAGGGCTGTCCCTGACTAAAGTTTTTTTCCTTTTCTAGTAGTTCATTTAAGCCGGCGCTGCCGCCTCCACCTCATGTCATTGTCTGTTATAGGCTATTTGCTTGTTATTTATTAAATCCGGGCAATTTGGTTGATAAAACATAGATTAAAATTAAGATACAATTTATACAAAACGAAATGTACTTTTGTGATATATTTGTTGTTCTTTCGTGTTTTATAGACTCAATATAAACTCTGTAATTTCGTTATTTTATTAACCCATCTAATGTGCTTTCTATATTCCACGTGAGGGGGAAAAAAGCTTCCTTCCACTTAAGAAGAGTTGTGTTCCTTTTAAGCACTTTTTATTTTAATATCTCTTTACATAAATATTATTTTCTACTTAAAAAAAAAAAAACTATAATTTCGTTATTTTTCTAACCCAACTAATGCTCAATCCCTTAATTTAAGACCGGCCTTTATTTGTTTGTGTCGGCCACGCCCCCGGCCACTATCAGAGGCCCGGCGTTTAATTGACTACAGGCTTTTATTTGAGGAAATATGGCATGCTGCCCATCATAAATCAAAGCACGAGACAGACAGGGGTCGGAGGAGAACACCGGAAAATGTGACATAATGGACAATATTCGTCTGTATTTGCAATACACGAGCCGCGGTTCAGCTGCGCGAGACAAACGCTGCCCGTGTGAATGCACAACGGGGGCGCGCGGCTCCTGCTCTCTATACGCACCGCTCCTGCCCAGCCAACGCACTGCTTCCGCGTGTGGTGTGAAGCTGGCGTTACTCTAAACATACTTGAACTATTCAAGTATATTTTCCCTTCAGGTTTTGTGCTAGGAAGACCAGCTGGTTGACCTTCTCTGGGTCTAAAGCTGCCCTGGTGCATGTAACAATATTACCCCCAGTACTAAAAAATATTTCTGAGGGGGTGCTGGTGGCTGGGATACACAAATACTTTTTTGCCAGCTGAGACAATCTGGGGAAGTTGTGTTCATGCAGCCTCCACCAGTCCAGAGGTTCAGACTTCACTGTCTGCATCAGGGCACATCAGGTACCTTTCGAGCTCACTCTCTACTTTTGTTTTTCAGTGAGAGGCAAAGCATCCTCTTCTTGACACAGTTTTTTGAAGTGCCTGTATTTTTTGTCTGAAGACAGAACTTCAGTGATGGCCTTTTGTTTCTCTAGGACCCTTGCCACCATCTTTTGTCTTGAGCCCCACCTGGTTAGTGACTCTGTGACCAACTGGTGTGTGGGAAGATTGAGACGTTGCTGTGCTTTAGAGAGCGCACTCTTTTTCTTCCATGAGTAAGAAAAGACAGAGACCACTTTCTTGCACACACCTACAGCCCTTTCCACTCTTTTATCCTTTCCTGCAGCACCTGCAGAAAAACAATGCCAGGGTAAATAACTGATAATTGATCACACACACACACACACACACACACACACAGAAAAACACACCCACAAACACACAGAGAGACAGACACAGACACACAGAGAGACAGACACAGACAGACACACACACACACACACAGAGAGAAAGACAGACACACACAGTCTCACACACACAGAGAGAGAGAGAGAGAGACAGACAGACGCACACACACACACACAGTCATGCCAGTGTGTAAAGCTACTTTAGATAATAATATTATCTCGATTTATTGGCTTATAAAATCAACATAGGAATCAACATGGATGACGAGCATTAAAATGACAATGCTACTCACCAATAGCAGAGTGCAAACGATGGCCAAAACACTGCAGCCATGTCCAGTTGTTCAGTGAAGTCGCTTTCACTGCATTTGCCCCGCTGTCTGTGGTGATGCACACCATTTTGTCTTCAATCAGACTCCAGGACAACAGTGCCTCCTTCAAGCCTTCTGCTATAAATTCTCCTGTGTGGTCTTCGGGGAAATATGAAGTCTCAAGGCAATGGGTTTTCAAAGCCCATTCATTGTCTATGAAGTGAATGGTCAAGCTAATGTATGGCTCAGAAGTACGGCTTGACCACAGGTCAGAGGTTGTTGCAAAGTACTTGGCTGACAATATTTCTTGCTGCACAGATTCTTTGCACATTACATAGAGCTTGGGAATGCCAGTCTTAGAAAAGTACTTTACTGTATGAGATTTTTATAACCTGGCTTCTCAACAGTGCTCAGCGGAAGCATGTCTTTGGATATATGATATGCCACAGCCTCTGTTATGTCTTTGTACCGTTTAGATGATTTATCATACGGCCCTGATGCACAGTACCTCTCCATGGTGGTCTGCTGCTTGTGCGGTGTTGCATCTGCAGATGTTGTTGGACGTTGCTGGCAAATTGGCTGCGCTCCAAAGGGTGACCGTGGCTAAGGTGGTAAAACAAGTTTGTGGTATTACCAGTCTTCGCGGGGACGACGGTCCTGCATAATTTGCAGACGACATTGGTCTGACTACGGTCAGACTTAGAAAATCCAAAAAACCAAACGTGATACTGTTACATGATTGGCTGGTAGCGTGTCACTCCCTACGTTGCTAGGTTACCAGAGAGTGAGTGCCTTTGTTCATGCAACCAAACTTGCTTTGCAACCTCTGGTTTCTTCCGATGAAAAAAATATATATATCGAACGTTTTATCGAATGCATTTTTTATTGATATCGATGATGTGTCTATCGCGACATATCGTTATCGTTTTATCGCCCAGTCCTATATTGGACTAACAAGGACGTTTTCAGTTCTGAAACTTACAGCATATAGTATGATGACCTCTTATATGTCAAAAGCTCAAGGAAAATTGGATTTCCAGGGTTTTTCCTACATTGAAATTTTTTTGGCAGCCGCCAAAACAAATTTTTGTCCCGCCAAAGCCTTATTTGATCAGTTATTGTGATTTATGATTGAGTGTCAGAGAGAACGATCAGAGAGCTCCTCCCCTGCTCGCACGCTCCCTGTCTTCAAAATAAGCATTCTTAGCTTTCTAATATTTCACATATTACGTTAATCAAAATCAAAAGGTCAGAAGACCGAATCCATGTTGCACATGACGCTATCAGACGATGTATTCCTTTAATTACCGCTGGGTGTGATTTGCGTTCAAAAAACGTGGACTCTTCTCTGACCAGCTGACATGAACCATACTTTGAATAAACGGGAAACAAATCCTACCCGTTATGAAGTGTATTCTGTGTGTTGACTAATCTTTTGAGATGTTCTAACAGACAGATTCACACACAACGTGTCTGCTAATGTCCGATTCGTGACCTAATGACTCCTTTGAACCGAATCATTTTAACGACTGGTTAGAACAACTGATCTGTCCAACACTGAACTCCATGAATCAGTTTAATCATTTATTAAGAACACATCTGAAATGAGAACACAAGTGTGCTTACCCAATTAAGCAAGAGTGGGTGTAAGAGTTAGTTTTCATTATCCACAGGCTTTCAGCTTATTTATGTTCACAATGTGTAGTAAAATAAATAGCCTATAAATCGTTTAGTTTAGACTGGAGTGAGGTGAACCCAGAACAAAGTTGTTATTAGCTAGCTGATAATTTTATGAAATTGTATATGGCAGAAAATTAGGCTATTTGTTCTTTTTTTTTAATATACTACTTTTTAATATTGATATGATTATATACCAAAACAATCATCTGTAAATGGTGTAAAAATTAGGAACAAAAACAAACATCAAGGTATCAAAATAAGATGAGCAAAAATTACAAACTTTCTTTGAATTTATTTAAAATGTATTGTCAGGAGTAGGGCCTATTGCGCTTGCAGATCACGTGGGTAGGGCACTTTTTTACTGTGCGTGTGTGTGTATATGGATGACCATGTCTGTCAGCCACTAGGGGTGGGCGATATAGCCTCAAAATTATATCACGATATTTCAAGAATATTTGCGATAACGATATTTATGACGATATAGAAAAAAAAATTTATGGAACAAAGTTTTATTGGTTATTGCAGCTGGTAGGCAGCAGCATTTATTAGTGCAAACAAAAAAATAACATAACATTTTAGTTAAAATCAGGTAATTTATGCCATGGTCTGTCTGAATATTTGATTCTGATTGGCTGGAAGGTGTGGAATAAAATCGTTTAATGCACAGTAGGGCTGCAACGACGCGTCGACGTCGTCGATGACGTCGACTACGAAAATACGTCGACGTGCGTGAAATGCGTCGACGCGTCGGCGGCACATTATTTACGTTCTAGAATGGAACAGAAGATCTAGAATAATGGCAGCTTCTGCTCCCGGGCATAGTGAAAATGATCATTTATCATATAAAGCCAGACCGCGACATTCAAAAGTGTGGGAGTACTTTAAACAGAAGCCGAATAAAACTGTGCTTGGTTCGCTCTGTAACGCCGGTTTCACACTGCGCGCGGTGGCAGAGCAGGAGCTGTGCGCGTGGAGAGCGGGAGCTTTCACACTGCAGTCAGTGTTGCCAAGTCCGCTTTTTTCCGCGGAATTGGGCTACTTCTACACTGTTGCCGCGGGCTGTGTCTCACGTCCGCGGGTTGAAGCAAAAAAACACACATATTTAACCCCCCGAACGCGATGTTTACCAGAGAACCTCCCCGAAACGCGATTGGGCTTGTTTTGGGCTAGCTTTGAGTAACGAATGGGTGGGTTTTGTTGTGTAAACCTGGCAACCCTGCTGCCAGTGTTCTCTAGCGCAGCTGAACCGTGGCGCGTGTATTGCAACAGACGGTCACATTTTCCTGGGTTCTTCTCCGACCCCAGTACGTCTCGTGCTTTTATTTATTATGGGCTGCATATATCTCCTGTATATGCGACCTGGTTCCGCTCTGTCCCAAACACATATGCATAATAACTTGCTGTATATAGGTAGTTTACATGATTAAAGTAACATTACAGTTAAGATATGCCTCTAGCTTTAATCATTTAAATGTGTCTTTGAAGTTTGGGCAAAAACTTCTGGCAGCTTTAGTCGTTGTTTATGCACATGTATCTTCAAAATAGACGACTATACATGAACACTATGCTGAAAGCTCCTGTATGTGAACCTTTTGCAGATAAATACAAGTGCATTTTCGTTTACTACTGACACAAATCAAGTACTGACAAGTAAATCATACTCAACTACTATAGTAAACAACTTTTCCTAATTAGGCCTACTCTGTATACATTTTATGATGAATAGTATCATTATATATTATGTTTAAAAAGCTTCTTGTGTTCATATATTTCATTATAAAATGGCATACTATGTACACTACCCTTCCTGAAATACAATTAATATTGTCATCATTCATTGATTTCATGTTAAAATAATATACAAATTCACTACCCTCTTTGAAATACAATAATCAGTAAAAAAGAATAATAAGATTAATCCGGAAAAATAATCGTTAGATTAGTCGACTAATCGAAAAAATAATCGTTAGATTAGTCGACAGAAAAAATAATCGTTAGTTGCAGCTCTAATGCACAGGTAGTTCCAAGTCAGATGGATCCTCATTCTATATTAATGCGCTATTTTTATTTCAGGTGTGTTAAGACGGAGCACTGTAATCGGTTTAAAAGTCTGAAAGTCAGAATGAAAATGCTGCATATAAACACTGCTTTCATAAGGATACAGTAATATTTCTGAAGTGTAAAACGTTTTATTTTGTAACAAGTTATGAAGATAAATGTTGGAATAATGACACAGACATAGCCTGGCTACGCCATCTCATCTGACAGCGTTTGTCCCAGGCGCTTCTACTTCAACTGCGCCTGACAGAAGAATTTATTTTTCTGAGGTGTTTCTTACAGCAACACCAGATCGGTTTTGATAACGTCTCGTGTGAACTGTCCCCAGAATCGGAATGATTTTAATCAGAATGACATAAAAGCGTGCATGTAAACGGGGCTATTGAAGCGCACACACAGACGCGTGCGCGCGCCACTCGCATTCAGAGAGCAGAGATCGCGCCGCACATTCATGAGCACAGAAACTAGTAACACCGCCCCGTGACTTTTAGCAATAAAATAGCTAAGTTACTGGATCACTACATTATAATTCTCAGCAACGATGGGGTTACATCGCTATTTTTCAGTAATAAACCCACATCTTCGTTAAGAGAGACGCTGAACAGACACCCTCACACAGGTACGAATCTCTCTCTCTCTCTCTCTCTCTCTCTCTCTCTCTCTCTCTCATATTAATCCAAATAAATGCTATAATCCATTCATTCAAATAAATGTAATCTTACGCACTACTTTATCTCTGTGTTTGATTCAAAGTAGGCAGAATGCTGGATCTAACGAGCCGTAACTGACGAAAATAACTGTCAATGTTACCCTTCCGATCAAATATTGCGCTGCAAACATCAATAGCAGCTTTAAGGTGTCAATGTTTAGTCAGTTGTCAAGAGGGCTGACCTCTTGTAACCAAGCAGCTCCTTTTTAGGTACTAAGTCATTATCGGAGGCTGACATGCTGCTCTTCGTGTATACTCTGACAGGTGTTGTTGTTGTGCGCGCTAGGGAACACGCCATACGCCATCGCTATATCATTGATATCGCGATATGACACTTTTTATCATGTAAAAATTTATACCAGTATTATTGTGGACGGTATGATATGGCACACCCCTATCAGCCACCACCGAAGACCATTTTTGACCCAGGAAAAACCCTGATTTCTCAGTTCATGACCTCTTTAATGCCTTTTATTAATGTCTTATGTGATTTTTACATGTTTGCATACAATGTGTTATTTAAGTGTTAATATTATTATATCTAAAAATAAATAGCAACTGAATTTAATTTGGACTCTGTTGTTTTATTATAGTAATGTGCAAGTAAGGGCTCCCTATAGTTTACACTTTACAGCTTTAGCAGAGATCACTTATTTTTATCTTTAAGAAACCTTTAGTTATTATTTAATTAATTTAAGGACAGACACAATTTGTTCAGTAAATCACTGTTTAGTTATAAAAGAAGCTATTTTATATTTAGTTGTCTCTCCCCTGCTGTACCAAATCCGTACCGAACCGTGACTTCAAAACCAAGATACGTACCGAACCGCCAGTTTTGTGTACTGTTACACCCCTAATATACAGTGCATCCGGAAAGTATTCACAGCGCTTCACTTTTTCCATATTTTATGTTACAGCCTTATTCCAAAATGGATTAAATTCATTATTTTTTTTCTCAATTCTACAAACAATACCCCATAAATGACAACGTGAATGAAGTTTGTTTGTAATCTTTGCAAATTTATTAAAAATAAAAAACGGGGGAAAAAGTCACATGTACATAAGTATTCACAGCCTTTGCTCAATACTTTGTTGAAGCACCTTTGGCACCAATTACAGCCTCAAGTCTTTTTGAGTATGATGCTACAAGCTTGTCACACATATTTTTAGGCAGTTTCTCCCATTCTTCTTTGCAGGACCTCTCAAGCTCCATCGGGTTGGATGGGGAGCGTCAGTGCACAGCCATTTTCAGATCTCTCCAGAGATGTTCAAGTCTGGGCTCTGGCTGGGCCACTCAAGGACATTCACAAAAATGTCCCGTAGCCACTCCTTTATCTTGGCTGTGTGCTTAGGGTCGTTGTCCTGTTGGAAGATGAACCTTTGCCCCAGTCTGAGGTCCAGAGCTCTCTGGAGCAGTGCCTGGTGTCCTCCAGACATGACACTTGCCATTCAGGTCGAAGAGTTCAATCTTTGTTTCATCAGACCAGAGAATTTTGTTTCTCATGGTCTGAGAGTCCTTCAGGTGCCTTTTGGCCACTGTTTTAACCACTGTTTTCTATATAGATCAGTGGATATAACCTGAAAAATGCACTGAGGACGCACACAATCTGTCAAAGCGCAGAACAGGGTATGCTAAATACTATGGCATTAGCTTGAAGCTTAATATAAAGAATTCTCATGCTATGGGCGCTTGGATCACGTACCTTTCCCGCAGCAGCTCACTCTGTTTCCACTCCACTATTTTTAGATGCATTTTGTCCATAGAAATGCACTATTCAGTGCTGTAATTTGGTGCGACTGGTGGAAATTGGTGGCAGACCCGACTAATAGGGATGCAACGATTATAGATTGTGCCGGTACAATTATTGTCTGAGGAATAATCACGGTTTCACGATTATTATGCATTCATTAATTTTACAAAACTATGTATAAAACCACATGAACACTCGTTAGATTTTAAAGTGTTATTTATTGCTGCCTTTTGAACAGAAAGAGCACAGTAGCCAAACAAAAATTTCAGCACAAAATAATAATCAAAATCTACATTCTTTTTGGACCTGGGGTAGAGAACTTGGAAATAATGGTTAAAAAATATATATATATCTTGCTGGCTTTTGACTTGGACAGTATAGCTGCCTTTTGAAACAGAAATAAAACAGTACAGTGAAAATAAATAAAAAGAAACAAGGTGCACATCTCTGCAATTAAATACGAGATAGCTATGCATATCCTTTTGGAACAAAACAAGGAATCAAAGGCTGCTGGACATCAGGGCCTTTTTACAAATTGCACATTCATTACCAGTCCTTTTAGTTCATATTATAATGCAGAAATGTTAGCATGTTCACATTCTCAGTGCTCAGTTTTGACCGCTGAGGAAACAGGATATGGCCACTTGTACTGAACACCCTTTCCGAGGGTACACTTGTTGCAGGGATACAGAGATACTTTCTGGCAACTTTTGAAAGCATTGGCATTTGTTCCACATGTGCCTTCCACCAAGCCAGTGGGTCAGCATCAGCACTGATTGCAGGAAGGGACAAGTACAGTTTCACCTCTGAGTCAAGTTGTTGTTGGATTGATGGCATTGCATGTCCTGAAGCTTGTGACCTGTTCTTCTTTGCACTGGTGATTTGCTGTAACAACCCAGACAGGCTCTTCTCTTTATTTTTGGTGGTGGAGAAGGTGCTGTGTGGTTGCTGCTGGAGGATCGTCTGTGTCTGAACCACCAGTCTTAAGCTAAAAGAGCATAAGAAAAATTCAAATAAATAATCCATACAAAGATTAACTTGCTGGACTTGCAGTAATGACTTAAGTTGTTTTTCAATATTTGATTACATTAACATTTATATTTCTTCAACATTTAAGTATTATTATTAATATAAAACGAATATTAACTTTGTTTATCCTCAGGGGAAATTGTTACTAATGAGGGGAATAAACTGAACTGTTATTGTCATTAATATGTATTAATTTTAATCTTTTTAATAATTCATCTAATTTTACATGTGGCTTGAGAAAAGCATTTCTATTATATTGGTTTGTCTGTTTGCAGTTTTAGTAAAAATGATGGAAAGAAATTGAGAACATATCATGTTATACGCTAGGGGGCACTATTACACATCTTCTGAAAGAGTGCCGAATCTCTTGGGTGGTTATCCCGAAATTGCTGCATCAAATTTGATGGATTCGCTCCTTTAGCAGAAACTTTTTTACGGCAAGTTTTGCATACAGGTTATCCGTCATCTTCAATGACACCCTGGTCATTCTTGGTGTACCCAAAATGCTCCCATACTGCTGACTTCAGGCGTTTCTTTGGTGGATATAAAGCTTCGCTGTTCGGTCCCTCTGCCATAGTTAATCTTGTAAAGTTGTAGCCTACACTTGGTGTAGCAGAGCCTTTACGATTCATTAACCGTGGCATTTTTAAGCACGGTTTATCGTGAAACCGGTTAATCGCTGCATCCATACCGACTAATTGATAATGAGAATCGTTGTCGATGATTTTCGTTATCGATTTTATCTTCTAGTTTTTGCAGCCCTAGTAGAGTTGCCATCTTTGTATACTCGAAGAAGTTTTAATTGGTAATGTTTTATTTATAAATCTATTTGTGGTTTAAAATTACATCTTAAAGTTCCTCGGGTACGAACAGAGCTATGGAAAAGAGGCTTTAAATATAATAATTCTGCTTGCAATAATTTATAAAAGATCTTAAAACTGACTATGCTTCCATCACCAAACAAATTTGTTACTTTTAACAGATTGTGTTTTCTCCTTTGGTAAATTGCTTTTGTGATCCTTGATTATGTTTTTCTGTCTTGATAGCTGCCTTCTTGGCCAGGTTACTCTTGTAAAAGAGATTAAAATCTCCATGAGTTTCATGAGTTTTTAAACCTGGTTAAATAAAGAAAGAATGAATGAAATTGTCCCAGTTGATTTTTATCATTTTAATGTTTTCATTTTAGGCCTGATCGAAGTGAAAGAGGAAAGACTAGATCTGAATGAAGTGGAGGAGAAACATCAGCATCAGAAAGCTCATGATGTCACCACTGGAGAAAAATCATTGAGTTGCTCTAAAACTGAAAACAGTTGCTCACAAAGCAGCATTCAAAATACAGTCAAAAGACCTTTAACCTGCTCTCAGTGTGGAAAGACTTTCAGACATAAAAAAAGCCTTAGGATTCACATGATGATTCATACTGGAATAAAGCCGTTCTCCTGCTCTCAATGTGGAAACACTTTTATCTATAAAAAAAGCCTTACGAATCACATGATGATTCATACTGGAAAAAAACCTTTCACTTGCTCTCAGTGTGGAAAGAGGTTTACATACAAAAGAAACCTTAAGACTCACATGGTGATTCATAGTGGAATAAAGCCGTTCACATGCTCTGAGTGTGGAAACACTTTTAAACAAAAAAGAAGCCTTAAGAATCACATGTTAATTCACGCTGGAATAAAGCCTTATACCTGCTCTCACTGTGGAAAGAGTTTTACACATAAAGGACACCTTAATGATCATTTGGTAACTCACGCTTCAGAAAAACCTTTCACCTGCTCTCAGTGTTTAAAGACTTTCACACGTAAAGGAAGCCTTAAGAAGCACATGTTAATTCATGCTGGGATAAAACCTTTCACCTGCTCTCAGTGTGGAAAGAGTTTCACACTTAAAGGACAACTTAATCATCATTTGGCAAGTCACACTTCAGAAAAACCTTTTGTCTGCTCTCAGTGTGGAAAGTCTTTCACATGTAAAGAAAGTCTTAAGAATCACATGTTAATTCATACGGGAGTAAAGCCTTTCACCTGCTCTCAGTGTGGAAAGAGTTTTATACAGAAAAGACAACTTAAAGATCATTTGGTAACTCACACTTCAGAAAATCCTTTCACCTGCTCTCAGTGTGGAAAGACTTTCACATGTAAAGGAAGCCTTACAAATCACATGAGAATTCATGCTGCAATAAAGCCTTTTCCCTGCTCTCAGTGTGGAAAGAGTTTTACACAGAAAGCACACCTTAAGGATCATTTGGTAACTCACACTGAAGAAAAGCCTTTCACCTGCCCTCAGTGTGGAAAGTCTGTCACACGGAAAGGATACCTTAAGACTCATATGTTAATTCATACAGGGGAAAAGCCTTTCACCTGCTCTCACTGTGGAAAGAGTTTTACACAGAAATCACACCTTAATGAGCATGTGCTAATTCACACTGAAGAAAAACCTTTCCCCTGCCCTCAGTGTAGAATGACTTTCACACGGAAAGGACACCTTATAAATCACATGTTAATTCATGCTGGGATAAAGCCTTTTGTCTGCTCTCAGTGTGGAAAGAGGTTTACACAGAAAAGACAACTTAATAAGCATGTACTAAATCACACTCCGGAAAAGCCTTTCACCTGCCCTCAGTGAGAAAAGACTTTGAAAGAAACCATTGGGAATCACATGTTAATTCATGCTGGAATAAAGCCTTTCAACTGGGAGCTTCACTCTTGCATTGAGTGTTTGTACATTTTGGGGGTGGAGCACTGGAGGGAGGGGTGTGTTTGTTTGCTTGTGTTGAGTTCAGATATCAACAGTGTTTCTCAGAAAACACTAACTGCACCTTTAACTGTGTAAAAACGGGGTTTGCTTTGGCATCATTACAGAAGACCAGGAAGTTCATATAAATGAAAAGTATGTCTGTCCTGTTTGTGGAAGGAGATTTCTGTAGGTTGACTCTTAAAAGGCACCAGAAAATACATGAGTGTGAAAACGTGTGTGCTGTGAGTGTGGAACCCATGTAGAAATATGAATAAAGACTGTATACTGCAGAGAAGCCATAACACCTGTGGGAACTGTTTCAGCTCAGCAACATATCTGCGCTATCATAGAGAAAAGCATTGTTCTTACAGCACATAGAATTAATTAATTGATTCATTAGTTTCTGTTAAATTGGGCAGAAAATATGCCAGCAAATGTGATTAAAAATACAAAGACTTCTTTTTAGATGTATATTTTCTATAATAATAACGACAGAATCAGACTTGAAGGTTTTTTCCACTTTGCTATTTAGGGCTACCATAGAAATGGCATCTAAAAATCATATGAGCCAGAATCAACTAAATGTCTGTTTTCCTCAGTAACAAAGTCAAGATTATGATTATTATTATTCTGTTATCGTCTCCATGTAAACTACAAAAATGTGAATTTGTGAAAACGGTGACGTCATGCTCATGTCTATTACGTGTTCAGTCTATAGGCTTTACAAAGTGACACCGCCAACTACTGGCTTGGCATGAATAATACACTGTATTTAGTTTGTTGCGCAGATGCGTGAAACTTTTCAAAAATGCAAAGGGAAAACGTAAATTTATAATAATAACGTTACATTTTTAGTACATTGTTGTCGTGTGTAGTGCACCCCGGTGAGAAGAAAATGTTTTAGTTAGTAGCTAATGGTAGCTAGACAGATCAACTCTAATATAGTGATCACAGGCAATCAAATGCATCCATTCAGAAGAGCCGAAGCACATAATCAATGCATAATAACGTTTTACGTTATTTTCTATTCACTATATATGACTTGACATGAAAGAAACATGTAAAAATAGACAAGCAAATGTGAATTTTCTTTTTACATGTAACATATTGCTACACAAATAAATGTACTGTATTCATACAAATGTGTATATTCTTTATCTGTGTACTATAGTATTGACATTTCAGAGTAAACTTTTACCTACTGTTGCAATCTTCCAGCCAGCAAAGCTATGTGGGGCTCAAATGGATTGCATCTGGCCTATCTAATGGGGATGCAGACAGTTTTGTCCTCAGTTTCCATGCAGGCCCCACATGGGTTTGCCCAGATGAGTTGAAATGAACACTGATCAGTGTGTTAAAACTAACACTGACTGAGTGTTCAGTTAATGAGAGAATTCCATGATTAATTGAGTGATGATTGTACATTAGTGATGAACACCTGCTGTTAACAATCAAAAGGAAAGAGGAACAACAAGAACAGAAAAAGGAAAAGAGATGAGCAGAAACACAAGAACTACAGATGACTTTTAGCCACAGCCCAGGCCCAGCATCAATTTCCCAGAAAAGTGACTTCAGCAGAGGGTGATTTTTTTTTTTTTTTTTTTTAAGAAAATAAATAAGCTTAATAGATGTTTCATGTGATATTTATGCTGAAAATGATACTTTGCCAGATTCATCAGATGAGCGATACTGACACCAAGTTAAGTTCTTCACTGATGAAATCCCCAAAGGAAACTTGACTGAAGAGTGTCAGAACTGAGGATAAAGCAGTTTACATGTCAAGTGTTTGCTGGGGGAGTTTCAGAAGAGACTTGGTGAGTAACAGATACAAACAAAACATAATTATGTCACACAAATGGTAAATAAGTTCAAATGGAAAATAAGTTGGTTATGGTTATTAATTAAATATCTTCTATTTCTATTAATTGTCTTATATTTTACATTTATTCATTTCGCAGATGTTTTATCCAAAGCAATAGCCCTGATTTTGACTCGGTGACAGGTTTTGGAAAAAGCTGACAAATGCCCAAAATCATAGGCAAATCGGTGCTTGTGAGTGACAATCATGCAGTGTGTATGATCAAAGGCATGATCAGAGAGAATCACAGATGAGTCAGACCGACAGCCAACGAGAGAGCAAGATACAGGGCAACAGGAGGTTCGGGGAGGAGTTATAGACCATAATATCAGTATTTTGATATATTTACAATTATATCAAACAAAAACAAAGCACAAACATTTGCTTGACCAGCCGCAGAAGTAGCACATTGCACAATTATTTATTTACCTCAAACTCTCTTTGCAGAACATAATCCTTGCTCCCTCTGTCTCCCTAAAAAAATCCTCCACCATTCTTTTTGTCCTTTTCGCTGCAAATCAGCGCACAGTCAATTTGGATTGCAAGCTTTCTGCAGTTTTATCATTTTTAAAAACAATTCCAAGGTTTGACGCACACGCTATTTTGCGTTGTTTCCTTCTCACTTCTCACGTGTGTTTGGTTGTGAAACGTAGTTTGCTCACCGGAGAGAGTTGTCGGTGAAACCTGTTGCCGATCCATCGTGCAGTGTGAACACAGCAGTGACTGAATGATGCCCCAGATAGTCATGCAGTGTGAAAAGAGCAGTAATCCGCTTAGTTTTAAAATCATGTAGTCTGAACTTGGCATTACATATGAGGAATACAGCAAGCGATTAATCTTGAAGAAGCAGACAAACACGCAAAGTGCTCAAAATACAAAGTTTCAGACATTGTTTAGAGAATCATAAACTAGAATAGGGAGGGATTAAAGGAAAGTGAAAGCATATATATTTTTTATATGCCTTTTTTAAGTGCTCATAGAAGAGATGAGTTTACAAATGTCGTTTGAAGGTTGTCAGGGATTCTGCATTCCGGATGAAAGCATAGAGGAACAGTGAACGAAAATGTTCTGGAGAGTGATTTTGTGCCTCTGATGATACCGTGGGTCGTCGCTCATTTACCGATCGTAGGCTTCTGGTAGGTATGTAGACTCGTAAGAGTGAGTGGAAGTATGCGGGTGCTGAGCCTGTGGTATATCTATAAGCAAGCGTCAATGCCTTGAACTTGATGCAGGCAGCGAGTGGTAGCCAGTGCAGAGAGATGAAGAGAGGTGTGACGTGGGACCTTTTGGGATTGTTGAAGACAAGACGTGCTGCAGCATTCTGAATCATTTGACTCCACACAATGAAGGTCCAGCCAGAAGAGCATTGCAGTAGTCAAGCCTAGAAATGACCAGGGCCTGGACGAGAAATTATGTTGCCTGCTCAGTTAGGAAAGGCCTGATCTTCCTGATGGCCCATAGAGCAAATCCGCATGGTTAAGCTTTGCAATGTGGTATTTGAAGGTCAGCTGGTCCTCAAAGATTACTCCAAGATTTATAGCTGACCATGAAGGGGTAATTGATGATGAGCCTAGCTGGATGATGAAAACGTGCTGTATAGATGGATTGTTAGGGATGACGAGAAGCTCATTCTTAGTGGGATTACCTGAGCCTGCTTAAATATGATAGGGAAAATGCCAGTGCAGAGATGCGTTGATGGTGTGTGAGTGCTGGTAAAAGTGTAGGAGAGATGGCCTGTAGAAGGTGTGAGGGGTTGGAATCTAGAGGGCAGGTGGTAGGATGACTGGAGATGAGAAGTTTAGATACTTCTGCCAGAATCTGCCTCAGTGAGTGTAGAGAAGGAGAGATGATTTCTGTCTGTGGATCTGATTGGTCTGAGTCCCTGTGTGTGTGGAGCTGACAACTGACTGCTGATGGTTGAGGTGGTGGGTGGTGGTGGAGTGGGACAGAGGAGAGAGTTGATTTGTTTTTTGTTTTTAAGTGCGTGTGTTTGAAGTGCTGTTGATCTTGTTGTGGAAATAAGAAGATTTAGCAGCATGAACTTCAACAGAAAAGTATGAAAGTAGTGACTGATAGGGGAGAGCGGGGCACAACCTAACGCGGGGTTAGTTGAAACACACTTGGTTTAACACTTTCCACACATGCCAGGATGACGAAACTTCGTGTATTTACTAGTTGCCATATCAACATTATTTAGAGAAAGAATTGCGTCAAAATTAAAAAATCTTTGGAAGATATCACTGAACATTTTATTTAGCCATATAGCAAAAGTAAATGTGTTTATTTAAAATAAGACAAATCTGATATTATTTTAATCTTATATCTGTTATTTAACAGTTGAGATCGTTCTTTAATGATGATCTAGCCAGCAGACACGGGCTGTGGTTTAAATCCCAGTTGCTTCAGTTGGGGCATGTTGACACACTGTGTCACAATGAGCCCCTATTAGAACTACGCTATTATATTATATACGTTTATGTATTCTATTAAGAAACCATGAGAAAAATGTGAATAAAGACTGTGAGTCAATGTTCAGAAATGCTTAATTATTATTATGTTTTTAACTATGCTGTATAGCTGTGTTTTGAGGTGTGTTTGTTGTCAAACTCAAAACATTTTCTTATTTTTAGTGATTAAAAAATGCCCTTATTTTTATTTGAAAAAGTTAATAATTGTATTTTATTGACAAAATATTTTAGTTTGTCTTGGATATTTTTTTATTTTATTATATCAGGTAACATTTTAAGCTGCCATAAGGTCATGTTACAATGTGCCCCTCACATGTCACATTTCACTTCCATTCTTTTGGGTAAATCAAGAAAAAAGTATACACTGTAGTAATGAAACAAAACCACATAATTGTACTAGATGTGTGAAATGAATGTGGGGGAAAAGGAATACTCTGAACCATAAGTGGATTTACACAAACTGAGAAAGTCAAAAAGCGTAAGGTTGTGCCCCGTTCTCACCCCTACATACTCAGGTCAGATGGGTCTTTTGGCATCTACGCTAATGTTAAAGGAAATTTAATTGTAGATGGTTGTGCAAAACAAGCCAGTAAAAGGGAGCTGTGGAAATACCACTTTTAATAAGTAAAGCAGAAGTTAAGGCCCAAATATGGATGAAAATTATGGAGATGTTAGGATTGCAGAGGTGAAAGGGATCTAGTATCTAGTATACAACAAAAGGTTGGGACAGGGAGGGACACTGGAAGGAAACAAAGGGAAGAAATAATCTTATAGGCTAAGGGTTGAACACTGTGGGTTAAATAAGTATTTATATATTACAGGTAAGCATATATCAGGAAGTGTGTGAATTTGGCAATAGTATTGAATCTATTGAGCATTTTGAATGTCAGAAATATGAGAGGGAACTAGTATAAGAAGACTGGCTCTTTGCACATAACTACTTCCTTACCGGAAATGCGGCTTAGTCTTTTCCGGTCTAAACATGGCGCTGTTCTACACTAGATGTTTACAAGAGTTGCCAAAACTTTCGATAATGGACGTACATCGCCTTTGCAAGTCCTCCTCCAAATCACCTACCAGCAAATTAGAGAAGGGCTTTAAGATGTATGCATCTTCATACATCCACGGATATGAAGGTAAGTCTATATCTCTCAAACTTTATGGCTTACGTTAGCTTGCTAGGCTAATAAACAATCCCGGTCTGACAGAGTATGCGTGTTGTAATGTAGTACGGTTTTCTCGTGTTAGGCGGAACATTTCTATCGTTGTGTCCTGTACGCTTACATGTATGTGCCTAACTTATTATTGTGTTAATATGTGATTGGCATTAGTGTCAAACAAAGACAGAGCCACAAGTGAAGTCGCTGTACAGGCTTTCTGTTTCAGATCCATGAAGAAGCACGAAAAACCTCTTTATGTAAATGTAGGGCTGCACTTGTAATTTATGTCAGAGTTCCGAGTTCAGCAGTTCCAGCAATGGGGATGAGCATTGACAAGCCCCTTGTGGATTCTGAATTTGGACTGGTACAGAGGGGAAGTGTAATCTCCTATCAGCAGCCGAAACTTCTAACACAATGCACAGAGCTGCATAAGAATGCCCCGGTTCCTCCATGTCTTCCCCTCATCACTCATCAGCTGTCACCAACAGAGTGTGTGTGGGTATGCACAGAGGAAGAACATTTACATATTCAAAGTTTGCAGCTATCTATTGAGATGGCCCATAAAATTGAATCGTCGACACGGGGTCAGAGCAAAGATCCAGAGTGGCACATGCTGCGGCAAATAAGGATAACCTCCTCAAGGTTTAGGGAAGTTTCCCACGTTAGAGGTTACAGTAGTGCTGAGCATCTTGCAGAGAGAATTATTAGAGGCACCAGACAAACTGCGGTAATGAGGAGAGGTTCAGAAATGGAGTTTGAGGCAGCAAAAGAATATGCCCAGTACAACAATGTAAATTACTCCCCTTGTGGACTTGTGGTTCACCCACAGGCTCCATGGCTTGGGGCCTCGCCGGATGGCCTTGTTTATGATCCCAGTGTAACACCTGCTTACGGTTTGGTTGAAATTAAATGTCCAAATGCTAAAAGTTACATTGACTGCAAGTACTTACACATGTCAAATGGTGCTTTTAAACTAAAGAAAAGCCATGCCTATTATTGGCAAATACAAGGCCAGCTTTTAATTACTGGACTTCAGTGGTGTGACTTCTTTGTCTGGGCAGAGGAAGATTTCTTTGTGCAGCGACTGCACTCAGACAAAGAAGTTCAAGAAACAATTAGGCAGAAGTGTGATCATTTCTACTTCAGCATTTACATGCCAAAGTATCTCTCAATGAGAAGATCACAACTGATTGGCAGGTAAAGAAATCCTATTCTTATTTGGATTCATTATGATGTGTATTTTATTGTGCATTCAAATGGGAATATATGTTTTTGACTTAATATTACACCATACTTTGTGTACACTGCTTTTCTTTTATTTTACATTTCCTACTCGTACCTATATATATTTTTGCCTGAAATTCAATATGATTGATAAATGACATGTATTGTGATAAAATGAGTCTTCTAGCTTGTTGCTTAAAAAAAAACAGTTGATTAAGTAATGTCAGATTTATTCATGAACTTCATACAATATGGCATCATTTTACAATAAAAATCATTGTTTATAATGTTTGTTGTGCGAGGTCACATCTGTTGTCACTGTAACAGAATTAATTCAGAAATAAATATTGATTAATACTTACAGAAACCTACAACTTTGTAATGTAAACTTGTCAGCATTACTTGGCCCATGCCTTGACAAGATGTTTATTTTGATAATTGCTAAGCAGGCAAGAAACTTTCATTAATTTCATTAATGCTTCCAGCAATTGACAACGGTATAACAGAATCAAAAAGTTTATTCTCCTTCACCCTTCGGATGACTCGCTCAACGTGCACTCTTACACAAGCAATTTTCTGTGTTTGGAAGACACTGGGTGCTGGCATCTGGCTTTTCTTTTTGAGAAAAGGTGGACAGTACACCTTACACTTCACACAGTCACTGATCAGGAAACCTTTATCAACCATCACGGCCATGTCATCATTTAAAAGGTCAGCTAACCCTGACCGCCTAAAAAGTTCTTTATCACTTATTTACCCCTCATAGAGTGAAGAAATGAAGGTCACTGGACCATGGGGGGCAATCCCGATAAGTCCTTTCATTGTACAGTGAGATTTGTATGTTGAGAACATCTCACTTTGGAGGAGAGGCGAGGATGGCGTCTGACACTTGAGCTCTGTACAGTCAACTATTATCTGAGTATCGGGGAAGTCTTTGAAATCATCAGGAAGGTGAGCTTTAACATGTTCAGCCTCAATCCAGATAGACACCGAGCCCAAGAGTGTGTACAGGTAGTTGGTCCATGAAGTGATAATGCGGCTTACAGTAGAGATGTGAATGTTGAAACGGTTCGCCAAGTCCTGCTCTTTTAAACCAACTGACAAGTACATTAGGAAAAGGAGTAGCTCATCGATGGGTTGCAATGATTGTCTCTGGTGAGAGAAAACACACACAAATATCCTTAAACCTAATGTAACCTCTCAAGTCTAATAGATAAAAGGATGTGAAATTATCATTACTATATAATTAAAAATACAACAACAACAAAATGTATTTATATATTTAAATATTTATTTATACCTGGTACTATGACTGCAATAGGCTATTCAGACACCTTATTTATTGATTTATACCTGGCACTTGAGACTGTGAATTTAGAGTAGATCTTACTTTACTGTCTTATCTCTAGCCTTCTACATCCATCCATGTATTGCCTGTATTAAAAATGTAATACCAAAAACCTGTAATGACAACTGCAAAAACCAACTGTGTGTGTGGGACGGACAGATGTTACTGCCTCGTTCAATTTTTCAGCAGCTTTGGCCCTCGACGCACAAACCATTTTATGCACCGATGGTTCAATCAATCTCCAAAAAAGCATGAGATTATGGTAACTGGGAAATCTATGAACAGAAACATAACAGAAAGAGTACACAACGTTACAATATGGTCACGTATGCTCCAAGTTACTAAGGTTAGGGGTATCTTGTTTGTATCTTACCTTGTATAGAATCGAATATCGTCGTCAGAGTGGGCGAATCTATGTAATCCAAATTTACAGCTAATTTTCAGCTCCTGGATCTCTCTCTTTAACGAGTCATTTTCTTCTTTTAATTTCGTGTTTTCGTCGACTGCCGAGTCCACGAAAGCGGGTTCTGGGACAGATAAATAGTCATGATCAGCAGCAGGAGTGTAGTCCATATGTTGCCCATCTTCTGCTGATGCCGGCTCCGGCTGAAGTTTGCTTACTCTGTCCCAAACGCTCAGTCTTGGTGATGGAATGGAGTAATCAGTCCACTGGAACAATACCGGGACAGCTCCTTTCTTTAGTTGCCTTTTCCCCTCCGGTGTTTTCGGCTGAATGATCTGCTCCGGTGTGAAGTGCAAACTACAGACTTTGCTGTGTCCTGTGACAACGAACCTGTCACAACGAATATTCACCAGCCACCGCTTTCTGAGTTCAACATCGCTGGGAAATCCGTGGTAGCTTAAAACGCCATTGAATTTAGATGACGTGCATGTGGGAACACAACAATGTTCATGATATTTTTTCTGTTGCCTCTGGAAAAAAACTCTATTTTTTTTAAGGCTCATTTTCCGCTATGACTTTCCATTGTTTACGCCGCCATATTTCGCCAGACCGGAAAAGGGTGGGCCGTATTTACCCGTTGCGGATATGACGTCATGCGGATATGTGCAAGGAGCCCATTAAGGAACTTCTGGGAAAAACATCAAATGACATCTGTGTGTGTGTGTGTGTGTGTGTGTGTGTGTGTGTGTGTGTGTGTGTGTGTGTGTGTGTGTGTGTGTGTGTGTGTGTGTGTGTGTGTGTGTGTGTGTGTGTGTGTGTGTGTGTGTGTGTGTGTGTGTGTGTGTGTGTGTGTGTGTGTGTGTGTGTGTGTGTGTGTTTTACCTGCTTCATACTCCAGTCCAGTGGGTTGCGGTAAGGCACATATGTTTGTTTACCACCATTAAACCCCAGAGGAAGAAGATTAGTTTTCAGCATGATTTCTGGTGTTTTGTTGAGGTACTGGCTTAATGCAAACTGTTAGAAATGTACTTTTAGTGTATAGAAAGATAAAATGTTTGAATCGGGTCAATAAATGCCTGTAATTCCCATTTTCATAGACGTGACTAACGTTAAGTTTTGAAGCAAGCAGGAATATCTGGAGTATCAACTGACCTGAGATCTGCTGCTTTGAAGATGGTGTTTGTTAAAGAGGAGAGAGAGGAGGACACGAGTGAACCAGAACCCTGGAGAATAAAACACGAGGAACAAGGAGGTTAGTGTAGATCTTCATTCATCTTTAAGACTGTTGTGGTTAGTGATGGGCAGACCGAGGCTTTGTGAAGCACTGAAACAGCCATATTGTTTCGAAGCTTCGAATCAATCCGACACCCGTCTCTACGGCGACACCTAGTGGTCACTTGCATGTGTTGATCTGAAATACCTTGACAATGATCCATGTAAAAAAAAAAAATGTTTTTAACATCTGTCTGACAACTACATGATCTTGGTTTTGTAACCTGTAGCCTCCTCATTGTGAATAACTGTAGTTTTTAAAAAAAATAAAAAAAATAAAGCCACAATGTGTCACATTTGTTACATAACATTGTTATTCAAAAATATTATTTGCTCTGCTGTTGAAGGACTTAGCCGACTTATTTTATTAATTTTTTTACATATAATTTCTCCAGCCGTTGAAAAAATCCTCTCACAAGGGACACTTGTTGCTGGCATGCACAAATATTTTTTAGCAAGTTCACACAAATGAGGGAAAATTACTGCTCTCTCTTTCCAGTAAATTAATGGATCATGCGTTCTGGGTAAAAACGCATCTTTGAGGTACTTCTTCACTTCTACGGTTGCTTCAGCTGTAGCACAGTGTATCGTCTGGGTTTCATGGATACAACTATCAAACAGTTCCCATAAACTGTCCTGGGTTTCTGCTGGTGTTGTTGATGATGATGATGATGATGATGATGATGATGGGCCTGATGTTGACATTTGTGGCTCTGAATGAAAATTAAAACAACAATTAGTTACTAAGCATAAAATGACAGCATATATGAAGTATAAGTTACATAATTATTCAGATGACCTATCTCCATAAAGTTGGATGAAGACTGAAACTGCTCACCAGGAATTGCTGTGTTTTAACTCCAGTGTGATGTTCTTTTCAGCCTCCTGGGCTTTGGCAAGATTTCCAAAAGCCACGACGGTGAAGGGCTGCAAATCATTCACCACCATATTAACAAGAGCTTCATCCAATTCCCTCTGTCTGCATTTTAAAAGAAGATAAAGATAAAAGATGAAACCTACTTTCAGACAGAGACATTGAAAAATATATAGAAATAGTGCACAGCTATTAAAAGTAGCCTACTGGTTCATTATTTGGAAACATTTCTAAACAAACAAGTTATGTTTGGTAAAGTTTATGCTCAGACAGACACAGATCAAACTGAATTTAGAACTACAACAATTAGGAAAACCAAACTGATGTCTTCACTGGCTGACGATGGGTTAATTTGTAGGCCTATAATTGTTTTTCATTTAATACAGTGGCTAAGTTTGTGAAGTGTTATATTTAAATATTCACAGTGAAGCTGTGTTTAACACGATTGGGAGTTGTGATTGGGACGTTAGTTTTTAGGGGTGGTTGACCTATTTAAAACTTAAGGACTTTCTAAACAGTGTCCCAACACTGTGCTTTTATCTGAATTATATTTCAAACAATGCATACCTTGTTTAGACGGCCCAGCAGTGTCAGTAGCAGGTCTAGGTACAGTGGGAATGTTACCATCCTCTGCACCCTCCAAAATGGCAGGATGAGTGCTCCTCAAATGGCACATCATGGATGATGTATTGTTACAGAAGGATAGCTGCCTATCACAATACATCTCACTTTATTTGGTGTTTCCAAATGGAAATGCTCCCACACCACAGATGTAGCCTACGGCATCTCTTACGTGGAGCCTCCATTTTTATCTATTCTATTAATATATATATATCTATATATCACCTATGAATCTATATCTATATAATTCTATATCTCTAACTTATGCTGTGCTATCTGTCACTATCTAACTTGGCCTATATGCATGTCACAATATCTATCCTAACTATCTTTCACTGTCTATACCTATCAGTCAATATATCAAATATATTTTAAATCTAGCCAAAATATAACCAACCAAAGCGCACTGTAAATCTGACTTATGTCACAAAATCACTGCTATCACAAAAACCCACGAGGTGAAGATGGATTACCTTCACTTTTAAACTTTGTGGGGAATTGGGTTCATACAGATGTGTGACTGACTGTGTGGTTTGTTCCCCCCTTTCAATCAAACGCAGGCGCCACCTGATGAAACACTTCGAAGCTTAATTTAGCCATAGTCACGTGACATGTGTTTTTTGAATCACATTTCAGAGCAGTGTTTCGAAACATCTGCTCTTCGTGATCTCGACAAAGCACCGAAACGTCAGTTTTGCATCAGCCATCCCTAGTTGTGGTACATTAACCTAACAAAGCTTTAACAGGATATCCCGGTTACTTAAACGGTAACACTTTAGAATAATGGTCATTAGTTAACATTAGTTAATGTATTAACTAACATGAACTAACCATGAGCAGTGCATTTGTTACTGTATTTGTTCATCTTTGTTAATGTTAGTTAATATAAATCCAGCTGTTCGTGGTTTGTTCATGTTAGTTCAAAGTGCATTAACTAATGTTAACAAGATTTTAATAATGCATTAGTAAATGTTGAAATTAACATATGCATTTATAAATGCAGTTCATTATTAATGTTAACTAATGTAGTTAACTAATGACCATTATTCTAAAGTGTTACCACTTAAACATTCTTAAATTCTTGTCTTAGATCTCCTTTTCAAATGTCTTCGCGTGCTGCCTTCACGTGTTATCGGAAATGTCCTACTTCCCACTTCTGAAGTCATGATTACGAGCTCATTGCATTCAGATTGTGATTTGAGAGGGAGTTCATGTCCTATTTTGAAACTAGTAAATTACGATAATTCCGATGGCACGTTAAGGCAGCATAAATCTGCAACTGAACAGGCAGCGATATGATTTTGATTTGATTTTCGCTCGTTGCGTTTTAGAATCTCAAAATTGCTTTAAACTCATAGACATAGAGTCACTTTATTTGTACATTAGCATAATCAAAAACATTTGTGTGGCAAAGGTTTACCTGTTGTGCAGAAGTCTTCCTGCAGTTTTACACTTAAATAAAAACCAAACGAATAAAAGTGAATTAAGTAAAAGCGATATTACTATTGTTATATTACTATTTGTACCCCCAATTAAAAATGTATTATAAATACCCTATACAGGGCTGTGTATCGGTAACAGTCATGGCGATCACTGCTTGCCTTGTGTAGCTAGCTATACTGAGTTTGTTCTTTTAATCTGTTAATGCATTAGGTCAAGTCACATTAAGTGTAATGGTAACCTAAAAATGTGCTCTAATTTTATTAAAACATTTTTTTTATTATTTAACATTACTGAATAAATATATTAAGTTACACAAACAAAATAAATAGCTTTTTAAACATAGCAATTGCATGTTACCACTTTTTACAGTGAGAGGTAGGCCTAAACTCTTAATGTGTATTTTTTCACGTTATGGTCATATTCTGAGCTCTTCTGCCGAGTTCGATCATTTAATATCACTGTCTTTATTAAATTCAGACAGTCACTCACACAGATTTCACTGTGCGCGCACAGAAATATTCAGCAACACAGGGACTCTCGATGCTGCCCTGCAATTTCTATCAATAAAATAGATTTACCACTTAAGAGTTACATTATCTTTCTCAGCAAGGAGTTGGTAACATCACTTTTTCTGAAGCAATTAAACTCAATGCTTCACTGTTAATAGAGAAACACGGCACAGACTGAGGTAATTCATACATGCTTAGGGCTACCCCCTAATGGTCGACTAGGGATGTGACTGTGAGGAAATTTTCCCACCGGTTAATCTGATTCTAAACCGAAAGTAAAATGCGCGCGGCTGCTCTGGCATTCATAACGAAGCAGAGAATTGCGAGTGTTTAATGAAAATATTCCATTGGAATGAACTGAAAACATGCCGATGGACACACACAGTGAATGACAGTGCGGCCGTGAATGAATGACAGTGCGGCCGTGAATTAATGAAAGTACGGCCGTGCACATTGTAGGCCTACTTTCGGTTTAGAATTAGCGCCACTTTTTGGCCGGGTTGCTTGAATTACCCTTTGAAACCAAATCTTCCGCCGTCATCTTGTCAGTCTCTCTTAATAAATGAAATCCTCCTGGTGCTGGTCTGTGCTATGATTCTTGTTTGGTTCGCTGTATTAAGCAGACACTGTTCTGTTCATTGTCTGTTCTCTTACTGAACTAAATTATTTTATTATATTATTAAAAAACGACGGTGGGGGCGGCGCACGGTGGGAAAGTGATGTAACCGGTGTTGTGTCTGAACACCTGTAACACTGTCAATACCGACTATCACAGCAAGCCTAATGTTAGTCGACTAGAAGAGGCTTAGTCGACCAAAATTGTATTAGTCTGTTAGTCTCAGAAAAAAAAGCCTTGTGGGTGAAGTCCAGCAGTCTGTGAGGGACAGATCGTTAATGGTAGCTCTGATAATTACTGTATGTTGGGCAGGAAATCCAAACTTTTGCCTATCATCCATCAACCTCAAATACGGCTTATCATTTGAAACATGAATGTAACAACTAGTGGTCGACCGATATTGTTTTTTTTTTTTGATGGCTGATGGTGATATCTTAGATAGCAGGGTCAGGGCTCCACACTACATTTTTCATTAAAAAATATAAATAAATTAGGAGCACAGTCAAAAATCCAGGAGCACTTTCTGATCAAAAACAGACATTCCTATCATAACTTTCCATCCAAGATGTTCATGTCTTTCTTTGTTCCAACATGATTACGTCATCCTTAGCACCTCGCAGAGCTGCACAAGATGAACAATTTAGGTTAAAAAGTATATATTCATAAAAAATAAAAAAAAATTAAATGACGATTGTTTCGCAATCGCAGATTAGACCCTATTCCTCATCTGGGATCACGCAGAGCCTCTGGAGCCCATTGAAGCACTTTGAAACTGCATTTATTTGGACCTTCAGCATTTTGGTTGCAACTGAAAAGCATTATATGATGAAAAACCCTGGAACGTTTTCTTCAAAATACTTAATTTCTTTTCGACTGAAGAAAGAAAGACATAAACATCTTGGATGAGATGGGGGTGAGTAAATTATCAGCCAATTATCTAAATGGATTTATGATGTACGCTCATTATATAAATGTAATAATTTTAACACAAAAAATGACGGGATGCAGCTTTAACTATACAGTGCATCTGGAAAGTATTCAGAGTGCTTCACTTTTTCCACATTTTATTGTTGCAGCCTTATTTCAAAATGAATTAAATTAATTATTTTCCTCAAAATTCTACAAACAATACCCCATAATGACCTCGTGAAAGAAGTTTGTTTGAAATATTTGCAAATGTATTAAAAATAAAAACAAAACAAACAAAAAAATTGCTTATACATAGGGGTGTAACGTTTTAGAATGCTCATGGTTCGGCTTGTATTGTGGTTTTAGGTTCACGTTTGGGTATGGTTCGGTATTTGCTATGTTCAGGGGAAAAAGGACTATTGTCAGATAAAAATAAAGAAAAGAAAATAAAAACAAATCATTTAAATACAAGCAGCAGCACAAATAAATACAATAGAGCGAAGATACTAATAAAATAAACAGTGCTTTTCAGGTTTTTCAGGTAGGTCTAACATTAGTTCTCTTACGAGAGGTTCTCTCGTATTGCGTAAGTTCCTTACGCTACGGGAAAGTATTCTTTCTTCGAGATTTCTGAAAAACCCAAAATTATCCTTAATTTTGTAACATTGTCAACGCAGTGCGGCAGCCTGGCAGACCATAGCAGGCTATTCCAGCGTGCTATTGGCTGCTCTGCTGGCAACTGCAGCAGCCTATCGGTGAGCCCGCGTGACGTGGCGACCAATGAGGGCGCTTCGCGCCCACCTGGCTTCATTTGCCTACAGGTGGGGCGTGGCCACGTGTATATAAGCAGGGCTCACGGGCTGCATATTCGATTTTCTTTTCTTCAGCGAAGCCCTTCGCATCGCTGGATCTGGAACCCGCCGCCGTGACCGCGCAGACAAGCAAGCAGAGGACAGCGCCTGAGGAAGCCGGCAGCATCGCGCCACCTTCAGCCATCCGTGCCTGCTCTGCTATCCGGCAGCCCATATCCTTTACGCTCAAAAGTGTTGTCGCCGCTGCGTCACACTTTTTCACAAAAAGAGCCGAGCGTTGATACAAATGTCTCGTTCCACCTGCGGCTCGTGTCACGCGCAGCTCAGCTCCGGGGACCGCCACGTGATCTGCGCTCTCTGCCTGGGCCGTGATCACGCCGCCGCCGCACTCCTCGCCGGCGGATGCCAAGAGTGCGAAGAACTGACGATGTCGACCCTGCGGGCTCGACTCGTCCTGTTCGATGATGATATCCCTCCAGTCCCTGCCACGCCGCGCAGAAAGAAGCGCCGCTCGCAGCGGATTCCGGAGTTCGCCGAGAGAAGCTCGCCGGAACCTTTCCCGCCCGCTTCACTCTCGCCTTCCCCGCCCCCACCCCAGGCCGCCATTTCTGTTGCCGCCTCCGGGGATGAGGCGGATGCGGCCGCGGAACGCGCCGACAGCTGCTCCATCATGGCTTCCGACAGCGAGGACTGGTCTTCCGCGTCCTCTTCAGTCCGGGGCTCCGGACGCTCTCGAGCGGGTGAGGACGCCGAACTTTTGCGCCTTCTCACCCGGGCTGTCGAGCAGCTAGGCCTCGAATGGGCCCCGCCCAAGGTGGCAGCGCCGAACCGACTTGACGGATGCTTCCTAAACAGTCGCCGCCGTGCGCCCACCTCCAGGACTGCACCCTTTCTGCCGGAGCTTCACGAGGAGCTTGCAAAGTCCTGGAACGCGCCATTCTCCGCGAGGGTCTCGTCTCAGGCTTCTTCGACGCTCTCACAAATTGACGGCGCGGCCGAGAAAGGCTACAACGCTATCCCTCCGGTGGAAGAGGCGGTCGCAGCGCACCTTTGCCCGCCTTCTGGTTGGCGCTCAAAGGCTGCCCTCCCGTCTAAGGCCTGCAGAGTGACGTCATCGCTGATCGGCCGCGCTTTCGCTGCCTCCGGTCAAGCTGCGTCCGCTCTGCACTCTATGGCCGTGCTGCAAATCCTCCAAGCTAATCTCCTCCGCGACCTGGACGAGAAATGCTGTGACGCTGAGTTAATCACGGATTTGCGAAGCGCGACGGATCTCTCCCTTCGCGCCACCAAGACCGCAGCACAGGCCCTCGGACGCTCTATGGCCTCCCTCACGGTAGCTGAGCGCCACCTCTGGCTCACGCTCGCGGACATGCGAGAAACAGAGCGCGCGGCCTTCCTAAATGCCCCGCTCTCCCCGTCTGGGCTCTTTGGACCAGCGGTCAAGGGGATCGTCGACCGTTTCTCCGAAGTGCAGAAAACGACGCAGGCCATGAACCTCTTCCTGCCTCGACGCCCCGGCGCTAGCAATAGCTCCGCTGCTCGCCGTCCTCGTGACCAGCCAGCAACGAGCTCCGCGCAGCGCCCAGCGCGGCCCCCTTCGTCTCAGCGAAGACCGAGCGGCCGCCCCAGATCGCGCTCTTCCAGCCGTGGTAAGCCGCCTCCACCTCGGGGCCCCCGGCCTAGGATCGCGCTGAAGCCCGAGCCTCCAAAGTCCTCCTAGCCAGAGGCAAGAAACGACGGTTAAGTCCCGCCGCGGCCGGACCACCGTCAAAACTCTCTTTCCTGTCAGCCCCCACCACTGTGGCTGCTGCAGATGGATTTCACGCAGCCAACGAGCCGGCAAAAATGCCTTCTCGCCTGTCAATAACCGCCGTTTTTACGGCGAACCAGAGAAATCACAAAAGTTGCATTATTTCTGGTTGCACGGCTCACGCCGTATGTGTTTCAAATGCAGTAAATGTGCCCACTTTTCTGTGTTCACCCCTGCACACAAGCACTATAAACCCCGTGTCCCCCACTCACATAAAGCGGCCACCGGCCGCTCGAGTGCTAGAGTTAGGTCACGTGTCCGCTTGTTTGCGTCCACGACTAACCACCACAAGCGCTGTCACACAGCCACTCTTAACCAGTCATGTTCCACGCGTAAGAGTTGTGCCCGCTCAAACGCGCTCACACATTTTCGCGAACATTATGCCTCAGGCGCCACGCGCCGCGCCACACACCATTTGTTTTCCGCCCAGGGCGGCCGGAGCGATGAGTGTAGGGCCGCACACAAGCCACTCCCCGCTCGAAGCGGCAGAGATGCAGTGTGTAGGGCGGCCAGCCATCGCGAGCGATCGGCTGGCCCACAGCACAGAGAGCGCGCGCACTGCGCCCGCCCCTCCTATACAGGCCGTCAAACCCGCGAAGCGCGGCGTTTCGAGCCCGGAGGCCGTTCTATCCCGTGTGGCGCACGCGAGAGCGTGGGAAGCCATTCCAGGTGTATCAGAATGGGTGCTGAAAACAGTGAAGCACGGCTACACTCTGCAGTTCGCTCGCCGCCCTCCGCGCTTCTGTGCGCGTACAGAGACGAGAGTGAGCGAGGAAGTAGCACATCTACTTCGAGCAGAAATAGCCACGCTGCTGTGCAAAGGGGCTATAGAACCGGTTCCCCATTCTATGAGCGAGTCAGGCTTTTACAGCCGGTATTTTCTCGTGCCAAAAAGGGATGGGTCGCTCAGACCGATTCTGGATCTGAGGCGTCTGAACAAAGCTCTTATGAAAAGATCGTTCAAGATGCTCACGACCAAGCAGATCCTCGCGCATATTCGCCCGAGAGACTGGCTAATCTCCCTAGATTTGAAAGATGCATATTTTCAAATCAAGATAACGCCGCGTCACAGGCCATTCTTACGATTCGCCTTCGACGGCCAGGCTTATCAATACACCGTCCTTCTGTTCGGCCTGTCACTAGCACCCCGTACATTTACGAAGTGCATGGACGCGGCCCTCGCTCCTCTAAGAAATCGAGGGATGCGAGTATTGAACTATCTGGACGATTGGCTCATCCTGGCGCAGTCGGAGGCCGAGCTCCTCGCCCACAGGGCAATGCTGCTCAGCCATCTGGACAGCCTAGGGCTCACGGTCAATTGGACCAAGAGCTCATTAGTGCCCACGCAATCAACCTCATTCCTGGGTTTGAATCTGGACACTGTGGCAATGTCAGCCCGCCTGTCACCCCATCGCGCGCGCCAAGTTCGGCGCATGGCTGCGTACTTCCGGCCGGGCAAAATCGCACCTCTCAAGCTTTTTCAGAGGATGCTGGGACGTATGGCCTCAGCTGCGGCTGTGCTCCAGCTGGGCTTAATGCGCATGCGCCCGCTGCAATGCTGGTTAAACGCCCGAGTGCCTCACAGAGCCTGGGCGTCCGGTGGCTTCAGGATCAGAGTGACTCAGGGCTGCGTGTCAGCCCTAGAGCCCTGGTTAGTAGCCGACTGGTACCAGAGGGGAGTGACGATGGGAGCCATCTCACACCGCAAGGTCATCTCGACGGACGCCTCCACCACGGGTTGGGGCGCCGTTTTCGAGGGCAGATCAGCCTCGGGCCTTTGGTCGAGCGAGGAAAAACTCCTACACATAAACTGTTTGGAGATGATAGCGGTAGAGAACGCGCTCAGGCAGTTTCTCCCGCTTATACGAGGACACCATGTGTTAGTCCGGTCGGACAACACCACAGTGGTGTCCTACGTGAACCGGCAGGGCGGTGTCAGGTCCAGAGGTCTGGGCAATCTGACAGAACGCCTGCTCGTGTGGGCACACAGCTCGCTGCGCTCGCTGAGAGCTGCGCACGTGCCGGGCCACCTCAATGTGGGCCCGGACAAGCTGTCCAGGGGCCTCATTCTCCCAGGAGAATGGTCCCTGCACCCCCAGACAGTCCAGCTGGTATGGCGCCTGTTCGGCAGAGCGGAGCTCGACCTCTTTGCAACAAAAGAGAACGCCCGCTGCCCGACGTTTCTGTCCAAAAGCGAGGATGCGCTGTCCCAAACTTGGCCCAGCCTCCCGCTGTATGCTTTCCCGCCGATCTCCCTATTGCCCCAGGTCATAGCGAAAATCAGGGAAACGCGCCGTCCGGTGCTCCTTATAGCACCGCGCTGGGAGAACCAGATTTGGTACCCAGAGCTGGTGAAGCTGTCGCACTCACCCCCCTGGCCAGTTCCGCTGAGAGCAGACCTTCTCTCTCAAGCAGGAGGGTCAGTTTGGCATCCCCATCCAGAGCGATGGTCTCTGCATGTATGGGTGACCAACGGATACCCGTTGACCTGCCCAAAGGGGTTATGAACACGATTTCACACTCTAGAGCCCCCTCGACGAGGCGGTTATATAGTTCTAAGTGGTCGGTGTTCACTGAGTGGTGTGTTTCCAAGGGATTGGACCCACAGCAATGTGGGGTCCAGCGGGTGCTCTCCTTCCTCCAAGAGTTTTTGGAACGGGGCAGGTCCCCTTCCACGCTCAAAGTGTATGTGGCGGCTATAGCAGCGTTCGCTCAGACGACGCTAGGTAGCACGCTAGGAAGGAACGAGCTCATCATCCGTTTCCTCAGAGGAGCCAGACGGATGAATCCCCCGCGGCCCCCGTCGGTTCCTATATGGGATCTGGCCTTGGTCCTAGAGGCCCTGAAGGCTCATCCCTTTGAACCGCTCGAGACTGTGGAACCAAGGTTCCTTTCGCTAAAAACCGCGTTTCTGATAGCTCTGGCTTCAGTGAAACGCGTGGGGGATCTACACGCGCTCTCAGTGAGCCCGACGTGTATGGAGTTCGGTCCTAATGACTCTAAGGTCATTCTCAGACCGAGGCATGGTTATGTCCCCAAAGCGATCGGCACTCCCTTCAGGGCGCAGATTATCTCCCTCTCGGCTCTGCCAGCATCCGATGAGGGGGACGGTGGCAATTTCCTCTGGCCTGTCAGGGCATTGAGGGTTTATGTCACACGCTCCGCCGCCTTCAGGCGTTCTGAGCAGCTATTTGTTTCGTTTGGTGGGCGCACTAAAGGTCTCGCCTCCTCGAAACAGACCCTGTCCAGGTGGATAGTGGACGCGATTGCAGCTGCATACGCTTCCAAACACCTGCAGTGCCCGCTAGGTGTCAGAGCACACTCCACCAGAGGCATGGCCTCTTCGTGGGCTTGGGCCAGAGGGATTTCCATCCACGATATCTGTATGGCGGCAGGCTGGGCCTCCCCGTCTACGTTCGTGAGATTTTACAATCTGGAAGTTCCTGCCTTACAGGCGAAAGTGTTATCAGTTCAATAGGGCTGTTGGTTCTGCCCAGTGGTTCTGCGCAGACATAGCTCACATACTGGTAGTAAGTTCGGTACTAGGCTCATTGTGAATTTGAAGGAGACCGGCGGTGCCGTTCCCTCATTTACGAGACGAGCTGTTGTGAGTTTGAAGGTGACCGGCGGTGCCGTTACCTCACTCATATAACAAGATATTGTGAATTTGAAGGCGACCGGCGTTGCCGCTCCCTCATTCATGAGACAAGGTGTGGTGAATTTGAAGGAGACCGGCAGGTGCCGTTCCCTCATTCATGGGACAGGGTGTTGTAACCACCCGTCGTAACCACCCGTCAGTTCGAATGAAGTGTCTGTATATGTGGTGGCCCGTTTTCCTTACCGGCCACCCTGCCCGAGCAGTGTTATGGTCCCCGGTTCCCTGGGATACATATGCTGTATGCGAGGCGCGCACGGCGTTGACAATATGTTCCCGTAGCGTAAGGAACTTACGCAATACGAGAGAACCTCTCGTAAGAGAACGATACTCGGTTACTTAACGTAACCTCGGTTCTCTCTAGAAGAGGGAACGAGTATTGCATTCCTTGCCGTGCGCCCCGCGGGCTTTTATGCTTCAGAACTACGAAAGCCGAATATGCAGCCCGTGAGCCCTGCTTATATACACGTGGCCACGCCCCACCTGTAGGCAAATGAAGCCAGGTGGGCGCGAAGCGCCCTCATTGGTCGCCACGTCACGCGGGCTCACCGATAGGCTGCTGCAGTTGCCAGCAGAGCAGCCAATAGCACGCTGGATTAGCCTGCTATGGTCTGCCAGGCTGCCGCACTGCGTTGACAATGTTACAAAATTAAGGATAATTTTGGGTTTTTCAGAAATCTCGAAGAAAGAATACTTTCCCGTAGCGTAAGGAACTTACGCAATACTCGTTCCCTCTTCTAGAGAGAACCGAGGTTACGTTAAGTAACCGAGTATCGTTTTCAGGTACAGAAATTGATCAAATGTAAAATAAAAGCATATTTGACTGTATAAATTAAAGATTAATCCATATTAAACTTACAAAAGCTATTCAATCAAGAGCAGTGAGTGATGTCCTTGTCAGCAGTAGACAGCAGCAAAGGCTACTACCCCTTTAAGACCTAATGCGTCCTGTGTGTCGTCTTTCTCGACTGTGTAAAGTTTACTTAAGGCATATACAGACTATGTCTGCTAGGATACTCATCAAGATGGACATTTTGACATACTTTTTGTGTGAGTTTGTCTGCTCAAGCTCAAAGAGAACTCAATATATGCGCTCTGAGACACAGCGCGCACAAGTTCTCATTTGCGTCTTCTGGCTTTTGTATGTTTAAATTGGAAAGGCTTAAATGAGTTTAGTTTAAACTCAGATTGCAACGTGTGCTGTTGTTCAGGTCTCACCTGCGCTCACGCACTACACCCGGGTGATGACGACGAAAATGACTGGTCATATTCAAACATACAGCGCACACGCATGCATTGAACAAAGTTTACAAAGAGTGACTTTTTGACCACGCTTTTTTTATTATGGCTGTTGTAATGTTTCATCACACCCCTAACAAGTATTCTCAGCCTTTGCTCAATACTTTGTGGAAGCACCTTTGGCACCAATTACAGCCTCAAGTCTTTTTGAGGATGACGCTTGGCACTCCTATTTTTTGGGCAGTTTCTCCCATTCTTCTTTGCGGGACCTCTCAAGCTCCATCAGGTTGGATGGGGAGCGTCGTTGCACAGCCATTTTCAGATCTCTCCAGATGTTCAAGTCTGGGCTCGGGCTGGGCCACTTAAGGACATTCACAGAGTTGTCCAGTGCCTGGTTTCCTCCAGCAACATGACATCATGACTAGTGTATCTTTGTGTGGGTGAAGGAAGGAAGAAGACGGGGTCGGCTTAACTGGGACTGCACTTTATTGATCTCACGATCCTCAATACTTTGGTAAGCGCTCAGCGCATTCAAACTCGTCACTTCAAAACTCAAGTCTCTCTCTCTCTGTTAGCAGTCTCTGGAAAGACGTGTGGCAGTCCCAGTCGTGATCTCTCTCCTCTCTCTCCCGACCGCGGCTTTTACAGTCTCTCCACGCCAATTACTGGAACGAGTGACCGGTGTTAGTGATCTGCACTTGACCTACTTACTCACCGCTTGCCTCCGCGGTCCCTCTCTCCCGCTACAGACTTCACAGAACCACGCCCCCTCCGCCACAATGACTTTGCGTAAACATACACACCACTTACTAAAGCCAAATTGCGTGTTATCTGTACGCATTTTGAGCTATCTCAAATGGCGCGTGATTCCGCGTGTATGTGTACGCCGAAACAAACCATCATCTCCGCGTGTATGTCTACGCCTTGTGATTCTGCGTGTATGTCTACGCCGTGTGATTCCGTGTAAATGTAAATGGATTTATAAACATACTAAATTATGTTTTTTGAAAATGTGAAAATGCAGAATGTTTCTTGTGATGGGTAGGTTTAGGGGCAGGGGCAGTGTGTGTGTGTGTGTGTGTGATGGGTAGGTTTAAGGGTAGGGCAGTGTAGGGGGATAGAATGAAACAGCGTTGATAAACACGCTAAAAAGCGATTATGCGTTTTGATAGCACGCCAAAATGGCATACGAATTGGCGTGTCATACATACGCCATTTCATGAGATAAGTCTGCCTCCAGACATGATGCTTGCCATTCAGGCCAAAGAGTTCAATCTTTGTTTCATCAGACCAGAGAATTTTGTTTATTATGGTCTGAGAGTCCTTCAGGTGCCTTTTGGCAAACTCCAGGCAGGCTGCCATTTTACTAAGGAGTGGCTTCCGTCTGGCCACTCTACCAGAGTGCTGCAGAGATAGTTGAAGGTTCCCCTCTCTCCACAGAGAAACATTGGAGCTCTGTCAGAGTGACCATCAAGTTCTTGTTCACCTCCCTGACTAAGGCTCTTCTCCCCCGATCGCTCTGTTTGGCTGGGTGGCCAGCTCTAGGAAGAGTCCTGGTGGTTCCAAACTTCTTCCATTTACAGATGAAGGAGGCCACTGTGCTCATTGGGACCTTCAATGCTGCAGAATTTTTCTGTACCCTTCCCCAGATCTGTGCCTCGATTCAATCCTGTCTCTGAGGTCTACAGACAATTATTTGGACTTCATGGCTTGGTTTGTGCTCTGACATGCACTGTTAACAGTGGGACCTTATATAGACAGGTGTGTGTCTTTCCAAATCATGTCCAATCAACTGAATTTCCCACAGGTGGACTCCAATCAAGTTGTTGAAACATCTCAAGGATTGTGGGATTCTGCCGCTCATCCGCACTGGTGGCTACATTTACATTTATGCATTAATGCATTTGGCAGACGCTTTTATCCAAAGCAGTGCCCTTATTACAGGGACAATCGCCCTGGAGCAACGTGGAGTAAAGTGCCTTGCTAAAGGACACACTGGCACACTGGTGGTGACCGCTGGGATAGAACCAGCAACCTTCTGCGTATCAGTTCAGTGGTTTAACCCACTGGACCACCATCTCCACTGGAATAGGCTGAGAATACTTGTTAGGGGTGTGATGAAACATTACAACAGCCATAATAAAAAAAGCATGGTCAAAAAGTCACTCTTTGTAAACTTTGTTCAATGCATGCACGTGCGCTGTATGTTTGAATATGACCAGTCATTTTCGCTGTCATCACCCGGGTGTAGTGCGTGAGCGCAGGTGAGACCTGAACAACAGCCCACTGGACCACCATCGCCACCAGGATTGAATGAGTGCACTCAATAATGTCCACTATGGTTTCAGACACCACTACAAATGGCTGTCCCCTCAAATAGTGCACTATTTAAGAGTATAGGGGGCAATTTTGGACATAGCTTTTGACTGAAGCAGTGGCAGCCGGTCAATAGGGGGCGCTGCCCCCAGCAAGTTAGCTAGAGAAGGCTACTTCAACATATTACAAATAAGTTAAATACATGTTGCAAAATAATGCAACAAATGGACAAATGGGTGTCTATGTAGCAGAGGTGTAGGACTTGCTTGACTAAATGAAGAAAATTACTTGACTTTGACTTGAGACCCAATGACTCGAGACTTGACTTTAATTAAATTACTAGTAATTAAATTATTTGTTATATAAATCATCACAACATCAATTGAAGAAGAAAATGTAAGCTACGGAATCAATGACACTAGTGATCAGAGTCTGCACAATTGCATGATGCTGCACGTGCACAGAAAAAATGTGCACAGCCGCACAGGCATTTATAATGGTGCACGTTATGAATGTATGGAATTCCAAACCTTTTCTAAATATACAAATAAATGTAAAAAAATAAAAAATAAATAAATATACATAGAAAAGCAAAAAAACTAAAATAAATAATTATTTATACATTTATTTCCTTATTTTTGTATATATCATTTTTTTCCATATTTATTTATTTATTTTATTTACACATTTATTCATTTCTACATTTATTTATTTCTACATTTATTTATTTATTTATACATTTAATTATTTTTTTACATTTATGCATTTATACATTTATTTATTTATACATTTATTTCTTCCTACATTTATTTGTGTGTAGGGTAATGAGGAGGGCGTGGTTTACCTCAGACATAGCAATCGAGCTCAGAGTAGGCGAGGGCGAAGGGTTGAGGCCGCAGTGACACCCTGTGGTCAACATACAACAAGTATAGCTTACTGACGTTCATACTGTCTGTGACTTCGATAGGTATATGGTCAAAATCTTAAATCTTACTGTATGACATGGATATAGGCTACTCTTTATTCCGTACATGCCTGTAGGACATCTTCTGGTCTGGATTTGTAAAATATCCTGGGCTAACAAACATGCTCAGCAACATCTTCAACAGACAGGGACTCTGAAATGGAAGCGCTAATATTTTCCATAGCGGTCAGAACACACAGAAAGGAAGCTGCACATATATATAGGCTACAGTCAACACAAGCTTATTGATCAATGCATTTGAAACGAGACCACATATTTACTTCACATTCGTGTTTCCTATTTGTACATGCACAACACGTGACAAACTACAACACAGGCTATTTCAAAGATCCAAAATAGAACGAGGCTTCGGTTACAATATAACATTTTCGTCGAGGAGCATTCAAGTGGGACTCAAATATATAAAAGATTTAAAAATAAATATGGTGGGATATTAATTTGGAAGTGAGGATTTACAGATCACAATGCAAGCGGGAGAAGCCTCATGTTATGGTCGTCACGAACGCAAATTATCAACATCCAGGATCAACACTGTTCATGTACCGCAGGGTAAAATTAAATTAATTTACATTTAACCAGTTTAATATGGAGATATGCACTGAAATGCAGGCCTTCGTTTATGTGTTTTTGACCTACACTGTTAGCATTACATGACGTGAGAACAGTTATTTTGGTTTGTATGTTAGCACTAACTTTAATCGTAATTTAATGAGGCTATGACAACCAGAAAATCCTCTCAGGATACCTCAAATCAGTTTTACAATACCCCAGACACATCATTTTACCATTGTTGTAGCATAAACACCATCAAACCGATGAGAGCTTCAGATTTTCCAATGTTTCTCAATGGCGCTGAAACCTAAAGATGTCAGAGTTCTGGTCCCAGCGCAACTGATATTCAACTGCCATTGGCTCATCGGCGTTCGAGGGGCAGGGCTTACCGACAGGTCCATCCATCCATCTTCTTCCGCTTTATCCGGGGCCGGGTCGCGGGGGCAGCAGTCTAAGCAGAGATGCCCAGACTTCCCTCTCCCTAGACACTTCCTCTAGCTCTTCCGGGGGGACACCGAGGCGTTCCCAGGCCAGCCGGGAGACATAGTCCCTCCAGCGTGTCCTCGGTCTTCCCCGGGGCCTCCTCCCGGTTGGACATGCCCGAAACACATTCCCGGGAAGGCGTTCAGGAGGCATCCGGAACAGATGCCAGAGCCACCTCAGCTGTCCCCTCTCGATGTGGAGGAGCAGCGACTCTACTCCGAGTTCCTCCCGAGTGACTGAGCTTCTCACCCTATCTCTAAGGGAGCGCCCAGCCACCCTGCGGAGAAAGCTCATTTCGGCCGCCTGTATCCGGGATCTTGTCCTTTCGGTCATGACCCAAAGCTCATGACCATAGGTGAGAGTAGGAACGTAGATTGACCGGTAAATCGAGAGCTTCGCCTTACGGCTTAGCTCTTTCTTCACCACGACAGACCGCTACATTGACGGCATTACTGCAGAAGCTGCACCGATCCGTCTGTCAATCTCCCGTTCCATCCTACCCTCACTCGTGAACAAGACCCCTAGATACTTGAACTCCTCCACTTGAGGCAGGAACTCTCCACCAACCTGAAGTGGGCAAGCCACCCTTTTCCGACTGAGGACCATGGCCTCGGATTTGGAGGTGCTGATCCCCATCCCAGCCGCTTTACACTCGGCTGCAAACCGTCCCAGTGCATGCTGAATGTCCTGGTTAGAAGGGGCCAACACGACAACGTCATCCGCAAAGAGCAGAGACGAAACCGTGGTCCCCAAACCTGACACCCTCCGGCCCTTGGCTGCGCCTAGAAATTCTGTCCATAAAAATTATGAACAGAACCGGCGACAAAGGGCAGCCCTGCCGGAGTCCAACATGCACCGGGAACAAGTCTGACTTACTGCCGGCAATGCGGACCAAACTCCTGCTTCGGTCATACAGGGACCGGACAGCCCTCAGCAAAGGACCCCGGACCCCATATTCCCAGAGCACCCTCCACAGGACGCCGCGAGGGACACAGTCGAATGCCTTCTCCAAATCCACAAAACAAATGTGGACTGGTTAGGCAAACTCCCATGAACCCTCCAGCACCCTGTAGAGGGTATAGAGCTGGTCCAGTGTTCCACGACCGGGACGAAAACCACGCTGTTCCTCCTGAATCCGAGGTTCCACTATCGGCTGAATTCTCCTCTCCAGTACCCTGGCATAGACTTTCCCGGGGAGGCTGAGAAGTGTGATCCCCCTATAGTTGGAACACACCCTCCGGTCCCCCTTCTTAAAAAGAGGGACCACCACCCCGGTCTGCCATCCCAGAGGCACTGTCCCCGACCGCCACGCGATGCTGCAGAGGCGTGTCAGCCAAGACAGCCCCACAACATCCAGAGACTTGAGGTACTCAGGGTGGATCTCATCCACCCCTGGTGCCTTGCCACCGAGGAGTTTCTTGACCACCTCGGTGACTTCAGCTTGGGTGATGGACGAGTCCTCCCCTGAGCCCCCAGCCTCTGCTTCCTCAATGGAAGATGTGACGGCGGGATTGAGGAGATCCTCGAAGTATTCCTTCCACCGTCCAACAACATCCTGTAAACAGCGTTGGTAGGGCACTGCTTCCCCCTCCTGAGGCGCCGGACGGTTTGCCAGAATCTCTTCGAGGCCAGCCGATAGTCCTTTTCCATGGCCTCACCGAACTCCTCCCAGCCCCGAATTTTTGCCTCCACAACCACCCGGGCTGCAGTCCGTTTAGCCTGCCGGTACCTGTCAGCTGCCTCAGGAGTCCCACAAGCCAGCCATGCCTCCTTCTTCAGCTTGACGGCATCCCTTACTTCCGGTGTCCACCACCGGGTTCGGAGATCATCCTTCTTCAGCTTGACGGCATCTCTTACTTCCGGTGTCCACCACCAGGTTCGGAGATTGCCGCCTCGACAGGCACCGGAGACCTTGCGTCCACAGCTCCGAGCGGCCGCTTTGACAATGGAGGTGGAGAACATGGTCCACTCGGACTCAATATCTCCAGCCTCCCTCAGGATCCGGTCGAAGCTCTGCCGGAGGCAGGAGTTGAAGATCTCTTTGACAGGAGACTCGGCCAAACGTTCCGCCATCGGATCCAACTCACCACCAGGTGGTGATCAGTTGACAGCTCCGCCCCTCTCTTCACCTGAGTGTCCAAGACATACGGTCGCAGGTCAGATGAAACGACCACCAAGTCGATCATTGACCTACTACCTAGGGTGTCCTGGTGCCATGTGCACTGATGGACACCCTTATGCTTGAACATGGTGTTCGTTATGGACAAACTGTAACTAGCACAGAAGTCCAATAACTGAACACCACTCGGGTTCAGATCAGGTGGGCCGTTCCTCCCAATCACGCCCCTCCAGGTTTCACTGTCATTGCCCACGTGGGCGTTGAAGTCCCCCAGTAGAACTACGGAGTCCCCAGTCGGAGCACTTTCCAGCACCCCTCCCAGGGACACCAAGAAGGTCGGGTACTCTGCACTGCACCGAAGGCGCAGGGAAACGACCCTCTCGTTCACAGGGGTAAGCTCCAACACATGGCGGCAGAGCTGTGTGGCTATAAGCAAACCCACACCAGCCCGCCGCCTCTCACCATGGGCAACTCCAGAGTGGTGAAGAGTCCATCCTCTCTCGAGGAGTGTGGTTCCAGAGCCCAAGCCGTGCGTGGAGGCGATTCCGACTATCTCTAGTCGGAACCTCTCAACCTCACGCACAATCTCAGGCTCTTTCCCCGCCAGTGAGGTGGCATTCCATGTCCCAAGAGCCAGTTTCCGTGTCCAGGGATCGGGTCGTCTAGGCCCCCGCCTTCGACTGCTGCCTGATTCACTTTGCACCGGCCCCTTACAGTCCCTCCCGTGAGCGGTGGGCCCACGGGAAGGTGTCCCCACGTCGCTCCTTTGGGCTGAGCCCGGCCGGACCCCGTGGGGTAAGGCCCGGCCACCAGGTGCTCGCATACGAGCCCCAACCCCAGGCCTGGCTCCAAGGTGGGGCCCCGGCTGCGCCGTACCGGGCGACGTCACGGTCCTCCTTTTTTTTGTCATCATAAGGGGTTTTTGAACTGCTCTTAGTCTGACCCGTCACCTAGGACCTGTTTGCCTTGGGAGACCCTACCAGGGGCATATAGCACCGGACAATGTAGCTCCTAGGGTCATTCGGGTACTCAAACCCCTCCACCACGTTAAGGTGGCAGTTCATGGAGTTCATACCGACAGGTCAATTATCAAAATTTGTCAAACATACATGCCAAGAAGATGGGAATTTGTAGTTATGTACTGCAGGGACGTAACATTTGTTTTTTTTACAGAACTTCCAGGGTGTTTTATTCTTTTTTTGCATGGATGTCATTTTGTGTCCATTTTCTATTCACTAGATGTGATTTTCCATGTAAGAAATATGTCGAAATAAACATGCAAATGTGAATTTTCTGTTTACATGTAACACATTGCTACACAAATAAATGTACCGTATACATTCAAATGCACATTCTTTCTTTGTATACTATAGTATTAACTTTTCAGATGAAACTTTTACCTACCGTTGAAATCTCCCAGCCAGCACACCCATGTGTGATGAACACCTGTTAACAAGCAGAATCACAAAAGGAAAGAGACACAACAAGAACAGAAAAAGAGAAGAAACGAACAGAAACAAAACAACTACATATGTCTTCCAGCCACAGCCTAGGTCTGGCGTCAAGTCGTGTGTCCTGGCATTGGGCCAGCCACAGCCTTAGATAAAAGATAAAAGAAGAAAGTCAATCACTCTGTATTCTTTTATTTACCATTGATTTAATCGTGGCTGGAAGTTCCTCTGGGATCTTCAGTGCTTCGAGCTGGTGGTCGACTTCAGGAGGAATGAGAGAGAGAACACCGCCCCATCACCATCAATGGAGCACCGGTGGAGAGAGTCAACAACTTCAAGTTCCTCTGTGTCCACATCACAGAGGAACTCTCATGGTCTGTCCACACCGAGGCCGTTGTGAAGAAGGCTCATCAGCGCCTTTTCTTCCTGCGACGGCTGAGGAGGTTTGGAATGAACCGCCACATCCTCACATGCTTCTACAGCAGCACCATAGAGAGCCTGCTGACTGGCTGCATCACCACCTGGTACGGCAACAGTACCGCCCGCAGCCGCAAAGCCCTGCAAAGGGTAGTGCGCACGGCCAGCTGCATCATCGGAGGTGAGCTTCCCTCCCTCCAGGACATTTACGCCAGGCGGTGTGTGAAGAGAGCTCAGAGTATCATCAGAGACTCTAGCCACCCGAACCATGGGCTGCTCTCACTGCTGCCATCAGGCAGACGGTACCGCAGCATCAGAACACGCACCAGCCGACTCCAGAACAGCTTCTTCCCACAAGCAATTAGACTACTTAACTCTTGATCCATCAGGATCATAACACACACTGACAGAATATCTCAGCACAACCCACTGTAGATACACACACACTATATACACATTTATTTATCATTTATTATTTATCATTTATCATATAGCACCTATTGTACATAATGGATCTCTACTGTGAATAATAATAATGTATACTGTACATTGTATATTATTATTATTATAGCTTAATGTATACTGTTAATGTATGTTTAGTGTATATTGTTTAAAGTATATGTATATTGTAAGTATGTGTATATTGTTTAAAGCTGTGAGAACTACACTCACATTGTGTAAATTATTTATTGTTTATTGTAGAGTTTACCGTGCTGTGAGTAATTGTGGGCGCATCAGATGTGTAATCTGATGCTGCTTTAAATGTTGTACATGTCATGTCATAACTGCTATGTTGCTCGGAACTGCACCTAAGAATTTCACCTGCTGTTGCACTTGTGTATATGGCTGTGTGACAATAAAGTGATTTGATTGATTTGATTGATTGCTTTTGCCCTGTTGATGAACTCTTCTGAAGGTGGTGTTGGGGTAACAGTTTAGGAACCAAGACCAGTAGTGAAAAATGAAGACCAAGAGTCAGGAGTGCAATTAATTAAAGAAACATTTACTGAAGAATAGTTTGGCGTTTCATCAGCAGAAGCCAGCTTCAAGTCTCTCAAGGAGTTTGTAGGTCACGCTCCCTCTACCAGCCTATCGTACATACTATATCTCAACAGTTATACTGTTTTCAAGGTCTAGCCACGTCATTACTGCCAGGTGGATGATGCTGAAGTTAAGTTTGTTCAAGTCATCATGGATATTTGTATCGGTTCACTTTGTTAATAAACTGCTCTTGGGTTCCTAAAGCTTGCCTCCAGTGGACAATCCGTTACACTCCTACAGTCTCAGGAGAATGAACTAAATCGTTTAAAGGTTCCTACAGACTCAAGATAAAGGCCCAAGACTAACATTCTTAACACTACACTGCACATCTTTACTGGTCTACATATACTTTGCAAAAAATTTTCTTTAAGAGAGCTGATAAGTTTGACTCACCAAATTAGTATCTTTGAGACATTATCCGGTTGATTCAAATAAATTGTCCACAAATGCAGTCTGTGATCTTCAAATTAAAAAAACAGTAGACACTCCAAGACTCTTCTGTTCACGTTCTTGTTGCAGTTGGTGAGTTCTCTTCTTGTCAGTCTCTCCTGGCTGGCTCGCCAAATTGTTAGATTTTGCTGTATTTAGCCGAACGCTTGTTTGGGGGCTCACCAATGTATTCGATTTCTCTAATACATAAAATGTGTAAGTTTGACCAGAGTACTTGTGGGGAGAAGAATTTATTGAAAGTGTAGTGTAGCAGTTCTTCAGCAGCGATGTTATCATGTCAGCCTTCAACAATCTTAACCCAAAGCTGTGTCACAGAGCTTTATACCTTGTAACAAATGTGCCGCAAACAATACAATGACACCCCATGGAGAGCCTATGGTATTGTAACCTGACAATGACCTGATAAGACAACCTGCCATAAACTTACAATAACACCTCCTTGGAGACTGTTGCAGTCTAAGGCACACTCACAGTTTAAATGCATCTGACTAAGGATGACTGAAAATACACATAATCTTTCACCCCTGTGAAGGCCTCATTCACTTCACTTTCCCTCTGTACAGATGAAAACGTTACCAATATTATTGGAAATGATTAAAAACACTATGATGCAATGCAGACAAGTAATTTGGCAGTCATTTTGTAAAGAAAAACTACATGCCTGCACACATACGTATTCAAGCGTGCTTTCCCATAGACTAAATACATAATGCTTATGTGCATGCCGTCACCATTCTCACAGATTCTCCCTTTTTTTAAAGTTTACATGAAGATGATAACGGTATAATTTCAAAACTATTTCAAAACCTGTTTCAGGGTTTACGTTCTCTAGCCAGGGTTTACGTTCTCTAGTCTCACTCGTGAGATGGTGGTCCAGTGGGTTAAACTATGGAACTGATACGCAGAAGGTTGCTGGTTCGATCCCAGCTGTCACCACCAGTGTGTCCTTGAGCAAGGCACTTTACTCCATGTTGCTCCAGGGGGATTGTCCCTGTAATAAGGGCACTGTAAGTCGCTTTGGATAAAAGCATCTGCCAAATGCATAAATGTTAAATGTAAATGTAGCCACCAGGCGCTGTTGCCGTGCGGATAAGCGGCCGGAATACATTGAGAGTTTTCTATTTTTGTTCAAAATGGTGTCATGTAAGGGGTCCCAAAGTAAAAAACTAATGATTATTTACAACGGAAATGAATCAATCAAAAACTTACTTTAGCTGGACAATAATAATTCTAGAGCTGATGTACAGCCAAAACAATCTCTCTTCCATTAATTTCCTATTATCACTGTAAATCTGCTTTTAAACAACCTATATTGTGAAAAGCGCTATATAAATGAAGATGACTTGACTTGACTATTATTTAAACGATTTCTAAGCTTGTTTATAGGTCAACAATGAATTTGTGCAAATTGATTTGATTTACGTTTCTGCCCTCTTTTACTTCTTAATTGATATTTCACAGCAGAAACTATTAATTTCTTTCTTTATTTCTTTTAGCAGTCAATTATTTAATGAGTAATGTTTAATCCTTTTCAGGTTTCGTTGTAAAAGGCCCCTCTGGTCCTCTGGTTGCTCCTCTGGGATATTCAGTGGTTTTTTCCTGTAAAGCTGGGCATACACTGTGCGTTTGTGTCCGATTTCGAGCCAAATTCTGACCCGTGCAACTCTTTTTTTAGGTCAGGACGATTTTCAGCTTTGTCGTGAGGCGATAAACCTCTCTCAATTGGCAATCAGATGGTCGGGTGAATTTCTGGCATGTCAGAAATTCTGGTCGGCCCTTGAGAGGGTATCACACAGCTGAAGCAGAGCTACGAACTGATTGCCCTATTTCCCCTCACTGCACCTGCGCAAAAGCAGAAGTTGAACCATTTCATCTTTAATGCAGCAAGAAAGAAAACTAAAAGAGGGAGATCTTAAAGTTCTGTAGGCAGCTATCAAATAGCAGAAATTTTGCAAACTGTTGCATGCCTCCAGTTCGTGTTGTAAAATGGATAATCCAAGTCTTCCAAACCGCCGCATAGTCAGCGCCTCTTTTAATAATTTAGGTAGCCTATGTAGGATTACAAATTTAAGAATATGTTTAAAGTACATTGTATTTAGCATTTAAGGTAAAAATGATGATATCATATGAATTAGTCTGCTATGCAAATCTTCCAGGCCAGTTCCTGTTCTCTTCATTGTAAGTAAAATGAGCACCATTTGTCTTTAATGACTCTTGGAGCCCCTGAGTGATTGAATTATCATCTATGCATTTGAATGACACTGTTATGCTGACTGAATTAGGACAGGTGACACCGTTATGTCTGAGGTGTGTCCTTTTACCTATACAATTACCTATACAACGTTTGCATTCCTTTGTTTGAATGTCTCCTCCCCTGCTGTATAATCCCTCCCCCTGAAATGTAGATAAAATACAATGTACAACTCCTTTAGTTAGACTTGATGACCTCAGCCGAAAGACAGCACGTTTTCTCAATAAAGAATCCTGCTGAAGAACCTATCCAAGTCTCCTGGTCTCTTCTTCAAATGAGGAAAAGGAAGTTCACAACAGTTTTGGTGCCGTGACCCGGATAGAGCTCCTCACCTAAATCCAGACTCCAGATTAGGGCTGTAACGATTTGACAAAAAATAAAAACCTTGATTAATTGAACATTTTACCTCGATTACGATTAATGAACGATTTTTTTTTTTTGTTTGCTTTTAATTTTTTGCCCTCATAAGGTTTTTGAGTAAGATCCTAATAAGGTTTTTACTGTAAATATTTTCTACTATTAAAGGTGGATTTTTTTTTCTGCCTTGCGGCCTTGCCTCAATCCATCCTCCTGGATGTGTGTGAGTGAGCTGCCGCTTGTCTCAACATCGAGTGGCCGGCTCCACAGAGCGCCACCGACCAGGAGAGGGATATTTACAACGGGAAGGAAACAAGGAAAGGAAAAAGAAGGGAACAACTCTTTCCGTTCTTCCAGCATGCGCTAAGCACATGAGGCACTACTAGAGCGACCCAGTCTGGAGGTTAAAGGCCCGGGTATACTTCACTTACCGCGCCCGGACGCGTCACGCGCGCAGCCCTGTCCGCGCGTCTTTCAAAGTATACTACACAACGGATGCGCGCGGATGATCGCGTTCGACGCACGCGCAGTACATTTTTTCCCTATGCTCTACCAGACATTGGGGGGCAGCACTGAGTCCTGTTATCAACGGGACATTCGCTGGGCATGATCGGAGAAGAACTGTAGTGCATCCACCATTGCAAGAAGTTTGGAAGAAATACTGAAGAATCATAAACGATGGAGAAGGATATGCTTCTAAGTTTACTCGTTGAGTTCGCCGTCCATTGTCGTGTTTTTCTCTCTTTTTTAAAGCGTGTTGTTTTTAAACCGGTCTTTGCACACTCTTCTCCGACGGCTGAACAGTGCTCAATACTGTGCGTATTGCCACCTAGTGGACTCTTCTGTACTGCTGGCGCATGCGCTGTTGCACGCGGACCATCCGCGCGGTCTCGAAATTTGGGCTGCGCGCGGACGGGGTGTGCGGCACGCCCTCCGAATGACGAAAATTACGTCATGCGGGCGGTGCACGAACGCGGACGGCCGAAGTATACCCGGGCCTTAAGGGTATGGCGGCTCTCAGCATGGGTGAATAAATGAATTCATTACTGAGGGATATCCTCTCTCTGCAGGAAAAGCTCTTTTCTCTGCAAAGAGTGGACAGCTCTCTGAACCCACGCATGCCGTCCCTAGTTTCCCCTCTAGAGGGCGTCATTGCATCACAAATAAGCCAGCTGGGCATGCACGAAGCCAGCGTGGCTCGGGTTGGTACACTCTCGAGCCGTGGGTCAGTCTATCGTCTGCAGTTTGCTATGAAACCCCCACGTTTCAGCAGTGTTCTCTTTTCTCACACAGAGGAAAGCACGGCCCACGTTCTGAAGGAGGAAATCTCCTCTCTTCTGAGCAAAGGTGCAATTCAGATGGTACCCCCCAATCTGATAAACCAGGGTTTTTATTCTCGTTATTTCCTGGTTCCAAAGAAGGATGGTTCCCTCCGTCCTATTCTGGACCTCAGGGTGTTGAACAAACATTTGAGCAAATACAATTTCAGTATGTTAACTCATGGTTCGCTCACCCGCGCCATGCTTGGTTCACATTGGTCGATCTGAAAGATGCTTTTTTCCACATAAGCATTTATCCGCCACACAGGAAGTTTCTTCGTTTCGCCTATCAAGGCATTTGTTACGAATTCACGGTCCTCCCCTTTCGGACCTTATGTCTGTGCGCGGAAGTAGGCTTGACACACCTGAGAATGTCTGGTCTACCGATTTTGACATACACAGACGATTGGCTCATCACAGCCGATTCGAATGAAAAGGTGTTGCAGGACACCAGCCGTGTGCTTACGCACATCACATCTCTGGGCTTCAGGGTGAATGTGAACAAAAGCAGTTTTACACCCAGCCAGAATGTTATCTTCCTGGGCATAGAGCTGAACTCAGTCTCCATGCGAGCGCGTCTCTCTCAAGAGCGCATTCTCTCTCTGATGAACTGTCTGTTGCAGTTCAGAGAGGGGGCGAGGGTGCAATATCGCACATGCCTCAGGCTACAGGGTCTTATGGCTTCATCTATCCAGGTTTTGCCACTAGGACTCCTGAGGATGAAGGCGTTCATGAAACGGGTTGTCACTACATTTCAGCCCATTACATGATTTTGTCGCTCTGTAACAGTGACGCGCATCTGTGCCGCAGCTCTATGCCACTGGAAGAGTGTGGACTTTTACGCAAAGGGCACCCCTCTTATGTTGCGGAAAGTTGTGACGACAGATGCGTCCTTGACAGGCTGGGGTGCCACCCAAGAGGGCAGAATTGTGAACGGTTTGAGGCCGAGCAAACTATGTTCAGAGCACATAAATTATTTAGAGCAGGGGTCTCCAACACGTCGCTCGCGAGCTACCAGTAGCTCGTGACCTGATTGGTGGTAGCTCGCCAAGACGTACTTTTCATCTAATCAGAGTGAGCTAATATAGACAGGTGTCCCACCCCCTCCAACGCAAATCAAGTTTGACATATGGGCCGTGAGGTTATTATTTTTATTTATGAACAAATGTAAATGTAAACATGCAAATGTAGGGATGTCACAAGTTCCGGTACTTGACTTCGGTACCATGGTAGTGAATTTTTTTTAAATGTGATACCAGCATTTCTGTAGTACCGGTAGGCTAGTACAGACTCCCGAGGTACCCGCAGCTGCGTTGTCGCTTCCATGTTTATCTAAGCGCAGGACTCCAGAATGTAGCCGAATATATACTAGTGTCTGTGAATATTAAACTGCTAAATACTATTTAAATAGTACTCCTGCATGTTGTGCGTCCCTGTAGGCACAGCACACACAAACACACGCTCGTGACACTCGCTCGCTGTCTTTGTAGTCTCTGCCGTTTGTCACTAAATGAGGACCTAACCCTCATTTATAAAAAACTGTCATAACATGAACACAAACCATGACACAAACACACAAAGGTCAACTTAAAGGCAACCCGTCAAAATAAAAGTTTGGTTTAACGTGAAGAAATTTACTGAATATATTAGGCTACTGTTGTAGCCTACAGTAGATTTAACTACATCTCTATGTAATAATAATACGTCTCTAATAATAATAATAATTATGCCTAGATGGTTGCTTATTTTTCACTGGATCTTTTATTTATAAACAATGTTTACTTTTAAACAGCATACAGCCTTTAAATGTTTATGTATTATTTATTTATACTGATTATCATCATAAATAATAAACGTATTGAATTTAATAGATTTTTTAAATAGTTAAATAAAATAAAAAATAAAAACTTTTTCTGTGGTAGCAAAATTGATACCAAGTAATGTTACCGTAAAAGTTTTATGGTATTGTACTGACTACTGGAATTACTACTACACTCTTTCAGGTGTAAAACAGTTTGGATAGTTGTTAATACGAGAATTTTGATGCATTATTTACGAGTTTTAAGTATTGTATAACATGAGTAGCTCTCTGCGACTTTCATTTTTTTTAAAGTAGAGCTCTCTCAATTGAAAAAAGGTTGGAGACCCCTGATTTAAAGCTTATGACCATTTGGAAGGATCTGAATTATTTTCTGCCTGGGAGAGGGGGGCCTGTCTCTCATTCTGATAGCACCCAGGTGGCCCAAAGCACTATGGCTGGTGGAGATAATCCCTCTGTTACATGCCCAGCCATGGCGCCTCCCCCTCAGCACAGACCTATTGTCTCAAGCGAACCTATTGTCTCAAGCGGAGATTTGTCACCCACACCCGGACAGGGTAGCTCTCTGGGCTTGGCCTGTGAGAGGACGAACCTAAGCATGTTAGGGCTTCCCCCGTGTGTGGTGGCTTATACAGAATGCCAGGGCTGTTTCTACACGGTCCTTATATGGCTGTTAGTGGTGAGTGTTCGATGAGTGGTGTGATGGGCGGGGTCTCACTTCATATCAGTGCTTAGTTTCTGATATTTTGTGTTTCCTCCAAGACCTTATGGATAAGGGCAGGTCTTTTTCCACTATTAAGGTCTGTCTGGCAGCTATCTCTGTCATGTGGGTTTTGAGGGCTCAATGGTTGGGCAGCATCCTCTAATCCGCAGATTTATGAAGGGTGCCCGTCGCTCATTGCCAGTCATTAGGAGAACGATCCCTGAATGGGACCTCTCCATGGTGATGGAAGCTCTGTCTCAATTCCCTTTTGAGCCTCTGGGGAATATTTCCCTAAAGTTGCTGTCCTTCAAGACAGCCTTGCTCTTGGCCTTGGCGTCAGCCAAACGTGTCAGTGAGTTGCATGCACTCTCTGTCACCCCTCGTGCATTAAAGGTTAAATGCCCTGTGTCCGGTCCGTGCGTTACAGGCGTATTTGGCTAGGACCAGTGCGTTCCGGAAGAAGGACCAACTCCTCCTCCGGGGCTCCTCCCCACAAAGGGGGTCCCCTGTCTAAGCAACGCCTTTCACACTGGCTTGTGGACGCTATAATTTTGGCTTACGAATCAAAGGGAGTGCAACCCCTAGGGGACATCAGAGCTCATTCCACGAGGGGCTTAGCCTTCTCTTGGGCTCTGTTCAGGGGACTATCACTGGAGGATATCTGCTCTTCTCCCAGTTGGGCGTCTCCCCATACATTTGTGCGTTACTATAGGCTGGATGTCACCAGAACCTCGGTAGCACATTCTGTTTTAGAGGTGGGGTCTTCCTAACCCTGCCTTCTGTTGTGTGTGCCACACGTTTTATGCCCTGCTTTTACACCACAGTTACGTGTGTGTGTCGGTGTGGCAAGTTCATGATTATGGGACGTGTCAAGCACCGCCCCTTGGGGTGACCGTCTTTTTCTGGTAACAGGATCTCACTGTGAGTATATTGGGCATAGGTGGATCTCGAACACGAGATGATGAAAGAGAACAATAGGTTACTGTCGTAACCCCGGTTCTCTGAAACATTTACTGGAGAGATCCACCAGCTTTCCCCCGCTTGCCGCACGAGAAGCGAATATACTTACTGATGTACAGTAGCGCATGCAGGCTATATATGTCCGCAGGTAAGGGGTGGGGCCTTACCGGCATTGGCTGCGCGCTCCTGCCTGTCTTGTCAGACTAGGTGCAATTGGATGCTACTGCAGAGGTCAGGTATGGATGTACTTCCCATAGGTGGATCTCTCCACTCGATGTTTCAGAGAACCGGGGTTACGACAGTAACCTATTGTTTCTCTGAGATGCAAATAATTTATTATATACGAAAATTATTATATATGGTGGCTTCTCCTATGTTTCTTAGTGATTTTTTAAGTGACCATTATGTTCTTTTCAACTCACTGGATGGAAACGGTGCTTTATTCGCAAATGATTTATGTGATATTGGATGGAAACATAGCTACTGATGAAATCCCCAAAGGAAACTTCTCTCTCAGACTGAAGAGGGTCAGAACTGAAGACAAAGGAGTATAGATGTGTCAACTGTTTGCTGGAGGTTTATCAGCCAGTGCAACTGTAGTCAATTAATTAATTAAATATACACATAATTGGGTTTAAACTAACTCTGTTTGTGGGAATATTCAAATAGCTACATTTACATGGATACTATTGGTTTCAATCAGAATGAAATCCCACAATGCTAAATTACTTGAAATGGTGAATGTCATGTTGCAGAAGTCTGTCTATGTGTGTGTGTGTGTGTTGTGTTGTGTGTGTGTGTGTGTGTGTGTGTGTGTGTGTGTGTGTGTGTGTGTGTGTGTGTGTGTGTGTGTGTGTGTGTGTGTGTGTGTGTGTGTGTGTGTGTGTGTGTGTGTGTGTGTGTGTGTGTGTGTGTGTGTGTGTGTGTGTGTGTGTGTGGGCGCACTATCAATGCTTTGCACCAACTGTTGTCTGTTTTTCACAGGTTTCTCTGTTTCACACATAATGGTGTTGATTCTCTACATTTCTTCATCTGGATCTGCACTTCTGCTCTGCTGTCTGATTTACTGCACGTCACAATATGAAGGTATATTTTTTGTGGTTAAGTTTGGGGTTTCTGGTTAAAGACTGGAAAAAGAAAAAAAAAGTAATCAACAAGAAAAAAGTTTCATTTGGGACAGGTAGAGTCACATTAAGGTCATGGTGCTTATGCATATAGATGTGTCTATAAAACAATGTAAACTTAACATAATTTTAAATACAGTAAAATAACAATATATATAAAGATTAAAGTGCCCCATTATGCTATTTTAAGGTTCCTAGTTTTGTTTTGGAGGTCTCCTACAAAACCTACACAGGTTTACATACATCCAAATTTAATTTTAACTTTAATTTTCTCATAATATACATTGTACATCCATGTTTAGTCTTTAGTCACAGTCTTAAAACAGTTAATTTGAAGATTTAGTCTCTCTAAATCCCTCCTTTCCTTAACCCTACTCTGCTCTGATTGGTCAGATGGTCCAGTCTGTTGTGATTGGTTTGCAGAGGTGGAAAGGGGCTGCCTTTTCTTCTGTTCTTGACAGCAACATCTCATTTCGAGGAATCAGCACCTCTTTCTGAATATTTTGTCAAATTAGCACCTTCACAAGTTCTGATTTCAAAACAAGATACATTTCCAAAACCCTTTGCTATTGTATGATTAAGAGAGGAAGATGCAAACTGGCCAAAGTGAATCTCTGTGTTCAAAACATTTTTATCAAATGCAACCTTTGTACCACGATATATGCAACATTATTGTATGCTGTTTGTGTTTGCTTCTGTTAACAAAAAGTAAACTTTGTAGTTTTGCTTGCTATTATGAATAGCATTATTTAAAATACAATATAGTTTAGGATCATGGAGAGTGTACACATGAATGACAATTGAATGACAAATGAATGTCCTCTGGTTTTATGATATTCTTTTAACCTTTTTGCCAAGCCTCATTAAATTTAGATGAGTTATTGATTTCCTTCATCAGATATTCTTTCTTCACCAGATTCGCCATGTTCTCTCTACAACCATAATGCTGGTCATCAACTGAATTCAGTATCGTGATTGTACATTTAAACTTCTTTATGAAAAACACATTCACTCTAAAACACCCTTTAATTTGAATAGTTTAATTTTACTTGACAAGTACAAGGCTTCCCCTGAATCCCCAGTTTAAAATTGCTGTAGTTCGACATGCTAATAACTTTTACTGTACTCAGATATGATCTCTCATATTTCCTTATGATCAGATTGACCTCTGCTCAAATCAAAGTGTGTAAAACTTATCTCAGATCATCAGAACAACATGCTGGTCATTCACAGTTAAATAAGAAGTGAAAGTGGAATTAGATCTGTAATCTCTCAATGCATGTCTGTCCATAACGAAGCAAATGTTTTCCTCAAAATTAACATCAAATATGGTGCGTTTCACCTAAATTGTTTTGCATGAAGATGAACCTTCTTATCTGTATTTTCATAATTTCAGTGCTTGTGATGAACTCTGAAGGTACGTATGATTTAACAGTAGGACAGAAAGCATGAAATACCCAACACTTTACCTTAACTGTTATTTTTAATTGTAATTTGTATGTTGTAGTTTAGAGTGACAGCATATTAATGAAACTGTGTTTAAAATAAAAGTGAATTTATTTTTAACAGGATATTGTTAAAAAATTGTGATACAAGCACTTTTTTCCCTTTTCAGAGCATTTCTAAGTTATCTTACTATATACAGTGAAAAGCTGTAAATGGTTGGACATTACATTATATGTCATTTTACTGTAAAATGCTGTCATATTTATGATTTCTTAGGTACAAAAAAGGTCAAATTAATTCTTGTATAATTTACAGTAAAAGGTCATTCCCAGAAGTGCAGGGGCATGGCACATCACATATGTTTATATTAGTGGTGAGCATAGATTCATTTTTTTAATCTATATTAATCTCACTGTTATCTTGGAATTAATCTAGATTAAAATGGCTCATTTGAATTCTGCCGAAGGCATTCAGAATATGTGTGCTCGTAAGTGATCGTTTGTCTTTTTGATTGTTGAATAATAAATAACTTCTGTCCCTTTAAGACCTGACGCACGCATATCCAAACACTGTTCCTGTGAGCTGGTTACGACTGTGTTTACGTTAAAACTCACCAAGATGGGCATTGAGACATTTTTTTGTGTATTTGACCATTAATAAACTGGAAAAAGGAGCTCATTTTTGCACTTGTATGTCAGAGGAAGCTTTAATACGGTATGTGTGTGTGCGCTTCAGATGCGAGTGCGAAATCTGCGCGATTTGTAGAATTAACGCTATGTGCAACCCCGCGCGAAATTCAGACCGGTCACACAACCGACAACACTAGTAGACATACACACAGGTTCGAAGACTCGTTCTCTCGCCCCCTACAGTGCAATTCGGCTAGTTATACATCGGCGCTAAAATATCAAGGTGAAAGTCATCATAGCTTGAGTAGGACCCTAGCCTGGATGCCAGACGAACTAAGCCCCGCCCACAAATAAATTTGCACGGGCAGTTCGGTCTGGACTTGATCCATAGAGAAGTAATTATGCCCGAACAGAAACTGTTCGGACCAATGAAATTGTCAGGGCGGGCTTTAGACGATGATGGACAGATGATAAACAGTAACGTAATCATCCATGTCATCAAAGGCGCTTGGGTTGAATTTGTTCTAATCCTAAACGGAGAACTTGTTCGTATATGCATTCACCTTTACTATTTCTCTCAGAAATGATGATCGTGTTGGTAAGTACTCTGTGTATCCTTAAATTCTTTTTTTACAACACCGGCAAAGATCGTTTACACTCATCTTCTTCTTCTAACGTGACTTATTCTAGCGTGCGTGCAGACAGGGTTGCCAGGTTTTTACAGCAAAACTCGCCAAATTGCTACTCAAAACTAGCTAAAAACAAGCCCAATAGCTTTCCGGGTGGGGGGGGTTCTCCGGGAAAAATGGCATTTTGGGGGTAAAATGTGTTATTTTGGCTGGACTGCCTGCTAAAATTCGCATTCCTGGGTCTGTATATCACATAATTGGGGTCGCTTCAACCCGCGGACTTGGCAACACAGTGCAGTTGAGTTCTGTTGACATTTGACAACTAACGTTATGCGTCGCTCCGTTGCTCTGATTGGTTGTAGGTCTATCCAATTGAGGTCTTTCCTGGTTCGGTTTAAACACGCCCCATAATCACAGCCCAACGGAGCAGTATCAGATTCAAATTCTGACTAGAATTGAGTATGACCACGTCAGGCTAGTAGGACCCAGCTCCCAACCCAACTTTGAGAATAGATTAACGGCAATATTTTTTTTATCGCCCGATAAGAGTCTCACGTTAATGCAGCACGTTAACGCCGATAACGGCCCACCACTAGTTTATATTTTGTATAAATAATTTAGTTTACTGTTGTCAGTAATGTAGTCTGTTTTGTTGCATTTTATTTGGTTATTTTAGTGTCATGTGTTAGACTAATGGGGATTTGTCGTTGTGTGTATGACCCTGTGTGCCATCTATTTATGAGTACTGGCCATTTTTTATGGACAGGCCACTTATGATGAACTCTGATTTATCATGTCACTTTTTATTAGTGAGGGGAAAATCAGATCATTGTACTGACTTGGATCTTTTTATTTCATTGAGCGAAATTAACTTCTTTATTCAAGGCATTTTGTTAAAGGCAATTAAAATGTTAGATTTTCAATAGTCAAATTCCCTCAACATGTCAACATGCAAACTTTGACTACTTCGCCATTCGTCTGGTCCGAGTCGTTCGTTCTTTTGTCACATGGCAGCCGCATAGCCATGTTAAAGAAATATACCGTTTTTTTACTATTTTCTTTTCTTTCAGAGCATCTGCTAGTATCAGGTTCAGAGTCCATATCTGTGTCTGTTGGGAAGGACATCACTCTGAACTCCTCTGTAGACTCTCACATCACACCTGAACACCTTGAAGAGGTTTCATGGAAGAAAACAGATGGAGATATTCTGGTTCTACTCTATCAAAACAATAAAACTTTACCAGATTCATCAGATGAGCGATACAGAGACAGAGCTGAGTTCTTCACTGATGAAATCCCCAAAGGAAACCTCTCTCTCAGACTGAAGAGTGTCACAACTGAGGACAAAGGGGTTTACATGTGTCAAGTGTTTGCTGGAGGTTTATCAGCCAGTGCAACTGCAGTACTGGAGACTTGGTGAGTCAAAATTAAGAGAAATTGTGCTTTATTTATTCCAGTGAAAGTGAGTTTCATGCTTTGAAATGTGTACATTTATGCTTTGTAGTGTAAGGCCCGCCCAATCGTCCCAACAACGGCTTCTGTAAAGTGGGTGAAGGTTTCTGCGCGTTCTGTCTTTTCATCATGGCAAAGTAGTTTAATTCCAAATTACTTTTATCTGACTCCATTTTATCATGACTTTTTAGGTTAGAATGCCAATTCATTATTGATCATTTATATGATCATTTATCTAGACATTTGATTATTTGATTATATTAACTCTTTACTCTTATTGAACTTGCTCATTCGGTTCTCAGAGTCGCACAGGGTGCTCGCACCAGTCGTTCATTATGTGGGTCCCATGATCACAAATTTGCCAGTCTTGGTCATTTAGACAGAGGTAATTGACTATACTATTTAGAGGGTTGCTCCCATGCTTACTCACTCTAAAAGTATTTTATTTAGTACCCATAGATCTGTGTACACTTGAATAAAGCAACATAATCCCTAGTCAGAGGTCATGGGCACTACTTCAGATATAAGCTGACCAATACTTTCTCTAATAGTAGTTTTGGTATGGTCATGCCATGGTTTCCCATGTACACTTAGCTAGAGTAACTTTACATTAAACAGAGGTAAGGCTCACATTATTTAGGTTGATCGGTCAACATTATTGTTGTCCTAAACGGAAATTCCCTTTATTAGCCTTCACAGTCTAAGTACACTTTAACTAATGCCAAGCGTTAAGGCCAATTTATACTTCTGCGTCGAGTGCACGCAGAAGGTACGGCGTACCATACGCATAGACGCGTTCCATACACATAGACGCGTTCCATATGCCGTACCCTTCGCCGCACCACGACGCACCCCTCCCCAAAAATGTAACTACGCGTCGCGTTGACGCAGAGCGCAAGATCTGTGATTGGTCGGCTTGGTACCGTTGCATTTACGGCGTGAATCTCCACCGACGCCTTCTCTCGTTTCTGTTTTTTAATTTGAGTAATTTAAAGTAACTTTTTTTTCAATATCGATCAGCTCTAACTCCAACACAATTCGCTCAGTTTCATTCGCCATTTTTTTTTGCCCGAAAGAGACTCAACACAGTGGAGCATAGAAACCCCACCGCCCACTAGCGTTTCGGTGGTGTAATTGCAGATCAACGCAGAAACAACACAGAAGTATAAATGCTCACGACGGTGTCGGCGACGCGCGTAGCCTATGGCGTACACTACGGCATACACTCAACGCAGAAGTATAAATTGGCCTTTAAGCAGAGCTCTGAAATCTCAGTTGTTGTGCCCTAATGCTCCACTCAAAACTTGACTTTAGTCAGTTTTTTTTAGTCCGACACAGATTTGCAGTAACAATGGATACAAAGTAATCTACTAAAGTCAATAATTTCAGAGTAAGTCTGAATGAAATCAAATGTAACAATTTTTTATTAGTCAGGTAAATGTATCATGCCAATTACATAATCCAATTCAAAGATAATTAATACATAGCATCAAATACTCTGAAGTAAACAGTAAAAGATGCATAGGCTACCTGACATCTGAAAATTGAAACAGCGTTATGGGCTGACCTGAGTACAGGATCGTGCCTCGAGGTCCCTGCAACACCTCTTTAAATACTCAGACCAAGACAGAAACTTCTTTCAAATGTAAACATGAGTTCACAATGGGAATTTGCATTAATAAAGTCCTGTAGTTTACACCTTATTTAGGACTGGAGGTAACCAATTAGCAGAGGACACACCCACCATAGTATGCAAAAAATCTCTAAACTCTTAAAACATTTGTTACCTTTTAGTTTACTTCTGTGGGAACTTTTGTACCAGTCGCACTGAGACGTTTCAAATGATACCAAACATGTATAATACTGTATAGACGGTTTCATCTGACGCACGCGCGTTGCCATGGTTACATGCCTGGCCCGAAGTTAACTTCCGGTCGGTGTTTGTTTATCGGTCTAGCAAGGGGATAGTACGGCACACTACTCAGTAGAAACACATTTTTGACGTACTATTATTGGATAACATGATATAAATATTAACGATCAAGCAGAGAGAACATGACACCAGCACAAAAACAGTGTGTGCGACTCACCAAAAAGCCTTAAATGCTTCATATCCAGTCATACGAGAGCAGCGTCTAATGTAATTTAGACTGTATGTCTAATGTAATTTACTTGTTATTTATTTTGCTTGTTATAAGAAATAATCTACTCTAGAGGTGATTATTCTGGTTGTGTTTACACTCGGGAATTAACATGCGATCACCGTGATCATCAGTCAATCAGGACACGGCGAGTTTACATTTGTTCACATCAAGCGGTCGCCATCTGGATAACTGATCGGATTTATGTTTCCCGCAAAATATTTAAATGTGCATTTATCACAGAGTGCAAAACAACTTTCGCTATGTCCTCTCTATTAATGGCAGTGGCCATAGAGCACAGGATTTTTTGTGATGCATTCATACAATCAATCTCAAACAGGGTACTTTATCTACAAGTTAACTTTCCCAACATTAATCTTATATTATGAAACACTTGTCATTCCGATGCATTGCATGATTGAAGGCGAGCGCGCAAGCATTTATAGTACAGTCGTTTCCCCCACTCTATACTGCAGACAGAAATGGGAGATTATTTATAATAAACATGCTGAAACAATAAAAACATGTAAATTAAGATAATGCTGCCCAGTTAAAATGAAAGATGATAGCGCATAAGAAAGATAACACAGCCTCTGTTGTTATTGATTTTTTGCGGACGTCTACCGGAAGTTAGGTTTGGGCCACAAAAGCGCGCATGCGCTGTAACGTTTGTTTATGTTGTTGCCGTTGAAACCGTCTATAGTACTTGTTCACATTAAACCATATAGATTTTGGGTGAGTTTCAGGCCATCTCAACATGTGGAGAGGAGAGATGAGGGTGAGAGGAATTAAATGTAAATTAGGAATTAGAATTTATTCTGAATTAGGTAACCCGTTAAGCTTATAAAACACAGATACAAACACAGATAAACTACGCAGACAAACGAGAAAAGTCCAGTCTTCAACTGTCCATTTTTGGTGAGCTCGTGCAAATTGTCCTCTTTTTCCTATTTGTAGTGGATATGAGTGGTACCCGGTGGGGTCTTCTGCTGTTGTAGCCCATCCGCCTCAAAGTTGTGCGTGTTGTGGCTTCACAAATGCTTTGCTGCATACCTCGGTTGTAACGAGTGGTTATTTCAGTCAAAGTTGCTCTTCTATCAGCTTGAATCAGTCGGCCCATTCTCCTCTGACCTCTTGCACAACAAGGCATTTTCGCCCACAGGACTGCCGCATACTGGATGTTTTTCCCTTTTCACACCATTCTTTGTAAACCCTAGAAATGGTTGTGCGTGAAAATCCCAGTAACTGAGCAGATTGTGAAATACTCAGACTGGCCCGTCTGGCACCAACAACCATGCCACACTCAAAATTGCTTAAATCACCTTACTTTCCCATTCTGACATTCAGTTTGGAGTTCAGGAGATTGTCTTGACCAGGACCACACCCCTAAATGCATTGAAGCAACTGCCATGTGATTGGTTGATTAGATAATTGCATTAATGAGAAATTGAACAGGTGTTCCTAATAATCCTTTAGGTGAGTGTATATACACACAGAGGTCCTACCTCCGTTTGTTGACAGTTATCAGCAACCCTTACACCACCCCTTCGCCACACCTTTTAACTCTAAAACCACTTACATATACGGGGGGGTACTCTGGGTTCGGGCCTAATTCCGAGCTCAAAGCCCTCCCCCCTGGACAGCATGCCAAATACGCCAAATTGAATTACTCTCTATAAATTATATGCAAGTGCGAACTCGTGAATCCAATATAATATAATAATGATCTGCTATTTACTCTCACAACACTGAACCTCTGGTGCTCTTTGGTCATTTTTGACCGGAAAACACACACGCACACAAACAAACAAGCATTCAAGATTTACAACAGATTAAGTTGGAGATTTAATTTTCAGGTATATGCTCAAAAAGTGAATGAATGGATTATAACTACAGCGTGAACATAATTTCGTACCATAAAATCCCTTAAAAATACTTAGTACATTTATTTAATTAAATAAATAAAAAATTGGTCATTCTTGACCGCCACACGAAGAGCGCCAGAGGGTTAAAAATCCCCCTAGAGCCCCAATTAGACTGAAATGCTAGAATTGAAGCGTCTGAGTTTCACACACTGAGTGGCTCATAGTGAACATGAATGTGTCTTAAACCACTCTGAGTCCCTAATAAGATTAAAATTGTGAGAGAAAAAAAGTGACAGCAGTTATTAAAATGACAAATAATTTTCGATGGTCTGTGTGAATGAGTAGTTATTTAATTTAATTTGGAGTGAGAATGATCAGATCCACTAGTGTCTTTTCTCTTTCTCTGTTCTGACCTTACAGAGATATACAGATACAGAGATAAATTATCTGAAGTCTTATCAGGTTAGTATAATTTATAAAGCTGCACTGATTTGAGATTTAATAATGACCTGCAACATCAGGAAACTTTAACTTCATACTACATAATTCTCCAAAAGTATGAGGATGTTATACTGTTTTAATGGCTTGTCTTGCTCTAAACTCAGAATGCAGTGAGATGTAGACGAGTCAACAGATCACAGAACCAGAACACAACAGAAACATAAGAGATGAAGCCTCTGGAGACTGAAGATCAGGAGGAAACTCAGCCTGATTCAGTGGTGTCACAAACATGAGAAGGGGGCTATTTCTGATTTACCTTACACACTTTAAGACGTGGATTGTGAAAAGCACTATACAAATACAAAAATGACACTGATGGTTTCCTCAAAATCTCATGTGATCAAGCTGAGTTCCGTAGTGACGTTATTCATTGTTAATATTTTGTACCGTTTGTCTTTTTTTGGTTTTGTAAAAAGCTGTAAATATATGCAAGGTGTGTTTTGTTGTGTTATAACACTTTTACTGTGTATGTGATGTTGATTTGTTTTTGTTTTTTTAAGTGATTGTAGCTGTAAGCAAAGTTCAACAATGTAAACTGAACATTTAAACCTTCAGATGGCAGATAAGATCCTTCATTATGACATTATCTACATTATAAAAGCATTATAACACATGTACTTTTATTTACAATTAGAGTTTGGATTATTATTGAAGATCAACGACTGCTAATTGTCTCATATTATCATTGCAGTTCAGTCGATCTGTGATCTAGAGCTCAGATGTGTTTTCTAGAGTGTTTTTGTCTGATCAGAGAGCAGTTGTACAGTGTTCAGGCCAGTGTTTCCTCAGCTCTGTGTTCATGTAGGAAAATATCCACGAGATGAAGAGAAACAGTGATTCCCACAGCAGTGCAGATCCTCACAGATATTAATGCTCATAATAATATAATAATACAGCTGAGAAACATCTAGACAGAGCCCACCGCATCTCTAGTCTCTTGTATTTTTAATGTAACATTGTGCTTTATTTCTAATGTTGTAAATAAATGTATAAAACAAATGTAAATAACTGTGATTTCTGAGGTATTTCTACTTCAGTCCACTAGATGTCAGCATCTCAGCTGGATTCATGAAAAACTTCTTACCTGTTATTTGTTGTTGACAGCAAATCAAAAAGCTCAAACCAGCTGAACAGCATAACCAACCTGCAGAAATAAACATGAAATAATATTAGAACACAAACATGCTATAGAGCAGCAGAAAGAAACGTTTCTTATTTAATGTGAAAGTGGAGCCTTACCATCCACAAAGCAGCATCCAGATAATTTATCTGAAGATAAATAAGTGGATAATTAACAATAATCACATGTAAATTCAGTGTATGCAAATAAACCTGACAGTAATATTTACCTTGCACATGTTGCCAGCGTGACATTAATACATTACAGACTCTCCAGAAGATTATCTAAGAAAACGAGACATTATCTTTTTGGTCGTTTGACTATTGTGCATTTATTAAAATTAGTTTATTAACCTCTCTCTACACTACACATGCTGAATTGTATAATTGTACGGTTGAGTTCTGCGGGATGAAGCGTTGTGGGGAACGAAGTTTACGACACGTTTGCGCTCACAAGCCATTTAAATTCACAAAGCAAACAATAATCAAACAAACAACAAATACATGTTTAATATTATGTAATTTTTTAAAAGTATACTTGATCATTTTTAAGATTATAGATAGATGATGTAGTATAGATTCAGGGGCGTAAATCGCGGGGGGGACAGGGGGGACAGGACCCCCCCAATCTGAGGGCTGTCCCCCCCTAAAAACCATGCTGAGTATTGTAAATAATATAACAATATATACTTAAAATAAATGTGTAAGTAGTGAAACAATACAAACGCAAACGGGGGAAAAAAAATGCGTTTTAAGTTTAGAAACATTTTGAGTCCCCCCCCTCCCCCCCTGCCTCACAGTGGTTTGATCCACCGCGCACCTCAACTAACGTAGTAGAACGTAGAAAAACCACCACACAAGTTTGGGGAGACAACAAGGCTCTTCAGACAGCAGTTGTGAAACACCAGTAAGTAGCTGTCAAGGCTATTATATTCACTTTAAACCTCAGATGAAATTATTATTTTCTCTTTAATACAGATTAGACAAAACACTGTTAACATCCCTTGCCCACCGCCGCACCGCCCCGCTCCGCTGTACAGTAATAAAATCATTGAGTTCAGTTAGAGAACTGACAAAACTATTAAAAACTGAACGTGTCTGCTCCGAACGAGCAAACCGCTGACAGACAAGATTATCGAAGATTTGGTTTCAAAGCGTAAAAGCGCCTATTTAAGGGAGTGTGTCATTGTACTGTTTTGTTGTTGTGTTTTTCATTACGAATAATCGGCTAATGAACCCAAAATTCAAGCAACCCGCCCCCAAATTCTAAAAATTGGCTAATTCTAAACCGAAAGTTCAGTCAGATCTGTGTAGGGTTTTGCTCAATATGATAAGGGGCAGATCAGAGGGCTTGCTGCAGTTGAATATCTAAATATCTGAATATCATAGTATAAAATACTATGTGGAGGACGCAAGATAATTTAATAATTATAATATGACCGCTTTGTGTTGTTAGTCAGATAAAATGACAGAGAAAAGAAAAACGGACATTTAATAATTTTTCAGTGCATTTTTTTTTTTGTGGTACACATATCCTTACAAGTACGATTTTGGCTGCATTATTTGTGTCCCCTTCAAAAATTGCTCTTGAGAAATTTTATGTTTATTGTCCCCCCCAACTTTTAGATGAAATTTACGCCCCTGTATAGATTATGTAGGCTATTCGTTATCTAAATCATGAACTGAGGGAGAGCTTTTGTTCAAGGTTGATTCGTTTTATTTTCTTTAAAAATAAAAACTTGTTTGCACTATTCTATTCTGTCGTGCCAATAAAGCACGTTTGATTCAAAATGAATTGATCCTCCGAAACTGTGCTGATTGATTCTCATATTCAACTGTTGTCTGTTAACATCTGTGAAATGATTATTTTATTTCATTTTATTTTACCCTTCTATGCAGTCTATGCGATAGGATATGTTGAGGTGAATCTCATGAAGCCCATCATCTTTCCAGCGAGAGACGAGGGACTGCTGCATTATCTGCCTTACAGAAACTTGGATGTCCGCTGAGATTCCAGATTCGGCCATCGGAACCGTGGGGTTCTCCGTGCATCGAATGGACAGAGAAAAAGATCTCTCAGGGAAAAGCAAAGGCGGGGGTGTATGTTTTATGATTAACCGATCCTGGTGTGATCAGAGGAACGTACATTCTATCAAGTCTTTCTGTTCTCCTGATCTGGAACTTCTCATGGTTCTGTGCCGACCATTCTGGCTACCGAGGGAATTCACCGCGGTCATCATCACAGCTGTGTATATTCCCCCACAAGCCGATACAGACCGGGCACTAAAGGAACTGTATAGGACAGTGAGTGAGCAGGAAACCGCGCATCCTGAGGCCGCGTTTATTGTGACCGGGGACTTTAACAAAGCCAACTTCAAGCGCATCGCACCCAAATACCACCAACATGTAAGCTTCAACACGCGAGGGAACCGCGTCTTAGATCACTGCTACTCCCCCTTCAAGGATTGTTACAAGTCCCTCCCGCGCCCACCATTTGGCAAATCGGATCACGCTTCCATCCTCCTTTTGCCCGCATATAGGCAAAGACTCAAACAGGAAGCACCCGCCCTCAGAACCATCCAGTGCTGGTCGGACCAATCAGATTCTATGCTACAGGACTGTTTTGATCACGCGGACTGGGAGATGTTCCGGTCGGCCTCTGATGACGACATCGAGGTTTACGCTGATAGCGTAACGTGTTTCATCAGGAAGTGCGTAGATGACGTTGTTCCGACCAAAACAATTCGGCTGTACCCTAACCAGAAGCCGTGGCTAAATGGGGATGTTCGCGCGGCACTCAATGCGCGCACCTTCACCTTTAACTCGGAGGAGCATAAACAAGCAAGTTATGCCCTCCGGAAAACCATCAGAGCAGCAAAACGGCAGTACAGGGACAAGATTGAAGGACAGTTCAACACCACCGACTCCAGAAGCATGTGGAGGGGAATTAACACCATCACGGACTATAAAGGGAACACAAACTCCACCGTGAACACCGCTGCCTCTCTCCCGGACGAGCTCAACACCTTCTATGCTCGCTTTGAGGGAACTAACACCGCCCTCGCGGAGAGAGAGCTCGCGGCTGAAGATACAGAGGTTAGTGCACTCTCTGTATCTGTCGCGGATGTAACCCGATCCTTCCGGCGGGTGAACGTCCGTAAAGCTGCGGGTCCAGACGGCATTCCCGGCCGTGTGATCAGAGCGTGCGCGCACCAACTGGCTGGAGTCTTCACGGACATTTTTAACCTGTCCCTCTCCCTGTCTGTGGTCCCCACATGCTTTAAAACGTCCACTATTGTTCCTGTACCTAAGCAGTCAAAAACCACCTGCTTAAACGACTGGCGTCCTGTTGCTCTGACCCCCATCATCAGCAAATGCTTTGAAAGAATAATCAGAAACCACATCTGCTCTGTTCTCCCCCCCTCACTGGACCCACTGCAGTTTGCATACCGCACAAACCGCTCCACTGACGATGCCATTTCATCCACAATACACACTGCTCTCTCCCACCTGGAAAAGAGGAACACGTATGTGAGAATGCTGTTTGTGGACTACAGCTCAGCATTCAACACCATTGTGCCCTCCATACTTGATATTAAACTCCGGGCTCTAGGCTTAAACAGCCTGTTATGCAGCTGGATCCTGGACTTCCTGTCAAACAGACGCCAGGTGGTCAGAATGGGCAGTAACATCTCCTCATCACTGACTCTCAACACTGGAGCCCCTCAGGGCTGCGTTCTCAGCCCACTCCTGTACTCTTTGTACACACATGACTGTGTGGCAACCCACAGCTCCAACACCATCATCAAGTTTGCTGACGATACGACGGTGGTAGGTCTTATCACCGACAATGATGAAACGGCCTACAGAGAGGAGGTGCACACTCTGACACGGTGGTGTCAGGAGCACAACCTCTCCCTCAACGTCAGCAAGACCAAGGAGCTGGTGGTCGACTTCAGGAGGAATGAGAGAGAATACCGCCCCATCACCATCGATGGAGCACCGGTGGAGAGAGTCAGCAGCTTCAAGTTCCTCGGTGTCCACATCACAGAGGAACTCTCATGGTCCGTCCACTCCGAGGCCGTTGTGAAGAAGGCTCATCAGCGCCTTTTCTTCCTGCGACGGCTGAGGAGGTTTGGAATGAACCGCCACATCCTCACACGCTTCTACACCTGCACCATAGAGAGTCTGCTGACTGGCTGCATCACCACCTGGTACGGCAACAGTACTGCCCGCAGCCGCAAGGCCCTGCAAAGGGTAGTGCGCACGGCCAGCTGCATCATCGGAGGTGAGCTTCCCTCCCTCCAGGACATTTACGCCAGGCGGTGTGTGAAGAGAGCTCAGAGGATCATCAGAGACTCTAGCCACCCGAACCATGGGCTGCTCTCACTGCTGCCATCAGGCAGACGGTACCGCAGCATCAGAACACGCACCAGCCGACTCCAGAACAGCTTCTTCCCACAAGCAATCAGACTACTTAACTCTTGATCCATTAGGATCATAACACACTCTGGACAGAATATCACTCGGCACGACCCACTGTATATACACACATTATATACACATTTATTTATCATACAGCATCTATTGCACTTTGGATTTCAATTTTTCAATCTGTGAATAATATTTTATACTATACATTGTATATTGTTATTACTATTATAGCGTAATGTATATTGTTTAGTGTATGTTTAGTGTATATTGTTTAAAGTATATGTATATTGTAAGTATGTGTATATTGTTTAAAGCTGTCAGAACTACACTCACATTGTGTAAATTATGTATTGTTTATTGTAGAGTTTACCGTGCTGTGAGTAATTGTGGGCGCATCAGATGTGTAATCTGATGCTGCTTTAAATGTTGTACATGTCATGTCATGACTGCTATGTTGCTCGGAACTGCACCTAAGAATTTCACCTACTGTTGCACTTGTGCATATGGAGAGTGACAAATAAAGTGATTTGATTTGATTTGATTGATTTGAGGTGAAAAACAAAATCCGAATAAAAAACAATATGAATAATGTTGTATAAAGGTATAAATACATAAATAAATGTTATTGTTTTTATTTATTTTTTTAAAGTTATTTTATTTTATTATTATGTTAAAGTGAATCTCACAAAAAATGTAATCCGAAAATATAAAATAAAAAACTATGGATATTATTTTATTATTTTATTGTATTGTATTCTTCATGTGATATGAATTTTTTTTGATTTGTTGACAATTATATTATTTTATTCCTGTCACAAATGACTTTCCAACTGTGTGTGTGTGTGTGTGAGAGAGAGAGAGAGAGAGAGAGAGAGAGAGAGAGAGAGAGAGAGAGAGAGAGAGAGAGAGAGAGAGAGAGAGAGAGAGAGAGAGAGAGAGAGAGAGAGAGAGAGAGAGAGCGAGCTGTATTGTATGTTGCTCTGGTCTGTGTCTATCTCTGCATTGCAGCCCAGCGCTGGCTGCTGGAAGTCAAACTCAAATGGCGACGTCCAGTTCCAGTAGTAACCCATCATCATCCTCCTCATCTTCAGCCTCCAGCAGCGCGCAGCAGCACCCGAGCCAAAGCCAGCAGCACATCAGCAGCACCATGAGCAGCATGCAAGGTCAGAAACACACCCGAACCGACCGAGCCGAGCCCAACCATAGCATATCATCAGATCCAATGACAGTTTACACACTCAGTCTCAATCACACTGCGCTATCACTGCTGCAGCTGTAACAGAGCCATTGATTTAAGATTACATTTACAAGCTCTGAATTGTATCTATTCTTTAAACGAGTAACCTTTATACTTGTGGTTTTAATTGTAATTTTAGAGTCTGGTTAGCCGCACGGCTAGCTGCTATAGTCAAACACTGACAGGGCCTGTGAACATTTAATTTCTCAGTCTGATAAATGCATTCTTTACTACGCAATATCTGTATACATACACATTTCCTATACCCATTTCTCTCTTAGTATTAAATTAATTCGTTTAAAGCCATTGTTTTCTGACTGTCATTGGAGTTTGTTGACATATTTAGCTGGAGGGCTAACAGGCTAACGATGCCTTAATGCTAATATGATATTCAGGTAAATGCGCGTGGCTCGTCGGGAAATAAAATGTTGTTTATTAATAAATTAAAAGATGAAGGAATTAATTTAATAATTTGTGGACCACATAAATATTTACTCTGATTTCATAAGGAAGTGACGCTTGAATGGTAAAATCACTTCTAATCTAGATGATTTATTAATCACATAAATCAGGGGGTTTCAGTATTTTAGATGACAACAAGGGCCCCCAATATTATCATTGTCACGTGATGGACCCCATCCTAACATTTAAAATACATCTTTATAGTTTTATGTGTAATTACACTATTTATACTATGAAAAACATTGAAAATGACTAAAATATGATTTGAAAATTTCTGTCTACACAATATTATAAGTCACTATTGTAGTTATATCCTTATTTATTAATTTATTAATTTATTAACTTATTTTATTCTATTTATATATTTACTTGTTTGCTTATTTTCATCCAATTTTTATTCATTTATTTTAGTCTTGTTTCTATTATATTCTACTTTTTTAATCTAATTTTATTATTTATTTTTTATTTTATTTTATTTTTATTTTTCTCTAATCTTTTTCCACACCACCCAGTTTGAAAACCCCTGACATAAACTATCACATGAATGTGTTTATGATTGTATTTGGGTGTTTTTATGACTCAAATACCACATGATATATGTTTATGATTAATACATTTGTGATTGAGTCATTAAGGGCATTATCCATATTCCATAACTTGCATTTAAGGTTGAATGTGGGTTAGTTTAGGACATTAACTAGTCATTATAGTGTGAATGTGATATCTATTTTACTGTATTTAACATCAAATGTGGATATGTGTGGAAGGTAGACAGCTTTAACAATAATTTAGAACACATTTTAGCTTGAAATGTGACTCTTTCAATGGTCTTGGTTTATTTTGGACATGGTTTGGTGTAGTGGTTAAAGATATCGGCTGGTGACTGAAAGATTGCAGGTTTGAACAAGGACACCAACGTGTTTGAATTTTGTTTATCATAAAGTCTTCAACAAGCACATTATAATTATTGTAAAAATTATATTTAGTATACAAATATCATTACCTTTTGTTTTGCCTCAAGAAAATTAAGCCATCTCATTACAGTAATGCAAAAAAAAAGATCTGATTTAAATAACATTACATTAAAATAATCATCTTCATGAATAAAAAGGCAATTTAATTTAATTAAAGGTTATTTATTTATTCATTTATGAATATATATTTGAGTTTTATACATCATGATAGTAGTTATTGTACTACTTTTAATTTATGCTAATTTATTTTTAAAGGGGTGGTAAAGCACGATTTCACTTTCCTAACTTTAGCTAGTGTGTAATGTTGCTGTTTGAGCATAAACAACATCTGCAAAGTTAAAACGTTCAAAGTTTAAAGCAAAGGGAGATATTTGCTTTTAAAGAAATCAATTTCTAAGGACTACAGCAAACGGCCGCTAGGGACTACTACACATTCCTCCAGGGTTGCTGACATCACCAGCCCCAATATTTACATAAACTCCTCCTCCGAGAATATGAAATAAGGGGGGCGAGGCCATTTTGTATCGCCACGGGAATAGTTGTTGTGGTAGGCTAGTTAGTAGGCTGGAGTGTTATTGCCAATGCCGACAAAACGCTGTTATTTTCATCCGGATTGCAGGTCCACTTTGTTCAGCCTTCCTAGGGACGGGGGTGCGTTGCAGTGCGTTTAACATACAACATGTTATATGCATGCGTGTATGAGACAGAGGGGAACAGGTCGCATTTGCAGCAGATACATGCTGCCCATCATAAATCAAAGCACGAGACAGACAGGGGTCGGAGGAGAAGACCGGAAAATGTGACATAATGGACAATATTCGTCTGTATTTGCAATACACGAGCCGCGGTTCAGCTGCGAGAGACAAACACTGCCAGTGTGAGACGGGTGCGCGCGGCTCCCGCTGCACATTTCACGCAGGAAAGCTTCCACAATCTTCACGAGTTCAATGCAGGATTCTTACAACGGCTTGTCCTGAAAGATGGATTTAAAAACAGAAGCTGTTTACGGGCCACAACCCGTAAGTATGATTTATTTTTCGTCGATGTGTTTTCCTGTAATAGTTTGTGTTGTTAATTGTACGTTGTAGCAAGGAAGTAAACATGACAACGCTGTTGGGCTCTGCAAACCAGTTTGTTAAATGCTCATTCATACTTAACGTTATCCGACAAACACCTAACGTTACAAACTTTTTAAAATCTCAACAGCGAACTTGGCATTAGTGTAAATGATTCTTTGATTAGAGCTTTTATGTATTGTTTATCTACAGGCATGCTAAACATGGTTCTGTGTTTGATTTGGATACTATAGTAAAGCCAATGTTTAGTGTTCGTTCTTGCGACAGATATTTGGCAAATCGTTCTAAAAATGCAAAAGTAACGGTGCCATTCAGTAGCGATCACTATAGATCCGCAGTCTTTACTCTTGAGGACTGAACAGGTTCTGCTCGATCATCTTCACTAAAATTGTCTGGGTCTGATTCGGGCTCAAATTGGTATGGTTTTATTGACGCCATTGTACTACCCAAAGCATAGGCTACCGGTAAAGGTAAGGGGCGTGACGTTTCCGACAAATGTGCACTAGGCGGTTAGCGAATCACAACACACTGGGCCAGCTAACCAATCTGAGCCCATTGCGTATTTTTGAGGGACTGGCTTCATACAACCCAGAAACCACAGACCGTTTTTACAAGGAGGGACAGAGCAGTGTAGAATAAAGGTAAAATATATGAAAAATAATGCAATTTTTTAAAAACGAATGTTACAGTGTATCCCACAAACACAATCAAGCCTTTGAAAGAATGTGTTTTACCACCCCTTTAATTATAAATGGTTGTACTATACTAATATATACTAATAAGAGAATTACAAGAGGACTTGTTTACTTTATGCAAAACAGTGAAGCGGACATGTTTTATGACGAGCTGCACTTCATGTTTGATTATTTGTTTTTGTGTAGAGCTGTTGCATATGTAATTCTGTTTTACTCTGTTCTGCATTGGTTTCAGTCTCTTTAAATGACAGTTATTATCCGGCCCATGAAGGTAAATTTGAATCTCAACGTAGTAGAAACCCTTCAGTTTTGCATTAGGTTTTGGCCTGTTTTTGTTACTTTTTCCGTGCTCCTCCAAAATCTCCAACATCTCACACCAGTCCATTCCTGTATTTCCTGAAAACGCTGTCTGACCTGATGTGTCCGGTTTGATTGGGAAGATTATTCGTTGGGTTCACATTTACACAGGTGGAGGAAACGCACATGAATTATCTTCACATGATTTATGAAGTTAATCTCACAATTCTTGTGTCCAGATAAACCTGTTGCACATTTACCTTTTTGTAGATCGTGTTCATTATGGATTTGTGTTGCAAAACGTCCTTATTGTTAGACTGTAAACAGGGTTTTTCAATGTTTCAAATAACACAATTATTATCGTAGTGTTTCCCAAAAGGTTTACTTTAATTATTTACTAGCAGTTTCTGAGTAATGCCTAATATATTTTTTGTCAGTGTATGTGTTATGAAATAACCTAACATGAATATTTTTCCAACATAGACTTCTTTACGCTCTGAAGTTCAGATGGACGGATTATTTTACATTTGTTATATGAAATGCATTATTTCCCCTCATGATATTTTTCTCCTTTATCTCTTGCCTCCTCTTACCCACGATCCTCCCTGATGCCGGACCACGGTGAGACCTTGCAAAATTGTTCTTCCCAGATCTGCCGAATATTTTTTTTTTTTTCTCCTCTTCATTTTTGTTTTCAGTCTGGTATTTTCCTTTATTTAAAATTTCTGCTGATGTCCGGTTGCTGTTGTGTGTGAAACTCCTCTGCATGTTTCCCATGTTTACCGGTTCACTGATGCACATCCCGGCACAAAGGTTTGCTTTTAGTTGAGGTCCGTCTGCCAGTTATCTTGGATTTTGAGGTTTAATGGGAACTTTATGGCTATGAAGAACAGGTTATGGTGACAAAATAAGGGAGTTTTTCTTTCTGTGTTGATGAGTGAAGTGTTCGTTGTTCTTCTCGCCACCAGGGTTTCAGATAAACCTGTCTGGACCTCCCCAAAGTAAGCCAAGCCTCCTAAACCGTGTCTGTCCGCTGTGCTCACGTCTGACGCTGGTCTGGGGAAGCCTGTCCTCTGCCCTACACTAATCCGTCCTCACGGGGGCTCTGCTAGACTTGTGCCATTCTAGGACTGACCGCTCTGCATGTTAGAGGTGGCGGGTGGTTAGTCGGTCTGTCCTGAGAGAGTCCTAGATCAAGATACCGTAGTTCACCCTAGAATGAAAATTAAGTCATCATTTATCACCCTGGTGTTGTTCTAATGCCATGTGCCCTTTGTTCTTTTATGGGCCACAAAAGGAGAATAAAAAAAAAAATTCCCAATCGTGCTCATCCATATAATGGCGGTGAATGGCGACCAGCCTAAGAGAAAACCTAAGCATATACAGCAGTACCAGACGTAGTACTTAAGGAAAATGAAAATTGAGCGGAAGTACATAGGAGGGCGGAGCCAGGCTACTTTTACTGGCCGTGACGGAGTGAACTGCGACGCTAATAGAGTCTAATGAATGCACACGTTGCTTAGCCGCCATGCACAGAAGACCAACACTTGATGCTCGATACACTGCCATTATATGGAGGAGCCCGAGCGGGATTTTTTTTTTTTTATTCTCCTTTTGTGGCCTTTAAAAGAAGGGCATACAACAACACCAGGGCGAGTAAATAATGCCTACATTTTAATTCAAAGGTGAACTATCCCTTTAACATTAAAACATAGTCCCTAAACTTTTGATATCTACTGCACATTTTTAGTTTTTTAGTAAATATTGTGTACAATAGTATTTCTGCAGCATTTTTGTGCACATCCCATTTGTCATCAGGCTGTATTGTGTTTATATCAGCATTATTTCAGTCCCCATTCTCTTTGTAATTAAAGCTGTTAAGCAACACATTAGTCGACCAATAGTGAGTTTAATAACTTGAATGTTCATCTGTACTAAACAACTACATAAAGAGGAGTTCAGTGAGAAATCGGCACAAGTCTAATGCTTCGAGCTTCCATTGACTTCTGGACAGTCGATTGGTCCTCCCTTTCATTTAGTCCATCAAATTCATCTAAATCAATCTTTACCTGATCAAGATTACTGAAACAATCACGAGTGGACTTTCTGTATGGATCAGTCTTTGGTGTTTCATACACACACAGTAATGGAAGCTCTGGTGGTTGTTTCTTCAGGTGTTTAAGACGGCTTTTCTACTAACTGGTGCAGTGATTATTGCCTTGGGGTTTGTAGCTGTCTTCCCTGTTTCTTGGGTTTGCATTTTGTTTAGTGTTTGAGCACTGTTGGTGCTGGGATGTTTTTGGCATGTGCATCTCGAACAAACACAAGCTTGTTGGGACATGGACACACATGCTGTGAGATTTCAGAAATGCTGTTCCTCAGGTATTCGAATCCTCACATTCTTGTGGTGGAGGGAGACGTGTTCACCCTCAAAAAGACTCTTTAAACATTAATTTTCCATGAATCTAAAGGGATTTTATTAGTGCTTAAATATTCCTTGTTCCAAATTGTCACATAAATTAATTTTCACTTATTCACATCCCTAGTTTGTAGATGGAAACCGAAGCATTGAATTGTAGTTTGAGAAAACACTGAATGATATCTCTGTAAACGTTTAGTTAGCAATAACATTTTGAACGCCCTTCCCTGAATTCCTTGTAATTGTGAGCTGAATTCTGCTTCGGTTTATGATGAGAACAGCAGATATTGTGTCACAAAACTAATCTTTATTATAGCAAAATAAAAATTGACAAATAAAAATGTTCTCTTTTAAGAAATTGGGAAAATTAATTTAAAAAAAAATGGAAAGGCTGTAATAATATAAAATACTGTGACACCAAGTCATTTAAAGGTCCCGTTCTTCGTGATCCCATTGTTCAAACTTTAGTTAGTGTGTAATGTTGCTGTTAGAGCATAAATAATACCTGTAAAATTATAAAGCTCAAAGTTCAATGCCAAGCGAGATATTTTATTTAACAGAAGTTCCCTTTCAAAGCCTACAGCGAACGGCTGGCTTGGACTACATCCTGGTACTTCCTTCATAAATGACGTCAGTAGAACAGACTAACCTCCGCCCACAAGACTACGCGAAAAAGGGGGCGTGGTCTTGTTGCTGTCCCACGTGGAGAAGAGGACGGTCGCGTGGAGAAAAGGAAGTGTTGCGTTTGAGTGTGTTTGTCGCCATGTCGTCGAGACGCTGTTATTTTCATCCCGGAGTCAAATCACCTTTGTTTGGCTTTCCCAGGGACGCTGTAGAGATCATTTAAGCGCATACATCTCCCTTTAAGAGGCGTGACCTTTCCACGTGCGCTAAGCTGCTGTCGAATCACAACACAGGAACCGTGCCACGTTTGCTAAGATGCGATCAAATCACAACACGGGAACTGCTGGCACAATCAGAACTCGTTACGTATTTCTGAAGGAGGGACTTCATAGAACAAGGAAGTCATCAGCCCGTTTTTAGGAGAGTGAAAACAGCGGTATACAGATAAGTACATTGTGTGAAAAATACTGTTTTTTTTTTACACACGAAACATGAACACATGTTATATTGCACACTGTAAACACAATCAAAGCTTCAAAAGAACACGAAGAACGGGACCTTTAAATAGATTATAAAGCCGGAATTCCCACATTAATGCATTCGTTTTCAAGAATTCAGCACTCCGAAATATATTATTACTTAACATTCTGTTTTATTTGTACGTTATTTTGCAGTCATGGTATCAACAACAAAATGTGATATTAGTATGATTTGTGCTTTCGCCTAGTGACACTTTGTTTCTGTATGTATGTTTATGTATTGTATACTCGTCTTTGATGATGAGTTTTGATGCATTTTTACCGTGGCCAAAAAATGATTCTAGTGTATCAATTTAATTTGTACAATTTGTTTGATCAAATTGATCAAAGACAGAACTTTAGTTTATCACTTGATAACACAACACTTTGAACAGCAGGAAGAGTTCAATTACCCAGATTTAATTACCTAAACTTTATTTCGTTTTTCGTGTTTCAGTAAAAACAAATTCAGTGCATTACTAGTTCTGTCATGTTGTTTGCATTGGCTTCATTGTTGTGGTGGATATTTTTAGTGCTTATAATGGGCGCTGCACCTCCCGTTTGCTAGATAAACCATGTCAGCACATTTCAGATTCATACATCATTTTGTGTTGGGTTTTGCATGAGGTGAAGGTAAGTTTCTTTCTTTTTCGTTTCTGGTCTTCTGTTTTGTGTCCGGATGTGATCAGATCTTTGTGACTCTCTATTGTCTATCACGAGTGGACATAGATGGGACAGATTTGTTGATTTGACAATGATTGATTTAAATGAAGGGTTTGAGCATGTCGGACTGCAGTCACTGTCCTCTGCTGTCAGATTTGCTAAAGCCGTCGTCGCCCTTCCATGTTTTTCCACATTGAACATGTTTCAAACCCTGTCCTGATGGCTTTAGGAAATCTGGCTCTCGGGTTCCTCTCCTGGTGCTCAGATGTGCATGTCTTTAGTGAACTTTTGTCTCTTCCCACATCTTCCATGGCTTAGTTGTAGATGTCATCATCCTATGGCAGCCTGAACAAAATACACCCCCAAATTTATCTTCAAAGCTCTCTGAGTGTGTTTGTGTCTCTTCTTCCTCTGTCAGGTAAACGTAAAGCCCTGAAGTTAAATTTTGCCAATCCTCCAATCAAACCTACTTCCAGAATCACTCTGAACACTGCCGGACTTCCTTTCCAGAACCCACACATGTGAGTACAGATCATCTGACGGCTCTTTCACACCATTCACATCTGACTGATGCTGAAACATTGATGAAACTCAGTCCTGCTCCAGGAGATTCACCTTCTTGCAGAGTTTAGATCCAACTCCTGTGACTGCTTGTATCGTCACAAATCACGATCTGTGAACTATATTGTTACCCAGCTCCAATCTAAATATAATGAATCAGGTCAAATAAACCCTTTGTAGGAGCTGATGTTCTCTTGATTTCTAATAAAATGTAAAAAGACATTTCTCAAGTGAGAACAATCATGATTCGTATAGTTTTTGAGCAGAATTATTGTGATGATCAGTTTAAGCATTGTCATGCAGCCATTGGGGCATTTCAATTCTACACCCCTGCATCTGTGAGTTTTGAACTTCAACTCTGGAGAATTTCATGACTTGTCTTCAGTTTTGTCTTTCCCAGCTCAACCAAGAACCTCTTTGCGTTGCACGTCTGTGTTTTTCAGAGAACGGCTGCGAACACACAGTATCGAGTCATCTGGGAAGCTGAAGATCTCTCCGGAGCAGCACTGGGACTTCACTGCGGAAGACCTGAAGGATCTCGGAGAGATCGGCCGAGGAGCATATGGATCCGTCAACAAGATGGTTCACAAACCCAGTGGACAAATCATGGCTGTCAAAGTAAGACACACTCTTACAAATACAAGTTCTTTACTGGCATCAATAGTTCCATGAAGAACCTATAACTACTAGGGGTGTGACGAGACGCTTCTTTCACATGACGAGATGAGACACGAGATTGGGTTCACGAGAATGAGACGAGAGTATTTTTAAGAAATCCTCAATGATGAAATGCATGACTAGAACAATTGTTTGCAGGTCCTTTTGAAATGTTTTAACACATAATCTTGTTATGAATGTGAAGTGAAGGAGACGCACTAAATGAGAATGCACATTCACACTCTCTGACAGCAGAGGTGCTCATCACATAATTAAATACTTAAAGACTTAAGGCTATTCATTTTCAAACTTAAACATTTCATATTTTAATCTGGACTATTGTTTGAATATGTTCTGATTCTTTATTGTTCAGTCACACACTTTACAATAAGGTAAATTATTTAACATTAGTGAATTCATTAACAAACTGTCAATGACAAATACTTTTAAAGCATTTATTAATCTTAGTTAAATGTAAATTTCATCATTTAATAACATTAAAATCAAAAGTTGTAACTGTATTATTTAATGGACCTGAGCTAACACTAACAGTTGTTTTTTTTAACTAATGTTATCAAAGAAGAATAACTTCTGTAAAAAATGTGTTAATGTTAATGCATTAACTATTGTAAAGTGTTGCCTATTGTTCTTTATAATTCTTTTGCACTTTAATCTGTTTTAAATATTTGTTTACTTTATACATTTTTGTGTATTGTTTTATTGTATTTAAATGTTCAGTTCTTTTTGTTATAAGAAAGTTATTAAGCCTGTTATAGTATCACCTTTTTTTGCAACTTATTTCAATATCGTGATAATACCGTATACCGTGATAAAAGCTTCAGCAATTAATCGCAACATGAAAATTTGATACCGGCACATGTCTACTCATACACACACATTCATTCATCTTATGATCATATGATTCGATTCATGTCTTCTGAGGAGGATTTTGCTGGCAAAGGCAAGTGGCGTTTAGTGGTTTCTGCCAACGAACCGGTATTTCCGAATGGGCTGACGTTGGGATATAACCGATTTGAAGTGAAAGTATTTGATGAATGTATACTATGTGTGGAGAGCATTTGCTCAATATGATTATCATCATTTTTGATGGATTTTAGCGGCTTATGCATCTGAAGTCTTCATTTGCTCTTGGCTTTATTTTTTGCGCGTCTCCATAAGTTTATACTGACTAAATCTTTCATTTCAAACAGCCTCTGAATGCATATGGGAAGTAAATTGTTCTGTGCTTGTTTTATACATTATCTGTGCAGTATGAAATCAACCAGATAAATAAGAAGCTGCGATGTGGATCAGACTCTCTGCTGACACATGTTTAATGCTTGTGTGTGACAGAGGATCAGGTCAACAGTAGACGAGCGAGAGCAAAAGCAGCTGCTGATGGATCTAGATGTGGTTATGAGGAGCAGCGACTGTCCCTACATCGTCCAGTTTTACGGAGCTCTTTTCAGAGAGGTTTGTCTGTTTATCTGCTTACATTCTTAATGCCTGTTCACACTGGGACGATTTTCGCGCACATTTATCGCTGACGTTTAACGCCTTGTGACTAAACAAAGGGCGCCAATGTGAGTGTGCACACCAACGCGCAAAATGCCAGACGTAAAAGCGTCATTTTAAAAAAAAAACGCCTCAGGTTTGTTTTTTTTATTTTGACGCGGGTCGTTAAAAACTGGTCGACCAATGAGATCAGCGCTTTTGTTCACGTGCCTGGAGCTGCTGAAGTGACAGTAAAACACAACTTGGTGGCGCTCAAGCACAAAGCGGTCTTGCCGAGCACACATTGATACGATGAAGAAGTAGTAAGTAGACAAAGAAGAAGATGAGCTGCTAACACTGCCTGCCAGTTAGCAAAAAGTGTGTGAATGGTTTTGGCCATAGACATTATATATCTGTGGTTTTGACAAGCACGTAAATACTGTATCTCTTCTTCTTCTTCTGTGTGACAAGCGAGTGTCAGAAGCGTAAAGTGCCGCAGCACCACCTTGTGTACCGGAAGCGCTATCTACTGAATGTGCACGTTCTCTCGGCACATCGCCAATGAAAATCGCTTGGGTGTGAACACTCAAGACGTGCCGAAAAACGCTGGCAATAAGCGCATGCGATATTCGTCCCGGTGTGTACAGGCCTTTATGTTTTTTGAGAGAGTCTTTCTAACACAGAAAATCCTTGTTTTGTGCGTTTTCTAGGGGGACTGCTGGATATGCATGGAGCTCATGTCTACCTCCTTCGACAAATTCTACAAATATGTTTATTCCTCTTTAGACGATGTGATTCCAGAGGAGATTTTAGGGAAAATAACATTAGCTGTGAGTTAAATTTTATTCAGAGCTTTTAAAAAGCAATGCATTGGTTAGCGTTCATTAACATGCTCTTCTGTGTCGTTTCAGACTGTGAAAGCACTTAACCACTTAAAAGAAAACTTGAAAATTATTCACAGAGGTAAGAGAGGCGGAATGATGATGCTGTCTTCTTTCTTTCTTTTTTTTCTGCCTCCATCAGTTTAGTTTTGTTCGAATGTTTTAGTGTAAGAACACTCTGGACTCTATCGGGTTTATATGCTGTTTTACTCAGACTGTTTTCTCTGCAGACATAAAGCCATCAAATATCCTCCTGGACAGGAACGGCAACATTAAGCTGTGTGATTTTGGCATCAGTGGGCAGCTGGTTGACTCCATTGCCAAAACCAGAGATGCAGGCTGCAGACCGTATATGGCAGTAAGATTCATTCACTTATATATTCATGTTTAGTCTAGGCTTGCTAAGATAGTCGGTGTTACCGGTGTTCAACACTGGTTACATCCCTTGCCCACCATGGCACCGCCACCATGTTGTTTTGATTTTTTTTATAGTTATAGTAGGGCTGTTTCGAATGCCATTTTTTGAGCTTCGAAGCTTAGGTGGCAATCAATATCGAATATTCGAAGCTTCGGTGGGTGGGGCTAAATATATAATAATAGTGTCGGTTTGCATTTGTATCATCTTTCACGACTTCACGTTTCACTCTTCGGCATCGTAAATGTGTTGCGGCAGACCCAGTGGAGTGCAGTGTTGCATTTGGTGCAATATGATCAGGTGGCACACATTCTTTAAATATTAATAAACATTTAATAATCTTTTAAATAGAACAGTTTCCAGTACGCATTACACGGGCAGGTTTATGCTCCGAAAACGGACATTGCACAAGTGATACAAAACACAAAGTCTGTTGAGAGCAAGAACTTTAATAAGGTATTAATAACGAACATTTCTTTAAAACAAATGAATCCCAAAACAGAAATTAAATTAGTAACACACAGTGATTTCAACAAACTGTAATAAATAAAGAACACGGTAGCATGCTTATAAACAGTTGAATAAGAATAAATGAATTGTTTTTAAAATGACACAAAATGTAATATCTATTACAATTAGTTTTATTCTACATAAGGGATTTATTTTGTCTTATTCTGACTTTTTGTTAATTTAAATCTTTAAAATGCGCGATGCTTTTATTGAAAGCATGTTGCGGTGTTTTTTTTATTTATTATTATTAGCCTGCAGTTCGTTGAACTACATTAATTTATTATTCGTAAATGTAATAATTACTGACACCGTAACGGGTTGGCTATTTAAATTTAAAGTAATTGTAATAAATTTTATTCACTCCCTTATATAGAATAAACTGTAATAGGTTAAATAGAACAAGGTAATGTTAGCCTAGCTAGACAGCTCACATTTCAATGACAAAAATATTTAGGCTCTTTCAAACACTTAGCCTATATAAATCGCAACCCAGTGGTTGGAAACTATTGTGAAACTACCTATACTCGTTTCATGTTGTGTGCGAGGAAGATGAGTTTGTCCACATTTTCTGGTAAAAGGGAACTTCGGGTCTTGTTGACGATGTAGCCAGCTTTTGAGAAAATGCGCTCTGATGGAGTTGAAGTGGCCGGAACGCAAAGAAGGTGTTTGGCTGCAAATGCCAGTTTAGGGTAGCGGTCACTGTTTTGCTTCCACCATGCCAGTGGGCCCGACTGTAATTTAGTAGCATCTCTCAAATACTGCTCCATCTCTGTCTTTGCGCTGTCTCCGCGTTCGTCTTCCTCTTCGTCATCAGCCTGCATCAGCATTGAAATCTCCTGCTGTTTTTTTTTGGCGGGTGGTGGTGGCGCATCCGTCTCCTCTTCTCCGTGGCTTGCTGACAGCTCTTCTCCCTTGCGAACGATCCGAATTTAAAGTGCTCCCAAACAGCTGAGGTCTTGGGCATTTTGTACCTATTCAGTATGAGATGAAATAAATCACTACGTTCGCCAACGGGTGGTTCAAGCATGAGTGAGAATGAGTCCGCGACGGAAGTCACGTGTTGAAAAAAAAAAAAAGAATATTCGAATCTCAAAACTGAAAATCGAATGCCACCTCACCGAACGAATATTCGAATATTCGATTATTCTAGTACAGCCCTAAGTTATAGTAATACAATAATTTTGTTCAGTTAGAGAACAGACAATACAAATAAAAACGGAACGTGTCTGCTTAATAAAGCTTGATCCGACCGTGACTCTCGGCAGCGGCAGGAGTCATTCATCAGATCTCATTCATCAGAGAGTGAGGAGCTGACTGAGATGATCGCGGAAGATTTGTTTTTTTGCGAAATGTAAAAGCGCCTATTTAAGTGAGTTTTTCATTTGTTTTGTTGTTGTGTTTTTCATTAAGTACAATAGGCTAATGAACCCACGATTCAAGCAACCCGCCCCCGAATTGGCACTAATTCAAAACCGAAACTAAAATGTGAACAGCCGCACAGAGCATGCATTTAAAGCTGCACTCTCATTCATTCACGGCTGCACAGAGAGTGTGCATTTACGGCCGAACTGTCATTCACGGTGTGTGCGCACTAGCACGTTTCCAGTTAATTGCTATGAAAGCTTAAGTTTCGTAGGAATTCTTTGAAACTCTTTCTTTTGCTCCACTATGAATGCCCGAGTGGCCCTGTGCATGTTACATTCGGTTAGATAGAACCCGCAGTGCTTAAAACCACATCCGACCCGTTTTCCGACAGCAGCACTAATTAAAATCCGCACCCGACCCGCTTAAAATAGAACCGACACCTGACCCGCACCCGAAATAAAATCAGTTTAGCATATCACATTATAGACACACTTACAAAAGTGTTTATTGGCTGACACCGCTGTCGGTGTATGAATGAGTGAGTGAATGGGTGAATGCGAGGCAATATGTACAGCGCTTTGGATGGCCATGGGTCTGTTGAAAACGCTATATAAATGCAGTCCATTCACCATTTATTGCCAGCATACAGAAGTTATTACATGACCATTAACACAAGGACAATTTCAGCCGAAGCTGTCAAAAGGCTACATCATTGTTGAACATGTTTATGTGTCCTTGTCATCTCTAGACTAGATGGCAAGCCCCAATCGCGAGGCACACCACACTGCCTTTTTTTTTTGGTTGACGTTTTTAAATTTAGAAAAGAGTAGTGCTTAGTTTTTTTAATGTTCCGAATCGGCTGTCCTGTCAGTCTAATCAAGGTAACTGTCACCACAACGGAAGGACATGGCGACATTCACGTTTTTTTTCCCATTGTCCAATCAAATGAATGGAGAGGCGGGCCTTCCGTTGTAGTGATGGTTACCTTGATTAGACTGACAAGACAGCTGATCCGGGGGGTTGCTTAGCAATATAAAAAACGCAGCGATGCGCCTCGCGTTTTCGAACCTGAGAGACGCGTTCTGACCAAGTGGCAACCTCACGCAGTTTCTCTTGAAACCAATATGGAAGTGACTTAAACTTCAATTCATCGACCGGCCACTAGGCTCCAGAAGGGAGCAGAATCTCATTGAGCCCCATGTTAAAATGCCCAACTTTACAGCAGAAAAGTCTATATGGCTAATTTTGTCCACCATGACAACTGTGAGGTGGGTGAATTTTTTTTAAACTCATTCATTTACATTATATAAAGCTTTAAAGTTCTACATAATTAAGGGCGTGGCCATTTTCAGTGACAGTTGGATTGCCATTTATCTGCTGTCTGTTAGTCATCACTTCACCTCAGCTCTGCCCACGTCCCGCCTCTTTGCCCATTGTCAATTATCTAGGAGTGACGTGCAGTCTGCGGTGACGCGCTGACAAAATGACAACGGCCGACTTTAGGCTTCAAAAACTCTCTTCAGAAACCTATGGGTGATGTCACGGACACTACGTCCATAATTTTTTTACAGTCTATAGCCGTGTTTACACTAGGGGTGCTCCGATTGATCGGCAACCGATCTCGATCGGCCGATAATCGCTTTGGGATGATTGATCGGCAGTCTCTAAAAAGGCCGATCTCATGAACCGATCGCAGCTGACGACACATAAACCCGCACCTGCCGTGAGAGCTGGGGGGCATGATATGCAGCGACACCGTCTCATTCTCTTTCCAGCGCGGGTAAAATAATTATAATGCTGAAGGTGAGGTACAATTCATATTTCTATATTAAATAACTTACGCAGTCATTTGAAAACTTCCTGTGGAATGTAAGTTCACAAACAGCGCGCGTGAATCACCGCGTGCGCGCGCGCTCTCTCTCCCTCTCATAAAGGCAAGCTCAAATGGCTTCACATCAGCGCATCGCATGTGCACTAAAATCGAGCTGCACAGTTGACACAGGATTTGCCACTTTGCACAATCGAGGCAGTGTCGCATCGTCACTAAAGTTTATCATTTGCGTTTATTTTTAAGTCTCGCCAGTGTTCAAACCGCTCAGCACTCGCGCGCTCTCCAGACCGTGAGCGCGCGCCCACACACACAGGCCATCTCACAAAAAGCTTGCGAGTACAAATTGCGCTGAAATGGTCAGATACACACAAATGTATGTACTAAATGACCGTCTTGACAAGTATGCACGTAAACCCCGTCGTGACTCGCGAGTGAACGTTTGTGCAGCTGTAACCGTATCCGTGTTCGCTCTTAAAGGGACAGATGTCGAATAAACTACTGCTGTCTCTGAGTTTCTCTTTGTCTTGTGGTGTTTGATGAACCTTTATGACACTCACTGCTCTTGAATGACTAACTTTTGCAACCTTAAGTGTAAGGATTAATCTAATTTAATTTATTCAGGGAAGACCAATATAAATTTACATTTGATTTCTTATTAAATGTCTTTAGTATGTCTTACCTCAATACTAATGTTAGACCTACCTGAAAAATTGTTTTTAAAAACAAAAATGCACTGCATGATCAAATATTTAGGTGAGATAATTATATACATTTATTATATACATTTATTTGGGAAAGGTGGCCTACAGTAGCCTTAAGTTATCTCATTTTCTAAAATAAACACTTGGTGGTTCTTCAAGATCTTGACTCAGTTAATTTAGAGTTAGTTTCATTTCTACAAATGGTGCAAACTCTGCAAGATTATAGATAAAAGATTGCCATTCCCCTGCCATTCTGTGATCGGCAGTGATCGGCAATCGACAGATCATGATCTTGGTAATCGGTGATCGGCCCCAAAAATGCTGATCGGAGCATCTCTAGTTTCGACCGCAGGAACCAGGGTCTAAATGAAGTTCCGGGTAAATATTTCCCCCTCCAAAAGTCCCTGCTCACGAGGTAGTACTTTTTCAAAGTTCAGGAACTTTCGGGGGTCGGACTTGGGTGCTGAACATGCTGATTGGTTGAGCTCACACAGCATTTTATTTCAACCGGCATTTTTTTAAAGCGTTCAGTAAATATCAGTCTTGCTCTTTCTGTCCGATGGTGCGCGTTCGTCTCAGCCATCTCACGGTCAATGTCCGTAATAGCTGATAATAACATGCTTTGTCTTATTTTAAATCTAGCTTTACAAGCTTTCAGAATACGCTTTAGTATCAGTGCTCATCTCTTTTCCGCTGTTTTGTTAAAGGTCCCGTTCTTCGTGATCCCATTGTTCAAACTTTAGTTAGTGTGTAATGTTGCTGTTAGAGCATAAATAATACCTGTAAAATTATAAAGCTCAAAGTTCAATGCCAAGCGAGATATTTTATTTAACAGAAGTTCCCTTTCAAAGCCTACAGCGAACGGCCGATTAGGACTACATCCCTCTACTTCCTTCTTTAATAACGTCACTCGAACACTGAGCACATGCATCTCTGGGAAGAGGCGTGACCTTACCGGGCAACGTGCGCTAAGCTGCTGTCGAATCACAACCTATGATCACAACACGGGAACCGCTGGCACAATCAGAACTCGTTACGTTTTTCTGAAGGAGGGACTTCATAGAACAAGGAACTCATCAGCCCGTTTTTAGGACATACAGATAAGTAAATTGTGTGAAAAATACTGTGTTTTTGAACACGCGAAACATGAACACATGTTATATTGCACACTGTAAACACAATCAAAGCATCAAAAAAACTGGAAAAACGGGACCTTTAAAGACCTCTTTAGTAAACCAATACATAACCAGCAAAAGCAGCGCTGCTTGCATCTCCTCCACTTGTTGTTGTTGCAGACAGTGTCGCACAAAAGTGATTACTGTCCGTCGGTGACCGGGAGGAACAGCCGAGCGCAGTCCCACATCTCTGGACTAATTTGCCTAATCTTCTCGGTACTTTAGACCGCAGTGGAAACGCAGACAGTAGCAGGTCTGGGGGAAAAAAAGTTCCTGGTACAAATTGTTCCGGGTAATTTCGGTGGAAACAGGGCTTATGGTTCTGTCTTTAGGGGATAATTAGGTGAGAAATCTATGAAGGTATTTTTGGTGCAAAACAACTGAACACGCATGAGAGTGGAATTTGTAGCTGTAGATCATATCCACACGTGTACCAATAAATTTGAAGTTAAATTTAAAAGAGCTCTTCTGATTGGCCGAAATTCTCTGCTCTCTGAACCGCTGCCTCACGGATGCACAAATCTCTTTTGCTCCACATTTCGCGTGATATATGGTGCAAAAGTGAGAGCGCGCGGAACGTGTCATTTGAAGGCGGAAAAACTGCGTTTGAGACTCGTAGCAGCAGATTCAAGCAGTTGTAGTGATTGGACTTGTGATTGTGTTAGAAAAATATCCAAGAAAAAAAATACATTTGTGACCAAATATTCTACAAGTGTGCAACTCTCATTGCATGGATTCACATATTCATTTGCGTATGTGCAAAATTTGTCTGTGACTTCACGTTTTTGATACGGGTGTGTGAATGCGTTTTGCACCATATTTACTGCAGCAACTGTAGCAAAAATGTGAGCGTATGAGTTTCTTCATGTGTGATTCGTAGAACAGGATTTGTGCACCTGCAGTGAAGAATGTGTGAAGGTGTAACTGTTCCGTTGTGTTTGTAAGTGAGAAAAAAAGTCTACAAGTTTACAACTCCTAAAATATTTTTCTCTGTGACTTCAAATTTATTGGTACACATGTGTGGATATGATCTACAGCTGCGTGTTCAGTTGTTTTGCACCAAAAATACCTTCATAGAAATCAGTCATCAAATGAAAACTACAGTCTTACAATTAGGGTCGTCTTGTATTAGAAACAATACGGTATTGTTGTCCATATGAAAAAATGCTTTTAATGACATTTCCTGAACATGCAGTTTTCCATTGATGCAGTCAATGTTTATAGATTTTAATGTGAATAGAATTTAATGTTAACAGATTTTGTGTGTGTGTGTGTGTGTGTTTGTGTGTGTGTGTTTGTGTGTGTGTGTGTGTGTGTGTGTGTGTGTGTGTGTGTGTGTGTGTGTGTGTGTGTGTGTGTGTGTGTGTGTGTGTGTGTGTGTGTGTGTGTGTGTGTGTGTGTGTGTGTGTGTGTGTGTGTGTGTGTGTGTGTGTGTGTGTGTGTGTGTGTGTGTGTAAATATAATGCATTGCTCTTTTGGTCACATTTTATAACAATATACTAACTACAAGAAATGTTAATTTCATAAACCATGTCAGTCATTTCCTGTCCTCGCGCGTCTGCTGTAGAATGATGTAACTGCATTAGTATCCATGAATGAAGCTCCGCTCTGCAGTCACTCTGCTGCTGATGTCATACTCTAATCTAAGCGTGTGATCTCATCCCGACTGCATTATGACATCATTCTGTACACATGAGTAACGTGTTTTGACTGACATGCACAGCTGTCAGTATATGTGACACACACACACACACACACACACTGTGCTGCTGGCTGGACGAACGGGTGCACATCTGTTTTTCTCCTGTTTTGATCTGTAAAGCGTCTACACAGACCGTCTGATGTGTTGGAAAATCACTCTGCTGCGCTCCCAGACATTTTAGCAGTTGTGTGTCATTTGAGAAATGAACCCATGATCATAGTGGCTCTTTAAAGTCATGAAACATTTAACGGCATAAACAGCATAAATATTTGCACTGCATTTACTCAGCTTTAATGCATTTCCGAGTTAAACAGAATATTCAGCAATAAATCATGTTGGGCAGGACTGGATTTTATCAACCCGAATAAATTTTTCAGGATTAATTATATTATTTTTCTGTAGGAAAATCGATTTTAAAGTAAATCATTACTATAATATAATAAAATAATATATATTTTTTAATAAAATGCATTTGTTTTGTTTGTTCCCAAATAAGAGGAGTAAAATGTAGTGAAGTGAAGTAAATTATATCACATGTAAACTGCATCAGGATCAGCACAGACAGCCTTATGTGTGTTTATATGTATATATTTATCTAAATCAACCGCATGCTTCCAGGACACTCTATCTATCTGTATGTGTGTCTCCTGATGAATGAGTCCATGACTGGAAAATGTTTCTAGTGCCTTGAAAAAGTGATGAAGATGGATCATGAAAGGACTTTAGCAACATGTGTAACTTGTGTAATGTGACATTTATTAGTGAAACAGTATTCAACAATAAATCTCAAAAAAGATGGGACTTGACTTTATCATTTATATTTAGAAATGGAGAAAATTACTATTTATTATTATTATTATTATTAAAAAAGAAAATAGAATATTATTGATGATGATGAAGATTTTTAGAATAGCATGCACTGATTATTTTAATCTTTATTTTAATTGGTAAAATACATTTAAATACATATTTTTTTTGCATTAATAATACTAATATTTTAATATATTATATGAATTGTAATAACTTAATAGTATATTTAGTAACAAAATATATAAAAATAAATTGAACCTGAATAATAATTGCTAATACTTTTATTATTAAATTAATATTCCTAATATACATATTATATTTGTTTATTCGTTTTTTAAAATAAAATGCACTGGTTATTTTTTATTTATTTATTTTAATCTTTGTAGAATAATATATTTAAATACATATTTTATTTGTATTATTAATTAAATTATTCGTCATTTTAATATAATATATTAATTGAATTATAAATGTGTTAATTGGAATATTTTATTAGTATATTTATAAACAACTTTTATTATTAAATTAATATTCATTATCTATTAATATACATGATTATTCGTTTTTTAGAATAAAATGCACTATTTTCTAATATTTATTTTAATTAAAAAAATAATATATTTAAATATATTTTATTTTTGTTAATAATAATAATAATAATAATAATTTATATTAATTGTACTATAATTAATATATAATTAAAATTTATATATTTTTTTATATATATATATATATATATATATATATATATAAAATATTATGTATAAATATATTATATTAATTGTATTATAATCAAATATATTAATTGTAAAATTTTAATAGTATACTTAGTAAGAAAATGTATAAAAATACATATAATATGAATAATCATTGATAATTAATATTTCTAATATATGAATATGCTGTTTTTATTCTTAATATACTATCTTTAGAATAGCATGCCATGCACTGATGACGAGTGCAGGAAAACAACAGCAAAGTTGATAAAGAAAATCAAGTAAATGTGATACTGATGTTGTGTGTTTGTGTTTCAGCCGGAGAGGATAGACCCCAGCGCCTCCAGGCAGGGTTATGATGTGCGCTCGGATGTCTGGAGTTTGGGAATCACACTGGTGAGAATGTGTGATCTGTCATGTGGGAAATGGTGTCAGCACTGTGTGATATTGAAAGTCTGCTGCACTGTTGTTATTGTGTGTGTGTGTGTGTGTGTGTGTGTGTGTTTCAGTATGAACTGGCCACAGGACGGTTTCCCTACCCGAAATGGAACAGCGTGTTCGATCAGCTGACACAGGTGGTGAAGGGCGACCCGCCGCAGCTCAGCAGCTCTGAGGAGAGGCAGTTCTCCCCCAAATTCATCAACTTCGTTAACCTGTGGTGAGACACACACCCTGTGATCTGCACTGTTTCCTCTTTCTGAGAGTTTGCAGTCTCAGCAGACGGGATGTAATAACTCAGATCACATGATGCACATGACGCCTCCTGCTGTTCGTTCAGAGCAGCTGCAAGAGCTCCAGATTGCACTAATGATGAATTAGACTCGCAGTGGGTTTGATTAAATATTTGATTGTTTTTGTCTCTAACAGCCTTACAAAGGACGAGTCCAAGAGGCCAAAGTACAAAGAGCTTCTGGTGAGTGTTCCCGTTTCCTGCTAAAAATGACACATTAAGCATTTTTTGACAGCTTTTCTGCCTTTTTATGATAAAGTTAGCATGACCTTTCGAGCAGCATCCTGAGCTCCTACTGTTATGGTATTTTAAGTATTTAGGACTGGAACAATCAAGATGTTTAATAAAATCTTGATCATGGAGAAATTATGCCACAAAATGTTTAATTGGCTAAAAATTGCTCTTTATAATTACTATAATATTATTTTCACAAATCCTTATCCAAATCAAAAGTCATTTGTCCAAAGATGGAGGAACCTGGATATGGGTATATAAACTTTTAAACGGCATTTGTATAATTCTTGTACAACAACAACTTCAACAATATAATAATAATAATAAATATTTTTATTAATAAAATACATTTATTATTATTATTGCTGCAGTATTATTTTAGTATCTTTTAGATAGACTGTTATTAAATTATTATTCATATTAATTAATTATAATTATACATAAGTAATAACATTTATTTATTTTTTAGTTTAATAAGTTTTAGTAACTTTAGTAAATGTCTTAATGTCTATATAGTGTTTACTAATTTGTATTTCTGTTTTAATAATTTTAGTACATCAAGCTAAATGAAAATGACAACTAGATTAAATAAAATGTTTCATTCTTTATTTATATATATATATATATATATATATATATATAATATTATAAGTTTACTATTATACTAGTTTACTATTATAATCCTGTATTGTAGTAGTAGTAATTTTATTAATTAAATTCTTAATTTTTTTAAATAATATGCACTAATGATCCCTGGCAATATAAAAGCTTCAAAATTTAAGAAAGTAAATAGACCATTTTGATGCCATATACACCGATCAGGCATAACATTATGACAGGTGAAGTGAATAAAATCTCCAAAACTGCAGCTCTTGTGGGCTGTTCCCGGTCTGCAGTGGTCAGTTTCTATCAAAAGTGCTCCAAGGAAGGAACAGTGGTGAACGAGCGACAGGGTCATGGGTGGCCAAGACTCATTGATGCACGTGGGGCGCAAAGGATGGTCCGTGTGGTCCGATCAAACAGACGAGCTACTGAAGCTCAAATTGCTCAGGAAGTTAATGCTGGTTCTGATGGTGTCAGAATGCACAGTGCATCGCAGTTTGTTGTGTATGGGGCAGCATAGCAGCAGACCAGACAGGGTGCCCATGATGACCCCAACGGTGGGCACGTGAGCATCAGAACGGGACCACGGAGCAATGGAAGAAGGTGGCCTGGTCTGATGAATCATGTTTTCTTTTACATCTCATGGATGGCCGGGTGCGTGTGCGTCGCTTACCTGGGGAACACATGGCACCAGGATGCACTATGGGAAGAAGGCAAGCCGGCGGAGGCAGTGATGCTTTGAGCAATGTTGGTTGGAAACCTTGGGTCCTGACCGTCCTGTTACTTTAACACCTACCACCTACCTAAGCATTGTTGCAGACCATGTACACCCTTTCATGGAAACGGTATTCCCTGGTGGCTGTGACCTCTTTCAGCGGGATAATGTGCCCTGCCACAAAGCAAAGTTTGAGGTGTTGACTTGGCCTCCAAATTTTCCAGATCTCAATCCAATCGAGCATCTGTGGGATGTGCTGAACAAACAAGTCCGATCCATGGAGGCCACACCTCGCAATTTACAACTTAAACAGGACTTAAAGGATCTGATGCTAATATCTTGGTGCCAGATACCTCAACAGTTCAGGGCTGTTTTGGCAGCAAAAGAGGGACCAACACAATATTAGGAATCATAATGTTATGCCTGATCAGTGTATATAAGAATAGCTATTATTAAATATTAAATGTCATATTATCTAAGATATCAAATTTGAATAAAAAACTAAATGTAATTCGCTGGACTGATAGATTGCACTGATGGATTATGTAGTTTAAAGTCCCCCTGAAATCAAATTTATAGTTTTTGGGCTTTTAAGTCAAGGCAAGGCAAGTTTATTAATATAGCACATTTCATACACTATGGTAATTCAAAGTGCTTTACACAGAAAAAGGAATTACAATAATCACAAAATAAAAGTAAGGACAATTAAAACAGTTATAAAAGGAATTAACCGAGATGCAAAGATAATTCATAGATGGACTTCTCATTTGGTAAAATTGTTCAGAGGAATTTATGTTTGTCTCTTATATTTAATTCATTTCCCCACTTGCTCTGGGACTTCACCATACTGGTTGTCTCTATTCTCTGTGGGGTTTCTTTCGGCCCGCCTAAATAATCTGTCGGACTTCTCCAGCAGATCCGATCTTTCACCTAAAATCGGCCAGGTAGAGCTAGGACTATTTCATTCCACCCTCCGATTTATCACCTACGCAGTTTCAATTTCACTTCCAGAAAACTTCTTAATCACGCTACATTACCACAGAGCCAGCCCAACCACTATGGTTTGCACCCCCCCCCCCCCTTTTTTTTTTCCTTTAGAAATAAATAAAATTGTAACCAAAAATAAAAACACGGTTAAATTTGAAACAAATAAAAGTGCAAACAATTCGGACAAAGCACAGAGCTCATTCAGTAAATGCACAGCTGAACAGATGTGTTTTGAGTCTGGTTTTAAAAGTGGCTACTGTTGGAGCACATCTGATCTCTTCAGGAAGCTGGTTCCAACTGCGATCGGCATTATAGCTAAAAGCAGTTTTCTCGCTTTGGGTGAACCCTTGGTATTACTAGCTGATGTGATCCTAATGATCTGAAAGGTATGAATATGTTAGCCTTACTGTTATCTATAAGCTAGTGTGCTCCAAAACAATGACAAAATTCACATTTAGAAGATATAAGTGTTCAAAACGTACGGTCTCTCACTTCCACCAATATGGATCAATGATTTTGATGACATCACTGCACTTCAGCTTCTCATCAGATTTTCTGTCCAATCAATGCTCTCTAGACTCTGAAGTGTCCCGCCCCCTAAATAGACTCCGAAGCTGCGGCTGTAATCGGTCACTTGTTCACACATTTACTATTTTCTACATGGTGAATGGCACATAGTGCACTACATAGGGCAGTGGTTTTCAATCCTGGTCCTGGTGACCCACCACTCAGCACATTTTGTGTTTCTCTTATCTGGCACACTTAGTTCGGTTGATGAAGATCTTTCCTAATGAGTCAGGCGTGTTAAATAAGGGAGACATAAGCCCCGTTTCCACCGAAATTACCCGGAACAATTTGCACCAGGAACTTTTTTCCCCCCAGCCCTGCTACTGTCTGCGTTTCCACTGCGGTCTAAAGTACCGAGAAGATTAGGCAAATTAGTCCAGAGATGTGGGACTGCGTGCGACTGTTCCTCCCAGTCAGCGACAGACAGTAATAATTTTTGCGTGACACTGTATTGTACTGTATATGTATTGGTTTACTAAAGATGTAATTAACAAAACGGCAAAAAAAAGACGGCAACTGCTACTAAAGCGTATTCTGAAAGCTTGTAAAGCTAGATTTAAAATAAGACAAAGCATGTTATTATCAGCTATTACGGACATTGACCGTGAGATGGCTGAGACGAACGCGCGCCATCGGACAGAAAGAGCAAGACTGATATTTACTGAACGCTTAAAAAAAATGCCGGTTGAAATAAAATGCTGCGTGAGCTCAACCAATCAGCATGTTCAGCGCCCAAGTCCCACCCCCGAAAGTTCCTGAACTTTGAAAAAGTACTACCTCGTGAGCAGGGACTTTTGGAGGGGGAAATATTTACCCGGAACTTCATTTAGACCCTGGTTCCTGCGGTCGAAACACACAGAGTACCACCCCGAAGCTCCTAGTTCCTGGGGAAAGTTCCTGTGGTGGAAACGCGGCTATACAAAATGTGCAGAACTGTGGGTGCCCAGGACCACGACTGAAAGACACTGATATAGGGGACAGGGAATGATTCAGACACTGTAAGTGTGCTTTCCAATGGGGGAGAATGAAGTCTGGTATCGCTTTAGTGAACTGCTGCAGTGCACACAATGTCTGCTCCGGTCCAGAGACAAGATAGCACCGAGCGGATCATATGATCGAGTCGGCACAGACCAGAAAACATATCGGCCCCATTTGAATTCTGCACAGAATGCTTTATTTTAAAGCGATATGGAGGAGAAACGGTTAGAGATTAGGAGGAAACTGCGGCTTTACCGAGCTCAACGGCTCCGGCCAGGATATAAAAAAAGTGCTTTTGGCTGTTTTATAAAAGGGGAGGAGTTGTTCGATATGTCCCACCCTGTCTTCCTGTTTGAGTGAAATTACGTCAACACATTGGATAATGCTGTGCATTTTAAGTGGGCCTTTTAACGACTGATTCACAGCATCTGAACTTTGCACTTTCCCTTATGCATATTATACATTTTGACCTAAACGTTAGATTTTAGATAAATGACAGGTGCCCCCCAAATAAATGAACCCCCCCCAAAGTTCTCTCTCTCTCTCTCTGTCTGTCAGAAACATCCCTTCATTCAGATGTACGAGGAGCGTACAGTAGACGTGGCTAGCTACGTCTGCATGATCCTGGATCAGATGCCCACATCTCCCAGCTCCCCGATGTACATGGACTGACACACACACGCACATGTCTGAACATCCACATGTGCGAATGAGATGGTGTAAAGTTTTGCTTCATCACAGAACTGCAGTATTAAAACGGGAAAACGTACACAAGAGCACCGACTGCAGCAGAATGGTGTTCAATTCAAGCTCGACTGTAAGATACCTCCTGTCCATGATTCTCTCTTTCTCTCACTGTCTCTCTCTCTCTCTCTTGTCACACACACACATCTGTAAAACGTATAAAAACACACACACACACACACATCTGATGGGACGCACGTGGCGGTCTGGCTATTCTCTCGTGGATGCAGAATAGTGATTTTAAACAGATATTAAATAATGAAATAATAAATAAGCCTGGAATTGTATTTATACTTCTGAAATCACTTGTGGAATATATGATTGGGAAAGCCGTCACCGTACTGGAATCTGCTCGTGTCTGGTCCCTCTCCTCTTCATGTATGTGATATTAAACACGTGTTTTGTATGTTAAGGTGACTGACGCAGAGGTGGTCGGGCTTTCTGTAACGAGGACATCCTCACTGTACAACGACTATGTGCTGATACTATAAATAAAACTGAGGAATAAGGAAAGGACTCCATGTTGGATATTTTTTATTAAAGTGTAGTTAATCTTTATATATACACATATATAATTATATTATGTAACAAAGTAATCTGCTTGTTTTATATTAGATTTTATATATATATTATATTTATATATATTATTTAAAATATTTTATTGCATATACTGTATGTATATAACAGTATGACCACCTTAATTTTGGCTTCAGTTTTTAACACGACTGAGGCAGGCTTGGTTTGGACACAGAGCAGCTCATTTGTCCTGTATGCAACATTTTATTATCAATAAAAATGATTAGTACAGTAATATGTTTGAACATATAGCAATAATCTTTAACTTAAGCCTTGAACTTGTGCAGTCAAGCCAGTCGCGTTTTACGTGGCCGAGAAAGCATGTCAGATCATTCAAACCAAAAGCAGGATAGTTGATCTTATAGACTTGAAAATGTCTTTTCTTCAGTATTCTGCAATATATATATACACACACACACACACAGGAAAATAAGTATTTGAACACCCTGCTATTTTGCAAGTTTTCCCACTTAGAAATCATGGAGGGGTCTGAAATTGTCAGACATAATCTAAAAAAAAAAAATCCAGAAATCACAATGTATGATTTTTTAACTATTTATTTGTATGATACAGCTGCAAATAAGTATTTGAACACCTGAGAAAATCAATGTTAATATTTGGTACAGTAGCCTTTGTTTGCAATTACAGAGGTCAAACGTTTCCTGTAGTTTTTCACCAGGTTTGCACACACTGCAGGAGGGATTTTGGCCCACTCCTCCACACAGATCTTCTCTAGATCAGTCAGGTTTCTGGCCTGTCGCTGAGAAACATGGAGTTTGAGCTCCCTCCAAAGATTCTCTATTGGGTTTAGGTCTGGAGACTGGCTAGGCCACGCCAGAACCTTGATATGCTTCTTACAGAGCCACTCCTTGGATATCCTGGCTGTGTGCTTCGGGTCATTGTCATGTTGGAAGACCCAGCCTCGACCCATCTTCAATGCTCTAACTGAGGGAAGGAGGTTGTTTCCCAAAATCTCGCAATACATGGCCCCGGTCATCCTCTCCTTAATACAGTGCAGTCGCCCTGTCCCATGTGCAGAAAAACACCCCCAAAGCATGATGCTACCACCCCCATGCTTCACAGTAGGGATGGTGTTCTTGGGATGGTACTCATCATTCTTCTTCCTCCAAACACGTTTAGTGGAATTATGACCAAAAAGTTCTATTTTGGTCTCATCTGACCACATGACTTTCTCCCATGACTCCTCTGGATCATCCAAATGGTCATTAGCAAACTTAAGACGGGCCTTGACATGTGCTGGTTTAAGCAGGGGAACCTTCCGTTTCATGCATGATTTCAAACCATGACGTCTTAGTGTATTACCAACAGTAACCTTGGAAACGGTGCTCCCAGTTCTTTTCAGGTCATTGACCAGCTCCTCCCGTGTAGTTCTGGGCTGATTTCTCACCTTTCTTAGGATCATTGAGACCCCACGAGGTGAGATCTTGCATGGAGCCCCAGTCCGAGGGAGATTGACAGTAATGTTTAGCTTCTTCCATTTTCTAACGATTGCTCCAACAGTGGACCTTTTTTCACCAAGCTGCTTGGCAATTTCCCCGTAGCCCTTTCCAGCCTTGTGGAGGTGTACAATTTTGTCTCTAGTGTTTTTGGACAGCTCTTTGGTCTTGGCCATGTTAGTAGTTGGATTCTTACTGATTGTATGGGGTGGACAGGTGTCTTTATGCAGCTAACGACCTCAAACAGGTGCATCTAATTTAGGATAATAAATGGAGTGGAGGTGGACATTTTAAAGGCAGACTAACAGGTCTTTGAGGGTCAGAATTCTAGCTCATAGACAGGTGTTCAAATACTTATTTGCAGCTGTATCATACAAATAAATAGTTAAAAAATCATATATTGTGATTTCTGGATTTTTTTTTTTTTGATTTTGTCTCTCACAGTGGGCATGCACCTACGATGACAATTTCAGATTCCTCCATGATTTCCAAGTGGGAGATCTTGCAAAATAGCAGGGTGTTCAAATACTTATTTTCCTCACTGTATATATATATATATTGATTCATAAAAAATGTTTTATTACATTTTTAAATATATTAAAATAGAAAACAGTTATAATTGTTTCCTGCTTCTAACACATCAAACAAAGTTGATGTGTTAGAAGCAGGAAAAACGGGCAAGAGTAAGGATTTGAGCGAGTTTGACAAGGGCCAGATTGTGATGGCTAGACGACTGGATCAGAGCATCTCCAAAACTGCAGCTCTTGTGGGGTGTTCCCGGTCTGCAGTGGTCAGTATCTATCAAAAGTGCTCCAAGGATGGAACCGTGGTGAATGGGCGGCCAAGGCTTATTGATGCACGTGGGGAGCGAAGGCTGGCCCTGTGTGGTCCGATCAAACAGGCAAGCTACTGTAGCTCAAATTGCTCAAGAGAAAATCAGAACTGGATCACGGAGCAATGGAAGAAGGTGATTCACATTTTCTTTTATATAATGTGGATGGCCGGGTGCGTGTGCGACTTACCTGGGGAACATCGGGATGCATTATGGGAAGAAGGCAAGCCAGCGAATGCAGTGTTATGCTTTGGGCAATGTCCTGCTGGGAAACCTTGGATCCTGCCATCCATGTGGATGTTACTTTGACATGTTCACCTACCTAAGCGTTGTTGCAGACCATGTACACCCTTTCATGGAAACGGTATTCCCTGGTGGCTGTGGCTCTTTCAGCAGGATAATGTGCCACAAAGCAAAAATGGTTCAGGAATGGTTTGAGGAGCACGAGTTTGAGGTGTTGACTTGGCCTCAGTAGTTAATATACTACACCAAATGTCAAAATTTGATTGATTGACAGGTGGGCGGGGCTTCCGGTATAGGGGGGCGGGACTTCCGGTGTAGGCGGGACTTCCGGTGTAGGCGGGACATCCGGTGTAGGCGGGACTTCCTGTATAGGCGGGACATCCGGTGTAGGCGGGACTTCCTGTATAGGCGGGACTTCCTGTATAGGCGGGACTTCCTGTATAGGCGGGACTTCCTGTATAGGCGGGACTTCCTGTAAAGGCGGGACTTCCTGTATAGGCAGGACTTCCTGTAAAGGCGGGACTTCCTGTTTAATAAATCATGTGATTGACATTAGGTTTTGATGTTTTTGACAGTTGGTTTTTGACCTATTGTCATAATAAATCATATGATTGACATTAGGTTTTGATGTTTTTTGACAGTTGGTTTTTGACCTATTGTCATAATAAATCATATGATTGACAGTTGGTTTTGATGTCTTTGATGACTTTGACAGTTGGTTTTGATGTCTTTGATGACTTTGACAGTTGGTTTTGATGTCTTTGATGACTTTGACAGTTGGTTTTGATGTCTTTGATGACTTTGACAGTTGGTTTTGATGTCTTTGATGACTTTGACAGTTGGTTTTGATGGTTTATGACATTAGGTTTTTTTGTTTTGATGAATTTGACAGTTGGTTTTTTTGTTTTGAATGCGGTATAATAAATCATGTTATTGACAGAAGGTTTTATCTTTTGAAGTCGCTGTTATCAGAAAATTCCCCTCCCACCCTGCCACATCCCAGAGCAGCGTATATATATATATAAATGGGGCCAGTGTGTTCTACAGCTATCAGCAAAAAGAGAAACATGAGCTACATGAGCATGGACGGATTATCAGCTCCTGAAACCCCAGATGCGGGGTTGCGCAGCAGGACGTTCGACAGTCTGATGACCAGTCTACCTATGGCGCCGAGAAAACCTTATGGGCACGTCCGTTTGACAAGCTTTCTCCATGAACTTTCGGAATGGACTAAAGGAGAATTTATGATGAACAGCAAGCGTGTAATCGGGTACAGATTTCATAAAACAACTCAAGTTGTTATACTCTACACCACCGACAGCGCGGGCGAGTTTCACCCCGGGGAAGACGCATGTCTTGTATTTCCTAAAAAAGACTGGGCATTATTTTACAATTTTGTGTGGAAGGATCTGAAGAGCGGCGGTCAAGAACCTCTGTACGTTGGAGAGTGGGACGGGGTCACCCCGAATGTCCGGTACCGCGTGGTAGGTGACCACACTAAAAAGAACCCGGATGATTCTGTCTACATATTCTGCTGTGATGACAAGACAAAGCTCACCGAAGATCGGTCAGGGGTCGTCCTGCCTAACGAGCATAACAATCTGTATGAAATGCAATTTTTGTTCAAGTGGCAAGATCTGAGTCAGCTGGATATTATGTTTTCAATCATAAACAAGCTGTTCAAATGGTGCGAGCTGCACGACGGCTACAACAAAATTAAAGTGCAGCTGTTCCACCCTGAGAGATGTCCGCGCAGCAGTACATACGCGGGGTATTCACCCCCCATTCACTACAGACATCCGGGACCTCGACGGTCAGCCCCTCCCAGACGTCGTTTATAAACCACAGCTGAAGCGCCACAACGTCCCCGCCCCTTTACTGCATCTGACATAAAGTCAGCGGCATTCAGTAGGCCCCAAAAGGCCATGGTCGGTCATGAGATAAGCCCCCAAAATGCGTAGTGCAATGGCGCCATCTATTGGACAGGCGTGTTTTTCTCCATTTTTTACCCATCACATATATATGTGTGAGGCGAGGGGAAATGCATTATAAAAGTGAACTTTTAGACCACAGCATCTCATCATCTCTCTCCCTCATCAAAATGCAGAACGGTGAGTATTTTTTCTCTATATTTGATGCTATAATGTTATACAATGATGCTTTAAACATGCAATGTGCTATTGATGTGATTTATCAACTATAACTAACATTAGCATTGAGTTAATGATGTTTTAAACATTCATGCATGGGTACAGTGTTTTAATCATTGAGTCATCTTTGGTCTATCAGCTATAACTAAAATCGGTGTCTTAAACACAGCATGTTACTGTTACTGTTAGTTACAGGTACTCTCCGGCGCCACCCGGTGTCCTGGAGTTAAAACTACATCCAGTTATGACACAATTGTATGCTCTCCGACGCCACCCGGTGTCTCGGAGTTAAAACTACATCCAGTTATGGTGTAATTGCGCCCCTAGAGCACCGGGGTGAAATAACATTTAGAAAATTAATGATTTTTTTTTCAGCATCTGTCATCAGACATGCATATAAAGCGACTCACAAATGTTTCCATTCATAACAGGATTTTTTGCCTCACAGGTTCGAATGTTGAAAGTGACGCTCACGATAGCAATGATGCATGTGAGGACTGCTCTTTTATAAATAAAAAAATAAATAAAAAAATTAAATAAATAAAAATAAATAAATAAATAAAAATAAATAATAAAAAATTAATAAATAATAAAAAATTAATAAATAATAAAAAAATAAAATTGTCTCTCTTTTTTTTCATTCACAGTGAGCCCTCAGCTGGTTGAAGCAGACAGCGCGTCTGATGGTAAGACAAGACCCATCGCCGACATCATGTTTTTTTTTTTTCTTAACATTTATGAAAAATTGATTTATTTATTTATTTTAGAGAAGAAGCTTTGAGAAAGAAGGGTAGAAAAACCGATCGTCCTACCTCCCCGGCCTGTCCTGAGAGAAAAACGTTTTGTTTTATCTCGTCAATCAGTCCTGAAAACAGTCCTGACAGGAAAACTTTCTGTCCGACGCCGCCGAGCGGTCCTGCGCCGAGTCTTGACAGCGTATTTCTTTATGGTGAGACTATCTACATTATTATTTTCATTTAAACACAAATTGAATCATACCATAACAATTTTTGTGTTATATTTCTACACAGCAGGGTCGGGCTATAGCCCCGACCACATGACTAGCTGGCATACACCTCGACGCATCACTTGGACAAGTACGAAAGCGATCCAAACTCCGTCGGAAGAAGAAGACATCGAAGTTGAAGAAGTGTCAGCAGAGCATCGCCCGGCTGACGAGCCACTCGCCGATACTAATTTAATAGAGGCATTATGTCAAGAGTTTCGCGACACCCAGGTTTATTATTCTCATCATCATAGATGGAACGTTGCAGTTAATTCAATATAGATTTATTCCATTAAACTTTTGTATTGCATGTATTGATTTTTATATTCCAGATACTCTGTAATTTTGTTGTATGCATGCATGCATGTTTTTTACATCTATCATGTATTGATTTATTCCATATACTTTTTGTGATTTTGTAATATTTCATGTTTTGGTCTGAAATCTAAAATGGATGGGTCAAAAAGCTTTTGCTCAGACGACGACGCAGAACTGTCACCGGACGAAATTGAAATGCTAAGTTGGCTTCCGGATTCTTTAGAACAGTATTTGTTTAATCTAGAATCTTCGCAATCCCCCTCTAATTTGGATCTTTTTGAATTAGCCGTAAATTCAAATATTAATTTGTACGATCACGTGCTAACCGTAGACAACAATCATGTTGTACAATACGGTGGTGTTTTAAATAATCAACTCCCTGCATGTACCGACAGCGATCCTGACGCTGATGATACTCCACAGCCATCTACCAGCAGCAGCACGAGGCCCACATCAGGTAATATTGACGCTTTACGCGAGACTGACCCTAACAGACAGAGTCGATTAAGCCGTACGGAAATTGATACGCTGATCCGAGAAGGCGGGTTCGTTAACGGATATCACGTTTTACCGCGACCACGCTTCAACAGTGTGTCGTTGAGAAGGAGCATGAATCTGAGAGAGATTAACTCTACAGATTTGGCCTCTTATCACACTTCATTACATCGCATGCTGAGCGAGATCGTCACCTTCGCTAGAGAAATCGGCCACGATGCACCCGTAATCAATATGACCATGTCGGCACCCACTCTACAAACACCCATCAGCTGTGTTCTCGCCCCCGGTAATGATTATGATGTGAATTCGCTTATGGATCAATTTGAAAGAGTTTTACAGAGCAACCAGCTGTTATTATCGGACAACGCCGTCGAGATCGACGCTACCGTAGCCATGAACAGACAAGGAGGCGGTCGACGACGTAAACTTACAGATCTGGGCGTTGATCAGGTAATCAAAAGAAAAAAGACGAATTTGTTCTGCCCCATAAATTTGTCAAATCAATTGTGCTTCTCTATTTGTCTCGCTCGTTTTCTTAACCCCCAGCTACCCGGGAGCGAGTTAGAAAAACTGGCTGCCGTCATCCAAAACAGCGTCGGCTTCTCAATTCAAGACCGAATCGCTCTTAGCGACATAGCTTCGTTTGAACGAGCGCTAGGCATTAAAATCGTTGTATTTCACAGATCGAATGCCATGGTCTTAGAAACGTACAAAAATTCTGACGAACCCCATCCCAAAACGGTGTTCCTCTATCTACATGATAATCACTATTATATGATCATGAATCTGACAGGCTTCTTAGGTTCGCCATACGTCTGTCAATTTTGTTACAAAAGTTACAGCAACCGCAGAGACCATCAATGCAAGCACGTCTGCAATGTCTGTTTTGACGCCGAATGTCACAGGTCCCCTAAAAGAACCATACATTGTCCCGATTGTTTGCGCTACTGTAAATCGAGCTATTGCTTCGAAATGCATAAAAAGAACCCTCCTCCCGGTCAAGAATCCCCCTCCTGTGATATTATCAAATACTGCAAACTATGCGGGCTGCGTTACTACATTAAAGAGGGTGACAAGAAAGCAAAACACATATGCCCGACGGACAAATGCGTCCACTGTCGAGAACATCTGACGGGACACGGGACGCACCAATGTTTCATACAGCCCCTAGAGCCTAAGGAGCCATGCGAGAAATATATTTTCTACGATTTTGAAACGCGTTACGAAAACGGGCGACACGTGGCTAATTTTGTTTGCGCCATCACTTTCAAAGGGGAGAAATTTACGGCGGAGGGTACCGACTGCATCGCTAAGCTAATCGACCGCTTCAGAAAACCCCAATATAATGGGTACTGCTTCATAGCTCATTACGCCTCCAGATTCGACTCCTTTCTGATTCTCGAGTATTTTTGCAAAGCCGGGATTGCGATTGAGGTCATAATGCAAGGCTGTAAATTAATTTACATGTACAACGAATCGTTTGGCCATCGATAGCTACTCATTTTTTCCAATGGCCCTTGCCAAAATGCCCGCGGCGTTAGACTTGACGACGACTGAAAAAGGCCACTTCCCCCATCTTTTCAACAGGGTGGAAAACGAGAACTATGTTGGACCATACCCCGACAAAAAGTTCTACAACTACGATAACATGTCGGATAAAGACCGTGAAAAGTTTGATGCATGGTACAGCACGGTTGAGGGGGAGCAGTTTGACTTCAGGCAGGAACTGTACGCGTACGGGGTTAACGACGTCGTCTTATTACGCGAAGGCTGTATGAAATACCGTCAGGCGTTCCTAGAATGCACCGAAATTGACCCTTTTGGGTTCACGACGCTCCCCAGCTGTTCGATGGGGGTCTTCAAAACCCATTATCTCGGCAGAAACACCCTCGCTCTCACGCACAACAAAGCGTACATCCATCAGAATAAGTCCTACTCAAGTGGCTCGATCGAATGGCTCGAGTATGTCAAAAAGACTCGAAACGTCGATGTTCACCACGCCGTAAACCACGGCGAAGTATCGATCGGTAAGTACTTTTTAGATGGCGTCTACCAGCAAGACGGTGTGCAGCACGGCTTAGAATACGCGGGGTGCATCTTCCACGGTCACTGCTGCCGCTTTGCACCCCATGAGTCACACCCCTTGTCGGGAGTACCCTATGGGGTTCTCAGGAGACAGTTTGACGATAAGATCGAAATTCTGCAGAACGCGTACGGTTTACAAGTCGAGGTTCTTTGGGAATGTGAATGGATCAAAATGAAAAAGACCGATCCCTCTGTGATAGAATTTATGGCCGGTTTTTCAGCCCCGGAGAGACTGAATCCCAGAGAAACCTTGTATGGCGGCCGCACGAACGCTTATAAACTCTATCACAAAGTGAGCGGAGATGAGAAAATAAGGTATCTCGATTTCACCAGCCTCTACCCCTTCTGCCAGGCTAGGAAAAGCTACCCGATCGAACACCCCCAAATCATTTTCAAAGATTTTGAACCGATTGAAAATTATTACGGACTCATCAAAGCGACCGTGTACCCTCCCCGCAAATTACTACATCCGGTTCTCCCTTACAGATGTCAAGGAAAACTCATGTTTCCGTTATGCCGAACCTGCGCTCACAATCAAAACCAGACCACGAGCTGTACCCACACGGATGAGGAAAGATCACTCTCCGGGTCCTGGGTATCCATCGAGCTTTTAAAAGCCATCGAGAAGGGTTATGTGGTAGCCAAGATTGACGAGGTTTGGCATTTTCCACAACGGTCAGACACGTTGTTTGTCGAATACGTCAAAACATTTTTGCGTTTGAAACAACAAGCGTCGGGGTACCCGTCGAATGTCGTCACGGACGCTGAGAAAGAAACTTACATTCGCGAGTATTTTGAAAAAGAGGGGGTTCAACTCGACCCCGAAAAGATCAAGCACAACCCCGCGCAGAGAGCTATCTCAAAGCTATGTCTGAATTCGCTTTGGGGGCGGTTCTCTTTAAAACCAAATTTACCTCAAACGACTCTGGTGAACGACCCCGAAGATTTCACCAGAATCGTCTTCGGTAATACCGACAACTTGTCGTATTTCTCATTCGTCTCAGACAACGTGGCTCTCGTCCAGCATAAACCCAACAAAGAGGATGTTTGTAAGGCTCGCGACGTCAACGTGTTTATAGGGGCGTTCACTACGGCCCACGCCCGACTGGAATTGTACGAGTTGATGGACAGACTCAGCAGTCGTATACTTTACTCTGATACAGACTCCGTCGTGTTCGTGTCTAGGGACGGTGACTGGGAGCCGCCTCTGGGTGATTATTTGGGCGAGCTGACGAACGAAATAGACGATGGGGATTTTATCACAGAGTTTTGCTCTAGCGGCCCTAAATCGTATGGCTTTCGCACCGCTAAAGGCAAAGTATGCATGAAAGCTAAGGGGATAACGCTGAATGCTAAAAATTCCCAAGCCATCCGCCTGGATACCCTGATTGGTCTGGTTGATAGTTATGTGACGTCGTATGATAGTACCGAATACATCCTGGCTCACACGGAAAACATTGTGAGGGATAAAAAGACTCTCACATTGCACAACAAATCAGTCGTTAAAAGGTTTAAGGTGGTGTATAATAAACGCAGACTTTTGCCCGATTTCACCACGCTTCCTTATGGCTACTGATCAGATGATGCACAGAGGATCAATGGATGCTTCCGATTTTGATTTCAGACTTCAACATCCATTTAGTTGTGTTATCTCCGGGCCTTCCAATTCTGGAAAGTCTTATTTTGTGAAACTTTTGTTGGAAAAAGGTTTGAATTTAATTTCCAAGAAAATTGAAAACATTGTCTGGTTGTATGATTGTTGGCAGCCTTTGTACGACGATGTACTTAAATTGTATGACATTAAATTTGTGCAAGGAATACCAGAGAGTCTGAATGATGATGATTTGTTACCTGTCACTAAAACAAATCTTCTCATCGTGGATGATTTGATGCAGCAAGCTAGCGCCAATTTGGAGCTTCAAAGGGTTTTTACGCAGTACGTACACCACCGTAATCTCAGCGCTATTTATATAGTGCAAAATTTATTTGTACAGGGTAAATCCAGCCGAACCATCAGCTTAAACGCCAATTATATGATCCTGTTTAAAAATCCTGGGGACGTCAATCAAGTAGCGATGCTGGGACGCCAAATGTACCCCGGAAACACAAAATACTTTATGGAGTGCTACCACGATGCGGTCAACCAGCCTTTCGGCTACATAATGATAGACTATAAAGCAAAAACCCCCGAGCAGTACCGTCTCAGAACAGGATTGCTTTCCGACCGTCAAGTGGTTTACATCCCGAAAAAAAGAAGAAGAACGTGATCAAATCACCATGTCCGCCAGACTTTGTAAACATCTGCCGGTGTTAAAAATGCTACATAAAGCATCTCCTAAACAAAGGCGTCTTATTCTACAATCGGCGTCCGACGAATTCATTTTATCGTTGTGTGAAGTGGCGCTCAACATCCTCTACGGGACGATTCCGGTCAATCCACAACAGTACCGAAAACTGAGAAAGAGAAAAGCCGAAATTAAATTTGTAGCCAATAAAAAAATCGGCATAGCGGCAAAGAAACGAGTCTTCAACCAGAAGGGTGGATTCCTTTTACCGCTCCTGAGCGTCGCCGTACCCTTTCTTTCGAGCTTAATAGCAAACAGATAGGATGGAGTACGCCGAGAAGATGTATTTAGTCCCGCAACATCAACTGGATAAGGTGAGAACCGAAAATGTTTGCGAGAATATTCAACAGAGCGTGGAAAACGATTTGGACGGCGCCATGAGAAATATCTTACTCCGCACTGATTTGAACCCGTACGAAAAAGCAAAACTTTACACAAATACCCTGAGCAGGTTTTTGACCATCGTTAAACAAAGCGATCGGGAGATCGGAGTTTTAACGCAGTCGTTGCCCGATCCCGCTCCTAAAGATGAAGTACCGACCGCGGCTAGCGTCGAAGACGACAACGGTGCTGAGGAGCATGTGGTGGATGAAGTTCTGAAGAATGTACCTTCGAGAAGTGTGAAAAACAGCAGATACATATTAGACAAGATGTCTAAAGCTAAAGGACTAAGCGCGTGGAACGAATCGGGGGAGTTTGTGTTCAGGGGTAAAGCCGTACAAGGCTCACACATGGTCGATTTGTTAAAAAATGTCACGGCACCGCAAAAGGTTCGGGATAACCGGAGACCTGTAGGATGGTCAGAGTTTCTACACGCCTTTGCCGAATTAAACATCCCTTTTTCTACAGTGCCGAATCAACAGGTCAGGAGCACCATTAAATCTCTAAAGAGTAAACCCGACACCCCCAGCCCACCCCGTGTCAGACCTTCCAAAAGGGCACGAAGACAATCACGCTCGGTGTTTCCAGAGTCCGAAGACTCTGTGTTTAAATCCCCGACTATCGATCGAAGACAATGGTTGGAATTTTAACGAATCCTTTCATTTTGTATGTACATTAATATGTATCTTATGATTAAATAAAAGACGATTAAAAATATAATGGTTTCAAGATTTTTATTTATATGTCAGACATGTCTGCACGCAGTGAACGCAGGACAACATTGTATCAATACAAACATACGGTCTTAATCTCTTCACAAATAGGGACACCATTTTATCATTTTTAATATAATCATCGGTGTATAGTTTCATCACATGATCATAGCCGTATCCTCTAGCTAGATGATATAGAAAAAACAGACAGTGCTGACCGCAGGTGTCCGATGAATAATCCTGGACTCGTCTGCCGGAATATAATACGTCGGCATCGTTGGCTGCTAGAAAGTCATTGATGCTGGTTGGAAAGCGATGGCTGGTGGGGGGGTTGCCGAAGCTGTCGAAAAAACACACGGGCCCGTCTTGGGTTAAATAAACGGCGACCCAGTGCTCCCCCGGCATGCTAGCAGGGTCGGTGTTCACGATACAGGCCGACGGTAAGATCCTTATGGGTTTTTCGGGTAGTTGATCGCTCGGTAGAACGCCGAGAAAATGAGTCCTGCAGGTAATTTTATCCATGATGGCGGTGAGTTGCAGCGTGTTCATCTCAATAGTAGTCTATGAGTACCTGTCGGCGGTTAGACAATTCAATGATGCTGTCAAATACCGCGTAAACAATTAAATTAATGGTATTCGGCAGCGGTTTTCTGAAACGAGCTTCGACTCTGATATTCCCGGACTTGATGAGGGAAATGTGCTGACCGCACTCTTCGTCGGGCGTGAGGTTAAATGCGTAAAGCGTGTATCCGTTCAGGAAATCATTCCTGCCGAAACAGAGCGGTTGGTCTTTAAGATGTCTCCCGGTCGTCATCACCAACTGATAATATTCGCGTACTGCCAAACCAGCTTCGAAATTGGGCTGTAGAGGCTTGGCCGGGTACTGTTGTCCGTCAACGTAGACGGCTAAGAATTCAAGGTCGTAGTGTTTGAACGCGAATGGATTTTTTGCGTAGGAACCGGTGAATGCGTCGTTGTCGACCATGGCAATGACGATAGACTTTGGCAGTGTTCCTAAAAACAGATTTTCCTGATTCGAAACACGAGAGCCGGCCGGTATGGAGAACGATTTTAGACTGACCCTATCGACAGGGTACTTGGCCGTTGTCGAGAGCAACGTCTGGGCGTGAGCCAGTCTCACCGGCGGTGATACAGTAACTTTCTTGACAAATAGGGATGCGGCCACTATATTTAATTTGTAAGCCACATCGTCGGCCCTCATCAGACAGAATTCATCTTTTGCTTGAATTAGGCGTATCTTGATATCCACCCCATTTATCATAAGTTTCTCTTGGAAGAATATATCGCTGTGTATGGGGGCTAGTAGTTCCACCTCCTTGCTTTCGCTGGTGTAGCCTGATCTCTTTGTCAACCCCGCGTTATGGCCTGCCGGGTCTTGAACGTCCATATGACCCGCCGTGTCTTTATGGAACAATCCGGCGCTGAAGACAGATTCCAACGTATCTTTACCGTAGTTGATCAGACTCTCGATGATACAGCGATAAGGGTAAGTGCTCGAACTCTGAGATATCAGACGATCGCCAAGGGTCACGTCGACTTGTGAAAACATAGTGGCTCCGGGGTAGTTGATTAGACCCACCTTGGCAGGGTGTGCAATCTCTTCCCCGTTAGGTTTCGTGATTTTCACCCGCAGGTAGAGCATCGTGTTATTGAGATCCACATAATCATCGCCGTTGCCTGCGATAAAAAATTCCAATGGTGCAGAGCCCGATATGGCCGATAACGGTGCTACTTCTAAATAGCCATTTTTCTCAATAACTGTCTGTGTCAGCGGGACCGAAAATAAGTCCAGCTCAGACTTGATGCATTCACCCGACATGCGATGGAGTAGTGCCATGTTAGAATATGGATTTTGCGGCTCTCTTGATCGATACGTTTCGACTAACAGACCTCTTACGCTTTCTGCGTACGAGTGAGCGCTTGTTTGATCCGCGCACTGTTTTCTTCTTCTTCTTCTGTACCACCCGTTGGCCACGCCTCCTCACACCCGGCGGCTTAGACATTCTCTTACGAGCCATGACCATGAGACCGGATCCGTCTTGAGCTTTATCGTTATGCGAACGCGTCAATACGTTTGAGACGACGTCGGATACTATATTTTTAGCAGCCGATTTTAGGTGAGGTTTCGCGATGCTAAATCCTCTTTTTAACAACGGTACGGCCATCCTGAACAGACCTCTGAATAGGCCTCCTAACCCCGCACCGTACATAACTCCCGATCCCGAATACCCCGGCAAACCGGAACCGGCCTGATTTTGGTAATAGCTCACATAGTCCGCGGTATTGGACTCTCCGGGTCTATAATAAACCATTTTTTAAAGAATAGAAATATTTTTTGGTTTAAAGTGTAGTTTTACGATGACTTTCCCGTAAGAAAATGGTACTTCGTGGTTTTGATCGTCCTTCAACTCTATGACGATGCTGCTGATGTGATCCTTGTTGATCGATGCGTAATGGGGGTTGTCGTATCTAGCAATGACCGCGTCGTTGCCTTTACCCGTTATATGTACACATCTCAAGAGGGGCACGTGCGAATCACCGACCGCTTGATATTGGATGATGTCCGTGTAAACGTACATTGTATAGAACCCAGCATTGATGTCGGATTGATGAGGAGCGTATGTGATGACGTCCGTAGTAAAATCGGGTTCTTTATGATCGTTTAAACCTCCGAGAGGTTTTTTAGTCATTCCTAAAATAGTGGCTAGTCTTCCTCGGAAACTCACTGAAATGTTTGGTTTCGCGACCAGAAAGACTTTGTTTTTTAATTCGTCGTGATTCAATACGCCCGCTGGTGTGATGAGTTGATTTATAGCCCGGAGGATCGCGCGAATGTTTGCGTAGTAACCCCCGCTTATGTGTAATTTCGTAATGATAGAAAAACCAATATTTGAGGGATTGCTATCCGGGGGTTCCGGGGTCGTATGTAGGATGAAATGACCATCTTCGTCATTAAAGTTGTACCAACTTCTAGGATATTCGATTTCGGCGAGTCCGACTTCCCATTGTCCTTTCAAGTCTATAGCTTTAGCCAACCTGGTTGTATAGCTGGCTATACGATTTTCAGGATAAACCGACGACGACGCATTGCATGGCAACGTGACGTAGAACCCGTGATCCTCCATGATGCTCCTTCGCTCGTATGGTCTCATCCGTTAACGACTGTGCGTTTTAAGGAGATTGCAAGTCCAGCAGAGTTTTTTTATCTATATAACTATTAAATTTTGAAGGCCATCCTAGCCATTTCACTAGAACAAGCGTAGATTTCCCCTGTTTTTTCTGACCTAAAATCTTTTCCACCTTAAAAGATTTGTTTTTACTCACAATTATTTTTTGCAACTCTTCTTCATAAAAAACCCCATCTATGACATCGCCATCATAATCCTTGAGTCTGTAGACCGGGGGGTGACGCGGAATACATGAGGATACTGTGAAAAATTCTTCCGTGTAGTTCTGCTCATAACCTTTGGCGAACGGTCCTCTCACTTTAGAAATCCTGACAACGTCGCCGACTTTGAAATTAAATACGGTCTTCTTCTTCTTCTTTATATCGCCGTACAAATTTTCAAACACTTGACCCTCATTTGCTTTGTCGACGTCCACGGGTCTCATTCTGATACTTCGGTGATAACTGCTGTTGTACCCTTGAATAATGTCTTGTAAAACATCAATGTATCGGCGGGAATTTGTAGCCGTTAAAAATCTCCACATGCGGCTTTTTAATGTTCTATTAAATCGTTCTACGACGCTGGCTTTCAAATCGGTAGCGGTGGCGAAGTGGTTGATGTCGTGCTTTTTCATCACATCTTGAAAATGTTTGTTAAAAAATTCCTTTCCCTTATCCGTCTGCAATTTCTGAGGTACACGACCCTCTTCGAGTATAGACTGGAACGCTTTAGTGACCTCAATGCCACTCTTATTCTTCAAAACTCTGACCCATGAGAACTTGCTAAATACATCTATGCATGTCAGTAGGTATTTATGACCGTCATTATCCTTGGCGTAGGCAGTCATGTCGACAAGATCAGCCTGGAACTGTGTATCAATCCCATACACAACCACTCTATTTCGTTTGTATTTTATAGGTGCTGTTTTGTGTAATGTGTAAGCATCCTCACCCGCCAACCAATCTGAAACCTCTTTATCGCTTAGACGGACGCCGGTATCTTTTAAGACGGCGTCTTTTAATCGTTTTTTACCCCCTAGAGAGCCGGGGTTGGACGGTGTATAATAAGCCTTTTTCATGAGCTCCGACATGCTGTCGTTTCAACCGCCGCAAAAGAATAACGCGTACAAGTATTTTGAATCAATCTTTTATTTAAAAAAATCCGTTACAGGATACATGCAAGATCTAAGTAAAAATGGAAATAATACAGGTAGAGTAAAAAAAAAATGGATATAACGACATTACAGGATACACAGTAAGTACAAAAAGGATATAATGATGTTAATATAACACAATCTAACTAAAAATGGATATAATAAGTAGCAGTAAGTAAAAAACAAAATGGAAAATAACATTACAGGATACATAGTAGCTAAAATGGATATAATACAACATTACAGGATAGACAGTGGCTAAAATGGATATAATACAACAGAGTAAGCTAAAAAATGGTTAGTAAAAAAATAATAATGTAGTAAATGGTTAGTGATAATGACATTACTGACTGTCTAACCAGAAAAGAAAGTCGCGACAGGCCTTCATGTTTTTGTCTAGGATGAAATCGATATACATTTCGGTAATTTTGGCAGAGTCGTCATCATCACCCTTTTTCTTTATCAACTCGGTACATACATCTGCCACGTAGGTACAAGTACACAACACGTCTGAGATTGTGATCTCAGCGCGTGATTCACACATCATTTCTAGAATAGCTTCTATCATTACATCGGGTGGATCGAGACCATCAACACATTTTTCAATCAAATCGTCCCATGCATTAGCCATCCCTCTCATTATCGGCATATTCTTCTTGAGATTTGCCTGACGCGTAGTGTCATGACCAACTGGGATATCAGGGTGGGCAGCGTCAGCAATAATCTTATCCAGTAGCTCGGTCATCTGATGTTTGAAATGGTCTTTAAACACGAGTTCCAAACAGCTCCTTAGACTACAGACTACACCCATCGCGGAGGGGGGTTGGTCACTCTCCATTCACAATTGAGAGACCTTGCCAGAGATCAACGACGTCGTAGACTATTTCCTTGCAGGGTTTGTCCAGAAGTTTCAACCTGATTTCTTCTAGCTTGGCAATGATGAATGGTTCGTCTTTTAATTCGTGCAGAATACCCCCGACTGTCCCTTGAATACGCTGGGGGTGAGATTTTAGCCCGCAGCGGTTTAGGAGAATGCCGATGATGGAATGGAAAAAGGGCTTAAACAGCTTGCCTGACAGCTCGTCAAAGTGTGTGTCGAAGTAGAAGTTGGGAGGGTCAAACAGGCAGGAATGTTGCAGCTGGCTGGGGTGGTCAATCGCACACCCCTCGCAGTCGGCCTTCAGCTTATCACCGATGAGATGTTCCAGCAGCACCACGGTTGCTGCTTTTACGATTTTGAATCCGACGTCGCTGAAACATCCGTCTGTAGCGTCGTGACCGGCTTTAGCACTGGGGAGGTAAGTCAGGTTGTGTGATCCGAGGTCCGAGCCTAATTTGTCCAGCCAGTCTTTGGAGCGTTTGATAGTTTTAGCAGGACCGTGGCCGCAGTCGCATTCGATTAACGGGTCCCAGTCGATTTGGAGGGGCGATTGCCAGTCTTTGTGAAGGTCCGATGATCCAAGGGGGTAAGTCAGACAATAGTCGCTTGCGTTGTCGTCAGGAGGGTCGAGAATGCTGCCGAAAGAGATGCCGCAGCTGCACACATGAGCGGGTTCTGAAGCGCCGTCTTCAGCCATGGTTTATAAATGTTGCTTGAGAGGGTTTGGCCGCTGACTTTATGTCAGATGCAGTAAAGGGGCGGGGACGTTGTGGCGCTTCAGCTGTGGTTTATAAACGACGTCTGGGAGGGGCTGACCGTCGAGGTCCCGGATGTCTGTAGTGAATGGGGGGTGAATACCCCGCGTATGTACTGCTGCGCGGACATCTCTCAGGGTGGAACAGCTGCACTTTAATTTTGTTGTAGCCGTCGTGCAGCTCGCACCATTTGAACAGCTTGTTTATGATTGAAAACATAATATCCAGCTGACTCAGATCTTGCCACTTGAACAAAAATTGCATTTCATACAGATTGTTATGCTCGTTAGGCAGGACGACCCCTGACCGATCTTCGGTGAGCTTTGTCTTGTCATCACAGCAGAATATGTAGACAGAATCATCCGGGTTCTTTTTAGTGTGGTCACCTACCACGCGGTACCGGACATTCGGGGTGACCCCGTCCCACTCTCCAACGTACAGAGGTTCTTGACCGCCGCTCTTCAGATCCTTCCACACAAAATTGTAAAATAATGCCCAGTCTTTTTTAGGAAATACAAGACATGCGTCTTCCCCGGGGTGAAACTCGCCCGCGCTGTCGGTGGTGTAGAGTATAACAACTTGAGTTGTTTTATGAAATCTGTACCCGATTACACGCTTGCTGTTCATCATAAATTCTCCTTTAGTCCATTCCGAAAGTTCATGGAGAAAGCTTGTCAAACGGACGTGCCCATAAGGTTTTCTCGGCGCCATAGGTAGACTGGTCATCAGACTGTCGAACGTCCTGCTGCGCAACCCCGCATCTGGGGTTTCAGGAGCTGATAATCCGTCCATGCTCATGTAGCTCATGTTTCTCTTTTTGCTGATAGCTGTAGAACACACTGGCCCCATTTATATATATATATATACGCTGCTCTGGGATGTGGCAGGGTGGGAGGGGAATTTTCTGATAACAGCGACTTCAAAAGATAAAACCTTCTGTCAATAACATGATTTATTATACCGCATTCAAAACAAAAAAACCAACTGTCAAAGTCATCAAAGACATCAAAACCAACTGTCAAAGTCATCAAAGACATCAAAACCAACTGTCAAAGTCATCAAAGACATCAAAACCAACTGTCAAAGTCATCAAAGACATCAAAACCAACTGTCAAAGTCATCAAAGACATCAAAACCAACTGTCAAAGTCATCAAAGACATCAAAACCAACTGTCAATCATATGATTTATTATGACAATAGGTCAAAAACCAACTGTCAAAACCTAATGTCAATCACATGATTTATTAAACAGGAAGTCCCGCCTATACAGGAAGTCCCGCCTATACAGGAAGTCCCACCTATACAGGAAGTCCCGCCTACACCGGAAGTCCCGCCTATACAGGAAGTCCCGCCTACACTGGAAGTCCCGCCTATACAGGAAGTCCCGCCTACACCGGATGTCCCGCCCCCCTATACCGGAAGCCCCGCCCACCTGTCAATCAATCAAATTTTGACATTTGGTGTAGTATATTAACTACTGGCCTCCAAATTCCCCAGATCTCAATCCAGTCGAGCATCTGTGGGATGTGCTGAACAAACAAGTCCGATCCATGGATGCCCCACCTCGCAACTTACAGGACTTAAAGGATCTGCTGCTAACATCTTGGTTCCAGATACCACAGCACACGTCCATGCCTCGACAGGTCACGGCTGTTTTGGCAGCAAAAGGGGGACCAACACAATATTAGTCATAATGTTATGCCTGATCGGTGTATACGGTCATCAGACTTATTCTCTAACCCAGAGTATTATACCACACATTTTTTGTTGTACAATTGTTTGTTAAACATTTAAACATTTATTTATGCATAATTATTCATTCTAAATGTCATTGTTTCTCATATGAACTTTAAACCACAGTGAGGTAAGTACTCCATCTTCTGGACCAACATTTCAGTGCCTCTGGCAGAAATAGGACTCCTTTAATAAAACATGCTCCAGTGCCACATTTATTACACACTTGTGTAAATGCCAGCCATCTTGTAGATGCACTTGTTGTAGGATGAGTGAAATCCCTCAATCTCGTATGGATGTAAGTGGGTTTCAGGATTACTTCTTCTGCCTTTGGTGGCACGGAAAACAGTTTAATTTTACTTGTATATGTGATGCATGTTGATGAAGCGCTGCTTATTTAATGGTTAATTATTATATAGATATGACATCTGTCATCATGTACTAACCCTCATAAATAACAGCATTAATTATAGATCACACAATCATGGTAATTACAGTGTGGTTTTGTGCATATGAGACATATTTCTCTGATCTGTCATCTGTGACTTCTTAACAGACTAAGTTTGTGTGTTTCAGTTCTGAAAGAGCTCAGAGGAACATCATGATTTACATAAAGCTAAAATTATGAGGCACATTGTGCAGGTGGATCCTGAGAGAGAGTCATGCACGCCTATGAAAGAAACTGCAAACAAATGCATTACCAAAGATTTTTAATTGCAGGACCAAAACCAAAAAGTACATCATCATCTTACCATGTCAGATATGGAGTCACAAAATTCAAGAGATATGAAAAGAAATAAAGAAAAAACATCTGTTATTTTCATTCAGTCAATATTTCAATAACACTGAATTTGAGATACTTTTCTTGGTGAATTCTGAACCCACGGACACTTCACATATTTTCGATCCAGTCCGAGGAGTCGATGGTCAGATAGCTGCTCATTTTGAAGGTTTTGTCTTGTTGTTTCTCAGGAGCACTGCTCCAAACTCCATCTGTAACAGCGGCCATTGACTGTCCAGCTGACATGAACCAGAGCTACAGAAATATCCTCAGCCAGACACACAAGAGTAGCTTCTCTCCTTCAGAGCCTCAGTGGACGGAGGCAAGAGTGTCAGAACAGGAGGAGCCAGGGGAAAGTCTGGAGAAAACATAATTAATATGATATAAATTACAACTTCTATAAATCGTTCAGTTAAAGGATACACATTGCATGTGGAAAGAAAATACAAGATGCCATTTCACTAGATTTCATATTTTAATATTGAATATAACCTTAAATCTGACTCTATAACTGGAACAGTAACAACGAACAGAACATTGCCTGCACATATAAAAGGTTTGAAAAAAACATGAGATTAAATAACAAGCCTTTAAAAACCTTTACACGCGTATTTTAATATCATTAACCCATCAACTTGAGTTCAGATTTTAACAATCATTATTAAGGTTCATTTTGAAATATTCAAATATTATACAGAAAATCTCAAGTTTTTTTCTTTTAGTAAATCTATATATTTATTTTTTAATCGTATAATTTGACCTTTATTTCTGCACAGATAAAAAGTGACAGTATTGAAAAAAGCAGTATATAAAAAAGAGTAAAGTTTACTCACCGATCACATTCAGTTTTGTCCCTTGGCCGAATACCACTGTGATACGTCACATCTTCACTCGAACAAAAACCTCCTGAGTTTCAGAGGCGAGAGACACAGAACTGAAACATTCACTCAAGCAGATTATAAGACACAACTCTCTTCATTAAAGCTCTTCAGTGATGAAGTGTCATGATGTCAAGTTCATAAGCCGCTGTTTTTATCATGCAGAATGACCAATTCCTCGCTTTAAGACACGAAATACAGTGTTTGTTTGTCATCTTTTTCACCAGGTGTTGTTATTATTGTTCATTTGTTGATGAGCTTTCCATGATTATCTGCAGTCAAAAATGAGATTATCTGTTGTTAACACTGAGCCAGTTCACTTTGGGAAGGAGATGCTGTTTGACGTTTATGTGTGTGTTTTTATAAAAGTGTTTCTCTAAAAGATTTGTTACAGGACAGGACAGTAAAGAAACTGGAGAATAGTTTCAGCATCTGTGATTAGTTTGTAATGCTCATGAATCTGAGGTGTGAAGTTGTCTCTTATCATCTGTTGTCTAGAAGCAGAAGTGCATGTGAGCAGTGAGGAGGTTTTAGTCATGCTGTGAATCACTGTGATACCCATTCACTAACAGAGCTGTCCCATATCTTACAGTAATGCAGAATCAGCCACATCCACATTACTGATGATCAGACTATAATCTGATTGAGATGAATGTGTTGATGTGAATTTAGGAGCAGAGAAACCACATCTGACAGACAAGTTAAAAATATGATAAATGATAAAAGATACTGCCTTACAACCCCAGTGAGCGAGATAAAGGGGACTATAGTGAGAAAAACTCACTAGAAAGATAAAAAAGTGAACATACACAATTCTGGAAAGTATGTACGGCAAAAAAAAAGGAGTGAGACATTTAGAAATTAAACATTTAGAATGTTCAGTAGACTTTATCCATTTTTGTTTTGTCTTATTATTCTCTGGAATTTTTTGGGGACCCCTTAGAACCTTCTGGAGGACCCCTGGGGGTCCCCGGACCCCAGTTTGAAAACCCTTGACTTACAGTGTTCATGTAGAGCCCCGTTTCCACCGAAATTACCCGGAACAATTTGTACCAGGAACTTTTTTTTACAGGAACTTTTTTCCCCCAGACCTGCTACTGTCTGCGTTTCCACTGCGGCCTAAAGTACCGAGAAGATTAGTCCCAGTCACCGTTCGTCTCAGCCATCTCACGGTCAATGTCCGTAATAGCTGATAATAACATGCATTGTCTTATTTTAATTCTAGCTTTACAAGCTTTCAGAATACGCTTTAGTATCAGTGCTCGTCTCTTTTCCGCTGTTTTGTTAATGGCCTCTTTAGTAAACCAATACATAACCAGCAAAAGCAGCGCTGCTTGCATCTCCTCCATACATGTTATTACAATATTATGTCTAAATATTGATGCTTTTCATTACTGTACAGGATCATATACAAAAAATATTGCATTTGAACGGAATGACTTGCAATAGGCTATCCAAATCAACTGTAGAGTTCATTTAAGTGTCAGCTATGATAAGGTGACCAGGTTTCTGAAATGGAAACCGAGGACATTTCCTATTTGAGTGGTGAAAAATCTCATTTGTTATTATCTTTTAATTAAAAAACAGGGACAATACATTTTAGAATGATTTTGTTATTGTTGTTGTGGGCTCCCTATATTATTATTAACATTAATAATTATTATGATTTAGTTTGATTATTATGATTTTTGGTCTGGATTTAGTACAATTCAACTAATATTGTTTATAATGAATTGATTGAGGAATACTAAGAAGGTTGATGTCTAACTTAAAAAAATTAATGAGGAGGGAGGTATGTGTTTAAGGATTAATAACTTTTTTTTAAACATTCCAATGTAAGAACAACTGTTCAATGTTAACGTTTTTAGAACGTTTATCAATGGCATATAATGTTGGAAAAACATTCTACTATTACATTGCTGCATTACTGAGAGAACAAACCTTTGAGAGAACCTTTGGGGAACGTTGAAGTTATAATTTCCGCTAACTGTCATGCGCACGTTCAAGAGAGACTGGCGTTCCAGCGTGTGGCGTAGGACGCTCCTCCAGTGAGAATATGCTAGTTCTCGCTAGCAAGTTTTGTTTTTCTCTATCCTCTGCATCCTGCGTCCTACGCTGGAACACCAACCTCTCGTGAGAGCGCATACAACAACAGTTAGCAGAAGTTAGAGATTACAGTTTGTAAAGTTTTAAAAATCGATATTTTTCTCACACTTGCATTACTTCGCTTCAGAAGGCCTTTATTAACCCCCCAGAGCCGTGTGGAGCAGTTATGTGATGGATAGATGCGCTTTTATGAACTTCAAAACAGAAAAAGCCATTCACAGCCATTATAAAGAAGAGCTAGGACATTTTTTTTAATATAACTCCAATTGTATTTGTCTGAAAGAAGAATGTAATATACACATTGACTTGAGGGTGAGTAAGTCATGGGCTAATTTTAATTTTTGGGTGAACTATCCCTTTAACTTAGCAGTCTTCTGGAGGGCGATTTTGCTACAGCTCACTAGAGGGCGCGAAGAATCAACAAAAATAATCATTCAGGAAACATGTAGACTTTTATTTTGTAAATAGCATCGTTGCCGTGGCGACACAGGAAATCTCTCCATGTAATGCTTTTAAGTGAGCCGTGATAAAACAGAAAACTTTAAATCAGCGCCTTGATTCTGATCCAGTAACCGTGAGCAGGCTGAGTCACCGGGGCGATGTGTTTATTGCTCGGTGCAACAGGAGTTGGAAAAACGCTTTTACTGAAACGACTACAGAATATCCTTTACCAGCTGTTTACATAAGACAGACTGCCTCCCTAAATATATGATAGTTTCTTATTCTTATTCTCTAATTTCTCACCCACTGTCAATGAATATGACTTCTTTATCTGCACTAACAGTTGTGTCAAATGGACGCGCATGCGGATTTGGGTGAAGCGCCCGTCACGCTGCCCACGGTGAGCTTTTCCTAGTATTTTAAACGCAGTATAAGGTAAAAACAGTGTGTTTGAGTGTTAAGTAAATTGAATTGTGCTATCTAAAGCTAAAGTAGCCTTATAGAAGAGTTGGGAAAACATTAAATATAATGTCTATGACGAAGTTTTTTTGTGTAGTTGAATAGTTCCTTTAAATCACAATAAAGTCTTATTGATAATGCTCTAAAATAATTGTATTTATATATTATGTGGAAACAAATTTGGGACTTGTCAAAAAGGTTCTCTTATGGAGAAAGAAAACAATAAAAATTAAATAGATTTTTTTTTTTAAATACTAAAGATTTATTCATTTATTTAGTCAATGTATTTTTTTTGTCACAATATATATATATTATTTTTTATTTAGGTCGGCACCAACCTCACAGACCTCATATTTCGGAAGAAGAAGATAACAATACGAGAGTTGGGGGGCTGTATGGGGCCCATTTGGCCAAAATACTACTTGGATTGCACATCCATTATAGTGAGTATCAACAAGTCACATGATTCAGCTACTCAATTCACTCCGTTTCATGTTTGTGGCTTTCAAGAGAAAGCGGTCCTTTTGAAATGGGTCAGATGTTACACCCTCTCATCTGCTTTTGATCCTGTACACAAGCTCAAAATTAAAGGTAAAAATTGAAATCACAAAATTATAACCTAAAGTTACATGTGACGAAATGAAAGGGAAAGAAACACTGCCCGTGTATGTAATGGCTTTGCTCGTTGGACCAGAATCCCTCGATTAGCAGCAACCACTGGACGTTAAGATTGTTTGCTGGTTTTCTCTTCCTTGCTTTGAGAGTCCTAAAGAGAGACTGTAGGTACATTTACATATGACCATGTTGCTCATCATGACTAATATCCATTTGTTGTTTATGCATTGTAGTTTGTGGTGGACTGTGCCAACATTGCCCAGATTTCATCGTCCTGCGTACAGCTGCTGTCTGTTCTCTCTGCGGAGCCGCTTCACTCTGCTGCTGTACTCATACTCTTCAACAAGAGGTCAGAAGAGGTCACACTAGTTACGTTTATCATCCAAAGTTGCAAATTTTACTTATGCGCAAAATTGGGTTGTCCCATAAAACATTTGCAAACAAAGCAGCATTTCCATCCCAATATCGTCAAAATATCAGTAATAAAAATGGAAGTTGCTGCAATTGGAGAAGAAACACTGTGACTTTTTCCCACATCATAAATGACTTTCGTCTCGGAGCGCGCAGACGAAATACAATAAACGCTGTCTTGTTGTCTTGGATGCCTTGTGTTTGGGAACGCAATCGTGTGAGACGTTTCTGATAGGGAATTAAACCAAATGATTCTGATGACAGACTTTGGCTCAGGAATTTCAGAACGACCAAACTAACATTTGAGATGCAGCGATGCGATTGGTCCACTGGTTAGTCCAGTTATCCAATCACATCCTCTGTTGAGGCTAAGTCACGTGAGCTTGTTGTAGCGCATCTAGAGATTTATTCTGTAAATGTGTTTCCGTCAGTTTATGCGCATTTCTAAAAAAATGTGTCCGTCTCAATTAAGCACGAATGTTTTTTATGCACATTTTTAGAATTTATGCACGTCTTAAGAGTTTCCATCCAGCGTGTTATTTATGAGATATCCCAAAATAGGTGGATGTAAAAACAGCTACTGTCTCCCTTGTTGATTTAATTCAATAAATCCAGTACCAAGTCATGCTAAGCCTATCGCTCCTCACTTTCCTCAGGGATCTGCCGTGCACGATGTCTCTTGTGGAGCTGAAGTCGTTGTTCAGGATGGACGACGTCATTAGAACCGCGCCTCAGTCAATCACAACACTAGAGATCAGTGGCCGCTCCGGACAGGGCCTTCAGGATGTGCTCGCCTGGCTGTTTTCAAACCGCTCTGATACATGATAGATGCGGATGCAGAGAACTGCGGGTCACAGTAAACATCTGATAAATGGGACGTGAAGATGTGTTTGTGATTTCCAGTCATCTCGTTGCTGCTGTGTTAGCTCAACTCAATCACATGTTTGTGCAAACACATTTATTCAAGAAACAGCTGTGAATGTAGAACTGGTGGTTTTTTGACGACTTCTGCATGACTTCCTGTGCTCTGCAGAATAGATCGTTTGAAGAATCTCTGAGTGGTTCTTTTCCACACAATGAACGCATATTGTCACCATGAGCTGTCAAGCTTCAAAGTGGTCAAAACACAACCATTTAATCGTTGGATTTTGCCCTCCACTCTAAGCTTTCAAATCCCATGTGTTCCACGGAAGAAAATGTATTGTTGTTGTTTTTTTGTTACTGTACTTAAAGGGTTAGTTCACTCAAAAATGTAATTTCTGTCATTAATTGCTCACTCTCATGTTGTTCCAAACCCGTAAGACCTTCGTTCATCTTCAGAACACTAATGAAGATATTTCTGATGAAATCCGAGAGCTCTCCGACCCCTCCATAGACCGCAATTTAATGAACACTTTCAATGTCCAGAAAGGCCAGAAGCCGTGGCTAAATGGGGATGTTCGCGCGGCACTCAATGCGCGGACCTCCACTTTTAACTCAGGTAATGCGGAGGAGCATAAACAAGCAAGTTATGCCCTCCGGAAAACCATCAGAGCAGCAAAACGGCAGTACAGGGACAAGATTGAAGGACAGTTCAACACCACCGACTCCAGAAGCATGTGGCGGGGAATTAACACCATCACGGACTATAAAGGGAACACAAACTCCACCGTGAACACCGCTGCCTCTCTCCCGGACGAGCTCAACACCTTTTATGCTCGCTTTGAGGGAACTAACACCGCCCTCGCGGAGAGAGAGCTCGTGGCTGAAGATGCAGAGGTTAGTTCACTCTCCGTATCTGTAGCGGATGTAACCCGATCCTTCCGGCGGGTGAACATCCGTAAAGCCGCGGGTCCAGACGGCATTCCGGCATCATCAGAGCGTGCGCGCACCAACTTGCTGGAGTTTTTACGGACATCTTTAACCTGTCCCTCTCCCTGTCCGTGGTCCCCACATGCTTTAAAACGTCCACCATTGTGCCTGTACCGAAGCAATCAAAAACACTCTGCTTAAACGACTGGCGTCCTGTTGCTCTGACCCCCATCATCAGCAAATGCTTTGAGAGAATAATCAGAAACCACATCTTCTCTGTTCTCCCCCCCTCACTGGACCCACTGCAGTTTGCATACCGCACAAACCGCTCCACTGATGATGCCATTTCATCCACTATACACACTGCTCTCTCCCACCTGGAAAAGAGGAACACATATGTGAGAATGCTGTTTGTAGACTACAGCTCAGCATTCAACACCATTGTGCCCTCCATACTTGACGTGAAACTCCGGGCTCTAGGCTTAAACAGCTTGTTATGCAGCTGGATCCTGGACTTCCTGTCAAACAGACGCCAGGTGGTCAGAATGGGCAGTAACATCTCCTCATCACTGACTCTCAACACTGGAGCCCCTCAGGGCTGTGTTCTCAGCCCACTCCTGTACTCCTTGTACACACATGACTGTGTGGCTACCCACAGCTCCAACACCATCATCAAGTTTGCTGACGGTGGTAGGTCTCATCACTGACAATGATGAAACGGCCTACAGAGAGGAGGTGCACACTCTGACACGGTGGTGTCAGGAGCACAACCTCTCCCTCAACGTCAGCAAGACCAAGGAGCTGGTGGTCGACTTCAGGAGGAATGAGAGAGAACACCGCCCCATCACCATCGATGGAGCACCGGTGGAGAGAGTCAGCAGCTTCAAGTTCCTCGGTGTCCACATCACAGAGGAACTCTCATGGTCCGTCCACACTGAGGCCGTTGTGAAGAAGGCTCATCAGCGCCTTTTCTTCCAGCGACGGCTGAGGAGGTTTGGAATGAACCGCCACATCCTCACACGCTTCTACAGCAGCACCATAGAGAGCCTGCTGACTGGCTGCATCACCACCTGGTACGGCAACAGTACCGCCCGCAGCCGCAAAGCCCTGCAAAGGGTAGTGCGCACGGCCAGCTGCATCATCGGAGGTGAGCTTCCCTCCCTCCAGGACATTTACGCCAGGCGGTGTGTGAAGAGAGCTCAGAGGATCATCAGAGACTCTAGCCACCCGAACCTTGGGCTGCTCTCACTGCTGCCATCAGGCAGACGGTACCGCAGCATCAGAACACGCACCAGCCGACTCCAGAACAGCTTCTTCCCACAAGCAATCAGACTACTTAACTCTTGATCCATCAGGATCATAACACACACTGGACAGAATATCACTCAGCACAACCCACTGTAGATACACACACATTATATACACATTTATTTATCAATAGCATCTATTGCACTTTGGATCTCTACTGTGAATAATATTGTATACTGTACATTGTATATTATTATTATTATAGCTTAATGTATATTGTTTAGTGTATGTTTAGTGTATATTGTTTAAAGTATATGTATATTGTAAGTATGTGTATATTGTTTAAGCTGTCAGAACTACACTCACATTGTGTAAATTATTTATTGTTTATTGTAGAGTTTACCGTGCTGTGAGTAATTGTGAGCGCATCAGATGTGTAATCTGATGCTGCTTTAAATGTTGTACATGTCATGTCATAACTGCTATGTTGCTCGGAACTGCACCTAAGAATTTCACCTACTGTTGCACTTGTGTATATGGTTGTGTGACAATAAAGTGATTTGATTTGATTTGATTTGAAGGCAGTAAAGACATTGTTAAAATAGTCCATGTGACTCCAGTGGTTCAACCTTCATTTTATGAAGCGACGAGAATACTACTTTTTGTGCGCAAAAACAAACAAAAATAACGACTTTATTCAACAATCTATTCTCTTCCCTGACGTTCTCTTACGCTATTCACTTTGTTGGGCTTTTCACAGTACAGCGCTTCCAGGTTCTATGGCAGAACACCGGCTCACTATTGGCCGAGCAAGATCCCATTGCACGGAAGACGAGATTATTGAATAAAGTCGTTATTTTTGTTTGTTTTTGTGCACAAAAAGTATTCTCGTCGCTTTATAAATTTAAGGTTGAACCACTGGAGTCACATGGACTTTTAATAATGTTTTTACTGCCTTTCTGGGCCTTGAAAGTTGCAATTGCAAGGGCACTTCGGGAAGGGGATGCCATTTTTAGGAGTGTTCCAGATGAAAGTGAACAACTGAATTCCTTTATGAAGGGCCCTTCTACATGTCCATTAGCTAAGGGAAAATGCAATGGTCACTTCAAGGAAGTAATTTAATAATTTATGGTCATGTTCTGCCCTTTGTAGCGAGTAGGACATAGGGATGCTCACTTTTGAATGGAATTTGCCCACAGTTGCATTTTGCATGGCACCTTTTTCTGCAGCAGTTCATTACTGCTACAAAAGAGGTGATATTGCCATCTACAGGGCATTGAAGGTACTATATCTTGTGCATTTTGCCCTTACTCACTCAAACTTGTCAACAAGGCTACTTTACGCAAATGCAAGTGCGTTAGCAGGTCGTTTCGGAATCTCAAGGGTTTCATGTATGAAACGAGGACATGGTTACCAGCACATCTAACCATTATTTTAAAGAGACCTTTTTTAAGGATGTTGATTTTCTTATGGCTTTTTTGAGCACTGTAGACATTTAATAGGCTGTTGCGTCGACCTTGATTTATTGCAATATTGAGGTGTTCAGTTTTATTTTGATTTTACAAAATAAACATGTGATTGCTCTCCTCACAAATCATCCGTTTCTTGTTTTTCACTGGCACGTCTCTTAGGTCAGGGGTTTTCAAACTGGGTTCCGGGGACCCCCAGGGGTCCTCCAGAAGGTTCTAAGGGGTCCCCAGAAAATTTCAGAGAATACAAAGACAAAGCAAAAATGGTTAAAGTCTACCGAATATTCTAACGGTTTCATTTCTAAATGTTTCTCTCCTTTCTTGCCGTATACATTCCAGAATTGTGTATGTTTGCTTTGTATCTTTATTGAGTTTCTCATTATAGTCCCCTTTATCTCGCTCACTGGGGTTGTAAGGCGGTTTTTTTTAACACAGTACGTACACTGCTTACATACATTTATTGTAAAAGTTGCTTATACAAATCATTTTTAATTGAAAATGTTCTTCTTCAGGTTTATACATCCAAAATTAATAGCCAATTTAAGTTGGGAAACAATATGTTGTGGTTATAATGTCACATATTTACACTTACTATTTATCTAACAGTTTAAATATTTTTTTCGTACATGGATTTTAGGAAGAGGGTCCCTCATAAAGGTTCATCATATTTGGGGGTCCTTGGCATCATAAAGTTTGAAAACCCGTCTTAGGTGTTGAGGACTAGCATCTTTGAGCCTACATTCAGTACAAGGAAAGTACTTAAAATAATAAAATAAATTTTATCCCTTAAATCCCCCTTTTATCACCAAAATTACATATTTAAAAGTTGTTTTTTTCCTTGAAAAAAATTCTCCATGCCTTTAAAATAACTTGAATGTAACTCTACACCCTTGGCTCATTTATTATACGTGGTCCCGCCTCCACTCGCTCACACCAGCTCAAATGGTTACAAAGTAGTTTGTGACACCAGCATGTCTTAATGGTTCACTTAAGGAGAAAATATTCAGCAATGGTGTTGACTTATGGATTTGCACTTGGTTTGTCTTTAAGGCATATTAAAAACACCACATAGACATAAACAACAGTAAATCCTTGATTTTCACCACAGGGGGACTTTAGGGGCTAATGAGATACTAGGCTACTCTTAGACGACTTCTCAAGTTGTATTGGAATTGGTGAGTTTGACTCCATTACAAGTTACTTTTCGCTGCAAGATATCTGAAGTTTTCAGGTATTCTTTACACCTCTGCCCAGGATGCACCTCATCATGGTGAAGAATCTAACATATAAAGGTTCGTTCACACAGAATGTGTTTTGTGAGACATGGGCAGTGGAATGGATAAAAAATAAAAAGTGTGGAGACACATTATTTGAAAGTTTAACTTATTTTAGTGCATGCTTATGTAGAAAACAACGTAAAAGCAACGCAGAGCAATGCAATACACAAAAAACAGCAGGGGAAAGGTAAACAATTCTGTTTTTTAAAAACTTATTTTGAGTACCATGTTTTGATAACTGCGTGTCTTGGACAAGAGGTGGCAAAAATGTGAACGCAATGATCAAGCATGGCCATTCAGTGCATGTGTACATAGAAATATGATGGAAAAGTAGTGCAGTGGAATGCAAAGATGCATTGTGTGAACGTCCCCTTAGAAATGCACAAGACGTGAACAGTGAAATGGAAAAATAAAGTGAGACGTAAGCGCAATGGTCAAACCTTTTTTTAATAGTTGAACTTAATTTGAGCACCACGTGTTAAGAAAAATGTATCTTGCGCAAGTCAAAGCAAAATACACAAGGCTCGAGCGCAACGATCAAGAGAGTTCATCTGGTGCATGTTTGCATATAAAAACAATGGAAAAGCTTGCAGCGCAGTGGAATGGAAAAACTAATTTTGTGTAACTTTAACTTAAACACGGTGTCAAAGATCATTGGTCAAAGATATGATGTATGTGTATATATACACTATATTGCCAAAAGACGCCTGCCTTTACATGCATATGAACTTTGTATGACATCCCATTCTTAATCCATAGGGTTTAATATGGAGTTGGCCCACCATTTGCTGCTATAACAGCTCTGGGAAGGCTTTCCACAAGGTTTAGGAGTGTGTTTGTGGGAATGTTTGGCCATTCTTCTAGAAGTGCATTAGTGAGGTCAGGCTCTGATGTTGGACGAGAAGGCCTGGCTCTCAGTCTCTGTTCTAATTCATCCCAAAGGTGTTCTATCGAGTTGAGGTCAGGACTCTGTTCAGGCCAGTCAAGTTCCTCCACACCAAACTTGCTCATCCATGTCTTTATGGACCTTGCTTTGTGCACTGGCGATGTTGGAACAGGAAGGGGCCATCCCCAAACTGTTCCCACAAAGTTGGGAGCATGGAATTGTCCGAAATGTCTTGGTATGGTGAAGCATTAAGAGTTCCTTTCACTGGAACTAAGGGACCAAGCCCAACCCCTGAAAAACAACCCCACACCATAATCCCCCTCCACCAAACTTTACACTTGGCACAATGCAGTCAGACAAGTACCATTCTCCTGGGAAGCGCCAAACCCAGACTCGTCCATCAGATTGCCAGACAGAGACGCGTGATTGGTCACTCCAGAGAACACGTCTCCACTGCTCTAGAGTCCAGTGGTGGCGTACTTTACTCCACTGCATCCCACGCTTTGCATTGCACTTGGATGCAGCTACTCGGCCATGGAAACCCATTCCATGAAGCTCTCTACACACTGTTCTTGAGCTAATCTGAAAAGTTTGGAGGTCTGTAGCTATTGACTCTGCAGAAAGTTGATGAGTTGATGCTGTTCCCAATTGCTTCCACTTTGTTATAATTCCACTAACATTTGACTGTGGGATATTTTTAGTAGTGAGGAAATTTCACGAATGGACTTATTACACAGGTGGCACCCTATCACAGTACCACGCTTGAATTCACTGAGCTCCTGAGAGCGACCCATTCTTTCACAAATGTTTGTAGAAGCGTCTGCATGCCTAGTGCTTGATTTTATACACCTGTGGCCATGAAGTGATTGGAACACCTGAATTCAATGATTTGGAGGAGTGTCCCAATACTATTGGCAATATAGTGTATATTAAAGGGCACCTATTATGCCCCTTTTTACAAGATGTCATATTGGTCTTGGGTGTCCCCAAAATGTGTCTGTGAAGTTTCAGCACAAAATACCCCACAGATAATTTATTATAACGTGTTGAAAATGTCATTTTGAGTCCTGTCTATAAAAAGTGCTGTTTTGGTGTATACTGCTTTAAATGTAAATGAGCTGCATATCCCCGCCCAGTCTTTAGAAGAGGGCGTAGCATATACATCTCTCAACAATGGTGGATTGCATACAGGTCTCACAGGGCGGGTCTATGTTAAAATGGCAGTGTCAGTCAAACCTTTGCAGTGTGATGTCAGACTGCAGAGAATCTGAGAACAGCTTGTTCTGAAACACTGCTTATGATTTTTGGGGATAAAAAAAAAAATACTGGGTGGATTTTTATCGTTATAGGGTGGTTGTTTACACACACTGTCAACACACATTTATGTTCAAACATCATGTAAAAGTGGATTTTGCATATAATAGGTGCCTTTTAAAAGCTATGAGACATTTTGCTCACAAACTGATTTCCATTCTTCAATTTGTTTAATTTATAGTTTTCTGAAATGTGAAAAATAGAATAACTTATGAGTAGGTGTGTCCAAACATTTGACTCGTACTGTATACGATTTGTGCAAGAAATGACAAGCCAGAGGTGGAGAGCATGATGAACCATAAACAGACATAAACCAGACATGCCATTCAGTTTCATCTCCATCCTTGTATTCAATGAGCAACATGTCATGTGCAAGTCTCACATTCTTACATTCTGTTAGTATGTGGCATCAATTCATTCTGAACACCACGGTAAGTACATTCTCTGGAGGTCTATTCATTCAACAGTCAATGCCCAATACAAAATCATTATACTTCACATTTTGCAATTCAAATTATTGGCCCCAAAATCATAGTCCCTTTTTTTCCGTCATACTGGTGAAAGTGACCCATCAGGATGTGTTCAGTTCACAGATACCAGTAAATAAAAGGACAGCATTGAAAGTCATCAGATACTCCAGACTAATAAGGGGACACTAGAGCTAGAAATTGGTGCGAGAAATCAGAATATGATAGATAAAAATGTATAAGAGTCTTTGGACTTTTGCTTAGCTATGTTCTGGGTTTGATGGTACGAGTAGCAAGTGTGTTATCCTTTCCAAATCGATTATAGTACTTAAAGTATGAGGTGTTTAAAGGAGATGCTGATGCTGCAGGAGTTGGATTAAATATTCTCAACTTTTACATTGTGTCATTTATTTGTCATTTCCTATAAAGCCAGCATCAATCTGTATTGCCATGTAATGCATAGTTGACATTCATACATATGATTATAAATCAAAGGCGTTCACACGTACAGTGGTTTTATGGCTGGAGGTCGACGAGTGGCTGTATTGGTGGTTGTGGCTGATGTTCTTGTTGCTGGATGCCCTAATGTCATTGGTCAAAATCTTTTGAAAATATGATCACAACTGTTCACAGTTCATTTTGACCTTGTACTGTATGTCTGCAAAGACAGATCACCAAGCCAGCAGTCGGCTAGTCTTTGCAACATTGCATTGAATTGAACTGAATATTGTTTTCTGTAAACCTGCTTTAAAGCTGAAATTCAATTTGTTTCATAATTGATTGAGTTTACATTAACACTGTTATTTGCCTGTTTAATGCTGTGAAGTTGCTTTGAAACAACCTGTAATCAATTTGACTTGATTTGACAGGCTCCTGTTTGTTTTTCAGCCAAATGAGCATGTTGATTTGGTGGCAGAGCCCGTTGGTGATTGAGATCATTCTGATTGGCTGTTCAGCTTAGTGAACCAATGGGAAGACGAAAGTGACGAAAGCAAACAAATGGCAAAGTAAAAAGGGCAAACATACAAGGCTGCATTCCGCCATATAAGGGTCTTTCGCACCGGAGGAACCTTTTCATAGTTCCTATAAATAATGGCGGAAGTACCCACTTTTTGGCATGTTCGCACCGCAGGAACTGGGAATGATTTTAGTTCTAGGAACTCCTTTTGGGGGAATTAAATGATCTCCTACTTCAGATTAGGGTCTAACCCAGCACAATAGGAACTACAAGTTACGTAAATTTACACCGATTGGCCGAACGCATGAAAAACACTGGTACCCGGCATTTTTAAAAAGCAGTGCAAACAGTTTATAGCCTATATATTTACTCCACGAACATGGAAAACAGCGATAGATGGACCAACGGCAAAATCCAGGCACTTCTCAAACTTTAAGAAGGAAATCCAACGCTACTTTGAAGGGACCAAACGAAACATGATTTTGTATTTCGGCTCAGCTAGCGACATTGGGCATCAACCACATGGCAAACGTTATAACGGTGCATTCAGGGGGCGTCGGCTTTAATACTTCTCGTTTACTTTGAATGGGTGACTCATGCGTTTTTGGGTCCCGTTGCGTCATGTCACTGGCATTGTTTGTGGCAGACGTTGAAAAATTTTCAACTTTTCAAGCACCAACACAGGTGTCAGCCAATCAGATCGCTTTATACAAATACCCTAGCGCAAATGCGTTCATGCAACACCGGAAAAGTAATGTGGTTGGCTGTTGTCACTATGACGGTCCGGTCAGCACCAAGCTTCAGACACGCCCTCCGTCAAGCGTAGACGCCGACGCCCTGTGTGAATGCAGTGTAATAGTTTTTTGTATACTGCTTACTTTCTTTGTTTAACAGTTCTAGCTAATAACATTTAAGACGAGACAGTTAAACAGATCGTAAACTAATGAAGATAGAACGGCGTTCTCAGTGTTTAGGCTCTGGCTTTCTCAGCACAGTCAAAATAAAAGTCCTGTACAACAACTAGAGCGGGAGGATGTTAGTGACGGCTTATGTTCCTACTGGCGGTGTGAATGCAACCAAGAAAATGGTCCTAGGGAAACATTTAGTTCTCAGGGAACTGCCCTGGTGGCTCGTTCCTATAACTACCCGATGCGAAAACTCAAACTTTTCTCCCATGATTCTTTGCGCAGGCATGCAGCTTACACAGTTGTGCGATGATGCCACCTTCTTAATTGGCTTGGCGTTCCAAGGAGTTTTTTTGGTCCTCTACACCCCTTCGAAGCTCTCACTCTGGGGGGGTAAACCCTTCGAAGGGATTAGGGCATAGGGATGAGCTCTTCAGAACAGAAAGCAGGAGGTGCTTCCCGAAATCATGTACTATGTGAGTAGGTACTACATTTGAATTTGAACTTACTTTGCGACCATTAAAAAAGTACATTTTATATCATATGAATGTAATCCGGACATACTACATCCGCCATGTTGTCATTATCACTTGACATGACCTGCAGCGTCAGTTGCATTGCTTCACCTCCACTCACAAATCCTAAAAAAAGGGTCTATCGAATGCTTACTTCAGAATCTCGCCGGAAGTAGTAGGTCATCTGGGGACTTTTCTCCTACTGTTTTTTGAATACTATGATTTCGGACATACTACTCTGTTGGCGTACTGTTTTTCCGCATACTATATAGTAGAGAAGTATTCGATTTCGGACACCGCAAGGTTTTTTTTTACGGTTTGTATATCCGCAGTCCTAGCTCTTCTAGTTTCCCTTTTTGAATGCCAAATACAGACTACTGCCATCTGCTGGTATGGAGAGTTATTTCCTCACACACCGGTGCAGAATGAATGTACCAGGTGGCTATAGACTTTTTGGCCCAGACGCAGGCCACGTGAGGTGACATCACAGTTGGTTTTTGTTGCCACTAGTTCTTTGATGTCGGTTTGGTGTGTCCTTACCAATCTTCTTCATCTTACTGAGACTTATATCCATCTCCTGTGAGATACTGTAGTTAACATCTGCTCTCCGCATTGCATGTCCACTCATGTGCATAATATTGAACAACTTTGCCACAGTGCATTACCAATCGCTGTTGTTTTTTATCACTGGAAACCGCTGTATGTGTGAACGCCTCTTAAGAGTGACTGCATAGAGCAAAATCAGGAAGCTGTGAAAGAAGTAAAGACATTAATAAAAAAGTGTGTTCCAGTTTTAAGTCAAGTCGGTGGTTAAATTGTCATTTCAAAAGCTTGTTTGGATCTGCTCACACACTGTCTTTCATAGGAACGGATTCTGATTGTGTTGGTCTGGATCTCCAAGCGCGGATGTGGTCGACAGGGGTAGCAGCGGTTGCGGCAGGTGTCCAGGGATCAGCGGCGGGACCTGCGCAGACTGTGTGAAGGTACTAGGAAGAGAGCTGGGCTGGTTGCTGGTAGCCATGGGCAGAGAGGCATTAAATGGGAGGGATGTGGGTACAGGGGATGTGGAGCTGGGACGCATCTGATTAAGTGTGAGGCGGGGTTGTGGTTCGTGTTGGAATGGATTAGACGCCGATGGAGCGCTCAGCCCTAAATGGTCCAAAAAAAAAGTCCAAAAATGAATTCAAATAATATGGATTTTGACACGCGTGACAAGTAGTAGATTGGTCTTGTGGTGCATTCTAACCTGATAAAAATGGGTTGAAGTTCTTGGAAGGAGGGTTGGAGGTTATCAGAGAATCCAAGTTGACGAGTGAAGCTCCGGTGGGACCCAGAAACGCCTCTGGAGCACTGCAGGTGCGAGGAGCTGGTTTTGGTAGACCTTCACCAAGGCAAGACATATCGAAAGGCTCAGGACTACCGTGGCCATTTACATTTGCCTGACCTCCATCCATAGCCTCATCAAATAGATCATCATCTATATAAGTATAAAACAATAAAAAAAAAAATGAAATGAGATGAGATGAAAACATGAAAAAAATCGTACCAACCCCAAATTTGTAAACGGTAATGTGGACACATATCACTGTAAAAACAAGTTGCTGCCTTATATTTTTCAGTACAATCAACTTGTATGTTTAATTTATTTCAAATTAAATTATATTAAACTGAAAATTAGTTGAATCTTGTATAAAGTTGAAAAATGCCTTATGATTTTACAATGCTTTAACGCATCAAAATGTGTTGTCATAACTTATTGATCATATTTTTTTAACATTGTGTATGTATAACATTTATTTATTTGGGGTTGTTACGATTTTTCATATTTTTGAAAGTTTTTTGTGGAGTTTTTGGAGAGTCTCTTTGCTCACTAAGGCTGCATTTATTTGATCAAAATACAGTAAAAACAGTAATATTGTGAAATATTATTACAATTTAAATTACTGTTTTCTATCTGAATACATATTATTATGTAATTTATTCCTGTGATCAAAGCTGTATTTTCAGCATCATTACTCCAGTCTTTAGTGTCACATGATCCTGATTATTAATTCTGATTATTTTCAAAGTTGAAAACAGTTGTACTGCGCAATATTTTTGTGCTAACAGTGACAGAAAGTTTTAAAGATTCTTTGATGAATATAAAGAACAGCTTTTATTTGAATTAGAAATCTTTTGTAACATTATCAATGTCTTTACTGTCATTTTTGATCAATTGAATGCATCCTTGCTGAATTAAAGCCCAACATTTTGAAAGGTAGTGTAAATATAAAATCTTTCTATACGACGTCAAATCAAACTATTCACAGACACAAAAAAAGGAATGATTGAATGGAAAATAATATAATATAAAGTAATAATTGTTAATATTAATCATGTATTAATATTAATCTGAAAAAAAGAAAGAAAAATAATTCAGTTCAAGAACAGTGATTGCCTGAGGGACTTCCTGCACGAGGGGATGGAGTTTTGAGAGGCCCAATAGATCCTTGTTTGTCTGCAACTGTGGGAGAAAAGGGATCCACTCCAGTTCCTAGAGAATTTAAAGACCCATGAAACACTGACTGGAGTTTTGTGACCTTTAGTTCACGTCTAGCTCGAGGTCATCTCTATGCTAGTGTACACATCCATGTGGACGATAGACTTTTAGCAAATGCACACATTTAAAAATGTACTGTCTTTCTCTTCAGGGAAAACAAACCCAGATAATTGTGCACAGTAACAACAGGAACATTTATTAGGAAAGTATATGATTTAATAGCATGTTCAGTTAGTATATTTAGCATCTTTAGCTTGTATGTGTTATTTTATTAACTCAATGTATCAGCATCTATTATTTACGTAAGGTGTGGCGTGGTTAAGCTTGTACCTTGTGCAGGAGAGATCCAGGTCTGATTGATGGACACAGGGCTTGAGGCGTTCTGGGGGGCGTCCCATGGGTCAGGTTGTGGATGCGGCCAAGGCTGGGAACGGACACTTGATGCAGGCGGTGCCATCCACGAGCTTCCATGGCCACGGTTTAAAGAGCTGGGCTCTGATTGGACACAATCAAACAGGTGTGTGCAGTTCACATTACTAAGGCAGCATTGCTGGACATTTATGTTCACCATGTACTTTTTAGTTTTTTTGTGCTTTTATACTGACACATATCAGGGTAAATCAGTGATTTTCAACCAGAACTTAAAAAGGGGCTGCATGATGGCTTAAAATTATTTAAAATAAAACAAAACAAGCTTTACAATAAGCTATAACATCCAAGAATCGAGATGTAAGCTGAAATCATGTTTCGTAATGGAATTTGTTCCTTTAACAACTGCTATTTTTATTTAAGAACCAGGGTTCTCATGATCCTGGACAACTTGGATATACTGTATGAGAAAAATAAATAAATAAAAATCAATCTCTCTCTCTATATATATATATATATTATTTATTATTTATTTATTTATATATATATATATAACTGTAACTAACTGTAAACACAAACTAGAGGAAGTCATGTAAATTCATTGGTAATAAAAAGTGTAAACCATGAAGAACAATCAGTTAATGGAATTATGCAGGTTATAATTTTGTTTAATTATTTAAATTATTATTAAATTATTTTAATATATTACCAGCCCCAATTTTATTGTAGTATCATCAAGATACTATTATAGTTTTTTTTAATAATGTTTAATTAGTTTTTGTATATATTTTCTGTCATGTTTTTAAAATAAATCTAAACTACAGTACTTTAATATTTTTGTCATTTTTTATTGTTTTTTTTTTTTATATATATATATAGTTCCATTTTAGTACATAAAGTTAAGTAAAGTAAAGTTAATTCAATTTAATTAAGAAATGTTGAGCTGGCTGAAAAAATTATATATATAAATGTATTTTATTTCAAGCAATGAAATGTTTTTTTTTTTTGTTAACTATATTAATAACCCTGACTGCCACTCCTTGTTTCTGTACATAGAAAGCACCTTTGTCATTCTAGCATAAGCATCAGAAATATCTTGATGGGCCTTCATATATTGTCTTTGACAACAGGAGGCCTTGGAGTCAAGAAGGCTGAAAACCACTGGCGTAGGTGCAGCAAACATTTTTGGTTACCAGTGTCATTGAGGAACGCCCATTCACAGGCATATTTTTTCACCCATGACTCATTTATTTGAAAGAGTCCATCTGCACCAAATGCGAGTAAAAACAGGCAGCTATGGTGAGTAAATCAATTCTAACTTTTTGTGGGCAAACCAAGTTTGAATCGATCTCCCTTTAATTTTCCTATTATTTCCTGTCAAATATCCCCGTCTCTGTCAAGACAATGATGTAACATTTCAATATAATTTCATACTGTTAGGAAACATTTATGGCCAAAATGTTTTCTTGAATTAACAGCCAATGGCTGATGTGGCTAAAACATATTGGCGATGTGATCCCAACATGGCACTCACATCTTATGTAGAATAAATGCACCTTTTTATTTTAAACATATATGTTGAAAAATACTGGGTGGACCTTTACCATTTAAGAGTTTAAATAGCTGAGATACAATCATATTCGATTACAGATCTTACCCTGACTATCCCAAGGGTCGGACCTCAGAGGACCAGCCTGGGCTAAACCACTATGGCCTCCAGATGAATCCCAGAGTTTGGCAGCAGAGGGCACCCCGGGAGCTGGAGCAAAAATATCTGCAAGATCCAGCATGGCAGACTGCCAAAGAAAGGACAGAAAAGCACTTTCAGCACATTCAGAAATAGTTTTTAGGTCAATACAGTATGCATCTATACACAAGCGTTTACGAAAAAGCCTGCAATGGGGACATCTAACTGTGGTACAGTACCTCGAACCCAAGTTTCTAACAGCCCGAAAAACAATAATACGGGCAAACCTAAAAATTCCATCTCTCCAGTAAGTCTGCCAAAACCTTTTAACGTACGTTTCTAGGTGAAGCTAAATAATTAATGACCCATAATAAATAATTTGTGTCAATGTATATTTGTATCTTTGACCTCTTGTTTACAGTAGGAATGGACACAAATGATTTGTCATAGTAACTCTACATTTTATTCTGTTGATCTCTTCTAATTAAATGCATCACAAGAGTCATTTAGAAGAGCTTCCAAATGGCCAACAGGTTAAAAGAGTTGTCATACTCCTCCTTTGGCCTCCATTTCTCGTTTGCTCTCCTCAAGTGCTTTCTGGAGCAAGGACTCGTCTCCCTGGCGACATCGCTGCTCCTAGCAAACAACAGACACAGAAGACATCCTTAAGAACACAACTAGAGAGAAAGTCTACAAAAACATGTATGAACAGACAGTCATCCCATCATACTTTTTCCTAGAGATGCACCGGTCGACCAGCCATAAATCTTTTTTTTATTTTTTATTTTGGCTATTCTGTAGCCTGGATGCCAGCCGAACTTAGCCCCGCCCATAACATTTGAGGTCGGGAAGTTCAGTCTGGACTTGATCGGTTGTGGAGCAACTATGGCCGGACCAGAGCTGTTTGGACCAATCATATTCTCAGAGCGGGCTTTATATGATGATGGACAGATGATCAACAGTAACGTCATCATCCACGTCACCAAAGAGCGCTTGGGTTGAATTCGTTCTAATACTAAATGGAGAACTTGTTTGTATATGCATTCACCTTAACTATTTCTCTCAAAAATGATGATTGTGTTGGTAAGTCCTCCATAAGTACTATCCTTACATTCTTCTTCTACTTCTTCCAGCGTGTGTGCAGTTGAGTTCTGTTGACAACTATGCGTCGCTCAACATATGTCACTTACTCTATTGTTCTGATTGGTTGTAGGTCTATCCAGTTGAGTGTAGAGGCATTTTCTTTCCTGGTTCGGTTGAAACGCCCCCATAATCACAGCCCAATGGAGCAGTATCAGACTCATATTCTGACTAGAATCTGAGTATGACAACGTCAGGCTAGCTATTCCAGATAATTTCCCAAAATGTCATTTGTGTTGAAATATTAGCAAGTCTGTAAACAGGACGTTAACACACGCCAGGGACAGGACATGCCGAAGATGGACGCAAAGAAGAGAACAGAGACATGCCAGAAGAGAAAATACTGTACCAGTCACAACAACAAGCTCACTGTTCATAATGTATAATATAATATAATATAATAATGTAAAATATAATAAGAAAAATATAAATATTGAATTTATGGTTGGGGTTCATAGTAATGTATCTCTGAAGGGGGACTGACAGTCTTTCTTTTCAATGCGGTTCCATAAGCGCCACCTACTGTCAGAGAATGAATTAGCAATTCCATTTAGTTAGTTCGCTGTTTTTGTTTTGTGCAGGTGTTTTATGTAGCAACATTTCACAAATTTAAAGTCAGACCATTCTGTTTTCTTATCCAGAACCAAATCTTTAACTGCGTTTGTAGCATCTCTGTTTGGATCATGATTAAAAAGTAGTGCTGTCAAAATTAGCGTGTTAACGCATGCAATTAATTTTTTCAGTTTAACACGTTTTAACAAATTTAACAAATTTAATGCAATTAACACAGTATCCGTTTTTACTGTCATCCTTTGGCTAGCGTTACGCTCCTTATATGATCACGCTCTTATTCATGCAAATGCTTTTAAACCATTAAAGCACCACAAGACAAACGAGAACATGCTGTCTGTGAATGTCCTGTCTATAGTGTTGGGGAGTAACTAGTTACATGTAACTAGGTTATGTAATTTAATTACAAAATAAATTATGTTGAATAATATCCATGTTGCTTTGTCTGTTTTTGATGTGCACAATGTCTCCTGCTTTTTAAAAGCCGTTTAGTAAAGTGATGCGTTCTGATGCTCGTTTGAATTTGCAGCGCACCACATCAGCCAATTACATCAATCCACATTGCCTCTGAAGGCTTTAAGCTACAACCTGTTTGAGAGTCCTTATTAAATTTATAATCAAAGCCATAATCAATATTTATCCTCCTATATTATTATAATGATTTTTAATGATTCTTTCCCGTTATATTAATTAATCAATAGAACCACTGATTGTTTATTGTTTCTTCATATATGTTTTCAAAAGCTTGTATTTTGGTCTCTGAGAAGTGACTGAGGGTCTGGCTTGTTCACAAGCCCGGCTTCCAGAGATGAAATATAGATTTGTCTTTCATTTTATATTATTTCCTTTTATTGAAACACTAAAGAAACTGAATATTGTCTGTACCTCTTACTGAGAGAAAGCACATGTTGTTGGTATGTTTTGGGAAACTTTCTGGTCAGAGCTGAAGCTCAACCAACTCCAACCTCAGAGAAGCCTGTGTATCCGTGTATGTGCGCAGTATTCTGTGTTACAGATCAGTATTAGAGGTGTACAACGGACATGTTGTTCTGGACAAGCTGGCGCCTGCTCCAGACCTGGAAGGTCACTACAAACCTGATTCCGGGATGAAAACGTCAACAAGTGATCTATGGAGACGTGTATCTGATTAACTGACAATGTGTGGGAATTTACTATATAGACTGACTCTCTATTTTCTCTTAGCCAATCAGAATCAGTAAAATTGTTCATTTATTTCAGTAATTCAACTTAAAAGGTGAAACTAATATATTATATAGACTCATTGCATGCAAAGCCTTTATTTTTTGTGATGATTATGGCTTACAGAGTATGAAAACTTATAAAAAGGATTTTAAATACAGAAATGTCAGCCCTCTGAAAAGTATAATCATGCATATGTACTCAGTACTTGGTTTGGGCCCCTTTTGCATGAATTACTGCCTCAATGCGGCGTGGCATGGATGCTATCAGCCTGTGGCACTGCTGAGGTGTTATGGAAGACCAGGATGCTTCAATAGCGGCAATTGTTCCGTCTCATGTGTCTCATCTTTCTCTTGGCAATGCCCCATAGATTGAGTTTGCTGGCCAATCAAGCGCAGTAATCCCATGGTCATTGAACCAGGTTTTGGTACTTTTTGGCAGTGTGGGCAGGTGCCAAGTCCTGCTGGAAAATTAAGACAGCATCTCCATAAAGCTTGTCTTCTGAAGGAAGCATGAAGTGCTCGAAAATGTTCTGGTAATCGGCTGCGTTGACTCTGGACTTAATAAAGCACAGTGGACCAACACCAGCCTGTGACATGACTTCCCAAACCAACACAGACTGTGGAAACTTCACACTGGACTTCAAGCATCTTGGACTGTATTCCTCTCCATTTTTCCTCCAGACTCTGGGACCTTGGTTTCCAAATGAGATGCACAATTTGCTCTCACCAGAAGAATGAGCAACAGACCAGTTCTTTATTTCTTTAGCCCAGGAAAGACACTTCTGACCACATTTGAAGCCCATGTCCAGGTTATTGATGCAGTAACTCCAGCCTCGGTCCACTCCTTGTGAAGCTCCCCCACACATTTGAATGGCCTTTTCCTGACAATTATCTCCAGGTTGCGGTCATCCCTGCTGCTTGTGCACCTTTTTCTTCCACACTTTTCCCTTCCACTTAACTTTCTATTAATGTGCTTTGATACAGCACTTTGAGAACATCCAACTTCTTTTGCAATTACCTTTTGAGGCTTTGCCTCCTTGTGGAGGGTGTCAGTGATGTTTATCTGCATAATACTGAACTTTTTCCACAATATTCTAATTTTCTGAGATTTTCATAAACTGTAAGCCATAATCATCAAACAAATAAAGGCTTGAAATATCTCACTTTGCATGTAATGAGTCTATATAATATATTAGTTTCACCTTTTAAAGCAGCACTAGGTAACTTTTGCTCTCGGGGTCCCCCTACAGTTGGGAAACAGTATTGTCCTCTACTGCTGTCGTAAACTCGGTCATCCTACATTAGGGGATGCATATAGCACGTGCATTTGTTGACATGACAACTATGATAGCCCTGAACACTGCAGTTGTTCACATGCAGGTGTTCTGCTTGTCGCGTGAAATGTCTTCATCCCAGGTACAGTGGCATATGTTTCAGCATGTCATATGAATATAATTTCATGGGTTTTTTTTTTTTTCAAACGCCAAATGATCGCGATGCTCACGTTTACAAGCCAGCGTCATTATAGTAGTCTAGTCTATTGGTTACCGTTTTACAGAATCTATATGATACTTCAATTCAATGTTTGAGTGGTAGGTAATAACCATATATCGTCAATATAATATCAAGCTACCATAGATGAATCTTCAAATTTGAAAAGTCGATTTGCATTATAGCTTGAGGCAAGACAAATAAACAAATATCACAGACATGTTAGGTATTGTAACGAGTAGGAAAATAGTGTGGCCCCTTTAAGAGCGTTCGCCCCAGGTTGGAGCGCCTGCGTTCTGTGTGTGTGTGTGTGTGTGTGTATGTGTGTGTGTGAACACTGCGCCTCGAGCTCCCATGTGTGCGGATTATTTTCTGTCTTCTGTTGCTAACATTCATTTATTTTTGTTTTGTTGGGTAATGCTGTGGACGGAGTTTGTGCCGGACTCTTGTGGGGGGTTCCGCGGGGAATAAAGTGCGGGCTGTTTGATGTCAATCGCCTTCGTGTTTGCATCGACTCCAGTTGCGTTGAGTGAGCTATCCGTATTTTTCACCCGGACACACGCGTTACAGTATCCTAAAATATGATTTTGTACGTCTTATGTATTTACTTGCGAGAATGTAGCCCCTACCAAACTTGTACACGCCGTTTACACATAGGCTTACATAGGCTTACCCTCGCACGTCCGAATTTAAGGAAGTGGGGGTGATGGTGGAAGTGACGTATATGCCGTAAAGCAGTCGAATTTTGTAGTTCTTTTTTTTCTCGGGTTACTACCCGAAACCCGAAGTTTAAAAGTACGATTAAAAATGATACAGACCCCGTCAGGCTATGGCAGACGTGTCATTCAACCTATTGTAAGTCGATGTATCATCACTAGAGTCTTGAAAATATATCATGAAGGTTGAAAAGTTACCTAGTGCTGCTTTAATTGAATTACTGAAATAAATGAACTTTTCCACGACATTCTAATTTATTGAGATACACCTGTATGTATGGAAGGGTAGAGGGAGAGCGTGGCCTACAAACTCCTTGTGAGACTTGAAGCTGGCTTCTGTTGATGAAACTGCAAACTATTCTTCAGTAAATTTTTCTTTAATTAATTGCACTCCTGACTCTTGGTCTTCATTCTTCACATCTGGTCTAGGGTCTGGTCCTAAACTGTTGTCCACTAATCACAAAAATAGGGTTCTCTTTAGCAGACTGTCATATTTCATTACGTTCACACTTACATTGGCATTCATACGTGAAAACGAACTGCACGTGCACTTGAATGTGTACTTCAAATCTTAAACTTAATATACTTGCAAAAGTCACTTTTATGACTGTCCTTGTTACAGTGTAATTATTCAAGTACTGAAGAATATTAATTTAATATATGCATTTAGATTAGGGTTAGGATTAGGCTGATTGCCTGTATTCATGCATAATTTACTGTTATTACTATAGTAATTACACGTAACGTGTGCGGTCTCAGGCCACCAAAACGCAGTTGTCTGGTAAATGAATGGCCAGAATGCATTCAAAATTTTCTGTTTTCAGTTGAAAACGGTGTCGTGTAAGCAGCCCCTAAGTTAATAACTAATGATTTTTACAACGGAAATGAATCAATCAAAAACTTTCTTTAGATTGAGCTACTGTACCGCCAAAACTATCTTTGTTGCATTATTTTCCTGTTATCACTGTAAAGCTGCTTTGAAACAGTATGTATTGTAAAAAGCGCAGTATGAATGAAGGGGACTTGACTTTTTGGTCCAGACGCAGCCGAACCGAGGCCGACAACACCGTCGGCTCGGTGTGTCCCAGCCTTTAAATGTGGAAGACTATTCCTTGTAAAGTACAATAACATATGCAACTCCTACTCCAGGTGCCTACCTGCTGATGCTCCTCTTTACTGAGACTCAGAGCCAGCTGAAGTTGAGCCTCTTCATCCATGTCCAGAGCAACAGCAGTGGCAGCGGCAGCGGCAGCAGGAGGAGGAGGAGGAGGAAGGGGAGCTGGCTAGAGGTTTACAATCAGACAATATACAAGCAGTGTCACTCACAAAACACAGTACAGGCATGTGACTGGAACTACAGTGCAACTAAAGAATGAAGGGCAGAAGTGTAGCTGTCACTCCTGGTAGGGCTGTACCTTGTGCGCCTCATCTTTACTGAGACTCATTGCGATCTGAAGCTGTGTCTGTTCATCAATATCCACAACAGGAGCGGGCTGGGGGAGAAGAGGACTGGGGTTAGTGAAGAGAAAATCAGAGTGCATTCGGGCTTCTTCACTGCTCAAACAAACAAAACTGCTACAGTAGCTGTTCTGCTAGAATGCTGATTCATCAGAGGAATAAATGAGACTTTTCTATTTTTAGGCTTTTTGGTGACAATAACCCCAGACTGTACACAGATCAATGTTTGAACAATATACATATGTGGATGTGCTATAAAAGGTACAAACCGCTCAAGTGCCACATTAGTTTAAACGTGCTTTACAAGTTTCTTAGGGGAACGTAAAACATAAATGCTGTTCTTTTGAACTTTCTATTCATCAAAGAATCATGAAAAAAAAGTCATGGTTTCACAAAAATGTATAGCAGCAACTGAATGTTTCTTGAGCATCAAATCATCATATTAGGGTGATTTCTGGAGCATCATGTGACGCTGAAGACTGGAGTAATGATGCTGAAAATTCAGCTTTGATCTAAATCACATTTTAATATATATTACGATAGAAAACTATTTAAAATTGTAATATTTTACAATCGCTGTTTTTACTGCATCTCTAATCAAATAAATGCAGTTTTGTGAGCACAAGAGACAAAAACATTTTAAAAATCTTACAACCCCTACATTTTTGACTGGTAGTGTTTTAAAACACTAAGCTGACGGGTCTTTGACTAAAGTATTCGCTCCACTCAGCCTGATTTATGAGCATTGGATCAATGTTCCAGTCCAGTAACACACACTAAGTAGTCATAGTAGCTTTACTTAGACCTGCATTATCAGTGATTTCGGATGCTAATGCGCACTCTTCACACACTAGCAACACTGTCAGATCATGACTGAGCTCTTTCTGGACAATGCCGATGGGAGACAGCAACCAATGACCAATTTGTGGGCAAGCCATTGAAGACCACAGGCTGGCATTATGCACATTTCTTACACATTTCTTATTAATGACTTGTTTCAGGCAGTTCAGAACTGATTTTTTAGGACAGGCACCCCAGTTTGTCTCCCTTATCAGACAAACCCAATTTAGTTGTTGCAGTCTCTACTAATGAGCTGATGAGTTGAATCAGGTGCGTTAGATAAGGGAGGGCTGGGGTGCCTCCAGGACAGGTTTGAAAACCACTGCTTTAGGAAACAATAACTTTATTAGACGTACACGAAACAGGGATCAATTGGGAGGAGATGGAGAGGAACAGGACAGGCAAAGTACCTTGAGCTGAGACTCGAACTCATGTCGTCTGAAGCACAGCTGCACCATATTGCAGAGCGCTGCCCACAAGCCTATTGCTCTGACACTTTTTAAACATTAATCATAATGTGTGGCTTTGATTTGTTACTACTAACTGTTAATCATTAATTATTAAAGGGTTAGTTCACCCAAAAATGTAATTTCTGTCATTAATTCCTCACCCTCATGTCGTTCCAAACCCGTAAGACCTTCGTTCATCTTCAGAACACTAATGAAGATATTTCTGATGAAATCCGAGAGCTCTCTGACCCCTCCATAGACCGCAATTTAATGAACACTTTCAATGTCCAGAAAGGCAGTAAAGACATTGTTAAAATAGTCCATGTGACTCCAGTGGTTAAACCTTCATTTTATGAAGCGACGAGAATAATTTTGTGCGCAAAAAACAAACAAAAATAACGACTTTTTATCAGTTTACGCTGTAAATACAGTGCAACGATTTTAAAGAGCTACGGCTGAACGGCGGCTACTTTTTTTGTTTTGTTTTTTGTGTAAAAAAAGCATTCCCATCGCTTCATAACATTAAGGTTGAATCGCGTTTTTCTATCCCGGTGGGGACTTCAGCCTGAATGCACACAGACTCATGGGAACTCATGTCACCGTGGGGACCTAAATTGAGGTCCCCGTGAAGAAATTATACAGAATGCATTTTTATTTAATGTAAAAAATGCCTGTAGTTTTGTGTGATGGGTAGGGTTAGGGGTAGGGTTAGTGTAAGGGGAAAGAATATACAGTTTGTACAGTATAAAAACCATTACGCCTATGGAGAGTCACCCCAAAGGTACTGAACCAGACATGTGAGTGTGAGTATGTGTGTGTCTCACCTTCTCACTCTCTTCTCGGCTCATGGCCAAGGCCAGCTGCAGCTGAAGTTCCTCCTCCCCGCTCGTCTGCGGCCGGGCCCGCTCCAAATCTGGGGCCAGATGAGGCGAGGAAGAGGAGGCTGGGAGGAAGAAAAGAAAAAAATGCTTGATTCAACCTCTTGGTTTTGGAGAGAAAGGACTGGCACCACCACCGAATGTTAAACAAGCACCCAAATCACTGTTGTTCCATGCCGGGCTAGAATTGCTTCCCTGTGCCTGTTTGACTCTGCTGTTGAAACAATGGGGTGTCTGTGTGTGTGGGGCAGGAGAAGAGGGACGGGGTGATGGGGCTTACATTATAATAACCCCCCATTCAGGGTTGCAGTTCACCCTTCTGTGGCATGTCATTCCTGATAGGGCTGCTTGATTATGGCATAAATCATAAACATTATTATTTGGCTCAATATTGAAATCACGATTACTTAACACGATTATTGGTGGGTGACATGATCAAAGTCTTATTTAATGATGATATGAGTGCTTTTAAATGTCTGTGAAATTTCACAATTATCGATACTTCAGCAAAAACTGGGTCAGGTCAAAGTGTCTGAATATTTTTGGTCCCAAATTTGTATCAATTTTACAGGTAGTCCACTGTATGAAGAATTTTTGGGTTTAGTATGTCACGGTTTACTTTATTTTGCTCTCCGCGCTTACATAAATGAACTATAGTGTCCCGCACACACTAGTAAAAAATCATATCTGGTGTCTGAATCATTTTGGTTTGACTGTATATGCATACATCATGATTAATAATATTTCACTGCTGTACATGGCAACATGCTGGTGCTACTTTCATGTCTCTACACTAACCCTTAGATGATTGTGGTTTTATTTTCTGCACTGTGAATTATTCCTCATCTGAATTTTTGAAAGAGGCAATGGGCCCACAGAGAAAACCTCCCAGACCAGAAAAGGCGAAAGAACCAGAAACTGGCATAGCTTTTTTCAGCTTGCAATCACTTCCACTACAGTGCTTCTGAATGGCTGCGTCTGGCCTGGAATGCACTGGTGAAGAGATACGGACGACTCAACATTATCACAAATCACGCCTTTTAAATCATCTACTCAGGATCTTGACCATCTGACAATCTGACCCTGTAAACGGTGCTCACCAACACGCCTTCCATGAAGCTCCTAGGATGGGAAATTTCTGCTCTCTCCCAAAATACTTGGCACCATGACAAACATGCTGGTCTATTGTTAGTAAAAGTGAAACCACATTGCACCTTACGTCAAAGGCTTGATTTTCATTAGGTTAGAAAATTGTAAAATAGTTCCTTGTGGAAACTGAATATGTGGTCTATCGTACCATATGAGAGAGGGCCTGCAGTCTAGAAAAATGTGACTATAAAATTAGACTATACATTTTAATCAAATCAATTACACGATAAGCTGATTAACTTTTCATGTTTAAATAGATTTCTTTCCCTGAATTGTTATGCGTATCCATCAGCAAATGAAAGCATTTTTTTCAGTTTCAGCTTTTTTTCAGTTACTGCTCCATAAATATGTGAGGAATTCAATGAGTCAGAAAATACAACAGGGGCTGGTTGCATAAACTTAGCCATTATGTTTAGACTGTGTCTTAAGAACTAATTTGACACAATAGTAATTAGTCAAGAGGTAATCAGTCTTACTTTTCTGATTCAAATTAGAGCAATCTAACTTTTTATGTAACTGACTTTAAAAAGTTAAGAACAGTCTTGAAGAAAAAAATAGACGACTAACTTTTAAGACTAGTCTAAGCAGTTTATGCAACCGGACCCAGAATATGTTTTTCTGTTTCTCTGTAGACATCTTTGATCACCGTGATGCGTTTTCAAGAGTTTAGACATTCAGCACAACTCATCAATGTCAGTTTCAAAGGAGTGGACCAAACAAAAGAAGCCAGGCTGCGTTTTATGTCCAACAGGTCACAAAGATACAGTTTGAAAAGACACTAGGGTGAGTAAAAGACAGGACTGACATTTTTGGGTGAACTATCACTAGCACGACCAAAATCAACCGGAAGCCTCCAAAAAAATCAGCATTCCGAACTAGTGAGTAAATGAATGCATATGGGAAGAATGCAGATGTGTCCACAGTTACACACGCATCATGTGATCAAGTCTATATGGAGTCATCCACACCCTCATGAGGCACTTCACATTAAAACTGTAGGAATCACACGCTCACTGTGATTGGTCTACTCTGCTCTGATTGGTCAGATGGTCCAGTCAGTTGTGATTGGTCTACCAATTACAGTAGCAAGTGTTACAGTAGTTACATCACTTTTTAATTATTGTGCATAACTTAATATTCAACTGTCCCCAGGACTTTTTAAAACAAAATGATGCGATGAGTTTGTGACTGTATTCATGAACATTAAGAATAGTCATACTCACAGTTGAAGGAGGAAGGTGAGCCCCTTGGCCTGCTGTGCTCTTCACCATACACTGCTTCCATGCTGGGCTGACTGGAAGGGCGTCCTGGGTAGGGAGGCGGTAAAGATCCATAACCAATGGCACCGCTGGTTCCTGTCACGCGCTCACGGGTCTTGAGTGACTGTGATCGCTCCTGCTTGAGCTTCTCATCATCCCTGAGCAGAGCCACCAGCTGCTTGGACTTTTCCCGGACACTCATGCCCTGGTCCTGCCCGTCCCGGTCGATGTACTGGAAATCCCGCAGAGTCTGGATGGCGTAGATGTTCTCCTTGCACTGCTGGGCCACTCGATCTGATCCGGACTTGATCAGATAGTCCATCAGAGTGAGGGCCTTGTACACGTGTCGCCAGTTCTTGCCATGGTCATTGAGCCTCTTCCAGATAATGCCCATGACCTCGGTGAACGCCACCACGTTGAACGTCAGGTCTGCGATTTCCATCAAGAGCGAGGTTGGAGGACCCCACGGATCATTGGACGTCGCCTCCCTGACCTTGATCTCTGCATCCGTGTAGTTGTTCACAATGTTCTTCATCTGCCGCCGTAAAGAAGAGGTCGTCATGATGACTTTGGGTGTGGGGTGATGACGATGGATGCACTCTTGTTTGTGATAAAGGAGTGTGATGTTTGCCACAAAGACGAAATGTTCAGCAATCTCCTGCTACAGCTTTGTTAACCTGAAGAAAAGAGACGTGAAATTAAAAATGTTACATTTCATACTAGAAACAGCCTTCTTCCCATAGTGCATCCTGGTGCCATGTGTTCCCCAGGTAAGCAATGCATGATTCATTAGATCAGGCCACCTTCTTCCATTGCTCTGTGGTCCATTTCTAATGCTCACGTGCCCACTCTTGGTGCTTTCGCCGGTGGACAGGGGTCAGCCCCATACGCAACAAACTGCACTGTGTATTCTGACACCTTTCTATCAGAACCAGCATTAACATCTTAACAGCACGCCAATTACACATACTCTTTACTCTATTTGATTATATGCAAGTGTAAACTCGTGAAAGAATTAGGGCTGCAGCTATCGATTCTTTTTGTAATCGATTAATCTAGCACTTAATCGGTCGATTAATCAGATAATAATTTGCTTGCGTTTTTTTAAACAACCAAAACAAAATGCATAACAAAAATGAAGAGGAAAAGCAATTTGATTTATTAATATGCACAACAGGTTTCATGCAGTAATCAAGCCCTGGCATCAAAGTAAATATCTTTTATGTAGATTTCTACACCTGCAGCATTTACCATTAGGCTACTAACAAATAATATATCATTTCTGGGGTGAGCCTATTTGCGATGGTAACCTAGCAATGTGTGTGTGTGTGTGTGTGTGTGTGTGTGTGTGTGTGTGTGTGTGTGTGTGTGTGTGTGTGTGTGTGTGTGTGTGTACACACGCGTGCAGCTTCATTGCAGTTTGGTATGGCAGAAATACATACTTTAATTTTCAATAGAATGCTGCATTTGGCTTGCATCACTTGCATTGTGGTGCATTTTAGGTGAAGCATCCGTTCAAAAAATCGCGTCACAACATCACGTCCTGGTGTATACAGTGAATGCATGCTGAAATTATTGTTGCGTGGCTACATAAAAGTTTAAGTATATGTGATGCATTGCCACGATTGGTCTGACTGGCGCGTGAGAGAGACGAGGGTGCATGCGTGTGTGTCTGAAGGGGTTCTTTTTTTTAGGCTATACTCTCTTGCAATTGAACGTGAATACGTTTCCTACTTTGCTTTCCATTTTTTGCCCTCATAAGGTTTTAGAGTAAGTTCCTGATAAGGTTTTTACTGTAAATATTTTCTACTATTAAAGTTGGAATTTTTCCAACAAATGCAAAAAGTGAATTTCTTTGTGATTTTAAAATACTTGAAGGAAACGGTTCACTTTCAGCAGTTGTTGTCTATGGGGCAGATTTTTGTTTGTTTTACATAAGATAAATTAACACAGTAGGCCTACCTTACATTTATTTGAATGCATTAAAGAGAGAGTGATTGTGTATGTGAATTACTCATACAGTCTCTATTCATTATGAAGCTGTGGTTTGTACTTACTTCAAAGGTATTCAAATATATGCCTATAACGGTTGAGTTGAGTTTCTAAGCTACTTTAGTGACTTTACTTTAGTCACAGGACAGCGTTGACACTGCGTTTCTGTGCGCGATCTTCACGTGAGAAGAGGTCTGCCTTCAGGGCGGTGAGGGCGCGCGCGTGTTGTCAGAGACGCGACATGGCTCGGCTCTCTGTATCACAGAAAAAAGCTGAGCACTGAACGGATAAGTTTTCCGTATTGTTGTTTTTGAATAGTGCACAATCGCATCAATGTTCAAACTGGCAAGCCTTTAAACGATAAACTTTATGAGGACGAAAGAGAAAGCGATCTGTCTTCGGGGCTTGCGCGCGCCGTGTGTGTGTGTGTGTGTGTGGCAGCTATAAGAACGGCAATCAACTAACCTGTATAAACTGTGTAAAACATGCAGTTACTATAGTGATTCTTGGCCTCTAGAATCTAAACTAAATTCAAAATGTATCACGCGCTATGGTGTGCTTCCTGAACATGTGAATCAGATCCCTGCGCGTACTATGCGCGTCATAGGAATTTAACGAGGCTTCAAGGCAGAATTTTTGCCTCGAGGAATTTTTGTAATCGAGTTAATCGAGTAACTCGATGAATCGTTTCAGCCCTAGAAAGAATATACTTCAGTGTGAAGTGATCTGAATGTAATGTTTTCAGACATTTAAATGCATGTTATTTACAATTAAATTAAAATGCATTATAGTTGAAATGTATATTAAATGCACTTATCTGAATCTTGGAGTGCTTTTGGACTAGCTTGAGTATAGGACTAGAGTAAATATATTTTAGATATAGATTTGAAGTACATTACAAGGCCACATTCAGTACAATTAATCGCACTTCTTTTTCACAAGGGTACCATTTGACAGCTGAAAAGTTCTTTTGATATGGAATCAAAAGACATAACTCAGCTCCTCTCTGCGATATAACTCAAATCATCTGCATCCAACATGTCTTCAAAGAAATGAGCACCAGCTGAGGAAAGCAGACTTGAAAGAAACATCCCGAAAAACCAAAAGATTGGAGTTTTTTCAACAAAAACAAAACAAAAAAACTAATTTCAGCTATTTGTATAATCTCAGGTATCAAAGATGTGACATCCAGTAAAGGCGGCTGACGTGTGTAGTTTCTGTACCACTATCTGTTTATTTCTGCCCCAGCATATGCCAGTGTGGGGTGAGTCTTTACTACCTGTCTGTCTCTAAGAAAACAGGGGAGTATTTAGTACTTAAAATCTGTTTGAAAAAGGTTTTCACAGTGGTGCCATATAGAAGAACAATTAGTTCCCCAAAGAACCCTTCAATGAACAGTTCTTAAAAGAACAATTTTCTCTTAGTTTAAAGAACATTTTAATAAACTAAAGGATTTTTTTTTCCACTATAAAGAAACGTATGTGGAATGGAAAGTCCATGGATGTTAAAGATTATTTATGGAACCATTGATTCTAATAAAGAACCTTTATCATTTTTAAGAGAGTAGAGTTGCAGAAATGACAGCAAAAAAAAAAAAAAATGTCAGCAAACCTTTGACCCAACTTCACTGATACAAATAGTTTAGAACCAGCTAAACTTGAAATTCACACCATACATCAGTGTTAAGGCCACGTGGACTTACATCACAACATATGACCCGAGATCATGCAGGCTGTCAGTTCAAAAGAGAAAGAGACAAATGTGACCATGAACAAACTATGACTGACAAGTGCTATTGGAACATCCTCCTGGTCACTGACACATTTAATCAAACACAAACCTATCATCATCAATGTACAAACAACACATAGCAAGTCAACCAAACGTGCTGCATGAGTTACTACTTTTAGCAAAAGGAAAATGACATGCTTTCATTTGAAAAACAAAGACTTACAAACCATTATAATGTACAAGATTCAATGGGTCTTGTTCATGAAAAAGAGTCAGAATGAATTTGTGTAAAATCGTCTTAAAAACATTCTTCTAAATTATGTGTGTGTGTGTGTGTGTGTGTGTGTGTGTGTGTGTGTGTGTGTGTGTGTGTGTGTGTGTGTGTGTGTGTGTGTGTGTGTGTGTGTGTGTGTGTGTGTGTGTGTGTGTGTGTGTGTGTGTGTGTGTGTGTGTGTGTGTGTGAGAGAGAAGGGTTTTGGTTAGATAATGGTTGAATAATTTACACACAAATTCTGGTGTTTCCTGAATGAGGCCCATTAAGGGGTTTTTGAACAGATACTGTTGGTGTAATGGCCAGTCTACCATATTTGTCCTTTAATTTGTAGTCTTAAGCAATACAAATAATGGTATTATCTTGATGATGCACAATATCCAGTGTTGGTAAAATATAAGAAATGTAGCTGCTAAAAAAAAAAGAGCTTTTAAAAGCATACTATTAGAGGTCTCAATATGGGAACATAAGAAATTACACTGCAAAAAACGCTTTTCTTATTTAGTATTTTTTTGTCTTGTTTCTAGATAATTTGGCTCGATTTAAGCGAAAACTCACTAAATTTCCCCCAGAAAACAAGACATAATATCTTATGTCCTTTTACTACTTTAGGGAGTACATCTCGTTTTAAGATTTTTAGATATTTGTACTGGAAACAAGATAAAAATAGATCAGTATGCTCACTGATGGAAAAAACAACACCGCCTCAGCTGCACTTTGATGAAAGTCTGTCAAGACAAACTCAAATGTTGGATTGACAAAGCCTTGCCTGAAAGTTTAAAGGTATAATTTATCCAAAAATGAATGATAATTCTGTCATCATTTACTTGCCCCTATGTCGTTACAAACCTCCATGGAATACAAAAGTGTGTTATTTGAACCCTAAAATAACTTATTTTGTGCTCATAGAAGGAAAAAAAGTCATACAGGTTTGGAACGACATGAAGGTGAATAAATGAAGACAGAACTGTAACTTTTGGGTGAACTATCCCTAAGCCAATATCATTATTGTATTATACTGGAGATTATTGCTTGTCTTATGTTGTTGATTGTACATTACTGCAATAGTAGCTGTAGTCACTGAGTCACTGTTAGCTTCCCCTGAAAAAAATATTAATAACTTTATATAAAAAAGACCACACCCTGAATAAAAGCACACATCAAAGCAATATGCTTCAAGCAGTAATGAGAAACTGATCTCATATATAAAGTGCACAGGCCATGACCTTGGCATGGTGACACATTCCGCTCTCGCTGAACTGGCTTTAGACGACAATCAATAACAGCCGATTGCTTAACATCACATTTCTGCTGAGAGTCTGTTCGTTCACACAGTGCTGCGCAAAAGGGGTGGAATTTCAAAAACAAGCCCTGCTGACACATGGGCACAATGCACAATGATTTCCCACATGAACCTGTGTGCAAGCCTTTCTCTTAGAAAACTCAGGTCTACATGTCCATACCCATTAGAGGGTTAATATAGTACAAGATAGAGGTGCATCATACAAAATGCTGTCATTTTTACCACTGCTATGTGCCTGTGATATAGGCATATTTATAAAAGAAATTCATTTTCCATAGATTTCTTTACACACACACATATGCATTGCAAAAAAATGCTTACTTATTATTTTTGTCGTGTTTCCAGTCTAAATATCTAAAGATTCTTAAATCAAGACACATGTACTAGATAAGTAAAATGACATGCTTTTTTGTTCTTGTTTTCTGAAAAAATAAAATCAAAATGAAGTGAGTTTTTGCTTAAAACAAGCAAAACTATCTGCCAGTGGGGTAAGAAAAAGTGTTCAGTTTGAAATTGTGTTTCTTGTTTCTGTCCCAAACACCATTGGCAGATCATTTTGCTTGTTATTTATATATCACTTTACTATATTTGTCACTTTATGTATAGAGTGATAATTTACTCAGTAGCCAAAGTTTTGTACTGTATATTCGTTGTTGTTGTTTGTTTGTTTGTTTTAAAGTTTGTAGAAATATCAGCAATGAATTTGATCATAATTTTATCGCATACTCTATTTAAATGTAGCCTGAGATGGCACAAACAAAGAAATCATCTTTATTAATCTTTGTAAATAACCTTTGCTTGTAAAGAATTTCCACATGAAAAATTGTACTTTTGTCTAAATGTACAATAACGTAGCGTAGGCTGTATTCCCGTTATATTTCAGATAAAACATCGGGAATAACTAGCATTATTAACCAAATGTCCCTTCATACATTTGTTTACTTAGTTGTCCACCTCACAAGAGAGGCTACAAATTAACTTTCAATCCGGCTGGAGAGAAACAGCTTTCCCACATTTCACATCCCTTTCATAGTTTTGGTTGAAGATTTTAATCTATTGCGAAGGTAAATCAGACCCTTAAATGCTTTTGGATGCTGTGGGGCAAAAATAAAGAGCCCCATCGCAGCGTTCGCATCTTCATATTGCGGTATTGCGGCAGGAGAGAGAGGGAGAGAGAGGGTGGATGTTGAAAGGCGGCTTCGGTTGCGTGACTCAGCTGGAATAAGAGTCTTATTTTGCTTCGCGAAAGGCAAAACCGTAGTCATATGAACGTCCTTTGTGCCCTTACCTCTCATTGTTTGACATAAAAGTCCCAACTGTGGGATCCTATCGGTAGTTGTCCTCCCCTCGACATCTCCGCATGCTTCCAGTGTTGATAGTTTTTTGTATTGTGGTACAAATACACCACACGTTCAACTCAGTCAAGCGCATCAAAGTTTTGCCTGTGTGTTTGTGTTGTTTCGCTTTGTGGAGGAGGCCTTATCCGGTTAGGAGTTGTTGGTACATATCCCGAAAAAGTCCCGGGCGCCAACCTCGCTAGCAACAGAGCCCCCCCTTGTTAAAGGCCAGTAAAGTGAACCGAGTGAAGAGGCTGATGGAGGGAGGGCTGCACAGTCAGAGTCGGTCCTTAACCCGTTCTGTTCCGAAACGAGACACGAGCCTGACAGACCTGATATGCAGCTCTGTCTGGGCTGGGAATGTGCTCTCAGATACACGGCATTTCCCACTAATAGGATATACAGATCGGAATCAATGTTTACAATCCTTGCCATGTGTCTACCAATAGTGTTAAATAAATGTCAAAATTAAATAGGCAAAATATATTAAAGAAACAATAAAATTAAAAAAAACTTGTTAAAATGGGTATAACCCCTTAAATTGCCATTTTCCCCCATCAGATACTTAAAGGGATAGTTCACCCAAAAATGAAAATCACCCCATGATTTACTCATCCTCAAGTCATCCTATATGACATTCTTCTTTCAGACGAATACAATCAGAGTTACATTAATGTCCTGGCTCTTCAAAGCTTTATAATGGCAGGGAATGGTTGTTTCTGTTTTGAAGTCCATAAAAGTGCATCTATTCATCATATAACTGCTCCACACAGATCTGGGGGAGTTGATAAAGACTTTCTGAAGCGATGCGTTTGTGTAAAAAATAATATCCATATTTAAAACTTTACAAACTGTCTTTAGCTAACTGTCGTACGTGCGTTCACGAGAGACTGGTGTTTCAGCGTATGACGTAGGACGCTCTGTTGAGAATACCGCTTCAGAAGGCCTTTATTAACCCCCCGGAGCCGTGTGGAGCAGTTATATAATGGATAGATGCACTTTTATGGACTTAAAAACAGAAACAGCCATTCACTCCCATTATAAAGCTTGGAAGAGCCAAGACATTTTTTAATATAACTCCAGTTGTATTACGGGTGACGTCATACTACGTCCATATTTTTTTATAGTCTATGGTTTAAACCAAAAACCATGTGATATCCATTCCAATGGTCGCAGGGTCTGAAGGGTTTAAATCCTTTTAGCGGGCTCCTCCCCCTGCTGGGTGGTGTCATATCACACAATTTATTTTATAATCACAAATGTATCTAATCTTGACAAAACACATATTGTTGGAAAATTCTGAGACCCAAGGTTTAATATTTAGATAGAAGTGATTTTGTGAAAGAAATGTGTTAATTTGTAACAGGAGAATGCAGCAAAACAAACAAAACAAATTAATAAATGGAATGTGACATGGTTGAAATATTTTGGAGCCTAAACAAAATGGTTGGGGTTATAAATATCGACTAACATATCTAATAGGTCCGATTTGTGATTTGTGGCTGTAATTCGTTTGCAAAAAGCACCATTCTTGGAATGTGAAATTGTCTAATGTGCTCTATTGGAAATGATGGGGAGTGTTAAATTACTTATGACTCTTCCCACAAACCTACCTACCACTTATGTTCATGATTTATTCATTATTTTCTAGAGAGGGGTAAAGTGTGATGTAATGGCTCTATAGACTGGAAAAGTGTTTCCCAACCTCTTTTATCTTCTGTAAGCCTGCAGCTCCATAACACTCGTTGACACCAAACTGCAATGTGCAATTGAATTTAGGATTATAATTAATATAGGCTATTATTAAAGTGTTCAAGAAAATGATTCTGTGCTACAAAACATTCTAAGTATACTGCACATACACTATATTGCCAAAAGATATTTATACAAACATTTGTGAAAGAATGGGTCGCTCTCAGGAGCTCAGTGAATTCAAGCGTGGTACTGTGATAGGTTGCCACCTGTGCAATAAGTCCATTCGTGAAATGTCCTCACTACTAAATATTCCCCGGTCAACTGTTAGTGGAATTATAACAAAGTGGAAGCAATTGGGAACAACAGCAACTCAGCCACGAAGTGGTAGGCCATGTAAAATCACAGAGCGGGGTCAGCGCATGCTGCAACTTTCTGCAGAGTCAATAGCTACAGACCTCCAAACTTTTCAGATTAACTCAAGAACAGTGTGTAGAGAGCTTCATGGAATGGGTTTCCATGGCCGAGCAGCTGCATCCAAGCCTTACATCACCAACTGCAATGCAAAGCGTGGGATGCAGTGGAGTAAAGTACACCACCACTGGACTCTAGAGCAGTGGAAACGTGTTCTCCGGAGTGACCAATCACGCGTCTCTGTCTGGCAATCTGATGGACGAGTCTGGGTTTAGCGGTTGCCAGGAGAACGCTACTTGTCTGACTGCATTGTGCCAAATGTAAAGTTTGGTGGAGGGGGGGTTATGGTGTGAGGTTGTTTTTCAGGGGTTGGGCTTGGCCCCTTAGTTCCAGTGAAAGGAACTCTTAATGCTTCAGCATACCAAGACATTTTGGACAATTTCATGCTCCCAACTTTGTGGGAACAGTTTGGGGATGGCCCCTTCCTTTCCAACATGACTGCGCACCAGTGCACAAAGCAAGGCAAACCTGTTGTTATTTGTAAAAATAAATCATGTTTTTATATATATATATATATATATATATATATATATATATATATATATATATATATTGTAAAATTGCAGAAAATGTTCTGCTAGGGTGTGTGTTAGAGCTGTCTATAACAACAAAAGTTAATGGACTGTCCCCATTTAGCTAAACCTCAATGACAAAATTCACATTTAGAAGATATAAGCGTTCGAAACTTACGGTCTCTCACTTCCACCAATATGGATCAATGATTTTGATGACATCACTGCACTTCAGCTTCTCATCAGATTTTCTGTCCAATCAAATGCTCTCTAGACTCTGAAGCCCCGCCCCCTACATTATAAATAGATGCTGAAGCTGGATGAAATCGGTCACATGTTCACAAATGTACTATTTTCTACATGGTGAATGGCACATAGTGCACTATATATGCTTTCCATTGGGGCGAATAAAGTCTGTTTTCATGTAGTGTCATGCAAACTGTGAACATTCTGCTCCAGTCCAGAGACAAACATGAAATTATTTCCAAGTGCACAAACCCTTGGTTGGGACTCACCACCATTACTCTTTATCATAAATGCACAAACAGCGAGAAGGAAAGAAAGCAGGAGCTTCCTTGTGACCAGTGAAGCAAGTGTTTCTGGAAATACCAGCTCTGTTCTTGCCAAACGGATACTCTCCTTCTTCTGTAGACATTCTGAACGGCTGCCAAAGTAGAATTCATATCATTTCTTCCCCTCAAAAAACCACAAAAGACAAACAGAGTTTAATCTTAAAGGGATTGGTCACCCAAAAATGAAAAAGTTGTCATCATTTATTCACCTTCAAGTTGTTCCAAACCTGTATGAGTTTCTCTCTTCTGTTGAATACAAAAGAAGATATTTTGAAGAATGTTGGTAATGAAACAGTTGACAGTAGCCATTGACTTCCATAGTAGGAAAAAAAAACTATACGGACGTCAATGGGTGCCGTCAACTGTTTGATTACCAACATTCTTCAAAATATCTTCTTTTGTGTTCAACAGAAGAGAGAAACTCATGCAGGTTTGGAACAACTTGAGGGTGAAATGATGACAGAATTTTTGGGTGACCAATCCTTTTAAGCACATTACTTTTTGCCACTTGTAACTTTTTTTTAATCAGTAGAGGCACAGATGATTCTTGTTTTTATGATATTTTGTTCTTGAAATAAGGAAAGTGTTAGATCAAATGTTACCTAAGATAAATAATAAAACATTAACAATAGATCACAAATGTTTCTGTCTTCACCCCTTAAAATTTGGATTTTAGCCCATCCCACACTCCTAAAAATAAAGGTGACAGGAAAAACCAGAAAGAGGTTTTAATGGCGATGACATAGAAGAACCAATTTTGGTTCCCTGAAGAATCGTTTTGTGAAAGGTTCTTTAAATAACCTTTCTAACCATTTTATAGTCTAAAGAACCTTTCTATGCCATAAAGAACCTTTTGTGCAATGGAAGGGTTCTTTAGATATTATGTTAAAATGTTAAACTATGTTAAACTCTTCAATTAACTGTATGGTGTGTGTGTGTGTGTGTGTTTTGGGGCGGGGATGGAGGGGGGGGGGGGGGGGTGTAGCTGATTTCCACTCTAAAATTTCTGATATAGTTTATTTTATTTTCTAAAATGTAATGTTTATTGCAAAAAAATAAAATCACAAATCTAGCTATTATATTTAAATATTTTGATTTTGGTAACAAGGCTGCAAACCTCATATAAAATGCATTACCATTCAAAAGTTTGAGGCCAGAAATATATATATATTTTTATTAAATCAGCAAGAATGTATTAAATTGATTATATAAGTGAAAATTGCCACATTTAACGGACAATGAAGAACACAGAAGTAAACATAGACTGTCCAAATGCACACTGCAAACTTGAATAAGTTGGCAAAACAATCAGTTGCCTCAAATTTTATAAGTTAAGAAATTTAAAGTTTAAGTAAGCAGAACTTGCAGATTTTGTACTTTGTTTATATATATATATATATATGAATTAGCTAAAGCTAGCCAAGTTTTCACTATTAAAAATGTGAGATTACATGATATTTTTAAGTTAGATGTATGAATTAGCTTACTCATATATAATATAAGATTTTTTTTATATATAAGATTTTGTACTCATTTAATTGCTCTGAACTTATAAATATATATAAGTTCAGAGCAATTAAATGAGTACAAAATCTTATATATATATTTGAGTAAGCTAATTCATACATTTAACTTAAAATAATAATAATAATAATAATAAATCTCACATTTTTAATAGTGGAAACTTGGCTAGCTTTAGCTAATTCAATAATTGGTTACACAATGCTTTGGTAGCATTATCATGGCATAGCACTTGCTGAATGAGGACAGAAAAAAATGGCAGAAAAATTATCCGGAAAAAATGACGTTTGGGGGGTAAAATATGTGATTTTTTTGGAAGGGTTGCCTGCTAAAATTTGCATTCCTGGGTCTAAATATCACATAACAACTAACCAGGGTTGCCAGGTTTTTACAACAAAACCCGCCCAATTGCTACTCAAAACTAGCCCAAAACAAGCCCAATCGCATTTGGGGGGTAAAATATGTGTCTTTTTGGCAGGGTTGCCTGCTAAAATTTGCATTCCCTGGGCAAAATATCACATAATTGGGGTCGCTTCAACCCGCGGACATGAAAAACAGCCAGCAGCAACAGTGTTGAAGTAGCCCAATTCCGTAGGAAAAAACTGTGGACTTGGCAACACTGCCACTAACGTTATGCGTCGCTCCGTTGCTCTGATTGGTTGTAGGTCTATCCAATTGAGGTCTTTCCTGGTTCGGTTTAAACACGCCCCATAATCACAGCCCAATGGAGCAGTATCAGACTGTATACGTATATCAGTGTATATCAGAGTATGACGAAGTCAGGCTTGGACCAAAGCACACACATAGGCTACTCAAAAGTTGGGTGGTCGACAAAATAGATAATAAAAAACAGAAAAAAGTCAGCACACCACAGCTCCAAATATTTGCAAAAAAATTATTTTAGACTTCCTCACAGGTTAAGTTTCAAGCAAACACACTCTTCGTCAGACTGATATTTGGGATAAGGGGGATATATTTGGGATGAGTCAACAAAATATAACATTATTCTAGTGGGTTTAGGATAGTTTAATCAAAAAAATCTTACATATTGTGCCTTTAACTAAAGTAATTTTTGCTTATGTTTGACTTGGATCATCAAAGGTCAGCAGCAAAGACAATTATTAATAACGTGAGATTGTACATAAAGTATATTTGTGTTATTTGACATGTAATTACTGAGTATGTTACGGCTTTCCATTTATCCGCTGGTATTGAGTTTATTCATTTTGAGGAATACTGAATTTTTTTGTGCAAGTGAGATGAGTAAATGCAAACATTTAGTAGAACTACAATAACCATCATATTCACACAGCGCACTCACGATTTCTCCAAACATGGGGACAGGAGAGCTGTCAGTCAATAGAAAATAAAGTAGCATTACTTATTTAAAAAAGGAACTCATATATTTTGTTGTAAATGTTAAAAGTAATGCGTTACTTTAGTTACTTAGTTACTAAAAAGTAATCTGATTATGTAGTTGTCACATGTCTGATGTGTTCATTGTGTCCTAGTTTTCCCCAGTCTGTCTAATAAGTAAGGTCATTCAACTGTGTCTAGTCAATCACCTTGTTATTCTCATTTGCTTTGTGTACTTAAGCCCTCAGTTCTCCCTTAGTGTTTGTCGGTTCTCGTCATTAGTTCTACGTGTGAAAGAGTTTCATTATTAAAGTGCCTGTCTCCTGTTCATCCTCGTCTCTGTGAGCTTATATCTTACACGTGACGACGTGATAGTAGTAACTTGACTTGTTATGTGTTATCCATGCATAACATTAAAAACGATTTCTACTTCAAATAAATGCTTTTCTTTTTGCATTGATCAAAGAATCCTGAAAAAAATGATCATGGTTTCCACAAAAATATTAGGCAGAACAACTGTTTTAAACGTTGATTTAAGAAATGCTGATATAAGAAATTATAAACGTTTCTTGAGCATCAAATCATCGTATTAGAATGATTTCTGAAGGATTGCTACTGTAAACTAAATAGTTAGCTTGACCTCATGTGGTTGACATTTTCCAAAGTTTGAAAACATCCTTCCAATAACCATTTCCTGAAAAAAGAAGTGAAATGACTTCAGTTTCAAGCCATTTCTTGTCCATAATGCTTTTAAGACAACATGGACATGTAATGAGAATGATATTAGAGCAAATCTGGGTGTGTCATTAATACATCCCCTATTGAGTAAACTGTATTATCTTCCACATGGTAAACTTTTTTTTCATGTTTTGTTTTCACATTGTTGCTTGATGGCATTATTTTTGCACTTAACATGTAAATCCATTCCACACACACTTCATTTCTTCTGGCCAAACTCTCTCTCTTTTCATCTGATACTCACAAACCCATGGCACCTATTTCTTTCTGCTACTCCATTCAGATACAAATAAATGTATTTCTCATTCATGACAGTCCATTTTACAATTCACTGACTGAAATATTTAGACATATAAAAACAGACAATGTTGTTTATATGTTGTTGCCTGTGAGTGTGACAAACACGAGAGGAAATATGGAAATGCAAGTTGGCCTCAAACCCATCATGCCTTTGCTGCCCTCACATGGTTACACTTGGTTTGTGCAAAAATTTGTATTGTATATGTTTATCATCATACACTCTAAAAAATGGTGCTATATGGCACTAAAAGCGGTTCTTGGCTCGTAATCATAGGGTAACCTCTTTAAGTGGCACATAGCACCATATCTTAACAGGTTCTGTATATGGTAAAGTATAAATTCTGTAAATTTTGTTTAATCTTATAAATGACTTATTTATTGTGTGTGTGTGTGTGTGTGTGTGTGTGTGTGTGTGTGTGTGTGTGTGTGTGTGTGTGTGTGTGTGTGTGTGTGTGTGTGTGTGTGTGTGTGTGTGTGTGTGTGTGTGTGTGTGTGTGTGTGTGTGTGTGTGTGTGTGTGTGTGTGTGTGTGTGTGTGTGTGTGTGTGTGTGTGTGTGTAGTAACGCTGGAGTCCGAGGAAGACAAGGATGTTTGATTTTTGATGTTTGATGAAGACTCAACTAATCTCTGCCATTCTCCATCTGTGATCCTTGGAGAGTCTTTGTCCACTCAAGCTCTCCTCCTCTTGTGCATTAAGACAGATGATATAGATGATAAAAGATGATATAATACAGAAAGATATAGACAGACGTCTTCTTCCAGGCAGATTCAGAACATCTTTAGTTTATTGAACGTCTTAATTATTGCCCTGATGGTGTAAATGGGGATTTTCAATGCTTTAACTGTTTTCTTACAGCCACTTTCTATTTTGTGAAGCTCAACAATCTTTTGCTATATTCTTTGGTTTTACTCATTGTGATGATGATTAATGGAATTTGGACTTTGTGTTTTGTCATATTTATACTCCTGTGAAACAAGATGTCGTAGCTAGACAATTTCATGCTCATAGTAACCCTGTTGTGCTAAAAATTTAAATATGAATGGGAATATACTAGGGAGATATTTTACTCAAAAAATTCTAGGGGTGGCAAAAATTTTGGCCGGGTTTTGGAGAAAAACATTTATTTCATAAAGAGATTTTCCCCACATTCTTTTACTCCAAATGAAAGATAAGATTTTTTGAATGAAAGATCAAAAGGATAAACAATGCAGATTTATTTTTACAGCCATTTTTATCATATATATAGGATCATATAATAGGCTTACCATATTGAATCAGGGTAAGAAAAAAGATTGATGATATATTGACCCATTATTTACATTTTGTTAATGGTGAACAAAAAGTTGCATAGTGTATCTTTCAAAATGATGTTGATTCTGGCAAATTCTATTCAACAAATAGCATTTGTGTCATACGTGCCTTCAGGTTTAAGTTCTAAGAACATCTCACTATAGTGTAAAGGGCATACAATTTCAATACAAGGGCAAGGCCTTATAGAGGAGAGAGTGATATTGTGATGGCTCACAAAAGAGATGGCCTCAGCTTTTTAGAGTTATCAAATAGACTCTGGAAACCAGTCTTATAAAGTGCACAGTTACCATGGTGATGTATATGTAATTCTCAGCAGAGAACATTTTGTCTCAAGCACTCAAGGTACAAAAGGAAAGGAAAGCTCACCATGCACCAATTCAGTCCATTCAGTGTGGCCTTTACTGAATTAAGTTGAGACTGTTAGAGATGTATGTGTTCCAGCTGCACAAGGTGGGGATTTGTCCTCTGCTAAGTTACAAGGCCTTGCGCTATACATAGATGTGCAGACATGCTCTCATATAGCCAGAATGTTCTTGATATTTCCTGAACATTGTGATATTCCTCCTCAAAATTTAAGAGCTATTTTTGGGTCATTAAGATGTTTTGCATTATTTTTGTGAAGATAACTGACTGTGCACGTGTATGAGAATATTGTACTTGATTGTATTGCATGTGCACTTTTAGTGTACTTCAAACCTTTAAAAAGTATTTTTTTTTAAACTGCACTTGCAGATAAATTATTATGGATGAAAAGAAAGGCCACTTTCATTGTTAATCTTTTTACTTAACACTTTTATGCACTTTGTACAACTAAAGTGCACTTATTTTGATGTGTTGGCTAACAACTAAAGTACATGTAAAGTCCTTGATTATAATAGGCTAATGACTGCATGTGTGTTATTTGATATTTCATTTAAAGTTAACATATTTTAAATGCTTCATTATTACAGATATGTAAATACATTTAAAAAAAAACATGACATGACATGTTTCAATAGAAATGGCTTTATTTTATTTTAGCATAAATACCATTAAAAAGTAACTTTAACCATATTTCAAAGACAATAAGCAATTGTGAAATTACATACAAAAATGTAGTCCTAGTTAAGTGTCAAAAAATCAATCTAAAGTTCAACTAATTGCTTTTAATATAAATTGAAACTGTGCTACATTTTCATTTAACTGTATATGACATGCAATTAAGTGTCTGCAAACATTACATTCAGTTCACACTTACAGTCAAACCAAAACTAGTGGGTGATGGGTGCAGGACATTCATTTATGTAAGTGAGGATAGCAAAATAAAGTAAACTGTGATATATTAAACCCAAACATTCTTCATACAGTGGATTCAAACCAGTAAAATTGATAAACATTTGGGACCAAAATGATTCAGACACTTTGACGTGACCATGTTTTGCTGAAGTGTTTTTTTTCTGTAATTGCTCATGCAACCTTTGACACCACAGACTGAACAAAATGAAGCATTGCTTGCTCATTGGTTGACCTAAATTGGTATTATCTAATTGTGTGCTTAAATTTAACAGCTGATTGGTTGATTGCAATCATTACATTCCTTTCTATCAAAGCTTTCTACCTAACTCTCAGTTCTTGTAATATTTTATTACCATTTTCCAAACTATAGCGAATAAACTGATAATGTGAGAAAATGTTGAAGGCGTCCGAATAAATTTTGGTTTGACTGTAAGTAAAGTATATTATTTCCATGATAAGTGCTCTTCAAAAGTTTGCTAAAGTTTACTTCTTTTCCACAAGTGTAGATCTCTGCTCAACTCAAATGTCAGCTGCAGAGCATGAGCATTGTGGTCGTGATCATATCTATATAGATTATTGTTATCATTGTCGTGACTTTGATTCGTTTCATCGCACTGTTAATGTCCGCTGTTATTCTATTTCTATTAAAAGAGAGCCATCAACATCATTACACAGACAGGGATTAATGGAATGTGAAATCATTCATATAGATGCAATTCTCAAGGTACCCTATACACACAAAAAACAGACACGGATAAACCTTCACCTCTTTGACCAAATGTTTCCGCGCGCCCACACAAATAACAGGCTTTCCATCTGAAAACTATTCGGTAATTGAAAACAACGATTGTGTTCACTAATTATGCAATTTGTAGCTTTTTTCCTGAAAGTCAGTCATTAGCAACCCCACAATTATCCAGACGACTGAGGGAAATAAACTGAAATGTTGCCACCCACACTGCTCACGCCGCTATACATTGCATCAAACTGAAAGCCATTTCAACTACATTACTACTATTTATTCAGAAATTACATATTAAATTGACAAAAAGTGACAGTAAAGAGATTTATTTCAGTGTTACTTTTAAATGTAACGTATTACCTTATACTCCCTAAAAAAAAGTAACTAATTAAGTTACTTTTTTTATGGAAAGTAATGTGTTACGTTATAGGGTAGAGTGGGGGAAAACGCCCCCCTGGGATAAAACGCCCCCCACCTGTTTTTCCCAAAATAACCACTACAGGGAGTCAAGATACATTTTCACTGTTGCTATGCACTTCGTTGACAACGGGGATAAACAAATCTCCTTGGAGAAGCTGACACCAGCGACGTATTTGAAGAGAAGAGGATTACATTGCAAGCGCTATAATTTTCAGATATTAGTAAACAAGTGTTTAAGAGAATATTGGTCTGCAGGATATCACAGTGATGTATGATAGATGAATAGTGAAGTCTGTAGTTTGAGAGGAAATGTTATTTATAAGGAATATAATTATATTTTAAAAATTTAATTTTTTTTTAAAAAGTCATAGCTTGTGGGGTAAAACGCCCCCCAAAGGTCATAGTTTCTCTCTATCATAATTACTATAATAACATATTTCTGTCTATCAAATCCTTTGTTTTACACTTAATGCAGTATAACTAGGTGGTAAAATCAAAATATTTGAACAAAATAAAAAAAAATTACCTCAAGTGAGCATTAGGCTAGCTTGATAGCACAGTTAGCTCACGGATGGAAGGTGGTTATGTGACCCAATGATAAAACATAGTGGCTTTTAATGCATTTATTGAATATATTTCACTACATAAATAGTGATATTCAATGAATATTAATTTATATACATGTTGATACATTACTTGCCTTTTACTTTGAGAGATTAAAAACTATAGTCTGCTCATTTTGCTGTTGATCTATGAAGCAAACTGGTTGGTAAGAAAGGGGGCATTTTACCCCACCTTGGGGGGCGTTTTACCCCACCGCTGGGGCAAAACGCCCCCTTTGTACAAAAATATGTTCAGTCAAAATACTAATTAATTATGAAGGCTGCGCAATTTTAATATTTGGTGAATAACTCCTGCCATAGTCACTCAAAACCGGGATGGCAATTCAAGTCACATTAATGTTTTGTTTCACTGTAATGTCACATTTTCCTTAAGGGGGGCGTTTTCCCCCACTCTACCCTACTTTTGCATTACTTTTTCTCACCTGGGCTGGGCTTGCTTATTTGTTTTTTAATAACAAAAGTATGTCTTGAGTTAGGCCTACTTATTTGAATATGTAACAGATATTTTGTTGAAAAATGTAAAGTAATATGTTACTTGAAATGTAATCTGATTACGTAACTCATATTATTTGTAATGCGTTACCCCCTGTTTATGTTACAAAATATTTCAATTTTAACTAAATGCTGTGCATTTGAACTTTCTATTCATCAAATAATCCTGATTTTTTTTTTTCCCGGTTTAACAAAAATATGAAGCAGCACAGCTACTGTTCAGTAGTGATAATTACAAAGACAATACACTCTGGTTACTTATTGTTAATGGGTAGTGTACTTATGATTGGGAGAAAGTGCAACACCCGACACTGTCCTCTAAATGAAAGAAAGAAAGAAAGAAAGAAAGAAAGAAAGAAAGAAAGAAAGAAAGAAAGAAAGAAAGAAAGAAAGAAAGAAAGAAAGAAAGAAAGAAAGAAAGAAAGAAAGAAAGAAAGAAAGAAAGAAAGAAAGAAAGAAAGACTGGAGTAATGATGCTGAAAATTCAGCTTTACCATCACGTGAATAAATTACATTTATTTTATTTTATTTTTTTATTTAACCTTTATTTAACCAGAAAAAGCTCTCTGAGATTAAAAATCTCTTTCACAGGAGTGTCCTGGCCAAAATGTGCAGCAATACATACAGTTCCATCACAAATAAACATCACACAAACACTTAAAAGCAGTTGCATAATGTTAGATCAACTTCCATTTGCCGGATAACTGATTTGAAACGGTCCAGAGTCAGCAGATTTTCTAATTTTAATTTAGATTGGAGGAGATTCCAATCAAACGGCGCTGCATACATAAAAGACTTCTTACCTAACTCAGTTCGAGTAAAAGGAACAGAAAGAGTATAAAAGTTTTGCGAACGAAGACAATAATTCTTGATCATTTTCTGCTGCATAAAACAACAGAGATAAGAAGGCAACAACCCCAAGATGGCTTTGTAAATAATTAAGTACCAGTGCATTTTTCTTCTGGTAGACAGAGAAGGCCAACCAACTCTATGGTACAAGGTGCAATGATGGGTTGAAGATTTACAATTTGATATAAACCTTAGAGCACCATGATAAACGGCATCTAAGGAAGAAAGAAGATAAGAAGGTGCAAACTGATATACAACATCACCATAATCAAGGACAGGGAGAAAAGTAGCAGAGACTAATTTCTTTTTTACATTAAAAGAGAAGCAAAACTTGTTCCTGAAATAAAACCCAAGCTTGATTTTCAATTTATTCTTCAGTTGAGTGATATGAGAACTAAAAGATAGGGCATCATCAACTATGATGCCTAGATATTTGTACTCTTTTACTAATTCAATCACTGTACCTTGAAAGGTCTGAAGAGATACTAAATTATTTTCAAGTTTTTTTGATTTGGTAAATAACATATACTTGGTTTTATCAGTATTCAGAACAAGTTTTAAACTGTGAAGCCTTAACTGAATAATATTAAAGGCTGACTGAAGCTTAGACAAGGCTTGCTGTCCAGAGGAAGCGCTGCTATACACGACAGAATCATCGGCATAAAAATGAAAGTTGGCATCCTGAATGTCATAATCAAGGCTATTTATATATATGGTGAATAAAAGGGGCCCCAGCACCGATCCTTGGGGAACACCTTTGAAAATCTCCAATGAATCAGATTGTTTACCTTCGGCTTGAACACACTGGGTTCTTCCACTCAGATAATTTTTAAACCAAGGAATAACGAGACTTGATAAACCAACAACCTTCAATCTGTGCAGCAAGATTCCGTGATCCACTGTATCGAAAGCCTTTGATAAATCAATAAAAAGCGAGGCACAAAATTCACCATTATCCATTGACCCTACAATATCATTTAAAACTTTCAAAATAGCCGTTGTAGTACTATGTTTTTTGCGAAACCCAGATTGATTGATAGACAACACCCTGTATGCATTCAAATAGCATGTCAACTGTTCACTAATGAGGCTTTCTAATATCTTTGATAAAACGCAGAGCTTTGAGATTGGTCTGTAATTATTCATTATAGTGGGATCCCCCCCTTTTAATAAAGGAACAACAAATGCTGATTTCCAGATTTCTGGAATAACACCAGTATTTAAAGAAATATTAAAAATATAAGTTAAAGCAGATATAATATAATCTGCGGCTAGTTTCAAAGAAGACAAAGAAGTCACCGAGTGCCTCAGAGAGGAAATGGCATCAGTACTAGCTGATGGGGGTCTGTAGCAACCAACTACAGTAAGATGTAAAGTCTTGGAAACGATAAGATTTAAAGCTAATAATTCATACTTTTTAACTACTGACTCAGAGAGCAACACAGTAACACAAAACTGTCCTTAACATAAATTGCTATGATTATGACAAGTGTTTCAAGCATGTTTCAATCCAAATTAAGCTAGAAAACGTTTGACTTCTTCAGTTAGCAGGTTTTAAGTATGGGCATTATTAACTGACAATACTCTGAGAATCAGCAGCTCTACATAAGAATGGCTCAGATCCAAGTAACACTGCGGTGGGCAATGCCTTAAATAGTCAGCAGAATTGTTCAGATTCACCAAACGAACCGAAGTCTCTATAAGTGTTGAATGACGCACCACACGAGACCACCCATCCGTCATCAGCATATAAAAAGAACTGCGGGGAGCGCGTGGATACAACTCACAGCACCGAGAGCACAGATTACCAGTCGTTCTGGATGATACCAGCAAGGAGCATGGAGGTGAACACAACTGATAAAGCCCTTCTTTCAGTTGATGGCACCGCGACGCACTCCTGTTGCAGCTATCATTCCGAAGGCAACGCAACAGTTGACATATCGCATTTGCAGTGCGCGTCGCACTGGAGACATCCAGAGCCAAAGGCAAAGGCGCGGGTGGTGCGCTCCTCCAGCACTGGAAAGCGACCCTCGTCGTCTGAACGCAAGCCACGGAGATCTCTGGACCCCTTCTCCGCTTCTCAGCTCCATAAAACAAAGCACATGAGATATGAGAGTAAAAACGACGAGCTGGTCAGCGTAAAACCCAGTCATTACCGGCGCATAGTCGTGCTAGGCGCGCCCCGAGTGGGTAAAACGGCGGTCATACGCCGTTTCCTCGGAGATGATGTATTCGAGGAACATTACGAGCCAACGACCGAAGACTTTCACAGCAAATTGTACCACATCCGAGGAGAGAGATACCAGCTAGATATCCTGGACGCGTCCAAAGAGAGAGACTTCCCTGCCAAACGAAGACTGTCTATTCTGACCGGTCAGTAGGCTATGTGTACTGTTTTTTTATTTATTTGTTGAATAGTTTACATGATTTACAAAGTTCTCATTTCTTGTGCTTTATAACCTCAACAGGTGACATATTCCTGCTGGTGTTCAGCGTGACTGACCGAGAGTCTTTCACTGAGGTCTGCTCTTTACGCGAGGAGATTTTCACCGCCAAATCCAAGCTGGCCAAGTCCAAAGAAAACAGACAGTTTCCGATTCTAATCTGTGGCAATAAAACGGACTTAAACTCCTCGAGAGCTGTGCAACACTCAGATATCTGCCAGTTTCTCGGGGAGGACGGTGTCTCTTTTGAGGTGTCTGCTAAAGACTGCACCAACTTGGAGGAGATGTTCGAAGCCCTGGCGGTGCTGGGAGGACTCCCCACAGAAACCCGACCCTCTCTCCATCGAGACATCTCCATCCACACGTATCATGCGCTGAGCAGCAGAAAGAGAAACAAACGGGCCATGAATGAGCCGTGTGGGGCGGTGCAACCGCTCGCGCGTAGACCGAGTTTCAGTAGCGATCTGCGGCGCGTGATGGGGCCGAGTACCCCTAAAAGAAGTACACCTATTGAGAGGTGCCAAATACAGTAAAAGAGTAACGCTAGGGACTCTGTTTCAAACCTATGAATAATAATTATTCAGCTATGTAAGAATTATTATATTCTGTACGTCCCTGGCTGGACCAGAGGACAGATTCTAAAAGTATTTGTGAAATGTCTTTAAAACCCTGCTGGAAAATCAGGCTTAAGATTATATAACTGGTCTAAACTGGTCATTAGCTGGTGTAAACCAGCTGTTAAAAATGAATGTTCTTTATTGGAATCTATGCTTCTATAGAACGTTTAAAAGTCATGGAATATGTCACAAAATATTCTTTATTAAAAATGTTCTTCACAATAATAAAAAAAAGGTTATTCTTTTGAAACTTTTTAAGAGTGAACATTTAACATACAACGTTTATGTATTTACGTTGATTCAGTAATGTTAAATAATATTCTGACTTAAATAAAACCATAGTTACCAATTTTTCAATGCAGTTCATGACTAGTAAATATTTATATAACTGGCTTAAACTGGTCATTAGCTGGTGGAAACAGGTAGACCAAATGGAAGACCAGCAACAAACCACCCATTAAAACGAAGGTTCTTTATTGGAATCTATGCTTCTATATAGAACGCGTACAATTCATGGAATCCTTCACAAAAGGTTCTTTATTAAAAATATTCTTCATAAAAATGGTTCTTTGGGGAGCCAAAAATGGTTATTCTATGGCATCACTGCAAAAATACACTTTTGAAACTTTTTAAGAGTGAAAAAAGCCAATTTCTACCCAATTTAACATAAACAATATATACAAAGTTAATGTTGACTTGAATGAAACCATATAGTTACCAGTTTTTCAGTGTCGTTTATGACTAGTTTGGACCCGTTTTCAAAACGCAGATACTGACTCATGCACGTATTTCCAACTGGAAAATGTATTACAAGCGATTATGCATGTTTTCTTAATATTGAGTGTATTTTGTACATCACATTTGTTTCCACGTTTATTATAGGCTACAGACAACAATAAAAGACGCAGTGGCGCACTGTTTTTTTGTTTTCCTTGAACATGAATCCTCTATTAGCCTACCTCAAATGTGTTCCCACTTTGCCTTGTATAACAAACAACAATAAAACGATGCTTGAGAAATAATGCGTTGTGTTTTCCCTCATAATGCGTGAGTTTGTTCAGGACCAAGCGTAGGCTAAAGCAAATCGGGAATGACAAACGAGAGAAGGCAACATCACCTAATTAATATTCATGAGTCATTCATGCTGTGCATATTTATAACTTGTCTCCCACCTCACCTCACTTTTTGCAGCAGCGTGTACGCCTGTACTTTTAGGAGAAACCGCACAATATATCCATTTATGGATGAACAACGGGAAGAAAGTTGTGGGCGGTGAAGCCTTGCTTCTCATCGTCTGCAGTGGCTTGAGTCATCATCGTAGTGCCGGCGTAAAATTCTCTCGCATTAGTAAGAAAATGCGCCCACACACTCGTATGTGTGAATCCCTGACAATACAATCACGATTTGCATAATAGACGTTATACAATGCAGAAAGAGAAGAAATCTTGAATATTCATGAATGCAGAGATGAATATGCCTGCAAAGAAATGACAACCTACATTGACAGTAAGATAAGTAAGCATAGCACAGACGTTTTTAGTGCATACACTGATATTTGCATAATCATTTGTTTATGCAGAAGCAGAGCTCGATCAGTACCATGGACAGCGGACAGATGGTTATAAGGGGTTTCTGTCATGAACAGCCTTGATTGAAAGCAAAGCATTTTATTACGATATTATATATAGGTCTCGACTACATTGCTAAATATATATTTTAATTGTGTTTCTACATGAAATGAGCATTGTAGGGAGCTACATGAATCATTCATGATTCTTCAGTGACCTTCTCTCTGACAGAGCATGTGGGTGGTTTGGAGAGGAGTAACTTCAAATGGCAGATGCAAAAAGAAAATCACTTCTATGCCTAATCAAATACCACTCAAGATAATCAAGCCCCCAGGATACAATCACATCAGATTTCATAGATCAGACTAGCAATCATCTGTGTTCATCGGGTCACAGATTCCTGAATTATATATTTCAACATTTAAAAGGGTTAATTCACTTTAAGAATTAAAATTACACCATGATTTACTCACCCTCAAGCCATCCTAGGTGTACAGTATGACTTATTTCCAGACCGCCTTCTGTATTCAACAAATGAAAGAAGCGTAGGCTAACTGGCGCGATGTATCACTAGAACACAGTGTAAGCGTTTTGAACTGAGATAGGCATTGCACTTTCTGTGTAAGTTGAATACGGAAGGCGGTCTGCCAGAAGCTAGATATTTTACTTCATAACGTGTTAAATATGGATATTTTTCTAACCCAAACACAAATCGATTCTCTTCAGAAGGACTTTGTTAACCCCCTGGAGCCATGTGGATTACTTTTATAATGGATGGATACACTTTTTTGAGCTTCAAACTCAATGGACCCCGTCACTGCCATTATAAAGCTTGGAAGCGTCAGGATATTTATTAATATAACTCTGATTGTGTTTGGCTGAAAGAATAAAGTCATATACACCTAGGATTGTTTGAGGGAGAGTAAATCATGGGCTAATTTTCATTTTAAAGTGAACTACTCTAAGAGTAAAAATGGCAGACAACAGCATCTGGGTCAAGTGTTCATGACAAACTAAACAAAAACAAATATTGTTAAAAACATGTACCAAGTATTTAGAAATGTACTTTATGTAGTCATGTTGGTTTTATATTCATGTTGTACCATTTTCTGACTCTAAAAATGTAATGTGGTAAAACTATAACGATAAAGATATAGTTATAAAAATTGTCCTAAATATAAAAGAATACACCACAGATTTCACACCACAACTATAATGGCAGAGAGGAACGATATCACTTTCAGAACGATTTTATCCAGCTGATGAACGATTCTTGTCGTTGTGTGAGTGCGCAGTCTTCTGTCCATGTGAGTTTCTTATTATTATTCTTCCGCTCTGGAAGTCTATGGCAGAAACCATATCCCATAGAACCATATGGTAAAAAGTTGTGAAATTTGGCACACTGCTAGAGGACAGTCCACACATCCACCACCGCAAAGTCTCTAACTCAATCCCTCTAGCACCATCAACTGTCCAAAGTTTCACTCACATGTATGCTAATAACTTTTAACCATAGGGGATAGAAACAAAATTCTCTTTTCCTGATTCCTTGGCTCAATTCATGCAGCAACATAAAAATATTTGCATCTAACTTCTGAATGGTTTGCCCCAAAAAAAAAGCCCATTACTCTGCACCCGAGTCCTCGCTTCATCCATTACCATCCCTCACACATTTAGTATGCAGAAACATGAATATGCAAATTAGTCCCCGCCTCCACGCAATCACACAGCTAGTAAACACGGCAAATGGAAATATTGGTTCAATTCCGCCATATTTGTTTAAACCAGAAACTGATTCAGAAGTGGAAGACTGAATTATACAGGCTCGTCTACAAGTCAATGTATCAGAATGGTAATGTGTTTTAGGGATCACTCTCAACAATGTAGGACACATAATGGCAATTGAATAATGTGCTGCTAACTTTACACAAACTATTTTCCCGCTCTCCATCTCAGAGTCAAACAGATCCTTCAAAAAAAAAAAAAAAGCATCCTTAAACATAATGATAAGAAAAGACCTGCCATGCACATTGACAGGATTGGTTACAAGTTTGTGAAGTAGAAATTTGGAGAAATCTTTGGTTCACTGCAGTTTTAAAGAGAAAATACTCCGTAATGATGTTGACTTATGAATTTGCACATGGTTTGTCTTAAAGAATATTTTTTTAAAAACACCACATAGACACATAAACAACATTAAAAACTTGATTTTCACCAAATAAATGTGATGAAAGGGAAGCAGCGACAAGTAGGATGGGAACTTGGTCCTATGTATCGTTTGTTGATTGGATTTTGAGATGTGGGCGGGGTTTAGGCAGACTAAATGATTGGAGAAGCATATGTCACTAGACATAAGAGAAGAGAGAAGTCTGTCATTTTCAAAGGAAGATCCAGGTATGTACATCTTGATTAAACATCACAAAATCAAAAAAATAAGACGTATGCAGGGATGAATTGTTAACAATGAGACATGTATTTAGAAAATATAGAATTGAATTCTTCTTAAATATATAAAGATCATATCATCCTGACTTTTACTTTATGCACCCCAAACCCCTTAACAAATTATGCTGAATTTTAATTCCACATTGAAGGGGAGCATTCAAGTCACTGCATGTATGCAATGCATTTTTAATGTCCTGTACTTGTGAATAAATTAATAGATAGGAAAAACACGTGTCACGTGACCTATGTTCCTTCTTCATTGACCCATGTTCCTTCTTGAAGAGTAAACACTTCTCCACATGGATGGATTTGTTTCATGTTTACCTTATTCTCATGTTTCTCTGATGTAAACGGTCATCTGTCTCTCTGAATGTCAGTGTTTCTGCTGGTCTATAGAAACACTGCTTTGGAAAAACATCTCTAATTCTAGCAGCATTGTGGGTAAGATGCTGTCCAGCAATGCTAATCCTTCCCAGGAACACAGCAAACCCCTAAAACATAAAAGGTAAGCATCAGGGGGGAACTGAAGTACAAGTGAAAATGTACTAATCACACTTGGATTAATTAAAAGTAAAAAAGCCATAAGCCATAAACATTACCTGTCATCAAGAATTAGAAGCCCCCTTGCTTGCAGTTCCTGAATATTTTCTGACGTCCCAAAAATGTGTTGAAGGTCAGCTTCTGGGCTGAATAACTCCCAGTGCTAAAATATATATATTCAAATCAAATTTAGCCTTTTTTATGAACATTATGACTTTGTTTTGTTTTTTACAGTTCAAACATTTCATAACATACTAACATGCTGTATAATTTTTTTTTTTTTAAGCAAAACATAATTGGTTGAAATGTGAAGTGGATTTGCAAAACCTATTGTAGGAGCCATTTTAAAGCAATGTATGTTTTGTCCATGGGGTGTCGCTCTAGTAACGCTGTATATGAGTTAAAGCACCGAGTTAATGAGACGTTCAGGTGTGTTTTGTGGCAGAAAGGCAAACCGTTTTTGACCGTGCTTTAGCGCACAGATGGGTGCTTACTGATCATGTCAATGGATTATGGACAAAATGTTTGTTCTGGTTACAAGGTATGAACCTCATGAACTTAATTCCCGTTTATCATGAACAGTAAAGAACGAGAGCTCACAGGAAGTTAACTGGAAGTGATTATTGATTGGACTTCATTTGCACGCGTACTTTTACTTGCTTACTTCTGCCACCGACACCAGCGGCTTAATGGAAGGCCGTAATACCTATGTTGTGTAACACGTGGTCCATTTTACCTTCTGGGTGATTCCTTCATTCATACGCAGACCCATGACCAAAACCTCCTCCAGCCTGCAGATACAATAACGATCCGATTCAATAACTCAGCGACAGACTGTGCAATTGCTCCATAGTTATGGAATGCCAAGTCTGCCAAAATTAAAAATAAATAAATAAATATACAAAAAAAATTTAAAAAAGCAAAAATGAATAAATAATTAAATAAACATAGAAAAGCAACAAAAAAAAAACCTTAATTATTTATACATTTATTTCCTTGCTTATGTTTATATTTATTTTTTACACATTTATTTATTTCCACATTTATATATTTCTACATTTATGCATTTATTAATTTTTACATGTATGTATTTTTATCTTTATTTGTGTGTAGGGTAATGAGGAGGGTGTGGTTTACCTCAGACATAGCAATCGAGCTCAGAGTAGGCGAGGGCGAAGCGTTGATGAGGCCACAGTGACACCTTGTGGCCGAAATACAATAAGTATAGCCTACTGATGTTGATACTGTCTGTGATGAATGACTTGGATAGGTATATGGCCAAAATCTTATATCACGGGTTAAGTCATAGGTCATAACGTTGCACCTGGACATCAGTTTATGGGGGTAGGCTAAAGACTACCACAGCTTAATAGAAAATAATTTTGTTTCTGGTGCTGTCAATTTTGTTTTTGGAAGTTACATTAAAATGCAGTTAGCTCAAAAATATGAAGGCACGTGACAGGTGCTGTTTGAAAGAGGATGATGCATCTGTGCGTTTAATGCATGGCGTGCGTTTCACCAGCTTCGTTTCTATGGGCACATTTGATTGATCTAATTCTGGATATTTCCAGATGATAACTTGGCCTAAGACTAGTTATTAACAATAAGACAACACCAAGAAAAAAACATTATATTGAGTTATGCTGTGACTGTCCACACGTGAAATGTTCTACTGTAACCGACGCCTTGTTCTATTTTGGATCTTTGAAATATGCGTGGTTTTTTTTAAGCGTTTGTCACATGTTGTGCATGTACAAATAGGAAATATGAATGTGAAGTGAATGTGTGGTCTCGTTTCAAATGCGTTGATCAATATGCTTACGTCGACTTCACTGTATTCTTCTGTGTGTTCTGACCTGTAATGGAAAATATCAAGCGCTTTCATTTCAGTCCCTGTTATCAGGTCTGTTGAAGATGTTGCTGTTCATGTTTGCTCAGGACTTTTTACAAATACAGACCAGAAGATGTTCTACGGCCATGTCCGGAATAAAGAGTAGCCTATCCATGTCACACAGTACAGTTAGGGTGATATGACTTAACCAGTGATTTAAGATTTTGGCCATATACCTATCCAAGTCATTCATCACAGACAGTATCAACGTCAGTAGGCTATACTTATTGTATTTCGGCCACAAGGTGTCACTGTGGCCTCATCAACGCTTCGCCCTCGCCTACACTGAGCTCGATTGCTATGTCTGAGGTAAACCACGCCGTCCTCATAACCCTACACACAAATAAATGTAAAAATAAATAAATGTATAAATAAATAAACGTATAAATATATAAATGTAAAAATAAATGTAGAAATTAATAAATGTGGAAATAAATAAAAATAGAAATGAATAAATGTATAAATAAATAAAAGAATAAATACATAATTGTGGAAAAAATAAATATATACATAAATAAGGAAATAAATGTATAAATAATTATTTATTTTAGTTTTTTTTGCTTTTCTTTGTATATTTATTTATGTATTTGTTTATTTTTAATTTTGGCAGACTTGGCATTCCATACATAGCTAGTTGTTTGTGGACCACACATCACATACACTTACAGGCCACGGTGGTCAAGCTGTATTCGACGCCGTGTCCCGTGACCGTGATGTTGAACCTCCCGTATCCAAACATCTGGTTCTAAAGTCTGGGTTCGTGCTTCCCTCTGAGCTCCTCCCACTGCACGCGGCACAAAGCGCCCATGAGCTCCTAACAGATAATGACATATTGAATACAAAGCATCATTACTCTAGTCTTCAGTGTCACACGATCCTTCAGAAATCATTCTAATATGATGATTGATGGTCAAGGAACATTTATTATTATTATTATTATTATCAATGTTGAAAAGTCGCCTGTTGAACAGCGTCTCTCCATCTTGTATCACCCGAAAGCCAATCCACATAATGCCAATATAGACAATTACAGTAATATAAAGTTTGTGTATATTATTAATGAATATTAGCTGGTTATTTAAAATGATTAGAAATTAATTCAATATTCAGGGATTGACTTGATAGGTAGTGTAAAAAGTTACTATAATGTTCATGCCTACCCTAATATACAAGATTTTTTTTAATTATTATTTTTTTTTAAATAATACCCTCATTGGGGGCTGAGCCTCCCTAATATTGAAATCTTAAAATCGCCCGTGTGTAAGGCATGAACAAATTATTTTCACGGGAGGAAAAAAAACATTTAAATTTGTTATTTTGATGATCAATTATGAGTTTCAAAGGGATAAAATTATTGACTGCTGGAGGACTTTAATGAATATGGCAATGTTAATGTATTTGTTTTGGTGGATTAAATCTGTTACGCTGCTGTTGCTGCAGAGCATGTATGGACTTGCTACTGCCATTAGATACACAGACACGCTGCTGTGAGCAAGTAAGATAATGCATTAATAGACATACATAAATCCTGTAGCAGATCTAGGCAGGTGGATCTGGAGGGGTTTAAAGGAACTCTAATAGTGCGCTGCTGGACTAGCCTACAGTAAACACTGAACTTGACTATTTAAATGTTGAGCAAGCAATCTCATTGGCTGCAGGATCAGCAGAGGCCAATCAGCAGAGGCCATGCGGTAATGATGTGATTGCTTGCAGATTGTGTAAAGGACCGATCAGCCTACGCCCTCTAGTTTCATGACTGAACTAGATATTAGAAATCAATTATTTTTTTCATTTGAAATGTCTTTACTGTCACTTTTGATTCATTTCATACATCCTTGCTAAATAAAAGTATTAATTTCTTTTTACAAATGCTTGCTTATCCCAAATGTTTGAAGAGTATTGGGTGTGCATGAATGTACCTGGGCCTACACCGATGTATTGATGGCCTCTCCAGTACCCGATATTGTGTTCACTTACAGCGCTCTACAATGAGTACATAATCAATAAACCAAGATTACACATAAACAGCTCAAATAATTATATAATATAGCATTCATTTATTTGGCAGACACTTTTATCTAAAGTGACTTGCAGTGCATTAGATTTTATTTGTATGCCTGGGAATCAAACACATGACCTTAGTGTTGCTAGAGCTACTTCTTATTTTGATACTTTTTACAACTTATAGATATAAGAATATAAGGAATTATAACTTACTTTTTTGGCAAAGTTGGACACCTCATACTGGCAGAATCCAGCCTTCTCCAAGACTCTGCGTGCCGATTTGTACATGACAGCAGTGGCATCGTCACAAGGCATGCTCAGTTCCCCTCTTTCAACCTGTTTAAAGAGCTGGGTACCCCTTTCCAAAGTCAGCTGATACAGTGAAACGTGATCGTCACAAACCGGTAGCAATTTCTCCAGCTCACTCTCCCATGACTTTACACTTTGACCCGGAAGAGCGAACATGACATCCACTGATACATGTCCCGGGCAGAGCGTCCTGGCCTCTGACACTGTCCGGAGAGCATGCTGGGAGTTGTGATCCCTCCCTAGTATCCTCAGGTGATCGTCATTCAGTGACTGTGGAAAATAGCATTAGATCTTTGGAGATTCTAAGTACGTTTTTGACCACAGCTACATAACATCTGACAGATTGTGGCATGTGTGCAAGCAGCATACCTGAATTCCAATAGAAAACCGGTTAACTCCTGCTAACATGAAGTCCTTCAGACTAGCTTTTCCAGCAGGTGTTGGATTCACTTCCAGGGTGACCTCTGCATCATCTGAGAGATGGGCGTTTTTGGAAACAGTCTCCAAGACAGCAGCGATCGTGTTGGGATGAGCCAAGCTAGGTGTTCCTCCTCCAAAAAACACTGAGCTGATCCTAAGGAACAGTACAGCACAAATTAAAGGGATAGTTCACCCAAAAATTAAAGGGGACCTATTATGCCCCTTTTTTACAAGATGTAATAGAAGTCTCAGGTGTCCCCAGAATGTGTCTCTGAATTTTCAGCTCAAAATACCCACAGATAATTTATTATAGGATTTAGTTCAAACATCTTTAAATGCAAATGAGCTGCTGCTCTCCGTCCCCCTATCCAGAAGAGGGCTGTGCCTTTACAACTCGTGCCTCGGATACTCTGCCAAAAACTAAAACAGCTGTTTGGTTTTGACTATCATCTCTATTGCTGTTCATGCTCACATGGCATTGCAGTTCTTCATCATTATGAAAGTTTATTATCTGCATGTGTTTTAAAGCCATATCAGTCTAAACTTATATGGTTTTCTGAGCGCACACATTGTAAGGGAAAGTTGTTTTATGAATATTGGTGAACTTACAAACACACTTCCGGATACCTATACACACGCACATAAGAGACAAGATCCTAGACTAGAGGGAAGAAAAGGACGAAAAAATGACAAGGCATGGAAAAAACTGCAGAAGCCAACATTGTCTGTCGAGGGGTGATGGTCATGCTATGCTTTCAACAGACTTGAGTTCCTTTTTTGACGAACCTTAGTTCCTCTCTGGAAAAGCCCAAGCTGCTTACAACACAAAACGATGCTGCATAAATACGACTGTATGATTGTTTCTCTGTGTGCATTCTTTTTTGATTTTTGTTTGATTGATGTGCCATCATAGGAGAATTGTATTCTCTATGAATATTTAGCTCTAACTGCTCTGCTGTATTATTTTAACTTGAATTGCTTTTAACTTGTTATTTCTTACATCTATTGCTTTGAACTGCATAAGTATTATAATCTGTAACCTTTTGATATTTTGCTAATCAATTTTTTGTCATTGTATAACCAGTACTTTTATCTCTGTCTTTATAAAATGAAAATTTATTTATACAAAAGTATTGTTTTCAGTTTTTTACTTCAGCTTATAAAGACAGTTCTATAAAGAATAGAAAGAGCATTTTAATACATCTTACAAAGCCCAAAGTCAACCAACCGTCGATGAGAAAATCTGCTGGAGGGTAAGCATGATTTTATTAAAATGGCTATTGACTGTTTATTGATTTTATATTGTTCATTAAAGGATAATGGGTTCATATCACTAGATTGCTGGTATAAGGAAACAAGCTAGTGTAGGTGTATGCCTAATTCTGACCTGACAGCAAAAGACTACTTACTTGCAATGGTCAACATTGTATTTTAAGGGTTAATCAGGAACTGGGATATTTGCCAGATCCCACTACAACATCCGAAGCACACGCACAGAGAGCTGAACGTCAGACAGAGCGTCCCCTGAGTATTAAACTAAGTTCTCTTTCACGTCTTATTGCGCTTAAACTGTCAAATACACACTAGGTTATGTCAAAATTCACATAAACGCAGTCTGTTATTTCTGTGAACATAAACAGCAAGTAAAGAAATCGCATGTGTATATTAGATCTGTGTATTAAAGTGAAAGCAGCGTAATATACAGTACCTACTGCTGCTGTATGCTGTGAATATGAATCAAACAACAACAGAAAATCACTCACTGCTCTTGACTGAATAACTTTAGTTGCTTTAATAAGAATACATTTCTTCCTTTTTCCGTAAGTTGAATTCAGAAGGTGGTCTGGTGGAAGCTAGATATTGTACTTTATAAAGTTTTAAATATGGATATTTTGCTTACCAAACCCCATCGATTTGAGAGCTGGAGTACATTTTTGATGGATTGATGCACTTTTTTGAGCTTCAAACTGAAACAACTGCCATTATAAAGCATCAGGATACAGGGAGTGCAGAATTATTAGGCAAATGAGTATTTTGACCACATCATCTTCGTTATGCATGTTGTCTTACTCCAAGCTGTATAGGCTGGAAAGCCTACTACCAATTAAGCATATTAGGTGATGTGCATCTCTGTAATGAGAAGGGGTGTGGTCTAATGACATCAACACCCTATATCAGGTGTGCATAATTATTAGGCAACTTCCTTTCCTTTGGCAAAATGGGTCAAAAGAAGGACTTGACAGGCTCAGAAAAGTCAAAAATAGTGAGATATATTGCAGAGGGATGCAGCAGTCTTAAAATAGCCAAGCTTCTGAAGCGTGATCATCGAACAATCAAGCGTTTCATTCAAAATAGTCAACAGGGTCGCAAGAAGCGTGTGGAAAAACCAAGGCGCAAAATAACTGCCCGTGAACTGAGAAAAGTCAAGCGTGCAGCTGCCAAGATGCCACTTGCCACCAGTTTGGCCATATTTCAGAGCTGCAACATCACTGGAGTGCCCAAAAGCACAAGGTGTGCAATACTCAGAGACATGGCCAAGGTAAGAAAGGCAGAAAGTCGACCACCACTGAACAAGACACACAAGCTGAAACGTCAAGACTGGGCCCAGAAATATCTCAAGACTGATTTTTCTAAGGTTTTATGGACTGATGAAATGAGAGTGAGTCTTGATGGGCCAGATGGATGGGCCCGTGGCTGGATTGGTAAAGGGCAGAGAGCTCCAGTCCGACTCAGACGCCAGCAAGGTGGAGGTGGAGTACTGGTTTGGGCTGGTATCATCAAAGATGAGCTTGTGGGGCCTTTTCGGGTTGAGGATGGAGTCAAGCTCAACTCCCAGTCCTACTGCCAGTTTCTGGAAGACACCTTCTTCAAGCAGTGGTACAGGAAGAAGTCTGCATCCTTCAAGAAAAACATGATTTTCATGCAGGACAATGCTCCATCACACGCGTCCAAGTACTCCACAGCGTGGCTGGCAAGAAAGGGTATAAAAGAAGAAAATCTAATGATATGGCCTCCTTGTTCACCTGATCTGAACCCCATTGAGAACCTGTGGTCCATCATCAAATGTGCGATTTACAAGGAGGGAAAACAGTACACCTCTCTGAACAGTGTCTGGGAGGCTGTGGTTGCTGCTGCACGCAATGTTGATGGTGAACAGATCAAAACACTGACAGAATCCATGGATGGCAGGCTTTTGAGTGTCCTTGCAAAGAAAGGTGGCTATATTGGTCACTGATTTGTTTTTGTTTGGTTTTTGAATGTCAGAAATGTATATTTGTGAATGTTGAGATGTTATATTGGTTTCACTGGTAAAAATAAATAATTGAAATGGGTATAAATTTGTTTTTTGTTAAGTTGCCTAATAATTATGCACAGTAATAGTCACCTGCACACACAGATATCCCCCTAAAATAGCTAAAACTAAAAACCACTTCCAAAAATATTCAGCTTTGATATTAATGAGTTTTTTGTGTTCATTGACAACATGGTTGTTGTTTAATTATTAATGTTGTAAAAGTAATCCTCAAAAATACAACTTGCCTAATAATTCTGCACTCCCTGTATTTATTAATATAACTCTGATTGTGTTCATCAGAAAGAAGAAAGTCATACCCCTAGGATGGCTTGAGGGTGAGTAAATAACATGGGATAATCTTCATGCCTGTTGCTTTAAAGGCATCATGTAGTCTTTGTTGAAACATATAATTACACTGTTATGATGTTATAACGCTAACAGTTATCTGAACTGCTTGGAGGAGGTTTTGTTCAAAACTTACTTTTGTTGCTGTTCATTTTTGGGAAAGTAGCTATACAAGCAATTGTTGAATTAAAAGGCACCAGACAGGAAATGGCATCTACTCCAGTAAAACATTTTCTGGGGGAGGACCCACCAACGTTTGTTTGTTTGTTTGTTTGTTTGTTTTTTGCTTCCGACGCCCTTGCGTGAAAACCTACCCTAAATGAGGACAGAATTTTTCTGGGTAAACGATCTCTAGTCTATAGGTCACAAAAGCATTCTTCAGCTGATTTTTCTTAATTGCAAATAACATGCAATTGTTGCCAAAAACAGTACATTTAGTTCACACTTACTTATTTCCATAATAAGTTCTCTTTTCATAAGTGAGCTGCTATGTGTGTGTTTTGCCACTAGTGGAATCTGTACACTGACCGGGAGACTTGACTGAGTTGCAGTAATGTTTGTGTCTCTTTCTGCAGACATTCTGTCATGACCGCATGGTTTTGACTCCGAGGAATATATTTGTTGAAGTTGCAGTAGGAGCATCTTTTTAGGCAATATGGCCACTGTAGAAAAGGAGAAATAAAGACAGATTTAATAGGCTACGTGTGCCTTCTATACATTTGCCAGAGGCTGGCTTTGAGAATCACTCACATGGACGTAAAGTGACGCTTCATCTGCGTGAGGAGGCAGCCTGTGAGTAGCGATAGATCTCAACAGTACAGAACCGACCGCGTGATGTTGTCTGAGTAATGCTCGTCTCGACATACTTTACTCTTCTACTGTACTGTACTAGTCAAGCTATGCTTCCATGTATGCTGCTTCTGCAATGTTTTCTACACGGCGCTATTTCCCTGCGACACACACACACTGCGTCACAAAGCTCACCTTCAGGAAGTTCAGGCATTTGTTTGTTTTGTCTTATCTTATAATATTGCGTCTCCTTCTACTTTTATTTATTTGATATTGCAATTGAGAAACTTTGTTTTGCCCCCAGAGTTTTACATATTAATAAACTATTCGTTTTTATTTAAAAAAGACATTGTAACCATGCCAAACTGTAATATATTGTTTATCGGAATAGACTGGTGGAAGGTTTATTATGGAAGGCCATGCGGACCAAATAAATGTTTATTGGTAAATAAAGTTAAGGAAATAACTTTCAAAATCTTACACATATACTACCCAGTAAATACATTGTTAACCCATAAGAACCCACAGTGACACGGGTGCCACAAACACTGGTGGTTATCTGGAAAGGTCTTTTTAAAGCAATATCCCTAAATTTCAACTCAGAAGTCCCTAAGTGACGTATAAGGAAAACAGTGACCCAGGTTCAGTCATGTGACAATTTGTGCATTTTTGTTGCCATGGCAACATTTCCAAAATGGTGGCCTGTCTGGTTAGCACATGTTGCAGTGTCAGCATTTTTTTAAAACGCTTGTTTTGGTTACTAAAGGTATGTTTCAACCCATGCAACAATTCTAACATTTTAATAACTTATCATAAATTACACTTAACCTGAGTTTAATACATTTCTTAAACAAACTGATATAAAACAAGTTACGCAAAATTAGTGGTGACATGTCACATCGGGCTGTTAACCTTACAACAGTGGTGAAATTTTGATGTGATGTATTTGTCATATTAAGAAAAATATTAATGAGCTGCTAAATTTATTCAATTATTTGTTTAGTGTTATATACTTTCTCTATGTGTTATATAAAATCTGGGACTCAGAAAAATGTTAACAGCACTGTTTAAAAAAAAAAAGGAAATATTTATTGGTATTGATCTGCACCAAATGCTAGGAAATCATGCATAACTTGGGAAAATGACAAAATGGCATACCATGGTGGCTGACAATATGTCACGCAACTGTTTTCAGACTAGCATGTCTACATTTCACTGACAACAATGATTATTAAAATCAGCAAGCAGGGGATAAGTGTTGGAAGATCCGTACATGGCTTGATATGTTTTGTTAATCATTTTGAATAATACACATAATTATGAAATATGTTGTGGAAAAGAAAAGAAACAGAAAAAAAAACGGAGAAATAAATGCCCAATGTAACATAAATTTAACATAAAACATTTATCATAAATGCCCAATGTTACATATATGTAACATTACAGATCTTTCACAAGGAGGGGTTGTATTTAAAAAACAACTGCAGAAACATGTTACAAGTGGTCCATTAAGCCTGTTTTATATGCCCCATAATTTTCCTATAAGGATAAATTGGTCTGGGTTCTTATGGGTTAAATTAAATATATATATATTTAAACTGTTCTTTTTGCTAAACATTGGCTGAAATCTTGTTTCATTTATTTTGGCCCTGCGCTAATACAAGGACATTTTGGAAATATTTGGCTAGATTTATAATTGATAACATTGACCCCACTTAGAAAACGTTATATTTGTTTTTATAACCTCAAATAAAAGGAAATAATACTATACTATAAATTTGATTGTTGGCTTACAATTGTTTTTTGATTCTTGAAAAATAAATTAATTTATACACCAGGACTATTTTTTATTCACGTAATAAAAAAGCAATTAAAATGGTTTTTATTTGGGAGTCCTTTAATATATTTACATAATGTTTAGCCTGTCCCATACACATGTTATGTGTGTATGTATTTTTGTAGTTCTGACTGTAGTGTTTTGTGTTATAAAATTCCAATGTTAATAATAATAATAATTATTATTATTATTATTATTATTATTATTATTAAGTAGTATGATTAAGTAGTATCATTATTTTTGTTATTTCATTTTGTATATTTATTTAGTTCGCCATCTGTAATCAAATAAATGTAAAATAAAATAAAAAAAGAGTTAAAAATGTGCAAACCATATGGATTAAAATCAATCAAACCGTACTAAAAAAGAAAAGAATGGTGTAGTTTCAACATCATCCACTACAGTTATTTGCACCAATGTGGCAATTGTTTTAAATAAATCCCATAGAGACCAAATTTCTAAACCTCTGCCTATAAAACATGTTTTTTTCATTGCCTTTTGTTTTGTGCTATACAGGCCCCCTGTAGTTGGCTTTGTTTAAAAAATAAAGAAATATGTAATAAGTTATTAAAATATAATACAAAAAATCATATAATTACTCTGGCATAGTGATTGGTGTAAAATAAATTATACCAACTATTAAATCAAATGTGACCAATCAACTTGTCTTGTGCCCTAAAGCTTATTGTTTATGTTCATGTTTATTTTAGTTTTTTATTTTGGGTTACATATTTTCGTATACTATTCTGTCATGTGGGTGCAAATGATCAGGTGGGGCAGAGGATCTAAACGCAGGAATATTTTAATAAACGTGGAGAAACACTAGGAATGGGTACACAAGAGGAAATGCCACACATAACATCCACAACAACTAACAAAACACAAGTGTAACACAAGCACTATATACACACAAGGAAGACTATAGCTTAAAGGGATAGTTCACAAAAAAATGAAAATTCTGTCCTCATTTACTCACCCTCGAGTTGTTCCAAACCTGTATGAGTTTCTTTGTTCTGCTGAACACAAAAGAAGATATTTTGAAGAATGCTGGTAAAGCAGATAGAGCAACCATTGACTACCATAGTAGGGGGAAAAATACTATGGTAGTCAATAGTTGCTCTATCTGCTTTGTTAGATCACAAGGGGGCGTGGTAAATGGGAAACACCTGGAAAAGCTAATCAACATGAAAAACTACAAATGACTACAAAACCTGGCAGGAAATAACAAAAGAGTCCACAAACACACAGGGAATTTATGACAGTTGTCATTTGAAAACATTTTTGGACAGTTAATGTTTAAGTCCTTCTTTAAATCTTAGAAACACAAAAATCTATAACCAGCATAAATCATATATGAACAAAATACACTTTTTGTCAGTCAAAACTGTGATTCCTGTTCCACAATAACTCATACAGTCAAAAACAAAGTCATGTTTGGGTGGGGTGGGGTGTTTGGGCAAGTGCATGAGTGAACTCAATTCCAGTGTCTCCAGGCCATTTTCCATCCAGTATTAGAGCTTGTCCATTATCAACAGAGATGAGGGTTGAGATGAGCAAACTAATGTAATGTGGCATCTGACTAATATTATTTAAAAAAACTGAGAAAGAATCTCTTCGCATCAAGAACAACAAAAACATAACTATTAACAACAATAAAACAAAGCAGCCTCTGGAAACATGCCTAAAAGAGCAGGTAAGTTTGAAATTAGCCTACTTCACGACATGCAGTACTTGCAGATTATATAATACTATTTATAGAGTGCTCATTTTCATGCCTTATATGTTTCTTAATGCACTTAAGTACACTTTTAAAAATGTGAACTGTGTAAAAATGGCAAAGTATTAATTTTTAAATGTTAACATTTTGTCATGCTTTAAAGAAGTGCACTTATTTTGATGTGTTGATTAAAGCACATGAAAAGTACTTGTTTATCATTTTAACTGTAGTGTGTTATTTGATATTGCATTTGAAGTTCATATATTTTAAATGTACTCATTTACTAATTTAATTACAAATATATGACAATGATTTTCAATAGAAATTACATTGAAGTATAATACAGTTAACCATAAATGCTTGTCAGTACATTCAGCAGTAACTTGAACCATATTTCAAAGACAATAGAAGTAATTATGAAAATATAGAAGTAATTATGAAATTACATATTAAGATGTTAGATGTACAAGTCCTATTTAAGTGGGTTCAACTAACTGCATTTCATATACATAAACGATAATACCTTTAATTTAATTGTAAATAACATGCAATTAAGGGTCTGAAACATTAATAATTTGTATTTAATGTATATTATTTCTGTAATAAGTAATGCTTTTAAAAGTATGTTATTTTAGATAAATATGAATTTGTGACACATGCACGGTGCATTTTTAATGGTTTCTCATCTAATGAAGGGGTCTAGTTTACAATTAGTGTTATATTAGTATAAAACATACAAGTATAACAATTATTAAACTTGTTGGTAATAAAGATGTAAGTTATATACTAATCTTAAAAGAATAGTTTGAAAAAAAAATACTAATTCTGTCATTATTTACTCACACTCATATTGTTCTAAACCTTCTTTCTTCTGTGGAACAAAAATGGAGATGCTGCTCCACACCTCGAAAAGCTTTAAATATGACAAGAAATTGTCCCATAAATGTAGCCCAGTATGTCATAAGTCATATGAAAAATGTTGGTTTATTAACAAAATAATAACAGAAATGTACAGGTGCAGCGTGACCAGGCGACACCAATGGTTTTGGAGGCTGAGGCAGAGCCGTAATGACAAGTGTCCGAGGTGTAGCCAGGGTGCCAGAGAACTGAGGTGGAGCCGGTGTGGTTGAGGACCAAGGGGGAGCCAGAGGGAAAGCGGAGCTGGAGGGAAGATGGAGCCCGACGGAGCTGAAGGGATGGAGGGACGAAGCTGAAGACCCGGAAGTCCGTGGCACAGGCAGAGTGACATCTGATCAGGCTAGAGCTGGAGGTATGAGGGAGCCGCAAGGACAATGGTCTCAGATGGAACCAAGGGAAGGAGAAGATAAGCCGGAGAAGACAGGTCGACGGGCCAAGGTGAAGTGACAGGACCGAAGGCTGGAGAGCCTCTTGACTAGGGAGAGCTGGAGACCGGAAGACCCGAGGCTAGTCCACACAGTGTAATGGCGTCAGAGGAGGAGCCAAGGGATTGAAGGGAAACAAGATTGTGGGACAGAGGAACTGGCTGACTTTGGAAGAGGAGGCGGGTGGGATCTCTGGAAACACATGAGTCTTGGAGCTGGGCAGGACCAGCAGAGACACAATATACTTGGACCTGGGAGGGACCAGCAGTGACAGGAGACATCTGAGATAATCCTCTTCCAAATCCTCACACAAATTTACAGAGGACAGCTGCAGCTCACTTTCAGCAGCTGGAGTGTCGGCTGGGCTTTCCTCCATGCCCTCGTACTCCACTAGTACTACCACTAGGACGGACTGTGTTGCCAGCTCACACACTTGGTCAGTCTTGTCATTGGGCTTGGGATCCAGGGCGATGGTTGGCTCAGTCCATTCTTCTTGTTCATTCATTGCAGCAGGCTCGGGCTCCATGCCTGCGATGGGCTCAGGCGTTCGCTCCGTGCAGAGTGAAGTAGGTGGCTGGAGTGGTGCTGGTGATGTCGTCCTCAGTGGAGCAGATGAATGCTGATCCGTTATTCATCAGCACCCACTCCACAATCCTCTCAAAGACCAATACCAGTCAGGCGTACATTAAACCACTCATTTAGGCTAGTTAGAAAAACACACACAGGGCGATTAGGGAAGGTGGTAAGACACGCCAGGTCTAGAAAGTCACTGGTGTGGTCCTCAAGATTCTTGTTTCCTTGCTCTAGATAGAGCAGCTGGACGGCCGACCAGCAAGTCCATATTTAAATCCTTATTTTGGCCTTGTGTTCTGTCAGGCGCTGCAGTAGTAAATCCAAAAGAAGAAATGCACAATGCAGAATGAACAATGGATTTGCGATACAGAATGGGCGATACAAAAACACAACGAACATAATTTCAACATGACGCAAAGAGCAGAGGAAACTCAGGCCTTAAATACACAGAGGATGAGATGATGATTAATAGAATGGAGAACAGGTGAGGATTGATCAAAAACCATAGCAACAAACGAGAACCCAGGCAGTGACAGTGACAAAGAAACTAAACAAGACAATGAAACTAACTAACTAACATGACAGGGGGAAGATTTTCAGTGAATAATGACTTCAATTTCAGTCTGTCCATGACTTCAGAAGAAAGAAGAAGACTGAATATAACGCAGAAGACATATTGAGATTCTTTTATGGTGTTTCGTCCTTGGCATGGTGTTTTTGTGTTCCACTGAACAAAAATACAGCAAATGGGTTTGAGACAACATGAGTGTGAGTTAATAATGCCACCGTTTTTAGGTGAACTATTCCTTGTGTTTCAATATCCGTGTTTTGTTTCATAGGGTTTGGTGATGTGGAACTAAGGATACTGGTTATCGGGAGCAGTGGTAAATCTCAGTTCCTTCTCACCAACTTCATTTTGGGAAGGGAGGAGTTCTCCGAGGATGTTTATAGCATTTCAACCAGCCAGAAAAACGTGGGAGAGTTTGTAGGAAGACGGGTCGCAGTAGTCAACGGACCGAACCTGTATAGCAAAGACCTGTCCAAGTCCAAGATGAGGAAAGAGCTGAGAAGATCAATGTGCTTGTCGACTCCTGGACCTCATGCCATACTCATCGCATTCGACCTGGAGAAGATCTCTCCTAATGACATGAAGACTCCCATGCTGGTTACGAATAAATTTGGGGAGAATGTTCTGAATTACACAATAGTCCTCTTGGTTTACGACGGGCATCTGAGAGACAGAGCGCTTGACGACAAGGTCATGCGAACCGACTGGCACCTACGGGAGCTTGTGGAGCAGTGCAACTGCCGCTATCAGGTCTTCAGTAAGAACTGGAGGAACCGTGCCGGGAGCAGGGAGCTCCTACATAAGATCGAGCGGATGCTGCAGGCAATGGGTGGACACCATTACATTAACCGATCTTACAAGAGAGCAGAGGAGAGCATCGGAACCGAGGAGAGAAAGCTACGCAAGAAGAGACAGTCTGAGACCAAGAGGACACGCCGGGAACTGGAGGAGCAGTTTCGGGGAGATGAGCTGCGCTGGCAGATGGACAACTACAATGCGAGTGTCGGGGGAGAAATCAGGGCCAAGGCCGAGCTGCAGAATAGCTGGCTCAGGACTTCACTGGCTGTGGGACTGGGACTGGGGTTTGTAGCTGGAGCAGCCATGGGAATAATCGTGGGCTCTGTGGAAGGGCCGCCAGGAATGGTAGTGGGAGGGGCAGTGGGAGGAATTGTGGGCGGGGCATCGGGTGCCGCTGCACAGCTGGCAATTGAACACTTGGATGACAGAGTGGGATCACATACAGCCAACTTTAATACAGCTTTTATTAACCGCTTCTTTCGGGCACCTCCGGTCTGAATACAGAAAGTAGCTATTTTGTTTGTTTTTTCTTCTTTGAAGTGTGTCCGAAACTGCAAAAATAATCCCTGTATCTGAATATGTTTATTTCCTTACTATATAGTAGGCAGATAACAGTATGTGAGATGCGTAGTATGTCCGAATTCATAGTATTCATTAGTACCCCATAGAATTCACGGGGAAAGTCCCCGGATGACCCACTACTTAAAGGGATAGTTCAACCAAAAGTGAAAATTAGCAAGTAATGTGAAAATCATGGGCTAATTTTCTTTTCTTTTTTTTTCATTTTGAAAGAAGAATGTCATATACAGTATATGACATTCTTCTTTCAGACAAATACAACTGGAGTTATATTAAAAAATGTCCTGGCTCTTCCAATCAGTGAATGGTTGTTTCTGTTTTGAAGTCAATAAAAGTGCATCTATCCATCATAACTGCTCCACACGGCTCTGGCGGGGTTAATAAAGGCCTTCTGAAGTGAAGCGATGCGTTTGTGTAAGAAAAATATCCATAGTTAAAACTTTACAAACTGTAATCTCTAATTTCTTCTAACCTGTCATACATGTGTTCACAAGAGACTGGAATTCCAGCGTATGACGTAGGACACTCCGTGGAGAATATGCTAGTTCTTGCAAGAACCAAGTTTTTTGCTCTATCCTCAGCGCTTCCGCATTCATCATGGGAATTTACGTCAAACACCTAGGATGACTTGAGGGTGAGTAAATCATGGGCTAATTTTCATTTTTGGGTGAATTATCCCTTTAAACAGAGATTCTGAAGTGCGTATCTGATAGTTATTTTAATATCCCATGAAGAGTTGTGAATAGTGCCACGGCCAGGTTGCGAAAGTAAAAACTCAATTTATTTCTCCATAGGGAAATTGATTTTTAACAATAACTTAGAAACCTTTAAAGAGCTGTTGTGAGCTACAAGGTTGTTAATCGATGGTATATGCATTTGTCGAAGCCATTTCTGAAATTGGTGGTGGGAGAAAATTCCACCAATCAGAGAGTTGCGGCAAACAAATCTCACTAAAAGAGCTTGCAGGGAACACCCACTCCCATGAATGCCATAAACGAGTTTCCCTGTGCTCTCAAAATATGAACATGTTTATTTAAAAAAATAGTTTGGAATGTTGTGATTCGCCTCATAGCTGGTTGGTTTGGTTTATGACTTATAACACATTTTGCTGATGATTATCCAACAGTTTTCTGTTTTTTGAATCGATTTTTTTTTGGACACTTTTAAAGTTTTTTAAACAAAACTAAAAGAAGGGCGACCACGACACTTCAGAGGCAGTAGCTAGTATTGTGAAATAGGCTACATTCATACTCAATATTCAAATCCATCAGTTACAACCCCCCCCCCCCCCCCCCTCACATGAAAATCACAGTAGATCAAATGAAAAAATATGTAGAATTCATTTATTTTGTAACAATAATTTTGTTCCTAATCAAATATGAGTTTGTCATAATGAACCAGACAAAAAATACTCCCCCTCCATTGAACCGATTGGTAACGCCCAACCAAAGAGTCGCACTTTCACCAAAACAACCCGAGAGAGCACACGGGTACCCCTACTGGAAGCGCTGCACACAGTGCACAGCGGACTATTAACTGCTGGTCAGAGAGGGCATGTACTGAGAATGAGGTATGAGAATATTGTGTAATAGCTAAGTACACACCACATATATTTTAGATAGCTAATCCATTGCCATGTATTTAGCTATAACTATCAGTATAACAAGTTACCAAAGCAGCGTCTGTTTTGCTAGTTCATTTTTCAATAGTGTCTGTAATTATCAATGATTTACAGTTGTTCAAGAGCCGATGTGTTTCCCTTTCAAAAATTAAAATGCATTAAGGTGGAATGTAACCCCCACCCCCATCCTACCCAAAAGTGTGTCATATACACGCCATAAACTGCGTATCATATGCACGCCAAAATTTTGGTTTATACATTCCACGAGATTGCACACTCGTACTATTGATATGCATTGTCATAAGATCGTGTTGGATAGATAGATAGATAGATAGATAGATAGATAGATAGATAGATAGATAGATAGATAGATAGATAGATAGATAGATAGATAGATAGATAGATAGATAGATAGATAGATAGATAGATAGATAGATAGATAGATAGATAGATAGATAGATAGATAGAGAGAGACAGGCAGATGATAGATAGATAGATAGATAGATAGATAGATAGATAGATAGATAGATAGATAGACAGACAGACAGACAGACAGACAGACAGACAGACAGACAGACAGATAGACAGATAGATAGATAGATAGATAGATAGATAGATAGATAGATAGATAGATAGATAGATAGATAGATAGATAGATAGACAGATAGATAGATAGAAATAAAAATTACAGCATGGCAGCATACCAAAAGTTCAAAGGCCCCCTCCCCCCTCCCTACGTACGCCGGCTACATTACTTTCGTTTTCACGAATTGTCACGTCTTCTCAAAAAAACTTTTGTCGTACTTTCATCGAGCTGTACTTTGGCGAAAACCACAGGAAATTTGCCACAGGGTATGAACAAATCTATGTATTTAAATATGTTACAGAAGAAATTAAAATGATTTGAGGAAACGTCAATTTGCATAGGCCTATGCAAAATCTTAAGTGGCCTACACTCACTCAGGTAGGCTACTAACACGAGAAAACATATTTTGATTAGTAAATTATTGTTATGGATATTGTCTGCGAATGGATTTACGCATTTAAGCTCGTCTGGAATGAATCTTGTGACAACTGTTCTGCTTTATTCACGTAGAAACCTTTGCGTGCTGACAGCCAGATGTTTTAAGGAGAGTGATTACTCTGAATATAATATTTTGAACCCACGGCGGCCGGGATAGTAACAATAGCCATTTTACTAACAATAATTTAATAACAATAGCCAACAATAGCCATTGTAGCCATTTTCAAAATACACCTTTGAAAAGTGCTTTTGAAATATACATAGCCTATATATTCAAAACGAAAGCAGCGGAGAAAGTCAGACAGTTCTAACCAATCAAAATCTCCATGTCAGAATAGGGTAGAGTTCTTGTGAAACGTTTGCTCTAGTGTTTTGATGTTGCCGATCAAGAGGGGTTGTTACCTTTGTTTATGGAAGCTGTCTAGGTTTTCACACACACACACACACACACACACACACACACACACACACACACACACACACACACACACACACACACACACACACACACACACACACACAGGGGTGTTTTTGTGAAATGTGGGGACATTCCATAGGCGTAATGGTTTTTATACCGTACAAACCGTATTTTCTATCCCCCTACACTGCCCCTAAACCTAACCCTCACAGGAGACTGTGCAGTTTACTTTCTGTGAAAAAAACCTCATTCTGTGTGAAATATAAGCATATCAGCTGAATCATAATCTGTATGCTTCCACTGTATCCTAAATACATGGCACTGGCGTATAAATATGTAATAAACAAGAACTATAGGAAATAGGCCTACCACTGTGATATGTCTGCTGTTTTTGTGTTTTTCACTGTGACCTACAGTTTTCCCCTGTCAGTCCTGATTAGTCATGTCTTTCACCTGTGCCCTGATAATTAGCTCCCTCGTGAGTTCTAGTACTCCTTATTGATATGTTAATGTTAACATGGTTTCTGTGTGGTCTATACTAGTTTCTGGAGTTTTCAGTTCTTCCTCGTCTTCGTTGAGTTTTCAGCACCACATTACGTAACAACCACGTGATAAAATTGCATCTATGCTTATTATTTGCTGCTTTTTTTAGTGGCATGCTGCTGGGTTGGTGTGCCATGGACACGATCTTCCGAGGTAGGCTATGTTTCAGTGGCATACTTTCTTTTTTTATATAAAAGGTTATTATATTAATATTTATATTATATTAATATTTGAAATTTTTGTTTACGTTAGTTGTATGTCTTGTGTTGTTGTAATGCAATGGTAAGCATACAACTTAAAGGGATAGTTTAAGTTGATTGAAATTCTGTCATTTATTCACACTCATGTCATTCCAAGTCTAATTGACTTTATTTCTTCTTCTTAACACAAAAGAAGATATTCTGAAGAATATTGGTAACCAAACAGTGTCAAGATACTATTATAGTTTTTAATGTCGTAATGTTATTTCCATCAAGAGGTGCATACATTTCTGTATTGACAATGCAAGAGTCCAGCCCCCTGTAAAGTCTCCTCCAGCACATCCCAAAGACTGTCAATGAATTTAAGGTCTGGACTCGGAGGAGCCAATTCATGTGTGAAAATGTTTCTTCATTCTCCCTCCCTAGCCCTACCATTCTTTATGGAAGCTTGTTTCCGCCACTGAGTAAAACAATTTAAAAGATAATTGTGACTTTTTTTTCCTCACAATTCTGAGTTTTTATCTAACAATTATGAGTTTTTTCTCACAATTGCGAGTTTACATCTTGCAATTCTGACTATTTTTCTCTCAGAATTGTGAGATATAAAGTCAGAATTGCGAGTTATAAAGTATTCTGACTTTATAAATCACAATTCTAACTTTGTATCTCAGAATTGTTTGTCATAAAGTCAGAATTGCAAGATATAAACTCGTAATTGTGATAAAGTCAGAATTGCTAGTTTATATCTTGCAATTCTGACTTTATAACTCGCCATTGCGACTTTATATCTTGCAATTCTGAGGAAAAAAGCTGCAATTACCTTTTTTATTCTGTGGCGGAAACGAGCTTCCATAATCCTTTCATAATTTGAGCCTGAACCTTGACATTGTCATCCTGGAATATGGCCATGATGTGTCTTCCTACATGGTTGTTTAAGAAATGAAAAGCTCAATTAGGGCTAGAAGAACTGTTACCAAACATAAAACTAATGCTAGAAACATGATAATCGCTGCAATAATGATCCAATCATAGACTCTTAATCATTTGCCCTTTTTTTTACCAATATATTTCAGCAACTAGCTAAAAATAGCTTCTTTTGTGGTTAGTTATTTTGTCTATATATAAATATTACTTGTCTTTCAAAATGTCTTTTTCTTTAATAGAATAGCATATCCTGAATTCTTCAACTCCCTGTCAGAGATACTCTTAAAATGGCAGCAGTCAAAGGGAAACCACGGAGAAGAGCGAGTTTCGAACACGATAGACCTAATAGTGAGTTGACGAACAAATCAACATTTGACAAACTACGGTTAATACCATTAATAATGAAACGTATGTTTTAATTTCATCTCACAGTGAGCAGTGAAACACCATTGAGGATGCTGGTCTTTGGCAGGTCAAGTCGTGATCAGATCTCACTGGCGCACTCTGTGTTGGGGCCAGGTGTCTTTACGGCAGATGAAGTCAATATTTCAGCTACCAAGAAAAGTTCAGGTGTTGTGCAGGAGCGAAACATAACCCTGGTCAACGCACCAAATCTTCAGGATAACCACTTGCCGGACCGTGTGCTTCATAAGGAACTCAGGAAGGCAGTTTGTTTCTCGTGTCCAGGTCCTCATGCTGTAGTGATTGTTCTTGACCCTTTTCATTTGACCTCAGACACTATGAACATACTGGAGCCTGTGGTGCACTACTTTGGGGATCGTGTCTTGAAGCACACATTGATTGTTGTATACCATGACAGAGGTCTGACAACTCTGTCCAAAGAGGACGAGGTTAAGAAGAACTTTAGAGATCTTGCTGAGAAATGTGGCCAGAACTACCTCTTCTTCAATGAAGAAATAAACCGGACTGAAGGCAGCCAGACGCAAGCATTGTTTGCCAAGGTAGACGAGATGGTCTTGGAGCACGGAATGTATTCAAACGTGGAATTTAAGGATGCAGAAAAAAGAATTCAGATAGAGGAGCGTTTCATCAGAAAATCAATGGGGAAGGAGATCACGGAGACGTTGAAGGTGCTGGAGAACGAACATTCAGGGGAGGCGCTCGCCAGTGAGGTTGTGAAGTATGAAGAAAAGGTACAGTTGGAGTGCAGAGAGAAAGCAGAGCTGGCTGTCGCAGAAAAGCTTGGCTTCACCGTCAGAGTTGTTGATTATGCTGTTGCAGTGGGAAAAGGAGCATTTGTAGGTGCACTTCTTGGATTTGCGATAGGATTCGAAGGTATGGCAGTAGGAGCTGCTATTGGTGCTGTTCTTGGTGGTGTACTTGGGGGTGCAGCTAGTGCAGCATGGAGCTACATTTCCAATTCCTTCGCGGATGCCCACAAAGTGACTGCATAGTGCATAGAGTCAGCCTCTGACACCGCTGGACCTTCCACAGACTATAGGGCTTTTTACACTGAGCTTAACCCTGGGTTATCATCGTTCTAAACCCCACTTTTAACCCTGGGTACAGGAACCTTTGGCAAATTTGGCTCAAAGTTTTCCCCAAGGATATGAAACCCTGCTCCGGAACAAGATTAGAGGCACTTTTGTGCCGTTAACCCCGCACTGAGGTGCCAAACGTGTACGATGCGTTGTTAGAATTTTACGACTAGATGCTGAGCATCTGACAACCAATCATGTGCCTCATATTCACGTGCTGTATGCCTGCTACATACTGTGCTATTTCAGGAATCTATAAGTTTCGGGTTATATAAGATCATTAACAAATAACACTATAGAACATGGATCTAATAAACATGGGTAAGACATGAATGTAGACTGTACGATTATGATATCTATTGAATCGTAGGCTATGTAAGAATATAAAGAACCAGGCCAGACTGTCTGGATGAGTAACTTTCAGAAAGACTGTCTGAAAATAAATGAACATCTGAATCCACACATACAATCATCACGAGTGAATCAACTGAGAATGGCTTCATTTGCATGTATTTACCTTGTCCCAAACTTTCCCCAAGCTCTTAATCTCCTCTCCTGGGAGATCACAATAGAGTTTGGGTATATTTCAATGTCACTTCTCACTATACAATATTATATGTGTTTAGTATCGTTTGAAATGTCTCAGTGCGAATGGTACAAAAATCTCATAAGCACAGAAATACACAAGAAGTTAATAAGAGTTTTTAGAGCTTAGAGGTATTCTACTTATGATGGTGGGTGTGGCTGTTGGAGCCATTTGGTTTCCTTTCAATCAAGCCAAATGGGAATTCGACTCAATTTAAATTCCCTTTGTTTACATGCATTTCCATTTGAAACAGTTGATGATCTGGTCTGAGTTATTTAAAGCGATGCAGCGATGAGTTCGGGGCTGAATACTATTAACAAGGTCGGCCCGTAACACAGAAAATTCTCTGTGTTTCGTAATATTCAAAAGGTCAGGAAATCTTTCACTCTTTAAGCTATTTCGGAATATTTGATGTTATTATCTTTGAATTGATTATGTAATTGGCATTATACATTTACCTGACTGTTAATAAAATTGTAACATTTTGATCCTTTCTGAATTACTCTGTAATTATTAACTATTTCCAGAACGGAACAATATAATTGCACTAAAGGGTTAAAATTATCAAATGTTTGGTTAACTATTAATGACATATAAATGACTAAAACAACCAATTGGCATTCTCTTCTAAATTCGACAAATATGATAAATGGAGTCAGATAGAGAATATTATAATTAAATCCATTTTGCCCAGCTGAAACACGAACGCGCAAACGGCCTTCGAGTCGCTATCGCTACCGACCCTTGGAGTGATTTCACCGGCCTTACAGCTACGACACTAGTATAGAAGAATAAAACGTTATCAGCATGCGCTAGTGCTAAACAAATAGAGCGAGATGAATCGCACTTTAGCTGTTGTGGTTTTTATGTGCGCTGAAAAAAAGTGGAGTAAGTGAAAGAGGACAATATGCACACTGTCATGGCTAGGGAAAAGTGGCCAACTTGGCATGCCAATATTGTAAATGGAGCTTGAGGTAAGTAGCTTTAAGTTTTAGTGCCATGTCACGTTGATCATTATGCCATTTCATGTTGCAGTTTTATTGGCTAGTCAGTAGACGTAGATCGTAGTAGCAAACAGACTGGGAGATGATCATGCTAAATTTCTGACACTGTCATAAAATGATGTCATAATGGTGCCATAAAATGATGTGTCCGAAAGCACAGTAGACATTATCTATTGCACTCATTCAATCTCATATTGCACCGCAATGACGAATAGACAGAATCAATGTTTATAATAGGTTTTATTGTTTTTAGTTGCATCACGTCGCACCCACTCCCAGTATGCTGTTATGTTTGACACTAAAAGAGTTTGTTGAAGTTTTTGTGGTTACCATTGTGAGGTTAGGTTGAGTTTGATGTATGATCATGCACTGCATTGACATGAGCAATAACTGTGCTAATATGCCAGGGACAATTCATATCTTACTTATTCAGTACTAAATTGACATGCTAAATATGTTGTTCTCCATGTTCTATAGCTGTTGAATTTAATTAATTGGTCACGGTCCACAACTCAACCACTTTTTTGGAGTAATTAACTTAAATTAAGTTAATAAATTATGTTCCTCTAACTCAGTATAATTTGTAGATTGAGGATAATTTTTTTTGTTGAGTCAAACCTTTTTCTTTTTTTTTTAGAGCGTAGGAAAACATTTTAAATTAAATTGAGTTCAGAAAAATATCACAGCTATTTATTAATCGAATGTGTTCAATCAAGTGTTTGGATTGGTCTGATGTGAACAAAGTGGAAGTCAGTAAATCTATAAAAGTGTCTCTATAATAGACTCAATCTTTACTATGCCAAATGGCCATCTGATTGTGGCGTCTATATATAGCCATTATTTTGTAATCAAAACTGAAATCATGATTGCTGGTCTTTAATGCATTTACGTCAAAATACGATAAGGATTTATGCTGATATTGTCCTTTGGACATCTTTTGGATGGCACTGTGTATTGTAATATATGTACGTTTTAATACAACTGTACGTTTGTATAAGAGACTGTATATTGTATGTTGTTTATTTCTGAATAAATATATTCAGTTTTACTTAAATATTTTGTATATATTTTTTTCTTCTTCTAAATAATGATAAACATTTGAAAGCAGTTTGAGTGTATAATGTCGTAATGTGCATGACTCAGTGTAAAGTCCAAGGCTCCTCCCCTTGCTGTAGACACACCTGTGTGTGTGCTGGTTTAGTTCACTTTCTTAAACTCACCGTATGAGACGTGAACAACTCTCTTCATACGCTGAAGTACAGGTAAGATCCAGAGAGATTACTGTAACCTTTGTAACTTTAAATGTTAGCTAACACTGTAAAGAGCAACAGCTACAATGCAGATTTTTAAATAACATCCAAATGTGGGGTAAATATTTTAATGATATAAATGTAGCCTACAATACAGTTCCAGTTTGAACTAAGCAGTTCATTTTTAAGTTCAACCAATTACTAAATGTTTATAGCTACTAAGAAACATGTCTGACAATCTCTCTTTAAACCTGCTAGATAAATATTTAGACTTGTCCTGTTGTCGACATGGGGTTTCTGGTTGAACTTGTTCTTCCCCATACCACACCATGTTGACACTCAATAGAGGCCTCTGAAGATACCCATTACACTGAATGGAATGTCATACACACTCGTTTGCAAATATTTACATAGGCACAATAGCTGAAGTTTTGCTCTATACATGCCCTATAGTCAATGCAGAGTCAAGTTATATAGAGGACAGCATAATGTGTTTTTAATCTGGTATGTTGTGTTAAATCAAGAATTTTCTGATCTCTTATCTTAGCTAATGTATTTAGTTCTTACATCAGATCATCACCAATCCCTTAGGCATAAGTACTTTGATTAAACAGGCTATAAAAATGTCCTATTTGGTCACACTTTATATTAGGTGTCTTTATGTACTTAAAATAATTGCAATGCATATTGTGCTTGTATTGCAAAACACTGGTGCTGCTATCGAGGTGGTATACGGGTAAGGTTAGAGATGGCTTTGGTGGTATGGGTGGGTTTAAGGGTGTAAGTGAAGGGTCAATGGTGTAAATATAGATGTAATTACAGAAATTAATTACAGATGTAAATACATGCATACTACATTTTGTAAAAACATGCATGTACACAATAAGTACATTGTATCAAATGATTAATTTAAAGGGTTCGTAAACTGCATTTTGGAATATTTCCTGGGGTGCACTTATAATGTTAGTATTATTTTTAAATTAAAAAATGCCATCATTTAGAAATAAAAGGCATTTTTCCTACCCTGATTTTAGCCCTCTGATTTGTTGGGGCGTGTCTGCTGTGAGACTTCATTGTAAACGCCCACTGCTGTGATTGGCTGACATCTTTGCATGTGAAATAGATATTATTACATGTTGGACTCTCTCAAAAACTTTTAGCATCGTACATTTTAGTATCGTGAAAAGTGCTGATTGTAAAATTATATTTAAATCTTTGGCATTATATTTTTAGATGGTGGCATGAAAGGTGGAGTGATTGTAGCATGAATGCAGCGATATCGTCATTGCAACTTAATTTTTGCACTCTGATCGCTTTCTATATGTAATTTAATCACAGTTTAAATAACAGTTTATTTTCACCCTACTAAGAGACATAGTGACTCCGTTTACATGGACAGCAATAATCTAATTATTGACCTTATTCTGAATAAGACAATATTCTGATTAAGTTGTTTACATGAGCTGCTTTTAGAATATTCTGTTCATGTTCCCGTTTTACATCGACGATTAATGGCACGTCATTACGTCCCCATGCCACGCTACCGATGTCCAATCGTAGGGCGATTTAGGCAGGTCTGTTAAAATTCAATGGGCTCAGGCAACTCGCTGTAACTTTACCTGCGGGTGTCGCTGTTGTACAGTGTTTTTATACTTTTTAATGTAATTTTTTGTATATTTACGTAGTTTTATATTTGTAATATTATATATTGTCTCTTTCAGTTTGAAGAGACACTGCCCCTCTTGCCTCCTTCTTAACAGCCTACATTTCGAATAATAGCTTTGATTAATGATCAAAAGAGTTTCACAATCGTGATTGTTCGGATTGTTTTTTCCTGCCGTCGATGCCACAGGCGTTCACTGAATGACCCATAAGGCTCGCGAGCCTAGAGGTTCCTGACCGCTGTTGTAAGAAGACAGTTCACAATTATGAATGGAATTACAGATACAAACTTATTGTATTTTACTTTTACAATGAGCATAAAAATTACAACAAAAAGGAAAAAAATATATAGAGGAGGCAGTGTCAAAATGAGCAGTCAAGCAAGACACCATAGCAACATGTCATGGCGACGACATTTCAGACTGACAGATGCGTAAAAGATAAATGCGAATTTTCCGACATTTGAGCGCTTTGTTACTGTTTTGTATGCGTTGTTAATTATAATTCAAATTCTGTTTTATTGGCCACCATATTATTGATGATTGTTGAGAGGGGCACTAATGATTCATTTTTAAAAAGGGCAGGGGCTCGAGCTCCCAAAGCCCTCCCCTCTGCACTTGCCTGGTGTGTATGTGTCCTGTCACAAAATAAGGCGAAAACTACTACACAACGTTAATATTTAGATTAAGGTGTGTACATGTCTATAATACTCTCCGATAAAGCGACTAAAATAGACATACTCCACATTAATTCGATTTGCGTTTACTTCGAGTATGACTTTAACCGGATTAAGGTAATTAGAAATCGCTGTTTACTTGGTAGCTTCTTAATCAGAGTATTGTCTTAATCAGGTTAATATCGGAGTATTGTTGTCCATGTAAACGTACTCAATGTGATGTTGACCATTTGGTCACTGGTTTGATTTACTGACAGACAAAAAAAAACTGAATCATTACATATCTGAAATCACTGGTCTCAGATCAGGCATTAGAAATAACACAGTTACTTGCATGTTGTGGCATTACCGTCTATTCTAGTCCATATCGTGAAAGTTTTTCAGCAAAGCCTGCGCTGAAATTGCGACTGATTTACCAAAGAATCCACAGTGAGATTAGATTAGATTCAACTTTATTGTCATTACACAAGTACAGGTACAAGGCAACGAAATGCAGTTTAGGTCTAACCAGAAGAGCAATAGCAGCAAGTGCAGGATATACAATGGTTTGCATAAGTGCATGATATACAATGGAATGAATGAATAAGTGCAGGACATGGATATGTACTGAATATATATATATATATATATATATATATATATATATATATATATATATATATATATATATATATATATATATATATATAGAGAGAGAGAGAGAGAGAGAGAGAGAGAGAGAGAGAGAGAGAGAGAGAGAGACTATAAACAGAATTTACAGGTGAATATGTACTATGAGTATAATATAATATACAGATGGCTATTACTATAAACAGAATTTTACAGATAGAGGTATACAATATGTTAGGCTAAGATGAGCAGTATAGCAGTGGATTAAGGTAGTGCAATGAAGTATGGACAGAAGCTATCCGAAAAAAAAGTGTAAAGTGCAGTGGAAGTGATTGCATATTACAGTTAGAAGTACGGTGCAAAATGCATATGTAAACAGTTGGTACTGTGAATACAGTCGGCAGTGCAAATGAGCATAATCCAGTTAAGGTATGGTAGTGCAAGATGCATAAATAAACAGTTTTTCCAGTAGTGCAAATAACAAGTGAAGGCAGATGTGAGGTAGGAGAGTTGGTAGTATATGAGGGGAGTGGATCAGCGAGGGTTAGAGTTCAATAAAGAGACAGCTCTGGGGAAAAAAACTGTTCTTTAATCTACTGGTCCTGGTCCGGAGGATCCTGAAACGCCTGCCGGAGGGCAGGAGAGAAAACAGTCTGTGGGCTGGGTGAGAGGAGTCCTTAAGGATGCTGCGAGCTCGATGCAGACAGCGTTTCCTCTGGATGTGCTCGATGGCAGGTAGCGGAGTCCCTGTGATGCGCTGGGCAGTTTTCACCACCCACTGCAGTGCCTTGTGCTCCGCAACAGAGCAACTCCCATACCATACTGCGACACAGTTGGTCAGGATGCTTTCTATTGCGCAGCGGTAGAAGTTCACCAGGATAGCCGAGGAGAGCTGATTCTTCTCAGGAAGAAGAGGCGCTGGTGAGCCTTCTTGACCAGGCTGGAGGTGTTGGTTGTCCACGACATGTCCGCCGAGATGTGGACCCCCAGGAACTTGAAACTGGAGACACGCTCAACAGCCATTCCATTGATGTGGATGGTGTCGTGTGTGCCTCTTGACTCCTTCCTGAAGTCCACGATGAGCTCCTTCGTTTTGGTGGTGTTGAGGAGCAGGTTATTATCAGCGCACCATGTTGAAATGTACAGAATACAAATAAATAACAACTGAGACATTCACATTGTTGAAAATAAATGACCACATTCCTAGCATTATGATCCTTTGGAAGGTAATGTTATTTGTAGCCCAGTGATCCTGTTTCGCTCTTCTCTCCTCGTCATCTCACTAACACGTCAGTGGGCGGGGCCAAAGTTGCAATGATGAAGTAGATGTTGATTTTCTTCTGCAGAAGCGGTCTTTCACCGATCAGTCATAGATAGGCACATGTCACAATGAGTCGTTCGCTGGGCTTGGTTACGATTAAAGTTGTTTTTGGACTAACAAAGAAGTTTTCAGTTCTGAAACTTACAGGATATTCTTATAGTATGATGACCTCTTATGTCAAAAGCTCAAGGAAAATTTGATTTCTCAGTTCATGACCCCTTTAAAGGGATAGGGATAGTTATAAAGGATTAAAGGGATAGTTCACCCAAAAATAAAAATATCCCCATGATCTACACATCCTCAAGTCATCCTAGGTGTATATGTCTTTCTTCTTTCAGACGAATACAATTATTTAAAAAAACATCATTGCGCTTCCAAGCTTTACAGTGAATGGCAGCCCAAAATTTGAAGCCCCAAAAAGTCTATCCATCCATTCTAAAAGTGCTCCACATGGCTCCAGGGGGTTAATAAAGGCCTTCTGAAGCAAATCGATGGGTTTGTGTAAGAAAAATATCCATATTTAACACGTTATAAAGTAAAATATCTAGCTTCTGACAGACCACCTTCCGTATTCAACTTACAAAAAAAGTGTAACTGGCGCGACGATGACATCAGACGTAGCATTAAGCATTTTGAACTGCGAGAGGCACTACACTGTCTTTGTAAGTTGAATGCGGAAGGTGGAACTTTTTGGTCTTCAAATTTTAGATTGCCATTCACTGCCATTTATAAAGATTGGAAGAGCCAGGATATTTTTTAATATAACTCTGAGGTTATAGGCACTTGATTAAAATGATGACCCAATTTTATATAACTATTTAGTTAAGTAAACGTGATTTGCGATACAGAATTGTACTTGAGTTTTTCTGCCGTTTTGATCTTTCAAGGATGGAATCTAGCATGAGTCTCCTGTCCGAGAAGCACTTCCTGTGCTCTCTGTGTGAGGACATCTTCAGCAACCCAGTGACAACGCCCTGCGGCCACAGCTTCTGTAAAATGTGTCTGCGCATGTACTGGAGCCGCAGCGGGACAGAAGAGTGTCCGCTCTGTAGGAGGGCCTTTGGCTCCAGACCACATATCAGTGTGAACCGCATACTGGCGGACGTCACCGAAAACTACAGGAAGACACGTTTGGCTGCTAAATCGAAGTTCTTTAGTATGGATGAACTTCAAGATGAGCCTGTGAGTACATCATTTAAATAATTACATCCTTTAAATCAGATGTTGTTTTATTTACAATTTTGTGGTTTTGTTCTTCACTCATGTACTGCAAACAGAAGAATGCAGGAGAGGTGAATCAAATGATTCAAGAAAGAGTTCAAAAGATTGAGAAACTTCAGAATTCCTTAAAGCTCCTCAAGGTATGTGAATGAATGCGACACAGCATTTAAAAACACAATAACAATTTAAATATCAATAAATGAAGAGCAAATGTTTTATTTTTGTGTAAAATATTATTTTAAACTTGCCTGATAATCTCCTTTTTTAAACCAGATTTATTACAATTATTTCTAAAAGAAAAACTGTTCTTCCTCAAAACAGAGCTCATGTCTCCGAGAGGTTCAGGAAAGTCAGAGGGTTTTTTCTTCTCTGTTGAGCGCCTTAGAGAACAGCCATAAACTGGTAGTGTCAGCAGTTGAGCAGAAACAAAGAGAGGCGGAGAAAAGAGTTGAAAGACTTGTGAAAGACCTGGAGAAAGAAATCCTTGAACTGGACAATGGACACACCAACCCAGAGCACTTGAATGACAAGGAGCGCCTTAAAAAGGTAATCACATTTCTTGTTTTGTTTGTTTGCTATCAATATTCTTTCTTTTTTGCTTTGTGTTACTTTATCTATTCTTTGAATCCATTATGTTAATAGTAAAGGAATTGCTCTCCCCAATATTTTTTTCAGTAGAACATTACTTTAAAAAAAAAAAAAGATCTTTATGCTGCTTGCCACACAACTACAGTGTAGTGATCATGTCTGCTAAAAAAATAACCAAAATAGACTTGTAAATGCATGTTTTTCTGAAGTCAAAATGGCTAAAAGTGAAGAACAGACTGCAATTTTACCTTGTTCTTATTTAAACCTTCCCCTCTGACATAACTCTCATTCTCCATCCTATAAACTTTCACATCACATTTGGTTGTGAAATCAACACAATTTACAGTGAAACAGGTTTTAAATATCGGTCTGATCCTCACACAAAGCTCTCTCATGGAGGCTTCGGAAGGCTTGGAATATAGTGCATGAGTCATAGTACATGTGCTAACTTGATTAAGAAACCATCAATGCAGTGGAACACACATAGTTATTGCTTTTATTGTAAAGAAACAATACAGTCTCTTGGCCCTTCCTCGATCTAACCACAGGCTCTACTCTTCACCACAATGGTAACCTCCATAAGACGACAACATAACAGAAACCCCTACAAAACAGAACATTAAACACTAAAATATCTCCTCCTATATTCATTTTGTGCAAAAACACACAAAATAACTGTCAGGGTTTTGTTTCGTTTCATTGTGTTTTGGTTTTGTTTTCCCCCGATGGCGTTTACCTGTGTTCCCTATCCTTATTATAGCTTCCATGGTTTCTGATTAGTCAGACACCTGTTTCTGTTCCAGTTCACTCTGTGTATATATAGCCCTCACTTTCTGTTTATCGCGGTCCGTTCTCACGTCAACATTAAAGGGTTAGTTCACCCAAAAATGAAAATTATCCCATTATTTACTCACTCTCAAGTCATCCTAGGTGTATATGACTTTTTTTTTTTTTCAGACAAACAAAATCAGAGTTATATCAAAAATGTACTTGCTCTTCCACGCTTTATAACTTCGTTTTTGAAGTCTATAAAAGGGCATCTATCCATCATAAAACTGCTCCACACGGCTCCGGGGGGTTAATAAAGGCCTTCTGAAGCGAATCGATGCATTTGTGTAAGGAAAATATCCATATTTAAAACTTTATACAGTAAAATATCTAGCTTCCACCAGATCGCCTTCCGTATTCAATTTACAGAAAAAGTGTAGTGTCTAATAATTAAAACATTTTTAACAGATCAGTATAAGTTCTCCATTCTCAAATATTTTGATTGAAATGTAACAAAAATATCAAGTATATTTTAAAATATAATTTGATAACATTTCATTTTATGGAAAAGAGCAGTGTGAAATTCTTCAAAAGTTTACCTTAGTGTTACATGGGGAAAAAATATACATATAACATGAGGGCAGTGATAGAATTTTCATTTCGGGTGAGCTGTTCCTTTTCACATGTATTGCATAGTAAAGAATAATTTATATTTTCATCCACAGAGCTTCAGTCATATACCACGAGCGATGAGAGACTGGACCAAAGTCACACTGGAGACTGATCCTTGTGTTGGCGTCACCAGCCAGGCTGTGGTTGACTTCATGGATACAGTCACGGTGGAAGCTAAAAGACTTTCTAAAGCTGGTATGATTGAAATAATACTATGCTTTTGCCTGTTAGTACTAAACATATTTCTCACAGCTTCTTCCATTTATCAAGTGTGTGCTTTTTTAGCAGTCAAAACATACAGTATACTTCCATGTTCTGGGGTCCAAAGCTGTACAGTTTAATGTATTTTCACCTTTTAAATGCATTTTAATTTAATGTATTTTCACCTTTTGCTTCTTAAAATGGCCAATAACTATAGAAGCTTGTTTCCGCCACAGAATAAAAAAAAAAAATCATATTATAAAATGATGACTTTTTATTTCACAAGTTTATATCAATCGTGAGTTATAAACTTAGCGGGAATAGCGGGACATAAAGTCAGAATTGAGAGATATAAACTCGCAATTTATATATATAAACTCGAGAGTTATAAGGTCAGAACTGTTTAAGATAACTTGATAAAATGTGGCCCTGTCTCAAATGGCACCTTAAACATTTGCGGTCTTCCTACGAGTCTGCACTTTCTGACGTAACGCCACTTTGACTGTTGGGAAGAAGTCTGCAGTGGAGCTCATTGCGGGTTCAGCAAAAGTACGCATGGAGGGCACATACTGACCACAAAGGGGCGCTCGCGAGCACCCTTCTGAGACCTAAAATTACAAATGGGACACCCTACGGTCTTAGCCATATCGGTCTAGAAAATCACAACTTTTCATTTTCCGTTGGTCTTAGTACACAATGTAACTATACACATCACAACATGTAAATAGTAAAATGTTGGCGTTATTTTGTCACTTATTGAGCAGTAGGCTAGCTGGAGCCATTTACCTCCAGTCTTTGTGCTAAGCTAGGCTAGCGGTGGGTGCGTCAGACAGAGTTATGGCACGCACGGAGATTGAGAATGTATGTATGGACTTCTCTAACTCTGGGGGATACGGTGAATAAGCTAAAGTCCCAAAAAGTACAAAAAAAGTGTTCCTTTAACGGACACGCTTGCAGCAGCCATTGTAAGTCCACAAGACTGAAAGTGCATAAGAAGTGTGCCATTTTGGACAGGGCCTGTGTCCTTTAAATGCAGCTTAAATATAAGAAAGCAATACTTTTAGCAAGCTAGCATAATTTTTATGCTATTTATGATTCATGTGCAATTTGTTACTTTTCAGAACTGAAGAGGCTGCAGAGGTACTCAGGTGTGTTTTCGTTGATGTTTTTACAGAATTGGTTTTCTGTCATTGTGAGTTTCTCTAGAAAGCCAATTGTCTGTCTTCCTTTTCAGTTGATGTTAATCTGAATCCCCGGACAGCTCACGCTTACCTCTACATCTCTGAGGACCGAAAGGAGGTTAGACACGCAAATAAGCGGCAAGAAGTCCCAGAGAACCCCAAGAGGTTTGACCGGGTGGCTAATGTAATGTCCAAGGAAGCCTTCAGCTATGGGAGACACCTTTGGGAAGTGGAGGTTGGAGACAAGACTGACTGGGATTTGGGCGTAGCTAGACAATCTGTCAACAGAAAGGGAAAATTCACAATATGTCCAGCCAATGGCTTCTGGACGCTTAGCTTAAAGAATGGCACCCAGTATGTTGCTAACACATTCCCCCCAACTTCCTTTAGCCTCAGTAACAAGCCCAAAAGAGTATCTATTTACCTGGACTACGAGGGGGGGCGCGTGTCTTTCTATTGTTTGGATACCGGGACTCATATCTACACTTTCAAAGATACTTTCACAGATAAGCTCCACCCCATCTTCAGCCCGGGACGACCCCATGGGGAAAAGAACACTGCTCCCCTTATCATCAGCAGCAGCTGTTGCAGCATCTGAAACAATATGCTAGCCATTACTGCTTTCACTTCCTTTACCACTGCCATTACAGGATGCAATGATTTGTTATTGTTAGAATTATTATTACATATATTCCTTTTTATTTATTACTAAACCTTATTTTATTAATTACAGACATGAAGGATACCTCAAACTACAACTTTTACATGAGAGGTAGATATTTTTTTCTAGGCGATCAAACTTTTGCGCTTGACCTGCTGGACAATATAACAAGCAAAAAAAAAAAGGAAGTCCCATTGACTTGCATTAAAGGAGGGACTGAAGCAATATCTAGAGACTAGAATTAATATTACTGAATGTGCACTTGTAATGTACATAAAATCTTAAAAGTATATTTTTAAAGAACTGTACTTGCAGATATAATAAAAATAAAAGGCCACAGTAATAAGCACACGTTCAAGACTTTTAAAGAGCGTACTTTGTAATAATGTCAAATGAAAAAAAGGGATTGCCTAGCAAAATGCTAAAAAACAAACAAAAAAACACTCTGAACACCTTATCAACTGCATAGCAATGTCCTGGCGACCACACAACATCGTAGCACGTTTTGTGCAGGCAAGTACCGCTTAGACGTTCTCTGTTAAATGTAAAAAATCTAGTTATACAAATGATTATGATGCATTTGTTTGAAGGAACAAAATGGTTCTATCCATATGTAAAATGTGCAATAGCTACAATTGTACTTTCTTATTTATTTATTCCTCAAATGTTATTTAATAACTTTACACATATTCCATTGTCATAGAGACGTGAAAGTAAGACGTTAGCATACTTGTACTCGCGCTGTGAACTTTTATGAATGCAAAATGAATGAAAGGTAGTAAGAAAGTATGGAGTTCACTTCAAGGAACAAGAAGGCGAAGGATGAAAAAGAGGACTAGATGGATGGGTTGGGTTGGGGATCGAGGAGCGTGAGGGCGAGAGAACAGCGAGTCATTGTGCTGGTACACCAGGCACTGGGAGACACACTCAAGACACATTAACGCATTCACACACTGACACAAACGCACACATAAGCGCATGCTTCTACCCACCGCTACACAGACCCAAGCTGGCATCTCAGAGGGCAGCACTTCACTCTGAAAAGTACATTCACCCAGGCTGAGCCTCTCCAGAGGTCTGAATCTATAGGTTTCACCTCCATCACAGGTTTATGGCATTTCGGGTAAAGCTCTGTATCCAGATCGAAGGCACTCAACGTAAGAAGGTGGAGGATTAGCAGATGAGTGGCTGTGGAAGGAGTTAAACTTCAGGGACTTCATTGTCATCAATCAGGTAACAACAATTTCAGTCATTTACGATGGAAATAAGAAGTTAATGGTTCAGTAAATAACTTGATATGTTACTAAAAGGCTGTTATTTGGGCTTATCACTGAGGCACTGAATTCAGATTGGACATAAACAGTCTGCTTGGCCCACTCTGAACGTTTCAAAGAAAGCTTCTTGTGTCCAGAAGCTCCTCATGTTTTTCTGAGATAATCCACTCACCCCACCAGGCGTAGCTCTACACCCACCACAGTGTGAAAAGGACCCATTCTCTCGGATGTATAGTGAATCCAGTAATGCTCACTGTACATAACAGTGCCTAAATATTTATGTGTAAAACCACATGAATATTTAAAGGAATGTTCTGGGTTACAAGTTAAGATGCATAAACAGCATTTGTGGCATAATATCAATTTCCACTGAAAATTATTTTAGATAAATACATAGGACCAGTATTTAAAAAGTATTACCACAAGACTTATGCTGGGGTTACACTACACAATTTTAGCTTTGATTTTTCCACTCGTCAACAGTTTGCGGAATCTGAGAGATATTTAGCAGGTTAAATATCTAGATGTGTCTGCTATTCAATTAAATGAAATGTATTTTGACAGCAGAAGACATCAGTCATGACAGACAGTTTCGTAGTGTGAAAAGAACAGCAATCACTGAAAGTCATATGCTTGTTAGCATGTGACTAGTTTGATATAATCACTTACTGATCTTATCTTTCTGTAATCCAATCTGTCATCCTCAACGTCATAACCACGTAACACCACTAAACCAGATGAACGACACACGCATTAAATACAAGAAAGGCACCTGTTTACCTGGAATCCTACTCACAGGAATGCATATCCAAAAGTTCATTCACCTTAAAAAGTAGTTCCACTTCAAGGTGGATTTAGACTGTACAACTTGCATAATAAAAAACCTGAGCTTCACATTTCTGGCCCAGTTTACTTTATATATATGTCTACTGTAACAAAAAAGTTTTGCTCGTTTTAAAACAAATCTGAAAGATTAGAAATGATCTTCTGTTGTAATAGACATTATTCTCACGGAAAGTAAATTGTACCTTTAGTGGTACAATAGCTTGCCACTAGGGTAGTGCTCTCAAAAGGACATCTTTGTACCTCATTTACCCCTAAACAGATCGTACCTTAAGTATATATAAACCTACTCTAGAGTACTTATATGCACCTTTTTGGGGTAGATAGTCCCTTTGAGGTACAGTGTCAAGCAATGTTTGCACATGATTTCTGGTATTGTATGCCAAAAAATGCTAGATAAAGCTTTACTCAGGAGTGTCCAGTCCTACTCCTGGAGGGCCACCTCCCAGCAACCCTTAGTTCCAACCCTGTTTAATCACACCTGAACCAGCTAATCAAGGTCTTCCAGATCAAGTGTGGCTATCTGCAGGTTGAAGTAAAGGGTGTGCCGAAAGGTCTTTACAGTTGGTTGCAAAAGCTGCCTGTTAGTGAGTGGGGTAGGGGTTAGTTTCTGTTGTAGCATTGTGTACCTTTTGGCACGCCTCTACCTTTTGGTATGCCACTACCTTTTGGCACACCTCTACCTTTTAGTACACCCCTAGTTTTTGGTACACCCCTACCTTTTTGCACGCCTCTACCTTTTGGTACGCCCCTACCTTTTGGCAAGCCTCTACCTTTTGGCACGCCTCTACCTTTTGGTACGCCCCTACCTTTTGGCAAGCCTCTACCTTTTGGCACGCCTCTACCTTTTGGTACGCCCCTACCTTTTGGCAAGCCTCTACCTTTTGGCACGCCTCTACCTTTTGGTACGCCCCTACCTTTTGGCAAGCCTCTACCTTTTGGTACGCCCCTACCTTTTGGTACACTTCTACCTTTTGGTACACCTCTACCTTTTGGCAAGCCTCTACCTTTTGGTACGCCCCTACCATTTGGTACGCTTCTACCTTTTGGTACACCTCTACCTTTTGGAAAGCCTCTACCTTTTGGCAAGCCTCTACCTTTTGGTACGCCCCTACCATTTGGTACGCTTCTACCTTTTGGTACACCTCTACCTTTTTGGTATGCCCCTACCTTTTGGTACGCCCCTACCTTTTTGGTATGCCTCTACCTTTTGGCAAGCCCCTACTTTTTAGTACGCATCTACCTTTTTGGTATTCCCCTACCTTTTGGTACGCCCCTACCTTTTTGGTATGCCTCTACCTTTTGGCAAGCCCCTACTTTTTAGTACGCATCTACCTTTTTGGTATTCCCCTACCTTTTGGTACGCCCCTACCTTTTTGCACGCATCTACCTTTTGGCACGCCCCTACCTTTTGGCAAAACTATTACTCCAATCTGCAGATATCCCACTCTCCACTTTTACGCTGCCACTTTTCTGGAGTTTAGCTCCAAAACACCTGTCTGGAAGTTTAGTCATAAAGACCTTGATTGGCTGTTTCTAGTGTGTTTGATTGGGCATAGAGCTAAACTCTGCTGTAAGGTGGCCCTCCAGGAGCAGGAATAGACATGCCTGATTCAAACCATGAATGTTTAGAAAAGATTTTAAAGAGTTTGAATAATTCATGTCAAGACTGCAAGTTCTATCAGTATGTGATGTCAAAGTTACTTTTAACTTATATGCTTTCCTCTGTTCTAATCTTTAGGTCCACTTGCCAGTCTATTACACTGTTTCTTTATTGGAACTCACTTACGAAGAAAGGGAAAGGACTTAACACTTCTCGCTGACCTTGAAGTGTATTGAAGGTTTCCGTCTGTGCAATTTATTGGACTCTTCCAAGTGATCATTCTTGGAAAAGATTCATCATGGCAACCACCGGCATGCAGCTGCTCGGCCTGGTCCTGTCCATCATCGGCTGGGTGGTAGGTTTGCTGGTGTGCACCCTGCCCATGTGGAGGGTCACTGCCTTTATCGGGAACAACATTGTAACGGCACAGACCACATGGGAGGGCCTGTGGATGAATTGCATCTGGCAGAGCACAGGGGAGATTCAGTGCAAGGTGTATGACAGCCTGCTGGCTCTTCCCAGTGACATGAAGGCCGCCCGGGGTCTTACGGTTCTCGCTTTGCTCATTGGCAGCCTGTCGCTCACGCTGGGTGTTCTGGGTATCAAGTGCACCCAGTGTGTGGGCCTCCCAAGCCTCAAGGCACGCTTGGCCCGCGTGTCCGGCGTGCTCTTTGTCATTGCAGGGTTCCTCATCCTCGTACCTGTCTGCTGGACGGCCCATTCCATCATCAGAGATTTCTATGACCCCTATGTGGCAGCCCCGCACAAACGTGAGCTCGGCCCCGTGCTCTACCTGGGCTGGGGGGGTTCGGCCTTGCTGTTGATCGGTGGATCGCTCCTCTACGCAGGGTCCAATCCCCCCGGGATTCCCTCCTCTCCTACGTTTAGCAGTGGCGAGAGCAGCCCACGCAGAGCGGGTGGAGCTGCCCAGGTCAAGGGTTATGTTTAACGACCAGCAGCGACACGCCGGCCCCCGAAAGCCTTCTCTGCTAGAGTTTCCCATTGTGATAGATTCAAGTTAATTCTCATCTATTTTTTATCATTCAGAATATTTCTGTAGTATGATGGAGGTAGTGAATAGAAATGTGAAATCAAGTTTCCTTGCCACCTCTAATGTCCACTTATAAGTCTGTCTTTTTCTGTATTTGTCTGTTATGTTATTCAATAATAAAACCTTAAATCCTTTGTCATGTCTTCTCTGAATTCTTTGGATGTCTGTCTGTTCAAGAAGATGCTGATGATAGTTCACCCGAAAATGAAAATTACCCCATGATTTACTCACCCTCAAGCCACCCTAGGTGTATATGACATTCTTCTTTCAGACGAATACAATCAGAGTTATATTAAAAATATCCTGGCTCTTCCAAGCTTTATAATGGCAGTGAATGGCGGGCCTGATTTTGGGGCCTTCATAAAATATATCCATATGACTCCAGGGGTTAATAAAGGCCTTCTGAAGTAGTGTGATGCGTTTTTGAAAGAGACTAAAATAACTAGCTTCCGGCAGATGGCCTACGCAAGTCGACTAACGGCAAAAGAATAACCCCTAACACAATGTATGATGTTGGATGTAGGAGTAGCGCAAGCTTTTGACCGTCTGTCGGAAGCTAGTTATTTAAGTTTATAAAGTTTTATATTTTCTTACACAAACACATCGCTTCACTTCAGAAGGCCTTTATCATATTTAAATTAAATTATATTTATATACACCTAGGATGGCTTGAGGGAGAGAAAATCATGGGAGTAATTTTCATTTTTGGGTGAACTAACCCTTTAATATGTGAATAAAGCCTATTAAACCAGTTCATCATATAAAGCGATCTTGTATTAAATCTCTAGATTCATATGAATAACCTTTGCGATGTCTTTATGAAGTTTATAAGGTTATGCTGGAATGGAATTTTAATGGAGAGACTGAAATTACATTAAAATATCTTCATTTGTGTTTTGAAGATGAACAAAAGAGTTTGGAATGGAGGGTGAGTAAATGATGACAGCATTTTCATTTTTGGGTGAACTAAACCTTTAAAGTGTTTACATTATTTAATGGAATGCCACACATAAAATCTAAGAGGTGTCACTTAAAAAAGTTACAGGAAAATTCACCTAAAAATTTGCAACCCTCTATGATTTCCTTTCTTCGCAAAATAGATATTCTGAAATAGATATATTTGTCCATTAAATGGTTTTGAACTGTAAAATAAACAGTTTTCACTGTAATTATTACATTATAAACCTTTAAATTATATGGTGCTGTCCTGTAAAACCTAACACGTTACTGCCGTATTTTTTACGGCACAGTTCTGGCAACCACAGCAGCCGTTTTTTTTACCGTAAATTAAATACAGGGATTTTTTTTTTTACAGTGTAGACACGTCCAGCAAACAGAAGCTCCCTTTGATGACAATGGAAGGCAAAGTAACAGCTGGAATCATTCAATTAACTTTCGGTTTTGCTCATTTAATGAATTCAAAACTGAAATATGGAATGCAGATTCTCATATAATCTGATTATATCATACAATAAATAATGGGTCTTTTTATGGTCATTAAGTTAAAGATCATTCACAAAGTTTGGGATTTAGAGAATGTCTGATACACATTTATGTTAGCCTATGTATAATTGCATATAAATCTCATGTAAACCGTCCAGCTGATAAAGACATTCTTGGCTCATGTTGTCTTGACTCTCTGAGCATCTCTGGCTGGAGCATCTCTGGCTGTTGTTATGGGGGCTGCTTCTATAGACGACCGCAGTACAATACCACTGTATGCGGCAGCACCAGCACAGCATTTACAATAGCCACATTGTTTACTGCGCCAGGTAGTGACTCATGTATGACCTAATGCTACGAGTGAAAATCCTGGGTTGTAAAATATAAAAAAGTGCTTATTGTTGTCTTGACTGCTGGAGTATAAGGAATGAAGAAGGGAGGTGTGGTTGGCACAAGGGCTTATTTTTATATATGGGACAATGTGTCTGCCAGGGTGACATAAGTTGTGCCACAGTTGACCTACTATACACTATGCAATACTCCTATGCACTCTTCCGTCAAATGTATGAAAGTTATTGAATATATGATGGTTATTTTGTCATCCAGCATCACTGGTAAAGCTATAATTCTATAATTGGAGATACATTTGGCATTTCAAAAAGTTCATTGTTAAATAGAAAATTATTTCTAGGATCTTATTGAAAACATATTCAATTTGAATAATTTAGTGCTTGCCAAACACACTTCCTTCCTTTTTTATTTTACTTTTAACGAAAAAGTAATTTCTTTATAGTATTGTTTGTCAACTCTGTTACAGACAAATTTGACAGCGTGTAGAAATAACATTGGTAACAGAGTTTGACAGTAACAGGCTTGACCATTTTTAACTTTTTAGTCAAAAACTCCACTTGCTAGCATAAATGCTAGGAGCACATTAACGTGATGGATCCTTTTGATATCGTGGCAACACTTTTGACGGTTTTTTTTTTTTTTTAAATAACTTTTTAGATTAAAATATTTTCTCAGAGAGAGCACACATACCTTTCAGTGCTTCAGGTCTTATCAGTGAGGGAAAATGACATAATTTCCTGTATCTTACATAGTTGTGGTGGGAGATAATTCCTCCAATGTAAAGGCAAAAGGTGGTACAGTAACAGAATTGACGTAAGATATGGACGTACATTTTTATAAGATAAAAGTTATTTTTAAACAATTTAATGATGTAGAATTAGGAAAATAACTATTTAGGGCTTTTAAAAATAAAATAAATGAAATATTACCAAAAGAAAAGCACATCAAATATTGTGATTACATGATGGAAAAATACACTGACTAATTTGGACAAGAAATCATGATTTCCGGCTATATAAGACACTTTTTACAGAAAATATTATATAGTTATGGCCTGTAACATCTTGTGAGCCATGACAATGTGTAGCAAATTATAAAAATTATTCAAAATAAAACCATTTGAAAAAGCTTATTCTTAATTACCACTATGATCAATAAAACTAATTTGTTGTATTGTTGTGATAGCACTTGAATGGGCAAAAATAATACAAATAATAATAAAAATGAGGTAAATTTTCCACAGACATGAAAACGCATTAAAAATAAATAATGTTAGTCTACTGTTTTCTTATATTTAATTAAAGAAACAGAAATTATCATGTAAAATTGTCAGGTGAGGGATGAGGTGAAGAATTATTTAAGGTAAAAACAAACAAAACAAAACAAAAACAAACCACCAGATTCAGTCCATGGCAGACGATACACAGTGAGGATATGCGTATTATCATACTTTTTATTATAAATACTAATGTCATCTAATAACAAAGCAGACTCTTTTGTATCACTCTGGCTATACAATAAGTGTCTATAATGTTACTGTCACTGGACTTTTATGTGACATTTCGTCTTTCGTTTGTGCATGCGCGTGTTACCCGGCAGTGAAACTCCCTTATTCACACAGGTGAACAACAGACACACACAGATCGTCTCGATATCAGAGATTAAACATGGGCAAAGGCGGCGGAACATTCGAGAGACTGTTGGGTATGTATTATATTTGATGTTTTCGTTGATGATTCAGACTGACAGACCGATGAGTCTGCTAATGCTAACGCTAGCACAGCTTGAATAGACACGGTAATGTTGGCCTTCAACACATATTGTCTTTATTTTTCCCACTGGACATTCAACACACAAGTGACACGAACTTAAACATGACATTGCGGCATGTCCTTTTCAGTTCAGTTCAACTTTATGGTCTTAAACAAATCAATTCGTAATGTAAGCTTGTTAGTAGCGCATCGGAGCTAAAGCTATTTCCAGGCCTCTTTTTTACAAGCTACATAAGCAAGTGTTTTAAAATAACAAATCATGTATACGTTTCTTCCTTTACGTTCTCTGTCTTGTGTGTCTGAAGTCATTGACAGTGAATTTTGTTTGTCTTAGCCAAAACTCGCTGTCAACCAGGCAATTGTACGTTACTGCTCATTTAATTAGACGTGTTGTAAAGGCGTTTCATATAAATGTTTATCTTTGCAGTTGCTCACACCGTTTGTAAAAGTGTCGTTTGAGGAGTTTGAAGGTGTATTTTAATGTATTGCCGTTATTCACGGTTGGTTCTTTCTGTGTGCTCGTGTAATCGAGCTGCTGTAAAGAGAGAGAGAGAGAGAGGGTGTTTTGGCCCATTTTCGTTCATTTTCACCACATAACAGTAACTTCCTGTTTGACACAACAGCTCCATTTCCAAGGCTTCACAAAGCTCTATCTATCTATCTATCTATCTATCTATCTATCTATCTATCTATCTATCTATCTATCTATCTATCTATCTATCTATCTATCTATCTATCTGTCTGTCTGTCTGTCTGTCATCCGTCTGTAATCTGTCTGTAATTATGAAATATTGACTGATTTGTGTGATTTCTTTCTTTGATTCAGAATTAGGCAACATTGAACATATTCAAGTATTAAAACATTGTGTGAATAGTGTGCAATTTGTATTTTAAATATGTAGGTAAATGCTGTTTGTATTGTTTTATCGGTGCATAATATAAATGAAGATTAAATATCCGTTCTTCCTTAATAATATAATAATAGTAAACATAATTTTCTAGTACAATAATTTTCTTAACAAGAATACAGAATAATCACAAAAATAAATCGGATATGGCTAACTTAAATTATACGGACAACATTATATTTGATTTTCGGTATCATGTAGGTACAAGTGAAGAGAAATATTTGTTACTATGTCAAGCCTGGACATGGTCTTTTCCTCTTCCTTTCCCCATGTTTTCAGTAAACAGACTTTGAGAGAATTGATTCTGATCAGACATGTGCTCATTTACAGATAAAGCTACCAGTCAGCTGCTGCTGGAGACCGACTGGGAGTCCATTCTGCAGATATGTGACCTCATTCGGCAAGGCGATACGCAGTAAGAACATAAAACATTTTGTTATGTTTGCATGTCAGTGTAAGAGCAGGAATCATAAATATTGTCTTGACTTCCTTTTATACTATTTTGTTATTTCCCACCACCAGGGCAAAATATGCAATTGGTGCCATCAAGAGAAAACTCAATGACAAAAATCCACATGTTGCGCTCTATGCTCTTGAGGTAAGTGTCAGTTATCTACATATGTGGAGCACTGTAGACCAGGGACTTTCAAGCTGAAAGTGAAAAAGTTTTGAGTGATTGGGATTGTTCTACTCTGCTCTGACAACAGACTGGGCCATCTGACCAATCAGAGCAGAGTAGAACAATCACAACAGACTGGGCCATCTGACCAATCAGAGCAGAGTAGAACAATCACAACAGACTGGGCCATCTGACCAATCAGAGCAGAGTAGACCAATCACAACAGACTGGGCCATCTGACCAATCAGAGCAGAGTAGAACAATCACAACAGACTGGGCCATCTGACCAATCAGAGCAGAGTAGAACAATCACAACAGACTGGGCCATCTGACCAATCAGAGCAGAGTAGAACAATCACAACAGACTGGGCCATCTGACCAATCAGAGCAGAGTAGACCAATCACAACATACTGGGCCATCTGACCTATACCTATTATAGGGGACTAAAACAAAATATCACAATAGGGAACTTTAATGTTGGGTTCATACATAGTTAATGCAAGAGATCATATTTAAAAAAAAATGTTTTGTATTGTGCCCCTGATCAGTCAAGGTCATGTGTTAGCATTTGCTTGTCAACAGGTCCTGGAGTCAGTGGTGAAGAACTGTGGCCAGACCATTCACGATGAAGTGGCCTGTAAGCAGACAATGGAGGAGCTGAAGGAGCTGTTCAAGGTGATTGCTGCTAATCTCCACCTTTCTGTCCTGTGACTGTTGCTTTAAGAGTCTTTAGCCCTGCCTTTATGATCTTTCCAAGTGGGTCAGACCCAGTGACTCATGCGGCACTGCACTTCCTGATTGTGTCATCGTCGTCACATGTTCATTTGGCTCAGGGGAGTTCCAGCAAAAATCACAAACAAAAAAGTTGCACTTGGATTTCTTTTGCTGATTTTCTGTGAGATTGACAACCACAGAGAAGGATTTGAAGTGGCTTAAGAGGCTTGCTATTTTGTTGTTTTTGTGGGGTTTTTTTATTTTATTTTTATGAACTGGTTAGGCAACTTCTGAGCTCAGATATTGTTTTTTAAGCCATAACTGAGAGGATGTGACTCTTCTGTGTTTAGAAACAACCTGAACCGAATGTGAAGAACAAGATCCTTTATCTGATCCAGGCTTGGTCCCATGCCTTCCGCAACGAGCCCAAGTACAAAGTCGTCCAGGACACCTATCAGATCATGAAGGTGGAAGGTAAGATTAATAAACATAAAGTACATTTCTGAAGGGTGTTCACACATACAGCGACTTGTAGTAACCTAAATGATATGATGCATTATACACTGCTGCAATTTATATGCAAACACTTTAATAGCAATGTCAGCTAGGACTGCTAGGAAATGTTAATCGTTAGAGATTTTGCTATATTGTGTACATGTAAATATTAGGGGTGTAACGAATCACTCGTTTCACGATTCGATACAAATCGCGATACGGAACTCACGATATGATGTGTATCACAATGTTTTATAATATATCACGAAAAGGAAAAGTGCGTGCACAGAAAGCTGCCTCTCTCAGAAGGCAATGGTGAATTTGGGACATGCTCAATGTTTTAAAATGTTATTAGGCACAATAAGCAGTGAAAAAGTGCATTGAGCATAAAAAAAGATCAAGGTCCACTACAAAGGGAGATATATTATTTAACTGAATCCACTTTCTAAGAACTACAACGAACGACTCGTTTGGACTACAACAAGTTTTTTTTCCGGATCTTGTGAAGTCATAATGTTACTCATTTAAATGATCTCTGCCCACAGAATACGCAAAAAAGGTGCGAGGCCTGGTTGAGCTGCATTAGAAAATAAGTGTTGTCGCTATGTCAAAGATATGCAGTTTTTTTTGTTGTTTTTTTACCCCTTTTCCAAAACAAATTTTTTTGACCTTCCTAAGGATCACGAATTTAGAGTAGTTAACTTATTTTAAACACTGTTCCTGAATTATGACACAAAAGCTTCTCCTGAAATGGAGTTCCCTCTTTGTCGGGACAATCTGTTGTTTGTGGATCACAACTTTTATTTGAAGTTGTGTTTTCTATTAACAGTTCCAGTGATAAGTTTTATGTAGTTGCTATGATGTAAACAAAGGGCAAAGCTTTGCCTCCGCCCACCTGCTGGCCAACATTAGTGTTGATATAGCTTTTTTAAGGCTGTTCACCGCCCCTTAGGAAAATTAACCATGGTTTTGTGATCGATTACTGTTTGTATTGCCATAGTTTTCCAACAAATATCATGATTAAATGGTGTATAACATTGTATCTAAAGTGTAAAATTACAAGAAAAACAAACATACCACTCTGAAACGTCCTGTGAAATCCATGTTTGCAAAGTCTGTGCGTTCTGTTCTGGACGATCCTCTAGTTTGTTAACATTAAGTCTGAATAAGGCTTGAATTGGTTTGAAATTGACACCATCCTTAATATTTACATCTGAGTAGAGCTCGCGGTTATGATAAGGGGTGTGACATTTCCTGAACACGTGCTAAGCCGTACCCATCACAACACACTGGGCCAGGTAACCAATTACAGCACGTTTCGTATTTCGGAAAGAGGGGTTTCATCGAAACAGGAAATAATGTGTTTGGGTCAGACCGGGGAGAGGTGCTGTAATAATATAAAATATGTGAAAAAAACTTTTTTCAACAATCAAGCATGAAAGCATATTCTAGTACACCCCAAAAACAAAATCAAGGCTTTGTAAAAGGGCATAAAGTCTGTAGAGTATTTTTTTGTTTGAAAAATAATACATTTATATTTAATTCATACCGTGAAGACTGTAATGTTTTATTTTTACATTTGATTATTAAATTTCTGTACTAATTCTAACTACATTTTAAATAAACCTATTGTACTTGAATAACTTCATATTTTTGTTATTGTCCCATTGTTTGCAATTCCTTCTTTTTTCTTATTTTTATTAAAAGAAATTAAATAAAATATCACAAAATAAGTATGTATCGTGATATATATATCGTTATCGTGAAATAAAATGTCTCATATTGTGAAATAAGAATTTGCTCATATCGCCCACCCCTAATGTCTTGACTTTCCGCTCCGTCTCGCCGACTGTCGTACCGTGGAAAGTTTGGCACATGTGCAGTGCAATTGATCAGCGCTTTCAAAATACAAGTCCCACTACACCAGCCAGTGTCGTTAATTTAAAAATGGCAAATATCGTCTGATATATTGGCCGTGGTGATTATATCAGTCGACCACTAGTTTTGAGCATTTGTGCTGCTCACCAACAATGTAAGGGGGGATCAAAATGTACAAGTGTGTGAGATGGTGGTCCAGTGGGTTAAACCATGGAACTGATATGCAGAAGGTTGCTGGTTCAATCCCAGCGGTCACCACCAGTGTGTCCTTGAGCAAGGCACTTTACTCCATGTTGCTCCAGGGGGATTGTCCCTGTAATAAGGGCACTGTAAGTCGCTTTGGATAAAAGCGTCTGCTAAATGTCAATGTAAAATGTAAATGTACAAACTCCCACTACAATAGCGATTCAGAATGCTAAAAATGCTGTATATGTGAATGTAGCATAACGATTCATTGCTGCTGTGACACTTTTTTAAAGAAAAACTATCACTTCTACTTGTTCAGGTCATGTCTTCCCAGAATTCAAGGAGAGTGATGCCATGTTTGCAGCAGAGAGGGTGAGAATAACTTTTGAGTAAAGCGAATACATTCTGCACACTCTCTGGTGGTCTGTCATCAGTTTCTCATGTTTTTTCCCCCCTAGGCCCCTGATTGGGTGGATGCAGAAGAGTGTCACAGATGTAGGGTTCAGTTTGGTGTTATGACCCGAAAGGTACATACCGCTCCTTTGATAATCTCCCATACTGAGCTATATAATATTTATGAAGTAGCCTATATCAGTGTTACTCAAAGATGTCCTGGGGACTTCCACCACTGCACATTTTGTATGTCTCCCTCATCTAACATTCTTGAATGATTCAATTCATCCGCTCATTAGTATAGACAGCAAGACTTGGGCTGTGTCTGAAATCGCCCCCTTACCCTCAAATAGGGCACTATTTAGCCGCTTTTCACCGCAGGAATTTTCCCAAGGAACTAGGGACTTTGGGGTGGTACTCTGTGTGTTTCGACTGCAGGTCCTAGTTATGCTAGTTTCCATGAGAGTTTAAGATAAATTTATCATTTAAAATAATTATTAAAAGAGCAAGCACAAATTATGCAAAAGTGGTAGCCCTTCCAGAGAACTCAGGGACTGAGACACCCACTCGTTTTCATTCACTCCTTCAAGCGGACTATATTAGTGGAGTAATGTAGGGAATAGTGATTGAGGGTATAGGGGGCGATTTTCGAACAAGGCTTCAAATTGGGCTTATCTGATGAGGAAGACATCCAAAATGTGCTGAGGTGGGGGGTCCCCAGGACAGGTTTGAGAAGCACTGGCCTATATAAGTTGATTTTATGATGCATAATGGCTGGTGGCTCTTCATTCAGCACCACTGCAGGGCATGTGGGCAGATTTTCTGTGGGAAGTGCTCTTCGAAGTACTCTACCATTCCCAAGTTTGGCATTGAGAAGGAGGTGCGAGTGTGTGAGCCCTGCTTTGAGATTCTCAACAAGTGAGTATATGTGTAGACTGATATCTATAACTAGCTATGTTTCCATCCAAACTTGTGAATTTAATTAATGCTCAAAATTAGGTAATAATGTTCCATCCCAATGTGTTCAAGAGAACAAAATCATCACTTCCTGGGAAATTGGCTCAAAATATCTAATAAAAATGTAAATTTGCTGCAATCGGGGAAGCCACTGAGGCTCTTTTTTTTTTTCCTCCATCATAAAAGATGCAGCTTAGAGCGCACAAAAAGAGACTCCGTAAACGTGGTTGTTTTACCTTGCATTCGGATGCCTTATGTTTGGGAACGCAATCGTGTGAGACGTTTCTGATAGGGAATTAAACCAAATGATTCTGATGACAGACTTTGGCACAGGAATTTCAGAACGACCAAACTAACATTTGAGATGCAGCGATGCGATTGATCCACTGGTTAGTCCAGTTATCCAATCACATCCTCTGTTGATGCAAAGTCATGTGAGCTTGTTGTAGCGCATCAAGAGATTTATTCAGTAAATGTGCTTCCTTTGTAGTTTATGCACATGTCTTCTTATCGGATAAAAAATGTCCGCCTCAATTCAAAATTTACTCTCATCGTGATGTTCTCCCAAATTCTTGTGAAAAAAATTTGTGAATAGAAACACAGCTACTGTTTTTCATTTAGTTTTTTTCTTCAAATCATGCTTTCTTCTGTGTACCACAAAAGGTACACAGTAAGGATCTTCATACAGCTGTCAAATTTTGAAATTAAGAGTTGAGTATAATTCTTGGGGTGAGGAGTGTTATTAGTTTGACATACTACCATTCAAAATAGGGCTGAACGATTAATTACATTTGCGATATCGCAATATGATAAAACTGGATGTTTTTAAACCGCAAAGGCTGCGATTACATTCTGGTCATGTGAAAATCAACTGACAACACATTAAAAGGTCAGGAGACTGAATCCATATTGCATGTGGCTAGGGCTGAACGATTAATCGCATTTGCGAGAATATCGCGATATGATTAAAAAAATATTATTTTCTTCTCTTTGGTCTCATGACGTGCGAGAGTAAAGCAGTCAGCTCTGAGGAAGCATCAACTTTGCATGATACGCAACAGAACAGTTTATCTAATATTGTGTTGGTCATACTATACAATAGGGGTGGTAGAAAAGATTCTCTGTTTAACGATTCTGTGCTTAGTTTTTAACCACAGATGCGCGATGGCGCTAATGGCTTCCAATTCCTCACACACACTCACACCACTCGAACCTTCCTTAAAATAATATTTCATAAATTTCGGAAAGGTTGAAGTGAATTACAATGACATTCGCAGTCTTCATTGCACAGGATATTCGCTGTGAGCGAGAGAAATGCGCGCTGCAGTGTGCGGGCTCGCCCGACTCTATTTTCCTTACAAATGCTCAACGAAGGCATCGTTCATGTTGTTTGGAATGGAGTGGACTTGTATATTAAAAATATTAAACTCACTTACAGAAGGTTGCTTTCAATTTCAAATACTGACGTGTGCTTTGTGAAGAGCACTCGCACATGCATCTATGAGAGATTGTTGAATGTACTTGCAGCTCAAAATGCTTTTATGACGCAAAATTTATGTAAACACAGTCAGTTATGTCAAGACTTAAGGAATTAAGTAGACAGGACAAGCCACATCTTACAAATCAAAAGAGATCTGTGCATTAGTGTGAATGTAGCTTATTAGGTCTATAATGTCATCATAATAATCAAACGGCTTTAAAGATGAATGGAAAACGTTCAGTTAGTCAGGCTACTCTTAAATACTGAAAGCACTCTTTGTTTATTTTTTTTGTTCCTCTTCATTATTTACTGGCTTATATGTTTTAAAGCTATATTCGTTTATATATTTCTTTCCATGCATTTGTTTTAATAATTATTTTTGTGTGTGTAATTATTTTAAAAAGCACTTATAATTACATATGTAGTTTAAAAAAAAGAGGGTTTAAGCTTTATTAATAAAATAAATAAGGAAAAAAAAGACCAAGAATCGTTTTGGAATCGGATCATGATTCCGGAAATCAGATCGGATCTTGAGGTTCCTAAAGATTCCTACCCCTACCATAACATGATTTATTGCTTGTCTCTGTTGAATAATACAGAGGATAAAGAGCTTAAAAAAGAATCGCATATTAAATTGCAATCGCAATATTGGTATACATTTTTTTTTCCCAAAATCGTTCAGCCTTACACTATTAGGATAATTGTTTCAATGATTATGTAATTGTGGCATGCGTAATTGTAATCGCGATTTAGAAATTAGATTAATTGTGCAGCCCTAGTGTTGAAAAATCTTTTGCGATGTCCTACAGCCGGGATTAGCACACAATGTCCGATTCATAACCTAATGACTCCTTTGAACCGATTCATTTTAATGAAAGGTTAAATCAACTGATCTGTCCAACAGTGAACTCACGAGACATCACTGTCTGAATTGGTGTATAATAGTGATGGGATCATTTTACTGCCTCGGATCTTTGAATCTCATGCATCAAAATGATCTAATCTTTTTTTCTAATAAAAAAATAGTAATAGTAATTTCGTTCATTTCACCAGAATATAATTGAAATGTTACATGTTAATGGCCAAATTCCCTAACACGTCTACTTGCGCAACGTTGATCACATTTTGAATAAGAAAAAAACTATAAAGAAACCTTGGCCAAATTATGAGAAACAGAAAATGATTAATTCATTGCTGTCTTCAGGCTATGCAGTCAATTAGTTTACCTCACCTCCCGATCTGAGTCGTTCGCTCTTGTCACATCACATCCCCATAAGCTATATGCAGTCTGTATCGGAAAAATAATTGATTTGTTCACCTCTTGTTCTTTTGCCACGAATATCAATGCCTATTTCATCATTGCAACTTTGGCACCGCCCACTGGCGTGTTAGTGAGATGACGAGGAGAGAAGAGCAAAACAGGATCACTGCACTAAAAATAACATTAACTTCCAAAGGATCATAATTCTAGGAATGTGGTTATTTATTTTCAACAATGTGAATGTCTCAGTTGAGCATTATTTATTTGTATTCTGTGCATTTCACTGTGGATTCTTTGGTAAATCAGTCGCAATTTTGGCGCAGGCTTTGCAAACAGACTATACGATATTGACTCATTGACAGTAATGCCACAACATGTAAGTAACCGTGTTATTTCTAATGCCTGATCTGTGACAGTGATTTCTGATATGATACGGTACAGACAGCATGGCCTCTATCGGACTGTCACAAGATGAACGAACGACTCGGACCCGAACAAGAAGACTCGAGAAGTGAACTAATCATTTCTGTTATAGGATGTTGCACATGCGCGGTCAGCACAAAATGAACGAATCAATCTCTGAGACTGTTCTCGAGTCATATTAAAGAATCGTTCAAAATGAATGTATTGTTCATGATCGACCCTATTGTATAACGCATAATTTACTCAGAACACATCTGATATGAGCGCATGTGTGTGCTTACCCCATTTAGCAAGAGTGGTTAGTAAGAACTAGCCTTAATTATCCACAGTATTTTCAGATTATTTTTATTGAAAATGTGAATAATATATTTAAAATAATATAATTTAGTTTAGACTGGAGTGAGGTGAAACCAGAACAAAGGAAGTTGTTGTTAGCTAGCTGCTAATTTGATTCAACTGTATATGTAGATAATTAGACTTTTAATTAAAATAAACTTTTTAATGCTACTTTTTTTTTACTGCTACTTTTAATATTGATAATATGATTATGTACCAAAATAAATGTCAGGATCTTATCTTAAAAAGCTATGAAAGTGGAAATAAAATCACAGCTTTTTTTGCAAAGAGGGTATGACAGGTAATATCTGTGTCTGATAATTGCATAGCCTATATATAATTTGTAAGAGGTTGTAAAACTGAATAATTCTCAGCCACAGTCTGGAAGAAAATGAGGGGCCAAAAAAAAAGAATGAACAACCAAGTGTAAACAATGAGGAACAAACGAAACAAATGTCAAGGTAAGATATCATGCATAATATGAAAAATCAAAATAACATAAGCAAAAATCACAAACTGTTTCTTTGCATTTATTTTAAATTTATTTTCAGTTCTGGGCAAAACCCTGTAACATATAGGCCTGGCCTACAGGAAAGAACCGTTTATGTTTAATCTATCTAATATTGTGTTGGTCATACTATACAATGATTTATTGCTTGCCTTTGTTGAATAATACAGAGATTAAAGGTGCATTGTGTAATATTTATGAGGATCTATTGACAGAAATGCGTTTACATATACATAATTTACATATCTATGTTTTCAGTGGTGTATAAAGACCTTGCATAATGAACCGTTATGTTTTTATAACCTTAGTATGAGCCATTTCTATCTTCATACACCACAGGTCCCCTTACAGTGAAGTCGCCATTTTGCGCCGTCATGTTTCTACAGTAGCCCTAAACGGACAAACTGCTCTACAGAGCGCTAGTCACTCTGCTGTCTCAGACAACATCTTTGTCTTGTGTCAGCTACCGTAGCTTCTCTATTGGCTTTGAAAGGAGGGGTGAGAGGTGGGCGGTTGCAATTCACAACCTCACCACTAGATGCTTCTGAAATTTACACACTGCACCTTTAAAAATAATTGCATATTAAATCGCAATCGCAATTTTGGTTAGCAAAAAACCCCCCGCTTATTTTCCAAAATCGTTCAGCCCTAATTCAAAAGTTTGGGGACAGTAATTTTTTTTCTTCTTTAATAAATCCTTTTATTCAGCAAGGATGCAGTAAAGGGATAGTTCCTTTGAAAAATTTTCCCCCAAAAATGAAAATTATCCCATAATTTACTCATCCTAGGTGTATATGACATTCTTCTTTCAGACGAATACAATCAGAGTTATATTAAATGTCCTGACTAATTCAAGCTTTATAATGGCCCAAAAAAAGCAAAAAAAAAGTGCATGATCTTTATAAAAGTAATCCATACGGCTCCGCAGGGATGCCTTCTGAAGTGAATTCATTTGTTTGTGTAAGAAGAAAAATCCATATTTAATACATTTTAAAGTATAATATCTAGCTTTTGGCAGACCGTCTTCTGAATGCAACTTACGAAGAAAGTGTAACGCCTCTTACAGTTCAAAATGCTTACGGACGACGTACCACAAACCAATGAATTTACTTTAGAAGGCCTTTATTAACCCCCTAGAGCCGTGTGGATTACTTTTATGATGGATGGATGCACTTTTTTGGTTTTCAAATTTTGGGCTGCTATTCACTGCCATTATAATGTTTGCAAGAGCCAGGACACATTTAATATTACTCTGATTGTATTTGTCTGAAAGATACACCTAGGATGACTTGAGGGTGAGTAAATTATGGGATCATTTTCATTTTTGGGTGAACAATCCCTTTAAATTGATCAAAGTGACTGTTGCTACCTATGCGGAGTGTCCCGTATTAGTCACTTATGACCCATATCAGTTAGGTTGTAGCTTATGCAGGCATCTCACTAAGGCAGCTCACTAGGTTTTTTAATTTTGCTGCTTTGATTCTCCCCCCCTCCCTTTTTGTAATTTTTATCTGTTATATTATCTTTTAATTGTCCCTCATATTCATAAACCTGCTGACTTCCAGAGATTTACCAGGTTGATTATGTCTCCTAAACCCTCCTCTTCACCAGCCACCCGTCCCTCTCTCCCCCTCCTAGAAAAGCTGAAGGGAAGGCCGCCAGCACTGGGCAGTCCGAGCTTCCCCCTGAGTACCTGACCAGCCCTCTGTCCCAGCAGTCTCAGGTAGTGCCCACCGAAGCAGTAAGTAGTTACATTTCATAGAGCGCTCACACTCATGGGCGTCACAATTATGAAGCATACCACCAAAATGTATTGACTCGGACAATAAAACAAGAGTTTAATCATCATCACCAGTTTATTTGGAACTCGGGTGCAAAGCAATTTTGAGGCTCATGAGTGAGAGCACATATTACTGTCTAGTTTGTGTGCTTACTGTCAATCCCACTCCAATCAGTAATGAACGCAATATTTAAAGGTGAAGTGTATCAGTTCTGTGCCACTAGTTTGACCAAACAGAATTGCTGGAACTATGACTGGCTGTTTTCAGAATAGTTCATTTATTTGCCGTTAATGGGGTGTGTTCACACGTAGTTTGGTTTTGCTTGGTCCTCGTCCGCTTTGTGTTCACATTGGCATTTTTATCACCAAACGTAATGATACTAAACATAAAGGCATAGGGATATGATGTATTGCCTGTTTTGAGACGGAACTTGTCGAACATCCAAAACAATGCTGTGTTCTGGCATAAATGCGCTCGTTGTATGTGTGTAGCTACAAATTGTGGTATTTTTGACCAACTGAGAACTCCTGAAGAAAATGTGTAAAGGAGTTAAAACAGAACCGCAACTAAGATCTGCTGCGAGGAGACGCGGTTCTGATACCGAACTGTGATGGGCAACATCACGACTATGACGAGATAAACAGGAATGCTCAAGCAATCTGTCCTTTTTAGGGTCTCATCTTGTGACATCATGTCCTGTTTTTGGTTCGTTTGCATGTCTTTGCTCCGGGTTGCGTTCATATTTCAGTCTAATCGCACCAGAAATCGCGTAGAAGCGGACAGAGACCAATCTTTTTAGGTCGTCTCGATCTTCGTTTGGTGCGCCTCGTTTTTTTTGTCCAATCTTTTTTGTCCAAGTCATTGAATATCAGGGATTTTTGTTTGTCTCTTTAAATTTTAGTTTCCATTTATCAAAATGTAATTTATCACCATTTTTGTTTTATTGCATTATTTCACGTGTTTTGCGTATAGTTAGGCTATTTTTCAGTGCCATTTTTTTCCCTTCCCGCTCGTCAACTGGCAATCACTTAAGTCAATGCAGTCACCTGTACCTGTTAACTAAGGCAAACATGCCAGGAAAAGAGCATTTGACTACAAGACCACTTCAAAGACTGTGTGTTAAAAGAAGACCACAGAAAAGCTAAATGTAAAGTCTACTTTTATAGCTACTATCGAGCTATCAAATATGGGAAAGGGAGCACTTCACAGCCACGCAAACAGTAAGAAGCATGCTACCCGTATGAAGCCGACAGGAGCATCATCTTCAGCCCAAGTGCTCATCACTGCTCTACTGCAGCCTCCCCATATAGCTCCAAGAGAACAGCAGTCAGCTAATGAATCCACTCCCACCTCCAACAGTGACAGTAGTGTGTGAGACAGTGGAGCACGTCTTGGCTTAGTTCACCCAAAAATGAAAATGATCCCATAACTTATAAAAAATCCAAACATCTATTCCAGCAAGCCTAATTTACATTTACATTTAGTCATTTAGCAGACGCTTTTATCCAAAGCGACTTACACATGAGAGCAATAGAAGCAACTAGAACAGTCAAGGGCAACAGTATGCAAGTGCTGTAACAAGTCTCAGTTTTTTTCTTAAATAAATTAGACAGACCGAAAATGAATAGAATGTTAAGTGCTATTCTTGATTGGAAGTGCTATTCTTGATTCTTAATTCACACCAGTTAACCAGTTTCACACCATAGATAGAGTCAATGTTATGTCAGGCAAACAAACAGATTGCAGTTTCGTTTGGTGCCGTTAACAGTGTAGAAATGACACTCTTCACCTTTAATATAGATGTACAGTATATCAGTGATAATATAAGTATAGGTGTTGGTGATTTTAAATGTATTTATTATTTTTTATAATTGTCTAGATCAATGGAAGGTAGTGATTTGACCCCACTAATTATTATTCAATCCAATTTAAATAGATTTTATATATATATTCAGTGAGGAAAATAAGTATTTGAACACCCTGCTATTTTGCAGGTTCTCCCACTTGGAAATCATGGAGGGGTCTGAAATTGTCATCGTAGGTGCATGTCCACTGTGAGAGACATAATCTAAAAAAAAAATCCAGAAATCACAATATGATTTTTAAACTATTTATTTGTATGATACAGCTGCAAATAAGTATTTGAACACCTGTCTATCAGCTAGAATTCTGACACTCAAAGACCTGTTAGTCTGCCTTTAAAATGTCCACCTCCACTCCATTTATTATCCTAAATTAGATGCACCTGTTTGAGGTCGTTAGCTGCATAAAGACACCTGTCCACCCCATACAATCAGTAAGAATCCAACTACTAACATGGCCAAGACCAAAGAGCGGTCCAAAGACACTAGAGACAAAATTGTACACCTCCACAAGGCTGGAAAGGGCTACAGGGAAATTGCCAAGCAGCTTGGTGAAAAAAGGTCCACTGTTGGAGCAATCATTAGAAAATGGAAGAAGCTAAACATGACTGTCAATCTCCCTCGGACTGGGGCTCCATGCAAGATCTCACCTCGTGGGGTCTCAATGATCCTAAGAAAGGTGAGAAATCAGCCCAGAACTACACGGGAGGAGCTGGTCAATGACCTGAAAAGAGCTGGGACCACCGTTTCCAAGGTTACTGTTGGTAATACACTAAGACGTCATGGTTTGAAATCATGCATGGCACCGAAGGTTCCCCTGCTTAAACCAGCACATGTCAAGGCCCGTCTTAAGTTTGCCAATGACCATTTGGATGATCCAGAGGAGTCATGGGAGAAAGTCATGTGGTCAGATGAGGCCAAAATAGAACTTTTTGGTCATAATTCCACTAAACGTGTTTAGAGGAAGAAGAATGATGAGTACCATCCCAAGGGGTGGTAGCATCATGCTTTGGGGGTGTTTTTCTGCACATGGGACAGGGCAACTGCACTGTATTAAGGAGAGGATGAACAGGGCCATGTATTGTGAGATTTTGGGGAACAACCTCCTTCCCTCAGTTAGAGCATTGAAGATGGGTCGAGGCTGGGTCTTCCAACATGACAATGACCCGAAGCACACAGCCAGGATAACCAAGGAGTGGCTCTGTAAGAAGCATATCAAGGTTCTGGCGTGGCCTAGCCAGTCTCCAGACCTAAACCCAATAGAGAATCTTTGGAGGGAGCTCAAACTCTGTGTTTCTCAGCGACAGGCCAGAAACCTGACTGATCTAGAGAAGATCTGTGTGGAGGAGTGGGCCAAAATCCCTCCTGCAGTGTGTGCAAACCTGGTGAAAAACTACAGGAAACGTTTGACCTCTGTAATTGCAAACAAAGGCTACTGTACCAAATATTAACATTGATTTTCTCAGGTGTTCAAATACTTATTTGCAGCTGTATCATACAAATAAATAGTTAAAAAATCATACATTGTGATTTCTGGATTTTTTTTTAGATTATGTCTCTCACAGTGGACATGCACCTACGATGACAATTTCAGACCCCTCCATGATTTCTAAGTGGGAGAACTTGCTAAATAGCAGGGTGTTCAAATACTTATTTTCCTCACTATATATATATATATATATATATATGTCCTCGAACTGCCCCTTTTTTTTCATTTTTTTCAGTAATAATATAGAATAGGGTTATAATATTTGCCAATATTGTTATTAAAATAACATGAAAATAATAATCTGTCAGTCAAAAATATTTATATTTGTGCATTGCTAATATTTAAATTGAAACAAATTTGAATGAAAATGTGTCCCTCTCCCTCTCCCCACCTGCCTGTTGTTTCGTCCTGACCACATCTTGCTGCTCTGCTCCTCAGATGCCTCCGAAGAGAGACGAGGCCGCTCTGCAGGAGGAAGAGGAGCTGCAGCTGGCCATCGCGCTGTCTCAGAGTGAAGCGGAGGAGAAGGAGAGGATGGTGAGATGTCTACAAGCTAACGCTGCTGTCAGCTGAAATCAAGAGGCACGTGATGATTGTTTGTGTGCGTTTACAGAGACAGAAGAACCCTTACTCCGCGTACCCCAAAGCAGATCCCACCCCTGTGACTTCCTCTGCCCCTCCTGTCAGCACTCTCTACTCCTCACCTGTGGTAAGAGGCCTTCATTTAAGTAATGAATTGAATATGTCATTTTTCTTTAGTGGGTAAATTGTTCCTCTTTTTACATTTCAGAACTCATCGGCTCCATCAGCCGAAGACGTGGATCCAGAGGTAAAAACAATAATTCTAAAGAATAGTTACATTTACTCATTTAGCGGACGCTTTTATCCAAAATTTGGATAAGCATAGAATTACGGGATATAAACTCAAATCGCTGCTTGTATTCCTCAATTGTGACTTTATTTCTCACAATTGTAAGTTTATATCTTGCAATTTTGAGGAAAAAAATTCTGAATTGCGAGATGTAAACTCTCAATTGTGAGAATTGTTTTTTAATTTTTTTTATTCTGTGGCAGAAACCTGTTTCTGAAAATCTGTTTTATTTTTTCCCAAGTTACGTTTTCATCATTTTTCGTTTTTTTGGATTCTGTTTTAATGGTTTAATTAAAACATTTTTGAATTAATTGAATTCTTAAAAACTATTTATTTTATTTCATTTCTATGAAATGTTTTTTTGTTTCAGGAATTCTGTGTTGTGTATTTTAAATTTCTGGCAATTAAATGAAGGCATAAAATCATTTATCTTTTAATCATATGAAATTAAGACAAAAACGTGCTGCACAACAGAGCTTTCATCTCATCCAAAATGTGCAGAATTCTGTGAAATTCCTCTTTATACTGTAAATTGGGTTTTTATGACTGGATTCGGCAATTCCGTTCGCATTTTTAGCATCGCGGAAATCATTGGGCCCTAATTTTGTAAAATGTAATTCCAGGGATGGGACGCAGTATTTTCCGCATCATAGTCTTGATTAGTCTTCAGTGTCACGTGATTAGGGCTTCTTTCAAAGAAGTAAAAACCTACTGTGTGTATTTTAATAATACCTTCATTATTTTCAGCTGGCCCGTTACCTGAACAGAACTTACTGGGAGAAGAAACAGGAAGAGGTTCGCAAGAGTCCCACTCCCTCTGCTCCTGCTCCCGTTTCACTGGCTGAGCCCGTGCCAATCAGCCAACCGGTGGAAAGCCACGCTCCAGTCCAACCCATCAACATAGTGGAGGTACTTGGAGCTCTAAAATGGATAGTCATTTTATTAACTTTATGATATTAATCATGTTCTCCACTGAATGTCTTGCATCTGTTTCTTCAGCAGCAGTATCAGAACGGAGAATCAGAGGAGAACCATGAGCAGTTCCTGAAGGCCTTGCAGAATGCCGTCACCACTTTCCTTAACCGCATGAAGAGCAACCACATGCGTGGCCGCAGCATCACCAATGACAGCTCTGTGCTCTCTCTCTTCCAGTCCATCAACAACATGCACCCACAGCTGCTGGAAATACTCAACCAGCTGGATGAGAAGAGAAGTGAGTCATAGTGTGCATATTTGTGTTACAGACCCATTTCCACCTGGTATCAAGATTCATGAACAGTGATAAATATAGGTGCAAATTGGGCTCCAGAACATGTGATCTGGTCAAAGGCTGCATTTACTGTTCAATAAAACTGGTAATTATTGAGAATTCAAATAATCTAAATATGGTTTTATTATCAGTTAGTAAGGTATTTCCTGTGTGCACAGAAAAAATCCTTGACGTCTATAAGTGAAAAACACCACATTTGATTTTCACTGTTAAATTCTTTTAAATTCAATTTACATTTTGTAAAAATGGGAAAATTTTGATCAAAACAATATTCACATAGGTTGGTAGGTAAGTAGTTATTTAAGTAGGTAGTAGTGTTGTCAAAAATATTGATAATTCGATTATGTATCGACACTGAAATATCTGAAACTGTTCCAATACTCCTTTTCTACAGTGTTGATACACCGATACCAGCTACGCGTTCTCGCTCTCTATTCTCTCTGACAGCGAATTGACACACACCCGCCTCCTCTCACTCACTAGTGTCATTCGCTCCGGTTGAATAGTGTTTGCATTGCGCATAATTATACTCATTCCAGCAGGTTTCGCACTCACAAACGCGCACACCACTGATCTATAGAAACGCCGCTCTCATAAAGCTGCCTCTCAGACAGCTTGCAAGTACCAAATTTGCTTCTTTCTTGTGGCTTAATGCGCTTAAAAGGTCAAATACATACAAAATGATGTCAAAATGCCAAGTTTTCTGATAAACAATCAGTTTTGGAACGTAAATAGTTGAGAAAGACAGCATGTGTTGTGTAACAGTATATTGGATCGTGCATAAACTCTTAAAGTGACAGCTGCCTAATAAACCTGCTGCTGTCTGTTAATCAAAGAATAAAAGACAACGAGAAAATCTGTTGCTGCTCTTGTTTTGTAACTTTAATTGTTAGCATTATTAAGATTATTTGACATATTTACTCAAATAATTAGAAATTAATTTGATTTCTAATAGATATTTAAATAATGATCAAAATGTATTTATTTAATTTTTCCTTGAAAATGTTCTAAATATATTACTTCGAGAAACTGCTGACCCTGAACTGTTTGCCTGATCTTTTTGTTAGTAACTTGCATTGTAGATAACTTTCAAAATGACACAAAATTAGCTTTTACTAGTAGCTTGGTTGTTTGGTGATTTTAAAGTATCGTCCCTAACACCTCTCAGTGTGAATTATAAGGTCTTGAGATGCTGAATGTTGTCTTCTCTCTCCGTTAGTGTATTATGAGGGTCTTCAGGACAAACTGGCGCAGGTGCGTGATGCGCGGGCGGCACTGAATGCTCTGAGAGAGGAGCACCGGGAGAAGCTGCGACGAGCTGCTGAGGAGGCAGAGAGACAGAGACAAATCCAGCTCGCCCAGAAACTGGAGATCATGAGGCAGAAGAAACAGGCAAGTTCCTTTTCTTTTTACCACTGAATCGCGTGAAGAGGGAAAGCTGACTGTGATTGGTTACTGCAGGAGTATCTGGAGATGCAAAGGCAGCTGGCGATTCAGCGCCTGCAGGAGCAGGAGAAGGAGAGACAGATGCGCCTGGAGCAGCAGAAACACACCATTCAGATGAGAGCACAGATGCCTGCCTTCTCTCTGCCTTACACACAGGTGCGCACTGCTACATACACACTTTTGACACAGTCAGTCTGCCATAGTGTGCAGGGGAATTAATCATGATAAATAATGTTATAATATAAGTTAACAAATAAATACATCATTTTGTATATCTTTGTAGATATCTGAAAGTTTGCTCTTACTGAGAATTGTATTTGAGTTGCTTGAAGGGTTGGCTGATATTAACATTAGTATATTTCGGACATTTTTGACATGTTTAATATCTCTATTAACTCTTTCCCCGCCAGCGTTTAAAAAAAAAAAAAGTTGCCAGCCAGCGGCAGCATTTTTGATCATTTTCACAAAAATGTAATGGCCCTCGGAATGTTTTGTTGTATGAATATATGAGCATGCATTATATCAAAAAAATAACAGAGCCTCTGCTTTTAAACAACAACAACAACAAAAAATTTATTCTAGCATAATGCATTCTTTTTTTATCAACACTTGAATATGGGTAAGTTTCATAAAAAAGCTACATTTTGAGCAAAAAGCTGAGAAAAATCACATTTTTGTCAAAGACTACATCCAGATCCGATTCAGAATGATGATCAAAACACAGATGGAGTATATTGAGTCCATCAACACCCCTAATACTTGCACAGTCCTATAGCTCGACCTGGGTCGACATTTCATTCAGTAACATTAGGCAGTTTTGATTTATATGGTGTTTAAAGTTGATGATCACATTATTTTACATATGCATCTGTTGCATACGATCGTTTGTTTCTTTGCTTCTTCTTCACCTGTGTTTTGATCAGGAGATTCAGAACTCATTCAGAAGATGCGTAATAGCGCCTCCTAGCATATAACAGGGAAAACATGGAAACCTGGAAAATGTTGGCTGTGTTTGGCAGGGAAAGAGTTAATAGATATATTTTGTCGTTGATTGTTGGAGTTTTTCTCTCTTTTCCACCTCGCTTTTAAAGGGGTCATGAACTGCATTGTTTTATTGTAATGTTTCCTGTGGTGCACTTATGTTAATATGATTTTTACATCAAAAATGGTCATCATTTAGAAATAAAAGGCATTTTTGATTTTAGCCCTCTGATTTGAAGGCTTGAAGGGTTTGAAGGGGTTGTGTCTGCTGTGAGATCAGGCATTAGAATCAACACGGTTACTTACATGTTGTCTTTTAGCAAAGCCTGCCCTGAAATTGCGACTGATTTACCAAAGAATCCACATGTAAATGAAATGTACTGAACACAAATAAATAATGCTCAACTGAGACATTCACATTGTTGAAAATAAGTAACCACTTTCCTAGCATTAGGTTCCTGTTATTTTAATGTTATTTGTAGTGCAGTGATCCTGTTTCGTTATTCTCTCCTCGTCATCTCACTAACATGCCAGTGGGCGGGGCCAAAGTTGCAATGATGAAGTAGATGTTGATTTTCTTCTGCAGAGGCGGTCTTTCGCCGATCTGTCATAGATAGGCACATGTCACAATGAGTCGTTCTCTGGGCTTGGTTACAGTAAAAGCTGTTTTTGGACTAACAAAGAAGTTTTCAGTTCTGAAACTTACAGGATATTCTTATAGTATGATGACCTCTTATTAGGGCTGTCAAAATTGCTCAAAAATGACGTTCGAATATTCCCTCTTAAAAAAACAAGAATATTCGAACATCTGGTTGCGCATTTTGTCAATGACGCACATTACGTCAATAACAGGACAAATTAATACAAAGAGACATAACTACTTGTATAGGTAGTCTATTTAAGTTTAAACATATCTGACAACGTATTACCTACACACAAACAAGTAAATCAACTAATGACCAAGACCGCAGACCTCTCTCTCTCTCTCTCTCTCTCTCTCTCTCTCTCTCTCTCTCGCCCTCACGCTCTCTGCGCATAACGGTTTAAATGAACAAACACATTTTGAGTGCTGATCAAGAGTTTTGTGCAAGCAATTTAAGGTCGCGACTCTTGTCCCCAATATAGCAGACTTCATTCAGTGATTGAAACAAATATTAATTGAAGTTTTACAGCATATTGAACGCCCCGAGCGAGCTGTGCTGTGGCAAACATGGAACTTTTCCTTGACATGAAACGGTAAATAATCAAAAAGCAGTGCATTTATCCTTTATTCATGCAATATCTCTTCAGTCAGTACAGTAGTCTACACTTTAGTAATGTTAGAGATATGGTACCTCGGCTCCATTGCTTGACAGAACTCCCTGAAGCCTGCCCCATCCACGACACTGATCGCTCTCATGTCCTTACAAATGAACAAAATTAATTTCTCCGTTATGGCCTCTTGTCGTGTTGCAGACAAAGAGCTTGTGGCGGACGATGCAAAGTAAGGGCGGTCCAGTTAGCACATACAAATTAGTTGCTTATATTTACAAAATGAGCCTACAAAAGCATAAACAAGCTCGTTTAATAAAGAAAAGTTCACGAAACTAAGTGAAAACTCACGAAAGTGTTTAGTGAATTTAGGAAACATTTGAGATCATAAATTTAGTAGTATAAGTTAACGTTACATTTCTACATACATTTTGTTCTCATGTCACAAGTAATATCAAGGTTTATTTTGATCTGTTTTACATGATTCTTTTGTAGTGTGGTTTTCGGTGAAGTGTACTAAAATAAATATCGTCACCTGTGCATATTAGCCCACTTCTTCTCAACGCTTTTTCCTGATGGTTTATAGAACAATTACTCCGAGTCGCCCTCTGTCGCTTCAAAGAATAGCACAACGGCGAGCGCGTCAAGTATAAACTAAACGCCTCGTCCATTTGGGGAGGAGCGCGCGCAGTCAGCAGGGGCTCGCGCTGCGGAGCCAGGCCAAAGTATAAACAAGGCTAGCGCGCCCACTCGCAAAGCAGACAGCCACGCCTCTACTACCGCGGGCGTTTTTTCCACATTTTTTTTTTTATTCGAATATTAATTTTCACCTTCGAAATTTGTTTATTTTTAACTATTCGAATATATATTTGAATTTAAAATATTCGTTGACAGCCCTACCTCTTATATGTCAAAACCTCAAGGGAAATATGATTTCTTAGTTCATGACCCTTTAAAAAAATCGCTTATGGTGCGTGTGGAGCAGAGCGAGCTTTTCAGTTAATTCCTATGGAAGTTGAGCTTCACACTCACGTGCAAGGAATTAATTGGAAGCGCTCGCTCTGCGCCAGTGGACACATTATGAATTTAGAATTAGTGTCAATTTGGGGGCGGCAATTGCTTGAATGGTGGGTTCATTATTATTCTTGATAAAAAAAAAAACACAACAACAAAACAGAACAATGACAAGCTCGCTTACATGGGGGCTTTTACATTTTGCTTTTAAATAAATCTGCCGCGGTGGACAAGTGCTGTAATCACCTTGTCATTCTCACTGATTTTATCCAGATAGTTGTTGCAGCCTTGTTTGTATTGTTCTTTTTGCAGATGCAGTCGCTTCCTCCTAACGTGGCAGGAGGGGTGGTGTATCCCCCCACTGGCCCACCCAGTTATCCAGGCACGTTCAGTCCTGCTGGTTCAGTGGAGGGGTCGCCCATGCATGGTGTCTACATGAACCAACCCGGACAGACCACTGCTGGTGGCCCATACCAGGCCATGCCTCCAGGTCACCCAAACATCCTCTACCTCTACCTTTTTTATTGATTAAACTAGATAAGCTTCTAAAAATATATATTTTTTTCTCTGCCCACTGTTTTTTAGATCCCAATATGGTAAACGCTTACATGTATCAGCCTGCAGGCACCAGCGGGCAGCCAGCCGCCCCTGGACAAGCCCCTCCCACAACCACCCCCGCCTACACTAACTACCAGCCCACACCCACACAGGGCTACCAGGTCAGGAGATCCCTTTCAGAAATTCTAATTCTGAATTTACATTTTTAACATTTATCTAAAACAATTATATTATTTTACTGCAAGTACTAGGGCTGGGTTGAAAAATAATCGATTCTCATTTCAATAAACTGATATCGATTCTTGAATCTCAATAATAAATCTTTTCAGTTGTTTTCAGTTGATGTGTGAGGAAAGACATCACTAAACTTTGTTGCACACACCCCATCCAATAAATCCCAATTTGTTTTGTGGATTGTTACTTTTGATATGAAACATAGTCATAGTTTTCAATTAATACAAATTTTATTAAGTACTCAAACAAGAACTGCTGTTTTAGTGACCGATTGCTTTCCCTCTCCAATCTTTTTTTTTTTTTTCTTGTCTCAAGAAATATCTGTGTACGCTCGAAACCTGAAACTGACTCAAAACGATGTAGTATACACGCCAGACCAGTATGTGGTGCTGTAATTCTGCCACACGTAGGGTGATGACATCGTCATCTCACAAATTATACGAATTGTCTGTACACACGAAAATGCAAGGGTGTCATTTTCTGATTTAAAAAATAGCGGTTTCCGGCTCCGCTATCCATCTGGACAAAACGCAGATATGATGCAACATTTTTACATATGTACTTAGTCTTCATCTTCAGACGAAAATGCTTATTAGTCTGTCACATTTTTGTTGTTTTATTCAATGAAAAGTCACTGCATTTTTGTCAACTTTTAGTCATTACTTTTAATAAAACTGCAGTTACCAACATTAATTTTTGTGGCTCTTTTATGTGTAGTTTTTAGACAAAAATAGTCATTATAATTTTTCTCTCTTTTGACCAATTCTATTAAGCTTATGAGAAATTTGAATCAAGGTAACAGGCTATATTGACATTGCACTCTACTTTTTAAGTTCTTGAAATCTGGCAATCGTCCGCATGAAAGCTTGTGAAAACAGTAATGTTTTGTCTTCTTTATTTATAATTATATTCTTTTGGTTGAGTTTGTAAATTTTTAACCACATTTCATTCAGTTTTCATCAAAGATATTGCATGTTGATATAGTCACAGTTATGTTTAATGACGTTGGTGTCGTCTCATCATCTTCTCGTCTTCAACTTCAAAATTTTTCATCATAGATTTCGTTAACGAAATGAACACTGTTTACTACTAGTTACAGTACAAAATAAACATGACTGAACATCAGAAGTTATATTGAAAAATACAGTACAACTTTCTGAAATGTATCATGTCGCATGTAATCGCTTAATCACTGATTTACTATGGAAAGACGACAATAAGAAAGCTGGTTAACAAGGTCGCATAACATTAAATTGACCTCTTGTCTGTAAACTTGATTGTTAGCTAGAAAAATGGACTCTAGGAAAGGGCATTCTGATCAATAAAAGCATTTTGTAGTATTCATTATAATTTTACTCGAGCTGTTCTTCAATATTTAATGTATATTTAGATAAATCTGTGTTGAAAACAAGTTTGTGACAGCCATACAGTACATTTCCAATTATTCCTCAAGGAAAAAAATCTATCTATCTATTTGAATTGAATCAAGATCAGAATCGAATTGAATTGCAATCACAATCAAAATGTGAAATGTGTGTCTATACCCAGCCCTAACAAATACTATTATTTCCTTCAGGAAGTGCAAGTCTACGTTGTGTAGAATGAATGTTTACATGTTGTTCCTATAGAATGTGGTGTCCCAAGCTCAGAGTTTGCCCCCTATGTCCCAGGCTGCCCCCACCAATGGTATCGCCTACATGGGCTACCAGCCATACAACATGCAGGTATGCTTTACTATATCAGAGCGCATTCCTGGCTTGCATTAAACATGTGTGTCTCAGATCTGATGTCCTTCACTAAAACCATATGGGATGTAAAGTTTGATTGCATTCTGTTGCAGAATATGATGAGCGCTCTTCCAGGACAAGACCCCAACATGCCTCCCCAACAGCCCTACATGCCTGGGCAGCAACCCATGTACCAGCAGGTCAGAAGTTTTATGGATACACATTTCATTGTGTGGAATAGCATACTCACATACTATTCTCTTACCATTTTGACAGTGTATATATTTTTTACACATCTTAGACATACCTTATGGTCCGTCACATTTACAAAAATGAGCAGTATACACTCACTTTAGTAGGTACACCTGTTCAACTGCTTGTTAATACAAAGATCTAATCAGCGAAACACATTGCAGCAACTTGGTCAAGATGATCTTCTAAATTTCAAACTTCCCCAGAACGGGGTAGAAATGTGATTTTAAGTAGCATGGTTGTTGGTGCCGAACTAGCTGGTTTGAGTATTTCAGAAACTGCTGGGATTCACCATCTATATATACAGATGCATTTGAAATAAATATATCATTAAACCTGTTTTTCAACCAGATCTTCAAATCATGTTGTGATTAACCTCGTTGATGGTTGGCTTGGTTCATGGTTTATAACAGCACTTTTTAAAATCCATATTGGAAAAATGTATGGAAAAAATACTTCCAGAACCAAGGTGCTGAAAAGTGTGTGGTAATCTAAATCAAGTTGTTTGTTTATGTTTTTGAACAGATGGCTCCCCCTGGTGGTCCGCAGCAGCAATCACAACAGCAGCACCAGCAGGCTCCTCCGGGCAGTGCAGAGGCTCAGCTCATTTCATTTGACTGATTGCACATCATATGCCTTTGCCCACCAGGTCCAGCACACTACATTCAACCCTCCCGCGCCCTGCCGTTTCTGGGTTCATTATCCTCCACCTGCTCTCGCTTCACAATGCTCCACAAGAAGTGTACAAATATAGTAAAAGCATCTGGCTGTCCGAGTCCCTTCCCTGTATCTTTAAACGAAAGAGAGGCTACAGATGGAGCTGGTGGGGAACCTTTGTGTCTCAACTGGATGAATCTCACAAAACTCAATGTCTGGTTCATATTTTACCCCCAAAACAAAAAGAAACCCCTTTTTCCCCTTAAAGAAAACAAAGCACTTTTTAGATCTCTTTTTTTATGACAATTAAACTTGCCTTCTCACCCCATTCTCATTATTGTAATGCACAGAATTGGTACATTATTTCAACTGTAAAGTAGTTCTACACAATGCTAATTTTGTTATACTGCTTTTATACTGATTTCATTAAAATGGCTGTAACAGTAATGAGACTCACTAATGACAATTATGGCAATTACATAACTCATCTTGACACATAAATATGAATTTGGGGAAATGTGTTTAATTGTCATGAAAAGAATGCTAAAAAATCTTGATAAATTTATAAATATATATGTATAAATAAATGGAAGCCCATTCCCGCCACATCAGATATAGTCATACTTTGGAAAATCATAATTATGACATTAAAATATTTGAATTATGAGGTACTAAGTCATAATTGTGAGATTAAAATTCAAAAATATGACATACTACGTATTGTAATTATGACTTTACATCAATTTTTACTGTTTTTCAATTTCTCAATATCTTATCTCAAAAGTTAATATTATGAGTCATAATGGAGTTAAAATTAAAGTTAAAATTATGATGCTAAAAAGTTATATGACGACAATCAATTTTGACTTAGTATCTCACAATTTCTCTATTGCATCATAAGTCAATGTTTTGACAGTCATAATTTAGCTAAATGGTTAAAATTATACAAAAAAGTTATAATTATGACATTTAATTTGACTTTTTATCTCATAATTATGACTTGGTATCATCATTTCTCTCGCGTCTCGAAAGTCGATGTTATGATGGTCATAATTGAGTTAAAATGTTATAATTTACAAATTTAATTTGACTTTTTACATCATAATTGTATCTCATAAGTATGACTTGGTATCTCATAATTTCTCTGTTGCATCTCTAAAGTCAATGTTATGACGGTCATAATTGAGTTAAAAAGTTGAAATTGACATTAAAAAGTTAAAATTGACACATTAAATTTGTATTGCATCTCATAATTATGCCTTGTGAGTATTTCATAATTGTTAATGTCATAATTATGATTTACCAAAGCATGATTTTCCACCTAATGTGGCAGAAATGAGCTTCCATAAATAAGACCAGGACATGTTTGTGAGATTCACCCCTTTGCTAACTTTCCTCTCTCTAGATTTTTTTCAAATGTAGCTTTTCCTTATAAAACCGAGCTTATGAGAAGTTAGTCATTCGTACTATAGAGAAACAAACACTATATGATTTAAAAAGACAACATAACCATCCTTTGTCTCATATTTTCTTAAAATGTGTTTGCATGAGTGGATATGTAACAGCCATTTTTTCCTTGTTGGCTTTAGCAGAGGTCACTGAAGCACCATTTTTCAGCACCGATCTGCTCTAAAAAAAGAATGCGACATGTGACACAACCATCGTCTGCGATTCTAGAAGTATTTCAGAAGCTCTGCGTTTAGGATCAGTGTTGTGGAATCCTCGCTAATGATTTATGCGGTAGATGGTGCACACATTGGCTTCTGTCGTATAATTAACAGCCAATGAGATGTGAACGTTACTGCCATTTGCATATCACCAATCTATTCCAAGTAAACGGGCTGGTGTTTCCAAGTAATGCACGCAAGACGTCACATGCGTTTGTCTTTGCTCACAACCAGACGAATCAATCGATCTCAAAGCCGCAGTTTCAGGACCAATTAATTACAGTGTAAAACTGAGCATCAATGGCAGACAAAGGAAGTCTATTTTTAACAGTGGTTGTGGGTGGTTTTGAAGAGAGATGGACAGCTTTTGGATGATTTGAACAGTGCATGCAATACACACACATAAACGGTGACTTCTGTAACCCCTTTAATATCATCTTTGTTCCATACTGATCTGCCTCATCTAGTACTTTTAAAAATCATATTTAATAAATATCTTGTTCTTTTATTGGTCATGCATTAGTGGAAATGTTTCTTTTCTTGTCTCTGAAAGTATGTGCACAATAAAACAATGTAAATCTGTTCAGTTTGTGTGTTTGAAGTGACTGACTAATAGAAGGTGGATGGCTAATGGCTGTTTTTTCCTGGAAACTGGATCCATGTTCTCTGAATGAATGGATTTCCTACAGTCTTCTGAAGACAAGGCATTTGTTGCTCTCAGGCATCTCAATCTGTTGAATAATGATGCAAATAACAGGTTATTAATATTCTGTTTCAATCGACGGAAATGAGTGAATCGCATGAAACCTGTTAAGAACGTTCTGGTCTAGTTTCTAATATCATAATGAGAAATTATATTTTGCTTAAAGAAAATGTAAACCTCTATTTTAAGACCATTAAGATATAATGTGTTGCAACATTATTTTCATAATTTAGCCGTTAAAAGCCTCCACCCCTAAATCCTGATTACTGTTACTAAATAAATCTTGGATTCTTATTTAACTGTAAAGTGATTCTAAATTTGTACATTACGGTAGTATTATATTGAGATGCGAATAATAAAAGAAAATCATCACTGAGAATGAGAATTACAACAACAACAAAAAAAACACATTGGACAAAATGTGCTTAACTGTACGTTTCAAAATCAAAATGGTCTTAAAAATAGCCATCATTTTCTTTTCGACTTTAGGTTAAGTTCATCATTTTGTTTCTTGGGTGTACTAGAATAGGTTAACATGCATTAATGTTCAAAAACAAAAATATGTTTCACATACTACATTATTGCAACACCGCTGTTCCCAGTCTGTCTAAAACATGTTGATTTCTACAAAACCCCTCCTGAAAAGCTCAAAGTGCTCTGATTGGCCACACATTGGTAGGGTTGGGTATGATTCTGCTTATCGATTCCTAATTCAGATTCCCATAGGGTAAAAAAAAAAAAGATATCATTCACATTTATTATTAGGCTATTATTGCAAAACATTTAATTGTAACTGAATACTATGAACAAAAACAACTAATATAAATTTCAAGTATTATTAAAGACAAGTAAACACTCAGTAATTAAAAAAAGAACAAATTAGCAATTGCACAAATAAATACAACTGAGCAAAGATAGGATTGAAATAAACATTTTCTGGTAGGTACAGAAACTGTAATCAAATGTAAAGTAACACTGCACTTTATTGATAAAATATCGGCTATACATTACAAATATAGTTAAAGGTTATTCTGTCTACAACAGCAAGTGAATTTTCTCGTCTTTTGTTGATTGATTAACGGGATCAAGAAAATCTGACGTCAACGGCATAACCGACTGTGTTTACGAGTGTATTTTGACATTTTTGTGTGTATTTGTCCATTCATGTTCTGTGTGTGAGTGTGTGCAGCAAAGAAAACAGCGCAAGCGTATTTTTTTGCACCAGATGGTTAAAAATCACAATAAAATGTGCACACAGTCACTGATATCACCGGTTCTGGGCAATTTGGAACCGGTTCTCAATACCCATCCCTACTAGGGTGGCCATTTCCATAACATCAAAAAGGAGGACACTTTGCGGCATTTAGCGAGGCAAGAATAATTGCGTAGGACTCTGGTGTACTCGCAACTACAATACAATTTTGTCCATCATATCGATGGTATCGTGATACAGTGATTCTGCAATAGCCTACTCTATTCATTGCCAGACAAATTTGATATATCCTCTTGATGTAGACCTATGTGTAACAGAAGAGGCAAATAAGTGTTTGTTCGCAGTATTTGTACTTACTTATTCAAGATATTGTGATGTCTGTTTCGAAAACTGACCATATGAGATGAACCTGTCTTGCAAAGTGCACAGTGCCTGAAAACATAACATTTCTGGACTTCTGTAAATAACAGAAATACATAAATAAACAAATAATGAATGCGAAAAATAAATAAATACACATTTCAGTTCTTAAAGAAGTTCACCCTCTGCAGCAGCTCAGGCAGCTCTTTGCTATCCGAAATGTGTATTTATTTATTTATCGCATTCATTATTTGTTTATTTATGTATTTCTGTTATTTACAGAAGTCCAGAAATGTTATGTTTTCTGGCACTGTGCCAGATTATTTGGTTATGTATTTCTGTATGACTGATGATGCTTGACTGTATGATCATGATAGACTTTACAAAGCTCTGCAGCAGAGATTTTGTCATCCTGAGGTGATGTTGCTTCTCGAAAAAATGACCTAAGGGAAGACTTTAGCCCAGGGGTTTTCAAACTTTATGATGCCAAGGACCCCCAAATATGATGAACCTTTATGAGGGACCCTCTTCCTAAAATCCATCTATTCTTATGTACGAAAAAACATTTAAACTATTAGATAAATAGTAAGTGTGATATTATAAATACAACATATTGTTTCCCAACTTCAATTGGCTATTAATGTTGGATGTATAAACCTGAAGAAGAACATTTTCAATTAAAAATGATTTGTATAAGCAACTTTTACAATAAATGTATAGGTAGTGTGTTGTCTTACAACCCCAGCGAGCAAAATAAAGGGGACTAGTGAGAAAAACTCACTAAAGATACAAAGCAAACATACACAATTCTGGAATGTATATGGCAAGAAAGGAGAGAAACATTTAGAAATGAAACAGAATAATCAGTAGACTTTATCCATTTTTGCTTTGTCTTTTTATTCTTTTAAATTGTCTGGGGACCCCTAGACCCTTCTGGAGGACCCAGTTTGAAAACCCCTGCTTTAGCCTACCTGCACTGTAAAACCCAACAAGTTAAGCGGACTCATTTAATTTGAGGAAACTGATTACCTCAATTCAATTGAGTTTAACAAACTTAATTGAAGTAAAAAAAAAACTGTAGTTATGAGTACTCTGAACTTATTTTAATTGAGTCCACTAAACCAAGGATATTTCTTAATATCCAATTAAACTTTACACTGCATTCAAATACTTTGTACAGCTAAAACTTCACTATAATGAGTAAAACAACAGAAATTACAAACTTTAAATGAACTCAGAGAGCTTGCTAGTTACTGCTAGCTCACAATAGCACACACAAAGTCAAACCCAATGGGTTAAGCAAACTCATTACATTTGAGGAAACTTATTACCTCAAATAATTTGAGTACTCTAAGCTCGTTTCAGTTGAGTTCACTAATAGACATTTTTTTAAATGATTCTTAATATATGTTGCAGTTGAGTAATTAAGTGATTAAGTGATGATTGAGCATTAATTATGAACACCTGATGGTAATGAGCAGAATCACAGAAGGAAAGAGAAACACAAGAACTACAACTGACTTAAGCCACAGCTTTAGATGAAATAACAGAAGATAAAAGAAGACATTAAATCTCTGAAGATCTCAGCAGAGGACGATTAAACAACTCCACAAACAGCACTACCAGCTTCACACATTACTAACCAGACTGACTTTAATTTCTGTCATTTCTGTTTTAATGAAAATAATAGTTTAATTTAAGTCACCATGATGGTGATGAGTGTTTGCTTTAGTTGGGCTCTTGACCCTTAAATCTTTGACATTAGTTTTTTTCTGTGGCTGCTTTAACTGTTTGATTAGAAAGCTCATTCGTTATGGTAAGGAATGCCAAGAGAGAATGTGATTAGGTGATATTGGCTATACAATGATGTTGGTATAATCATCATGTAGTGGCTTAAGTCACTGATCTCACTCAGAGTCTTATGCACTGGTTATAGCAGTATTGTGTTGTTAATTTTAGTATTATTCATAATAGTGGCTACATGATTCAACAGCACGAGATCCAGCACTGTCGTGGTAATTGAATAATATGCAAGATTTCAAAACCATGTAGTGCTCAAAAGGTTTTAATCTATGGCATTACTTGGACACACACAGACATCAAGAATCTGCGTATGAATCTCAACAATGGTGACAATCAATGAAAAGCTTCATGCTGCAGTGCATGCTGGGTAGGGTACCACCGATATGCATCTGAATTGTGACTAATTTTCTTTGATTCTTACTATTTGCATTTACTTTTGCGGTTTGTGATGTTTTTGTAGCTTGTTTAATGTTCAAAGTTGATCTGTTTATCTGAATTTTTTTTTTTATTGTCACCATTGTTGAGATTCATACTCTGATTCTTGATGTCTGTGTGTGTCCGAGTATTGTTGTAGATTAAAACCTTTTGTGCATTAATTTTATTAATTTAAATTCTGCATATTATTCGATTACCACAACCATCCTGGATCTTGTGCTGTAGAATCACATAGGTTCTATTATGAAACCAAAAATACAATAACACAAAACCTCTATAATCAGAGCATTAGACTCTGAATGAGATCAGTGATTCAGTCACTACATGACGATAATATCATCAGCAAATAACAACCAACACTAGCTGATCACATTTTCTCTCAGCTTTTCTTATCATAACAAATGTGCTTCGTATACACAGTTAAAGCAGCCAGAGCAAGACATGTTATGTCAAGGGTCAAGATCCCAACAAAAGCAAACACTGAACACCATCATGGTGAATTCAAACGAAACTATTATTTTCAATATAACAGAAATTAAAGTCAGTCTGGTTAGTAATGTGTGAGGCTGGTAGTGCTGTTTGTGGAGTTGTTTAATCCTCCTCTGCTGAGATCTACAGAGATTTAATGTCTTCTTTTATTCTTCTGTTATTTCATCTAAAGCTGTGGCTGAAGTCAGTTGTAGTTCTTGTGTTTCTCTTTCCTTCTGTGATTCTGCTCATTACCATCATCAGGTGTCACCACCAATACGCAATTATCACTTATATTTAATCACTTAACAATACAATTATTATCCAATTATCATGCTGGGAACTAGAAATGTTCTAGAACTCATTCAGTTTGAGTTCTGTTTCAGTCATTGTGTCCACACAACATTCTGTAATATTTGAGTGCAGTGAATTCAATTTATTTTAGTACATACAACTGTTAGGTTTTACAGTGTGCGGCTCGTCGGTTACTTTTATGCTTTTCCGTGCTGTCATGACGGTCAATGGCAGTTTACCCTTGACTACTAACGTCCACTTCACAGCGACATGACACATTGTGCTTTTTGATATAAATTTGTGCTCTTTTGTCCATTCCGGATAAATGAGGTCTGAGCGTCTGTCATTAAGGTATGATGTGACGTAGCCAGCACATCGTGGAGGCTTGTTTACGTTTTTAACCAATGATAAATCAGATATTTATTTGACACTGCTTTCAGCCAATCATTTGTTTAACCAGAGATCTTACGGCATTAGATGCTGCTGCTGCATCCCAATAAAGATTCTAGAGCGGGCATTTATAGGCCGATTCAGCGCAACTCCAAAAAGGAGGACAAATGAGTGTCCGGCTTGAGGCTACGCCGGACAGGGAGCTTAAAATCTGGACTGTCCGGCCAAAATCCGGACGTATGGCGTCTCAGTCTGTTGTGATTGGCTGAAAAAGGGAGTTTCACATGCTTCAGGTTACCATAATCGGGAGCTTCAACTTCCAAGGCTTCAAAGCCATTGTAAACACGAACGGTTAATAATGTCATCGGTTTTTCAGATTCTGAAAATGTGGATGATCAGATCTCTTTACGTATGCCTTCGGGTGGCATTATGCTAATATGACACATTGTGTAGTATCAATATCTAGACGTGGATCGTATTTTAGGCATGTCTGGAGCTGTGTGAGATGGTGGTCCAGTGGGTTAAACCATGGAACTGATATGCAGAAGGTTGCTGGTCCCAGCGGTCACCACCAGTGTGTCCTTGAGCAAGGCACTTTACTCCATGTTGCTCCAGGGGGATTGTCCCTGTAATAAGGTCCCTGTAAGTAGCTTTGGATAAAAGCGTCTGCCAAATGCATAAATGTAATGTCATGTAAATGTGTTCTCTGTTCCCTTGAGGGCTTTGTAGATCTTATACATTACATCCACGAAACAGACATATATTACACACTAAGGGGAAAGGAAAACGTTTAAACAGCATCATATGAGCCCTTCAAGGCTTCAAAAATGAAATTGAGCGTCCCTCACCATGCGTTCCATTCTCATCCCGTTACTGAAGGCCAACTGTCTGAGCACATCGATGTCTGGAAGACCCCACTCCGGATTCCTAAAGACATTTGGTGTAAAACAGGGCAAGTAAGACATTGCACCTGAAACACATCTACATATAATATGTATATAGGTTAATAAATAGAATAGGTTAATAAATAGGCTACCACCAGTATATTAAAGCTTGAAATAAAGAGGAAAAATAGTCTCAGTTTGAAAAACCCACATCTGACGTAACGTCTGGTCCAGTTGTTCATTGCTGATGGGAGTGATGGTGCCATTTATAGCGTACGGCTGAGAGACATAAATGATGGTTATAATGTTTATACTAAGATTTGTGTTAAAAGTGATTATAACTATATTATGTTTATCAAAAACATTGCACGACAATGATGAGAGAAACGACTCACTTGAACCATTGCTTCACAAAATGATTCAGTGCTTCAAAGTGTTCGAAACGCACACGCTGGTGACCACTGCTGGTCAGAACAGTGAAACTCAGGCCAAACATGCAGAAAAACACCTCTCTGCAAATGTTTTATTGAAAGTAAAATCTATCAAATGCAATTAACTAATCATCTAATAAGATAAAATATCAATTGTCTGTATAATATGTGTTATTTTATCAATTTACAGGGCTTGTTTTATTTGTTCCATGGATGGCCCAGCTAAACAGACCAATAAGAGACTGTTAACTGCTATTATTCCTTTATACTAATGTCTAGAACGCCAACAAATGTATAAAACTGATGAGAGATCAGGTAAAAACCATAAACATTTGTGATTGGGTTGCGCATGATTCACGGGGTCACAGATCATCTCTGTCAATCATTACTGAAATCACGTGACTTTGGCAGTTTGACCACTGATTCGAAACAAAAGATTCGTAAAGGTTTCGAAGCTTCATGAAGCAATGTTTCAAAATTACTAGAAATGAGATTAACTCACTCCGTAAGTCATTAGAAGGCCGTTCTGTTTCAGAATCTGCCCAGATCCTTTAAACACACCCTGTGTGGATACACAATTAGCCTACATTCGTCACCATGAAATCAAATTTGACAGTTCTTGTTTTTTTTAATGGAATATCGCAGTATGTATTATACATGATTTATCCATGCATATCTTTTTTTACATTCATGTGAAAAAAGCATTCAACAAAAACAACATCTCTTTTCTGATGATGCGTTTACTGGCGTGAGGACGGGGCAACCTGTCACTCACGTGAGATCCACCAATAGCAAACCACAACAATCCAGTCAATTCCACTTAGACAAAATCAAGCCCTGCCCTACATTTACTCTTGTTTGAGTACTCTTGTACAATGTAATCTTGTAAAAATAGAGAAGAAAAGACTATTGTAACTTCTGTTTCATGCCGACTTTATTGTATACAAAACATTGAATACACTACTGTTCAAAAGTTTGAAAGAAATTAATTTTATTCCGCAAGGATGCATTAAATTGATCACAAGTGACAGTAAAGATAAAGGTAAAAAAGACAGAAGATTTGTTTAACCTATCTAATAAGTTCTGTTCTCTTGAACTTTCTTTTCATCAAAGAATCTTGAAACCTCACAGTTTCCACAAAAGTCATAGGCAGCACAGCTGTTTTTCACATTAATAATAAAAATAAATGTTTCTTAGCGGTTTAATGATCAATTATTTCTGGATGATCGCGTGACACTGAAGACTGAAAATCCAGCTTTGCATCACAGACATTCATATTTTTTAAAATTGTATCGACCCCAAACTTCTAAGTGGTAGTGTACTTGTAATATAATTCACGTTTTGTAGGATATTTTTGGTTTACAAAAGTTCAAGTGCAATCATGATGAAGAATGCTGAACTTCACCCCCTGTGTTTTCATCTAAAGTGGCAGATCAGTGTGTGTAGGTGTCATACCTCTGCAGTGCTGAAGGGGCTGTACTGAAGGAGGTTGATTGCTATGATAATGTCACAGCAGCTTCGTGGCAGTCCTGCCCATTTCTCCCAGGGTTCATTGGCATCCAGGTGCACCGGCTCCAGCACTGTTTTTGCCTTAGTGGCCCCAATGTAAGCTCTGATACTGCAGCAGAGTTACATTACGCTACAAACCCAGATCATTCCATAATACACTCTTAACAATTAAGATTCCAAAACTGGGGTTTCATAGTGATGTCATTAGGGTTGGGTACTTTTAAAGATGCTGTATGTAAGAATGACAGCTAGTGGTTGAAATGGGTACTGCAGTCCAAATTCAAAATATTGTTTGCCCCGCCTCCTCAGACTCGACGCTCACGGGGGTTGCCAGTTTGAGAACACGCAACAGGAACGAGCGCAAATGACAGTGGAAGGCAAGGAGACTTACACACTATAAGTTGATGAGTTGATTTATCCGCGTTTTAATGTGCTTTTTTAGATGGATGCAGAGGCTTTTTAGATCGGGTAGAATCTGCGATTTCAGACCCAGTGTGTTTGCTGGCTTCCATGGCTGCAATATGCTGTGTTTTCCACCAACTGGCGACCTGTGGTGTCGAAAAACTATTGAGTAAACTGGCAATGTGCGTTATCGCACAGACCAAAACAAAAACAGACATTGGTTGTTTTGCGTTGTTTTTCAGAGAAACGAGTATGTGAAATCAGTATGTTTCCTAAATATCTGCAAACATATTATGGTATTTTTATGCTTTAGTATAGTCAAAAACTTACATCCAGCACCTTTAAGGGCACCGATCGAATTACGTCGGTACTACTGAGTACCGCTTCACATTAAATCAATCAGTGCCAAATTTGGGTACCTGAGAACGCATCTGGTGATATAGACTAGTGTCTGTGAATATTAAACCGCAAAAAGACTATTAAATATGAATCCTGTGTGATTCTGTGTGAAATAATGGCGCAGACGGTTTTCATTTACCACACACACACACTGAAGCATGCGTGATGGTCGCGTGTTTCCATCTGTGCCGTCTCATATGAGGAAACATTTCATAGAAATTAAATTAAAAAATAAATACATTTAAAAAGGTTGTTTTTTATGAATTATTCATAATTCAATTGAACTATTATTTATGGGTAGAAATTACAGTATAGTCTACAAACATAACAGACAATGGCATATAGCAACCAAGACAGCTCTGGCATAATGTCAATAACACTTCTATAAATGACTTACAGTTTCTTTAAAGTTATTGAGGTAAATATCCGTTAGGTACCAGAACCGGTACAAATGTGAACGGTACCCGACCCTAGATATCATAATTATTGGTTCCGCAAAGAACCTTTCAATGAACAGTTCTTAAAAGAACCATTTCCCCCCACTATAAAATACCTTTTGTGGAATGGTAAAATTCCACAGGATCTTTCCATTCCACAAAATAGGTTCATTATGGACCCATCAATGCCAATAAAGAACCTTTATTTTTAAGAGTGTATATGGCTCAAAGTAATGACATTTATAATAACACAGTAACAAAGACAACAGCCGGTGTACCTGTTTCGTGATTCCTCCTTGATGTCTGACGGCTGCCATGTGACAAAGGGCATTTCCTGAGCGAAGTGCACCACATGCTGGCCTGTGCCGGATCCTAACTCAAGGCCAAACAGCTCACGATGAGACTGATCCTCCAGTATCTCCCACAGTACCGACAGCAAGCTGTCCTGACTCCGCTCGGCCGCCGGTGAGAGCAGCATGATCTGCAACACAGAAAGCAACATACTTTTGCTAAATGTTGAACATTTATTTGGTGGAACATTTAGTGGTTGATCAAGGCCATTGCCATGAGGCTGTGGTGGTAATTAAAGTCACCATGAAATCAAAATGGACATTGGATTAAAAAAAAAATGTGTCCTCGTAATCTGTAATCAAAATAACTTCCCCTCCCTTTTGCAGCTCATCTTTTCTCTTCACTGATGATGCGTTTACTGGCGGCAGGGCAGGACAACCTGTCACTCTGTCACATGAGATCCACCAATAGCAAAACACAACCATCCAATCAATTTCCCAGCGACAAAATCAAACCCCGCCCTACATTTATTATTGTTCGAAAAGCCGTTTCACTCGGATAAACTTCACAATAGGTTGGCACAATTGATCAGTAAGGCTGGAATTTCATTTGTAAATAAAGATTAAAGTCACCATGAAATTAAAATGGACAATTCTTAATTATCTTTCTTCTTTTTTTTATTGCAGTGGATTACTCTGAGTGGGGACATTATTTGACCTAGTTTTATAATACATGGATAGATTTGCTTTATGTCAATACTGTGATCACATTATTTAATGTCACAAATAAAATGATTTATAATTCCTTGATGCATTTCAACAAGTTACACATATACTTTGATATTCGTTATCTGTCCTTTTTTGACACCTCTATTCCATACTACAGTCATCCAGAACACATGACATGCCAAAAATATGGGCTAATTTCCATGAATTAAGAAATTGTTGGCCACTTTTAATTAAATCGTTTTTTGGTAAAAACTAAGAACATTGTAGCTTATCATTTTAGGAACAGAATTGAGCGACACATGACAAATCTGTTGCTGATACTCACGCTGCATGCGCTGTTGTTCGGTCGGTGCAGTGGAAGAGCTCAGGGATGAACGGCAGATGGATCAGGAGATTGCCTGGCTAAGGAGCTTCTGTCTGCTCCTCCCCTTTAAGTTCTGCATAACCAAACGATAACTATAACAAAGAAATATACAGAGAGCGCACATAATATTTATAGATTTAAAATGTATGTTATATATAACATTTTGCACAATTTTGTTTCTTAAATTTACAACTTGGTCCAAATGTAATGATCAAGATCACTTAAAGTTCCACTTTTAAAGGATTAGTTCACTTCAAAATGAAAATTTCCTGATAATTTACGCACCCCCATCTCTTCCAAGATGTTCATGTCTTTCCTCAGTCGAAAAGAAATTAAGTTTGAGGAAAACATTCCAGGATTTTTTCCCACATAATGGACTTCAATAGCAACCAAAGGTTGAAGGTCCAAATCAATGCAGTTTCAAAGAAAGGGCTTCAGAGGCTTTGCACGATCCCAGACAGAGAATTGGGTCTTATCTAGCGAAGCCATCAATCATTTTCCAAAAAAAAAAAAAAGATATACTTTTTTACCACGAATGTGCGACTTCAGACTTCGGACGACTCATGACGTCATCACATCGGAAAGGACACGCGTGACGTAGATGGACATACCGACCCAGTGCTGAAAAACTCCATGTTCTCCTTCAACTTTAAAATTGTCCGACATTGTTGTTTTGCCTTTATTTTTGTAACGGGTGTTTGATTTAGTCTTTGCACGGTCTTTTTAACACTGGGTCGGTACTTCCATGTGTGTCTGTCACGGCCTTGACCTTTCCGACGTGATGACGTCATACGTCATGAAGAATTACAACTCCGAAGTCAATCATCTGAGGTTAAAAAGTATATACATTAAAAAAAAGTTTTTTGAAAATGGCCGATGGTTCGGCTAGATAAGACCCTATTCCTCGGCTGGGATCGTGCAGAGCCTCTGAAGCCCTTCCTTTGAATCTGCATTGATTTGGACCTTCAACCGTTGGTTGCCATGGAAGTCCAGGATTTTTATATGGAGAAAAATCCTGGAATGTTTTCCTCAAACGTTACTTCTTTTAAACTGAAGAAAGAAAGACTTGAACATCTTGGATGAGGGGGTGAGTAAAATATCAGGAAATTTTCATTTTGAAGTGAACTAATCCTTTAAGGTCAGGTTATAATTTGAGAGTCAGTCAAATTTTGATTGAGCATTTGGAAAGTATAAATGCAGAACATGTCTGATTATTCAGGTTTTTCAGATAGTTCTATAAATGCAAACTTTCTGCTCAATGAATCAGTCAGTCTGTATGTTTATTTGTTGTTAATTATGTAATTTTGCATTTAAAATATGTTTAGAACTTTTTCATTCTCTGGAGAGAATAATCTGCTGTTTCTTAGAGTCTGACAAGGCTCATAGTCCATAAAAGTTAATAAAGTTAAAGGCACAATATGTATTTTTCGCCGCTAGAGGTCACTTATTTAAAACAAATGCGTAGCTTGATGGCGATTTGATTTCACAGAGCTTTTATTCTGCCGCAGACGCTTCTTCCGCTCATGTGTATGTGTGGTAACACAGCGCTGTTTTATCATATTAGACACATTAAAGTTTGTTGAAAGTTATGTTATAATGCTACTCTGTGCGTTCACTCGGCGGCTACTATGAGACACTTGTTCACACTGCAGTAGAACGATATTAAGCATGGTAAAACATGGTACTCGCGGTAAATCAAGAAAATCTGATTTGTTGAACTGTGTCGAGCTATAGAACAATGATTAGTTTTCTGTCGTTGAATGTGTCCAAACAGTTTCTCACCTGTCTAATGAAACACATAATATATTAAAGCGTCTTTGGTGTTTCCATGTTTCTAAAAAATAAAACCGGAAATCGGGGGTAACACGGGTATACACTCACCTAAAGGATTATTAGGAACACCTGTTCAATTTCTCATTAATGCAATTATCTAATCAACCAATCACATGGCAGTTGCTTCAATGCATTTAGGGGTGTGGTCCTGGTCAAGACAATCTCCTGAACTCCAAACTGAATGTCAGAATGGGAAAGAAAGGGGATTTAAGCAATTTTGAGCGTGGCATGGTTGTTGGTGCCAGACGGGCCGGTCTGAGTATTTCACAATCTGCTCAGTTACTGGGATTTTCACACACAACCATTTCTAGGGTTTACAAAGAATGGTGTGAAAAGGGAAAAACATCCAGTATGCGGCAGTCCTGTGGGCGAAAATGCCTTGTTGATGCTAGAGGTCAGAGGAGAATGGGCCCAAGAATGGGAAGAAGACCCCACCGGGTACCACTCATCTCCACTACAAATAGGAAAAAGAGGCTACAATTTGCACCAGCTCACCAAAATTGGACAGTTGAATGTTGCCTGGTCTGATGAGTCTCGATTTCTGTTGAGACATTCATGTCGGACATGTCGTGGACGACCAACACCTCCAGCCTGGTCAAGAAGGTTCACCAGCGCCTCTTCTTCCTGAGGACACTGAGGAAGAATCAGCTCTCCTCGGCTATCCTGGTGAACTTCTACCGCTGCGCAATAGAAAGCATCCTGACCAACTGTGTGGCAGTATGGTATGGGAGCTGCTCTGTTGCGGAGCGCAAGACACTGCAGCGGGTGGTGAAAACTGCCCAGCGCATCACAGGGACTCCACTACCTGCCATCGAGCACATCCAGAGGAAACGCTGTCTGCATCGAGCTCGCAGAATCCTCAAGGACTCCTCTCACCCAGCCCAGAGACTGTTTTCTCTCCTGCCCTCCGGCAGGCGTTTCAGGATTCTCTGGACCAGGACCAGCAGACTAAAGAACAGTTTTTTCCCCAGAGCTGTCTCTTTGCTGAACTCAAACCCCCGTTGATCCACTTCCCTCATAAACTGCTAACTCTCCTACCTCACATCTGCCTTCACTTGTTATTTGCACTACCGACTGTTTATTACAGTAAAAACTGTTTACTTATGCATTTTGCACCACCATATCTTAACTGGATTATGCTCATTTGCACTGCCGACTGTATTTATAGTACCTAATGTTTACATTTGCATTTTGCACCGTACTTCTAATTGCAATATTTTTTTTCAGATAGCTCTGTCCATAATTTATTGCACTACCTTAATCCACTGCTAGATTCCTAATCTTAGACTAACATATTATTGTATACCTCTATCTGTAAAATTCTGTTTATAGTAATAGCCATCTGTATATTATATTCATAGTACATATTCACCTGTAAATTCTGTTTATAGTAATAACCATCTGTATATTTATACATATTTATATATATCCAGTACATATCCATGTCCTGCACTTATGCAACCATTGTATATCCTGCACTTGCTGCTAATGCACTTCTGGTTAGACCTAAACTGCATTTTGTTGCCTTGTACTTGTACTTGTGTAATGACAATAAAGTTGAATCTAATCTAATCTAATCTAAGATGGTAGAGTCAGAATTTGGCGTAAACAGAATGAGAACATGGATCCATCATGCCTTGTTACCACTGTGCAGGCTGCTGGTGGTGGTGTAATGGTGTGGGGGATGTTTTCTTGCCACACTTTAGGCCCCTTAGTGCCAATTGGACATCGTTTAAATGCCACGGCCTACCTGAGCATTGTTTCTGACCTTGTCCATCCATTTATGACCACCATGTACCCATCCTCTGATGGCTACTTCCAGCAGGATAATGCACCATGTCACAAAGCTCGAATCATTTCAAATTGGTTTCTTGAACATGACAATGAGTTCACTGTACTAAAATGGCCCCCACAGTCACCAGATCTCAACCCAATAGAGCATCTTTGGGATGTGGTGGAACGGGAGCTTCGTGCCCTGGATGTGCATCCCACAAATCTCCATCAACTGCAAGATGCTATCCTATCAATATGGGCCAACATTTCTAAAGAATGCTTTCAGCACCTTGTTGAATCAATGCCACGTAGAATTAAGGCAGTTCTGAAGGTGAAAGGGGGTCAAACACAGTATTAGTATGGTGTTCCTAATAATCCTTTAGGTGAGTGTGTCATTGATAGGCGACGCACGGACATGGTCCGTGTCCTGGTTAAAATTGCTTATTTCTCTGGATTTAAACATTCTCGGAAACATTTGGGATAATGGTCAACAAAATATATAACATAGCTCTAGTGGTTTTTGGATATTTTAATCCAAAAATCTTACATAGTGTGCCTTTAATTAAAAAAATATATAATGAGATATGAATAGTATTTCCAGGATTTGTTTTAGAAACATTTATGTAATTGTTGTCATTTTATATTGATAATAACCCCTGTAGGTTTCTATTTCTGTGTATTTTTATTTAATATTTCTTGCCCATTGTTTAAGTAGCTCATCCAAAAAAATAAAATCCTGTTTACCCACCTTTTTCTAAACCTGTGTGATACTGTTGCCGGTGTTCTGTCGATTTGTCCTACCTTGTCAGATTTTGCTACCTCCCATTAAAACAGTAGGTTGCACAATTCGAAAGCAAAAAATGTTGCCTGTCAGATTGTGCTACCAGCATCATATTCATCTGATTTGAGGCTTTATTAATATCCATACCTACCCCTACCCTGAACCTACCCTTAAAACTTTGTAAATATTTTAAATAAATAAATATTAAATATGGATGTAAAATGCTACCTATCAGATTGTGCTACCAGAATCATGATTTGATTCAGAATGTGATTTGGTTTATTAATATTCATTAATATCCATACCTACATACATACCCCTAAACCTACCCAAAATGTAAAAATAAAAAATACATTTTGAAAATGAAAATGATGTGGGCATGCGCAGTAAGCCCTGGTAGGGACAATCTGACGGGTAGGATGAAATGTCAGGACACCGGTCCCCCCATTGACTTCCATAGTATGAAAAAAAGAATACTATGGTAGTCAATGGGGAGCAGAAACTGTTTTATAACCAACTTTCTTTAAAATATCTTCTTTTCTGTTAGGGTTAGGGTTAGGGTTAGGGTTAGAAGAACACAACACAAGAAGAGAGAACTCATACAGGTTTAGAACAACTTGAGAGTGAATACATGACTGAATTATAATTTTGCCTGAACTATCCCTTTATGAAAAAGCTTTTGTGACGGGGGTTTAAATAAAGTTTGTCCCTCCGTCGCAGTGCTTTGTGGGTAGGTCAGGAAGCGCCGATGGAGGACGCCATGTGCTTCTGCTAGAGGAGGACCGTCAGTCACACACACTGAGCGAGCGGTGCTCAGTCGTTAACGGAATCAGTCAGTCGCGCTCTCTCTCTCTCTCGGGTCATGATGTTCTGCAGCAGACACTGCGTCCGGATCGCGCTGCGGGCCGCCACCAGCACACATCGGTAAGAGCCGCAGATAAACTCCCTGCCTCTCTCAAGGGCAGAGAACCGACAGGTCCGACACACACTAGAGGTGTCAGCAGCATCGCTGTCAATAAAACAGATCTTATTAAGATCATAACTGTGTGATGTGCTGAGATGAGCAGCTTTATTATTTTGCACCATATCCGATTCATTTATCGCTGGACATCAGAAGTGAGGGAGTGTAACGTTAGGCTGTTCGTATTATAATTCATGGAACGTTATTGCTTTGATATTGCATCTAATATCTAAACAATAATGACCGTGTACCGATGTGTAAGGTCACATGACTTCTGTTAATGAATCAAAATAGTATAATTTCCTTCCAGTAGTGAAGGAATCTGGGGGTTGTCTTCTCATTTACAGCTATTTTGAAGTTATTGAAGATTTAATAAATGGTTAATATTTTTCTGTTACTGGGTCACTGATCAAATGTGAGTGAATATGTGACATTGACCTAAAGGTCAGCGGTGGGTACACTAGCACCCTCAATAAACCCTTATTAATAGTAGTTACAAAACGAGGCCGAGGATTTTTGAGGGGTTTGATGCAACACTTTCTTTCGTTGAAGCTCAAGATGCTCTCAGATCATGCTGGAGAACGTGATAGCAGGTTTTTTTATACAGCTTTTGACTCTGATTGTTATGCTGGAAATATATTGTGTAACACAATTTTAACGAAAGGCAGTTTTTTTTTTCAATTTTAAAAAAGGCAGCAATTTCACTAGTCGCCCCAGACTTTTGGACCCCGCTGTGTATTTATAATGAATTGTCAATGAATACTTGTTTTATACAGTGTTTACTGAATCATATAAGACCTTGTGTATCCATTATAGTACAATCAAAAATGTATATGTAATATATAACATTAAAATTTATATCATTTTAAAGTTTCTGAAAGAAGTATCTTCTGCTTAGTTCCGTTTGAATATGTTTTAAAATGTATTTTATTTGCAAAGCTGAATTTTCAGCACCATTACTTCAGACTTCGGTGTCACATGATCCTCCAGAAATCACTCAAATGCTCAAGAACATTTGTTGAAAACAGTAGTGCTGCGCAAAACATTTTGCGGAAACTGCAATACTTTTTTTTTTTCAAGATTCTTTGAATAGAAAGTTTAGTATGATATGGTACAATTATGTCTTTACCTACTATATTATGTCACTATACCTGCGCTCTTTAGAAAATATTACAGACTCAAACTTTTCAATGGTAAAACTACAATTCTTAATAGAGACAGACAATAGATGCACTGTATGATGATGATGCTGCTGCTTTATATGCTCATGATTGTTGTCTGAATGGACACATTTCACAGACACAAGCTACAGACGACCGCACTGTGTGCCCTGCGAACACTCAAGACCAGCCCTGTCAGTCCGACCGATGCCATTGCAACACCTTCTCTTGATGGGGCACCCAAGCAATACTCACCCAAAATCCAACAGCTCGTCAATGACATCGCCAGCCTCACGCTCATAGAAGTGTCCGACCTCAATGAGTTACTAAAGGTACAGCGCACTGTGTGTGAAAACACCGGAGGAGTAACAATGTTTAATACAGGAAATCAAATGCAGCATGAATCTAGATCATCATGATGTTTCCCACTAAATAAACACAATTTAATTAATATACACCAGTGACCCCACCAGTCATAATTGACACCATACACAATGTGCTGAGTAGTTTACTTCCAAACGGTATAATACAAAATTACAACATGAAAATTGTAGTTGGTAACGTAATATATCACATTACCTAAAATGTGTGTGTATATATATATATATATATATATATATATATATATATATATATATATATATATATATATATATATATATATATATATATATATATAATATAATATAATATATATATTCGTAAATTGATCAAAAGCTAATAATTAATTAAACCTTAAAAATGTTAAATTGGAAGGTTTTGGGTTTTTTTTTAATCAAAACAATCATCAAAATAAACAGTGACTATTTTAGTTGTTTATGTTGTGTGGCCTCTCAGTTTTCCATGTAATTACAGCTGCCTATCTTGTCTTTTTTTTTAGAAAGGAACATTTTAAAAGATAAAATCAAGACATTTAGGGAAATCATTGAATTATGAAGAATTTACTGCTAAATTGTGACTAAGTCTTCAATAATAATCCAGATTACATGTAATCAGTTACTACCCAGCGCTGTTACCTACATAAATGTTCACAGAATTCACTGTTAAAATATAAGTAATTATACACTTGTAGTGTATTTCAAATCTTAAAAGTATATTTCTATACAAAACGTCATGTAGATATTATAATATCGCTTGAAGAGCACACTTTCATGACTGTTCATTATCATTATCATGCTTGAACCATTTTTGGATGTATCCATGTAAATGACATATATACATATAATATAGTTATATAATATAATATAATATAGTTTACAATAAATGCTTGTCAGAACATTCAACAGTAACTTTAACCATATTCCTTGGACAATAGATGTAATTATGATAATAACTTAAGTCTTACTGAAGTGGGTCCAAAAAGCACTCTAAAGTTAAAGGTGCCCTAGAATGATTTGAAACAACATTTTAAATTGTTCTCTGGTATCTACATAGAGGGTATATGGCTTATTTAAGGTCAATAATTGTCCAGCTACGGTTTTACAGGTCCATTTACAACTCTAGAAATCTTCCCCAGGATGAAATGGTCTGTTTTTGCCTTATTTGGAAGGGTCATGAATATTAATGCAGAGTTCTGCTCTGATTGGCTGTTTCACTGCGGCTCAATGATAGCAGGCACAACTTTACTGACCGTCTTGACGATGGAGAGATTAGGCATTCAACCTTATATATATATCCAGCAGTATATAATCATACTTCAGTTGTCAAAAATATAAATAAATAAATATCAAATTACTATCGTTTCAACTTAAATGGTGGAGGTGTTGACGTTAGCTAGAAGGATCGAGTGAGCTATGTGTAAGCAACTAAACTAACATAGTATGTTACGTATCTATGGTTGCATTTACTAATTTATGACAACACTGGCATGAAATAATATTAACCTTTGTCATTAGACATACTATTTAGTTATGTAAGCCACTTGGATTATCCTATTCTTACCGTATAGCATCTTGCGTTGGATATAGACAACAGGAATATTATCGTTAATGTTGTCTCTCTAAGAAACTTTCGATTTAATCAGAAATGGTTTAGACAGTCAAGAAGTGGATAAAATCACTTACTGCTTGCAGGTATATGGTTGGAATTGCCCCTTTCTTCAGTGTCAGACGCTGAGCAAAGCCTGCTTGATATTGTCCCAGGTTTGAAAAACTTTCACGTGGTGAAATGGGCCGAGCAAACTAACAACTCTGAATTAAATTGTTGCGATATCCGATTATAAATAAACATCAGCCATGCCTGTTGACATGTTTTATCTGTGGGAAGAGTATGAAACGTCTTCACATCCCCTGCACAGCCTGGAACATAACATTTGTTTCTGTGATCTGCCGTGTTCGCTATCCTCGCGTGACGCTTGTTTACCTGCAGAGATGATGCGGCTGCGCAGTTTCGCCAGATAGTGAACATGTGCTTGCTTATGAAAATGTTGGGGGGCGTACATATTAATGATCCCATGTATTGCATCACTGCTGGCGTTACGTTGAGATTTGCCTATTTTTCCGTGGTGTTTTTCACAAACGAGATTTACATATGAAGGAGGAGGCAATGGTGTTTGAGACTCACTGTATGTGATTTACATGTACTGAACTCCTGTTATTCAACTATGGCAAGGTTCATTCGATTTTTCATTCTAGGGCACCTTTAAAGTATTTAATATAAATTTGTTTGCAGTGTGTAAATTTCAGAAGCATCTAGTGGTGAGGTTGTGAATTGCAACCGCCCACCTCTCACCCCTCCTTTCAAAGCCAATAGAGAAGCTACGGTAGCTGACACAAGACAAAGATGTCGTCTGAGACAGCAGAGAGTGACTAGCGCTCTGTAGAGCAGTTTGTCCGTTTAGGGCTACTGTAGAAACATGACGGTGCAAAACGGCGACTTCACTGTAAGGGGACCTGTGGTGTATGAAGATAGAAAAGCTAATAAAAGTATAACTGTTCATTATGTCATTAAGGTCTTTATACACCATTGAAAACATAGTTATGTATATTATATTGTATTTCTGTCAATAGATCCTCATAAATACTACACACTGCACAATACATTTCCATTTAATTTTAAATAACATTCAACTGAGTGTCCGGAAACATTACATTCAGTTCACAGAAAAGAATCAAATTCAAAAGAATAAAATGTTTTACTCTTTTAATACTTGCAAGTGATTGTAAAACGAGTACATCTTTTGTAAACCTTAATGGTCAAATAAAATTCCTCACCCTATTCATGTTTCTGAATCACCTGCAAAATCATTGTGGAAATTGAACTGTAATTATATTCTTTGAATAACAACATTGATACAGCTAAAAGTTTTTGTCCCCATCAGAAAACGCTGAACATTCAGGATGTTGGAATGATGGCGATGGGTGCAATGGCAGCAATACCAGCTGCTGAGGTAAACTTTACTTGTCTGACAACATTAGTACTGTATGTGGCACAATCCATATGCTTGTGCCCGTCCTGTGAATTTAAAAAAAATGTTTTAATGATTTTTAACCATTACATACAGTATGTTTGATAAGCTATTATCTAACATATAATTATCCTAGTGTGGACATGAAAGGAAAAAAAGTGCAGAGTGTTTGTGTGCTTTATAATGTTTTCACTGAATTTGCAGGCGGTAGAGGAGGATGTGGCACCTGCCAAGAAAGAGAGAACCCATTTTACAGTCAAACTGACAGAACTAAAGGCAGCTGATAAAGTGAAACTGATTAAAGAAGTGAAGAACTGCATGGAGGGCATGAATCTTGTACAGGTAAGGTGTTTCATGAATCAAAATATCTTTACATCTCTTGTTGGTGCACATCAGTTAGTTGTTGTCTACATAGTCATGGCCAAAATTAGCAGTGACAAATTTTGTGGTTCACGAAATGTGCTGCTTCAGTTGTTGTGCTGTTGATTCACATTGTACAGAGAGTTCAGATGCATTTTAAATGGAGGCAAAAAGCTTCATTGGCCACGCAAATCCATATTTCAGTTTTATTGACCCTGGTACAAAATTACCTTCTGGTGACCATAATTTCATGGACATGTTGACATACTTTTTGTGTGAGTTTGTCCGTTCAAGAGCAAGACTTGAAAGAGAACTCAATATTTGCGCGCTGTGAGACGTGTGCGCGCTGAGACACATTTTCTCACAGCGCGCGCGACTTCTCATTCGCGTCTTCTGGCACTACACCCGGGTGATGACGGCGAAAATGACTGGTCATATTCGAACATACGGCAGCACTCGCATGCATTGAACAAAGTTTACAAAGAGAGAATTATTTGAAAAATGTGAAGATAATTTTTTTTTATTTGAAGGACTTTTACATGGCATCCCTGCTCTCGTCAGACGGCACCCCGGTTGGGGAACACTGTTCTACACAGCACTCATAGTAAAAGTTAAACTTTAAAAAAAATAGTATAATACTCTAAACTTGTGTCTTGTGTTTTTAACCTCAAAATGTGTACGGGCACTAGTCTTAATCTACTAGACTACATGCAGTATATGCGTGCACCCTGTGGGTGTGAGGAATATTCTCTGTCAGATCACTCAAAACAACAATTACGATATTATCGCAGATGATATATCGCTCACAACTACATTTGACTAATCATATCAACACATTTGGAAGTATGAACAAGTACTAGTCAGGTGAAATCATAGGAATATAACAGCAGGCCGATTGCTATAAAAGGAGGGAATTGCTTCCAATCATTGTGTTCTTGTGTTAGCAATGGTTAAAAAAGAAGTGCAACCATCATCGCTTTGCATCAAAAAGGCATCACGTGCAAGGAAATTGTTACAAAGTATATTGCGCCTGAAAGAACAATTTACTGGCTCGATCAAGAACTTTTAAGGGGAGAGGTTCAACTGCAGTAAAGAAGGCTTCAGGATGTCCGAGAGTGTCCAGGACTGTCTCCACCTGAGGAGTCCGCTCTGGAATTATGTCACCACCGGTGCAGAGCTTGCTCAATATTGGCAGCAGGTGGGTGTGAGTGCCAGGTGTCAAGAAGGACAGCAAAGAAGCCTAAACTTCTGCACAAATTACAATGATTGGCCGGCTGAAGACTGGTTAAAAGTTATTTTCTCTGATGAAGACCTGTTCCGAATGTTTGGGACATCACATTGTCCAGAGAAAGAAAGGTGAACACTCCCATGAGTCCTGTGACATCCCAACAGTGAAGCTTCCTGAGATCCATGTGTGGGGTTGCTTTTAATCTAAGGGAGTGGGCTCTCTCACAATTCTGCCGAAAAACACTGCCATGAATAATGGCATCAAAGCGTCCTGAGAGAGCAACGAGTAATTTAATGAAGATCCGTGCATTTTCCAGCATGATAGACCACCATGTAACAAGATAAGAGTGATAATGAAGTGGCTCAGAGATCATTACATTGAAATTTTGGATCCGTGGCCAGGCAACTCCTCAGATCTTAATCCCCTTGAGAACCTGTGGTCAATCCTCATCAAGAGTGGACAAGGAGCCCACAAACTGTGACTCTGAGCATTTAATAAGGCAAGAATTAATCGGATTTGGCCCAGAAGCTGATGTCAATCATACCAGAGTGAATTGCAGAGGTTATGAAGAAGGGTCAACACTAGGTTTTTGCCATGTTTTGGTGGGGTGGGGGGTATGGGGGCATTTGAAGCAGCCAACCAAATTTGTCACTGCCAATACTTTTGGCCTTGGCTGTAGTGTAACCTGTCAAAAGGCAGCAGACAGCAATGCATTTCATTAGACTCTGCATACCGTTAATGACACTTGTCATCTTGTCTAAAAGGGCTTCGATCATGATGTCATGTCCTTCATTGATGTGTTTTCTCCAAATTACAGGCCAAGAAGCTTGTGGAGTCCCTACCTCAGGAGATCCGGGCTAATGTGTTTAAAGACGAGGCAGAAAAACTGAAAGCAGCACTTGAAGCAGCAGGAGGCACTGTGGTGCTGGAGTGAATATCTGCGCTGGCTTTTTACTTCCTCAGTCGTTACCTGTCAGTCATTGTTTTGTTTGTTTTTTATATATACATATATAAAAAAGATGAAAGGAATATGAAGAAAACAAATAATGCCTTTAAAATGACCACAAGAGACTGGATGGTGAACTCAGACTGAACTCTAACAGGCTCCGAGCCTGCAAACACACCACCCACTCACTGAATCATCCATTTGTCATTTGGTACACGTGCTGTCCTGAGCTGGTCTTTCTTTCTGAAGCTGTCTCTTTCAGGAAACTAGGGCTGCCCTGACAAAGGGATGTGATGGTCATTGCTTGTGGTTAAATAAACATGTCATACTGTACTGTGCATCGTAATCAATACATTATAAAAGACAACATTACATTATCAATAATTTTTCTAAAAGTGTATAATTGGTGATCACTGCACACTTTCTGAAAAACTCGGTTGTCTTTAAATGGATATTTCTACTTTGCCATGGTTTTCCTATGTAAACTTGACGGATGTGTTTGACCGCCTTGCATCTTTGACATGGTACTAAACATGGCACTAAAGTTAAAATAAGGTTTTAATAAAAGCATCTTCAGATTTGCAAAATGCATTCTATGTAAATGACCCCTAAGCCTTTGCTAAATTCTCCTGTGTTCAACAGAATAAAATACAGGTTAGGCACCACATGAGTCAATAAATTAGGACATTTTTTATTTTAGTGTGAACCATCTCGTTCAGCTTGATAATGTGTCAAGCATTTTCTCAATTTTGGTAGTGGTGAGAGTGAGCTGAATACAGTATTTAGTGTGCTGCCTGAAGCAGACAAATCTTAACCTTCAAATATAGCCATGTTTCCACCCCAGGAATTGGGACTTTGGGATGGTACTCGGTATGTTTTGACCACAGGGTCTAAATGAAGTACTGGGAAAAAAATTCCCCCTCAGAAAGTCTGCTCGCAAGGTGGTAGTTTTTTCAAAGTTCAGAACCCTCGGGGGGTGGGACTTGGGTGCTGAACATGCTTATTGGTTGAGTTCACGCTGCATTTTATTTCAACCACAATTTTTTTTAAGTCTTTTGTAGTGTGCGCAGTAAGAGTTGTTTGCTAATCGAATCAGCAGAGGAGTTTAAAAAATAACTGGAACTGGAAAGTCAGACACAGTCCTACTTATGACACCGGACTAATTTGCCTAATCTTCACGGTACTTTATGTACTTCATGATGGAAACACAGACAGCAAAAGGTCTAGGGGAAAAAAGTTCCTGGGACAAATTGTTTTCTGGGTAATTTTGATGGAAACGTGGCTAATATGACATTCTCTGCATCAAATAACTTGCATTAAAAAATATGAATGTCTTGCTAGTTAAAGGGACACGCCAACGTTTTGGGACTTTAGCTTATTCACCGTATCCCCCAGAGTTAGATAAGTCCATGCATACCATTCTCATCTCCGTGCATCCCATAACTCTGTCTGACGCACCCACCGCTAGCCTAGCTTAGCACAAAGACTGGAGGTAAATGGCTCCAGCTAGCCTACTGCTCAATAAGTGACTAAATAACGCCAACATTTTCCTATTTATATGTTGTGATGTGTATAGTTACATCGTGTACTAAGGCTGACGGAAAATGAAAAATTGCGATTTTCTAGGCTGATATGGCTAGGAACTATACTGTAGGTTGTGGTATTAACTAACCAAAACCGAACGTTGAACCAACGTTTCAAGCCAACATTATATTGACGTCAGTTTCTAACATCATTAGACGTTGATCTTTTGTTGGTTTTAGGTTGTGGTATTAACTAACCAAAATCTAACGTTGAACCAACGTCTCAAGCCAACATCATATTGACGTCAGATTCTAACATCATTAGACGCTGATCCTTTGTTCGGTTTAGGTTGTGGTATTAACTAACCAAAATCTAACGTTGAACCAACGTCTCAAGCCAACATCATATTGACGTCAGATTTGAACATCATTAGACGCTGATCCTTTGTTCGGTTTAGGTTGTGGTATTAACTAACCAAAATCTAACGTTGAACCAACGTCTCAAGCCAACATCATATTGACGTCAGATTTGAACATCATTAGACGCTGATCCTTTGTTCGGTTTAGGTTGTGGTACTAGCTAACGTGGTATTGTCAGACGGGGCACGCAGTAGGCGGATGTTTGTATTGGTGCATTTCTACAGTGAGCTGAAATGACAAGCACATTTAGTAAATAAATATAAAACAACATTTATTCATCACACAACTATTTACAACACAACCAAGGAGGCTTTTCTTGAGTTGTTTCTCCGGATTGTGTTGTTTTTAAGAAAAAATTCCCTAAAACCCCTAATTTTGTCTTTTTAGTATTGTCACATTTTCCGTTCTACATGGAGCTCACGCGTCCGTTGTTTTTAAAATAATTTTTTTTTATATAAGGACTCATTTTTTATACAAGGATTTTTTTTCTACTTGCCCTGCCAAAATTTTCACTGGCCCCACTAAAAAAAAAGTAATAAATAAAATAAAATAAAATAAGCCCAGTATTGTTTTTGTTGTTTTTGATCCATGTAACCTTAATAAATAAGGTTATGACTCCAAAAACTACTAGCCTAACTAATGTATATTTTTAATATTGTAATCAGTAATATTACAATCAGTAATAAAATAAGAACAAATAATCAAATTACGAGCAACAGCACAAATCAATACAGCAGAACAAACATACAAATGATGTAGGCTAATTTAGGTCTAAACTAGATTTTCAGGTACATAATCAGATGTAAAATATTACTGCTTAGTCAGCATTAAATTATATATCACTGCATATAAATATAGATTAACCCTTATTAAAATGTATTCCGTCAAGAGTTGTGAGTGATTTCTTTTTCTGTCTTTTGTTATCTCTACGATATTTTCCACTTTCCATGTTATATGGTAGGGGGCGCTATTACACATCTCTTGAATGAATACAGCATCTCTGTATACGGCGGCCATCTTGTCACAGGCAGGGCTCTGTGGTACCTGATGTAAGGCAAGTGAAAAATACTCTTATCTCACTGAAATCTTGTAGGATTTACAAATGGTTTGGTTTCTTACAAATGTTATTAACGTGGCTATAATTATGGATGCTTGAACAAATTATGAATAATTTTTCATAAGTATGCAGTGTCATAACTACATCTCTGACGTTTATAACAAACCAAACAGTTTGAAAATCGGTAGAAAATTGAGCAAGTTATGGTTATTTAAATAGTGCAAGCACCCACGAAAACAATGTTACGAGTGAGCGAGCTGCCATGTGACAAGATGGCCGCCAGGTGCAGACGTCGACCTCCATTGGCCAGCAGTGTGGACGAGACATCTAGCCTTTATTATGGATATCTATGGCAACAACATCGATTACAGACTGGTGATATCACTGAATTTATAGTGTGAAATATAACTAAAACCATTGCTTTTGGTTCCATCTAATAATTGCTCAGTCAGTTGTTTGTTCTTCTCTTTTTTGTGTACATATTCACAACAGACCTAAGTAAATGTTTATAGATTTTTAGGTTTTAGATTTTGGAATTGCATGTTATCACTTGTGTTGCCAGAAGATAAAAACCTGGCAATCTGGGTGAGCCCATGACCTTTCACCAGAGTAGAACCATATCTTCATTAGATATGACGAACCTGACAAAAACTATGACAACCGGTTCATAATGTGTTACGAATGATTAATTATTTGGACATTTAAATCCTTTTCTTTTTATATCCACAAGCTGATGACAAATTAGATAATGGCCAGTTTCAATATGAATGTAATGCAATGTCTGTCCAACATTGGAGGTTGATGTCAATCTGGTGTTGAGTTTAGAACCCAATGTCAGATTGACGTCAACATCCAATGTTGGATGCACGTTGCAATTTGGTTGAAAATGAACATCGGGTTGACGTCAGAAGCCAACGTCAGACTGATGTCAACATCCAACGTTGGACGGACGTTGCATTTTGGTTGAAAATGAAAATTGGGTTGACGTCAGAACCCAACGTCAGATTGACGTCAGAACCCAACATCAGATTGATGTCAACATCCAACGTTGGACGGACGTTGCAATTTGGTTGAAAATGAAAATCGGGTTGATGTCAGAACCCAACATCAATCTGATGTTGTGTTCTGACGTCAACCCGATTTTCATTTTCAACCAAAATGCAACGTTTGTCCAACGTTGGGGTCCAACGTCAATCTGATGTCATATTGACGTCTGGTGCCTACTGGGTTGATATGTAGTTGCCAGGGTGTTTCTATGGTATATGGTTGCTAGGGTGTCCTGCAGTATTAACTTCTCCATTATTGTTGTTCAGTTGGTGTACAAGTGGGATGATTGGTCGGTGTAGTTTTTGTCCCGCCCCTCCTCCACTGTGATTGGACGGCCAGGAAAAAAGTGACCCAACGTTGAACATTAAAAAACAAAACAAAAAAAACCTCTTGAAAAATTATTGTGGTACATAGTGCATCAAAATGCAATGTCGTCAGTTTGCCTAAATTAGAACACAGAACGTTCAAATGTCTTACGCACCATTTACACGTGGTAGGCAGCAGGTGTACATTTTTCGTGAATCCGAAAATTTACGTCAGAGCGGCTTTACGAACGATTTACACACAAATTCGTTCTGCTCGTGTTTCATGAATGAGGCCCAGTGTCTTGATGTGGTGCTCTGGATACTGACATTTTGTTGTTGTTTTTTAAACTCCTTTTAAACAGTAAAGAGGATTACTTTATGATAATGCAACTGTTTCATTCACATATTCATGAACATGCATGTGTATGCAGGCCACAAATCCACAAAAAACTATGGGCGTTTGCTTTGGTGTTCCACCCCTCATGGTCCTCATGCCACCCCTCTGACACCCTGTAAGTATTTTTCTAGATCTGCCCCTGTTTAAAAAAGTTTTTGTGCACTAATTTGGATGGGTTAAATGCAGAGGACAAATTCTGATTATGGGTTATTATAGCCTTCACGTCACACTTTAATCACATCTAACATAAAACTTTTTATATATATACGTACTTTAATACGCACACATATATGTTAATTAAATAATGTTATGAAATTGTTTTAAATATTTTTTTGAATACAAATAAGAAATGTTGGAAAGAATGTTTAAACATGAAACTAAACTGCCAGTAGGTGGCAGCAGGTCTTAATGAGTGAATCATTGAGGCGATTCGTTCAAACGGCTGATTCCTTCAGGAATGAGACTGGCCCTGTCCCAAATGGCACACTTCATGTGCACTTTCGGTCTTGTGGACTTACAATGGTCGCTGCGTGCGCGTGTCCATTAAGTCCACGAGACCGCAGGGTGTCCCATGTCATTTTTGGTCTCAGAAGGGTGCTCACGAGCACCCGCCTTGAGGTCGATGCGCCCTCGATGCGCACTTCTGCCGAGCCCTCACTGGTGCGGGTTACGCAGCGGACTTCTTCAGGGCAGTCAAAGTGGCATTACGTTGTGCGGACTCGGAGCAAGACCGCGGCTTTAGGGTGCCATTTGGAACAGGGCTGCAGATCGTTTATGAACAGGTAATTGAATCTTTGATTCAACCGATTCATTCAAACGCTGAATCATTCAGTAACACGCTGTTGCTGTGAGATGCGTTACGGTTCTGCTGTGATTTTCACTGCTGAAATTGAACAAAAACAGTCCATATTGCATTTAAAATGTAAATGACTTGATGTTAATTATTTGTTTATGGAACTGTCAGTGTCATTTTCAGTCGTGATGGTATTCAGGAAAACAACACTCTAGGTTGTGTGATGTTTGTAGTGTGGAATAGAAAGTAGGCTCTAATAATTGCTGCAAAATGTATTCGTATTTGTAGCTACACTGCTTGAGATAAACAACATCTTTCCAGAGCTGAAAAGCACAAGAGCGTTTTTTTCTTAAGAAAATGTTTTACAGTGTAAATGTTAGTAATTTTAAAAGTTGTTGCATGTATGGACCATATATTTTTCCAATTTAAATGATCAAAAAGGTTGTTCCAATATATGAGACTGCAGGAGGGGCAGAGGCAATGCTCTCAAAGTCTTATTTTATCATTTCTTCCTTTTTTTCCGGTGAAACATTTCACCAGCGTGTTGACAGGTTCAGGAAAGGGAACTGTTCCTAAAGATAAAGTATTATTTTTTAAAAGCGTGAATGATCGGTTGTCTGCAATAACGACAATAAGCAGCAGATGTCAGCATTTATCTCTTTGTTTTTCTGCCCGAGTCCACCTGTCAGAGAGGACCGTTCGTGACGTCCCACACCTCACCTTATCTGTCCCGCCCCTGACGTCGCAGACACACAGTCATTCACGCGCTCATAAGTTTGAAAGCAAAGCCTCGACTCCCAGCTCAACTCCACCTGTCCGTTATTGAATAACACTGCAGTCATTTTTTTTGTCGGTAATCTATAGCACAGCTCTTGTAGACGGCCGTCTTGCTATGAGGACTTGCGGGAGGCGATAAGCGTGCTGTCCTGTCCGAGTTATTTTGGAGTAATTATCGACTGAGCGGAGAGTTTTTGGAGACGTTTGAGTGCGCGTGCTCGTCGTGAGAGGGGTAGAAGAATGTCGCGCGACCCGGAGGAGGTGAATAAACTGACCGAGAACACTTACAAGGTGAGAGAAATGACACTTAGCAAAAGGAGAAAACACACAGATACTATTCACCTGTTGAGATCACAGTGGCTAGGTTTAGCGTGAAACATCCACATATGGAGACATAATCAAACGTAACAGGTTTACAGTTTGGACCTTTTTGCATTGAGGTGATCATTTTGCTGGTTAGGAAACTTTTAACCTGGTCTGGAAACTTTTAGTCAAACTGGGTCGTTCACTGTTTAAACTAGTGAAGATGAACACGATTCTCTTCAGGTTATTCAAATTTGGTGTTGTCATTACACAGGTGGGTTTTTACCACAGCACATATGGTTGTCAAATTTATAGACACACCCAAATGAGTCAGAACTGAATCCTAGATTAAATTATCCAGGGATTTAGTCACAGTATATTCTGATACTGTTTTTTGCCTAGTGGGAATGTATTTTATTATCACCCCACCCTTGTGTGAATCATATGCGTTATTTCCCTTTAAAGCTAGCTAAAAACAGTCTCAATATTAGCACAACCTTAATTTAATTTGTCTTCAAAGTGAGGGAATCTCACAACAACATATAACCTCACATTTCCTATATACTGTATAGTGTATATGATACATTATTTAGGGGGTTCTGGTATTATGCAGTTATGCCCTAATCCTAAAATGTCCTTTAATTTTCTTTATAATATAAAATTAAGAATAATAATTATTATTATTTTGGGTTGGAATATATTCTCAACATTTTTTGTGACAAGTCTACTGATATTGAATAACTTTGCACTGAGACATACAGTAGATCCAACACGTAAAAAAGCAAGTGTTGACAAAAGTTAAGCAATGTGATGCATTTAGATTTTTAAATTCTCTCAATTGTTTTCTTAATAATTGTCCTAAGTCTAAGTTTTCATTTTGGTGACTATATAGTTTTATGGGACTCTTAAAGTTGTAGGGCGGGGCTTGATTTTGTCGATGTGGAATTGATTGGATGGTTGTGGTTTGCTATTGGTGGATCTCATGTGAGTGACAGGTTGCCCCGCCCTCATGCCAGTAAACGCATCATCAGAGAAGAGAAGCCACTGTAAGAGAGTGGGGAAGTTATTTTGATTACAGATTGTGAGAAGACATGAATTTAAAGTAGTGATGTGCATGGGCCATGGATTAATAATATACAGTGAGGAAAATAAGTATTTGAATACCCTGCTATTTTGCAAGTTCTCCCACTTGGAAATCATGGAGGGGTCTGAAATTGTCATCGTAGGTGCATGTCCACTGTGAGAGACATAATCTAAAAGAAATCCAGAAATCACAATATATGATTTTTTAAACTATTTATTTGTATGATACAGCTGCAAATAAGTATTTGAACACCTGAGAAAATCAATGTTAATATTTGGTACAGTAGACTTTGTTTGCAATTACAGAGGTCAAACGTTTCCTGTAGTTTTTCACCAGGTTTGCACACACTGCAGGAGGGATTTTGTCCCACTCCTCCACACAGATCTTCTCTAGATCAGTCAGGTTTCTGGCCTGTCGCTGAGAAACACAGAGTTTGAGCTCCCTCCAAAGATTCTCTATTGAGTTTAGGTCTGGAGACTGGCTAGGCCACGCCAAAACCTTGATATGCTTCTTACAGAGCCACTCCTTGGTTATCCTGGCTGTGTGCTTCAGGTCATTGTCATGTTGGAAGACCCAGCCTCGATCCATCTTCAATGCTCTAACTGAGGGAAGGAGGTTGTTCCCCAAAATCTCGCAATACATGGCCCTGGTCATCCTCTCCTTAATACAGTGCAGTCGCCCTGTCCCATGTGCAGAAAAACACCCCCAAAGCATGATGCTACCACCCCCATGCTTCACAGTAGGGATGGTGTTCTTGGGATGGTACTCATCATTCTTCCTCCTCCAAACACGTTTAGTGGAATTATGACCAAAAAGTTCTATTTTGGTCTCATCTGACCACATGACTTTCTCCCATGACTCCTCTGGATCATCCAAATGGTCATTGGCAAACTTAAGACGGGCCTTGACATGTGCTGGTTTAAGCAGGGGAACCTTCCGTGCCATGCATGATTTCAAACCATGACGTCTTAGTGTATTACCAACAGTAACCTTGGAAACGGTGGTCCCAGCTCTTTTCAGGTCATTGACCAGCTCGTCCCATGTAGTTCTGGGCTGATTTCTCACCTTTCTTAGGATCACTGAGACCCCACGAGGTGAGATCTTGCATGGAGCCCCAGTCCGAGGGAGATTGACAGTCATGTTTAGCTTCTTCCATTTTCTAATGATTGCTCCAACAGAGGACCTTTTTTCACCAAGCTGCTTGGCAATTTCCCCGTAGCCCTTTCCAGCCTTGAGGAGGTGTACAATTTTGTCTCTAGTGTCTTTGGACAGCTCTTTGGTCTTGGCCATGTTAGTAGTTGGATTTATACTGATTGTATGGGGTGGACAGGTGTCTTTATGCAGCTAACGACCTCAAACAGGTGCATCTAATTTAGGATAATAAATGGAGTGGAGGTGGACATTTTAAAGGCAGACTAACAGGTCTTTGAGGGTCAGAATTCTAGCTGATAGACAGGTGTTCAAATACTTATTTGCAGCTGTATCATACAAATAAATTGTTGAAAAATCATATATTGTGATTTCTGGATTTTTTTTTAGATTATGTCTCTCACAGTGGACATGCACCTACGATGACAATTTCAGACCCCTCCATGATTTCTAAGTGGGAGAACTTGCAAAATAGCAGGGTGTTTAAATACTTATTTTCCTCACTGTATATACTGCTATATTACATAAAAAAATAGGAATTGTCAATTTGATTTCATGGCTACTTTAATATGTGAAGTGAACTGTGCTATCTTTACCTCTTAAGGAGTGATCATCCTACAATGCAAAGTATCTGAGAAATAGTTTTAAAGGTTGTACACAGACCACAGCATGTGACGCACACTCCTCAAGAACAGTGACGATTATGAGCTAATGTAGAAATATGAGCACTTAACACCACAACACAACAAATAATGACAACGTCAATAAAGTCAGCATGAAGTAAAACAATCTTATAACAGTAAATGCATAATTCATTATTTAAAAATGAAAAATGTCATTTATTCAACCTCATGTCTTTTCTAGCCTGTTTGGCAGTGGATCTCAACCTTTTTGACTTCATATAAAACATTTTAGAGCTTGGCATAGCTAGAAACATGTATATTTGTTATAAAAATAACCAAAACAAGTTTTGATCGGTGATAATATTATTGCTTGTTTTGTCTTATTTTAAATAATTTTTAGTCGTCTTGTCGTTTCCAAGTGGGCTCTGGCCCCCTTATTGAGAAGCACTGCTGTATGACTGAGGCTGTGTTCACACCTGGCAGGTTTGGTTGGATTAAAACAAACTCTGGTGCGATTGCTCTGTTAGTGCGGTTCATTTGAATAAGTGTGAACGCTGCCATCCAAACCCTGGGTGTGCAGTCTCGGTCCGCTTCCAAACGAACTCTGGTGCAGTTCGAATTAAATATTAACACAACATGGAGCAAAGACATGTAAACAAACCAAAAACAGGACATGATGTCACAAGATGTGACCCTAAAAAGGATCGAATGCTCACACACACACCTGTTTTTTCTCGTCATAGTTGTGATGTTGCCCATCACAGTTCGGTACAGGCATCAGAACCACAGATCTTGGTTTGTGTGTGTGACGTAGGGATTCCTGACGCTGTTTTGACTTCTTTACACATTTTTAAGCTCTTCACGAGTTCTCAGCTGTATCATATACAGGGTTTGACATTAACTTTTTTGCTCACCAGCCACTGTGGCTAGTGTTTTTCCAAAGCATTTTCACTGGCCAAAATGTTGTTGTTGGGAAATTTGTTGTTGTCTATATGTAAATGACCACTGTACACACCCAAATCAAGTCTACATCAAATGTATAACATGACAAGTCATCTATTTAGCTCTGATAAGGTGTGTAAAGCTCCTTAAACTAGACAGAGAAACACCTTTTTTTTTCAGTTGCTTGTCTGAAATTTTTTGATTTTTTTGGTGTAAATATAATTTATTCTTAAACAATATTCTCATCAGTGTTATCAGCTATGACACATTTAAATCTAGAGTATTCTGTGTATGAGCCCATACAGTAGCCTAGTGAAATACATATCCATATTTTCATGTGATTTGACAGTTTATTTGATTAAATATCAAAAATCTAAAAGGTGTGCATCATACCCGGATGAACACTTTACAGTTGTTTGACTGTAAGTCATTCTCTTCAAATGCTATTGAAGTTAGAAACGTGTACTAATGTCATGTGTAACTTTAGAGACGGCCCCTAAATTTACAAATAACAACCAACTTTATGCCAGTCACATCAGATGCGCTGTGGTTCTGCTGTGATCTTTGTTTGAAACTATTTTCACTGCTCAAATAGAACAAACACAGTCAACCACTGTATGATGAATTAATCTCCTGCGTACATCGCACGTACATCTCTGCTCAGCTGTGTTGTTTATGATGAGAGTGCAGATTTCAGTGAGTGAGAGCGCACTGTGAACAAAACTCCGGCGTTTCAGCAATGACTAATCTGAACGCCTCTGATTATTAGACATTGAATTCATAAACTCATAAATTCAAAAACAGAATCACGTGTGATTGGTTCTAATGTGCAACACGAACAGATGCCTTTTGAGAAGACTACAATAAAATTCAACCCGCCAAAGTGGCTAGTGTCTAGTGGGAGTGACTGTTATACGCCACTGCTGAAATACACCTGCAAATGGCGGGTGTTAAAGGGTTAGTTCACCCAAAAATGAAAATACCTGCATAATACCAGAAAACACAAACTAATGTATCATATACCTAAAAATGAAAATGACCCAATGATTTACTCACCCTCAAGTCATCCTAGGTGTATATGACATTCTTTTTTCAGACGAATACAATCAGAGTTATATTAATACATATCCTGGCTCTTCCAAGCTTTATAATGGCAGTGAATCGCCGTTTCTGTTTTGAAGTCCATAAAAGCGCATCTATCCATCATATATCTGCTCCACACGGCTTTATTAAGTAAAATATCTATGATGGCACTTTTATGATGGCACTTTTATGATGGCACTTTTATGATGGCACTTTTATGATTTTTATCTATGATGGCACCTTTTAATAGCACTTTTATGATGGATAGATGCACTTCTATGGACTTTAAAAACAAAGCAACAATTCACTGCCGTTATAAAGCTTGGAAGAGCCAGGATATTTTTTAATATAACTCGTATTGTATTCGTCTGAAAGAAGAATGTCATGAGTAAATCATTGGGTCATTTTCATTTTTAAGTGAACTAACCCCCTAATGTCAAGCCCTGATGACATGTAGGCTACGCACATTCAATGAGTGCATTTAGCCCAGAGCACAACATTGGTTTGGGTGTTCGACAAGATACACATTTTTTTTTTTGGTATTAAAAATGACAGTGTGAAAGTCAATGGAAACCGAAACAGTCTGATTACAAACATTCTTCAAAATATTGTCCCTTGTGTTCGACAGGTCTTACAGGTTTGGAACAAAATGAGGGTGAATAAATTACAGAATTGTAATGTTTTAGGTGAACTAGCCCTTTAATGTTTCAGAAGTATTACATTTGAAATTCTCTAGACAAATGTGTTTAACTAGTTGGGACATTATCAGGGAATTATGTTGGTCTAACATGGGTTTAAAGGTCCCGTTCTTCGTGATCCCACTGTTCAAACTTTAGTTAGTGTGTAATGTTGCTGTTAGAGCATAAATAATACCTGTGAAATTATAAAGCTCAAAGTTCAATGCCAAGCGAGATATTTTATTTAACAGAAGTTCCCTTTCAAAGCCTACAGCGAACGGCTGGCTTGGACTACATCCTGGTACTTCCTTCATAAATGACGTCAGTAGAACAGTAGAACAGACTAACCTCCGCCCACAAGAATACACGCAAAAAGGGGGCGTGGTCTTGTTGCTCTCCCACGTGGAGAAGAGGAAGTGTTGCGTTTGAGTGTGTTTGTCGCCATGTCGTCGAGACGCTGTCATTTTCATCCCGGAGTCAAATCACCTTTGTTTGGCTTTCCCAGGGACGCTGTAGAGATCATTGAGCGCATACATCTCCCGTTAAGAGGCGTGACCTTTCCATGCAAGTTACGTTCGCTAAGCTGCGGTCAAATCACAACACGGGAACCGCTGGCACAATCAGAACTCGTTACGTATTTCTGAAGGAGGGACTTCATAGAACAAGGAACTCATCAGCCGTTTTTAGGAGAGTGAAAACAGCGGCGTACAGATAAGTACATTGTGTGAAAAATACAGTTTTTTTTACACGCGAAACATGAACACATGTTATATTGCACACTGTAAACACAATCAAAGCTTCAAAAAAACACGAAGAACGGGACCTTTTAATATAGTTAATAAGTAATTAAAGGGATAGTTCACCCAAAAACGAAAATTTTCATCATTTACGCACCCTTATGTTGTTCCAAAACTGTATGAGTTTCTTTCTTCTGTTGAACTAAAATGAAGTTATTTTGAAGAATGTTGGTATCCAGACAGCTGATGGTAGCCATTGACTTCCAATTACTTCCATAAATGGACATATAGCATTTTCTTGGGAAAGAGAAGTTTACAGTTATTTTGTGGTCCCTTGATTTTACAGTTTAGCTGTGCCACTGATTAAACATTAGGAGGTTTATTATCAGAGACCTGCTCCCACGTCATATCTGCCATGCGTGCGTCATTCCAATAAAGTTTCATTCCAGTATAATATCAGCTGTGCCTCCTGTCATATCTCAGGCGGTTCGATATGTGTCAGGGAGTGGAGAGGAGTGGGCTGTCTTCATGAATGGAGGATTAGTAAGCATTAGGCAAGCACATGTATGCCTCTTAATGTTCAGTAAAATATAACCAAGCCCAAGTCTTCACTAGTGACTCATTCAACTCTCTGCTTCCTCTCTTCCTAATGCAGTGAACTATTGCAGCATTGGCAACTATTAAAACACATGGTGTTTTTGCTCAGGAACTGATCTTGTTGTGAAAAGCAGTAGTTTCTTGCAGTTCTCAACTTGAGTTCAAACTTCATTCTCCCAAACTTAGTCATTCCCATGACTGTCTCGTCGACTCGGAGTAGCAATATTGACACGGATAGCAGTGCATAAGAATTTGAATTCAAGATTTATTCCACACACACCCTCGCTCCTGACGGAGGTTGAACAGGCACAGACCCTGAGACGGGCATCCTGTGAGAATATCTACAGAAAGTATCAAGTGGGTCGACTCATGAATGGATATTTCACACTCTCAATTTCTTCTTGAATGTCTCACAGGATGTGTGTCCAGAGTTATTTGAAGCTGATGATTGGCTCTCTAAGGCCACATTTACATTACATTATTCAAGTGACCCAATGATGATTTTTTTCCTCCCATGTGGCACAGTTTGAATCTGTGTCCCACAAATGTGCAAGCAGGCACATGGATCCGATATTCTCAGATTGGTTTCAGGCCTCATTCATATGTGGACATAGACTGGTCCTACCAGACTCTCGTACATTTCATTTGTACAGAGAGTCTGGCCAATCTCCATTGACAAGCGTTAACTTCCTTGAAGGCGGGTACTTGAAGTTTAAAACTATTGGATCTGCCTTAACCAATCGCTAACATTTGGTCGTGACGTATGTCATCTCAAACTAACGCACAACATCAACGTCATCGTTCTCAGTCACTCCCTCGTTTTGCTGATTTGACCGTTTAAAATTTGACCGGAGAAAACCAGAGAATATACCACAAACACAGACAACGTACTGAAGAAAAATGAAAATTGAGCGGAAGTATGTTGGAGGGCGGAGCCAGGCTAATATGGACACTCATCTGATAAGAATCTGAAATGAATGCCATGTAAGCGGACAAGGCTGCATTTCCCGAAAGCGTCATTAGCCAACTATAATTGCGAGTTCCACCAGCATAGTTCAATGAGTCTGTGTTTCCCGAAACCCTAGTTCCAATGAACATTCGCAAACAACATTGCTAAGTTGTGTGGTTGCAATGACAGCTCTCGACCTGTGGTTAGAAGCATAGTTTCTTGTTTGCATGACATTTGGATTTACTTAATCTTTTAAGCAAGCTGACATGTAATATCTTTATTTCAAATATATACAAATGTCATTTTTTTATTGTCTTTATGTGATTTTTGACTATATCATCATCTTATAATGTCTCTAAGGCTGTATTAAATATTTTAAAGAAAAGTTTTAATTTTAGTAAATTTAGTAAATAGTATTGGTGACAGGGAAGAATTAAATTCTAATCTAGTGGCCATTCAGTAAAAGCCAGACCAGATTGTATTTAAGACAGAACTGTAAATTGGTCCAACAGCTTGTTCGTCTCACTCAGGGATCGTGCGTGCGTGCGTGCGTGCGTGCGTGCGTGCGTGCTTGGACAAAACAGAATTTTGAATTTGAAAGCACAATTTATTTACCCACTAATTACAAACCAAAGTTATCCATGAAAATCGGAGCTGACCAGGTTGGAAGTGAACTCAACAGTTTGTAGTTTGTCGAGTCTCTTGAGGGTCGGGTAGATATCAGATCTCCATGTTCATCACCTATAGAATTACAACAGCATACTAACATACCTAAATATATTGTTATGGGCCAAAGTAGAAGCATTTTGCAATGTGACGTACTCCTGCATGCCCTGTACATTATAGAGACAGACACTTTTTAAAATGGGACTGAAGAGGCTGTTTCATGGACAGAACCGTCTCAGTCCACGCCATGTCATGATTGCGAATGATTACATCAGGATTGCTCATACCAACATTTTAACCATTTTCCTCTGTTTGAAATCTCTCTTTGCAGAATGTTATGGAACAATTCAACCCGGGGTTACGTAACCTCATAAACCTGGGAAAGAGCTACGAGAAAGCCGTTTCAGGTGAGCCTTACCCTTCAATAACATCCATATCCTCCTGAGACTCAGGAAAAAAACGTTTTTTGAATTTAGTATTTTTTTTCATGTCATTATATTGTTTAGAGCATAAGAAACCAACGAAAATAAATCATGGAAAATGGTATGTCCACTGTAGTAAAACATTACATTACATGAAATTACATATAGGCAAAAACAAAATTTTATTTTTAATTGATCAACTTTCAGGATTTTTTTTACCACAATTTTGTAAAAAGATGCTTCTCAACTATGTTATAAAAGATATAACGGAATGAATTGATATTTTATTTTATGCAATATGTGGGTAAAATGGCCATAAATGGGTAGTGACATTCAATACAATGCATCTATACACTGTATCTAATATAATCATTTAATTTAATTTAATTGTAATAATGCTAGTAATAATTGGCAACATTTTCATAATAATATCTAATGTTTCATAGGAATATTGAGTTATAATTTCTTTCCCTATTCACTTATGTCTCCAAAATGCCTAATTAACATGCTTTAAGTCCCGGTGTCAATCAATGCCCTGTTTTGTAACAGAAAGTCATATATTTATTACAAACCCCATAACATTTTCCTGAGATGCTGATTTATGACAAACAATTTGAAAATGAGTCTGATTTAAATAATTACAAAATTTGATCACATTTCCATAAGAGTGCTAAATTTGATCACTATTAATGTCAGTCATTTCTAAAGACCTAGGAGAAGTTGTTATCCTGGTGAAAACTGAGAGAAATTCACTCAAATATAATGTCCACTACAGTGGATCAAAGTCTATTCCTGGGTCCCAGAAATATAGCATTATTCTATGTTTTAAGCATGGTCAGCTATTGTAAGGCTGCGTTGTCTTGAAGCATTTGGTTATTTTTGAGTCTCTATAATCTATTTATTAGTGGTTGATAATAAATACTGAGTTTTTAATGCTGATATCTAGAGAGCAGACTGGGAGATTATGGCATTATAAATGCACGTCTGGTCAAAAGTTTTGAAAAATTTAGATTTTTAATTATTTTGTAGGAAGATTTATTTGAACAAAAGTACAGTAAAAATATAATTTATAATGTAATTTATTCCTGTTCTGGCAAAGCTACATTTTATGGTCCTTCAGCAATCATTATGATTATCAATATGACATAATCATTATCAATATGACACATCCATAATTCTCACATTAATGGCAATCAACTGGAAATCAGAACAATGGTTAGACCTAGCGATTGGTACATGCAAAATGACATCTAAAACATCAAGATCACTTATGGAAAGAATGGAGCTTCGACTTCCCTTTCCTTTTTCCCTTCCCTTACTCCCACATATAGTGTTTCTTCAGATTGCTTATGTCAATCTGAAAAAGTAGGTCTACTGAACAAAGGGTCGGTTTCATCAAATCTTGAACAATTGTGTTACCGCTTGAGTACTAGGGTTATACATAATAACCATACTCACAGAGTACACACAACACAACACCTCTTAAACAGCTTGTTCTGCCTGGACTGACTGAAAAGGTTTGTTTTTCCTCTTTTGCTAAACGTTTACATGCATAATGTGATTATAGTGAGATTTAGGCAATATTGCGATTTAAACATACATTTATGTAAACGTAATACTTTGATCAAGTTGATGCAATTAAGTTCATAATTACAGTAACCTTAATCGTAGTAAAAAGTAGTGTGGCTTATGGCAATTTTAATCAACACTTTGAATCTATTCCACCAAAGTACACGTGCTTGTGACATTCACGAATTATGTTTTCATGCACAGATTCATAAACATAGTGGTAAAGAATGTTTGGGGTGCTAAAAATTTTCATGTTGACAGCATTACATGGCGAACATAATGCAGTATAATGATGGTCGAAACATTGAAATGCTTGCTTGCATTTGAGGGTGCTTGGACAATTCAGCAGAACAATATCTGCAAATGGCCATTTCTGCATCTTTCTCAGACATTTTAAATCCTTCATTAAGCCTTGTTTACTCGACGCGTTTGCATGAAATGACATCAAGTGCCAAGTGGACGAGGCGCGCGCGCAGTCAGTGGAGGCTTGCGCTGCGGAGCCAGACGAAAGTATAAACAAGGCTTAATGCTTCCACACTTCCGACATGTGCTGCATTGCTGCATTTAGAAACGCGCTCGCCTCTCTCACACGCACTGGTTGCTATTTGATCGCGTCATCAAAAACCTCATTGTTCGGTAAAATTTATTCTGTCTTTTCACTATTTTCGGCCAAATAATTTTGGTTGCCGAACAGTCGGTGCATCCCTAAAAAATACCAAAGAACAAATCTAAAATGTGACCGGTGACTGTGTTTGCGTGTTTGAACAGTGACCGGATACTGTGGTTGCGTGTGGACGAACGGCCAAACTGCAAAGAAAAAGCTGCGGTTTTGAAAATGCCTGTGTTCGTGTGGACAGGGCTTTAGTGGCAAACAAACACTTTTATCTAAAAAAGACATGAAATTACCACTATAATCAGTAGATGGCGGCAGAGGAGCACTTATTGGCTTATTAGCCATTTCCACATCATTTCCACATCTCATAAAAAACTTTTCTTCAAATCGTGACTGAATTACACAGAAAGCAAAGTAAAGAGCGCTCCTTTTATAATCATTGAAGCTGTTGGTCAGTTCAGTGTGGGGTTTTTTTACGTTACTGTTAATAAAAGTACATTTTATCTGCATATCAATTAGTGGTGGGCTGTTAACGTGCTGCGTTAATGCAAGACTCTTATCGGGTGATAAAAAAAATATCGCCGGTTAATCTATTCTCAAAGTTGGGTTGGGAGCTGGGTCTATACTACGCAAGCTATGATGACTTTCACCTTGATATTTTAGCGCGGATGTATACCTAGCCGAATTGCACTGTAGGGGCGAGAGAACGAGTCTTCGAACCTGTGTGTATGCCTACTAGTCCAGACATCCCAAGTCTCCCGGAAGTTCTGGGAGTCTCCTGCATATTGATAGCTGCTCCCTGATGCCCGCAAATTAGTTAAATTCTCCCGCAATCTAGAGCGAGCGAGCAAGAGCGCGCATGCGGGACACAGACTGTACACACGCACAGGGCAGAGAGGGAGAGAGAGCGAGAGACCTTGCGTGTGTGTGCTAGTGTGCACCTAATGAAGCGCATGTAAGACAGAGAGCATCCTGATTGGCCTGTTTCGGTAAGTCAACCAATCAGTTGTCAGTGTGGGCAGGCTTTTATCTCTTCTCCCGAACCGAATTAATCAGTTCATCAGGGTCCCCGCGGGATATTAAAAAGTCTTAAATGTCTTTAAATTCAAAATCAAAATTTTAAGGCCTTAAAAGTCTTAAATTCGCTGAAGTATTGAGTTCTAGGTCTTAAATAATTTTAAACGAGTCTTAATTTTCCTAAGTCCATGTAACGCTACTCCATTGCTCATTGAAATGCTCCCGCATGAGAGAGAGAGAGAGAGAGAGAGAGAGTGAGTGTGTGTGTGTGTGTTAGTTCGTTTTTTCGCTAGTGAGAGACCAACATGCATCTTATATAGCAGCCAATCAGCTTTCATGTTATTGGCGCGAGGCTCTTTCTGATTGTACCACAGACGCATCAAACGGATTTTATTCTTCAGCTTCAGTTCTCCAGTTCTTCCAGTTCACGCGATCGTGATAGCAAAGGCGAATCTTTCTCACCTGCCATCTCGTATAATGACCAAATAAAAGTTTGATATGCCCGATAGCACTAAACAAAGAGTTTAAAAAGCGGTGAAAACCCCAAACTCATTCGGTACTGACACACGGACTGATGTCAGACTGGCCGCGGATTCTGCAGGCGTTTGCCGCCGGTCAGCGCTCGCGCGAGTGAACCAAATCTAGGCATATTCATACATATCCATATCTATGGGCTCATCATTACTGTAGGTCTTAAAGTGAAAGCAACCCAATATAGCCGAGCCTATACCCCCTCCTGCCTGTGTCGTTAGTATTAATCAAACAACAACAATGGGGAAAAACAAACAGTAGCCCTAAACTTAAAGCACTGTTTGTATCTGTATATTTAAGTTGTATTTATTTGTCCTATTGTCAAACAAGATTCATGCATTTTGTTTGTTTTATTGCCATGTGTGACTATTGTGCATCTAATATAATGATATGGTAAATGTGGCATCCTAATTATGAAAAAAAAAAAGAAACATGCACATTTCTGAAAATGACCATCACAAAATCAGTAATTTTGATCTCACAAAAATGTATATACATACACACACACTACCGGTCAAAAGTTTGAGAACGGTTCGATTTTTAAAATGTTTTTTAAAGAAGTCTCTCCTGCTCACCGAGGCTGCATTTATTTGATCCAAAATACAGCAAAGACAGTATTATTGTGAATATGTTTTTTTATTTAAAATAACTATATTTCAATATATATCTTAAATAGAATTTATTTCTGTGATTCAAAGCTGAATTTTCAGCATCATTGCTCCAGACTTTAGAGTCACATAATCCTTCAGAAATCTTTTTTTTTTTTTTTACTTTTTTTTATCCATCAAAGAATCCCAAAAAAATGTTTTACACAACTGTGTTCAACACTGATAATAAACATAAATGTTTGTTGATCATCAGATCCTCATATGAGAATGATTAGTGATTTAGTGAAGGATCATGTGACACTGAAGACTGGAGTAATGATGTTAAATTCAGCTTTGATCACAGGAATAAATGACACTTTACTATATATTCACATAGAAAACAGTCACAACAGAACTGTCACAATATTACAGCTTTTTGTATTTTTAATAACATAAATGCAGCATTGGTGAGCAGAATGTAAAAACATTTAAAAATCTTACCGTTCTCAGACTTTAGACCGGTAGTGTGTTTGTATATTAATCCTGGTGGGATTGAGCTATGAGGAAGTGCAAGATTACTAATACTTTGTTCAATTTGAATAAATTAATTTGCTTTGCAAGTAATTTTGTGATTCTGCATTTCCTTTTGTACATTTTTTTTTTTTAAATTGCGTGATATAGGTCTTAAATTTAATTCATAATGGTCTTGAAAAGGTCTTAAAAAGTCTTAAATTTGACTTGGTGAAACCTGCAGATACCCTGGTTCATGTATCTAGAAACTGGAGCGCCATGGTAGAGGGAGAGTGCCCCAAAAAACGAAAGTATAAAGTATAAACATAATGACAATCTTGTACACTGTACAGTTTGTAACTGACATGTTATGGTTGAGTTAAACAAGTTTCATTTCATGTGCATATTTTTCAGGTCAGCTAGTTGCCAAGGCATGAAAACAACAAACTCCTTAGACCTGTTTAAAGGTCCCGTTCTTCGTGATCCCATTGTTCAAACTTTAGTTAGTGTGTATTGTTGCTGTTAGAGCATAAATAATACCTGTAAAATTATAAAGCTCAAAGTTCAATGCCAAGAGAGATATTTTATTTAACAGAAGTTCCCTTTCAAAGCCTACAGCAAACGGCCGATTAGGACTACATCCTGGTACAGCCTGCTTTAATTACGTCAGTAGAACAGTAGAACAGACTAACCTCCGCCCACAAGAATACGCGGAAAAGGGGGCGTGGTCTTGTTGCTCTCCCACGTGGAGAAGAGGAAAGTGTTGCGTGGAGAAGAGGAAGTGTTGCGTGTTTGTCGCCATGTCGTCGACTGGCTCCTTCTACTGGCTGTAGTCTCTAGCCTCAGATGACACAAAATGACGATATTTGCGGGATTTTTTCCAGAAATAAAATGCATAATTCTCTCGTCTCAGGGGGATATGAGGGAGGAAAGTACCATAATTCAAATATACTACAGGGTTTCTACTGATACAAAGCTTAATGCTAAATCACTGAAGTTACCCTTTAAAATTTGTGGAAAATTGGGATCCAGATTGCAAAACTAACTCTCTCATTCGGCATTCATCCATATGTTTCCATGGTTGCAAAGTAATATTTCATTGCTAACCTATTATTTCTTTTGTAAACAAAGCTTTGTGCTTCACCCCTATGGTAATATTCACGTAAAACAGCATTCACATACAAAAAAAGTGTTTTATTGGACCACTGCCAGTGCTACTCAAAAGTATTTGAAAAACTTCTGAATGGACACAAGACACCTCTGTTAATCAGAAAAAATAAGAATGGTGATCATCTAATGCAGCTAAAATGTTTTATAACTAATATACAATGTTGTGAAATATAGAAAGTAAAACAAATATCTTTGGCTATTCCACCTCAGTAGAATAACCCACATTCTTATCCTCTCTTTGCAGCCATGGCTCTGGCTGGGAAGCAGTACTTTGATGCTGTATCTAAGATCGGGGAGACTGCAGCCGTATCTCCAGTGTCCAGGGAACTGGGTGAGTCACGGCTAATGCTTTTTATTGAGAACTGCATGAGCACTTTTCCATTTACTCTTCCTATAGTGCCAATTCTCATGTGTAGAGATGCGAGGATGTTAAAGAGGATTATGCAGTGTCTTTGTTCACAAAAGACAAAAAACATCTACTGTAGCCGTCACTTCAGTTCAGTTCATTTGGTTGTCATTAGTACTGAACACTGACAAACAAATAGACTTGTAATCTATCTTTCACTATCACTATTTCCTCTAATTATGGTAAAGATAACATGGGTCATAATCAGACGTTGTGATAGCGTAAAGGTATTTGCCATAAAGAATGTTACGTGTCCAAGTCGAGTTTCGGTTTCAGCATGTTTGCTGACATTGCATTGTATCTGCCAGATCATAATAATGGTGGATATGTTGCATTTATTGACTCGTATCATGTTTGACAAATCAGGGTTGATTGCACATGCTCTCACACGTGTGTGTGTGTGTGTGTGTGTGTATTTGTGCTGTGTTTTTTTAAAAATTATATGTGAAACAGAATGCATTATGTAACTATGTAATGTATGCAATGGTATAAAGATTTCAAATAACGCTATGCTGCATTGTTGGCACATGACTTCAGGGCATTGCTTTCCCGGGATCCTGAAGATGCTTATGAAATTAGTGGGGGTGCTCTAGTAGTTAAAGTGCAGACTTAATGTGTAGGTAATTAATGGCACTTCCAGTACACTAGTATGCAAGTCATGGTGGTGCTTTTTAAATATTCTTGTAGAGTAGGAGGTTGAATTTTGAATCCATTAATTGCTAATTGCTTTTGCAGTGGTATAGAATCATTATGAATTATTATGCAAAGTCATTTGAAATATTATACATGAAATGAGTACAGTGTTTCCCCTAGATTTTTTGAGACTATGTTGGGTGGACCTCTGCACCTTTAAGGGTGTCCTGCCAACTTCCCCCAATAATTTTGTTCAATTTAAAGGTAAATGCATCAATCTAGTGCACTTTAAGAGCTTAAAATTGGGTTAGGCCACCCAAAAATGATAATCCTCCCATAATTGACTTGCCCTCAAGCCATCCTAGGTGTATATGACTTTCTTCTTTCAGCCAAACACAATCTGAGTTATATTCAAAAATATCCTGGCCTCTTCCAAGCTTTATAATGGGAATGAATGGTAATTCAAAAAAGTGCATCTATCCATCATAAAAGTAATCAATATGGCTCCAGGGGGTTAATAAAGCCTCCTCAAGCAAAGCGATGTGTTTTTTTAAGAAAAATATCCATATTTTTAACTTTACAAACTAAAATCACTGCCTTCCAGTAACAGTCGTGACCTCTGATAAGAAGTATTGAAGTATTTATGAATGTGGACCATAAAGACTTTAATGACTTTTTACATACTTTGATGTTTGCTTTTAATTCTACCATGATTTAATTCATTTGAATCCATCCTTTACATTGAAACACATGTTTAGACCGTGGCACTGTAGACTGCAAGCAATAAAAAAGATAAACAAAAACTGATCCTACACCAGTTGTTTTGGGCCGCTTCATCCCAGAGCAGGATTTATAAAAAGCAGGAAGTGGACTGAGTGAGAGATTCCTCCAGATTGTCTTGTGCGTGCGTTGGATGTATCATAGCCGAATACTCCTATTTCACAACTGCAAATTAGGAGACTGACTTTGCAAGGTCACGCATTACAAATTACATAGGGATTTTGTGTTTGTTTTGGCTGGGATAAACTCAGCAAAATCTGCTTTGGCAATATAGACTATTATAATTTCAACTGAGGCTGCTCTTTTTAATCCAGTTTTATTTTTCTCTTGGCAGTCTGATTAGATAATGAGAAGAATGAGAAAAAAAGCACAGCTGATATTATTTTTATTTCATTAGTCAAGCTGGAAATGGAAGGTCAAGTGCATTGTGGGATACAGTATTGCACACATTGAGCTCCCTTGTTTACTGGACAGTTTGGCAAATATAGTCAGTCAACCATGTGTTCCATGCATACAGATCATTTGCATAATCACAAGTATGCACATACATTCTGTATGCCGCAGAAATGGCACGAGTGGTTTAGTAGTCTTTATGTGAATTTCTGAGGTAGGGATGTGCACAACGACTAATTTCATAACCGTTTAAATAGAAACCCCGCCCCCTGGAGACAGTCTGTATTAATGATGTCACAATACTAATAATCTAGTAGTCTGTACTGATACCACCAAAGGAATACACAATATTCGATACCATGGTAAAAAAAATTGGAGGACGAAGCATATTTTTTAAAAGAAATTACAATTATCTTACCAAAATGTTTGCTCACTCAATGTATTTTTGTTTTATGAGGTAATTTTATGAGTCAGTAATAAAACAAGGATGAATAAATACATTAGAAGCAGTAGCATTTATAAATACAATAGAATAAAGATACAAATTAAACAATGCTATATTTTTTTTCAGCTACGTCCAACAGTAGTATTCAAGTAAAAATACCACAGAAATTGAATAATCAAATATGAAATTAACTTTGCATAGTCATAACTGTATAAGTTAAATGTTAATCCTTATTAAAGCTTTCCTTTTGTTGTTTGATTATCATCCAATAATAGACAGTAGCAGGTTTTAAAGGACAATATGCTGTTACACATGCTGGTCACATTCACATAACCGCCGTGAATATTCGCCAAGACGGGCATTTTGACACATCTTTGTGTGTATTTGAACGTTTATGTGTAATAATCTGCTATAATCTGACACTTGCGAGAGGCGGCTGTGTGTGTACGCTTTGGTTGAGAGTGCACTGATTGAAGACTAGGGCTGGGTATCGATTCAGATGTTTCAATTCGATTTCGATTCGCAAGCTCTCAAAACGATTCGATTTAGATTCTCGATTTGATTCTCGAGTCAATTCAATGAAAATAGATTTAATACAAATACAATATTTATAAAAAAGAACAGTGAACATAAGTTTACAAATGGGTTATTAAAAGGAAATTAAGAAATTCATTAAACAAAATTGTTTTTTAAACTCTTTATTTTAGGTACACTTGGGTACATTAAAACAGAACCAATAAGTTAAAAACCAATAGCCTATTATAAACAGATTTGTGCCCCCCCCCCCACCCCCCCTCACAGTTGTCATGAAGGGCAAAATTAGCCGTATAGACCAAAACCACAATTTGTACCAGACTATAAACATGTTTTATTCTGCTGTAAAGTTGGGCATTTTAACATGGGGCTCAATGAGATTCTGCTCCCTTCTGGAGCCTGTCTCTAGTGGCCAGTCGATGAATTGCAGTTTAAGTCACTTCCGTATTGGCTTCAAGAGAAACTGAGGGAGGCTGCCGCTTGGTTTGAACGCGCCTCTCGTGTATGAAAAGTATCTGTACACATGACAGGTAGCAAAATTGCGAGCTTGTCGTGTACTGACAACTACATTATTTAACCGTATTTGCTTATTGTTAGGTTGTTGATATAGCAAATGTTCAAGTGTAAAGTAAGTTTCATTCATAGTGTTTCTCCTTTAATCTGATATAAAATTTCCTACCGTATTGTCCCTTATAACCAGGCCCACACGGAATCTGCACCCGCAGAATTCAGCAGAAAGCTCAGCAGATTTCTACAGATTAGTGCCCTTCATTGAAAAGCATACACAACCTGCTCGTGCGTGATTGTGAAGGGTAGTAGGCTGTGCTGATTGACATTGCTGATTGTGAGAGAGTGACCGTGGAGGAGTAAGGAAACATACAATTCTGCAAAAATTACTTATTTATAGCTATTAAAAGTAATTAATTAATTAATTAATTTTGCTCTTGTTGAATGATATGAAATTGTTTATTTAATGATTAGTGTACAATACAATCGATAAAGCAATATTGTCTTTTAGTGGATGTACTATAAAACCTAGCTTTGTTTAAAAGTCAAGATTTTCTATTTTGATTTGTATTGTAAACCTTAAAGGTCCCGTTCTTCATGATCCCATTGTTCAAACTTTAGTTAGTGTGTAATGTTGCTGTTAGAGCATAAATAATACCTGTAAAATTATAAAGCTCAAAGTTCAATGCCAAGTGAGATATCTAATTTAACAGAAGTTCCCTTTCAAAGCCTACAGCGAACGGCTGGCTTGGACTACATCCTGGTACTTCCTTCATAAATGACGTCAGTAGAACAGTAGAACAGACTAACCTCCGCCCACAAGAATACGCGAAAAAAGGGGGCGTGGTCTTGTTGCTGTCCCACGTGGAGAAGAGGAAGTGTTGCGTGGAGAAAAGGAAGTGTTGCGTTTGAGTGTGTTTGTCGCCATGTCGTCGAGACGCTGTCATTTTCATCCCGGAGTCAAATCACCTTTGTTTGGCTTTCCCAGGGACGCTGTAGAGATCATTGAGCGCATACATCTCCCGTTAAGAGGCGTGACCTTTCCATGCAAGTTACGTGCGCTAAGCTGCTGTCGAATCACAACACAGGAACCGGCCATGTGCGCCAAGCTGCTGTCAAATCACAACACGGGAACCGCTGGCACAATCAGAACTCGTTACGTATTTCTGAAGGAGGGACTTCATAGAACAAGGAAGTCATCAGCCGTTTTTTAGGGAGAGTGAAAACAGCGGTGTACAGATAAGTACATTGTGTGAAAAATACTGTGTTTTTTTACACGCGAAACATGAACACATGTTATATTGCACACTGTAAACACAATCAAAGCTTCAAAAAACATGAAGAACGGGACCTTTAAATAAAAGTTAAGAAGTGAATATTTTATTTGTAATGTTTTCAGTTTCAATACTCTTAGATCTTTTTAATGCATTTAAAACCAATCCGTATAATTCCACAGATTTTTCCACAACTTCTGCGCAGAAATCACAAAAAAGTCCAGAGATTCCATGTGGCCCTGCTTATAACCGGTAGTATAACAAGCCTAAGCAAGGCAGTATGTTTAATTGTTATACAAGTTTGACCAGCTATAGAAGAAAACTGAAGGTTTTGTGTAAGCTTTCAAAATCTTTTCTCACTTTGCTCATCTTCTGAGTGGACATTTCTCTGAAGCCGCCGCAAGCACCAGAGAAAACCAACACATGCAAAAACTAGGGTAAAATTTAATTATTTTGTTTTCTGCTGCTACACTTTTCATAATGTAACATTTAACATGACGGTAATTTAAACAAAGCCTTTGTAAAAATATAAAGCAAAACATTAAGGGTCAGAATTACTAAACAGGGAGTCAATTCCAAACAAACATCGATGGACGTGGACAGTTCAGCGCCTGATCTACTGACGACGCACGATTTACAGAACACAGACACAGCCGGATCATTTCCATGACCAACACAATCTCCTAAACTCCTACAAATGCATATGCAATAAGGTCAGCTGCAAAAATAACCCTGTCCACGCCTTTTCAGTGCTAATTTATCACTGCAAGTCTTTAGTAAATCCTGACAGTAAATCTGGCCCTAAATGTGCAAAAAAAAAAAGGAAACAGCTAGTATTTTCCAAGCGGACTAGCAGCAGCACAATCATTTAATCAACCAGTCAGCTAGTCTCACACATCCTTAGTAAATGCATATTACACCGTGATGTTTTCCAGGGCACAGAGTGCAGATTTTACTTATCATAATCAAATTCGTTGTCGATTATTTTCATTAACAATAATAATCAATTGTATTGATTAGTTGTTGCAGCCGTAGTCTGGGGTCTCCTGGGATTGCCTTAAACATTTGAAATGTTTCTTGCATGACAAACGAGTCATCAGTAACTCCAGTTTTACTTTGTGCTTGAACCGATTCAGATTGTAACAGATTTGGTGGAAACCTACCATTGGAAACGATATTGCACCTCGACTGGTCACTTGTGATCAGATCTTTGAAAACACCAGTGTAAATGGTGTCTATGTGCGAAAACTTATCAACAGTCATGCTTCAAAGTGATGGATTTTCTTTCCTTCATCTTGTAGTCTGGACGACCTTTCCTTGACCTTTTCCTATGAGGGCCGTAACATTTGGACATCGCCTTAGTGGTTGTTAACACACAAAGCCCTCCCTATCCGTAGGCGATAAGAGCTGAAATTTGCTTCTGTTTGGGCAGATAACGTCCAAACACAGGCCTCGCTTTCCACGTCACCAGTGTTTCTCCTAGACTGGAGCCTCTCAAGCTCGGAGTGCTTGGCTGAGCTGAAACCGGAGCCGCCTTCAGGCAGATGAGCTGACATTAGATAGTCTTGAGAGTCACGGACAGATTGACATCCCCCCCCCCCCAACGAGGTCAGGTGTCAGCGAGATGGAGATGCTTTCATTCTTAACTAGTGGCACCAAAGACAACACATCATCCTTGCACCACACAGGTGTCCTCTGTGTTTAAACTGTTAAGCCCAACAAGTGTGACGTCCCACTCGCACTGTCTCGCATTGAGGGCACTGCCGCTGTTTGTTGGAGGCACCTTGTTTTGTCGTGCCATTTCCCTCGCTGACAGCAGAGCATCAAATTACGCTTGTGGAGTTCACTGGAATATCATTCAGATGCCTGGGTCTGTTCTCATGGAGGTGTGCTGGTGCTGAGGAATGCATGAACGCACAAGTGCAGCACGCTTGCATTCCTGCTACTGTGCGCCTTAGTGGATAAAGAGTTTTACTAGGGATGCCACGACTAATTTCATTAATGTTTAAATGGAAATTTTGTAACTGACTAGTCAATAGTCTAAGAAACCCACAGAAGACAGTGATAAAACAATCTATTTAAGCGATCCATATGAAACAACATACTTAATCTATGAATCGAACAGTCAAATTCCATACTGAATGCCACTGAAATATGGGTCATGTACTTGTTTTGATTATGATCATTTAGGAGTGGGTGATCTGATACATTTATATCGTCCACTATCTACTTTTCAGAGAATCCTACACTGTAAACCCGAATAAGTTGACAAAACAATCAGTTGCCTCAAATGTTTTAATTTTAAGCAGAACTTGCAGATTTTTATGTTTTAATCATACATTTGAATTGCTCTGAACTTGAAATATTTGTATATATAAGTTAATTCATACATTTAACTTAAAAAATATCATGTAATCTAACTAGGGCTGCAACTAATAATTATTTTGATAATCGATTAGTTGGCCAATTATTTTTTCCGATTAATCTGATAAAAAGCCCTTTTTTGGGGGGGGGGGGGGGGGGGGGGGAAACACACATTTTGTCCATAAAAATGCTTTATTCAGTGTTGTAATTTTGATTCACAGAGGGCAGACCCGACTAATCGATAATGAGAATCGTTATAGATGATTTTCATTATCGATTTGATCAATTAGGTGTTGCAGCCCTAAATCTCACTGTGGCAAGCAGTTGAGGCAGAGGGACCGTGGGAACGGGGAGATGCTGGTGCTGTGAGTGATAATGAGCGGCAGCTGTGTGCCGCACCAGTCTCGTGTCTCACGGAGGAGCTCGGATGCATAAAAGGAGGAGTGATGACAGTGAAGACTCCTTAAAAAATGGAGTGATGCAGAGCCAGTGATGTTGGCGATGGTCTTCTCTGGAGAAGGAGGATCTTGGGCCAGAAGCGAGTGCTAAACTTCAATCTGTCACTCTGGCCTCAGGAGGAGACCACCTCTCGCCCTCGCAACTCACTGACATAGCCAGGTTGCAAGCAGAATTGGCAGACTTGTTCTTGCCCTTACCCGGTCTAAAAAACCTCATACGAGCTCCTCCATGAGTTTCCTTGGCCTTGACTACTTGCTACACTCACATTTTTAGTAGTGGAAACGTAACTTTACTGTGATTTGTGCTCGTGTTTACCCAGTTACATAATAACATAACAAGTGGACTCTGCACTCTTAAATGAATTGTTACTCCAACATAGTTTTTCCTGCAGTTGACTATTACCAGTTAACACTTACACTACCATTCAAAGGTTTAGGGTCAGTAAGGTTTTCTAAATATTTTTGAAAGAAGTTTCTTATTCTCACCAAGGCTGCCTTTATCTATTGATCTCAACTACAGTACAAACGGTTATATTGTGAAATATTAATTCAGTTTAACATAACTGTTTTATAGGTGCTGGTCATATAATTAGAATATCATCAAAAAGTGGATTTATTTCACTAATTCCATTCAAAAAGTCAAACTTGTATATTATATTCATTCATTACACACGGATTGATATATTTTAAATGTTTATTTCTTTTAATTTTGATGATTATAACTGACAACTAAGGAAAATCCCAAATTCAGAATCTCATAAAATTAGAATATTACTTAAGACCGATACAAATAAAGGATTTTTAGAAATCTTGGCCAACTGAAAAGTATGAGCATGAACAGCACTCAATCCTTAATTGGGGCTCCTTTTCTGAATTACTGCAGCGATGCGGCGTTGCATGGAGTCGATCAGTCTGTGGAACTGCTCAGGTGTTATGAGAGCACAGGTTGCTCTGATAGTGACCTTCAGCTCTTCTGCATTGTTGGGTCTGGCACATCGCATCTTCCTCTTCACAATACCACATAGATTTTCTATGGAGTTAAGGTCAGGCAAGTTTGCTGGCCAATTAAGAACAGGGAGACCATGGTCCTTAAACCAGGTACTGGTTGCTTTGGCACTGTGTACAGATGCCAAGTCCTGTTGGAAAATGAAATCGGCGTCTCCATAAAGTTGGTCAGCAGCAGGAAGCATGAAGTGCTCTAAAACTTCCTGGTATACGGCTGCGTTGACCTTATACCTCAGAAAACACAGCGGACCAACACCAGCAGATGACATAGCACCCCAAACCATCACTGACTGTGGAAACTTTACACTGGACCTCAAGCAACGTGGTTTGTGTGCCTCTCCTCTCTTCCTCCAGACTCTGGGACCTTGATTTCCAAAGGAAATGCAAAATTTACTTTCATCAGAGAACATAACTTTGGACCGCTTTTTTTCCTTTTTGTCTTTAGCCGAGGCGCAACGCTTCTGACACTGTCTGTTGTTCAAGAGTGGCTTGACACAAGGAATGCAGCAGCTGAAACCCATGTCTTGCATACGTCTGTGCGTAGTGGTTCTTGAAGCACTGACTCCAGCTGCAGTCCACTCTTTGTGAATCTCCCCCAAATTTTTGAATGGGTTTTGTTTCACAATCCTCTCCAGGGTGCGGTTATCCCTATTGCTTGTATACTTTTTTTCTACCACATCTTTTCCTTCCCTTCGCCTCTCTATTAATGTGTTTGGACACAGAGCTCTGTGAACAGCCAGCCTCTTTTGCAATGACCTTTTGTGTCTTGCCCTCCTTGTGCAAGGTGTCAATTGTTGTCTTTTGGACAACTATCAAGTCAGCAGTCTTCCCCATGATTGTGTAGCCTACAGAACTAGACTGAGAGACCATTTAAAGCCTTTGCGGGTGTTTTGAGTTAATTAGCTGATTAGAGTGTGGCACCAGGTGTCTTCAATATTGAACCTTTTCACAATATTCTAATTTTCTGAGATACTGAATTTGGGATTTTCCTTAGTTGTCTGTTATAATCATCAAAATTAAAAATAAATAAATGTTTGAAATATATCAGTCTGTGTGTAATGAATGCATATAATATACAAGTTTGACTTTTTGAATGGAATTGGCAACTTTTTGATGATATTCTAATTATATGACCAGCACCTGTATATTTGGATATATTGTAAAATGTAATTTATTCCTGTGATCAAAGCTGTATTTCCAGCATCATTACTCCAGTCTTCAGTGTCACATGATCCTTCAGAAATCATTCTGATATGATGATTTGATGCTCAAGAAACATTTATGGTTATTATCAATATTGAAAACAGTTTGTGAGTGTATAAAGGTGGAGTTAACCACAGCCCTGAAGACTCTTTTGACAAAATATAACCATGTTTGTGAAGATCAGATTGCACTTGCTGTTTTCAACCGTCTGTTTTTAGTGAGTCTGTGAGCCTGAGAGACAGAGAAGTGAATTTGTATGCTATTTTTCCTATGGTCTCTGTAATCCCCTGGCTGCTTCTGTGCTCAGAAAACACTTGGAGCATTGTAATATTACCCTGTGAATATTCATTCAAAACAGTCTTTCTTCTTCCCTGTATAACTTAATTTTATGATCACACTGTTTAGACCCATTAAAATGCTCATACAGCTGGCAGAACAAAATCATAAACAAAGACACAAAGGATTTAATGCACCATTAAAGGCACAATGTGTACGATTTTTGGATTAAAATATCCAAAAAACACTAGAACAATGTTATATATTTATCACGAGTACCATGTTTGTATCTCCGAGACGACACTATTATGTTAAGTGGCTAACAGCAAAATCAGAAAGAGCTTTTTATTTGTAATACAGCAGTTTCTCCACCATACAATATATTTTAAAATGAACCGTATGCCATTTAGCAACACAAGTCATCCAGCTTTTATGAATATAATATTCTAATATTGATCTGGATTATTGCAGTGTGCAACAGGTCTCGGACAGACAAGGAGTGAACGAACAGAGCAACATTATCAAAAAATGTAAACACGTCAATTTATTTTTAGTATGATTGTTTTGACGTAATGATGAAGTAATTCATCAGAGAAAGTGACGTGTATGAGCAGTAATTCAGCACTTTCTGCTGTTTCTGAGATAAAATAATGTGAATGTAAGTGATCAAAAACTAACTGTAACAAAGTTCACATTCAAGGAAGAAGGAGGTGAATGTTAAACATATCTTTATATCATAAAGTAAACAACAAAAGGAAAGGCGCGACAGCAGCTTAATAAAAACAGCAAGGTAAAATGTCTCAGGCTCCCGCCCTGATTCATACCACAGTAACATTAATAAAACTTTAATACTTTCACTCGTCCATGAACATGAGTCCCGTCGGATTGCTTTCCATCGGCTGATGAGGTGAAGATGACAAATCCCATGATTCCACACTCATTCACGCCGTCATCAAGCTACGCCTTTGCTATTGTTTATTTGTTTTAAATGAGCGACCTGTAGTGTCGAAACTTACATACTGGGGGCCCTATTTTAACGATCTGAGCACATGGTCTGAAGCACATGTCGCAGGTGCACTTAGGGCGTGTCAGCACTGAAACAAAATCAGTTGCAACTTCCGGTTCAGTGGGACTTTAAAAGCCAGTTGAGCTTGCGCCATGGCGGATTCGATATTTACATGGTGGAATTTGCGAGCAGAAAGACTGAACGCTGTAGGAATCCTTTTATTCTTAATATTTAAAAATGTTTGTGTGCTGCTGCGCATCCCTGTGTGTGTACGCGCGTTGTGTACCCGCCTATAGGCGCATATTACTAACACACTCTTTAAATAACACAAGAAATACTGCGCTATTGACTTTAGACCAGGTTTTTGTTGGTCAATGGCACAGTCGCTTTCAGTTGCCTCAAAATAGTAACAATGCACCTGAACACACCTAATTTGCAGACCAACACGCCCATGGGCGAACAGATGTGCGCGAGTGACTATTTAAACAATGTGGCACTGGACGCGAAAATGAGAACTGCGTTGGGCTGAAACTAGCAAAAAATACTAGCGTCACGCCAGGCGTCACATTGCATTGGGTGTATGATAGGGCCCTATGCCTTTAATGCCAGGGGTGTTTTTACTGAAATATGTCCCAACTCAACGTCTTGCCATTATTTTCCTAATGCTTCATATGTTTAATAGATCACACTATATTTCCCATCCCTAATTTTCCCTATTAGATAGCATGTTAATGCCACTGGACAACGGATAGGTGAAGATGGTTTTCTCTGTTTAAAGGTTCCGTTCTTCGTGATCCCACTGTTCAAACTTTAGTTAGTGTGTAATGTTGCTGTTAGAGCATAAATAATACCTGTAAAATTATAAAGCTCAAAGTTCAATGCCAAGCGAGATATTTTATTTAACAGAAGTTCCCTTTCAAAGCCTACAGCGAACGGCCGATTAGGACTACATCCTGGTACTTCCTGCTTTAATTACGTCAGTAGAACAGTAGAACAGACTAACCTCCGCCCACAAGAATACACGAAAAAGGGGGCGTGGTCTTGTTGCTCTTCCACGTGGAGAAGAGGAAAGTGTTGCGTTTGAGTGTGTTTGTCGCCATGTCGTCGAGACGCTGTTATTTTCATCCCGGAGTCAAATCACCTTTGTTTGGCTTTCACAGGGACGCTGTAGAGATCATTGAGCGCATACATCTCCCCGTTACGGTAAGAGGCGTGACCTTTCCATGCAAGTTACGTGCGCTAAGCTGCTGTCGAATCACAACACAGGAACCGGGCCACGTGCGCTAAGCTGCGGTCAAATCACAACACGGGAACCGCTGGCACAATCAGAACTCGTTACGTATTTCTGAAGGAGGGACTTCATAAAACAAGGAACTCATCAGCCGTTTTTAGGACAGTGAAAACAGTGGTGTACAGATAAGTACATTGTGTGAAAAATACTGTTTTTTTACACGTGAAACATGAACACGTTATATTGCACACTGTAAACACAATCAAAGCTTAAAAAAAACACGAAGAACGGGACCTTTAATGTGATTCCTATAGTGTTTAGGTTCAGTTGACCCCACCTGTTGCCTGGACTTGTGCTGTCTTTCGGGAAGAACACACAAACAAAGCAGGAGTGAACCACAGCCCAGGAAGATGCAAATCAGCCTCTGTGTTTCTAGAGTGGCACAATTCTCTGCTTATTATCATTGTGCATCAGGACATTAGTCTCTAAGCCAGGAGATCAGCCCAGTCCTGACACATTTCATTTTTGCCAGTTTTGTATTTTTAACAAACTGAAGAATGACAGAAAGTTATGAACCAGCTTTAAGAGTTTGCTTTCATTATTACTCCAATCCGCTTGTGTTTGCTTTCCCTCTGATTGACTAGACTGATATTTACACCTTTTGTGTAAAACACCTGTACCTTCTATGGAAAAGGATTTGTCAAGCTACAAATAAAAGTCTGGTAACACTTTAATTACCAGCTGCCCGATTAATTGGTAAAAGATTGCGATCTCGATTTAAACACCCATGCAGTCTTATCACTAAATGACAACTATTAGACTGTCTACCAAAGCTTTGACAAGGACGATAAAAGCGAACATTCAAATCGGCGTTGGCGCTGCCGTTGATCCAGAGAGAGCAGTTGTCATGTACAGGTATGAAACAGCGTCTTTTTAACCACAGAGAATCGGCATTTCTTCCCCCCCCCCCCTCACTTTTTGATTTTCTCCACATTAACAGAATACCTCATACAATTACAAATACCATTGAATATAATATCACATATATCTACTTGTAATCCTTAGAGAATCATTATTTCTGTGTTAAAATAATTCAAATTATCACATAAGTACTGGGATAAACGTTTATAGTTTGGATATACCAAAATAGAGTAAATCAGCTTTTGAAAGTAACTTGACGCGTCAAATAGCTATTGTATCAAAATTGTATATAGTTACACCAGTAGGTGGCGACAAATGACGGTATTTGTCATTGAATCATTCATTCAAGAGATTTGTTCAAGTCGTTGAGTGAGAAATTGAATTATTCACTCAAAAAAGTAAGTAAAAAAAAAGTAAATAGTAAATTACATGTTATTTTGTTTAGTTGTCTATTCAGAATGATGGGAGAATTGTAGGGGTGTGACGAGATCTCATGCTACAATATATCACGATATTAGCATGTCAGAGTTGAGTTTGTGTGTTTTACTGCATATGATATTCATACTCAGAAAGTAGAACTGAAGTGACATTCATTACAAGATGTTTAGTTTAGGGCTGTCATGATTCATTGATTAAATTTAAGTGCTTGATTTGGCAACCTCGGCAGGCATTTGTATATTATTTCTTTATATATATATATTACATTAGGGGCCAGATTTACTAACAGCCTCTTTTGGTGTTAAACTGCTGTCAGGATTTACTAAAGACACGCAGTGATAAATTAGCACTGAAAAGGCTTGGACAGGGTTATTTTGCGGCTGACCTAATTGCATATGCATTTGTAGGAGTTTCCCTTTCAGATACACAATCTATGTGAGGAGAGTATTTAAATGAATCACGCAAGGCGATTTACAAAGGTTTGCGCTCGGCAGTTATTTATACTTAGTTATATATAGCGCCATTATTTACCGGCCAAAAAAAGCATGTCTTGAGACGCTAACGGGGTAGATTGCGCTGGTCATTATGGAAATGATCCGGCTGCATCTGTGTTCATTAATTTTGCGTCCAGTCATATATTTAGTCATTGAAGATTTCTTAAAAATATTAAGATATTGTCTCGTTCTCGTGAACCCAATATTGTGTATCAAAGTGTATCATCACACGCCTAGAGAATTGTGATCTCTATTTTAAACCAAAAAAGTTGTGATTCTCAGTTTATCCAGAATCGTAATCGTTTATCCATATGCTGTTATTTTCCTCTGAAACACAAAAGGTGAATTTCTGAAGAATCCTCATGCAGCTCTTCTCGGTATAACCATGACTCTTGACAGTCACTCCAAGAAGCACAAAATAAGCATAATAAAAGCAGTCCATACAACTCATTCTTTATACACCCATGTCATCAGAAAGCATGAGCTAGTTTTGCCACCAGCAGAGCTCTGTAATTTGTCCATTCAGGTTCGAAAATCTGTGCAGAAATGGACCACCACAGTTTTGACTTCATTGATGCCAAATGCCAGTTGTTCTCAAATGTCTTTTCCTTTTCCTTGTAATTTCAGTCTGTTGCTCATTATGTGACAGAACCAGACTTCAATATGGTGCTTTCATGATGTCCTTTTTGGAGCTTGACAGTATTGTATCATATACAAAAGAGCTGTGTAAAAATTTCAACAGCATAAAAATAACAGCATTGGGGATTGGGGCAACATGACATTGAGCAAATATCGACATGATATTTTATTTTTGGCTTAGCTATTCCATTCCGATCTGATTCGGGTCATTAAACTGAATAATGCCAAACTGAATCACTTTACCAAACCAAATGCTTTACCTTTTTAAGATCTTTTTATATGTATAAGTATAGTGTTTGTAAAAGAATAGATTTTCTTTTTTAGCCTCATTGTTGATTTTCTTTTACACAATGTCACCTGCTCTGGTGTCCACACCCCTCTTTCTTGATTTGTGTAACAGTGAAAGCAGCAGTCCCTGCCAGACCCCGGCACATACACGCACACACACACACACACACACACACACACACACACACACACACATGCTCCCTCACTGGTGCCACAAAGGAAGCTTTTTAACCAGGACTTTCTGGTGACCTTTAGTCTCCTGTGTTGTTTGAACTGTGCTTAGCAAGGCTGGCCACAGGACAGCAGTCAACACACGTATACATCAGCCTCAGGTTGGAGAGTGCATGTGAGAGATATTGCTTGTTTGTGTCAGTTTATCCCTTAAACTTAGATTATATTGAGTTAAACCTAATTTGATTCATTTGAATAAAAACTCTGTCCATGTTATGTATCACTTGGTGCATTCTTTGGGAATCAAACCCACACTCTTAAAAACAGATAACCAAAGGGCTGGGTAAATTTAGGACAGAACACATGTTGGGTTAATTTTACCCAGCAAGTTGGGTTGTTTATTTAACCCAGCATAATGGGTTGATTCATCTTTAATATAATACTATCTTATTTTTTTTTACTTCATACAAGAATTAATGTTTACAGATATCTTAAATCCTCTAAACTTTTAAAAAAAATACTCCACAACAACCACTGGTTTGCATGATAATTACTTTGTTTTCGATCATATTTTACAGCATAGCATGTTTTATATAGTTTTAATACATATTGCCTACATTTAAGCTCGTTTAACAAATATTAGAAGTAAAAATGTAATCGACAAGTGTCTGTTGTCCCGTTTCCACTGTAGTGGCGCTGGATCTCATACCGGAGCTTTTCTCATATTCAGCAAGGGAACATCTAACTTCAGACCGCCCTGCGTTTGACTCCATAACCTGTCCATAAAGCAATCAATGTACAGTTCTGAGAACATATTTTAACATCATAAGTATTCATATTCTGTATCTTCTTGAATATAATCATACAATTTTATGCAAGGCTTTTCCATCACGTGAAAAGGCTGACACGACACTCGTGTAGGTGACTCGCATCACTCCCCTGTATGTTGCTTTGTATACAATTAAAAGATGTACAGAACAATAACCAATTTATAGGTAAAATAAAATGTACACAAACCTGTATTTTGCCAAACACATGCACCAATTTGACAGAGCTACACTGCTCTCTCCTGAAGAGGTCACAAAAAGCCAGCGATCAATAACTCAACCCCTGGGTTGTTACGTCTGACCCATGAGTTGAGTAACACAAAAACTACCCAAACACTGAAAAAAAATAACCCCAAAATATAACCCGAAAAGCTCAACACAGGATTTGGGTAGAAAAAATAAGTCTAAAGAATCATCATATCGGTGCATCCCTATGTTAAACCTTTGACAAGTATGATCACAGCGAATATTCAAGTGAATCATTCCTTTAATCAGTTTAAAGGAATGCCAAGTGTATCTAACTATTTCGTTAAGGTCAGTCACACAATGCTAATATTTGGTGCAAAATTGGTTTTATGGGCTTATTCACAGTCACACCAACATGCCAACAACCCAACATTTTTTTGTTTGTTTTTTTAGTCAGACTACAAAGAAAATCGGCCAACAAATGTGATCTGAGCTTTTTGGTCACATTTTAGATGCACATGGAAATCTGCACCAACAGTCTTAATGAAATGATGTGTAAAACTCCTTATCCAGTAATCAGAAATTACTAGACAGGTCATGGAGAAGTCATTGAAATTCATTATTTAAAAGGTGTGAGAGCCCTAAAAGGTTGGTTCAAGAGTTGTTTATTGTAATTATTATTATTATTTTTTTAAAGCTGCTGTTGGTGCTATTTTCACGGCAAGTCTAGCAACATCGTCATATAACAGTGGAATAATCACTGCGACACAACCTCTTGTGACTCAAGTTTTCCTCTCACGGGATCTGCTATCCCAGTACTCGTTGCTTACTGAGAGCAGTTTTCATTTGTGTAAATCCATCTAGAAACGGTGTGGTTGAAGGCCCTGAGTTTTGATTCATTGCAGACACACCGGTTCTCTGTTTCATGCTCATTGTAGCTGGAATGTTTGCTGTTGTTGTCTTTGATAATACAGAAGCGTTGGATGATCTATGATGTATTGTATCACAGAGTAACTGTTGACTGTAAAGCACTGGTCATGTCGCTGTTATGTCATTGTCTGCCTGCAGCTTTTGTTCTTAGCAGTGGAAGTTTCTGTGTCTGACTGGGCGGCACCTACAGCTGCTGTGATCAAAGTCTGTGGGTGGAAACGCATCACCCCTCCCATCACAGTTCATCCTGCCATTCACCTTCAATTACTCCAACATTGCAATTCAGGTGGCTTGACCAACAAGCTATGAATCAATAAAAGAATGAGCAGAGGATTTGTCAGATAATCTTTTATACCTTTCCAAGGATTCCCACGATCATGGTAAACCTGGAAATGTCAGAGAATTGAGAAAACTTTTTTTTTTCTCATGCTTTTAAAGTCCTGAGAAAGTTATGCTAGAAGTTAAACGGTTTTAGGTACACTCCGCTCCTAAATATTGGCTAGATATGGCTTTTTGTGCGTTTCCTTAAAATCCTTCATCATAAGCCACAGAAGTCCTTGCTTAAAAAGGCCTTTTGCCAACTTTTTGTATGCATGCGGGCAATTCTGTTTTGGTATATAACTTGCTTAATTTGTTCGTGAGATTTCATTGAATGCTTTAAATCAGAGGAGGCTGAACTTTTTACTACGATGGGCCAAGCTTGGTTGAGTAAATGCTGGAGACCGAAGTTTCGGCTTTGTCACAATTTAGTCTGTTTCATTTCTTATCTGATCCAACACGCAAGAAGCTGAGCTGAACAAACGCTCACTATCTACGCTTGTGCAGGGCGTGGAGATGTAAGTGCCTCGTCTCTTCCCTCAGTTCTCCAGTTTCCGTTTGTAACACACAAGTGACATGTTTGCGAATGATTGCAATATAGGCGTATGTGCACGTGGGCGCACTTCCGGAAAAATCGGCAAAAAAATACAAAGAAAACCGTCCGGTTGCCGATCGCGCGCTAGAATTAAAAACCGTCCGGTTCTGGTTTTTGGCCGGTCAACCGGTGCATCCCTATTAAAAATTACATATTTTTTTTTATTTTTAATTTGCTTTATGTATGTATTGAAATTGAGAATATAAAGCAAATTAAAAACACCACATAGACATAAACAACATTTAAAAACTTGATTTTCTTTTTTTGTTTTAAGACAAACCGTGTGCAAATTCATGAGTCAACATGAATTGCTTATTATTTTCTCTTTAAAACTGCAGTGAACCAGACAGTTTGAAATCGTTTGTGTTTCTGATGTCACAAACTACCTTGTAACCAATCACGTCAACATGCCAGTAGGCTTTAGCATAGTGTTGTCAAAAATATCGATATTTTGATGTGTATCGATACTGAAATATCTGAAACGATACGATATTCCTTTTCTACAGTATCGATACCAGCCGCGCTCTTGACACGCACCCGCCTCCTCTTATTCAGTCTGGTTAACCCTGTAAACATGGCGAATGCGTGCTCTGCTCGATTTTTCCTTAAGACTGCGTGTTAGTGTTGGCGTGACGGGTCTGAATTTCGTGCAGGATTGCACATAACGTTAATTCTACTAATTCCTGCAGATTTCGCGCTCGCATCTGAAGCGCACACACACATACCGTAATAAAGCCGCCTCTGACATACAAGGGCAAAAATGAGCTCCTTTTTCCAGCTTATTAATGGTCAAATACACTCAAAAAATGTCTCAATGCCCATCTTGGTGAGTATTAACGTAAACCCAGTCGTAAACAGTTCAGGAAGAATGTGTAACAGGAGTGTTTGGGATCCATGCATGCGTCGGGTCTTAAAGGGACAGCAGTTATTTATTATTCAAACTACAAAAAGACAAACGATCACTTACTGCTCTTGACTCATTAACTTGTGAAACTCTAATGGATTCATCTGTATTTCATTTTTTATAATGAAGATTATCCAATGTTATTTTAAATTTGATTACTTTGTTTTTTTAAATTCAGTTTCTTACCTGAATACTGTTAGACCTACCTGAAAAAATAAAGCAGTCTATTTAATTTGTATCTTTATTCTATTGTATTTATTTGTGCTATTGTTAGTCATTTGTTTATTTCATGTTCTTATTTTATTCAAGTTTACTCGTCTTTTTAAATTCAATTTGAAATCAAGCTTCCTTGTGCTGTAGCTATTGCAACTATTAGCAAATATTTGTGAGATAATTGTAATGGTAATTGATCAACGTTTATATATGAGAAAAACCTTAAAAGCCTTATCATATAAAGTGATCTCTCAGAAGAAATTTTTTATCGCCTAGACTTTCAGTAGATGGACAAAAAAAGAAATAATATAAAAAATATATTTTTTACAGTATACCGTATTTCCTCAAATAAAAGCCTGTATTCAATTAAACGCCGGGCCTCTGATAGTGGCCGGGGGCGTGGCCAGCACGAACAAATAAAGGCCGGTCTCAAATTAAGGCCGGGGAAAAAATATTTCCTTTCATTTCATGTGCATTCAAGTTCAGTGTAATGTACAGTAGGGTTATGCCGAAGGAGCGAAACCATCGTGACCATCGCCCCCCGCTGGAGTCTTGCGAGTGCGACGCACACTAATCCTGGTCTCTTCTATACTTAACCTAAACACTTTGCAGGGATTGCTCTGTAAATTAAATAGAGAATATAACTGATGCATATCTGCTATTTTAAATACTGTAGTCTATGAGAGATGTGACGTGTGTTAGTCTGTGAAAGCTACACAAATGATCTGGACAATCTCTAAGTCTCTCGTCTTTTTACACATCTTATACTCTGCATTTAACTTAAACTATTTTATTTTGTACAAGAAAACAGCATAGGCTTCAAAATAAATTATGTTATTGAAATATTGTAAAGTGGTCATTTGAACTACTCGAACGAACATTTAAAAAACAATATGCAAAATCAAAATGAAAAATGCTCCATAACGGATTGAGAAAAGTGCGCGCATTAGTTGGGTTATAAAAAAAAAAAAAAAAAATTTAAGTAGAAAATAATATTTATGTAAAGAGATGTATATTAAAATAAAAAGTGCTTAAAGGAACACAACTCTTCTTAAGTGGAAGGAAGCTTTTTTCCCTCACGTGGAATATAGAAAGCACATTAGTTGGGTTGAGTCTATAAAACACGAAAGAACAACAAATATATCACAAAAAAACCTTTCTTTAAAATGAATTTCGTTTTGTATAAATTGTATCTTAGATTAAAATTATGTTTTATCAACCAAATTGCCCGGATTTAATAAATAACAAGCAAATGGCTATAACAGACAATGACATGAGGTGGAGGCGGCAGCGCGATCAAAGGCTTAAATGAACAACTAGGCTACTAGAAAAGAAAAAAAACTTTAGTCAGGGGCAGCCATTACTATTTATTTCAGATAGGCCTATATTTGATCCAGCAGGTCACAGAGGGAGTTCTGGGTTGAGCGGCGGTGCTGAGCGGAATGAGCTTCAGAAATGAACGGAATCTCCAGAAAGACGCTCTCACTCTGGAGGAAATATTACGGCACACACCACAACAGTCACAATATGACCTCATGTATGTTTTAAAAACACAATTCAACTTATAAATAATACTTTTTAATGGGCCACTTAAAATGTTTATTACAAATAAATTCATAATTCTAAAAATGAACAAAAATTTGCATTGCATTTGCAATCCTTTGAAACCACCCCACTCCCGCGCCCCTGATGATATCTGTCCTCTGGAACTCTATCGCTTTTCATTTAAAACGGTTTATTTAAAACAATTATTTTTTCAAATAGATGGAATTCGAAATACAGGCCTGCCCCTAATAAAAGCCTGCTTCGAATAAAAGCCGGTGACCTTCTGCAGTTCAGGTAAATAAAGGCCCTGGCTTTTATTTGAGGAAATACGGTATGCAGACATTTTTTCCTGTGGTATCGAAAATGGTATTGAATATCGATACTTTTTTAGGTATCGTATCGAAGTAAGACATTCCAGTATCGTGACAACACTACTTTAGTATATCATTAACTATACTCTGAAGTGTCTCAAGAAGCCAGGTTAACCCGGTATAATTTTCTGTTGATATGAAAAATCGTGTACATTTAAAGGGGTGGTAAACCACGATTTCACTTTCCTAACTTTAGCTAGTGTGTAATGTTGCTGTTTGAGCATAAACAACATCTGCAAAGTTACAACGTTGAAAGTTTAAAGCAAAGGGAGATATTTGCTTTTAAAGAAATCAATTTCTAAGGACTACAGCAAACGGCCGCTAGGGACTACTACACATTCCTCCAGGGTTGCTGACATCACCAGCCCCAATATTTACATAAACCCCTCCTCCGAGAATATGAAATAAGGGGGGCGAGGCCATTTTGTATTGCCACAGGGAATAGTTGTTGTGGTATAGTTAGTAGGCTGGAGTGTTATTGCCAATGCCGACGAAACGCTGTTATTTTCATCCGGATTGCAGGTCCACTTTGTTCAGCCTTCCTAGGGACGGGGGTGCGTTGCAGTGCGTTTAACATACAACATGTTATATGCATGTGTGTATGAGACAGAGGGGAACACGGTCGCATTTGCAGCAGATACATGCTGCTCATCATAAATCAAAGCACGAGACAGACAGGGGGTCGGAGGAGAAGACCGGAAAATGTGACATAATGGACAATATTCGTCTGTATTTGCAATACACGAGCCGCGGTTCAGCTGCGCGAGACAAACACTGCCAGTGTGAGACGGGCACGCGCGGCTCCCGCTGCACATTTCACGGAGGAAAGCTTCCACAATCTTCACGAGTTCAATGCAGGATTCGCACAACGGCTTGTCCTGAAAGATGGATTTAAAAACAGAAGCTGTTTACGGGCCACAACCTGTAAGTATGATTTATTTTGTTTTCCTGTAATAGTTCGTATTGTTAATTGTACGTTGTAGCAAGGAAGTAAACATGACAACGCTGTTTGGCTCTGCAAACCAGTTTGTTAAATGCTCATTCATACTTAACGTTATCCGACAAACACCTAACGTTACAAACTTTTAAAATCTCAACAGCGAACTTGGCATTAGTGTAAATTATTCTTTGATTAGAGCTTTTATGTATTGTTTATCTACAGGCATGCTAAACATGGTTCTGTGTTTGATTTGGATACTATAGTAAAGCCAATGTTTAGTGTTCGTTCTTGCGACAGATATTTGGCAAATCGTTCTAAAAATACAAAAGTAACGGTGCCATTCAGTAGCGATCACTATAGATCCGCAGTCTTTACTCTTGAGGACTGAACAGGTTCTGCTCGATCATCTTCACTAAAATTGTCTGGGTCTGATTCGGGCTCAAATTGGTATGGTTTTATTGACGCCATTGTACTACCCAAAGCATAAGCTACCGGTAAAGGTAAGGGGCGTGACGTTTCCGACAAACGTGCACTAGGCGGTTAGCGAATCACAACACACTGGGCCAGCTAACCAATCTGAGCCCATTGCGTATTTTTGAGGGACTGGCTTCATACAACCCGGAAACCATCAGACCGTTTTTACAAGGAGGGACAGAGCAGTGTAAAATAAAGGTAAAATATATGAAAAATAATGCAATTTTTTAAAAACGAAGCATGAACACATGTTACAGTGTATCCCACAAACACAATCAAGCCTTCGAAAGAATGTGTTTTACCACCCCTTTAACAATTTAGCAGGTGAATTATGATATATAATGATAATATGATACCGACATAATTCGGTCAGTGCCCTTAAAAGTAACAAGTTCGGTACCCAACCCTAATCACAGGCCAGCTTTGGCCCGAGGTCCCTGGTTTGGATGTCTCTGCTTTGGATCCTTTATCAATATGTTTTATTTATGTGTGCAGACAGATTTAATCTGTCCTTTTTGAGTGCCTAGGCCATGACTCAATCTTACATTACATTATTATTATATATTGTAGGACAATAACAGTGTTTGAGACAGCAGTAGAATCACAGATAACTTTTTACCACAGTCTCTGTGTATGTACTTCCTGGACACTGGGACACTAAACGTCCAGAGACATGGCTCCAGATAGGATGGTTTACACTTTGCTTGGCCTAATCTTTCTTTTATGGCATTGCCACAGACACACATAAACAAACTCGCATGGCTCGAGTGAAGCTGATAAGACATCCGGGCTGAATCAGGGTCAGAGAGCAGATAAAGTTAAAGTGGGTCAGCTGAGGCAGAGGAGGGAACCCACACCTGTTGCTCTCAAGTGGCCTTGTGTGACTCATGTGACTTTGGACCAAGGCTGGCTTCATGTTCTGCACCTCTGCCCCCGCCCCATGCCTCATTCACATGGCCTCACCTTGACTTTATTTTTCTCACACGCTGAGTTTCACAACACAATCTGTTTAGCACCATATGGCTAGAGCTGGAGCTTTTGATGGCAACCACTGACATTGGTATGGCCGATTAATTGTTTAGTGACGTTGATTACTGGCTTATCTTGGTGTTATATTTGACTTCAGTAGTCATTCAGATGTTACGGTGTGTTAGAGTGCAGCAACTCGTAGACTCTCAATACGTTAAAGGCCCACTGTATTGCCTTGAAACGTGCATCGTTATTAAATGTGTTGACGTAATTCGTAATTTCCACTGAAACAGGAAGACTGGGCAGCTCATATCGAACAGCTCCTACCTTTTTTCAAAATAGCCAATAGTGTTTTGTTTATATCACAGCTCGACCAGAGCCTTTAAGCTCGGTAAAGCTGCATTTGACAGCCACAGTCTGATAGATTCCCCTTTTAGATTCAATTTGAAACTGTTACTAAAGTAAAGCAGTGATCATAATCATTCTGAGGATGTGTAGTTTGGACAGTGTGTAATTTATGTTGGCCCACCTGTTTTATCTCTTCTACTCGTCAGTGCTGTTTCTAATGCTGCATCTTTCTAACCATTTCTGCTCATAAACCTCCTCCATATTTCTTTAAAATACAGCATTCTGTGCAGAATCTGATACGTTTTGAGGTCTGCATCGACTCGCGAATGTGATCCACTCTGCGCTATCGTGTCTCTGGACCGGATTTAATTTAATTTGCCCCAATGGAAAGCATATTCACACTGTCTGAATCGTTCCCTATCCCCTATATAGTGCACTATGTGCCATTCACCATGTAGAAAATAGAAAACGTTTGAACAAGTGAATGATTTCAGTAACAAGTGACCGATTTCAGCCGCAGCTTCAGCATCTATTTATAATGTAGGGGGCGGGGCCTCATAGTCTAGAGAGCATTTGATTGGACAGAAAATCTGTTGAGAAGCTGAAGTGCAGTGATGTCATCAAAATCATTGATCCATATTGGCGGAAGTGGGAGACTGTAAGTTTCGAAAGCTTATATCTTCTAAATGTGTATCTTGTCATTGTTTTGGAGCACACTAGCTTGTAGATAACAGTAAGGCTAACATATTCATACTAAAAGCCATAAAAACTTCAATTTTGATTTCATGGGGACTTTAAAGCACTCTTCATCACATTCATCCTTCTAAATTCCTCCTCAAAAGCACCACCGCTACCTCAACACTCAACACTAAATTTCACCTATTGTCAAACTTCAAACTGGCTGCTATCAGCAATAAGGTCCCATATCAGAAATTTGCATTGTCGTATTAGATATTCTACATGCTAATTTCCCTTATTTTTACGTTTTTAAATGTAATCTTTAGCAAATCTGTTAAAGCAAATCAATAAATATCTGTTTGTCATTCTGTACATTATAAGGTGTGATGCCTAAATTCACTTTTATCTTTTAAAATTGGATTTATTTTAAGTGGATTTAAACAAAATAATGAAGAATAATTAGCACCGTGACACTTTAGTTTAGGGTTTAGTTCTCACTATTAACTAATAACTAGTTGCTTATTAGCATATTATATCATATCATATTAGTAGGATATTGGCTGTTTATTAGTACAAATAAAGCACATATTAATGCCTTATTCTGCGTCCCTTAATCCTACCCAATACCTAAATTTAAAGCTACAAAAACTACCATACTAACTATTAATAAGCAGTAATTCAGAGTTTATCGAGGCAAAAGTCGTAGTTAATAGTTAATGATGAGAATTGGACCCTAATCTGAAGTTTGACCAAAACTTAAATTGATCATCATTTAATTACACGAGAACAAACCTCATTGCGCATCAAGCAAACATATTGATCTTCAGTTTATGGGCATTTCTGTTTTTGGATAAACTGTTCCTTTAGTTTCAGCCATAACATGAATGTATTTATCAGCTTATCAGACCCAACCTTCACGTTATGTACAGTATTAATCCATAGTTCTCTATTGGTTTGATAATTCTAAAGACTGTAACTTTGACTGTGACAAGGTTATTGGTATATATAAATTTGTCAAGATTGATTCACTGCGTTCTCTGTGAATCAGCTCACATTATTTTGTCTTTTCCTCACTATCTGCTGACAGTAGTTAACATGTTGTGTTTAGTATTGTGAGTGACCCGAGAAGTCTGTGACGGAAGAGAGGGACTTATTGTTTCTATGGAAAACTCCTATTTTTTTCTTCCACATCTACACGCATCAGTCCCTAGGGCAGGGATAAAATCTCTTCGCAGATGTAAGAGAGAAGTGGCTCTCGCTAGAGCTGAGCATGTGCTTGCTGTATGTCCCTACGTTTCTCTGTCTGACCATCAAATCCATTTCTTAAGGATGTTTGAGAATTGCCTCTCAAATAAGTGTTGACTAAGTAAAGGGTGGATCTTTTATATAAAGTGCTCTGATTTATGCCGTAGGTTTTGCATTTTAATCCCCATTTGATTACAGCGGGAAGAAGCACGCTGAGAGAAATATCCATGCCAGCACAGCGTGTTTTAATTATAGTAGCTACTCCAAGGGAGGACTGTTCTTGGAAAACAAGGCTGAGGCGGTTTATTAGACTGGGGAATACTGAGGATTATTATATTAAAAACAATGGAGGTGTTAATAGTCTTTGTGTTGGTGTGAGTGGCTGATAAGTGTTTTTCTCTCTCCTTAGGGGTCGTCCTGGTGGAGATCTCAGACGTCCACCGGAAAGTCAATGTAGAACTGGAGGAGAACGTGAGTGTGTCCTGTTTAGTGTGTGTTTGTGTTTGTTTCTTTGCTGTAAACATCCTTGGCTGACCAAACACAAGCTTGCACTCACCCAAACAAACAATTACCATCTGCAATTTAACCTCATATCAAACATCCCATAAACATTTTGGACTCATTCCTGTTGACGTACAGGCAGTCTGATTCGTGTAAACACCAGGAATCAGTGGAGGTTTTAGATTGTTTGTTTAGATTGTAGTTTTTTTTTTTTTTTTTTTTTAATCAGAGCAGGTTTAAACATGCCTGTTGATGCACCTGAGCCCAGCGCCTGCTGATGACACGGACGTTCCTGCTAGAACAACTGCTGCCTGCAACCTGTGAATCAAAAACAAGCCAAACAACAGAAGACCGTGTTTAAACAGTCAAAGCTGATGATATTCTCACAAATCTGATAACCCATCATCATTCCTAAATACCTGAAAAAGAATTTGCTGGGTAGTGATTCTGATAACATTCCTAACATTCGGGTTTGTTGTTCCTAATATAACTGCTGTCAAACTAGTAGATTTATAGTATTATCAGTGTTCACACTAAGGCCTAAAACCTGTATTAATATACATCAATTTTAGTACACAAATATGATTTAAAGTGGTTAGTCTACATAGTATGACTTTTAAAGGGATAGTTCACCCAAAAATGAAAATTATCCCATGATTTACTCACCCTTAAGCCATCCTAGGTGTACATGACATTGTTCTTTCAGACGAATACAATCAGAGTTATCCACAAGTTTCCTTCACCCCATGAAGCCTTGCGTAAAAAGTGGGAGCGTCTTCCGGTTCGAAGTAAACAAGCGGGACTTCATGCATTTCCATCGTAGTTTATGCGCACGTTTCCGTATCGGATAGAAAATGTATCCGACTCAAACGAGTGCATACGTTTTTTTTTATATGCATTTTTAGAATTCATTCGAATCTTGGCATTTCCATTCAGGATTTTTTGATGCAATATCCCAAAATGCGCATAAAAATAGGTGGATGGAAACAGCTTATTGGCATTCAACAGTTGACAGTCATTCAAGCTATCCAAATTTGTGGGAACACAACCTCAACGAACATTCAAAAGGGTGAATCAACAGTACCTTTAGCCTCCGCAGTAGTTGGGAGGATGACGTGAAGAAGTGGCCTTGTATCACGTACAGTAGCATTTTTATCTATTTTCTCAATTCAGTAGCCTGTGATATTAAGGCGATGATCAATTTGAAAAGCTGAGGCGTATCAGTATCTGTCGGAAACGGTCTAAAAGCAGACATTGAGCAGAGCCTGAGCCTACACGTATCCCATCACAAGGCATGGGTGCTAGCATCAGTGACAGGGGAAGTACAGACAGCAGGTTGTTCATGTATTGCAGGGCCAGGACGCTGTTGTAGTCATGCAGTAGCTTTTGTGGAAGGTCGGTAAAGTAAGGACAATTAAGGGCACGGAAATTGTATTGTTTATTGTATGGTGATATTATTAATTAACTAATAAATGTACTAAACTGAAATGTTTAGTGTGTGTCATTCATGTTGCAAATGTTGCTTCACAGTAACCTTCACTTAACCCTTGTGGCACCATCTGATAAAAAATATAGGAAAAATGATCATTTTGCAACCTTGCTAATGATCCGAAAAACACTTAGCCTCTTCACTAACTAGCACACAAAATACCATTGGTATACTACTTCCGCCACCTCAACGGAAGTTGTACCCACGTTCTTTTTTACAGTAGCGTCCCCCGGAAGCAGGTGGATATAAAAAAATATCTTCCAAGCTGTGTTTTGTTTTGCTCTATCCTCTGCACTTCCGCATTCGTCAATGCGTCGGGTCAAGAGGTCACTTTTCTGCCGGAACTCTACTCGCGTATGGCCATTACAGGAAGCTGTGATTTATAGTTTATAAAGTTGGATATTGATATTAGATATGGATATTTTTCAGAAGGCCTTTGTTAACCACCTGGAATCGTGTGGATTACTTTTATGATGGATGGATGCACTTTTTTGGATTTCAAAATCCAAGGTACCATTCACTCCCATTATAAAGCTTGCCAAGATATTTTTTTTATATAACTCTGATTGTATGCGTCTGAAAGAAGAAAGTTATATACACCTAGGATAACTTGAGGCTGTGTCAATTATGGGATAATTTTAATTTTTGGGAGAACAAACCCTTTCACAAATGAATTACTCATGTTGTTCCAAATAAGACTTTTGTCCATCTTCGGAACACAAATTACATTATATTGCCAAAAGACGCCTGCCTTTACATGCACATGAACTTTAATGACATCCCATTCTTAATCCATAGGGTTTAATATGGATTCGACCCACCCTTTGCAGCTATAACAGCTTCAACTCTTCTGGGAAGGCTTTCCACAAGGTTTAGGAGTGTGTTTGTGGGAATGTTTGGCCATTCTTCTAGAAGTGCATTTGTGAGGTCAGGCTCTGATGTTGGACGAGAAGGCCTGGCTCTCAGTCTCTGTTCTAATTCATCCCAAAGGTGTTCTATCGGGTTGAGGTCAGGACTCTGTTCAGGCCAGTCAAGTTCCTCCACACCAAACTCAGTCATCCATGTCTTTATAGACCTTGCTTTGTGCACTGGTGAGCAGTCATGTTGGAACAGGAAGGGGCCATCTCCAAACTGTTCCCACAAAGTTGGGAGCATGAAATTGTCTAAAATGTCTTGCTATGCTGAAGCATTAAGAGTTCCTTTCACTGGAACTAAGGGGCCAAGCCCAATCCCTGAAAAACAACCGCCCCACACCATTAACCCCCCTCCACCAAACTTTACACTTGGCACAATGCAGTCAGGCAAGTAACGTTCTCCTGGCAACTGCCAAACCCAGTCTCATCCATCAAATGACCAGACAGAGAAGCATGATCTGGCACTTCAGAGAACACGTGTCCACTGCTCTAGAGTCCAGTGGTGGCGTGCTTTACACCACTGCATCCGATGCTTTGCATTGCACTTGGTGATGTAAGGCCCATTCCATGAAGCTCTCTACACTGTTCATGAGCTGATTTGAAGGCCACATGAAGTTTGGAGGTCTGTAGCTATTGACTCTGCAGAAAGTTGCAGCATGCGCTGACCCCGCTCTGTGATTTGACGTGGCCTACCACTTTGTGGCTGAGTTGCTGTTGTTCCCAATTGCTTCCACTTTGTTATAATTCCACTAACAGTTGACAGGGGAATATTTAGTAGTGAGGATATTTCACAAATGGACTTATTGCACAGGTGGCAACCTATCATGGTACCACGCTTGAATTCACTGAGCTCCTGAGAGCGACCCATTCTTTCACAAATGTTTTTAGAAGCGTCTACATGCCTAGGTGCTTGATTTAATACACCTGTGGCCATGGAAGTGTTTGGAACACATGAATTCAACGATTTAGGGGTATCCCAATACTTTTGGCAATAAAGTGCATCTTTAATATTCTATTATAAATTTTGTCCATCCATTGAAAGTCCACAAAATATACAAGCTACAAAAAGTTAATAGAGACATGATAAAAGTAATCCGTATTAAGTGAAATCTAATCCAAGTCTTCTGAAGAGATATTGTCTCTTTTTATATGACGAACAGATTTTATTTAGGCTTTTATTCAGATATAAGAACATAAGTCTTAGTTGAGGCCCTTAGTTGTGATAGGGCCTATCTTTTTTGAATGGCTGTTATAGTTAAATGAAAATAGTTTATAATTTATTCACAATTATTTTTTTATTTTTTTTGGCACAAACAGAATAAGGGTTAAAAAGAGCATCTCAATTAGGGTGATCACATTAAAGTTTAAATTATTAAGACATACTCACCGTCATGTCATTCCAGACCTTTTTCAATGTAAAACAAAAGGAGACATTTTGAATGTGCTGGCCGTTCTTTACCATCAAATAACAATGAATGCAGACGGAAGCTTTCAGGTTTTAAAAAAGGTTGTAAATGACCTGAAAGAGAAAAAACTTACCATAGCAGGGCATGGTACCATGTCAATGCTACATAGTAGTTCTATTCTCTATAACATTCCATCATTTATTTAGCTTGTTTAACGTGATTTTATAACTCCGTTTATCAATAATAAATAAAAGATCATCTGAAATATTCATGGGTATATGACACGTGTAAACCACAAATGCGTTCAGTACACTGCAAACTGCGACTGATGTGAAACTAAGCCCATTGTAGACTTTGTCAGCTTCACTGATTTTACCGGGAGCAATCTGCTGTCACATTCACTCAAGATAGAGACATTGTCTTCCCTGCTTAAGAAGAATAAGAAATAAATATTTTTGGTTTTCGGTTTTGGTTTTTGGCCAAGAGCATCCAGAATAGAACAAATTTTAATTTTGGTGCATCCCAAGTTTGGGTATAAACACTAATGTCTATGGTAGTGATCAAAATAGAGTAAATCGCCTTTTGAAAGTAACTTGGCACTTATATCAAGTGCCTGTTTAAAAATGTGTTTGTCATTGAATTATTAATTCAAGAGATTCCCCAGCTTAACTTTCCATGGAAAGTTTCCAAACTGAAAATTCTGGGCTGAAACCGGAAATTCTGGATGCACTTTTCCGAAAACCAAAACCGGAAATGACTATTTAAAATGTCATATTTTAAATCAGTTTTTTTCTTTGAATAATTTTGATATTAGACTTTATGAAATTCAATTTCAATAATTTTATTGAATCTGAATTTAAAAAAATACAAGCCAATAATATAAAATCACACTTTTATTTAAAGTAACGGACTAAAATTGGACATACCATATATTAAAATATTAAATATCAATATATTAAATACTTCATTCAGTACTATGCAATAGAATCAGATTTAATAGATTTATGTTTGACTAATTATCAAAATAAGGTATAGTCCTTGAAAGCTATTATTGTCAGAGTATGTGATCAGATGGGAGTGGATCAGTGAACGAGGGGGTAGCGTCATTTTACCAGTGTTGTCCAGCATGGCTATACCACACCATGTTACAGCACAGTATAGGGCTATTGCAAACAGAAACAAGTCTACTACAGAGAAATGTTATATCTGCAGTCTGCACATTAGTAGATTTTGCATTATCAATAAATTATTGATAAAGTCTCATTGCTGTTTTTTCATGCCACATTCATAATCATTACGTTTGGCGGTGAGCTTTATGTGTGCGTTTGAACGCTGATTAGGCACTCTAATAGGCATAATATATATATATATATATATATATATATAAATATAAATATAAATATATATATATATATATATATATATATATATATATATATATATATATATATATATATATATATAAATATAAATATAAATATAAATATAAATATAAATTTACGGCTTATTAATATAAACACGTGATTAGTTGACTAATGTCTTGAATGAATAACCACTAGTTGACAAGAAAAATCTTGACTCAGGGGCAGCCCTAGTGCTGGTACTTACGGAGTCTTACTTATCAGAGTCGCTTCGAAGTTGTGCAACTTGCAACGGAAGCAGTGCAAAGTTACAAAAAATGCAGCACAAGAGTGAAACCCGAGCGATGAACACTGAGGGGTGGAATATATTTTCTGCTTTTTTTTTCTCTTTTGGCCAAAAACCGTAAAGGCAGATATTTTGGTGCACCCCTAGTCAAGAGTTTTGGTTATATATTGGTGAGTTAACTCAAGGGTTAATCGTCTAATCAGAAAATAATCAATTGATAGACTAGACCAATGAATTCACAACCATTTAGTACAATATTGTTCTCTTTATAATATTATGTAATATGACCGTCCCAGTCATATTCATTATTAGTTGTGCATTGCTGTTTGAGCTGCGTGCGCTGAAGCTGATCAACAGCACACTTTACTACCGTGTTAATTCTTAACCAAATGCATCCTATATGAGATAAATCCGATATATATAGGCCTACACAAAATAAACACAACATTACAATTTATATTTGCACAAAACAAAAGGCTGTGACTGCACGCGCACACTTATAGTCATGATGAAGGTGTAACTGCAGCTGTAAAATGCTTAATTTTTCCTTGTGTCTGCTTTGTTTCATGGTTCAGCACGCACGCGCAGAACCCTGCTTAATCGACGATCAATAAGTTTCATCGATTAAACGAATTATCAACAATTAATTGATCATCGATTAATCATTAACATTCCTAATGATTCGATTAATCAACTGAAAAATAATTAATAATTTAGTTGATTATTCTGCAAAATACTTCTTAATCTGAATAATTTGCTTGTTAAGTCTGTCGTCACGCAACATCGCTTTCGGATCCATAACATCTCATACCACAAGAAAAGCAACAACCGGTGCTAATATACACACACAATGTGGTGTAATACTACAGAAAAATATATAATCATAACCTATATCTCCATACCAAAATTCCAGATGGCCAGGCAGTGATTCATCTTTTATAAATCTTTAAAATATTAATATCTGTGACGTTGTGGACTGTAAGTTTAAAATGTTTCACTTTTTAAAATGTTTGATGTTTAATATGAATAAATAGAGCTCATAATCAGCTGTCGATGGCATTCTCAAATGAAACGAGTTGAGGCTTGGACCCAGAAACGTAGCCTTACTTATGACATTTACAGGTGCATTTCCACATCAGATCTACAGGACACGGTTAGAAGTATTCAATGATGAAAGGAGAATGTCTTGAATATAGGGCAGACACGTCTAAAACACAACAGTGATTCCTCTCGTCTCAAATGAAGCATTTTTCTGAATGAAGACATGCATTAATGAAGACGTGTCAGCGTCAGGAAATGTAGGAAAACGCTGGGAGCGTGGGATCTCTCTGATTCTGTTTTTTTAAAAGAGGGGTAAGAACAGATTAGTGGAGCAGAAAGAGGTGGGTGGGAGGGCTCACTTGTAGCCATGATTATGAGGTGTTAATGCAAGCGCTCTCGCCTTCCTTCTTTAGGTTGATGGGTTAGTGTGCGTGCGTGCGTGTGTGTGTGGGTATCCCTCTGTTTTGTTTGTGACTCATCTCCTCTATAAGCACTTTAGCTTATACAACAACAGTAAACTGCCTGCCGACTCACCCAGTTGCCTCATTTTGTGTGTGTGTGTGTGTAACCCTCTACAGACAAACTGAAGCTCTGGTCAACATTGGGTAGTCAATTATTTTAATTCTTTTAAAATATACATTTCAAACACTATTTAAAACAAGTAAACACAGTAGAACAAAGATATAAATTAATTAAGCAGCGTTTTTCAGGTAAATCTAACAGAAGTTAAAGACAGATTGGGTAGATTAGGTACAAAAATGAAATAGTAGCCTAATCCAATGTAAACTAGCATGGCATAGTCTTCACTGTATAAATTAGATATTGATGAATCCTTATTAAAGTTACAAAAGTTAGCCTTTGAGTGATTTTGAGTGTTTGTTTGATTAACATTAAAACACAGACAGCAGAAGGAATATTAGGCTGCTGTCACTTTAAAATATAATGCATGGGTCCAATACACTGTTACATATGCATTTTCTTTCTCAACTATTTACGTTGACTTGAAGATGTAACAGACTATGTTTACTAGGATACTCACCAAGAGAGACATTTTAACATAATTTTGTGTGAATTTGTCTGTTCGAGCGCATGAAGACGTGAAAGGGAGCTCAAATCAGTATTTGCATCTTGTCGGACGTGGCTTTCTGGGTTCTGGGTGTTTAAATTGGCAAGGCTTAAGGCCCTGTCCACACGAACACGGGTATTTTCAAAACCGCAGCTTTTTCTATGCGGTTTGGCTGTTCGTCCACACGCAAATGCAGTATCCGGTTACTGAAACCGGACTTTTTTGAAAACTCCGGCCAGGGTGAAGTTTTTTAGAAACTCCGGTTACAGCGTTGTCGTGTAGACGGTGAAACCGGAGATTTAGGCTTGTTAAGTCAAAATGTGCGCCGTTCTCTCCTTTGTTTGACGTCAGTTTGTGCGCCGTTATCGATTTTGTTTAACGTTACATGAGTCGAGTCTATGCAAGCGCGGACGTAGCTTTTAATAACTCTGCTAATAGCGCTTATCACATGTACCCTATACAGATACATGCACAGTTATCTCATTGTATTGCAGAACAGAGGTGCCAGAATTGAATAATACAACATAGTAAGGCAAGTGTGTGAAGCTTCAGTCCACTTGAGCCCTGCCCCTGTATATACAGTTACCTGTCACTGAGTCCAAAGTAAACTTGTAGAAGGGTTTCACTGAGCCCATAGCATCCCTCCGTGGATGGGACCCATGTGGAAATCAGGCAGCCAATCATAGTGCGGTTTTGCGTTTTCATGTGGACGGAGATTTTTTTTAAACCGTGCTTGTGTGGACGCGATTGTTTTTTTAAACGGAGAAGGAAAAACTCTGGTTATAAAAATACCCGTGTACGTGTGGACTAGGCCTAAAACACATGAAAATTATACATTTAAATAACGATGCAGCACTGGCCCCTATCGGGACAGCGTCAATTCTTTCGTTCATGTTGAGTGCGCGTGTGTGAGAAAAAGTGACAGACGGTGCATAAAGCTCCGCATAATGATATTATATCTGCGCTAAATGTAGTTTTTGTCTGTAACTCAATCACAGGTGACTGAAAATGTACAGTTTATTAGCAAATTTGGTCTAAAGTCATTGAAAATTAAATTTGATTGCATATGTGAGTGATTTACTCGCATTAGAGAGGGTTTGTGTGTGTGTGTGTGTGTGTTTATCAATGTAGGCATCTCACCAGCACACTGTAAAACTAAACCATATTATCATTTTTGCCTCCTCCTCTTTCTCTACAGTTCAGGCGGTTTCATCGGGAGGTTATTGCGGAGTTGGAGAGGAAGACAGACATGGATGTGAAATACATGACGGTGAGCTGCCATATGTTCATCATTGATGGGGAAGCCACTTTAAAAAGTAACTATATGGAAGATAATTTAATTGTGAAGGTTGCTTTTAATTTGACAACTATGAAATATAATTTTTTTTTTTTTTTTTTTTTGTATTTCTGTGGCACAAAATCTGTTGCAAGTTGCAACAACAGTTTTAGATTTGAGCAGATTTTAGCTCCCGTTCAAAAGTTTGCAGTCAGTATTTAAGAAATTATTTCGTGTTTTGTGATTATTCAGCAAGAATGCATTAAATTGATCAAAAGTAACAAGAAAGTAAAGCAAAAAATATAAGAAAATATAAAGCAGCACAACTGTTTTCAACATTGATAATAATGAGCAAGTCATTGATTTCTGAAGGATCATGTGACGCTAAAGACTGGAGTAATGATGCTGAAAATACCACCACAGGAATAAATTACATTTTACAATGTATAAAAATAGAAAATAGTTATTTTAAATTGTAAAAAATAAAAATGTACTGTATTTGTGATTTAATAAATACAGCCTAGGTAAGCATAAGAATAGGATTTGAAAAACTTTAAAATTCTCATCGACCTCAAACTATTGAACAGTAGTGTATTTACATTTATTTTAATGCTGATAAAACTTGAGTTGTGCCATTACTTTGTTCCCAGCGTTGGTGTCCACATATGTTTCTCTGCAGATGCTTATAACCTTTGCCTGTGGGAAATGTGCCTAAAAACTGCATTTTCTTAAGAGATGTGAATGAGAATCAGTCAGGCTCATGCCACACTATTTGTTTCCTGTCTGCATCTAGAGCAGAAGTCAATCAAACTCATCTTCACACTGACACACCTTGTGTGTGGACACGTCTCCCTGTCCCTGCGTGACACTGATCGAATGCTGTCTGTCCACAGGCCACGTTTAAGAGATATCAGACCGAACACAAGATGAAGCAGGACTCGCTGGAGAGGTCGCAGTCAGACCTGAAGAAACTCAGAAGGAAAAGTCAAGGAAAGAACGCTTCGAAGTATGAGAGTAAAGAGAACGAGGTACGTTGGATTTTACAAACGGGTATATACAGTACCTATACACCCGCACATTTGTTTTTTAAAATACACAGAAGCATTACTGACAATGTCATAGCTACACAAAAATTATTCTTTAAAACTTTAATAAAATATTTATGATAAAAATAATTTTTAATCCATCTCACAATCAATTATTACATTGATTAGACACGCGTTTTTGATTATTGAAATTTGAATCAAATAAACAAATGGTTTCAAGTTTGTTAACAAAAAAAAATTGTGATTCTCAATTCATCCAGAATCGTGCAGATCTGCACTGTTTATTTCATTTGTATCTTTGTTCTATTGTATTTATCTATGCTTGTAATTTGTTTATTATTTATAGATTTGCTCCCCTACAAAATCACCCTTGTCATTCTAGCATTAAGAATTCTTTCCATATAGGAATGTTTCTTGTTTTTATATCGAAATATACATAGCAGAAAAACTAAATATCACAATATCATTTTATTTCAAATCTCGTGCAACCCTAGCATTAAATATTGAATTTGGTTGATTTGCGGTCCCATGTGTATATTATATATTCTATATATTATGTCTGTATGGATCAATTTTATAATTGATCTTGGGATAAGATGCGTAATAAATTAGAGTTACACACAAAAGAGCGTTTTAAGTACAAAAACCTGACACATGAACACATGATGTCTTGAAATACATCATCTGAACAATGTTTTGAGATGTAGTATAAGTGGAATAATTGACACCGGGCCGTTGAATTATTAGAAAATAATGCACACCCGAGGTGTAACTCATTTTTTCTAATAATTCAACAGCCTGTCGTTAATTATTCCTTAATTATAGCCATATTGATATAATTACACAATTTTGTTTTTCCTCAGCCAGGCACAGCAAACCTTGATTTTTTTTTTTTTTTTTTTATCAGAATCTATTTGCAATTATAATGTTCACCCCAAATCCTGAAGGTGTTACAGTGTAAAAGACCTGCTTTTACAGTTTATTTCACCTGCTACTGTCTGTTATGATGTCATATTCATCACACAAAATAAAGAGAAAAACACTCATTGCTCGAACTAGTTTTTTAATATATATAATATATATATATATTCGAATATAATAATTGCATGGAACAACTTCCATGTAGCAGTAATTACATGTAGCCTTGAAGTTCTGAGTTAGTTAATATTAGTTCATATTTCTGTGTATTCAATAGCATTTTAGCTGTGGTATTGGTAGTCATAAAGTCTTGGTATCGTGTCAGCCCTATCTGGAATGCTGAACTGACCAATCAGCATGCAGGACTAGAACCATCCATTTTATTGATGCACTGCGCTGCCCAAAAAAGAGCCGCTTTTTGGATTTAAATGGCGTGGTGCAGGTATGACCTCAATTTGTAGGCCAAAACGCAGAAGCGAGTTAGCATTTTAGCGCTTCCGGTTCCCTCGTCCTGAAGTCAATGGGGTTTTTGAATGGGGTTTTGGTCAAATGGCTGAAATAAGGTCTGTAGTGAGGACGCTTTCACTTTTTATTCTACGACATAAAATACATCAGTGTTACCCCACTCGTGATTTTGAAGCTGTTACATGTCTTTAAAAGTGCGAAAAGTGGCTAATGGAACTACAGAGGCTGTCGTGGAGATTAAACGTCATCACTCAGAACAGAAAACCAGTCCGCTTTTACAGCCTTATTAATTGTGCTCTTATAAACTAGTCTAACTCAAACGTTCTGGGAAAATGTTTTAGATAAAAAACTGTAAGAGTTGTCGGAAGGTTAGTGATGGTGACGTTGAAGTCGAGCAACCGTGGTGTAGTCCATTTATAGCCTGCCTTTAGCTTTTACTTTTGGCGACTGCATTTAGGCTTGAACACGTTGTGTTCATCTCTGATGATTATCTTGATGGACAAAATGTGCAAGTATCACAAACTTTTGTTGCTCACAGAGCTTGTTTATTTTTGCGATAATCCAAAAGCCTGTGGTAAAATCAAACCAGTGCGATGCTAACTGTCGGTTGTCCCTACAAAGTGATGCCAAACCTGCATCACACTATAGGCAAATGCTTAAGAGTACATGATTGGATCATTTTTGCAGTGATTATTATATTTCTATCATGTGATATGTTTGTTAACAGTTCTTCTAGCCCTAATTGATGGAGTGTGTAGCTTTTTATTTCTTAAACAACCATGTAGGAAGACACATCATGGCCATATTCCAGAATGACAATGTCAAGATTCATCAGCTCAAACTGTGAAAGAATGAAGAATTATTTTCACACATGAATTGGCTCCTCTGAGTCTAGACCTTAAATTCATTGATAGTCTTTGGGATGTGCTGGAGGAGACTTTACAGAGGGCTGGACTCTTAGTTAATATTTCTGTGTATTCAATAGCACATTAGCTGCGTTATTGGTCATCATAAAAGCTTGGTATCGTGTCAGCCCTATCTGGAATGCTGAACTGACCAAACAACATGCTGGACTGGAACCATCCATTTTATGGATATATTTTTAATAATAGCAGCATACTGCAAACCCACACCCTGTCACATAGTCAAATGTCTGCCACTTGACATTATCAGATGCAGGCTTGTGTTCATATACAACATGTTCATAACGGAGCCGTTGTCGTTGCTTATCTTGAATGAGGGTGAAACCTCACACAAACACAACCACCTCCATAAACTTTGTTCGGGTGTGACTGTAGTGCTGGATCCTTCCACTGTATAAATAAAGTTCACTAGCAAACAGCTGTATGTGAAATCTGACCCTAATCCTATGATCTGTAAATGGCAGGTGCGTTAATTCATCATAACCATCTCTTGGTTGCCAGCCCAGAGCTCAGACTCTCTGCATACAGTCTGTTCATCAGGGTAGCCTGCAGAAATGAATTACTTTGCTCTGTGCGTCTGCACCCTGATGGCTAATGTCTCACTTCACAGTGGAATTTACTGTCATATCTCTCTCTCTCACCCACCAATGATGGATGGATGTGCCAGTCACGGCCGTGTCTGTGATGAGACATACCTCTTCTCTTTGTTTGTTCCAGACAGCACATCATTGACATCCTGACATTTCACCACTCCCGTGTTCCTCGTAATCAGTCTCTGCTGACCTCGACAGCAGAGACGATATGGGAAGTCAAAATGAGTAGCTGATGCGATGCAAAGTAAATCACACATTCAGTGATTCATTCACTCCTCATGCAGTACAGACTAAACATGAGGCTTTGACAAAGACTTTAAAGGGGTGGTAAAACACATTCTTTCGAAGGCTTGATTGTGTTTGTGGGGTACACTGTAACGTGTTCATGCTTCACCAGATATGATTTACACCAGATATGATTTACACCAGATATGATTTACACCAGATATGATTTACACCAGATATGATTTACACCAGATATGATTTTTTACTAGTGGGTGCAGGACACTATAGTTCATTTATGTAAGTGAGGATAGCAAAATAAACTATGATATATTATACCCAAAAACTCTTCATACAGTGGATTCAAACCAGTAAAATTGATAAACATTTGGGACCAAAATGATTCATAAAACTTGACGTGACCATGTTTTGCTCAAGTGTTTTTTTCTGTAATTGCTCATGCAACCTCATGCAACAAAATGAAGCATTGCTTGCTCATTGGTTGACCTAAATTGGTATTATCTAATTGTGTGCTTAAATTTAACAGCTGATTAGTTGATTGTAATCCATTATATACCTTTCTAACAGTTATCTGACATTATCAAGATGAATTTGTTCTGACAGTTTAACTCCGTTCTTGTCATATTGTATTACCATTTTCTAAACTAAAGCGAATAAACTGATAATGTGAGAAAACGTTGAAGAAGATGTCTGAATAAATTTTGGTTTGACTGTAAATGTATCGTCTGCAGTAATACAATAGTTGGCTACTTATATAAACTTAATAAAAGCATGATTGCACAAAGTGCAAAAGCATGTTTTCACAACCAAAATGTATAGCCTACGAAACAAGAAGTTACTTACATTTTAGACAAAATATTGTCCGTTTCACATACACCATAAGCCCTAAAGCTCAAAATAATTAATTGGTTTGAGTAGGGTAAACTTAAATTTAAAAAATGTGTGCAATCTAATGAACTTTATAAATTAACTTCATGTTTTGAGTTCACAAAACTGACACATTTAAGTCATCACACAATTTAATTTCATTCTCCCAACTTTGTGGTATCTATCTTTTTAATATATATTATAATAATTAATTCGATTATCACTAATTAGATAGTTTATAAATATGCTATAACATAATTTAAGATGAATATAGAAAGTGTGCTTTCCATAAAAGAAAAGACAGTGAAGTGCAATGACTGAAGTGAATACCATCAATAATATATAGTAAATTAAAATTAAATTAAAACATGACTACGATTTGAAGGGATAGTTCACCATAAAAATAACATTTTATCATCAGAATTGATGAGTTTCTTTGTTCTGCAGAACTCAAAAGAAGATATTTAAATAATGTTGGTAATGAAACAGTTGACGGGCCCCATTGATTTCCATAGTATTTTTGTCCTACATGGAAGTCAATGGCTACTGTCAACTGTTTCATTACCAACACTCTTCAAAATATCATCTTTTGTGTTCAACAGAAGAGAGAAACTCATGCAGGTTTGGAACAACTTGAGGGTGATTAAATGATGATAGAATTTTCATTTTTGGGTGAACTATCCCTTTAAGACTTCTGAATATATAACTTTAGGCTGTGAATCTGTGATCCATAGTCAACAACTAATGTTGTTGACTATGTATTTTTATGTATATTTATATTTTAGAGCATCATGTTGTTCATGTAGCAGCATACTAATGTCAGACTTGGTAGGAATCAGTTGTGAGGCATTTGTGTGGCGTGTTGTTGTCCAAATCCGTTTCATGATAGTTATGAAGACAGCATGGCCGCTCGCTAGGTTTTGGAAAAGATCTGTGGTGACCCGTGTGCATCTGTCTTTTTGAGGTTTGCCCGTTTAGTCAGGAATTGTGTGTTTTTCATATCTTCTCCACCGTGTGTGGCATGTCCTCGCTTTCTTTTACCTTCCTCCACAGGGGAAGAATGAAGGTGTCCATAGCAACAGACTTTATCACGGGTCTGTGATGATAAACAAGACAAATAGCACACTTACGCCCCTGTCCATCTCCCATGGATCCATCACAGCTCTCTGGGATGTGTTCGCCCGGACAGATACGCTGGTGCTTTTAACTCTGTGTGTGTGTGTTCGTCTGTAATGTTGCAGAAAATGCAGCTGTTATCTCAGCTGACCAGACTGTGCGCTATAGCCACACAATACACATGTGTAAGAGAAAGACCCTCATGTGTCCTCAATGTCTTTTTACATCTGCCCACTTCACACTCAGAACTACGTATTTTCAAAATTGATTAGTCAACTAGTGTCTCTTTAGGAAACGCTGTGTAATTCAGCTGGTTTAAGGTCAATTCACATTACACTGACAAATGCCGACCAACGGCAACAGTCACTTTGTCGGGTCCACGAGCCGGGATTCGAACTCGAGTCTCCAGAATCGCAATGGCACCACATGTTGACACGCTGCCCACAAGGTTAACGCCGCAGACAAGTCTTAAATGGTATAAGAAAAGTCTTATCATAAAGGAATGTCTTAAAGGGATGGTTCACCCAAAAATGAAAATTTGCTGTTGATTTACTCACCCTCAGGCCATCCAAAATATAGATTTTTTTTTTTTTCTCCAGTTGAAATGTATAGAAGATTTTTTGATGAAATGTGGTCCTTTGTGATTTTTATATAATGCAAGTCGACGGTAACTTAATGGTAATGGTAAACAATTTCTGGCAATTTACCAGTAAGGTAAGTTGTAACATTGCCGGTAATGTGCACTGTGTGAACGTGGAATGAAGATTACCGGTATGAGCACGTACAAAGTCAGAACACGCTGACGTAAGAAGTCTGCTTTGGGCCAATCATACGTTCTTATGGAGATATTATTACAGAAAGCTTTTTAATAGTTTTTCTATTTAAATATGCACTAAATAATCATCTTTCACTATTGCGGCACGTCTCGCAGCTTTTTCAGCGTGTCACGCTCGAGACCCAGCCTTCTTTTCCATTTATCAGCGCTGCGGCTCTGCAGTTGATACTATTACACGCGTCTCGTGTTTTTAAGAGCAGAAACGTGTTCGGTTTGATCGCCCCTTATGCCTTTCACTCAGACGTCAACTCTCAAACTGTCAAATTGAACAGATAGTGAAACTAAAGCATTTCTTATGCGGGCGAATGAAGACAGCGCGCAGAGTTTAAAGATGACTGACATCGCAGCATTTATTTTGGTGCTGGTGTGTGAGCGGTCTCTTACCAGTAAAAAGCGCCATTGCTTGTGCGAACAGCACATTTGTGTATTTACTGGTTAAGGCATTCTAGAAATTTCCAGGGATTGTTGTGTGAAATGGGCTAGTGTCTGATTTCGCATAGAACTACAGGTTTTCCTCGCACACAATTTTAAAAGACTCAAACGGACACAGGCAGAGGGAAAGACTGTTTTTTTTTTTTTTTTTTTTTTTTTTTTTAAGATTAAGAAGGGTACAAGTGATTTTAAAACATTTCAGACGGTTCTAATGTGATTTTTTGGATGCTGTGGAAATGTTTAGCAAAAAGACTTCCACTCCAGTTTAGCATTTATTGTTGCAGTTCTGCAGTTAACCCTCAGAGCCCGACGGCATCGCCGACGACGTCACACGGCACCTCCGATAAATATCTATATTATTTCATGAAACTTTTATCGATTTTCTTACCGTTTTTTCCAGCAGAAAGCTAACGAGCTAGCCATCACGGGGGTGTCTTTGGTGTCTTTGTAGCCTTTACAGAAGGTTTTCTATCCAGCCTGGAACATGTGCATCTTTTTGGAGTTGTTCAGCAATAAATCAAAACGCTTACATCCAAGATATATCCACTTGATGTCCATAATTTATAAATTTTCAGTCATTTTTGCCGCTAGCGCGATGCTAGCTGCCATTTTGGATGAGGGTTTGACCAATGACAGGCTGATCCGTCATCCACGTTGGTGTGCGTCATTACGCATGAACCGCAGCTCTGTTATTGTGGATAGAGAGAGACACGGCTAGTGTTGAGGAGAGAGAGAGAGAGAGAGACGCGCTGCAGTTTTGAGTAGTTTTGTGGAAAAAGTTTGAGGAGAAAGTTTGAGGAGAAGTTCCTGATAGGAACTGTTTTGAGGCTTGGCACCAGTAAATATCCAAAATCCAAAGAGGCCAAAAGCGCCTGGACTTTTTTTGGAAAAATTTAAATAGTTTTGGTTCTGTATAAGTTATCATGTTTATTCCTGAGTTCCAGGACTCCAAAGACTTGAACAAACTGTTTTCCAGAGGAAATATGCTTAGCTTTTATTTATTTGTGTGTGTTTTCAATAAATATTTGAGTGATTAAATTTCCGTTTTATGTTTTCATTTGTCTTTATGGTCCCATAACTTATTTTACATTCAGGTGACATCAATGCAACACAAATATACTGACAGTGCAGCTTGTCTTGAAAAAAAAGAGGTGTGTCAATTGTCTGTGCACAACAGGGTTGATGTTTTACAAGCTTTTTTAGTAAATAACACCAGGCGGAAAATTAATTGTAAAAATACCCTTAGGTCTCTGAGGGTTAAAAAGACAAAGTTGAGCACTTTAGGCATTTTGCGCACATTTGTCCTGCACCTTGATTCTGACTTATTTAGTTTTTTTTATTTATATTTATTAGAAAGCTATATTCTGATCTGATTTAATTCTGTACATTAATGTTTGATTGTTTATCGGTGCGTCAAGACTGGTTGATTGTCGGACAACTAGCTGACCATTCTGACCCTGCTGTCTAGTGGATGGTTTATTTGTGGATGGTGGTGGCCTGTTTAACAACACATGATTCAGACTGACTGGAAAATGTTGGCACACAAAGGAGGAAGTGGATTAAGATCAGCTGTAAGGACCTCAGGCCTTTCCCTTGATTAGGAGGGGTTGCCCGCGGGCCGCCCCTTCCTGCACCACCAGCCTTTATTGTTTTCATTTGCCATTTATAGCAGTACCTGTGCTTGAAAAACAAGTGAATAAAAGACTGGCCCTTCCTCTTTATTAACAATTGATCCAAAGGTTTAATGCAGGCAGGAAATGTCGTGCCAGGTGTAGCGTGTAGATTATGGTCCCCGGCTGTGAGTTGGTACTGTGGTGTTTACAGCTTTGTGTAGAATACTTGACCTTGAGTCACCTGATGAATGAATGAATGAAGGGGAGTTAATACAGACATAAATGATTATTTTGATTAAAGATTATGACTTTGCACTATATTTTCAGCATCATCTAGCTAACTTTCAAAAAACACCAGCATGTGGATGTTTGATTTGTGTAATTAAATGTCACCACCTCCTACTACTTTACCATTGGTCTTGTGTCTTTCAAAGACCTTTTGTTCATACTAAATGTTATATCATGTTTCATAATAGCTAGTTTACCTTGAAGTTAGTTTTTATACAGGACCAACCAAGTCATTTGAACATTTACAGGGACCCCCTTTCTCAAACTAGGCCACCTCATTCAGTGCCCCAGCCTCTCAAATGTCAAAGCATTTCATTGTTAAGTAAAAAAAAAAAAAAAAATCCTATTTATTTACATGAACTATCGTGCAAAAGTTTTGTGTTGGTAAGATTATTAATATTATATAATGTTTTGAAAAGTCTCTTCTGCTCACAAAGGTTGCATTTATTTAATGAAAAATACAGTAAAATACAGTACAATTTAATAAAAGAGTTTTCCATGTGAATATATTGTAAAATGTAATTTATTCCTGTGATCAAAGCTGTTTCATTACTCCTTTAGAGTCACATGATCCTTCAGAAATCTTTCTAATATGATGAGTTGATGCTCAAGAAACATTTCTCATTATTATCAATGTTGAAAAACGGCTGTGCTGCTAAATATTATTGAGGTCCAAAATCTTTAGAAATCTGTTTTTATTAAAGGCACAATATGTGTGTGTAATATGATACTCAGCAAAAAAAAATATTTAATATGTTACTGTGTGTATGTATGTGTGTGTATATATATATATATATATATATATATATATATATATATATATATATATATATATATATATATAATATAATATAATATAATATAATATAATATAATATAATATAATATAATATAATATAATATAATATATATATATATATATATATATATATATATATATATATATATATATATATATATATATATATATATATATACACACACACAGGGTATGCATTTGTTTATTTTGTTGAGTATCATATTTATACATCAGGCTTTTATGGCTCTTATATGCAATTCATTGCAAATCAATGATCCTGTTGTTATGTGTATTTTAATGCAGCACAATTTCATTTTGATTAAAGGGGTGGTAAAACACATTCTTTCGAAGGCTTGATTGTGTTTGTGGGATACACTGTAACGTGTTCATGCTTCGTTTTTAAAAAATTGCATTATTTTTCATATATTTTACCTTTATTCTACACTGCTCTATCCCTCCTTGTAAAAACGGTCTGTGGTTTCCGGGTTGTATGAAGCCAGTCCCTCAAAAATACGCAATGGGCTCAGATTGGTTAGCTGGCCCAGTGTGTTGTGATTCGCTAACCGCCTAGTGCACGTTTGTCGGAAACGTCACGCCCCTTACCTTTACCGGTAGCCTGTGCTTTGGGTAGTACAATGGCGTCAATAAAACCAAACCAATTTGAGCCCGAATCAGACCCAGACAATTTTAGTGAAGATGATCGAGCAGAACCTGTTCAGTCCTCAAGAGTAAAGACTGCGGATCTATAGTGATCGCTCCTGAATGGCACCGTTACTTTTGCATTTTTAGAACGATTTGCCAAATATCTGTCGCAAACACTAAACATTGGCTTTACTATAGTAGCCAAATCAAACACAGAACCATGTTTAGCATGCCTGTAGATAAACAATACATAAAAGCTCTAATCAAAGAATAATTTACACTAATGCCAAGTTCGCTGTTGAGATTTTAAAAGTTTGTAACGTTAGGTGTTTGTCGGATAACGATAAGTATGAATGAGCATTTAACAAACTGGTTTGCAGAGCCAAACAGCGTTGTCATCTGTTTACTTCCTTGCTACAACGTACAATTAACAACACAAACTATTACAGGAAAACACATCGACGAAAAATAAATCATACTTACGGGTTGTGGCCCGTAAACAGCTTCTGTTTTTAAATCCATCTTTCAGGACAAGCCGTTGTAAGAATCCTGCATTGAACTCGTGAAGATTGTGGAAGCTTTCCTGCGTGAAATGTGCAGTGGGAGCCGCACGCGCGTGCCCGTCTCACACTGGCAGTGTTTGTCTCTCGCAGCTGAACCGCGGCTCGTGTATTGCAAATACAGACGAATATTGTCCATTATGTCACATTTTCCGATCTTCTCCTCCGACCCCCTGTCTGTCTCGTGCTTTGATTTATGATGGGCAGCATGTATCTGCTGCAAATGCGACCGTGTTCCCCTCTGTCTCATACACACATGCATATAACATGTTGTATGTTAAACGCACTGCAACGCACCCCCGTCCCTAGGAAGGCTGAACAAAGTGGACCTGCAATCCGGATGAAAATAACAGCGTTTCGTCGGCATTGGCAATAACACTCCAGCCTACTAACACTCCAGCCTACCACAACAACTATTCCCCGTGGCGATACAAAATGGCCTCGCCCCCCTTATTTCATATTCTCGGAGGAGGAGTTTATGTAAATATTGGGGCTGGTGATGTCAGCAACCCTGAAGGAATGTGTAGTAGTCCCTAGCGGCCGTTTGCTGTAGTCCTTAGAAATTGATTTCTTTAAAATTTTTGATTTCTTGTTTATGCTCAAACAGCAACATTACACACTAGCTAAAGTTAGAAAAGTGAAATCGTGGTTTACCACCCCTTTAATAAAATGGAGGGGAAAGTCAGTCTGTTCACCTGTGGTCGCTTCCCCTTTAAATAGTGTAATTTTGACCTTAGGGGAGGGGAGGGGAGGGATGGATGGATGGATGTGGTGCGTTCTTTGGCTTTCACTCATCAGTGAGATCACTGTGTCATCTGTGAGGAGTGGAGATCTGATGAAACCCATTGTGAGATGAATGCTCTCTCACGTCACCTGCATTATGCCGGCATGAGGGTGTGCCCATGTGAATACACCTGCACATATACAGGCTACATACTTAAAGGGATTGTTCAACCAAAAATGAAAATGATCCCATGATTTACTCATCCTCAAGTCATCCTAGTTGTATATGACATTCTTCTTTCAGACGAATACAATCAGAGTTATATTAAAAATGTCCTGGCTCTTCCAAGCTTTATAATTGCAGTGAATGGCTGCCCAAAATTTGAAGCCCAAAAAAGTGCAGCCATCCATTATAAAACTGCTCCACACGGCTCTGGGGGATTAATAAAGGCCTTCTGAAGCAAATCAATGCATTTGTGTAAGAAAAATATCCATATTTAACATGTTATAAAGTAAAATACCTAGCTTCCACCAGATCGCCTTCCGTATTCAACTCACGCAGAAAGTATAACGTCTCTCGCAGTTCAAAACACTTGCGCTATGTCCAACGCCATCGTCACGCCAGTTGCGCTTTTTTCCATAAGTTGAATATGGTTGAGGGTGAGTAAATCATGGGCTATTTTTTATTTTTGGTGAACTATCCCTTTTATCATGTGTGCCGTAATAAAACCCACAGTGTTCTTGTGTGAACATTTAAGTCTTTATTCACTGGAAATAGTTGAGCTCTCAACTATGTTATACTTGTGCACATTCAAACATGTCGACTTTTAATCTGTAGTTGTCCTTTTCTTATAGAAAGTTTCCCTTGGCAGTTCTGTGTTTATGTCATAAATGCTGTTATCTCTAACAGTTATCATCCATTGTACACGATGAACAGCTGGTTAACTGATAAACAAAAGGTCAGACTAGCTGAGGATATGAATGCTGTTCCTTTGACACTGGCTTCCATCACAACGCCTGACATTCAATCTCACTGTTCACTTTGGTCCTTTTCAGTGTTCAAACCAAAAAGTGTGATGTCACCTTCACAATGCCTTGTTCTTTTTTGAAAGCCATGCTTATCGGACAGCTGATAAGAACCTGCGACCTTGTTCTCTTTATGTTCTCTGCAGTGTCTTGAAACTCTCACTCACCGTCAGATGGACATGCAGAAGTTCATCGCTGACGGCTGTCGAGAGGCTCTGCTGGAGGAGAAGAGGCGCTTCTGCTTCCTGGTGGACAAGCACTGCTCCTTCTCCATCCAGATCTCAGCTTTCCACGACAAGGTTGGTTACTTCAATTAACACAACTAAGGCCTGTTCACACAAAGAACAGAAACTCTGCAAAAAGCATCTACACCAATGGTCAAAACATTGTGTTTACTCTAAGCGTTCCCTTTAGTTATGCACTTTATTAAATGGATTTTGATTTGATTGACTCTGAAAATGATTCCAGCAATATATCATTCATTGGTTCCAAATCAGGGACTTCAATTGTTACAATGTTGCATTTTTTTTCTTGGTTCGTTTAATTCACCGATGGCAACATTTAAAAAGCGTACCAAAATGTTTATGCAAGTCACATGTGAGTAAAACTGTGCTGTCTGAGTGCACCTGCTCATAGCGCATCCATCAAGATGGATTGATAAGTTCATTCCGCAGGCTCATTGTGGCTTTATCTGTAGCTGTCATTACACACAATTTTACACACACTAAAGAGGTGCTCTGTGGTGATAACTAAAGTGCTAATCGACAGAATCAAACACTGCTGCTTTTTATATAATACATTTCCATTATAAATTATGATACAGCTTGGTCCAGAGTTCATTTTTTATTTGGGCTGAGACCACAAAATTATTTAAATTGAACAATTTATTAAAAGTTTAAAGTATACTTACATGTATAAATGTATATAAATACAAAACACAACACATTTACAAATAAACATATAACCCAACTACAATAATTTAACACTAAATAACAGCAAAGTAGTCTGTATTCTTGGTATGCTACAAAACAAACCAGCTTCAAGTTTCAGCAATTCTTTTGCAGAAATATGACCATATTCGCCTTGTTGATTCCATGTCGACGTGTCATACTTCTCATGTGACGCACCACAGCCACAATAGTGCTATATGACAGATGTATCGTTTTTATTGCGTTTTTCCTTTTTTATTCATAATATTCACAAACTTGTTGACTATGTCATGAACTATCTGATATTCTGATTTTCAAATATGTGTGAGTGAATGTGTTTTGTCATTTAAGACCCTTTATAATGATCATGTTAGTTGATCTATAATGCGCGATGGGCGCCGCCTTGTCAATTTGCGCCTCAGAGAATCGGATCTGCCGGATTTACATCACATAAATTCATCCCCGTCTCACGAAATGAAAGTAAGTGACCACTGAACTGGGAGAAGAATAGAGTAAACTATATAGTTAATGTGTATCTCTTATAAATAAAATTGAAAATATTTTGTTTTTGCCGCTTCCAATAGACATCAGTGTGTATTTCACAAACTATAAATGTATAAATGTGTTTTTGCTAGTAATTATGTGCATTTAAATGTCTGAAACCTAAAATAAACATTATGTGGTTGAAAACACTGAAAACACTGAGCGCGTCTGTCTCTGGCTCGGCACCAGCCAAAAGGCGAAAGCACGTTTGAATTTAAGTGGCTCCGAAATGAGCGTTCTGATTCGGTCCGGTTACATACTGGTTATAAAGGTTTCAGTCCCCAACCCTACAAAACCGTAGGCAAAAAGTACCCAGATGACCTGCTTCTGGCGAGATTGTGAAGTATGCGTCCGTCCAGTGAACATGCCAGTATTATGACGTATGTAGTAAGTCCAGATTGCATTCATACTATATAGAACATACTTTTTTAACGCTCACAAAGTAGGTACATTTTCAAGTATTGAAGTGAAAATGTTTGGAAGTGTGCAGTACAGAAAAAAACTGTGAGCAGGTCTTCTTGCACTTGAATGGTTTAAAGTCGCACACAGGAATCGGTAAGCGTAATCGAAATGCACGTTTTATCGAATCTTATCGAATCCATGGTTCATGGAAATTTGGAACCACTTCTAAATTGGACCCGGTTCTTGATACCCAACCCTATTAACAAGAAAAATGAAAAAGGGAACGTGTCAAAAAGGTTGCCGGACAATTTGCAAATTCGTCACAAGAGAGGAATATCTTCATGATTACTGCAGCTGCTCACATGCTCTCCTCAACTCTTGGATCTTCTTGTGTTTTTGAAGGCTCGAGAGCTTCTGTCAGATAACCTGACCGGCTGGCAGGACAAATGCGGTGACGCTACCGATGTCCCCGACAGCGTGATGTCCATGATCGAAGGTCTGCGCACTCCAGTGGCCAACACTCCACAGGCGTCTCCAGCCCTCCATCGCCACAGCAGGGTGAGGACACCACCTCCTACACTACGCAATGAGTACAGAGGGCTGGTTGTGTTATGAATGCATGCATGTTCTGTACTTGTACAGGCCAACTCAGACGCAATGATTCCCGCACCTCCATTGCCGCCTCAGACGAGTCCCCTGGCCAGCATGTTCAATCAAGAGTCCTCAAGACAGGAAAGGGAGTCTGGTGAGCATTGCATTACATATTACAGGATATGTATCCTACCAGTCTCACCTCTGACACGGGTGTGATCTAAAGTCAACATGAGCTCCGATTCGACCCTGTTACTTTCCTAAAATGCATTCCTGATCTAATATTGCATGACTCCGCCTGTATCTTTTTGGCAAATGCCATTAAAAATGAAAAACATCTCAGGAATAAAATGTTCCAATAGTCAAATTACTATTTATGGTTTAGGCTACAGTTGTAGGTAATGCAGCCTTTGTAAAAAAAATCTTGCTAATAGTTAACAAGTTAACATAATAAAGATATCAGCCAGTAACAGTAGATTTTAGAGAAGTGTTTAAATGTAATTTTCTTCCATCAAATATTCATATATAATTTTATTTCAGCTTTATTTCAATTAAAGATAATTATTTTTAATTGTTGTAGTTTTAGATTTAGTTAACAATAACAACACTGTTTGGGATACATTGAGATGCTTTTTTACTGTCCAGTCAATTTCCTGATGAATAAACTATTTTTTGATATCCTTTTTCACTTTGAAATATGCCACATAACAAATGGGACAATATAAAGCAGTGAATTACAAATTATTATATACCATTCAAATTCACAATTGAGCAAATCAGTTCAGGGACCTATTGCCCGATTTGCCAAACTGTCAGCATCTATATTCAAATGTATCATTACAGATGAAGCTTTGAGGACATGTTGTCTGTCTTTTACCCTCCAGACTACAACAACGAGGACAGTGGATTGTCCAGGTCTGTGTCGATGGCCACTGGCCTCAACCTCACAGACAAAAGACCCAAAGTGCGCACCATTTTCCCCCACAAGTCTGGAACCAACCACACGCTGTTGAGCTTTGAAGAAGGAGACATCATCACACTGCTGATTCCTGATGAGAGGGACGGCTGGCTGTATGGAGAGCTGCAGAAAACCAGACAGTGAGTGCAGCTTGTCTCATTTATTATAGGAGCTGCCCGGAGTTTGATGTTCTGTGTGAGTTCACTTTTTAGAAGCACATCTGATTCTGGAGAGCTGGTTCATGAGGAATTGTCTATGCTTTTCGTAATGACTCCAAAATAATAATCTGGCTTTACAACCAGAACTTTATTGTTAATCAAACCAAGCCATGAACATTTTTGTGCACCCCTTTAAATTCATAACACAGGTTGGAACAGACTATTAGAGATGCTCGAATACTTGGGTCAATATTTAGATCATGATTACATTTTAAACAGTGGATTTCCTTGGAATCTAATAGAAATAAATGTTAAAAAAATAATCCAGATTTAAGATTTTTCTAGTCACCTAGTAGTTGATCATTTAAGCCATTAGTCAACTAGTCGCCCATTTTTTATATTAATTAAATTATTTAAATATATACTGGGTGTGGCATCGGAAAATGGTTTGAGTTTCAGGGCTGAGAAAGAATATTATATGTAATATTTCTAACATTGTTCTACATTACAGAGAAATACTAAACCATAATAATAATCCTTTAAAATATAAATTAAGCGATCCTGCCTGAGAGAACCAACTAAAGTATTGATTATGAATGTGTCTGAAAATAATTGGAAAATATAACAGTAAGAGAGAAAACTAGATCAGAGCATAACTTTTAAGTTAAATAAACAAATAATATATATATTTCAGTGATGCTTTGGATGAACAATATATAATGGCTAATATATCATATAATAATATATAACTGTCAAAAGAGCTTACTGCAGCCACTATATGATAGTCTTCTCACCTGAATCTATCTATCTATCTATTTATCTACCTATCTATCTATATATATATATATATCTGTCTATCTATCTATCTATCTATCTATCTATCTATCTATCTATCTATCTATCTATCTATCTATCTATCTATCTATCTATCTATCTATCTATCTATCTATCTATCTATCTATCTATCTATCTATCTATCTATCTATCTATCTATCTATCTATCTGTCTATCTATCTGTCTATCTATCTGTCTATCTGCCTATCTATCTATCTATCTATCTATCTATCTATCTATCTATCTATCTATCTATCTATCTATCTATCTATCTATCTATCTATCTATCTATCTATCTATATATATCTGTCTATCTGTCTGTCTATCTATCTATCTATCTATCTATCTATCTATCTATCTGTCTGTCTGTCTGTCTGTCTGTCTGTCTGTCTGTCTGTCTGTCTATCTGTCTGTCTGTCTGTCTGTCTGTCTGTCTGTCTCTGTCTTTCTGTCTGTCTTTCTGTCTGTCTCTCTGTCTGTCTCTCTGTCTGTCTCTGTCTTTCTGTCTGTCTGTCTGTCTGTCTGTCTGTCTGTCTGTCTCTATCTATCTATCGATCTGTCTGTCTGTCTGTCTGTCTGTCTGTCTGTCTGTCTGTCTATCTCTATATAGATATATATATATCTATATCTCTATATATATATATATATATATATATATATATATATATATATATATATATATATATATATATATATATATATATATATATATATATATATATATATATATATATATATTTATTATATCTGTCTGTCTACTAGGGGTGGCACGGCACATGGAAAAAAACCGAACCGTTCGGTTCGGAGTGTGTGCGTCGGACAGTTCGTGCATGCGCAATGTATCCTTGTGCCCATATGTTACCTCAGACAGTGGGTGTCCTTTTCGCGCGAAATAAGAGGTGTGTGTGGACATACAGTAAAGTAAAAGTGGAGTGCTGCAGGTCACGTCACATGTAGAAATGAAAGTTGGGGAGATCAGGAAGGCTGCCCGGAGTTGGAGGATGCGCTAGCATCGTATAGCAGGGCAGATGCAGTGCGAGAGCCGCACCGCGCCTGCCCGTTGAGCAGACATACACTGGCAGTGTTTGTCTCGCGAGTCGCGCATCTGAACCGCGGCTCGTGTATTGCAAATACAGGCAAATATAGTCCATTCTGTCACATTTTCCGGTGTTCTCCCCCGACCCCTGTCTGTCTCGTGCTTTGATTTATGATGGGCAGCATACCGGTATATCTGCTGCAAGACCGTGTTCCCCTCTGTCTCATACACACATTCATATGTTGTATATAAGTAATTCACATGATAAATGTAACATTTCAAAGTTAAGATATGCTTCTAGTTCTAATAATTTAAACATGCCTTTGAAGTTTGGGCAAAAACTTCTGGCAGTGTTGTGTTTTCGTGTATTTTATGTTATTTTTTCACAGCGCTGGATGTCATATGGTGATTGTGAAACACACGGGACACTTCATGGTGAAATGTGTTAATCAGGTCAGCTGAATTAAAGCCACAGTGCATTGTTCAGATCAAAACGGATATGATTAACATGAAAAATGTTACGCCAATGTGTCGGACTCAGTAGACAGCCAGTTAGGAAACAACTTGATATAAAAAATTTTAATACTGTATCCTAAATTGTGGATGATTAAGCTATATATCATATGCTGAAGTAAATTTAAAAAAACAACAACAAGAACCGTACAGAACCGAAAACCGTGACCCTAAAACCGTGATACGTACCGAACCGTGGGTTTTGTGAACCGTGCCACCCCTACTGTCTACCTGTCTATCTATCTGTCTGTCTACCTGTCTGTCTGTCTATATATATATATTATATATTAGGGCCGGGACTCGATTAAAAAATTTAATCTAATTAATTAGAGGCTTTGTAATTAATTAATCGAAATTAATCGCATATAAATATTTGACCTGAGAACAGTGAGAAGTATTTTTTTTTCTCATGGATTTTTAGTATACCATTGAATAATGACTGAATACATAAGCTTAATCAACAAAATATTGTTTATTTATTTCAGTCCAGCAGACCAGTGACTTAGTTACCCTGGTCTTGAAACCAGTCATCTGGTGGAGTGTGGGTCCTTTTAACTTTACTCGGAGTCGGGCTAACGTCCACGCTAACTCCTATGTGTTTTGCGTTGAGGTGATATTTGAGGCTCGATGTGCTGCGGTGATACGCAAATTCCTTGTTGCATAGCTTGCACACAACCATGCTCTTGTCGACGCTTCCATCCTTTCCGTTTTTAAAACAAATTTTCCCATCCACGGGGCCAAGCAAAGCGGTCTCGTCAGCTTCTTCGTTCATGTTCACTGTGGTTTGTGGTTGTCGGAAGTCAAGAACGCTAGTTGGTGCTCCAGTATAATTGGTCCGTCGAAACTCATTCATTGAAAAATGTTCCGCGGTGCAAAAATAAGTGTTACATTTTTTTTGTTTTTTTGCGTAATTCATCTTAATTAAGTCCCGGCCCTAATATATATATATATATATATATATATATGTATGTATGTATGTATGTATGTATGTATGTATGTATGTATGTATGTATGTATGTATGTATGTATGTCTGTCTGTCTGTCTGTCTGTCTGTCTGTCTAATCTCAATTTTTTGATACATATCGATACTGAAATATCTGAAACGCTTCCATTTCCCCAGAATAGATACACGACACAGAGCTAACACAAAAACCTGCCTCCCCTCACTCACTCACTCGTTTAATTTGCTCCACACACTAGATACACACTAAATAATGTCAAAATGGCGGTCCTGGTGATTATTCATGTAAACACAGTCAGTTATGTTTTAAGTAAATGTAAACAGTTGAGAGAAAAAAAAATTATGTGAAACAGTATAATGGATCCATAATTCAGGTCTTAGTGACAGCAGCCTAATATACCTGCTGACAAATTATGAGATATTAAAAAATATCTAAATGGAAGTTTTTCCCCATGGTATCAAGGTCAAAATTGTGGCCAGTGGAAAATGCTGAGTTGCTAGTAACTCTGGAAAACCACTAGCCACAGTGGCTGATGAGCAAAAAAAGTTATTGTCAAGCTCTGTATGTAAATGTAAATAACATTAATGGAATCCAAAATTGTAATTGAAAACAAAATTCGATGAACTGCCAGTCCTAAGATCTATGTGTTTTTAAGAACGATGTACAGGTGAGGTTTGGCTAGTGAACATCATCCAGTCAGTCCAGCTCAGATGTTCAGAAGTGGCTCAGGAGCTGGAGAGACATCGTGTGTACACAGCTGTGGTGGCAGTCTGCAAACCAGCTGTGAAGAAGAAAACAAGTTCATTGTGGTGTCAATCAAAGCCACGTGAAGCCCTGTTAGAGAGAGCAGACGGGGCGGCAGCTTATCTGAGATGCAGAACACAGTCTCCCCACGGACCTGAGGACTTTCAGCAGGTGGAGGAGACGTAATCAGAATAACACTGTTATGGCAGAGAAAATTATCTGAACACACCAGCATTCCTGCCAAAAACTGATGTTGTTGGTATGAGAGAATGCTACCAGATGGCGAAACAGACAGGGTGTGTTCTGAATGCGTTCAGAGCCGCCAATGTCTTTGCCACAAAAGTCAAGTGAAAAGCTGAAGTTGGAAAAGACAATTCAAACTTCGCAAATTGAGTTCCCGTCACCTTCCAATGAATCCCTCATTTATATCTTTGCACTTTAAGTGAATGTATGGGGCGGTGCAATGGATAAGTGATGCACATCCTGTATTTTGATTCTTAGGGCGTTTTCAGACCTGTAGACCATTTGCTTTGTTACGAAAAACAGGGATTTAATCTGTTACAATGTTGCATTTGCTTCTTGGTTCAGTTCGCTTTCACAGGACATTTCGAAGCGGACCAAAATGTGTTAATACAAATCACGTGCTAAACTGTCCTCTCATTGGTCAGAATGCACCTGACAAACATATTTTTCACATGCAAATCTTGTTCCACTGAGCGATTAAAGCGCATCTCTTTGAGACGCTCGTTAAACACCTTGTTTTGGATCGCTATTCTGTTCGTCCGACCAAATTTCAGTTAGACATTTCACTTTCTTCGCTCCATTTTGAGAGACATTAGCAAAGCAATCACTGCTACTTTTCACACAACGTACGTAATTACCATTATACACCGATCAGACATAACATTATGAGGTGAATAACACTGATTATCTCTTCATCACAGCAGCTGTTAGTGGATGGGATATATTAGGCAGCAAGTGAACATTTTGTCCTCAAAGTTGATGTGTTAGAAGCAGGAAAAATGGGCAAGCGTAAGGATGTGAGCGAGTTCCAAGGTCAGATTGTGATGGCTAGACATCTGTGGGATGTGCTGAACAAACAAGTCCGATCCATGGAGGCCCACCTTGCAACTTACAGGACTTAAAGGATCTGCTGCTAACATCTTGGTGCCAGATACCACAGCACACCTTCAGGGGTCTAGTGGAGTCCATGCCTTGACAGGTCAGGGCTGTTTTGACAGCAAAAGGGGGACCACACAATATTAGGACATAATTAGGACATTTGTGGCTAAGTTTCTGTTGTTCCCAATTGCTTCCACTTTGTCATAATGTTATGCCTGATCCGTGTACACTGTGATACAGCCTGGTTCATGGGTCCATTGGGTCGAATTGCTTTCTCACCATAAGCAGATAATATATGTTATTAGCTACAATAACTTGGAATTACTCAGTCTTTACATTTTGGTTAATCAGTAGTGACTCACATAGTTGTTTATATATGTTGGTGGTGTTCTGTAAACTTGTCTGAACCCTATAGGGAACGATTCATGAAGTTAGACTTGTCACCTAGCAACCCATTAATATGTGCCAAATGATATGCAAGCACCATTTGCTACATGAGGCATTTTTAAGCACTACTACGACCTGTTCAGACAAAGTGACTGAGTGCTTCTATTTAAAGAAAACTTCAGACTGATTGACGGTTCTTATTAATAATACATTTGCCCGGTCAATTAAAATGTCCTCTCGTGTTCTTAAGGAAATGGGCTTGAAATCACTGGTGAAACTTTCCAGGTCATGTCTACAGATCACAGTCACATTATCATGGGCACAGATATTAACATTCTTTACATGGAATATGAACACGAGGGAAGAAGTGGAGAGATTTGGCCTGAGATTTGTGGCGTCTCCATTGTAAGCAATATGCTCTGTTGACCTGTAAGTGAAAGACTGTATTTTTAAAATGCTGTGGAAAACACAGACGGAATCCAGTCATAAAAACGGAATTTACTGTGTAATGTGGAATGTCACAGAATTTGATTTTTTTTTGATGAATACATTAAAAGCAGGTCAGTACCACTGATCTATATAGAGAACTGGATTGCTCATGATGTCATATTGTATAAGCTCACGCGTTATATTGAATTAATAGGATTTTACTGAAATCTCCCTGAAGTCTCCCTGTACATTCTTACAACACAAACGTCCTAAGCAGGTAAATTGTTATTTGTTTAAAGTCTGGAATTTACACATTAAAGTTACATTCATATTCATTACAGTAGTGAACATCAGCTCGGCGGGCGGACGAGACACTTCAACGTATGCATTACAAGTTGTGCTGTATTATTGTTTTTATTCATAAAGTAGGCTAACTGCAAATGTTTCAGCAAGGATTTCGTTAACGGCACACATTTAGAAGCAGTTAATGATTTAAAGGTCCTGTTCTTCGTGATCCCATTGTTCAAACTTTAGTTAGTGTGTAATGTTGCTGTTAGAGCATAAATAATACCTGTAAAATTATAAAGCTCAAAGTTCAATGCCAAGCGAGATATTTTATTTAACAGAAGTTCCCTTTCAAAGCCTACAGCGAACGGCTGGCTTGGACTACATCCTGGTACTTCCTTCATAAATGACGTCAGTAGAACAGTAGAACAGACTAACCTCCGCCCACAAGAATACACGCAAAAAGGGGGCGTGGTCTTGTTGCTGTCCCACGTGGAGAAGAGGAAGTGTTGCGTTTGAGTGTGTTTGTCGCCATGTCGTCGAGACGCTGTTATTTTCATCCTGGAGTCAAATCACCTTTGTTTGGCTTTCCCAGGAACGCTGTAGAGATCATTGAGCGCATACATCTCCCGTTAAGAGGCGTGACCTTTCCGTGCAAGTTACGTGCGCTAAGCTGCTGTCGAATCATAACACAGGAACCGGGAAACGTTCGCTAAGCTGCGGTCAAATCACAACACGGGAAGCGCTGGCACAATCAGAACTCGTTACGTATTTCTGAAGGAGGGACTTCATAGAACAAGGAAGTCATCAGCCGATTTTAGGACAGTGAAAACAGTGGTGTACAGATAAGTAAATTGTGTGAAAAATACTGTGGTTTTTTTTACACGCGAAACATGAACACGTTATATTGCACACTGTAAACACAATCAAAGCTTCAAAAAAACACGAAAAACGGGACCTTTAAACGAAAGTTAAATTAAAAATTAATTAAACAACATATGTTACACTTTGCTCATATGGAAACTGAAAACGACATAAATTTGTGTCATAAATTTGTCTTTAAGAGTCTGAAATAGATGTTACTCAATCAGAAAAAAAAACATACATCATAACTTATTCAGACAAATAACACTGACTGCTTTATTTCCGAGATGATCCATGGTAAACTGAATTTTAACACAATATAGTGCAATATAGTAACAGAGGCTTGTAATAATATTTATTGTATAGGCTATTTGAATCAATTTCTGCAGCTTAGTGCTGGGCAGTATACCGGTTCATACCGAATACCGGTGTTTATTTTTATGATATTCTTTTTGATTATACCGCAATGCCGGTGTATGTCGCTTAAACAATGTTCGGAACGTGGCGCAGCGCGACATTGTTTGAGAGGGGTCCTGTTTCACTGTTGCACTGTAGTGAGGACACCGTTGAGTTCACATTACAGCCTATGGCTGAATCCGAAATCGCCCCCTATATCCTTAAATAGGGCATTATTTGAAGGGACAGCCATTTGTAGTGGTGTCTGAAACCATAGTTGACATTATTGAGTGCACTCATTCAGTCCTACAATGCACCGCAATAACGAGTGTACAGCCGATGTACACACAACGGCTATCCGACTTATATATATATATATATATATATATATATATATATATATATATATATATATATATATATATATATATAAAAAAAGTATTTCAGACCCAAACATGTTTTTTTGTGTGTGTTTTTTCCCCAAACGTTTAATAAATTGTTGTTAAATTGTATGTTTAATGATTTTAATTAATTAGACTTGCTTTTTTAGTACTAAAATTAAATTTAACCATTAAAATGGAGTCAAAAAAAAAAACGAATTCAGAAAAATGTTAACAGAAAAGGGGGGTGGGGGCCTGATTTCATAGGGCCCTAACTAAAGCCACAAAACTCCACTTTTGACTTCAAAGGCCCACCGCTACAGCCATTACTTTTGTAATAAAATCACTCCCTTATGCCATACATTTTACTTCAATTACTGACAGACTTTACATCCCCTGGCCTGCTGTGAATGGCGTTCCCATAATCTGTTTATGTCAGGTTATTTAGCCTATTTATTCAGATGTCCTATTGAAATGTGGCATTTAGTCTCCATATATCACTAAGAAACATGTCTGATGGAACCTGAAAGTGCCTAAATATACAATATGTTCGACTAGTTGTTCAGACGTTTAGACATTCCACTGACTTTTAAAAAATCATGTTAAAATGTATCAAATATGATAAGTCTGAACATTTATTTGTTCATCTCTCAATCATCGTTGTATTGCATTGTATTATGTTTAAACCCACAATAAAAGGTTTTGATCATACAACTAAGCATTTAAAATCTTGACTATTATATCATATGTCAGGCTTACAGTGTTAACATAATCCAGTCTCTGCTGGTACACTTGATCAGAGAGGAGTGCCGCTACTGTATGTTCAGACATATAACTCCACACATGTTATTTGTCTTTCCCCGTGCCTTTCAGGGGTGGAGGTGATTCTAGTACCTGAGTTTTCCGTCATATATTTACATTCCCTCGGATTATAAGAATAAAGTCCAGAGGAGAACGCTCACACAAAGACAAACACTGCCACAGGCTATGTACATTTGATGTCGACTGTGACCTCACACCGCCACACGTTCAGATGACGGCCCTACACTTGGATTTCCTTTCTGAGAATGCAATGCAACTCTACATGTTCAAACTGCTTTCAAAATGCTTCTCTCAGTGCTTCTTTATGTCCAAAAATTTCCAGACTACATTCAGTAAACACAGAGCAGACATTATAACAGCCATTTATCCAGGCTCAGATAAAAACACCCACTCTTCTTGTTTCAATGTAAGTGATTTGTGTTGTCTGTCTGTGTGTTTTTACAGGCGGGGCTGGTTTCCATCATCTTACTGCCGTGCATACACAGAGCCAGCGGTAAATAACAGGTAATCAGATACCCCACACACACTAACACGGTTCTTTGTTGTCCTGATTAGCTCTGATACTGATCGCTGCACCTCAGAAGAGAAGGAAACACAAGCTTCACAGCAGTCAAGCCCTATTTTAAGACTATTACAGCCATTATCTCAAAACCCACATCCTCAGATATTAGATTCTTTCTGTATTGCATGGATCAACAAAAGGTGGGATATAAGCTTTTTGTCACTAAAACCATTGTTTTCAGACAGGTTTCCTGAACACTCCCCTTATCCACTTGAACAAACAGTTAGTCCTGCCCTAGTCTCGCATAGCCAGACCTTCAGACTGAAGGCTGACTGGACTCTATCGCAGCTTTCATTGGTCGAGGACCGCCCAAGAGGACGCTTGACTGACATGTAACGCAACCAATTACAGTTCGTTTTGTTCAGTGTCATGTTTATGGGCGTGAAAATGTGAAGTCGATGTCCCTGCAGTAACAGACGGGTATGCGTCTATTTATTTTTTATTCAAAAAACATTGTGCAAGTTTACTGCAACAATGGTGGCATGAACATCACATACTTTTGAAAATCCAGCGTTTAGTCGATCCTGGTAAGCGCTAATTGCTACAGTTGTAAACACGACTGCGTTCTTCTTCCACAAGGGAGTTTGGCATCACAGCATTTGTTTCCAGGCGGACCATTAAAGAACGCAACACACTTGTCTCTCAGACATCCTGTAGAGTTCAACCAAATCAGTTGACGACTTCGAAACTCCTGAAGTATTTCCAGATAAGTGTGTCATATGCATCAGACGTTCAGCCAACGGTCCATGGGCGTGACGTCTGAGGCTGAGACTAGTCCTGCCCCTAAACTCGCACCATTGGTTGTCAGGCTCAGACAAAGAGCAATGTTTTAATAACATAAATAGCACTTTAAAAAAAGCTTTAAGGGGATTTTCCACCCAAAAATGAAAATTCTGTCATTTAATCACCCTGATATGGTTCCAAAAACAAAGGAAGATATTCTGAAGGATGTTGGTAGTCAAACAGTGTCAATTCCCATTGACTTCCATTGAATGGCCCAAAGTCAATGGGAACTTAAAATGTCTAATTACCAACATTGTTCAAAATATTGTCTTTTGTCCTACCAGTTTGGAATGACATGAGGGTTAGTAAATGACAGAATACATTTTTTTGGATGAACTGGATGAGGTTTGGTTAAATTAATTGATTAGCTGCAGATTTTCCATTCTCTGACTGTCATGCAGTCAGCAGAGAGTGAAACACTAGAAATAGGCTTACCCAGACTGACCCAGGCGTGCTTTATAAGACTTCTAATCCTGTGTGCTCTTTCCCACTGATGTTATCCACAGTGTGTGTGTGTGAGGTCAGATCATGCACCTTACCTCAGCTGATGTTGGCTTGAAGAACACAAGACTTGATGCTTTCTGATGTTAAATGAAATCCTATCCCCATGGACCCTGAGGGGTTCCCTGTAATGCCTGATCAAAAAGCCTTTTATGTTGCTGCAAACACTGAGACACCAAATTCAGTTTGCTGATTATGACTGGTAACATCTTGGGCAGCCTTTGCTAACTCACCATTTAACTTATTACTGTGTAGAAAAGTCAAAAAGTCATCAAAAAACATTCTAGGTAATATAAATTTGTGTAGTTATGTTCTTTTTCAAGTATTTCTTCATAGATAAGGTTCTCTGAGTGAATACAATCTATCTAGAAATTGTGTGGGAACCCTATTGTTAACCATAAGCTAACTGAAAACAAACAAAATTACTTGACAGTTTGTAACTTGTAACATTTAAAATGTTACAAAACATTTCTATTTCAAATAAATGTTCTTTTGAACTTTTCTACTTTTCAATGAATCCTGAAAATTAAGGTTTCCACAAAACATATTTAGCAGCAAACTGTTTTCAACATTGATAGTAATCATAAATGTTTCTTAAGCATCTTATCAGAATGATTTCTGAAGACTGGAGTAATGATGCTGAAAATCACAATTTAATTGATCACAATAATACATTACATTTTACAATATATTCACATAGAAAACAGTTATTTTAGATCGTAATAATAATTCACAATATTACTGTTTTCACTGAATTTTTGATCAAATAAAAGCAGCTTTGTTAAGCAGAAGAGACTTTAAAAATCTTTTTAAAAAACAGTAGTGTAGCTTTTTTTGTTTGTTTGAGGAAAGGGGATCATCATGTTTTGGGATAGTTTGCATTAAATAGTTAAAGGGTTAGTTCACCCAAAAATGAAAATTAGCCCATGATTTACACACTGGTCATGAATTAGAGTCTAAAACGAGAATTTTTAGGGCTTGAGTTTGTTGCCCAACCCTATCCACGAGAGGCGTCAAAGCTTGCGATGCTCCTATGCATCGCGTCAGGGGTTACTCTTTCGCTGTACGTCGAATTGTGTATGGCTTTCTGCTGGAAGCTAGTTATTTTAGTCTATACATTTTTAAATATGGATATTTTTCTTACACAAGCGCATCACTTCGCTTCAGAAGGCCTTTATTAACCTTCCGGAGCCGTGTGGAGCAGTTATATGATGGATAGATGCACTTTTATGGACTTCAAAACAGAAACAACCATTCACTTCCATTATAAAGATTGGAAGAGCCAGGACATTTTTAAGATAACTGACTGGACTTTTGTAATATAACTCTGATTATATTCGTCTGAAAGAAGAATGTCATATACACCTAGGATGACTTGAGGGTGAGTAAATCATGGAATAATTTTCATTTTTGGGTGAACTAACCCAAAAATTAGCTGAATTAAGCTGTGTGCATTGTTTTATGTTCTGGGAATCACTGGTTCAGGGGGTTGACAAGATTTCCCTTGATACCACACAAAGCTTATTGAACATTGAACTGTGTATTCACTGTTCACTATACATTATTTGTAAGGTTAATAAATGCAGAATACATAAAGGATGGGATCAGTGTTCTGATGGTGGCGTGATTGTGTTATAGTATTGCTGGAAACCCTCCGATGCGCAGTAAGAGTGTGGCCAACCTCATGCATCAGGACCCAGAGGACGACATGATGGTTCTGCCTCCAGCGGACTACAGCGATTCGCCCGTCAGAAGAAACTCCACCAAGAGTCTGATGCAGACATATACCCCATACACTGAAAACTCGGTCAGTCTAATTCATCTTCCTCCTCATCTCTCCCCCGTCTGTTCAGATTTTGGTTGATCTTTGTTTGACTTGTGATTGTCATCTCACAGGCGATAAAATTGGCCAACAAATCCCATTTACTTACATTGAACTGTATCATAGAGGTATAAATAACCTCCCAGGACACCATGGCAACGCAATGGCATCATGGCTGTGAGTTTTCCATTGGCAAGCATCAAAAAGAACAAGTCTGTTTAAGCTCTAAATGCTTTTAGTTTTAGAATAGGCTGAAGCTCTTGTGAAGTCCTCTCAGGTATAGGTGTGGGTATAAATGTGTCTCAGTCAGCGTCTAGGCCGTGCCGTGACGTGTATACAGTCGTAGTCCTTGTGTCTCAGTGGATCAGAGGATCAGGATCACTTTAAAGAGGATTTCCGGTGGAGCAAAGCTAAATCCAAACTGCTCACATAGACGAGTGTCACCTCAGTGACAACAGTGCATTAAAAAAGTCTACCCTTCTTTTATCGTGTTTGGTTTTTGCCTAAAAAAGATTTTGCCTATAGGATTCACTTATAAGTGCACACAAGTGGTTTTTGCTGGAAATTCAACCCCTTAATGTATTTATTACGTAAGCATGTAGGTGATTGTGTTACGTAATGTATACATTAATAGTTCAAATAATAAATAAATGAAAAATTAAGAAATGAAAAAGATTCTCTAACTTTCTAACTTAAAGGCTGCAAACCCAAAAGATAAGATTATTCATAACAAATAATTGATATGAGCAAAACCAGCTTCACATTATGAAGCACTTGAAGTTTAAACGCAAGACTCAAAACAGCATGATAAAAAGAGTGGACACATTTTGAATCTGTTGTCAAATAGCCGATATAAACACACACACAGATCTGATCAGTTGAACTCAATATTAATGCACCATATTGCTTGTCTATGTTTGCAGCAGACCGCAGGACCTGAGGATCAATACGAAATCACTCATTTTAATCAGTGACGAGGTCTGTCCTGGAAGTAACATATTTTACACATTTCTACTAGAATATAGTAATATAACAGGGGTCCTCAAATAGCGGACCGGTAGGACCATTTCTACAGTTTAAAGTGAGCAGCACATCAAAACAACGGAGCAACTCAAGCACTCAGGGCCGTTTATGATAATGATCTTTTCCCGCTATATCCTCTAATATTTTTATCTAGAGCCAAAATCACTTAATTTAAGCCCTTTCTGTTCTGTGCGTGTTGCTTCTCTCTTCTGCTAAAGACGTAAAGCGCTACAAGAGCTGCAAATGATGTGGTTTTTTTAACAACTGTAGCAAAAACACAGTGAAGTGAACAGTAAAATAGATTCATCCTTTCGCTAAAAATGGATGCTTTCACTAAAACGAGAATCCAGCATTTACATTTATTTTTGTCTGTGCCCAAAGCCTAAATCCAAATTCGGATAATTTAATCACAGTTTAAATAACAGATTATAACAGACACAATGTTGACCGTTTAGTCACTGGGTTGATTTACTGACACATAGACAAAGAACATTACATATCAGAAATCACTGGTCACTGATCAGGCATTAGAATTAACACCATAATTGCATGTTGTGGCATTACTGTCGAGTCCATGTCGTAAAAGTCTGCGACTGATTTCCCAAAGAATCCACAGTGTAATGTACAGAATGCAAATAAATAATGCCATTCACATTGTTGAAAATAAATAACCACATTCCTAGCATTATGATCCTTCGGAAGGTAATGTTATTTTTTAGTGCAGTGATCCTGTATCGCACTTCTCTCCTCGTCATCTCACTAACACGCCAGTGAGGGCGGGGCCAAAGTTGCAATGATGAAGTAGATGTTGATTTTCTTCTGCAGAAGCGGTCTTTCACCGATCAGTCATAGATAGGCACATGTCATAATGAGTCGTTCTCTGGGCCGATTACAATAAAAGCTGTTTTTGGACTAACATGGAAGTTTTCAGTTCTGAAACTTACAGGATATTCTTATAGTATGATGACCTCTTATGTCAAGGAAAAGTTGATTTCTCAATTCATGTCCCCTTTAAGGAGAGATGACTGACAGGACGATATCTGTGGATTTGTTGCACAACAGACCCTGAGAGTCATTGACAAATATCTTATCTTGTAAAATGTGCGGTCAGTACCGTCACTCCCTATACACAGTGCACGTGATCCCGAATTGGAAAGCAAAAGTAAAAAGCGAGCGTGCATTCAAGAGCGATTTAACAGTGATTTGATGCTGTCACCTTTATTGGCGATCACATGTTTTGTGAGGATACATTCATTTATTATTCATTAATTTTACCATAGTGAATAAGTGCTCGTCATACATTACAACTATTCAGTGTTTTCAACCACATTTTTTTAGGTTTCAGACATTCAAATACACATAAGTACTAGCAAAACAATACATTTAAAGCTTGTAAAATACACACTGGTGTCTATGGTGTTTTATATCAGATACACATTTTGTAAGTTACTATAAAGTTTACTCTATTCTTCTCCCACATAGAAGTGGATGAATTGATGTGATGTAGATCCGATTCTTTAAATGGTGGCGCCCAGCGCACGTTATAGATCGACTAATATGATCATATTATGTTTTATAAAGGTTTTTAAACGACAAAACACATTCAATTCCACATATGTGAGAACCGGAATATCAGAGATTTCATGACACAGCTAACAAGTTTATGAATATTTTAAATAATTAAGGAAAAACAAAATAAAAGCGATACATCTGCTATACAGCACTATTGTGGCTGTGGCGTGTCACGTGATAAGCATGATGCGTTGCCATGGAAATGATAAGGTTATACGCTGTAAAATAACGGTGACTTTAAAAAAACGCAAGTACTGGGGTTAGTACTGTATTCGTTATTAGTGATGCTGTTATTAGTACTGTGTTATTTAGTGTCTGTTAAAGTATTGTAGTTGGGTTAGGTTTTATTGTGAATTTATGTAATTTTGTATTTACTTTAAGTATACTATAAACGTTTAATATATTGTGTTTCTAACATGATAAGATATTCTAAAACATAGTAGCCTGTTGTATTTACATGCATGCAAACACATGAGGCAGAACTGTGGGCAGGGACACATTCCTGCTAATGCATGTAAATGAGGGTATTTTGTTTATTCCCAGAAGATCCTGTGTTGTGTTGCACCCACAGCGATTTCACCGAGCAGCGTGTTGCGTAAAGCCTCTCGTCAAGCAACACAACACCCAGAACTGTGTAATGCCACGGTCCACGTCTATTGTATTATACTCATGCTAATTTTAGTGGTAGGGCTAGTTTAATGAGACACATGATCTCTTTCCAGGTGCTCTTTTAATTAGGTGTAATGCCTCTGAGAAAGCCATCTTGATGTGTAGCATTATTTGTTTGGAGGAAGCCCTGATTTGTGATATTTTGTGGGGTGCGGGTGTCAATGGCCAGGCTGTGAAAGTGGATACTCCTCTCTCTGGACACGGTGAAATATTCATCGCTCACCAAATCCTCCAGCGAGCCCCGGCCTCCCATCACACACACACACATCCGGGCCATGGCTCAACCTTTCCGATGGAATTCCACACGGACTTCAACCTGAAACCTGCTCCAGAGCCACCCATTCATTTACCCCGTCGGCACCAGCGACTGTGGCTCACCTCCTGATATTGCGCACACAATAGACGTACCAGAGCCAGATCTGTAGGTGTGAAGCCCTGTTGTTCGGCACCTGTCCTCCCTGCCGAGGGTTGGCTCATCGTTGTGGCGACTCATGCCATGCAATTACTCAAGCCAAGCTCGTCTCTCTGCCCTGGAAAGCCAGGGTAATCACTGGCACTCTTCGTAAAAGCTCCCTGTGTTAGTAGCTGTCTAGCAGGAAAGGAGCTCTTCCTGTTCAAGCGAAGCGGAAGCTGTATTTTTCCACACATTAAGTGTTTGATCTGTGCAGGTGAGAGGTGAGGGAGGACGGGTCTTAAATGCTCACAGGTGAAGGCATTGTGTGAAAAATGCTCCCTACCTGGTTTTCTGTGTGCATGACAGCGAAAAGGAAAACAGCTGAGACTGATGCAAGACTGACAATAGATGTGAATCTCAGAAGAATGCAAATAGTGACACTGTAGCCCATGTGACACTGACATCAGAACATCTGAATGCAGTCATACTGTATGGCACAAAAACGCAAAGTAGCATCTAACCAGATTAACACGCTTCATATGCCCATGTTGATGTCAAAGACAAGATCTTGCTGATGTCTGGAGTGAACCAATATGATGCCAGATGCCCACTAAGTGAATCAAGAGGCTTCTCTTGCCTGTGTAGAGTTACTGCAGTGCACAGCTGCCCTCTGGTGGAGACCCGCTCAGATTTCAGTCCTCACTATTATCATATAAGTATTGCTGTTACTCATACTCATAACTTATGCATTTCAGCAAATCACTTAAATTCATCTTGTGCTGTTTGTGCTACGAACATAAACTATGCCTCAAATTGTGTGGCTTGTCAGAAGTTTGTTGATCCGATTCTTATTTTACAATATAAATGTAAAATTACAAATCTAATCATTTTGGCTACCATAGTTCAATGCTAAACCATCAGTTTCTTTTGATTAAAAACTGCAGGGAGCCCTTAAAGCTTCTCTTATGTTGACAAGCGAGCGCTTGACAATGTTTGGCACGTGTTGCGTCCCGAATGCACATGAAAAGTGGCTCAAACTCAAGCACATGCAGAGATGAGTTTGTGTGGAGCAGCGTTTGCTGTGTATCAAGCCAGTCTGAGCTGCTGAAAACACCAGGTCATGAGCTGCTCGTGTGTAAATGAACACAGTGCCGCACTTCACCCTGAAACACACATTATTCAATTACATCACAGCCTTTGATTTTGTCACAATTTTACTCCATAAACCCTAACCCTAATCTTTTAGATACATGCAGCCCTATAGTCATATCTAGATGCCAGAATATCAGAGATTAGTGGGTGGACTCTTGACTTCAGTTAGTAAACACACGTTTTATTATCTGCTTTTAAATTTGCATCTTGTGATATTTTGAGTATTGTTTTGTTTATTGATACCACCTCTTATGCATGTGTTTTGCATATGCATGGGACAGTGGCCTGAGGTATAAAATAGCACGCATTTACAGCCTATGAAAGACTCTTTTTGTAGCAGACACTTTCAGTTTTCAGCTCTCATACCTGATGACGGTAATCAGATCGTGTGTGCTTTAATACCGTCTTTACCGGCTTTAAGGCAAGGCAAGGCAAGGCACTGCTGGATGTAGGAACGTCTTGACTTTCCACATTATTTAGAGCCATACTACTCAGACTATTTCTGCAGTATATTGGATGTATGCTGCACTTTATGAAACATTTCAGTATGCATGGAATCCATAAATGTTTTCCCTCTGAGATGAACACATTCCTGTGGTACCTGGCTTATCTGCTTGTCACCAAGCTCATAGATTGCTGTCTACTGTAGATGTGTGACGTGTCCTGCTCTTTGTCGTTTCCTGTAGGTCCCTCTGTCAAATGGGCTGCCAAAGCATCCTGTCCTTGGGTGAGTATCAACTAATGAATTATGCAATTAAAGATTTTTGACAGTAATCAATTCAGTAGAGAGCAGCTACACAGGCTTAGAACTTTCATATCTTACTGCATAATGGGCAAAAAATCTTGACACATTAGAATATCGTAGGTATTCGTAGATTCATAAAGAATCGTAGATTAATAACTATTCAGAACCAGACTAGACTGTAAAAAATAAAGATGGATGACGTGTCTCCAATTTGCCGCAGTATCATCCTTCTGGTATTGTTCATTTGTGAGACACTCAAAACTTTTTTATTATCAGTAAAATCCATGTATTTTTGGTTAATATTTTTTTTCTTTTGTATTTTGAGATAATTTTATGTTACTAATTAATATTTATTCAATAATAATACATTTTAAATTCAATAATAAATGATTTCCCCATTACTTGTGTGTATATATATATATATATATATATATATACAATTTATTTATTATTATTATTATTATTATAAAAGCCTTTAAAATCTGATTTTTGAAGGCAGATTACGGTCTGGTGGAAGTAAAAATATATAGATTCCTATATAGCTCTATATAAAGAGGCTTGTAAACATAAATAGTTACTTTCATTGGGTTAATTAGGATTTGGATATACATTAGACATTTTCATAGACCGCTAGGTTTAGAAAGGTTTAAAGGTTTAGACATTTTTTGTTTGAAATGTTGATTTGAAGTGTCAGTTTTTCCATTTAATTTTACTACAGTCAAACACAGGAAAATATATATTGTTACATATAACATCAAAATTTTATAAAAATGTAACAAATATAAAAGGAATTCTTTATCAGAGGTTAATCAATCTGGGTCTGATCTGATTTCAACCTCTTATTTGAGTGTTTTCATTTTGCCATATTGTTACAGCTACACCAGTTCATTTGTGTGTGTGTATGTGGAAAGGTTGATTTATACTTCTGCGTCAGACCTACGCCGTATCCTCAACGCCGCAAGTTAAGCGTCGGTTTTCATTTATACTTCTGTGTTGTTGTCCGCGTCAATTTGCAATTACACATGCAGACCGCTAGGAGGCAGTCTCCACCGGCATGTTGATGGTGTAACCCACAGTATCAAGACAAAAGCTGAAGAAGACGCAGCTTGTTTGTGTATGTGGGCCCTGTCTCAAATGGCACCCTAAACCCTTGCGGTCTTCCTCTGAGTCCACACTTTCACGACATCTTCCCGGCAGTCAAAGCGGCATTAAGTCCGCTGCGTAGCTCGCACCAGTACGGGCTCGGCAGAAGTGCGCATCGAGGGCGCATATCGACCTCAAGGGGGGTGCTCGCAAGCACCCTTCTGATACCCCTAGAGCTAGATCGGAGCCAGAGCCTAGTCTCAAATCGGTTCTTTGTGTTTCCACACCCAAAGCTCCAGCTCCGAGCCAGGAAAAGTGGTTCTTAAGTAGCACCAAAACATTGCTGGGCTAGAACAGGGCTAGAAGTAAGAACCGATTACGTCAGGCGCTGGGGGCGGGGTTAACAAGACCAACACAAACATGAGATCCGCCATTGTTGAAATAGCAGCTAATGGAGCTAACAGCTGCTGCTCGTTTGTAATCTCTGTCTATACAAATTAGGGCGAACTGCACGAATGCGTTGGATTCGCTGTGTTTTCGTTGTGTTTTGATGCCGATGTAGGATCGTAAAGACATGTGAATCAATAGTAACGCAACGTTTGCATTGTTGATGGAAGTCCAACGAGAGCATATGACTCCTTATGCTTTTGATTCACTCATGCTTTTTTTTTAATATCATACGTGGATCGGTCTGCGCAGCGCTGATGCATCTCAAACAAGCCTGGTGTGTTTGTGTTTCCCGCTGCCCAGGGTTGCCAGGTTTTCACAACAAAACCCGCCCAATTGCTACTCAAAACAAGCCCAATCGTGTTTCAGGGGGGCTTCTCCGGTAAAAATCACATTTGGGGGTAAAATATGTGGTTTTTTTGGCATGGTTGCCTACTAAAATTCGCATTCCCGGGGGCTAAATATCACATAATTGGGGTCGCTTCAACCCGCGGACATGAAAAACAGCCCGCGGCAACAGTGATGAAGTAGCCCAATTCCGCGGAAAACCGCAGACTTGGCAACACTGCCACTGCCTCGCTAATGTTGCTGAGAAAGATGAGACGTATACAGTGACGTAAGACCTGGATCTGTTGTGGCTCTCAGCATGTGGAAAAGCGAACGGTTCTTTGAAGGCTCCTCAGTTGAACCAACTATGAACTGGGACTAGCTCTGGCTCTGAACTAGCTCTAGCACTGCCTTGGTGGAAAAGGGGTAAAAAATTACAAACGGGACACCCTGCAGTCTCGTGGACTTAACGGACACGCGCACGCAGCGGCCATTGTAAGTCCACAAGACCGAAAGTGCACATGAAGTGTGCCATTTGGGACAGGGCCATTGTCGGAGTAGCTGCAACAGTGATGGCGGCACATAGATAGCGACTTTTCTTGCAGCTTGAGTTGTTGTATGTAATACAAATTAAGCATCTCTTGTTGATTTGTAGAGGTAAATAAGAGGTGATCTCGTGCTGGAATGCGTTTTTGAAATCATGCCGAGTGCTCGTGGTGCTGTTTTCAGCATCGGTGGCTCGTGCACAGACAAGCGCTGCAATCGATTGCTGTTGCGGAGACTTTATTCATTCCGTTGAAATCACAAAACGAAATGTGAAACCCAAATGTGTCCCTGTTCTTGATATACAATCACTGATTAACATATTTGGTTTTAATGAGAAAATAAATAAACTATACAAGGGTGGATTAGAACCCAGAACCTCTGGCTCGCTTAACAAAAGTTCTACCACTAGACCACCAAGAGCTCACACACACTCACAGCGGATCTATGTATTTATTCACTAACATAAAGAATCTCTGGACTGCAAAATATTGTGTTATATAGCAGATGTAAGGATGAAACTATCATCCCATTTCTGGACACACACTCCTATCGCAGATTATTTTATTTATTGACCTGAGGGAAGGGTTCTGGCAGACCAATGATTTACAGCACTTGCGGTCCATGTAGAATTGACGTGTTGTTACATTTTTGGAGAGGTGCACGTCAGGGTACTTCATAGGCTACGCGTGCAACACGCATACTACGACGTTCACTCGACGCAGAAGTATAAATTGGGCTTAAGTGAGTGTGTGTTTGAGTGGGTTAGTGTTGTCAAAAGTACCGACCGCGATACCAAGTTGGTACTAAATACATGGTATAGCACAGGAAGGCACTATTTACAGTTTCTAAAGATGATGTAAAAATCTAGGTATTGTAAATGTGCTTAAAATCTGTTGTTGCATATGAACAGCCAGAGTAACACTGTTGTGTCTGTAGGGGAGGGAATCCATTCGCTACAGTAAAACTTCGGCCCACAATCACCAATGACAGATCAGCCCCCGTCATCTGATGGACACCACAGCTGGCCTTCATGCACTACAGTGAACACACGCATTCCCACAGGGCTCGCTGGATTCAGACAGAGACCCTCCGCTGAGGATGCTGGGATTCACAGTAACACACTTAAGCACACAGACACCACATACTGTTGAACCACTTTTTATGCCTGTCCCCTTAACCTCAACCTCTCTCTCTCTATAAGGGAGGGAGAGAGAGAGAGAGAGAGAATATATAATAGTTATATATATATATATATACATCTTTAATTGAATGTGTGTATATAGAGAGAGAATCAATGTGTATGCATTTAGTTGTAAGGATCACTAAGACAGGTAGTCAGAGTGTCATTCTGTAAATACACGAGAGATGATGAGCGTGATCTTTTTTAAATCATTATCAAGAGGTCTTTTCTATATTAACACTAGATGGGAACCTGCTTTAGCAGAAACGTCCTGATGATAGTGAAGTGAACCGAGATGCTGTTGAAGAATTCTACTTGTTGTAGGTGCAGTCTGAACTGGTCACTATTCCTTAAACACTTGAGCCCAATTATCCTGGTAACCAGTGGAATGAGCTTGACCTGATGGAGATCCCAGTGAAGGTCATCGATTGGAAAGCAGAGCCATGTTTATGCACAGGTTTACCAGAGTTGGCTGGCTAACTCGCTCAGCTGGCCTTTAGGAACACGGTCAAGCTCCAGTTTGACCCGGAAGACAACACCACCTTCTTTTAGCATTTTTAGCTAATTTTATCTTCTCTTTTAGTTCATCAATTTTTTTTTTTTAGGTAAAGGGAGCTTTGCTTTTATCAACGTAGCCTCAGCATTGAATAATGATTCATTGTCGGTCAGTGGATGGTGATTTATTTATCTTCTGCTTTGGGGAAACAATTCATTTGGCTTTGATTGTATCAATGCACTTTTCCGTTGATGTTGGCCTGAGATCTTGTAGATCATTGCTGTATGAAAATAAAAATATTTTTGTTTTTAAATGTGTGAGTGTTAAAATATGAGAGTAAATGTTACAATTCCAAAAGAGAAAATGAGTAATTATCGTTAGAAACACTGAATGAGTAGGAATAATTGGTGAGAAATATGTAGAGCAGGGGTTTTCAGAAGGTTTCTCAAAGCGCCAGCACAGCAAACGTCATGAAGTACTCAACTAATCATTCGTGTTAGAACAGACATTCATATGCAATGCTGCAGAGGCTTCAGGAACGGTCGGAAAACCCCTGATATAGACTGACAAACACTACTTAACTTATATACTTATATTTTTCTCTGAAAATGTTGCAAGGAAACGTTGTTTTGGGGTATAACTAATATCAAAAACTGCAGCACTAGATTCTCAGTTACCAAGTTTCACCAGTTATAATTTGTGTGTATATATATATATATATATATAATAAAAATTATATACCCCTTGCAGAATCTGAAAACTTTTGAACAGGATGATGTCAAAATTGTTCTTATTTTGTTTAAATTTAACGAGTGTGACTTACGCCTGATAAAAAAAAAGCTTAGTTTCTGTTATTGGCAAGAATCAATACTCCTAGATGACCATGACCAATACCAGCTTTGCTATTGCCTGATACATGATAATAATCTGTACAGTATTGTAATCTGAGCACAGTGTTCATATCGTTAGCTAGCTTGTACATATCTATAAGCTAACACTGATGTCTCACCGAGACACCTGCCGTTCTCCACTGTTTCTCCTCACACAACAACTCAATTTGTCTCCTCTAATCGTTGTTCTGTCTAATCCTGGCCTGTCCCTAATTGTGTGTCATAATTGTATGGCTGTGGTCTGCCATATGAGTATTAATAAACATTTATAATTTCTTCCGCATCCGAACTGTCATTGCGATCCATTGTTTTCCTATCGTTTAAATTGACCACACTTCCTCTCGTTACATCACTTCCGGTTTTGGCATTTTTTGATGCAGAAGTCAAATTCTCTCACAAACAACTCCAGAAGCCTTAGTAGCGTAAAATCTAGTTCCTACATTTTTTTTTCTTCTATGCATTGACTCACTGGGGTCTCTAAACTGCAATATGCCCTTTAATGCATCGTGTTTAACGGGGTCATTTTAATATATTCAGCTAATGTTTTGTCTTGTGGACTATATGTAAACATCTTTTATGTAAAATGTCTTATTCAGGACAGCGCTAAATACAAAATAAATAACATGCATTTTGTATGATCTCTCTTATTTTGTTAAAATTATTCACATTTTGCAGATTCTGCAAGAGGTGTGTAAACTTTTGAGCACAACTGTATAAATAAATACAGAGTAACTGCTAATTTTGCTATATATATATATATATATATATATATATATATATATATATATATATATATATATATATATATATACACATACACTCACCTAAAGGATTATTAGGAACACCATACTAATACTGTGTTTGACCCCCTTTCGCCTTCAGAACTGCCTTAATTCTACGTGGCATTGATTCAACAAGGTGCTGAAAGCATTCTTTAGAAATGTTGGCCCATATTGATAGGATAGCATCTTGCAGTTGATGGAGATTTGTGGGATGCACATCCAGGGCACGAAGCTCCCGTTCCACCACATCCCAAAGATGCTCTATTGGGTTGAGATCTGGTGACTGTGGGGGCCATTTTAGTACAGTGAACTCATTGTCATGTTCAAGAAACCAATTTGAAATGATTCGAGCTTTGTGACATGGTGCATTATCCTGCTGGAAGTAGCCATCAGAGGATGGATACATGGTGGTCATAAAGGGATGGACATGGTCAGAAACAATGCTCAGGTAGGCTGTGGCATTTAAACGATGCCAAATTGGCACTAAGGGGCCTAAAGTGTGCCAAGAAAACATCCCCCACACCATTACACCACCACCACCAGCCTGCACAGTGGTAACAAGGCATGATGGATCCATGTTCTCATTCTGTTTACTCCAAATTCTGACTCTACCATCTGAATGTCTCAACAGAAATCGAGACTCATCAGACCAGGCAACATTTTCCAGTCTTCAACTGTACAATTTTGGTGAGCTGGTGCAAATTGTAGCCTCTTTTTCCTATTTGTAGTGGATATGAGTGGTACCCGGTGGGGTCTTCTGCTGTTGTAGCCCATCCGCCTCAAGGTTGTGCGTGTTGTGGCTTCACAAATGCTTTGCTGCATACCTCGGTTGTAACGAGTGGTTATTTCAGTCAAAGTTGCTCTTCTATCAGCTTGAATCAGTCGGCCCATTCTCCTCTGACCTCTAGCTTCAACAAGGCATTTTCGCCCACAGGACTGCCGCATACTGGATGTTTTTCCCTTTTCACAACATTCTTTGTAAACCCTAGAAATGGTTGTGCGTGAAAATCCCAGTAACTGAGCAGATTGTGAAATACTCAGACCGGCCCGTCTGGCACCAACAACCATGGCACGCTCAAAATTGCTTAAATCACCTTTCTTTCCCATTCTGACATTCAGTTTGGAGTTCAGGAGATTGTCTTGACCAGGACCACACTCCTAAATACATTGAAGCAACTGCCATGTGATTGGTTGATTAGATAATTGCATTAATGAGAAATTGAACAGGTGTTCCTAATAATACTTTAGGTGAGTGGAAATAAGTATTTGAATGTCTGAAATTGTCATCGTAGGTGCATGAGAGACCTCTGTGAGACATAATCAAAAAAAAGAAATCCAGAAATCACAATATATGATTTTTTAACTATTTATTTGTATGATACAGCTGCAAATAAGTATTTGAACACCTGAGAAAATGTTAATATTTGGTACAGTAGCCTTTGTTTGCTAGCCTGGATGCCAGAAGAACTTAGCCCTGCCCACAAAATTATTTGCACGGGCAGTTCGGTCTGGACTTGATCCATAGAGAAGTAATTATGCCCGAACAGAAACTGTTCGGACCAATGAAATTGTCAGGGCGGGCTTTAGACGATGATGGACAGATGATAAACAGTAACGTAATCATCCACGTCATCAAAGGCGCTTGGGTTGAATTTGTTCTAATCCTAAACGGAGAACTTGTTCGTATATGCGTTCACCTTTACTATTTCTCTCAGAAATGATGTTGTGTTGGTAAGTACTCTGTGTATCCTTAAATTCTTTTTTTACAACACCGGCAAAGATCGTTTACACATCTTTTTCTTCTAACGTTAGGCTACTTATTCCGGGTGTGCGTGCAGACAGGGTTGCCAAGTTTTTACAGCAAAACTCGCCCAATTGCTACTCAAAACTAGCTAAAAACAAGCCCAATAGCTTTCCGGGTGGGGGGGTTCTCCGGGAAAAATGGCATTTTGGGGGTAAAATGTGTTATTTTGGCTGGACTGCCTGCTAAATTTCGCATTCCTGGGTCTATATATCACATAATTGGGGTCGCTTCAACCCGAGGACTTGGCAACACAGTGCAGTTGAGTTCTCAGTCAAACGTTTCCTGTAGTTTTTCACCAGGTTTGCACACACTGCAGGAGGGATTTTGGCCCACTCCTCCACACAGATCTTCTCTAGATCAGTCAGGTTTCTGGCCTGTCGCTGAGAAACACAGAGTTTGAGCTCCCTCCAAAGATTCTCTATTGGGTTTAGGTCTGGAGACTGGCTATGCCACGCCAGAACCTTGATATGCTTCTTACAGAGCCACTCCTTGGTTATCCTGGCTGTGCTTCGGGTCATTGTCATGTTGGAAGACCCAGCCTCGACCCATCTTCAATGCTCTAACTGAGGGAAGGAGGTTGTTCCCCAAAATCTCGCAATACATGGCCCCGGTCATCCTCTCCTTAATACAGTGCAGTCGCCCTGTCCCATGTGCAGAAAAACACCCCCAAAGCATGATGCTACCACCCCCATGCTTCACAGTAGGGATGGTGTTCTTGGGATGGTACTCATCATTCTTCTTCCTCCAAACACGTTTAGTGGAATTATGACCAAAAAGTTATATTTTGGTCTCATCTGACCACATGACTTTCTCCCATGACTCCTCTGGATCATCCAAATGGTCATTGGCAAACTTAAGACGGGCCTTGACATGTGCTGGTTTAAGCAGGGGAACCTTCCGTGCCATGCATGATTTCAAACCATGACGTCTTAGTGTATTACCAACAGTAACCTTGGAAACGGTGGTGCCAACTCTTTTCAGGTCATTGACCAGCTCCTCCCGTGTAGTTTTGGGCTGATTTCTCACCTTTCTTAGGATCACTGAGACCCCATGAGGTGAGATCTTGCATGGAGCCCCAGTCCGAGGAAGATTGACAGTCATGTTTAGCTTCTTCCATTTTCTAATGATTGCTCCAACAGTGGACCTTTTTTCACCAAGCTGCTTGGCAATTTCCCTGTAGCCCTTTCCAGCCTCGTGGACAATTTTGTCTCTAGTGTCTTTGGACAGCTCTTTGGTCTTGGCCATGTTAGTAGTTGGTTTCTTACTGATTGTATGGGGTGGACAGGTGTCTTTATGCAGCTAACGACTCAAACAGGTGCATATAATTTAGGATAATAAATGGAGTGGAGGTGGACATTTTAAAGGCAGACTAACAGGTCTTTGAGTGTCAGAATTCTAGCTGATAGACAGGTGTTCAAATACTTATTTGCAGCTGTATAATACAAATAAATAGTTAAAAAATCATATATTGTGATTTCTGGATTTCTTTTTTTAGATTGTCTCTCACAGTGGACATGCACCTACGATGACAATTTCAGACCCCTCCATGATTTCCAAGTGGGAGAACTTGCAAAATAGCAGGGTGTTCAAATACTTATTTTCCTCACTGTATATAAGTTTTATGATTTGAAAGTATCACCAAAGACGCATTTGTTTGATTAAAAAAAAAAAAGTAACAACAGAAATATTAAGTATTATTATTATTGTTGTTAGAAACAGATCAATCTTTCTGTGGAAACAATCATATGCCTTTTCTGGATTCTTTGATGAATAGGAAGTTCAAAAGAACAGCATTTATTTGAAATGTAAATCTTTTGTAACACTATAAAAGTCACTTCTGATCAAGTTTCACTGAGGAAGAGTGACATTTGTAAAGGATATAATTACCAGACAGAATAAGCAACACTTGTAGAGTTTATTTACAATCTCTTTTAATGTAAAAAAGTTATAACCGATCATAACAGCGTGTATGGAGTACATCATGAATGAAATCATACTGGACACGTCCGAGACTGATTGTCGATCACTGGAAAGGAAACCATTACATTGTCAAAGATTAACTACGTGTCCTTGGGTGACATTACATTGTCCTGGCGCCAACTTCCCTTGTTTAGTGCAGGTTTCATTTCAGCCTGGATCTGGCTGTAAAACATAACTGCATATTCACCCGCTTTCAGAAACCCCAGCGCGTTAATCATTGATCATCTGTGCAGTGCGATGAAAACATGGCCCCCAGAATAAGACCCCATCAAGAGAGAAAGAAAAAAAATGGTCTAAAACTGATTCAGAAATCCAAGATATACAAATAACAGTTTTTTCTTCTTTTAAATCAAGCACAAAACAATACAGAAGAAAAAGATGAATACAATGCTTTTTGATCTTGACTAAGACGTGATTGACACAATTAGCGAATATATAATAGTCAATATAAAGAAAGAAAAGACGTGGCGGTGGTTATTTCAATACGCAAGAGCAGATGAAACATTCTGATGGAATACATCAAGGAAGCAAATCATCCATTTCATTTACACAATGTCACTCAAAGCGAGTCGGCGTTTGTCCAGAGTTGTATGGGAATTACCCTCAGTGAGTCCCGGCTCCATCAGTTCATGGTTTCTCTGCCGTCATAAAGGCACTAGTGATTAGATGACTGGAGACTGGCTTTAAGATTTCATATAAAGAACAACAAAAACAAAACAATAGTGCTTGCAATGTGCGTATAAACTAAAAACATGACACCCATCTTGAAGTAATCATAGAGTTTGTGGCTGGTTACTATTGTGATCTGTCATTTATCATACTTGCGTAAGCGACGTTTGGCATTTTTCGTGTGCAACGATTACAAATAAACTATTATGCTGATGCTTAAAACTGATTTAAAAAGACAGCGATGGGGTTTTGGTCCCTTTAGCCGAAAGTGGCTCCACAGTTTGGACATCTCCTCTGACGCAGGGCCAGGCAGAAGAGAATTCCCAGAGGAAAGAAGAATATGGCACACATGATTCCCAGACAGGTGAAATCATCCTCCAGCACGCCGACCCTGAACACAGCACAACACCACGGTCATGACTAGCACATATAACACCAACACATCTCATGGCAGGACAACGTTCAGTGGATGCTTTCGTCAAGTTTATAAGAGGATTCAAATGTGCGCTACTGGTCAAAAGATTGGAATAAATAAGATTTCAAATTTTTGGTCCAGATCTTGTATTGACGATGCAAGAGTCCAGCACTCTGTAAAGTCTCCTCCAGCACATCCCTAAGACTGTCAATTAATTTAAAGCAACACTGAAACTTTTGGCTCTAGTAATTAATAAACAGAACTTTTATAAACACTTATTATATGTGTACTGTAGTGATTTAAGATGAGACAAAAACACTGTTTGGAAAATTGATTCATGATGTACTCGCTCCTTATATACATTTGGGCAATTCCGCGGAAAACGGTCACATCCATAACACCAACACAATGCCATGGTATTTAGTTGGCGTTATGGATGTGACATTTTTGCGTGGAATTACCCATTTAGTAAATTTTGAGCACAAGAAAGTTACATAGTGTAGCTTTAAGGTCTGGACTGGAGGACTGGAGGAGCCAATTCATATGTGTACATGATTATTCAAGCCTGATGAATCTTGACACTGTCCTGGATTTTGGCTGTGATGCATTTTCCTATGTGGCTGTTTAAGAAATGAAAAGCTACACACATCGTTCCTCGGGTCATTTTGACCCAAAACTTTCTTTTCTTTTTTTAAAAATGAGAGTTCATCTGAGTGGTCCAAGACCTTAGGACTTTTGTCGCACTTGAACCACTTGAATAGACAAAAGCAATTGACTAGATTAAAGGAGCTTTTGTGGTTGAAATTAAAAAAAAGTAACTAATCCTTCCCTCACAGGTCAATTTGACCCCCTTAGGAATGAATGGAATGTGAGGAATGCTTCAGAACACAGAAAAACCTAAAATGTTCAAAATTAATTCTGAAGAGACCAACTGACTTTAGGACCCAGCGGAACAGCTCATTTGTTCCATATAAACTCTATAAGGCCATCTAGTGGCAAGAGTTATCTTATATTATTACTTTTTTTCCACAAGAGGTCAGCAAACACATCAATATTGACCCAATGTGAGAGATTTTGAGCTGGTTATTACTTTATTGAAGAGCTGAATTAGCTTTAACATGATGCCTTTATGAAATGAGAACTGTGCAAACAACCCACAGTATGACCAGTTATTTAATTAAATTATGAATACACCAATTTTAGTTGTTTGTGAGTTATTAAGAAGCATTAAGTTAATTCTGGACTTCATGAGCTCCAGAATAGCATAAATGTATACGTTACAAATGTTCAGCAAATTTGGCCCACAATGGGATGTTTTGTCCTTGTTCGACCTAAAATGAGTTTGACAGCCCTGATGCGAGATCCTTTTTGGGTTGTTAAACCACAAGTTGAACCGGTAAAAGCTAAAAATATGCCTCAATTCTCGTATGAGCAAAGTTATTTTCACTCTCTGCTGTAACCATTTCTCTTCTGAAATGTATAAATCTGAAAATAGCATCAGCCTGTGGTTCTTCTCCTTGCGTATGATTATCAAGTGAACCGTGGCCTGTTAAAGGGATAGTTCACCCAAAAATGACAATTCTGTCAATTACTCGCCCTCATGTCGTCCAAAACCCGTAAGACTGTTATTCATCTTCAAAACACAAATGAAGATATTATATTTTCATTTATCCATTGAAAGTCCACACAAGCAAAACTTTAAAAGCTTCAAAAAGTTCATAAAGACATCACAAAATTAGCTAATATAGATTGAATGATTTAACTATTTTTTTAACAAAAGCTCAACTGTGCTTGTGTGACGAGAACAAACCTCACTGGTTCTTATGCGTCAAGCGAACACGTTTGAGCTTCTGTTTGCCATATTTGATGTGCTCTGCGTGTGTGTGTGTGTGAGAGAGAGAATAAAAGCCTACATTAAATTTGTTCATCATATAAAGCGATCATGTGTCTTGTGTTCATACCTGCCATTTAGTCACTTTTCCGCAAAATTTGCCGTTTGGAATCAAAATGTTATTTGTGTGAATTGCAAGCACAAGAATCAAAAATTACTTTTATGATCTGTTTTTATGACCATATTTTAGGATGGATTCTGATTGGCTGGGAAAAATTCTGAAAGTCATATCGTTTTTCTGTGCTGTTATTGTTAGTTGTGGCGTGTGAACTCTGCTATTCTTTTATTAATTTTAGAACGATATCATTCCTTTATGGCCTTCATTTGGAACAACGTGAGGGAGAGTAAATTATAATATTTGGGATGATGAACATTTTGGACGATACCGATAACCGATAGTTCTTTATATTTGAAAGCCGATAACCGATTGGCCAATAAATCTGAATTCAAATTTGTATATAATTTTTGAAAGCCTGATTTAAAAAAAAGGTCTCACCATTAACTCCATGTCCCAAGAACACAATCTTCTCATTATACATTTTATGTAGCCTATTTTTGTAGTTTTTGAAGTAATTCCAATCATATTTCAAGCAATTCAAACCCATCATGGTGAGCAGTGCGCATCTGAAGTGTCTAAGCTGAAGGAAATAATCCATTATTTATTTATCGGCTTTAATATATCGGACAAATTTTCTTATCAGGCCAATAGCGATAACATTAAAAATGAACATATATCGTCCGATACCGATATGGTGGCCGATATACCACCCATCCCTAATGACAATTTTCATTTTAGGGGGAACTATCACTCTAACCAACCAAAATGTTCAAACATGTATTATGATATGAGGGAAGAAGCTTTTAAACATCTGTAATGCTTAAATCACAGACAGATACATAGATCTGCTCATTTCTATAGCTATGGCATGTATGATATAGCACAGTATGATTTAAAAGGAGGAAGGGAGCAACAGTCACATTGTTTGTTTTGTGGTCACGCTCACTTAACAGGACTGATCTGGAACATGAACCAAAGTTCAGCGTGAAATCAGTCCTGTCATGAGCTGACGGAGTGACTCTCTCTCTCAGAGTCACATGAGCAAGCAGGAAATGACTCTGGGTTAAAACAACCTCCAACAACAAGGCCAATTTAAGACCAGACTTATGAGCTTAAAACACAATCTTACTGTATGGTTTTGACATCACGCATGACGAATCTGATTCTACATATCCTGTTAATTGTGGGGGGTTTTTGCTTGGGATTTAGTCATGGCATGACATGCACTGTCACATGCTCACAAGCGAACAGGAAGGGGAGCGAGCAGATACAGAAACCACTGAATTCAGCTGAACTGCATCTGGTTGATTTCTGTTCTTTCTGGCATTACGTAAAGTTTAACTGTCAAATATTAATAGCAGAACTTGTTATCAAAAGAACTGACTAGGGCACTGTTTACTGCTGGTATTAAGATGTGTTTTGGTCGACTGGATCACAAGTGGACGAGGGAGACACATTCCCGTTTACACCTGGTGTTTTAATCCGTCTCTTGTCCACTTTCAACCAGGGGTGGGCGTTATGTCAAAAATATAATATCACAATTTTGTTCAGGAAAATCGTGATTATTTTTTCATGTTGGTTTTACTATTTTGCAAGTGACTGAGCAGTACAGCCAAACTGATTTCCCTATTTTAAAAACAAAGGCTAACAAGGTAACAAAATATATAATAAAAGAAGAATGGCAGTCATTTAGACCAAAGCAGAAGTGAAAATAAAAAAATTAATTACTTTTTATATTTATTATTTTTATCATTATTTTATCTTTGTTATTAAAAAGTAAGAACAAAGATATAGACATAATATAGTCTACAAATTAAATAAACAGCTTTTTTCCAGCTAAAGTATGTGTATTTAACAGTAGCATTTAAGTAAGAAATCTAATGAACAATTATAAAACAATATTGTTTTTTAATGTTAATAAAACAACAAAACAGAGGAAATCACTCACTGCTCTTGACTGAGAACTTAAATACAGTAGATATAATAAGAATCAATGTAGTGAAGTGTATAAGAAATGAATACAAGTTTGGAACAACAGAGTGAGTAAATAATGACCTGTCCCTTTAAGGACAAGCGGAAGCATGTTTAAAAGCCTAAAAGTTTAGACTGCTGTCACTTTAAGACCTGCACACATATACAGACACGCATCCGATTTTCTCTCCATGGTTTATGTTCACTTTAGACATAACTGTGTTTATGTAAACCTTGTGTGTATTTGACAGTATTAGCGCAATAACTTAGTTTAGTAATCGGGTGTTTAGATCTTTCGATATAATGGAGAAAATAAGCTTGCGCAATTTACATAATGTTTCTGCATTAGGTTAGTAGGTGGAGAGTAGGCGTCTTTTGTGGCTGTTCAAACACATTCAACCACATGAGGGTTTACGCTACGAAAGCAATCCAGTCGAATACGTTTTTGACTACCACTGGGAGTGTAGGGCCCTATGAAATCCGTTTAATTTTTTCTCAAATTCCGTTTTTTCCGTTTTCATTTTTGCTAATTCCTTTTTTTTTCGTTTTCATTTTTGGGAATTCAGTTTTTTTTTACTCTTAACTGTTATTTTAGTCGTAAAAAGAGTGTGTTTTTAATGTTAATATAATAGAACATAAAATAGGAATGACCTTAAATTTATTGAGGTACCAAACATCACATTTACTTTTCAGGACAAATACCGCATGATGCAACATAACACTGCACTCTAAGTACTTTAAGTCACAACAAATTAGTGCTGTGAATTGATAATTATTATTTAATTATTAGTGCTGTGAATTGATAATTATTATTTAATTATTAGTGCTGTGAATTGATAATTATTATTTAATTATTAGTGCTGTGAATTGATAATTATTATTTAATTATTAGTGCTGTGAATTGATAATTATTATTTAATTATTAGTGCTGTGAATTGATAATTATTATTTAATTATTAGTGCTGTGAATTGATCATTAAAAAAAACTAATTCATCACATTTTTTCTGTAATTAATCATGATTAATTGCAATTAAAAACATTGGCGTTTTTAATATTTTGATTGTAATAATTTCAGTTACTCTCCAAATTAATTTAGAAACAACTTAAAGACAGCATATTTTAAATATGTTGTAATGGCATCTTTTTATGAATGAAGGCCAGTATCACTGATACTAATGTCTCTATGAAACATTGATGGCGTTACATTACAGTATAACTGAAAGCTGCCAATTTCAACATTTATTAGGCTTTAAAGGTCCCATTTTTCCTGTTTTTTTGAAGCTTTGATTGTGTTTACAGTGTGCAATATAACGTGTTCATGTTTCGTGTGTAAAAAAACACAGTATTTTTCACACAATTTACTTATCTGTACGCCGCTGTTTTCACTGTCCTAAAAACGGCTGATGAGTTCCTTGTTCTATGAAGTCCCTCCTTCAGAAATACGTAACGAGTTCTGATTGTGCCAGCGGTTCCTGTGTTGTGATCATAGGTTGTGATTCGACAGCAGCTTAGCGCACGTTGCCCGGTAAGGTCACGCCTCTTCCCAGAGATGCATGCACTCAGTGTTCGAGTGACGTTATTAAAGAAGGAAGGAGAGGGATGTAGTCCTAATCGGCCGTTCGCTGTAGGCTTTGAAAGGGAACTTCTGTTAAATAAAATATCTCGCTTGGCATTGAACTTTGAGCTTTATAATTTTACAGGTATTATTTATGCTCTAACAGCAACAATACACACTAACTAAAGTTTGAACAATGGGATCACGAAGAACATGACCTTTAAAAAAAATAACTTAATTTAATTGAACTTAAAACAATCTTTACATAAACCCATTATAATAAATGTTATATTTACCTGTGACCTTCCCTGTCAGACATAGTCTACACAGAAATTGAATAAAGTTATCAACACCTTTCTTAACAGCATAAATAATAAGTGAAATGTAGATGAATCATCATTAAAGCTACAATCTTCCCTGTTCCCGTTGTTCTTTGAACATTAATGACAGACATTATCAGTGCTCCTGTCACTTTAGGATCTACCTTTGCCGAACATGATGCGGATCAGACGCGCTGTCCCGCAATCTCATTTTCTCGCAAGTTCATTTAAGACATTATTTTCCCTACAGTACATTAAAGTGCATTAAAAACAAGACAAAATACAGGCAAGCACTGCCCACGAGGGAACTGCTCGGTACGGAGGGCTTAGCGTTGAGTTTCTTAACTTTTTCGCAGACGAAAGCAGAGCTGTGGAGAGCCGCTTCGCCATATTTGTTTTGAAGGGGGAGCTGAAATGGCGGGAGGGGTTGTGTCGCCCAGATTTGCTTCCTCCGGTCTGCATTTTCCCCAGACATACGTTCTTCTCCCACACAAAACCGAATTTCATTCCAAATATGTAAAATTCCGGGAAATTCCGCATTAACAATAGATTCCGTGTTAATACGCGATTCCGTCCGAAATCATAGGGCCCTAGGAGTGGTCGAAAGTGGACAAGCTCAAAACGCTTTCAAAATTTGAAGGCCAAAAAAGTGCATCCATCCCTTATAAAAGTGCTCCACACGCCTCCGGGGGGTTAATAAAGGCCTTCTGAAGCAAAGCCATGTGTTTGTGTAAGAAAAATATCCATATTTACATTATTAAGTACATTATAAAGTAAAATATCTAGCTTCAGCCAGACTGCCTTCAGCATTCAACTTACGGAAAAAGCGTAACTGCCGCGATGATGACGTCGGGCATAGTGTAAGCGCAACTGCGAGAGGCGTTATACTTTTTTCTTAAGCTGAATACGGAAGGCAGTCCACTGGAAGCTAGATATTTTAGTTTATAAAGTTTTAAATATGGATATTTTTCTTACACAAACACATTGATTTGCTTAAGAAGGGCATTTTTAATATAACTCTGATTGTATTCGTCTGAAAGAAGAATGTCATATACACCTAGGATGGCTTGAGGGTGAGTAAATCATGGGTCACCAGGAGTAAACAGAGCCTGATAGAAGAGTGTTTTGAAGGTGATAGTGTGACTGGTCACATGCAGTGGGGTGTATGCTGTGCACCTCACCTGCAGGCGGGACATCCCCCCACCACCACCACAGAGGGCTGGACGATGGTGTAGGTGCTGGTGTAGGCTGGCTGGGTGGCAACGGCCGCAGGGATCGCAGGATAACCTGATGTGGCAGCCGGGAAACCTGTGGGACAGAGTTCACATCCATTTAACACTCAACGTTTCTCAGTTTATCACCTCCGATGCTGCGAATCGCCGTGTGATGTGCGATCAGAGCTGAATACTAAGGAAGCTGTAGTTGAGGATACACCCTTGTGAAAAGAAGTGCGCTTGAATATGGTGTACTTCAAATATTAAAAATATATATTTTTTAAATGTACTTCCAGGTAAAAAGAGCACATTTTCCTGACTGTTTCTGAGCACACTTAAATACAACATTTGACAAATTTTATTGTAAAGTACCTTTTAAAATCAAGTTGTTTTAATAATATTTTGTCATGCTTTAAAGAGGTGCTAGCCTGGATGCCAGAAGAACTTAGCCCTGCCCACAAAATTATTTGCACGGGCAGTTCGGTCTGGACTTGATCCATAGAGAAGTAATTATGCCCGAACAGAAACTGTTCGGACCAATGAAATTGTCAGGGCGGGCTTTAGACGATGATGAACAGATGATAAACAGTAACGTAATCATCCACGTCATCAAAGGCGCTTGGGTTGAATTTGTTCTAATCCTAAACGGAGAACTTGTTCGTATATGAGTTCACCTTTACTATTTCTCTCAGAAATGATGTTGTGTTGGTAAGTACTCTGTGTATCCTTAAATTCTTTTTTTACAACACCGGCAAAGATCGTTTACACATCTTTTTCTTCTAACGTTAGACTACTTATTCCGGGCGTGCGTGCAGACAGGGTTGCCAAGTTTTTACAGCAAAACTCGCCCAATTGCTACTCAAAACTAGCTAAAAACAAGCCCAATAGCTTTCCGGGTGGGGGGGGGTTCTACGGGAAAACACATTTTACCCGCCAAATGCCATTTATTTTGGCTGGACTGCCTGCTAAATTTCGCATTCCTGGGTCTATATATCACATAATTGGGGTCGCTTCAACCCGAGGACTTGGCAACACAGTGCAGTTGAGTTCTGTTGACATTTGACAACTAACGTTATTCAATCATTCAGTTCAATCATTCACACATTCTGTATAAAGCTCTTTTTAAAGGTATGCTGAAGTGCACTACTTTTTCACACGGGTGAAAGGACACTTTAACTGAGTCAATCAACGTGTGTGTGTTCATGATCTATGGACTTCAAACTTGTAAAACCACATAAGAAACTTAAGGCAGCTTGGTACATACCATGGTACTGAATCGTTACCTTCTTCACATACCATCATATTTAGATCCAGTGTAGGCGCGAAAATACTAATATAACACATAACCTGAAGCCTTTTGCATAAACTGCTTAGACTTGTGTAATTCAGTCACACTTGTCGTAACTAACAAATCAATTGTATGAAAAACCGTAGATTGTGGTCATTTGAGAATGAATCAAGCGATTATCATTAGGCTCAATTGGTCAGACTAGAAAGTCAGGTTTCCGAACCAGGAATTCCAAAAACAACCAACAACCTCTTACTTAATGAACTGCAAGTAATAATTTCTGATTTGAAATAAACCAAGAAATGTGTTTTGTTGTACTAAGTCTCGTCGTAATACTTAAATCAGTGCGGTATTTAATTAGTATTTTATATAAAGTAACGCTGTTACTTTCAATAAAATATTACATGTTTTTTTAAGTATTTGTATTTGGTTGTTTATTTATATATACATATCCATTATATATATTATATATATACATACACACACATATATATATATATATATATGTGTGTGTGTATATATATATATATATATACACACACACACACACACACACATACATACATATATATACACACACATATATATATATATTTTTATTATGCGTTTTCTTTCTTTTTTATAAAAAAAATTATATTAACCGAATAAAAAAACTAAATCTTTATATTAAAATCACATCCCTAATAAAACCACCGTCACACATAAGTTATAAGACCCTGCAGTACGCGAGTATGCTGGTATATTAACAGTAGTGATTGTGGTTAAATAAGTACAGTATCAGTGTGTGGTTCTCTTGCCTTGATAGGGCGGCGGTGCTTGAGGCTGGAATCCCGCCGCGGGTGCAGCGGCCGCGGGGATCGAGCCGTAGTCGTACGCGGCCGGGACCGTGTTGTACGCTGGAGGTCTGTCCTGGAGGAGAGGTTTAGAATCCATACCCGGTCTGAGGCGTGCGGTCTACTTCAGCCAACTAATATTAAATCTGCTTGAGCTCGGACGAACACTGGACTAACGCAAACAAAAACCAAAACAAAGATTGTGTGAAAGTTCCTCCACTCTCCCCATGCGACTTCAACCCGCTCGTACAGCTTCGGGACAGGAATGTTCTTTTTAAGACGTATAAATGTCCTAAAGATGCGCCATATCGACCTTTTCTTGATTTCTCTCGTTTATGAGAGAAATCTGTGCTTGTTGACGAGTGAAACTCCTTAACAAACTCAAAACGACGTTTTTCCTGATCGCTGCACTGTCACAAGACTCGCTGTCACGTGATGAAGTGGAACGCGCATGCGGGGGTGGGTGGCATCTTAAAGTTGCACACACTCACTAAAAACTGTATCAACAAAGGGTATGCTTTTATTTCTGTTTACAACCATGTGTACACGAGAGGAAGACTCTAGTCATTAGAAACCTAATTAAACTGTGGGACACCTCAAGTTCACGCCATGTTGTGATTACCAGTGCTGGGTAGTGTAACCTGGATTACATAATCAGATTCCAAAAGTACTTGTAATTAGATTATATTACGGTAAATGACTAAATTACTTTAATTGATTACATGATTGCATGTTATTCTTACAATGACAGTCAAATATTCATAATTAATTGATTCTCCCAAATACTTCTTTTAAATTTCCCTTTCTAAAAACACCCACTGTTCATTCAGCCACTAGTCATGTGACTGTCACTGAAACCTGAGAGCCACATGGTAATTAATCACTGGGTACAGAAATCATTTCACTTTTAACAAGTGTTTTCTCAACATTGCAACATCTATTCAGATCCTGACGAACACATGTATTAACCTTGTATTAATGTCTTTGGGAGGTTTTTGTTTTTCAAACACATTAATGTACAAATTCATATTTACATGCAATACAGGCTTTCCCCAACTTTTTTGTCAGCCGAAATTTCTTTGAACTAACATACTTACTTAAAGTAAGCCCTTAGATTTTAATTTGTAAATTAGGTCAATAATAAAATTATGTCCACTCTAATGGTCACATGACATGCAAGTAAACAAATACAATCTTTTTTATTTGTATTGTTTTTTGTTTTGTTTTTGTTGTGAAAATGATTTATTTTAATTTAGCATTTTTATTATTTAATTACTTAATACCTTTTCATTAAACTCACAAACCCCTGCAGTTCCATCATGAACCCCAGTCTGGGATAACCCCTTTAATGCACCTTATGTTGTCATATCTTTTAATTTTTTTTTAAATCTGGTATATAGTGAGTAGTTATGTATGGAAGCTTGTCACAGAATACTTTTTTAAAAATTAATTCTAACTTTACAACTCACAAGTCAGACTTTACATCTCGCAATTCAGACTTTACAACTCGCAATTCAGACTTTACATCTCGCAATTCAGACTTTACATCTCGCAATTCAGACTTTACAACTCGCAATTCAGACTTTACATCTCGCAATTCAGACTTTACAACTCACAATTCAGACTTTACAACTCACAATTCAGACTTTACATCTTGCAAGTCAGACTTTACATCTCGCAATTCAGACTTTACAACTCACAATTCAGACTTTATATCTCGCAATTCAGACTTTACATCTCGCAAGTCAGACTTTACAATTTGCAATTCAGATTTTACAACTCGCAATTCAGACTTTACATCTCGCAATTCAGACTTTACATCTCGCAATTCAGACTTTACATCTCGCAATTCAGATTTTACAACTCGCAATTCAGACTTTACAACTCGCAATTCAGACTTTACATCTCGCAATTCAGACTTTACATCTCGCAATTCAGACTTTACATCTCGCAATTCAGATTTTACAACTCGCAATTCAGACTTTACAACTCACAAGTCAGACTTTACATCTCGCAATTCAGACTTTACAACTCGCAATTCAGACTTTACATCTCGCAATTCAGACTTTACATCTCGCAATTCAGACTTTACAACTCGCAATTCAGACTTTACATCTCGCAATTCAGACTTTACAACTCACAATTCAGACTTTACAACTCACAATTCAGACTTTACATCTTGCAAGTCAGACTTTACATCTCGCAATTCAGACTTTACAACTCACAATTCAGACTTTATATCTCGCAATTCAGACTTTACATCTCGCAAGTCAGACTTTACAATTTGCAATTCAGATTTTACAACTCGCAATTCAGACTTTACATCTCGCAATTCAGACTTTACATCTCGCAATTCAGACTTTACATCTCGCAATTCAGATTTTACAACTCGCAATTCAGACTTTACAACTCGCAATTCAGACTTTACATCTCGCAATTCAGACTTTACATCTCGCAATTCAGACTTTACATCTCGCAATTCAGATTTTACAACTCGCAATTCAGACTTTACAACTCACAATTCTGACTTTACATCTCGCAATTCAGACTTTACATCTCGCAATTCAGACTTTACATCTCGCAATTCAGATTTTACATCTCGCAATTCTAACTTTACAACTCGCAATTCAGACTTTACATCTCGCAATTCAGACTTTACATCGCAATTCAGACTTTACAACTCGCAATTCAGGCTTTACATCTCGCAATTCAGACTTTACATCTCGCAATTCAGACTTTACAACTCGCAATTCAGACTTTACATCTCGCAATTCAGATTTTACATCTCGCAATTCTAACTTTACAACTCGCAATTCAGACTTTACATCTCGCAATTCAGACTTTACATCGCAATTCAGACTTTACAACTCGCAATTCAGGCTTTACATCTCGCAATTCAGACTTTACATCTCGCAATTCAGACTTTACAACTCACAAGTCAGACTTTACATCTCGCAATTCAGACTTTACAACTCGCAATTCAGACTTTACATCTCGCAATTCAGACTTTACATCTCGCAATTCAGACTTTACAACTCGCAATTCAGACTTTACATCTCGCAATTCAGACTTTACAACTCACAATTCAGACTTTACAACTCACAATTCAGACTTTACATCTTGCAAGTCAGACTTTACATCTCGCAATTCAGACTTTACAACTCACAATTCAGACTTTACATCTTGCAATTCAGACTTTACATCTTGCAATTCAGACTTTATATCTCGCAATTCAGACTTTACATCTCGCAAGTCAGACTTTACAATTTGCAATTCAGATTTTACAACTCGCAATTCAGACTTTACATCTCGCAATTCAGACTTTACATCTCGCAATTCAGACTTTACATCTCGCAATTCAGATTTTACAACTCGCAATTCAGACTTTACAACTCGCAATTCAGACTTTACATCTCGCAATTCAGACTTTACATCTCGCAATTCAGACTTTACATCTCGCAATTCAGATTTTACAACTCGCAATTCAGACTTTACAACTCACAATTCTGACTTTACATCTCGCAATTCAGACTTTACATCTCGCAATTCAGACTTTACATCTCGCAATTCAGATTTTACATCTCGCAATTCTAACTTTACAACTCGCAATTCAGACTTTACATCTCGCAATTCAGACTTTACATCGCAATTCAGACTTTACAACTCGCAATTCAGGCTTTACATCTCGCAATTCAGACTTTACAACTCGCAATTCAGACTTTACAACTCGCAATTCAGGCTTTACATCTCGCAATTCAGACTTTACAACTCGCAATTCCGACTTTACATCTCGCAATCCAGACTTTACAACTCGCAATTCCGACTTTACAACTCACAATTCAGACTTTACATCTCGCAATTCAGACTTTACAACTCGCAATTCTGACTTTACAACTCGCAATTCAGACTTTACATCTCGCAATCCAGACTTTACAACTCGCAATTCCGACTTTACAACTCACAATTCAGACTTTACATCTCGCAATTCAGACTTTACAACTCGCAATTCTGACTTTACATCTCGCAATTCTAACTTTACAACTCGCAATTCAGACTTTACATCTCGCAATTCAGACTTTACATCGCAATTCAGACTTTACAACTCGCAATTCAGGCTTTACATCTCGCAATTCAGACTTTACAACTCGCAATTCAGACTTTACAACTCGCAATTCAGGCTTTACATCTCGCAATTCAGACTTTACAACTCGCAATTCAGACTTTACATCTCGCAATCCAGACTTTACAACTCGCAATTCCGACTTTACAACTCACAATTCAGACTTTACATCTCGCAATTCAGACTTTACAACTCGCAATTCAGGCTTTACATCTCGCAATTCAGACTTTACAACTCGCAATTCAGACTTTACATCTCGCAATTCAGACTTTACAACTCGCAATTCCGACTTTACAACTCGCAATTCCGACGACTTTATTACTCACAATTCTGAGAAATTATCTTTTACATTTTTTTTTATTCTGTGGCGGAAACAAGCTTCCATAGTTATGCCTACTTGCTTGGAGGAAATGTTTAATGCTGCCTTATCAACAAGTTTCCTAGTCGTAAATTGGAATTGAATGACTTCTCAAGTCGTATTTAAAGGGCCAAACAGGCCCTAATAGGCTAAATAAATGGTTGCATTTACAATTTAAATAAATGCATCAGTGTCCAGATGTATTGACAGACAACAATAAAGCTGTCAAAATGTATTAAAGCAACTAAGTATTACTACATGCAATGTTTTTTACATGTAACATTTCACTGTTATTTCACCTGCCAATATAACCTGTGATGTGATTTCTCAGTGTTGCTTCATTTTAATAAAACAAAAATGTCCCAAATGTGTTTGAATTTTATTCTCAAAACAACTAGCCTAAGGAATACACTTCAGAACACATGAGGTCAAAACAGAGGAAAAACAGCAGTGTTTTAAAGACGTTTTCAGTTTTTTTTTATTTGTGCCAGGGGGGAAGTAGTTCCACCCATTGTTTCTGGAAAACCATATTAGAAATTGGTCATGTGACCACATAATTTTGAAAAGCCATCCATTTTACTCATCCTCTAAAGAAGGGAGACATGTGGCATGAGAGGTTAGCACATTTTAGCTAAAAAAAACAGTTTTTTTTTCCTTTCAAAGTAAAATTTCTCTGATCAAGGTTTTTTGATTGTAGCGTCTGAACAATTATAGACAAGTTTGAAAACATTTCACACATGTTTTAGTGCTTTAGCAGGCTACACAATGAGTCTATAAAGTTAACATGTTAGCTCTTAACTGCTGGATCATGCTAGTTTTTCAAACTTGTGGGTCTGGGGTGATTTATGCCAAAGGGGCTGGGTTAAGTTGTGCCAAAGTTGAAAGAAGTCTGTGGATGGAAAGCCCATCTTTACATTGAAAGAAAACGATGAAGGAGTCATCCCTAGGGATGATGTGCTCAAGAAACTACCCATACCACAAAAACTTGGTGGTACAGCCAGAAGAGAGCAGAAGTTTATATTCCCGTGCAGCATTGACAAGTGTAAGTAGTAAGGCCAGATCCAGACCACCTAGCTCTACATACCCACAGGGGATAATCTGGAGTAGTGAGGAGATGGGCATGCCTCATCAGTGTTTGACTTACCTGCCATTTGTTTAAATTAGCTAACACTGGTTTCAGTTTTGTTAATAAAATAAAATTGTATTCCGTTTTTAAGAGGCCTAAGTCACAATAGGATGTTTAGAAATGAGCTTCACTTTATTCTTATATGTTTCATATTTGACAGGCAGCTTATGTATGCCAACAGGCATTTATTGCCAACGCCTTTTTGCCTGAAATGATTCACAATTATCATATATTGTGTATTTAAATGTTTTGTGTTTTCCCAAAAACTACAAAATATGACTTATTCCAACAGTTTAATAGGGTGACAATATCTAAATAAACCTTAAATGAGTAATTTTGTATTGAATTTGTCTTGCTTTCATATAGCATTACAGTTCATAACATTAAAATATTCTGTTTTACTTCAGAAATCACTGGCACAATTTAACCCAACGTATTCTCCCCAAAGGCACAACTTACCCCTCACCAGGGGCAAGTTGTGCCACGAGACCACTCCCCCCCCCCCCCCAAAAGCTATATTTCTGAAACGATTTATTTCAGATCCAAAGTTATTGTTCTCAGGGATGCACCACATCCTGAAATATATGTACATTCTTAAGTTGAAGACATTACTGTCATGGCTTCACTTTAAAGTCACTTTGAGTAAAAACTGGCACAACTCACCCCACTTTCCCCTAAGTGCTAAACCTTTTCATCTAAAGTAATTTGCAAATTCATCTGACAGTCGTCTGTCTATCTATTCATTACATCAGTTTGAAATAACAGGTGAAGTATAAGAGTAAGTACTCGTGTTTCAGCCTTGAGTTTGAATTATTGAGAGGGTAAAGGGTGAATAATTGATCAACTAAACCTGCGCATATCAGAGCTCTGCCCGACGGAAAAACGTACGTGCGCACACAGGCTGTCCAATCAGAAGCGTAGATTTCGACATTTCCGTGAGCGCTGACCAATCAGAGCGAAAATACCCCTGACTTCCTGCTTTGGGTCTGAGCCCTTAGAATAATGCTGGGAATAATAATAAACGGATGGCTGAGGTTTGTAATGCACGGAATAGATGAAGAGACACTGCACAAGCATTAGACTACAGACAGGGTAAGTTTATAATGAGCGGAATGTAAAGCCGTGGTGTGTCGGAATTTATATTCGTCGTGTTGCTACTATCATTAAACATCATAAATCATAAGGACATCAAAAGCAAGTGCATAAATGTTTTACATCCAATTAAGTTAAGCAGAGAGAATAATACGGCTGAACTAAGGGATCCAGAGAGGCAGGAGGAACAGCTGGTGTCCAGTAACGGTTCCTCTCTTACTCAACAAGACTTCATTAATGTGTGTGTGTCGAGTATTATCAGTTATTATATACATGTATTACTGAAGTCACCGTGCTTGATCTATATGAATCACATTAAATAAGCAAACTGATCATATATATAATGTACAAATTACACAAATTGCGTGTATGTGTGTAGGCCTATATGTACCATTATACATACACAATTTTATATTATATAAAATCTGGTCTATATATAATTTAAACGCTCAAAAGTTGCAGTAAGATTAAAAAAGAAATTAAGACTTTTATTCAGCAAAGACTCATTAAATAGATTTTTAAAAAGTGACAATAAAGACATTTATAATAATTCAAAAGATTTGTTTCAAATAAATGTTCTTTTGAACTTTCTGGTTTTCAACATTGATAATAATCATAAATGTTTCTTGAGCATCAAATCATCATATGAGAATGATTTCTGAAGGATCATGTGACACTGAAGACTGGAGAAATGATGCTGAAAATACAGCTTTGATCACAGGAATAAAATACATTTTACAATATATTACAATAGAAAAGTTATTTTAAATTGTAATAATATTTTACAATATTTCTGTTTTTACTGTATTTTGATTAAATAAATAAATGAAACTTTGTTGAGCAGTAGAAACAAATAAATAAAAAAATCTTACTGACCACAAACTTTTGAATATACAAATTCCCCCCCCCCAAATAAAAATATGTTGTTGTTGTTGATAGCAGGGCCGATGATGGCCGGGTCGCTGCTGTGGGCTGTGGATGTGTACGGGCGGGTGTTCAGTCTCTCGGCCGCTAGAGGCCGCTGGAGGCGCGCTGCCGATGTGGTGCTGGAGCTGAAGCGCGTGACAGCCTCTCAACAGTGCTGCTGGGGTGTCGGGTGCGACCATCACGTTTATCTCAATGTGTATCCCAGTCATGTGCCTATACGGCACCAGGAAGAGACCTATGAAAACCAGGTGTGTTTACTTGTTTTTTTCGTAATCAAATTTTCAATTCACTTGTGATTTGCAGCAAGAGGAAGGAAATGTATTTTGATTACAGATTATGTGGCACATGCATTTAAAAATAATAATAATGATGTGCACCAATAAATAATTTAGGTTACACTTTATTTTAAGGTGTCCTTGTTACTGTAATTATAGATTTAAGTAATGAGTAATATTAGTTAACTACATGTACTTGCTATAGTGTTAGAAATAGGGCTATGATGAATAATTTACTGTTATTACTATAACAGACACTGTAAAATAAAGTGGTGCCATCATTTACAATAAAAACTGCAGTAATCTATAAAAAGCAAGAATTGTCCATTTTATCTAGGGTCTTGAACATTAGTTTAAAGGTGCACTGTGTACATACAGCATCTAGTGGTGAGGTTGTGAATTGCAACTGATCACCCCTCCCTTATGAAGCACATAGAAAAGCTACGGTGGCCGACACAGTCACGTGTAGCCAGACCTTCAGACTGACGGCAGAAGGTCTGTATTCTATCTCAGCTTTCATTGGCCAAGGACCATCCAAGAGGACGTTTGACTGACATGTAACGCAACCAATCACAGTTTGTTTTGTTCCGCGTCATGTTTAGGGGCTTGAAAAAGTCGATGTTCCTGCAGTAACAAACCGGCGTGCATCAATAAATTATCAATTCGAGAAACACGCAAGTTTACTGCAACAATGGAGGCATGCCGTGAACTTCACATACTTTTGAATCCATGAAATCCAAAAATACTTTAAAATTACTGTTGATTCTAATACATAAAATCCAGCGTTTAGTCAATCCTGGTAAGTGCTCATTGTCAGTTGTAAACACAACATGAGCGTTGTGTCATGTTCGTGGGAGTTTGGCATCACAGCATTTGTTTCCAGGCGGACCGTTAAAGAACGCAACACACTCGTCTCGCAGACATCCTGTAGAGTTCAACCAATCAGTTGACGACTTTGAAACTCCTGTAGTATTTCCCGAAAAGTTTGCCATATGCATCAGACGTTCAGCCAACGGACCGTGGGCGTGGCGTCTGAGGCTGAGACTAGTTGTGGGCCAGATTGTGTCGGCTAGACGACTCGGACAGAGCATCTCCAAAACTGCAGCTCTTGTGGGCTGTTCCCGGTCTGCAGTGGTCAGTTTCTATCAAAAGTGCTCCAAGGAAGGAACAGTGGTGAACCGGCGACAATGTCATGGGCGGCCACGACTCATTGATGCACGTGGTGAGCGAAGGCTGGCCCGTGTGGTCCGATCAAACAGACGAGCTACTGTAGCTCCAATTGCTCAGGAAGTTAATGCTGGTTCTGATAGAAAGGTGTGAGAATACACAGTGCATTGCAGTTTGTTGCGTATGGGGCTGCATAGCCTTATATGGAAATGGTATTCCCTGGTGGCTGTGGCTCTTTCAGCAGGATAATGCACTCTGTCACAAAAGAAAAATGGTTCAGGAATGGTTTGAGGAGCACAACAACAAGTTTGAGGTGTTGACTTGGCCTCAAAATCTCAATCCAATCGAGCATCTGTGGGATGTGTTGAACAAACAAGTCTGATCCATGGAGGCCCCACCTCACAACTTACAGGACTTAAAGGATCTGCTGCTAACATCTGGGTGCCAGATACCACAGGGGTCTAGTGGAGTCCATGCCTCAACGGGTCAGGGCTGTTTTGGCAACAAAAAGGGGACCAACATACATATTAGGAAGGTGGTCATAATGTTATGACTGATTATAGTATATCCACTGACCTGCTAAGTATGATTTTCTCTCTGTCTGTCCGTTTTCCAGAGGTGGAACCCAGTTGACGGTTACACAGACACTCTCCTCCCGACAGACCGCTGGCAGTGGACGGATGAGTCCGGCTCAAACCCACAGCCTCTTCACAGCTTTGAGTTGCCGTCTGCTAACTGGGAGTGGGAGGGCGACTGGTACGTGGATGATGAAAGCTGTGGGAGAGAATCTACTGAGACTGGGGTGAGTGACACAATCTCAGACCTACTCTACACTTAACCTATAAACCCAGCACTTACCTTATCCTGTGCTGTCAGGGGTGGGAGTATGCAGTGGACTTCCCTGCCACCTTCAGCAAAGACAAGAAGTGGAATTCGTGTGTCCGTCGCAGGCGATGGCTTCGCTACAGGAGGTATAAAGCGCTGGGATCATGGGCCAAGGTATAATCACCAGTAGACGCCAGAAAGCTAGAAATTGTTGTTATTTCAATGTAAAACAACCACAGATCAACCTTACTACAACCAATCCATAATTATGTTATCTAATGCTTTGTATTTGACACCTATTAGCCATTGTCCACATATGCAGTGCGTCTTTGTTGCAGGTGCCTATGGACCGGGGCAGACCTCCTCCAGAGCCCTTCATTGACATCAGCTGTGGAGGCTGGGACATGAGCGACAGCCCGGAGAAGCACATTTACCTGTGGGCCGTGTCCCAACAAGGAAAGGTATGTGCAAAGGAGCATTCCTGGTTTAACACAAGTTATGTGCAATGTTGTTCATTACCACAGAATATTATGTACGTAAATAAACTACATAAACAACATACAATACCATTCAAGATTTAAAAAAAAGAAAGTAATACTTTTATTGAGCATGGACGGACACATTAATTTGGCATTTATAATGTTACAAAACATTTGTTTAAAATAAATGCTGTTTTTTTTTTTTTTACTTTCTATTCATCAAAGAAACCTGAAAAAAAAATGTACCACAAGTTCCTTAAAAATATGAAGCAGCACAACTGTGTTAAATATTGATAATAATCATAAAAGTTTCTTGAGCATTAAATCATCATATCAGAATAATTTCTGAAGGATCATGTGACACTGAAGACTGGAGTAATGATGCTGAAAATTCAGCTTTGATCACAGGAATAAAATACATTTTACAATATAACCTAGATAGAGTGATTTTAAAATGAAAAATGTTTCACAGTTTACTGTATTTTTGATCAAATGCAGTCTTGGTTTACAAACCACAATTTTAAAAGGGGTGAAAATTGTCCATAAACTTTCCATTGGAAATATTCCAAGTTGGAAATTTAACGGGAATTTATGGGAATTAATTGGAAATTTGGGGAAATGTATATAAACTGTATCATATAAAACATAAACATTTTGTTTGGTCATAAGCGAACATGTTATTTTTTTTTGCATTGATATATTTTCCAATTAATTATTTCTAATTTAGTAAATATGTAAAATAAATATATTTTTACTGCAGCAATTGTAATGCAGGTGTTATTTCAGTATCACACACATTTCCTTCAGAAATAATTTGCGAATTTGATACTCCGTTATTATCAATGTTGGAAAAGGTTGTGCTGCTTAATATTTTTTTGGAACTGGTGATACTTTTTTCAGGATTCATTGTCATCAGGATGTCTTTATCATCACTTTTTATCAATGTAACACATTGTTGCTGAATAAAACTATTAATTAATAAAGTATTAATAAAAAATAAAAAAAAATTACTGACCCCAAACTTTTGAACAGTAGTGTCACAGGTGTGTGCAGGGCTGCAGGCATACATGCGCCGTAACATGGTGACACATAGGGAGGGATGGAGGGGTTTTGGAGGGGGACGAGGAGATGGAGAAACGATGCAGGGAGGCAGAAGAGAAGGGATGGTGACAGGATGTGGCAAAGGGATGGTGATGGCAGGACGATGAAACCAAGGGATGTGAAGTTGTGACAACGATCTCCTGGCGGCGATGATGGCTGGCTGCACAGACCCAGCGCTTCCTAGTGCTTCCAGTTCACGGCAGAGACGAAGGAGGGAGTAGCCGAGAAGTCCCTGGCTTGGCTGACGACATCTGGGGGATGACCGACGGAGACAGCCGGTGGATCCGTGGGCGCAGACTGAGGGTTGAGGGAGCAGGAGACCCAGGCGATGTCATGGCGATGAGTACTGTAGGTGGAGCCAGAGTATCTGAGGACTGGGGCGATGATGGGGCGACCGAGGACAGAGGCGATGCCGACAGGAAGGAGGAACCAACTGCAGCCGGAGGGGTAGAGGGATGGAGCGCAGCGGATGGCTCGCAAGTCCATGGCGGAAGTGATGACTGACCAAGGGGGAGCCGGTGGGACGAGGGAACCCGGAAGAGCAAGGTTCTCTGGCGGAGCTGAAGGAGGGAGGAGACAAGACGGAGCCGACAGGTCGACGGGGCAAGATGGACCGCAGATATCCAATGCTGGAGGCTGAGCCGCGGCTCAACATCCTGGCAGGGCATCCCCAGGGCTGCACTTATCCAGTGGTGCTGGGGCTGGAGGACTGGCTGAGCTCTGTGGTGGTGGTGAAGCAATCAAACACAATGGTAATACTGAACAGGCTGATGAGTCAGTTCTCTTGGGCCAATAAAGAGGATTCAGATACCAGGTGGGATAGGGTGGGAGTTCACAAGTCTCCATCAAAATCTATCAGCCAGTCCACCGCTTCCCTTCCTTTCCCTTCCCCATGGGCTCTGGCTCACTCGTCATGGGGTGATGGTAATTTGCACCAGTCCAGAACAGTGACTTCAGGGTCTTATCGTCATAGTGGCTAGTGATGGCAAGACGGAAAAAAAGTGATGAAATCATGGCTCTCCTGAGCCGCAACAGCATAATCCATTTTGGAGGTCCGGTCATCGGTCCCAGGTGTGTGCAGACAGGAAGACGAATACAGATGAATCAAGTTCAAAACGTAGTTTAATTACAAATCATCTCAAGACAGACGACAACACAACGACAGCGGCAACGACGATGACAACTTAAATAGCAAACAGAAACGAGATAATTAACTAGACACAGCTGAACTAAACAAACTAACGAGGTAACCAAGGAAACAGACAAGTGGCAGGAAATCTAAGACAAAGTAACGTGAGACATATGAAAACAAAATGAAAGTCCAGGAACAAAACTAAGCAGAATGGTGACAAGTAGTGTGTAATGTTACAAAATATTTATATTTAAAATAAATACTGTTCTTTTTTTTCCCTTTTTATTCATCAAAGAATCCTGAAAAAAAAGCATCACATGTTATAAAAAATATTAAGCAACGCAACTGTTTCCAACATTGATAATAAATCATCATATCAGAATGATTTCTGAAGGATCATGTGACTCTAAAGACTCGAGTATTGAGGCTGAAAATACAGCTTTGATCACAGGAATACATTACATTTTAAACTATATTAAAATAGAAAAACATTATTTTGAATTAAAAAAAATATATTTCATATTACGAGGTTTTTTTTGTTGATCAAATTTGTGTGTTATGGAGGAATGCCCAGTGCATGCAGGGGGCATGGCCTCAGTAGCCCTGCAGTAAATAGTGTTGCTGTGAGCATGTAATTGAGGAAGGAGCAGGGTAGAAATTCATTAAATTTAATCTGGTTGTTTTAACCAAGATTATGCTGCAAGAATTTTTTTTAACTACATTTGAGTTCCCTGTCATATGCTAACCTGCAATTTAGCAAATTCCCAGTTTATTCCCATTACTTCCTGTTAATTCCCATATTCCCGTTAATTCCCATGGAAAGTTTCCAGCCTTGAAAATTCCCAGAATTTTGTTAAAAAATTTGTTTTGAGTGTATATAAACACATTAAATTCATAAGCAAACACAAAAGGCAAAAATCAGGAATGTGAGGGATTCAAAAAAAAAAAAAGGTCACTTTAGATTAGGTCTCACTATTAACCAACTATTAACTACAACTTTTGCCTTAATAAACTCATATTGGCTTCTTATTAATAGTTAGAAAGGTAGTAGTTAAGTTCAGGTATTGGGTAGGATTAAGGGATGTAGAATATGGTCATGCAGAATAAGACATTGTTCTGTTAATAATCAACTAGTTAATAGTGAGAATTGGACCCTAGACTAAACATTGTGGCTGCATTACAGATTTCTGACCACTAGAGGCCACTGCTGTGCTGTTCTGTGATGTGATGTGTTCCAGTGCTGCTGCTTTACTAGTGTTTGTCTGCTCTAAGTTTTAGTTTTTATATGCTTTTTGTGATTTTTTATTAGTTTTTTTATTATTTATTTTTAGTTTTGTATTTATTTAATAATATAGCACAATAATATATTTTATATACACCGATCATGCATAACATTATGAGGTGAAGTGAATAACACTGATTATCTCTTCATCACAGCACCTGTTAGTGGGTGGGATATATTAGGCAGCAAGTGAACATTTTGTCCTCAAAGTTGATGTGTTAGAAGCAGGAAAAATGGGCAAGCGTAAGGATTTGAGTGAGTTTGACAAGGGCCAAATTGTGATTGCTAGATGACTGGGTCAGAGCATCTCCAAAACTGCAGCTCTTGCGGGGTGTCCCGGTCTGCAGTGGTCAGTTTCTATCAAAAGTGGTCAGAGGAAGGAACAGTGGTGAACCGGCGATAAAGGAGCAAAGGCCGTGTGGTCCGATCAAACAGACGAGCTACTGTAGCTCCAATTGCTCAGGAAGTTAATGCTGGTTCTGATAGAAAGGTGTCAGAATACACAGTACATCACAGTTTGTTGCGCATGGGGCTGCACAGCCGCAGACCAGTCAGGGTGCCAATGCTGACCCCTGTCCACCGCCGAAAGCGCCAACAGTGGGCACGTGAGCATCAGAACTGGACCACGGAGCAATGGAAGAAGGTGGCCTGGTCTGATGAATCACCTCTTTCAGCGGGATAATGCATCTGCCACAAAAGCAAAAATGGATCAGGAATGTTCTGAGGAGCACAACGACTTTGAGGTGTTGACTTGGCCTATATATAATTAAAAAATAATATTATATATATAATTTTAATTTTTTAAAAATCTTTTTCAGTTTTTGTTAGAGTAATTTTTGTATGGAAACTTAAACATGATTTCAGTTAGTTGCCAAAGCAACATTTCTTTCATTTATTTATTTTTGGCTTTTCATCTAATATGTGTATGTTGTTTTATCTTAGCTTTATTCCAATGAACTGTTTTTACTCATTTTAGTTTTAATTCACCTAGTTGCAGTTTCCTCCGAGGAGGAAAGAGGCAGTGCTTCCTTCTTAAATAATTGGATGAGAAAGTAAACCTTATTACAAAAAATAAACGGTGCAATTATAAAATGTGACTTTAAAAAATATGTTTTTCTTCTCTAAAATGACACTGTCCAATGGTAACACCAGGAGGTAAAATTACATCTCTCTTGCCTCCCCTGAGCCCTTTTGACTTTTAACAGACCCCATAATGCCTGCTACAGACTGTGATTTCGGCAATCCTATAAGATCATTACAAATTACACTGTACAACATGGATCTAATAAACTTGGGTACGCCATGCATGTAGATGGTACGATGATGACACCGATTGAATGGTAGGGCATGTTAGTATAGAAGAATAAAACGTTATCAGCATGCGCTAGTGCTAAACAAATGGAGCGAGATGAATCGCACTTTGGCAATTGTGGTTTTTATGTCCAAAGAAAAGAATACAGGGAGTGCAGAATTATTAGGCAAGTTGTATTTTTGAGGATTAATTTTACAACATTAATAATTAAACAACAACCATGTTGTCAATGAACACAAAAAAACTCATTAATATCAAAGCTGAATATTTTTGGAAGTGGTTTTTAGTTTTAGCTATTTTAGGGGGATATCTGTGTGTGCAGGTGACTATTACTGTGCATAATTATTAGGCAACTTAACAAAAAACAAATTTATACCCATTTCAATTATTTATTTTTACCAGTGAAACCAATATAACATCTCAACATTCACAAATATACATTTCTGACATTCAAAAACCAAACAAAAACAAATCAGTGACCAATATAGCCACCTTTCTTTGCAAGGACACTCAAAAGCCTGCCATCCATGGATTCTGTCAGTGTTTTGATCTGTTCACCATCAACATTGCGTGCAGCAGCAACCACAGCCTCCCAGACACTGTTCAGAGAGGTGTACTGTTTTCCCTCCTTGTAAATCGCACATTTGATGATGGACCACAGGTTCTCAATGAGGTTCAGATAAGGTGAACAAGGAGGCCATATCATTAGATTTTCTTCTTTTATACCCTTTCTTGCCAGCCACGCTGTGGAGTACTTGGACGCGTGTGATGGAGCATTGTCCTGCATGAAAATCATGTTTTTCTTGAAGGATGCAGACTTCTTCCTGTACCACTGCTTGAAGAAGGTGTCTTCCAGAAACTGGCAGTAGGACTGGGAGTTGAGCTTGACTCCATCCTCAACCCGAAAAGGCCCCACAAGCTCATCTTTGATGATACCAGCCCAAACCAGTACTCCACCTCCACCTTGCTGGCGTCTGAGTCGGACTGGAGCTCTCTGCCCTTTACCAATCCAGCCACGGGCCCATCCATCTGGCCCATCAAGACTCACTCTCATTTCATCAGTCCATAAAACCTTAGAAAAATCAGTCTTGAGATATTTCTTGGCCCAGTCTTGACGTTTCAGCTTGTGTGTCTTGTTCAGTGGTGGTCAACTTTCTGCCTTTCTTACCTTGGCCATGTCTCTGAGTATTGCACACCTTGTGCTTTTGGGCACTCCAGTGATGTTGCAGCTCTGAAATATGGCCAAACTGGTGGCAAGTGGCATCTTGGCAGCTGCACGCTTGACTTTTCTCAGTTCACGGGCAATTATTTTGCGTCTTGGTTTTTCCACACGCTTCTTGCGACCCTGTTGACTATTTTGAATGAAACGCTTGATTGTTCGATGATCACGCTTCAGAAGCTTGGCTTTTTTAAGACTGCTGCATCCCTCTGCAATATATCTCACTATTTTTGACTTTTCTGAGCCTGTCAAGTCCTTCTTTTGACCCATTTTGCCAAAGGAAAGGAAGTTGCCTAATAATTATGCACACCTGATATAGGGTGTTGATGTCATTAGACCACACCCCTTCTCATTACAGAGATGCACATCACCTAATATGCTTAATTAGGCTTTCCAGCCTATACAGCTTGGAGTAAGACAACATGTTTAACGAGGATGATGTGGTCAAAATACTCATTTGCCTAATAATTCTGCACTCCCTGTATGGACGCGGTTATGGCTAGGGAAAAGAGGTCAACTTGGCATGCAAATATAGCAAATGGAGCTTGAGGTAAATAGAATTAAGTTTTAGAGGCACGTCACGTTGATCAATATGCCATTTCATGTTGCATTTTTATTGGCTAGTCGGTAGACGCAGATCGTAGCAACTGTGAGATGATCATGTGAAATATCTGACACTGTCAGAAAATTATCGGAGGCTATCTTTGGGCGCAAGACCGTGACAACCAGGGACCACCGTGTAGGAGCCATGACTACAGAAATCACCACGATTGGTCATCTTTCGTCCGGGACAGCCCAAAATCATACAATGTATACAGGACATAAAGCGTGCAGTGGGTTTGATGGTAATTGAGAAGGAATGAGGGGAAGTCACGTGTGAGGAGGCAATGCCTCTATCGCACTATGATTGAATATAATCGGTTATGATTGGTTTGTGCGATAAAACCCGCTTCTTGTTTTCTTGCACGACACGTTCTCGAATTAGTCTGAGTGAACAACATTATGCCGTTACTAATCAGCCACTTAGATATCACCACTTGTCATGTCAAAATCAAACTTGAAAACATGATATCTAGGGATTTTTTTGTGAGCAATCAACTTGGGGAAATTGAAGGCACATCTCCATGTCTGTGACCAGTGTTTACCGAGCTTGATGACTGATGATCCCAAAATAAGTTGACTATTTAAAAGAACAGCTGAACATCAGTTCACAAATAAAATATGTTGTATAAAGTGTTACTGCCTTTAGTTGTTAGTTTGGAATACATGTAAAACAACTTAAAAACTCTAACTTCTCTTTCTTTTAACCTTAAACAAACAGTGAGGACGTTGCCTCCTCATCTGCAGTTGCATGGCAGATTGGTGGCCACTAGAGCTTACTGCTGTTCTGTGACCTGCTCTTTATATTTTGAGCTCAGCCAACACCTCCTTATGGATTAAGCACTTGCTCACAAGAATGTGAACAATTTCCCGGCCTAGTGGTTAATTTAAACACTCACTGAATGTTTTGTAATGTTTATTATGTGTTAAAAAAGCTATTCACGCCACCACACAGATCTAAGGTGTGTGTATCTCTACACAGCTCTGGTCCCGCACTGGCATCAGGCAGCAGAACCCGGAGGGGACGCGCTGGGAGCCCGTCCAGGTGCCCAGAGAGGTGGCACAGGTCAGCGCCGGGCCAAAAGACCTGCTTTGGGCCGTTCTCTGGGATGGACAACTGCTGGCCAGGACGGGCATCAGTAAAGACTACCCCAAAGGTCTGACATTGACAGATTTATTCCTGTCCTTTGAATTCACACATATAGAATACAGGACATACAGTACATGTTTTGAATGATTTTCACATCACTTCTATTCATGGTCAAACTGCGATTATGGTCATGGTCATGTCAATAGCATGACAGAGGTATGAACACACAGAGGCCCTGAAGAGCATGTGGACTCTTGCGCCACACTTAACAATGTTTGAATGTCATTGCATACAAATGTGTGAATCTTTTGCAGGATCTTTTCTCAACACTAACTTGACTTGTCTTCATCATTTTTGCTCGTTATCTTTGTGATTTTTAGTGTAAGTATGAAGTCAGTTCTACTGAGGTGTAGAGAATCACATTAACTATTAACATGCTCGACAACCGCAAAGTGTCACAGTAGTTTTTGCCTTCATTTTGTAGTGTATATTTTGTTTTATCATTTCACACCTAACCTAATACAGTCATTTTTATACATTTTGTTTAGTGTAGCTTAATAGTCCAGATTCGTTTGGGGTCCTCTGTGCCTTAAACCAGTGTTTCTCAAACCTGTTCTGGGGACCCCTCACCATTGCACATTTTGTGTGTCTCCCTCATCTAACACACCTGATTCAACTCATCAGCTCATTAGTAGAGACTGCAAGACTTGAATTGGGTGTGTCTGATGAGGGAGACATACAAAATGTGCAGTGGTGAGGGGTCCCCAGAACAGGTTTGAGAAGCACTGCCTTAAACTACCCGTGTGAAAAAACAAGTGCGCTTAATTGTATTTTAACTTCAAATCCTAAGAGTACTTGCAGATAATATAATATTAATGAAATAAAAGGCCACTTAAGTGCACTTAAAGAGAGACACTTTTGTGAGTGTGTTTCTTAACACACTTGAGTAGACTTTTAAATAATGTCAAATTATGGGCCCTATTTTATCGACCTGAGCACATGGTCTGAAGCTCATGGCGCAGGTGCACTTAGGGCGTGTCTGAATCCACTTTTGCTTGTTTAACGACAGAAAAAAGGGTGGTACCTAGTCTCTAAATGAGTCATGGGTGTGTTTTGGGTGTAACATCAATAAACCAATCAGAATCTCTTCTCCCTTTCCCTTTAAAAGCCAGTTGTGCTCGCGCCATGGCGGATTCACTATTTACATGTTGGAATTTGTGAGTGGAAAGACTGAACGCTTCCCCAGAGAGGAATCTTTTATTTTTCATATTTAAAATGTTTGTGTGCTGCTGCGCTTCCCTGTGTGTGTAATAATCAGAGTGTACGTGCGTTGTGCACCCGCCTATAGGCGCATATTACTAAAAAATAAATGCGTTTCAGATCAAATAATCACAGAATTGCCCAGATAATCATCCTAGACAGCAACATAATGTCGGTCCAGATCCGGCCCACATCTGACTTACGTTTTGAATCCACATGTACCAGAGGTGGCCTGGATCTGGGCGGACACTATTTGCTGTTTGGGATGATTCCTCTCCTTGCACTTGAACAGACACATACACACAAAATTATGTTACACTACCCGTCTTGGCAAATATTCTCGTAAACACAGTTGTTGTGTCTCAAGTGAACATAAACAGTTGATAAAAAAATGGAATGGATGTGTATCATTACAATGGATCCGTGCATTCACTCTTAGGGCCCTATTGCGCCGGGTGTATGATAGGGCCCTTAAAGTGACAGCAGCCTATAAATATGGAGATGGTGGTCTAATGGGTTAAACCACTGAACTGATATGCAGAAAGTTGCTGGTTCGTTCCCAGCAGTCGCCACCAGTGTGTCCTTGAGCAAGGCACTTTACTCCACGTTGCTCCAGGGGGATTGTCTCTGTAATACGGGTACTGTAAGTCGCTTTGGATAAAAGCGTCTGCCAAATGTGTAAATGTAAATAAATACCTGCTGTTGTCTAAGTCATTAATGTTAATCAAACAACAAAACACAGCTTTAACAAAGATTAATCTAAATTAAATTTATACAGTCAACACTATTGTGTTATTTTACACTTAATTATTACATGTCTGTACCTGAATACTACTGTTAGACCTTACTTTATTTGTTACCTTGTTATATTGTATTTATCTATGCTTGTAGTATTTAAAGTGTGTACTTAAGTATTTAAAGCAAAGTTACATTAACACCCCCCCCCCCCCCCTTTAAATCTGATCTGAAAAATGATCCGATCCGTGACACAACAACTGTAACGTAATATGATCTGAACTGTGTGTTTTGTGATCCGTTGCACCACTAATATAATTTAAGAGTACTAAATTGCAACTTCATTACATAATTACAAATATATTTAAATACATTAAAGTATATTTTAGTTTACCGTAAATGCTTGTCAGTACATTCAGCAGTAACTTTAACCAAATTTCAAAGACAATAGAAGTAATTATGAAATTACTTATAAAGATGTGTTTAAGTCCTGATTAAGTGAGTAAAAAAAGCACTCTTGAGTTCAGCTATATATATTGAAAGGTTTACAACATTATTTAAAACATTACATTAAGTTCACACTTCAGTACATTAAAAAAAAATATAATAATTTTTAAGTATTCTTTTTAAAAGTATGCAAAAGTGTACTGGTATGTCAAGCATCAGTGTTGAAGTGCAATCTTTAACTGGGAGAGGTTTGGATGTTTTCAGGCTCATCGTGGGATCTAGTTGAGTCTCCAAATCAGAAAGGAGCTGTTCATGTTGCAGTGGGCATCAGTGTCGTTTGGGCCGTTACTAAGGACAACAAAGTAAGATGATATTTACTCTATTAATGCTCTGTACACTGCTTCGGCTTGACATTAATATTACTGCTATGGGTTTTGCACAGTCCTTTAGTGCAATTAATTTAAATAAATGTTATAAGAAACAAACACAATTAATCATGCATAAATTCTGTAATAATAATTTTCTTGTCGTCACAGTAATTTTGCAACTTCCCTGCCCATTTTCATCTAGTGTGCTGAATGAACCTAAAGTAATAGTAAGGGCTGTTTTTGATGGGAGTAAAAATGACCCAGATGATAACGGGATGCCTCGTCATGTGACAGTGTAGCATGTTACTGAAATGTTTATTGTTGCATAAAGAGTTCAGTTTCACTGTACTCAGTACTCAGTGTATAGAGTGGAAAATGCCACCGTGTGTTTGTGTGTGCATGTGTGTGATAGGTCTGGTTTAGGAGGGGTGTAAATTCCCACAATCCCACTGGCTCAGGCTGGATCAGTATTGGTGGAGAGATGTTGATGCTCAGCGTGGGGCCCAATGACCAGGTGAGATCAGTGGAGTGGAGTATCATATTATACTGCCACTCTAACAATAAACACACTCACTGTAGAGCGGATTACAGCCAGGTGGTCCGTACACTGTAACACATGTAAACTGACATCATGCAGAAGGGGAACCTTCAAATTTGGTCTTTGACACACACACACACACACACACACACACACACACACACACACACACACACACACACACACACACACACACACACACACACACACACACACACACACACACACACACATATAATATATATATAATCTGAAGAACATGGTGAATCTTGTGAAAAAGATGCACACAATAGCCCACTTTAAAAAAATTTGATTTATTACAGAAATCGTTTGAACTGAATATAATGTTTTGGACATTTAATTAATTACATTTTAACTGCAATTAAATGAACATGTATTATAGTTTAAATTTATATTAAGAGCTTTTTTGACCCACTTAAAGGGTTAGTTCACCTAGTTCACACGCCTTCTGAAGCAAAGTCATGTGTTTTTGTAAAAAAAAAAAATCCATATTTATAACTTTAAACTTTATCCATAACTTTATAACTTTATCCATATTTTAAACTATTATCACTGGCTTCTGGTAACCGCTGTATGTGAGCTGTCGCGGTTCAAACAAATAGAGCTGGCCAACAAACTCAAGCTCCTCCGACATTTCTCTTAAAAAATTCTCGTTTTAGACTCTAATTCATGACCAGTGTTTTGTTTTGTTCAATCCTCTGCACTTCCGCGTTCGTCAATACGTCATGCGTCGGGTCAGAGGTCACTCTTCCACCGGAACTAGACTACAGTACGGCGGTAACCGGAAGACAGTGATTTATTAACACCCTGGAACCATATGGATTACTTTTATGATGGATGGATGCGCTTTTTTTGGGGCTTCAAAATCTCAGTTACCATTCACTCCCATTATAAAGCTTGGAAGTGCCGGGAAATGTATTAATATAACTCTGATTGTGTTCATTTGAAATATGAAATCATAGGATCATTTTCATTTTTTGGTGAACTAACCCTTTAAGTGGGACTTAAGTACATCTTTATATGTAATCTCACAATTACTTATATTGTCTTTGAAATAATAATAGACTGCTGCACATAGATCCTGCTCCCTCTTATTATGACAAAATAAGTGTACTTTTTACACTAAAGACTATTAAATCATAATTATTTAAAATGTACTTTAAAGTTAAACTATTGATTTGACAGTTATATAAAAAATATACTTTTGAAAGTATGCCAAATTTGATATTCTGGTCTCTAGATGTGGTTCAGGACCTTTAATGTAGGTTTGAAGTATCATCTTGTCTGTAGTGCAAAAAGTGCAGAGCAAGATAAGTTTAATACTTAGGGTTCTGGGTTTGTTCAAATCATTTACCTTAAACACGAGCGATAATACGATGCCTTAGCAAACTTCACTAACAAGTGATCAATCAATCTGGATAAAGTTCATTGCACTCACACAGTTCTTTAATCGCTGTTGCTGATATCATATTTCATCTGGTGATATTGTAATAATAATTTTGTCCTGTGTGGACAACTCTAGGGGTCCCAGTACTTGCCCTTGGGGGACACCCATCTGCTGTGCGCTGGGGGGCAGACAGTTCTGATTACACTTCTGTTCTCACATGAAGCTTTGAGGATTAACCATCATTAGATCCTCAGACCAATATGTGCACCCCGCACGGCAGGCCAACTGTATTCACTGTCCATGTTTATACGCACAAACACCCATCGTCCAATCACCTTCTCCAGCTCACCCTGTTCCTCCTTCCCGCCAGGACTGGCATGTAAGGTCTGGTGGAGTTGGGTGTCGGTGGGTGTTGATTACTAGAGCCACTGAGTCTCAGTGTGGAGTTTGCAAGCGTTGCACACCTTCTCTCTGCATCTCTCTCTCTCTCTCTCTCTCTCTCTCTCTCTCTCTCTCTGTAACTTGACCCTTAGACTCTTCCTGTTGCCCACCGCCTGCCGCAGCTCAGGCCAGCCATATATATACACCTCCAATTCTTTCACCCGCGCACAGCCATATGGGAGTGTCTAATTTGAGTTTGGCCGCACTCCACAATTCCATACTTTGCATTTTATTACTAACCGCCTGGAGCATGTGTTTAGCTCAGCTGCGACGCTCATATTTAAATCCTGTTCCTCAATTTGGCTTAATCGGGAATAAAATCCTGTCTATTAGAACCATGTCAGCACATAAAAAGAAAATATTAGAAGATCGTCTCATAACATGATGATTTTCTGATGCCAACTTCATTATGATGCAATTGATATTAGTGATTTGATTACATTGTATATTATTGAGATTAAAGTCAATCAAGCATTCTGTGATCATATAATATCCAGTCAGACCTTCTCCGAACTTCCAATGTATATACAGTACACAACCATTCAAAAGCTTTCATTTTAAAGCATTATTTTAATGAATCTAGGCGTGTGAATCAGTGTGAAGTTACTAAAATAGAGGCTTTTAATGATACTTTTACGCTTTTAATGTTTAGAGGATACGTGAGTAATGATCACTGAGTGATGTTTTCCCACATGTTTTGATATCTCAGCTTGAATAAGGTTTGTACGAACATAGAAAAGAGACTGCGGTTGATGTTATGTGATGTATACATACAGTACAAAATCTAAATTTTGTGTGTGTTTTTCTGTGACACAGGTATGGGGTGTTGGCAGCGATGACCGGACTGTGTATTTTCGTCATGGCGTGACAGGCACAGAGGTCACCGGAAGGTCATGGGTGGCAGTGTCAGCCCAGCTTGATGGCAGTGAAAGCACAAATCATTCCAGGTAGTGGAAAAACACTGTACAGAACAGTGATTCCCGACAAGGCCTGCTTAAAATATGAGGGCATTTCTGTTTTGGTGTTGATGATGGGGCACATGAGCTTTATTGATGGGGCTGTTGGGTAACACTAGTACAGAAGGATCCTTATATTTCACTTCCATCCAGCAGATGGCGCCGTGCCTGTCAGTGTTCTGAATGACTCTGTGTCTTTCCCAGTATCCGTGTGCACAGTGATGCCAGTGTGTTCGTTGGTGAGGTCACCGCTCCTTCCCAGGGTTCCGTTCTGGGCTGTGATGACACGGACATCCCGAAGCCTCGTGTCCCCAAGATCACGAGTGACAGCTTTATCTCGGCGCTGGTGTCCGATCGCTCGGCTCCAGTACTCGACCTGCCCTCTGTAGTGCCCCCCAATGTACCTGAGGGAGACCAGGTGACCAGCCAAGAGTCAGATTCCTCTGTCCTGACCCCGACACTTCCGAGCAGTCCATCCGACGGTGGCGACACACCATGGAGCAATGTAGACCTGGAGGAGATGAAGGCCTCTATTCCCAACAGCGCTCGGAGCTCAGTGGCCACGTACCCCATCGAGCTACAGCAGAACACGGTAGAGCAGGAGGAAACGCCGCCCTGGGCCTGGGTAACCGGTGGAGGATGTGACATCGATTCCAGCTCACATGTCGACTGGTTTAACACCTCAGGTGCAACCCAGTTAAAGGGATAGTTCATCATTTACTCACCCTCATGTCATTCCGAACACTTTACTTGAAGCCTTTATGTATAATGCATTATAGGTATTCATGTAATGCAGTATATCTTTTCATAAATAACTGTAGCCAAAGTTAAAATGCATTTTATTTTTTGCATTTGGTTGTTTTAATGCATACTACTTTCTAAAGGTGTAACAATGAATAGATAAGTATTATAATGCAATTGATGGAGTGTGTAGCATTTCATTTCACGCATCATGGCCATATTCCAGAATGACAATGTCAAGATTCATGAAGAATCATTTTCACACATGAATCGGCTCCTCTGAGTCATTTAAATTCATTGACTGTCTTTGGGATGTGCTGGAGGAGACTTTACAGAGGGCTGAACTCTTGCTTTGTCAATACAAGATCTTGACCAAAAATTGATGCGCCTCTTGGATGGAAAAAACACAACATTTATTTCCATAAAGAGGAGCATCAAATTTGGGTCAAGATCTTGTATGAATGAATTAAATATATGTCTTCCTACATGGTTGTTTAAGAAATGAAAAGCTACACACTTCATTGGTTAGGGTAAGAAGAACTGTTGCCAAACATAAAACATGCTAGAAACATAATATTCACTGAAAATCATCCCATCATAGACTCTTAAGCATTTGCCTATTTAAATCCAAACAGAGACATTTTTTTGGCCGGGCATTGTGTTATAAATGTAGCTATTCATGAGATGCATTATAAGGTGCATTACCAGGCATAATTAATGCATTAAAATACTTTTATAATGCATTATATATAAAGGCTTTAAGTAAAGTGTAACCGGTTTGTCATAATGTGCAAATGACTGGGGCTGTCAAGACAAACAACACCTTAAAAGTGTCTATTTAACACAAACACTATATTCAATTTCACAATGGTATATAATCAGGAATGGCACATCAAACCGTGTCACATTAATGATGCTGTACACAGGTTCTCATGATGCTTCTCATAATCTTAATTTGAATATGAACATGAAATAGACTTGAGAGATAGAGCAGAAGGAAGATATTTGATGTTTTTTTTAATGGCTTGATTTTATATTCATGTTTTGAGGAAGAAGATGTATAGGCCCGTTCACATCAAAGATGATAACTGTAAAGATAACAGTAAAGATATAGTTGTAAAAATTGTTCTCAATATTAATGAATAGCAGAGTTCACACCAAAGCTATATCGATACTGGCACTGAGAAACAATATCGTTGGATTCACTTTCAGAATGATTTTTTTTCTCCAGGTGATAAACGATAAAAATCGGAATCCATCCAGCTGTTACAAACTCAAGCATTTAAAGCGGCAGACAAGCACACACTTAGAATGAACAGAACAATATCGTCCACTGGTGTGGACTCTTAATATAATTATCATTCTTGGTGTGAACTGGCATTAAGGCCTTAACGGGATAGTTCACCCAAAAATGAAAATGACCCCATGATTTAATCACCCTCAAGTCATCCTAGGTGTATATGGCATTCTTCTTTCAGACGAATACAATCAGAGTTATATTAAAGGGGCTATATGCGTTTTTCTGAAATTTAAACTCGCGACTGACACCTGTGGCCAAAAAACAAAACTGCTCTTCATTTCTGCTCGCTCTCGCAGCGCGCGCTCGTACGTGCACACTTCACAAGTCATCTGCTGCAAGGAGGTCAACATTATGTTTACAGAGGTAAGAACAGTCAAATACATATATTGTTTAAGTGTTCTCTTATCAAAACGTCAAACGTGTAGCTGACAAACTACACAAAAAATTAATACATTAAATAAATAAATAAACCCATTTCGCCATTGGCATGCACGCTGATGAAGGGCGCACAGACCGAAACTTTCGTAGAATATTAAAAACAAATCTGAGCACTGTCCTTGACCACTGAGCACTGTCCTTGACCACTTATTATACACAAGTAGCTTACTATCACCAAGTATGAAAGACACATATACATAATACTATTTAGCAATATTTATTGACTACATGTCTTATGTGAAATAAAATGCATCACACTTTACATCTTCATTTACCTCTTATTTTTTGTTAAGATATAGAAACAACAAACAATATAATGTAGCTTTACATGGCTATATAATAAATAATCCATCAGTTTTATATAGCGCTTTTCTAGACACCCAAAAAGACTTTACATTACTGATGCACTATTCATATTTATTTTTGTTTATATACCGGTATATATATATATATATATATATATATATGCGAAGTCAAATGCGAAGCCGATGTTCACTCTAGTCCTTGCAATGCGCCGGTCTCTCTCAATCTTCGACCTTTTTTGGCCACTTGTCAGGGGTTTAACTTTTTTTGTCTTCTATGGAGTTACTGTTGGTGTCCGAGTTGTCCTGGGTCTCTTCTGTGTATTCGTTAAATCCATTGCACTGCTTGCGAGTGTAGGCTACTCTCTGACTAGCGGTGGTGGCAGGCAGAGTGATCTGAAACGTTTAACATGAACGCGCTTGACGTCACATCCGCAGACAGCGCGGGAAAAGACGACCCGTCAGAAAATATGAAAAATAGGATACAGGCTTATAGGTGCACCCACTGTGAGCGGACAAGGTGTCAGTATGCTCATCAGGAGATGTTTGAGTCATAAATGGTCAAATAAAAAGGCTATAGTTACGTTTATTTTGGGGAAAAAGTTGCATATAGCCCCTTTAATAAATGTCCTGGCTCTTCCAATCTTTATAATGGCAGTGAATGGCTGTTTCTGTTTTGAATTATATAACTGCCCCACACGACTCCGGGGGTTAATAAAGGCCTTCTGAAGCGAACCCAATGCGTTTGTGTAAAAAAAAAATCCATATTTAAAACTTTATAGACTAAAATAACTAACTTCCGGCAGTCAGCGGTACGCGAGTTGACTTGCGCTAATGATGCTGAAAATTCAGCTTTGATCACAGGAATACATTACATTTCAAAATATATTAAAATAGAAAACACTTATTTTAAATTGTAATAATATTTCACAGTATTATTGTTTTTACTGTATTTTTGATCAAATAAATGCATTTTTGTTGAGCAGAAGAGACTTCTTCTTAATCTTATGAACGTTAATGTAAGTGTAAATAGGGTGAATGATGTCACTCCCTCAATGATATCAAAAAATGAAAGGAAATGGACATTGGAGGTTGGTGATTTAAAAGCAAGTCTCTTCTGTCTTCCGTTCTCTCAGGTACCGGGCCGCTCTCTCCACCCATCACACCTGCCCTCGGTGCTCGAGACGCAGACACTCGCACAGAACGAGAGCAAGACGCCGCCACAGAGAAGGTACCTGCACTGTGAGCGTCACATGAGAGGAATAGTCAGTGGGAGATCTCAAAGCATGATGTAAAACACGGCCGTGTGTGTGTGTGTCAGTCCGTGCGTGTGACGAAAGGTCGTATGTGTTGGTGGAGGGACTGGCTGCCACATCAGTGGGAGGATGTCAGCGTGACGCTGGAGCAGGTCACCGGTCCCGGAACTCAGACAGGAGACATACTTTACCTCTACTACACTCACCACCTGGAAAAGAAGGTAACACACCGTGAGCACCGTGTGCCCCTGTCCAATTATTACAAACTACTTAAGTGAGTTAAGGAACAGTCACATGTGTACTCTTTTTAAGTGAGATTTCATTCATATTATATTATCCTTTCAATGAATGATATCACAAATAAAGGAATGAATCAAGATCAAAATGTGTTTGTGACTATCAGTGTCAGTAGTTTAATTCCATAATTGTCCTGATGTGTGTGTCAGTATCTGTATGCTGGGATGAAGGAGGTGACGGCCCTGATGCCTGTGTTGAAGGACTCTCTGTACACTATGGCGGTTTACACCGCAGAGAGGACCAAACAGAGAAGCCCCATCTTACTGGCAACCCCGTTGTATCAAGACTTCAGTACTTGGGTAAAAACGCTTATGAACCGCACATTTGTATAAAAAGGATCTCTATGTGACATATACATGGTCCAAAATACATACATACATATTACTAGCCATGATCATGTATTTGCAAAAGCTTCATTAAAGTGCCCCTATTGTACTGTGTTAGAGTCTCCTACAATAGGTTTACATGCATCCAAGGTCAATAAAACACTTTCTGATTGGTCAGATGGCCCAGTCTGTTGTAATTGGTCTACTCTGCTTTGATTGGTCAGAAGACCCAGTTGGTTGTGATTGGTTTACTCTGCTCGAGAGGTCAACAACATGAACCAAACTCTTCTCCTCAGCGACAACTACTGTATTTGAGGGTCAAAGTACACATTATGCAGAGAAAGTAGAGTTTTTACATTCACATACAGCTATATTACACACTACATGAAAGGTTGCATCCCAAAAAGCATAATAGGCACACTTTAACAAAGATTTTTTGGTGTGTTTTTCATTATTCTCAGTGATGACTCTAAGTAGATTCTCAGTTCTGTCATATATTCTGTCTTTTTGCATCACTGAAGGAGGATGACATTTTCGGTGTGTAATCTTTGCAGCTTTCTCTGTTGAACAAGTCGTGTTGTGAGTCCAGGGGTCTTGGAGACCATCCATCCAAACAGGCGCTGTGGGCTGTGACATGTAAAGGTGATGTCATGGTGCATGAGCCGTCACCCAGCCTGGAGGCGCCGGCGCAGTACTTGCCCTGCGATCACATGTGAGAACCTTCCCATCTCTCTCTCTGTCCGTCTGTCTTTTTCTCTCACTGTAACTCTGTTCTAAACCTAGTTCACTGCTTCTACAACGACAGCACCTTCACAAATAGTGCTCCTCCAGCAAAGCACACAGGAGACTCAACTCACATTTGATTTCAACAGAGTTTGGCATTAGCATGTTGCTAAGCTAACAATACTCTAAAAAGCAGACACACACACACATATCAGGCATGATCGTTTATTTTAAAGTAGATTGAACTGTGTTTTAATGAATAAATTAAAATTCATATAAATAGCCGACTTTTCTAAACACTTCGTCTGCCATCTCCATTCAGCACACTGCATTCTGGGATTACATGCAATCCTGTTTTACAGTTTGGCCAGAGGTGTCTTAAAAGCAGTTTTGGAGCAGTTGCCAAGCAACTCTTTGTACAAGTAGTTCACTAAACTACAAGTTACTAAGAAAAAGTAGCTTAAGAAAGGAAAACATTTTCATAAAACTAAAGGATTTTATAAATCATAACTTTAATCAGAGCAATATTTTTCTGGCTTAATTGGATAAATGGATTAGGGTGACATCTATGAACTTCATATACACTTCATATACGATCATATACATTTACGCTTAAAAAAAGTCAAAAACAGTGTCAAAATAGTGATGAACAGAATAATTTATTTTACTATATTAAATATTGTACAAATATTAAGAGACAAAATATTGGACAAGGGTTTCTGTGAAGAGACTCGAATCAGTGCTTGCTTGACTAAAAGTGTGTGTGCAATACAATATGACAATAAAACGGCAATGTACATAACATGTTAGGGCTTGATCATACTAAACCACTTTTTTACTTCAATTATACTCATAATTCTTGCAACTAAATAAGTCGACTTTTAGTTCTTAAAAGTATACTTTTAAGTGTACTTTAAGTGTTCTGCTATTTTACTTGAGGTACCTCCTATATACACTACCATTGGATTTATGCTTTGTTTTATGTATTACATATAGATAGGTCCGGTTTCACAGACAGGGCTTACATTAAGCCAGGATTAGGCCTTAGTTCAATTAGGGCATTTAAGCAGCTTTTATTATCATGTCTTAGAAAAAAAAACATTACTGGTGTGCATCTTGGGACAAAACAATGGCACTGATATATTTTAAGATATGTAAATGCTAGCTGCTTTAAGCTAAAACAGCTCAAACATGCATTTCAGTCTGGAACTAGCCTTCAAATATGTGTGAAATATCTATTTAATAAGCTAATTCGTTAAAAGAGTAAACACAAGTAAAAGCCAAGTATACTTAATTATACTTTTTTATTATTAAGTGTAGGCCTAATATACTTGGATTTTTCTGTATACTTGTCTGTATAAATTTGTTAAGCACATCTCTAATAAGTACATAAAAAAACTCAAAGTATACTCACTTATTTTAGTTTAAAAGAAGCACCATTTTTGTAAGGATTCTGGAAAGTTGCAGTATTTGAAAAGCAGCTACCTTTAGTTAGTTCCTCCCAAACACTGATTATAAAGCAGCTTTAAAGGGTTAGTTCACCCAAAAATGTAAATTCTGTCATTAATTCCTCACCCTCATGTCGTTCCAAACCCATAAGACCTTCGTTCATCTTCAGAACACTGATGAAGATATTTCTGATGAAATCCGAGAGCTCTCCGACCCCTTCATAGACAGCAATTTAATGAACATTGTTAAAATAGTCCACGTGACTCCAGTGGTTCAACCTTAATGTTATGAAGCGACGAGAATACGTTGTGTCTGCAAAAATAACGCAGTTTACGTTGGTCAGCTCCTGCATCAGCATCAGCATCACACACGCTGTTGACGTGGTGCTCACGTCAACAGCTTGGGCCAATGGTAACTCAGAAGCGCTGCACTGTATTTACTACGCCAACAGCGTAGGAGACGGACACAGACGAGAATAAATAGTTGAATAAAGTCGTTATTTTGGTTTGTTTTTGCGCACAGAAAGTATTCTCAACACTTCATAACATTAAGGTTGAACCACTAGAGTCACATGGACTATTTTCTCGGATTTCATCACAAATATCTTCATTTGTGTTCTGAAAATGAACGAAGGTCTTACAGGTTTGAAACATTTTTGGGTGAACTAACCCTTTAATTTCTGTCTGCCTTTTGAAATGCCCTCTGCATTATAAGTGCCTAAAATGCTGTCCAGATAGGCAGCTCACTAGGCTTTGAGCTGGAGTTTCACAATTTAAGCTTGCATAAAGTCAGGCTTGCATGCCACCTAACTGTTTGATGCGTTTGATTTGGTTCCGTGTGTGTGTGTGTGTGTGTGTGTGTGTGTGTGTGTGTGTGTGTGTGTGTGTGTGTGTGTGTGTGTGTGTGTGTGTGTGTGTGTGTGTGTGTGTGTGTGTGTGTGTGTGTGTGTGTGTGTGTGTGTGTGTGTGTGTGTGTGTGTGTGTGTGTGTGTGTGTGTGTGTGTGTGTGTGTGTGTGTGTGTGTGTGTGTGTGTGTGTGTGTGTGTGTGTGTGTGTGTGTGTGTGTGTGTGTGTGTGTGAATGTGTGTCTGTCATTGTAATGTGTGTCTGTTGTTGGGCTTGGCATGCTTCATGAGTGTCCGTGACTGTGTGTCTGTCCGCGTACCTGCTGTGGGCTCAGGTTCTGGCGTCAGGTTCCTGCTCATCTGCTGTGTGTGGAGTCTAGCAGTCTAGGTGTGGTGTGGGGCATCGGTCACGATCACACTGCCTGGGTCTACACAGGGGGCGGCAAGGGACCATCGGCTCAGGGTAAAAATGCACCCTGCATTCGGCTAACCCTATTTCTATCACTAACCTACATGCCCAGCTAACAAATATATGTTCTAAGAACGTTTTGCTAGCGTTCCCATTAAGTTATATTTTCCCAAAAGTTATTTTTGAATGTTCTCTGAAAGGTTAAAAACGTTTAACGTTTTTCTTGGTTATGTGAACGTAAAGGGAACATTCCATTTTGCGAACATTATTGGAATGTTTCAAGTAACATCTAACGAATGATATTACTTCTAACATCTAACAACGTTAGAGGAACGTCCAATTAAAAACGGAAGAAACATTCCATGAACGATGTATAATGGTTTTGTGTTAATATTTTGAGAACATTATTAAAGACAAGATTGCTTTGAACAAACATTCTATTAACGTTACTCGCATAACTTTGCCACGTTAACCAACATTCAGAGAACGTTCCCTGTTAGCTGAGTGAGCATATGCTGAGTTTTGGATGCTGGTGTGCTGATGTTCCCACGAACAGCTTCACTATGCTGGTGCAGCAGTTAGACCAGCACCGAACTGGCATAAACCAGTCTGGACCAGGATGTAGTTCTTGCTGGTCTAAGCTGAACCTGAAATTTACACCTAATTTACAACTCTTGCATACACACAAGGATTTGTTCTTAGCCTTATTTCTAATGTTAACCAATTTGGAATTTCATAGATGAGCGGTCATGTGACCGAGGTTAGTAATCTACATAATACACGCCCAAACCATCTCCATATAACAGCTTTTTTAAGCTTTCCTTTACAGCCTTTCACTACTCAGCCACTAAAAATATTGAGAATCTGTATTTGAAATTATTTTGGTACTTTCAATAACGCTGCAATAAAAAAAAATTAAAAGGCAATTTTAAAGGGACAGATTAAACTTAAAACTTAACTTAAACTTAGAAATGTTGCCTACTAAAACTGAAATAAAAATAAGTTAAAGCTACATTTACAAAAGCACATAACAAAATGACCAAGACTTAAACTAAAATAAAAAATAAAAAATAAAATAAAAGCTAATTCAAAATATTAATAAATACTATAATAGTGTATAAATAATACACACACACACAAACATAATATATATATATGTTTGACCCCCTTTCGCCTTCAGAACTGCCTTAATTCTACGTGGCATTGATTCAACAAGGTGCTGAAAGCATTCTTTAGAAATGTTGGCCCATATTGATAGGATAGCATCTTGCAGTTGATGGAGATTTGTGGGATGCACATCCAGGGCACGAAGCTCCCGTTCCACCACATCCCAAAGATGCTCTATTGGGTTGAGATCTGGTGACTGTGGGGGCCATTTTAGTACAGTGAACTCATTGTCATATTGAAGAAACCAATTTGAAATGATTCGAGCTTTGAGACATGGTGCATTATCCTGCTGGAAGTAGCCATCAGAGGATGGGTACATGGTGGTCATAAAGGGATGGACATGGTCAGAAACAATGCTCAGGTAGGCCGTGGCATTTAAACGATGCCCAATTGGCACTAAGGGGCCTAAAGTGTGGCAAGAAAACATCCCCCACACCATTACACCACCACCAGCAGCCTGCACAGTGGTAACAAGGCATGATGGATCCATGTTCTCATTCTGTTTACTCCAAATTCTGACTCTACCATCTGAATGTCTCAACAGAAATCGAGACTCATCAGACCAGGCAACATTTTTCCAGTCTTCAACTGTCCAATTTTGGTGAGCTTGTGCAAATTGTAGCCTCTTTTTCCTATTTGTAGTGGATATGAGTGGTACCCGGTGGGGTCTTCTGCTGTTGTAGCCCATCCGCCTCACGGTTGTGCGTGTTGTGGCTTCACAAATGCTTTGCTGCATACCTCGGATGTAACGAGTGGTTATTTCAGTCAAAGTTGCTCTTCTATCAGCTTGAATCAGTCGGCCCATTCTCCTCTGACCTCTTGCACAACAAGGCATTTTCACCCACAGGACTGCCGCATACTGGATGTTTTTCCCTTTTCACACCATTCTTTGTAAACCCTAGAAATGGTTGTGCGTGAAAATCCCAGTAACTGAGCAGATTGTGAAATACTCAGACCGACCCGTCTGGCACCAACAACCATGCCACGCTCAAAATTGCTTAAATCACCTTTCTTTCCCATTCTGACATTCAGTTTGGAGTTCAGGAGATTATCTTGACCAGGACCACACCCCTACATGCATTGAAGCAACTGCCATGTGATTGGTTGATTAGATAATTGCATTAATGAGAAATTGAATAAGTGTTCCTAATAATCCTTTAGGTGAGTGTATAATATATATATATCATGGTTTCAGTTACCTACATTTTTCTTAAATGTAGAATAATTTTTTATAAAAATAATGAATCGTGATTTGTTTTTGTTTTCATGTGAAAACATTTGTGCAGATTTCATGGACAAATTTGTGTGTATGCACAGTTGGTGAATGTGAACCAGTGTTTTATTTTCCCAATTGTACTTTCATTCAAGTCTGTATTTCAAAGAACAGTTGCTTCTGCCTGATGTGTGAATCTGTTTGATTTCAGGACATGAAATAAGTGATGTGAGGAATGTGTGCATCTATGAGAACCAGCGCTGGAACCCAATGACAGGATACACAGACAAGTGAGTGTCATGTAATGGAACTGCTGTGTGGTGTTTTGACGGGGCTTGGGCAAACGCTCTGTGTCTGCTCTCCTCCTCAGGGGTCTTCCGACAGATCGTTATATGTGGAGCGACGCTTCAGGTCTGAGAGAGTGCACTAAAGACAACACCAGCCCTCCCTCCCTGCAGTGGACATGGGTACAAAACCACACTATGAGCTGCTGCTTATCTCAGAAGTTCTGCATCCTTTAGTATTTATAGTGCAGTGCACGTTTGTGTCTTCTGATTTGGAATATTATTTAGATTAGTTATTGTCTGTGAATGATGTCTACATCTCACACTCACAGGTCTCTGATTGGGCCGTAGACTACAGTGTCCCGGGAGGGACAGACAAAGAGGGCTGGCAGTATGCTGCAGATTTCCCTGTGTATGTTGACTTCAGACATATTAATGAACAGTAGCTAGACTTTTCTATTTCAAATTATTATATTATATGTTTTTTTATGTTCATACAGGACCTTTCACGGTTATAAGACAATTAAGGATTTTGTGCGGCGCAGACGGTGGGCTCGGTTAGTTCAAGTTTTTGCTGCTTTTGAACACACTGATTCTTTGTTACATGCATTTACATTAACATTTTTACAAATAACATTTTACTTCAATGTTTCTCTCTAATGTCGGGCAAAAAATTAAACCACTAACTCCCACTCCCACTATGGAAATCCTTTTCCACCACATAAGAAAAAAATCCTGCTTTTGTAAATCAGAATTATGACATAAAAACTTAGTATGATATACTAAGTCATAAGGGGAAAAAAAGTCAAAATTATGACACAAAAAGTAAAAATTGTCACATAAAATCAGAAACTGACATACTAAGTCGAATTATAGCTTAAAGAGTCATTATTATGGCATTAAAAAGTCAAAATCATCACCAAAATTAGGACATAAAATCCAAATTTATTTCATGAGATAAAAAGTCTAAATTATGATATCATGACATGACATTATGACATACTATGTCGGAATTATAATTTTCAAGTAAAAATTATGATAAATAGTCAGAAATCTAAATTATGACATAAAAATCCAAAACTTTGACGTACTAAGATTACTAATACTTTTAGTATTAGTATTATTTTATCTCTCATCATTTTTTTAATCTCAATTTTTATTTGCCATACTTTACTTATTACATCATAATTTCTTTTTATGTCAATTATGACAAAAAGTCCAAATTATTACTATGGAATGTCATAAATTTGGCTTTTATAAATATTCTGACTTAGTATGTGATAATTTTGACTTACAATTTATTTTATTTTTCATAATTATTTCAACTTTTTAATCTCTTAATTGATTTGCCATAATTTTGACTTTTTATCTAATAATAATGACTAATAGTCATAATTTCTATGTAATTATTTGACTTAGTATGTGATCAATTTGACTTTTTTCATAGTAATGACTTCCTTTGACTTTTTCATATCCGGCTGACTGCAGTAAACCTCGGGATAAACAGAGAGACTAACATTAGCGTAGATGCCATTCTTTTTATGATGTAACGAGTACATCAGGTGTTATGGGAAGTGTTCCCGGTTCCTGCTGACCTAGTTAATGCAGCCTAACAATCATTTAACTGAATAATATAAATTATTGTTTATATGAATAATATAAAATGTTTTATGTGCTTGCCATAGTAAAGAGATGTCTAGATTTTTTAGTCTAGATTTAAACTGACAGAGTGTGTCTGCTTCCCTAACAATGTTAGGAAGACTGTTCCAGAGTTTAGGTGCTAAATAGGAAAAGGATCGACCGCCTGCAGTAGATTTTGATATTCTCGGTATTAACAACTGGCCAGAATTTTGAGGCCGCAGTAGACGTGATGGAGTATAATGTGTTAAGTGCTCGCTCAAGTACTGGGGAGCTAAACCATTAAGCAAGATTTTAAAATGTATGCAATGTTTAATAGGCAGCCAGTGCAGTGTTGACAGAACCGGGCTAATATGATCATACTTCCTGGTTCTAGTAAGTACTCGAGCTGCTGCGTTTTGGACCAGCTGGAGTTTGTTTATTAAGCGAGCAGGGCAACCACCCAGTAGAGCATTACAATAATCGGACCCACTTTATATTAGGTGGCCTTTACTACTATGTACTAACATTTTAATTAATAATTTGATACAATGCACTTATTGTGTACATACATGTTTTTACATTGTACTTACATTTAAAAAATACCTGCATGTAATTACATCTGTAATTAATTTCTGTAGTTACATTTGTAATTACACAGTTGACACTTCCCTTACACCTAACCCTACCCTTAAACTTACCCACACCACCACACCTGTCCCTAACCAATATAACTCAATATCAGCAAAAGTGTTTTGCAATACAGTTTGAACACAGTAAGTACATTGTACTTATTTTTTGATGTAAGTACATAGTAGTTAAGGCCACCTAATATAAAGTGGGGCCCAATAATCTAGCCTTGAGGTCATGAACGCATGAACTAACTGTTCAGCATTTTGCATTGAGAGCATGTGCCGTAATTTAGATATATTTTTAAGATGGTAGAATGCAGTTTTACAGATGCTAGAAACGTGGCTTTCAAATGAGAGATTGGTATCAAAGAGCACACCCAGGTTCCTCGCTGACGACGAGGACTTGACAGAGCAGCCATCAAGGGTTAGACAGTATTCTAGGTTACTACTTGTGGAGCTTTTTTGTCATTTTTCTTCTGAATTAAGTTGCAGGAAATTACTAGTCATCCATTTTTTATATCAGCAATGCATTCCGTTAATCTTGTGAATTGGTAAAGGAAATGATGTAGAAAAGCTACTGCAGAGTTTTTCTGTCTCACAGGAAGTGTAAGATCAGCCTCACTGGCCCCTGGCAGAAGGTTGCTCCGATCCCTCTGACTGACGTCACCGTCCTGCCGTGTCTGGCTCAGTGCAGCTTGGAGCAGGTTCCTGTGTGGGCCATCAGTGAGAAGGGAGATGTGCTGTGCCGTCTTGGAGTCACCGCCGACCACCCAGCTGTGAGCAATAAAACCCACACACTCTCACAATACACTGCCATTCGTTCACCAACATTCCATTTCACTTGAAAAGGTCAACCCAAGAAATCCTATTTTCCTACCTCAGGTCCAAAGTAATCACCACAGACATTGAGAAACCACCAAATCCCCAATGGTGCAAGTCCCAGAAAAGTAAAACCTGGTTGTATCAGCCAGTTTCAGTGCGCCTTGCAACTAAATCAGTTAGTCAGATATCATAAAGATATCAGCTCTACTGTTGTTCATAAATACCAGTAGTGATGTTGTACAATGAGGACGTTGTCACGACCGCTGGAAATCGAGTCATCAGTGTCCCAATGTGTAGTGAGCCAGCGTCCTTTACTGTCATTACCAGTGTCCGAAATCGTGTACACGATATACTGATTAACAAGCTAGGGAGCTGAATGAGACGCACCGACTTGGCCCTATCATACACCCGGTGCAATGTGGCACCAGACACGACGCGTGTTTTTTGCTAGTTGCATCCCGACGCAGTTCTTGTTTTCACGTCCAGCGCCATGTTGTTTAAATCGCAAATGCACTCATGCCCGTCTGTTCGCCCATGGTGTGAAAACCAGGTGTGTTCAGGCGCATTGTTGGCGCGTTGCTATTTTGAGGAACTGAAAGCGACTGTGCCATTGACCAACAAAAACCTGGTCTAAAGTCATTAGTGCAGTATTTTTTGTGTTATTTAAAGTGTGTTTTATAATATGCACCTATAGGCGGGTACACAATGCGTGTACACTCTGATTATTACACACATGTTAAAATCCCAACTTTACAGCAGAAAAACATGAAAACATGTTTACAGCCTGGTACAAATTGTGGTTTTGGTCTATACGGCTAATTTTGCCCTTCATGACAACTGTGAGGGGGGTTCTATAACTCATTCGTTTAAATTATATTAAGCCTTAAAGTTTTGCATAATTAAGGGCGTGGCCACTTGAGTGACAGGTGGGTTGCCGCTGCTGTCACCTCTAGCCGTCTGTCTGCTGTCTGTTAGTCATTACATCACCTCAGCTCTAGCCACATCCCGCCTCTTTGCCCATTTTCTGTTATCCGGGAGTGATGCGCTGCCAAGATGGCAACGACCGACTTTAGGCTTCAAAAATGCTCTTTGGAAACCTACGGGTGACGTCACGGACACTACGTCCATATTTTTTTACAGTCTATGGGTACAACCCTTTTGGACCATGTGCCTGCCGCACAGACCGTTTTTAAACTTTAGCAAAAGTGGATTCGGACACACCCTAAGTGCACCTGTGCCATGTGCTTCAGACCATTTAAATATGGCCCTTAGACTTTTTTTAGTCAATTTAAGTCAAGTATAGGCTACTTAAGTGCAATTTTAAGTATATTTCTGAGAAGTACATAAAAAGTAGAATGAAAGTATACTACTAGCACATTTGAATACATTTCGTAAGGGTATGACTTTAAAACAATTAGGCACAAAACTCTCATTGTGATTTTTTGGGGCTATTTTATTATATCAGTAGTCAGGGAATGAATAAGTCTCTCTGGCCAGCTGCTCTCTTCTGTCTGTTCTCATGTTAAGTTGTGCTTATCCTCTTTTAACCTCTGACTCTGTCAAAGCACAGGGCAACTCCTGGCTCCATGTGGGGACAGACCAGCCCTTCAAGTCAATTTGCATAGGAGGAGGCCACCAGGTGTGGGCCATCGCCAGGGACGGGGCCGTCTTCTACCGGGGATCTGTGTCTGCAAACAATCCAGCTGGTGAGAATCAGAATTTCTGACAATTGGTTTGAATTTGCTTTTTAAAAATTATATTTTCCCACTTGGTCAGCTTTTAGGATCTCTTGGTCTAAAATTTCATTTTTATGCAGACGACACGACACTCAGATCAACATACATGTAAAACCTAATTAAATTGTGCTTGTTGATTTTCTTTCTAAATGTATTTCTAAGATAAACGAATGGATGTCTCAAAATTTCCTATGTCTTAACGGAGAGAAGACTGAGATTATGCTCATTGGTTCACCCCGCCAACTACTTAATGCTGGGTCGGTTACCCTAGCTGTTGATGGTTCAATTATGGAGTCTCAATCAAAATTGAATAATATGGGGGTGATCTTTGATGCAAATCTAATATTGGAGCCACATTAAAAATACAGTTAAAAAAAATTATTTCTTAGAAATATTGCCAGATTACGTCCAATGCTTTCTTTTTGATTAACACTTTCGTGTTTACCCATATTGATTATTGTAATGCCTTGTTGACTGGGGTGTCAAAAGCTACCCTAAACAAATTGCAGCTAGTTCAAAATTCGGGTGCTAGAATCCTTACAGGAACTAGGATGAGAGATCATATCACTCCTATTTTGGAGTCTTTGCATTGGCTCCCGGTTAAGTTTAGGGTTGATTTTAAAATCTTGATGCTTACTTACAAGGATTTACATGGGTTGGCACCGCAATATTTGTCTGAGCTTTTAATTCCCTATACTCCAACGCGTAATCTTCATTCATCTGAAACTGGTCTTTTAGTTGTTCCGAAAACTCATCTAAGACTGATGGGTGATAGGGCTTTTTCCTCATTAGCTCCAAAATTATGGAATTCTTTACCGATTGAGAGAAGGCAAGCTCAATCTCTCTGCATGTTTAAATCTCGCCTTAAAATTTTTTTTTTCTTTAAATTGAACATTTGTATCCATTTTATATCGTTTTTGAACTGTTTTGATGTCACATTCTTTTTCTGTTTTATTCTTTTTTCTTTTATGCTTATTGTTTATTTTTCTCTTTTGTGTTTTATCTGTTTCTGTAAAGCGCTTTGAGATGTACATTTTAAGGCGCTATAGAAAATAAAGATTTATTATTATTATTATTATTATTATTATTATTATTAATATATTACCCTGATGGAAAGAGTGACCATTTCAACCAGAGAATGATGATTAATCCTAAAATATGTGAAATACTACTGGTTTTGGATTTACAATTCCAGTTTGATAAATGTGATACTGTGCATTTAGTGTGCTTTGAAATTAGACCTTTTTTATTTTGAAAAAGTCAAAACACAGATGAGTAGATGGAGTCCATCAACACCCCTAAAGCTTCACAGTCCTGTAACATTTCATTCAGTAACATCAGGCAGTTTTGATTTATATGCTGTTTAATGTTGATGATCGCGTTATTTTACATGTGTATTGTATTATTTTACATATGATATTGCATGTTTCTGCTTCTTCTTTCCTGTGTTTTGATCAGGACTTTCTGTACTCATTCAGAAGATGTGTAATAGCGCCCCCTACCGTATAACAGGGAAAAGCCGGAAAATTCCACCAATGGCATGGAAAGAGTTAATATATTATTAACCCTGTGCTTATGATCACGACACCGCAGGATGCATATTAGAAGTAAAACTTAATTCTGATATTTTTATACAAATACCTATTTCAACAATCAGTTGTTTACGATATAAAAACATGATAATATAGCTGACAGTGTAAGAACACTCTTTCCAACAAGATCAAATTATAAAAATAGACACTTGTCATTCATCTCCTTGCTGACACTCAGTACAGCTGCTTATTCCATATGACATAGTAAATAAAGAATAATTGAGACAGTAACAAGTATTAGTCTTAAAGGGGTCCTGTTATGTGTTTTTACACGTTTGACTGTCTTTAGTGTGTCTTTGTATCAGTGGCACTGTTTCTGAACTCCCTGAAATACATTGTAGTCTTCAGTTCCTTTCGTTCAGTCACTACGACATACGTTAGTGACTAACGAATGGAGGTTTTGCTTAGAAGCCTATCATCTTCGAGCATATAGAAAACGCCCAATGGCGTGCCAATGCCATGGGGCATGCGGAATTTGCATAAATTCGCAATTTTGCGTAACTCCGCCTCACCGCATGAGTATAAAAGGAAGTACGTGGCAATATCACATTATGTTTCTGCTTTCGGAGCCAAGAGTACCTACCTCTTCACTCCTCACAAGCCTTCTGAGACTCTGTCAGCTTCTTCGAGACGAGCAGCTTTCCAGTCGGTGTTGGTGTGACGGCGCATTCCAGTGATCGCATACTTTCTGCCTGCTGATCTGCGCGGTGGTCTGCTAGACAGCTGGTGTGTGTTTCCCTGGGCGCTTCGGCATCGACTGCGAGGTTTCCTCTCACAAAAAGAGCTTGCGCGTGGCACGTCTTTTTCAAGACGGTTCGCCTGTGCACTTCCGGGTGCGATCGATCTCCGTTGCTGTCTATGGGCACATTCACTGCTCGACGTGTTTGGGTTTCAGCACGTTCGGGCAGTGATTGTGGATGTGTCATGTTCCCACTGCGGGAACGTGACCATCGCGATGTCGCGGTCGAGACTCAGTGATCTCCGCGAGGAGAGAGAGTCCCCTTTGCCACACCCCAATCTAATCTACCGTCTCTGAGAGAGGTGGTACTTTGGCTGGTGGCCAGGGTGACCTGAGGGTGGTGCTGTGGTATTAAGAACCCCGACGATACGTTCCTCGGGCCACGCCCCCCTCTCGCACATCGCTTACCGCAAGTGCTGGACTGAAACAGCGGCCCATCTCTGACGCCTCGTTCGTTTCGTTCACACTCCAGATAACACTGAGATGTCGATCACCGTATCCCAAGGTGGGCTAGAGTCCTTTGGGGATGACGATTAGGTTGTGCTCCGCCTTCGGGTGTGCCAGCGCTGCCTGATCCGACCTAGAGTTGACAGCCATGTTCTCTCGGGCAGCCGCGAGCCTCGTGCTGGTGTGGAACTCCGCCCTGTTGCGAGTGCTCGTGGTTGCTGGATCTCACAACTCCGAAAACGCCAGATAAAATGCTTAAATAGGCACTCTTTTTATAAAATAACCACAGATTTGAGCTTTAAACAACTATATTATCGCCTGAAAAAGTCTTTAAACTACGTTTTGTCACACATTAATAGTAGTATTTTTTACAAAAAAGACGAGCTGGCTCATATAGGGAAGAAGCCCCTCACTTGACGCGAATTCGCGTCTGTTGTGTAGTTGTCACACGCGAATTTCACGAGCGATAATTCGCGCGAATGAAGCGAGTAAACTCAAAAAGTTCAAGCGTCCACCTTCGCGCGAATCGCGTCCGGTGTGAACGCACCATGAGGCTGTAACACGTACTGCCCCGGCGGCTAGCTGCTGCACCAGCCGCCGGCTCAGTCGCCTCAGTCCGCTCGCCGCCGAGGGCGCCCTCCCTCCTCCCGTCTGGCCCCCGGGCTGGCAGCACTTGGAAAGAACTGGTGTCCCCATCTCTGAGGTCCCAGAGACCGGTGATGGCAGCGTGTGCCGCCCCCCGGGCCGCGCCGCTCTCATCCCTCTCTGTCGCCAGCCTCCTCTCAGAGCAGACCCCAGTGGAATGTGCGTCCTTCCCTGGTCTCCTCTGTCAGGACGCAGCCGTTAACCGTGCCCCCACACAGGAACGCTACGCCTCCCATGTCCGGGCTGGTAACGCTGCCTCGCTGCCCCGCCCTGTGTACGTCTGTGGTTCGAGCGACCCCGTTGGTCAGTTCCTGGAGCCTGGCTACAGCTTCAGGGGCTGTCCGCTGGGTCGCGAAGGCCATCAGGCTCGGCTACACGATTCGGTTCGCGCAGGCTCCTCCCCTCTTCCGGGGAGTCCGTGCTCCATGTGGGGGCCCAATAGAAGGCCCCAGTCATGCGTGCGGACGTTGCCACCCTACTGGCAAAGGGTGCGATCGAGCCTGTCCCTCCAGCCGAAATGAAGTCCGGCTTCCTTAGCCCTTATTTCATTGTACCCTAGGAAACCGGTGGGTTACGGCCAATCCTGGACCTGCCCGTCCTAGGATGTCAGTAGTGAACGCCTCCTCGGACACGTTCGTCCGGTAGATTGGTTGCAGCGATCGACCTGAAGGACGCTTACTTTCATGTCTCCTTCCTCAACGTGGACCGTTCCTACAGTTTGCTTCGAGGGGCGGACATTCAGTACGCAGTCCTCCAATTCGGGCAGCTCTGTCCCCTCGTGACTCTACGTAGTCTATCGAGGCAGCCCTTGCGCCACTCAGGCAGCACGGGGTTCGCATCCTGAACTACTTCGATGACTGGCTCATACTGGGTCACTGTCGTAAGCAGGTCTGCGGACACAGAGTCCAAGTGCTCCAGCACTTAGCCCGTCTGGGCCTTCAGGTCGACTGGGAGAAGAGCGACTCTGCCCCGTGCAGAGGATCTCTTTTCTCAGTGTGGTTTCCGACTCGGTCGCCAGGTGCGTGCTGCTTACCAGCGAGCGTGCACGCAGTCTCTGCTGACTTGCCTCCGTCAATTCGAGAGCAAGAGTGCGGTTCCACTGAAACTTTTTCAGAGGCTCCTGGGGCATATGGCATCTGCAGCCGCGGTGACGCCGCTCGGATTGCTTCACATGAGACCACTTCAGCATTTGCTTCGCGATCGAGTCCCGAGGTGGGCATGGCAGTCTGGCACGCTCCGGGTACAAGTGACTCAGGCCTGCCTTCAGACACTCACCCTGTGGTCGAACCTCAGTTTTCTATGGGCTGGTGTGCCCTTAGAACGAGTTTCCAGGCATGTTGTCGTATCGACGGATGCCTCTGCCACGGGTTGGGGTGCCATGTGCAATGGACAAGCAGCCGCTGGCTCCTGGAAACAGCACCCCAGCGCCTTCTGCATGTCAATTGCCTCGAGTTACTGGCAGTACGGTTCGCCCTGCACCGCTTCCGGGCGTTGCTGAAGGGTCAACATGTGCTTGTCAGGACATACAACACGGCCGTAGTAGTGTACATCAACCACCAGGGCGGTCTACGCTCCCGCCGTATGTCTCAACTCGCCCGTCACCTCGTTTTATGGAGTCAGAAGCGCCTGAGGTCCCTTCGTGCTGTCCATATTCCAGGAGCCCTGAACCGTGCAGCCTACGAGCTCTCACGGTTTCAGCCACTCCCGGGAGAATGGAGACTCCATCCCCAGACGGTCCAGCTGATTTGGGAACAGTTCGGGGACGCGCAGATAGATCTGTTTGCCTCCCACGACTCTTCCCACTGCAGCCTGTTCTTTCCCTGACCGAGGGCGCTCGGCACGGATGCACTGGTACACAGCTGGCCGCGGGGCCTACGCAAATATGCGTTCCCCCCAGTGAGCCTACTCGCACAGCTCCTGTGCAAGATCAGGGAGGACAAGGAGCAGGTCCTTCTGGTCGCCCCGTACTGGCACGGCCGGACCTGGTTCCCCGAACTCATACTCCTTGCGACAGCCCCTCCCTGACCTATTCCTCTGAGACCGGACCTCCTTACTCAGAGACGGGGCACCCTATGGCACCCGCGTCCCGATCTTGGAACCTCCACGTGGGGCTCCTGGATGGGACGCGGCAGGTTTGAGTGGCATGCCACCTCCGGTGGTCGCCACCATCACTTCCGCTAGGGCAGAGTCCACTCGGCATGCCTATGCGTTGAAGTGGAACCTCTTCGTCACCTGGTGCTCTTCCCGCCAAGAAGACCCCTGGAAATGCCCGATCGGGTCCGTGCTATCGTTCCTCCAAGAGGGGTTGGAGCGAAGGCTGTCTCCCTCTACCCTTAAAGTTTATGTGGCCGCAATATCTGCCTACCACGATCTCTTGGGGGGAAAAAAGGTAAGTCAGCACGACCTGATCATTAGGTTCCTGAGGGGGGCGAGGAGACTGAATCATCCTCGCTCTCCTCTCGTACCCTCCTGGGACCTTGCAGTAGTTCTAAGTGCTCTGCAGAGGCCTCCCTTTAAGCCTTTGCGGTCGGTTGATATTAAGTTCCTGTCAATGAAGACGGCTCGCCCCCCCCGAGGGGCCGGTAATGGCCCAGGCTCAGGTGTCTTCGCTTTGGGAACAGTTCGGGGACGCGCAGATAGATCTGTTTGCCTCCCACGACTCTTCCCACTGCAGCCTGTTCCACTCCACGGACTGGATACGTGCGATATTTTCCCTCAGGTGAGCTTCCCAGAGAGCCCTGAGTTCCTCCAGCACTGCTTACGCCAATACCTGTGTGTCTGCCCTCTAACGAGCCCAGACCCTCGTGTTCGGCCAGGTGCCCTGTGTGCATGGTTCCCCTCCGGCGACCCCCACACGTGTATTTCCACCGTAAGCCTCCTTAGCGAGCAGGTGTCTTTCCCTTGGCAAGTCCCTGCCACCCCTAGGGTTAAAAATTCCACCTGCGGCTGGTACCCTAGAGTTTTCCATATGCAGCCCTTAGCGGGTCATATGTGTACTCTTAAGTTCTCCCTACGGGCAGGCATCTTTGCATTCCTTCACTGGGATATGCTTCCCAGTTTACCTTGGTAATCCTGTGTTAAGCACGAGTCCTTTGTCCGTATTAGTCTTACGACAGGGAACTCACACTTACGCAGGGCACTGGAAGACAGCTGAGTGGCGGGATTATATTGGAACCCCCATTCGTTAGTCACTAACGTACGTCGTAGTGACTGAACGAAAGGGAACGTATCGGTTACAGATGTAACCCTCGTTCCCTGAGGAGGGAACGGAGACGTACGTTCCGTTGCCACATCAGCTGTGCTACCTGGAACGCGGAGTTCAGTCTTGGCTCCTCAGCAGGTAACATAATGCGATATTGCCACATACTTCCTTTTATACTCGCGGTGAGGCGGAGTTACGTATGCAAATTCCGCATACCCCATGGCATTGGCACGCCATTGGGCGTTTTCTATATGCTCGAAGATGATAGGCTTCTAAGCGAAACCCCCATTCGTTAGTCACTAACGTACGTCTCCGTTCCCTCCTCAGGGAACGAGGGTTACATCCGTAACCGAGACGTTTTCCTCTGGGAACAAACAAGCCACAATATTTCTGATTTAAATAATTCCCACCCAGGCCATATGCAAAATAAAGGTTGTGGGGCCTGGTTGAGTTAGTAGTTTTTTTTTAACTCACATTTATGGTAAGGGGAAGGACATTTCCGAGACACGCTCAAAAAGGTTGACCAATCACAACACACTGATCCAGTTGACCAATCAGAGCACATTGTGCTTTTCAGAAGGAGGGGCTTTATAGAGACAGGAACTAAACAGAGCGTTACTGACATACTGGGAAAATAGGTGCTGCAGCAATGACAAATATGGGAAAAATAATGTGTTTTTTGAATGTTCAAGCTTGAAAACGTGTTCAGTAGAGCCCAAAAACAAAAAGCATAATAGGTCTCATTTAAAGGGGCAGTGTGTAATATTTATGAGGATCTATTGACAGAAATGCAATATAATATACAGTGGTGTATAAAGACCTTACATAATGCATAATAACTTACAGTGAAGTTGCCATTTTGCGCCGCCATGTTTCTACAGTAGCTTTAAACGGACAAACTGCTCTACAGAGCGCTAGTCACTCTCTGCTGTCTCAGACGACATCTTTGTCCTGTGTCGGCCACCATAGCTTCGAAAGGGAGGGGTTAGCAGTTGAAATTCACAACCTCACCGCTAGATGACACTCAAATTTACACACTGCACCTTTAATGATTAATACTTTAATACTGTTAAAACAGTTTAATACGTTTTTTTTTTTTTTTAAGTTACTGTATTCTTGTTATTTTCAGAAAATTGCCTGTAAACCTTTAACAGCATTAAACTGTTATGTCTTTAGAAAGGACAGGCATTTTGTTAAGTGACTCTTTATGATTTACGTGCTTTGATTTTTCAGGTGAGTGCTGGTACCACATACCATCTCCTCCGAGGCAGACGCTCAAACAGGTGTCTGTGGGCAGGACCTCCGTTTATGCTGTGGATGAAAACAGTGAGACCGACGTTTCCGCTCACTTTTGTGATTTGGTTGAATCAAGCTATATGGGCTCTGAATTACTCTTTCATTATGAAGTGTGTCAATTCAAAGTACATTGCACATTGCTTGGCAAACCTGGATGGTCAGATACATTTGTCAAAATGTGAAGCATGCAAACAGAGCACATCTTCAGCTCCATTTCCAGTGTGATATATGAATATCAGCCCCTTGTCTTAACTTCCTTGATTTGATTTGTCTGCCAAAGGACATTTTTAAACAAAGTTGGATTAAAAGTAATCTTTATTTTCCAAGGAACTAGGTGCCAGTTGTTTAATCTGGATCAACTCTGGATTAAACATGCAACATGATGATGTCAATGTAGCACTATTATTTGAAATATATATACTTTCATATCTATATCTTTACGTGTGTGTTTATGCAGGTAATCTGTGGTACAGACAGGGTTTGACACCCAGCTATCCTCAGGGTTCTGCATGGGAACTAATCTCCAGTAATGTGTGCAAGGTGTCTGTTGGACCACTCGACCAGGTTTGAAACTTTTGACTTACTTTGATGTGTTGACTAACATACTAAAGCACATGTAAAGTACTTGTAACTGTAGTGTTATTTAATATCACATTTAAAGTTAACTCTTTCCCCAGCAGTGTTTTTGAAAAAACGTCAGTCCTGTAGCTCATCCTGGGTCGACATTTCATTCAGTAACATAAGGGAGTTTTGATTTATATGCTGTTGAATGTTGATGATTTTACATATGCATCTGCTTACATATGCTATCGCTTGTTTCTGCTTCTTCTTCGCCTGTGTTTTGATCTGTCGATTCTGACCTCATTCAGAAGATGCGTAATAGCGCCCCCTACCTTATAACAGCGAAAACACAGACATTTCCGTCAATGGTGGGGAAAGAGTTAAAGGAACACGCCACTATTTACAATACAATTTACAATACAGATTGTTTCAAAGCATTTTTACACTGATAGCCAAATAAAATTTTGTTGCATTATTTTCCTGTTGTGATGTCAGTAGTCGCATTTCCATTACCCTTCAAATTGCACAAATTGAAATTGCGAATTGGAAATATGCAAAATAATGGAAACGTAAATTTTGCAAAAACTCCCATATAAATTACAAAAAAGTTTTTACGCTCGCATGAGGTGGTTTTTCAGCCAATTAGAAAAAGAAATATTTCACATACAGTGAGGAAAGTAAGTATTTGAACACCCTGCTATTTTGCAAGTTCTCCCACTTGGAAATCATGGAGGGGTCATCATAGGTGCATGTCCACTGTGAGAGACATAATCTAAAAAAAGAAATCCAGAAATCACAATATATGATTTTTTAACTATTTATTTGTATGATACAGCTGCAAATAAGTATTTGAACACCTGAGAAAATCAATGTTAATATTTGGTACAGTAGCCTTTGTTTGCAATTACAGAGGTCAAACGTTTCCTGTAGTTTTTCACCAGATTTGCACACACTGCAGGAGGGATTTTGGCCCACTCCTCCACACAGATCTTCTCTAGATCAGTCAGGTTTCTGGCCTGTCGCTGAGAAACACGGAGTTTGAGCTCCCTCCAAAGATTCTCTATTGGGTTTAGGTCTGGAGACTGGCTAGGCCACGCCAGAACCTTGATATGCTTCTTACAGAGCCACTCCTTGGTTATCCTGGCTGTGTGATTCGGGTCATTGTCATGTTGGAAGACCCAGCCTCGACCCATCTTCAATGCTCTAACTGAGGGAAGGAGGTTGTTCCCCAAAATCTCGCAATACATTGCCCCGGTCATCCTCTCCTTAATACAGTGCAGTCGCCCTGTCCCATGTGCAGAAAAACACCCCCAAAGCATGATGCTACCACCCCCATGCTTCACAGTAGGGATGGTGTTCTTGGGATGGTACTCATCATTCTTCTTCCTCCAAACACGTTTAGTGGAATTATGACCAAAAAGTTATATTTTGGTCTCATCTGACCACATGACTTTCTCCCATGACTCCTCTGGATCATCCAAATGGTCATTGGCAAACTTAAGATGGGCCTTGACATGTGCTGGTTTAAGCAGGGGAACCTTCCGTGCCATGCATGATTTCAAGCCATGACGTCTTAGTGTATTACCAACAGTAACCTTGGAAACGGTGGTGCCAACTCTTTTCAGGTCATTGACCAGCTCCTCCTGTGTAGTTCTGGGATGATTTCTCATCTTTCTTAGGATCATTGAGACCCCACGAGGTGAGATCTTGCATGGAGCCCCAGTCCGAGGGAGATTGACAGTCATGTTTAGCTTCCATTTTCTAATGATTACTTCAACAGTGGACCTTTTTTCACCAAGCTGCTTGGCAATTTCCCTGGAGCCCTTTCCAGCCTTGTGGAGGTGTACAATTTTGTCTCTAGTGTCTTTGGACAGCTCTTTGGTCTTGGTAGTTGGTTTCTTACTGATTGTATGGGGTGGACAGGTGTCTTTGCAGCTAACAACCTCAAACAGGTGCATCTAATTTAGGATAATAAATGGAGTGGAGGTGGACATTTTAAAGGCAGACTAACAGGTCTTTGAGTGTCAGAATTCTAGCTGATAGACAGGTGTTCAAATACTTATCCAGAATTTTTGTCTAGTTCCATCTGGTTGAAGATCAGAGTCAACACGCTGGAGATGTGACTAAGTGGAAAGCACTTGAGAAATGATCATAAGATCAAATGTAGGGTGGTTTCTATGTAACATTTTATAAATGAGGCCCCTGGTGTGTGAATGAAAAGGTATCTGACCTATCAAAGGTATGGTGTTCCACAAGGCTCTATTTTTGGGCCCTTTGTTGTTCTCCTTGTACATGTTGGGAGCTTGTTTCCTTTTACTTTATGCCGCCTTTTCTTGTTATAGAACTAACCTTTCCTCCATCTACACCTTGGAATGTTCCTTCTGAGGTTTACCTGCTCCCATCATGCCCAGATCCACCCCTAACAACATAAATATAAATAATTTCAACTTGATACAAAAACAAAGTTTTACTGGTTTGATGGTTGTGAAACTGGAAAGTGGTTGTGATGTTTTATCTGTGCAGGTTTGGATAATTGCTGATAAAGTGGCAGGTTATCCATTAGAAATCTCAGGAACTGTGTGCCACAGACTGGGAGTGAAGCCCATGCAGCCGAAAGGCCTGAGCTGGGACTTTGGTATTGGGGTGAGTCTTTCCATAACTGTTCACATTAAGTCTAATGCTGAATTGTGCCTTCCTCTGAAAAGAGTTTGGCAAGGTAATTTGATAGATTTGACAAACAATGGGGAAAAGAAAAAAATGTCTTTCCACTGAGTGTCGTTTCTTCAACTAATGCACTTTAACAGGGCGGGTGGGACCACCTGTCTGTGAGAGGGAATGCTTTAGAGGCTCAGCGCATGGCACCGCGCAGCCCAATGCCCAGCCGGACTCAGAGTCAGGTGAATGGGAATGCTGTGAGCTGCTAGTCATTTTGCTCACCCGATACCATCATCATCACCTTCATCATGCTTGACTGCACATCCCAGCTTGCTGTTCTTGACACCCTTTCTGTCTCTGTGCTCTGTGCCCTTTCAACCAAATGTGACTTTTTTCTTTTCTTTTGTTTCCACTTGCCTGAATAACAAACTTTCACTTCTGTGCAAAGAAACTTCCAGGTGTGACTGAACTTCTTTTGATTTCTGTATGATTTGAATCACCTGACCCACTGATGTCACTTTGTTTTGAGCATGTCACATTTTCTTGTTGCCGTATTTAAGTTTCTGTAATCATATGTTATTGGTTTGATTATATTATTTGAAGATAATATAAATAGTCCACTTACATAGTCAGAGACAATGCTGTATATGTGGACCCAACTTTCCTACTGTGATCTTTCTTTAGACATGCTTTTTTTTTTTCCAATAAAGACCTGTTAAAAAGCACCAGCTTTGTGAATTCAATTCTGCACCACTGGCATCGGTTCCAAACGGAACAGCAAATATAATAAATATAGCTGCAAGCATCAATTATCGGGGCCAAGCACAAACATGCCAACATGGCTGGGCGCATCAGACCAACTGCAACAATTAAAAACATTTTAAGAGGATTTTAGACAAAATGGCTGAAAAATCATAAATACAGTCACTAGCAATTTTCAATCAATAGATAGTTCTGTGGCCAAATTGATGTGTTGTGGTAAGAGTGATGTGACAATGACACATTCAAAGTTGATTTGTCAATATTCCAAAGCATTGCTGAGATGCAGCCTCAGAGTCATGCCATTAACTTTGTTGATGCGGTATATGAAATCTATCGACATAAGTTTTTGGTCTGAAGATGATACAAATAGATTTTGGTGAAAATCGGACAACGGGTCTATGAGGAGTTAGAGAAAATAAATATGTCGGACAGTAAGTTTGGCTAACTATGGGGAAATTGGTATCCATGTTCTTGGCATGACCCAAGGAATATATTTAGACAGGTTCATTACAATAGGCTAATTTAATCAAAAGTTATTAGCATTTTTGGAAATTTCATTATAACTTGACCACAAGGTGGCACTGCCACAAAATAGTACCTTTGAGTACTGTCAGGGCATGGTGCCGAAGACACATACCAAGTTTCGCAACGATATGCCAATGCGTTTGTGAAATATAGCATTTTATCACAAAATTTTAAATGGTTGACGCCCAAAATGGCCGATATAGGAAAATTAGACTTTGCATGCTGCACCGAATCTAAAGAGACCAGTTTATTGATTTGCAGCATTTTTCATATATCCTGACCACTAGGTGGCACTGCGCTGAAACGGTCAAAGTATCCTCAGGTCATGGTTTTGGCATAAAACACAGATATACAGGTGCTGGTCATATAATTAGAATATCATCAAAAAGTTGATTTATTTCACTAATTCCATTCAAAAAGTGAAACTTGTATATTATATGCATTCATTACACACAGACTGATATATTTCAAACATTTATTTATTTTTAAATTTGATGATTATAACAGATAACTAAGGAAAATCCCAAATTCAGTATCTCAGAAAATTAGAATATTGTGAAAAGGTTCAATATTGAAGACACCTGGTGCCACACTCTAATCAGCTAATTAACTCAAAACACCTGCAAAGGCTTTAAATGGTCTCTCAGTCTAGCTCTGTAGGCTACACAATCATGGGGAAGACTGCTGACTTGATAGTTGTCCAAAAGACAACAATTGACACCTTGCACAAGGAGGGCAAGACACAAAAGGTCATTGCAAAAGAGGCTGGCTGTTCACAGAGCTCTGTGTCCAAACACATGAATAGAGAGGCGAAGGGAAGGAAAGGATGTGGTAGAAAAAAAAGTGTACAAGCAATAGGGATAACCGCACCCTGGAGAGGATTGTGAAACAAAACCCATTCAAAAATGTGGGGGAGATTCACAAAGAGTGGACTGCAGCTGGAGTCAGTGCTTCAAGAACCACTACGCACAGACACATGCAAGACATGGGTTTCAGCTGTCGCATTCCTTGTGGCAAGCCACTCTTGAACAACAGACAGCATCAGAAGCGCCTCGCCTGTGCTAAAGACAAAAAGGAAAAAAAAGTGGTCCAAAGTTATGTTCTCTGATGAAAGTAAATTTTGCATTTCCTTTGGAAATCAGGGTCCCAGAGTCTGGAGGAAGAGAGGAGAGGCATACAAACCACGTTGCTTGAGGTCCAGTGTAAAGTTTCCACAGTCAGTGATGGTTTGGGGTGCCATGTCATCTGCTGGTGTTGGTCCGCTGTGTTTTCTGAGGTATAAGGTCAACGCAGCCGTATACCAGGAAGTTTTAGAGCACTTCATGCTTCCTGCTGCTGACCAACTTTATGGAGACGCCGATTTCATTTTCCAACAGGACTTGGCACCTGCACACTGTGCCAAAGCTACCAGTACCTGGTTTAAGGACCATGGTACCCTTGTTCTTAATTGGCCAGCAAACTCGCCTGACCTTAACTCCATAGAAAATGTATGGGGTATTGTGAAGAGGAAGATCCGATGTGCCAGACCCAACAATGCAGAAGAGCTGAAGGCCACTATCAGAGCAACCTGTGCTCTCATAACACCTGAGCAGTTCCACAGACTGATCGACTCCATGCCACGCCGCATCGCTGCAGTAATTCAGAAAAGGAGCCCCAATTAAGTATTGAGTGCTGTTCATGCTCATACTTTTCAGTTGGCCAAGATTTCTAAAAATCCTTTATTTGTATCGGTCTTAAGTAATATTCAAATTTTATGAGATTCTGAATTTGGGATTTTCCTTAGTTGTCAGTTATAATCATCAAAATTAAAAGAAATAAACATTTAAAATATATCAATCCGTGTGTAATGAATGAATATAATATACAAGTTTCACTTTTTGAATGGAATTAGTGAAATAAATCAACTTTTTGATGATATTCTAATTATATGACCAGCACCTGTACATAAAGTCTCGTCCCCGCACCTGGAAGCCATGTTTTCACAGTCAGCTCACTCACTCATAACATTGTTTTAATGGTGCATGTACTTTTTAAATAACCATAACTTGCTACATTTTCTACCGATTTTCAAACTGATTGGTTTGTTATGAATGTCAGTGATGTAGTTATGACACTGCATACTTATGAATAATTATTCATAATTTGTTCAAGCATCCAGAATTATAGCCACATTAATAATGTTTGTACGAAACCAAACCATATGTAAATCCGTCAAGATTTCAGCGAGATAAGAGTATTTGTGTTCATGCAGATCACTCACATTACATCAGGTACCACAGAGCCTGCCAGAAAGCTTGCCTGTGACAAGATGGCCACCGGTGATGTTATAGACTCCGCCGAAAGACATCTAGCTTTTATTTTGTACATCTATGATAACACATCAAGTTTGATCAGAATTCAAGTTTGATCAGAAGTGTTGCAGAGGTATATCATGACATTCATTCTGACGGGCACTTTGTCATATTCATTTATGCGTTATTCGAGAATGGTTTGACGTTAACTTGAATTCCATAACTTTTTGACGGCATGGTTTGAAGGTTATCTGGTTATTTTTTTGTGAAAATCAGAGCAACGGCCTAGGCCTAAATGTTTCATGACGGAAAATTAGGGTGCAATTGAATCTTGAGCAAAGGAATCAGAAGATTTTTTTTTTTTCTTCTAGACCTTATGGTTCAAATGTTATTGACAATTTGCTGTGGTGACAGTTCATACTGTCCTCTATCTGTGTGCCAAATTTCATAACTCTACCACAAGCGGTTCTATGGGCTGCCATAGACTCAACAACAAAAGAAATGGAAGAAGAATAACGCCAACGTTATTGGCCCATAATAATATACATAAACAGATTTTCTAAACCCCACCCCATCGGTTCTTAGTCTGACACTCTTTCCCCAAACTTGCACCATTGCTTGAACCTGTCAATAAAAGCATCTGCAAATCATACATAAGGGAATAATACAAGACAGTAGTTCATTTTCATTTAATTCCATAATAAACTGAGCAATTCATTATAAACCATTCCTTCAGTGACAGTAGGCATGATCATCGTCATCAATACGAAGTAAAAATATCACCATTTTTTTAAAATTTACAAGTTACAAGGACATGATGACCTGCATTTCCCCATTTATTCCATCATTAATTTGTCTTTTTCGTTCACTTCTCACCCGTTGTGTCACATTTTAGCTTTAAATTACAAAATCAGTCCTCGTACCTACTCCTAACATCATACCCAATTTACAGACAAAATTAAACATTTATATACAGGAGAACAATTCAACATTAAGTTACACTTTAAAGATGTGCAAGATTAAGCAAAGTATACTGTAGAATAAAACCAAAGATTTTCCTTTCATAAAATTTCAATTCGAACTGAAATCGAGTGCTGGTAATACAGATATTCAACAGGTCTAAAACAGAAAGATTACTGTACTGAATTACAAGGGGCGTAGAAGCTATGAACCAGATTATTCCAGCAATAACCTTTAAAAATAATCAGGCTCATACCAAAATTAACGTTCTTGCAGATTGAACCAAGAAAAAATATTCTGTGATGCCGAACGTTCTTCCCTCTGATTGTGTGGTTTCACCTTGATTCGATTTCTACTATATACATTAGTCGATCGGGGTCATTGTCAACCCAAAGAAAAAGCATTCTGAGCAGCAAGATTGGCAAATATAACCGATTCATATGACCCATGTCAGGTCCAATGAGTAATACATGCACAAAAAGAAGAAAAACGAAATAATTTCAAATCCCTTCAGTGTTTACAAGCTGCTCTTTATAAGTTAACACCGGGGAATCAGAAATTGAAGGAGGTTCTTTTGTTTTTCCATTAAACAGTATTCCTACTCGATGCCACAAGCAGCCATCAACTTTGGAAGTTACTCGCTGAACATGTAGATCAATCTACCACCAACAATGACAACTTGATGGTGAATCTCACGTAGAATGTCTGGGTCACATTTCAATCCAAAATCTAGAGAATTTCTTTTGCGAAATATCAATATGAATATCATGACCATATTTCTATCATTCTTGTTTCAACTCTGTAAAACAAAAACTACCATTATTATACAAACACTTGAATATCATGACTTATTTTCACATCACAGTAATGAGAATTTGTGGGGGGAAACATGCTCAATAGTCAATGAAAAAGTCTTACTTATCCCAAAAAGAGGCTTCTTGTTTCTTTCTTTTGATTTTGAGGTGAAATATGACCTTGATATGCTCTAGATGGGTGAGAATCCCCTTGGTACTGAATACAACTTGCACAACATAAACCTGAACTGAGTTCAGAACGGATGAAGACAGAAGGAAAGGGGCTGTGAGGCACTGTGATGGCCTGTTCAATATGCAATCCGACAAAACTTCAGCAAAAAGCCCTGATACGCAGCAATCCTTAAGCATTCCTCATGAATAGACTGCAATGACAAAGACTGCTCACTACTTTAAGACTTAATAGCATCTTGTGTCCGAAACCGCTTAGCTGCTCATAGCCTGACTTTTACATCTTTTACAAAACATGTTGCTGAAACTATGCTTGGGTGAAAGTCTTTTGTTGTTATGAATGAACAGTCCATACACTGTACAAAAATATCTATGGAGACCCATACTGCTTCTATTGGACATCTAATCCATACACAATCATATAAATAAGCATGTCACACTAGATTTCACATTTAAAAAAAAAATTAAAATCCAGTGTTAAAATAAAAAGGCAGGTATTGTACGATTGCACAACTGAGTTCGAGTCTATTGGCTCATTAGAGTTCAAGAGGGAGTCCTCTGTTTGATACATTTCTGAAGCAAAATGTGGACAGTGAGAAGAAATGCATACGAGCAAAAGAAAGAAAAAGTGAGGCAGGACACTTGGGAAGCACGTGAATGTATCTAAAGCATGTGTGAAGCAAAGTGTCTTCCAAATTGCACTGATGAAAAACATTGCAAATCATATCTCATTTGCAGAATGCGGGAAGTCATCACAGGATGCAACCAGCTCAGTCTCTGCAGTCCCCTTCATAATTTCAAATAAATACCAACGCTGCCTGAGAAGCAATCAAAGCCTTTGAAGCAAATACATCCGTCACACTTCTCCGACATTTACACGTGTCCAAAAGATTGGTTAATCTTTCTCTCCATCTTCACCACTTCCTGAGAAAGAATACGAGAAACAAGATTCAGAAGTTAAGATTCTTGAGGTCCCGCTCCTGCTTATTCATGTGTGGATGTTTGTGTTCAACTTACCTCCTTGTTCAATGTCGGAGTCTGTGAGGTGGGTGAGGGAGAAGCTAGCAATGCTGGCTGGGGAGATGGAGAAGCGCGAGTAGTTGGAGGGACTGTTCCAGCTCTGCTCTAGGGTGCGGTTCGCTGGGGGTGGTGACAAATACTTAGAAGCTGCCGAGGTCCCACTGGACCTGCTGGCAGAATGATCACTGGCTGCTTTTGAAAGAAAATTGGGCTCTGGAGATGGAAAGTCATCATCCCACTCAAATGCACCACCTGTAAAACAAATCCAAACGGTTTAAAGTCTTGGCATTCAACCTGAGGCTCACAAGTCTCCAATGGATCTTTGTTGAAAGAGTTCTGGCCTTCTTTGGCCAAATACTGAGGGAACGCTTTCATTTTGGTTTTGGAAAATGTAATTTTTTAGAAATTTGATTCACAGAGACACCAAAATAGTTAAGAAACTTGGAGTGCAGTGTGGATCCATGCCCACTCTAACGGTTGATATTGCCCACAAACCATTGAGTTTTGGAGGATTAAGTTCAGAAGTACAAACAAATAAAAACAAGCATGGCAGATCTGCATGAGATGACGGTTAAGTAGAGATGCCCAGAAAAGGGTTTGAGTTATTAATAATCAATATTGAACCTAAAACTGATGTTATATGTGACCCTGGACCACAAAACCAGTCATAGGGGTCGAATTTAGTATATCAATGTGCTGCTTGTTTTCTCTTTGATTTGGTACGAAGAATTGTTTTAGTAGTGTAAATTGAACAGAATGTGGAGTTTGTATTTGAGGATGTTAACTGTGACACGATGATTGGCAGGGTGCTTTATGGTGACAGAATGCAGGCAACTACACAAGAGTGGACAATAAGACTTGCCTTCTGCTACACACTCAAAAGTACACTACCTTTTTACATTACTTTAAGGGCATAGTATAAAAGGGGGAGAATTGGGGGACAGCATAAGACTTGAAATGGGTGTCAGATAATAACATCCAAAAAGTGTACTTTTGGGGGTAATCCAGGACCATGGTTGGGAAACACTGATGTAGACCGTAAAGAAGAAAATTAACGTTAGTCATTACCTTCTTCATCGGTGGAGCTCTCCGAGTTGGTAAATCTATTGAAGTAGCTGGAGGAGGACACTGGACTGCTGAAATCAGACAATTGACTACTGGGGTCAAGTGTATGCTCACCTAGTTCCTTTGTTGGGGTTTCCTATTTGGTTGAAAAACAGGGAATCAGGCATAGAAATCAGGCATTATAAAAAAAAAGAAAAAAAAAGAATCAAGTTGTATTTAAAAAGACAAGGAAAACATCTGACCTGGTCAAAAAGGTAGACAGTGACATCATCAAAGAACGACACACCACGTCTATTATTTCCATCGCTGCCCTCTTCTGATGTTGCTTTAGCAGTCTGAAGGGATTTAGGTTTCAGCAGGCTTTTGAGGTTGAGGGAACTGCTGTTGTCCGAGATGACAACAGGTACAGGGTGCACAACTTCATCCTCACTGCACTCAGAGCTAGAGCTGTGTAATCGGTAGGCACGCATATCGTCATCTGACTCATCACTGTTCTCATCTTCTTCATCAGCATCCATTCCATCCTCGGTGCCATATTCCATTGAGGATCCATCAAGCTTTCCTAAATACCTCCCCTCCATATCTGGCTCTTTTTTCTTTGTTCCCTCCCCAGCATATGTCCTTGTTAGCTTTGCGTGGACCCTGACGTCTGTTGAGGGCTGTGTTGAGGTAGGTGATGTTGCTGCATGTTCTGGGGCTGCGTGGGGAAGAGTTTGGTCTGCGTTGTCGACAGTCAATGGTTTATCCTGGCTCCAATCTTCCTCAGAGGTGAGAACCAACTCAGGCAAAGGAGTCCTTGTAGCCTGAACATTACCATCAGTTGATTCTAAAGTAGGACCTGCAGATTCAGGGGATATCTCGGACACTGAATGCTCCTCAACAGCTTCAGTTCCTTGACCTTCGCCAGCTTCTCGATTACTCTGGAGCCAAAATGAAGCATCTCCTGGGAGGCTTCCACTGATATCCTCACTCTTCTTATCTAGCTCCTCATTGTCTGAGAAGTAAGCAGAGTCTCGGTAGTTTCCTCCCAAGGGAACGTCACCAAGTTCTTGTTGGTGATCAACTCTACCACCATTTACCTGAACATCAGGTACACTGTCCACCTCAGACACAACAATTTCCGGTGGCACCAGAACCGCAGGCTCCACGGCACTACTCATCTCATTCTCTTCAGAGGAATCCCTCAAGCCAGTTTGAGAGTTCCACTCGGGTGACTCCAAGTTCTCTGTTTCATACCCACTGTCAGCGGCTTTGTATGGGGGTTGAAGCTTATTATTAACAGGATTTTCCAATGAATGTCCATGCACCACATCCCTATGCATGTCCAAAGAATCTAATGAATCTGGCGTGTCAGCTGAATTCTCAGTGGTTGGAAGAGTGGATAAGGTGCTATCATCAAGAAGGCTGTCCTGACTTATTTGGTCAAGACAGGAGTCTGAAACCAACAGTGAGGACATGTCCTGAGTTACATGGTTGTCTAATAATGTTTCTTGATCTTGATCGATGGCTTCTGAGGGTGGAATATCCTTGGCGGTCTTCTTGTCTAGCTCCATTATATCACTCATTGAGTCACTACTTGTTAGACCTTCAGTGAGGCCATCTTCTGTACACTCACCAACAGGTGAAGTAGTAAAGCTTAGCACAGCTGTGTCGATGATTCCTTTATACTGCTCATTCTCCTTTGTGGTTCCAAAGCATTCTTCAAGGCTGGGGGGTTTGGCATCTATGCACATTTGTAGTGTATCTGTAGTGGCACTTTCAAGAGACTGATGACTATCAGATGGACTGTCAATAATGACCTCAACGCTCTCAGAGGTAGACTCGGAAGAGGAGTAATTCCCAGATTTCGGGGAATGCAAAGAGCCATTTGTGTCTGACAGGTGGTTGCTACAGGTCTCTCCTGTTACTAATATATCAAAAGGCACCATTGTTTCTTTTCCTTTCAAAGGCGACAGAAAATCTTCTAAAATCGGGCCGACTAAGTCCAAGAATTCATCCTTAAGCTGCGTAGAATTCACAGCTGATTTCAAAGACTCACCTGTAAGGTTTACACTATCTGAGACATCCGTCTCAACATTGGAGCTCATGGTCTCCTGGATATTTTTTGAGTCAGACTGTGAGAACGCAGATTTGTCCTTCATTAGGCTGTTATCTTTAAGAAACAAGAAGTTTTCAGCCAGTTTCTCAGTGTTAAGAAGCTTCATTACATCTGAACTGTCCTGATCAGGGATCTCCAGGTGAATGGCTTCAGGTCCAACCCCTAAAAAAGACTTTGGAAAACTATTACTTGCCTCTTTACCATTAGCTTCACCATCAGAATCCCTCTGCGGTACATTCATCTCCGGGAGCTCCATGAAACCTCCCCTGAACGAATGAGAATCTTCCAGTTTTGCATCACCCTCACTGAAAATGTTAGTATGGTAAGGGCTCTCATGTTCACTTGAGGACCATATGTGGCTGTCCTGAAGGAAAGAGTCTTTTGAGTCGATGCTCTGATGGAAGAAATCAGCATCTGTACTGGATTCATCCAATCGGACATCCTGTAAAACTACATACTGATGCTGCTCTGAAGCACTGGTACCTTCAGCACCCTGACTTTCCCCCATCCCAATTTCACTCTCGTCTAGCTCCTCCAACTTAATAAAATAGTCATTCTCAGAGGAAGCTTTATGTGCATCAAAAACCGGCAAGGTTTCAGGGACTCTGCCATCTTCTGCTTGCGCTACAGTGTCAGGGAAATGAGCCTGAATATCCTGCCGTGGCACTGGAAAGAACATACTGTGGTAATTCAAAGTAGTGTCCAAGGCAGAACGATTGTGGCTGTCATAGTGGTCATGCTTGGCTGCCTCCCATACATATTCAAAACTTAGCCCACGACTTGTTTCGGTGACCGTGAGCACCTCGTCTGGTTCTCGGCCGTCATCAAACTGATCCAGGATGGGGAAGGAGGAATGACTGACGGTGGCTTGACGAGTGGTGGGATTGGGTTTGAGAGAGCTCCAGCGCTGCTCGAAGTCATCCTCCACATCCTTCTGACCCTGCATACGGAGGTAAGTGAGCAGGCGGTGGACCTCTTCAGCAGTGGCCCTCTTGTCTGCAGGCAGCCAACAAAACTGTAGAACTTCATACCTGTAGACCAAAGCATAAGAGTTATGACGTTTCAGGAAAGAAACTGCTCTTGATTATTAAAAAAAAAGAAGCATCTGTGAAGGACTAACCATCTTTCTGAGTATGGCAAGTCCAGTTGTGGCTTGAGAAGTCTGACTTGTTGATCCTTGAGCACATGGTGGAGCACTTCTCTATCTGACAAGTGAGGATACGGCTGCTTTCCACTTTCAAACAGCTCCCATAATGTCACACCCAGTGCCCTGTAATCAAAAATAATGTTACCCTTAACATTGTAATCAAAAGTAATGTAATATTACTATTCAATGATATTACCTATAATTCTACATTATATCTATAGCATATTGACAATAAAATGGATTACAATTCAGGTAATTTATTAATGTAACAAATTAACGGTCCAAAAAAATAAACAAAAGACACTAGAAATCCAAAATCCTTATTCAACATAAACATGAAAAAGGGTGTCTGTAATAAGACCTCCTAATATGCTCATGCAAAAGCTGGCTGACATCCTAGCCATCATCAGTCTGAGTGATTTACAGATGCTAAAAGAGTCAAAGACCTTTAAAATTTACGACCCTGCATTCAGACGAGTGTAGTGGCTCTGATCTGCCGACTGCTGCGAGGCCACATTTCTATCGTTGTTTACCTTTTCCAACAACGTATTTTTTATACACATCTCAAAAAGACATGAGACTGCAAATGTGCGTCCCGTTAAATATAAGGTAACTAACATTTTGAGTTACCTACCAAACATTGCTGGGTTTAGTCTGCTCTGATGTGATCACGCCCCCATGCAGCTCACCAATCAGCTCAGGGGCAAGCCAGCGCAGAGCCACACATTGGTCATCCTCTGTGGTGATGTAATCTTCCTGCAAGCAGACAAAAAATAAATGTAATAAAAATGATAAATAAAAACAAAAAATAATGATGCCTTTTCACATTTTACCTTAAAACTCGTAGGGCCAATGCCATAGTCTCCTACTTTGACAGTCAGGTCTGTTGTGAGATAGCAGTTCCTCAAAGCCAAATCACTGTGATAGAAAGAAAATATTACATGGCATGCCTTTAAAAAGCACTCATATAAAATGGTTCTCTTGTAGTGTGATGTATCGACTATACTGCCTACATAACTAACCAAAAAAAATGCATTTTGCAAGTTGCGATGAAACTGAAAGGGGGGGGGTTGGGTAACAGTTTCATAGCCTGGCTCCGCCCTCCTACGTACTTCCGCTCAATTTTCATTTTGCTTCAGTACTACGTCTGGTACTGCTGTATATGCTTAGGTTTTCTCCCGAACAATTTATTACCGGTCCAATCAGCAAACAGAGGGAGTGGCTGAGAGCGATGACGTTGATGTCGTGCGCTAGTTTGAGTTGTAGTTCAGTAATGGCGGAGGTGAAAGATGCGAGTGTGTGGCACCGCTGATGAATGTCTAGAAGTTAAAGCCGGAGTGTGGCGATGTGTACGAGCGAGCGAGATCGGTGTGCGTGATTGAGAATGAGACACACCGGTCTCGAGTCCTCTCATGAGGGAGCATGGAGGCATATAAGGACGAGCGACACCAGTGAAGGACGAGAGAGGACCCGGCCTGGATTTTAATTTGTGTTTTCTTTACGTTTTGTTATGCATGTGTGAGTCGTCCATTTTACTTTCATTTTGTGTTTATTATTTGATTAAAAGTTGTTAAACGTTCGCCGGTTCCCGCCTCCTTCTTCCCTGAACAAACGAACTCCGTTACACGGAGCAAGAACAATCACTGCTGAGTTTTGTTGGTGGCCATGATGTTGGAAAAGTCTTTTTCAGCTCGCTCTGTTAGTGGTGAAGGAGTTGGCTGAAGCCGTCCGTCTCCCACCACCCGCGAAAAAAATCCAGGCTGAATTACCGACTGCTTTTGACAAACAACAAGGTCGTGTGGTAATGTAATCGCTCTCCGAATCCACATCTCTGAGTTTCCAAGAATATATCACTTCAAAATTCACTCTTTATATCCTTTTTTGACCCCTGCAGAGCACCGTGCGGTTGCGTGCGCTATAATTTGGATGCATTTCTAGACTTGTATTTCTTTAAATGCCAGCAAGTGTTTACAAGAGCAAAACATTTCATCACCGCTCAAATGATAAAAGAAGAAAAGCACATAAACACTTGATTTGGGCTGTTATTTATGGCAGCATTTATTCTTATCATACCAAGCATGACATTTTATTTAAAGCATATACAATCATGTTATGATTGCACAAGATATGCACCATGAGAGCAGCGCGTTCCGATCTTCTCCACCATGAATAAATCACAATCCGAATGCACAAGGTTTTATCACTGACACTGAGGTGGTGTGCACAGTAAATGTGAGAATCAAAGGCTAACGGCGCGTGACATACGTCACGAGCAAATGTTAGCGATTGGTTATGCAGATCCAGAGTGACTCTTGGCAGATCCAATAGTTTTAAACTTCAACAGAGTTCCCGCCTTCAAGGAAGTAAACGCTTGTCAATGGAGAGTGGCCAGACTCTCTGTACAAATGAAATGTACGAGAGTCTGGTAAGACCAGGCTAACAGTTTCAGCCAATCTCATGTTAATCTTGAGTACCTACAGAGTAGTATTGCATCCTTCATATCTCAATAAAGTATTTCGTTTTATTAGATTTATAGAAGACAAATAAGCTGTACTGACTCTTTTCTAAAAAAGCCGAACTCCGGGGGGGCGTGCTTTGAATGGCGCTAAAGAGTCATGTGCGCACGCACACACACACACACACACACACACACACACACACACACGACATCATTGCATCATAGACTCAAAGACTCTATTAGTTCTGGTTAAATCACAAAATAAAATGTACGCAAACGTGTCCCTGCTCTTGATACAGAATGACTGATGAACACCTTTGGTTTTAATGAGGGAAAAAAATATATATGATGGTGGATTCGAACCCAGAACCGAACCTCAGAAATGCTCGCCGGGCACCAGCTCTGCCACTGGACCTCCGAGGCACACAAGCATTTCATGCGAATCTGTTGGAAGAATCTCGGGACTATCAATATTGTATTATGCTAGTAAGGAGTATTAGTTTGTATTAGTAAGGAGATGTAACGGAAATGTTAAGGATGAACCCCCCCCCACTCACCCACTTTTTAAAACAAAGTTACGCCATTGCATCACATTATGGATAACTTTTGTTTCACTATACGTTGGTGTTGTTGATATTGTATGCACTTGCGCGCCGATTGCCAACAAAACACACACATTTGATGCAGTTTCACTCACCGCCTGCAACCATCTGCAAATCCAACGGGCTTTGCTTATAAAACATTCATCACCGAAAATGCCAGGAACACACTTGAAAAACAACGCTGGGTTTTTTGGGAAGCTGAACAAGGTGATCTTTCCCTCAACCAAAAACACACTTCTTTGACACTTAAAAAAATCCTTCTCGACTTGCATTACCCAAATGATGGGCATGCTCTCTCTCCTGCTCTATTTGGTGTGTGCCCACGCTTTTCCAGGAGAAGTGTACATGCAAGGATTTTTCGCCCTTTATGACTTCATACAGGGCCATACTCAAAAAAACCTTTTGAACTCGAACGAGCATATTTGGCACAGAAATACTCATATGGTCATATGTCCAACAAATTTTTTTAAACTTTGGCCATGTTTAGCATGATATTTAAACTCTTTAACAGTGTAAATAAGTCAGAATGCATGAAATAGCATTAGACCCCCCTTGAAGTATCTGATCTTCTCTTCTGTATTGTGTAATTTAAAATTATTAAAATTTATAAGATCTCATAAAAAATCAAACGCATGCATGGGTGAATTGTTTTCACAAAAATTAGAAAATATGAATTACAGAATTATTTTTGATTTCATGTCGACTTTAAACATTGGATCTCATTTCCTAATAACTTCATACAAGTGTTACTTTACTATCAATTACTCCCAAATCTGAAATAAATAAATAAATAAATAAGTAATAAATAAATAAAGTAAGTAAGACTTACTGTAAGGTCACTCAGTTATTTAATTCCTAATAATAATCTAGAAATAATAATATATAAATAAACATTACATCCTAACACTTTAGGTTTCCAAGGCCTCCGGATCTGTGATTTTTGCATGTCCCAAATTTTTGCAAAAAAAGATTTAAATTAAACATTTAATTTAAAATTATTTAAAAAAATTATAAGATCATATAAAAAATTAAACGCATCCATGGGTGAATTGTTTTCACAAAAACAATAACATGAATTTAGAAAATATAAATTACAGTGTGAATTTTGATTTCATGTCAACTTTAAACATTGGATCTCGTTCACTAATACAAGTGTTACTTTATCAATTACTCTGAAATCTGAAATAAGACTTACTGTAAGGTCACTCAGTTATTTAATTCATAATAATAATAATAATAATAATAAAAATCTAATAATAATATATAATTAAACATTTTGTCTCTTACATGTGTCTAAGGCCTCCGGGTGTCCCAAATTTTAGCATAAAAGTAGAAAAATGTAAGTGCAATTTTATGTACGGTTAGTGAATGGGACCCAATGCCACAAGATACAACAAATGGTGCTTCAATGTTTACAAGGAAGCCTTAGATGCAGATGTTCTAATATAATTTACAGCCATCTTAAAGCAGGACTCCTAACAACAAGATGATTTTTTTTTTTAATTGGCTTCGAGATAATGACTAGCTACAAACCCATCACAAAGATGTCATCATCTCTATCCAATTTGAGTCCAATTAAGTGCATGCTGACAGTGTGGGACAGATAATGAAGTAGCAAGAGAGTTTGTTTGTTCCTAACACCATGCAAGAAGTAACGAGTGTAATTTGCATTGTGGTTTGATCCAAAGGTTTCTGTGAACAGACTAGCAGAAGTGTCCATGTTGCTTTATTTGATTCTCCCCCCGCTTTTTGGTGGTGTGGTCAGAGAAAACAATGGCAAGGCGAGAACAAATCTGAGCTTCAGGATACTTAAGCCCTGCTCACAAAAACAGTGATGCTGGAGCTTTTCACGACCCACACAACACCAGAGTAATGTTCCCAGAGGGGAACAATATGCCCATTGAGGCAGTAAGTGGGATGGGAAGACATATGTGGTCTCATTCAACTGAGCGTGTGAAGACGGCAGCTCTGAGTTCAGCCCATCTTTTCTGAGTAGTGTCTCTTTTACACCCTCTCTCAGGAAACCGCTGACACTAGTGATTTGCTCACACGCCGCAGGGCTACTGTCATGCTCACTGAAACCACCACAAGATAAATGGACAGATATTTGAGACGCTATACTCTGGCCTTGGCAAAAGGGGCAAATACAGTGCTGTTGACGGGTCACAGGGAAGCAGAGCTGTGCTTTTAGCCATACATGGAAAATTCACATAAGGGTTCAGGGTTATTATTGTTAACTAAACTACTTGGAAAAAGCATATATATCAATTGAAATGTAGAAAATATTTGTAATATTTTTTATCATTATATTTCAGCTAGTTGCCAAGGCATCATTGTCATTTTCCTTTATAGTTGACAAAAACTAATAAATAAAAATGAATAAATACTACATAAAAATACAATTAAAACTAATAAAAATGGCAATTACACAACTAAATTGTTAAAAAAGGGTAACTGAAAACAAATATATATACAAATAAAATGATTATTAAAACATAACTGAAATAGAGTGTTACAATTATTCCAGCTAATAGTTCTGGGGTTTATAGTGAAACAGCTTATAACCTTCTTATTATAGCACCACCTAATTTTGAGTAGTGGGCAGGATTTGGGGTCATTATACCAAGAGTCTGTGCACTTTTCTGTTTTGACACCTGGATACTTTAGGGCAGGGGTGCCCGATCCTGTTCCTGGAGATCTATCTTCCTATAAAGATCAGCTCCAAATGAAGAAGCCAATAAAAATATTTACAGAGAGGTGTGTTTGATTAGGGTTGGAACTAAACTCTGCAGGTAGGTAAATCTCCAGGAACAGGATTGGAAACCCCTGCTTTAGAGCATAAAAAAAAAAAAAAAAAAAAACCATACAAAAATAAGGATTAAAAGGGTTCCTTTTTCTGCTCCTTTAATTCTCAGACCCCAGAAAACAAGACCAATGACTGTAAACGGGGTTCAGTGGGCCTTTAACACATGAGCAGTCTAAAGAAAGTTGCATTTAGACACGCAAAGCTGCTGAAATGGCAAAATTTCCCAAGATACCACTGCTCTTTGGGCTCCATGCCATTCCAGACAATTAAACGAGCTCAGGTAGATGCCGACAGTGGGAGTGTAAAACAACATTTTGCAGTAAATCACCCCTGAAACCAAAAATCCAAGTATTTTCAATGACGGCCACAACAACAGCCTGGAATCTCCGTGCCTCCTTTGGAGTTGTAGCCCAGACGACCCCGCCCACTCCCCGCGCCCCATACGAGGGGATCCTCTTACGCTCAAACCGCAGAATCATCATATCCCAGCGGCGGAGGACAGCCAACACCCCCCATAATCCAGGGGAGCTGTGCAATCGGACACCTTTCAGCATATTCTGAGCATGCGGGAGGGTACAGTCGCGCTCAGCATGGCAAGACACCCTAGATAACTCAGCCTTCCTCCAGAAGACTGGAAGGGGAAGAATGAAAGTGCAACGTTGCCTTTCACAGCACCATGGCCTTTTTTGGAAAAGAAAAAAAGAGGACAGCCTGCACGGCGGAGGAAAGGCTGGACAAAAACACACATGCATTCGGATAGATTGCATTAAACATGCTTGTAAGATATTCGCATAAAGGTTAAGCAGTGAGAAGTGGAATGGAAACAATGTATCCGCATCTAAAGCGAGCTGAAGGTGATATTTGCAGGATTAACCTGTGCAGGAAGTTGTGTTTGTGCATGTGGGTGACTCCCGCAGCGATCTCGCAGGCCATTTTCTGCAGCTGTAGCAGTTCTCCATTCCTGTGCAGCCATTCATGCTGAGAGACGTAACTCTTCAGGTCCCCCTACACACCAAAACACAAACACAAGAGTTACAGGACGTTTATGACCCCAACCACACAGAATCAAGTTAAGACCACAAATCCAAACAATCTGCTGAAACATGATAAGCATCTTGGGAGGCAGATATAAGAGCACATACGGAATTTAGACTGAAATGAGTGTAAATCAGCCTCGACATATAACAGCTTGTGTGTCAAAGGTAACTTGCGGAGGCGGCCACAGAGGGGCAGTATTCACTCTCTGTTCAGATGCTGTACTGCTGCCTGGGTAACTCGACCAAATAAGGGAAAGGCAGTTTAATAGTGACTACTATATGCTGTGTCACAGTAATTTAAAAATAAAAAGCAGCAGTGAGACGGTGCAGGCAGATCAGGGCTGTTCAGCTGTGCTGGGTTTCTGGGCCCAAAGACTACAGGCCAGTTTAGCTCTGGGAGAGACAGCATTGAAATCACATAACTCATGATTTTCAGTAAAGTGACTGGCAGAGACCTGGAGGGCAAAACATCCATAGAACTGCAGCACAGGCCTGTCAATTTACCATTTGATTCAAGTTTCATCCCTCAAAAGAAGAAAATCAAAAAATAGGTGCGCAAAACACAAGTTCTCTTACGAGAGGTTCTCTCGTATTGCGTAAGTTCCTTACGCTACGGGAAAGTATTCTTTCTTCGAGATTTCTGAAAAACCCAAAATTATCCTTAATTTTGTAACATTGTCAACGCAGTGCGGCAGCCTGGCAGACCATACCAGGCTATTCCAGCGTGCTATTGGCTGCTCTGCTGGCAACTGCAGCAGCCTATCGGTGAGCCCGCGTGACGTGGCGACCAATGAGGGCGCTTCGCGCCCACCTGGCTTCATTTGCCTACAGGTGGGGCGTGGCCACGTGTATATAAGCAGGGCTCACGGGCTGCATATTCGATTTTCTTTTCTTCAGCGAAGCCCTTCGCATCGCTGGATCTGGAACCCGCCGCCGTGATCGTGCAGACGAGCAAGCAGAGGACAGCGCCTGGAGAAGCCGGCAGCATCGCGCCACCTTCAGCCATCCGTGCCTGCTCTGCTATCCGGCAGCATTATATCCTTTCATTGCACGTGTTCTCGCCGTTGCGTCACACGTTTCATAAAAGAGCACGAGCGTTTTTATCAAAACGCCTCGTTCCACCTGCGGCTCGTGCCACGTGCAGCTCAGCACCAGAGACCGCCATGTGTCTGCGCTCTCTGTCTGGGCCGTGACCACGCCGCCGCCGCACTCCTCGCGGGCGAATGCCCCGAGTGTGAGGAACTCTCTATGTCGACCCTGCGGGCTCGACTCGAGCAGTTTTATGACGACATCACTCCGCTGTTCCCCCCCTCTGTTCAAGCCGCGCCACCGCGCCGCTTACAAGAGATGGTTGAAATGAACGGTCTCGGAGCGAGCCTCCTCCCCCTCTGTTCAAGCCGCGCCGCTTACAAGGGATGGTAGGAATGAACGGTCTCGGAGCGAGCCTTCTCCCCCTCTATTCAAGCCGCGCCACCGCGCCGCTTTCAAGGGATGGTAGGAATGAACGGTCTCGGAGCGAGCCTCCTCCCCCTCTGTTCAAGCCGCGCCACCGCGCCGCTTGCAAGGGATGGTAGAAATGAACGGTCTCGGAGCGAGCCTCCTCCCCCCTCTGTTCATGCCGCGCTGATGCGCCGCTTATATACAAGGGATGGCAGAAATGCACGATCCTGCAGCTCTCTTTACGTTACAAGAGAGCTGTTCCACCCTCGCGCACATTTTTCAGTCCCCTCATGAGTTCAGGCGACTGGAATTGTTCATATTGCTGTACACGAGCCTGTTAAGACACGCACGCCAGCAAACATACGCCGTCATAAGACATGACGCTGACATATGCTCTCCAACGAACCCGCACTCCCCCCTCTTGGACCGCGCAGATTGCGCCGTTCACAAGGAATGTGAATGCGCTCGGTCACGAGCACGTTCAGCGCGCGCGCACGTGCGCGCGCCGCACTCACCGGGAAATTAACAGAGGGTGTTTTCGTCCCGCTGTGGCCGGACGAACCGCCATTCTCTAGCATTTCTCAGCCCCCTCTCTAGTTCAGGCGGCTGGAAATATTACTATTGCAGTAACGAGCCTGTCTTTTATGCACGCACGACTGCCAACAAGCACGAGGACGTACTGCTGTATGCTCGCGCTAACTGAACGCTATTGTGTCCCTCCCGGTAGCACAGTGGCAAAATCAGCGGCTGAAACGCCGGAGACCCGAGTTCGAGCCCAGCTCTCGCGGAAGATAAAAATGTTTTACTGTCCGCTTCCCCGGGCTCGCGGCCAGCTTTTCTTACATACAGAAAGCTAACTCGCACCACGTGGTGCTCGAGTATTTTTGGACGTCTATACATAAGGAGAGAAAAGACGGTTAAGTCCCGCTGCGGCCGGACCACCGTTAAAACTCTGTTTTTCCTGTCAGTCCCCACTCCTGTGGCTACTGCAGATGTTTTCCACGCAGCCTACGAGCCGGCGAACTCGCCCTCTCGCCTGTTTCCAACTGTAGCCCCTCCAAAGTCCTCCTAGCAGAGGGGGGAAGCGACGGTTAAGTCCCGCCGTGGTCGGACCACAGTCAAAACTCTTCTTCCTGTCAGCCCCCACTCCTGTGGCTGCTGCAGATGGCTCTCACGCAGCAAACGAGCCGGCAAAACTGCCCTCTCGCCTGTCTACAACCGCCGTTTTTATGACGAACCAGAGAAATCACGAAGTTGCCTTTTTTCTGGTTGCACGGCTCACGCCGTATGTGTTTTCAAATGCAGTAAACGTGCCCACTTTTGTGTTCACCCCTGCACCCAAGCACCACAAATCCCGTGTCTCTCACTCACATAAAGCGGCCACCGGCCGCTCGAGTGCTAGAGTTAGGTCACGTGTCCGCTTATTTGCGCCCACGCCTAATCACCACACGCGCTGTCACACAGCCACTCTTAACCGGTCATGTTCCACGCGTAAGAGTTGTGCCCGCTCAAACGCGCTCACACATTTTCGCGAACATTCTGCCCCCGGCGCCATGCGCCGCGCCACACACCATTTGTTCTCAGCCCAAGGTGGCCGGAACGACGAGTGTAAGGCCACACACAAGCCACTCCCTGCTCGAAGCGGCAGAGATACAGTGTGTAGGGCGGCCAGCCATCGCGAGCGATCGGCTGGCCCACAGCACAGAGAGCGCGCGCACTGCGCCCGCCCCTCCTATACAGGCCGTCGAACCCGCAAAGCGCGGCGTTTCGAGCCCGGAGGCCGTTCTATCCCGTGTGGCACACGCGAGAGCGTGGGAAGCCATTCCAGGTGTATCAGAATGGGTGCTGAAAACAGTGAAGCACGGCTACACTCTGCAGTTCGCTCGCCGCCCTCCGCGCTTCTGTGCGCGTACGGAGACGAGAGTGAGCGAGGAAGTAGCACATCTACTTCGAGCGGAGATAGCCACACTGCTGTGCGAAGGGGCTATAGAACCGGTTCCCCATTCTATGAGCGAGTCAGGCTTTTACAGCCGGTATTTTCTCGTGCCAAAAAGGGTTGGGTCGCTCAGACCGATTCTGGATCTGAGGCGTCTGAACAAAGCTCTTATGAGAAGATCGTTCAAGATGCTCACGACCAAGCAGATCCTCGCGCATATTCGCCCGAGAGACTGGCTAATCTCCCTAGATTTGAAAGACGCATATTTTCAAATCAAGATAACGCCGCGTCACAGGCCATTCTTACGATTCGCCTTCGACGGCCAGGCTTATCAATACACCGTCCTTCCGTTCGGCCTGTCACTAGCACCCCGTACATTTACGAAGTGCATGGACGCGGGCCTCGCTCCCCTGAGAGGTCGAGGGATGCGAGTGTTGAACTATCTGGACGATTGGCTCATCCTGGCGCAGTCAGAGGCCGAGCTCCTCGCCCACAGGGCAATGCTGCTCAGCCATCTGGACAGCCTGGGGCTCACGGTCAATTGGACCAAGAGCTCATTAGTGCCCACGCAATCAACCTCATTTCTGGGTTTGAATCTGGACACTGTGGCAATGTCAGCCCGCCTGTCACCCCAACGCGCGCGCCAAGTTCGGCGCATGGATGCGTACTTCCGGCCGGGCAAAATCGCACCTCTCAAGCTCTTTCAGAGGATGCTGGGACGTATGGCCTCAGCTGCAGCTGTGCTCCAGCTGGGCTTAATGCGCATGCGCCCGCCGCAATGCTGGTTAAACGCCCGAGTGCCTCACAGAGCCTGGGCGTCCGGAGGCTTCAGGATCAGAGTGACTCAGGGCTGCGTTTCAGCCCTAGAGCCCTGGTTAGTAGCCGACTGGTACCAGCGGGGAGTGACGATGGGAGCCATCTCACACCGCAAGGTCATCTCGACGGACGCCTCCACCACGGGTTGGGGCGCCGTTTTCGAGGGCAGATCGGCCTCGGGCCTCTGGTCGAGCGGGGAAAAGCTCCTACACATAAACTGTTTGGAGATGATAGCGGTAGAGAACGCGCTCAAGCAGTTTCTCCCGCTTATACGAGGACACCACGTGTTGGTCCGGTCGGACAATACCACAGTGGTGCCCTATGTGAACCGGCAGGGCGGTGTCAGGTCCAGGTGTCTGGGCAATCTGACAGAACGCCTGCTCGTGTGGGCACACAGCTCGCTGCGCTCGCTGAGAGCTGCGCACGTACCGGGCCACCTCAATGTGGGCCCGGACAAGCTGTCCAGGGGCCTCATTCTCCCAGGAGAATGGTCCCTGCACCCTCAGACAGTCCAGCTGGTATGGCGCCTATTCGGCAGAGCGGAGCTCGACCTCTTTGCAACAAAAGAGAACGCCCGCTGCCCGAGGTTTCTGTCCAAAAGCGAGGATGCGCTGTCCCAACCTTGGCCCAGCCTCCCGCTGTATGCTTTCCCGCCGATTTCCCTATTGCCCCAGGTCATAGCGAAAATCAGGGAGACGCGCCGCCTGGTGCTCCTTATAGCGCCGCGCTGGGAGAACCAGATTTGGTACCCAGAGCTGGTGAAGCTGTCGCACTCACCCCCCTGGCCAGTTCCGCTGAGAGCAGACCTCCTCTCTCAAGCAGGAGGGTCAGTTTGGCATCCCCATCCAGAGCGTTGGTCTCTGCATGTATGGGTGACCAACGGATACCCGTTGACCTGCCCGAAGGGGTTATGAACACGATTTCACACTCTAGAGCCCCCTCGACGAGGCGGTTATATAGTTCTAAGTGGTCGGTGTTCACTGAGTGGTGTGTTTCCAAGGGATTGGACCCACAGCAATGTGGGGTCCAGCGGGTGCTCTCCTTCCTCCAAGAGCTTTTGGAACTGGGCAGGTCCCCTTCCACGCTCAAAGTGTATGTGGCGGCTATAGCAGCGTTCGCTCAGACGACGCTAGGTAGCACGCTAGGTAGCACGCTAGGAAGGAACGAGCTCATCATCCGTTTCCTCAGAGGAGCCAGACGGATGAATCCCCCGCGGCCCCCATCGGTTCCTATATGGGATCTGGCCTTGGTCCTAGAGGCCCTGAAGGCCCATCCTTTTGAACCGCTCGAGACTGTGGAACCAAGGTTCCTTTCGCTAAAAACCGCGTTCCTGATAGCTCTGGCTTCAGTGAAACGCGTGGGGGATCTACACGCGCTCTCAGTGAGCCCGACGTGTATGGAGTTCGGTCCTAATGACTCTAAGGTCATTCTCAGACCGAGGCATGGTTATGTCCCCAAAGCGATTGGCACTCCCTTCAGGGCGCAGATTATCTCCCTCTCGGCTCTGCCAGCATCCGACGAGGGGGACGGTGGCAATATCCTCTGCCCTGTCAGGGCATTGAGGGTTTATGTCACACGCTCCGCCGCCTTCAGGCGTTCTGAGCAGCTATTTGTTTCGTTTGGTGGGCGCACTAAAGGTCTCGCCTCCTCGAAACAGACCCTTTCCAGGTGGATAGTGGACGCGATTGCAACTGCATACGCTTCCAAACACCTGCAGTGCCCGCTAGGTGTCAGAGCACACTCCACCAGAGGCATGGCCTCTTCGTGGGCTTGGGCCAGAGGGATTTCCATCCACGATATCTGTATGGCGGCAGGCTGGGCCTCCCCGTCTACGTTCGTGAGATTTTACAATCTGGAAGTTCCTGCCTTACAGGCGAAAGTGTTACCAGTTCAATAGGGCTGTTGGTCCTGCCCAGTGATTCTGCGCAGACATAGCTCACATACTGGTAGTAAGTTCGGTACTAGGCTCATGTGAATTTGAAGGAGACCGGCGGTGCCGTTTCCTCATTTACGAGACGAGCTGTTGTGAGTTTGAAGGTGACCGGCGGTGCCGTTACCTCACTCATATAACAAAATATTGTGAATTTGAAGGCGACCGGCGTTGCCGTTCCCTCATTCATGAGACAAGGTGTGGTGAATTTGAAGGAGACCGGCAGGTGCCGTTCCCTCATTCATGGGACAGGGTGTTGTAACCACCCGTTGTAACCACCCGTCAGTTCGAATGAAGTGTCTGTAGATGTGGTGGCCCGTTTTCCTTACCGGCCACCCTGCCCGAGCAGTGTTATGGTCCCCGGTTCCCTGGGATACATATGCTGTACGCGAGGCGCGCACGGCGTTGACAATATGTTCCCGTAGCGTAAGGAACTTACGCAATACGAGAGAACCTCTCGTAAGAGAACGATACTCGGTTACTTAACGTAACCTCGGTTCTCTCTAGAAGAGGGAACGAGTATTGCGTTCCTTGCCGTGCGCCCCGCGGGCTTTTACGCTTCAGAACTACGAAAACCGAATATGCAGCCCGTGAGCCCTGCTTATATACACGTGGCCACGCCCCACCTGTAGGCAAATGAAGCCAGGTGGGCGCGAAGCGCCCTCATTGGTCGCCACGTCACGCGGGCTCACCGATAGGCTGCTGCAGTTGCCAGCAGAGCAGCCAATAGCACGCTGGAATAGCCTGGTATGGTCTGCCAGGCTGCCGCACTGCGTTGACAATGTTACAAAATTAAGGATAATTTTGGGTTTTTCAGAAATCTCGAAGAAAGAATACTTTCCCGTAGCGTAAGGAACTTACGCAATACTCGTTCCCTCTTCTAGAGAGAACCGAGGTTACGTTAAGTAACCGAGTATCGTTATTATCCATATAGAGCATCTGGTGCAGTATTTCAATCACTAAAAACAGCAGGACATTATAAAACAATTGTGTAAAAACACTTAAAGAGAGTTAAAGTACTAAAACAGTGATATTTAAAGATCAAATTCAGTATAAGCCTTATTGATGATGCATACAGGCAAGCAGATGAGCCCAGAATATGAATGCAATGCGCTAAATGGTTAAGCGTTTCTTTATAATAGTTTTCTATGGAAAAATGCACAAAGAGAAACTGGTAGTCACTGTATGAAGAAGTTTTGGGTATAATATGTCACAGTTTGCTTTATTTTGCTATCCTCACTTATATAAATTAACTATAGTGTCCTGCACCCACTAGTAAAAAATCATATCTGGTGAATAATTTTATGGAGGAAATGGAAGAAAGACTTGTTTTGTCCTTCTAAGGGTGGATGTCACTTGATTACATTAAAAACGCATTTGATATATTGATACGTCTTTTGCTAATACAATTGCACACTCAGCCTGTCAATAAAAACATATATTAATTAGTCAGATGAATCTTTCAACCGTTTCCTCTATTTCAAGTCTACTCGCTCAACAACCGAGTATTATTACGTCAAAGAGTCCGTAGACATTGGTCTCGAGAGGATCCTGATATCTCAGACTCCTAGCGACACACAGGGCAAAGTACTCCCTTTGGAATGCTGTGGGAGAAACAGCGTTACAGCTGGCAGCCATGTAATGTATGATTCACTTTCTGTTAAATCAGCCAACATGTAAAGCATCTGGTGACGAAGCTTTTGTTTGCATCTGACACAGGGCTCAATTCTGCCTTTAACTTATCCATATTTAAAAATGATTGCCCGTTATTTATGACAAGTCTATGATATGAATGAAAGAGTATGGGAGTCAGTCAACATTCACCCAATAGGATGTGAATGTTGTGAAAATCGTAAGTAGAGGAAAAATGATAAATTGCCAAATGAAACTGCAGCCTATTTTTGGTACCATTAAGCTTTCTTGCATATGATATTATGACAACAGATGATGTACTTTTAAAGTTTCTTTCTAATACCTATTTGGGGGATATACGGCTCAAGCATGTTCTTGACACATTTCAAGAAATGTAAACTTTTTTACATTTATTTATTTCTTTTTTAAAGTAATTTCAAGTGCACAGCATTGTGAAATATACAAACGCTCTCCCTAAATCTTGCCAGGGGCATGGTCTGCCTTTAAACACATAAACACGCATACACTTAGTACAGCTCCCTAAAGAAAGCCTTTCCAGGAGAGACTGTCACTCAATCAGAGAGCAACTGGCATTCTGCAAACCAGCTCCAGTTGCACCCTGCAGCTATATTTCTCTCTAAAATGCACTGTGTCAGGGTTACCATTGGTTACCAGTGACACACAAAGAAAACCAGCCATCCAAAGAGCTTTCAGATGTGCTTCTCTCCACCTCGGAAGAACAAAACGTTGAGCAAACATTTTAATATAAAGTAAAAGATTAAAAATCACAGTGACGGGACAGTCTTAAAAAAGGGACTTCCTGCTCTGCTGCACTTTACAACCTGGAAATCAGCTGACTCTCATTTGACGAGAGCTGGTGCTGATATGTTCAGAATAGAGATGCACCGGTTCTACTCTACTCCAGACTTGCACACAATCTACATTGCAATCAATTCCCAAAATGCCATTTGTGTGGAAATATTGCAAAGTCTGTAAACGGGACGTTAACACAGGCCAGAGACAGGACACGCTGTAGATGGATGCAAAGAGCTCAATAACTCAGCTCACTGTTAGCAATGCTTGAATATTGGAAGAAAAATATAAATTTATGAACTAAGTTTTAAATTTATGAATTCATATAAGTTTTATATGAATGTCTCTGAAGGGAAGTGACTTTCCTGTGAAAAGTTTTGATGGCATTTTCTTTCACCTCTGAAAAAAGTATTTTATAAGTGCAGCAGCTTTGTGTACAGCATTAAAAAAAACCCACTGCGGTTCCATAAGCGCCACCTACTGGCAGAGGGTCAATTTGCATTTTCATTAATTCAGTCGGTCTGCTGTTTTTGTTTTGTGCAGGTGTTTTATGTAGCATAATAGCTAAAGTTAGATCATTCTGTTATTGCTTTAAAATCCTGCATGTGTCTTAGCATCTTTCTTTGGATCGTGATTAAAATGAGTGGTTGCCTCTAATTTCAAATGGCTAAATAATTCATTGTTTGTAATGGAGCAAAAACAAAAAATAATTTTGCTTAAAGGAACACTTCAATTTTTTGGGACTTTAGCTTATTCACTGTATCCCCCAGAGTTAGATAAGTCCATACATACCAGTCTCATCTCCGTGCATCCCATAACTCTGTCTGACGCACCCACCGCTAGCCTAGCTTAGCACAAAGACTGGAGGTATATGGCTCCAGCTAGCCTACTGCTCAATAAGTGACAAAATAACACCAACATTTTCCTATTTACATGTTGTGATGTGTATAGTCACAAATAGTGTACAAATACAGGGCTTAAAGTATTCCGGCACCGTGCCGGATCTCCGGTGTGCGGCGTTTGGCTGCGGAGAAAAATTCTATAAATAAAAAACTGTGATATCACATTTGTGTTCATGAGTTCACCTACCAATGGTTTGCTAGGAAATAACGGTGGGTGCGTCAGACAGAGTTATGGGATGCATGGAGATGAGAATGGTATGTATGGACTTATCTAACTCTGGAGGATACAGTGAATAAGCTAAAGTCCCAAAAAAGTGTTAATTTAAAGGAAATAGAAAATGGCAATCGGAATTCTTGCTGCACTCTTGAGAATATATACATGTATGCTGTCTAATATAAAAATAAAAAAAACATTAATGTTCAAACATTTTGGGGTCACTAAGATTTTTATTTTTCTAAAGAAATAAATACTTTTATTCAGAAAGGTTGAATTCAATTGATCAAAATTGACTGAAGAAATGTATGTTAGAAAATATTTCTATTTCAAATAAATGCTGTTCTTTTGAACTTTCTGTTCATCAAAGAATCTAGATTTTTTTATTTATATATATATATATATATATATATAATATCATATCATATATATATATATATATATATCAGCACAACAGCATTATTAATAATAATCAGAAATGTGTCTTAAACATCAAACCAGCATTAAAATGATTTCTGAAGGATCATGTGACAATATATATTCAAATAAAAGACTTCTTTCAAAAAAATCCTACTGATCCCACACCTTTGAGCAACAGTGTATGTGAAATTGTAAACATTATACAACCAAAAAGCATTTTAAAATCAACACAGTTGTCACGTGACCTCGTCAGGTTTAAAGATATCAGCATGTTTAATTAACCGACTGGAATCCAAACATCTTGAAAATGCTATTTTTGCCAGTCCAATAAAATGAGTCAAGAATGAGATGTGGTTGATCAGGCTCATCTGTCACATGTCCATCTAGTTAAGCGCACTGAACTGTGATCTGGCTGTATACTGCACGTTTGGTCAAACATAGCAGGTCACACATCCAGAAAGCCGCACACTGTCCAGAGTAAACATACTACTGTACACGCTGAAAAATAATACAAGTAGTATGTTATTCTCAACTCAGCCATTGACGACCTCTCCGTATGAATGTCAATCAATACACCATACAAACTGGCCTAGGATGGGAAACAAGGCCAGAGCAGTGCAATGAAATGCCCAGGCTTCTCCATTATTCTTCTTAGATGAGAAGTTGTAGGACCATACACCCAAATTGGTCTATGTCTCAGCCTCTTGGTTCGTGTGAAGCTACACTCTTGACTTGGGAATGAACGGCTTGGGTCGAAACCCGAGCCATAACACCAGCTAAGGAAACAGCCCAGACTGCATTACGCAACAGCCGGGCCGCAGTGAGCTCATGCTCTCTCTGGAGACAGGCGGCATGGCTCGAAGCCATCCACCTGCTCAGGCCCAGAGGGTCCCAGACCACAGGCATTGTTCCTAACAACTGGTCAGGTGTGTAGGATGTTCTTAACCACTACCGCTGTGGGAATAACAGCCAACTAATTACAGAGTCAAGCACAGCAGAAACCGAAAGGAACTAGAGAATATTGTCTCTTTCTCAGATGATGTGTGTTTGCACAAACACCGAGCAGAGAAACTGGCATAAAGTGTTCTTATTATAATATTGCATATTAACAGTTAGGAAATGAACAAGACTCCATCAGTGTGGTTAATGTGTGCATAAAAGCAATGGCAGGAAACTCCTGAGATGATGACATCTGTTGTTTTTTTACTTTGCACAGCGTGTCTTTATTGCAGCACTTTAGCATTAGTAATAGTATAGTATATGTACTACAAATAGAGACATCCTGAAAATAAGAATATTGCTTTCAAATAGTTTTGAGGCAAGCCTCAATGATTAGCATTTATTTATTTTATTTTATACATTACATAAGTATATACAAATATTAATTTTTTAATTTGTTTTTTACTTACCTGCAACACTATGTAGTTCATATGTAGTGTGATCATTAAACCACTTTAATAATCATATTCTAGCTCCTAGTATCTTTTGCAGCATGGTGATAAAATGCACCAACGCAGCAAGATGTGAGAGTGACAGTGTCAGTAAAAGAACCCTGTTGCTTTATTGGGATATGAGGGAATCGGAGAGCTACCTACTGCATGCAGTTATGCGGCGCATATCCTTCTCAGGCACAAGCAGCACACCCAAAATAGAACAAGAAAAACAGAAAATAAATCAAAGGGCAAGAAACAGCCCACTGACAGACATTGGCTGTGTAACTTATGACGGATGCTGGCCTAATTAAAGTGCTGGGAACAAATGAAGTTGTGAGGTATGCTGGAGTGTCTGTCTTCATCAGACTTGTCCGAAATGAATCTGAGATGCCGTATGTGGCTGTGAAACAAGATTCCACACCAGCCAATTCAGCTGTTTACAAGAGCGTAAGACAAGATGATCTGGAGCGTTAGACAGATGCTAAAGAACTAATAAAAAAAATGTTTTCCGGTATCTAATACATTGATGATCACAATAAGAGATGAATAATGAGTATCAAACACAAATAAAAGCACTAAAGATTTCGCTGATGCCATAACCAAGCATTACACTGTGCTCCATCTTATGCTAAAGGACTAGCACCTGGCTCATCTGCTTTCCTCTTATACCGCTGTCTCACGTCACTGAAGGAAGAGTCAGAATAGACGACATACTTTTGATGGCACACTTTAAAAAGAGTACACTTTGACTTTAACTTTTCGAATTTACCTATGTCAAATCTACTGCTTCCACAAAATCTACAACAGAAGGGCGCAAAAAGAAAAGAATCAAAGTGTTGCAATGGCCCAGTCAAAGTCCAGACCTCAAACCGTTGTGGCGGGTCCTTCAGAGAGCTGTGCATAAAGAGATGCCCACAAACTTCAAAGAACTGAAGCAATGTTGTAAAGAAGAGTTGGCTAAAACTAATTGTGAGAGACTGATAGTCATACAGAAAATGATTACTAAAGGTAGTTCTACAAGCTATTAAATCATAGGGTGTGTACTTAGTTTCTCTTACACGTGGCTTCTGCATTTTTAATTTTAAATAAATAATGACAGTGTAATATGTCATGTGTATTTACACCCCTCATAATATTGTGTTGGTCCCCCTTTTGCTGCCAAAACTTCTTGAGCAATTTGAGCTATAGTAGCTCATTTGTGTGATCGGACCACACGGGCCAGACTTTGCTCCCCACGTGCATCAATGAGCCTTGGCCGCCCATGACCCTGTCGACGGTCATCACCGTTCCTTCCTTGGAGCACTTTTGATAGAAACTGACCACTGCAGACCGGGAACACCCCACAAGAGCTGCAGTTTTGGAGATGATCTGTCCCAGTCGTCTAGCCATCACAATTTGGCCCTTGTCAAACTCGCTCAAATCCTTATTCTTGCCCATTTTTCCTGCTTCTAATCAACTTTGAGGACAAAATGTTCACTTGCTGCCTAATATATCCCACCCACTAACAGGTGCTGTGATGAAGAGATAATCAGTGTTATTCACTTCACCAGTCATCAGTCATAATGTTATGTCAGATACACACACACACAATATACATATACACTTACCAGTTCACAGTACTCAAAGATGAGCAGGAAAGGAATGGCCTCAACACACTGACCAAGACATTGCAGTATATTGGGATGCTGAAGAACCCTGTAAAGACATTAAACCACTCATATATAACACATTCTGCTTACCACAATAATATTATAATCTCTATATTATCTCATCTTTAGATAGATTCATCTAAATATTATAATAATCTCGATGATATTCTGAGTGTAGATATGACTTGAGTGCAGGCTGTGCAATAAAAGCACAGTCTGACATGATAAACTCAAGTACATAATTGGGTGGTATAAAACAGGGGTTTTCAAAGGGGTCCTCTAGGAGGTTCCAAGGGGTCCCCAGAAAATGGATAAAGTCTACTGTGCTTTCTAACGGTTTCATTTCTTCACATCTTGCCGTATACATGCTTTCCAGAATTGTGTATGTTTGCTTTGTATCTCAGTTTTTCTCACTATAGTCCCCTTTATCTTTTGCCTTACAGCCCCAGTGAGCGACACTGGGGCTGTAAGGCGGTATTCATAATGCAGTATGTAAGCTGCTTACATACATTTATTATGAAAGTTGCTTATACGAATCATTTTTAATTGAAAATGTTCTTTTTCAGGTTTATACATTCAACATAAATAATTTTTTCAATGTATTTTATCTATACGTTTCTGTGAAGCACTTTGAGATGTAACTTTTAAAAGGCGCTATATAAAATAACGTTTATTATTATTATTATTATTAAACGATTTAAGTTTGGAAACAATGTTCCATTTAAAATGTCACGCTTACTATTTATCTAACAGTTTAAATGTTTTTTTCCATGCATAAAATATGTATAGATTAATTTTAGGAAGGGGGTCCCTCATAAAAGGTTCATCATATTTGGGGGTCCTTGACATCATAAAGTTTGAAAACCCCTGGTATAAAGCGTTACACCATTATGGTGTTTTGAAGCTCAAAGTTGATGTGGTTACAGTAAAAAAGGGATCAAAGCTACTCAAACTATTAAAAACACTGCTGAAATAACATACCTTGAAAAATATCGATATTCGATACTATTTTCGATACTACGGGGAAAACTGCCATGTATATACACCACCATACAGCTACTTTATCTCCTATTTTTTTGATACTTTGGGTAATTTTGTTGTAATAGCTTACACAAAGCACAGTGAGGCTTTATTTGAATAGCTGACTACATCTACAAAAAAAGTAAACAGTCAGTAATAAAATAAGAACAAATTACAAACTACAGCAATGAACACGACTTCGTTTTTCAGATGGGTCTAATGGTTGATTACTCTGCAAACGGGCATTTTGACATAATTTTGTATGTATTTGACTGTTTAAACGCAATATGCCCCGGAAAAGAAGCCAATTCGGTACTCACAAGCTGTTTGAGGGGGGATTTATGTGCGCAGTGCACTTATATAGATTAGTGGTGCGCGCTTTTGGTGTGAAACCTGTGGGAATGCGTAAAATTATGTGCAATGCAAGCACTATTCAACCGGAGCGAATGAGACGAGTGAGTGAGAGGAGGCGTGTGTGTGTCAAACTGTCAATTCACTGTCGAAGAAAAGAGAGAGTGAGAAAGCACAGTTGGTATCTGTGTATCAATACTGCAGAAAAGGAGTATTGGAACCATTTCAGATATTTCAGTATCGATACATATATATCAATATTTTTGCAACTCTACTCCAAAGTAAAAGCTTATCAAACCTTACACAGAAGAACCGATAAAGGCCCTCTCACCTGTACGGGTCGCCCTGCTGCAGGAACTCATTCTGCTCTTTGGAACTGGCATTGGCCTTCAGCTCTTTGACAACGGCTCGGGCAACTGCAGGGTCCACGTAGATCTCACTGAGTAGAACCTGTCAGAAGACGACAAACTGGGATTGGTTCTTTATCGGACAAATTTAAGACTGCCAATTGATTCAGACAGGAACCGAGTCCTTCCTGAAAACAAGGCCTGTTAGGTGGACCACAGTGGAGCAGGTGGCTCAGATGAGGATGTTCCCATGGCTCAACTAGGCAGGAAAAAGCATCAGGAAACAAGGTTTTCCCTTAAGTCTTAATCTTGGTAAACACATTCACACACAGGCTGCAGAAGGACTGCTTGAGTGCCGAATAATGCTCCCTTGTACACGTCAAAGTATGGCCCCTGAGGGCCCCCGGCGTAGAGATGAGAGCAAGCACCAACAAGATCAGGAGATGCGATTATTAAGGAGTAATCCTCAAGAGAAATTGTACATTTGTCCTTGACAAAAACTCAGTGCTTTGCTTTCACACAATGTGTGTTGCAAGACACAAGTCTATCAATACACCATCACAGTTTCAGTGTACAAAGTAAATACAGGAAGACAGGCTTACCTTTCCAAACCAGCCATTCCCGATCTCCTGAATGTAACTGAGAGAGTGTCGTGCCACGTGAGGACCTGATGAGACGTCTAAAAGACCAAATATAAGAAGAGATGGATCAATGTGAACACATTTCAGAGACTGATATTCTGGTCAAAGCGAAAGATTATCATACTGCTCATAAATCATGAGATATAACCAGTTAAGATGGAAAGCTGACTAGCTGCTTTTCACATTAATAGACACGGTACTTCCTTGAAAATAAATTTCTATTGTATTTTTGATTAAATAAATGCAGCTTTGGGGAGCATAAAAGACTCCTCAACAAAGATTAACATTAAAATAGTGTATCTTTTTACTCAATGCAATGGGGTGTATTTGCAGATGCACTGCAGAAGGTACATGCTTCTGACCTGTCATGCGGGGCAGTTGGAGGTGAGGGGGTCCAGGGAGGGGCACAGGTGGAACAGCGAGTGTGTAAACCTCCGCGGGAGACTGCATAGAGGGCGTGTCCTCCGCTGGGGGCGTGAAATCAACCTCATCCTCAAAGTGGTCATCAAACTCCTGATAGATCACAAATCACATTTGGAAAGAATATAAGCGACAATAAAGAAATTACAATCTTGAACTGTTGAACAGAAATTGCAACAAAACTGTATACAGAGACCATTTCACTCACCTTAAAGTTGATCTCTTGCTCTTTGCAGCAGGAAGCACAGTTGAGCAGCAAAACCACAAGGGCCACCAACACAGCCAGAGACAGCAGAAGTGGGATGGCCAGAGAGAAATCCACATATCCAGCAGCCTCTGCTGAACACACAAACACCTGATTACAGCTCACTACATAACGCAGCGGATGGATTTCTAAAGGAGCGATAATCTCTAAGAGGGAATTCCTTCTGTAGTATACAGTATAATAAACAAGAAAAGAAAAGAAAAGAGAGAGACCACAAACTCACTCATTCAACCATTCCTGTGCTCCAGGTTTCTAGAGTAACAACACAGCACAGCTCAAGGCCTCTTAACACCATGAACTGATTATAACGGGAGCAATTTAGTTTTGACACTTCACATCACACCACACACACATCCGATAGACACATGTATATATTGCAATGCCCTATTAGCAATTATAGAAATATTAAATAAAATTATTTGTGTAAAAGAAAAATCGAGGATTAAATAAAAATAAAGGGTTAAGTCATATCACGATATTGATTTTATTTGCATATATTTATATATTGCACAGCCCTAGTAGCAATTATAGAAATATTAAAGGGGTGTAATTTAGTTTTTAGTATTGAAATCAACAATGTCACTAAAGAAGTGCGTTTCTGGTTGTGAGGGAAAGATAACCTTGTTCAGCTTCCCAAATAATCCAGTATTAAGGAAAGTTCTGCAAGTGTGTTTGTTTGTTCCCAGTAATGAGTGGAAACCGCAGGCGGTGAGTGAAACTGCATCAAATGTCTGTGAGCAATTTAGCATGTAAGTGCATATAATGTCAACAACACAAACGTATAGGGAATCAAAAGTTATCCAGGGATAATGTCATGATGTATTGTGTGTGTGTGTGTGTGTGTGTGTGCGCGTGCATGTCTTCAGCTCTGCCCACTGCACGCTTCCACAACCTCGGCTGTTTTCTGAAAGAATCGGTACAGTGTGTCTTTCTTTTATAAATATGATAAAACTAAAGACTCTTCTGAGATATGAAGCATGCAATACTACTCTATAGATACTCAAGATTAACATGAGACTAGCAGAAACAGTTTTTTATGTACCCTTTAAACATAATAAAATATATTGCAATGCTATTGTACTAGTTTACAATTAAGATATAAAAAAATGGAAGATTTAATAAAAAATAAAGCATTAAGTCATATCACAATATAAAATTTATTCAATATCTCTCACAGCCCTAGTAGCAATGTCGTAATGTGCCGCATTAATACAGAATTTAAATGAAGTGTGGTCGCACATTTTGCAGTGGCTTCAAATAAGGCTCATCCAGTCAATAATGTATATTCCATATTTTCTGTGTACTTAAAAGAGATCGATTATATGAACAGCTCAGCGGACCTACGATACCCAAAATCATAATATATAAATATAAGAAAATAAAAAGGTGCCAGGTGAATTTTTGCACTAGATGTGAAGTGGTCTATAGAAATGCATCCTCCATTTTTGTGGGATTATGGGACAAATCCAATCTCTCATCGTCATACACGCAAACAATTTGTAGGACATTGTGCTCCAACAGCAGTTCAGATATCAACTGATGAAAGGCTGGATGTGCTTCAGCACCTGTTCTGTCACTACAACACCATTAACACTGCTCTCCATTCCTCTCATCAAAACAAAACAACCCTCTGGGGTCTTAGAACAGCAGGCGGTATAATTGGTGGCAGGAGAGGTCAGCAACACAGATCTGAGATCAGATGAGTTGGGCCACCAGTGTCACGTGTCTATGCATGTTTGGCGTGTTGCTAACCCAGTAGTTTGTCTTGCGCAATTAGATGACAAGGATGTGCATGTATGGATAATACGCTAAGACAAATCTTTCATCAGTGGCTGGCACGATCTCCCATAATAGTAATAAATGTGGCTTCAGTAATCCTACAGGCCACACACTCAGCCGCATGAAACACGAGTAGCAAAGACGGAGCTATTTTGAACACCTACTCATAAAAGGTGGTTTGCTGTACACAGGTCATTCTGTCATAATCTCACATGTAAGATTCATACCCATTGATACTTCTCTGACTTGAGCGTACAAGAGCCAGAATTTCCCGATTTAAACTTCAGTAACAACATTAGAGTTGGGAAAAGTTACTGTGTTTTATACTTTACTGTGTTTTAAGGGTGTAACGGTACACAAAAATTATGCTTCTGTACGTAACTCGGTTTTAGAGTCACGGTTTGGTTTTCTGTACAGTTCAGTAAATTTTGAATTTTAAAATATATTTTAGTTAGAATTACTACGCTCCCATTCTGTTTGACGCACATGTATAAGGCCCTGTTTACACCAGGTTTTAAGATGTAGGTGTAGGTTTAAGATTAAGGTGTACTTGTCCACTTTCGACCACTTCCAGAGATATTCGAAAACACATTCGACCGGATTGCTTTCATAGTGTAAACGCTCATGTGACCAAATGAGTTCGAACAGCCACAAAAGACGCCTACTCTCCACCTACTGACATAATGTGTAAACATTATTGGAAGCTGTTGTTCTCTGTGTTTTTCCGGTCGCATTCATATGTAGATTGCATAAGCTCATTTCATCCATTAGATCGAAAGATATGAAAAAGCGCACACATTTACCCACCCATAGACCCTCCACTCAAAGAAATCAGGACAGAAGTGGTTGAAAGTGGACAAAAGAGACCGATTAAAACACCAGGTGCAAACGAGGATGTGTCTCCCTCGTCTACTTGTGATCCAATCGACCAAAACACATCTTAATACCAGCAGTAAACAGGACCTATAACGTGTTGAAAAAGTAGGAATGCACGATATTGAAGAAAAATGCGATAAGTTGTTTAAAAAAATTTGATGTTCGATATGTGATACAATAATGTTTTAGGTATGTAAAATACATTTATATTTAAATATATTTAAAAACTCAAAATGATAACCAACAGTCGTTTTACATTCTATTTTTTTAAGAATGCAAACCAGGGGGTTTAGGGTTTCTGTAAGACCTACATAAGGTTTATTTAACAACAGAAAATGAATAATCAAATATAAAAAAAATAATACACTGCTTAGTCTAAATATACACTGATTCTTATTAAAGTTACTAAAGTTATTCAGTCAAGAGCAGTGAGTGATTTTCTCTGTGATTTACATTAAACATACAGATGGAAGCGGGTTTATTAGGCTGCTGTCACTTTAATATTACAATATTAATGGTTTTACGAAGAATTCAGACGCCTCAACACGTGTGAATAGACGACTAACTCCAGCGAGGACTTCAGATGACGCAGCTCTTAATCAACATGCTATTTTTTTTCTATATATTATAATCATGTTAACAACATGTATTCTTTACGTCAATGAGCTCATTGTTTCTGCCTTAAATTAATACATTGTTTATTAATACATTGTTAGCTAACTGTGATTTAAATATGTACATTTATGAAATCCAGAATTTGGACACAGTCACCTCTGATCACATGCATTTTCTGTAAAGCTGCTTTGAAACAATATGTATTGTAAAAAGCGCTATACAAATAAATGTGAATTGAATTTAATCCTTTACTGTATTTTGATGCCAGCCTTTGTGAGCCTAAGATACTTTTAATAACAATAAAAACGTGACCAATCCCAAACTTTTGAACCCTATATATTTATACATAACTGTCGATTAAAGAAAAAAAATCTGTTCGGTAAGCATGTGTACCGAATGAATACATATGCTGAACTTCTCTTGAGTGCAAAACGTGATCCTTTTTTCCCCCAAGGATGGGATGGGACAATATTGTTTATATTGATATACTTTGTCACGAACACATTTGAAAAATAACTAAGGATAAGTGCTGCTGGATAAGTGCAGTTGTCTTAAACACGAGACAAGCTTATCTACGTGCAAGTTGTTGTCGGCAGCAGCAGCAATACAGACAGACTTTATTTATTTAAAGAGAGACATGGCTTTTCATAAACCACTGTAATGTACACCTGAACTCCTCAGTGAGTCAAATGACATTATAAATCTAACCCTGCAATTAAACTGAGCTCTGGGATGTACATGAGAGACTTGTTGCTAGGCAGCCAGGAGAGACAAGACCCAGGCAAAAAAAAAAAAAAAAAATCTAAGTTAGTGCAATATAATACAAATGCCCAGTAACACAGTAAAGTGACAGAAATTGATTCTGTAGAAAGGACACCCACCTACCAAAACACATGGCATCAAACGTAATTGTTTCCAGATCTTTAACGTATATGTTTTTAGATAAATAAAATGGATAAAAACAAGCTAATCAAGTTATCTTGGTTGAGCAAATCTGGTAGTGGCAACTTTTGCAAGGCATGCTAACACTTTATCAACTTTAGTTTAGTGTGTAATGTTGCTGGTTGAGCATTAAAAAAAGATCTGCAGGTTATAAAGCTCAAGGTCCACTACAAAGGAAGATATTTTATTTAACAGAATCCATTTTCCAAAAACTATTACGTGTTTTTTCTGGACCTTAGGCCCCATCCACACGGAGACGTGTTTAGCTGTATATGTAACAATTTTGTATCGCATCAGCGTTACAGCCGGATCCATCGTCCAGACGGATCCGGCATTTTGGGAGCCTGAAACCTATATTTTTTTAAACCGGGTCCAAGAGTGGATAAATCTGAAACAGACAACCTTGTGTTTTCGTGTGTACAGCCAATCCGTATATTTTGTGAAACGGTGATGTCGTCACACCACGTCCGCACGGTAAAGACTAGAAGGGACACAAATACGGGCACTGGGGATGCACACATCAATATTGCGACATTTAATTACTGTATTTGCTTTATTGTAAGGGTAGGTTTAGGGTTGGGGAGGGTGTAGGTGTTAATGAAACCATCTGGTAACTAGAAAATTTATTTATTGTTCTTTTATTCTGAGATTTTGCCTCACTTTGGACCATTGCTGTACCCCTTCTAGCCACAACTCTTCTCCTCTGTTTTTAATGTATTTCTGGCAGAATTACAGCGCCACATAATGGCCTGGCATGTATACTACACCGTTTTGAGTCGGTTTCAGTGGATTCGTGTGTACACAGATATTTCTTAAGATGAGGGGGGAAAAATTGGATAGGGAAAGCTCTGGCTTCGTGTAGACGGAGCCTTATAAAGTCACAATGTTACTCATTTAAATAATCTCCGCCCATGGAGTACGTAAAAAAAAAAAGTACCCTAGGGGTGTGCGATATTGACAAAAAAATGATATCTCAATATTTTCTGAGATTTTATCAATAACGATAATTATATATTGCTGAGTGTGTTATTGTGCTGGTACCTGGTTTAGGACTGCTGTGGTCAGCTGACTCCTAAAGTTTTGGATATTCTTCATATTCTGTGCTGTGGTCAGTTCACAGCAGTGACAAATAATTTCCAATTTTCCAATACTTTTCAATTGATTTTAACCTTTTATGGGCATTTATATAAATGTAGTTTTTAAACCAAATTATATGCATGTATCATCTTTTGTGTCAATTTAATAAATGCAATCAAATTATAATAATAAGACATAATAGGGCTGTTACCAATAGGGGTGCACGATATATCGATTCAATATCGTTATCGCGATATCACGTTGCCCGATATTGTAAGTCTCGTGATAATTATGCAATATTTTGTTTATGACAAAATGAGATGCGTTTCACATATACATTCTTTATCGGATCTTTTTTTTTTTTTTAAACCGGGTCCCTCCTACTCGCTCCAAAGCTAACCGTCACTCTTGACAGCAGCGCAGACTAGTGAACACGCTGCCGCTTGTCCTTAAAGGGACAGTTCACATCTAAAATAATATCATTATTTACTCATCTAATGTTGTTCCAAACCTGTATTCATTTCTTCTGTTGAACACAGACAGTTGAATAAAAGACAGTTGATGGTAGCCATTGACATCAATATTATCATTTCCTGCAACTGTTGGTTTCGAACATTCTTCAAAATATATTTTATGTCCAACAGAAGAAAGAACTTTATTCAGGTTTAAAACAACTCGAGCGCCAGTAATTGATGACAGAATTTTAATTTTTGAGTGATCTCTCTTTAATTTTACAGCCGAGGTACGTACCGACCCGTCAGTTTTGTGTACCGTTACCCCCCTAATATCTATGGTTTCACCACGGGGGTTTGCAGCTTTTCGATGATGTTCACGTCGGGTAATTACGTCACTTCAAAACGTTCCCATGGCAATAGGCGGAAATGGCGGCTCTTGTGTGAAGTAAACGAACATTTTTCAACTTTCTGCTAATATATATATGACTTTTTTTGCAACGAAAATGCGGGGATTATGAAACCATGCTAGCCCCGCATATTTTGCACGCGGAAATAGGCAATTTATGCGGCGAAAGTGCGGCGTATTTAAAAAAATGCGGCCCCCACATAAATATGCGGACTTTGGCTGATTATGCGTTAAATCACGCGATCGCATAATCACGTTTTTCTGGAGGGACTGGTAAATGCACGCTCTGTGAGGCCATGAATGAAGTTCGGCAATGTTACGTTTCACTGAAACACAGAGGAGAAATGTGTTTATCACTGCCATGCCGCCAGCAACAGGAACACACGTTATGTCACGTGGGTTTGATTTTAGAATTTTCTTTAAATGTAACGTCCGTTACGTCACATCCATAACGTCACGTCCATAACGCAAAATTTAAATGTTTACAAGAAACAAAAGGGCACGAAATGTTCATCACATTATACATTCATATAAGTTAACTTTGCACAGAAAAGTTGGACATTTTTGCATCAACACTGTATGTGTAGCATGAACTTATCCTCTAAAACGTTATGGATGTTACTTGGCCCTGGAACTCACCGACACATTTAACAAGAGGCTTATACATTTCTAGAGCTGTACTGTTAAAGCAAGCTAAGTGTACACAATGCATAATCATCCCCTTGTTCAACAGGAAATCGACAAATAATAACATTTTGTTGAACCATTGAGTCTATCTATTCCCTTTCTTGAAAACGGTAAAACACAGACATTTTTAAAACTCTGCTTGCATTGGCACACACCTTGTATATGATGTAATAAAACAGTAAATATCTAAACAATTCAATGAGAATGGTTACATACAATAAAGTATAGACCCAAATAAACATTTTAAGAATAAGTCTGTTTGTGTGTGGCCAACTTTTTTTTTTCATGGTAAAGATGACCTTTGCATGGAATTGCCCTAAAACATTTCAAATGTTCAAATGTATTTTAAATACATTTCGCACACCCCTAGTTGTCGCTATGTCAATGAGAAGCTGTTTCACTGGCCCTTAAGAAAATTAACCATGGTTTTGTGATCGATTACTGTTTGTATTGCCATAGTTTTCCAACAAATATCATGATTAAATGGTGCGTAAAATTGTATCTAAAATGTCTAAAATTAGACATTTTAGAAATAAGGAAAAAAAAAAAACAGTGCCAATCACAACACACTAAGTCAGCTAACCAATCATGGAACATTCCGTATTTCAGAAGGAGGGGCTTCATCGAAACAGGAAATAATGTGTTTGGGTCAGATTGGGGAAAGGTGCTGTAATAATGTAAAATATTTGGAAAATTAAATGTTTTTTGAACGTTCCGAAAGAATATTCTAGTTCACCCCAAAAACAAAAACAAAACTCCGTAAAAGGGCATAATAGAACCTCTTTAATGTGAATGGATAACCATTTATTTCAAACGACAAAGAATGACTTGAAAACCCACATCTTATGAATTTTGTATAAATTTTTTACTTTATGGTTACACAACATGACATCGAGTCATCAATAATTTGAAACATTTCGAAGAACTTGCCAAGTTTTAGACTAGAGATTTTTAAATGTTTTCCTTTTTTACAAATGTTCCTTTTATCATAAACACTCTTATATGTCATCGACCCACAAACAGATGTCTTGACGCTTTGACACCAGTCAATCTCTATGTCTAAATTGCTAGACATTAATACGTCTCAGGTTGCTAGTATTTCTTTCATGAAAAACTGTTGACACCAAACGTGTTAAACTCTTGGCATCTATCTTTCTCGGTCACAAGTTTGAGACGCTATCATGCTAAAATATTCCTATGGTTACCACAATTACTTCAATAATTTCAAAACAGATTTCCCAGGATGAATTTTGAGTTTGTAAACTTTCAAATGATACCTAATGATTACTAAAATATGTGAAAAAGATCATAAATAAAAAGTGTGCCAAGCATCCCACGACAGTTAACTCTTTCCCTGCGATTGATGAGTTCTCATCATTTATGAGAACACGTTTCCCTGTCATTGAAGAATTTTTACGGCTTTCCGTGTTTTCACTGTTATAAGCTATTACGCATCTCCTGAACAAGTACAGTATCTCCAGTAGGGATGAGTCATGATTTTCGAATATTCGATTAGTTGATTTCATTATAGAATATCAAATGGTTTAAATCCTACGCAAGCGATAGATACTTTTCGGTCAACTATAGAAACGTAATCTCTATGAAAAGACATCTTCCGTGGGGGTGTGCCGCAAGGGTCCATCCTTTCTCCAACACTTTTCTCTTTGTATTTGCTCCCATTGGGTAGCATTTTGAGGAAGTACGGAGTATTTTACCACTGTTTTGCCGACGATACACAATTACATTTGCCCCTTAGGCACCCGAAAAAAATCCCTTGATTCTCTCCTTACCCACCAAAACGACATTAAAAAACTGGATGGCGAAAAATGTTTTAATGTTAAATGATGACAAGAGTGAGGTCATCGTTTTTGGTCAGCTAAATTACTCTACCAAGGCCTGTTTAGATACATCCACACTGGCAGCATATGAAACATCGGTACGAGATCTAGGCATCCAAATTGATGATAACTTAAATATGAAGAAACCAATAAATTGGGTGGTACGGGCATTTGCGTTCATCTGACGTCAACACAAACATGCATGGGCAAGATAGAAAACAGAACGCGGGTCAATATATTGTTTTTTTAAATTAATTGATTTCTATTACCAGTCCTTCCAGAAAAATGCGGCTTTTTTTTGTGATTGTTGCGGGCAAAAATCCTTGATTATGCGGCATCTTTTCTTAAAAAATGCGGGATATTTATGCAATTTTATGCGATGAAATTGCGGGAACTTGCAAAAACTGCGGTTTGATGAAAAAGAGAAAAAAAAGCACTACATCACAGAAAGTGCTAGGAATATTAAAGTTCCCATCTTGTTTTATTGAAGACCTTAATAAACACACGGCTCAAACTTACAAAACATTGAGTCAAACAAGTTCTGTAGCTTTACAAAAGGAATATGCTACAACTTGAAAAATTAATAAATAACTTCCTGTTTTACAGAGGTAGCTATACAAAACAGACATTTGAATGCTTCCAATGCACAAAGTGCAATCTCTTAAAGGGTTCATCCAAAAATTTTAATTCTGTCATTAATGACATCCCCTCATGTCGTTGGACACCCGTAAGACCTCTGTTCGTCTTCGGAACACAAATGAAGATATTTTAGTTGAATTCCGATGGCTCAGAAAGGCCTCCATTGGCACAATGTACACTCTCAAGACCCATAAAAGGTACTAAAGACGTCATTACAAAATCCATCTCACTACAGTGGTTCTACAATAACTTTATGAAGCGACGATAATAGTTATTGTGCGCAAAAAAAAACGAAATAACGACTTATATAGTGATGACCGATTTCAAAACACAGCATCATGATGCTATGAATCAGCGAGTCGATTCATGATTCGGATCGCGTGTCAAACTGCTGAAATACGTGACTTTGGCGATCCAAACCGCTGAATCGACTCATTGATTCATAACGCTTCAAAGCTTCATGATGCTGTGTTTTGAAATCGGTCAACACACCGGGAAACTGCTTTGTGCGGTCTTTTGCTGTTATTTTTGTTGACAAATGGGAATTTGCGTGCTTCATCATGGTTTCACCAATATCTATGGTTTCACCACGGGGTTTGTAGGTTTTCGATGACGTTCGCGTCGGGTAATTTCGTCACTTCAAAACGTTCCCATGGCAATAGGCAGAAATGGCAGCTCTTGTGTGAAGTAAACAAACATTTTTCAACTTTCTGCTAATATATATATGACTTTTTTTGCAACGAAAATGCGGGGATTATGAAACCATGCTAGCCCCGCATATTTTGCACGCGGAAATAGGCAATTTATGCGGCGAAAGTGCGGCGTATTTGAAAAAATGCGGCCCCCACATAAATATGCGGACTTTGGCTGATTATGCGTTAAATCACGCGATCGCATAATCGCGTTTTTCTGGAGGGACTGTATTATGCACAGCTGAGTAAATGACACTTGGGTTTACCGTATGTGTGTCGCTTGAAGGAAGATTTTGCTGCTTGCAAACAGACTCTTTTGAGGAGACAGTGGAGTGCCATTAATTTGCTGCCCTGATTGCACTCACTATGCATGAATACACTGCAGACTCACTCTCGCTTGTATCCAAGTAAAATCATCAACACTATCATTCCTTACATGTATGTTATTGAACTAAGGACATTGTAATCGACTAAAACGCATGCGCTGGCTACGTTTCTTCCTGAACAAGTGCGCAGTGCGAGTGTTGCTTTCACATTCACATGAATCGCGTTTTGAATGCACAGTTTGAGTGCAACCGTCCTAAGGTTGTGGGTTCTCGGGTTCGGTACCTCAGTGCACACCAAGCTCTGTGTGACAGCTTTTACATTAGCAATTTTTCATGCAAACTGACAACAGAAGAACAACACATTGTCTCACACGCACACTCTAGACTTGTGGCGATGTCAAATAACAGTCATACGTTTCAGCATGTTACAATAATTGTATGGCTTGAGTTAATATAGCCTATTCCCTAATGAATTAAACAGTTTGTCATCATACAGATTGAGAGCGTGAATGGTCTCTCTCCCTCTCTCTCTCTCAGTTGATAGGTGTGTAGCATATACATGCGTGCATGCGGGGGTTAGGAGTTGGATTTTCGAATAATTATCAAATAATTCTCAGCAAACATTGAATATTATTTTAGCTTGAAAGCTCATCGCTAATCGTCAGATCAAAACGCAGGTGAAGAAGAAGCAGAAACAAACGACAGCATATGTAAGCTAATGCATATGTAAAATAACAGTAAACAGCATATAAATCAAAAGTGCCTGATGTTCGTGAAATGAAATGTTGACCCAGGACGAGCTACAGGACTGTGAAGCTTTGGGGGTGTTAATGGACTGGATCTACTTCATCTGTGTTTTGATCATCGTTATGAATCCAATCCGGATGTAGTCTTTGACAAAAATGCGATCTTCTTTCTTTACTTTTTGCTCAAAATGTTGCTTTTTTTCATGAAACTTGCCCACATTCAAGTGTTGATAAAAACAGAATGCTTGGAAGCTAGAATAAAATAGGGTCTGTTCTTTCTTTTGATGTATTACATGTTAAGATATGACAAAATATTCTGGAGGCCATCCAATTTTTGTGAAAATGACCAAAAACTCTCTGACTGTGGCTGGCAACCTTTTTCTTTTCTTTTTTAAACGCAGGCAGTGAAAGAGTTTAGAGGTTAAAGTACAGTCAATTCACTGGGGTTGATTCTCTTGATCAAGGATACAACAGTTCATAGATTGCAGGGTGTGAACTTAAAACTTTCAGACTGTTTGCTACAGCACCCAATTGAAAGGAGGTCAGAGGTTTAATTATTAATAATAAATGGTGGCTCATTTGAGTGACCGTTTCCGACATAAAGAACATGACAGTCTTGAGCAAGAGTGCACTACATTACTTGTTTATTGAGTTTGAGAGTAAATCAATAACAATGCTGCATCATGTGATCTGAAAATTAAACAATCAAAGGCCGAAGAGTCAATGCATCACCTGTGACCAAGTGAAAGCAAAACATTGCAGGGTTTCCACTCAGTCAGTAACTACAAATGTTACGAGGGGTTGAGAGATGTGTTGATCATTACTGCTGCTCCTCTGATGAGTGACAAGCAGTGGGCAGCAGAACAATCACCTCCCCGTTTGTTCTTCTTATCGGAGTCATGAATTTATATCATGACTTGGCAAGCAGCTCAAATTATTCAACTGCTTCCCAGGCCAATAAACACAGAGCTGTCAGCTCTTATTTCGGCTCTCTTGCATAATGCAGTGATGTTCACTCACACAGAAGTGGAGATGACCCAATTGGACAGGGTGTTGTTTTCGATTTGGCATACGTGTGGACAGATTCAGATGGAGTTTTAGACGGATACTTGAAGACAAAACTTGAAATGATCTTCAAGAGTTCGCTAATGCCTTAAGGGTTTCAATTAAGAATGCTACATGATGACACTATCATCCAATAAACAATTACTCGATTATATGATTAGTAAGGTCTAATTGGTTTAATTTTAACCCAACCAGCACTGTAAAACCCCATGTAAACAAAACTGGATCTATGTGGCTTCTGTTAGCTTTGAGGTCATTCATATCAAGTGTAAGCTAACAAATTAAAGGCACAATATGTAAGATTTCTGGATTCAAATGTCCAAAAACCACTAGAACAATGTTGTACACTCAATGTTGTCAACACACTAAAATGTGTCTAATATGATAAAACAGCGCTGCATTACCCCACATACACATGAGCGGAAGAAGCGGAAGTGTCTGCTGCATGATAAAAGCTCCGCGAAATCAAGGCGCCATCAAACTACGCCTAGCAGCAAAAAATTACATATTGTGCCTTTAAAGTTTTAGCTAACATACGCATCTAAAGTTCACAGTCTTTCTCTTCCAGGAAAACGGGGAAAAAAATACTACTTTGGAAAGAGATGGAAATTGGCATCCAATCAAAATGCTCTAGAATGAGAATGTCTCTCTCGTTGGTGCATTTTCTCATAGCAAGTGTAATTTCACATAACCCAGACCAATCATGTGTTAGGTGAGTGGGCAGCAAGTAGACGGAGCATCACTGCGGCCTGGGACGCATTAGAGCCAACCCAAAAAACATGCCTTTTGCAAAATTTCTACAAAATTATATTCCATTGCTTCTTGCATGTGATACTTTCGAAGTGAAATGTCCAGTGAGTGGCACTTAGGCGTTTTCACACCTGGCTCGTTTTTCGGAACCTGGTGTGTTTTCGAACTTAGTTTGGTTAGTTTAGGCAATCACGCTTGGATCCGCACCAAAACAATCGCTCCGAGATCACTTAAATGAGGTGGCCTCTGCCCGATTGAAAATGAACTCTGAGGCGGTTCGGTTGAGGTGAGAAAGCAATCCGAATCAACGGACCAACCAACCAAATGGTATCATAATTCATAACGGGAAATGCATGCAAAGAGAATTATCTAAAGAAAAGTGTGTTCAGTTTTATCCGAAACAGATTAAAATGAATCTGCCAACATTTGGTTGTTGAACGTATCATGGCATTTCGTAGATGAAGTGTCTGATGAGTGGTGCTAAAATTTTAATATCACTTTTAAAACACATTTTCCCAATGAGCCTATGTCAGAATTGATGAGTGTTTAAGCTACACATGCGATGCGATCTCAAAGTGTGCCTTATATACTTATGGGTATACAAGTGATGCGGAAAATGGACGGAATCGCATCACAGATCTTCACTGGCTGACTGTCAGTACACTAAAAATAAAAAGTGCTGTGTGGGTGAACTTCAGCAAATGCTAAAAGGACCTTGTACAACACAACATTGGCAAGATTATAAAGATTATGACTCTAAATACAATCTCTGCCACAACGCAGCTGCTAAAACCATCAAAGCACAACTTTTGTAATAAATTCACCACTTTCCACAATGCATAAGCCATTTTTTGTTGGGACCTTAATAGTTGGTATACTCGTACCAATTTATCCAATAAAAGTTGCACTTCTCTCCATTGGTTTGAAACACATCTGACTGTCATTTTAGTCACTTTATCCTAAACCAACCTAATTAAAAGACACACTAGTTAACTTTATTCCAACCCACCAAATAGTTGATTTAAAAAAATTTGTAGATTTGTATGCAGGGTTAGTCTGTCTCTGTCCATTTGAATCACTCAACTGTGTGTAAAGGATTAGTGCCGTGGACAGGTGTTTTCATTTGCTAAAATGACTGTCGGACTGGTTTAAGCACTGCTGCTAGATTGCTCATAGTGTTATTGAATAATAATGACAGTATGACACTGCAACTGCCCAACTGAAAATAAACAACGATAATTAAAGTCACATTTTGTGTGTAAGGTATAATTATTTTGACAACACCTTTCAAAGTGCGAGAACAGGGCGTTTCAAAAAAGGCTTGGGCTTCTTGGCTTTAAAGTCTGTTGCTGAGAATTTGTGTCAGAGGAACAAGTTGAAACACAGTCAAGTCAACTAATAGCGCTCCTTCCTTCCACATTTAGCTCATCAGAAGAGAAATGAAAGACACTCACACTCTACATGGATGACGAAAGGAAAAAGGCTAATATGCCAAAGCTAAACACAAAGACAGTCCGTCTATGACTTGGCATAAGGAACAATATTACATTTTTCAATGAATCCATTGAATTTTCAATCAATTATCAATCTTAGTTTGAACTTTGTCAGCCACTTCCAATTATTTTAGTTACACAAAAACAGTTTGGTGCTTTACAATGCAAACTGGTTTCATATTTATTATCATAATCATAAACACATTGTCTCATGTTAATATTGAGTACCTATATAGTAGCATTATACCCTTCATATCTCAGAAGAGTCTTTAGTTTTATCATATTTATAAAAGACAGACACACTGTACCGATTCTTTCCGAAAACAGGCGAACTCGTGCAGGTGTGGGGCTGAAGAGTCACACACACACAAACACACACACACACACACACACACACAAACAATACATCATGCGGTATCCCTGGATAACTTTGGATTCACTATACGTTCGTGTTGTTGTTTACATTATATGCACTTACACGCCGATTGCCAATAACACGCCTGGGTTTTCAAACCCCCCCACCACCCTTTAATGTCGAGCGCTTTGTGTACATATTTTGGCCTTTTCCAAAAAAAGTCCCTCCAGAAACAGGTGTCTGCGCTAATCTCTATAAGAAAATATTTATCAATCATACAAAAATGATAAAACTGAATAAGGCCAAAATGTCAGATTTCTTGATGCACTGCATCATTTAAAAGAATCATAATCGAATCCAATCAAGTCAGAGTAAACGTTTACACCCCAGCACCTGTCTGGCTGTTTAAAAGACTGCTGAACCATCAACATAAATTTAATCACAAAGCCAAAGCAGTGAAAAGACTCCATCTGGGACACCGCTATTAGTCAGCACAGACTTCATCATACTGCAGTGACTGCATCATCACCACCAGTGCTTCCTAATTAACTGCATCATTTGTTTACTGAGAGACAAATAGCCCAAATGGCCTTGAAAGTGGCCTTAAAAATTAAACCCATCACATGATGATGGTTTGTGTGATCAAAGTGCTTGTAATGACCAAGTCTTTCTTTCTAAAAGTCCTTCTAACCAAGTAAATCATTCACCACAGATAAGAGTGGCATGCATTGGTTTATTTTGGCTTACTGTAGCTCAAACTACCTGTAATAAGGAAGTGATCCTATCAATATTTTTCCAAACAAGTCTACTGTGTTTTGAATTATGGGTGGGCTAATGTAATATTTCCCGTCAGGTAGATAATGCAATGTTTGGTATTTTAATGTGATAAGAATATCTGTGACTGTGACAAGAGCTTTTTCAGTCTTCTAGTTCTGTTCCAGCTGTAACAATATGGAAAAGACATTGTGCTTGACTCTCCTGATTTAATGAGCATGAATAATGAGAATGAACTAAGAATCTCTTGTTTTTCTCCTCAAATCCTTGTGGGTGCTTTAAAATGCAATTTTTTTCCCTTTTTTCACTGATATCCCTATCAGCAGTGTTTACTGGAATCCTTCTAAAGAATGATAAAAAGCACTCTGAAATATCCATCAACGTTCCAGATAATGACGGGACACTTGTATGTTGCATAATATTAAGATTTACATATATTACTATGGTAATATTTAACAAGTCTGTAATATTGCTGCGGAAAGACTCATTTGAGCATTTGGGATTTTTCATGGTCTGCTGAAAGTAATTTGTATAATACTTTTTTGAAAATAGCTCATTTTCCAACTCCCCTAGAGTTAAACAGTTGAGTTTTACAATTTTCGAATCCATTCAAGCGATTTCTGGGTCTGGCGGTAGCACTTTTAGCATAGCTTAGCATAGATCACTGAATCTGATTAGACCGCTAGCATCTCGCTCAAAAATGACTGCACCCATGGTACGGCTCAAAGTTGCTTGATTATTATGCAGGAATGAGAGTATAGTTCCTAGCCATATCGGCCTAGAAAATTGTAACTTTTCATTTTCCGTCGGTCTTAGTACACGATGTAACTACAGAAGAGTCAAGTCTTAAACAGGAAAAATATTGAAAGTCTTTGGTCATTCTTTAGAGCGAGATGCTAGCAGTCTAATCAGATTCAATGTTCTATGCTAAGTAGGGCTGTAATCTCCCAGTCGATTAGTCGATTATTAGTCGATACGTTCTGGCTCGACCAAAATTCTGATTGGTCGATTTTTTGCCGCGTTCATTTCATCAGTTTTGCCGCGCCGCGTTCACTTCATCAGGTGTAAAGCACTAATTGCTAATGGGGGTGGTTTCAGAGCACCCCTGTTTCACAGGTAACAGTCTGTCTTCAGAACACCCCCATTGTTTTCACTTCTTTTGGATTAGCCCAACCCGCTGGCGAAGAGTCTCTCGCGGGTCCTTTGTGTTTCATTCCCCGCTGGGCCGCTGGCTCAAACGCACACCCATAGCGGTAAACTTGAGGAACGTACATCAACATACACATGAGGGGAAGCATCACAACACCGCGCTATAAGTGGATCTGTACTGTCAGTTTTGCCGCGCCGCGTTCATTTCATCAGGTGGAGAGCACTAATTGCTAATGGGGGTGTTTTCAGAGCACCCCTGTTTCACAGGTAACAGTCTGTCTTCAGAACACCCCCATTGTTTCACTTATTTTGGATTAGCCCAACCCGCTGGAGAGAGAGACAGATTGAAGAAGGCTAGTTGTCTTGTATATTATTTATTTAATTGTGAGAGCGTTGTTTCTGCTCTTGATCTGGCTTGTTTAATAAATATTTCTTTTTTTATTAAAGTGGACGTGCCTTTTGTGTTTAAGAGTAAAAGCTTTAAGTTAATAGTCTATTCGTGTCTCAGCCGCGAAGCTGAGCTCATATGTTTGAGCTTCACAGAGCGGCTGCAATGAGTGTCTGTCAGTTATTATAATACATATGACAAAAACAATTGTCTAAATTATGTTGCATATTCCTCAACAGTTCTTGAGATGATATCTAGTTGACAACACATAGTGCTATATTTTCGGAAGCTCGCAGGTGCATGCGATGCGACGCTGTCAGAGCCACAGACTCGTGTGTCAGACTCATTTCAGTGCAAAATAATCAGCTCAAAAACTATTTAATATACTGCAATTAGCCTACTAGTTTTTTATGTTTATTTATAATTAATTTAGGGAGACAACAAGGCTACCAAGTACTGCGCACAGTGTGCAGCTTATTCATTTAAGGTTTTTTTTCCTAACGATATTTTTAGTCGATTTTTAGTCGAAAATTTCAGGACTTCAGTCGACCAAGATTTTCTTTGGTTGATTACAGCCCTAATGCTAAGCTATGCTAAAAGGAAAATGAGCCTATTTTCAAAAAAAGTGGAGTGTTCCTTTAAAAGGTAATGAGAATAATGTCCCTGTACTCCGTTTTCTCAAATGCCACAGATTGAACCTTTGAACGAGTTTCTTGGCAGTATCTGATTGCTTACAGTTTAACAGAAGTTTCTCCCATAATTCATGCAAAGCGTCATGGGGGTAGAAACAAAGTGGATAGTATCTCAGCTAGTGAAACCACTAAACACATTAAAAGGGTTAGTTCACCCAAATTTTTTAATTCTGTTACTAATTACTCACCCTATGTCATTAAAATAATCCTTGTGGCTACAGTGGTTCAACCTTAATTTCATGAAGCGACGAAAATACTTTGTGCGCAAAAAAAAACAAAAAATTGTATTCTCTTCCGTGTCAGTCTCTGATGCGGTTCACATGAGCACCACCATTTATGTGTGTGGTGCTGACGCAGGAGCCACTGCTTACAACATAAACATCAGGACTCTGGGCCTTGAATGTGGTTGCGTTCGATCTCTATGGAGGGACATAAAGCTCTCAGATTTCATAAAAACGGGTTACGGGTTTAGAACGACAAGAGGGTGAGCAATTAACGACAGAATTGTAATTTTTGGGGGAACTAACCCTTTAAGTGTAAACCAGTCACAACAAATTGAGTTTCTGTAGCAACAGAGCATGCCGCTAACAACACCAGTGTCATGGGTTCAATTCCCAGGGAATGCATGAACTGACAAAATGTACCTTTAATGCAATGTACATTCCTTTGGATAAAGACGTCTGCCAAATGCATAAATGTAGAGCATGTCAAGCCCTTTTTTCATATCTGCACCAATCAAGTTTTTGATGACCATATCACTCAGCAAATCTGCTTGTAAACCTCTCACAGTGCAGACTGATCTCATGAAATGGTGCATGTATGACACGCCAATTCGTATGCCCTTTTGGCGTGCTATCAAGACGCATAATCGCTTTTTAGCGTGTTTATCAACGCCGTTTCATTCTATCCCCCTACACTGCCCCTCCCCCTAAACCTACCCATCACACACACACACTAGGGCTGTCAAAATTGCTCAAAAATGACGTTTGAATATTCCCTCTTAAAAAAACATGAATATTCGAACTATTCAAACATCTGGTTGCGCATTTTGTCAATCATACGTCAATAACAGGACAAATTAATACAAAGAGACATAACTACTTGTATAGGTAGTCTATTTAAGTGTAAACATATTTGACAACGCATTACCTACACACAAACAAGTAAATCAACTAATGACCAAGACCAGACCCCCCCCCGCTCGCTCTCGCTCGCTCTCGCTCGCTCTCGCTCTCTCTCGCTCTCTCTCGCTCTCTCTCGCTCTCTCTCGCTCTCTCTCGCTCTCTCTCGCTCTCTCTCGCTCTCTCTCGCTCTCTCTCGCTCTCTGCGCATTACGGTTTAAATGAACAAACACATTTTGAGTGCTGATCAAGAGTTTTGTGCAAGCAATTTAAGGTCGCGACTCTTGTCCCCAATATAGCAGACTTCATTCAGTGATTGAAACAAATATTAATTGAAGTTTTACAGCATATTGAACGCTCAGAGCGAGCTGTGCTGTGGCAAACATGGAACTTTTCCTTGACATGAAACGGTAAATAATCAAAAAGCAGTGCATTTATCCTTTATTCATGCAATATCTCTTCAGTCAGTACAGTAGTCTACACTTTAGTAATGTTAGGGTTATGGTACCTCGGCTCCATTGCTTGACAGAACTCCCTGAAGCCTCCACGACACTGATCGCTCTCATGTCCTTACAAATGAACAAAATTAATTTCTCCGTTATGGCCTCTTGTCGTGTTGCAGACAAAGAGCTTGTGGCGGACGATGCAAAGTAAGGGCGGTCCAGTTTGCACATACAAATTAGTTGCTTATATTTACAAAATGAGCCTACAAAAGCATCGTTTAATAAAGAAAAGTTCACGAAACTAAGTGAAAACTCACGAAAGTGTTTAGTGAATTTAGGAAACATTTGAGATCATAAATTTAGTAGTATAAGTTAACGTTACATTTCTACATACATTTTTCTCATGTCACAAGTAATATCAAGGTTTATTTTGATCTGTTTTACATGATTATTTTGTAGTGTGGTTTTCGGTGAAGTGTACTAAAATAAATATCGTCACCTGTGCATATTAGCCCACTTCTTCTCGACACTTTTTCCTGATGGTTTATAGAACAATTACTCAGAGTCGCCCTCTGTCGCTTCAAAGAATAGCACAACGGCGAGCGCGTCAAGTATAAACGCCTCGTCCGTTTGGGGAGGAGCACGCGCAGTCAACAGGGGCTCGCGCTGTTGAGCCAGGCGAAAATATAAACAAACAAGACTTCAGGACCTATGGCTAGCGCGCCCACTCGCAAAGCAGACAGCCACGCCTCTACTACCGCGGGTGTTTTTTCCACATTTTTTTTTTATTCGAATATTTATTTTCACCTTCGAAATGCGTTTTTTTTTAACTATTTGAATATATATTCGAATTTAGAATATCCGTTGACAGCCCTAACACACACACACACTGCCCCTAAACCTACCCATCACAAGAAACATTCAGCATTTTTACATTTTCAAAAAAAACATAATTTAGTATGTTTATACATCCATTTACATTCACACGGAATCACACGGCGTAGACATACACGCGGATAGCTCAAAATGCGTACAGATAACACACCATTTGGCTTTAGAAAGTGACGTGTATGTTTACGCAAAGTCATGATGTCATGTTGCACAGTGACATATGTATTACAGGGATGCATCGAAATTTTAGCTACCAAACAGCTATTTTCGGTTAAATGACCAAAATGGTTTTTGTAGGGCTGAAATCAGTGACCAAAACAGACATTTAATTAGTGCTTCTCAGATGGGACGTTTTGACTGTGTTCAGCATCTATTTCATGCACACAACATGGATAAATGTTGTCTTTTGGCCTATATTTTTGTTTACACATAGACCTTTTTCACATTTTTGGGTTTCTCAAGAGCGGAAGTCGTCATAGTTTGGTTAACTTTTAGGACAGTGAATGAGAGTATACATTAAATATATTTTTTGTTTCCCCATTTGCTCAAATAGCAAACGAAAAACTCCACAATAGTGATTTCACAACTTCAAAAAGAGGGAAAAAATAGAGGGAGATTGATAAAGGCAGTGAAAAAAGAGAGAAAGATGTAAATTTTTACCATCGCTCCCAAAGACGCTGTATTAAAAACACCCTCACAGCAGCAGTAACTTGTGTATTGTAATGTAATGAAAAAGTATTAGTATTATAAATATACATTCGTTTTTAAAAAAAACTTTGCAGGATTTACGATATTGATGACCGTTAAAACGCGTCATCACAGTCCGCGAAAAGGGTCCGACTCCATTGTTTAATGTTTTGAACTGAAAGAAACCGTTAAGATATAAGGCAAGCTTGTTGTGTACTACATTGCCAAATCATAAGTATGCTCAGAAATGGTGACAAAAACTTGACTAAAAAAAAAAATACATTTTTTGACATTTTCTCAAAATTTCATTTAAATAAACGAATATTTGAATACAATATTTTCAGAAAATGCCCATCCCTAGTCAAAACAGTATCAGGAATCCCTCCGTCACACACACAAACCAGGATCTGCTGCGAGGAGACACGCTTCTGACGCCTGCCCTGTACTGAACTGTGATGGGCAACATCACGACTATGACGAGAAAAAACAGGTGTGAGAGCATTCTGTCCTTTTTAGGGTCACATTTTATGATATGATATGTCCTGTTTTTGGTTCGTTTACATGTCTTTGCTCCGGGTTGCGTTCATATTTCAGTCGAACCGCACGAGACTTCGCTTGGAAGCGGATCAAGATCCATCTTTTCTGGGGTCTTGCGCCACTTGTTTGGTGCACACCAGGGTTCAGACGGCAGCGTTCACACTGAACCACACTAACAGAGTTGCACCAGAGTTCATTTTAAATATAATCAAACATGCCAAGTGTGTCAACAAAACTTCACCAAACATTTGTAGTGTGCCTGCCATCCAATAATCACAAAATGATAAGCGATAATCCAAAAGCCTATGGGAAAATCCAATTGGGTTTTTCTCGAGGGAACCAGAATAATGTTAACTGCCATTTGGCCTACAAAGTGACATCACACCTGCACCACTCTATACAGAAGGCCAACAGGAAGGTTAACTATTTACCAGTTACATAATACTGACTACTGACTCATTGAAGTACTCATTAGTGTAAAAGCAGAAATAATTTAATGCCTGGGTGTGATCAGTCATTCATGCACACATTTCCAGTTACAAAACAATGGCCAGTTGGATTAGTGTTTATATGCTGGTAATTTTGCTCACAAAGGTGGTTTGTTTAAAGACAGGCGAGCTGTCAACTCAACTACTGACACTATAACAAAAGACTAACATGGTATTAACACGGTTTGGGACACGCCCCATGATGATACTGTATTGGCAAAGATTTATTAAATAAGTACGCAAGCCAGAGTGAGTAGAACAAAAAAAAAAGTCAAGTCTCACGGGTATATTTGTGGCAATAGCCAACAATACATTGTATGGGTCAAAATTATTTTTCTTTTATGCCAAAAATCATTGGGATATTAAGTAAAGATCATGTTCCATGCAGATATTTTGTAAATATATCAAATGTATTATTAGTAGTGATATGCATGGCTAAGGAGGACAACTTTAAAGGCGATTTTCTCCCAAAATATTTTTGCATCCTCAGATTTCAGACTTTCAAAATATAGTATAATATCCTAACGAACCATACATCAATGGAAAGCTTATTTATTCAGCTTTCAGATGCTGCATACATATCAATTTAAAAAAATTACCCATATGACTGGTTTTGTGGTCCAGGATCACAAATATTCCCCAAATTTAATTCTATGCATATTTAAAATATTATTATTTTATACAAAGTGACTTTAGACGTGAAACAATACAGCTGCCTTTTAAATTTTAGGATGGGAGTCCCTCGCATGAGACTGATTATATTTGGGGGTCTGTTGCATCTAAAAGCCCTGCTTTGGAGTACCATGTAAATAAGGTCTATACCATGATTGCTATACACACATAAAGGACAACATGAGTGAAACATGAGCAAAGAAACACACATTATAATGTCATTGCTCGACATCTTACCTGCGTGTGTATTTGACACTGGAGCAGATTGTGTGAGTGTGGCAAATCCCAGTAAACACACACCTGCACGAAGAGCCTCCATCCTCACCACTGCAGCTAATCCACTAGCTTAACGACCTATAACCAGCTATTACATCTAAATAAATAACGTGAAGGACGCCTGAATTGGCTCATCTATGTCCACGTACGTCTATATTGTCATATCCGCCGTGTCAGAGACTCATGTTGTGTGATGTTACTCATATGTCGTGTTATGAGCGTTAGCTAACACGACAGTGCTGTGATGTTCATCGAGCTAAGCTAATGCTAACCGCTACCGGCGTCTTATTTACGATTATTTCTCATCGTTTAAAAGCCGCTCGTTCGTTTACTACCTCTCTATGACGATTAAATGCGAGGATATGTCTTTTCCCTGCATTGTAAGACTCCCGGATTCGTGGAAAAATCAAAAGCGCAGTAAACACAGTAGTCCAGCATCACTTTTCCGCACGACCGCCATGTCTCGTGACGTCAAGCGTCGCGTCACGCGCGTCGCACGAGAGGGCGGTGGTGATGACAGAAACTTGACAGCGTTCAGGATGACACACAGTCTGGCCATGTCATTGTCAATGAGAGAAAACGAAACAGTTTTTGACAATGATGCAATGCAAAACCTGTATTAGGAGGAAACTGTAATGCTGTAGGCTACTGAACAATTTCAAGAAGGATTAGCCTACTGATTTTTTTAGCACATAAGCCTCTTATTCATCCATATCTAGGCTAGGCCTATAGACTATAGGAGAATAATTATTATTTTGTGTACTATAAATCCCATATTTTCTATTATTGTTATACAAATAAAAAATAAATACCTAAAAACAAGTACTTTCTCAAACACTTGTACCCCCCCCCCCCCCCCCCAATACATTTCATAGCTGGCAATGACAAAAGGTAGATTTTTTGGATCAAATGTGAATGATGCAGATGCATGAATGTAATAAGAGTCTCTGGAATTATATAAGTTGTTTGAATCAATAGCTTTTCAGGAACATCGACCAGAGCGAGAGCCGCCCATCAACGAGATTCGTTCTGGTTACGGGAGCCGTCAGCAGCGCTGTCATTTTGTTTTTAGACCACAAAATCAACAATGTCACTAAAGAAGTGTGTTTCTGGTTATGAGGGAAAGATAACCTTCTTCAGCTTCCCAAATAATCCAGCATTAAGGAAACAGTGGATGCAGTTTGTTTTTCCAGAGCAGCAGTCGAGACCGCAGGCGGTGAGTGAAACTGCATCAGACGTCTGTGTTTTATTGGCAATTTAGCGTGTAAGTGCATATAATGTCAACAACACAAACGTATAGAGAATCGAAAGTTATCCAGGGATAATGCCATGATGTATTGTGTGTGTGCGTGCGTGTGTGTGTGCTCGTGACACTTTAGCTCCGCCCGCTGCACTCCTCCAGGAGTTAGGCTGTTTTCATAAAAAATCAGTACAGCGTGTCTGTCTTTTATAAATATAATAAAACTAAAGACTCTTCTGAGATATGGGATGTAATACTACTCTACAGGTACTCAAGATTGACATGAGACTGTCAATATTGTTGGCTAGTATCACTCTTTGGTGATACTCCAGCTTCCCAATTCATTGTTGGAGATGTTATTAGGCCAAAATATTTTGCACATTCTTCGGAGGCATTCTCCTCATGTCAGTTTTGATAATTGGCCAGCTCTCTGAACTGTACAGCAGAACAGACTTTACATTACAGTTATATAGGATCATCTTCGTTTTAAGGCTGTATTGTTTTGATCTCCATATAAGACGGAGTTGGGAGAAGGCACCCTGAGCCTTTCCCAGCCTTGCTTTAACATCTTTAGATGCCCCACTGTCCTTACTGATGAGACTGCCTAGATAGGTGAAATCTTCCACAAACTCAAGTGGTTCCTCATTAACAAGGATGGGTGCTGTGGGGGTAGAGTTGACACACATCACTTGTGTTTTGGAGGTGTTAATACTGAGCACAACTTGTCTGGCAAAGTTGTTCAGCCTATCTGTTTTAGCCTGCATGTTGTACTGGTTGGTTGATAGGAGAGCAAGATCCTCAGTGAAGTCAAGATCTACCAGCTTGGAGAACAGAGTCCACTGGATGCCTCTGGGTCTGTCTGCTATGGTGTTGGTTGTGATCCAGTCTATGGCGATCAGGAAGAGAATAGGGGAGATGATGCACCCTTGTCTCACTCCGGACTGCACAGGAAACCATTCAGAGAGGTGATTTCCTATGATGACACGTTCATAGAACGTTTTTATGATTGAGATGATCTTTGATGGTATTCCATAGGAGTGCAGTATCTTCCAGAGGGTGTGTCGATGGACACTGTCGAAAAACCTTCTTGAAGTCCACGAAGTTGATGTAGAGGGGTGTATTCCATTCCAAGCACTGCTCTATGATGTTACGCAAAGTAAATGTCTGGTCCATACATCCTCTTCCCTTCCTGAAGCCTGCTTGCTCCTGTCTAATCCTGGTGTCAATGGCTGTCTCAATGCGATTGAAAAGGACTCTGCAGAACACCTTACTTGGAATAGACAGAAAAGTAATCCCACGCCAATTGTCACAGTTCTTAATGTTGCCTTTCTTGGGGACTTTGACAATGAGGCCTTTGGACAAATCTTCAGGGATGGTGTTACTGTTCCAGATGTTTTAAAATAGATCTGTCAGCACTCTTGTTGAGGTTAGAACAAGCAAGTTATGCCCTCCGGAAAACCATCAGAGCAGCAAAACGCCAGTACAGGGACAAGATTGAAGGACAGTTCAACACCACCGACTCCAGAAGCATGTGGCGGGGAATTAACACCATCACGGACTATAAAGGGAACACAAACTCCACCGTGAACACCGCTGCCTCTCTCCCGGACGAGCTCAACACCTTCTATGCTCGCTTTGAGGGAACTAACACCGCCCTCGCGGAGAGAGAGCTCGTGGCTGAAGATGCAGAGGTTAGTTCACTCTCTGTATCTTTAGCAGATGTAACCTGATCCTTCCGGCGGGTGAACGTCCGTAAAGCCGCGGGTCCAGACGGCATTCCGGGCCGCATCATCAGAGCGTGCGCGCACCAACTGGCTGGAGTCTTCACGGACATTTTTAACCTGTCCCTCTCCCTGTCTGTGGTCCCCACATGCTTCAAAACGTCCACCATTGTGCCTGTACCTAAGCAATCAAAAAACACTCTGCTTAAACGACTGGCGTCCTGTTGCTCTGACCCCCATCATCAGCAAATGCTTTGAGAGAATAATCAGAAACCACATCTGCTCTGTTCTCCCCCCCTCACTGGACCCACTGCAGTTTGCATACCGCACAAACCGCTCCACTGATGATGCCATTTCATCCACTATACACACTGCTCTCTCCCACCTGCAAAAGAGGAACACATATGTGAGAATGCTGTTTGTAGACTACAGCTCAGCATTCAACACCATTGTGCCCTCCATACTTGACAGGAAACTCCGGGCTCTAGGCTTAAACAGCTTGTTATGCAGCTGGATCCTGGACTTCCTGTCAAACAGACGCCAGGTGGTCAGAATGGGCAGTAACATCTCCTCATCACTGACTCTCAACACTGGAGCCCCTCAGGGCTGTGTTCTCAGCCCACTGTTGTGTACTCCTTGTACACACATGACTGTGTGGCAATCCACAGCTCCAACACCATCATCAAGTTTGCTGACGATACGACGGTGGTAGGTCTCATCACTGACAATGATGAAACGGATTACAGAGAGGAGGTGCACACTCTGACACGGTGGTGCCAGGAGCACAACCTCTCCCTCAACGTCAGCAAGACCAAGGAGCTGGTGGTCGACTTCAGGAGGAATGAGAGAGAACACCGCCCCATCACCATCGATGGAGCACCGGTGGAGAGAGTCAGCAGCTTCAAGTTCCTCGGTGTCCACATCACAGAGGAACTCTCATGGTCCGTCCACACTGAGGCCGTTGTGAAGAAGGCTCATCAGCGCCTTTTCTTCCTGCGACGGCTGAGGAGGTTTGGAATGAGCCGCCACATCCTCACACGCTTCTACAGCAGCACCATCGAGAGCCTGCTGACTGGCTGCATCACCACCTGGTACGGCAACAGTACCGTCCGCAACCGCAAAGCCCTGCAAAGGGTAGTGCGCACGGCCAGCTGCATCATCGGAGGTGAGCTTCCCTCCCTCCAGGACATTTATGCCAGGCGGTGTGCGAAGAGAGCTCAGAGGATCATCAGAGACTCTAGCCACCCGAGCCATGGGCTGCTCTCACTGCTGCCATCAGGCAGACGGTACCGCAGCATCAGAACACGCACCAGCCGACTCCAGAACAGCTTCTTCCCACAAGCAATCAGACTACTTAACTCTTGATCCATCAGGATCATAACACACACTGGACAGAATATCACTCAGCACAACCCACTGTAGATACACACACACTATATACACATTTAGTTATCATTTATTATTTATCATTTATCATATAGCACCTATTGTACATAATGGATCTCTACTGTGAATAATAGTGTATACTGTACATTGTATATTATTATTATTATAGCTTAATGTATACTGTTTAATGTATGTTTAGTGTATATTGTTTAAAGTATATGTATATTGTAAGTATGTGTATATTGTTTAAAGCTGTGAGGACTACACTCACATTGTGTAAATTATTTATTGTTTATTGTAGAGTTTACCGTGCTGTGAGTAATTGTGTGCGCATCAGATGTGTAATCTGCTGCTTTAAATGTTGTACATGTCATGTCATAACTGCTATGTTGCTCGGAACTGCACCTAAGAATTTCACCTACTGTTGCACTTGTGTAAATGGCTGTGTGACAATAAAGTGATTTGATTTGATTTGATTTGATAGAATGTCAACCTTAAGCATTTCGGCATGAATAGCATCAATGCCACTTGCCTTGCCACTTTTCAAGGTTTGGATGGCAGCTTTAACTTCAGCAGAGTCAGGGGGGTTGGTGTTGATTTCCAAGATATCCTCTGTTGTTATGATGTTGGCTGGTTGTTCAGGCTCAGGGAGGTTGAGTACTTCCTGGAAGTGTTGAACCCATCTGGCTGCTTGTTCACTCTCTGATGTACAGATGTTGCCATTCTTATCCCTAACATGGGTAGGTACACTTATTGCTTACATTGGAATTAAGAGGGTAAGTAACGGTCACGTGCTGCTAATCAAATACCTTTGATTAATTGATCATCAGCAAGTGTGATCACCTCTATAGAAGCAGAAGATTGCTAGTCTGGAGCATTCAGGTGTGTGTTAAGACAATGCCAAGGAGAAAAGACATCAGCGATGATCTTAGAAAAGCAATTGTTGCTGCCATCAATCTGGGATGGGTTACAAGGCCATTTCCAAACAATTTGAAGCACAGCATTCTACAGTGAGGAAGATTATTCTCAACTGGAATAACAATCAAGACAATGGCCAATCTTCCCATTAGTGGAGGTCCCAGCAAATTCACCCCAAAATCAGACCATGCAATGTTCAGAGAAACTGCAAAAACCCAATAGCAACATCTCAGACTACACAGGCCTCAGTTAACATGATAAATGTTAAAGTTCATGACAGTACAATTAGAAGATGGGTCAAGCATGTTTGGGTTGTCAGGAGGAAGCCTCTTCTCTCTAAAAAGAACATAGCAGCACAGCTTAAGTTTGCAAAGTTGCATCTGAACAAGACTTGACAAGACTCAAGACTTCTGGAACAATGTGCTTTGGACAGACGAGACCAAAGTGGAGATGTTTGGCCATAATGCACAGAAAAGGAAACACGCCATATCAGCACAAACACCTCATGCCAACTGTCCATCACGCTGGTGGAGGGGTGATGATTTTGGGCTTGTTTTGCAGCCACAGGACCTGGGCACCTTGCAGTCATTGAGTCGACCATGAACTCCTCTGTATAAATTGGTGGAGCGTGTGTAAGGCTAGACAAGGTGTCGCTTCCTCTGGCCACAGACTTGAGACTAGCGTGGAGTTTCCTCACTGAATTTACCACTGTCTGCTGCTGCTTTTGATTGCTTTTAGAGTGAAGAGCTGCCCATAACTGTTGGTCTATCAGGTTTCTCTGTAATACAGTTTTTCTTGATTGTTTACACACAATTTCTGAAAGCATGCCTCTACTCTCAGAACTCTACACACAAATCAAAACACACACACACACAATGGGCAAAACCCCTCAATTATCCTGCAAAAGGAAACTTTACATTCAAAACAATGTTATTTCTTCTCAAAGTGGAGAACACACACAAACTATCATATGTATGGACATTACTGTAAGAACCAGTTAAACCACTGATGTGCTCAATGTAAAACACTATGATGAATGGGAAACACTTCTTCTCCATTCATCATAATGACTTTTTTTGGTTCAGTGTTACACTTTCTACAGACAGTATAAAAATAAAATATTTGAGAATATTGTTTTTATACTCAGAACACACAAATACACGGTAACAAATATATTTTATTTTTCCCACAAAAACTATGTACAAAGTGTACATCCCAACTAACACAAAGTTGCACATATAATGGTCTACATACAAAACAACAGAAGAATTTACTGTATACAGTTACAGTAAAAAAAAAACTATGCTGCTCCAAAACAGAAGAGCTCACCTGTTGCCCTTTTATGCTAAAGCTCTGTTTGCTAATTGTAAAACTGTGTGACAGGTGTTTGCCTATGTGATGAGTCAGTGTGCATATTTGAATGGCAGTGTGTTCCTTGTGAAAACGAGATTTTCTGCATGAAAATTGTGCCAAATGCAGAGAATTGTGTGTAGTGTTTTGAAAAAAGTGTGTTTTATAACTGCAATTTGAGTGTAAAGCAGGAATTGTGCTTGTAGTTTAGCAGAATTGGTTCAGGGGGTTGGTGCATGAGTTACATGTTGTGGTCATTGTGTCTCAAGTGTGTAAACAATTGAGAAAAACTGTAATAGGATATTTGCGAAGATTTGGCCAAACAATCCATTGGGTATATGCAAGTGTTTGCACTCTAAAGAGCATAAAATGTTTCTATTTACAAAGTGTTTTTGCAGCGTTGAGCAATGTAGCCAATCACAAACATATCTGTTGATTTCTTGAATGCAATGGTCAATCAGAGGTGTTTAAAGACCCCATTTAATTTGCTTTAAGACAAACCATGTGCAAATTCATAAGTCCACACCGTTGGTGAGTGTTTTCTCTTTAAAACTGCAGTGAACCAAAGACACTGTTATTTCTTACATCACAAACTACCTTATAACCAATGTGTGGGCGGGCTTTAGCATATAATTAACTATTCTCTGAAGCAGGGGAGTCTCAAGAGAAACCAGGTTATCCTGATATGTTTTTCTGTTGATATGAAAAATTAGGTACATTTAGCAATATATCGGGTGAATTATGTATATGATGTATATTACAATGTTATGATGAACTTTATGCCTTTCACTGTGACTCAATGATGTTCGAAGTGTTTATAGGGATACTGATTTTCAGAAGGCAGCTGTCCTACTCTGAGATGGCAAACGGGAACATGGTTTGTGTAACATTAGAAACACATTATTAGCTGTTGCAATGAGCGATACCATTGTGCAGCGTTTACCTCAGAAAGGTGGCCGAGTGGATCTCTGAGCTGGTGTAAAGACTTTATAAATAGGAAGATGGTGCACTCCAATGGGAGAAAGTGCAATGCTCAATATGGTGGAATAAGTCCTGCCTTCTAAATGAAAAAGCCAATCGTTGATGAGTAAAGTCATTGCATCACAGCAGCTGCCATTAGAAGCTCCGGTTGCTATAGAACAGGCAGTGCGTTTAGGATTAGTTTTGTCACAAGTCGAGCGTTTAGAAACAACATTTATGAGACAGTTGCTTTCAGATTTCATTGGTGATTTCAAACATGAAATTTGATCATAAGCTTGGCAAACAGTTTTGGAGAATTTGATGTTTCCCCATTCAAAGAGCTGCACTTGCATGCCCGAGAGGCGTTTTAAAGATGGTTACCGAGTGAAAGGACTTGTTTTTAAAGGGACTTTGGCTGGTGTGAGCACATGGAGGAGGGGCTAATTTGCATATTCACTCCTTAGCCTTAACTTGGAGTTAGTTCACCCTCGCCTATGTCTGTCTGTATACCAAAGTATTCTAGAGTCAAATGTGAGGCCATCTGTCCGACAGCTAAAGCTTGACCGATGTTGGGCCATGCAACAGGGCAATGATCGATAGAACACCAACAAATCTACAACAGAACGGCTGAAAAAGAAAAGAATCAAAGTGTTACAATGGCCTAGTCAAAGTCCAGACCTCAACCCCACTGAAATGTTGTGGCGGGTCCTTCAGAGAGCTGTGCGTAAAGAGATGCCCACAAACCTCAATGAACTGAAGCAATGTTGTAAAGAGTGGGACAAAATGTGAGAGACTGATAAAGTCATACAGAAAAAAGTCATACATAAAACAAGTAACAAATATGTTATTGCAGCTAAAGGTGGTTCTACAAGCTAATGAATCATAGGGTGTACTTAGTTTTTCCACAGATGGATCTGAGGTTGTACTTACCTAACACAAGTTGCTCTAGGAGAAACTCTTAAAAAGTAATAGGGACATTAGGACTCCTAAATTGTTGCTCTAAGAGTATTTCACAAAGCATTTTAGCTCTAAAAGCAGCTCCTAAATCTAAATTTGGGTGGTTAAAGGTTATTTGACAAAAATTCTGTTTATTGTAATAACCATCTCTCTCTCTCTCTCTCTCTCTCTCTCTCTCTCTCTCTCTCTCTCTCTCTCTCTCTCTCTCTCTCTCTCTCTCTCTCTCTCTCTCTCTCTCTCTCTCTCTCTCTCTCTCTCTCTCTCTCTCTCTCTATATATATATATATATATATATATATATATATATATATATATATATATATATATATATATATATATATATATATATATATATATATATATATTCAGTACATATCCATGTCCTGTACTTATTCATCCATTGTATATCATGCACTTATGCAAACGTTGTATATCCTGCACTTGCTGCTATTGCACTTCTGGTTAGACCTAAACTGCATTTCGTTGCCTTGTCTTGTACCTGTACTTGTGTAATGACAATAAAGTTGAATCTAATCTAATCTAATCTAATCTTAAATTTCAATCCAAGGGCTGGGTAAATATAGGACAGAAGTACACATGTTGGGTTAATTTTACCCAGCAAATTAGGTTGTTTATTTAAAGGTCCCGTTCTTGGTGATCCCATTGTTCAAACTTTAGTTAGTGTGTAATGTTGCTGTTAGAGCATAAATAATACCTGTAAAATTATAAAGCTCAAAGTTCAATGCCAAGCGAGATATTTTATTTAACAGAAGTTCACTTTCAAAGCCTACAGCGAACGGCTGGCTTGGACTACATCCTGGTACTCCCTTCATAAATGACGTCAGTAGAACAGTAGAACAGACTAACCTCCGTCCACAAGAATACGCGAAAAAAGGGGGCGTGGTCTTGTTGCTCTCCCACGTGGAGAAGAGGACGTGTCGCATGGAGAAAAGGAAGTGGTGCGTTTGAGTGTGTTTGTCGCCATGTCGTGGAGACACTGTTATTTTCATCCCGGAGTCAAATCACCTTTGTTTGGCTTTCCCAGGGACGCTGTAGAGATCATTAAGCGCATACATCTCCCGTTAAGAGGTGTGATCTTTCCACATGCGCCAAGCTGCTGTCGAATCACAACACAGGAACCGTGCCACGTTCGCTAAGCTGCGGTCAAATCACAACACGGGAACCGCTGGCACAATCAGAACTCGTTACGTATTTCTGAAGGAGGGACTTCATAGAATAAAGGAACTCATCAGCCGTTTTTAGGACAGTGAAAACAGCGGTTATGTAACGATCACCAGCTGGAGTGCCCTTGAGAGCCACCAGAGGGTACTCCACACATAAGACTATGATCACTCACAAACTACATTTCCCATAACTCACTGCCCGGACTCATCATCACTTATCACTGATCACATTCACCTGTACCTCATTCACTGATTGCATTCACCTGTGTCTCACCATCCTGTTAGTCTCTGTCTATTTATACCATGGTCATTCATTCACTCACGGCGAAGTCTTGTCTATACGTTACCCTGCATTTCTGAGCACTCTCCTGATTTTCTTGTTTCTTGTTTTTTGATATCTTGCCCTGTTCCCTGGATTACTCTCTTGCCTCTGGTCCCTGCCTGTTTTGTTTGTTTGTTCGTTTCTTTGTTTGGACTGCCTGTCTGTGTATGACCCTTGCCTGTACTTTGGATTACGCCTCTGGATTGCCCTCAAATAAAGCTGCATTTGGATACACCTTCGAGTCTCGGAGCAGTTCGTAACAGGTATACAGATAAGTAAATTGTGTTAAAAATACTGTTTTTTTTTACACGCGAAACATGAACACATGTTATATTGCACACTGTAAACACAATCAAAACTTCAAAAAAACACGAAGAACGGGACCTTTAACCCAGCATAGTTGATTACTATAATACTAGCTCTTTTTTTAATTAACTTAAATCCTCTAAACTTTTTTAAAATACTCGAACAACCACTGGCATAATAATTCCTTTATTTTCTATCATATAGCATATTTTATATTATTTTCAATACATATTGCCTACATTTAAGATTGTTTAACAAATATTAGAAGTAAAAATGAAACATTTAGAAATAATCCAAGTGTAATCGACGAGTCTCTGTTGTCCCGTTTTCACTGTAGTGGCTCTGGATCTCATGCCGGAGCTTGTATTATGTTCAGCAGGGGAACATCTAACTTCAGACTGCCCTGCGTTTGACTCCATAACCTGTCCATAAACAATCAGTGTTCTGAGAAAATATTTTAACATCATAATTATTTATATTCTCTATCTTTTTGAGGCATCAGTCATTTCCATCATGCGAAAAGACAGACACAACACTTGTGTAGGTGACATCACATCACTGTATTGAAATTATACGATATGCAGAACAATAACACATTTATAGATCAAATAAAATGTACACAAACCTGTATTTTACCAAACACATGCACCAAATTGACGGAGCTGCATTGCTCTCTTCTGAAGAGGATGCAAAAAGCCTGCAACAAATAGCTGAACCCCTGGGTTGTTAAGTCTGACCCAGGAGCTGTGTAACACAAAAACCACCTGAACACTGGGTTGGTATGTTCCACTTTATATGTGTACATATATACAATTTCCTAAAGAGTGGCCTTTAAACCTGTTGTAAGCTACTTTTCTGTTTTTTTAATGAAATAGTTGAAAATCTGAAGGCACACAAAGGAAAAATGCCTCACAAGATTACTTTGAATATTTATTTTCCAAATATATAGGTAGGAAGTCCACCTCATCTCATCATCATTAACTTTTCTATGCCGATTCTATGTTTTATTTCTATATGTGATGTGTATCTTGGTTTCGCAACTAAGCATCCTCCACAAATTAGAACAAAGGCAAACCATGTACCTTCCCAGCATCACTACAGGTCTCAGTAGTAACCCAGAGCCAATGACCTCCGAGTCCTTCACCAGCATATGCAAAACTCACATTTCAAACCAATAGCGATCAGAAACGATCTGCTTGGATCAGCTAATGAGGAGGGAGGTGTTTTGTGGTAAGGAAGGCCTCCGTGGGTTTAAGGGCACGAGTGTCACGGTCTCTGTGCACTTTAGGTCCCAGAACTGCAGGAGATCAAGGCTCTCTGTGTCTTCATTGTTCCAAAGGATACAGCTGAGGATTCATCGTCACTTCTACAACCGGTCCAAAGGTTAGTGCCTGCTTCTTCACATACATTATACTGCCAAATTGAACTTGTTGTTAGTGGTGTCAGTTATGTTTTTCATTGCATTGCATTGCATCCTTACATTTCCCAAAGTCAATTCAGAGATTTAGTTAAGCAGCATATTTGTTCTATACATTCAAATTTGACAAAAAAGCTTCTAAGAAATTCCACTGTTATGTGTATGATTATGCAAATTAGCTATGCAGATGCTTGATTGAGTATTTTACTGGTTCTTTAAGTATTATAATGTGTATTTGTAGAACTTTGGTGTGGAGAAACATGGCACTTGCAGGACTCCTGAAACAAGACAGCATTGCAGCAGCTATCCAGGCTTGTCAAGGTGAGATACATCTGCCACACACACACACACACACACACACACACACACACACACACACACACACACACACACACACACACACACACACACACACACACACACACACACACACACACACACACACACCAGCACATGTAACTGATTCTCATCCACAAGAACACACATGTTACTTACACAGCTTTGTTATTTGCAATTATCAACAACAACATAAATAGCTGCTTCAGTTAAGCTGCACATACACACACACACACACACACGCACACAGGTCGGTGCATTGGGGATGGGTAGATCCAGGTATCCAGGCAGCCGGAGACTGGGGAGCAGTTGCCATCAGGATACCAGGGTGTAACAAGTTTTAACGACAGTATAGACATTATTTAGAGTAGCGCCATGACAGGTCAATGAAAGCGAGGCTGTGAGGGATAGACTTCAATGACATCCGTTGTACAAAGCGCCAAAATCACTTGGAGTTTTTGTGTTAAAAATCCAAAATCCAAATCAAAGATGGGGCTGATGTGAATAAGGTCTATAACACCAAGGCCGATAAAGATATAGTAAAAGAATAAAATAATAGCAGAGTTCACACCACAACTATAACGATAACGGCAGAGAGGAACGATACCTTTGGAATCACTTTCAGAACGATTTTCTACAGCTGATGAACGATAAAAACATTGACAGCCAATCAGAATCTATCCTGCTTTAAAGAGCTTGAGCATTTAAAGAGGCAGATGACAAAAGCACAGATATTGTGTGTTGGTGCTAATAATATCGTTATAGTTATCGTTCTTAGGGCCCTATCATACACCGGGCCCAATGCTACACCAGGCACGACGCAAGTGTTTTTTTGATAGTTTCAGCCCAACGAAGTTATTATTTTCTATAGGTGGGTGCACAACGTGTGTACACTCTGATTATTACACACACAGGAGCAGCAGCACACAAACATTTTTAAATATTAAAAATAATAGCATTCCTCTCTAAAGAAGCGTTCAGTTTTCCTTGCAAATTCCGCCATGTAAATAGTGAATCCACCATGACGTGAGCGGAACTGGCTTTTAAAGGGAATGGGAGATGAGACTCTGATTGGTTTATGACACATTGCGCCCACAACACACCCATGACTCCGTACAAGAGACTAGGTACCCTTTTGGACCATGCACCTGACGTGCCGACTGTTTTTATTTTTTTGGTCATTAAACAAGCAAAAGTGGATTCGGACACGCCCTAAGTACACCTGCGGCATGTGCTTCAGACCATGCGCTCAGATCTTTAAAATAAGGCCCACTGAATCAAACTAAAAAGATTAATTTATATCAATAAATTACATTTTATGGGTTAAGGTAGAAATGGCTTTAACATTTGCGGGTTGTCACTTTTTACAGTGTTTGGCTAGGTGTGGAACAAGCATGATTCAATTAATGTTTAAATTTTAAATTTAAAACAAACTGAATTTATGGATGGTAAATAGATTATTTCAGTTATGTATGACTGACAAATATGCATCACATAAAGTTTATTCGTTTATGTTAAAACTGTGTAATCCACCTGGATGGAAAGTTTATATAAAAATCAAATACATACATCTCAAATGTAGGCCTTCCTGACATATTTTTGTCTTCCAGCCCCAGGATCTTTCCACTACAAGACGTTCTTTGAACATGTGGGGCTGATAGGTAAAGGCTCTTCCGATGGGGAGAAGGTGTTCAAGGCCCTGGACCAGGACAAGAGTGGATTCATTGAAAAAGAGGAGCTAAAGTAAAGCATTCTTTAAACCTGGTTTGTTTGGGGATTGTATTCTGAGACACATTATATGAGGGCACAACATCTGATTGGTGCGTGCTGTTCTTTGATTGGGTCTCCAGACGCTTCCTCCAGAACTTCTGCTCAGGGGCCAGAGAGCTCACGGAGGCAGAGACCAACACCCTCCTGGAAGCTGGGGACAGTGATGGAGATGGCAAAATCGGGATGGAAGGTAAAGGCAAATCAGCAGTTGAACAGGCCCTTTGGGAGCCGTACTCCTATAGAAACCAGGGCTCCTCTTTCACTGTCTAGCTCCTCTGTTAGCCTGGGGGATTAATCAGCTGTACAAATGAGAATTAGACCAATTCTGCTGCCTTTAACACACACACAAATGTACTGATTATCTTGAAAGACTGGGAATTCTCTTTCTCCCAAGGCAGTGTCTTTCCAGAAGGGTGTTTGGCTCAGTCTGTGAAAGAATAACTTATTGTTTACAGGGTGTATGCAGATTTTCTGATTTAGCTGAATGGACAACATTTGACTTAATTTCTCTCTCTCTTTTCCCCTCAGAATTCTGCAGCTTGCTGAAATGAATGTGGTGATTGGACTGACTTAAACTTCATTTCACGATTATCTCTTATTTATTTGCATGCATTATCTGTGATTCGTTTTTATGTGAGTTGCTAAAATTTAAGTGTGTTTAGTAAGTCTAAAATGTGCAAATCATGTTTGGGAATGAAATAAAAATTTGCTTCTGTATCTAGAGTGATCATAGGAAATGAAACTGCTCAATAAAGTGAAGTCTCCAAGTACAGGAATTCTATTATCCATCTTTGCTTCATGTGATCTTTTACTTTCATAACAACAATATACAAATATCACAATAACAACAGCAGTCAAATAAAATAAATAAATAAACCAAAAAAATATGATAAGATAAAATAAGATAATATACAATAAAAAACTATTTTATTTTAAAATAAAATAAGATAAAATACAATAAGATAAGATAAAATGACTAAATAAAAAAGATAGATAAGATAAAATAATACAATAAATATGACAAGATATAAGATAATATAAAATAATAAAAAAGATGACACAAGAATAAAAAATTATATAATATAAAATTATAAAATAGAATACAATAAGATAAAATAAAATAAAAATTAAATTAAATCTAAAATATGATAAGATGTAACATAAAAAATAAAATAAAATATGATAAAATAAGATGAGATACACTCTATATATATATATATATAAAAGACAAGATATAATATAAAATAATAAAAGAAAGTACTAGATAAAATGATAAGATAAAAATGAATAAAATAAAAGATAAGATAAGAAAAAATATAAAATAATAAAAATAAAATTAGATAAAAGATGATAATATAAATAAAGATATAATATAAAATAAAATACAATAAGATACACTGAAAAAAACAGGAAAACATATATTGTCCAATTTACTTAATAATATTGTTTGGGATCTACTCAACAAAATTGTGTTTCTCTTCTAAACATGATTTCTTTGCTTTCTATTAATGTAATTCTCTAAAATGTGCAATCTACTTAAATTATTTATTTATTATTTGATGTGTTTTTGGGCAAAATGAGAAAAGGGGGAGACTTTATATTGTTTAATAGTGTTTAATGTTTATTTATGTTAGAATTATTAGAACCATTTAAATGAAACTGGGTTATAAGGGGAGAAGAGTGGAGAAATTGCTTAGGCTGTGCATGGACTGATTTAGCACATGTCATTAAAGAGCATTTCATACTTAGCTTGGCATGTTCATTATGTGCTATTATTGGCTAATAGAATGACAGCTAGTTAGTACAGTCTTATAAATCAGTCAAATGACATCAAAAATAAAATAAACTTGTGTTTTGTGATTTGATTAAAGAGGCAGGGTCTCAAGCCCCACTGTGCACACCACTGTTGTTAGGGAGCCATATTAAAATCATTGTGAGACTACTCAATTTGGTTACTTAAAAATGACTTCATTCCATGATGTTGAAATTATGTGAACAAATTATGTTTGTTTAACTTAATTGATTCATGTGGCACAGATGTACATGATTAAATCATGTAAATCCAACACACCTTTTTTTTTCAGTGTAAGATATAATTAAAAATTAAAATAAAATATAAGATATGAGATATAAGATTAAAATAAAGAATAAAATACAAAAGATAAGATAAAATTTCATTAGAATAATATGAAATAAAATAAAAAGTAAGCATTTCAAACATTGCAAAAACAAATAGAATAAAATAAAATGAATAACAAATTTAAACTCGTTACCAGAACAAAATCAGCAATGACTCGATCTGTGTTTTCAGTTGTAAGGAATATGTGTAATAATTCAATATGAACACTGAAACCAATCAAATATCAAATCCAGCCTGCATGTGACATGAACACAAAGTTTCAGAATTGATAATAACAAGTCTACGATCTTATGAATGTTGATGTGAATGATGTTATTCTTATCACACCGAGAAGATTTATGGCCTTGAGAAGCAGCTGATTGCGCCACAGCTCTCCGTCCAGAGTTTCTAACGTGCAAGAGAAACACAATCCACCTCAATCAAACATGCATATCCTGATGTGTTTATCAGCCCTTTAGTAAATGTTCGACTGAGGACGAATGAAAGCAAACAGACAGATGGAAGTCTTCCCAAATGATGAGGCAGGGAAAGGGACGGCTGCTTGACCCGGGAAGGGGCCTCATGATCTATAGGGTCCCACACATGGTTCTGAACACTGTTTGTGAGGCTAAAAATAGCCCAACTTGACTACTGGACACATTTTTTCGACACTATCCGTTACTGAGCATTGAATTCCTGTAAATGGTGAGGCTGAGGGTATATAAGCCGGGAGCCACAGAAGGGCCAGTCACACCTCGACTAACTCCTTCGGTTTTTCACTCGCCTTAGACAAGCACAAGGTGAGTCCAGTGGATGAGTTCGTCTGACTTATTAATGCTTTAGGATCAGGCTTCTCAAAGAAAAAAAGTTATTGAACTTCATCACAGCTGACGGACAGGGACTTTGGAATATGCTGTATTGGTAACGGAGAACATCAGGAGGCATTTGCGCTTCGGCTGTGGATGCGGCCGCTATAGACCGCAGGCATTGGACACTAAATGTCAATGGCTTGAACTCTGAGGATAACTAGAGAAAATAAGGGGTTGTTTCAGTTATAGTGTTTACTTCTTTACACCGCGTCTGTGAAAGAGGAAGGCACTCGGTTCATGATGCATGGGGGAACACAGATTTGAGTTTTGTTATATATTGCATTGCATAAACTATTCCAATCATTTGAATTAATTTGTGAACTGACACAATGTTTCGTGTTTTGCAGCTTAATCAAAACCAGAAAAATGGCCGTTGCCGCTATGCTCGCCGCAGCTGATGTGGATGCTGCTCTCGCTGCCTGCCAGGGTAAGACATCATTTGGTCCTCTCAGATTGCATGGGTGAATTCTAGATAATAACTGCAAAATTAAGTTATGTTTTTACATTGCTTTAACTCATCAAAATAACATTTATTAGTTATACAAGATTCAACTCATTTTTAAAGTCAGTTTAATGTCATTTAAATTGAAATGACTTACAAAGTACTTAAAAAAAAATATTAAGACCTCAACAACCACTGATCTGTAGCTGATGCATGTTAAAATCAGACGTGGCAAACAGTTTCTGACTGTATGAATGCACATGAACTGATGATCTGTGAAGCATTACAGAATGCAGTGATGCTTGCTAATGATTTTAAAGAGATGAACTGTTACCAATAAGTGAAACTGAATCTGAAGATTTGATATACATGAATAGATATAGACACATGAACTCCAAAAATAAATAAATGATGTTTAATGGGTATAATGAAACAAATTAATATGATATATATCCAATATAACACTAAAGAAAGTCATTTATAGCAATTATTATATTATATTATATTATATTATATTATATTATATTATATTTTGGCCTGATTTAATCTGAAGATTTGATCTAAATGAATAAATATAGACTCATGAATTCATAAATAAATAAATCATGTTTAAGCAGTATAATGAAACAAATTAATATAACATTTATGAGATATTTATATATACTATATATCAGATATAACACTACAGAAAGTTATTTAACAATTATATATTATATTATATTATATTATATTATATTATATTATATTATATTATATTATATTATATTATATTATATTATATTATATTATATTATATTATATTGGGCTATTTAGAAACATGATTTAAAACTTCTGCCTAGATGCTTGAAATTTGTTTTGTAGAAGTTGAATTTCTTTTTCAAAACAGAAATATTTACATATATTACATTTTGAATAAATATAATATATTTTTAAGAAACAAATTGGACAGGATATTGAAGGAAAAGCAGTCAACAATTGAACAATTTAATCCGAAGATTTGATATAATAAATAAACGGGTTATTTAGAAATTCAATATAAAGACTTCTGCTTAAATGTGTAAATTTCTATATTTTCATTTTATATAATACATTTTTCGGAAATTATTTGGACAGGATTTTGAGCGCAAAAACAGTAAACAAGTGGCTAGCATACACATACATTTTTTTATAGAAAGTTTTGTTCCATAAACTACATAATATTTCTGTATTTTTATTCTAGAATGTATTTGACAACTGCCACTCTAAAATGTGAAAAATAGTAATAATAAGAAATGAATGTGCAAACGTTTAACTTTAAAAGGAATATATTGTTCCAAACTTCCAAAAACGGTTTGCTAACGCTGTCATTTGGTTTTGAAAATGTTATTTCTGAATATTCTCTGAATGTTTGAATGACTTTTTGGTTATGCAAACGTTAAACATTAAGTAAATGTTACCTTTGAATGTTCTCTGAATGTTGTTTTCATTAATAAGAGCATTATTAAAGACCAGATAACCCTGAATGAACTTTGAGATAACGTTCCCTGTTAGCTGGGTTACTGTGTGCTTGGACACAGCCAGGTCTCATTAGCTTCATCACGTTTTGACACAAAATCCTCTCTCCACAGCTGCTGACTCCTTTGACTACAAGACCTTCTTCGCCAAGGTCGGTCTTGCAGCCAAGTCCTCTGATGAAGTCAAGAAGGCTTTCGCCATCATTGACCAGGACAACAGTGGCTTCATTGAGGAGGAGGAGCTGAAGTAAGACTCACAACACACCATTTACATGGGACAATGTCCAACAAAGGCAGTTGAGGGCTTCATAACAGGCCTGTGCTCTCTCTTTCTGTAGGCTGTTCCTGCAGAACTTCAAGGCTAATGCCAGGGCTCTGACCGACAAAGAGACCAAGGCCTTCCTTGCTGTTGCTGACAGTGACGGTGATGGCATGATCGGAGTTGATGGTAAATGAAAAATGACATTTCGACCCCATTTTACACCACACATCATGAGATCTAGAAGAGTTGAACACACATCAAGATAGGAAGTCTAAGCTCCTGAATGCTTTTCATTAAAGTTCGATATAGTGGAGCTTGCCTTTTTAGTGAGAAAGCACAAGCTCCAGAAATTGGGTAAACATACAGTATATCACAGGAAATCAAAGGAAAATGACCTGAAATTTGTATTTATTTAGCATTTCTTCCAGCATAAAATTGTCTCAATATTGCCTTTCGTCTAAGGCCCGATAATAAAAGCTACTTAAATGCCCTAATTGAACTAAGGCCTAATTCTGGCTTAATCTAAGTCCTGTCTGTGGAACCAGACGTTTTGTTTCCTGCTTGTTTGATCAGGCCAGTGTTGCCGCCTATTTTCAATGGAAAGCAGCTAAAGCCTGCTCTAAATGTCGCTAGATGTTGTAATGCGCCAACTGTCGGCAGTTTACATCTGTTTTTCCCCTAATTCGCGCTCACATACTGTATTTGAATATAATATATAGCTGAATGTCCAATAAAGCTGTTCTCTGATCCTGGACCACAAAACCAGTCATAAGGGTACATTTTTTTTAATTGAGATGTATACATCATCTGAAAGTTGAATAAATAAGCTTTCCATTGATGTATGGTTTGTTAGGATAGGACAATATTTGAAAATCTGGATTCTGAGGGTGCAAACAAATCTAAATATTGAGAAAATCGCCTTTAAAGTTGTCTAGATGAAGTCCTTAGCAATGCATATTACCATTAAAAATACATTTTTTATATATTTACAGAAGGAAATTTACAAAATATCTTCATTGAACATGATCTTTACTTAATATCTTAATGATTTTTTGCATAAAATATATATATTTTTAATTTTGACCCATACAATGTATTGTTGGCTATTGCCACAAATATACCCGTGAGACCTATGACTGGTTTTGTGCTCCAGGGTCACATTTACAGACTTTCTGTGAGACAACGGAACGAGCATGATATAGTGACTGATTGCATGTCAACCAGAAATCCAAAAAGTTGCTAGATTTGAGTCGCTTTTTTTTTTGAAGAAGAAAAAAGTCTCTAAAAAGGTGTAAAAAGTCGCTAAATTGGAAAACTAACATTGTACAAAAACATTAAAGGAAATTCATTATGAAGGAGCACATTTAACCCCGCCTCTAAACTTAACCGTCACAGGAATTTAAACCGATCATACCAATTAGCCACCAATTAAAGGGATAGTTCACCAAAAATGAAAATTCTGTCATCATTTACTCACTCTCAAGTTGTTCCAAACCTGTAAAAATGTCTTCTGCTGAACACAAAAGAAGATATGTTGAAGAATGTCAGAAACCAAACAGTTGATGTGCCCCATTCCATAGTATGGAAAATAAATACTATGAAGGCCAATGGGACACTTGAGAGTTAGGGTGAACTATCCCTTTAAGCCAAATGTAAAATAGTTACGAATAGCAGTTAGATTGTGTCAGTCAGGCCAATAGTCCAGATTTCTACTTGCTCTGGCAACATTCATATTACATGGCCTCAACATGAATAAAGTACAAGTGAAACATTTTAATGTGATCTATGTAAATGTAAATCTAATTGTCAAACTTTAGATTAGGGTCCAATTCTCACTATTAACTAACTGTTAACTATGACTTTGCCTCAATAAACTCATAATTACTGCTTATTAATTAGTTAGTAAGATAGTTGTTAAGTTTAGGTGTTGGGTAGGATTAAGTGATATAGAATAGGATCATGCAGAATAAGACATTAATATGTGCTTTATAAGTACTAATAAACAGCCAATATACAAGTAATATGAATGCTAATAAGAAATTTTACATCTGTATTTTAATATTCATAAATGTGCGAATGATAAATAAATAAACAAATGGCATTTAAGAGGTTTATTAAAACAAATTAAGGAATTCATTGTTCTAAGATATAACAATAAATAGCCATTTTGAAATTATATAATATTATATTATTTTTTGTATATTTACCTATATATATTTATTCATATGCAAATGTTATTTTATACTTCCATGCATATAAATTTACATTTTCATCAAATTTTAAGTTTTCTTTGTCCCCAAAAAATTGCAATAACATTTCCAACCCATTCTTACGGATGCTACCAAGTGAAAAAATGTGAATGTAAATTGTTGATACATAACTTTTACATATATATTTTAATACAAATAAAATATATTTATTTATTTATATGCCATTTTTTAAAAATTATATTGATTATTATAAATTTTCCACAGATACGCATTTATTAATTATTTTTTTTTTAATTAACTTTTCAAAGAAAAAATGTAATAACATTATAAACCAATTTTTTTGGAATGCCTACAAGTGAAACATTTTTAAAAATGTACATTTCTAATTGTAGATATACTATTTTATTTCCGTTTACATGTATATATATATGCAATTAAAGAAAAACAATATTTAGGATTATACATTTTCTGCACATAATGTATTTTTTCATAACATTTTTCATTCACATTTTTTTCTTCGCAATAACATTTTCAACATTTTCACAATTCATTCTCACAATTTCAACAAGATCTATGCTAGCCAGTTACATTATTTTACCCAGCTAACAAGTTGCCAAAAAGAATTCACAACCAAATATCACAACAAAAAATCCCTTTGGAAAGGCCTAATAATGTAAGTGGCCATTCTTGTTTTCGAGTTCTGTCTACTGAAGCTCTATACTATAGGATGACGAGTAGCAGTGCAGTTCATTGACACTATAGCAAACCCTTGACGATAACTGGAAATGAAATTGGTGATATACTTGCAGAATTGACTAATGGTAGTCTGATCTCTGTCTCATCTTTGTCTCATCTCACAGAGTTTGCTGCTCTTGTAAAGGCTTAAATTTTCATCTGACCAAGACCCTTCCATATTCAAGGAACCAGAACTCACGACAGCTCACACCTTTCTCAGCTGAACTTTTTTATATGATCTTATTTATGACTGACTTTGGACAGTTTACTCAGTTTCGAGTATGTGTCTGGATAAGGGTATTTGTTTCTGTAAGTTGGATGTTTAATTTCAAGCCCATTGGCTTGTGCAAATGTACAATCTTGAATGCACTTCCGGGGAAGAGTGAAAAACAAGGAATAAATATAGTTTTGGTGTAACATGTCTTTGAAGCAAACTTTTTTACGATTTCACCGCTAATCGCCACTACCCTTGTGTTGTCGAATGTCCTCCCGGGACATTCTCTTCATTATAATGCACTCATATGGTGCATTCAAAAGTCATGTTGGAAAGATCGTAGTCACGAGTTGAATGCATATGAACGCCACCTCAATTAGGGACTGTAATTAGGGATGCACCGATATGAACATTTTGGACGATACCGATAAATCTTTATACTTGAAAGCCGATAACCGATATATTGGCTGATAAATCTAATAATGTTCTCCTAATAATTTTATGTAGCCTATATTACAGACTTGCGCTAATTCCAATCATATTTTCACATCTGAAGGAAATAATACATGAATTATCGGCTTTAATATATCGGCCAAATTGTCACCGATAGCGATAACATTAAAAATGAACAAATATCGGCTGATACCGATATGGTGGCCGATATACCACGCATCCCTAATTGTAATACAACAATATAATATGTACCGATAAAGATTACACCAACTTGCTCCGGCGAAAGTGGCTTAACACGACTTCCCAACTCATGAATACGAACTTCCCAGGAGGATTTGAACGCACCAATAACCGGGGATGTCCTGAATGACGCTCTTGGCACAAGGTTGGGCGAGGGAAGGCCCGGAGATTTACTGAGATGCACTGGAAGGGATTTGCAGAGGATAGTTTTCGCATGCCCAATTAAGAGTCCATGGCAGCTTCCCGAATGCTCAGAATAGCTCATCGAACACTCAAACAAAGTGCCGGTGTTTAATGGATCCAAAATCCATTAAACACCCTGCAATGGGCACAATGACGTTAGAGAAACTGGCAATGCTCAAGTAATAATGTTCTACTAACCACAATGGTGATAAAGTCGTTGTCATGCCTAATTAGGTCTTTAAATCAGGGTTCCTCAAATCTAGCCCTTTGGGGGCAATGCCCTGCAGAGTTTAGTTCCAATCCTAATCAAACACACCTGAACAAGGTCCTCAAGAGTTACTAGAAAATTGCAGGTAGGCGAGTTGGATCATGGTTTGAGTTAAACGCTTTATTAATTCAAGTTAAGTACCTAACAGTTCAGCTTTTGACGGTGTAGCAGAACAAGTTTCTGGCCCGTGAAAGCCATGAGCCAGGAGGACGAGCTCTGCTGCTCTCTGCTGTTCGAACGCTGTATGCAAACACACTTTATACTGTACTATGTACATACACTAAAAAGTACAGGCAAATCTGTTCCGTTTAATAGGTGTAACGGGGGAGACAAAAAATAAAACAAAGATTAGCCTATTGGAGTATGTTTTTTACCTCAAAATTTCACATTCACTTCAATGTGTTCCTAGCACAGTAGCCTAATAGTGAAATTTGCTAACAGTTTCTGAGTGAACATTGTGTTTACATCAAATTAGTTTTTAGTGAAGAAACTATATATTCTATTTGGGTACAGAAGAAAACCAGGACAAATTCAGACACCATGTTTAATGTGGCAAAATCCAACACTGCATATGCAAACAAAAAAAAGCAGCATGCAAAAGTATCACTAAAGGAAACGTTTCACATGAAACCAACAACCACATAACCAATAACACAAGCAGAATCAATCGACCGGAGAGTCCATACCCTGACCACAAACAGAAATGTCCCTCTGAAAAGCGTCCTGCAGGTCTTTCCAAACCCCACAAGCGAGCGTCCATAGGAATATGTCCATGCACTATCAGCAGCATGTATTATTAGCATGCAAGTATATGATGGACTTTTTTTTCAAACGCACCTTTTAAGCATCTTCATTTTTGAGGATAAATATAGTACAGCGTGTCTGCTGGGCGCATGTCAAGCACCCCCTCCACCCCCCCACGGCCAGCGGGTGTCTATTACATTATGATTCATATTTGGAGTGGCTGAAGGTATATAAGGAGGAGATCAGGGGCCCGGAGATCACTGCAGTTCACAGCTCGAGTCTTCTGAAACTACCTTCAGCACCAAAAGACAAAAGAGGTGAGTTTGCACAGGCGACCCAGTCTATCTACTGAGAAAAAAAAGCAGGACTGGTACTTGTTCCGGAGCAGAAACGGAAAGTTTGCATCCTAGATTTTCTCATCGCCTCAGTCGGCTGTGGAATTGTTCACCTGCCGGCTTATTTTAAGAGGACCTCATGGACCCTTTGGGATTAAACATCCCCGTAACTCACATCCACATGTGGCACGCTTCCCTTTACGGTGGCTTTGTGGGATTTGCATAGGTTGAAATCATGGCATGAAATGTAGATGTTCAGATATTAAGTAAACTGTCCAAATATAGGAGGCAAACTGGACTAAAATCACCTGAGCTGTTGGACAGCTGTGTCCAACACGCATTTCTGGTTTTAATGTTCTGTTTTATGTATCATTCAGCTAAAGATGGCATTCGCCGGAGTCCTGAACGACGCTGACATCACTGCAGCACTGGAGGCATGCAAGGGTGAGACGGCGTGAGCACGCAACCTCCTCTTTCAACGCATTAAAGTGTGTGTTTACATCTTTCCCGTATTTCCCACACAGCTGCTGACTCCTTCAACCACAAGGCTTTCTTTGGCAAGGTCGGTCTGGCAGCCAAGTCCGCCGACGATGTCAAGAAGGCTTTCGCAATCATTGATCAGGACAAGAGTGGCTTCATTGAGGAGGATGAACTCAAGTAAGAGCAGCTTTGAGCTCATAAATGCTTGCTTAAACACGACCGAAACTCATGAACTGTATTGTGTGCCGACAGACTGTTCCTGCAGAACTTCAAGGCTGGAGCCAGGGCACTGACTGACGGCGAGACCAAGACTTTCCTGAAGGCTGGAGACTCTGACGGTGACGGCAAGATCGGAGTTGACGGTCAGCCACCTTTCCCTTTTTCCCAATGCCCCTCAATGAGCTCTAAGAATAGCAAAATGCATTGAAGGTTTGATTGACAGCCATGATTGATAGTTTAACATGCTTGTTTCTTTCTTCCCCCACAGAGTTCGCTGCCTTGGTTAAGGCATAAATTGCTTCTGACCAACAACACCTCTAGCTCTGAAGGAACAACTTTGCCCAAGACCTCCCATTTTCATCCTATACTATAAATAATTTTTATACTCATGACGCTTATGAGAAGTTTCATCCCATGCAGCACACTGTCAAAACGATGACTGTGAATGTAGCGGTTGTGTCTCCTGTCTTAAATATGAATTTTGCTTACTGTAAAATCTGATGCACTTTTACGGGAACGGACGATAAGAAAAGAATAAATATTCTTTTTCAATATAGCCTAGGCTTCTTTTCATTTCCTTGTTGCAAATCTGCTTTTCACTCTATAGCTGTATCTAGAATGTTTATAATGATCACATTTCCATGAAATAAAATAAAATGAAATGAAAATACACTGTAAAAAAAAAAGTACAATCAACTTGGATGTTTAAGTCTTTTCAACTTAAATTACATTAAACTGACTTAAAAATGAGTTGATTTGTGTATAACTTAAAATAAAAGTTGAAATTGCTTAACTTAAAGCAATATGAAGTGTTCAGATGTAAAAACCTTTTCTTTTAAATGAGCATTTTGTATCATGTTCCTATGTTTAGGTTCAGTAATTCCACTTTAATGGCAATGAGAAGGTTATTAGTCAGTTATTGAAATGCCTTATTTTCAAAAATGGCAATTTGTTGGTATTTAACAAATTTAACATAAATCTGTTGCTGCAAAACCAGCTAAGTTCATGTGGGCTTTTTCCACCTCTTTAGAACACAAAACAGTTGCAAAATCACTAAAGATGCAACTGGAAACATTGCAAATGATGAAAGCAGAATTCAAAATGTAACAATGAAGAAACTGATCCACACAGTAGGGGGAGCTGTGATACAAGTGCATGCCATGTCCGTTTCTGTCAGTTTTGCAGCACAAGGAACACCATCTTTCTACTGTATATCTACCCCTCAAAGTTGCATATTAGTAACTTAGTGTAGTAATATACAGTTAATGTACTACTACTAGTACTAAGACTCTAGGTTACTACTAACTTTTTAAATACAGTCTATATCAGGGTTACCAGGTCTGCCGAAGAAAACTAGCCCAGTGGCCAATCAAAAATATCCCAAAAGTAGCCCAAATATCAAAACTCAAAATATGAGTTCCCATATTCCCATATACCATTCCCATACCTAAAATACATATTTTTAAGTCACTGTTACACAAATTTGAATATTAAAGGATTAGTTCACTTGAAAATGAAAATTTCCTGACAATTTGCTCACCCCCATCTCATCCAAGATGTTCATGTCTTTCTTTCTTCAGTTGAAAAGAAATTCAGTTTTTGAGGAAAACATGCTCTGCGGTGCGCCAGTGATTATGTAATCACATCGGAAAGTTAACAAAGTGATCATGAGAAGACTAATACAAATGTCCTTTAGCAAAAAAAAAAAGGTAAAACAACGATGTCGGATGATTTTGAAGTTGAAGATGGAGTGTTTTTTGGTAAAGGGCGTTTGTATTTGTCCTCACACATTCTCTTGGGGTGGTACTTCCGCCTACGTCTAGTGTGACCTTTCTGACGTGATTACGCAATTCGGTGTGTGTAAAAGGTAATATACATTAAAACATTTTTTTTTTTAAATGGCCGATGGTTAGGCTAGATAAGACCCTATTCCTCAGCTGGGATCATGCAGAGCCTCTGAAGCCCTTCGAAACGGCATTGATTTGGACCTTCAACATTTGCTATTGAAGTCCATTATGTGGAGCAAAAATCTTGGAACGTTTTTTTTCTCAAAAAACGTAATTTCTTTTTTGACTGAAAAAAGAAAGACACGAACACCTTGGATGAGATGGGGGAGAGTAGAATTCATTTTGAAGTGAACTAATCCTTTAAGCTTTCCATTGATGTGTGGTTTGTTAGGACAATATTTGGCCGAGATACAACTATTTGAAAATCTGGAATCTGAGGGTGCAAAAAAATATTGCAATGCAAAATATTGAGAAAATCACATTTAAAGTTGTCCAAATGAAGTCCTTAGCAATGCATATTACTATTAATAATACATTTGTTATATATTTACAGTAGGGAATTACTGTACAAAATATCTTTATGGAACATGACCTTTACTTAATATCCTAATGATTTTTTGCATAAAAGAAAAATAGTTAATTTGAACCCATACAATGTATTGTTGGCTATTGCCACAAATATAACCGTGACTGGTTTTGTGCTCCAGGGTCACAAAATAGCTCAAGTGGCCATCCTTTGCAAAACGTAACATCTAGAAGAGTTTTATCATTGGTAGAATACAAAATATTTCAATACAAGCATTTCAGACAAATTTAATTTATGCAAAATGGGTGTATACCCGCGGGAATACCAAGGACTCAGCAACCCTGGTGTCCATTAAAAGGGATTTCTTTGCAAACATTTTTCCTGACAGTCAGTGTATAAACAAAAATATATGAATAATTAGCCACTTTTACATAAGTGAAAATGTGTGCAATTATATAATGTTTATAATAAGCAATTCACTGTATTCAAAGCTTTCAAAGAAGTTGCTTTTCCTACCCATTCACTCATTGGAAAGTTACGCCATCTTGTGGGCCATTTGACCTAAAACACACTGTAAAAAAAACAAACAACATGGATGTTTACGTAATTTCAACTTAAATTACAGTTGAACCTTGTATAACTTATATATATATATATAAATTATTTAGCAATAAGCAACTAAAGCATTGTAAAACATGTTGTCATAACTTGATCATATTGATCTTTTTTTTTTTTTTTTTTTACAGTGTAGATAAGTGACACCTAAGTAGAGGTCAGTGTAGTGCCCACAGAGAATATAAGCAAACGTAAAAGAATAAATAAATGATAGCTGAGTAACCGTATAGGGTGGGAGGTATCATCATGGCCCATGACATCAGTGGTTCTGGGTAAGTAGCACCTCTGTATCCGGTGTCCTTGTCAGCTCCAGGCTCTTGGGTTTCTCCGAGCAGCATCACACTGGGTTATCCCACGCATGGACTGTCCCAAAGCATGTCACATGTAGCAAACACCTCGTCCTAATGCATTTAAATAGGCCATGTCCGCCCTGCAACTCAATAGGCAAGCTAGCATGAACTAACGCAGTGTTCTGTGATGCGATCAAACATGACGGTCAATGTAAATGCCTATCTGCTGACACTAGCACATGTGCTGAGGGCAAATGGACTAATAAGAATAATATTAGATGATATGTGTGCATGCGTGCGTGCGTATATATGTTAAAAGACAGATGGGCAGTTGACATGAAACTCATCAAGTCAGTAAGATAAAAAATAAAAAATAAATTAATACTTTAATACTTTATTTACACAATTTAATTTATAGCTAAATTCCATCAAATTCAATATCCTTAATCCTTACTTGGATAATTGATTATGGATTATTCAATTAAAATGCAAGGATTATTTAATTCAAATTGATGTCATTTTGATATCAATTCAATTGTGTAAATAAAAAAGGCTTACATTTTTTTTAGCATATTTAACATTTTTAGTAAGATTTTTACAAATGTTTTTAGTCTCTTATGCTCACCAAGGCTGTATTTATTTGATCGAAAATAGAGTAAAATAATATTATTTTGTGAAATAGTGTTACAATTTAAAATATATGTTTTCTACTTTACGTAATGCAATTTAAAATGTAATTATTATTACTGTGAATTTTCCGCATCATTACTCCAGTCTTCAGGTCACATGATCCTTCAGAAATCATTATATGATGATTTGATGCTCAAGAAACATGATTATTATAAATTTTTAACAGTTAATACAGATTATATTTTTTGTGGAAACCATGATCATTTTTATTTCAGGATTCATTGATGAATAAAGTTCAAAATAAAAACATTTATTTGAAATAGACATATTTTGTAACATCGTAATGATGTCTTCACTGTCACTTTTGATCAATTTAATGCATGCTTGCTGAATAAAATATTAATTTATTTTACATTATTTCTACTTAAAGTTAATGCACATGATTCAAAGGCACAAGCTGTCATTGAAACATTCATGCAGTGAAACCAAAGTAAACCAATACCATTTTATTCACATATTGTGTGTGGCCATTAAGGAAAGAGATAACTAGAAAAGTTGAGAACAAAAAATGGCCACCATATCTGTTACACGTATGAAGGATGCGCTGTCTGTAACTCCATCGCTCCGATGGAAACAATACCTCAGTTTAATTGTTACATTGGGTTTGGTGACAAAAAGTTAAGCAGCGTCAGTTTTTGTTTCTCTTTCTTTTCCTGCACTTGAGGACATATTGCACCCTCTTACATAATAAATGCGTCTAGCAGGTGCATTTTAAACATTGATTACAGCTGCTGCTGGGCGCAAGTCAAAAGGTGACCTTGAATCCCTGAATCAGCAGAGGAAAAATGACAGCTCGCTGTTTGTCTGCCTATGGAGGGTGAAATGAGAAGGGTAAACTCTCATGACACTCTCTATAACAACAGAGACAATGTGTGTGTGTCCATGCTTTTCTATCCCGGTGGGGACTTCAGCCTGAATGCACAAAGACTCATGGGGACACCGTGGGGACCTAAATTGAGGTCCCCGTGAGGAAACAAGCTTATAAATCATACAGAATTAGTTTTTTGAAAATGTAAAAATGCCTGTAGTTTTGTGTGATGGGTAGGGTTAGGGGTAGGGTTAGTGTAAGGGGAAAGAATATACAGTTTGTACAGTATAAAAACCATTACGCCTATGGAGAGTCCCCACAAAGATAGTGAACCAGAGTGTGTGTGAGTGATTGTGTATGTAATGTGTGTGTGAGTATGTGTGTGATAGTGTGTGTGTGATAGTATGTGGTGTGGGAGAGAGAGAGTGTGTGATAGTGTGTGTGTGTGTGTGTGGGTGAGAGAGTGTGTGTGTTTGTGAGTGTGTGTGATAGTGTGTGAGCGTGTATGTGTGGTTGTGTGTGTGTGTGTGTGTGTGTATGTGTGTGTGAGAGAGAGATAGTGTTTGTGTGTGAGAGTGTGTGTGAGAGAGTGTGTGTCTCTGTGTGTGAGAGAGTGTGTGTGTCTCTATGTGTGAGAGAGTGTGTGTGTGAGCGTGATAGTGTGTGAGCGTGTATGTGTGATAGTGTGTGTCTCAGAGAGAGAGACAGAGTTTGTGTATGTGTGTGTGTTTGTGAATGTGTGATAGTGTGTGTGTGTGTGTGTGTGTGTGTGTGTGTGTGTGTGTGTGTGTGTGTGTGTGTGTGTGTGTGTGTGTGTGAAAGTGTGTGTGTCTCAGAGAGAGAGAGACACAGAGAGTGTGTGTGTGTGTGTGTGTGTGTGTGTGTGTGTGTGTGTGATAGTGTGTGTGTGAGATAGTATGTGGTGTGGGAGAGAGAGTGTGATTGTGTGTGTGATAGTATGTGAGTGTGTATGTGTGATAGTGTGTGTGTGTGTGTGTGTGTGTGTGTGTGTGTGTGTGTGAGAGAGAGTGTGTGTCTCTTTGTGTGAGAGTGTGAGCGTGTATGTGTGATAGTGTGTGTGTGTGAGAGAGAGTGTGTGAGAGTGTGTGTGTGTGTTTGTGTGTGTGTCTGTGTGGGTGAGAGAGTGTGTGTGTGTGTTTGTGTGATAGTGTGTGAGCGTGTATGTGTGATGGTGTGTCTGTGTGTGTGTGTGTGTGTGTCTGTGTGTGAGCGTGTATGTGTGTGTGTGTGAGAGAGAGAGAGTGTGTGTCTCTGTGTGAGAGTGTGTGTGTGTGTTTGTAAATGTGTGTGTCTGTGTGTGAGTGAGAGAGAGATAAAGAGTGTGTGTGTTTGTGAGTGTGTGTGTGTGATAATGTGTGTGTGTGTGTGTGATAGTGTGTGTGTGTGTGTGTGTGTGAGTGTGTGATAGTATGTGGTGTGAGAGAGTGTGTGTTTGAGTGTGTGTGATAATGTGTGTGTGTGTGTGTGTGTGTGTGTGTGTGTGTTTGTGAGTGTGTGATAGTATGTGGTGTGAGAGAGTGTGTGTTTGTGAGTGTGTGTGATAATGTGAGAGCGAGTGTATGTGTGAATGGGTGTGATAGTGTGTGTGTGAGTGTGCGTCTGTGTGTGCTAATGCGTTTGTGTGTGAGTGTGTGTGTGTCTGTAAGAAAGTGTGTGTAAGAGAGTGTGTGTGTCTGTGTGTATGAGAGAGAGCGAGCAAGAGAGAGAGAGTGTGTTTCTGTGTGCGTGAGAGAGAGAGAGAGAGAGAGAGAGAGAGAGAGTGTGTGTGTGTGTGTGTGTGTGTATGTGTCCACAGCTATACCTATGAATTAGTTTAGCATCTGGTGAGCTGTGGATTATAGGCTCTCATCTGTTCACAAAATAAAGAGAGACAATATGGAACAGATTATGGCATAGAAATCAAAAACCAAAATAAAAATCCATTGCAGATTATGGGATTAATAAAGTAATAGACATCTGGAAGCGATAAATTAAAGCCAACACCAAGGAAAGGTGGTTTTCGAGCACCCACAGAATATTTTCCACCTCCAACAGCAATGCAATATAAACGTGTTTATATAATATTGTAATGAGGAATACAGAATGACCTCATGTAAAGCAGTGGGGGAAGAGGGAGGAACAGACTGACCAACCTGAGAGGAGGATCGGATGTGCATGAGAGCGCTGAACAAGCCGGGGCTTTTGTGATGGGTGTATTATGATATAGGATGGGAGGGACGTGATGAGCAGGTAGACAGCAAAGCATTTATTACTTAATTTGCCTTTTTAAAAAGGGCGTCACAGATGTCTGAGGGCTGGCCCACACACACACACACACACGCAAGTCAAACAGATATAAATAGTACAGGTTAATTAGTTAGGTAGGTAATTTGAACTAGGGCCTGGCCGTTCGAATTTGATCCACAGACTGGTAACTCAAGAATTAGCCTTTGTCACTGCATTCAGACCTATATAAATCGCACCTGGACCGACTCGCAGTCACCACTCAGCCTTACTTCTGTTGACTCACCTGCCAGGAGAACTTCACCGAGGTAAACAGCTTTTTTTGTGTTAGACAGCATATTGTGTGCTGCTTTAGGTTATATTAAAAAGGTATTCATATATAGGCTACAGTTTTGAAAGAAAATTGCATTTATCTGCATGTAGCTATGGTTTTAACGAAGTGCATTCAAATGCATGCATGCACACTTTTTTACAATTCAAATTAAAAAGTTGTATGTGTAGGGTTTTCATGAAGAGCATTATTTAATTATAATTGCATTGAAAAGTTTAATTTGATAAACTTGTGTCATCCTGTATCTTTAGTCCATTATTTTTTTTATTTTGATGGAAAGCATGCTCAACAACATAATCTTATTCATTTTAACCTAGGCAACATTACTCAAATGTTTTGTATATCGGCAGGCTGCTAAATAATACGTTCTTTTTCTTCCTCAGGACCATGTCACTGTCATCTGTTCTTTCCGCTGATGCCATCGACAGTGCACTCAAGGACTGTCAAGGTAAGATACGCTGTCTCTCCTGTATCAGCATGTTTGTGTCTCATGGGTGCAGTAGCAACTGAATCTGTGAATGCATTCGTTTCTGACTTACTTCATTTTACCTTGAGTAATATTTTTGATCTCTTTTCTGCTGTTAACATCCATTTCGGCCGCTCCTTGAATGACAGTGTCAGATTTCACGTGTGTTTTTAACCGGGTATTCCCTTGGCTTTTTCCAGCTCCAGACTCATTCAGCCCCAAAAAGTTCTTCCAGCTGTGTGGTCTGACAAAGAAGAGCCCTCAGGAAGTGAAGAATGTCTTCAACATCTTGGACAATGATGCCAGTGGATTCATCGAGGAGGAAGAACTCAAGTACATGAGTTTTATGTTATGTCATGATGTAGATTCTTCCAAAATAGACAGCATAAGCTCTCAGGATCTTTAACTTAATATTTGCATGGGCAGAATAAACAGGATCAAGAGGAGATTTTAGCTTTTGCTGGGCTTTAAAAAGCAGTCCGTTTCTTATGCAGCCTTTTAATTAAACAAGATACTTTGTCCTCCTGTATTATTGCATCCTGTCTTTGACAACCAATATTTTGAGTATTTCCTCCCTAGACAGGAGGATTATCTGACGTGGGCCATGAGATGACTCAGATGTTTTTTTCCCCCTAGGTTTTTCTTGCAGCGATTCTCAGCTGGTGCTCGTGTTCTGACTGATAAAGAGACAAAGGCTTTCCTGTCAGCAGCCGATGATGACAGCGATGGCAAGATTGGAGTAGATGGTAATTATGTCTTTTACATTATACACTGCCCGGCCAAAAAAAAAAAAAAAAGACAAATGTGTCTATGATTGGATCATTATTGCAGTGATTATTATGTTTCTAGCAAGAAATTCTTAAACAACCATGTAGAAAGACACATCATGGCCATATTCCGGGATGGCAACATTTATTTCCATCAGGATGTGCATCAAGATCTTGTATTGACAATGCAAGAGTCCAGCCCTCTGTAAAGTCTTCTCCAGCACACCCCAAAGACTCTCAATGAATTTAAGGTCTGGAGCCAATTCATGCGTGAAAATGTGTGAGCCTGATGAAATATAATATTGTCATTCTGGAATATGGCCATGATGTGTCTTCCTACATGGTTGTTTAAGAAATGATAAGCTACACACTCAATCAATTAGGGCTAGAAGAACTGTCGCCAAACATAAAACATGCTAGAAACATACAAATCACTGCAATAATGATCCAATCATAGACTCTGGTTGGGCAGTGTATTTCCATCATTCATAATTAGCAAAATGATAGTTGATCCAGACATTTTCCATTTGATTTCTATTCATCTGGCAAGATTTAAATAGCTGTCACCTCGCATATATGTAAAGTTAGTTGCAATTTTAATATCCAAATCATGCTTGGTGGGATATATATCTATTTTATGTATGAAACTCTAGAGGGCGTAGGCTGTTCGTTCTGCAAGCAATTACATCATTCCGCATGGCACAAGCTGATTGGCTTCTGCTGATTCAGCATCCAATGAGATTTCTTTCTTAAACTTTGAATAATCTGGTTCAGTGTTTGCTGTAGGCTAGAGTTCCTCTGAGATCCTCCACCTCCTCCAGTTCCACCTGCCTAGATCTGTTACAGGATTTATGTCTATTCATGCAGCAGCAGCACATCTCATGCTTACAACTGTGTATCTACTAGCATCCCAGACAGCAACATCTGGTACATGTGGATTCAATGCGTACAAGATCTGGGCCGACACTATGTTGCTGTCTGGGATTAGAAAGTCCATATATATATATATGTACTCCTGGCTTTATCGCCATTGTATTTACAAGGGAACTGCTGTAAATTGTTTATTTGAGCATTGCAAGGTTAACAGCCCACATTAATGAATTCTGTCTCTGATCTCTTGCAGAATTCCAGGCGATGGTTCTGTCCTGAATGATCAGTACACATCTCACCCCTCTCTTATACTCAGATTTCATTTCAGTTCAGCAGTCTCATCACTCCATTCACAGGACTCTTTCCTCCCGGGGACAATAGAGTCCACACATGCAGACGCATATTGTACACACTCCAGAGTTTTTGTTTGATTTTTGAATATGTAGAGGGGCGCACATGAGCATTGACCAAATGTACAACTACCTGAAAACTATTTAAGTGAATAAATAAATGGATCAAAATATATCAAATGTTGTCTGTGTTATTTGCATTACTGTTATAAAATACTGAACACATATCCGATTGAGAAAATGAGGTTTGATAAATGTCTTTAGAAAATAAAACTTTACAATTAAGATGATTTAAAATCAAATGTAGCTACTGGAAGCCACTTTGGACAAAATAATTTGTTAAATGACTTATGATAAATGTTCACCAGAAATAAAACATAAACATGCCATAAAATAATATGTAAAACTCCTCATACACAAAGAATCACTCACATTTCTCATTGCAAGATAAAAAAATAGATAATGTAAGATTGCAGTGTATTAATACAATAATATATTATAATATAATAATATATTATTAATCAACAAAATATGAATGAATAAATAATGTAGTGAAATGAATAATACATGAATAATAACTATACTTTATATTTATAATGAATTAATTAAAGCAACTAATTAATAACTGCTGAAATATAATGTGTAGTAAAATGATATGCCCACAAAATGAATCCCATTATAAAAGGTTGGAGCTTGAATAAAAGTTTGATATTTGAGGGCTTTACCTTAGCTAGAGCATGTAAAGTGAATCATTCAATATGAGCACACAATGCACAAACACAATGTGTGAGCAAATATTATTAGGAGAAAAATAGCTGCTGTCAATCATCTTAGAGTTAGCATGCACAGTTTTGCCCTTGGCATAAATCTAATAACACAGACAGACAGACAGACAGACAGACAGATAGATAGATAGATAGATAGATAGATAGATAGATAGATAGATAGATAGATAGATAGATAGATAGATAGATAGATAGATAGATAGATAGATAGATAGATAGATAGATAGATAGATAGATAGATAGATAGATAGATAGATAGATAGATAGACGGACAGACGGACAGGTAGACAGGTAGACAGACAGATAGATAGACAGACAGACAGACAGACAGACAGACAGACAGACAGACAGACAGACAGATAGATAGATAGATAGATAGATAGATAGATAGATAGATAGATAGATAGATAGATAGATAGATAGATAGATAGATAGATAGATAGATAGATAGATAGATAGATAGATAGATAGATAGATAGATAGATAGACGGACGGACAGGTAGACAGGTAGACAGACAGACAGACAGACAGATAGACAGATAGATAGATAGATAGATAGATAGATAGATAGATAGATAGATAGATAGATAGATAGATAGATAGATAGATAGATAGATAGATAGATAGATAGATAGATAGATAGATAGATAGATAGATAGATAGACGGACAGGTAGACAGACAGATAGATAGACAGACAGACAGACAGACAGACAGACAGACAGACAGACAGACAGACAGATAGATAGATAGATAGATAGATAGATAGATAGATAGATAGATAGATAGATAGATAGATAGATAGATAGATAGATAGATAGATAGATAGACAGATAGACAGATAGACGGACGGACAGGTAGACAGACAGACAGACAGACAGACAGACAGACAGACAGACAGACAGACAGACAGACAGACAGACAGATAGATAGATAGATAGATAGATAGATAGATAGATAGATAGATAGATAGATAGATAGATAGATAGATAGATAGATAGATAGATAGATAGATAGATAGATAGATAGATAGATGGACGGACAGTTAGACAGGTAGACAGACAGATAGACAGACAGACAGACAGACAGATAGATAGATAGATAGATAGATAGATAGATAGATAGATAGATAGATAGATAGATAGATAGATAGATAGATAGATAGATAGATAGATAGATAGATTGATAGATAGACGGATGGATGGACAGACAGGTAGGTAGACAGACAGGTAGGCAGATAGATAGTAGGGGTGGCACGGTACATGAAAAAAAACCCGAACGGTTCACTTGTCTCGGTTCGGAGTGTGTGCGTCGCACGGTTTCGACGCATGCGCAATGTATCCTCGTGCCCGTGTGTTACCTCAGACAGTGGGTGTCCTTTTCGCGCGAAATAAGAGGTGTGTGTGTGGACATACAGTAAAATAAAGTAAAAGTGGAGTGCTGCAGGTCACGTCACGTGTAGAAATGCAAGTGGGAGAGATAAGGAAGGTTGCCCGGAGTTGGAGGATGCGCCAGCGTATAGCAGGCAGGGCAGATGCAGTCGGTATGGAGAGCGGGAGCTGCGCGCATTCACACACTGGCAGTGTTTGTCTCGCGCAGCTGAACCGCGGCTCGTGTATTGCAAATACAGAAAAAAATATTGTCCATTCTGTCACATTTTAAGGTGTTCTCCTCCGACCCCTGTCTCTCTCATGCTTTGCCTTATGATGGGCAGCATATCTGCTGCAAATGCGACCGTGTTCCCCTCTGTCTCATACACACATTCATATAACATGTTGTAAGTGATAAATGATACATGATAAATGTAACATTTAAAAGTTAAGATATGCTTCTAGTTTTAATAATTTAAACATGCCTTTGAAGTTTGGACAAAAACTTCTGGCAGTGTTGTGTTTTCGTGTATTTGATGTTATTTTTTCACAGCGCTGGATGTCATATGGTGATTGTGAAACACACGGGACACTTCATGGTGAAATGTGTTAATCAGGTCAGCTGAATTAAAGCCACAGTGCATTGTTCTGATCAAAATTGACATGATTAACATGAAAAATGGGTAGACAGCCAGTTAGGAAACAACTTCTACATGATATAACAATTTTTTAATACTGTATCCTAAATTGTGGATGATTAAGCTATATATCATATGCTGAAGTAAATTTCTGGAGTGTTAACGATTAAAAAAAACAACAAGAACCGTACAGAACCGAAAACCGTGACCCTAAAACCGTGATACGAACCGAACCGTGGGTTTTGTGAACCGTGCCACCCCTAATAGATAGATAGATAGATAGATAGATAGATAGATAGATAGATAGATAGATAGATAGATAGATAGATAGATAGATAGATAGATAGATAGATAGATAGATAGATAGATAGATAGATAGATAGATAGATAGATAGATAGATAGATAGATGGACGGACGGACGGACGGACAGGTAGGTAGGTAGGTAGGTAGGTAGGTAGACAGACAGACAGACGGACAAATCCAGAAATCACAATGTATGATTTTTTAACTATTTATTTGTATGATACAGCTGCAAATAAGTATTTGAACACCTGAGAAAATGTTAATATTTGGTACAGTAGCCTTTGTTTGCAATTACAGAGGTCAAACGTTTCCTGTAGTTTTTCACCAGGTTTGCACACACTGCAGGAGGGATTTTGGCCCACTCCTCCACACAGATCTTCTCTAGATCAGTCAGGTTTCTGGCCTGTCGCTGAGAAACACAGAGTTTGAGCTCCCTCCAAAGATTCTCTATTGGGTTTAGATCTGGAGACTGACTAGGCCACGCCAGAACCTTGATATGCTTCTTAGAGAGCCACTCCTTGGTTCTCCTGGCTGTGTGCTTCGGGTCATTGTCATGTTGGAAGACCCAGCCTCGATCCATCTTCAATGCTCTAACTGAGGGAAGGAGGTTGTTCCCCAAAATCTCGCAATACATGGCCCCGGTCATCCTCTCCTTAATACAGTGCAGTCGCCCTGTCCCATGTGCAGAAAAACACCCCCAAAGCATGATGCTACCACCCCCATGCTTCACAGTAGGGATGGTGTTCTTGGGATGGTACTCATCATTCTTCTTCCTAAAAAACACGTTTAGTGGAATTATGACCAAAAAGTTATATTTTGGCCTCATCTGACCACATGACTTTCTCCCATGATTTCTCTGGATCATCCAAATGGTCATTGGCAAACTTAAGACGGGCCTTGACATGTGCTGGTTTAAGCAGGGGAACCTTCCGTGCCATGCATGATTTCAAGCCATGACGTCTTAGTGTATTACCAACAGTAACCTTGGAAACGGTGGTCCCAGCTCTTTTCAGGTCATTGACCAGCTCCTCCCGTGTAGTTCTGGGCTGATTTCTCACCTTCCTTAGGATCATTGAGACCCCACAAGGTGAGATCTTGCATGGAGCCCCAGTCCGAGGGAGATTGACAGTCATGTTTAGCTTCTTCCATTTTCTAATGATTGCTCCAACAGTGGACCTTTTTTCACCAAGCTGCTTGGCAATTTCCCCGTAGCCCTTTCCAGCCTTGTGGAGGTGTACAATTTTGTCTCTAGCGTCTTTGGACAGCTCTTTGGTCTTGGCCATGTTAGTAGTTGGATTCTTACTGATTGTATGGGGTGGACAGGTGTCTTTATGCAGCTAACGACCTCAAACAGGTGCATCTAATTTAGGATAATAAATGGAGGGGAGGTGGACATTTTAAAGGCAGACTAACAGGTCTTTGAGGGTCAGAATTCTAGCTGATAGACAGGTGTTCAAATACTTATTTGCAGCTGTATCATACAAATAAATAGTTAAAAAATCATATATTGTGATTTCTGGATTTTTATTATTTAGATTATGTCTCTCACAGTGGACATGCACCTACGATGACAATTTCAGACCCCTCCATGATTTCCAAGTGGGAGGACTTGCAAATACTTATTTTCCTCACTGTAGATAGATATATAGATATATATATAGATAGATAGATAGATAGATAGATAGATAGATAGATAGATAGATAGATAGATAGATAGATAGATAGATAGATAGATAGATAGATAGATAGATAGATAGATAGATAGATAGATAGATAGATAGATAGATAGATAGATAGATAGATAGATAGATAGATAGATGAGGAATGGTTGGCCTCTAACCAATGTTTAGTCAGTTGTATATGGTCGTCCTTCCTGTTGCTATCAGTCAGGATGTTGGTGGAGAATTCTGGCACGACATACTGTAATTCAACCCCAGTTTATCAATGCATTTTCAACACAAATGCATGTTTTCCAAACAGTCAGCTCACTGTAGACTTTAATAGCTGAGAATTACACAACAGGACCTAGAATTAGACCAAGCATGTTGACCACTAGACACCACACCCTGACATTAGCACTACAGCCTATGAGTGCTCTGCTGCTTCACACGCCTGTGCTGTCAGATATCGCAATTATTACAAGGAAATACTGTACTTCATTTTGCTGTAGGTTATGTCATTTTCTGTCCCAACACTTCAAAGTTGTGTTTTTCTCTGTAATTGTGTGTCATGACAGAAACAGCATGGTTTCCTTTGATGTCACAGTAAAAGGATAGCATTTTACTATAAAAAAAAAAAAAAAAAAAAGCCTATTAGGATGATTAATAGTATGTTTTAAAACAGTTTTGGTAGATAAAATGCACCTAGTACATGGATCAACATTCCAATCAACCAATCAGATTTGAGGGATAGGTTTACAGTTAAAGGGGACCTATCATGTCTTTTTACAAGATGTAATATAAGTCTCAGGTGTCCCCAGAATGTGACTGCTTTTGGCAATATTAACGATTGAAAATGACCTACAGCAACATAAATGTAAGCTGTAAATGAGGCGCATGCAGCACTGCTGGGATATATAGGGCTGGGACAGTCATAGATACTACTATTCAGGGATACAATAGATCTATGACCCCTAAAGGATCAGAAACCATGACTTGTAAACAGGAAGGAAATCGGAGCTGCCAGGTCCAGACTGACTCTTTGGACAGTAGAGTGGGATAATGTGACAAGGGCAGGTGAGCAGGACAGTTGTGACAGTGCAATATTATTACTGTACAGTCTCAAGCTGCAAAGTAAAAACAAGATGAAAGAACACTATCAGGGCAAAAAGCCATTTGTGACTGGATCGCAAGACTGCATGTGATGTGGTGTTGCTAATTTTAACACGTTTAGCCATCAAGCTTGATTTTTAGTTAGTACTCGTAGGCTTAGACACCCCTAGAGGTGGTCAAATTTTTAACCATTGCATTACATTCAAATTCTGGGTTTGATTTTTGTGCTGCAGGTCAATTGACCTGAATCAGAATAATTAATCAAAAAACAAACAAACAAAGAACTGCCTGAAACGAGTCGTCAGTAATTCATTCTTCCTGCTCAAACCTAGGTTTGTAACACATTTACATACTGCCATTATACCAAACAATGCAGTTGTAGCTGAGACTGGAAGAGTTTGGTTTGTGTTGTTGACATGATGTGAAGACGCTGTTTTCTGTGCTGTGAAAGCAAATCCACTTTGATGCACTTCCAACGGATGAGGACTCAGGATTGAATTGATATGGTAAAACCAACACCGTCGTTCCTGTTCATTTCAATGTGCATCAAGTGCTGAGGAAGATCCAAAGCGGAAATTAAGATATGGTAATGGCTGTTTGGTTTCTGACACGCACTGTAAGTGGTAGACCAATCACAACAGACTGGGCCAGATCTGACCAATAAGAGCAAAGAACAACAAAATTGGCCATCTGACCAATCACAGCAGAGCAGACCAATCACAACAGACTGAGCCATCTGACCAATCAAAGCAGAGCAGACCGATCACAACAGACTGAGCCATCTGACCGATCAGAGCAGAGCAGACCGATCACAACCTACTGGCCTGTCTGACCAATCAGAGCAGAGTAGACCAATCACAACAGACTGGACCATCTGACCAATCAGAGCAGACCAATCACAACAGACTGGGCTGTCTGACCAATCAGAGCAGAGGAGGCCAATCACAACTAGTCTCAGCCTTAGACGTGACACCCATGGACCGTTGGCTGAACGTCTGATGCATATGGCACACTTATCTGGAAACACTTCAGGAGTTTCGAAGTCGTCATCTGATTGGTTGAACTCTACAGGATGTCCGCGAGACGAGTGTGTTGCTTTCTTTAATGGTCCGCCTGGAAACAAATGCTGTGATGCCAAACTCCCTTGTGGAAGAAGAACGCAGTCGTGTTTACTACTGTAGCAATGAGCGCTTACCAGGATCGACTGAACGCTGGATTTTCAAAAGTATGGGAAGTTTGCAGCTCCATTAGCCTGACGTCATCATACTCAGATTCTAGTCAGAATATGAGTCTGATACTGCTCCATTGGGCTGTCATTATGGGACATTTCAACCGAACCAGGAAAGAAATCTACTATTGTTTGATATTCTCATGATACAAATGTATCCCTTATATTATATTAAATATGCTGTCAACTCTAATAAGGTCTACGGTATTGTATCTCAGCAAGCTGGTAAAAAAGAAATCCATGTCAAATCCATGTTTCAAATGGCCATGCAGCTTTTCACCTCTATTCCATTGCATGTAATAAATAATGAATGAGTGCACCTATGTCACCACAGTTCAGTGAGATATAATGCACATTTAATGATAATCCCATGTAATTAACTTAAGCTACGTTGAACAGTATCAAATGCATGTTATCAATAGAAGTGGCCCGAACACTTGACATCTCAGTCATGCATGGGGCCATGAAGAAACCTCAAGAAAGGGGTGAGATCGGATGCCCTGGATTCGAGTCGGTCGTAGCCTGGGTGGGATTATCGGTCGGTAACTCGAGCAGGGCTTCCCAGCAAGATTTGATGAGCATGTCTAATCAAGGCAGAAAAAGAGTGATGTAAATAAGTAATGCTGGCCAAATTTCTTTTGTCCTACCGTGGCAATTAACTGGTCTGGTGGGATGACGGCCGTTGATCCACGGGCTGGTTCCAGCGTCTTGTGCCCGCTGTCTCTCTGCTGGTCAATAATTGATGCATCTCGCTTCATTGTCACCAAAAACTCATACCAAGGAAGAAGTGTCAGGGTCGTCTTACTTATTAAAGGTCTCTGAATCTTTAATGGGCACCTCATCCTCTGTGATAACACAGCGTTACCGGCTAGTTCATAGCTCCAGGGTGTTTGTTTCGGCTAGATGGTGTATGAAGTATGAACAACAATAATTACAGATTTGGATAAAGGGGATTACCTGCTGCAGGCCGTACTATCATTCAAATCTGATTCAATTTGGGCTCGCCCGAGTCCTGAAAAAGCATGAGCGTTATAAAAGTTTTAAGTGTTGTGGAAGATAACGGTTGGGTGGATTATCATGCATTATGCAGAGTGGGCTTCTGGCCAGTGAGTCAGCTGCTATTGTTTAATCTCTGCGTAGGGTTACAAACTGATACTTATACATTATGAGAAATCTCAGCCAAAGGTTGAGAATGACATCAGCTCTGATACGGGTCACTCCTCTTACGGAGGACATTTTACGTGCGTCTTAATTCATCATTTTTTAAATATGGAAATCATATGAGATTTCTCATTAAGCAGACACAGGGATGGCTTAATAATTGTACTACTTTGGTTTGAGTAGATGTTTAAATATTGTTAAAATATCATTTCAATTTTGAGTTCCGCTATCCGCCAGCTTTCGCTCCCCACGTGCATCAATGAGTCTTGGCCGCCCATGACCCTGTCGCCGGTTCACCACTGTTCCTTCCTTGGAGCACTTTTGATAGATACTGACCACTGCAGACCGGGAGTAAGAAAAGGTAGTTCCATAATGACATCATTCTCTAGGAAGTGACATCATTTTAGTGGAAAAACAACAAGTAAGTAATCATCAGTAAGTATTGATATCAACACTTAAGGGCGCTTAAGGAGAGTAAACTTTCATGGCTATGTTTCTTAACACACCTAAGTAGACTTTTAAAACGTGCACGTACACCTATTTTGATGTTTTGATGTGTTGACAAACATACTAAAACACATGTAAAACATAATTATAATTTTAACTGTAGTGTGCCATTCAGTGTTACATTTAAAGTTATAAATGTACTTAATTCATTATTACAAATGTGTAATTACAAATACATAACATACAAGTTTCAATAGAAATGGCATTAAAGTATACTTTAGTTAATCATGAATACTTGTCATTCAGTAACTTTAACCATGTTTCAGACAGTAGAAGTCATTATAAAATTACAAATAAATTACATATAAAGCCCCAGTGTGTGAAAACAAATGCTCTTAAGTTCAACTAATTGCATTAAGTAATTGTTTTAACTATAATACATTTTCATTTGATTGCAAATAACATCTGAAAACATTACATCCTGTTCTTTTTCTTGCCATAATGAAGCTTTTATAGAAATTCTAGAATATAGAAATACTTCCTTAAAATACAGCACAGTATGAGCTTAAAAGGTATTACGTAATAGGAATGACTCAAACTGCTCAAATGATCCTTGTGTCAAAGAAACACAGACATCCAATCACTTCGAAATTATATCTCCATGTGACAGGGTTAGATAAACTGCAAATCACCAGTGCAATATTTTTGTTTGTATTCACCCACCTTTGCAAAAGCAAATACATGCAAAGTGTCTGAAGAGCCGTGATGGTTTTCAAAAACATGTCAAGCATTGGAGTCACTAGGTTTAGACAGTCTTGTGTTTGGGCTTTAGGGTTTCTCTTGTGATAAAAGTACTTATTATGGAAATAATATACTTAATTGTGAACTTACTGATGTTTTTGGACACTTTACTAAATTAAATTTTTTTTTTAATTCTAATTAAATTAAAATGTATTATAGTTACATTTATATAAATAAAATTAGAGTGCTTTTTGACCCATTTAAGTAGGTACTCATTATATGTTATTCCATTATTACTTTTATTGTGTTTGAATTATGGTTAAAGTTTGTACTGACAAGCATCATCTGCAGCAAGTACACTACAAGTGCACATTCAAAACAATTAAGTGCACTTCTTTTTCAAAGCCTTTTTTCATTTGTATTTTTTGTTCATAGTGCACATGGAACTGATTCGTTTTTTCTGATCTTTAGAACTCACTGTCTTTTAGCAAGTAATGAAATCCTATTTGTTAGGATTTGAAGTTTTGAGTCACTATCCATGCAATGACCAAAGCTGTTTTATTCCTGTACAAACAACTAAATTGATTCAGATATGCCAAGAAGTTTTTTTTTTTTTGTTGAACTTCCTCTTGCTTGCCTCAAACCCCGTGACCTGTTGGTTGTGGCTGTTCCAGATTACCCATTCAAGTTCTTAAGGCATTCAAATGTTGAGGAACGCTTCATTTGACAATAAAAGACCATTCAAATGTCTGGCAATACTTCATTTGATAATAAAAACCTTGTGTTGGCAAAAATGCACAAAGCACAGATGACGTATTCCATGAAGATTCAATATAGGCCATGAGACTGGCCAAGCAACTGTGACTAAATTATCCATTCATTACTGGTAAATACTAAACAGTATGCCAGTCACACTTTTAAACTGCTGGACTTTGCATTATTCTGATACATGTGATCAGTCCCCACTCCAGGAGTTCTGTTTATCAGAGACGCTCCACTATATGATGGATTTCAGGTCTTGTCAAACCCCAACACAAAATGCAGACGTTCACGCATCCTCGCCGAGCTCCATTTCTCCTCTACGCTCCAGTTTCGCCATGATTACAGGAGTCACAGTTGGATTTCAGCCGTGGCTCAGTTTCGACAGTATGGCCATCAGATCTTCTCATTACCTAACAGGATTCTACACAGTATACCCATCACATCTCCAGGACTTCACTGTACAGTGAATTATTAAAGCCTAACAAGCTGTCGGGACACCAAACTCAATTGTGCGTTTTAATTAAATGTCTCTCTCTCGCTCTGTCTGCCTCCTTCCTGCTGACAGTGAGACGGTGGTGTTTGAGATGCTCCGTTGAACAGACAGGGAACAGGGGAACGTTTTTATCTGCTCAGACAGTGTGTTGAATTTTCAGTCAATGGTTTTATGATTTACTTATTTAAAGGGTTGTTTCACCCAAATAAAGGAAATTCTGTCATTAATTACTCATACTCATGTTGTTCAAAACCCGTAAGACTTTCGTTTATCTTTGGAACATTAATTGCTTCTTTCAGAAGCTCAAACGTGCTGCGTAACACATGAGATTGAACCTCATTGGTTCTTGCTGAACCTCAAATGTGCTGCATAACACAAGATTGAACCTCATTGGTTCTTTCTGAAGCTCAAACATGCTGCGTAACACAAGATTGAACCTCATTGGTTCTCGCTGAAGCTCAAACGTGCTGCGTAACATGAGAATGAACCTCATTGGTTCTTGCTGAAGCTCAAACGTGCTGCGTAACACAAGAATGAACCTCATTGGTTCTTGCTGAACCTCAAACGTGCTGCGTAACACGAGAATGAATCTCATTGGTTTTTGCTGAAGCTCAAACATGCTGCGTAACACAAGATTCGACCTCATTGGTTCTGGCTGAACCTCAAACGTGCTGCGTAACACAAGATTCGACCTCATTGGTTCTGGCTGAACCTCAAACGTGCTGCGTAACACAAGATTCGACCTCATTGGTTCTGGCTGAACCTCAAACGTGCTGCGTAACACAAGATTCGACCTCATTGGTTCTGGCTGAACCTCAAACGTGCTGCGTAACGCAAGACTGAACCTCATTGGTTCTTGCTGAAGCTCAAACGTGCTTGCGTAACATGAGAATGAACCTCATTGGTTCTTGCTGAAGCTCAAACGTGCTGCGTAACATGAGAATGAACCTCATTGGTTCTTGCTGAAGCTCAAACGTGCTGCGTAACACAAGATTCGACCTCATTGGTTCTCGCTGAAGCTCAAATGTGCTGCGTAACACGAGAATTAACCTCATTGGTTCTTGCTGAAGCTCAAACGTGCTGTGTAGCACAAGATTGGACCTCATTGGTTCTCGCTGAAGCTCAAACGTGCTGCGTTACACGAGAATGAACCTCATTGGTTCTTGCTGAACCTCAAACGTGCTGCGTAACGCAAGAATGAACCTCATTGGTTCTTGCGGAAGCTCAAACGTGCTGTGTAACACGAGAATGAACCTCATTGGTTCTTGCTGAAGTTCAAACGTGCTGCGTAACACGAGAATGAACCTCATTGGTTCTTGCTGAAGCTCAAACGTGCTGCGTAACACGAGAATGAACCTCATTGGTTCTTGCTGAAGTTCAAACGTACTGCGTAACACGAGAATGAACCTCATTGGTTCTTGCTGAAGTTCAAACGTACTGCGTAACACGAGAATGAACCTCATTGGTTCTTGCTAAAGCTCAAACGTGCTGCGTAACACGAGAATGAACCTCATTGGTTCTTGCTGAAGCTCAAACGTTCTGCGTAACACGAGAATGAACCTCATTGGTTCTTGCTGAAGTTCAAACGTACTGCCTAACACAAAAATGAACCTCATTGGTTCTTGCTGAAGCTCAAACGTGCTGCGTAACATGAGAATGAACCTCATTGGTTCTTGCTGAAGCTCAAACGTTCTGCGTAACACGAGAATGAACCTCATTGGTTCTTGCTGAAGCTCAAACGTGCTGCCTAACACAAAAATGAACCTCATTGGTTCTTGCTGAAGCTCAAACGTGCTGCGTAACATGAGAATGAACCTCATTGGTTCTTGCTGAAGCTCAAACGTTCTGCGTAACACGAGAATGAACCTCATTGGTTCTTGCTGAAGCTCAAACGTTCTGCGTAACACAAGAATGAACCTCATTGGTTCTTGCTGAAGCTCAAACGTGCTGCCTAACACAAAAATTAACCTCATTGGTTCTTGCTGAAGCTCAAACGTGCTGCGTAACATGAGAATGAACCTCATTGGTTCTTGCTGAAGCTCAAACGTTCTGCGTAACACGAGAATGAACCTCATTGGTTCTTGCTGAAGTTCAAACGTGCTGCCTAACAGAAAAATTAACCTCATTGGTTCTTGCTGAAGCTCAAACGTGTTGCGTAACACGAGAATGAACCTCATTGGTTCTCGCTGAACCTCAAACGTGCTGCGTAACACGAGAATAAACCTCATTGGTTCTTGCTGAAGTTCAAACGTGCTGCGTAACACGAGAATGAACCTCACTGGTTCTCGCTGAACCTCAAACGTGCTGCGTAACACGAGAATGAACCTCATTGGTTCTTGAGGAAGCTCAAACGTGCTGCGTAACACGAGAATGAACCTCATTGGTTCTCGCTGAACCTCAAACGTGCTGCGTAACACGAGAATGAACCTCATTGGTTCTTGAGGAAGCTCAAACGTGCTGCGTAACACGAGAATGAACCTCATTGGTTCTCGCTGAACCTCAAACGTGCTGCGTAACACGAGAATGAACCTCATTGGTTCTTGCGGAAGCTCAAATGTGCTGCGTAACATGAGAATGAACCTCATTGGTTCTTGCTGAAGCTCAAACGTGCTGCGTAACACGAGAATGAACCTCATTGGTTCTTGCTGAAGCTCAAACGTTCTGCGTAACACGAGAATGAACCTCATTGGTTCTTGCTGAAGTTCAAACGTACTGCGTAACACGAGAATGAACCTCATTGGTTCTTGCTAAAGCTCAAACGTGCTGCGTAACACGAGAATGAACCTCATTGGTTCTTGCTGAAGCTCAAACGTTCTGCGTAACACGAGAATGAACCTCATTGGTTCTTGCTGAAGTTCAAACGTACTGCCTAACACAAAAATGAACCTCATTGGTTCTTGCTGAAGCTCAAACGTTCTGCGTAACATGAGAATGAACCTCATTGGTTCTTGCTGAAGCTCAAACGTGCTGCGTAACATGAGAATGAACCTCATTGGTTCTTGCTGAAGCTCAAACGTTCTGCGTAACACGAGAATGAACCTCATTGGTTCTTGCTGAAGCTCAAACGTGCTGCGTAACATGAGAATGAACCTCATTGGTTCTTGCTGAAGCTCAAACGTTCTGCGTAACACGAGAATGAACCTCATTGGTTCTTGCTGAAGCTCAAACGTGCTGCCTAACACAAAAATGAACCTCATTGGTTCTTGCTGAAGCTCAAACGTGCTGCGTAACATGAGAATGAACCTCATTGGTTCTTGCTGAAGCTCAAACGTTCTGCGTAACACGAGAATGAACCTCATTGGTTCTTGCTGAAGCTCAAACGTGCTGCGTAACACGAGAATAAACCTCATTGGTTCTTGCTGAAGTTCAAACGTGCTGCGTAACACGAGAATGAACCTCATTGGTTCTTGCTGAAGCTCAAACGTGCTGCGTAACACGAGAATAAACCTCATTGGTTCTTGCTGAAGTTCAAACGTGCTGCGTAACACGAGAATGAACCCCACTGGTTCTCGCTGAACCTCAAACGTGCTGCGTAACACGAGAATGAACCTCATTGGTTCTTGAGGAAGCTCAAACGTGCTGCGTAACACGAGAATGAACCTCATTGGTTCTCGCTGAACCTCAAACGTGCTGCGTAACACGAGAATGAACCTCATTGGTTCTTGCTGAAGCTCAAATGTGCTGCGTAACACAAGAATGAATGAAGTTTTACTCATAGGTTGCATGTCTATTAGGGTAGTTTGGGGTAGGCCTACAGGTATATAGTATAAACATTTTGAACGTATTAAGCCAGATGTGCAGGTTTACTATATCCTCTTTACCCTTCTGAGGTTAACCTCAACAACTCAAAAACACATAAACACGGTTCCTCACGCACATCACACACAGCGGGGCAGATCAGCAGGCTCATCGGTAAATGAGCAAACGCAGGGCTTGGGTGGCAGAACAGATCACAGGTGTGCTGACAGAACAAAGCCGCTGTCCCTGAGCGGATGAACGCCGAAATAACACACACACACACACACACACACACACACACACACACACACACACACACACACACACACACACACACACACACACACACACACACACACAGAGAGAGAGACAGAGACAGAGCACAATAACATACACAGCAGGTTGCATGCTAAAGACTCCGGGAACTATAGTCACACACATGACTGAACACATCCCAGGCACACCGTGTCTGTTTATGACTGCAGAACTCTTGACCATGAAATGTACATGATTTTTACAGTTGATTGTATTTACTGGATATAGATTTTCAAACATCACTGACGGCTTAGTTACGAGTAAAACAGTACGTTAATTGTCAGACTTGGAATTATATGGCTTTTATATAATTTATTGCACTACCTTAATCCACTGCTATATTCCTCATATTAGCCTAACATATTATTGTATACTTCTATCTGTAAAATTCTGTTTATAGTAATAGCCATCTGTATATTATATTCATAGTACATATTCACCTGTAAATTCTGTTTATAGTAATAACCGTCTGTATATTATATTCATAGTACATATTCACCTGTAAATTCTGTTTATAGTAATAACCGTCTGTATATTATATTCATAGTACATATTCACCTGTAAATTCAGTTCTGTTTATAGTAATAACCATCTCTCTATTTATACATATTTATATATATTCAGTACATTTCCATGTCCTACACTTATGCAACCATTGTATATCCTGCACTTGCTGCTATTGCACTTCTGGTTAGACCTAAACTGCATTTCGTTGCCTTGTAACTGTACTTGTGTAATGACAATAAAGTTGAATCTAATCTAATCTAATCTAATCTAATCTAATCTAATATAATAGGCCTTAGCTCCTTGTTTTCACTTATTTGTAATTGATAAACACACACACACACACACACACACACACACACACACACACACACACACACACACACACACACACACACACACACACACACACACACACACACACACACACACACACACACACACACACACACACACACACACACACACACACACACACACACACACACACACACACACACACACACACACACACTGTAAAGTGTATGATCTACGAAGAGGTGTTCTAAAGGTGATGTGCTATACATCAGATGTGCTATAGGCTACATTAAACACGATTGACAATCCATTCACTAATGTCAGTGCCCTGAATTTACCCGCCAGTATATGTTGTATCTTGCTGCCCTCTGCTGGACACTAATATGCACATGGAAAAGGGTTTTTGGAAAAGATGTTACTGCAGAATTATTCTGAAATGCATATTTAATGTATTATTTTATGCCACAGGATAGAAAGATCACGAAACCACAGGAAAGTGTTCACGTTGCACTTTCTGGTCACTAACAAATTACGGCATTAGCAAATATTCATCATTAAAATGTTTTATACTGTGGAGATGAGGCAGCTACACTCATCACACATAATAACAAAAAATAATTATAAAAAAGAATCTTTATAATTTGTTTATATATTATTATTCATAAATAATGATATATTAAAAAATAATAATACAAATAATCTAACGTGCAATTAATAAAGAAACATTAATAGTTCGAACACTAATACCATAAATACTGACTAAACCCAATATACCGTGATAAATTGAAATACCCATACAAGACAATATACAAAAGTTATACTTACTAAATATAATATGATACCATAGCAAAACAAGTAAATTTTTCCTCTGTTTATTTAAAATAAGACAAATCTGATATTATTTTAATCTTATATCTTTTATTTAACAGTTGAGATCGTTCTTTAATGCTGATCTAACAGCAGACACGGGCTGCGGTTTAAACCCTAGTTGCTTCAGTTGGGACTATTAGAACTACGCCATTATATTCTATACTTTTATGAATTATATTAAGAAACCATGAGAAAAAGGTGAATAATGACTGAGAGTCAATGTTCAGAAATGATTCATTATTATTATGTTTTTAACTATGCTGTATAGCTGTGTTTTGTGGTGTGTTTGTTGTCAAACTCAAAAATTTGTTTATTGTTAATTATTAAAAATGCCAGTATTTATACAAGTTAATAATTGTATTTTATTGGCAAGATATTTTTCTTTTTTGTTGTATTTTTTTTCTTTTTGTATCAGATAACATTTTAAGATGTCATTTGATCATGTTACAATGTGTCCCTCACAATATACAATGTATATGGCATGTTGTCACATTTCACTTCCATTCTTTTAGTATATATCAAGAAAAAAGTATACACTGTATTAATGAAACAAAACCACATAATTGTACTAGACATGTGAAATTAATGTGGGAAAAAGTAAATAATCTGAACCCCAAGTGGATTTACACAAACTGAGAAAGTCAAAAAGCGTAAGGTTGTGCCCCGCTCTCTCTACTCCGCCTCCTTGACTGGGATAGAAACAGACAAAGTGTGAAGCGATGGGGTGGTGGAGGGATGCTGTGAAACTTGTCAGACAGAGGTGAGAGACGGCTATATATACCGCCTTCCTCTTGCACTGATTGGTTGATTACCTGAACATGCTCCTCCCAAACTTTGTTAAATAAAACCTCATACTGTGATCAATTTAAAGAGCCTATATATAAACCACCAAGACAACAAATATACAAAAGTTCTAATTCCTAAATATAATAGCCTATTCAAAAGTATTTAATACAAAGTCTACAACATTTCTAAATGAGCTAGTAGGCCTAATGAATTAGCTAAAGCAGGTCTTTGCCAAAGACTTCTGATATCTAACAATTTTTAAGAAATCCTAAAAACGTTCAAAAACTCAAAGCAGATTTCAGCCTCTGGTATGGGAAGCCATTCACACCAAAAGTGGGACGAAACGGTGCCAGCTCTGTAACACATGACGTTTCGTCCCACTTTTGGTGGCTTCCCATACTGCGTCACTGCACGAGACCCAGAGACATGTAGAGAGAGACTGCGTCTGAAATCGCATAATCTCTTGTGTAGGTACTTATTTTGGATAAGTAATTACTTCACGGCCGCAATAAAAGTACATTCGCCATGTTGTTACTGTCATGTGACCTCCTACCAGCATCAGTTGCGTTGCTTCATTGCCATTCACAAATCCTCTCCCGTGGCATTAGGGATAGTAAAGTGTCCATCTTATGCATTGCACACTTCAGAATCTTGCCAGAAGTAGGTAATCCGGGGACATTTTTATCTACTCTTTTATGAGTACTGTGTAACCGGACATACTTTTTTTTGTCACATACTGTTCCCTTTCTGTAATGAGGGTATGGAACGGAGGGAGGAAATGGGCAGTTCCCCTTTCCGTCCGAGCCTCGGCGGGAAAGAACTGCGGAGCCAGAGGGCTGAGTATACTGAGGCTAGCGAGTTCACGTCGGCCCAGTGCCTGCGTGCCTCGTCTTCGCCTCAGAGAGACGTTTCCCCTGTGACGGTCTCTCGATCGGACCTGCTCCCTCGGCTCGAAGGCCTGGTCTCATTCGGCGGCAATGAGGAAGACGAATCCGCACGATTACCAACGTCTCGCTCTTCCTTTTCTCTCACTTGGGCCGCGCTACCCTGGTGAAAAAAAAGTATACTTTATTGTATTTCAAGTATATTCTCTTTTTCAATAGTATATTGTAAATATACTAACAAAAATTGTACCATCTTTAAATATATAAAAAGTATATTAGCATCATATTTTCACAATGTAACTTTTAATGCACTTTAAAATAATTGTATTTTAGCATATTTTAGAAAAATATATTTTAGAAAAATTTACTTAAAATGAAAGTTCTGCGTACTTTTTAAAAGTGTACTTATTTGAACATTACTTTAAATATATTTTTAGTATACACAGGTTTCTCAGTGAATCTCAATTTAGTGAATGGCGGCCAAGCCCTCCGCCACTTCTCTCAGTCCCCTATTCAGTCGACTGGAGAGGTTCACCATTACAGTAAACAAGCCTGTTATAAAACATGCACGCCTGTACACAAAACGCTGTATTAACGGCGATCCTAATAAACAATTAAAAGTTATTTCCTCTGTTATGACTGCAGGCAGTGTGTCCCCTACATAGGGTGTACCCCTACATATAAGCACTGTTAATTCAGCGCTATAGAACCACTTTTTTTTTTCGGATAGCTCTGTCCATAATTTATTGCACTACCCTAATCCACTGCTATTCCTCATATTAGCCTAACATATTATTGTATACCTCTATCTGTAAAATTCTGTTCAAAGTAATAGCCATCTGTATATTATATTCATAGTACATATTCACCTGTAAATTCTGTTTATAGTAATAACCATCTGTATATTATATTCATAGTACATATTCACCTGTAAATTCTGTTTATAGTAATAGCCATCTGTATATTTATTGACTGTACATATTCACCTGTAAATTCAGTTCTGTTTATAGTAATAACCATCTCTCTATTTATACATATTTATATATATTCAGTACATTTCCATGCCCTGCACTTACGCAACCACTGTATATCCTGCACTTGCTGCTATTGCACTTCTGGTTAGACCTAAACTGCATTTCGTTGCCTTGTACTTGTACTTGTGTAATGACAATAAAGTTGAATCTAATCTAATCTAAAAGTCCTGCTGTGGCTGGATTACCACCACAGACTTCCTTTACATTCTCTCAATCCCCTCGGTTCAGGCGACTGGAGATGTAAATATTGCAGTCAACTAGCCTGTTGTCAAACACGCTCGCCTGCACACCAACGCTGTTTTTAACAACGACCTTACTAAAATACATGCACTTTGCACATAAGCACTGTTCTCACAGATTATCGCTCTTTAGCTCGCGCCGAGAGCTCTCTATATGTAGAGCGCGCGCCCACTACAAGTGTGCTCCGCTACACATAAGTGCTGTCCGCACGTCACAAACCAACCGGCGGATATCTGAACAGGGCCCTTATCAAACGGCTTTCAGAATGCTGACAAAACTGAACACAGAAAGCAGCCCTGACAGGCTGATCAGGAAGAGAGGAGGGTTGAGTCCCACCCAGGCCGGTCCACCTCCCAAAAGACTCAGACGGCCCGTTTTTGTTCCGGTTAGGGAGAAAAATACTGTTCTGAATGTTTTTCATGCAATGAATGTAAACTACGAGTCCGCTTTAATGCGTGCTCCCCTGCATTCTACCGCCATAAAGGCGAGTAAAAAAAAAAAATTTTTATATAAAAAAAAAAACATGTTCAACAAATGAGTCTTCTTTCTCTTCTGCACCACACGGAAGTCGGCGCCCTGCACAGTGCGCAGCCTTCTGACACTATAAAACCCCTGTGCGATCGGGCAGAGGCTTGGAAAGCCATCCCCGGTGTGTCACAGTGGGTTATAAAAACAATTCAACAAGGATACTCGTTCCAATTCGCTCACAAACCCCCTGTTTCGCGGGCATAACGCACATTTCGGTGGAGAGCAACGCGACTCACGTCCTCAAAACCGAAGTAGAGAGCCTATTGATAATAAAAATAAAAGCGATAGAGGCAGTGCCTCCAGCTCAGAGCGAGTCAGGGTTTTTTACAGCCGCTACTTCCTTGTTCCCAAAAAAGATGGCGGCCTCAGGCCCATCTTAGATCCCAGACACCTGAACAAGGCTCTATCAAACGGCCTTTCAGAATGCTGACATTAAAACAAATCATCGCGCAAATCCGCCTGATGGACTGGTTTTTCTCAGTGGATCTGAAAGATGCTTACTTTCATATCCAAATTATCCCACGTCACAGACCGTTTTTGAGATTCGCGTTCGACGGGAAGGCTTATCAGTACACAGTCCTGCCATTTGGCCTGTCCCTGGCCCCCCGCACTTTCACAAAGTGCATGGATGCAGCTCTCTCCCCCTTAAGACAAGCAAAAAGGCGCATTCTGAACTACCTCGACGACTGGTTCATACTGGCCCAGTCAGAGGAAGAAATAAAATCTCACAAATCTGTGCTACTCAGCCATCTAGAATGCCTGGGTCTCAGAATAAATACAGCCAAGAGCTCATTGCTTCCCAGGCAGAGAACTTCCTTCCTGGGAACAATTTTAGATTCAGCCCAAATGAGGGCGTGGCTATCGGACGAACGTGCTCTGACTACACAGCAGCTTGCACGTTCATTCAAAATGGGAACCAACAGACCCCTAAAACATTTTCAGAGAATGCTAGGCCTAATGGCATCAGCTTCTCCAGTACTTCCGTTGGGTATGAAGCACATGCGCCCCCTGCAGTATTGGCTGAAATCACAGGTTCCTTCCCAAGCGTGGCATTCACGCCAGCTTTGGATCAAAGTGGGCCGTGGCTGTGTCAAAGCCCTGGCCTCCGTGGTCACTTGGGAACAGTTTCCAGATGGATGGTGGTCACCACGGTCGCCTCCAACTCGGGTTGGGGTGCTCTGTACGAGGGCGAACCGGCCTTCGGCTCATGGTCGAACACGGAGTCACGGTTGCACATAAACTGCCTAGAAATGCTGGCAGTAGTGCTAGCCCTCGAGACTTTTTTACCACGTCTCTCAGGACACCATGTTCTAGTCCGCACGGACAACACGACTGTGGTCTCCTACATAAACCGCCAAGGCGGGCTCAGGTCGAGATGGCTCAACCAACAGGTCAGACATCTCCTCCTATGGGCAAAAGGCAAATTACATTCACTGAAAGCAGTGCATGTGCCAGGCAGACTGAACCAGGGAGCAGACATGCTCTCCAGGGGCCTCGTGTCCCTGGGGGAATGGGCTCTCCATTCCTAAACGGTTCAAATGATATGGAGTGTTTTTGGGAGGGCAGAGGTCGAACTCTTCGAACTCTGTCTCTGAAGACAACTGTCATTGCCCAATCTATTTTTCAAAGAGCAAGGATGCGCTGGCCCACGAATGGCCCAGCTGCATACTTTATGCACCCCCACCCCAAAATTGTGGGCGTTACATGTTTGACCACTCAAGGGGGGCTCGAGATATTGTAAGTATGTGTATATTGTTTAAAGCTGTGAGAACTAAACTCACATTGTGCAAATTATTTATTGTTTATTGTAGAGTTTACTGTGCTGTGAGTAATTGTGTGCGCATCAGATGTGTAATCTGATGCTGCTTTAAATGTTGTACATGTCATGTCATGACTACTATGTTGCTCGGAACTGCACCTAAGAATTTCACCTACTGTTGCACTTGTGCATATGTAGAGTGACAAATAAAGTGATTTGATTTGATTTGATTTGAGAACCTCCCAGTGATTGTCTTGAGCACCATTAGTGAAGCTAGAGATCCGTCTACTAGACGTCTCTATGCCCTTAAATGGTCAGTGTTCTCTGACTAGTGTTCAGTCAGGAACTATAACCCAGTGTAATGCGAGATATCACAGATTCTCGTTTTTGTACAAGAGATGTTGGATGCAGGACACACTCCATCCACACTCAAAGTCTACACGGCAGATATCGCCACATCTCATACGTCTATAGCTGGCCAATCAGTAGGCAGACACGACATGATCATACATTTCTAAAAAGGAGCCAGGAGGCTTAACCCCCCTCGCCCTCCTACGGTGCCATCCTGGGACCTTCATTGGTCCTAAGAGCACTAAAAAGACCTCCCTTCGAGCCGTTGCAGACGGCTGAATTAAAGCCGCTTTCGCTGAAAACTGCCCTGCTATTAGCACTGGCATCTGTTAAGCGTGTCGGTGACATTCAAGCGTTATCTGTGAACGCGTCATGTTTAGAATTGGCCCAGGCGATTCTAAAATCATCCTCAAACCAGGGCATGGTTATGTACCTAAAGTGCTTTCAACACCGTTCAAAGCACAGGTAATCACACTCTCTGCCCTCCCCACTTCGGCAGGGCCGTGCACAGACTTTTTGAGGGGCAGTGGCCCAAACTAAAAAAAGGGGCACTTAAGGTGGTTTAGTATCATCAAACCTTTTACAATCATATTATAAATACAATTGTTTGGCTTTAGTGCTAGTTCAAAATATGTTGTTGTAATTATGCTTCCAAAAAGTTCATTTGAGCTACTTTGATCTCATATTTAATGCTTTTCAAAGTGTTGTACTTTATGTAGCAAATGAGAATTGCTCAAATTATTCGTTATATTTTGAGGGTCTTGTTAATGGTTTTCAGTTTTGTTTAAAGTAAATAAATCAACAGTTTTTCAATAACGGAAGATTATGTAAAAGTATGCTATTTGGGGTAAAAGGCACAATAATGAACATAATTAGTTAGCTGACTTTAACATTTGTTGACATGACATGGTTAGAATCAGATAGTAAATATCACATATTAAGTTGGATGTCCACCTTAGAGATGATCATCATATTTATAATTAAACCATCAGATTTAAAAAACATGATAATAATCATAAAACATATATTTATACTGTAAAGTATTAAGGGATCGCATTCAATGCTTTCAGAATCTTTACTTTGAAACATATTGTTTCTATATTTTTTAAATATATTTTTTATATCTATTGAACAATAATGAATTATATTATTTATCAAAATAAACAGAAGAGAGGGAAGAGGTGCACCTCAGCCGATGAGGGCAGAGAGGCAGTGGCTCTAGCCACCGGGCCACCCCCCTGTGCACGGCCCTGCACTTCGTAGGATGAGAGACAGTTACACCTGCTCTGCCCTGTTAGGGCGCTTAGAGCATATATTGAGCGGTCCTCCCACTTTAGACAGTCGAAGCAGCTCTTTGTAAGTTTTGGTGACCGAACTAAGGGACTTCCAGTCACCAAACAAAGCCTAGCCAGATGGCTAGTGGACGCGATAGCGTTAGCCTATGATACTATGGGCCTCCAATGCCCCATAGGTGTCAAAGCTCACTCCACCAGAGGCATGGCCTCCTCCTGGGCGTGGTCTAGTGGAGTTTCTATGGGTGACATTTGTAGATCGGCAGGTTGGTCCCCACCGTCTACTTTTACCAGATTCTACAGTATGGAAGTCCCAAGTCCTCGCTGTATAAAAAAAATACTAAGACGGCCTAACGAATATTAAACGGCCTTGTAAGCCAGTCCCCGTCATAAGTTGGCAATTGGGGCCTTCATATGCTTCAAGGCTTACACATTCCGTATAGTTACCGGCCTCTATGAGCCCAGTAGTATAAGACTTTCTAATAAGTGTTCAAACCTGAGGGAGTACATGTCACTGCGCTTATCATAGCACGGCGGGATTTTTCGAAATGACCGTTCGAAAGGGAATGTACACGGTTGCTTAAACGTAACCTCGGTTCCCTGAGATAAGGGAAGGAGTACTGCGTAGACGGCCGTGCTATGGCGCTGACTCGGGTGATCGTTGCTTCAGTCGATTTAACCTGACGTTTTTGACAGTTACAGAGTATTTTATATGCCCCTTTCGCGGGCTCTTGCTCTCAGCTTTGCGGGCTTTGTGCCCATTGGTTCCCTCAGATTGCGCTGTTCTGCCATTGGTTCATGCAGTTCCCACTGGCCAGCCAATAGCGTGCGAGATGTCTCGACACTGTTTTGACTGGGCATTTGCACTGCGTGATTTTACAAATTACTAAAGTATATTCGAGAATAGGAGAATTCCCATGGCGTCTTCGACGCAGTTCTCCTTCCCTTATCTCAGGGAACCGAGGTTACGTTAAATAACCAAGTACGTTTTTCGCCTACTATAGTATAGGACGTGTGCGATTTCGGATGCAGCCAGAGAGTTGTGCCAACAGAAGTTCAAAATGCTTGAGCCTCACACGATTCGCGTAGAGTTCCAGAAGCTGCCAAAATTACAATTTAAAATCATAGCTCACTTACATTCACTAAAATATTGAAACGTTAGCGATACTGTTTCAATACGCAAGCGAATGTCAAAAAAACACAGTTTGAACGCCCCGCCCCCAGTTAAACTGGAGGTTTTGATTGGTTTGGCACAAGAGTCAGACCTGTCTGTGATTGGCTGAAGCGCAGGGCTCCACGCAGGAGTTTGAAAAGTGCCTGTCAAATGCCAGCTCGCCCTGTTGCTCCGTCGGCACCTTTGTCAAAATATTTTGTAGGCTACTGGTGTTTATGAAATATGTAAGGAATAATTGACGACGGGCCGTTCAATTATTAGAACAATAATGCACACCCGAGGTGGTGATGCGGTCACGACGCGAAGCGGAGTGGCCGTTACACCTCGGGTGTGCATTATTATTCTAATAATTGAACGCCCCGGAGTCAATTATTCCGCTTATACTACGGTTACCACACCTCAAGACATTGATCCGAAGATATATTTAAAGGGATTCGTCCGGTTTTTGTACTTAAATCGCTATTGTGAGTAGGACTATTTCTTCCGCGTCTCATCCAACGGCTCTTTTGTTAGTTCCGAAACGTCATTTTAAAGCTGTTAACGAAGGCTTGAGCCGTTGATAGCATTCTACTGCAGTTATTAATAAAGTTATTAGAGAGAGAGAGAGAGAGAGAGAGAGAGAGAGAGAGAGTGCTTGTGTGAATTAGGCTGCCTCTGTGCGTCTCTAAACAGCGCTGTTATTACCTCACTAGTGAAAAACTGTCACGTGTAGCCTTTAAGTTGCTCCACTATATAGGCTAACTTATCAAATCGTCAGGGTAGCGCTGACACCTTTTTGTGCAAACTGTAGTGCGTGTGCGAGCATGTGTGATTTCAGTAATGAGACAGAAAAGCTTGCCTTTGATGTCCGCTTCCGTCTGTTGGTTTTCATCTGGACGGTCTAATACTGCTGCCGCCCAGTTGTTGAACGTTTTATATTCACCGTAAATATTAAGATTTACTTTAGGAAAATCGTCTGTCATATTGTTGTTTTTTAGTCCTGTAATGTCCGTTATTACAGTTAACTATGCGAAGTGATATGGAACTGTAATGCGGTCAAGAGCTGCCTGGAACTACGTTCGCTGTGCGTCTCCCAGAAAATAATTGCACACCTCAGAACGTTCATCAGCCAATCAGATTCAAGCATTCAACGGCCCCGTAGTATAAATTAAATTTATTTATGAAAAAATAAATGTAGCAAATACTTTATTTGTATTCAACTCAAGTAAGAGCAAGTATCACAATTTAATTATACTTATAAAATAATTGAAATACTGTAATGAAAGGTTTTTTTTTGTTGCTACTTTCCACTGCATTTGCACTTACCCATATATTCTCAACCATCATTTTATGCAATGTGTTAAATGTCCAAATATTTCAGTTATAAATCAAATTATTTAATGATGTTCAATTATTCATATATTACTAGAATTATTTATTAATTGACAGTTAATCAAGTGTAAGAAATTATGCTCAATTGGTTTTATTATGTACTAATGTTTCGTACGTATTTAAAAGTAATATCATTCGTATTTATATGAATCATTAACGGACAGTTTGGGGAGATCCGATTTCGAGGTAGGACCCGATTTGTCAAAATTGCTGTAAAAAGCCGTCCCAGTGGAGTTGATGGATTTTTTTAGTCTCTCTCTCTCTCTCTCTCTCTCTCTCTCTCTCTCTCTCTCTCTCTCTCTCTCTCTCTCTCTCTCTCTCTCTCTCTCTCATGGCACAGTGCGTTCACTGTCGCAGGAAATGACGTGCGATGGCCTCTTCTTCTCTACTCGGCTACTGTTAGCTGGCTGCTAGACGGACTGTCGAGAAATCGACTAACCCCGTCAATAACAAACATATCTGGATTCCGTGCTTTTATTTTGTCACCGGAGTGCGTTGTTCACCCGTCGTCATGCCCATGTACCAGGTAAAGCCCGCCAGTCCCGGTGACATAAAGATTGATTTGCCAACGTGCATGTACAAGTTACCGAATATCCACGCGCAGGGAATGAACTGCACCGAGCACGCGCTTCAGGTAATCACATTACCGATCAATTCACCCTTCAGATGCCACATATGAGCAGTCAATAATACAAATGCGTATGGTTCACAGTCGTTCTGTTGCAGTTTCAGCCTGTCTGATGCAACTGGCACATGCTTTCTGGGTGTGATTGACAGTTGCAGTGCTTTGTGCTCTGGAATGAGAGGCTTGCCCTCCAGTAGAGAGATTAGATTTCCTGGAATTACACTTTCAGTTTAATAATAACTGCTGCTTACCAGCAACTAACAACACCACCACACTGAGACACTTAAGAAGGAGATGGAGCATACTAGAAATAATGATGATGAGGTAAATTATCCAGCTATTATGTATATATTAAGGGTCTTGGTCAGTTAGTTTAACGTCCTAAGACCCAGGAAAACAAAGTATTTTTCCCTTGTCATTACATTGTTTAGAGCATAAGAAACTATATTCATATGTTATATGTCCTTGTATATGGACACCGGGCCTAGGGTGTTTTAAAAAAATTAAATTACAGGAAATGACATGTAGAGGCAAAAACAATGTGATTTTTTTTTTTCAATCAGTTTTCAGGGTTCAGGATTGTTTTTTTTTAAACCAAACTTTGTTTAAAGATGATTCTCAACTATGTCCTGGTGAAACCGCCAAACAAATGGTATCTCTGAAAAGCCCTTAATGTGCTCTTTACAGGACATCCAGACTTAAAACTGTGACTAAAATACAGTGGCACCCAGGAGGTTAATGCAGCCAGATGTTGGTTTGTATCGTGAAAGTGTATGTTTGGGAGGGAATCCATGCATTTGCATGTAAATCGACTCTTCTCCTCTGTGTATCTCAGAACGGCGAGGTGGATCCTGCTGTGAAGGCGCTGGAGGACCGACAGGATGAAATCCTGAGAAGACTGTATGAGCTCAAGGCGACAGTTGATGGGCTCACGAAGACAGTGACCACTCCTGACGCAGACCTGGATGCCACTACACTCTCACACGCGCCTGCTGAATCTGTGTTCAGAGGAACGGCAGATCTAGACTCCCTCCTGGGCAAGGTCAGTTTTACATGCTCCATTAGGTGTTTTGCATTATCTTAAATTATGTAAGAATGATTCAGCCCTATTCAAATATGTTCCTCACGCATTCTATGGTCTGCACTAAACCAGTTTAAACATGTCAATCCAGTTAACCTAGTTGTGATTTGTTTGACGTATGTTTCTGTTCTCTTTCTGTTTTGCCTGCCATAATTTGGGATGGGCTTTATGGCAAAAAACTTATATAAAAAATTAAAAGTTAGTTCACCCAAAAAATTTAATTTCTGTCATTAATTCCTCACCCTCATGTCAAACCCATAAGACCTTCGTTCATCTTCAGAACACAAATTAAGATATTTCTGATGAAATCCGAGAGCGCTCTGACCCCTCCATAGACAGCAATTTAATGAACACTTTCACGCATTCGCCGTGGTGCTCACGTGAACAGCATCGGCTGTTGTAGATCTCGAGAGCGCTGCACTGTTTATGTAAACTGCGTAGGAGACTGACACAGGCTACAATAAAATAGTTGAATAAAGTCATTATTGTTGTTTGTTTTTTGCACACAAAAAGTAATCTCGTCGCTTCATAACATTAAAGGGGTAGATCACCCAAAAATGAAAATTAGCCCATAATTTACTCACCCTCAAGTCATCCGAGGTGTATATGACATTCTTCTTTCAGGTGGCTAAAATCTGAGTTCTATTACAAAAGTCCAGGCTAATCCAAGCTTTATAATTGCAGTAATAGTTGCTCTGTTTTTGAAGTCCATAAGTGCATCTGCCCATCAAATAACGTGCTCCACACGGCTCTGGGGTCTTAATAAAGGCCTTCTGAAGCGAATCAATGTGTTTGTGTAAGAAAAATATCCATATTTAAAACTTTATAAAGTAAAGTTTTGGCCGACGCCTTCCCTGTTCAATTTATTGTTGAAAGTTCCCCTGCCGATCGAAAGACTAACGGACCAGGTGCGCTCGTCATGACGTCACGTACGCATCTTGAGTTTCACTTTCAATACTTTCAACTTTCAATACTTTTCCACAGAAGGCGATCGGCTGGAACTTTACTTGATAAAGTTTTAAATATGGATATTTTTCTTACACAAACGCATCGATCCGCTTCAGAAGGCCTTTATTAACACCCCGGATCCGCGTGGAGCTCGTTATTTGATGGGCAGATGCAATTTTTATGGACTTCAAAAACAGAGCAACTATGAATCCAATTCTAATGCTTGGATTAGCCTGGACTTTTGTAATATAACTCTGATTATATTCATCTGAAAGAAGAATGTCATATACACATAGGATGACTTGAGGGGAGTAAATCATGGGCTAATTTTCATTTTTGGGTGAACTATCCCTTTAAGGTTGAACCACTGGAGTCATGGACTATTTTAACAATGTCTTTACTGCCTTTCTGGACCTTGAAAGTGTTCATTAAATTGCTGTCTATGGAGGGGTCAGAGAGCTCTCGGATTTCATCAGAAATATCTTCATTAGTGTTCTGAAGATGAACGAAGGTCTTACGGGTTTGAAACAATATGAGGGTGAGGAAGTAATGACAGAATTTACATTTTTGGCTGAACTATCTTTTAAGGATTTTATATGACAGACATAATAGTCAGTGAGCTTGCGCTGCGGCTGAACTGAAGTAATATCAGCTTCATTGCTTATAAAGGCTCGCTTTCTGTATATAACTCCTTCATAATTTGAATAAAAGAACACACTGCAAAAGTTTTGTTAGTGACAACCGTATTAAATTGTGGGACTGAATCTGAAATTGCGATGATATAAATGCGGTTGAATTCAAATTATGAGGGCAAAAAAATCCCTTTATGAGTTATTGTTGTATATTTATAGTAGGGCTGTACAATATATCGAAATTGGCTGGTCAGAGAAGAGTCAACATTTTTTGAGCGCAATTCACAACCAGCGATAATTCAAGGACAAAATTGTCAGAATGTGTCACGTGCAAGATGGTTTCGGTCTTCCGACCTTTTGATTTGGATTAATATGTGAAATATGAGAATGAGCTAACAGCTAACACTGATTATTTTGAAGACCCAGAGTGTGTGCGCGGGGGAGGAGCTCTCTGATCACTCAGTCAAAAGTGCAACATCTTTTCTACTTCACTCGTAAATCACAATAACTCATCAAATTAGGCTTTGGTGGGCGTCAAAAAATGTTCAATGCAGGAAAATCCCTGACTTTGCAGTAATACCACCTCCCCTCGAAACATTTACGTTACTTTGCAGACATTGCAAACAGCCGACGAACTAGTTGGCGTGGCAAGCATGAAATATCTCCTCCACACAGCCGACTCTCTGGCTCGCTCCATGTTACTTGTAGCATGCGACACACGTGAAGCTGATGAATGACGTACGTTCTGCTGCGACGGAGAAAAAAAAACACCTGGAGCGGCTTGTGGATCTGTTCATTTTTCCGATCCCCAATCCAGCTATTTTGTCAGTATCGCGGCCGATATCCGATCCTAATATCGGATCGGTGCACCCCTAATCACCAGCCCCAATATTTACATAAACCCCTTGTAGTAAAGCTTGTTCGTACGGGAAGAAGGAGACGGGAACCGGCGAACATTCAAAAACTTTAATAAAAAATAAACACAAAATAAAATGGCGGCGGCAGCCCCTCGCGGTCGACTGCTGCCTACATACAAACAAACACAAAATGAAAATAAAAAGGAGCCGGCGGTGGCTCCTCCTTCTGAGGGCAGCCGGAAGTGAGTCCCCGTCCCGCGCTCCCTGCTCCTCCCCATCATGGCGGACGGCAGCAGGATCTGGCTCAGGGCAAGCGATGGGGACTCCTTCTCCCCCTTGCGGAAGGCAGCCACCCCACCTTGACCCAGGGGCACGGCAGCGAGCTCTCCATCCCACCGACCTTCATCCGCTCCAGCACCACCGCTTCGGACAGCCGCGCGCGGACTTCTCTCCTCCGCGCTGCCCGAACTCCACGGCACCGCGATCCCCCTCAGCTGCGAGGGCTCTTCGACAGCATGTCCCTCCTTCCTCCCGGGCTTCGGCACCACTGTAGTAAAGCTTGTTCGTAAGGGAAGAAGGAGGCGGGAACCGGCGAACATTCAAAAACGTTAATAAAAAATAAACACAAAATAAAATGACGGCGGCAGCCCCTCGCGGTCGACTGCCGCCTACATACAAACAAACACAAAATGAAAATAAAAAGCTGCAGCCCCTCACGGACGACTGCAGCGTACACATAATAAAACGTAAATAAAACACAACACAAAATCCAGGCCTGGTCCTCTCTCGTCCCTCACTGTCGTCGCTCCTCCTTTATACTCCCTCACTCCTCCGCAAGAGCCGAGATCGCTGCTGGCGCTCATCCTCCCTGATGAGCGCCGCATAGTCCCGCCCTCACGGTCCCTCGACCTCGCTGTTCGCCACACCCCTCCTCCGAGAATATGAAATAAGGGGGGGCGAAGCCACTTTGTATCGCCGCGGGGAATAGTTGTTGTGGTAGGCTAGTTAGTAGGCTGGAGTGTTATTGCCAATGCCTACGAAACAGGATTGCAGGATTTCATCCGAATTGCAGGTCCACTTTGTTCAGCCTTCCTAGGGACGGGGGTGCGTTGCAGTGCGTTTAACATACAACATGTTATATGCATGTGTGTATGAGACAGAGGGGAACAGGTCGCATTTGCAGCAGATACATGCTGCCCATCATAAATCAAAGCACGAGACAGACAGGGGGTCGGAGGAGAAGACCGGAAAATGTGACATAATGGACAATATTCGTCTGTATTTGCAATACACGAGCCGCGGTTCAGCTGCGAGAGACAAACACTGCCAGTGTGAGACGCGCACGTGCGTGCGGCTCCCGCTGCACATTTCACGCAGGAAAGCTTCCACAATCTTCACGAGTTCAATGCAGGATTCTTACAACGGCTTGTCCTGAAAGATGGATTTAAAAACAGAAGCTGTTTACGGGCCACAACCCGTAAGTATGATTTATTTTTTGTCTGTGTTTTCCTGTAATAGTTTGTGTTGTTAATTGTACGTTGTAGCAAGGAAGTACACAGACGACAACGCTCATTTGGCTCTGCAAACCAGTTTGTTAAATGCTCATTCATACTTAACGTTATCCGACAAAAAACTGTTTTAAATCTCAACAGCGAACTTGGCATTAGTGTAAATTATTCTTTGATTAGAACTTTTATGTATTGTTTATCTACAGGCATGCTAAACATGGTTCTGTGTTTGATTTGGATACTATAGTAAAGCCAATGTTTAGTGTCCGTTCTTGCGACAGATATTTGGCAAATCGTTCTAAAAATGCAAAAGTAACGGTGCCATTCAGTAGCGATCACTATAGATCCGCAGTCTTTACTCTTGAGGACTGAACAGGTTCTGCTCGATCATCTTCACTAAAATTGTCTGGGTCTGATTCGGGCTCAAATTGGTATGGTTTTATTGACGCCATTGTACTACCCAAAGCATAGGCTAACGGTAAAGGTAAGTGGCGTGAAGTTTCCGACAAATGTGCACTAGGCGGTTAGCGAATCACAACACACTGGGCCAGCTAACCAATCTGAGCCCATTGTGTATTTTTGAGGGACTGGCTTCATACAACCCGGAAACCATCAGACCGTTTTTACAAGGAGGGACAGAGCAGTGTAGAATAAAGGTAAAATATATGAAAAATAAGGCAATTTTTTAAAAACGAAGCATGAACACGTTACAGTGTATCCCACAAACACAATCAAGCCTTCGAAAGAATGTGTTTTACCACCCCTTTAAACATTCTTGGAAACATTTGGGATAATGTAAATACACAAGTCAACAAAATATATAATGTTTTTCTAGTGGTTTTTGGTTTTTAACTAGTCCCTTTTAAAGGACTAGTTAACTTCAGAATTAAAATGTCCTGATAATTTACTCAACCCCCATGGCATCCAAGATGTCAGAAAAACCCTAGTCTTCAGTGGAAAATAAATTAAGGTTTTTGAGGAAAACATTCCAGGAGTTTTCTCCATATAGTGGACCTCACCGGGAACCAACGGGTTAAAGTTTCAAATTGCAGTTTCATTGCAGCTTCAAACGGCTCGACATGATACCAGCTGAGGAATAAGGGTCTTATCTAGCGAAACCATCTGTCATTTTCTACATTTATATACTTTTTAACCACAAATGCTCGTCTTGGCACTAGCGTGACTTTTTACAACTTTACGTAATCACATTGGAAAGGTCATGTCGTCTATGTACTCGGGTTCAGAAAGGTAGGGTAGGGCGAAAAACAATTCTCCTAACTTCAAAACCTGTTTTTTTTGTTGTAAAGGTTGTTTGCACATTCGCTGTGTAAACACTGGGGCGGTACTTCCACCTATGTCACGCGTGACGTTTCCAATGGGATTAAGTAATGTGTGAAGTCATGGCCGCTAGTGCAAGACGAGCATTTGTGGTTAAAAAGTGTGTATTTATGTATACATTTTGATAAAATACTTGCCATCTGGTAAACAAGTAACTCACTGTACTCATTGTTCGGTCTTCAAACGTACAAATTTACACATTCTTCTTTGTCCTCCAGGACCTGGGTGCACTGAGGGACATCGTGATCAACGCCAACCCTGCCCGTCCTCCTCTGTCCCTGCTGGTGCTTCATGGCCTGCTGTGCCAGCGGTACCAGGTGCTGTCCAGCGTGCATTTGCACTCCTCTGTGACCGACGTGCCCCCTCCGCTCATGTCCTGCCTGGGCCCGCGCCACATAGACAGCTACGCCCGCCACCGCTTTCAGTTGGGCTTCACACTCATATGGAAAGATGGTGAGAGGAGCATGTTAACTCAAAAATTTAAATTATCCTATAATTTACTCACACTAAATCCATTCTAGGTGTATATGACATTCTTCTTTCAGAAGAACAAAATCAGAGTTATATTAAAAAATATCCTGGCTCTTTCAAGCTTTATAATGGGAGTGAATGGTACCTGAGATTTTGAAGCCCAAAAAAGTGCATCCATCCATCATAAAAGTGCTCCACACGGCTTCAGGGGGTTAATAAAGGCCTTCTGAAGCGAAGCCATGGTTTTTTGTATGTCAGATATCCATATTTATAACTTTTATAAACTATTATCACTGGCATCCGGTAACCTCTGACCCGACACATGATGTATTGACGAACGCAGAAGCGCAGAGAAAAGAGCAAAATAAAACGCAGATCAAGGAGAACTGTTGGATGAGCTTGTGTTGGTTGCCCAGCTCTATTTGTTTGGGTCAGAGGTCACACTTCCACCAGTACTTGACTCGCATACAACCGTTACCGGAAGACAGTGATTTGTAGTTTATATAGTTATAAATAAGGATATTTTTCTTACAAAAACCCATCTATTCGCTTCAGAAGGTCTTTATTTGTAGCCATATGGATTACTTTTATGTTGGATGGATGCACTTTTTCCTCCATTCACTCCCATTATAAAGCCTGGAAGAGCCAGGATATTTTTTAATATAACTCTGATTATGTTAATCTGAAAGAAGAAAGTCCTTTTTTCTTCCTGAAAGAAGATATACATCTAGGATGGCTTGAGGGTGAGTAAATTATGGGGAAATTTTCCTTTTTGGGTGAACTCTGGTGAATTTTTAAGTTAATCTTGATCGTTATACCTTTGTGAGTACTGTCTATAGAAAAGAAGAAAAAAAAAGAACCGGATTGGTGCTTGCAACAAGGAGCTGTTACAGTTAATGCCCAGAGCTCCCACTCAGCTAACACGGCAGCTATGGGGGCATATACATAAAGAGTGTCTTTGTGCCTCTTAACAGACACAAAATGCAATTAAAATGTCTGTCCAACATGAATAGGGCCCTTACATGACAACGAGATGTGTTTACTCATTGTTTAAACTCACCGAAATAGTGTTTTAGACGGCAAGCTGTAGTCTCACTGAAGTCCTGTGAGAACTCTGTTGTAGCCGGTAAAATGTAAACAGTCCAGGGGGAGGATCGTTACGAACCATTTCTTCTTCACTTGTGAGCCGATCATCACTCATCACACACACAACGCTCCTCCCCCTGGACTATTTACATTTTACCGGCTACAACTGAGTTCTCACGGGACTTCAGCGAGACTACAGCTTGCCGTCTAAAACACTATTTCGGTGAGTTAGCTGAGTGGGAGCTCTGGGCATTAACTGTAACAGCTCCGTGTTGCAAGCACCAATCCGGTTCATTGTTTTTTCTATAGACAGTACTCACAAAGGTATAACGATCAAGATTAACTTAAAAATTCACCAGAGTTCTCCTTTAAGATTTATCAGAATGTGTTTTCCTGGAGGGCCGCTGTGCATTCAAGGAATCATGGTCCTTTTGTAAAACCAGAGTGAAACTGATCTGCTTAACGCTCCTCTAGAGGATGTGTGAAGATGTCATGCCAAAATGCGTGTCAACTAGAAATGAGGCCAAAACCAATAAGCTCGAAAGTGGGGGGTGTCACTTGAAATGCAGCACTTGGAAATATTAAAGGCAAAAAAGCCTGAAGACTCTGGCACAGAGTTTGAAAGTGATTCTGGCGTGCACTGTGGTCTGATTAACTTTTCAACATTAAATTTCATGAAACGTCTCAAGGGCAACATCCTACATATTACAGTGTAGTGTGAGATCTTGGGTTTTCATCATATATTTCTGCAGTACAGTTCTGCAAGTTAAAGTCTCATTCCTGCTCTCTATAGATGTGATTTTTGGCAATACTTTCATGGAAAACTTAAGTCATTGTGATTTCGGAAAAAAAAAGGTATAAGTCTCACTATAAGTCTCTTATGTTCTTACGCTTATACAACATTAGTGGTTACCAAAGCTGCATTTATTTGAAATTATTTCAAAAGTACAGTAAAATACTACAATTTAAAATAACTTTTTTCTATTTGATTATATTTTAAAATGTAATTTATTCCTATGATGTCAACGCTTTTTTCAGCATCATTACTCCAGTCTTCAGTGTCACATGATATTTCAGAAATCATTCTTATATATATATATATATATATATTATACATACATACACACAGTGAGGAAAATAAGTATTTGAACACCCTGCTATTTTGCAAGTTCTCCGAAATCATGGAGGGGTCTGAAATTGTCATCGTAGGTGCATGTCCACTGTGAGAGACATAATCTTAAAAAAAAAATCCAGAAATCACAATGTATGATTATTTAACTATTTATTTGTATGATACAGCTGCAAATAAGTATTTGAACACCTGAGAAAATCAATGTTAATATTTGGTACAGTAGCCTTTGTTTGCTATTACAGAGGTCAAACGTTTCCTGTAGTTTTTCACCAGGTTTGCACACACTGCAGGAGGGATTTTGGCCCACTCCTCCACACAGATCTTCTCTAGATCAGTCAGGTTTCTGGCCTGTCGCTGAGAAACACAGAGTTTGAGCTCCCTCCAAAGATTCTCTATTGGGTTTAGGTCTGGAGACTGGCTAGGCCACGCCAGAACCTTGATATGCTTCTTACAGAGCCACTCCTTGGTTCTCCTGGCTGTGTGCTTCAGGTCATTGTCATGTTGGAAGACCCAGCATCGACCCATCTTCAATGCTCTAACTGAGGGAAGGAGGTTGTTCCCCAAAATCTCGCAATACATGGCCCTGGTCATCCTCTCCTTAATACAGTGCAGTCGCCCTGTCCCATGTGCAGAAAAACACCCCCAAAGCATGATGCTACCACCCCCATGCTTCACAGTAGGGATGGTGTTCTTGGGATGGTACTCATCATTCTTCTTCCTCCAAACATCTCCTCCATGTGGAGATGGTGGTCCAGTGGGTTAAACCATGGACCTGATACGCAGAAGGTTGCTGGTTCGATCCCAGCGGTTACCACCAGTGTGTCCTTGAGCAAGGCACTTTACTCCATGTTGCTCCAGGGGGATTGTCCCTGTATTAAGGGCACTGTAAGTCGCTTTGGATAAAAGCGTCTGCCAAATGCATAAATATGTAAATATGCAAACACGTTTAGTGGAATTTTGACCAAAGAGTTCTATTTTGGTCTCATCTGACCACTTGACTTTCTCCCATGATTCCTCTGGATCATCCAAATGGTCATTGGCAAACTTAAGACGGGCCTTGACATGTGCTGGTTTAAGCAGGGGAACCTTCCGTGCCATGCATGATTTCAAACCATGACGTCTTAGTGTATTACCAACAGTAACCTTGGAAACGGTGGTCCCAGCTCTTTTCAGGTCATTGACCAGCTCCTCCCGTGTAGTTCTGGGCTGATTTCTCACCTTTCTTAGGATCATTGAGACCCCACGAGGTGAGATCTTGCATGGAGCCCCAGTCCGAGGGAGATTGACAGTCATGTTTAGCTTCTTCCATTTTCTAATGATTGCTCTAACAGTGGACCTTTTTTCACCAAGCTGCTTGGCAATTTCCCCGTAGCCCTTTCCAGCCTCGTGGAGGTGTACAATTTTGTCTCTAGTGTCTTTGGACCGCTCTTTGGTCTTGGCCATGTTAGTACGACCTCAAACAGGTGCATCTAATTTAGGATAATAAATGGAGTGGAGGTGGACATTTTAAAGGCAGACTAACAGGTCTTTGAGGGTCAGAATTCTAGCTGATAGACAGGTGTTCAAATACTTATTTGCAGCTGCATCATACAAATAAATAGTTAAAAAATCATATATTGTGATTTCTGGTTGTTTTTTTTTTAGATTATGTCTCTCACAGTGGACATGCACCTACGATGACAATTTCAGACCCCTCCATGATTTCCAAGTGGGAGAACTTGCAAAATAGCAGGGTTCAAATACTTATTTTCCTCACTGTATATATATATATATTATTTTTTTAATCATGCTCGCTTCAAAAAGTCTCTGAATGGTTCTGTAATTAAAGTCTCTGGTGGAAATGTTTTGATTGAAAACAACTTTTAGTCAAATTATGAATGGGTTATATTGAGTAAAATGATTAAAAAGTGACTCCTTTTATAATTACTAAAGCTGTCAATCACTTCAGTTCACCACTAGTTCTCGGTAACACTTTTTTACATTGTCCTTGTTACACGTTATAGTACATTTTGCATGGTTACATCCAACTATCCCTAAACCAAACCAAACCAAACCATATTCCTTATCGTAACCCTATAGTAAGTACATGTAGTTGGTTGTTATTACTCAGTACTTAAATGTATAATTACACTGTAACATGGACGCCTTAAAATAAAGGGTAAAGAGTTTTCTTTTTCAAAAAGATCTATTTTAAAATACAAAAAGTTGTCTACACTGCACAAAAATCTTGTTTCGTGTTTATACTTAATTGAAGGGTTTGCAGTCAGTGAGCTAGTGAATTAAAACTCTTTCAGCAGAAAGGCAGGAATTGTTACAGTTTTAAAATGTCAGTATCAACTTGGTATTGAAGTACGGGTGCTTTTGACAACAAATAGATGAGATTATGAAGGCTTTGTGTTTATACCAGCAGCCAGACATGTTGTTTGTGGTGGACTCCTCCACCTGAAAATATTACTACTATCAGTCAACGTTAGCCAAAAAGAACAAATAAACAAAACATTGCTATATGGGTGGAGCAGGTTATTACATTTTGACCTCACAATTATAAAGACTTAATAAGAAAAATAAATATATATAAATTTACCTGTTAACACTTTACAATAAGGTTTCATTTGTTAACATTAGTTAATGCACCAACAATGAGAAATATATTTTTACAGCATTTATTAATGTTAGGTTAACTCTTTCCCTGCCATTGATGGAAATTTCTGACTTTCCGTGTTTTCTTTTATGCATCTTCTGAAAGAGTCCAGAATCTCCTTATCAAAACACAGGCGAAGAAGAAACAGAAACATGCGATATCATATGTAATTAGAAGATGCATATGTAAAATAACGTGATTATCAAACATTTAACAGTATATAAATCAAAATGACTTCATGTTACTGAATGAAACGTCGACCCAGGACGATCTACAGGACTGTGAACGCTTTGGGGGTGTTGATGGACTCCATCTACTGCATCTGTGTTTTGATCATCGTTCTGAATCAGATCCGGATGTAGTCTTTAGCAAAAAGTTAAGAAAAATCACATTTTTGTCAAGTGTTGATTGTAAAATTTAAGCTAGAATAAAACGCTTTTTTATTTATTTATTTTTTTAAGCTGATGGTCTGTTCTTTCTTTTGATATATTGCATGTTCAGATTTTCATACAGCAATACATCCATGAAAATTGTGAAAATTATCAAAAATGCTGGGGGTGGATGACAACTTTTCTTTCTTTTTTTTTTAAAAGCTGGCAGGGAAAGCGTTTGTTAAATATTTGCATGCTAACTTAACAGATACACATTTGGATCTTAAAAATGTAGAAGTAACTTATTGTTACAAATATATAAGACATACAATGTTTTTTTTATTTTTAGAAATGCATCTGGAAAAAAAATGGGTTTGTCTTATATTCAGGACTTTTACATGCCAATAATAAACCCGCAACAATAGGTGGCGCCAAATATGTGTTAAACGAGTGTGCAGATAAATACAGTGTGTCACAGTGTAAAGGGATGGTTCACCCAAAAATGAAAATGATCCCATTATTTACTCACCCAGGTGTATATGACATTCTGTTTTTCAGACGAATACAATCGGAGTTATATTAAAAAATGTCCTGGCTCTTTCAAGCTTTATAAAGGCAGCGAATGGCTGTTTCTGTTTTGAAGTCCATAAAAGTGCATCGATCATCATAAAACTGCTCCACACGGCTCCGGAGGGTTAATATAGGCCTTCTGAAGTGAAGCGATGCGCTTGTGTAAGAAAAATATTTTAACTTTTTAGACTAAAATAACTAACTTTCGGCGGTCAGTGGTACGCAAGTCGTCTTGTATTCGGAACAATACTGTAAATGTCGAGATTAACTTAAATGTTCAGAATAATAAATGCTGTAGAAGTATTGTTCATTGTTAGTTCATGCTAACTGATTAACTTCTATTAGCAAATGAAACCTTATTGTAAAGTGTTACCATTTATCCTATTAGGAAAATGGGGAATATATGGGATATAAAAACTAGAGCATATATATATATATATATATATATATATATATATATATATATATATATATATATATATATAATATACTCTTATTCGTATAATTTTATATTATCCATAAGCTGTATATAGTGTTATAAAGAATGTAGTTACAGTATTGAGAGTTGACTGCAGTAGCTCCAGATGTTTGAACGTGCTAACCGTTGTGCCGCCGGTCTCGTTTCAGTGTCGAAGCTGCAGATGAAGTTCAACACACAGAACATGTGCCCGATCGAGGGGGAGGCCAACGTGGCGCGCTTCCTCTTCCGTCTTTTGGGAGCCGAACCCCAGGACCCGGTCACTGCCACGCAGATGGACAGCTGGATCGATACAGCAGTTTTCCAGCTGGCCGAGGGGGGCAATAAGGAACGCGCGGCTGTGCTGAGGTCACTAAACGGGGCTCTGGGACGTTCGCCTTGGCTTCTAGGCGAGGAATTCTCTCTGGCCGACATGGTGTGCGCCTGTTGCGTCCTGCAGGCCGGTCAGACAAGCTCTGCGCCAGCGAACGTACAACGCTGGCTCAAGTCCTGCCAGAACCTGGGCCACTTCGCCTGCGTGTATCCGTTACTGCAGTGACGAACGCGGTGAGATCAGTGCAGGTCGTACTCTAGCTGAAACCAGGAAACCGATACACCGCAGTTAATCGTATAATGAAAAGGGAAATGCAATGTGACATCATCAATAACCAAATGTAAACCTGTTCTGCCAACAAACACTGTTGCCTGAGCTCAGGTCTGTAGTATGACATGTTGATGATGATGATGATGATGATGATTTAACTGGAGTGGATCTAGAACTGATCCCAGGCCAGGTCAAACACTCAGAGAGAGGGCATTACTGTAAACACAACTCCCTCCCGCCTTGTGCCTAATAAAATGCTGTACTAAAAAATGTTGTGTGTTTTTGTTACATATTGTATGGGGTGTTTGAAATGTCAACCCAAGGACCTGCAGGTATGTGATGTACGAGAGGTGATCATCTTTTTTGTGAAAAACCTATTAAACGTTTTCACTTCGGGTCAGACGTTTACAGATTGACTTCTCTTTTTATAATACAGCCATATGTCAAATGGAACAATTGCTGTCATGTTTTTGAGTATTACAGCAAAGGATGGCAGCTTTATCTTTAAAAAGAAAAATACACTTTTTGGGCCTTTTTTTATTTTAAGGATTGATACTTTTATTCAGTAAGAACACATTAAAATAACCATAAAATTTAGCAAAGGATTTCTATTTAAAATAAATGCAGTATTTTTGAGCTTTATTCGTCAGTGAATCCTGGAAAGAAATGTATCATGGTTTCCACAAAAATATGAAGGGAGCACTGTTTTCAGACATAAATGTTTCTTGAGCATCAAATCATATCAGAATGATTTCTGAAGGATCATGTGATACTGAAGTCTGGAGTAGTGATGCTGAAAATACAGCTTTGATCACAGGAATAAATTACATTTTAACCAATATAACGGTTAAAAAAGGTTCTTTATATAAAATAATTGTCAAAACATTTGTTTTATTTCAATCAGAATGGCCCAGAGCCTGTAATACTTTATGTAACCTGTGGATGGCAGCAAAATACTCAACCCACTAATTTCCCTTTAGGCAAAATCATTTTAATTTCACAGCTCTCAGTCTCTCAGATCTTTCCTCTGCTCACAGAGGAAATAATTCACACACTATACAGATCAAATCACACTTTATCAAGGTGAGATGCTTAAAAATATGATTTAAGCAATGATTGGGCTCAATCAACATCTCTACGTACTGGAACCCAGACTATAAAGTATAAACACATATTTCCCCCTAAAATCAGAGTGAATCGGGTCGATACGAATATTTTTCAATACACACACAAATGGTTTAGGCTGATATGAATGTTGCTCAATAAAATCACGGTCATCTCTAACCTCATTGACAGCTACTGTGGTACAAATACCACAGTACACTAACCTTTACAGAAGATAAGTAAAAAAACAAAAGATATTCTCTATAGGCCTAGTCCAGTTATTACATTTTAGTTGTAAAATCACTTTCTCACCTTAAATTCTGTATTAAACGGAATTTGCGAATCGCAATAGTCTTTTCTTCCCTATTTAAGTATATCCGAGTGAAACGGCTTCTCGAACAAGAACAAACGTTGCAGGGCGGGGCTTGATTTTGCCCATGTGGAGTTGATTGGATGTTTGGATGAAGGTGGTTTGCTATTGGTGGATCTCACAAGCGAGAGGTTGTCATCAGAGAAGAGAAGTCGCTGAAAGAGGGAGTATTTTGGAGATTGATTTTAATCACTTTTTTTGGGACAGTTGCCCTTGGTAAATGGTTGTTTAAAGTCGGAAATTTCCCCTGCTTATTAAAAAGTTACCTTCATATTCATCAGATCAGCGGGCGGACAAGACACTTTACAAATGTCAAAGTTCGCAATCTGAAATCGGAATAAAGATTTATGCCTTGCAACCTGAAATCGCTTTGTACTGTTGTGTGTTTTTGTTCATAGTTTTTGTTCAAGTCTAACTGCAAATGTTTCAACAATGATTTATAGCATGCATTTCAAAGCAGTTAATGATTTAAATGATGGTTCAATTAAGAATTAATTCAACAACATATATAGCCTACATCAGGGGTTTTCAAACTGGGGTCCTCCAGAAGCTTCTAAGGGGTATATTCTACCTGTTTCATTTGTTTCTCTCCTTTCTTGCTGTAAACATACTTTCCAGAATTGTATGTTGTATGTTTGCTTTGTATCTTTCTAGTGAGTTTTTCTCACTATAGTCCCCTTTATCTAGCTCACTAGGGTTTTAAGGCAGTATTCTTAACACAGTACGTAATTTATTGTAAAAGTTGCTCATAAAAATACATTTTTATTGAAAAATGTTATTCTTCGGGTTTATACATCCAATATTAAGTATAGCCAATTTAAGTTTGGAAACAATATGTTGTATTTATAATGTGACACTTACTATTTATCTCTATGTTTTTCATACATACAAATATATAGATGGATTTTAGGAAGGGGGTCCCTTATAAAAGGTTCATCATATTTGGGGGTCCTTGCCATGATAAAGTTTGAAAACCCCTGGCCTTCATAACACTTTACTCATATGGAAACTGTAAGTAAAACACCATAGAATTTGTGCTGTCTTTAATCAATCGGCTCAATCGGGAATAGGGCTGTGACGGTATGGGATTTTTTCGTACCGCGGTGAGGCAGCAACAAATCACACGGTTTGGCACATGCGCTTCAGATGATCAATGAAATCAATCACAGTTCTAACCGCAAAGCATGTCAAAATGACTATTCCCAAACTGTAAATGTTTAGCTCATCCAAATTGACTCACTCTCATGTTGTTTCTGAGCATTGAGCGAAATGGAGGGACAGAAATCTCTCAGGTTTTAACATCACATTTTCAGGCTTGTTTCACACCCTCCGTTCTTCTGGTACCACAGTTGCAAGCTGGCAACATAATCTCAAGTGCTTTCATTTACACGGCATACATCAATATATAGTTGTGAAGACACGTGGGATTTGTCTGGGGCTATGTTGTTCAGGCAATGCCATATCAGAAGAGTTTGTGTTGTCACTTATCTATTCATTTAAATGATTATTACTATTTCTTATACTTTGGTTAGGGTTATTTTTTTCTTCAAAACCCCTTAATTATTAATCTACAATATGTAACTCATCCCACACCATTTGTGATACACAAATGATTGATACCTCAAATGTTGAATAGAAGTGTGCTATTGCTTTTCTAAATGATCAAACAACCAAAACATTTGGTTACACTTTATTTCAATAGTCCACTTTAGACATTCTACTAACTATAAGTAACGTTGCAACCTCATGTCAATTAGCAGCCATTAGAGTATTAGACTGTTAGGTTAAGGTTAGGTGTTATGGTTATGATAGAATCGTTTCTACTTTTAATAATTCTACTAATAGGGATAGGGTTTCCAATTCACTTGTCCCAAAGTTGCAGAGATGCTGGAACCTATTCTATTCTATTCTATTCTTCATCCATTTTCCAAACCAAGGATTTGAGTACGTTTGACAAGGGCCAGATTGTGATGGCTAGACGACTGGGTCAGAGCATCTCCAAAACTGCAGCTCTTGTGGGGTGTTCCCGGTCTGCAGTGGTCAGTATCTATCAAAAGTGCTCCAAGGAAGGAACAGTGGTGAACCGGCGACAGGGTCATGGATGGAGTGGAGAGTGATGGCTGGCCCTGTGTGGTCCGATCAAACAGACGAGCTACTGTAGCTCCAATTGCTCAATAAATTAATGCTGGTTCTGATGGAAAGGTGTCAGAATGCACAGTGCATCGCAGTTTGTTGTGTATAGCCGATCAGAACTGGGAACCAAGGAGCAATGGAGCAATTTTTTTTTGTTACATCACGTGGATAGCTGTGTGTATGTGCATCGCTTACCTCGGGAACACATGGCACCAGGATGCACTATGGGAAGAAGGCAAGCCGGTGGAGGCAGTGATGCTTTGAGCAATGTTCTGCTGGGAAACCTTGGGTCCTGCCATCCATGTGGATGTTACTTTGACACCTACCACCTACCTAAGCATTGCAGACCATTTACACCCTTTCATGGAAACAGTATTCCCTGATGGCTGTGGCCTCTTTCAGCGGGAGAATGCGCCCTGCCACAAAGCAAAAATGGTGCACGAGTTTGAGGTGTTGACTTGGCCTCCGAATTCCCCAGATCTCAATCCAGTCGAGCATCTGTGGGATGTGCTGAACAAACAAGTCCGATCCATGGAGGCCCCACCTCGCAACTTACAGGATTTAAAGGATCTGCTGCTAACATCTTGGTGCAAGATACCACAGCACACCTTCAGGGGTCTAGCGGAGTCCATGCCTCGATGGGTCAGGGCTGTTTTGTTCGGTGTAATATATTATATTAATTATATTATATTTAATATAAAAGTCAAAAAACTTGTTGGTAATCAGAAACATCATGTAAACCTATTTTTAATGTATTTTCCTCTCTCGGATTGAGTGTAGGGAAGCAGCTAGCAGTGACTAGATCCTTTCCATTTGCTTCCTATTGATGAAAGCCTGTGTTCATCTCGAGCCAATCAGTGTGTCTGCATTCAGCACGCGCTAAGCACTCCAGCCTGATTCCAGCCACATTCTCCATCGATCCACTGGGCTGATCACACACTCATCTGGGGGTCCTGCTCATTTTCTCCACCTCCACCATACTTATTAGACTATAAATATCAAAGATAGACTACAGTTTCATATGGTAACAGCACAGCCGCACCTCTGTGTCTATATTGTGATGGTTCCCTGAGAAACATTCATATTGCTAATGGATTTAATGGCTTCCATGTTCAATAGTGCAATTTTTCTGTAAAACGTGTTAAGCTAACAAACAACCGGTTGTTGTTGTAATGTCTGTTTCCCAGGAGAGACTGATTAATCATTTTGCTCTGAGGGTCTGGCCGGACTAGATTGAAGGAGAACAGATTTATCAGGTACTTGACGTAAACAATTGCTTTTTTATGTCTCCCAATAAGGATCTATTTGATTTTCTGTTTCATCAAAGCATATTGCTTTAACTGCTGGACAAATGATAGGAAGGGTGTTATTATTGGTTTACTTCCCACTATACAAGTACCCTGGTTCTACCATGTTTTTTATTAAACGTACTATGGAAATATTCTTGGAAATACTTTAGAGAAATAGCTTGATTCCTAAATGAAGTAAGCATTCTATCAAAGTACCATGGTATTACAATCTGAAGCCATCACTGCAAGACAGTGCCTCTGGTTATATTTTTAGACGTACCTTCAATCTGTATACTGATATTCCAGTTGTTCATATTTCAATATTGTTTTCCTGGGTGTGGTTTACATACATATTTAAGATGAATAAAGATTGTTTATAGATGGTGTAAAATAATAATAAATAATGAAAATTAAATAAAAGTATGTGATCTAGAACATAATATTTTATACACAAACAAAAAAAGTCCTATCTGATGTTTTGGTTGTGAGAACATCCCTTCCCTTATATGTGACAGTTTGTGAATTATTGTGCTTTATAGATCATGTTAATGAACGATTACAGTTTTAGTTGTGTAATCAGCAGCACATTTCATAAATAATCTACCCAACACTGTGACAGACACTGTGTAAACGCACTAGATATTTGTATCCGTGTCTGTGTGAGTGTGTGTGTGTTTTTAAAAGCACTATAGTTGCTGTACTTGTGATGATGAAATCATCCATCCATCCATCCATTTTCCAAACTGCTTCTTATGCAGGGTCGTGGGCGATAAAATCATTTCTGGTATAAAACCTCCTTCAACCGCCATACTCATCAAGATTAGTAAATATAATATATTATATTACTCGTTTTTACTATAGATGCATTTAAATGCATTAAATAATTTATGGAATAAGAAATCCTTTGAAAAAAGATTAGTTATTATTTATGTAATTGGATCTTTCCCCTATTATACTATATGAATTCTATTCTGTTCTATTCTGTAATTCATCCGTTTTCCAAACCATTTCCTGTCCAATGTAGGTGTGTAGGGATGCTGGAGCCTATCATACCATATTAATTCTATTCTATTCTATTCTATTTTCCATCCATTTTCTATTCTATTCTTCATGAATTTTCCAAACCACTTGGCCTTTGTAAGGTTGCAGAGAAGCTGGAGCCTTTTCTATTCTATTTTATTCTATTCTATTCTATTTTATTCTTCATCAATTTTCCAAGCTGCTTGTCATATGTGAGGTTGTAGAGATGCTGGTGCATATTCTATTGTATTCTATTCTTCATCAGTTTTCCAAGCCACTTGGCCTTTGTAAGGTTTCGGAGAAGCTGAAGCCTTTTCTATTCTATTCGATTCTATTCTATTCTATTCTATTCTATTCTTCATCAATTTTCCAAACTGGCTATTTTATGTAGGTTTTTAGGGAAGCTGGAGCCTATTATACTGTATTAATTCGATTATGTTCTAATATCCATACATTTTCCAAACCGTTTCCTGTAGGTTTGCAGGGATGCTGGAGCCTATTATTCCATATTAATTCTATTGTATTCTCCATTTTCAAAACCCCTTGTCCTTTGTATGGTTGCAGAGATGCTGGAGCCTATTCTATTCTTCATTCATTTTCTATTCTATTCTATTGTATTCTATTCTTCATCAGTTTTCCAAACCACTTGGCCTTTGTACGTTTTCGGAGAAGCTGAAGCCTTTTCTATTCTATTCTATTCTATTCTATTCTATTCTATTCTATTCTATTCTATTCTATTCTTCATCAATTTTCCAAGCTGCTTGTCATATGTGAGGTTGTAGAGATGCTGGTGCATATTCTATTGTATTCTATTCTTCATCAGTTTTCCAAGCCACTTGGCCTTTGTAAGGTTTCGGAGAAGCTGAAGCCTTTTCTATTCTATTCTATTCTATTCTATTCTATTCTATTCTATTCTATTCTATTCTATTCTTCATCAATTTTCCAAACTGGCTATTTTATGTAGGTTTTTAGGGAAGCTGGAGCCTATTATACTGTATTAATTCTATTATGTTCTAATATCCATACATTTTCCAAACCGTTTCCTGTAGGTTTGCAGGGATGCTGGAGCCTATTATTCCATATTAATTCTATTGTATTCTCCATTTTCAAAACCCCTTGTCCTTTGTATGGTTGCAGAGATGCTGGAGCCTATTCTATTCTTCATTCATTTTCTATTCTATTCTATTGTATTCTATTCTTCATCAGTTTTCCAAACCACTTGGCCTTTGTACGTTTTCGGAGAAGCTGAAGCCTTTTCTATTCTATTCTATTCTATTCTATTCTATTCTATTCTATTCTATTCTATTCTATTCTATTCTATTCTTCATCAATTTTCCAAGCTGCTTGTCATATGTGAGGTTGTAGAGATGCTGATGCATATTCTATTGTATTCTATTCTTCATCAGTTTTCCAAGCCACTTGGCCTTTGTAAGGTTTCGGAGAAGCTGAAGCCTTTTCTATTCTATTCTATTCTATTCGATTCTATTCGATTCTATTCTATTCTTCATCAATTTTCCAAACTGGCTATTTTATGTAGGTTTTTAGGGAAGCTGGAGCCTATTATACTGTATTAATTCTATTATGTTCTAATATCCATACATTTTCCAAACCGTTTCCTGTAGGTTTGCAGGGATGCTGGAGCCTATTATTCCATATTAATTCTATTGTATTCTCCATTTTCAAAACCCCTTGTCCTTTGTATGGTTGCAGAGATGCTGGAGCCTATTCTATTCTTCATTCATTTTCTATTCTATTCTATTGTATTCTATTCTTCATCAGTTTTCCAAACCACTTGGCCTTTGTACGTTTTCGGAGAAGCTGAAGCCTTTTCTATTCTATTCTATTCTATTCTATTCTATTCTATTCTATTCTATTCTTCATCAATTTTCCAAGCTGCTTGTCATATGTGAGGTTGTAGAGATGCTGGTGCATATTCTATTGTATTCTATTCTTCATCAGTTTTCCAAGCCACTTGGCCTTTGTAAGGTTTCGGAGAAGCTGAAGCCTTTTCTATTCTATTCTATTCTATTCTATTCTATTCTATTCTTCATCAATTTTCCAAACTGGCTATTTTATGTAGGTTTTTAGGGAAGCTGGAGCCTATTATACTGTATTAATTCTATTATGTTCTAATATCCATACATTTTCCAAACCGTTTCCTGTAGGTTTGCAGGGATGCTGGAGCCTATTATTCCATATTAATTCTATTGTATTCTCCATTTTCAAAACCCCTTGTCCTTTGTATGGTTGCAGAGATGCTGGAGCCTATTCTATTCTTCATTCATTTTCTATTCTATTCTATTGTATTCTATTCTTCATCAGTTTTCCAAACCACTTGGCCTTTGTACGTTTTCGGAGAAGCTGAAGCCTTTTCTATTCTATTCTATTCTATTCTTCATCAATTTTCCAAACTGCTTGTCATATGTAAGGTTGCAGAGATGCTGGAGCATATTCTATTCTATTGTATTCTATTCTTCGTCAGTTTTCCAAACTGGCTGTCCTATAGGTTTTCAGGGAAGCTGGAGCCTTTTTCTATTCTATTGCCCATCCATTTTCTATTCTATTCTATTCTATTCTATTCTATTCTATTCTATTCTATTCTATTCTTCATCAATTTTCCAAACTGGCTATTTTATGTAGGTTTTTAGGGAAGCTGGAGCCTATTATACTGTATTAATTCTATTATGTTCTAATATCCATACATTTTCCAAACCGTTTCCTGTAGGTTTGCAGGGATGCTGGAGCCTATTATTCCATATTAATTCTATTGTATTCTCCATTTTCAAAACCCCTTGTCCTTTGTATGGTTGCAGAGATGCTGGAGCCTATTCTATTCTTCATCCATTTTCTATTCTATTCTATTGTATTCTATTCTTCATCTGTTTTCTATTCTATTCTATTCTTCATCCATTTTCTATTCTATTCTATTCTTCATACATTTTCTAGCCCGTTTGTCCTATGTATGGTTGCAGAGATGCTGGAGCCTTTTCTATTCTATTCTATTCTCCATTCATTTTCCAAACCACTTGTATTATGGGAGGTTGCAGAGATGCTGGAGACTATTATTAAATAAATATTATATTTTATTTAAGAAATGATTTAATATAGAATATAGCCTAATATATTTACTTTATCTGGGAGGCAAGTGTTGTTTATTTCCAAAATTGTTACTATAAAAAAATATTAAAAACACAAGTTTTAATAAAAAACTATGAGACATAAACTATTTTGAACAGGTGGCTTTTAGCTGGAACTCTGTAGGCTGACCAATCAGATCCCAAGACTTTCCGTTTAATAAATCTAATTTTGTTACTGGCTCGGCGTTTTCTAATTCAGCTCTTTATTTGTCAAGAAATATGATGACATTATCCTGCCGCGCTGAAACATTAAAACATCATCATGATCGTGAAGAGATGAGAGCATCATTCTTCAGGCCATGTGTGTTTCTCATTGGTTAGTGTGACTGAAGGTGTGGTTTGAAGATCGCAATCCCAAATCAAAGCCATCTGAGTTTGGAAAAGAGGGGATTGATTATAGGAAATGGACAAGGTGATGATCAAAACAGCCAATAAAGCCTAGAAAGCGAACAGGATATGTGAGCTCAGAGCTGCTCACTGTATCAACAGCAACATGTGGAGACGCGCTCAAGTTTCCTGATCACACCGACTGTCAGAACAAAGCGGCGCGAGCGCGAGTCAAAACATGACGCGCGTCCTTGTTTGAACGATGTGTGGATTATTACCCTTGTTTTTATTATTTGGTCATGGCGTGGTGTGACCGTGGGATTCAGATGCTGCTGGCCACCGTCGGGGCTTTTGTGGCGTTTAGTTTGATGAGCATCGCGATCGGGACCGACTACTGGCTTTATTCTCGGGCTTATATCTGTAACGCCACCAACACCAGCACGGACGAGACGCAGACGCAACCCAAGAAGGTCCGCGGAGATCTCACGCACTCCGGGCTCTGGAGGATCTGCTGTATAGAGGGTACCATGTGCTTCACATCCTTTCTTAGACTTGAGTTTAAAAAGAGAGAAACTAAGTTCATTGTTCTGCCTTTGTCTTCAGACAACCAATTAAGTCTTGCTTTAGGAGGCTTTTGTTCTTTTTCTCCATCCAAGTCGACTCAAAACAACATATTTCTTACAGTCAGATGCTTTGACGATGCCAAGTCACCCACAATTGTAAATTCTGTCATTAATTAACCCTAAACCCTAAGACGTTCGTTCATCTTCGGAATTTAAGCTCTTTTTAAAGAAATCAAGAAACTTGCAAACAAACAAAAACACACAATTTAGGCTACCACTTTATTGGCCAATTATAATGCTGCCGTCACGTGCTCTCGGAATTATCGAGTTTCCTAGCTAAAAATGGCATGAACGCCCCTTTTGAAACTTGAATGCAATGAGCTCATAATCACAACTTCAGAAATCGGAATTGTAAATTTCCAATAGCACGTCAAGGCAGCATAAATCTCCAATGCGCGTTCACGAGAGCAGCACGACGCATGCGTGTTGTGTTGACGCGGGAACGGACGTTGTTGCTTGAACACTGGCGATGTATAATTTTGTAAATAAAGTGGTAAATTCTGTTTTGTTTTTCTGCATACAAACGCTTCATAAAATTGAGGTTAAACCACTGGAACCACGTGAATTACTTTAATGATGTCTTTACTACATTTCTGAAAGTGGTAGTTGCGTAGACTGTCATTTGTTTTCTGAAGATGAACGAATGCCTTATGGGTTTGTTACGACATGAGGGCGAGCAAATAATGACAGAATTTTAATTTTTGGGTGAACTATCCCATTAAGTGTGTGCAAACATGTGAAAGGGGTCTAACCTACCCAAAGACACTCACGTTAACCAACATCACTTTTTCCCTTCATAAACCGGCCTCTATAGTGAGACCAAATGGAGATTCTAATGAAAAGTTTCTCAACCTTGCTCAGATTTGTCAAGATACCAAAATCTGAGCACAGATATTTCTCATCAAATAAAGCCAAGATCAAAATTTTATAGATAAACAGCAGTCAGTGGTTTGACAATTGTCGCATTTATGTCTATTATAAAGACCCCCCCATTTTAGGAGGAACATCTGAGACAAAGTTGATATCTAAATGAAAGAGCTTAGCCTTCCATCCCCAGGATGTGTCAACAACTCATCCAAACTCTTTCATTGGGGTTGGATCTATCTCAAGTTAACACAAGTTGACGTTCACTTGGAAGGGAATGAAAATGCTCCCCCATTTCTCTCTGTTGACACCAGCGGGTTTCTTGAATTGACAGAAAGGCGTAATCAGTCCAGAGATTCTCCTCATAAACTCTTCCTTCATTCATGTCTTTTTTTTTGTATTTGATGCTGTTGCTTGGAAACAATATGTCTAAAATCACTATGGTAACGTGGCCAATTGTTTAAGAATTGATGAATATGTTGCTTCTTATGATTGTTGGCATAATAAAATATTAAATTTGTTATTAATAAATTACTTTTAAAAGAATTATGTATAAAGTATAACCAATTTGAAATAAAATAAAAATAAAATAAACACCTGAACTGTACAATAGAAAATAAAATAAAGTGAAATAAAATAAATAAAGTAAACATTTTCTTGAGGTTTATTGAAGTTTATTAAAATAAAATAAACACCTGAACTGTGCCATAAAACACAATAAAATAAAATAAATAAAAATTATCTTGAGGTTTATTAAAGTTTAATAAAACAAAATAAAATCCTGAACTGTGTCATAAATCAAATAAAATAAAAATTATCCTGAGGTTTATTTTATTTGTATTATCCTTTATTTTACCAGGAAATAATCCCATTGAGATGCAAAATCTCTCTTTCAAGGGAGTCCAAGACAGCCGAATAATAAAAAGTTTATTAAAGTTTAATAAAAGAAAATAAACACCAGAACTGTGCCATAAAAATTATAAATAAAAACAATAACATAAAATAAAATTATCTTGAGGTTTATTGAATTTTAATAAAATAAACACCTGAACTATGCCATAAATAAAATAAACACATGAACTGTGCCATAAAAACAATAAAATGAAATAAAATAATCTTTAGGTTTATTGAAGTTTAATAAAATAAAATAAATAAACACCTGAACTGTGCCATTAAAAGAATTACAATATAATAAAATAAAAATTTATTTTGATGTATTATGTATAATATCGTTTTTAATTTTTAATATATTAATAATCACAAAACAGTTTGTCATTTTATGTTTGTTATTAAAAATAAGAACAAAGATGCAAATAACAAACAGTAAAACAAATATAATATCAGAATTTATTTTTTACAAGTTTTAAATTTACAGTGGTTTACATTTTTAATGTACATCTAACAGAAGCAAGTAAGAAAGAATAGAGACATTTGTATTATTGAAATGTTACGAGAATAATTTTGTGTGTATCTGACCGCTCAAGTGCAATACGCTGCTAAAGAGAACTGAATTCGGGATCATGCTGTGAGAGCAGCGGCTTTCCGTGTGTATGCTTCAGGTGTGTCAGTCATGGGTTAATGTGCTCAACAACTCTTTTTAACATCAGGCACATCCCACACTTTATTTTCTCATTTATGCATGCATGTTCTTTTCATAAAACCGAAACTTCCGACACAAATGCCTTGCGTCTGAAATCCGAAGAACATTGGCTATGAAACTTTTCTATTAATATAACAAGTCTACTTGTAATGGCAGGGTTGCCAACTTTTAAGTTCAGGGGAGTGGGGGCAATGGGGGGAGTGGAGATATCGATTTCGATCTTGATTCAGTATCAATTCATATGTATATAGCCTAAGTTTGCCGTAGCACTATTTTAGCACTATTTTAAACGTTCCTTGGGTTAAATTATATGTGCTCGCATTCATTAATATTCACTTGTGTGTGCTTATATAAGTATCATTAACTGTGGCTTAGCACAAAATCCCAGGCCCTATGCATAGGCAGTCCTGATGGGCCCCCATGTTCCATGTTAAAATATCCATGTTAAATAATATAGAATTGTCAAGGGCCCTCTCTGCCCTTGGGGCCCTGGTAATCAGTACTGGTTTTACCCCCAGTCCGACACCCCTGAAATATTCTAAATATCTAAATATTTATTCAAATGCAAAACTGCAATACTTTTTTGAGCAACTAGATTAGATACATGTATATTGATTAAAAAGCCATAAAGGCACCTACTGGGTAATGGCATTACAAATGAAAATTATTATTTTTCTAGCCACAAAATGACTCTAATTTGCCTCTTTGAATTGGAATTTTCTATTTGAACCTTAATTACTACACTTATTGTAATATAAATAATAAAAATATTAGAAGAAAAATTTTTAAGTGTTCATTAATTGACAATAATTATTGCACAAATAGTATTTAGTACCAAAATATCTTCTCAAAATATTCAATAAATATTATTGAACTAAAATATAGAACATTTATTTAATTGAAAAATAATTAAGGTGTATGGTCACTTTTAGAGGTCGACCGGCACCGATAGTTGATTGGTGGTTATCGGCAAAAATCCTCACCGATATTTTCCCGCGTTGCATCCGTTGCTGGAGCGGCTGAGACGTGTGCTGTTGTTACACAGTGCAAGAGCTCTGAGAAGGGTCTGATGTCATGATTTAGCACGAGAGCGACCTCTAGAGGTGAAGAAAAACCCGCATGTGTGTTGTTTACATTACCACGTGAGGCTGCTCGCTGAACGGAGAGCACGCTGCACAGAGAGTGCTGACACTTCAGATGTTTAAAACACGCCAGCGAAACAGTATGAATACAGAACACTACAGTACTTGTTGCCAAATCATTATATAGTCATTAATTACTTGACTAGATGCTGCATTAACAGGTAAAGAACAGCAGTGTGTATGGCTGAGAGGACGCTAACATTAGCAGAACCTCAAGCGGTTAAAACAATGTGATAAAAACACATCCAAGTCCGACCCAAATGTTGCACATATAAAATTAGTGATGTGAGAAAGCAAACTGTATCATCATGCTGCAGACAGAAACATAAACAAAGCAGAGCATTCGTTTTTTTATTAGATAATCTCCTTCGAAAAAAGCAGACTGTTTAGATTTACGGTATATGAAATAGTAACACTACAACAAGATTCCATTTGTAACATTTACTAAGGTTAATAAATGCTGTGGAAGTATTGTTCATTGTTAGTATGTTAATTTCAACATTAAATTGTTTGAATTTCTATCTGTTAACCTTGGTTAATGCACTATGAACTAACATGAATGATCAAGGTACATATTGCTCATATTAATACATGCTGTAAAAATGTATATTGCACAATGCATATAGTTCATGTACGCTAATACATCCTTGTTGCACAGGGACTTGCATAGTGTTACCTATGAAATGAACATGCATGTTTCTAGATTATTAGTAAACAAACAAATTTGACTTGTAATATTTTAATGTTTAAATTATTTTCTGATGAATTTGTTCTGTTAGAACTTCTCAGTTTAATATTCATATTTATATGTTTTTAATTTAGCACATTTTCAAAGTCCAGCACTATTTTAATTATGTTTTTTCTTTAAATTTAGTATCCATTGTAAAAACTATCGGTCGAGTAATCGGTTATCGGCAAGTGTGGTCCAACCTAGTTATCGGTATCTGTAAAATCCACTATCGGTCAACCTCTAGTCACTTTTGACCATCAATGAGTATGAGTGTGAGCAATTAGTAAGGAATACCTGAGGGCTAAATACAAGAAAAACATTAACATTAATGTTAACAATGTGTCATCTCCATCACTCTCCATAATAAAACGATCCTGTAAATATGGTTGACGTAATAATCAAGGCACACTATGCTGTACTGTTTACCAAAACTTGCTGCAAATACCTGTATAGTGAAGTTGTTGTGTATCCGCTTAAGCCATTCAAATGTATTGACACAGTGCTAGAAGTATTGAGAGCTCATGAACCACATTACTGCGTTCGCCGACGCAAACTGAAAGCATGTCGCAGCTCTGTTTTTCAACGCCTCTGGCTTTAACTGTTATGCCACATTAGCGACAAAACGCTATTTATTGTTTATATTTCGCATTAAAACTTAAAAAAATGTAAAAGCTTAGACTTTGTTTAATATCAAAAGCAGGTTTGGCAATTTGGCGTGAGATGAAGTAGTTACCGTGAGACAGACCCTGAAAGCGTGTGTCTCACGCCAAATGCGTGAGAGTTGGCAACCCTAGTAATGGTTTCGGGTTTTGTTTGTGTTCATGTCTTTGTATTTATGCTCTTCTTCTTCTTCTTTGGAGTTTTACGGCAGCTTACATCCAATTTGTTGCATTACTGCCACCTACTGTATTAACTTCCCTTCACACTATATTCTTTTGTCCAGTCCAGTTTCCTTTAAAAAATCTAATAAATATTCTCTTCCTTCCTGTTTCTCTGCACATTCTAAAATACATTTCAAATTTCTCTCTACTAATCCTAAACTTTGTAACTGTTTCTTGCCTTTCTTTCTTGAACTTCCCACAATATATTAAAACATGCTCAACTGATTCATACTCCTTACACTGACTGCACATTCCTGTTGGATGCTTTCCCATAATATGAAGAATTATGCCCTTATTCTTATTCTGCTTAAAATAACTTGTTCTTTCCTACTCTTACCATTATTTATGCTCCTTGCCCTGTTCCTGGTTTTGTCATGTGTTCCTGTTTGTCATATGATCCTGTCATGTTCTCCATTGTCATGTGATTCCCTTGACCTCATGTGTTATGTTCTCATTGGGTGTTTTAGTCATGTGTTCTCAGTTCAGTTCTGTCATTGGTTCATTGTCCTGATTGTTCACAGGTGTGTCTTGTCCTGTCATTAGTCTTTGTGTATTTAAACCCTCATGTTTGCCATGTGTCCTTGTTGAGTATTGTTTCCTGTAAACTGCTGTTGGTGAGTGTCTGTCATGGTTCAAGTCACGTCTGTTTCAAGTCAAAGTCATCATTGGATTCTCTTTATCACCTTGTAAATAAACTGCACTTGGGTTCACTACAACTTGCCTCCAGTCGATTAACGTTACACTACTTTATTTACAGTAAAATAGTAAAACATAAAATACATAAAAGATAGTTCGCACAGAAATGAAAATTCTGTCATTAATTACTCACCCTCATGTCGTTCCAAGACTTTGTTCATCTTTGGGATGAGCTTTCTTTTTTGATGAGCTTTTTGTTTCTCCAGCTACAAAACTACCACTTTGATGTTTCAAAAAGTTCATAAAATAATCATAAAACTAATCCATATGAATCGAGTGGTTTAGTCCAAATGTTCTGTAGAGACTAGATCGCTTTATCTGATTAACCAATATTTTTAGGCTTTTACTCATTCTCGCGGGCCTTCCGGCATGTACTATCAAACCCTTGCAACTGATCCAGAATGCAGCGGCAAGGGTTGTCTTTAATGAGCCGAAGAGAGTGCACGTCACGCCTCTCTTCATCAGTCTCCACTGGCTGAGAATGAACCTCATTCATTGGTTCTTGCTGAAGCTCAAACGTGCTGCGTAACATGAGAATGAACCTCATTGGTTCTTGCTGAAGCTCAAACGTGCTGCGTAACACGAAAATGAACCTCATTGGTTCTTGCTGAAGCTCAAACGTGTTGCGTAACACAAGATTGGACCTCATTGGTTCTCGCTGAAGCTCAAACGTGCTGCGTAACACGAAAATGAACCTCATTGGTTCTTGCTGAAGCTCAAACGTGTTGCGTAACACAAGATTGAACCTCATTGGTTCTCGCTGAAGCTCAAACGTGCTGCGTAACACAAGATTGTACCTCATTGGTTTTCGGTGAAGCTCAAATGTGCTACGTAACACGAGAATGAACCTCATTGGTTCTTGCTGAAGCTCAAACGTGCTGCGTAACACGAGAATTAACCTCATTGGTTCTTGCTGAAGCTCAAACGTGCTGTGTAACCCAAGATTGAACCTCATTGGTTCTCGCTGAAGCTCAAACGTGCTGCGTAACACGAGAATGAACCTCATTGGTTCTCGCTGAAGCTCAAACGTGCTGCGGAACACAAGATTGGACCTCATTGGTTCTCGCTGAAGCTCAAACGTGCTGCGTAACACAAGATTAAACCTCATTGGTTCTCGCTGAAGCTCAAACGTGCTGCGTAACACGAAAATGAACCTCATTGGTTCTCGCTGAAGCTCAAACGTGCTGCGTAACACAAGAATGAACCTCATTGGTTCTCGCTGAAGCTCAAACGTGCTACGTAACACAAGATTGTACCTCATTGGTTTTCGGTGAAGCTCAAATGTGCTACGTAACACGAGAATGAACCTCATTGGTTCTTGCTGAAGCTCAAACGTGCTGCGTAACACGAGAATGAACCTCATTGGTTCTTGCAGAAGCTCAAACGTGCTGTGTAACACGAGAATTAACCTCATTGGTTCTTGCTGAAGCTCAAACGTGCTGTGTACCCCAAGATTGAACCTCATTGGTTCTCGCTGAAGCTCAAACGTGCTGCGTAACACGAGAATGAACCTCATTGGTTCTCGCTGAAGCTCAAACGTGCTGCGTAACACAAGATTGGACCTCATTGGTTCTCGCTGAAGCTCAAACGTGCTGCGTAACACAAGATTAAACCTCATTGGTTCTCGCTGAAGCTCAAACGTGCTGCGTAACACAAGATTGGACCTCATTGGTTCTCGCTGAAGCTCAAACGTGCTGCGTAACACAAGATTAAACCTCATTGGTTCTTGCTGAAGCTCAAACGTGCTGTGTAACCCAAGATTGAACCACATTGGTTCTCGCTGAAGCTCAAACGTGCTGCGTAACACGAGAATGAACCTCATTGGTTCTCGCTGAAGCTCAAACGTGCTGCGTAACACAAGATTGGACCTCATTGGTTCTCGCTGAAGCTCAAACGTGCTGCGTAACACAAGATTAAACCTCATTGGTTCTCGCTGAAGCTCAAACGTGCTGCGTAACACGAAAATGAACCTCATTGGTTCTCGCTGAAGCTCAAACGTGCTGCGTAACACAAGAATGAACCTCATTGGTTCTCGCTGAAGCTCAAACGTGCTGCGTAACACAAGATTGTACCTCATTGGTTTTAGGTGAAGCTCAAATGTGCTACGTAACACGAGAATGAACCTCATTGGTTCTTGCTGAAGCTCAAACGTGCTGCGTAACACGAGAATGAACCTCATTGGTTCTTGCAGAAGCTCAAACGTGCTGTGTAACACGAGAATTAACCTCATTGGTTCTTGCTGAAGCTCAAACGTGCTGTGTAACCCAAGATTGAACCTCATTGGTTCTCGCTGAAGCTCAAACGTGCTGCGTAACACGAGAATGAACCTCATTGGTTCTCGCTGAAGCTCAAACGTGCTGCGTAACACAAGATTGGACCTCATTGGTTCTCGCTGAAGCTCAAACGTGCTGCGTAACACAAGATTAAACCACATTGGTTCTCGCTGAAGCTCAAACGTGCTGCGTAACACAGGAATTAACCTCATTGGTTCTCGCTGAAGCTCAAACGTGCTGCGTAACACAAGATTAAACTTCATTGGTTCTCGCTGAAGCTCAAACGTGCTGCGTAACACGAGACTGAACCTCATTGGTTCTCGCTGAAGCTCAAACGTGCTGCGTAACACGAGAATGAACCTCATTGGTTCTTGCTGAAGCTCAAACGTGCTGTGTAACCCAAGATTGGACCTCATTGGTTTTTGCTGAAGCTCAAACGTGCTGCGTAACACAAGATTAGACCTCATTGGTTCTCGCTGAAGCTCAAACGTGCTGCGTAACACAAGATTAGACCTCATTGGTTCTCGCTGAAGCTCAAACGTGCTGCGTAACACGAGAATGAACCTCATTGGTTCTTGCTGAAGCTCAAACGTGCTGCGTAACACAAGATTAAACTTCATTGGTTCTCGCTGAAGCTCAAACGTGCTGCGTAACACGAGAATGAACCTCATTGGTTCTTGCTGAAGCTCAAACGTGCTGCGTAACACGAAAATGAACCTCATTGGTTCTTGCTGAAGCTCAAACGTGTTGCGTAACACAAGATTGGACCTCATTGGTTCTCGCTGAAGCTCAAACGTGCTGCGTAACACGAGAATGAACCTCATTGGTTCTCGCTGAAGCTCAAACGTGCTGCGTAACACAAGAATGAACCTCATTGGTTCTCGCTGAAGCTCAAACGTGCTGCGTAACACAAGATTGTACCTCATTGGTTTTCGGTGAAGCTCAAATGTGCTACGTAACACGAGAATGAACCTCATTGGTTCTTGCTGAAGCTCAAACGTGCTGCGTAACACGAGAATGAACCTCATTGGTTCTTGCAGAAGCTCAAACGTGCTGTGTAACACGAGAATTAACCTCATTGGTTCTTGCTGAAGCTCAAACGTGCTGTGTAACCCAAGATTGAACCTCATTGGTTCTCGCTGAAGCTCAAACGTGCTGCGTAACACAAGATTGTACCTCATTGGTTTTCGGTGAAGCTCAAATGTGCTACGTAACACGAGAATGAACCTCATTGGTTCTTGCTGAAGCTCAAACGTGCTGCGTAACACGAGAATTAACCTCATTGGTTCTTGCTGAAGCTCAAACGTGCTGTGTAACCCAAGATTGAACCTCATTGGTTCTCGCTGAAGCTCAAACGTGCTGCGTAACACGAGAATGAACCTCATTGGTTCTCGCTGAAGCTCAAACGTGCTGCGGAACACAAGATTGGACCTCATTGGTTCTCGCTGAAGCTCAAACGTGCTGCGTAACACAAGATTAAACCTCATTGGTTCTCGCTGAAGCTCAAACGTGCTGCGTAACACGAAAATGAACCTCATTGGTTCTCGCTGAAGCTCAAACGTGCTGCGTAACACAAGAATGAACCTCATTGGTTCTCGCTGAAGCTCAAACGTGCTACGTAACACAAGATTGTACCTCATTGGTTTTCGGTGAAGCTCAAATGTGCTACGTAACACGAGAATGAACCTCATTGGTTCTTGCTGAAGCTCAAACGTGCTGCGTAACACGAGAATGAACCTCATTGGTTCTTGCAGAAGCTCAAACGTGCTGTGTAACACGAGAATTAACCTCATTGGTTCTTGCTGAAGCTCAAACGTGCTGTGTACCCCAAGATTGAACCTCATTGGTTCTCGCTGAAGCTCAAACGTGCTGCGTAACACGAGAATGAACCTCATTGGTTCTCGCTGAAGCTCAAACGTGCTGCGTAACACAAGATTGGACCTCATTGGTTCTCGCTGAAGCTCAAACGTGCTGCGTAACACAAGATTAAACCTCATTGGTTCTCGCTGAAGCTCAAACGTGCTGCGTAACACAAGATTGGACCTCATTGGTTCTCGCTGAAGCTCAAACGTGCTGCGTAACACAAGATTAAACCTCATTGGTTCTTGCTGAAGCTCAAACGTGCTGTGTAACCCAAGATTGAACCACATTGGTTCTCGCTGAAGCTCAAACGTGCTGCGTAACACGAGAATGAACCTCATTGGTTCTCGCTGAAGCTCAAACGTGCTGCGTAACACAAGATTGGACCTCATTGGTTCTCGCTGAAGCTCAAACGTGCTGCGTAACACAAGATTAAACCTCATTGGTTCTCGCTGAAGCTCAAACGTGCTGCGTAACACGAAAATGAACCTCATTGGTTCTCGCTGAAGCTCAAACGTGCTGCGTAACACAAGAATGAACCTCATTGGTTCTCGCTGAAGCTCAAACGTGCTGCGTAACACAAGATTGTACCTCATTGGTTTTAGGTGAAGCTCAAATGTGCTACGTAACACGAGAATGAACCTCATTGGTTCTTGCTGAAGCTCAAACGTGCTGCGTAACACGAGAATGAACCTCATTGGTTCTTGCAGAAGCTCAAACGTGCTGTGTAACACGAGAATTAACCTCATTGGTTCTTGCTGAAGCTCAAACGTGCTGTGTAACCCAAGATTGAACCTCATTGGTTCTCGCTGAAGCTCAAACGTGCTGCGTAACACGAGAATGAACCTCATTGGTTCTCGCTGAAGCTCAAACGTGCTGCGTAACACAAGATTGGACCTCATTGGTTCTCGCTGAAGCTCAAACGTGCTGCGTAACACAAGATTAAACCACATTGGTTCTCGCTGAAGCTCAAACGTGCTGCGTAACACAGGAATTAACCTCATTGGTTCTCGCTGAAGCTCAAACGTGCTGCGTAACACAAGATTAAACTTCATTGGTTCTCGCTGAAGCTCAAACGTGCTGCGTAACACGAGACTGAACCTCATTGGTTCTCGCTGAAGCTCAAACGTGCTGCGTAACACGAGAATGAACCTCATTGGTTCTTGCTGAAGCTCAAACGTGCTGTGTAACCCAAGATTGGACCTCATTGGTTTTTGCTGAAGCTCAAACGTGCTGCGTAACACAAGATTAGACCTCATTGGTTCTCGCTGAAGCTCAAACGTGCTGCGTAACACAAGATTAGACCTCATTGGTTCTCGCTGAAGCTCAAACGTGCTGCGTAACACGAGAATGAACCTCATTGGTTCTTGCTGAAGCTCAAACGTGCTGCGTAACACAAGATTAAACTTCATTGGTTCTCGCTGAAGCTCAAACGTGCTGCGTAACACGAGAATGAACCTCATTGGTTCTTGCTGAAGCTCAAACGTGCTGCGTAACACGAAAATGAACCTCATTGGTTCTTGCTGAAGCTCAAACGTGTTGCGTAACACAAGATTGGACCTCATTGGTTCTCGCTGAAGCTCAAACGTGCTGCGTAACACGAGAATGAACCTCATTGGTTCTCGCTGAAGCTCAAACGTGCTGCGTAACACAAGAATGAACCTCATTGGTTCTCGCTGAAGCTCAAACGTGCTGCGTAACACAAGATTGTACCTCATTGGTTTTCGGTGAAGCTCAAATGTGCTACGTAACACGAGAATGAACCTCATTGGTTCTTGCTGAAGCTCAAACGTGCTGCGTAACACGAGAATGAACCTCATTGGTTCTTGCAGAAGCTCAAACGTGCTGTGTAACACGAGAATTAACCTCATTGGTTCTTGCTGAAGCTCAAACGTGCTGTGTAACCCAAGATTGAACCTCATTGGTTCTCGCTGAAGCTCAAACGTGCTGCGTAACACGAGAATGAACCTCATTGGTTCTCGCTGAAGCTCAAACGTGCTGCGTAACACAAGATTGGACCTCATTGGTTCTCGCTGAAGCTCAAACGTGCTGCGTAACACAAGATTAAACCTCATTGGTTCTCGCTGAAGCTCAAACGTGCTGCGTAACACAGGAATTAACCTCATTGGTTCTCGCTGAAGCTCAAACGTGCTGCGTAACACAAGATTAAACTTCATTGGTTCTCGCTGAAGCTCAAACGTGCTGCGTAACACGAGACTGAACCTCATTAGTTCTCGCTGAAGCTCAAACGTGCTGCGTAACACGAGAATGAACCTCATTGGTTCTCGCTGAAGCTCAAACGTGCTGCGTAACACAAGATTGGACCTCATTGGTTCTCGCTGAAGCTCAAACGTGCTGCGTAACACAAGATTAAACCTCACTGGTTCTCGCTGAAGCTCAAACGTGCTGCGTAACACGAAAATGAACCTCATTGGTTCTCGCTGAAGCTCAAATGTGCTACGTAACACGAGAATGAACCTCATTGGTTCTTGCTGAAGCTCAAACGTGCTGCGTAACACGAGAATGAACCTCATTGGTTCTTGCAGAAGCTCAAACGTGCTGTGTAACACGAGAATTAACCTCATTGGTTCTTGCTGAAGCTCAAACGTGCTGTGTAACCCAAGATTGAACCTCATTGGTTCTCGCTGAAGCTCAAACGTGCTGCGTAACACGAGAATGAACCTCATTGGTTCTCGCTGAAGCTCAAACGTGCTGCGTAACACAAGATTGGACCTCATTGGTTCTCGCTGAAGCTCAAACGTGCTGCGTAACACAAGATTAAACCTCATTGGTTCTCGCTGAAGCTCAAACGTGCTGCGTAACACAGGAATTAACCTCATTGGTTCTCGCTGAGGCTCAAACGTGCTGCGTAACACAAGATTAAACTTCATTGGTTCTCGCTGAAGCTCAAACGTGCTGCGTAACACGAGACTGAACCTCATTGGTTCTCGCTGAAGCTCAAACGTGCTGCGTAACACGAGAATGAACCTCATTGGTTCTTGCTGAAGCTCAAACGTGCTGTGTAACCCAAGATTGGACCTCATTGGTTTTTGCTGAAGCTCAAACGTGCTGCGTAACACAAGATTAGACCTCATTGGTTCTCGCTGAAGCTCAAACGTGCTGCGTAACACAAGATTAGACCTCATTGGTTCTCGCTGAAGCTCAAACGTGCTGCGTAACACGAGAATGAACCTCATTGGTTCTTGCTGAAGCTCAAACGTGCTGTGTAACACAAGATTAAACTTCATTGGTTCTCGCTGAAGCTCAAACGTGCTGCGTAACACGAGAATGAACCTCATTGGTTCTTGCTGAAGCTCAAACGTGCTGCGTAACACGAAAATGAACCTCATTGGTTCTTGCTGAAGCTCAAACGTGTTGCGTAACACAAGATTGGACCTCATTGGTTCTCGCTGAAGCTCAAACGTGCTGCGTAACACGAGAATGAACCTCATTGGTTCTCGCTGAAGCTCAAACGTGCTGCGTAACACAAGAATGAACCTCATTGGTTCTCGCTGAAGCTCAAACGTGCTGCGTAACACAAGATTGTACCTCATTGGTTTTCGGTGAAGCTCAAATGTGCTACGTAACACGAGAATGAACCTCATTGGTTCTTGCTGAAGCTCAAACGTGCTGCGTAACACGAGAATGAACCTCATTGGTTCTTGCAGAAGCTCAAACGTGCTGTGTAACACGAGAATTAACCTCATTGGTTCTTGCTGAAGCTCAAACGTGCTGTGTAACCCAAGATTGAACCTCATTGGTTCTCGCTGAAGCTCAAACGTGCTGCGTAACACGAGAATGAACCTCATTGGTTCTCGCTGAAGCTCAAACGTGCTGCGTAACACAAGATTGGACCTCATTGGTTCTCGCTGAAGCTCAAACGTGCTGCGTAACACAAGATTAAACCTCATTGGTTCTCGCTGAAGCTCAAACGTGCTGCGTAACACAGGAATTAACCTCATTGGTTCTCGCTGAAGCTCAAACGTGCTGCGTAACAAAAGATTAAACTTCATTGGTTCTCGCTGAAGCTCAAACGTGCTGCGTAACACGAGACTGAACCTCATTAGTTCTCGCTGAAGCTCAAACGTGCTGCGTAACACGAGAATGAACCTCATTGGTTCTCGCTGAAGCTCAAACGTGCTGCGTAACACAAGAATGAACCTCATTGGTTCTCGCTGAAGCTCAAACGTGCTGCGTAACACAAGATTGTACCTCATTGGTTTTCGGTGAAGCTCAAATGTGCTACGTAACACGAGAATGAACCTCATTGGTTCTTGCTGAAGCTCAAACGTGCTGCGTAACACGAGAATGAACCTCATTGGTTCTTGCAGAAGCTCAAACGTGCTGTGTAACACGAGAATTAACCTCATTGGTTCTTGCTGAAGCTCAAACGTGCTGTGTAACCCAAGATTGAACCTCATTGGTTCTCGCTGAAGCTCAAACGTGCTGCGTAACACGAGAATGAACCTCATTGGTTCTCGCTGAAGCTCAAACGTGCTGCGTAACACAAGATTGGACCTCATTGGTTCTCGCTGAAGCTCAAACGTGCTGCGTAACACAAGATTAAACCTCATTGGTTCTCGCTGAAGCTCAAACGTGCTGCGTAACACAGGAATTAACCTCATTGGTTCTCGCTGAAGCTCAAACGTGCTGCGTAACACAAGATTAAACTTCATTGGTTCTCGCTGAAGCTCAAACGTGCTGCGTAACACGAGACTGAACCTCATTAGTTCTCGCTGAAGCTCAAACGTGCTGCGTAACACGAGAATGAACCTCATTGGTTCTTGCTGAAGCTCAAACGTGCTGTGTAACCCAAGATTGGACCTCATTGGTTTTTGCTGAAGCTCAAACGTGCTGCGTAACACAAGATTAGACCTCATTGGTTCTCGCTGAAGCTCAAACGTGCTGCGTAACACAAGATTAGACCTCATTGGTTCTCGCTGAAGCTCAAACGTGCTGCGTAACACAAGATTAAACTTCATTGGTTCTCGCTGAAGCTCAAACGTGCTGCGTAACACGAGAATGAACCTCATTGGTTCTTGCTGAAGCTCAAACGTGCTGCGTAACACGAGAATGAACCTCATTGGTTCTTGCTGAAGCTCAAACGTGCTGTGTAACCCAAGATTGGACCTCATTGGTTTTTGCTGAAGCTCAAACGTGCTGCGTAACACAAGATTGGACCTCATTGGTTCTCGCTGAAGCTCAAACGTGCTGCGTAACACAAGATTAGACCTCATTGGTTCTCGCTGAAGCTCAAACGTGCTGCGTAACACAAGATTAAACTTCATTGGTTCTCGCTGAAGCTCAAACGTGCTGCGTAACACGAGAATGAACCTCATTGGTTCTTGCTGAAGCTCAAACGTGATGCGTAACACGAAAATGAACCTCATTGGTTCTTGCTGAAGCTCAAACGTGCTGCGTAACACAAGATTGGACCTCATTGGTTCTCGCTGAAGCTCAAACATGCTGCGTAACACGAGAATGAACCTCATTGGTTCTCGCTGAAGCTCAAACGTGCTGCGTAACACGAGAATGAACCTCATTGGTTCTTGCTGAAGCTCAAACGTGCTGCGTAACACAAGATTGGACCTCATTGGTTCTCGCTGAAGCTCAAACGTGCTGCGTAACACGAGAATGAACCTCATTGGTTCTCGCTGAAGCTCAAACGTGCTGCGTAACACAAGATTGGACCTCATTGGTTCTCGCTGAAGCTCAAACGTGCTGCGTAACACAAGATTAAACCTCATTGGTTCTCGCTGAAGCTCAAACGTGCTGCGTAACACAGGAATTAACCTCATTGGTTCTCGCTGAAGCTCAAACGTGCTGCGTAACAAAAGATTAAACTTCATTGGTTCTCGCTGAAGCTCAAACGTGCTGCGTAACACGAGACTGAACCTCATTAGTTCTCGCTGAAGCTCAAACGTGCTGCGTAACACGAGAATGAACCTCATTGGTTCTCGCTGAAGCTCAAACGTGCTGCGTAACACAAGAATGAACCTCATTGGTTCTCGCTGAAGCTCAAACGTGCTGCGTAACACAAGATTGTACCTCATTGGTTTTCGGTGAAGCTCAAATGTGCTACGTAACACGAGAATGAACCTCATTGGTTCTTGCTGAAGCTCAAACGTGCTGCGTAACACGAGAATGAACCTCATTGGTTCTTGCAGAAGCTCAAACGTGCTGTGTAACACGAGAATTAACCTCATTGGTTCTTGCTGAAGCTCAAACGTGCTGTGTAACCCAAGATTGAACCTCATTGGTTCTCGCTGAAGCTCAAACGTGCTGCGTAACACGAGAATGAACCTCATTGGTTCTCGCTGAAGCTCAAACGTGCTGCGTAACACAAGATTGGACCTCATTGGTTCTCGCTGATGCTCAAACGTGCTGCGTAACACAAGATTAAACCTCATTGGTTCTCGCTGAAGCTCAAACGTGCTGCGTAACACAGGAATTAACCTCATTGGTTCTCGCTGAAGCTCAAACGTGCTGCGTAACACAAGATTAAACTTCATTGGTTCTCGCTGAAGCTCAAACGTGCTGCGTAACACGAGACTGAACCTCATTAGTTCTCGCTGAAGCTCAAACGTGCTGCGTAACACGAGAATGAACCTCATTGGTTCTTGCTGAAGCTCAAACGTGCTGTGTAACCCAAGATTGGACCTCATTGGTTTTTGCTGAAGCTCAAACGTGCTGCGTAACACAAGATTAGACCTCATTGGTTCTCGCTGAAGCTCAAACGTGCTGCGTAACACAAGATTAGACCTCATTGGTTCTCGCTGAAGCTCAAACGTGCTGCGTAACACAAGATTAAACTTCATTGGTTCTCGCTGAAGCTCAAACGTGCTGCGTAACACGAGAATGAACCTCATTGGTTCTTGCTGAAGCTCAAACGTGCTGCGTAACACGAGAATGAACCTCATTGGTTCTTGCTGAAGCTCAAACGTGCTGTGTAACCCAAGATTGGACCTCATTGGTTTTTGCTGAAGCTCAAACGTGCTGCGTAACACAAGATTGGACCTCATTGGTTCTCGCTGAAGCTCAAACGTGCTGCGTAACACAAGATTAGACCTCATTGGTTCTCGCTGAAGCTCAAACGTGCTGCGTAACACAAGATTAAACTTCATTGGTTCTCGCTGAAGCTCAAACGTGCTGCGTAACACGAGAATGAACCTCATTGGTTCTTGCTGAAGCTCAAACGTGATGCGTAACACGAAAATGAACCTCATTGGTTCTTGCTGAAGCTCAAACGTGCTGCGTAACACAAGATTGGACCTCATTGGTTCTCGCTGAAGCTCAAACATGCTGCGTAACACGAGAATGAACCTCATTGGTTCTCGCTGAAGCTCAAACGTGCTGCGTAACACGAGAATGAACCTCATTGGTTCTTGCTGAAGCTCAAACGTGCTGCGTAACACAAGATTGGACCTCATTGGTTCTCGCTGAAGCTCAAACGTGCTGCGTAACACAAGATTGGACCTCATTGGTTCTCGCTGAAGCTCAAACGTGCTGCGTAACACAAGATTGGACCTCATTGGTTCTCGCTGAAGCTCAAACGTGCTGCGTAACACAAGATTGGACCTCATTGGTTCTCGCTGAAGCTCAAACGTGCTGCGTAACACAAGATTGGACCTCATTGGTTCTCGCTGAAGCTCAAACGTGCTGCGTAACACAGGAATTAACCTCATTGGTTCTCGCTGAAGCTCAAACGTGCTGCGTAACACAAGATTAAACTTCATTGGTTCTCGCTGAAGCTCAAACGTGCTGCGTAACACGAGACTGAACCTCATTGGTTCTCGCTGAAGCTCAAACGTGTTGCGTAACACGAGAATGAACCTCATTGGTTCTTGCTGAAGCTCAAACGTGCTGTGTAACCCAAGATTGGACCTCATTGGTTCTCATTGAAGCTCAAACGTGCTGCGTAACACAAGAATGAACCTCATTGGTTCTCGCTGAAGCTCAAACGTGCTGCGTAACACGAGAATGAACCTCTTTGGTTCTTGCTGAAGCTCAAACGGTCTGCGTAACACAAGATTGGACCTCATTGGTTCTCGCTGAAGCTCAAACGTGCTGCGTAACACAAGATTGGACCTCATTGGTTCTCGCTGAAGCTCAAACGTGCTGCGTAACACAAGATTGGACCTCATTGGTTCTCGCTGAAGCTCAAACGTGCTGCGTAACACAGGAATTAACCTCATTGGTTCTCGCTGAAGCTCAAACGTGCTGCGTAACAAAAGATTAAACTTCATTGGTTCTCGCTGAAGCTCAAACGTGCTGCGTAACACGAGAATGAACCTCATTGGTTCTTGCTGAAGCTCAAACGTGCTGTGTAACCCAAGATTGGACCTCATTGGTTCTCATTGAAGCTCAAACGTGCTGCGTAACACAAGAATGAACCTCATTGGTTCTCGCTGAAGCTCAAATGTGCTGCGTAACACGAGAATGAACGTCACTGGTTCTCGCTGAAGCTCAAACGTGCTGCGTAACACAAGATTGGACCTCATTGGTTCTCGCTGAAGCTCAAACGTGCTGCGTAACACAAGATTGGACCTCATTGGTTCTCGCTGAAGCTCAAACGTGCTGCGTAACACAAGATTAGACCTCATTGGTTCTCGCTGAAGCTCAAACGTGCTGCGTAACACAAGATTAAACTTCATTGGTTCTCGCTGAAGCTCAAACGTGCTGCGTAACACAAGATTGGACCTCATTGGTTCTCGCTGAAGCTCAAACGTGCTGCGTAACACAAGATTAGACCTCATTGGTTCTCGCTGAAGCTCAAACGTGCTGCGTAACACAAGATTAAACTTCATTGGTTCTCGCTGAAGCTCAAACGTGCTGCGTAACACAAGATTGGACCTCATTGGTTCTCGCTGAAGCTCAAATGTGCTGCATAACACAAGATTAAACTTCATTGGTTCTCGCTGAAGCTCAAACGTGCTGCGTAACACAAGATTGGACCTCATTGGTTCTCGCTGAAGCTCAAACGTGCTGCGTAACACAAGATTAAACCTCATTGGTTCTCGCTGAAGCTCAAACGTGCTGTGTAACACAAGATTGGACCTCATTGGTTCTCGCTGAAGCTCAAACGTGCTGCGTAACACGAGAATAAACTTCATTGGTTCTCGCTGAAGCTCAAACATGCTGCATAACACGAGAATGAACCTCATTGGTTCTTGCTGAAGCTCAAACGTGCTGCGTAACACGAGAATGAACCTCATTGGTTCTTGCTGAAGCTCAAACGTGCTGCGTAACACAAGATTGGACTTCATTGGTTCTCGCTGAAGCTCAAACGTGCTGCGTAACACGAGAATGAACCTCACTGGTTCACGCTGAAGCTCAAACGTGCTGCGTAACAGGAATTAACCTCATTGGTTCTCGCTGAAGCTCAAACGTGCTGCGTAACACAAGATTAAACTTCATTGGTTCTTGCTGAAGCTCAAACGTGCTGCGTAACACGAAAATGAACCTCATTGGTTCTTGCTAAAGCTCAAACGTGCTGCGTAACACAAGATTGGACCTCATTGGTTCTCGCTGAAGCTCAAACATGCTGCGTAACACGAGAATGAACCTCATTGGTTCTCGCTGAAGCTCAAACGTGCTGCATAACACAAGATTAAACTTCATTGGTTCTCGCTGAAGCTCAAACGTGCTGCGTAACACAAGATTAAACTTCATGGGTTCTCGCTGAAGCTCAAACGTGCTGCGTAACACAAGATTGGATCTCATTGGTTCTCGCTGAAGCTCAAACGTGCTGCGTAACACAAGATTAAACCTCATTGGTTCTCGCTGAAGCTCAAACGTGCTGCGTAACACAAGATTGGACCTCATTGGTTCTCGCTGAAGCTCAAACGTGCTGCGTAACACAGGAATTAACCTCATTGGTTCTCGCTGAAGCTCAAACGTGCTGAGTAACACAAGATTAAACTTCATTGGTTCTCGCTGAAGCTCAAACATGCTGCGTAACACGAGACTGAACCTCATTGGTTCTCGCTGAAGCTCAAACGTGCTGCGTAACACGAGAATAAACCTCATTGGTTCTCGCTGAAGCTCAAACATGCTGCATAACACGAGAATGAACCTCATTGGTTCTTGCTGAAGCTCAAACGTGCTGCGTAACACGAGACTGAACCTCATTGGTTCTCGCTGAAGCTCAAACGTGTTGCGTAACACGAGAATGAACCTCATTGGTTCTTGCTGAAGCTCAAACGTGCTGTGTAACCCAAGATTGGACCTCATTGGTTCTCATTGAAGCTCAAACGTGCTGCGTAACACAAGAATGAACCTCATTGGTTCTCGCTGAAGCTCAAACGTGCTGCGTAACACGAGAATGAACCTCTTTGGTTCTTGCTGAAGCTCAAACGGTCTGCGTAACACAAGATTGGACCTCATTGGTTCTCGCTGAAGCTCAAACGTGCTGCGTAACACAAGATTGGACCTCATTGGTTCTCGCTGAAGCTCAAACGTGCTGCGTAACACAAGATTGGACCTCATTGGTTCTCGCTGAATCTCAAACGTGCTGCATAACACAAGATTAAACTTCATTGGTTCTCGCTGAAGCTGAAACGTGCTGCGTAACACAAGATTGGACCTCATTGGTTCTCGCTGAAGCTCAAACGTGCTGCGTAACACAAGATTAAACCTCATTGGTTCTCGCTGAAGCTCAAACGTGCTGCGTAACACAAGATTGGACCTCATTGGTTCTCGCTGAAGCTCAAACGTGCTGCGTAACACAGGAATTAACCTCATTGGTTCTCGCTGAAGCTCAAACGTGCTGCGTAACACAGGAATTAACCTCATTGGTTCTCGCTGAAGCTCAAACGTGCTGCGTAACAAAAGATTAAACTTCATTGGTTCTCGCTGAAGCTCAAACGTGCTGCGTAACACGAGAATGAACCTCATTGGTTCTTGCTGAAGCTCAAACGTGCTGTGTAACCCAAGATTGGACCTCATTGGTTCTCATTGAAGCTCAAACGTGCTGCGTAACACAAGAATGAACCTCATTGGTTCTCGCTGAAGCTCAAATGTGCTGCGTAACACGAGAATGAACGTCACTGGTTCTCGCTGAAGCTCAAACGTGCTGCGTAACACAAGATTGGACCTCATTGGTTCTCGCTGAAGCTCAAACGTGCTGCGTAACACAAGATTGGACCTCATTGGTTCTCGCTGAAGCTCAAACGTGCTGCGTAACACAAGATTAGACCTCATTGGTTCTCGCTGAAGCTCAAACGTGCTGCTTAACACAAGATTAAACTTCATTGGTTCTCGCTGAAGCTCAAACGTGCTGCGTAACACAAGATTGGACCTCATTGGTTCTCGCTGAAGCTCAAACGTGCTGCGTAACACAAGATTAGACCTCATTGGTTCTCGCTGAAGCTCAAACGTGCTGCGTAACACAAGATTAAACTTCATTGGTTCTCGCTGAAGCTCAAACGTGCTGCGTAACACAAGATTGGACCTCATTGGTTCTCGCTGAAGCTCAAATGTGCTGCATAACACAAGATTAAACTTCATTGGTTCTCGCTGAAGCTCAAACGTGCTGCGTAACACAAGATTGGACCTCATTGGTTCTCGCTGAAGCTCAAACGTGCTGCGTAACACAAGATTAAACCTCATTGGTTCTCGCTGAAGCTCAAACGTGCTGTGTAACACAAGATTGGACCTCATTGGTTCTCGCTGAAGCTCAAACGTGCTGCGTAACACGAGAATAAACTTCATTGGTTCTCGCTGAAGCTCAAACATGCTGCATAACACGAGAATGAACCTCATTGGTTCTTGCTGAAGCTCAAACGTGCTGCGTAACACGAGAATGAACCTCATTGGTTCTTGCTGAAGCTCAAACGTGCTGCGTAACACAAGATTGGACTTCATTGGTTCTCGCTGAAGCTCAAACGTGCTGCGTAACACGAGAATGAACCTCACTGGTTCACGCTGAAGCTCAAACGTGCTGCGTAACAGGAATTAACCTCATTGGTTCTCGCTGAAGCTCAAACGTGCTGCGTAACACAAGATTAAACTTCATTGGTTCTCGCTGAAGCTCAAACGTGCTGCGTAACACGAAAATGAACCTCATTGGTTCTTGCTAAAGCTCAAACGTGCTGCGTAACACAAGATTGGACCTCATTGGTTCTCGCTGAAGCTCAAACATGCTGCGTAACACGAGAATGAACCTCATTGGTTCTTGCTGAAGCTCAAACGTGCTGCGTAACACAAGATTGGACCTCATTGGTTCTCGCTGAAGCTCAAACGTGCTGCGTAACACAAGATTGGACCTCATTGGTTCTCGCTGAAGCTCAAACGTGCTGCATAACACAAGATTAAACTTCATTGGTTCTCGCTGAAGCTCAAACGTGCTGCGTAACACAAGATTAAACTTCATGGGTTCTCGCTGAAGCTCAAACGTGCTGCGTAACACAAGATTGGATCTCATTGGTTCTCGCTGAAGCTCAAACGTGCTGCGTAACACAAGATTAAACCTCATTGGTTCTCGCTGAAGCTCAAACGTGCTGCGTAACACAAGATTGGACCTCATTGGTTCTCGCTGAAGCTCAAACGTGCTGCGTAACACAGGAATTAACCTCATTGGTTCTCGCTGAAGCTCAAACGTGCTGAGTAACACAAGATTAAACTTCATTGGTTCTCGCTGAAGCGCAAACATGCTGCGTAACACGAGACTGAACCTCATTGGTTCTCGCTGAAGCTCAAACGTGCTGCGTAACACGAGAATAAACCTCATTGGTTCTCGCTGAAGCTCAAACATGCTGCATAACACGAGAATGAACCTCATTGGTTCTTGCTGAAGCTCAAACGTGCTGCGTAACACGAGAATGAACCTCATCGGTTCTTGCTGAAGCTCAAACGTGCTGCGTAACACAAGATTGGACTTCATTGGTTCTCGCTGAAGCTCAAACGTGCTGCGTAACACGAGAATGAACCTCACTGGTTCACGCTGAAGCTCAAACGTGCTGCGTAACAGGAATTAACCTCATTGGTTCTCGCTGAAGCTCAAACGTGCTGCGTAACACAAGATTAAACTTCATTGGTTCTCGCTGAAGCTCAAACATGCTACGTAACACGAGAATTAACCTCATTGGTTCTTGCTGAAGTTCAAACGTGCTGCGTAACACGAGAATGAACCTCATTGGTTCTCGCTGAAGCACACATAGGGCAGTTTTTTATTTTTTATTATTAAATAGCACTTATCTCTGTTATTTTCTGTTTGTCTATTCTTGATTGGTCAGGTACTGCTGGAAAAGATTTGTCTTTAGATGTTTTTTGAAAATGGTTACAGACTTGGGTGCTCTAATTGAGATAGGCAGGTCATTCCACCAGGTGGGAACGGTCCAGGAAAAGGTCAGTGAGAGTGATTTCATGCCTCCTTTGGGATGGCACCACAAGTCATCGTTCCCTTGCAGAACGTAAGCTCCTGGAGGGTGTGTAAGTCTGAACAAGTGAGTTTAGGTATATTGGTGCAGAGCCGGTGGTTGCTTTGAAGGCGAGCATCAGTGCCTTGAATTTGATTCGAGTGGCTATTGGCAGCCAGTGCAGACTGATGAAGAGAGGCGTGACGTGTGCTCTTTTCGGCTCGTTAAAGACCACCCTCGCCGCTGTATTCTGGATCAGTTGCAAGGGTTTGATAGTGCATCCCGGAAGGCCCGCTAGAAGAGCATTACAGTAGTCCAGTCTGGAGAGAACAAGAGCTTAGACCAGGAGTTGTGTGGCCTGCTCTGATAGGAAGGGTCTAATCTTACTAATGTTGTATAACGCAAATCTGCAGGACCGGGTTGTTGCTGTAATGTGGTCAGTGAATTTTAGCTGATCATCAATCACAACTCCAAGGTTCCTGGCTGTCCTGGACGGAGTTATGGTTGATGATCCTAGCTGAATGGAAAGATTGTGGTGAAGTGCTGGGTTGGCTGAGACCACAAGCAGTTCTGTCTTTGCAAGGTTTAGTTTCAGGTGATGTTCTTTCATCCAGGCAGAAATGTCTGTCAAGCAGGCAGCGGTACGAACACCACCTGTAGGATCATCTGGTTGAAATGAGAAGTAGAGTTGATTGTCGTTGGCATAGCAGTGATAGGAAAAGCCATGTTTCTGAATGACAGATCCTAGTGATGACATGTAGATGGACAAGAGAAGTGGTCCAAGCACTGAGCCCTGGGGATCTCCAGTTGCTAGATGATGTGACTTAGACACTTCACCTCTCCATGACACCCTGAAGGACCTACTTGATAGATAAGACTTGAACCACTGGAGAGCAGTTCCTGAGATGCCCAACTTCATGAGAGTTGACAGGAGGATCTGGTGGTTAACTGTGTCAAAAGCAGCAGACAAATCCAGTAAGATAAGTACTGTGGATTTGGAAGCCGCTCTTGCCTGTCTCAGTGCTTCCGTAACCGAGAGCAGGGCAGTTTCAATTGAGTGGCCGCTTTTGAAGCCGGATTGGTTGTTGTCCAGGAGTTTGTTCTGTTCAAGAAACATAGAGAGTTGGTTGAACACAACTGGCTCAAGTGTCTTTGCAATAAAAGGCAGAAGGGATACTAGGCTGTAGTTTTCTAAAAGTGCTGGGTTCAGAGAGGGTTTCTTAAATAGTGGGGTTACTCGAGCCTGTTTAAATGCTGTGGGGAAGGTCCCGGTGTGAAGAGAAGTGTTGACAATGTGAGTGCTGGAGTAACTGGGGAAGATATAGCTTGAAGGAGGTGAGTGGGGATAGGATAAAGCGGACAGGTAGTGGGATGATTGGAAAGGATGAGAGACTTTTGCTTCAGAGAGCAGAGAGAAGGAGGGGAGCATGTGTGTGTTGGTTGTTGAGATGTGCGTGTCAGTTTGTGGTGTGGAGAATTGGCTGCTGATGGCTGAGGTTTTGTTTGTGAAGAATGATGCAAAGTTGTCAGCTGTAAGATTAGTTCTTGCTGAAGCTCAAACGTGCTGCGTAACACAAGAATGAACCTCATTGGTTCTCGCTGAAGCTCAAATGTGCTGCGTAACACGAGAATGAACCTCATTGGTTCTCGCTGAAGCTCAAACGTGCTGCGTAACCCAAGAATTAACCTCATTGGTTCTTGCTGTAGCTCAAATGTGCTGCGTAACACAAGATTGAACCTCATTGGTTCTTGCTGTAGCTCAAATGTGCTGCGTAACACAAGATTGAACCTCATTGGTTCTTGCTGAAGCTCAAACGTGCTGCGTAACACAAGATTGAACCTCAATGGTTCTTACTGAAGCTCAAACGTGCTGCATAACACAAGATTGAACCTCATTGGTTCTTGCTGAAGCTCAAACGTGCTGCGTAACACGAGAATGAACCTCATTGGTTCTCGCTGAAGCTCAAACGTGCTGCGTAACCCGAGAATTAACCTCATTGGTTCTTGCTGCAGCTCAAATGTGCTGCGTAACACAAGATTGAACCTCATTGTTCATGCTGAAGCTCAAACGTGCTGCGTAACAAAAGATTGAACCTCATTGGTTCTTACTGAAGCTCAAATGTGCTGCATAACACAAGATTGAACCTCATTGGTTCTTGCTGAAGCTCAAACGTGCTGCGTATCACAAGATTGAACCTCATTGGTTCTTGCTGAAACTCAAATGTGCTGCGTAACAAAAGATTGAACCTCATTGGTTCTTACTGAAGCTCAAACGTGCTGCATAACACAAGATTGAACCTCATTAGTTCTTGAGGAAGCACACGTGCTGCGTAACACAAGAATGAACCTCATTGGTTATTTGGAAGCTCAAACGTGATGCGTAACACGAGAATGAACCTCATTGGTTCTTGCTGAAGCTCAACTGTGCTGCGTAACACAAGATTGAACCTCATTGGTTCTTGCTGAAGCTCAAACGTGCTGCGTATCACAAGATTGAACCTCATTTGTTCTTGCTGAAACTCAAATGTGCTGCGTAACAAAAGATTGAACCTCATTGGTTCTTACTGAAGCTCAAACGTGCTGCATAACACAAGATTGAACCTCATTAGTTCTTGAGGAAGCACACGTGCTGCGTAACACAAGAATGAACCTCATTGGTTATTTGGAAGCTCAAACGTGATGCGTAACACGAGAATGAACCTCATTGGTTCTTGCTGAAGCTCAACTGTGCTGCGTAACACAAGATTGAACCTCATTGGTTCTTGCTGAAGCTCAAACGTGCTGCGTAACACAAGATTGAACCTCATTTGTTCTTGCTGAAGCTCAAATGTGCTGCGTAACAAAAGATTGAACCTCATTGGTTCTTACTGAAGCTCAAATGTGCTGCATAACACAAGATTGAACCTCATTGGTTCTTGCTGAAGCTCAAACGTGCTGCGTAACACAAGATTGAACCTCATTGGTTCTTGCTGAAGCTCAAATGTGCTGCGTAACAAAAGATTGAACCTCATTGGTTCTTACTGAAGCTCAAACGTGCTGCATAACACAAGATTGAACCTCATTAGTTCTTGAGGAAGCACACGTGCTGCGTAACACAAGAATGAACCTCATTGGTTATTTGGAAGCTCAAACGTGATGCGTAACACGAGAATGAACCTCATTGGTTCTTGCTGAAGCTCAACTGTGCTGCGTAACACAAGATTGAACCTCATTGGTTCTTGCTGAAGCTCAAACGTGCTGCGTAACACGAGAATGAACCTCATTGGTTCTCGCTGAAGCTCAAACGTGTTGCGTAACACGAGAATGAACCTCATTGGTTCTTGTGGCAGCTCAAACGTGCTGCGTAACACAAGAACAAACCTCATTGGTTCTCGCTGAAGCTCAAATGTGCTGCATAACACGAGAATGAACCTCATTGGTTCTTATGGAAGCTCAAACATGCTGTGTAACGCGAAAATGAACCTCATTGGTTCTTGAGGAAGCGCAAATGTGCTGAGTAACACATGAGAATGAACCTAATTGGTTCTTGTGGAAGCCCAAACGTGCTGCGTAACACATGAAAATGAACTTAATTGGTTATTTTGGAAGCTCCAATGTGCTGCGTAACACAAGAATGAAACTCATTGGTTCTTGATGAAGCCCAAACGTGCTGCGTACCACATGAGAATGAACCTCATTGGTTCTTGATGAAGCCCAAACGTGCTGCGTACCACATGAGAATGAACCTCATTGGTTCTTGTGGAAGCCCAAACGTGCTGCGTAACACATGAAAATGAACCTCATTGGTTCTTGTGGAAGCCCAAACGTGCTGCGTAACACATGAAAATGAACCTCATTGGTTCTTGTGGAAGCCCAAACGTACTGCGTAACAGCAGAATGAACCTTATTGGTTCTTGAGGAAGCTTAAATGTGCTGCGTAACACGAGAATTAACCTCATTGGTTCTTTTGGAAGCTCAAATGAGCTGCGTAACACAAGAATGAACCTCATTGGTTCTAGAGGAAGCTCAAATGTGCTGCGTAACACAAGAATGAACCTCATTGGTTCTTGAGGAAGCTCAAATGTGCTGCGTAACACAAGAATGAACCTCACTGGTTCTTGTGGAAGCTCAAATGTGCCAGCGTAACACAAGAATGAACCTCATTGGTTGTTGAGGAAGCTCAAATGTGCTGCGTAACACCAGAATTAACCTTATTGGTTCTTGAGGAAGCTCAAATGTGATGCGTAACATGAGAATGAACCTCATTGGTTCTTGCTGAAGCTCAAACGTGATGCGTAACACATGAAAATGAACCTCATTGGTTCTTGAGGACGCTCAAATTTGCTGCGTAACACAAGAATGAACCTCATTGGTTCTTGTGGAAGCTCAAACATGCTGCGTAACACAAGAATGAACCTCATTGGTTCTTGTGGAAGCCCAAACGTGCTGCGTAACACATGAAAATGAACCTCATTGGTTCTTGAGGAAGCTCAAATGTGCTGCGTAACACAATAATGAACCTCATTGGTTCTTGAGGAAGCTCAAATGTGCTGCGTAACACCAGAATTAACCTTATTGGTTCTTGAGGAAGCTCAAATGTGATGCGTAACATGATAATGAACCTCATTGGTTCTTGCTGAAGCTCAAACGTGATGCGTAACACATGAAAATGAACCTCATTGGTTCTTGAGGACGCTCAAATGTGCTGCGTAACACAAGAATGAACCTCATTGGTTCTTGTGGAAGCCCAAACATGCTGCGTAACACAAGAATGAACCTCATTGGTTCTTGTGGAAGCCCAAACGTGCTGCGTAACACATGAAAATGAACCTCATTGGTTCTCGCTGAAGCTCAAATGTGCTGCGTAACACGAGAATGAACCTCATTGGTTCTCGCTGAAGCTCAAATGCGCTGCGTAACACAAGAATGAACCTCATTGGTTCTTGTGGTAGCTCAAATGTGCTGCATAACACAAGAATGATACTCATTGGCTCTTGAGGAAGCTCAAATGTGCTGCGTAACACAAGAATGAATCTCATTGGTTCTTGCTGAAGCTCAAATGTGCTGCGTAACACAAGAATGAACCTCATTGGTTCTTGAGGAAGCTCAAATGTTCTGCGTAACATGAGAATGAACCTCATTGGTTCTTGTGGAAGCCCAAACGTGCTGCGTAACACCAGAATTAATTAGCCACTGGGTTTTATTTCTGCCACTGTTTCACAATGAATAACACAGTCATAACGAGCTTTGAGCATGTGCCAGGTGCGATATGTCATGCAAATACAGCACAGCTGGAAAATGCTGCTACAGAAGCAGCTTTGTATTTAGTCATTCATTTTGTTTTTAATACTTTAGCGCAGGGGTGTCCAATCCTGCTCCTGAAGGGCCACTGTCCTGCAGAGTTTAGCTCCAACCCCAATTACACACACTTGAACCAGTTAATCAAGGTCTTACTAGGCATACTAGAAACTTCCAGGCAGGTGTGTTGGAGCTAAACTCTGCAGGACAGTGGTCCTGAACAACTGCGCACCCAAGTTCGTGTTGCTTTCAGGGCGTTTTCACACTGGCTGTGTAGTTCGAAACGGGTCACAGTTTGCATGAAGAATTGGTAATGTGAAAGCTGTCATGCAATCTTGGGTGCGCACCGGGGGAACCGGTGGTCTGAGTTTTTTTTAACTGTGCCGCAATTTGCGTGAATGTGAAAGCAACAGGATCTGTGTTTCTACTACCCTTTAAAGTGCGCAAATTGAAATTGTGAATTGAAAATATGGCCAATGGAAAATGTCAATTTCTCAAAAACTCTATATATTGCATAAACGTTTTTACACTCGCATAAGGTGTTTATTCAGGCAATTTGAAAAAGGAATATTTAGTGAAACTGCAATGTAAACAGTTTTTTCACATTTACAGGTCCCCTGGTGTACATAAAAGTTGTTTTTTGACTTAACTTTTTCATACTTTAATATTTAAATTTAAGCAATAATCTGCTGAGTGTATTCTTTACATAGGTCTATATTCCAAAGCATTCTTTAATTACAACCATAGTTTGGATAGTAAATTTTTACGTCTATTCTCAAAAAGGGGGTGACAGTTAAGGGGTTAAAGACAAAATAATTACAGGAATACTGGATTCTAAACAACAAAGAAACGCCACAATTAATCAAGACATTGAAGCAGATATGAGTGAGAATCGCATACTGTAACCTCCCAGAAACACCTCATATGTGGCCACTCCCAAGTATAAGAGATGGTCCTCACTGCAGAACACGAGATTCAGGGGGCGGGGCACTTTATATACTTTGCTACATTACTTCGCTATATTACTGCAACAATGGAGCCGCGAACTTCACATACTTTTGTAAATCCATTGTTAAGTTGATCCTGGTAAGCGCTCATTGTCACAGTTGTAAACATCTGTTTACATTTGGCATTTGTTTCCAGGCAAACCATTAAAGAACGGGACACACATACAAAAATCCTGAAAAGTCCAGTTAAGTGTGCCATATGCATCAGACGTTCAGCCAATGGTCTATGGGCATGACGTCTGAGGCTGAGCAGTCGATTGCAGGCAAAGCAGTGATTGGTTTCCCTTCTCGACAAGGCGGACGATTGGCTGTCCTGCGCCGATTCACAATTATGACAAAATGCTGGAAGCAGCTGAAGACGTGGAATGTGGCAGCTGTTTCCCTGCCCAGTGGGGATGTGTGTTTGCGAGGCAGGAGGGGGCTTTTGGCATGGGGGAAGAGTAGTGTGCTGCTGTCTGCTGTATTAAACCACAATGAAGATGTCAAAGGCATCCTTGGAGACATTATGGAAATCAGATTGTTGGATCAAACCTGAGGTTGCCATGGAGAAGACATGCTCAGCGATAAGCATTGTTACCTCCAGGCAGGCCGCAGGGACCAAGTGCTCGTTTTCTCGCTCTCCCTCTCCGATGTGCCTCCGTGTCAGTCAAGCGAGGTTCCTTATTTTGTCTTTATGAAGCTGGATACACTTCAGTCACTGAGCCAATAACCAGCACCTTTAAATTGCACCGTGAATGGCCGTAAATGAATGACAGTGCGGCTGTGGGCATTTTACTTTCGGTTTAGAATTGGTGCCAATTCGGAGGCGGGTTGCATGAATGGTGGGATTTATTAGCCTATAATTCTTAATGAAAAATGTAACAACAAAACAGTACAATGACAAACTCCCTTAAATAGGCGCTTTTACATTTCGCTTTGAAACCAAATCTTCTGCGATCATCTTGTTATTCACCTCCTCAACTCTCGTGATAAATGACGTCTGACTCCGGCTGCTGGTCTGTGCTGCGAATCTCGTTTAGCTCACGCTTTATTGAGTAGACATGTTCAGTTTTTATTTGTAGTGTCTGTTCTCTAACTGAATTAAATTATTTTATTACTATAAGAAAATCAAATGGTGGGGGGCAGTGCTGCGTGGACAAGCAATGTAACGGTTGTTGCACCAGGCCGAATAAAGTTCCTCCACACCAAACTCGCTCATCCATGTTTTTATGGACCTCGCTTTGTGCACTGGTGCGCAGTCGCGTTGGAACAGGAAGGGGCCGTCCCCAAACATGAAAAGCATGAAATTGTCCAAAATGTCTTGGTATGCTGAAGCATTAAGAGTTCCTTTCACTGGAACTAAGGGGCCAAGCCCAACCCCTGAAAAACAACCCACACCATAATCCCCCCTCCACAAAACTTTACACTTGGCACAATGCAGTCAGGCAAGTAGCGTTCTCCTGGCAACCGCCAAACCCAGTCTCATCCATCGGATTTCCAGACAGAGAAGTGTGATTTGTCACTCCAGAGAACACGTCTCCACTGCTCTAGAGTCCAGTGGCGGCGTGCTTTAGTTTACACCACTGCATCCTACACTTTGCATTGCACTTGGGGATGTAAGGCCTGGATGCAGCTGCTCGGCAATGGAAACCCATTCCATGAAGTTCTCTACGCACTGTTCTTGAGCTAATTAGAAGGCCACATGAAGTTTGGAGATCTGTAGCTATTCACTCTGTAGAAAGTTGCCGACTTCTGCGTACTGTGAACCTCAGCATGCGCTGACCCCGCTCTGTGATTTTACGAGTTGCTTTTGTTCCCAATTTCTTCCACTTTGTTACAATACCACTAACAGTTGACCGTGGAATATTTAGGAGTGAGGAAATTTCACAAATGGACTTATTGCACAGGTACCTATGATGGTATCACACTTGAAGGTGATTAGTATATCTTAGATTTGGCAATAGGTCACTAATCAAATAAACATTTTTGGGTTTCATTAAGCATTTAAACTGTACAAAAGGTCAGATTTTCTTGCTTTCTTTGAAGCACCAGATGCTCTTTAGATCATTCTAAAATCATGCTGCAGATCATGATCATCAGATTTGATCATGTCGTCTCAAGTGCACATTCCAAATACTTTTATTGTAAAGTTTTTATTTTATTTATATTTATTTTTTTACATTTTATGTTAAATAACAAAAATATGGCTTAAGATGTTAAACTTTATTTTAAGGTGTATGTGTATTTTTTGGTTTAGGGTTAGTTTCTATGCAATTATGCATCATTTACTGTTATTACTACAGTGAGTGCATGTAACACATGTAAGAAGGACACTCTAAAATAAAGTGTTACCCAATATTTCTATGGCAATGGGTCACATTCACTAACAATTGCGTGGATTCTTTCATATTTGTACGCACATGAATTTGTTCTTAACTTCATTCTGATTTTAGTGAATTTGGAGTATTCTAAATGAGCGGCTGCATGCACAAGGTTAGTAATTTGCATAAAACACGCCCAAACCATCTCCATATAAGGGTTTCCGCACACACTTTCCTTAGCCTTTCGTCACTCTCGTCAAACTTGCTGCTGTTCGCAGACGCGCTCTCGTCCGATCCTCAAGCAATGCCAAGTGTGCCATTCTCACCAGTTCTCTCAATAAACACCTTTTATAAAGACCCAGATTACAGACTCTCCTTAGCCAGCTGTACATACGCGTATATCGGCGTTATTCAGAGAAACCTCGCAGCTTTTCTTACTCTATATATGATCTAATGTATTTAAGATTAAATTAAATTGTATTATTTAATAATTTCATTATATAATTTTATATGGATTATGTAATAGTAGTGAATGAGACCCAATACAACTGCAGCTCTTGTGGTCCGTTTCTATCAAAAGTGCTCCAAGGAAGGAACAGTGGTGAACCAGCGCCCAAGGCTCATTGATGCATGTGGGGAGCGAAGGCTGGCCTGTGTGGTCCGATCAAACAGACGAGCTACTGTAGCTCAAATTGCTCAATAAGTTAATGCTGGTTCTGATAGAAAGGTGTCAGAATACACAGTACATCACAGTTTGTTGCGCATGGGGCTGCACAGCCGCAGACCAGTCAGGGTGCCAATGCTGACCCCTGTCCACCGCCGAAAGCGCCAACAGTGGGCACGTGAGCATCAGAACTGGACCACGGAGCAATGGAAGAAGGTGGCCTGGTCTGATGAATCACGTTTTCTTTTACATCACGTGGATGGCCGGGTGCGTGTGCATCGCTTACCACAAGGCCGGCCCAAGCTCTTATGGGGCCCTAAGCAGAATTTTATTTGGGGGCACTACCAAAACGATTGATTATTGTCAATTCTTGATAGTTCGCACACCCAGTATCATTGTTAGTAGTTGTAGCTGTGTTGATTTCATCATGTCTGGCTGAATTGTTTTTATCCTTCTACGGTTTTTAATTGTAACAGTAGCAAACCCACAAGAGTGGTCAAGTGTTAATATTCAAAGCCTTAATGTACTACAGTTCAGACTGGGATATTTACGTTTTTCTTTTCTTTTTAAGTAGCCTAGTCTCTTATGCTGAATATGCTCACTTTCCCCAGGATTATTTGATGAATAGGAGGTTCAAAAGGACAGCATTTCTCTGAAATACAAAGCGTTCAAAATATCCCAAAAATATTGTACACAACTGTTTTCAATACTAATAATCATAAATGTGTCTTGAGCAATAAATCCTCATATGAGAATGATTTCTGAAGGATCATGTGACACTGAAGACTGGAGTAATGATGATTTGATCACAGGAATAAATTACACTTTACTATATATTCACATAGAAAACAGTTGATATACATTATAATCATATTTCACAATATTACCGTTTTTACTGTATTTTTGATCAAATAAATGCAGCCTTGCTGAGCAGAAGAGACTTCTTTTAAAAACAAGAAATGTTGATTTCTTTCAAACATTAAACAGAGCTTTTATTTTGGTCGAAAATACATTTTATATTTATATTTATTTATAATTCCAAGGGGACGATATAGCAGTTGGCAGAAAAACATTTATTGAGAAACTGGAAGCTATGCTGTACTCCGTCCAAAACATGCAGCACGTCAGACAAGATATTCGCACTAAACCATATTACATTCTAAAATCCATCCATTCATAAAACGGTTACCGGGCAACTGACGAGTAACGTTATGTTTTAGCTGGTTATCTCGCATTTGGACTTTGAACCCTGGCTAACAAGCGAATAGTGTCTGGCCGATGGCGCCGCGAGCTCGTGCAGTGCTGTCAGAATCAATCCGTGCATTTATATACGAGAACTCAACGTTTTCAGTTTATTTAGTAATTGTTTAAGGCCATTTTGCGATTTTAATCATCATGAAATAACACAGCAAAAAGTCATTTAATGTGCTCTTGGGGGCCCCCTGGTGGCCAAGGAGGCCCTAAGCAGCCGCTTAGTTCGCTTAAGCCTTGGGCTGGCTCTGGCTTACCTGGGGAACACATGGCACCAGGATGCACTATGTGAAGGCGGCGGAGGCAGTGTGATGCTTTGGGCAATGTCCTGCTGGGAAACATTGGGTCCTGCCATCCATGTGGATGTTACTTTGACACGCACAACCTACCTAAGCATTGCAGACCATGTACAGCCGTTCATGGAAACAGTGGCTGTGGCCTCTTTAAAAGGTCCTGTTCTTCATGATCCCATTGTTCATACTTTAGTTAGTGTGTAATGTTGCTGTTAGAGCATAAATAATACCTGTGAAATTATAAAGCTCAAAGTTCAATGCCAAGCGAGATATTTTATTTAACAGAAGTTCCCTTCAAAGCGAACGGCCGATTAGGACTACATCCCTCTACTTCCTTCTTTAATAACGTCACTCGAACACTGAGCGCATGCATCTCTGGGAAGAGGCGTGACCTTACCGGGCAACGTGCGCTAAGCTGCTGTCGAATCACAACCTATGATCACAACACAGGAACCGCTGGCACAATCAGAACTCGTTACGTTTTCTGAAGGAGGGACTTCATAGAACAAGGAACTCATCAGCCGTTTTTAGGACAGTGAAAACAGCGGTGTACAGATAAGTAAATTGTGTGAAAAATACTGTTTTTTTTTTTTTATACGCGAAACATGAACACATGTTATATTGCACACAGGGCCGGCCCGTGGCATAGGCGGAATAGGCAAATGCTAGGGGCGCCACTCATCTATAGGGGCGCCAAAATTTATTACTGATACTATTTTATTCATATTAATTTGAAATATTACCAAATAAAGCGCAAAAAAACTTAACTAAGTCCCCGCATCTTCCCGGTCCGCCTCATCAATCTCCCCCGCTGAGCTACTTGAAGTGCGTCAGAAATATAACGCGCGATCAGTTTAACTTATGGAATTTGTTGTGTCGCGTCGCCTCTCGCCGCATCTAACGTAGACAGGATTGCTTTCATTTTTTAGGGTGCTTGGCCGCTGCAGACACGGTTAAAGTTGCCTGATTATTTATGACGGATTGCCGAATTGTAGTGTCAAAAAAGACAGAAGCCCTCTGATGCAGGGAAGATAAGGGAAACACTGCAAAAAATTATCTTCTTACTTAGTATGGTTGTCTTGTTTCTAGTCTAAATATCAAAAAATTCTTAAATCAAGATGCATTTACTAGATAAGTAAAGTTATATTTTGTCTTAAAACAAGCTAAATTATCTGCCAATGGGGTGAGAAAAATAATTTTGTTTTTGATTGAAAGTTTCTTATTTCTATCCCAAACCTCTCACCCCATTTGACAGATCATTTTGCTTGTTTTAAGCAAAAACTCATTTCATTTGGATTTTTTCCCCCCAGAAAACAAGGAAAAATATAATGTCATTTTACTAGTAAATACATCTTGATTTAAGAATTTTTTGATATTTGGACTGGAAACAAGAAAAAAAATACTAAATAAGAAGAGCATTTTTGCAGTGTAAAGACAGAGGTAGGCTAATGAATGAACATTTTATCTAAATGCATAGTAGTAAAACACTAATGTTTGCTAATTAATTCCAGTTTTATATATGGAAGCAGCCGTTCTGGCTTCTCCAGAGGCCACAGACAGTGTGGTTTTATAAAAATAAAAAAAAATCATGTAATATCACTTTTTTAATAGCCTAATGTTTTTTTCTGCCGTTGTGCAGTTTTAGGGGGACATATGGCAATTTTAAAATGTATTTGCCCAAATTAGTAATGATATTTATATACAGGTTTATTTAAAATAGCAACATTTTATGTAAATTTCACATTAAATATCTAAATTTCTCAGTTTAATTCATGGTGAAAACATGAATGTGCATAGTTTAGTGGAAGATTGCTGCCATCTACTGGAAAACAAACACTTTTGCTAGTTCTCAATAATTCCAGATGCACTCTTACTATTTTTGTTTAGGCTGTAATGTGGCGAAGGTGCTATTTTTGTATAGTTTAACTATCATCAGCCTTTAAATGTTTTTTAATAATAATAATGTCATGAACATAATGATGGGGTAGAATGGACTGGACATCATAAAAAACAATACAAAAAAAAAACACAAAAAAACATCAATGCATTACAAAAATAAAACAGTACCAGTGTTTCCACAACTGAGACTGATAACATGTAGTGCTAAACCTTGATACAAGGGGCACCAAGTAAAATCTTGCCTAGGGCAGCAAATTGGTCAGGGCCGGCCCTGATTGCACACTGTAAACACAATCAAAGCTTAAAAAAAAACAGGAAAAACGGGACATTTAAGCAGGATAATGCTCCCTGCTACAAAGCAAGTGCTTCAGGAATGATTTGACGAGCACAACAACGAATTTGAGATTGTGCTGAACAAATAAGTCCAATCCATGGAGGCCCCATCTCGCAACTTACAGGACTTAAAGGATCTGCTGCTAATATCTTGGTGAATAACACTGATTATCTCTTCAACACAGCATCGGATCGGTGTATATATCTGTGCACCCTCCTCAGATTCAGTTATTGGACAGCATCCTATTGTTTATGGATATTATTACACAGTTTTTGTCTCAAGGGGTTCCAAGGATAGGCCATGACCCAGGAACAAGATTTATTCTAAAGTTTATTTGATATTTTTGACAGAGTACCATTGCCACAGTGTAACTTTCATACAATATTATAAAGACACCGATTCTGATTGTTTAGTCTGAAATACTGTTTTTATTTTGTAAGAATCCATATTTTTAGAGTCAGCAAGAAATTGCATTTGCGTCCTATTTTACTTTCATAATGTGAAATTTCAGAGTGAAACATATTTCATGCAATTCTGGGTGTGACTATACATTGGGAATTGATTAGATGATGAAAAGTGTCTCTAAATGAGAGGCATTTGCAAAGCTACAGCAACTTATAATTTGATGGAAATTTATTTTTTTCAGTTGTTGTTTTTCCCCAGGTCTGTTCACAGGCAGTTTATGTGGCATAATGTTTCAGGTTTCAAATATACAGTATAATCAAATATATGATATAAAGGCTTTTTTACAGAGTTTTTTTTTTACAATGACTAGACTAAAAAACACATGCCCCACTTTCTCAGACCTATTTAATACTAATTAATTTGCTCCTTTTTTAACACTAGACCCAATTAATGGCATGCTGGGCCACACAAAAGCTGTGTCACAGGGAGTAGACTCCACCTGGAGACAGACAGAGGGAGATTTGCAATGTTACACTTTGTGATGCATGCGCATGAGCACATATTTCCTTGCTTAAAGTGCTCCTATTTCGCTTTTTTTTTTATATTACCTTTCATGAATTGTGTAATATAGCTGTTTGTGAATGTGCACAACAAATAAAGTCATTGTCTCCTTAAAAGAATCGATTCTGAAATGCCGAAACAAGCAGGGGCGATTCTAGGATTTTCATTTTAGGGGGGCAGAGCCCCTAGTGAGGGTATGAAAAAAAAAAAAAAAAAGGTAACACTTTAGTTAGGGTCCAATACTCACTATCAACTAGTAGTATCATATTAGGATATTGGCTGTTTATTATTACTTATACTTATAAAGCAAATATTAATCCCTTATTCTGCATGACCATATTGTACATCCCTTAATCATACAGTGTAGGCAGGTTTATAAATCACTGAGATTCCAAATGTGAGGCTAGGGGGGTTTCGGGGGCATGGCCCCTTGAGAAAATTTTGATTTCTATGATCTACATATGTGCATTTTAAGATGTTCTGAATGCCAAAAAAATTGATAACAATAGCTTGAAAACCATGTTAGTGAGCAGACATGAATGATAGAGTTTTTCCATTTTTGTAAGTGAAGAAAGTAAACATATGTTTAACTGATATTTATATGTTTTATAAATTATTTTTGTAGACATGTTAATTTACAGAAAACTACCAGGAAAGCTAGGTAACTAAATGTATTAAATGAATTCACAATATGCACACATTCATTACTGATCTTATGCCCAATACAGGCTGAATATTTACTGAGTTTACTGAATTATTTACTGAGAGCTACAAATGGAATTATTAATTTACAATATGCACACATTTATTACTAATATTATTTTGTTAATATTTCTTGTTTGTTAATTATATTACAAATGACTACATAGGCCTATTTCAAATCAAAATGGCAAAATTAGACAAAAGTTTATTCATTTGCCTGAAGTTTTTTGTCATTTGTTTAACATTTCTGACTTAAAGAAGCAGCTGTCAAATATGAAATGTTTAGTTTAGCTACATATCTCGCACTTGACGTCGAGTCTTGCTGCTAAAATTCACGCTCAGCCTCAGCAGCTTCTGTGAACATAAAGCCCGCCTACTCTGATTTGATTGGTTTTCTCAAATATTCTGACATTGACGAGCGGTGACAGACCAATGAGGCTCAGATCAACGCACACACCTCTGCCTCTGACGTGTGCTCTATTCGCCGCCGGTGCAGATTCAAGAACACTGATTTAAAAAAGACGGGACGAAGCCGAAGCCTTCCGCCAGTTTCATATGTTTGAAAGGTTAATCACACATATTTTTTAGGGGGGCTGGATAGAAGTTTAGGGTGGGTTTAAGCCTCCCTAAAAAGGGCCTAGTGACGCCCATGGTCATCAGTAATTCCAGTTTCACTTCCTGTTACAAACCTATGTAGGTTTGAAACATTTTGCATAATGCCAGTCTACGGTCTTCACTGGCTGCCTGCGAACGTTTACTTTGACCCTCAAACACTGTAGTAGCTGTAGAAGAGTTTGGTTCGTGTTGGCGACACCATCATTATGGTTCATATAACTGTGATATAAGCACTAAGGAACACTTTTACATAGAAAACAGTTCAAAGGAAGATGCATTCTGTGTGAACCAGTCCTTACTGTAAACGCAGTCATCTCAAACAGGACATTATGATTGGCTCAAAGCAGACTTCTTAGTTCAATGCATCTAGACATTGTACATGCTCATACTAGAAATCCTTTACTTTGTTGCGTAACTCTCCTTGTTTGTTATGTATATTTGTTATACTCTCCTTATTTGTTACTTACCTGTATATATTTTTGTAGGTCTCAACAAAGGAACTTGTTACCGAATCAATCATTTCCCAGATGATAATGATTATGACACAGACAGCTCTGAGTATCTCTTACGTGAGTGACATTCTCTTCAGGAATATTACAGTGTTGCTGTTTATATCTCAGTGTTGAAATACTTATCATGCACTTTTGATATCTTTCTCAAGTAAAAGCTGTGTTTATGTGTTTGTGTGAACAGGTATTGTGCGTGCCTCCAGTGTGTTCCCCATCGTCAGTACCATTCTGCTGTTGCTGGGAGGGCTTTGTGTCGGGGTGGGACGCATCTACAGCAAGTGGAACAACATCATACTTTGCGCAGGGATACTGTTTGTGGCAGCAGGTAAAATTCGCTAATGACCACATGATAACTTGCACACAGTGGCCTTTCAATTCACTTTAGACACTTTTAGCACAATTACTAAATACAATTTGTTCACTGAATATAATTGTAATATAATATAGGCCAATATCCATACTCTGATATTCCAACTTATCCCTGCTGGCAGGTTTACAGGAAATGAGGGGGCAACCACTCCTCCACTTTTTTTTTAGCTGTTACTTAACTGAATGTAGTGGGTTGGTATAGCTCATACTAAAAGTGCCTTCCTTCACCCGATATGTGTAAAGATGATGAAAAGACTAAACAGTAAAAGATTGTGTTAAATACTAGGCTTGATTGGGTTAACTTTCAGAATAGTGTGTCTTGGCAGGTCTGCATTTGCAACCAATGCTAATTACCACAATACATCAGTGTGTGCCATATTGAAAAGGTCAAGAGCAAGGAGGTTTATAATGCCTGGAGCACGCTATCTGTTAGCATTCCAATTCATCTCAGCACTTTTTCAGCCAGAGGTTGAAGTTACAACATCTACCAGCAGGGGCTAATTGGACCCTGCTTAGGCAATGGAAGATAGCTAAGAAGAGCTGTGCAGGAAAACCTCACTCCCCTGGCCTCAAGAGGCGCACTAGAGGCTGCAGTATTTACCATCTTTGTTAGCGTGCCCACCACCGTCATCAATGGCTGTTGCTGGTTCAAATTCCGCTCAGAGTAATGCAAGTAGGACCAGTTACATTGTGCCGTGACCTGGATGGGAGTGATGTGTGGGGCTAAATGTAATGGAGGCCAGATAGTAAGAACTGTGTAGGTAAACCTACCTCCCCTGGCCTTAAGAGGCACACTAGAGGCTGAGGTCTTTACCATCTTTGTTAGCGTGCCCACCACCCACCACTATGGCAGATGCTGGTTTAAATCCCGCTCAGAGTGATGTAAGTAACACTAGTTACATTGGTGCTGTGAACTGGATGGGAGTGATTTTTGGGGGTAAGTGTAATGGAGGTCAGATAGAAAAAGCTGTGTAGGTAAACCCTACTCCCCTGGCCTCAAAAGGCGCACTAGAGCCTGTGGTCTTCACCGTCTTTGTTAGCGTGCCCACCACCCACCACTATGACTGATGCCGGATCAAACTCTGCTCAAAGTGATGCAAGTAGGACCAGTTACATTTGTGCCGTGACCTGGATGGGAGTGATGTTTGGGGGTGAGTGTAACGGAGGCCAGATAGTAAGAGTTGTGTAGGTAAACCTCACTCCCCTGGCCTCAAGAGGCGCACTAGAACCTGTGGTCTTTACCGTCTTTGTTAGCGTGACCACCACCCACCACTATGACTGATGCCGGATCAAACTCTGCTCAAAGTGATGCAAGTAGGACCAGTTACATTTGTGCCGTGACCTGGATGGGAGTGATGTTTGGGGGTGAGTGTAACGGAGGCCAGATAGTAAGAGTTGTGTAGGTAAACCTCACTCCCCTGGCCTCAAGAGGCACACTAGAGCCTGTGGTCTTTACCGTCTTTGTTAGCGTGACCACCACCCACCACTATGACTGATGCCGGATCAAACTCTGCTCAAAGTGATGCAAGTAGGACCAGTTACATTGGTGCCGTGACCTGGATGGGAGTGATGTTTGGGGATGAGTGTAATGGAGGTCAGATAGTAAGAGCTATGCAGGTAAATCTCACTCCCCTGGTCTCAAGAGGCGCACTAGAGCCAGTGGTCTTTACCGTCTTTGTTAGCGTGACCACCACCCACCACTATGACTGATGCCTGATCAAACTCTGCTCAAAGTGATGCAAGTAGGACCAGTTACATTGGTGCCGTGACCTGGATGGGAGTGATGTTTGGGAATGAGTGTAACAGAGGCCAGATAGTAAGAGCTGTGCAGGTAAATCTCACTCCTTTGGCCTCAAGAGGTGCACTAGAGCCTGTGGTCTTTACCGTCTTTGTTAGCGTGCCCACCACTATGGCTGATGCGGGTTCAAATCCCGCTCAGAGTGATGCAAGTAGGACCAGTTACATTGGTGCCGTGACATGGATGATAGTGACATTCAGATGGGGGAGTGTAATGGTAATGGAGGCCGGATAGTAAGAGCTTTTCAGGTGAACCTCACTTCCCTGGCTTCAAGAGATGCACGAGTAACTGACTGTAGAGGCTGCGGTCTTTAGCATTCTTGTTGGTTGACACTGGTTTGAATACCACTTGGAATGGTTCAAGTAGGACCAGGGGTACACCATGGGTACACACCAGAACCAGCTTATCATGGTGTTCAGGATTACTTGAAAATTATAGTCAGGTGTGCTGGAGCAGGGTTGGCTACCCCTGAGTTACACTAACAAGCCAAACCTTGACCCCTTGACATAAACATGCAGTTGATTAGATATTTGCAGCCTGCAGCAATTGTCATGACTACACTAGTATTCTCAGCTGGGAAAAGTTAACCCATTTTGTTTAGAGTCTGTGTCGTCAGTTTGTACAACCATAAGCTGTACAATGTAGTGATATTACAGTAGGTTGAGTAGTGATTACTTCTGAGGAGCTCAACCTGCAGTATTAACCTTTCAAATATGGTGGTGCTGTTGACGCATCCCAATCAGCCGAATGTAACATCAAGTTAAATAAAGTCATAAATCTGTTATATTACTTTTCAAGGTATTTCCCTTATGCTTTTATGCTTTTTTGTGTCTGGCAGGTTTGAGCAACATCATTGGTATAATTGTCTACATATCCAGCAACGCTGGTGACCCCAGTGACAAACGTGATGAAGACAAGAAGAACCAGTATAACTATGGTTGGTCGTTTTACTTTGGAGCGCTCTCTTTCATTGTGGCTGAAGCGGTAGCCGTTCTGGCTGTTAGTATCTACATTGAGAAGAGCAAAGAAGTACGGTTCAAAGCACACCGTGAGTTCATCAAGTCTACCTCGTCCTCTTCACCATATACCCGCATACCCAGCTTTCGCTACCGTCGACGGCACTCGCGCTCCAGCTCTCGCTCAACGGAAGCATCCCGTGAGGCATCACCCGTGGGCATGAAGATAATGAGCTCGGTTCCCATAGGAGAGATCAACATGTACACAATGACAAGAGATCCCCTCAAGTCAGGGACGGACAGCTCCTACAGCCCTGACCACGACTCTGGATTCCTCCAAGTGCACAACTGCTTTCCCAAAGACCTTAATGATGGCATCAACAGGAGGACAACACCAGTATGAGGGCACACACTGGAACGGAAGAGATTAAGTTAAGGCCAAACTGAATGGATAGCCAGTGGTGCTCATTGGCCTGTGGCAGGTGCCAGAGGAAGCGATACTCATTGATGAAGCCAGTCGACCAGTCGAAGGAGAAGAACTATGTAAAGAAGAAAAGATTTGATCTCAACATCCAACAATCATTGCAAACATGCTAATTTGTTTTTCTTGCTCTGCTGTTTCTCACATATAAATAAGAACTCTCAGAGAGACCCATCTCTCATCAAAGGGCAAGACACGCAAATGTAAAATGGATATGGAGCAGTGCTTCAGATATTACTTTTGTGTAAGCCAGTCCGTTCCCTTGGTTGAGAGTAAATATCGATACAGTGCCATACTCTCAATGTTTACCAATATGATAATGACTCTCACAGTATGAGATGGTGCTAATGTAGACTCACAGTTGAAGCCTTCCCATCATTATGTGTTCACTACAGACCCAAGGTGAATACTGAACGCCCTTGTTTGTGTCATATATTTGTAGCCACAGTTGTCTAGAAACTATTCAGTGTGCCTATCATCTTGGCAGTGTCAACTGCCCAACTACTCTGAAGCCACTTTGCAACACAGTGCAAAACTGTATTCCTGTTGTTGTTGTTTTTTTGCTGTACAACTATAAATATCAGTTGAATTACTAAATATTAATGGAATTTAGTTTATGAGATTTATAGGGCTGCCCCCTAATAGTCGACTAAAAGTTAGTCGACTAGAAGAGGCTTAGTTGACCAAGATTTTGGTTAGTCGGTTAGTCACAGAAAAAAGTCACGCAGTCCGTGAAGGACAGATTGTTAACGGCGGATCCTTGTGGTAATTGCAGTATGTCGGGCAGAAAAATCCAAACGTTCTCCTATCATCCATCGACCTAAAATATGGCTTATCATTTGAAACATGTAGTAGCAACTTTACTTAGCCGCTCGCTCTAATGTTGACCTAGATCAAGGTGCACTATTATTAGGCGTATATCCAGAGTTAAAGTATAGCATGCTTACTGCAGGACATGGAGGTGCAGGCGTGATCACTTGCATTTTATCAACTTAAAATACTCCGTAATTTTTATATCATACAGATAAGAGCAATACATCCTTTCAAACTGTATAATACTTTAATTTGTGTAAACTCACAAAAAACGTTACATATACTCGCAGACATGAGAAATATATCTATAGAAAGTTTGAAATGTCTACTTTTGAACCAATTTGAATAAAAAAATCAGATTATGTAATAATGTCATTTCTCTCTCTATGTGCGTTCATTATAGGGTGTGGAGATGATGAAGCTTTGCACTCGACATTCAGAAAACAGTAGTTTATTTTTACAATAGTTAATACTGTAGAAAACAGTATTATATTTTTTTCCAACGTATTCATAATCTTTTGCCAATCCTTTGTGGCAAGCGATATGTGTGCACTCGAGTGCAGAATATATTCCGCCCCCTAGTATATATTTGAGTAATTAAATTAATATAAATGTGTGATTAGTCGACTAATGGCTTAAATGAACAACTACTAGTCGACTAGAAAAATCTTTAGTCGGGGGCAGTCCTAGAGATGTATGACTTGTGTATAAGCCCCCTGCTGAAAAGACCAGCTTGGATTTTCACGATGTTCTGGATGGTTTGTGCTGGTCTGGTACTTTCCTATCTAGTGGACAAGCTTACCCAGCAAGCAACTTTGCATTTAAAAGACATCTAATATATTTTCCAAACACAGTCCTGACGTCTAGGCTTAAACGAGGCAAAATTTGGGCTGTCTAATAGACATCTAACCATAGCCCAAGAGTAGACTAGTCATCTAGAACATGAACATGTCAAAGAAATGAAACCAAACACCTTGTAATCACCTTTGACTTTGCTTACATTATGGAATATCATACATCAAAAAACGACAAGGTTATTTTGGCTAGAAGTGTATTACTCATAGCCAGACTATATCGGGTTATTGCTTGCTGGGTAGACATGTTGTTTATCAGCAAAATGTGACTAAGGGAGTCTTGCTGGTTAAAGTCAGCATGAAATGGCATTTGCAAACCATTTTACTTCTGTCATGTAACATCTTTCTGAGTGAAATGTGGAGCTGGACTTGATGTTTTCCATTGGGATAATTACTGGATTCTGAAAAGTGGACAGAAGCATGAGTAGAGCCAGACTAGTGGGTGAAACTTACATGACTGATTACTTTGATGAAAAATGGTTTCAGCATTTTTGAAAGATTACAAAGACAATGCAAGATTATAAGACTTTTTTTTTTTTTTTTTTGAGTCATGCAAAATAATGCACAATATTAAGAAAGAAAATAGGTCAGTTTTGTGTTGATTTCATGTTGTCTTTAAGCTAGTTTACGAACTGGTTTAGACTCCATTGTCCATTGCTCAGCACCAGCATACAAAACATATGATGGTGACCAGCTCTGATGGTCTTTTCCACAGGGAAGAACAGCAGTATTCAACAGGCCTCAAGTATTATACATCGATGCCATTGATAGTCTAAAAGTGTCAGTAGTTAACCAGCCAGTGTCATTGCTTTCCATTGTGAATCGGTCAAAGAGTGATGTAATTCCTCAGCCTTTATCTCCATAGAGGGGTTTCACCTCTACTTAAAAGCTTGGTCTTTGCCTGAATGTGGGTTACATATAGCCATTCCTTCTCGTGATGGCTGTGCCGTGTCTGAATGGGGCACCTTTGGGGATCTGACACTGTTTGAGTCCGCTGAGAAATGTCAGACATATACGGAAATGAAGGACAAGTTTTGAGTCGGATAGCCTTGAGAAGAATCTCAGCGACCGCTGAAAAGTATATATGGCAGAACAGTATGAAAGACATCAGTGTGGCCAATCCAGCCCTTTAGAAGACCATTCGAAGTGTCTTAGCCTCACCAGAGCCTTATGCCTGGATTTCTCTTTGACAATATAACCTCATTTCTCTTTCTTACTGCTGGTTTTCCTCTCCCATCTGGCATCCTTAGTGAAGAGTCTATCGCTTTTCCCACTAAGGTCCCAGAAGACTGCATTATCCGTGTAAGTGGTCAAATCCTTGTCGCTAAAAGTTTCCTCACAAAAGGAGAGGTTGAAAAAAGATGTACATATCTGGTAGGTGTTTCACTAAATTGAAGCATTTACAGCTACCTTTTCTTAGTAAAGCCATTTTGACACAAGCTTTTGAGCCATGGCTCTTTGTAGAATGGTGTATGGTGGGTAGATGTAAATGTTTGCATGTTTTTCTCTAACCCATTGACTTTGTGTGCTTTTAACAGTATTATTAACAGGATGACTACAGGATGCCTCGCTGCCAAGCATCACTCACTATAAATACCTGTAATGTTCGCTCTGTTCATCAAGGATGACATTTTGTCCTTCTGGTTTTCTTGATTTGCTAATGTTGTACTCAGTATTTCTCTGTATCACGGACAAAGCCGACATATCGTTGCTCATATAAATAAATTCAATTGAGGTACGGTGTCTTGCTCATGCATATTTGCTTTATGTGACTTGTGCTTGTGCTCTTAAAAAAAAAACACATTTTGAGTTCCACGCGTTAGAATGGCAGTCACAGGTTTGCAATGACATGAGGGTGAGTAAATGATGACAGAATTGATATCTTATAAAGCAAATGCTTTAATTCATCTATGAATGACGCTGAAATAATCGGAGGATGAAACAAAATGAGGAATGTCATGTTATATTTAAAAACAGGCCAAAATGTCAGCATTTTGAACATTTTCTGATACAATCCAGAGACACTAGCTTCCTCTGAACTGTTTTGACAAGTAAAATAAATTAAGGTTTTCTTTCACTTTTGTATAAATAGTGAGTCTGGCCTTCAAGTAACATTTGAATTGATGCTAAGTGAATTGTGCATTCGCTTTCCTCTCCAGTAAGGGAATATGTGCTAAAGACTCATTCATTTAAGGCAGGTTGTTCATTAATTTTCAAATTAGGAACATCAAATACTTACGCATTGATAATTAGTGGTGTTTTACTTAATAGCCTACCACTATAACAATTGCTTATACTGTATATTTAAGATTGTGGAATAAAACAACCCCCTAAGCATATACCCCGATAGCAATAAACCATAGAAACAATGTGAAATCAATGTTAATGTGTCAACGTTAACCACATTGAATCAACATCACTTTTGCACCTGCAATTAATGTAAAAAAAAAAAATGGTAATGGCATTGAATCAATGTTACAATGTGATGTTGGTTCAACACCATGCTTGCACTCTCAGAAAATGACACACAACAACTACAACAGCCTGAAATTTGTACCTCTAAGTAGAGGAAAACAATGGTATAATTGTACCTACATTTAAAGGACAGTTATACATTTTATTCCCCAAGGAACAAAATTGTAGCTCCACTCCATTGTATCTTTTTGTCTGAGAGTGTGAAGCTCTCTCTCATTGGCTATCGCGGGTATCACGTCAAAGTCTGAGTCTGGCTTAAATTCTTCAAGTGTATGGATAGCCTTAGACAAGAACTACTATTACAATTGCTTATATTTAGAATTATGAATTTAAACAACCCCTTAACCATACAGAAAGTACATTTTAGTGCGTAAATATTCCCGTCATGTACCATTTGTGCTACAGACGATTTGTATCACAAATCATGCAGCATGTTGATGTGCTATTACTTTTCAAAGAGATCATACTTGCCATTTGTGGAATCGGTAAATGCCACACTAAATAACGGATTTTTACCCATAAATATTAAATCAATCAGTAAATCAACCAAAATACATTTTACCAACAAAACCATTTTTATGGTTCAAATCAGGTAGAAATAGCTCTTTAAAGTAACAAATGCAGGTTACTACTTTTTACAGAGCATATATTGTGAACAGAATATTAACGTGGAAAACACAGTCACGACACACTATTTTCGTATTTCATTCGTTCTCGAATCAAACCACTTTACATCTCTGTGCATATAAAGTTGTATATTTTTAGATAACACAAAAATTGCTACCATGGAAACACATTATTCAACATGAAATTCCCATTTTCTAATGGTACAGTCTTTATCGAGCGCATCCGTGACCTTGCCAATGAGTGTTTGGCTCCATCCTCTCTAATGGTCTTAATATTGTTTACTCAGTATTAAGAAATTAGTCCATCTGAACAGCCCTGATCAGCCACTTTCTGCCGCATTACTACCCATTGTGTCTGTGGCACAGATGAAAGCTGAATGGTACAAACCGATTTGGTATGCGACCGTTCTATTTTCAGTGACCTTTATGGAGATGGCCCTGAGGGCTTGGGTAATCTAATTTAGCTTGAATAATATTGCCTGTCATTAGGAAATTCATACAGTCTATTCAGCTCCTCCTTAATCATTGCTGCATATAATCTGAAACCAATCACCATTGTCTTTCCATTAGGAAGCTAACGCATTTAAAAGAATCAAATTGTTAGCTATTTATTTGAATTCAAAGGAGGCTAATGAAACAGTCGCGACAAGATGAGATTGATTTTGCATCGTGACTGTCATGTACTTGCGACATGCTCAGTGAAGTGTTCACTTCCCGATTGTAGAAGAGTTTCCCAGCTGGACTGTGCTGTGCGACGGTGTCATGCAGAGTTGAAGATGCTGCTGCATTGACGTTGATTGTGACAGACCGGGCGAGATGTTTCTCGTCTGCAGTTGAGCTGTTGCTTGTGACCCTCAAACATCAGGGTCTCCATGATAAAACTGTACCAGAAAAGAGAAAAAAGCTGTTGATTTCCTAGACAGGTCAAGGTTTTGCAGGTTAGCGTGGGCCTATTAGCTCCTGCTGGTAGATGTGAAAACTAAAAAACATCTTTCTTCTATGACAGACATTCAAAATTTGCTGTGCAATTACTTTTTTGTTAGATTGCTAGAACTCCATCACTGATAAACTTGTGCTGTTTGATTGACTGCCCCAGCGATCGTTCTTTGAACGCTTTCTACAATTTAATCACAGTTTAAATAAAAAAAAATTCACCCTACTTAGAGACACAATGTGAAGTTGACCGTTTGGTCACTGGTTTGATTTACTGACACATAGACAAAGAACATCTGACTGGACCTGAATCATATCAGACATCACTGATCACTGATCAGGCAAATAACACGGTTACTTACATGTTGTGGCATTACTGTCAAGTCCATATCGTAAAAGTCTGTTAGCAAAGCCTGTTTCATCCTGTTTCTCTCTCCTCTCCTCGTCATCTCACTAACACGCCAGTGGGCGGGGCCAAAGTTGCAATGATGAATTAGTCGTTGATTTTCTTCTGCAGAGGCGGTCTTCCACCGATCTATTATAGGTACATTCCACAACAAGTCGTTCGCTGGGCCATTGAGTTAAAGGGAAAAATGCCAACCCATTCTCACTCCCAAGGCGTCAAAATCCGAAGCATGGTCAAGTGCCTTCCACGTCACAACGAAGACGCTAAAGTCACCCCTAGGCGTCACTATTTTGACGCGCTGAGTGCGTCAGATCAAGACGCATTTTATTCTTTGCATTTGTAAAAGCATACATGATTTTATTAATATTTTATTCATTTTTAAAGGTTACTTTTATATTTTGAAGCAGCTAACCCAACTCCTACCCTAAACCTACCCACTCCTAAACAATATAAAACACACAACAGGCAAATACAAGTACAGTCACAGGTATTTATTGTAAAAACTTACCAACAACAGTATAAAAGTATTAACTCGTGTTGCATTCCAAGTCTTCTGAAGTCACACGATATCTTCATATAAAGAACAGAGTTGATCTTAATGTTTTACTCGCTGAGATGATGATCCCGCCACTCCGTTAACGCACTCATTCATATCTCATTCAAATAATACACACGCCTCTTTAGCATGACGCATTCGGTCACAAGACACACGAGAACCAATGACATTTTACAATCAAAGCTGACGTAATGACGCAATTGGTCACGAGACATACGAGAGCCAATGCAATTTCATTTGAAATTGTACGTGTTCGTGATCTTCTGCGGATGGAGACGCTGATCGCTTTTGGGGATTTCCTTCACACAAATCAATCGCTTGGCCTCGGAATATTTGTAGTTTTTTAATAAATTGTGCATGCAGTCGACTCTACCTGTTATATCTGCGTTTTATACCACACGAATGGGTAGGTTTAGGGATGGAATAGGGTTGGGTTACATGTTAAAACGTGTCTAGATAGCGTAAATAAAATGATGCTGGCTGATTAAATTGAGAATCACAGTCCAACATGTCATAATGGCAAAATCATAACCCAATATATGATCAGCATGACGATAACTTTCCCAATGCCCAACGCGTCTGTATATGACGCCGAAGGTTTCTCATTGAAATGAATGGAGCACTCAGCGCGTCGATATAGTGACGCCTAGGGGTGCCTTTAGCGTCTTTATTGTGACGCGGAAAGCGCTTGACCATGCTTCGGAATTTGACGCCTTGGGAGTGAGAATGGGTTGAAAATGCCAACAGTTAGCTTTCATCAGGTCTAATATAGATCTCGGATTTAGCATTAGAAACCATATAGTCACTCTTCACTTTATATGGAAAGTGCTACTTGAACATTCTGCTAAACATCTTTTGCGCTTCACACAAGGAATAAAGTGAGTTTGCGTGTGAGTAAATGGTTTAAACCTGCTCAGTTCAAACAAATGTAAAAGTAAAACAGCTTTTTGGCTTTTGTTTTTGGTCTGACTATCAATTTACAACTCATTTACATCCATAATTGATATATTTCAGAGTGAAACAGTACTCAGCGATAGTGAGACTTGATTTTATCCATCTAGAATTGATGCAATATAGTGAAACTAAGTGGTGTCAGAAAATAATTTATTTCAGAGGAAGAGCAAGTTTTACATTATGATTACCAAGACATAGTTTTGTCACAATACGATACGATACCTGAGCAAAATATCTTGATACCAACACTGAATCCATACCACAGCAAAAAACTAAAACAACAGTAAAAGTAACTGAATAATATGACAGAACTTACGCTTTAGCTAGTCCCAGACTAAAATGCATGTTTGAGCTGTCTTGACTGAAAGCAACTTACACTGCTATATCTTCAAATATGTCAGTGCCATTGTTTTGTCTCAAAATGGGAATCACAACATCACTATTCAATACACCTGCTTCTTTATTTTTAAATGTCACCTGCAGATACAAAGCAAGGCAAAACACATCATTTGTTTAACATCTGCTCAGTATTTAGCAACCCATTTTTAACACAGCCCATTCCATTTGTCGCTCGCAGGAAGGACAGAAATTACTTTATAATTAGGATGAGTGCATAACCCATTTTCACTGGTCAACACTTTAGAAGGGGCAACAACTGATATAAATGTAGTGGTTTTTGGTATATTTCAGATATCATAATCATCGGGAGCCCTGATGCAGTCATAACTCCAGAGACAAAATGGAGTCATATGGAAACCTATTTCCACCATATTAGAAAATAAAATCATGCTTTGGTAAGTCATAATTATTACATAAAATGTCGAAATTCTGACATAGAATGTCAGAATTGAGATAGAGTCAACATTATGACATAAAAAGTCAAAACTGACATACCGAGTCGTAATTATGAGATGAAAAGTCAAAATATGACATTCTCAACCAAAATTATGACACTAAATGGAAATTACTACTTGAAAAGTTGAAATTATGACAATGTCAAAATGATGAGGAAGTCAGAATTATGACTTAAAAATAATTACTTGAATCTTAATTATTGAGTGACATTCAAAATCATAATTATAAGATGAAAATTCAAAATTTCGACATACATTTTTTCTCAAATTTCTCTCATTTTTTTCTCAATTTTATCTCACAATTTCAACTTTTTAAGTCATAATTTTCATAGTTTTGACAAAAATCTAAATTACAAGATCAAAATGATGTTAAAAAGTCAAAACTTATGACCTACTTAATCGAAATTAAACCTTAAGTCAAAATTATGACTAAAAATGTCAATCATAATATTGAAAAATCTGAATTATTACAAAAAGTTTGAATTTATTAAATTTTGACATCGTCTCAAAATTGTGACTTTTAACTACTTTCATAATTTAGATTTGTTTTGTCAGTTTTGACTTTTAAGGTGATTTTCATAATTATGACTTAGTATTTCGTAATTTTAGCTTTTTATGTTACAATTATGATTTAAAAGAGCATGATTTTTTTTTATGTGGCATAAATGGGCTTCCATAGACATGCAAGTGTGATCTTTACATGGAAAATAACAATAAAGAAACAAAATCTCATCGTTCATCAGAACAATAACACTGAATAAAAGATGGGATAAAAATAGCTGGCTGTTGTGGATGTAAATGCTCACCATTGTTATGAAATAAGTGGTTCTTCTGATTTAAAAATTCCTGAAAGACTGATGCACGAGTGACGTGTGTGTTTGGAAACAACCTCTGCCCGGCATATAAATCCCTGTCGTATCCTAGCTACCACGCAGAGCCTGTGGATGAAAAATACATTCAAGAGAGCTCTCCATCTCAATGAATATGTCCAGCATTATTTACACAACATGCATCAGGCTCAGGGTGCAGTCTCCCGAACAGTAGCGCCTCAGCTCAGGATAGCTGCTCTTTTTCTACCTCAAGCAGTCCAATTTTGCCATGTGCCATTTTTTGACATGTGTTTTGGGCGGCGAAAGACTTGTCACCAAAGAAAAATGGGCCAGAATCTTGATAAGTGGGCCACAGTGTTTTATAAAAAGCTCAGACTTAGATGTCGGTTTAAGCTACGCTACATTATTAACATGTAAGGGGAAGTCCAATGCGAGAGATAGGCTACTACATACAGCATGTTTACATTCTCTGCTCCATCTTCTACAATGAGTGGCAAAAGAAAATGATTCAACAAATGGGCAGCGGTGTGAAAACACGAACAATAATCATAAGGAACTTTCAACTATGTTTATCTACACCGACGACTGTGGGAATAATGATCTACAACTAATTAAAACATTCCTCCTATGGTTTTATATACCTTGAACATTATTCTTTACGGTTAATCTTTCAGAACTACGGTATAAAGTACCATCATGTATAATCATAGACAGAAGAATTGACTTTCTGTTGACTATTCTAATATCAAACCACATCTGAAATATAATATACAGTAGCAACACCGCTAATGTAATCCTGGTAGAAAAGAACCTGGTCATCTTTAACATGCACCTTGAACATCTGCTGAATATATAGTGACCATTTCCAACAGATCACTTTTTAATTAATTTTACAAAAAATAGCTTAAAGTTTGAGATAAGAAATCTTGTGAAAGTGATTTTATGATTAAAACAAGAACAAATATCTGCCAATGGGTTCATAAAAATCAACTTAATTCAAATGTAAGTAATTTTAATACCCAATGACAGATATTTGTTCTTGTTTTAAGCATAAACTCACTTAATTTGGGGTCAATTTCTCAGAAAACAAGACATGATTTCTTAATTTTGCATGTCAAGTAATTGTATCTTGATTCAAGGATATTTTGAATTTGTACTGGAAAACAAAAATCCTGAGAAGAACAACATTTTTTGCAGTATATGCAATTTAATTTTGCAATTAAATTATTATTTTTTGGACTCTGCTTTATGAAGATATTTTTTAACGAAATGGGAAAGATTCCTGTCCCTCCATTGACAGTCTACGCAACTACCACTTTGATGCTTCAAAACGTTCATAAAGAGATTGTAAAACTAATCCATATGAATCAAGCGATTTATTCCAAATTTTCTAAAGAGACACAATCACTTAATATGAGGAATGACAAGTTTGGAATGACATTACGGTGAGTAAATGATGACATTTTGAATGAATTTTCATTTTTGGGTGAACTGTCTTTTTAAGTGTACTGACATACTTTTGATTTATTCATCCAAAATATGACAAATTCTGTGACATTCCTCATTATACAGTGAATTCTATTTTTATGAATGGATTCTGCAATTCCACGTTTTCTGCATCAAAGAAATCATAGGGCCCTAATTTAATGACATGATATTGAATTTAAGACTTTCTGCTCCAATTTAGGACATTTTTAAGGCTTAAATTGTGGAAGGTCAAATTAAGACCTGCGGAAACCCTGATAAAAATATCTGGATGGAATCATAGCTAGTTATGCTTGCCATTGCAAGTGACACTAATAGCTCTTAATATTATGTAAGAAACCTACATAATAGTAAAATTCAAATGCAATTGTTTTAAAATAAAAGCTAACAATAAGAGACTGGAGTCTCCTCCTAAAACTGAAATCCATTTTGATATCAAGGTATAGTTACAGCCTCACACACTCACTGATGGGGGAAAGTAGATCATCTACTAATAAAAAGAAATTTCCCATGAGCCTCTTGGATCCAGCGATCAAGCAACAGTAGCACAGGAAATAATTAAACTGCCTTGGAAAAGCAAGGCATAAGACAAATTAACACAACAAGCCATCATCATCCAATCTTGCAAAATTAAAATGAAATTCAAGACATGTAAAATGTTAAATGACTTGGCCAATGCATTGAACCATAACAATTTATTTGAGTCTGTCTTTGTCATTTCAAAATTGTACAACAGCTTGTCACTGGGGCAGTACCCTTAAAAGGACATCTTTGTACATGTTTTACTCCTAAAAGGTACATATTAGTACCTCAGAGTACAAATATGTACCTTAAAGGGATAGTTCACCCAAAAATGAAAATTCTGTCATCATTTACTCACCCTCCAGTTGTTCCAAACCTGTATGAGTTTCTTTGTTCTGCTGAACACAAAAGAAGATATTTAGAAGAATGTTTGTAACCAAGTAGATAGAGCAACCATTGACTACCATAGTATTTTTTCCCTACTATGGTAGTCAATGGTTGCTCTCTCTGCTTGGCTACAAACATTCTTCAAAAGATCTTATTTTGTGTTCAGCAGAACAAAGAAACTCATACACTTCTCAACAATATAGAACATGTAACAGGCAAATAAAAGCATAGTCACAGGTGTTTATTGCAAAAACTGACCAAAGCAGTATAAAAGTATTACAAATAAATAACTCATGTTGCATTCCAAGTCTTCTGAAACCATACACTATATTTATTTGAAGAACAGAGTGGATCTTAATGTTTTAATCACTGAAAATCATCCCGCTCCGTGAACAAACTCAATCATATCTCATTCAAAAGATACACCCGACTCTTTAGCATGATGCAGTCGGTCATGAAACACATGAGAGCCAAAACTGATGGAGACGGTGATACCTTTGGTTCTTTTCTTAACACAAATAAGTAATTTGGCCTTGGAACACTTGGGATATTTGTACTTTTGAATAAATTGTGCCTGTAGTCGTATCTGCCTGTTATATACTGTGTTTTATATCATATAATACACAAATTAGTAGGTTTAGGTGTGGGGTTGGGTTACGTGTTCAAACGTGTCTAAATAGCGTAAATAAAATAAATGAATAAATGTAAATAAAATAAATTAATGTAAATAAAATTATGCTGGCTGATTAAATTGAGAATCACACCCCAACATGTCATAATGGCAAAATGATGACCCAATATATAATTTCATCCTTGCAATAACATTCCCATGCCCAATGCATTTGTGTATGACGGCAAAGGTTTCTTATTGAAACGGAGTACCCTGGGCATCGCTTCGGTCATTTTTGAGCGAAAATGTATACGGTTTTATTTGTTTTTTGAGAATTTTTTTCTTCATTGGGAATGGTACAACACTTGGTAAAGGTTTTGGCACTTGCTATGTAAACACACACACACACACACACACACACACACACACACACACACACACACACACACACACACACACACACACACACACACACACACACACACACACACACACACACACACACACACACACACACACACACACACACACACACACACACACACACACACACACACACACACACACACACACACACACACACACACACACACACACACACACACACACACACACACACACACACACACACACACACACACACACACACACACACACACACATTGAAAACATTAAATTTGTCAAAAATGACTGCATTGGAAATGAATGGGAACGAATAGTATTTTTGTACATTTTTCATACCAAAATGTAAATTCTATAACTTTTTAATTATCTGCCAAGTTTCCTCTTTAAAAAGAGTCCAAACTCAAGTCTGTGCTCCAAAGCATTATGAATTTTAAGTAGGACATTTAATTTCCAGGTCTATGCTCAAAAAGTGAATAAATGGATTACTACTGCATAAATATACAGTGCATCTGGAAAGTATTCATAGTGCTTCACTTTTTCCAATTCTTTTTTTTATTATTGTTAATTGTAAATTCATGTTTTTTCCTCAATTCTGCAAACAATACCCCATAATGACAACGGGAAAGAAGTTTGTTTGAAGTCTTTGTAACAAGTATTCACAGCCTTTGCTCAATACTTTGTTGAAGCACCTTTGGCACCAATTACAGCCTCAAGTCTTTTTGAGTATGATGCTACAAGCTTGTCACACATATTTTTAGGCAGTTTCTCCCATTCTTCTTTGCAGGACCTCTCAAGCTCCATCGGGTTGGATGGGGAGCGTCAGTGCACAGCCATTTTCAGATCTCTCCAGAGATGTTCAAGTCTGGGCTCTGGCTGGGCCACTCAAGGACATTCACAGAGTTGTCCCGTAGCCACTCCTTTGTTATCTTGGCTGTGTGCTTAGGGTCGTTGTCCTGTTGGAAGATGAACCTTCGCCCCAGTCTGATGTCCAGAGCACTCTGGACCAGGTTTTCATCAAGGATGTCACTGTGCATTGCTGCATTCATCTTTCCCTCAATCCTGGCTAGTCTCCCAGTTCCTGCCGCTGAAAAATATCAGCACTGCATGAAGCTGCCACCACCATGCTTCACTGTAGGGATGGTATTGGCCAGGTGAAGAGCGGTGCCTGGTTTCCTCCAGGCATGATGCTTGCCATTAAGGCCAAAGAGTTCAATCTTTGTTTCATCAGACCGGAGAATTTTGTTTCTCATGGTCTGAGAATAATTCAGGTGCCTTTTGGCAAACTCCAGGCGGGCTGTCATGTTCCTTTTACTGAGGAATGGCTTCCGTCTGGCCACTCGCTACAATCCTGTCTCAGAGGTCTACAGACAATTCCTTGAACTTCATGGCTTGGTTTGTTCTCTGACATGCACTGTTAACTGTGGGACCTTATGTGTGTGCCTTTCCAAATCATGTCCAATCAACTGAATTTACCACAGATGGACTCCAATCACGTTGTAGAAACATCTCAAGGAGATGCAATACCTTATTTTAATAAACGATTTGGTTTTTAATGTACGACTTTCATAAACACCGCATCCGTAGGGGCTGCCATTGTTGTTTCGCAGGCTATAAGATGTCAGAGCGTGTAACTGGGAGTACATCGGTTTTGTACGAGTTCACGGGTGGGAAGTCACAGGTGTGACTGCCGTTCCAGTGCAGTTTCACGGGTAGAAGGTTGGAAAAACACGGGTTGCCTGGAACGCGGCATTATTTACGTGTGATTTTTTACATGTGAATTTGCAAAGATTTCCAACAAACTTCTTTCACGTTGTCATTATGGGTTATTGTTTGTAGAATTTATGATTTTTTTTAAATCAATTTTGGAATAAGGCTGTAACATAACAAAATGTGGAAAAAGTGAAGTGCTGTGAATACTTTCCGGATGCACTGTAATATAGTACCATAAAATCCTCTAAAATACTAAATATTAAAAAATATATAATATAATATAATAATATAACAAAACATTTGAAATAATTTCATTGAAACAACAAAAAATGCTAATATTTGACCGCCGCACAAAGAGCACCAGAGGGTTAAATACATACTGAATACAATTCAAAGCAAAGGGGGAAAAAAATCACATAATTCCATCCATCCATCCATACATTTTCCAAACAGCATGAACTATGGGTTTGCTGGAGCTTATTCCAGCGTCTTGAGCCAAAGGCAGGGACATATCCTGGATGGATGGCCAGTCCATCACAAAACAATCACATTTATGATATTATTAAATAATTTCATACAGATGGGGAAACTCTAAAATAGACATGGCGTCCATCATCTGGTTCTTCTGGTGTAGACAGTTCCATTGATTATTATTTAAGTGATCACATGTCCTGTGTTAGCCAATATACAAATTCAGACATGTCCTCTATGGCTTCTCAAAACTGTTTTGTTAAATGCTATGGGTTTTACTATATTTGCTAATAAACTTTTTCTCTGCCTTCATCATGAAGGCAGGTCTAAAGGCACGGCCCACCGTACAAAATGACTGTGGTAAATTCAGTACTGTCTTACAGGAAGGGGGAGAGAGAGTGAGAAAGAGAGTGAGAGAGAGAAAGAGAGAGAGAGGGAGAGAGAGAGAAAACTAGGGCACTATTATTTGGCCTCTTTTCCCAAGCAGAAGCAGAGATTTGTGGACAGCTGGCTGGAGTGAAGAGATAGCGAGTTGCCGTGCGACTTTTACGTTGTGTGAGAAGTAAACTAAACCAAAGCATCAATTCAAGGGCAGAGACACTTTCAAACTACGGCACAAACTCAAAGCTCACTTATCTTCAACGGTTACCATGCTGGAGGACAAGAAGACCAAGGTGAAGATCACCTTCCTGGTTATCTTGGTTGGCATCTCGTCCATGTTAGCGGCGGTGGTGACGGACCACTGGGCGGTTCTGAGTCCCAGGGTGGAGCAGCTCAACACAACCTGCGAAGCGGCCCACTTTGGACTCTGGAGACTGTGTAAAAAGAGTATCTTCATTGTGGAGGAAGACCCTCAGGGCAAAGGCTGTGGCCCTATCAGCCTGCCAGGAGGTAAGGAAGTTCATGTCTACTCTAAGTTATTTCCCATGAACGCCATTAGCACATGTCCAATCGATGTAGCCCAAAGGCATGGATCTTTCTTCCACATGAAGTTTTTGGAAGAGCACCTCATTCATCTTAAGTTTTGTAAATGGAAGAAGAAGCCAAGCCTACTATCATCTTACACGCAGTGCAAGAATGTTCAAGGTGAAAAGTCTCTCTCTCTTTCTAAGAGCTCTGCAGTTAAACATTAACCCACGCTATGGGTGGGAGTCTGTTCTTCAAATTAAGGGTACATTATTTTAATTGCGCTGTTTTGAATTGCTGAGTGAGGTCAGTGACCAGGCTGCTAATGAACTGAACAGGTGCTGATTTTAACTGTTTACGATGTCATTGGGTTGTTTAAGGCTATAATATGGTTAAGATGATTTATCAGCAGATATGTGGATTAATGGAAGGCAGATGAGCTGTATCTACCTGTGGGAGATGGGAAATAACTCGACTGTTCTTTACGCTACTCTATAGGGACGGATCAGCCTCATTTCATTCCTGCACCCAAGCTCATGAGGTCAAATAAATTGAGGAGAAGAAGAAACGAGTATGAAAAAGTAAATGCAATTCTAGCAGTAAAGACTGTGCATTCATTGACAGAACATTAATAACTGCCATGAAACCTTCTGTTCCTGACAATTAACCGTCAACTGCACTCTGCAAACATACTTATGTCAACATTTAAATCTTGAGAAATACAGATGGTAGGTTATAGATCAAATATAACAAAATATGATAGTATTATGGATGGTCAAAGTATTGAGTGGATGGATTGAAGAGACGGCTCTGAAACAACAAAAACAAGTGGAATGAATAGGTAATTGGATACAAGCTGTCACCTATTTGATGGAGGGGGCAGTGAAACCAGCATCCTCTATTTGTCACACTTCAGGAAGACCTGTGGGGATAAACAGAGAGATCACTCCCAGCATGTGCTCTTGCGAATGTCTGGGGAGAATCTCATCCTCAAGCAAAGCCCCAAGATTTCACATCAACTATGGATGTTGATGGCAGAAGGACAGCGGCCTGCAGTTTCAATTGATTTAAACCCTAATCATCCATCGAAGCTACTTATCATAGAAGTGTCGACAACTGGCTACATTATTGCAGAGCATTATATCTCGTCATCCAGCATGTAGCATCAGGCATTGGACCATTTATGAACCTGATGACCAATCATCTGATGTGTATTTCACACAAAATGGTAAGACATTTCTTAAGGCAGCAAGCTCCAATCTGATTGTATGGCTTTACGCAATTTCCGGGAATCCAATTTTTCCAGAACTATTCCAAGGTGCTAGAGTGAGAACTTCTGAGGAGGAGGAGTCAAAGGTTTGCTTGCTTAGCTAGTTGCTTTGAGCTGTGATCTTTGAAAGGTAGCAAGTAAATAAGATATCCTTAAGTACAGCTATGCATTGCGCTTTACTTTCAGGGATATTTTAATTGAAGCCACCCCTAAGTGTCATGTAAAAACAGTAATACGCCATGACTGGGTGGTTCTTGACTGGAATAAGCTGCAGTGTGCAACTTTATGCCGATAGTCAATAATCTGCCTATGCAAGACTATCAATAACATATGGATTAGCCATTACTCCATCATAGATCTAATTTCTGAGCTCAGATTACTAGTCAAAGTCAACATCAGACAAAATGAACAAAATCTGTGGTTCATCAAACATTTCCTGTATGACACTCCCTGTTGTAAAATCCAGCATAAACCAGCATGAATTCCATGTTTGTCCAAGCTGGTTTATGCTGGTTAGAGCTGGTGTAGTGTTAGTCTAGCTGGTGGACCAGCATAATCATGCAAATCAAGCAAAGCTGAACTGGAGTAGCTGGTCTGGAGTAGCTGGTCCACCCAAACTGGGGACCAGCAAACCAGCAACCACCATTCCTGTCTAGTCACCGCATGCAAAACATACCATATGCTGGTGACCAGCAATGCTGGATTTTTCAGTTGGGGACTGCACAGTACCAGGACTGTTTACCAATGTGCAGCATAACCTTGCTCTTACCAACCCCCACAGCTCTCACTTTAGACCATTAGGAGATAAGCAGTTCAATCAGGTGGTGGCTTGCAGTCTTGGGAGACACCTACTGATATTCCTGGCCCAGTGGGAGAACTTGTCCTGGAAAGGGTTAGAAAGCACCTATCCCTGAGGCTCCACAGACACCTCCCAGAGCACAGCCGTTCAAAGTGACGTCCCGTGAGACAAGATGTGGCCCAGTTCATACTAGTACTGCAAACACCATTGCCTGCATTAGGAGTGCTTAGATTTAGATTTAGTCTCTTGAAATGCACAGAAGAAGCTATGAGCCAAAAACACAGCATTTAAGCAGTTATATTACTGCTTGCTCAATGATTCTTGGCTTCACTCCCAGGCCTGCTTCTCACAGAGGGATAAGAAGAGCAATGAGTGTTGGTGAGACTCATCAAGTTCTTCAAGGGAATCTAGCATTTCACACTCATTCAACACTCTGTTAAAATGTCTCTCAATCTTTCCAGTGGAGTTGATTATGTTAATATAACCATTTTAAGCCAATTTAACAATTTTAAAATGGAACCACAGTGGATTCTGATACAGTATTATAGGATTTAATTGTTAAAGAAAAGGATAGTTCACCCCAAATTTTTAATTCTGTCATTGTTTACTTACCCACCCCTGTTGTCCCAAACCTGTTTGACCAAATAGTGTCGGACCAGATCCAGGCCACATCTGGTACATGTAGATTCAATGCGTACCAGATGTGGACCGGATCTGGGCCGACACGATGTAGCTGTCTGGGAGGACACCGGACGACATTCTCTCATGTCTTGTTACCAAAAGCAGATTTTCAATGAATAACAACATGAACGTCGGTTTTTGCCTTAAGTTATTGTATGGCTTCAAAAGACTTGGAATACAGCACATGGGTCAAATTAACTACCACTATGAAACTTAAATGTTGTTCTTTTGTCATTTCTGGAGTTTGATGGTCCCAAGTCACTGTATGTGTTCAGTGAATGAAAAAGAGCTGAGTGAAGATCCACTATGAATCTTCTTTTGTTCTCCACTGAAGAGAGAAGGTCATTCTGAACAATATGAGGGTAATGACACAATTTCTATTTTTGGATTGACTATTCTTTTAGTACCTTTGTGTAGCAGGGGCTTTTTCTCTGTTGGTCAGCCAAACTTCTGCAAAGGCACGGCGGCCCCGGAGGAAGCCACTTCCCTTGTGCGACCCAGATATGAGCACCCTTAGCAGGTTATCTGCTTTAAATGTGTCCTCCTCCTCTCACATTGACCCAGAATCTAACGGTCACTCTACAAGTGGACAAAAGAGGACATCTCTGTTTTCTTGAGCTACTGCTCCATATTTACTGGGATAAAAACAGTACAGCCACACTAAAGGCAACTTGTCAAGCACAATGGTCTGTTTGCATGAGCCACGAAATGGAGCGAACTTTAATCAAGATTTAAAAAAACTAAATGACAGCCACTGCAACCCAGCAATCGACCTCCTCCCTGAAATAAGTGCTTCCATTAACAAACCTGCGAGGTCAATGATACGCCCCAAATCGCTATTTTTGGCTCCTCATTTTGCACGGCGGTGCCGCTGAACTGAAAAGACTCGTTCTGTTCTTTTAGTTACAATCGTGCTGAAAAACAGATTTGCCTACATGCAGAGCAAGGCGCATGGCACAGGTCTCACATTCGATACGTGCTGAGGGGGGGTCAGATTTGTCAAGAGTGGCCCTTTTATCTGGAAACCGATTTGTGATCACTCTGTCCTTGTAAATCTCTGTCAAATATATGAACAGCACTAGGTGAAGAGGACATGAAAAGACATTCAGTGGCTTGGAAAACATAGAGGCACGTCAGCAAAACACACTCAAACCCTCTATTGCTGTAAAGGGCTTGAAACGCAATTAAATCAAGTCTCACATCGTGGGATGAGGATATTGAAATGCTAATGCAGGGTTATTTTTGCCCAGACAACTGACCACGACCCAACACGTGTATTAGCCCACATGTGGCAGCAAACATTATGGCCAAAGGCTCTCAGAGGCCCATCGTGAGATGAACTCATCCACAACAGCTTGCACTAAGGGCCTGGGATGGAAATAAGCTGAGAAAATCACGGTCTAAAGCAGAACGGCGCGATGCATCCCATTCCCTCTCCTCAGTCAGTCTGCTTTTACTAATAAAGCTAAGACCAGCCTGTTGCTAGGTAACCTATACATAGGCCTTCCCCAACCCCCCACTTGTGGTGGAGATTCTTGGTCCAGCGTAACAAACAGCTCCTCTGTCAGTTCCCAATCTCATGTCTTTCTCCCAGCTCAGGGGATGCTGAGGTTGCTTTACGAGTTTAATCTAAAGAAGAGGTTCCTGCCGTATGAAGTCTTATTTAATGCGACTTCCCCCATTGCCCTGGGATATATGAGACAAAGGACTCATTTTGCCATTTTGTGGACTTGTAACCTGTGTTCATGGGCGAGAAGCTTATTTCTGAAGGGTAAATATTAGGGAAGTGTTGTTTTGTCAAGTTAGGGAGGGCTAAATAATGGTGGGCAACAAAGCTTGTGACATTTCATCAACTAATTTGCCTCCCTGTCCAAAAAAATGCATACATGAATACCAGCAAGAAAGCTTGCGCAAAGAAATCACATGCCCTCTGCACATAACTCAGAATACATGATCCATTCTATGGACACACTCCAATGCCTGGCTTGTTTTTGAGCACCCGACTATGGTCTCTGGAGAAAATGTCAAGCAGGCTCATTGGTAGTTTGGATGCATCGTAATGACAGGCTACGGCAGCACCTGCAACCCTTAGCTACAATAACTGTTTTCATCTTGTTTTGCAGTCAAGAACTGCTCGTACTTCAAACACTTCACATCAGGGGAAGAGGCTGAAGTTTTTGAAGTAAAGACCCAGAAAGGTAAGGTTTTCCGCCTTTGAAATCACGTGAGGATATTGCAAAGGTTTCTATTTAAAACCAAGCAGAGATGAGTGGATAAGAACTGAGTTAGGAATTCGAATGAACCCAAATAAAATTAGTTGTGTACTGCAGTTTACACAACAGACAGGAATTTTTGCTCGATAAATGTCAAACAAATCGTGTGAACTTGCATTGAAGGAGTGACCCAAACCATATCTAGAGAGCAGAATATGATAGAGATTTGGGGACAAGCTTATTTTTTAATTTAGGCTAGTAAGCATTTTGTTTATTTCACAGATCGGCCAGAGCCGTTAAGCTCGGCAAAGCTGCAGTTTCCTCCTAATCATCTCCTCCATATCTCTTTGAAATACAGCATTCTGTGCAGAATTCAATGGGTTGATACGTTTTGTGGTCTGTGCCAACTCACGCATTCGCCCCAAATGGAAAGCATATTTTCACTTTCTGAATCGTTCCCTGTACCCTATATAGTGCACTATGTGCCATTCACCATGTAGAAAAAAGTAAATGTGTGAACAAGTGACCGATTTCAGCAGCTTCAGCTTCTATTTATAATGTAGGGGGTGGGCTTCAGATTCTAGAGAGCATTTGATTGGAATGAAAATCTGATGAGAAGTTGAAGTGCAGTGACGTCATCAAAATCATTGATCCATATTGGTGGAAGTGAGGGACTGTACATTTTGAAAGCTTATATCTTCTAAATACAAATTGTTTCATTCTTTTGGAGCACATTAGCTTATAGATAACAATAAGACTATACATTTAAAAGCCAAAATACTTAAATTTTGATTTTATTTCACAAAATCATTATTTATGCAACGTTCATGGGACTTTTTTCTGAAACGGTTTAGTTGGACATGTGTCTCATTTTTTAAAAATGTTATACTACTTGTTTCAGGAATCAGAGAACAACCAAAAGTAACGTTTGCATAATGTTTCAAAATGGAATGTTCCTTTAACTTTCACGTAACCAAGAAAATACATTAAAAAAAAATTTTAGACATAAAAAGAACATTCAGAAGTAACATTTTTATAACTTAAAGAGAACGTTAGCACAATGTTTTTTTTATCTGGGAACACTAAAACAGTTTTGTATAAGCAAGTACCTCTTCCAAGATAATCTAGTATAAGATAAGATATACACTCACCTAAAGGATTATTAGGAACACCTGTTCAATTTCTCATTAATGCAATTATCTAATCAACCAATCACATGGCAGATGCTTCAATGCATTTAGGGATGTGGTCCTGGTCAAGACAATCTCCTGAACTCCAAACTGAATGTCAGAATGGGAAAGAAAGGGGATTTAAGCAATTTTGAGCGTGGCATGGTTGTTGGTGCCAGACGGGCCAGTCTGAGTATTTCACAATCTGCTCAGTTACTGGGATTTTCACGCACAACCATTTCTAGGGTTTACAAAGAATGGTGTGAAAAGGGAAAAACCTCCAGTATGCTGCAGTCCTGTGGGCGAAAATGCCTTGTTGATGCTAGAGGTCAGAGGAGAATGGGCCAACTGATTCAAGCTGATAGAAGAGCAACTTTGACTGAAATAACCACTCGTTACAACTGAGGTATGCAGCAAAGCATTTGTGAAGCCACAACACGCACAACCTTGAGGCGGATGGGACCCCACCGGGTACCACTCATCTTCACTACAAATAGGAAAAAGAGGCTACAATTTGCCCGAGCTCACCAAAATTGGACAGTTGAAGACTGGAAAAATGTTGCCTGATCTGATGAGTCTCGATTTCTGTTGAGACATTAATTTTACATTTACATTTACATTTAGTCATTTAGCAGACGCTTTTATCCAAAGCGACTTACAAATGAGAGCAATAGAAGCAACTAGAACAGTCAAAGGCTACAGTATGCAAGTGCTCAGTTAATCTAACACAGAACACACAGGACTTTTTATTTTTATTTTTTATTTTTATAAATTAGACAGACAGAAAATGAATAGAATGTTAAGTGCTATTCTTGACTGGTCAGGTGCTGCTGGAAAAGACGTGTCTTTAGCTGTTTTTTGAAAATGGCTACAGAGTCGGCTGCTCGAATTGAGATAGGCAGGTCATTCCACCAGGTGGGGGCGGTCCAGGAAAAGGTCTGTGAGAGTGATTTCATGCCTCTTTGGTATGGCACCACAAGGCGTCGTTCACTGGCAGAACGTAAGCTCCTGGAGGGTGTGTAAGCCTGAACAAGCGAGTTTAGGTATATTGGTGCAAAGCCAGTGGTTGCTTTGAAGGCGAGCACCAGTGTCTTGAATTTGATGCGAGCGGCTATTGGCAGCCAGTGCAGACTGATGAAGAGAGGCGTGACGTGTGCTCTCTTCGGCTCGTTAAAGACCACCCTCGCCGCTACGTTCTGGATCAGTTGCAAGGGTTTGATAGTGCATGCCGGAAGACCTGCTAGAAGAGCATTACAGTAGTCCAGTCTGGAGAGAACAAGAGCTTGGACCAGGAGTTGTGTGGTCTGCTCTGATAGGAAGGGTCTAATCTTCCTAATGTTGTATAATGCAAATCTGCAGGACCGGGTTATTGCAGTAATGTGGTCAGTGAATTTTAGCTGATCATCAATCACAACTCCAAGATTCCTGGCTGTCCTGGACGGAGTAATGGTTGCAGATCCTATCTGAATGGAGAGATCATGATGAAGTGCTGGGTTGGCTGAGACCACAAGCAGTTCTGTCTTTGCAAGGTTGAGTTGCAGGTGATGCTCCTTCATCCAGGCAGAAATGTCTGTTAGGCAGGCAGCAATACGAACACCAACCGTGGGATCATCTGGTTGAAATGAGAAATAGAGTTGAGTGTCGTCGGCATAGCAGTGATAGGAAAAGCCATGTTTCTGAATGACAGATCCCAGTGATGACATGTAGATGGAGAAGAGAAGTGGTCCAAGCACTGAGCCCTGTGGAACTCCAGTGGCTAGATGATGTGACTTAGACACTTCACCTCTCCATGATACCCTAAAGGACCTACCTGAGAGGTAAGACTTGAGCCACTGGAGAGCAGTTCCTGAGATGCCCATCTTCATGAGAGTTGCCAGGAGGATCTGGTGGTTAACTGTGTCAAAAGCAGCAGACAAATCCAGTAAGATAAGTACTGTGGATTTGGAAGCCGCTTTTGCCTGTCTCAGTGCCTCCGTAACCGAGAGCAGGGCAGTCTCAGTTGAGTGGCCACTTTTGAAGCCTGATTGGTTGATATCCAGGAGGTTGTTCTGTTCAAGAAACGTAGAGAGCTGGTTAAAAACAACTCGCTCGAGTGTCTTTGCAATTAAAGGCAGAAGGGATACCGGTCTGTAGTTTTCTAAAAGTGCTGGGTTCATAGAGGGTTTCTTAAGCAGTGGGGTTACCCGAGCCTGCTTAAATGCTGTGGGGAAGGTCCTGGTGTGAAGAGAGGTGTTGACAATGTGAGTGAGTGCAGGAGTAACAGAAGAAGAAATGGCCTGAAGGAGGTGAGTGGGGATAGGGTCAAGCGGACAGGTAGTGGGGTGGTTGGAAAGGATGAGTTTGGAGACTTCAGCTTCAGAGAGCAGAGAGAAAGAGGGGAGCGTATGTGTGATGGTTGTTGAGATGTGTGTGTCGGTTTGTGGTGTGGAGAATTGGCTGCTGATGGAGGAGGTTTTTTTTGTGAAAAAAGATGCAAAGTCGTCAGCTGTAAGAGCTGATGAAGGGGGGGGGCAGAGGAGCGAAGAGAACGTTCTGAAAAGTGCACGAGAGTCAGAGCAGTTGTTGATTCTGTTGTGGTAGTATGTAGTTTTAGCAGTGGAGACATTAGTAGAGAAAGAAGCAAGAAGAGACTGATACAGGGTCAGGTCAGTAGTGTTTTTAGTTTTGCGCCACTTCCTCTCTGCCGCCCGGAGCCCAGAGCGATGTTCACTGAGAACATCAGACAGCCAGGGGGCAGAGGGAGTGGTGCGGGCTGGCCTGGATGAAACGGGACAGAAGTTGTCTAAGCAAGATGTTAGAGTGGAGCAAAGAGTGTCAATAGCGCTGTTAGTGTACAGTGCTGAGAACTGAGCAGGTGGAGGGAGTGAGGAGGAAACCATAGTGGATAGACGCGAGGGAGAGAGTGAGCGTAGATTACGCCGAAAGGTGATCAGTGGAGCAGTGTGTGTTGTGTCAGGAGTTAGTAGGAGGTTAAGAGTGATGAGAAAGTGATCTGAGGTGTGCAATGGAGTAACTAAAGTGTCGTTTGTGGAGCAGTAGCGTGTGTAGATAAGATCCAGATGGTTACCTGATTTGTGAGTAGCTGTAGTAGATACTCGCTTAAGGTCAAATGACATTCAGATGGTAGAGTCAGAATTTGGCGTAAACAGAATGAGAACATGGATCCATCATGCCTTGTTACCACTGTGCAGGCTGGTGGTGGTGGTGTAATGGTGTGGGGGATGTTTTCTTGGCACACTTTAGGCCCCTTAGTGCCAATTGGACATCGTTTAAATGCCACGGCCTACCTGAGCATTGTTTCTGACCTTGTCCATCCATTTATGACCACCATGTACCCATCCTCTGATGGCTACTTCCAGCAGGATAATGCACCATGTCACAAAGCTTGAATCATTTCAAATTGGTTTCTTGAACATGACAATGAGTTCACTGTACTAAAATGGCCCCCGCAGTCACCAGATCTCAACCCAATAGAGCATCTTTGGGATGTGGTGGAACGGGAGCTTCGTGCCCTGGATGTGCAATCTCCATCAACTGCAAGATGCTATCCTATCAATATGGGCCAACATTTCTAAAGAATGCTTTCAGCACCTTGTTGAATCAATGCCACGTAGAATTAAGGCAGTTCTGAAGGCGAAAAGGGGTCAAACACAGTATTAGTATGGTGTTCCTAATAATCCTTTAGGTGAGTGTATATCTAGTATCGAGTTAAGACTAGAAATGTGTTGCTCTCAGTTAGACATAATGTCCACTGATCACAGGCAGTGAAATCTGGCAACCAAATATGGCCATTGGCATTACATTTTCCACCTACTAGAGCAAAGCGGATCTTGGCTATTTCACGCTCTAGCTCTGTCATTGAGTTAAAGAGGAATACAGCCTTATCTATGATAATGTGCTGAATGCAGGGAGACGTGAAGCAAAGCACGAATGCTTCACCACCACGCGCATCCTGAGCCACGTCCTAAAATGTCAATAGTCATTCACACTATTGATCTGTCTGTATTACTAATTAATGATGTTAAAGACAACATTAGTCTAGAGGTCAGACTGATTAGCCAGATAATCTGAATTAGCAGAGTGGATTAAGTCATCCGTCCATGATTTGGTTACGAGTTGGGGTGGTAATTTGGTCATTTCGAATTATTCAGGGGGACTGTCTTCGGTGGTTACGGCCCTGGGGGTTATGAGGAGAGTCTCGTGAGAAGTCTGCAGATTAGAGGGTTCTGAAAGAGACAGGATTCTCTGTTATGCCTGAATGAATAATTGAAGATATGTTTTAAAAGAACGATTTAATAATAATGATTCAATTAGATCCCATAAGAAGGCTTGGTCTCTTGCTTTGACCCACACTCAGACTCACAGTGATTTTCTTCTGTCAGAGTACAACATCTCAGCTGCTGCTATCGCCATCTTCAGTTTGGCCTTCATGACCCTGGGCAGTCTCTGCCTCCTGGGGGCTTTTGGGAAGGGCAGAGACTACCTACTGAGACCAGCTGGCATGTTCTTTGCTTTTGCAGGTAAGCACAATGTTAAAAAGACGTTATACTTTCTTTAATTTTTTTTCATGGTTCGTATGACTTCTAGTACCACGGGACAGTGATGGTATCTGATGGTAATACCATAATTGTCTCGTGTACAATTTTTATGTATCATAGTTCAAACAATACCAATACAAAAGTACTTTTTGTTGTCGTTGACCTTGTGAAAAAGAAATACACTTTAGCATACTTTTTAAAAAGAGTATTTATTACATAATTGACATATAGTTTAAAAGAACTGAGAGCTGTGAACTGAATGTAATGTTTTCAGATACTTAAATGCATGTTATTTACAGTGAGGAAAATAAGTATTTGAACACCCTGCTATTTTGCAAGTTCTCCCACTTAGAAATCATGGAGGGGTCTGAAATTGTCATTGTAGGTGCATGTCCACTGTGAGAGACAAAATCTAAAAATGTATGATTATTTAACTATTTATTTGTATGATACAGCTGCAAATAAGTATTTGAACACCTGAGAAAATCAATGTTAATATTTGGTACAGTAGCCTTTGTTTGCAATTACAGAGGTCAAACGTTTCCTGTAGTTTTTCCACCAGGTTTGCACACACTGCAGGAGGGATTTTGGCCCACTCCTCCACACAGATCTTCTCTAGATCAGTCAGGTTTCTGGCCTGTCGCTGAGAAACACAGAGTTTGAGCTCCCTCCAAAGATTCTCTATTGGGTTTAGGTCTGGAGACTGGCTAGGCCACACCAGAACCTTGATATGCTTCTTACAGAGCCACTCCTTGGTCCTCCTGACTGTGTGCTTCGGGTCATTGTCATGTTGGAAGACCCAGCCTCGACCCATCTTCAATGCTCTAACTGAGGGAAGGGGGTTGTTCCCCAAAATCTTGCAATACATGGCCCTGGTCATCCTCTCCTTAATACAGTGCAGTCGCCCTGTCCCATGTGCAGAAAAACACCCCCAAAGCATGATGCTACCACCCCCATGCTTCACAGTAGGGATGGTGTTCTTGGGATGGTACTCATCATTCTTCTTCCTCCAAACACGTTTAGTGGAATTATGACCTAAAAGTTCTATTTTGGTCTCATTTGACCACATGACTTTCTCCCATGACTCCTCTGGATCATCCAAATGGTGATTGGCAAACTTAAGATGGGCCTTGACATGTGCTGGTTTAAGCAGGGGAACCTTCCGTGCCATGCATGATTTCAAACCATGACGTCTTAGTGTATTACCAACAGTAACCTTGGAAACGATGGTCCCAGCTCTTTTCAGGTCATTGACCAGCTCCTCACGTGTAGTTCTGGGCTGATTTCTCACCTTTCTTAGGATCATTGAGACCCCACGAGGTGAGATCTTGCATGGAGCCCCAGTCCGAGGGAGATTGACAGTCATGTTTAGCTTCTTCCATTTTCTAATGATTGCTCCAACAGTGGACCTTTTTTCACCAAGCTGCTTGGCAATTTCCCTGTAGCCCTTTCCAGCCTTGTGGAGGTGTACAATTTTGTCTCTAGTGTCTTTGGACAGCTTGTTGGTCTTGGCCATGTTAGTAGTTGGATTCTTATTGATTGTATGGGGTGGACAGGTGTCTTTATGCAGCTAACGACCTCAAACATGTGCATCTAATTTAGGATAATAAATGGAGTGGAGGTGGACATTTTAAAGGCAGACTAACAGGTCTTTGAGGGTCAGAATTCTAGCTGATAGACAGGTGTTCAAATACTTATTTGCAGCTGTATCATACAAATAAATAGTTAAAAAATCATATATTGTGATTTCTGGATTTCTGTCTCACAGTGGACATGCACCTACGATGACAATTTCAGACCCCTCCATGATTTCCAAGTGGGAGAACTTGCAAAATAGCAGGGTGTTCAAATACTTATTTTCCTCACTGTATAATTAAAATGTATTATAATTTAAATGCATATTAAATGCAGATAGCTGAACTTTAGAGTTTTTTGACAACCTTAAGTAAGTGTTATGGTTAAAGTTACTGCTGAATGAACTGACAAGCATTTATGTTAAACTAAATATAATTTAATGAAGTTGCAACATTTTAAAATATATTAACTTTAAATATAATATCGAATAACATACTATCAAATTATAATCAAGTATTTGATTGTCAACAGATCAAAATAAGTGTACTTCTGTAAAGCACAACACAAGATTACTAAACCCTTATTAAATGTACTGACATTAAAGGGTTAGTTCACCAAAAAATGAAAATTCTGTCATTAATTACTTACCCTCATGTCGTTGGACACCCGTAAGACCTCTGTTCATCTTCGGAACACAAATCAAGATATTTTAGTTGAAATCCGATGGCTCAGAAAGACACAATGCACTGTACACTCTCAAGACCCATTAAATGTACTAAAGACGTCGTTACAAAGTCCATCTCACTACAGTGCAGGTTCTACAATCACTTTATAAATTGACGAGAATAGTTTTTGTGCGCAAAAAAACCCTAAATAACGACTTATATAGTGATGACAGATTTCAAAACAATGCATCATGAAGCTTCGAAGCGTTATGAATCAGTGAGTCGATTCAGCGGTTTGAATCGCCAAAGTCACGCGATTTCAGCATTTTGGCAGTTTGACACGTGATCCGAATCATGATTCGACTTGCTGATTCATAACGCTTCGAAGCTTCATGATGCAGTGTTTTGAAATCGGTCATCACTATATAAGTCGTTATTTAGAGTTTTTTTGCGCACAAAAACTATTCTCGTCGCTTCATAAAGTGATTGTAGAACCACTGTAGTGAGATGGACTTTGTAACGACGTCTTTAGTACCTTTTATGGGTCTTGAGAGTGTACATTGTGCCAATGGAGGCCTTTCTGAGCCATCGGATTTTAACAAAAATATCTTCATTTGTGTTCCGAAGATGAACGGAGGTCTTACGGGTGTCGAACGACATGAGGGTGAGTAATTAATGACAGAATTTTCATTTTTGGATGAACTAAACCTTTAAGTGCACTTTTAAAAAGTTGACTTGTGTGTTAAAATCTTTAAGTGCACTTAAGCAGCCTTTTATTTCATTAATATATTAATTATATGAAAGCACAGTTTTTCTGAAAATAAACTTTTAAGATCTAAAGTCCACATTCAATACAATTAAGCACACTTCTTTTTCACCTGGGTGAATTTCATACATTTATGCCAACTGGTCAAGTGTCCTGCCGGTCAACACAGTTGAGAGCATTTGTACGTATTAAAGGACTTGCAGGGCAGTGTAAGTTAATGCTGGTGAATCAATAGTCTAGAAACCACATACACCATCCACAAAACCACCATCTCTATTTCCCGTTTAACCTCTGTGACCTTGCTTACCCTCACAGGCCTGTGTATCGTCATCTCTGTGGAGGTCATGAGGCAGTCGGTCAAACGCATGATTGACAGCGACGAGACCATATGGATCGAGTACCACTATTCGTGGTCCTTCGCTTGCGCCTGCGCCGCCTTCACCCTCCTCTTCCTCAGTGGCCTCAGCCTCCTCATCATCTCAATGCCACAAATGCCCAGAAACCCCTGGGAGACCTGCATGGATGCCGACCCAGACTCCATAGACTAGTATAGCGTCCACCGCAGAGTAAGAGCGCAACTCAACTGACACAGGAGTCATATTAGCCACGTGAATGACAATGAGATGCACTGATGCATTGCATTTATAGATGATGATAGTGATGCATTGATATTTTGACCTAAGCATTGACGCAGACGTCTAATTATTTAATGGGATAGGTTATCCAAAAATGTTGTGGAACACAAATGTTTGTAAAGATTCTTCAAAATTTCCCCTTTTGTGTTCCGCAGAAAAATGTATACAAGTTTGTAAAGACTTGAAGGTGAGTAAATGATTTTGGAATTTACATTTTTGGGTGAACTATTCCATTAAAGGGTAGGTTCACCCAAAAATGAAAATTAGACCATGATTTACTCTTAAGTCATTCTAGGTGTATAGGACATTCTTCTTTCAGACGACCACAATCAGAGTTATACTCAAAATGTCCTGGCTCTTCCAAGCTTTATAATGGCAGTATATAAAGGCCTTCTGAAGCAAAGTGGCGCATTTGTGTAAGAAAAATATCCATATTTAAAACTTTATAGACTAGAATAACTACCTTCCGGTGGCCAGGGGTACACAAGTCGACTTGCGCTAAAAGAGTAACCCTTGACCCTTAAACCCTTGACGCATACATACTGAAGAACGCAGAAGCACAGAGGATAGAGCAAAACAAAACACTGGTCATGAATTAGAGTGTAAAACAAGAATTTTTAAAGGCGAAATGGTGAAGGATTATGATTTAAGAGAAAAGGGGCTCGAGTTTGTTGCTCAGCCCAATCCATGAGAGGCGTTAAAGCATGCAATGCTCCTATACATCGCGTCAGGGGTTACTCTTTTAGCGCAAGTCGACTTGTGTACCGCTGACCGCCGGAAGTTAGTTAGTTTAGTCTATTAAGTTTTAAAGATGGATATTTTTCTTACACAAACCCATGGATTCGATTCAGAAGGCCTTTATTAACCCCCCCGGAACCGTGTGGATTACTTTTATAATGGATAGATGTACTTTTATGGACTTCAAAAACGACCCAAAAAGTCACTCCCATTATAAAGTTTGGGAGAGCCAGGACATTTTAAATATTACTCTGATTGTATTCGTCTGAAAGAAGAATGTCATATACGACTTGAGGGTGAGTAAATCATGGGGTCATTGTCATTTTTGGGTGAACAATCCCCTTTAAGTTCTACATGAAATATCTAACATGATTTTTGTATGTTTTATTGTATTCAGTAATCTGAAAATATGTATGTGCTGCATTAATGCTTATATGCAATAGATGAGACGGCTTAGAATGTATATTTAGGGACTTTTACAAGTTTCCAATCTGTCATTCCTGAAACGGTGACATTAAATGTGCTGATATTGGATCAGTAATGATATCCAGTGATGTATGATCAGTTTCAGCAAATACAGATTGCACTTTAAAGTGAGGTAATCTAATTATGTCACTAGTACAGGTTCATTTAAGATGTGATATATTCCTTTACTTGTGTCACACTTGAACCTCCTGCTCTTGAGTGATTGAATCTCAATGATCTGCCTCAAGAAAGACTGTTAAACCCCCACTAACATTTTTATCTGTTGATGTTTTATTGAAACAGGAAGTCGGGGCAGGACATGCTGGAGTTTTTTTAAAATAGCCAATAGCCTTTCAAACCATGATTTACTACTCGCTATTGCTAGTTTGAGGCATAATTTAAAGGGGGAGACATTTTCAATCTCATTTGATTGTGTTTGGTCCATTTTCCAAGATGAGGGAGGATTTGAAATGTGTATGTATCTGCTTTATGTTATCAAGGAGTGTACTCAGACTAATAGATGGACTGAAATCCACAAAATGTTCATACATAAATTCATATACATGGATAATCAGTGAGCGTTTTTTGTTATTTATATATCTTTGTGATTTAGCGTTGTACTTGAGTATACTGAATTTGTAGAAATACGGTGAACCACAGTTGACAGCCAATGAAGACTATAGGCTGGCATTATGCAAACAGTTATAGGTGTGTAACAGGAAGTGAGAGTGGAACTGCTGATGACTTGTTTCGGCTTTGTTCTTTGTTACTTTTTCTACGGAGCCCCTAAAGGGACAAAGGGAAAAAAAGATGAGATGGAGGAAAAAATAATTGTCAATGTTTTTGCATTCTTGCAAATATTTTGTGTTCCCTCAAGAAACGTTGTTTGCTCGCAGAAAATTTTAATGCATTAATGTGCACTCCGCCGAGAAACTTTACGTTCGCTCGCAGAGCTCAAAAGATTTAGCAAGCGAACAAAGTTTCTCTGCAAAACGTTTTACAAGTGAACGCAAAGTTGTTAAAACGTTTGCAAACGTGTGCAAAGTTTCTCGGAGGAACACATCGAACGCAAAGTTTCTAATTTACTTCTTTTTTCCACCACGATGTCCATGAGCTCTGTACTTTTGATATGAAACAAAGGCTCAGCTTAAACAATCTGTCAATTTATTAAAAGTAAAAAAAAAAAAAAAAATCCGTTTAGCGCTCTTTAATGTGACTCGACAGATCACCGTCTTTGAAGCGAATCAAGCGCACGCCAACCGATTATCTTCCTTTTTACTACTAGTTACAGCATTAAACATGAATGAACATCAGAATGTTGAAAGATGTAGATCATGTCTCGTGTAATTACAATCAGTGTTAAAAGGCTAAACTTTACTTCCGTCTTATTAAACGTTACTTATTAAAGCGGTTGCTGTCACGTTGGGCAAAGGGAACCAGCAATAAAGAAAGAATATTTGGAAGATAGGCAATCACATTTTATAGTGGAGAGTCACACCTTAAACAGAAAAACCAATACCTTAACATAAACAGACGATCCATTGCTTTTGTTGTCGGTCATCGGAGAGGGAAAGTGTGAAAACGGATGTGCTCAGCTGTTCTCATGACGCTGAAATTTAAACGTCTCGTTTTATCTTTGACCAACTAAACTAAAGCACAACTAAACTAATGCTAGGCCAGACTATATTCTGATTATAAACGAAGTGTTACACTATTACAGCTACCTCAGAAAATGGAAGCTGCAGCCACACCAACATGTGGCATTTCCCCAGACGTTTTCCTGCTGGTTTAAATTACAGAAGTCCCTACAAATGTTGCATATAGATCAATCGGACACAGAATCGAAATAACTATGTTGTACACTTTGATCTTTGAACCTTCGCAGACATTTTACATTCACAAACAGCTGTAATACACTCTGCATGAAAGGTGATATTTCAAAAAGCCAAATAGGGGAACTACAACTTACAATTTGTAAGTATTGTATTGGCTGTATTGCTTGTCAAAACAAAGAACAGAATAATAAATGTTGATTTTCTGTATGTTTACTGCTAATTTACTTCCATAATACTAATAAATTAGTCTGCTTCACTGTTGATAGCTTCAATAAAACGACCCGTTTGTTTGTTTGCTTTCTACATTGTTCCAGTACCAATAACATTGAAAAGCTTGCATAATGATTCATTTTTAAAGTATGCAGATCAAGTGTTGCTTAAAGGTTCAGTGTGTAGTATTTATATTAGTTTGTTTAAACACCTTACATAATGAACTATCTACACACCCCAGGTCCCCTTACCGTGAAGTCACCATTTTGCACCGCAATGTTTCTACAGTAGCCCTAAATGGACAAACTGCTCTACAGAGCACTAGTCACTCTCTGCTGTCTCAGACAACATCTTTGTCCTGTATCGGCCACCGTATCTTCTCTATGTGCTTTGAAAGGGAGGGGTGAGCACTGGATGATGCAATTCACAACCTCACTGCTAAATGTCGCTAAAATTCACACACTGCACCTTTAAAAAAAATTGCATTTAGATTTCCACCGCATCATCCAATAACAAGCAGATTCCTTGAAAATTCAAAGTTCTGTTCTTTTGGCATCTTTCCATTTATTTGTAAACAATGATAAAAAAATGTTCTGATGCCCCATTTCATCGACAATAAAAAGGTTTGATATTTGTCTTTTACATTCTACATGTGAAAGTGGTGGTAGTAGAATAAAGCAGCACACAATCGTCATCTCATGTATTCATTTATTCATATGTACAGGTTTGAGAAAAGTCTGTCTACATCTATACAACTTTTTATAATATTTTTTTATCTGAGTCGGTTCACCACTCAGCTGCAAGCACAAGAAAACACACCAAGTAACTGAACATCATAAAAAAATGCCAGCTGGGGAAAAAAAGCACTTTAACAAGTTTTACTTCTGGGAGTGGATGCGAAGAGAGCGGACATAATTACAGGAAAGACAGGCAGCTGAGTGGTCAGCCAATTCATGGTGTTTTTAAAAATCTTTTTTTCCATAAATCTTTTTTTCATTTTTCTTTTTGTTATTGATTTTTTTAAACGTTTTTTCCCCCAAATGTTTTGGTGTTTCATGATATATATCATGATATATATATATATATATATATATATATATATATATATATATATATATATGCTGATTCGGTTTGTAAAATCACAGATGCCAAACTGTAAAAGAACCAACTAGTACTAAAGCAAGTAAAAAATAATAAAACGCAAAATGTCTAACTATTCCACAAAATCAAAAGACATTTTTATAGTTTTTTAAAGATTGTTATTCTATTTTTTTTAAACCGTTTTCCTTTTTAACAGGTGTATATAGTTCATATATATATTGACTTACTTAAAATACGTGTAATAGCCATTGCTACTGTTTGAACTGCCTATGCTAAGTTCCTGTAACAGAGAGATGGGGTCACTGTTCTTCTTGACCTGCTCGGGCAGCGGGCGGGGCTTTGGAGGGGCTCGGAGGGCGCTGGCGTAGGACATGGTTGGGGGCTTGGAGTTGCCGGGCCCCTGGGGGCCCCCTGGGCTGGTGTTGCCCCCTCCTCCTCCCGGGTCTGGTGGGGTTTGCTTGCTGGGCATGAGGGGTGGGAACTGTCCGTGGTGCTGGAGAGAAGCGGCGCTCGCGGGGTGAGGAGACTGCTGGAGACACTCGGCCTTGGCGTGCTCATCCACGACACTCATCGCCTTTGAAACTGAGGAACAATTAGTGCACAACATTATTACTTCAACACCACAGAGTCAAGTGTGGATTATAACATTAATTTCAAATGATGAGTACAGGGGTTAATGGGACCACAGATGCAGACATATAACATTACTGCTCATTATTAAACGAGTTTTCTTGCACTTGGCTAGGTACAGACATTTCTCAAGTGGCTAAATGCTGTTTTTAAGGTGGATTCTATGGATGTGCAAAACTACATCATAAACTCAATGGTGGGTTGTGTGAATGACACGCCTATCTTTAGAAAGCTTGGTACAATCAGACTGGTTTATAGGCATAATTTTCAAAACTGAACTATTTATAACTGGGCGCAGCTTCAGCGCACGCATATTTGCTTCATTTTTGTTCAACTTCATTGACTGTTTGTAAAATCAATATGCTCAATACGATGATTGCTACATTCAATATATAGCTACATACTGTATATGAATATATCAGCACAACCAGTGTTATTTTAGTGCTAGTTATATAATATTATAGCATTTATTAATATTCTTAACAAAACTATACATTTATTTTGAATAGGTAAATACCTAGAAGAATAAAAAAAGTGCAGTAAACGATAAAACTTTTGTGCTACAAACCAGTTTATCAAAACAATCATGATAACGAATACCATTTTGCAACATAATGGATTGTTTTTGAACAGCTAAAATAACTGGAAGCGGACACTAGAAGCCTCACACATTTAAGGGTGTGTTCACAAAATGTAGTTCACTTGGTTCCTTTGGTACAGACTAAAAAATACATTTAGTCCTGGTCCGCTTAGTGTTCACATTGGCATTTTAACACCAAGTATAAAGGCATAAAGGTGTTCACAACCCGATTGGTAGGCTTTTATGACATATATTTAGCATCTAAACTTACCAAACATCCAAAACAAAGCAGTGCTCTGGGCTAAATGTGCTCGTTGTATGTGCGTAGCTACATATGATGGTATCTTGACCAGCTGAGAACTTATGAAAAGCTTATTAAATATGTAAAGGAGTCAAACAGCATCAGGAATTCCTCCGTCACACACAAACCAAGATCTGCTGCGAGGAGACGCGGTTCTGACGCCTGTACCGAACTGTGATGGGCAACATCACGACGATGACGAGAAAAAACAGGCATGTGTGTGAGCATTCTGTCCTTTTTAGGGTCACATCTTGTGACATCATGTCCTGTTTTTGGTTTGTTTACATGTCTTTGCTCCGGGTTGCGTTCATATTTTGGTCGAACCACACTAGAGTTCGTCTGGAAGCAGGCCGAGACCCATCTTTTCTCTTGTTTGATGCGCACCAGCGTTCGAATGCGTTCACACTTATTCAAATGAACCGCACTAACACTAGCAATCGCACCAGGGTTTCTTTGTTCATTATCGAATCAAACATGCCAATTGTGAACACAGCCTAAGTTACAAATGTCTCTTGCGTTAAAAATAAGGTGGGTTGGATAAGAATTTCCTCATTATCCAATATTATTGGTTAAACGGGTAACTGCACTTACACAAACCACACAAATTTTACATTACACACATCACACAACTATCCATCCTATACGCATGCAGAGGTCAATGAAACGCACCTAAAACCTCCCTGTGAGGGACGAGGTGGCTCGCTCCGTTACATGGAATGTTGTGGAGAGGAGCTGGGCTCGGGCCAGGCCCGCTGCTGCCTAGCCATAGGTCTGCTGAGGGGTATCTGTAGGAGGGTGTGGGGTGGTCCTGAGGATCCAGGCTGTCTGGATACGGCTGGGGGGAGCTGGAGGAGATCCTCCTCTGGTACAGAGGCCGCCCAGGGCCCCGTGGTTCATACTAAGAGACAGAAAATGAGCATGGGATTAGGCAGAAACTAATGCAATCAAGGAGATAGTAATATTTGGTGCATTTCCATCAAAACATTTCATTGAAACATCAAAAACAGTATGAGTTCATTTGAATGCCAGAAATATGCAGTCCAATTCAGGCATGGATTTTTATTATTTGTTGTCCATTTTCAGCCTATTTTTCTATATGTCAAATCACACAAGTACCAGCAAAAGTCTCAAAAATACCAGAAGTGTAACTATTGTCATTTTAAAGCTATATTCTAGGCTTTTTTTCTACATGTACACAGTAATTTACTAGAGTAAATTAAGATTTTATAAAACGTTAATCGCTGTGGTCTATTTAAAATTATTCATTCAAATTGGACATAAAAAAATAAAATAAAATAAAAACTGTTTAAATAATCCAATCCAAGACCACTAGTTTCATGACTGGACGAATCAGCGTTTCTAAACGAATCTTTTGAATGAATGATTCAATGACAAATACATTTTTTAACAGTCACTTGTTGCCACCTAATGGTGTAGTCTTTATTTGAAGTGCCAAGTTCACTTTCACTTTCAAAGGGTGATTTACAGTATTTTGATCGCTGCTGTAGGCAGTGGTGTTTCATCCCAAATATAAACATTTTTATATTTGCAACCCAGAAATGATACTGTGTGGTTGGAAAGACTGTTTGTGAAGCGGTTTCATATATTCAAATGATCTGCTTTCTGATCCAGAGAGCAGTTTTAATGTTCAGTCATTTAATGTTTGCAGTGATTGGACTTGTCAAAGGTTTAATAAACACAAGTAAATTGTTGTCATTTAGGAATAAGATTGTGTGGGTGTTTGAATCAAGATCGCAATCTTTTAACGATTAAGTTAATAAGTGTCATAAGATCAAGTACATACGAGCAAATTCACTTACAATCACAAATAATGCTCACAATATACAACCATCACACGTTTCCAAACAACTCCAGTCAGTCTGATCCGATTTTAGAGTCTTGAATTAAAATTTCACTTATATACTTGATGTCAGCCGCCTTTTACAAAGACAAGTAACAATCACATGAGGGCATTTACTGATGTATTTTATGTTGTATAGTAAAATATGAAAATATCTTGAGCTAGTGTTCACCACAGACCTTATTTCAGACATTTAACTAAATACCCATTCAAAAAACTCTGACTTAAACCCACAGTATGTTGTTTTTCACCGCTAGAGGTCACTTATACAAATCAAAGGCGTAGCTTAATGACAGACACCTCGCTGAGCTTTTATAATGCCACAGACGACGCTTCCGCTTCTGCTCATGTGTATGTGGGGTAACGCAGCGCTGTTTTATCATATTAGACACATTTGAGTGTTGAAAGTTGTTATAATGTTACTCTGTACGTTCGTTCAGTGGCTACTATGAGACACTTGTTCACACTGCAGTAGCTAGATCGATATTAGGCATGGTAAAACATGGTATTCGTGGTAAATCAAGAAAACCAGATTTAAACAACAAGACTAACTGTGTTGAGCTGTAGAACAATGATTAGTTTTCTGTTGATGAATGTCTCCAAACAGTTCCTCACACTGTCTAATAAAACACATCATATATTAAAGCGTCTTTGGTGTTTCTATGGTTTCTACAAAATAAAACCAGAAATCGAGGGTAATGCGGGAATAATGTCATTGATAGGTGACGCACGGACACGGTCTGTGTCCTGGTTAAAATAGCTTATTTATCTGGATTTAAACATTCTTGGAAACATTTGTGATAATGTAAATACAGTCAACAAAATATATAACATTGTTCTAGTGGTTTTTGGATATTTGTTCATTTACAAATAGAATGTGAGTTCAGCTTCATGCAAAAGTGCACCAACTTCCCAAGGGAGGACGGACAGCAAAGCAGTGAGTGAAGTGTGAGAACAATTTAACAGACAAAAGACAGCCCTCACCTCTTCTACGCTGTGCAGGGTGTTCTGTGGGGCCTGGAGCTGCTGTTTCTGCTGCTGGTGCTGCAGCTGCGTGAGGGGGCCCTGCTCTTGCCTGTGCGCCATCGCCTGCAGGCCAAAGGGCATGCCGTGGCCCAGCACGTGGCTCTGGGGTAGGCCAGGGTGGGGCCAGTGAGCCTCCTGAAGGAGGTACTTGACCGGAAGAGGCCCCGCTGTGTGCTCGGGCGGCAGGGAGAAGGAGGCCTGATTGAAGGCTTGGTGCTGCTGGAAGGGCTGGGTGCCCATGGGCAGCTCTCGGCTGGTGTCGGTGTAGGAGGGTGGAGCCGGAGCTGGGAAGGGACTGGGGCCGGAGGTGTGATTTTGAGTAGAGGAAGAGAGAGACGGCAGGTCTCCGGGGCTTCGGGGCTGGACTTGACGGTACTGAAGGAGGCGAGATTGAGGAGGGGGCATTTCAGCCGGCTCCCGCTGCTCATACTGCTCTTGAGGGAGCATTTCGCGCAACAGACCGGGATATCTGGAGAGAGGGAAGATAAAACTCACATGGTCAGAATGGAATACTAGCTTACTATTTACTGCATAGTCAGAGGTGGGTAGAGTATACACAATTCTTTAAAAGTTTTTACACACACACACACACACATATATACACACATCGCAAAACTTCGGCGTCCCCCTGAAAAACTTTGCTTTGCGAGCAAGCGACTTTTTCAGGGGAACACAAAACGTTTTGATCAACATTGATACCATTTTCTTCCCATCTCAAATTCTCATATGAAATTTTATGGACAAAGCAGAATGAATAGTCTTCTAACCTGGGCACGGCAGGTCTCGGCTCCTCTTCTGCTGCGGGGCCTAGGCCCCAGCCTGCTCGGAGCAGCTGCTGGGGAAGCCGCAGACCCGGTTGGCTGAGATGGGCCAACTGCTGCGCCAGGGGGAAGGGGGCCACACCGGTCTGCAGGAAGGGAGCATGTTCACCCCACTGTCCCACACGAGCCTGCTGCTGCTGCTGGCTCAGAGCATCCAACCCTGAGGAAGCCTGACCATCTGTGACAACACAACAGAGAAAGCCCTGTGACATGCTGATAACACAAAAGGTCTGTTTACCAAACCCCACCATGACCATTTCAGCAGATCGACGCATACAAGAGGAGGTTAACCAGGGATTCTGATGACCCAAACCATTAAGACGCCAAGTCTAAACAACACAAAGTTAAAAATATTTTCAAAAACTGTTCACTATGCCAATAATTATCTAATGCAAGGATGTTTTGTATGGTTGCCAGGGTGTTGCTGTGCAGTGCTTTGAGATGTTTTTAGTATATTGGTGTATAGTTGCTATGGATGTTCAAGGTCCGTCACTCTTAGATGTTCTACAACCTTTCCAGGGTGTTGCTATGTGGTTGCTAAAGTGTTGAGTGTTTTTTTAGTACGTTGGTGTGCAGTGGTTCAAGGTAATTCCAAGGGCGTGGTCACTATGATGTTCTGGAACCTTTCTATGGACATTACTATGGCTACGATCACATGGTCACCTTGTTTCAATCGGAATGAATTCATTCTGACTTACGAATCAGATAATAGTGCTTATGTGAACACTAAATAAAGTGATCGGTTTATGTCACAAGCTTCAAAACGGAACTGGTTTGTTGACATGCTCACACTGCATGAATATACAGAGTCTCCCGCTGTTTACTCATACTATTCTCTATTCTGCTTTTGTGTTCTGGGTGGCTGTGTAAAGGAGCTCAGATTTCTCTTCAAAAACGTGTTTTTCATTAAAAAAAAATTTGGGCCACAATACTGCGGAATTCAAGAGAGGCCTGAAAGATTGGAACATGGACCAAACTTAAACTGTCAAAGTTGTTGGCAGAGAAAACTCAAAACTGTGACACAGAAAGCAGTCGGAACAGACAGTACAGCACAATAAATCAAAGAAAATAATAAAGCTTTTTGAAGAAGTCTTACCCAGAGTATCGCCCAACAGAGAGTCCAAACTCTCTTCTCCAAAGCTGTTGAGGCGCAGGGGCTGCTGGTGCATCTGTGGGGGCAGGCCTCTCGCCACACCCTTCATATCCTCAGCCACCCCACCTGGAACTGCGCCCATCGAGCCATCCCCACCCTCCAGCCCCTCCATGACTGGAGACTGCAGTCCACGGTGTGCCATTGGAGGCCCACTAAAGAACGACGGGGGGAAGGAGGAGGCCTGAGGGTGGATGGGAGCCTGCATTCGGAGGGGAGGTCGGGAAAGCCCATACTGCTGCGGAAACTGGCTATTTCCGTGGTGAGGGGGGAAGCCGGGATGCGGGGGGCCCATATGGAAGTTGAGGGCCCTCTGGGCCTGTGGGTCTTTGCGTATGAGGCGGCTGCTGGGGAAGCCCAAGTTGGACTGGGGCTCTGGACTCTTGTCATGCACCGATTCTGGCTCCCCCTGTAGAAAGTACAATCATTACCAACATGCGACTCTAATGGAGGGTGTAAAAGAGTAGGAGAACTGAAGTGTTTTGAGCATGCAGGGGACGAGTGAAGATAGATGGTCCATTTTACAAGTGTTCTTGTGGGAAGGCATAGTGGGTGGCTCCTTTGATTTATTTCAGATTAAACTGGGTTTGATAACTACGAAAAGGAAAGCGGATGGTACCTGTTTTTCCTTCAGCTCGGGTCCTTTCCTCTCGGGTGTCAGCAGCCTACAATGCTCCGTTTTTCCATTAATGTCGACTTTCCCTAAAGAATAGCAAAAAATCAGCACAATACAACCCAAAGAGCAGAGACTCTGCCAACAGCCATACAAGATAGTTCAAACCTGAGAGTTCACCAAGCTAAAAAAAACTTTCACAATGTAGTGTGTAAAGGCAAGTGTAAAGGTACAATGTGAACTGTCAGCCGGAGAAATCTGAAGATTCAAAGAAATCTGACATGAAATATATTATTCTAAAGGAATATTCTGATTTGATTCCCACCCACAATGCAAGTGCATTTCTAACCCATGACCTTGGTGTTGCTATTGGCATGCAGCAGTTGAGCTACCAGTCCTGTTAAAATGAAAGAGACTAGTGTTGTGAGTTATACCATTCCCACTGGGCTCTTGAAGGAGATCTTTCTCAGAGGTGGGCTGCTGGTTCAGGCCCAAAGGAGATGGGTGACTGAACCCATACAGCACAGGTGAGGCACGACTGGCTGCTGGTCGCAAGTTGAGGTTGTATGCAGCCATGGCAGCCTGATGACTCATGATGCGAGGATCCATAGCGAAACGACTCTGATAGCCGGGCCAGGGCAACTGGTGAAGAGAAGGTGAGGTTGATACAAGTGTACAGGATGTTCAAGGAAACACATTTACGGTGGATGGATGTGAACCAACAGTAAAAAGAACATGAGAATAGGCGGAAATGTCTGGCCTCAAATCATGATTATGACCCATGTTGAAGAGTAAGTAAAGTACGCCCAGTACGTACCGGAAGAGGCATAGGCATCACCATATTGCCCCCATAGACAGCGGGCACATAAAGGATGCTGGCTCCGGGGTCGATTCTTTGAACAGGGCTTGGTGATTTCCCGGAGGCTGGAGCTCCTGCTCCTGGTGGAGTAAAGGCCTGAATCGGGTTCCCCATCAACACAGCGGCACTGGGCTGAACTAAAGATACAAAAATCAACCAAAACGGAGACTTAAAGGAAGAAATGCTATATCATACTTTACAATATTACATTAACACTCTTGGATGGCAATGGCCTAGAAATCTAGACGCACCCTAGGTCGTCTAGCAACTCTCCGTTGGCTTACAAGCTTGAAAAACCAAACCCTAGTCAGGCCAATCACATTGTGTATAGAGTTGGTGGGCGGGCTTAACATAATGACGGCAGAGTTGTGACGGTTCTGCGTGAATTCCCTGCTATACTTCCCTGCTAACAAAGAATGGTACTGAAGTCATTCTTAAAAAAGGATGATGTGTTCTGAGTTTTGCCGCTATCCTATTGCGTGCAGAGGGAATCTGAAAGACAACCGTTTATCCCGCCCTTCTGATTGAGCCCTGCCAATGGTGCTCCCAGACCCTTGATGTGGGTCTGGCTTGCCAGGCTAGAATGGCACTGGAGCCTGACTCATCTCCGACAACACTTCTAACTGCTCTTTTGCTCAAAAATTTGGTTTGATTATTGAGCAAAGTATGTGTATTGTGAATTCTATTGTATCATGATGTAGTTTGTGACACCTAACCTTAGTAGAGCAGGAATTGCAACGTAGCAACCTGGAGAACAATAATGATGAAATAAAATACCTAAATATTTTCCCTCCAATTCACACATTTGCTAGACCAGGGGTCGCCAACTAGCGGACTCCGGTCAGAATCCGGACTGCGAGATGCGTCCATCCGGACCGCAAAGCCTTTTGACGTAATGAAATAAATATGCCACATGCCATAAAAAAAAATAAAAAAATCACATTTATATCAGGCAGCTCAGTAGAACCGTTTAGGTCCTATGTAGCCACGGGTTGCGACGACCATAGATGGCGACGACAGTTACTATGCTCACTGTTGCTACGTTCAGACCCAGACGCGCTGTCACGCTGTCATGACGTCTCAGCACACCGGTACCCAGTTTGCACATACAAATGAGGTGCTTATATTTACAAAATGAGTCTACAAAAGCAGAAATAAGCCCTTTCAAATAACGATCCATGTTTAATTAAAAAAAAAATCACGAAACTAAATGAAAATGTTTAGTGAAATTAGGAAATATTATATATAGGAAGATCGTTAATTTAGTTGTATACATGTGTGCATAGATTTTGTTCTCATGTCACAAGTAATATCAAGGTTTACTGAGTTTTACACAATCCTTTTGTATTGTGGTTTTTGGTGAAGTGTACTAAAATAAACATCATCACCTGAGTACATTAGCCCACTTCTTCTCAATGCTTTTTCCTGGTGGTTTATAAAACAGTTACTCCGAGTCGACCTCTGTCGTTTCAAAGAATAGCACAACGGCGAGTGTGTCATGTATAAACGTCTCGTCCGTTTCAGGCCAGGCGAAAGTCGAAACAAGGCTTGACGCGCCATGCACGCCGCTTAATTTGCATGAATTGCCTATTTATTATTACCGGTATGTCTATTCGCATCTTTGCATTGACTTGAATCACACGCGCGAAACGCTTCATTCGCGTCCGGTGTGAACGCACCGTCAGAGCAGAAAGCAGCGCGCAAAAACAATGGCATTTTTGAAAATTAGGAAAGTTGACGCTGAAAACCGAGTTTTCCGTGATGAATGGGTGGGGAAAAAAAATCACATTTATTCTTCCTGCATCTGTACGAGGCCTGTCTCTCATTTGCTCTGATTCTGTTGCGGTTGTGGGAACATTAAATAAAATGTTTCTTGCACTTTTGAATTTTTCTAACACTGGTAGCACTTTATCTTTGCCTGTTTGTGTTTCTGAATGATATTGCTAATGATATTTTACCAGTGCAGTTTGAAGCACAGCAGAGAGCAGTGGTCAATATTAGATACATTTAGTTAAGACTATACATGTGAACGAACATAAACTGTGTTATGAGATTTCAGATTTTCTGATCCATTTTCTGTTTTGCGTTCATTGATTGTTATTATTTATCTCAGTTCAGCAGGAAAAAGCACTTAAGTTGCTAGTAATGCTGAAATTAATATATTTTCAGTCCAGATTTAGAGATGGCAATTTTAGTTCATCATATTTTTGTCAGACATGGTTACTGGTTGAATTTAGATATTTTGTACCAAAGCAACTTAAAGGACATAACAGAACAACAACAAAATGAGATCAATTTTGTGAAGGATTACCTATGTTTGCTTTAACAATATGAACAGACATGTTTTGTCCATATGAGAACATATTATATTTTGTTAAATTAAGAACAAATGCTATCTACACTAATTTCTTTAGTCTGGCAATAAACATAAATTATTGTTTTTAGCTATATAATTGTCCGGACCTCAGCCGCTGACGAGGGTTCATTTACTGGACCTCAAGCAATTTTAGTCGAAGACCCCTGTGCTAGACCCTAAACCCATATTTTACTGTCCCCTACACTAAAAGAAAATTGTAATAACAGAAAATGGCTATGGTTGTTTATGTTGTTAAAACCAATTGTCTTGGTAAAAAATACTTGCAAATGCGTGACAGCACTGATCAATAATTCTAGTAAACACTGCTCCAAGCCTCATTAGTTCAGTGATTTTTATTCAAAATCGCTATATCTATCGTTCACAGCAATCTGTTAGCACTCATTTTTGATAAGAGATGAATGTACAGCATTCCCATAAAAATTACATTTTGTGCACTTCCAGATGGGAAGTTTGTAAATGAAGTTCAAATTAATTTGAATTGGTGGAATCTCACTAAATCAAACATTAACATGCCCAGGTCAAATTGCATCCCAAATATCAGAATAAAATAGTGAGTGAGAGTGAGAGTGAGAGTGAGAGTGAGAGTGTGAGTGTGAGTGTGTGGTGTGTGTGAGAGAGAGAGAGAGAGAGAGAGAGAGAGAGAGAGAGAGAGAGAAAGCTTTTAGTACAAATTTTAAAAGACTCCAGGATCACTGCAACCCTACATCGGACAATCGGTTTGAAAAATGGATGGATGGATGAATGTTCTTGACATGTTTTTGTGAGATTCACCCAATGATTTGTGGTGTGATCCAAAATCTCTAGTGTGAAACTTTACGCCCTGATACACCCTAATCTGTCCCAATTTCAGGGTCATCCCTGCTTCAGATAGAACCAATGTGTTAAAAGCTCCAGAATCATTACGCTACAACCACCCCCGAAATGTCCTCATGAGCGACCTGGCTCAAGTCATTTGCCCAGACACACATGGCAATCCAAGGGAGTAATTCGGTGAGAATTGGCCCTGCCGCCACACATTATCTGTGTTTTGATTGGGCAAGAAGTGAGGCTGGAAGGAAGCTGGATCCACTTCACTGATCTCGTCTCTCTGCCTCGACACTCACTCAAGCGGCACTCTACAAACTAATGACCTTGATTCGTACTGACAGCACTGCCACATCACACCAATAATATCCTCAAACTCTCCAATCAGAGGTCAAAAACTGTGGAAATATCTTCTTCATGAGGGTCTGGAAGCTGCTGACCTCTCCGTCACATTCTCCAGGTAACTACTCAATAAGAATTTTAAACGGGTAAACTGAAGTGCGTAACGAAACACAGGTTTAACACTATAGTACGTTGAAAGACATTGTATCGAGCAGTTTAATCCAACTTCTCTGAAGAGACAATCACTTTATATTAGGGGTGGCACGGTACATGGAAAAAAACCGAACCGTTCGGTTCGCTTGTGTCAGTTCGGAGCGCGTGCGTCGCACGGTTCGCGCATGCACAATGTATCCTCGTGCCCGTATGTTACCTCAGACAGCGCGCGAAATAAGAGGTGTGTGTGTGGACATACAGTAAAGTAAAAGTGGAGTGCTGCAGGTCACGTCACATGTAGACATGAAAGTGGGAGAGATAAGGAAGGCTGCCCGGAGTTGGAGGATGCGCCAGCAACGTATAGCAGGGCAGATGCAGCGCGAGAGCGGGTGCCGCGCCGCGCGTGCCCGTTGCGGATATACACTGGCAGTGTTTGTCTCACGAGTCGCGCACCTGAACTGCGGCTCGTGTATTGCAAATACAGCAAATATAGTCCATTCCGTCACATTTTCCGGTGTTCTCCTCCGACCCCTGTCTGTCTCGTGCTTTGATTTATGATGGGCAGCATACCGGTATATCTGCTGCAAGACCGTGTTCCCCTCTGTCTCACACACACACATTCATATGTTGTATAAAGTAGTTCACATGATAAATGTAACATTTAAAAGTTAAGATATGCTTCTAGTTCTAATAATTTAAACATGCCTTTGAAATTTGGGCAAAAACTTCTGGCAGTGTTGTGTTTTCGTGTATTTTATGTTATTTTTTCACAGCGCTGGATGTCATATGGTGATTGTGAAACACACGGAAAACTTCATGGTGAAATGTGTTAATCAGGTCAGCTGAATTAAAGCCACAGTGCATTGTTCTGATCAAAATTGATATGATTAACATGAAAAATGTTACGCCAATGTGTCGGACTCGGTAGACAGCCAGTTAGGAAACAACTTGATATAACAATTTTTAATCCTGTATCCTAAATTGTGGTTGATTAAGCTATATATCATATGCTGAAGTAAATTTCTGGAGTGTTAATGATTATAAAAACAACAACAACAAGAACCGTACAGAACCGAGAACCGAACCGTGGGTTTTGTGAACCGTGCCACCCCTACTTTATATGATGAAGAGATTTAATTTAGGTTTTTATTCACATGTATGAAGGCACATAAACGGAGCACATTCAAGCTTCGGTTTACCATATTTGTAAAAAGCTGCACAATTCATTCAGATTTCTTTTACAATCTTTTTATGACATTTTTAAAGCTCGAAAGTTTTGGCAGAATTAACTTTAACTTTAATTAACAGAATCAACGGAGAGACAGAAATCTCTCAGGTTTCGTTAAAAATAGTGCTTGACTCTTTTGGGCAAGATCTTGGCCAAAAATTGATGCACCTCTTGATGAAAATAACATCAATTCCATCAAAAGGCGCATCAATTTTTGGTCCAGATCTTGTATTGACAATGCAAGAGTCCAGCCCTCTGTAAAGTCTCCTCCAGCACATCCCAAAGACTCTCAATTAATTGAAGTTCTGGACTCAGAGGTGCCAATTCATGTGTGAAAATAATTCTTCATTTTTTCACAGTTTGAGATGATGAATCTTGACATTGTCATTCTGGAATATGGCCATTCCTACATGGTTGTTAAAGAAATGATAAGCTACACACTCCATCATTTGGGGTTAGAAGAACTGTTGCCAAACATAAAAAAATTATAGGAGGAGCCTGATTTGACTACCAATCTCACAGCCGAATCTTCACAGAGGTGTTATGAAACGAGGATCATGCCGTTTTGGCTATATGGTCAATAGCCCCTTTCACACATTCAGTCTTTACTGGTAAATTATCGGTAAGAGATCATGTGTGAACAAAAACACCGGTAAATCAGTTCCGGCAATTTACCAGTAAGGTAAAGTTGCAACATTACCAGTAAATTACTGGTAATGTGAGCTGTGTGAAGATTACCGGTATGAGCACGTACGAAGTCAGAACACGCTGACGTAAGAAGTCTGCTTTGGGCCAATCATACGTTCTTATGGAGATATTATTACAGAAAGCTTTTTAATAGTTTTTCTATTTAAATATGCACTAAATAATCATCTTTCACTATTGCGGCACGTCTCGCAGCTTTTTCAGCGTGTCACGCTCGAGACCCAGCCTTCTTTTCCATTTATCAGCGCTGCGGCTCTGCAGTTGATACTATTACACGCGTCTCGTGTTTTTAAGAGCAGAAACGTGTTCGGTTTGATCGCCCCTTATGCCTTTCACTCAGACGTCAACTCTCAAACTGTCAAATTGAACAGATAGTGAAACTAAAGCATTTCTTATGCGGGCGAATGAAGACAGCTCGCAGAGTTTAAAGATGACTGACATCGCAGCATTTATTTTGGTGCTGGTGTGTGAGCGGTCTCTTACCAGTAAAAAGCGCCATTGCTTGTGCGAACAGCACATTTGTGTATTTACTGGTTAAGGCATTCTAGAAATTTCCAGGGATTGTTGTGTGATTTCGCATAGAACTACAGGTTTTCCTCGCACACAATTTTAAAAGACTCAAACGGACACAGGCAAGACTCAAACGGACACAAAGACTTTTTTTTTTTTTTAGATTAAGAAGGGTACAAGTGATTTAAAAACATTTCAGACGGTTCTAATGTGATTTTTGGATGCTGTGGAAATGTTTAGCAAAAAGACTTCCACTCCAGTTTAGCATTTATTGTTGCAGTTCTGCAGTTAAAAAGTTGACAATTCTGGCTATACTTTCGTTATTTTAATAATTTATTTATTTATTGATCACGCAGGATTATCTAAATTAACTATTTGTGGCTTGTGTTTTGAATATACATTCCCCTGCACTTTAGGCATTTTGCACACATTTGTCCTGCACCTCGTGACTTGATTCTGACTTATTTCGTTTTTTGTGTTTTATTTTAAATGTATTAAAAATCTATATTCTGATCTAATTTAATTCTGTACATTAATGTTTGATTGTTTTTGTCGATGTTGCGCTGTACTTAGAGTGTGCTCGCACAGGCAATATAGCTAAATTAAATTGCCGTCATGGGAAATGCAAATCCTGCCTGCAGTGTGGCCTTTCCGCAGTTATTTATTTATTATTTTTTAGGTTTATTAATTTTGTGATGTTCTGTACATCATGGCTTAAACATTAGTAAAACGATTCCTCATAACATTTTAATCCCCCCACACACACACACACACAATACGACTATCAGTCGACTATAGGCAAGACTTGACAATTCTGGTTCGACTATGTCAATTCTTAGTTGGGGACATCCCTAGTATACACACACACAATTTAAAATATGTATTTATTCAAATACTACAACTATTATTTGAACTATTTTTAATATAATTATAACAAGATGTATTGAATCTTGGTTGTATTTATGTAATAATGGAGAACAATGCCTTCTGTCCCTTTGGGTGTGGTTAATTTGTTACCAACAATAAATGTGTTTGCAAAAAAAATAGAATTGCACACAAATTGACGTGCATTGAAATGATTACAGTACTGTGACAACCGTACGCTGTAGCACTTCAGAGCTAGAGATCATGTAATGAGAACACATTCACCCAATTAAGTGGTGCCTTGAAAATGTGTGAAAATGTTCAAACCTTCAAGAACAAGAGGCCAAAGAGAGAGACTTACCAAAGCCTTCAGGGGGGAAGGGTTCAGTGTGATTGGCCAGCTGTCCTTTCGCCTGTGGAGAAGAGGAAGAGGAGGGTTTGAGTGATTCAGAGCTAGAGGATGAAGGAGAATGTGTGGGGAAAGTGAGGGGGAAGGGGTCTTATCCTGTGTGTTTACAATAGTCACAGGGTCAAGGGGCCGTGTTTCCCCTTTCTGTGCCGACTGTCACCCTGCACCCGAGCATTGCCATTAGGCAGCACTGATTTGTCAAAACGCTTACACCGTTTTACTTCCACATGGTCAGGCAAATCTCGTCTGAGATGTTCTTGATACAAGAGTCGTGGGGAGTTGGTTCAACGTGGGTGGAGTTTCAGTAAAATGAGGGCAGAGGGCGGTTTGAGGGGGCGGATTTGAGCATACACAGATGATTTCCAAGAAAAACAGTGCACTAACTGGAAAGATAATCAGCGAATTGAGTGGAACAAACTCTTGTTCTTGGAGCCTGAGTTACAGCACTGCAACCTCGCTTGTAATTGTGCTGCCAATGAGTCCATTGGTGTGATTCGTTGGGAAAGCATGCCTTTTCAAAACAGATCAATGTCATTGAGTGCATACAGAATGGCATACTGACAGCATCAATGGGCGATTCAAACGTTGTGCTGGCCCTAGTTCTGGGTTCATCACGTTTGCAGGAACCACCAAATCACGCTAGTTATTTCAATAGCATGTGATGAGATGCTCTCCGTACAAAGCCTGTGAAATTACAGCACAGAAATGGGGACGCACCTGTCAAGAGACGGACGAAATCAATGGTGATGTCTATAATTTCCACACTCCAATCAAGATACATCAGAGATGAACACAACATGGCGGATATTTGGTTAAAAATGGGGTTTCCAGTCCCACGCATGGGCTTATTCTGAACTGAGATTTATATTGTTTCTCTTACCCACCTTTTCCATTCAAGCTTTTTAGTTCAAAACCGTCACCATGGCAAAGTGGGGCTGATTGAAACAAATCAATTAAAACAGAAAGTGCCTTTGTTGTGGTGCTCTGTAAACAACTTCAATGCTCTGGCTAGTAAGAACTCCATGATCATCTGTGCTTTCTGTAAATATGACCACTTTGTCTTGACTATGATCTGGTGACATCGTTATTACTGTGATAAGGATACAGGCTGGGAAACTAGGAAATTAGTAAGCAAAAACATAAGATTGTATATTTTGTGAGTAAGTAATAGTAATAGCGGCAATGGTGGTTGAACACTCCCACATTCGCCATCGATCAGACAATTCTGGGGGTCAGAAAATGGTTGGTCAAGACGAAGGCTTTAGCTCACTGTTTCTCTCCATTGACACTTATTCATAAGTTCAAAAGTAGCCATTACACACACAAACACACATATATGACATGTATATATATACACATATACATATATATATGTCCGGTTGGACAGGTTTCGTGAGATTCACCAATAGGACGCTTACACTCTGAAGCCAGTAAGTCGAGCGGAACAAAAACTCTTTAACTAGTCGGAAAGATAGAGCAAATGAAAAACGAAGGAGGTGAGGAGAAACAGACACAAATTTGAGCTACAGGAAAAAAGGGGGAAGAGGAAGTCTCCTCAAACATCTATTCTGGCATGTTTACCTTCCTCCCCTTAGAGCTGGGGATTGATTGGCATATTATTCATTTTGAGGGTGCGAGAGCTCACTTGCATTTAGACGGATGCTCGGCAGAACCAAACCCTTTTATTAATGTCAGCGGGGGAGCTTGTGAATGACTCCACATCACAGCATATCATATCAAACCTTCCGCCTTGGACGCCACTGACCGTATCCTAGCAGACGTTGTGACTGTCACGTCCTTCTTTCCATTCACAAGAGATGAACAGTTTGAAAGAAGAGTTTTAAAATTGGCCCATTTGGCAAGAATTTATTGTATTGTGAGGAGGCCTGAAATAGCTTTCTTCCATTTCACACAATGGGCTTTTGAGAGTCTGGATTGTCCTGTACCTTGGGTGGGGAGTGCTGGTGCTTGCCGGGACCCTGGGGATGTTGCGAGCGCAGGGCACGAGGGATGAACTCTGGGGCCAGCGGGTTGAGCACATAGGTCTTTTTCAGCTCCAGGGCCTCCAGCTGGATCTTAATCTGTTCGAAGCTGATGCCGTGGAGACTGTGGTTCTCATGACAGATGGAGATGAAGGTCTCCCAGAACTTTCTGTGAAAGACCAAACAGATGCAGAGATTTAGAGTGAAGTCAGCCATACATCATTAAACAGGACTGAGATCTGATGTCCCTCGCTGTACATGCACCAACAACACAAAAAGACAAAACAAGATGGTTCAAGCTACAGCAGAAGTTCCCAAACTTTCTGCTAGGAACCACCTCAAGAACAACATATTTTTTAAGGTTAAAATATGAATAAAACAATACTTGAAGTTCTGACAAACTTCTATTAGTAGACTGTTGGGTTAGGTCTTAGAGTTAGAAGAATACGTTGACATGTAGTTGCAAAGTCACTAATAGTCAGTAGAATGTCTGCTGGGGAGCATCAAAATAAAGTGTTAGCAGATCTTACAGGTGTTGTATGCAATATTGACAGCTAGTGTTTGAAATTGGTACTGCAGTCCAAATTCAAAAGATTGGAGAGTAGTTTCCCACGCCGACACTCGACACTCACATGGGTTGCCAGATTGAGGACACGAAACAGGAGCATGTGCAATTGACAATGGAAGACGAGGAGACTCGCGAGTTGATTTATTGTACTCCAAAAGACTGTTAGATGGATGCCGAGGCTTTTAAAGATGGATAGAATCTGTGATCTCTAGCCCAGTTTGTTTGCTGAATTCTGTAGCTGCAATATGCTGTGTTTTCCACCAACTGGAAACCCAGGGTGTCGAAATACTACTGGGTAAACTGGCAGTGGGCGGGATCACACAGATCAATAGAAAAACGGACATACCGACACGGAATGCATATTTCAAAGTAGAATAACGGGCTGTAGCATTGTTTTTCAGAGAAACGAGTATGTGAACTTGGCATGTTTCCTACATTTCTGCAAACATATGGAATTTTTATGCTTTAGTACAGTTAAAAAATATATATATTAGCACCTTTAAGCCAGCCTAAGACAGTCTAATAATCTAATGATAGCTAGTTGACATGTAGTTGCAAAGTTAGTGGAATGTCTAAAGTGGACCATTAAAACCCCCCCAAAAAAACATAAAATGGCACCTACAGAATTTATACATGGTTTATACATTTCATTATATATATAATAAAGTATCTTGTTGACCAGGGTGGAAGAACATTTAATGATGTCCCAGAATATATTGCATTTGTTAAACGCATTTAAACTGCAATATTATTTAAATTCAATTTCAAAATCAATTCCTGTTAAATGTTGGAATCTCTGTAGATAAACAATGGTTCAAAGGTGAAATTCATTCAATACATTTAAAATGATAATTTCCCCATTGACATTAATTACTAGAAGTTTTACACAAAATCCCGCTGACAAGGCCATTATATTATTTACACACTGAATTGTGATTGGTTCCCCTTGCACATATTTAAACAAAAACAGCATTTACTAAAGAAAAACTGTATCGCATTGTGATCGGCCGGAACGTTACTTTATAAAGTTTTAAATATGGATATTTTTCTTACACAAACGCATCGATTCGCTTTAGAAGGCCCTTATTAACACCCCGGAGCCATGTGGAGCACGTTATTTGACGGACAGCTGCATTTTTTATGTTATGTCTTCAAAAACAGAGCTACAACTACTGCTATTATAAAGCTTGGATTAGTCAGGACTTTTTTTTAAAATATAACTGATTGTATTCGTCTGAAAGAAGGATGACTTGAGGGTGAGTAAATCATGGGCTACTTTTCATTTTTGGGTGAACTATCCCTTTCAGCATCAATTTCAACATATATGGTAAAAACAAATCTTTTCAGCAACAGACAAAGGCTTAAAGCAGTTTGGAATTGTATTTCTTCGTGGAAGCCTTGCGTAAGAGCTAATAAAATACTTAAACTCGAGACAATATTTCGTGCCTCCACTTCACGTCGAGGTCCTGATCACTCTGTCGAAGTTTACTCTGCAATAACAACCGGCTGGATGTACATGATCCCTTACTTAAAACCATTCGACTGCAAGACAACACAAAAAAGAAGTCCATTCGGAACTCGCACACTGTTTTTTTGTGCACGCAGACAGCACACGGACACCGAATTCAGTTCTCTTCTGCATCTATTTGTCCTTGAACGGACACATACACACAAAATTATTCTCTGTGAGTATCCTCGTAAACACAGTCACTTATGGCTTACGTGACCGTAAACAATTGAGAAAGAAAATGGATGTGTATCATTATATTTTCTTAAAGTTTTTGTCATCAATGTTAATCAAACAACAAAATACAAAAAGAAAATCACTTTTGTTGCTTTAACAAAGATTAATTATATTTAATTTATATAGTGAAGAATATGCAGTGTTATTTTACATCTGATTATTCAATTTCTGTACCTGAATACCGTTAAATGTACCTGAAATACATAAAACACTGTTCATTTCATTTGTATCTTTGTTCTATTGCAATTACCTATGCTTGTAATTTGTTTATTATTTTCTGTGCAGATGCACTGCCCTACAAAATCACCCCAATCATTATAGAATGATTAATTCTTTACAAATGTATTCAAATAACCTGGTGAAATTGTTTTCAAATTGCAATATACATAACAGAAAAACAAAATATTGCAATGTCAGTTTTTTTCCAATATCGTGCAGCCCTAGTGCACATCCATCTAAATTGAAGACATGCTGAGTGTCATGACAAATCTCTGCTTCTGCATAGTCACGAATAATGTGAAAAGGTTATGGCTATTTAGTATAGAACAATCAAAATTAAACCCCATTCAAGCTCCAAAATAACAGTCCAAAAACAATACTGCCTGTGACAAATACAGTGAATCAGAAACACTCATAAACATACAAAACTTTCTAACACCAACACAGCCGCCCATAACTACATTAGTGATGCCCAATGGCTGTCAGTGGAGAATGATTATATGAAGTGGGATGAAGAGCATGAGGGGAAACGGGGAGATTTTCAGTGGGTTTTAATTACAGCATTACCCAAGTGTTTGAGATACTACAAGCTACTCATCATTTAAAGTAGTTAAACTGCAGTTACAAAGTAGTTATCCATACTACAAGCAAATGTAGTTTAATACATTGAAGCTATTTGAGGAGGCAATATCTTATGATAATATATAAAACAATCAGAGCCACATTTTGTGTTCTAGCAATGGATGAACATCTCAATAAGGAAATTTGAACAGCTAACTTGCACTAAATACTTAATATTTTATTTATTATGAGTCTAAGAAATAGTAACAATAAGCAGTTTTTAATAAATGTCACTAATTTAAAAAAACAAAACAATTATGACCCCACGCAGGGATGACTATGCTGAAATAATTTTTTAATGGGTTAATTTACATCAATTGTCGGAAAACTCAATCACTAGAATGAATTGGACTTTCCAATTCCACAGAAAGAAAGAGAACGAGAAAGAGAATTAGATTATTTCTTAAGCTCTGTCCGTTTTAAGAATCGGTCTGTCGCGATAATTAAATAACCATCTGGTCGCTTTTATTCGGTCATAAACCAAAAGAAATAGACAAGCACCAACATATTCAAAGTAATCTGAAGCCATTCCATAGGCTAATATGATGGCCAGAAGAATAATAGTACCATAAATATCCTAAAAATACAAAATATTAAATAATAAAATATTATCAAACTAAAACCTAGTATAGTCATTTCATTGAAATAAAATTAGAATTCCTTTCATTTTTGACCGACACGCGTACAGTAACAAAGAATCAAGAAAATCATCTCTACTAGTTACTCTCCAGTACAGATTTCCCTCCAATCTGAGATTCATTAGTAATCCAGTATGTAAAACAAGGCACACGACTGGAACTCAACAAAATGAGACGGTGCTCATATTCAGACTGGAGTTGGTGACTCGGCCAAGAGTGAAAACAATAGAGTTTGTGCACCACTGCACATCAACTTATTGGAGTTACAAATGAATCAAATTACACAAGCAGGGTAACGCACATTGTAAGAACCAAATCTGATCTCACGGGTGACTGGTAAAGCCACACTGGCACATGAAAGGCGGAAATATGACTAATTCTCTCTCTAATAGCCATATTTCACCTCGGACGGGGGAATTCACAATCCTGTCTCCAGCGACAACAATCTCATTTTAAGCTGTAAGAATTTGGTCAGTTTAAGGTTGAAAAGATGCTTAGAGATAAAGCACAGGTTGGGCTGCTTGTGTCACGGTAAAGACAGATAGTGGATTTGATTGTAAGGTCGTGGAAATTCTAGTTTTTTTTTTCTTCTCAAGGGAGCCTTGAGAATGCAAAATGTATTGCCTGTGAATATGATTCAACATGTCTGAAATGTGGATTCAAGACCTCAAGCTTTCAAGTTTAAACGGACAAAGTGGCAAACTTATAAAGCAATAAACGCTTACTTGCATTCAGGTCATTTTTGTTTCTATGCCTGTCTAAACACCATCAGACTTAGCTGGAGCCAATATAACAATGGCGCATAATATAAATAAAACAATTTAAGGGCGGTCTATGATATGCACCTTTCATGATATTTCATCAATTTAACCAAAAGATGGATTTTGGAACACATTTTTGGAATTTTGAAGTGAAATGAAGCCAACAATCCAAACAGAGATGTAATAATCAGAAAATACTTCACCATCCCTGATGGGAAACCGCTCTTGATCTCAGCAGTGCTACACATTTTCACATCTTCCAATGTCACACACAACAACACAGGCAATATCAGCACCAGACAGTTTGAGACTTCAAGTTGAATTAGTGTTTGCAATACAAGGCAACTCCGCAAGCAATAGTTTGTGCCCCCTCCTCCACCGACAGCAGAACTCATTTCAGATAATATGATGAGGCCTTGAGGAAGCGGAACTGATTGAACTAATCAGGAGCTTGATGAGGAGTTGACAAGTTGAACGTACAGTGACAGACTGAATTAGATGCAAAACAGCTTGTAGACAGTGGATTTGTTATACAACAGCCAGCTAGAACTGCAGCAAACAAATATTTATCTGTCATAGGTGTATAAGGGAATCAGCATATATATGCTTAATTTTATAATAGCAAAATATAGTTTCTTCTTCGATTTATTTATTTTTTTAAACTATAAAAATCTTCCTATTGTGACATTTTCACGAGAATTAAGTACATTTGACCACCGAATTCTCATTATCATAATGAACTTTTTTTGCAGTTTTCATTCCTGTGATTCCTTCATTCCTGAATTTTTACGTTTTTGGTATCACTTTACATTAAAGGTCCCGTTCTTCGTGTTTTTTTTAAGCTTTGATTGTGTTTACAGTGTGCAATATAACGGGTTCATGTTTCGTGTGTTAAAAAAAACAGTATTTTTTTTATATACGCCGCTGTTTTCACTGTCCTAAAAACGGCTGATGACTTCCTTGTTCTATGAAGTCCCTCCTTCAGAAATACGTAACGAGTTCTGATTGTGCCAGCGGTTCCTGTGTTGTGATTTGACCGCAGCTTAGCGCACGTAACTTGCACGGAAAGGTCACGCCTCTTAACGGGGAGATGTATACGCTCAATGATCTCTACAGCGTTCCTGGGAAAGCCAAACAAAGGTGATTTGACTCCGGGATGAAGATAACAGCGTCTCGACGACATGGTGACAAACACACTCAAACGCAACACTTCCTCTTCTCCACGTGGGACAGCAACAAGACCACGCCCTCTTTTTTGCGTATTCTTGTGGGCAGAGGTTAGTCTGTTCTACTGACGTCATTTATGAAGGAAGTACCAGGATGTAGTCCAAACCGGCCGTTCGCTGTAGGCTTTGAAAGGGAACTTCTGTTAAATAAAATATCTCGCTTGGCATTGAACTTTGAGCTTTATAATTTCACAGGTATTATTTATGCTCTAACAGCAACATTACACACTAACTAAAGTTTGAACAGTGGGATCACGAAGAACGGGACCTTTAAGGTTTCATTTGTCAGCATGAACAACATTAGTTAAGGTGAACTAACTGAACAATACTTCTACAGCAATTAATTATCTTTGTTAAATGTTGTTTTTGACATTTAATACATTCTTTAAATCAATTGTTATTTTCAAGCGCTACCGTTTTTTTTTTTCAAGGTGCACTGTGAATTTTAGTGGCATCTAGTGGTGATGTTGCGAATTGCAACCGCCCACCGCACACCCCTCCCTTTCGAAGCACATAGAGAAGCTACGGTGGCCGACACAGGACAAAGATGTCGTCTGAGACAGCAGAGAGTGCTCTGTAGAGCAGTTTGTCCGTTTAGGGCTACTGTAGAAACATGACGGCGCAAAACGGTGACTTCACTGTAAGGGGACCCGCGGTGTATGAAGATAGAAATGGCTCATTCTAAGGTAATAAAAACAGAACGGTTCATAATGTAAGGTCTTTATACACCACTGAAAACGTAGATATGTATATTATATTGCATTTTTGCCAATAGATCCATATACTGATCTATTTCAGATGGGAAAAATAAAGATTCTTTGAAACTATCATAGCACTTTAGCTGGATTGGTCATCACAGGTCATGTCACAAGGTTAAAGCTTCGATTATTGAAGTCAGTCCGTTAAACTCTGCTCTCGAGCTTGCTGAATGGACAGCACAGAGTCTTCACCACAGACACAGATTTAATTGCCAGGCCTTTCGGCTTGACATTTACTGTGGCCAGTCTCTACCGATTGGTTCATGTGAGCCTGTCTCCATAGCGACAGTGGAGCTGCAACTAGGGAGGATAGAGCCAGAGGAGCCGAGGTTTGCCAGCGAAGTGACAGATCTCTGAGGGAGTGTCAACACACCCATATAAACATACACAAACACACAGAATGCCTAACCCTGACTGATAGCAATACACACTGTCATATTCATGTCACGAGCCAAAACACAAGAGGTCAAAAGGTCACAGGCACAGGGGATTGTTACTTTCCCACTAGCTGTTCCTTTACTATTAGGGCTAGATTTAAATAAAAAAATTTAAAAAAACATTTTTATTCTGATGATCTGACCAATCAGAGCAGAGTAGACCAAATCACAACAGACTGGGCCATCTGACCAATCAGAGCAGAGTAGACCAAATCACAACAGACTGGGCCATCTGACCAATCAGAGCAGAGTAGACCAATCACAACAAACTAGACCATCTGACCAATCAGAGCAGAGTATTGTGACTGGATTCTGCGATTCAGTCACACAGAAATCATAGGGTCCTACTCATAATTTGGGTTGGGCTCTGTGACCTTTTGTCCACAGAAATGCGTTATTCACTACTGTAAAGTGCAGAGACTGGCAGATCATTTCTGCACACATGAAATCAATGAATAATTGATAGTCAAATTCGTTGTTGATTATCATTATCGATTAGCTGTTGCAGCTCTACACGCATACGCTCAAACAACAGTGCACTGAAGCTGGGACAGCAAACACTGCTTCACATTGTCCTCATACCAGAACCCAGAAAAGAGGTGCCAAGTGATTTGCTATCCCTTCTGTAGACGCATCTGAAGCGTCCGTGCGTGTTAGTCCAAGCTGACAACAGTGAAGAGCATGATGGGAAGGCAGAGGGACAGCTCCTCCTTTGAGGACTCTGACTACACAGGTACTCACCATAACCAGACAGCAGTGAGCCACTGTCTGCCCTGCTTACACATCCAAACAGGCTTACCCACAAAACACAAAGCCCCCATTCACATCACAAAGTCCCAAAACATTCAGATGATGGGACGATTCTTTTATTGTGGAAACAAACCCTATCGACCATTCACAAAATGCGCTATTGGTCAAAAGTTTGGAATGAATAAGATATGCAAGTCTCTTATGCACACCAAAACAAAATAACTGTTTTCTATTTTGATACATTTTAAAATGCTATTCATTCCTGTGACGGTAAAGCTGAATTTTCAACATCATTACTCCAGTCTTCAGTGTCACATGAACCTTCAGAAATCATTCTGATATGATGATTTGATGCTCAAGAAACATTTATGATTATTATCAATGTTGAAAACAGTCGTGTAGCTCATATTTTTGAGCAAACATTCAACAGTTTGGGGTAAGAAAGAATCGTTTTTAACACTAAAAAATTTATACTTTTATACAGAGAGAGGAGGATGCATTAAATGCATCAAAAGTGACAGTAGAGACATTTATGTTACACAAATTCTAATTAATATTTTAAACTTTCAATACAGCAAAGCAAGAAAAAAAGTGATTTCCACAAAAATATTAATCAGCAAAAACAAACTCTTATAACAAGAACCATTATAAATATTTGGATTTCTGAAGGATCATGTGACACTGAAGACTGGAGTAAGACTAGTGATCATAATAGACTTCTTTCAAAAACATAATTTCGAAAAATGTTAGTGTTCTTTTTTTATTTATTCCAAACTTTTGACCTGAGGTCTGTTCTTCGTACGTGGCTAACTCAGTTAGCTGGATTTGATTGTTGACGAGTTGGCATGATCTTGGATTGTTTGGTTCTTCAACGCTCATCCTGGACTTGTTGTCATAGCAACAGGTCCGTAAGATTAAACCTGCTCGGGAGCAGCTTATTTCATGTAAACAGGATTAGATTGCATCTTAAAAACTTAAAATCCACTTCTACTTTATTACAAGAGTTCATTACTGAACCAGGGGCAATAATAATTTTAAATAATAATAATAAAAAATATTTTAAAATAATATTATACTGTTGTATAATACTATAGAACGATTACTTTATAATGTTATTGCAGTCTTACACACATGCTGTACAGTTACTCTGAGCCTTGAATTAAATTGAGTGGTGACAGATATTATGGGATGGCTTGATGCAGTGCAGAAGATGCAGAGAACTTGATCTTGACCCTTAAAGGTCCCGTTCTTCGTGATCCCATTGTTCAAACTTTAGTTAGTGTGTAATGTTGCTGTTAGAGCATAAATAATACCTGTAAAATTATAAAGCTCAAAGTTCAATGCCAAGCGAGATATTTTATTTAACAGAAGTTCCCTTTCAAAGCCTACAGCGAACGGCTGGCTTGGACTACATCCTGGTACTTCCTTCATAAATGACGTCAGTAGAACAGTAGAACAGACTAACCTCCGCCCACAAGAATACGCGAAAAAGGGGGCGTGGTCTTGTTGCTGTCCCACGTGGAGTTTTTTTACACACGAAACATGAACACGTTATATTGCACACTGTTACCACAATCAAAGCTTCAAAAACACACGAAGAACGGGACTTTTAAGAAACTTGAATTAATGCTGTCACATAAATCTGCTTCAAATTTAATTAAAAATTAAATGAATTGCTAAATACAACATTGAAATAAAAATGTAAAGGCTGTACAAATTCTATAAAATCGTGAATATAAATAATTGGGAATCATGTTAAAAAAAAAACAGTGCACATTTCATTGATCTATTATAACTTTTATGTTGTTTTGGTCGCTTGGGTGTTTCCTTATAAAGGTCCAGAAATTCAGGGTTTTTGTATGTCTTTTTTGCCAGGTGGCTTTTATAATTATATGATGTCATTACTTTGCTGTCTTGCCGCCAGCCAATCGCTGCATTGCTGATCGTGGTTTCGAGTATCGATACATCTGCCCTCTTCAGTGAACACAGGAACGCGCGGTAATCTTCATCCAGATATTTTAAACCAATCCGCAAATTCGTTTGAAGAACCAAATTAGCTAGAGATCAGTTATTACGATTAAAAGGGATCTGGGATCTGTCAAATCATCTCAGATGTATTTAGCGGGGTATGAAGAATGGACCCCCGGAATGTAAATAGAATAAATGTATAAACAAACAGGCCTCAACCTCAACAAACTAAGTGGTTACGCCGTTTAAAAAGCGTCCGATTACCTGCAGCGTCCCACTGAGCAGAGCGCGATGGGGTCTCCCACCACGGCCACCAGGGACTGCGCTCGAGTGATGGCGGTGTTCAGCAGCTTGTAGTTGGACAGGAAGCCGTAGTCCAGGTCTTCAGTCGAGTCCTCCACCAGCTGCTCCTTCCTCTTGATGGCCGTCTGCTTGTGTTTGCAGGTGTGGCGGGTGCGGACGGTGCTCAGGAACAGCACCCGGAACTGCTTACCTATGGAGAGGAGGAGATACGTATAGCATACTTTAACAATACTATTGCTAATCATGCTAGCTTAAGACATTCAAATCACAAGTCAACATGAAACCGAGCCGATTGAACTGAATACAGTCATTTTGGTCGACCGGACGTTTTGGTCGATCGGATCACAAGTTGAAGAGGGAGACACATCCTCGTTTACACCTGGTGTTTTAATCCATCTCTTTGTCCACTTTCAACCACTTCTGTCCTGATTTCTTCGAGGGGGAGAGTAAACGTATGGGTTATTTCAGATTTTTCAATCTAAAAAATAAGCTCACGCAATTTACATATGAACGGACCGAAGACCACAGAAAAACACAGAGAGCTTCAGCTTTAGTTTCTGCTCTGACGCCCACAAGACCAGCCGAACACGGTGTGTGTTAGAAATCAGGAATGGTGAGAAAACATTGTTTTTCATCCTCAAACTAAACTTGGGTCTCCAGCCGACAAAGTTTAAATCCCGTCTGGTTAGCGTGCTTCCCATAATGTTCACACATTAGGTCAGTAGGTGTAGAGTAGGCGGTCTTTTGTGGCTGTTCGAAAGCATTTGACAACATGAGCGCCTACACTACGAAAGCAATCCGGTCTAATGTGTTTTTGACTACCTCTGGAAGTGGTCGAAAGTGGACAAGCTCAAAACGCATTAGACCCTCTTTTACACCTGTATTTAGCATCGTCAACTTGTTATCCGCTCCACCAAAACTTAACACCAGGTGTAGATAGAGCCTAAATGTTGGTAGATGCGGCAACTGTTGGCACTTTACATCTGTTTTCTCTCCTAATCCATGCTCTCATACTGTATCTTAATATAATATATAGCAGAATACCCAATACAGCTGTTCTCAGTTTCCATATTTTCTGTTAAAAATTGAATGAGTATGATATAATGACTATATGATATATGACTACATCTACATGTACATGTTAACCAGCAATCCAGAAAGTCGCTAGATTTGTCAGAAGTGGCTAATCCAGTGAGAGTCAGCCACTGTAGCTCCCTCATAAACCACCATTTGGGAAACCCTGTTGTACACCAATGAACAACTTACAAAAGTAAGACTTGGAACGAAGGTGCTTTAAGAAAATAGGTTTAAATTAGAATTCATGTTGATCCTGGAAAACTCGAAAGCCATGAACATACAATAGAGGCATTCAGAGGAAATGAATGTCACTATAATAACAGAAGATCTCTTATAGCAACCTATGAATTATGACAAATGCAGAACTTGCACTGACTTCTCCTTTTTGGTGCCCAGCTCAGATTGGCAGCCAGGCAGAACATGAATCGGGTAATGATAACTTGAGATGAATCTCTGTGCTAAACAAGCACCTGAGTTGCAGGAATTTCTTCATCCATTAAAAAGGTGATTTCAACGCAACAGGCTGAATCAAACGTCATCAATTATGCACAAACCAATCTGGATTTTCAAATGAAACCTGCAGGACACCAGCTCTTTTCCCAGACAACCAAACACATATTTGGCAGGCTAAATTGCTGTCTTGAAAACGTTCTCTCTCTCTACCACCCTTCTGGGCTGACACATGGGGTCTGGTTTAAAACCTAGTGATCTTCTTCCGGGGACAGCATAAGGCAAAAGATGTTCCAATAGTTGGGTACCTTAAATATGCTGAAAACACCTCACTTGGACAAATTTGTGAGGTAGCATCAGCTATTTCCTTCCCTAGGAAAGCAATCTTTTTCACTGGTCTGTGAAAACATAAATCCAATATGGTAAACTATCAGGGCCCCATGACTAATCATATTTTTAATCATGATTTCTGCTTCTCTCGATTAATTAAGCATAACCATCTGCTGTTTATTTATCCTGAAAATGTTTTTATTTTTATTTGACATTTTCATTATCTTGCATTGGCAACAAGCCTCCGCAGCCTCGAATGATTGGGGTTGCCAGATGTCAAGAGTTTAAATCCCCCAAGCTTTTCTCTTAAAATGGTACGTTTTCTGCCCAGTGTTTTACTTAATCTTCCCAAAATGTATGCTGGAGTTTAACAATCTCCACTGCAATATTCTGTTCATATGAAAGAGTAATTCAGTCAGTCTATGTTTGTGCTTGTATTGTGACCAAATCTGCAAATAAACCTTCTAGTGACGAACTGTAATAAATCAAAACAAGAATCTCGACTACATTGTTTGCAATTGTGGTTGCTGAATAAACCACTTTTATTGCAGCTTTTTTTATTGTAACCAAGCCCAGCGAACGACTTGTTGTGGAATGTGCCCATCTATGACGGTGAACATCTACTTTTTCGGTGCGACTTTGGCCCCGCCCACTGGCGTGTTAGTGAGATGACGAAGAGAGAAGAGCGAAACAGGATCACCGGACTAAAAAAATAACATCCTATTCTCCTAATACTAAGAATGTAGTTATTTATTTTCAGAAATGTGAATGTCACTGTGGATTCTTTGGTAAATCAGTCGCAATTTCAGCGCAGGCTTTGCTAACAGACTTTTACGATATGGACTCGACAGTAATGCCACAACATGTAAGTAACCGTGTTATTTCTAATGCCTGATCAGTGACCAGTGATTTCTGATATGATTCAGGTCCAGTCAGATGTTCTTTGTCTATGTGTCAGTAAATCAATCCAGTGACTAAATGGTCAACTTCACATTGTGTCGCTTAGTAGGATGAAAACAATCCGTTATTTAAACGGTGACTAAATTAAATATAGAAAGTGATCAAAGAACGCTCCCTTTGCAATCGCTGGAGCTGTCAATCAAACAGCGCACGTATATCAGTGACTGAGTTCTGGGCTCAACAAATCTCTTATTTATATTGTGTTGGCACTGTTAGTTATGATGAAAGCATTTGTTAGTGTGCAGAAATTGAGTTGCAATGAGGAGATCACTGCATTAATGCGCTCAACATGTCTGTGATCACCTACAATGCTCATCACTGAGTTCACGTGATGCGAATTTGCAGCTCAGAGTTCACCGAACTTTGAAGACGTGTGACCAGTAGAAAACCGATATGTCGGCCAATCGATACGTCAGCCATTTTGAGTGTATTGCAATTGAGACACTATTACAACAAAAAAGACACTGCAGAGCATGACATCATATCACGGCCAAAATTTCTTTAAGTCTAGTATGACAGCGGCTTAAATATGCATTCGCATGATGTCACGGTTATCACGGTTTTGCATTTTTGTTGTTTACAAGGAGACAAACAGAGATAAGGGCAATGTTTTCAAAATTTTGGCCAAAATTTTTCTTTGCACAGGTAAAATTAAAGGTTCAGTTCATATAACTGACAGACAAAATTGTATACATGAGGATGCAGTGCATCATCAATGCATTGTGATGCATCGTGATATCGAATTGAACCAAATCGATGGCATGACAATCGTAATCAAACCGAACCGTGTAGGTTCACACCCCAATCAATTTGGCGTGAACTTTGTGCTTTGTAACTTTGCAGATTGCTTACATGCACAAATAGCAAATCTTGCATGTTACCATGATTATCTGCAAGAAACAATGTAATTTGGGCCATTTGAACATATTAAAATACACTTTAGATCTGGTATGAGCATCTTTCACTCACCCTGGACATTGAGCACTCTCTCCACGCTGACCTCTGGCATCCTCTTTTTGCGGAGTTCAGCTCTGATTCGGAAGACCTGGTCGGCGTAGGGCGAGACCACACCGATACTCCCCTCATCCAGCTTCCCCCAGGCCACCGGCCACTTCTTCCTCATCTCCTCCACCCGCTCAACTATCTCAAACACCTGCAACAGGGACGACAGAGCATTCTCAATGATAACGGTCCAATACACCCATACATCTAGTCAATCTGACATTAGGCCTGTTCGCACCAAATCTGGCACAGTCAAAACTATATGTAATGGATAAAACAACAACAACTCATCAAAGGTAATGTTGGGGTTACCTCAGCGTTGTTGTAGTAAGCCGTGCTGTTCTTCTCTTGAACGTCTTCTCCGCGGGCAGTGAAGAAGGTCAAAGGGTAGAAGTCCTTATGAGGCGGCTGCTTCCCGCTGGCCATCAGTTTGCCCTCGTAGAAGAGCTCAGACGTATAGCTGTAGTCAGCCAGAATACACAGTCAGCACAGACTACGCTAAAAAAGCCAATCAGCTCCACATTAAACTATCAAGACCTCAAACTCCAAATATAAAGCGAAAACACCTAGATGATTTCAAATGCTGACAAATGTATTTATCATTGCAATGGGTTTATTAACACTCTGTATATAAGCCACAATTACGCATTGGTTGAATTGGATATTACTCACTCAAACGTTCAACAGCACAATATATATGCAGATTATATGCAAAATAATTCCATAAAATCATGCAAATTTCAGTGTTGAAGACATTCCTATCCATTTTAAACAAATAATTTGACACCAAAGCTCTCCAATCAAGGACGTTTTAGTCATTATTTCTGACTTCTCAAAAGTGAAGAGCACTGGAAGGCATCGGGAACAGGCGATCGGCGAATGCCTGAACACATCCACAACAGACAGGCACTCAATTTACAAAGCCTCAGTGCTCGTGTCAACATGGCTCCCGCATGGTGTTCCATCTTTGGCTACCATCTTTTCTGTTTTGTCAGATTTCAATTTCAAAACACACAGCTGAGACTTAACAGCATGCGTGTTACTTTTGGCATTGACTGCACCGTCTGAGTGTGTGTATGTGGCTATAGACCTCGATTTATGCATGCAATGCCTTGTCTGTCCATGAGGAAAATTGTCTCTCATTATATTTAAAACATGGATTGAAACTTATCCCAAGGAGGGTTATGTTTGGATACGTTTACATAAAAGAATATAGCAGTGGGATTCAAAGTCCACACTGAAAATCTGTAATTCAATATATATTTTAAACATGGAAATACAGCTTAGCACTTCAAAAGAGAAAGTAAACCCAATAAAAGTTAGGTGAAATTAATAAGAAATATGATTCTGCACTATTTCTAGTGCATTATTTAAATAAGCACATTTGTGAGATTGATAATGGATGTTCTTGTTTGCAAATGTTCGTAGTTCATGAAGCTTGAGTGCTGCTGTCATAAAAACAACAACAACTAAAATTCATTAAACACTTCACTATTATTATGATGCAATTTGTGATTGTCAAAGAAAGGGATAAAAAATGCATAAATAGAAGCAATTTAACTAGTGGACTAGACTCCATTGCATTTTACTATTGTATTTTAAAGGTCCCGTTTTTCCTGTTTTTTTGAAGCTTTGATTGTGTTTACAGTGTGCAATATAACATGTGTTCATGTTTCGCGTGTAAAAAAACCCCCAGTATTTTTCACACAATTTACTCATCTGTACACCGCTGTTTTCACTGTCCTAAAAACGGCTGATGACTTCCTTGTTCTATGAAGTCCCTCCTTCAGAAAACGTAACGAGTTCTGATTGTGCCAGCGGTTCCCGTGTTGTGATCATAGGTTGTGATTCGACAGCAGCTTAGCGCACGTTGCCCGGTAAGGTCACGCCTCTTCCCAGAGATGCATGTGCTCAGTGTTCTAGTGAGTTATTAAAGAAGGAAGGAGAGGGATGTAGTCCTAATCGGCCGTTCGCTGTAGGCTTTGAAAGGGAACTTCTGTTAAATAAAATATCTTGCTTGGCATTGAACTTTGAGCTTTATAATTTTACAGGTATTATTTATGTTCTAACAGCAACAATACACACTAACTAAAGTTTGAAAAATGGGATCACGAAGAACAGGACCTTTAAGGCATTTTAATTGCTTTACTATAAGAGAAGGTGTGTGTTTTTCCCATGTCCCCAGATATTTGTTGCTTTAATGAATATTCAGTCCTAAATGTCAAAAGTACTCATTTTCACAAGGGAAATTAAACTGGGAAATCTTTTAGATTTGTCAAGTTTATGATGTTTTATTATCATATCATATGGGCAACATTATTCAGCCCTTTTTGGTGAATTTTCAGGGTCAACCAATTTTAAAACCTACTAAAATACAGATTTGCTATTGACAATAGGGGCTTTCGCACCTGAGGAACCTTTTCATAGTTCCTAAAACGAATGGTGGAAGTACTCGGATTTTGGCATGTTCGCACCGTAGGAACTAGGAACGATTTTAGTTCTAGGAACTCCTTTTGGGGAAACTAAATTAGCTTCGACTTCAGAGCAGTCTATTGCACAATAGGAACTACCAGTGATGTAAGTGTACGCTCATTGGCTCAACGCACACGAAACACCAGCACCCGCCATTTTTAAAAAGCTGTGTGTACACAGATAATATATATCCTATATATTTACTCCAGAAACTAACTTTACTAACATGGAAAACAGTGATAGATGGACCTCTCAACCTTTACGCCAAGGAGAAAATCCTACGCGACTTTGAGGGGACCAAGCGAAACATGATTATGTATTTCTGCTAAGCTAGCTAGCGACATTGGACACCAACCACACAGCAAAAGCTAATATTACTACTTCCTTTGCATAACAGTTCTATCGTATAGGGTAAGACTAGTAAACTGGTAAACAGATGATAAACTAATGGAGACGGAGAATGTGAGCACTGTGTGCTCTGGCGTTCTCAGAGCATTCAAAATAAATGTCCGCTGCACCGTCAAAATAAAAGTCACAACTACAAGCGTGGCTTACATCACTTTTGATTTCCTACTGGTGGTGAAAATGCAACCAGAGCCCTGTTTCCACCGAAATTACCCGGGAACAATTTGTCAAAGGACAAATCTCGTCCTCTGCATTAAAGGTTAATAAAGCCTGAACCTCGTCAGTCAATCAGTCATGTTCAGCACCCAAGTCCCACCCCCAAAAGTTCCTGAACTTTGAAAAAGTACTACCTCGCGAGAAGGGGAAACGTTTACCCAGAACCTCATATATACCCCTTTTCCACCAAACCAGTGCTAGAGCTAGTTCGGAGCCAGAGCCTAGTTTCAAATCGGTTCTTTGTGTTTCCACACCCAAAGCCCCAGCTCATAACATTGCTGGGCTAGAACAGGGCTAGAAGTAAGAACCGTTTACGTCAGGCGCCGGGGGGCGGGGTCAACAAGACGAACACAGACTTGAGATCCGCCATTGTTGAAATAGCAGCTAATGGAGCTAACAGCTGCTGCTCGTTTGTAATCTCCGTCTATACAAATTACGGCGAACTGCACAAATGCGTTGGATTCGCTGTGTTTTCGTTGCGTTTTGATGCCAATGTAGGATCGTAAAGCCAATCAATAGTATCAATCGTAACGCAACGTTTGCATTGTTGATGGAAGGCGTGTTGGCAGCGAAGCTGTGCAGAGACCGATCGCCGCATGTTAACGAGTCCAGCGAGAGCACACGACTCCTTATGCTTTTGATTCACTCATGCGTTTTTTTAAATATCATACGTGGATCAGTCTGCGCAGCGCCGATGCATCTCAAACAAGCCTGGTGTGTGTGTGTTTCCCGCTAACGTTGCTGAGAAAGATGAGACGTATACAGTGACGTAAGACCTGGCTCTGTTGTGGCTCTCTAGCCTGTGGAAAAGCAAACGGTTCTTAGAAGGCTCCTCAGTTGAACCAACTATGAACTGGGACTAGCTCTGGCTCCGATCTAGCTCTAGCACTGCCTTGGTGGAAAAAGGGTAATAGACCCTGGTCCCTGCGGTCGAAACACCAAAGTCCCTAGTTCCTAGGGTGGAAATGTGGCTCAAGAAAATGGCCCTAGGGGAACTTTTAGATTTCGGGGAACTTCCCTGTTGGCTAGTTCCTATAAGTTCCTATAACTACCCGGTGCAAAAGCCCCTTATAACATCAAGAAAATCCACCTAATTTAGCCTTAAATTTCCACTATACTTCAACCTGTGAGACAGGGTGGAATATATATTTAAAAGGGCAATATAGTCTTTCCGGTGTTATTTTGGTATGATGAAATTTTGGTATTACCAAATTCGCTAATTTAATGTATTCTTGGTCTAGATTCAACACATTAACTGATGAATATGCACAAATTCAAATGTACGGCCTTGGACATCAACAAGAAACATGGGAAACATTTTCTCCATTTTAAAAGTTGATTAGTCGATATATTTTTTGCTCTCCCAACCATTTGGTTGGTTGCTTTTTAACATCTAAATTTAGCATTTCTTTTTACCTGCAGTCTGTGACCTTATGAGAATTGACATGAGCTTACTTCCTAGTAGATTAGAACCTCTGATTCATATCATGCATATAATACACCAATCAGGCATAGCATTGTGTTTTTGTTTGTCCCCCTTTTGTCAAAACAGCCCTGACACGTTGAGGCATGGACTCCACTAGGCCCCTGAAGGTGTGCTGTGGTATCTGGCACCAAGATGTTAGCAGCAGATCCTTTAAGTCCTGTAAGTTGCGAGTTGGGGCCTCCATGGATCGGACTTGTTTGTTCAGCACATCCCACAGATGCTCGATTGGATTGAGATCTGGGGAAATTGGAAGCCAAGTCAACACCTCAAACTCATTGTTGTGCTCCTCACACCATTTTTTGCTTTGTGGCAAAAATACTCCTACTGGAAGAGGCCACAGGCACCAGTGAATAGTTTCCATGAAAGGGTGTACATGGTCTGCAACAATGCTTAGGTTTGCTTTGGGAGGTGGACAGGGGTCAGCATGGGCACCCTGACTGGCCTGCGGCTATGCAGCCCCATACGCAACAAACTGCGATGCACTGTGAATTCTCACACCTTTCCATCAGAACCAGCATTAACTTCCTGAGCAATTGGAGCTACAGTAACTCGTCTGTTTGATCGGACCACACGGGCCAGCATTCGCTCCCCACGTGCATCAATGAGTCTTGGCCGCCCATGACCCTGTCGCCGGTTCACCACTGTTCCTTCCTTGGAGCACTTTTGATAGAAACTGACCACTGCAGACCGGGAACAGCCCACAAGAGCTGCAGTTTTGGAGATGCTCTGTCCCAGTCGTCTAGCCATCACAATTTGGCCCTTGTCAAACTCACTCAAATCCTTACGCTTGCCCTTTTTCCTGCTTCTAATCAACTTTGAGGACAAAATGTTCACTTGCTGCCTAATATAATAATCAGTGTTATTCAGTTCACCTGTCAGTGGTCATAATGTTATACCTGATCAGTGTATATATCTAAAAAGAAACCAACCCAAACGGTAAATGGAAAAAGAAGCAGAAATGGAGATAAACAAATGTAACAGTAGAGAGCGAGAGAGCGAGAGCGAGAGAGAGAGAGAGAGAGAGAGAGAGAGAGAGAGAGAGAGAGAGAGAGAGAGAGAGAGAGAGAGAGAGAGAGAGAGAGAGAGAGAGAGAGAGAGAGAGCGAGAGCGAGAGCGAGAGCGAGAGAGCGAGAGAGATATATGTAATGATCTCGGCAACAGCACAGCCCTAATGTTTCGTGTGTTTGCATGTCTGCCTCTCCTCAGGAAGAGTGGTGTGAAAAAGTTCACACCTACTTGATGATTGCCTCATGGGAGCGGTAGTTTTCGCACAGCATGATCCTGCAGGGGTACTCAGACGGGTAATGCTCGTACAGCCGGTCCAGCAGAGAGACGTGCAGATTCCTCTCCCGCGCAAACTCGCTGTACACAAACGGACTGAGCTGCAAGGGGACAGGACACCTCAGAGTCACGCTTACATGCGTTACACTACACACACACACACACATACACACACAAGATCAGCGGCCTTTGGGTTCACTAACCTCAAGCCAGATGTAAATGTTTTCATTTCTGGATTAACGATTTCTTGAATCTAGTCGTTGACTGATGTATTGGCGAGTATTTAGCATTTTGACATGGTTGGCATCAACTGATAAAAAAAAGGCTTTTCTTGCGATCTTGATGTGTACAAATGTTTTATATTTGCAGGTAGGAAATATCCAGAAATGGAATCAAACACTTCATAGTCTTTACTGCATAATTTATAAATTAAATATAGATGCATTTTTATTAAAGCTACAAAAGTTATCCAGTTAAGAGCAGTGAGTGATTTCCTCTTTGTCTTTTATTCTTTGATTAACATTAATGACAGACGGCAGCAGGTTTATTAGGCTGCTGTCACTTTAAGAGCTGACGCACACGACCCGGATCTGACACATATTCTATTTTCTCACAACTCATTACATTTATTTAAAGTCCCTGTAAAGGCAATTCTGAGATTTGTTTCTAAACACATTATAAATGTATTGCTGAAACACATTACAAAGACTGTGAACTATGTAGTACTGAATTCAGAAGTTAGACCGCTAAACAGTTTTTCACCGTTGCTGACTGTGTTCAGGATTTTCTGGGCGGGGCTAAAACAGTGGCTCGATGACGCACAGGAGCCACTGAGCCTGGCTCCTACCCTAACACGATCATAACTAGAGCACATTAGCATCAGTTTGCCCGCTCGATCGCGAGTTACTGTCAGTACTCTTAGTTACTATAGCCTACAACTTACAAAACAGCTTTCAAAACAAAAACGATGATCAAGAAGAGGTGGATTAATTTTGTGAACAGCTGCCTTGATGGAGAGCTGAGGATCACCAACGACACCTGCCTCTAAAGTGACTTTACACCGGATAGTTTTACAAACTTTCACCGGAGACAACTGGGATTCACTGATAATCCGCTGCAGAACCGACTATCCCCCGCCCAGGCCTTTATCCTCCCGTCCCGCCGACATCTGGTGCGTGGTGATCATAGACGGTCATGATCAGTAGGCTACGTGAGTGTGGTCTTGTGTGCTACGGCAGCTTTCCTGCGAGTGGGCGCGGTTTCGGCGCCGACAGCGAACACACCCCCAGCGTTTGAGAGCAGAGAATGCTGCTCATTTTTTCAAGTATTTGATAAGCTATTTTATGTACTTGCCGGATTTTTTATGATTCAAATTTGGCTGGGTGGTTAATAACACATTTATCTGTGGTGTGAGGAACTCAGAACACATGTTTAGTTTTGACTTTACAGGGACTTTAAGACTTTATTGAACTCATTTAAGACTTTTGGCATTATTGTGTGACAACTTTTGGCATTATTGTGCTTTTTTTATATAGGTTGTCGTCTGTTGAAGCGCTAAAGAATGCGGCGCTGGCGTGCGTCTGAAGCGGCTTTCTGTGCGCATGAGCCCTGTGTGTGTCACAGGCAGGAGATTCACATACGTGCGCCAGTGTCTTGTTGCACTTCAATGATTTAAATGCATTTGTATGAATACGAGCGTGATCATATAATGTAACGCTAGCTTAAGTATGACGGGAAAAAAAACCGGTTAACACGTTAATTTTGACAGGCCTAATTTTATGTTGTTTTATTAATTTTATGTGCTTCGGGCTAGGGTTGTCCTTTTAATTAGTTTTTCTTGTTTAAAATATTGCTATATGGCTTTAATTCATTTTTATTTCAGTTTTAAATGTAGCAATTTTTGTACTTAATTTTTTTAAGTAAACATTTTTTTTAGTCTTAAACATTTCTAATTTTCATTTTTTTTTAAGTACATTTTCCTTTATTTAATTTTCTTATATTCTATTTATTATTATTATTAGTAGTAGTTTTTTATCATGTTTAAAAATTTTGGACCCACTTTATATTAGGTGGCCTTAACTACTATGTACTAACATTTTAATTAATAATTTGATACAATGCACTTATTGTGTACATACATGTTTTTAAATTGTACTTACATTTAAAAAATACCTGCATGTAATTACATCTGTAATTAATTTCTGTAGTTACATTTGTAATTACACAGTTGACCCTTTGCTTACACCTAACACCCTTAAACTTACCCACACCACCACACCTGTCCCTAACCCTACCCGTATCCCACCTCAATATCAGCAAAGGTGTTTTGCAATACATTTTGAACACAGTAAGTACAGTGAGGAAAATAAGTATTTGAACACCCTGCTATTTTGCAAGTTCTCCCACTTAGAAATCATGGAGGGGTCTGAAATTATCATCGTAGGTGCATGTCCACTGTGAGAGACATAATCTAAAAAAAAAAAAAATCCAGAAATCACAATGTATGATTTTTTAACTATTTATTTGTATAATACAGCTGCAAATAAGTATTTGAACACCTGAGAAAATCAATGTTAATATTTGGTACAGTAGCCTTAGTTTGCAATTACAGAGGTCAAACGTTTCCTGTAGTTTTCCACCAGGTTTGCACACACTGCAGGAGGGATTTTGGCCCACTCCTCCACACAGATCTTCTCCAGATCAGTCAGGTTTCTGGCCTGTCGCTGAGAAACACAGAGTTTGAGCTCCCTCCAAAGATTCTCTATTGGATTTAGGTCTGGAGACTGGCTAGGCCACGCCAGAACCTTGATATGCTTCTTACAGAGCCACTCCTTGGTTCTCCTGGCTGTGTGCTTCGGGTCATTGTCATGTTGGAAGACCCAGCCTCGACCCATCTTCAATGCTCTAACTGAGGGAAGGAGGTTCCCCAAAATCTTGCAATACATGGCCCTGGTCATCCTCTCCTTAATACAGTGCAGTCGCCCTGTCCCATGTGCAGAAAAACACCCCCAAAGCATGATGCTACCACCCCCATACTTCACAGTAGGGATGGTGTTCTTGGGATGGTACTCATCATTCTTCTTCCTCCAAACACGTTTAGTGGAATTATGACCAAATATTTTGGTCTCATCTGACCACGTGACTTTCTCCCATGACTTCTCTGGATCATCCAAATGGTCATTGGCAAACTTAAGATGGGCCTTGACATGTGCTGGTTTAAGCAGGGGAACCTTCCGTGCCATGCATGATTTCAAACCATGACGTCTTAGTGTATTACCAACAGTAACCTTGGAAACGGTGGTCCCAGCTCTTTTCAGGTCATTGACCAGCTCCTCCCGTGTAGTTCTGGGCTGATTTCTCACCTTTCTTAGGATCACTGAGACCCCACGAGGTGAGATCTTGCATGGAGACCCAGTCCGAGGGAGATTGACAGTCATGTTTAGCTTCTTCCATTTTCTAATGATTGCTCCAACAGTGGACCTTTTTTCACCAAGCTGCTTGGCAATTTCCCCGTAACCCTTTCCAGCCTTGTGGAGGTGTACAATTTTGTCTCTAGTGTCTTTGGACAGCTCTTTGGTCTTGGCCATGTTAGTAGTTGGATTTATACTGATTGTATGGGGTGGACAGGTGTCTTTATGCAGCTAACGACCTCAAACAGGTGCATCTAATTTAGGATAATAAATGGAGGGGAGGTGGACATTTTAAAGGCAGACTAACAGGTCTTTGAGGGTCAGAATTCTAGCTGATAGACAGGTGTTCAAATACTTATTTGCAGCTGTAACATACAAATAAATAGTTAAAAAAAATCATATATTGTGATTTCTGGATTTTTTTTTTTTAGATTATGTCTCTCACAGTGGACATGCACCTACGATGACAATTTCAGACCCCTCCATGATTTCCAAGTGGGAGAACTTGCAAAATAGCAGGGTGTACAAATACTTATTTTCCTCACTGTACATTGTACTTATTTTTTGATGTAAGTACATAGTACTTAAGGCCACCTAATATAAAGTGGGGCCAATTTTTTATTTTTATTTTATTACATTTTTTTTTTTTTCAAATATATTTTGAATAGTTTTAGCTAACCACAACAATACTTCAGATAATATATTTTTGGTTTAAGGAAATAATTAGCAAAATATAAACTTTTTTGTGTTCATCTATTCTGCTATCGATCACTGTGTTCTCTATATATTAGCAACCCTTACTGGTCTACAACTACTAAAGAGATGACTGTACAAGACTTTAACCATTCCTAACCAATAGATTTGAGGCCACATGAGAGGAGGTACAGGTGGGGTATGAGATGAATTTTTAATGCAGCAGGAAGTGAGGGGGGCTGATGAGGTTTCTATCTAAGTGGCATTTAATTAGAGGCACATTGGTTCCACTCAGGCTGAGGCGGTTCTTCACGGGCACCGGCCACGCCGGAGTCAGATACTGACGTGACTCTGCAGAATGAGAGCAGCGAGGAGAGACAGGATGTGACAGCAGCACAGAGAGCCTGCTGACCTGATCTCTGGGTTGAGCTCAGTCAAAGCCTTTTTAATACACCAAGACGGTGCACTGCTATTATTTATGAACGGGAGAAAGTGCAATGAATAAAAAAAAGGTGGCGGAATAAATACCGCTTCTTAATAAAAGAGCAAATCACCAATTGGTAAAGTCATCACATGACTGCAGCTAGAAACAGTCAGTGTCAGACCAAGCGGCAACCTTCCTTTCTCTCTCTTGAAGCCAACACGGAAGTGACTTAATTCATTGACTGGCCGCTAGAGACTTTACAGTCTGGTACAAAAAGTGTTTTTGGTCTATAGAGCTAATTTTGCCCTTCATGACAACTGTGAGGGGGGTGATTTAAAAATTTTTTTTTTTTACAAGTCACTCGTTTAAATTACATTAAGCCTTAAAGTTCTGCGTAATTAAGGGAGTGGCCACTTGAGTGACAGGTGGATTGCCGCTGCTGTCACTACTAGCCGTTTGTCTATAAAGCCTATTTTCGTTATCCGGGAGTGATGCGCTGTGACGCACTGCCAAGATGGCGACGGCCAGCTTTGCCTACTTTGGGCTTGCGCTTCAGAAACCCACGGGTGTCGTCACGGACGCTGCGCCCATTGTTTTATACAGTCTGTCTGAGACGCGCGCGCGCTTATGACTGCACATTGACTGGTCCAGCCTGAAAAATCAGTTTTTTGTCATGATTTGAGTGTTAAAAAAATATTCATGGAAATTGTTGTTGTAAATTGATTTTAAATATGAAATTTATTCTTAAGCTTGGGCGAACAGCTTTGGAGAATTTGATGTTTCCCCATTCAAAGTGATAGGAGCTGCACTTGCATGACTGAAATAGCTGCCCAAAGATGGTCGCCAAGTGAAATCACTTAATGTAAAGGGACTTCGGCTCAGCGTTAATAAGCAGAAATATTTTAATAATTTAAGTTGTGGTGTTGTAGTTAGTTTGGTCAAAATTCTGACAGTCTGTTTGGCAATTGTAGGGCCCTTAGAAATGTTTTATTTGTTACCCAAATTCTTTTCTTACTGATGTAATATTTCTGGATTATGTTCTTTCCACTTTAATTTTTGTGGTTTTTTCCCCCCCATTTTTTTTTTTCTGGATTAAGATTTAAAGCGTAAATTTATTTTTTTGTGATCAAAAAGTCAAATTAATTTAAACTATAAAATGTACCCGATTTAACAACAACAACTTATAAGTTTGACAAAAATCTGATTTTTAAGGCCCTTATGAAATGTCATTTTTTCCCCAAATTCAGATTTTTTATTAAACTCTTTTTCCACCAGCGTTTTTGAAAAAAGAAAAGAAAAAGGAGAGTTGTTTGCAAGTGATGTATTACTGGAGTCACTTTTAATTTAACATAGACTTTAGTAAACCTAATTCTCTGGTTTCCTGTTTTTAAGTCACATAAAGAGCCTTTGCAATGTTGTCATTCTCAGTGCTGATGTCATCACTCAGATACCTGCATATGGTCTCCTGCCAGTACGACTCGGGTGCTATTAGCAGCCAACGCCAATGGCATGATGGTCTCGCACTCCATGGCTTGGGCTGCCTCGTCCAACAGGATGTGTGTGAAGATCCCTTTGGAAACACGCATATGGGAATGAAATATTAATTACATGGAGCTTCACAGGAGAAGGCATTAATAATAGATAACACACACACACACACACACACACACACACACACACACACACACACACACACACACACACACACACACACACACACACACACACACACACACACACACACACACACAAGCAGCCATTAACACAAGAATCTAGCATCCAGCAGAGGTTGTGCACACGCCATCTCATGGGAACAGATGTATAGTTTTTTTAGTGCAGACATACGTGTGTGTGATTGACGGATAACTCTCAAATCTGTCAGGCTGATGCATCAAACCTTTACACTATATTCCCTGTTAATTTCCATGATACAAAACTAAACAACTTCTTGATGATATTAATGCAACTTATTCGGCCATAAAAACAAAGTCTTTAAGCTCACCAAAGATGCATTTATTTGATCAGAAATAGGGAAAAACAGTAATATTGTGAGATATTAAAACAATATAAAATATCTATGTGAATATATTTTAAAATGCAGTTTGTTCCTGTGATCAAAGCCGTATTTTCAGCATCACTACTCCAGTCCCCAGTGTCACATGATCCTTCAGAAATCATTCTGATATGATGAATTGATTAATATGTTTTTCAGCAATTTTTTCAAGTTTCTTTGATGAGTAGAAAGAAAAACAAACATTATTTATTTGAAATGGAAATCATCCGTGATATTATAAATGTATTTACTGTCACTTTTTCATCTAATGTTTGCTTGCTGAAGAAAACTACTAATATCTTTCCAAAACATTCTTACTGAACCCAAACTTTTGGATTGTAGTGTAAATATCAGCATTATATTTGCCCTGCAGATATCAGAAGCAAATGGAGATTATATATAGGTCAGAGAGTTCGTTTAACGACAAATTGTGGAAAATTAGTTGATGTATAATACAATCTAATTGGCCCCAAGGGCTGTTTGGCTGAAATTATGATTCTCCTCTGAAATCAACCTCCCTCAATAGGCTTATTTGGACTATAAGATATAAAACACAAAATGCTTGTGTCACTGGAGGGAATAAGCTTCCACCTCTCAAAACACATTAGCACAATGCCAGAAATCAGCAGTAATGACTTCAAATGAACAGATAAGAAAAGAGGGGAGACGAATGAAAAAGAAACACAAAAAAAAGACAGAAAAAAGACGACAGCATTGGGTGTTAATGATGCTGAGTGTGTCAGAAAGGCGAGCCGGGTCTCTTAGCAACAGATGATCCTGTGCGCCGCAGACACATAGGAGGAAATTAGCCTTTCCTAATAAACTGTTGCGGACCCCGCTGCATCACTCCTGAGGGAGGGGTTTAATGCAGCCATGTCCAGCTGTGACGCGCTTCTGTTAAGTCTTTCAGTTTTAATCGAATGTGTGCAGATATGAAAACTAGCTGCAAGCGATATCTTTAGCCGTGAGTATGAGGGACGAAAGCAAGAAACACTGAAGATTTTCAGAGTGTGTGAGAGAATGTGTGTGTGTTCTCACCTGGCTCCAGGTCAAGCTGGCAGAGGTACTGGGATGTGCTGAGTGTGACCACAACCACACGGTGGCGCTCTACATCCTGTCGCGTGGGCATCTGGAAGGTGAAGTACGCTCCGGAGATCAGGCAGTACTGCTGCACCACCGGGTGGACCGTCTTCACCCAGCGGTTCCTGAAGTAAACCCTGAACAAACACAAAGTCCAACATTAAAGACGACCCATTGTTTATTGATTCTGATTCTGGGTTCTACTAAAATAGGTTGTCTTGCAAAAAGAAAATTCCCATATTTGTAATTGCTGCAGCACCTCTTTTCCTAGTCTGTCAGTAACGCTCTGTTTAGTTCCTGTCTCAGTGAAGCCCCTCGTAACACACAATGAAAAGCACAATGTACCCTGATTGGTCGGCTGGACTAGTGTGTTGTGATTGATCAAGCACTTTGAGTGTGCTAGGAAAATGTCCCGTCTCTAACGCTACTCTAACGCGAGTTTCAACACACTACTAACTAACTCAACCTGGTCACGCCCATTTATTTAAATGAGGAATATTGTGACTTGTTCGTTCCCGGAAGAAAATGTAAGACTAAAATGTGTTTCAAGGAGTTCAGAAACATTGACAATGACACAAAGAATAACTCCCTTTGTAACTTTGCAGACCTTTTTTATGCTCAAACATCAACATTACACACTAAAGACAGTCGAACATGCAAAAAAGTAGAATAGGTTCTCTTTAAAGTCCATTCTACCAAAACTTTCTTCAAAAGCTCATTGTAAAAGGAATCCATTTGAATGTTCAGTCTTCTGAAGAGACTCGATCGCTTTATATGATGATAAAAAATTGACATAAACGATGATACACACACACACACACACACACACACACACACACACACACACACACACACACACAATATGGTATGGGGAAGCTCAAACATACTTGAAGTGAAACTGGCAATAACCCAAAACGCCATAGCAACTGCATAGCAATGCCCTGGCAGCCACCCACACCACCACAGCGGCAAGTTTGTACAGCAAGCACAACTTGTGTGTTCTTTATAAAAAGCAAATATCTAGCAGTTAATATATTTCCCATTCATGCAGCTCTGGTTACCTCAGCAAAAAAAGTTGTTTCCGAGGCAAAGAAAGTTATTACATTTTGATGAAAGATAAAGAAACCAAACATTTTTATTAAAACAGCATGCACTGATAAACTGTGCACAATAAGGCCAGGGTGATTCATCGACAAATTCATATAATTTTGTCTATACAAGCCAAAATGCAAGATCCCAAATCAGAGACAACGGCGTAACAGACTCGTGTGGGTGGTGTGCCAAAGGAACCTTGAACTATGAGAAAAACAAGATTTTAAAATAATCTGGATGACTAGCGTCATCAAAATTGCATAACACATTTCCTTCCGTGACATGCAGTTTTCAAATCTTTCAAGTGAAACCTAGATGCCAAGTATTGCGTCCAATCACCATTTAGAAAGTCATCCCTGTACCTCATTCTTTAGCTAGTCACACATTATGGGTGTCAAAAATACCAGTACTTCAGTGCCAAGTCAATACGATTTTTAATAAATAAATAAATAAATAAATAACGTATCAATACCAATGTATTATCCTCATTGTTATTTTAGTATTATTTACATGACTAGAATATTCATTAATTTTCTTTTTTCTTTTTATATCTTCAGTTTTCATTTTCATTTAGTTTAAAATTTATTTTTGTGCTTTTGTCTTTTTTTATATATTTTCACTTTTCTTTATTTTTTATTTCCATTGTAGTAATTTTAGTAAAAAAAATATAACTCATTCGTTTACATTATATAAAGCATTAAAGTTCTGCATAATTAAGGGCGTGGCCACTTTGAGTGACAGGTGGATAGCCATTTATCTGCTGTCTGTTATGGTGCGTTCACACCGGACGCGATTCGCGTGAGTGATTTACATGTTAAGTCAATGCAGAGACGCGAAATGGCATTCTGCGGCGCGATTCACGCGATTGAGGTGTTAACCAATCACAAGCTTGCTCTAGTAGTGACGCATTTACAAGCGGAGGCAGAAATCCGAACAACAATGGAGGACAAGATAATCGTGGCTGTATGTGGATACCAGGCGCTGTATTATACATCATCCTATCACTACAGGAACAGGAATAAAAGGAATAAAAAGGATCTTGCTTGGAAGAAAGTGAGTTATTGTGAGCCATTGTGAGCCAAGTGAGCCATTTCACAACGAGACAGGAGCAGAAAAAAAGAGCCAGAGCCAGCAGCAAATGTGAGAAGGACTAGCCGAGGAAAGGCGGGTCTCCCCGGGTAAACGAGCGCGGAATGCCACTGATCCCCTGGATCTCACAACTCCGAAAATGCCAGATAAAATGCTCAAATAGGCACTCTTTTTATAAATTAACCACAGATTTGAGCTTTAAACAACTATATTATCGCCTGAAAAAGTCTTTAAACTACGTTTTGTCACACATTAATAGTAGTATTTTTTACAAAAAAGACATCAAGAGACCATATAGGCTCATATAGGGCAGAATCCCCTCCCATGACACGAATTTGCGTCTGTTGTGCAGTTGTCACACGCGAATTTCACATGCGAATGAAGCGAGTAAACTCAAAATGTTCAAGCGTCCACCTTTGCGCGATTAGCGCGAATTGTTCGCGCAAATCGCGCCCGGTGTGAACACCACATTAGTCATCGCGTCACTTAAGCTCCGCCCACTCCCCGCCTTTTGCCCATTTTCTGTTATCCGGGAGTGACGCGCGATGATGCGCTGCCAAGATGGCAACGGCCATCTCGTCCATACTTTGCGCTTCAGAATTGCTCATCAGAATCCTATGGCTGACGTCACGGACACTACGTCCATATTTTATTTCAGTCTATGGTGTGTCCTCAGTGGCTCAGATGCCAGGAGTCAATGGAGACTATGTTTGTTGGTACAGGAAACAGAAATGACGGACTGTTGCGGCTCACTCAGGGCAGGAGCGATGCAAATATGGGCTTCCCCCTCCTCGTATGCAAGTGTAAAGGGAAATCTGGAACCGCTCTTTTGGATACGGTTTATGATTTATGGTGATTATAAAAAAAAAAGGAGTGGGTGGATTTTTACCATTATGGGCTGGTTGTTTACACACACTGTAACCTTATAAAAGTGAATTTTGCATAAAAGGTCCCCATTAACAAAAACACTGGCTTTTCTACAGTGCGTTCCACAGTCGAATTAACTGTCCCTGAAATATTGGTGTGTGTGGCTATTGTGAAAATTACAAGACACTGTTCAGAAAGACAGCGTTTTTTCACAGATTTAAACTATAAATATTTAACTTGAAATGTATACTATATTTATAATGAAAAGTTGGTATAGTGATAATCTTACACCACTCCAGATGAGTGGTGAGTGTTACCTGAGAGGTCGTGCGTGTGGATTGCCAGCCTCCACGTATGGATGAAGGTAATCTTTAATGTACAGATCTGCGGCGCTGTTTGAATGTGTACAGATCAGAACCCTGGAAGAAAAAAACAACAACCATCATTAGCACTCTGAGACAAAGCTGCTTTAATCAGTACAAAACCCAGCTAAATGTCTTAAGTTCAATTCCCTCTGTTCTTCCAGACTCTTTTCTCATGATTAGCAAGGAATGTTTCAGGATCGATACAAGTTAAGCTTTATTGACAACATCTGTGCAGTGCTGTTTTCACCACAGGAAATTTCGATTCGTCACTCTAAACACACAAAAATGGTTTCCACTTACAATGGAAGTCTATGGGGCAAGACATTCTAGAGGAAGTAAAAAATGTCCACAGACAAAGTGAGTAAGCAATTGTATCACACTAGTCTCATGTTAACAAGTATTAAAGGGGACATGAACTGAGAAAACAAATTTTCCTTGAGCTTTTAACATATAAGAGGTAATCATACTATAAGAATATCCTGCAAGTGAAAGAACCGAAAACTTCATTGTTAGTCCAAAAACAGCATTTATTGTAACCAAGCCCAGTGAACAACTTGTTGTGGAAGGTGCCTATAATAAATTGGTGAAAGACTGCCCCTGCGGAAGAATATCAACGACTAATTTATCATTGCAACTTTGGCCCCACCTACTGGCGTGTTAGTGAGATGACGAGGAGAGAAGAGAGAAAAAGGATCACTGGACTGCAAATAACATTACCTTCCAATTGTTTTTTCTTCTTCTAACAATGTTAATGTCTCAGTTGAGGATTATTTATTTGTATAGATTTCCATTGTTTCTTGCTTTTTTTTACCCTGGGATACGTGGAAATGATTCCCTGAGGTAAATTTGTGTAAGGCTGACCCTGCAAAATGCGTTTTCCTGCTCACCGTGAATCAGGCTGCTTGAGGATGTGTTTGACAGCCTGGGCCAGCGTGAAGGTCTTGCCCGTGCCGTAGGGTCCGATGATGAGCACCGGCGGAAGGTTGATGGAGAGGGGGGTGGTGATGGCCAGAATAGCTTCCTTCTGCTTGGCATTCAGACGGGGATCCAGCTGCTCATCCCACTGCCTGTGGCACCGGAGGAAGAACTTACACGGGCTACAAACGCACGAATGCGCCCTGCCAATGCAGCTGCCACTCACAGAGATGTCTGTGAGTGAACTAGAGCTGCTGGACAAGCAGATATTATTCATGTCCGGTGTCATTTTAGGAACAAAAGACTTATCATCTCACAATTTAAGCAAATTCTGACAATTGCATGATATAAATGTTAACTATTGCAAGAAATAAATTCAGAATTTCAAAATGTGTACTCTCTATTGCAAGAAAAAAAATCTGAATTACAAATTGTTAACTCGCTATAGTGAGAAATTAACTCAGGATTACAAGATGTTAACTCGCTATTGTGAAAAATGAACCCGGAATTGCGATAAATAGGCTAAACTCAGAATTACAAGAAATACTTGGAATTGGAAGAAATGAACTCGGAATTCTGAGAAAAAGGAAAAAATTGTGAGAACCTCAGACTTGCAAGAAATAAACGTTGGCAATAACCAAAAAGAAAATAAAGAAGAAAAAAAAAGTTAGAATTGCAAGAAATAAACTCAGAATATGAGGAAAAAAGTTAGAAATGCAAGATATGAATCAGAATCGGGAGAAATAATATTAAAATAAATGGAGCAATACCAATTTAGGAATTGGGGGCAGGGTTATGGGCAAGAAGTCAGATTTGTGAGATATAAACTCAAAATTGCAAGAATTCTAAATTTTCGGAAAAAAGTCAGAATTGCGATATGTAAATTCAGAATGGTGAGATATGAATTATAAGAAAAAGTCAGAATTGCAAGATATAACATCAGAATTGCGCTATATCATTTTTAATTTATTTTTTATTCAGTGGCAGACACAAACTTCCATAAAAGTGTGTAAATCATTCCACTTATAAAGCCAATGGAGTTTTAGTTGGATGAGGAACTAGGAGGGGTGTGTGTGTGTGTGTGAGTGTGTGTAAAGTCACTCATTTGGGTCTTTGCGTGTGCTCGTACCTGTTGGGACTCCAGGGTATTGTGGGAGTGAGGCTGACATCTGGAAACAGGATACTGTTATCTCTGATGCGATCCAGAGCGTAGTGCATCTCACACAGAGGAAGTCTGTTCAACTGAAACTGCAGCTCCACCTTGCATCCAAACACACACAAACACACCTGCTGTTCAAACAGACTCTGCCGAGACATTCTGTATTTATTTGCACTTTTTTTTTTGTTGCAGCGCCTGCCATGTGCTACAGACAACACACCTCAAACAAACAACTGAAAATGCCTTTTACAGAAATGAACCCTTATAGGATTTTTTGGCCATACACAGCAATTATAATTATAATCAATTATCATTGCACTTGACTTGGCTTATTTCAAAACCAATGTAATGTTCTGGGACAATTTTACATTCATTTAAGGAACAGTGTCAAATGATCATACATGGCAACAAAAGCCCAGCCCACACGGGGATTCCACGAGACAAAAGGATTCAATACTAAATGTGTGTAATGCTGGAGGGAACAGTGATAAATGGGATCTGATGTAGTAAAAAGGGTAAATTAGGCCAAATCCTGCTCTTTGTAGGGCAGTCTGCTGCTTGGTGGCAGTGTCTCTAGGGTTTCTGCCATAGCTCAATTTACAACAGTGAATGGCATAAACGCTGCTTAAACTATTCCCTTACATTCACTATATTGACAATAGTATTGGGACACCCCTGCAAATCATTGAATTTATTGTGTTCCAATCACTTCATGGTCACAGGTGTATAAAATCACGAACCTAGGCATGCAGACGCTTCTACAAACATTTGTGAAAGAATGGGTCGCTGATGGGTCAGTGAATTCAAGCGTGGTACCATGATAGGTTGCCACCTGTGCAATAAGTCCATTCGTGAAATGTCCTCACTACTAAATATTCCACGGTCAACTGTTAGTGGTATTATAACAAAGTGGAAGCAATTGGGAACAACAGAAACTCAGCCACAAAGTGGTAGGCCATGTAAAATCACAGAGCAGGGTCAGCGCATGCTGAGGTGCACAGTGAGCAGATGTCACCAACTTTCTGCAGAGTCAATAGCTACAGACCTCCAAACTTCATGTGGCCTTCAAATCAGCTCATGAACAATGCATAGAGAGCTTCATGGAATGGGTTTCCATGGCCGAGCAGCTCATCCAAGCCTTACATCACCAAGCGCAATGCAAAGCGTTGGATGCCGTGGTGAAAGCACGCCGCCACTGGACTCTAGAGCAGTGGAGACGTGTTCTCTGGATGAATCACACTTCTATGTGTGGCAATCTGATGGACGCGTCCGGGTTTGGCAGTTGCCATGAGCACGGTACTTGTCTGACTGCTTTGTGCCAAGTGTAAAGTTTGGTGGAGGGGGGATTATGGTGTGGGTTGTTTTTCAGGGGTTGGGCTTGGCCCCTTAGTTCCAGTGAAAGGAACTCTTAATGCTTCAGCATACCAATACATTCTGGACAATTTCATGCTCCCAACTTTGTGGGGACAGTTTGAGGATAGCCCCTTCCTGTTCCCACATGACTGCGCACCAGTGCACAAAGCAAGGTCCATAAAGACATGGATGAGTGAGTTTGGTGTGGAGGAACTTGACTGGCCTGAACAGGGTCCTGACTAGGGATGGGCATGATTAATCGATGATCGATAATTGATCGTTAAGAATTTCGTTGATCACGTTAATTTGTTATCGATAAATATAATGCATTTTTTTTTAATCGAATGCAGATGTCGTTGCGTAGTGTGAGTCTTGAAGCAATTAAATGAATTTCACTGTGTGGTGAAGTTCACTGCAAACATTGCGATGCCGTGTATAAGTACAACATGGCCACGACTCAAATGATGTACCACTTAAAGTGCATCCGTTCCTGGTTAATGACCTAGCATCAAGTCGGCGTTAGCACGGACTTGGAGCTGTGATACACAACGAGCAGAGAAAATTACCCAAGGGATCTACAAGTTCATTGAGGTGGATATTCTGCCCTTAAGTATTGTTGAGGGCAATGGTTTTCGAGAACTGAAACAATTATTGGAACCAGCATATCAAATTCCATCACGACGTACCGTCCACCAGACTGGTAGAAACTCACTACGAAGAACAAAAGCAGCAGCTGTAAAAGAATTGAGCAAAGCTGAGAGAGTTGCTCTAACTACAGACTGCTGGACCGCTTTAACAGCTGAGAGCTACATCACCATAACCTGCCAGCTACATCATTCGCCGCGTTTCCATTACAGATTTGCCCAAAACTTTTGCGATATTCTCTAAAGGTCAATAAAAAAATATTGCGAAATGACGGCGTTTCCATTAACTGATGTTATGCGACTAAAACAATTTTTCTCTTCTCGTGATAGTCATTCCAAAAATTATGCTACGGATGTTGTACATTATTTTTAATGGAAGAGACGTGTGTTATCCAAGCATTGATGGCAAGGAAGGCACCTTATACTTGAGCGCCACATATGAGGTGTTATGATAAATTGTGGCATTTTATATCCTATTGTTTTTTATGACTTTAATAAAGAACTCTGTCTCGTCTTCTGTCCAAACTTACCATCATCTGTAAAGAATGATCCACTTTTACATACGCCAGGTGTGACGCATTGCCACATACAGAGACGAGCGAAAAGTTTGAATCTGCATGGTGAAATATAAACTGAATTTAGAAATGCTTTTGAAATGAAAAACTTTGCGTTTAATAATCAAAATATATTTTTTAAATGAAGACGGCGTTTGGAGTGGAGTGCAAAATAATCTGTTCCCATAACAGGGCCTTTGCCGTTTTTGTGAGTGTACACAAATAAAAGTAGAGAGTTTACTGTTTCAGGGTTTCTGCAGGTTTCACCAAGTCAAATTTAAGACTTTTTAAGACCTTTTCAAGACCATTAAGAATTAAATTTAAGACCTATATCACGCAATTAAAAAAAAAAAACGTACAAAAGGAAATGCAGAATCACAAAATTACTTGCAAAGCAAATTAATTTATTCAAATTGAACAAAGTATTAGTAATCTTGCACTTCCTCATAGCTCAATCCCACCAGGATTAATATACAAACACACTACCGGTCTAAAGTCTGAGAACGGTAAGATTTTTAAATGTTTTTACATTCTGCTCACCAATGCTGCATTTATGTTATTAAAAATACAAAAAGCTGTAATATTGTGACAGTTCTGTTGTGACTGTTTTCTATGTGAATATATAGTAAAGTGTCATTTATTCCTGTGATCAAAGCTGAATTTAACATCATTACTCCAGTCTTCAGTGTCACATGATCCTTCACTAAATCACTAATCATTCTCATATGAGGATCTGATGATCAACAAACATTTATGTTTATTATCAGTGTTGAACACAGTTGTGTAAAACATTTTTTTTGGATTCTTTGATGGATAAAAAAAAGTAAAAAAAAAAAAAAAAAAAAAGATTTCTGAAGGATTATGTGACTCTAAAGTCTGGAGCAATGATGCTGAAAATTCAGCTTTGAATCACAGAAATAAATTCTATTTAAGATATATATTGAAATATAGTTATTTTAAATAAAAAAATAAAAAAATAAAAAAACATATTCACAATAATACTGTCTTTGCTGTATTTTGGATCAAATAAATGCAGCCTCGGTGAGCAGGAGAGACTTCTTTAAAAAACATTTTGAAAATCGAACCGTTCTCAAACTTTTGACCGGTAGTGTGTGTGTATGTATATACATTTTTTTGTGAGATCAAAATTACTGATTTTGTGATGGTCATTTTCAGAAATGTGCATGTTTCTTTTTTTTTCATAATTAGGATGCCACATTTACCATATCATTATATTAGATGCACAATAGTCACACATGGCAATAAAACAAACAAAATGCATGAATCTTGTTTGACAATAGGACAAATAAATACAACTTAAATATACAGATACAAACAGTGCTTTAAGTTTAGGGCTACTGTTTGTTTTTCCCCGTTGTTGTTGTTTGATTAATACTAACGACACAGGCAGGAGGGGGTATAGGCTCGGCTATATTGGGTTGCTTTCACTTTAAGACCTACAGTAATGATGAGCCCATAGATATGGATATGTATGAATATGCCTAGATTCGGTTCACTCGCGCGAGCGCTGACCGGCGGCAAACGCCTGCAGAATCCGCGGCCAGTCTGACATCAGTCCGTGTGTCAGTAGCGAATGAGTTCGGGGTTTTCACCGCTTTTTAAACTCTTTGTTTAGTGCTATCGGGCATATCAAACTTTTATTTGGTCATTATACGAGATGGCAGGTGAGAAAGATTCGCCTTTGCTATCACGATCGCGTGAACTGGAAGAACTGGAGAACTGAAGCTGAAGAATAAAATCCGTTTGATGCGTCTGTGGTACAATCAGAAAGAGCCTCGCGCCAATAACATGAAAGCTGATTGGCTGCTATATAAGATGCATGTTGGTCTCTCACTAGCGAAAAAACGAACTAACAACACACACACACACACTCTCTCTCTCTCTCTCTCTCTCTCTCTCTCTCTCTCTCTCTCTCTCTCTCTCTCTCTCTCTCTCTCTCTCTCTCTCTCTCTCTCTCTCTCTCTCTCTCTCTCTCTCTCTCTCTAAAACATTGCGGGAGCATTTCAATGAGCAATGGAGTAGCGTTACATGGACTTAGGAAAATTAAGACCCGTTTAAAATTATTTAAGACCTAGAACTCAATACTTCAGCGAATTTAAGACTTTTAAGGCCTTAAAATTTTGATTTTGAATTTAAAGACATTTAAGACTTTTTAATATCCCGCGGGGACCCTGTGTTTATTATAATTATGTCTTGCACTTATCTGTAGTATGGCTAGACATTATGGAGTATTGTGATTTGTTTCCGCGCTGTCATAAAGGAAAAAATCCATCAGAAGGCACCGATGACTCCGTTGGACAGAGGGTTAAAGAAAACGTAGCCTATTTAGTTTCATATAGTTAGGCTATGTTAAAATCATATATTTTTTTTCACATGTGGATTATGAAAAGTAAGCAGCATGAGTAAGCATCAGATGCGCATATGTCTGGGGACATGGATTTTGAGCACTGCGTTTAATTGTCTAGAAAGTCTTTCTTTAAAATTAATTTAGTTTTGTATAAATTTTTATTTTAATTTTGATCAATGTTTAATACACTATTTGCCTGTATAGTTAATAAATAAGAAGCAAACCAAGATCGTCGGGAATGGATTGACATGCGTAACTGGGCTGTTTCTGCGGCCTTTGAGTAAGGCTGAAACTATAGCGTCTTTCTGTTTTAATACATTTCTTGAATATGTCTTAATTACAGTAGGCCTATAGATTGTTATGATATTTGTGGCTGCACCGGGGTCTGTCATTAGCCTACTAGATTAAAGTTACGCCACTGCCCTTATTATAAAATATATGCCGTTTTAACAACAATCTCGTTATTAGCTACTTGAGTGGAAAAAATAATATGTAGGCCCTGTGTGGGAGCAATGTGTGACCATGCCAGGTGACCTGACATGGCAGTTTTGCGAAATTGTCCTTTTTCGAATTGCCTGAAAAACCACCTCGCGCAAGTGTTTTACTTTTTTGCGATATATGGGAGTTTTTGCGAAATTGAATGGAAACACGGCTAGTGATGACTGGAAAATGAACTCAGCGGTCCTGTTCCCAGAAAGCCTGCCAGTTTTGAGTTACATGTTGACAAAACCTGTCAGATCTAAGTATTATGTTTTTTGCTTAAGTTATTGTTTAACATGATTCTTTTTTATTATTATTATTTTGGAACAAATGAGGTCTCTGTTTAAGGACGCCGACTCGCAGCTGCAGGTTCCGCTGTTTTAGAGCACCACATGTTCTGTTTGCCTAACTGAACGTAGTTTAACTGTCTGCCACAAGTTGATCTTGTAATAACGGTCTCATCGAGGAAAAACACTCTGTATTTTTGTATTCATTGCATTTTTGAATTATAAAAGTTAAATAATTAATTTCATTATAAAAATATTAATGATTAATCGATAGCCGATTGTCAATTCTCCTGACGATCGACTAAGAAAATGTAATCGAATGCCCATCCCTAGTCCTGACCTCAAGCCGATAGAACACCTTTTGGATGAATTAGAGCGGAGACTGTGAGCCAGGCCGTCTCATCCAACATCAGTGCCTGACTTCACAAATGCGCTTCTAGAAGAATGGCCAAAAATTCCCATAAACACACTCCTAAACTTTGTGAGTTGAAGCTGTAATATCTGCAAAGGGTGGGCCAACTCCATATTAAACCCTACGGATTAAGAATGAGATGTCATTAAAGTTCATGTGCATGTAAAGGCAGGCATCCCAAAACTTTTGGCAATATAGTGCATCTCTGGCACATCTCTCTTTGACATGATAACTGAGACTAGGGTGAGCGATATTGACAAAAAAAAGAATATTTCAATATTTTCTAGGATTTTATCTATACTGATAATTAGGTGATATTTTGCTGAGTGTGTTTATTGTGTTGGTACCTTGGCAGGTTTAGGACTGCCATGGACAGCTGACTCCTAAAGTTTGATATTCTTCATATTCTGTGTGGTGGTCAGTTCACAGCAATGACAGAAATAATCTTTTCCAATAAGTTATTGGTTCTAATTGAATGATGCTATAATATACCTGTAGCTCCTGATCCGCCACTAGTCCCAGCTCATCACAGCAGTCTTTACAGATCCGCAGGAAGATGTAGTCTTTCGTTTTTTCTTCAATCAGGGCCTCGTAGACACGCTCCTTGGCTCCAGCTGTCTGGTTCTGACCCATCCGCTCCTTGAAGACAGGCAGCAGCAGCACAGAGTTGACCTTTGTCATGACTAGCCGCCCAGCTAGCGTATCTTCAGACAGCGTCTCGGTCAGCTTGAAGCGTGCAAACAGCTGTCCGTTCTGAGCATACTTAGCCCCGCCAGAAATGCCAGTCAACATAAAGCTTGTGACCAGCTGCAGGTTAACCTTGATGTTGAACCTATGAAGAAAAGCAGCACATTTAGGAAAGCACCATTTCGTAACTTGGGACAACCGTTTGTCAGTTACGGTGTATCACTGTGCAGCACTTATAGAGTCCAACTACTGACAAGAACTATAAAAGGAAGAATAATACATCAATAATGAATCAATATTTAACCAAATCTGATGTAAAACCCCCTACACGTTCCATCTTCCATTTAACTTCCACAAACAACGCTCACTTGCTTTTCAAACAAGACCACCAATGACCTCTAGTGGTAACACATTGGAATTACCATAAAGACCTTTGAATAATATTTCAGAATTCTGCCTTAAATAAACAATTTGATACAAATTTCAAGTGTGCAAAGCATTTATCACCCCTTCAGGAAACAAAGCATTCACAAATGACCCACTTATAGGTCTGACAAAGTTTGAAAGGTTTATTGCATGAAATCTTTAAAATAAAAATGTGTTCGTATCATGTAAACAAGTTGTCCTTCAGAACAACGATATATACCACCATTCTTTTCTTTAAATGCTTCATTAATGACTGCTGGTCTATTATTGTGATATTATCAATATCATATTTAGCCACACCAACAATACACATTATAATGATAATGATATCGGAGTAAAGAGGTCCGTGGAACGTTCTGGGATCATTAGAATAACGTTCTACAAACCAAAAACTAACATTCTAATTCCATTAAGAAAACTTTCCTGGCTGCCCAAAAACAAAACCTTAACAAGAACATTCTTGGAACCAAAAACCAACATTATGGCATCTCATGTATATACCACTATTTATTTCTGAGTTTCATTAAATAATTTTTGGATGCTTTTGTATCCATGTCAAACCACAAAGATGCATGCAGGTCTATCAATTTCATATTTGCCCACCCCAACATTTCACATTATAATGATATCGGAGTAAAGAGGTTCTGGGAACGTTAGAATAATGTTAGGGGAATGTTAGTATAACATTAAAATAACGTTATGGGACTACTAAAATAACATTAGAATAATGTTCTACAAACCAAAAACTAACATTCAATTTCTGTTAGAAAACTTTCCTGGCTAACCAAAAACCAATCTTAAAAAAAGAATGTTATGGGAACGTTAGAATAACATTAGTGGAATGCAGGGGCATAGGACTGGGGTTAAAACCAGTACTGATTACCAGGGACCCAAGGGGAGAGAGGGCCCTTGAAAAGACTGGGAAATATTTTATTTTACCTGGATATTTTCCTTTCCTAATTAAATTTCATAATGAATGTCAGATGAAATGTAAAGTGTATTGGGCTGAATAACTTGGTTGATTGACTGACTACAATAAAATAAAGACTATCTAAGGTCTCATGGTCCCACCCCTTGCTAATGCACCAAATGGTTTAGTCCATCTGCACGCATTTTGTTTATGCTATTTAGTTGAGCATCTGGTGGAGTGCAAACTTCTGCTGTAGAAATGTCTCTCTCAAATAAAGCCAAATTAGGCCACCAAAAAAGATAGGAAAGACAGGAGAAGGAAAGAAAACAAAATGAGGGGAAACAATTGCTAACTGACTTCTTTTCAAAGAAAGGTGATCACAAACTAGAACACAAAATCTATAGTGCTAAACTGCTTGAATATCTCCATGATCGTTAGTGCTAAAAGTTAACTGAGACAATCCATTGTTGACACATTTTAAGTGGCCCATTAAAAAGTATTCTTTATAAGTTGAATTGTGTTTTTAAAACATACATGAGGACATATTGTGACTGTTGCGGTGTGTGCGTGTTGAAAGAGCGGTAATATTTCCTCCAGAGTGAGAGCGCCTTTCTGGAGATTCCGTTCATTTCTGAAGCTCTTTCCGCTCAGCACCGCGCGCTCAACCCAGAACTCCCTTTGTGACATGCTGGATCAAATGTAAGCCTATCTGAAATAAATAGCTAGGGCTGCCCCTGACTAAAGTTTTTTTTCTTTTCTAGTAGTCCATTTAAGCCGTTGTTCACACTGTGCCGCCACCTCCTCCATGTCATTGTCTGTTATAGGCTATTTGCTTATTATTTATTAAATCCGGGCAATTTGGTTGATTAAACATAGATTAAAATTAAGATACAATTTATACAAAAACGAAATTCACTTTAAAGAAAAGTTTTGTTTTGTTGAAAGCCTATTGAAGTGTTATTGAACTTATTGAAGACCCCCGTCTTCTGACATTATGCATCGTATGTGTCCTGTTCACTTTTCAACGTAAATGAAATTAAAAAATAACATTATAATATTTAAACTGAAACTAATTACGTGTTTTAATGGCTACAAGCATAGTAGGCTACAGTACAGAGAAATGTCATGTCGGAGCGGGATTTGAGTGCACGTCATTTTACCGCTGAGCAGTTCATGAGTGAAGCTCTGCTTTGCTTTGCTCGCATGCTCGATTTTTATTTCCTGTCGCTGTGCAAGCTTGTTTATTGTATATGACTGTGTAAACCTTTTATTTAAATGTTTAATGTAGGCCACAGTCCATTGCATTACGATTGCAAGAAGAATCAATATTGGGAAAATTGTGATATGCAGTCAAATGCAGTCCCGGTGTATATAGGCTGTTAAAACGATGGTTCTCACCGGTATATTTGTTTTTTTTTTCGTGTTTTATAGACTCGATATTGTTTCTTATAAAAATGTGGTGACCATGCAGCAAAAAAAAAAAAAAAACCTTTTTAAAACCGTTTAACTGATAGTATTAATCGGTCAAAATTCATACTATCGGTTAACGGTTAAACGGTCAATATGAGCATCCCTAGTTAGGATGACAAAACGGTTTAAAAGTAAAATTTTTAGTCTGGTCTGCCTCCGGTCTAACGGCGCTCGTCAATGTCAAAATGACTGAGATGACCAATCAAATCAAGGTAGGCGGGGTTTACGTTCTCTTTTGGCTCGTGCACAATCTTCACACAGACAAGCGCGTCAATCTATCGCTTAATGCCGTTGCAGGGAATCTATTCTTTCCGGTGAAATCACAAAACAAAATGCACACAAACATGTCCCTGCTCTTAATATACAATCATTGAACATCCAGACCACTAAGGAACTTAAGTGAAAGTAGCGGATTTATGTATTTATTCACTAACGGGAAGAATCTCGAGACTAATGATATTTGACGCAAATGAATGCAAATAGTCCCAAAATGATTATTTCCCAAATAGAATTAGACCTAGATTGGCGTTCACTGTTCTGTTTCTTTATGCTTTACAAAAATAAAAATTGGAAAAACAAGAATAATGATGTTCTACAAACCAAAATCTAACATTCTATTTCTGTTAAGAAAACTTTCCTCGCTAACCAACCAACCCACCAAAAAAAGAAAAAAAAGAAAAAACTTAAAGGAACGCTCTGGGAACATTATGGCATCTATATACCACTCATTTTTCATAGTTTCATTAAATAATGGGTACTTTTGGATGCTTTCATATTCATTTCAAACCACAAAGATGCATGCAGGTCTATTATTGTGCTATTATCAACTTCATATTTACCCACCCCAACATTTTTACATTATAAAAGCGAACTATGGCTGGTTGATGTCAGTCAGAGAGACACTTTCTGTCTAAGCAGGCAGTTCCTGTGGACCAGACTTGATGGCCTACTCACTTGCTGACTTCTTTGTACTGAGCGATCTCCTCTATGTAGAGCAGGTCATGCAGGCGAGGCTGGTAATTGTCTCTGGTGAGGGTTTTGTCCAGCACGGACTGGGTGAAGAGCTGGTCGGCAGAGAGGGGGATCTGATAGCGGGTCAGTAGACTGCGCTCTAGATCCATGTTCTCATTGGGGACAAACTCCACGATGGTTTTGCATGACGAGTCCCAGCGCTTAGCCGTCATCAGGAGCTGCTGTCGAGCCTGCATCAAGTGCTCCAGATCTGTGGGATTATGGGTAGTAGATAATGATAAATTACTGATCTAGGGCTAGACATATATTGACATGTATGCAGTTAGGATGTTTTCTTTAGGAAGATGTACATATCAAAACCAAGATGCAAAATAGAGGGATAGAAAAAAGGTCTGTCATTATTTACACATCCTCAAGTCTAAATATCCCAGGAGAGGAGATAATTAGTAGAAAGAATATTAGCAAAAATGACTTTCTGTATAGCTTCAATTAAGTTACATTATAGTTGAATATAATACAATTTTAAAGTCTGGGGTCAGTAAGATTTGTAATGTTTTTTGTTCTGCTCTCCAAGGCTGCGTGTTTTTAAATAAAAAATACAGTAAAAACAGTTATATATGCAAATTATTATTACAATTTAAAATAACTTTTACATGTGAATATATTGTAAAATGTCATTTATTCCTGTGATCAAAGCTAAAAATTTTGCATCACTACTCACACAACCCTTCAGATATCATGCTAATATGCTATCAATATTTTTTGTGGAAACAGAGAAAGTTAAAAAGAAAAGCATTATTTAAAATAAAATAAAAAATGTGTAATGTAAAAGTCTTTAAATGTCACTTTGGGATCAATTTAATGCATCCTTGCTGAGTATTACTTCCATAAAACACACACACACAAACAACACGCACGCACCTCAAACTTTTGAATGGTAGTCTATATTTAGATATTACTGCAAAGTAAATGTATTTATTTGGTTGTTTTGTGCCCTGTCAGCATCTAAGGTTATTTTCATGGCAGTCAAATTAAAGAAAAATAAGTAAATAAACTAATTTCAAAGGAGATATCTAAGAGATAGACAAACAAGATAAATGTACACAGTATACTAAAATGTTGTAAAAACAACAAATTACAAAGTACCTTTTTGGATAAATAAAGTATATATATATATTATACAAAAAATATCAAAATATTTTGGTTGGTTAGTTAGCATAGGATTGTTTTGTTTCAGGGTTCTTTCCTTTGCTGAAAAAAACACACAAAAATACAGATTTCTGCAGGAAAACCCCTTCCTGGTGCTTTTTGGGTTATTTTTGAAGGGTTGAAAACCATTGACTTTTACTGTATGCAGCATGGACAACCTATCTAAAATTTTCTTTAGTGTTCAACAGAAGAAGAAAAAAGTCATACATGCTTGGAACTACATCTCTCCATTCCCTTCCCAATTATTTAAAGGCACAGTATGTAAGATTCGGCACTACAGGTCACTTATTGAAAGCAATAGCAAAAGCGTAGATTGATGACACCATGAATGAGTGTGGAATCATGGGATTTGTCATCTTCACCTCAACTACTCTTGCCACTTGACAGAATAGTGTCGTCTCTGAGGCACAAACATGGTACTCACGGTAAATCAAGAAAACCGGATTTAAACAATAAGACTAACTGTGTTGAGCTATAGAACAATGATTTGTTTTCTGACGATGAATGTGTCCAAACAGTTTCTCACCTGTCTAATAAAACACATCATATATTAAAGCGTCTTTGGTGTTTCCATGGTTTCTACAGAAGTAAACAGGAAATTGAGTGTAACGCGTATTTGACGTCATTGACAGGCGACGCACAGAACGTGTCCTGGTTAAAATAGCTTATTTCTCTGGATTTAAACATTCTTGGAAGCATTTGGGATCATGTAAATACAACAAAATATATAACATTGTTCTATTGGTTTTTGGATATTTTAATCCAAAAATCTTACATATTGTGCCTTTAACAAGTCATTTTGAAGCATTTTCCCGCTGTCCTACCTTCGATGGAGGCGGCGTCCACCATCACTCGCTGCATGAGCACGGGTTCAGATCCAAAGTCAAAAACCACGGTCTGCCGGAAGGTTCCGAAGATCTCTGTACTAAAGGACACCACTACAGTGTAAAGGCAGTGGTCCATGCCGTTCTGCACCAGGCCGGCTACGCTACACTCCTGGCAGCCGCCCTCAGATACCTCCTGAGGCACCTGGGCAGACGCGTCCCCGGCCGATACCGCCGTGATGGAGAAATGCGGCCGGTTGGCGTCGTAAAGCAAAGCGATGCGGTGTAGCGTGCGGACCGGCTGTTTGGGACAAAAAAAAAAAAAGCCTGTTTGCATCAGCCAAGAGATTCAAATCCTTATTCAAGAACACTAACACATTTCATGGCTTTAAAGTCATGATACAGCCTCCATTTAATTACATATGCAGGAAACGGGAAATTCAACAAAGAAAAAAAAAGATGGGATAACATTATTTATCATTATTTGCCATTATCAGGGTATCTGCAGGGTTTAAAAAAATGCTAGGCTTTTTAAGACCTTTTTAAACACCTACAAAAATAAAATGAATACCTCCTTGGGGCGGATGCAAGACAATGTTTATGATAACATCCTAAACCATAAAATGATTGAAACATGCAGCACTCAAATGGATTTAATGTATCTTAAGTTGAATTATCATATTATTAAATCCACAACACGATTCCTGGTTTTCCGTTCTCAAATTTTGAAAGAAAAAAAGACCTCTTGAAATAATTAAGAATATTATTATAACATTTTACTCTTTCCCCGTCAGCGGTTTTGAAAAAAGTTGCCAGCCACCTCCAGCATTTTTGATTATTTTCACAAAAATGTCATGGCCCCCAGTGTTGTAAGAATATCTGAACATGCAACATATCAAAAGAAAGAACGGAACCACTGCTTTTAAACAAAAAACACTAGCTTCAAGCATTCTTTTCGATCAACACTTGAATGTGGGGAAGTTTCATTAAAAAAAGTAACATTGACAAAAACACAATTTTCTCAGCTTTTTGCTACAAAGACTACATCTGGATCTGATTCAGAATGATGATCAAAACACAGATGCAGTAGATCATCAACACCCCCAAAGCTTCACAGTCCTGTAGCTCGTCCTGGGTCGACATTTCATTCAGTAACATCAGGCAGTTTTGATTTACAGGGAGTGCAGAATTATTAGGCAAGTTGTATTTTTGAGGATTAATTTTACAACATTAATAATTAAACAACAACCATGTTCTCAATGAACACAAAAAACTCATTAATATCAAAGCTGAATATTTTTGGAAGTGGTTTTTAGTTTTAGCTATTTTAGGGGGATATCTGTGTGTGCAGGTGACTATTACGGTGCATAATTATTAGGCAACTTAACAAAAAACAAATTTATACCCACTTCAATTATTTATTTTTACCAGTGAAACCAATATAACATCTCAACATTCACAAATATACATTTCTGACATTCAAAAACCAAACAAAAACAAATCAGTGACCAATATAGCCACCTTTCTTTGCAAGGACACTCAAAAGCCTGCCATCCATGGATTCTGTCAGTGTTTTGAGCTGTTCACCATCAACATTGCGTGCAGCAGCAACCACAGCCTCCCAGACACTGTTCAGAGAGGTGTACTGTTTTCCCTCCTTGTAAATCGCACATTTGATGATGGACCACAGGTTCTCAATGGGGTTCAGATCAGGTGAACAAGGAGGCCATATCATTAGATTTTCTTCTTTTATACCTTTTCTTGCCAGCCACGCTGTGGAGTACTTGGGCGCGTGTGATGGAGCATTGTCCTGCATGAAAATCATGTTTTTCTTGAAGGATGCAGACTTCTTCCTGTACCACTGCTTGAAGAAGGTGTCTTCCAGAAACTCCATCCTCAACCCGAAAAGGCCCCACAAGCTCATCTTTGATGATACCAGCCCAAACCAGTACTCCACCTCGCTGGCGTCTGAGTCGGACTGGAGCTCTCTGCCCTTTACCAATCCAGCCACGGGCCCATCCATCTGGCCCATCAAGACTCACTCTCATTTCATCAGTCCATAAAACCTTAGAAAAATCAGTCTTGAGATATTTCTTGGCCCAGTCTTGACGTTTCAGCTTGTGTGTCTTGTTCAGTGGTGGTCAACTTTCTGCCTTCCTTACCTTGGCCATGTCTCTGAGTATTGCACACCTTGTGCTTTTGGGCACTCCAGTGATGTTGCAGCTCTGAAATATGGCCAAACTGGTGGCAAGTGGCATCTTGGCAGCTGCACGCTTGACTTTTCTCAGTTCACGGGCAGTTATTTTGCGCCTTGGTTTTTCCACACGCTTCTTGCGACCCTGTTGACTATTTTGAATGAAACGCTTGATTGTTCGATGATCACGCTTCAGAAGCTTGGCTATTTTAAGACTGCTGCATCCCTCTGCAATATATCTCACTATTTTTGACTTTTCTGAGCCTGTCAAGTCCTTCTTTTGACCCATTTTGCCAAAGGAAAGGAAGTTGCCTAATAATTATGCACACCTGATATAGGGTGTTGATGTCATTAGACCACACCCCTTCTCATTACAGAGATGCACATCACCTAATATGCTTAATTGGTAGTAGGCTTTCCAGCCTATACAGCTTGGAGTAAGACAACATGCATAACGAGGATGATGTGGTCAAAATACTCATTTGCCTAATAATTCTGCACTCCCTGTATATGCTGTTTAATGTTGACGATCGCGTTATTTTACATGTGCATCTGCTTACATATGATATCGCATGGTTCTGTTTCTTCTTTTCCTGTGTTTTGATCAGGAGATTCTGTACTCATTCAGAAGATGCGTAATAGTGTCCCCTACCGTACAACAGTGGAAACACGGAAAGATTCCATCAATTGCAGGGAAAGAGTTAAGATATTTAAGATTTTTATGACCCTTAAATTCGATAAAGCTAAATTTAAGACCTGTATTATTGCTGAAAACTTTATTAAATTAACAAGCATTTTTCTATAGTAAATAGTGTAAATCGATTTTGCCTTGACTCCACACTCTGTGGCTTGTGAAAAAAAAAAAAAAAAAGAGTGCTAGAATGTCCAAACCTTGCAGAAGAGCGTGAATGTCCAGGAGTGAGATGATATCTTGCTGTTGACGGTAATTGAGAGATCGGAGCTGTGCTCCATCGTAACTCCATCCACACAGTCATTCATCTGCACAACACCACAAATCATCAAATCAATAGACAAGCATGAAAATCTGGGATGGCTCACATATAACCGCTTCTGATTGTATTGACTGTATAGGGCCACAGTATGTAAATACATACATATACATATATAGCTCTGGTGTCATTAATGATTCCAGAGGATTTGCCTGGTAGGGAATTCAGTGACTTTAGAGCAGTGATGCACCAAAATATATATATTTTTTTTAACAAAAACACCAAAACTGAAATGAAAGTTTACCAAGAGCCGAAAGCAAAAATAAAGTTTATTTAATAATAAACTAATTCAATCACATCAGCTTTTTAATGAGTTGAATTAGTTGTTAAAATATAAACATTTAAACGGTGACTAATAAAGAATTCATGGTGATTAAAGCTAGCGTTCTGTAGAGCAGTTTGTCCTTTTAGGGCTACTGTAGAAACATGGCGGTGCAAAATGGTGACTTCACTGTAAGGTGACCCGCGGTGTGTGTAGATAGAAATGCCTCATTCTAAGGTAATAAAAGCATTACGGTTCATTATGCAAGGTACCCCACTGAAAACAGTTATGTATAATATATTGCATTCTGTCAATAGATCCTCATATTACACACTGCACCTTTAAGTAACAGTGCATATTTTTAGCAAAATTCTCCTCTCTAGAGTTTTTTTTCTACCCAGCTAATGAATTTATGGACATTGAATGGCTTTTTTGAGGTAAATGTAATGTTATGTGACTTTGTTTACAAGCTGTTGTCACTGAGTGATTACATGAGACATGATATATTTCAGTAAGTTGCTCTGTTTCTTTCAACACCTGATGTTTATTCAAGTTTATTTTGCGCTATAACTAGTAAAGAGGAAGAGATGATCGGTTCTCTTTGCTGTCATGCCAAATTAAAGAGCAAAATTACATTTAATTGATCATAGCAACTTTTTATATTTTAATTTGTTGTTAAAATATAAACCTTTAAATGGTGGCTGTAATAAAAATTACAGATTTATTCAAACGTACATAATAACGTACAATAATGTAGACAACGGACTAAGTAAAAATATAATGAATATGTAATATAATATAGTGCATATATTTAGCAAAATGCTCTTCTCTAGTTATTTTTTTCTAGCTGACTATCGAGTTTATGTACATTAAATGGCTTTCCAGAGGTAAATGTTACATGTAAAAAAAACTTAATGAAAGGTAATATAACAAGACATTCTTTACAAGCAGTTTTTTTCTGCAGATGAAACACTGATTGAGTGATTACATGAAATATAATACATTTCAATCATACTTATTATGAATACTGGATAGTAGTAGTGGTTGAACGACTAGTCGCTGATGACGTCATTGTTGAACAAATAAGCCTGAACCTTGAGCTGAGATGCAAACACAGGTTTTCTTGTGCACAGGACAGCTATGGCATATGACACAGCGCTGCCCACAAGGTTATTGCTCCTACATCACAGCTTTTTTAAAATCAGTGAGCACAATAGTTTAGAAAGGCGATTAACTTGCGTGTACAATAAGTAGTTTAAAACATGCATTCTCCCGATCGATTTTGTGCATCCAGATGGCATAATCAAACATGCCTTGTGGAAACGGCACGCATGCGTGTCAGGAAATTACTTATCCTGTAGTGTCATCTATAGGCCAGATTATAGTTAGGCCACTATGAATAATGTTTACTGAAGTTTTGTTCAGGCATCAACTGAAAACATAAAATCTTGAATCACCTATTAAAAACAAATCAATAAATCGAAAATTCATTTAAATATTTTCATTTGCCGAAATTTCGGTGCATCACTACTTCAGAGTAGTTGTTAGAGTTTACTAAAGGGAACTAAAAAAACCCCTCTCTAGTGAACTGTCGAGATATTTTGTCAAGAGGACTGTACCACTCTCTCCGGCGTGAGGGAGTTGATCCATTTCTCGATGAGCGCCTCCATGTAGTTCTCTGTGAAGTGCTTGCCCTCCTGCTGCTGTTTGAGGCGGATGAGTCGAGAGGCGTAGCGCCGTTGCCATTCTGTCAGCTCCTCCTGAGAGTGAGCCGAGGTGCACTGAGCTCCGTACCGACACAGACCCTGCTCTAAAAACCTGATAAAAGACCAATAAATCAAAACGGCACATAAATCAAATCGACAACACATGATCTGATCACCTGGACAAGGAAAGCTGTACAGAAAATCGAAATTTTTGACAGTGCCATACAATAAATCACACAAATGATGGTACTATACAAGTTTCTAGATTAATATGTTAGTAATAATCCAAAGAAATCATGATTTACAAAATCTCTACTGTTATTTTTGGTGTCAGCCACACTAAAACCAGTACTATTTGCGGACAGGACTAGTGTACCTTTTACACAACGTGTATTCCTCACTACTAGTGACCCCACGAGGCGGAGGACGAAACTGCCAGCCTTCCTGAACATCTGTTCAAAGATAGAAAGACAATATATAGCATGGGCAGTGCAAACTAAAAACTCACAGACGAGCTAGAATATCAGAGATTAAACGGATCATGAATGTATTGTGAAACTGAAGAGGAACTCACCTTCGTCATTGTCCTCAGTCAACTCTGGCACCATTTTACTCCTCACAGCCTGCAATTGAGACAGTGCTTGTGATTCATTCGCAAAAAACACACACTATCACATATCACGTCTCTTAGTCATGCACATGTAAGAGGTACTAGTACTATGGATTATGAAAGTAATTTGAACTCAAGGGTGAACCATGTGTTTTTTATAGAGAAATGAAAGTGACACTGACTGACTGCAAGTAATTCCTTTAAAATGGGAAATTTAAGACGATCATAGTTAGACAAACTGACCTCTATTTCTGAGAGGAGCCTCTTCAATCTTGTCATGTCTTTCGTCATGATCCCGTTCTATGACAAACAAAATGCTTTAGTAAATTTCAGAAATTTAAAAGCAAAAAGTTTGAATGTAAATGAGAAGTTTACATCACAACTGTACAACTCTGAACAAGCTTACAGAGCTCTTAAATTTGAGAGCAGAATTGTAAAGTTTAGAGGGAAATTGAAGTTGCAAAGCAAGTTATAAGATCAAAACGGTACAGAGCACCTAAAGTTGAGAGAAAAACTGAAGTTTACAGACTCTAAACTTTACAAAGCAACTGTAAAGTTGACAACAATTGTAAAGCATGTGAAATTGTAAAACTTTAAAGCTTACAGAGCACCTAAAGTTGAGAGCAAAACTGAATTTTACAGTACAATTGTAAAGCTTGTACAATTGCAAAACTGTAAAGCCAGAGAACGCCTAAAGTTGAGAACAATATTGTAAAGTTTAGAGCAAAATTTCAGTGTATAGTGCACTTGCAAAGCATGCACAATTATAAAATTGTAAAGCTTATAGAACACCTGAAGTTAAGAGCACATTTGAAGTTTACAGTGTAACTGTACATTTTAGAGCCAACCTGTAAAGTTTACAGAGCACCTAAAGTTGAGCAAAATTGTAGTTTACAGTGAAATGATAAAGTTCACAACTGTAAAGTTGAGAGCTAAATTGTAATTTACAGCGCAATTGTAAAGTTTACAACTAAAGTTGAGGACAAAATTGTGAATTTTATAGAAAAATATACAATTTCATAAATTCAAATTAACTTTATTAACTTTAACAAATTAAAGACAACACAAGTATTTACAAGCCTGATTTACATGTGAAATACATTTCATGATGTCAATTTGCAACAATACATTAGTCATTTGGAAAGGAATTCTGGGTTGGTTTACCAGTGGTTCTCCATAGAGTGCTTTAGAGAGAACGCTGCACACTTCCTGTAAGCTTCCATCCAGCAGCATACTCTGAAGCCCTGCCCTGAAACTGCCATCTCCCTTCCCCAGCTCCTCAGCAAACACTGCGTGAACAAACACACTCGAGTGATCAAACCAGCCCACACACAAACCCGACATCCCATAATCCTGATCCGTCTTGTGAGAGGAATGGTTCTACATAAAAGCCTTTTATCAAATTTCACAGGTACCATAACTTTGATACTACATACTATTTTACAGTTTTGTAGCATTTTCTTTTTTTAAATATGTTATTTATTAACACTTCTACAATTCGATATACATCAATAATTTTGTTTTTTGGTATCTTACTGTGCTTGCAGTCTTCATCAGCTTGATCGTAATCCTTCTGTTGAATAAAAAAAAAAAAAACCAAATTGTTTTGACTCCTTCCAAATCAAAACATGCTCAGGGGTGCAAAACTAATAATAATAAAAATAAGAAATTATAGTGAAAAAAAGTTCCACATTCATTTATAGTTCACCCAAAAATAGGATAGTTCACCCAAAAATGAAAATTACCCCATGATTTACTTACCCTCAAGCCATCCTAGGTGTATATGACATTCTTCTTTCAGACGAATACCATCGGGGTTATATTAAAAAATGTCCTGGCTCTTCCAAGCTTTATAATGGCAGCCCAATATTTGAACCCCCCAAAAAAGTGTATCCATCCATTATCATAAGTTGAATACGGAAGGCGGTCCGCCAGAAGCTAGATTATATTTTACTTTATAACGTGTTAAATATGGATCTTTTTCTTACAAAAAACCCATTAAATCACCTCAGAAGTCCGTTATAATGGATGGATACACTTTATTTGGTCTTCAATTTTTGGGCTGCCATTCACTGCGATTATAAAGCTTGGAAGAGTCAGGACATTTTTTAATATAACTCTGATTGTCCTCGTCTGAAAGAAGAATGTCATATACACCTAGGACGGCTTGAGGGCGAGTAAATTACGGGGTAATTTCTTTTGGGGGGGGTGAACTATCCCTTTAAGTATTTAAAAGTTTTGAAATTGACTGATAAAATCAATAGACATTGAAGATTTTCTCAGTGAACTAACTGTGATGGGACCTGTGTAATGACAATGTTCTTGACGATTTGACTATGTAGACCTTTAGAACACACTAAATGTCAAACTGATACCTTTCACCTGAAACAAACAATAAATTCAGCACACACTGGTTTTATAGTTGTTTGACAGACTGAAAACAGTGTCAAGCTAATCTTCAAAGACGGTTATATCTTTTAATTAAGAAATATTGCAGGTCAAAGATACAGGGCAGGAAATGAACACACATCACCAGTCAAACAGGGAAATTATTTTAAAGTGGTCAGGTTTTGTTGTTATTGAGTAAGTGTGATTGGTTATATGGGTATGTCCCGATCTTCAGTGCGGCTATGCCATTTACACACTCAGAATAGTCATAGATGCCTCAAAACATAAAAAGTAGGATTTTTTTCCCCCTTAGAAACAAAACTCAAAAGTATGTGAGTAATGTACTTTACACACCTGTATGCTAGTATGGATACAAACCAAAGTATTTACGGTATTACTCACACAAACAATACAATTCGATTTTTATGTTTTAGGTTAATAAATAACAAATTTCCATACAAAGCCAAGCCCACTGTCATAAATCCACTTCAAGACACAAACATTGGAAAACAACATGGATGTGCTTGTGTGTCGTGCAGTCTCACCAGCTGGAGTCGTGCTGCTATGCGGTAGAGCAGGGCACGCTTTCGGAGGAGGGCTGTGCTGGGGGTCGGGGTCCGGGGCCCCATGGCCAGCAGGGCCTCTGTGCTGTGGGCCACTGCCGCCTCATACTCCTGCCTCACTAATGATCCAATGGCCTCGTCACATGACTTCTGTGGCCTCCTGTCCTCCATGACTCTGGGACAGAGTTTCTGTCATGAGAAAAACAAGGGGTTAAACGCCTCAAAATTGCAAAATCAAGCACCGCCCTACATTTATTCTTGCTCGAGAAGCCGTTTCTCTCAGATATATGTCACTATAGGAAAGAAAAGACTATCGCAACTTCTGTTTCATGCTGACTTTAAAAATGTAACCTTCTACAACGCAAGTAAATCACTCACTATTCAGATTTAAAGAACAAGCAGAAGATATGCTGGTTTCTTCAGTAGTGGGCGGAACTAATGCACAAACGGCTATCTCATTGGCCATCTCATCTATTACCGCCCCTGTTTTGATTTCAGCAAATAAGTTTGAGCGAACGCTGAAAACATGATTATTATTCATGAACCCAGCAAGCTAATCAATCTTTAGTGCATTGTATATTAGGGTTGGGCGATGTCCACTAAATTGGCAGTTAACGATGTTTACAGTAAAACATCACGATGGACGATGATATCGGCGGGTCGGGGGGTGTTGTAGGATATATTTTACTATAGACCTTTCTCTTTAAATAAATATTATTTTCTACTTAAAAACTATAATTTCATTACTTTACTAACCCAACTAATGACTCATCCGGTGTTTCCAATAGTTTACACGCCATTGTTACGGAGCAATTCAATTTTGATTTTGCATAATGTTTTTTAAACTTTCATTCGTGTAGTTCATATGACCACCTTACAATATTTCAATAACAATTTATTTTGTAGCCTATGCTATGCACGACAAAAAGTTAATTGTGCTGCCAATTATAAGTGAAATGTAAAGTGTTTTTCCCGTTTTCTTGTTCTTGATTTGTTGATTGTTTTAATAAATGTGTGTTATCAGAATCTCCTTCATTCTTTCATTTGATTTGACATTATGGCCAAGGCAAATTGTCTTTAAAAGTATTAACCAGACAAAAGTTATTTGACGTTCGCTGCAGTCTGGGTTTATCTTAAACAACCGCTTCAGTGCAGGAGCCACAGAAGAGCTGTGTGACAATGAGCAAGATTTCCTGAGACACTACAATAGGCTAATACTAATTCATTAATAAGGACTGTTTTCTTGAACAAAATTAAATATTTTAAGTTAAATGTACAGTGTAAGACACATAAAAAAGACAAGAGGCTAACAATGTCAAGATCAATATTTGTGTAGCCTGCCTGACACAGTATTTTCAGACTAACATACGTCACGTCTCCGGCATAGTCTACAGTATTTAAAATAGCATATATGCATCAGTTATATTCTCGATTTAATTTACAGAGCAATCCCTGCAAAGTTTTTAGGTTAACTATAGAAGAGACTAGGATTAGTGTGTGTCACACTCGCAAAACTCGCAACGGGGGGCGTGGCATCACGATGGTTGCTTCCATCATGATGTTGGTCAGCAATCGTCCATCGGCACAACCCTATTGTATATTGTTGTTAGTAGTAGAATTAGTAGTAGTATCTTTTATTAATAATTACTATCGGGGCTTGACATTCACACCCACCAACCAGCCAAATGCGGGTGTATTTCAGCAGTGGCGTGTAACGCAGTTACTCCTACTAGCCACTTTGGCGGGTTGAATTTATAGTGTTGTGGAGTAACTCGTTACATGTAACCAAATGACGTAATTGAATTACAAAATTAATGTAACTGTTACAGTTACTGAGGAAAAAATGTGTAATTAAATGAGTTACTTATGAAAATGTAAATGATTACATCATTTTATGTACAAATCTAGGATATGTTGAATAATATTAATTTGTTTCTTTGCCTGTTTTTGATGTGCACTATGTCTCCTGCCATTTAGTAAGCGATTCTGATCAATCCACATCGCTGCTGAAAGCTTTATGCTGCGTTCACACCGAACCCGAATTGAGCGTCTGGAGCGAGTGATTTCCATGTTAAGTCAATGAAAAGACACGTCTATTTCGCTTCAAGCGCTCACCTTGAAAGTGGATTCAAAATGTTTAAGCGTCCAACTAGACGCGATAGAAGCAAATTTGACGCTCAATTCGCGTTCGGTGTGAACCCAGCATTAGGCTACAACCTGTCTGAGACAGTCGCCATGGCGTGAAATTTTTAAATCATTTCAAGGGCACAAATATAACAGTTGACTGTTTCAATGTCGAACCTGAGGAAGCATCTCCTATGATAAATGTTAACCTTAAGCGCCACCTAGTGGACAAATATATATATTAGTTTGTCCCGTTTTAACTTTCAAAGTAGAGCTATTTAACTACACAGCAATTGGTTATGGAGTCTAAACAATATTTTAGGTGGAATATAACTAATATATATATAAAAAAAATACAATACCATGCATGTTATGATAGCTACACTGGGGCGTCTGTTTGGGTTGCCAGTGAGTCTATTCTTGCTTCTGCTAGTGAGAAATCAATATTAGGCTTCATATGGTATAATGGTTTCCCTTCACACACACATAGTGGTACATGATCTAGAAGTGTGTGTTTTCTCTTAAATATTAAAACTAAATATAACCATCTCTGTTTTTTTAGAGGTTAAATGGTTGAAAATAAAAACATTCGTTAGAAATTTAGAAAAGTAATCAAATGTAATCAGTTACATAAAGTAGTTGAAATAGTTACACTACTCATTACATTTTAAATAGGGTAACTTGTAATCTGTAACCTTACATTTCCAAATTAACCTTCCCAACACTCATTTTATATAATATATACATTTTTCAATTGTAGTCTTTTAAAAAGGCATCTGAAATAATAAACTAAGTGCGATGTAGTGTTGTCAAAAATATAATTTTTTCAATATACACTACCAGTCAAACGTTTGGAAACTGTACTATTTTGATTGTTTTTGAAAGAAGTCTCTTCTGCTCGCCAAGGCTGCATTTATGTTATTAAAAATACAAAAAAAAGCTGTAATATTTTGACATATTATTAAAATGTAAAATAATAATGTTTTCTATTCTATTTGAATATATTGTAAAATTTAAATTATTCCTGTGATCAAAGCTGAATTTATCATCATCATTACTCCAGTCTTCAGTGTCACATGATCCTTTAGAAATCACTCTCATATGATGATTTGCTGCTGAAGTAAAAAAAATTGTTGTGTAAATTTTTTTTTAGGATTCTTTGATGAATAGAAAGTTCAAAAGAACAGTATTTCTCTGAAATAGAAAGCTTTCGTAACATTGTACTACTGTTCAAAAGTTTTGGGTCGGTAAGAAAGAAATTGAAAACGGAAAGAAATTAATAAATTTATTGAGCAAGGATGCATTAAATTGATCAAGTGACAGTATAGACATTTATAATGCTGCAAAAGCTTTACATTTTAGATAAATGTTGTTCTTTTGAACTTTCTATTCATTAAATAATCCTGAAAAAGAATTGTATACAACTGGTTTTCAACATTGATAATAATCATAGATGTTTCTTGAGCATCAAATCATCATATTAAGAGTGATTTCTGAAGGATTATGTGACACTGAAGACTGGAGTAATGATGTTGAAAATACAGCTTTGATCACAGGAATACATTACATTTTAAAATATATTCAAATAGAAGAAAGTTATATTAAATTGTAAAAATATTTCACAATATTACTGTTTTGCTGTATTTTGGATCAAATAAATGCAGCCTTGGTGAGCAGAAGAGACTTCTTTCAAAAACAATCAAAATAGTACAGTTTCCAAACTTTTGACTGGTAGTGTACATCGATACTGAAATATCTGAAACACTTCCATTTTCTCAGAATAGACACACATATATATATATATATATAATATGACATAAACAGATATATATCTGTTCACGACATAAACCACTATAAAAACAGTTGAGACACATGCAAGTGTGTTTGTTTATCTGAAGAACTGAAACTTGAGAAATGTGCAGAGACGCACAAAATTGCATTAAAATACACATTTCCACACCGGTTGCGCTGGTTTGTGCGAATGCTATTGTAGTGTGGAGTCATTTTTCCTTTTCTGTAATAATTAGGTCACAGCTGTAACGTCCATCTGGGGTGAGTTAATGGAGGCTGCTGTGAACGCTTTTCCCACATTTTTTAGGGGTGGGGTTTGTGCGAACTATTAAAAAAAATTTGATTCTAACTAAGTAACTAAACCAAAATCCCAACTAAACTCGTGAAACGGCATACGTCCTGGATCCCATGACCATCCTTTGAATAGATGCCAGCAACAGTTCGGCCAACACTAGGGCTGTAAAAAAAAAATTTGAATTTCGAATATTCGTCGAATTTACAAACAAAATGAACATTCGAATGCAAAAACTGTGCATTCGAGTTTGTGGTAGAGGCACGCAAGACATGATGATGACGGAACTGAGGCGGTTTGTTTATCCAGTACAGCGGTGCGGCTGTAAAAAGGCGTAAAAAAATGGGCAACCTGTCCGAAGGCGTATTCAGTCAGACACAGAGCAGTGCAGAAGCAATCAGGGCTTTGGAGCATGAGATAGATATAAATGAAAGAGAAGATACGCTACCCGCTGACGAAAATCCTCTCATTTGGTGGCAAAATCAGGCGGTATAACGTTATATGTATCCACATATTGCACAGCTGGCAAAGACATACTTGATTATACCTCAGCAAAAAACGCTCGGTACTCGCTGCAGGTCAAGTTGAGTGTTTGGGGTTTTTCACCAACAATGTGTAGATGTTTAGTGAGTGGAAATGGATTGTTTCTGAATGTCCGTTTGCTATTTTGTGTCCACATTACGTTGTCTGTTGAAGCGTGTTTTCTCAGGTTACTGATGCACTTGCAATAAAAGACGCGATGCTTGATTTGGTTTACATTTGCTTGCTGTGCCCTCTTGTGGCCATAGGAGACAGTACAGTACTTTTTCCCTCTAACATTTAAATATTTCCTTTAGAATTCGAATATAATTCGAATTTTGCTAATATTTTAGAAAGAATTTCGAATGTAGCTTTTCAGACATTGACAGCCCTAGCCACCACAATACTTTGGTTATGGCTCAAACTTTCATTACACTATCAAATAAAATAACAGTAAATAATATAAAGCTTCAAAATACTATGGTAGTAGTACATTTCGTGATTTTTTAGATTTGTACAATAGTAGGATCATTTTTTTTTACCATTAAGTGTACCAGTGTAAATGATTTTATAACCATTCTGCATGGTATTACCATCTGACACCACACAATGATGCCAGATAAGGGTGCTCCGATCAGGATTTGGGGTACGATCGTGATCACAATCACTGGAAGCAGTAATGGCCGACATAATCACCGATCACAGAAATAAATAATACTACTCTTAACATCAATGTATTTTAAGTATTAAAAAAAGAGAGTATCATGAATTGACAACTCTATTTATTGACAAGCAACATGCGCAACATATTCCATTCCCCTCTCTTAGAGGTGATTAAGAACCGCTTAGAGCAGGGGTGTCCAATCTTGCTCCTGGAGGGCCACTGTCCTGCAGAGTTTAGCTCCAACCCTAAAGAAACACAGCTGAACCAGCTAAGCAAGGTCTTTCAAGACTTCCAGCAGGTGTGTTGAGGCAAGCTGGAACTAAACTCTGCAGGACAGTGGCCCTCCGGGACCAAGTTTGGACACCCCTGGCTTAGAGCTTAACAAATATAGCATTTCTGTGAACTAATAAACATAAAAAAAAAAACAGGAGTCTTTATCAACAGAAATGTAAGACACTGCAGTCTTAACCGTATAAATTAAATATAGATTAATCCTACTAAAGATCTGTCTTTTCTTGTTTAATTAACATTAATGACACAGACAGCAGCAGGAATAGTAGGCTGCTGTCACTTTAAGACCGATAATTGCTAATGCGACCTTTTACACTACAGACTGAACAAAATGAAGCATTGCTTGGTCATTGGTTGACCTAAATTGGTATTATCTAATGGTGTTTAGTAGTAGTAATTTAACAGCTGATTGATTGATTGTAATCCATTACATTCCTTTCTATTCAAAGTTATCTGACATTATCAAGATGAATTTGTTCTGACAGTTCTGGGTTCTTGTCATATTTTATTACCCTTTTCTAAACTATAGCGAATAGTTTATATCAATTCTGAGGATTCTTGTAGGATATAAACTCAATTCTGAGGGAAAAAGACAGAATCACAAGCATCTCTCACAATTCAGTTTATCCTTCTAAGAATTGAGATAAAAAATTGAGAAAAAAAGTCAAGCACAAAACGATTTAATTTACACTTGGGCACATAAATGTATCTCCGCAAAACAGATATAAATCCGATCTCCAATTCCCGCACTATATGCAGATTTAAAGGAGTTCACGTCATCGAAATCAACAGATATGAGCTGCGCTTTATTGATCATCAGCTCATTTCAAAATCAAAGAATGCAATAGGAGAGAGTGCGGCAACAGCACTGGTAAGATCGTTCAGCTTCTTTACTTTTAATGAATGTGATTGTATGTTGAGCACCTACGACTTTACTTTCGGTAGTTTGTGCACAGTCTTGATGAAGAGATACGCAGCTGCTCATCTGTGGCGATGCGTGCTTCAGTAGCGCTGTCATATCTGGCTATTACATGTCATATAGTCCATAACATGCTCACAAGTTAATTTTACTCCTCATAACAATGCTAAAAAAAAAATACGTATGTGGTTTAGGGCTGTAATCTCCCAGTCAATTAGTCGATTATTAGTCGATAGGTTCTGGCTCGACTAAAATTTCTAATTGGTCGATTTTTGCCGCGTTCATTTCATCAGATGGAAAGCACTAATTGCTAATGGGGGTGTTTTCAGAGCACCCCTGTTTTACAGGTAACAGTCTGTCTTCAGAACACCCCCCTTGTTTCCACTTCTTTTGGATTAGCCCAACCCACTGGAGAAGAGAGACAGATTGAAGTAGGCTTTGTATATTATTTATTTAATTGTGAGAGCGTTTTCCTAGTCAGTCCTCTTCTACCATGTCAAAAAAGACATCGGCAGTGTGGCAGCATTTTTTTTTTTAAATAGAAAATGGGAAAAAAGTTGAATGCAAATTTTGCTTATCACAGCTCGACAACAAACATGTATCACCTAAAAACAGTAAGCCAACTTGTCTGCATTAGGTTGCCTCATCTGTTTTGAGTTGCCCCATCCCTTTTATTATTATGCAAACTGCAAATTTATTTCTAGTATTATTTATTGGATTTGGGCACTTTATTTATTTTTTTGGAGCCTAATGCGCAATGCGCTGTGCCCACTATTTGCATTAGTTTTGAGCCTATGCTTTATTTTTCAGTTTGCACTTTATTTAATTTCTGCTCTTGATCTGGCTTGTTTAATAAATATTCCTTTTTTATTAAAGTGGACGTGCCTTTTGTGTTTAAGAGTTTTAAGTTAATAGTCTATTCGTGTCTCAGCCGCGAAGCTGAGCTGAGCTCATATGGTCACAGAGCGGCTGAAATGATAGTGTGTCAGTTATTATAATACATACGACAAAAACAATTGTCTAAATTATGTTGCATATTCCTTAAAAGGTCTTGTGATGATATCACTAGTTGACAACAGTGCTATATTTTCGGAAATCATAGGCTATGATATTGCGCAGGTGCACGTGATGCAACGCTGTCAGAGCCGACAGACTCGTGTGACAGACTCATTTCAGTGCAAAATAATCAGGTCAAAAACTATTTAATATACTGCAAATAGCCTACTATTTTTTTTATGTTTATTTATAATTAATTTAGGCAGACAACAAGGCCACCAAGTACTGCGCACAATGCCTAGTCGATTTTCAGTCGAACATTTCAGGACCTCAGTTGACCAAGATTTTCTTTGGTTGATTACAGCCCTAATGTGGTTTCAACAACCAGATGCATTTAGACTTTAGTTTTGACTGTACTGAGCGCAGACTACCTCCTGAAGTGGCTTTTAGTATTTAGTGTATTTGTTCTAAATGCTCCTGTTGTCTTCTGTGCCCAGACTTGAGTTTTGTTTGATACATTCAAGAAGCGTGTTTTCTTTGAGCAGGTAAAATTAAAGGTTCAGTTCATATAACTGAATGCGCAGGTGCTGAATTCATCGTGATATCGAATTGAACCGAATCAATGGCATGATAATCGTAATCAAACCGAACCGTGAGACCAGTGTAGGTTCACACCCCTAGTTAAAGCACAGAAAAAAATTGTTAGCCATGGTAATTTAATCAATCAAAATCTGAAAAGTAACTTCTGGTCTGGAATGACCTTCCCTTTCCGAATAACGGCAGGGGTTTGAATATCCTTAACCACTCCCCTCCAACCGTTAGTCTGCTATGAGCGAGAGATGGGAGGAGGAGCGCTGAAGTAAAACCCTGCTCTCTATTCAATATTTCGTTTCACTTGGAAATACGTCACAGCACTGAAATAAAATCAGTTGCAACTTCCGGTTCACTGGGACTTTAAGATTAAAACATTTGGCCAACATGAGATCTCGTGTCACTGTCAGTCTTTTTACATCAGTGCAAAACTAGGGTATGCAGATTAAGACAACTATTCATCAACATGCATTGATTAATCCCAGTGTTTTATGTTTTTTCATGTTTTTGCAAGAGCATTACTATTTTTAAAAAGTATTTATTTAGCTGTCAACAAAAATCCGCCCTCAGCCAGTTGTACACTGTCCACCGTTTTCTTCGCGCTCCAGCAGCAACAGAGACAACAATGTGTTGAAAGCAATGCAGGTTCATTGCCTGAATGAGGGACAATTCAAGGCAGGTTTTGCTAAAAAGTTAAAGCTCAAGGATGAATCAGTACCAACCATTTGTGATCCAGTTTATGGTCTCTGGAGCGATACTGATCACGGCGGCAATGAAAGGGACTCACAGGAATGCACAAGGAGTAACGGCTCAGTGTTTTGACTGAATAATATGGTTTCTTTCTCGCAAAACCTTATAGTATGCCTCCTGAACACTTTCCATATATGGCACCCGTCTCCCTGTATCATTGTGTGATACTTTTGTATCATTTTAGCTGATCGCCATTCACTGCCATTATATGGAGGAGCGCGTGCAGGACATTTTTTTAAATTTCTGCTTTTGAGGTCCGAAAAAGATAGAAGGACACAGGGCATTAGAACAACAGCAGGATGAGTAAAATATGATTTTATTTTCATTTGAGGGTGAACCATCCCTTTAAGGTTGAGTCACATGGACTATTTTAACAAAGTCTTTACTACCTTTCTGGACCTTGAAAGTTTTAATTAAATTGCAGTCTATGGGTCAGAGCGGTCTCAGATTTCATCAGAAATATCTTCAGTGTTCTGAAGATGAACAAAGGTCTTACGGGTTTGGAATGACATGAGGGTGAGGAATTAATGACAGAATTTACATTTTTAGGTGAACTACCCCTTTCATGCACTAAACATTACAGAAATACAAGTATCGGATCAGAACTCGGTATCGGCAGATTATATTCATTCAGACTCGGATCGGAGGCACAAAACTTGATCAGGAGTCAGGACATCCCTAATAACAAACATTATTTATCATCAGTATATACATCATATACTGTAAGAGTGCAATAAGGCTGCTTTGCAAATCTACTATTTATTATTACCACTGTAAAAAACATATTTAGGAAAATAGCATCTCCTTCAACCAAAAATTCTCTTTTCTTCATATAATGGAAACTACTACACACAATTTTATTGTACTGCCCTAAAATTATATTTTAGATTTACACCATTGAACGTATAAAGCGTACGTATAATTTTACTTTTCTTTTTAAATAACGTATGCTGGGGACTGAGCTGCTAATAAACTGCAAATTTATAAATGCACAATATGTAGGATTTTTGGATTAAATTATCAAAAAAACTACTAGAACAATGTTATACATTTTGTTGACTTGTGTACTTACAGTATCCCAAATGTTTCCAAGAACGTTTAAATCCAGAGCAATTAGCAATTTTAACCAGGACACGGGTATGATGTTCGTGCATCGCCTATCAATGACATCATGCCCACGTTACCCCCGATTTCTGGTTTTATTTTGTAGAAACCATGGAAACACCAAAGACGCTTTAATATATTGTGTTTTATTAGACATTGTGCACAAGTGTCTCATAGTAGCTGCCGAGCGAATGCACAGAGTAGCATAATAACATAACTTTCAACACACTCATAAAATGTGTCTAATATGATATTTTACTCGCCCCATCTCATCCAAGATGTTGATGTCTTTCTTTAGTCGAAAAGAAATTAAAGGGTTAGTTCACCCAAAAATGAAAATTCTGTCATTAATTACTCACCCTCATGTCGTTCGACACCCGTAAGACATTCGTTCATCTTCGGAACACAAATGAAGATATTTTTGTTGAAAGCTGATGCTCAGAAAGGCTTCAGACAGGCCTCCATAGGGATTCAGTACATTTACTCACAAGACCCATAAAAGGCACTAAAAACGTCGTTACAAAGTCCATCTCACTACAGTG